>JBBBVM010000013.1:294966-2796617 GCA_037355625.1 Petunia x hybrida
TCTTAGTAAAAATACCTTCAGTGTAGCTCACACACCGCCAAAAAGTCTTAATTACTACTATACTTGCCTATCAGCACTTTGTAAGATTTAACAGTGAAAGCTAATTTGGAATTCTGCTACTGAAATAATATAAAGGGATATGAAAGGCATAGGACCACAGGAAACCCAACTGGCGTCTAATATTCTTAGTATTTTTTTGGGGGAAAAAAAAAAAGTAAAAGGGAAAATTGAATAGAGACTAGGCATCCATTGTGATGAGCACAAATAGTAGGTAAAATTGCAGCATGGGCGCATGGCCAATAGGCAGTTTGTTGGGTGTCCATATCATTTGTACTAGATATATTCTAATAACTCTGTAATCTTGAAACAAAAATGACTCCGATCATCTCTACATTACAATCGTATATATAATTTCTGTAAAGTAATAATTTTTAACTCAACAAATCAAATATATTCAATAATAAATAATAAGCTGAAAGTTATGCATATACTTTTAGTCTCTGCTTAAACAAATTTATGCATTGTGGTTCCTACTTTACTAAACCTGCATAACTTTTACTTCTCCAAAGTGTGAACGATGTGATGGTGATGTCGCCTGCATAAATTTTACTTCTCCAAAGTGTGAATGATGTGATGGTAATGTGGAGGATGTAAGATTATATGGACTTGCACATATATAAATACGTAAATAATAAAATGTCAGTTGCTATCATTAAAAGGTTGGTCCAGATTAAACGTGATCTACTAAGGTTTAAGTTATGTGGACCTATTTAGACACCTCGTAAAGTGTGGGGGTCTAGTGTAGATACTCGGATGTAATTCTAGTTTAATGATGGGCTAAACTAGAATGACATAAACTATACTCTAGTATAAAAAGGGATTATGATCCCCAAATCAGACGTAGATTTTACTAACTGATATCCCATCATCAGTTAAATAGAGAAAACGGCTCACATCTAGATTTGAAAGACTCAAAAGCAAGACATAGAAGAGCCACATCAGTTGCTATGGATCCAGGTACGCTTCCGCTTTCAGTTTATAATTCTTGATGATTTGACATAGTAGATCCTGAGGTAGATGTGGTATAATCTACAATTTAGGTTCTAACAGAGGACTCTTCACATATTCTCAAGATCTGCCCAAAATCTAAACAAATATGGGAAAAGTTCTTTTCATATACTGATTTTGACGTTATGGCAGCTAAGACAATGCTTGAGTGGCTTGATAGTCTCATTGATAATGGTTGGCAATCACCGTATAGTACCACACTTATGTTTTCTGTTATGTGGCATATATAGAAAGAGCATAATAGAAATGTGATCGCAAAAAATTGTCTTCATACTGATCTCATATGCACCCAAATAGCAGATTATGCTGGAGAAATTATTGAAGTTTTTCCTAGTCCAATTCTTATTCCTAAACAAGCCAAATTAATCATTTGGTCTCCTCCTTATGCAGGAAAGATAAAATTGAACACTGATGGTAGTGTCAAGATGTCTTCTGGAGATGTTGTTTTGGAGGGGTCTTCTGAGATGATCAGGGATAGTAGTTGTTAAGATACTCGGGTAAGATGAAGCCCGGCATCAAGTCTAACGACTGAACTGTGGAGCATCAAAAAAGGGTTAAAAATTGCAATACCAATAGATTATGATGCAATTGAAGTGGAAACAGATTGTCTAATTGCGGTCAAGCTTATTAATGAAGACGACATGCAATATCATCTGCTTAGACCGATATTGAAGATTGCAGATATCTATTGCAAGTTAACAAAGCAACACATGTTTGGAGGGAAGAAAACCAATATGTTGATTACCTCGCTAATGAAGCTTTGAGATTGTGGAGCAACCCATTTAAGGGCATGAAGTTCCTTCTCCTAGCAGACTTAAGCCAACTAGTCTATGAACGTGATTAGTATCTTTTTTTTTTTTTAATTTTTCAAAAAAAAAAAAAAACTCTTACTTCTTTTTTTTTTTTTTTGGTTAAAACACGATAATATATTAATACTAGTTAAGGCGGATTATATAGAGAGTTCATACGGATCCCCAAAGGATCAATTACATGATTGGTAGATTGAACATTAAACAAGGGAATGGCATGAAGCGCATTCAAATTTTCTAGAGATGCTAGATGACGACATGTACTATCCGAAGAGATGATCGCAAAATTTGTACCCTCCTTATCTTCTATGAAATTTTTGTAGACGAAGTAAGGTGGTACTGCATAGTGTTGGATGGTGTTTGGATTGGACGTTGAGGGATCCCTTTTTGCCATCTGATGGGTGACCTTGTTACCTTGCCTGAAGTTATGCCGGATTTGCGGCATTTGGAGCTTGGACATCATCAACCTGCAAGATTGAATAATAGCAATATAAGAAGGAGTAGGATTTTCTAGTAAGGTAATTACTTCGGTTGAGTCAGTCTCGATTTCAAGAGGGTAGAGTTTTTGCTCAAGTGCTATTTTCAAACCTTGGTGTAGACTAAGTAATTCAACATGTGTGTATTTTAAACCGGGGACTTGTTTATGGAACCCTAATATCCAATCCCCATTAGAGTTTCAAAAAACACCACCAATACTAGCTTTTGGACCAATTGGGCTGAAAGCACCATCTATATTGAGTTTGATGATACTAAGGGGTGGTGGTAGCCATTTTACTTTAATGGATTGGCGAATTATCCTACGTGGCTCTTTTGATGTCAATAATTTGTATTCTAGGGTACGATTATGGACCGTATTAACCATCAGCGCGTGGTCCATGTTATTCACATTATTATTGTTTCGATTCAACCACAGGTTCCATGCGCAAAAGACAAGAACTCTATCCACGAATAATACCTATTGTAAGGAGTGTTAGGCAGATCTCTTAAACTAATAAGCCAATTGTGAGCATCTATAGAAGTGACATTTATACACGCATCTCCCCAGAATTTAATAGCAATAGGGCACCCTACAAAGATATGGTATTGGTCCTCAATTTCGTTTTTGCATTTAGGACACATAGGGTCAACATGAATACCAATCCTACTAAGATAATTTCTAGTAGGGAGTCGATTATGGAGACACTACCAGAGGAAAAAACTTAATTTTATTAAGAGTGTCAATGTCCCAAATCCATTTAAAATCAATATTATTATCAGCGGACTGATTCATTAAATCATAGGTGGAGTGGGTAGAGAAAATACCATTAGCACAAGGAGCCCAAATAGGGTGATCAATAGAGTTATCAGTTGTCGTAGGGTTTGCATTATAGAATATGGCTTTAATGTTCTCAGGTAGTTCAAAAGAAAGTGTAGAAAAAACCCAATTGTGGTCACGATATAAGTCAGACACATTTAAACTAAGATCCTCTAAGGTGAGAGGGCCTTGAATTTTACTTCTCAAACTTAGCCTATTAGGTAGCCATCTATGCTCCCACAATGAGACACGTTGACCATTGCCTATGATCCAGTGGGTATTATTGAGACAAAAAGTGAGACTCTTTTTAATGCTCTTCCAAGTTAAGGAGCTAGACTAAGTGGGCTGCTTAAAGATGTATCTATTACTAATGATCTTGGACCATAAAGCGTTTGGATTTGTAAGTAATCTCCAAGTAAGGCTGGTGATCATTGCTAGGTTTTTATCGGCAGCCTTGGTAATGCTAAGACCCCCAATATGCTTAGGCTTAGTGACAATGTCCCATGATATCAAGTGAAGTTTCTTCCTATGCTCTATTGTACCCCATAGAAAATTCCTTTGGATTCTATCAATAGCATTTATAGTTTTGGTTGGTAAGTGATGAAATTGCATGATGTGATTAGGAATAGAATTTAGGGTTGACTTAATCAAGGTTGTACGACCTGCCATGTTGAGGAAATTTAATTTCCAGCTAGCTAACCTAGAGTTAAGGTTGTCAATAATGTAGTTATAGTCAGAGTGTCTAGGTTTGTGATTAAGTATGAGAAATCGTAAGTACTTGCCAAAGAATTTGCCAATGGGAATATCAAGGGTGTTACTAATGAGAGAAGCTGCATAATGCTTAATATTAGAGGAGAATATAACCTTAGATTTTAAGGTATTGACCTTTTCTCCTGGCATTTCACAAAATAACTCAATAGTATCCTTTATAGCTTTGGCAGATTTATGACTAGCTTTAGCAAATAATGTAAGATCATCAGCAAAGAACACATGTGAGAGCTCAGGTCCCAAAGTAGAAAGTTTGAGAGGTTCCCAGAGATTTGCTTCCACCCTATTATCTATGTAAATGAAAAGCAGTTCCAGACATAGAATTAAAAAGTATGGTGACATAGGGTCACCTTGTCTAATTCCTCTTGAAGGGGAAAAATAAGGAGACTTAGCACCATTTACCAAAACAGATACAGTAGGAGATGTAATGCAAGACAAGATAAGCTTGGAAATTTTGATAGGGAACTTAAAGAATGCTAACATGGTGCGAATAAAATCCCATTCAAGTCTATCAAAGGCCTTCTCTAGGTCTATCTTTATAATCATATCTGCCTTAGTATCGTTCATAGTGTTAAATTTATTCAAGACCTCCTGGATGATGATGGCATTGTCAGATGCTCTTCTATTCTTAATAAAACTGCCCTGAGTGGGATGAATTAGAGTATCTAAATCAGGTCTAATACGATTGGCTATAATCTTAGTTATAATCTTATAAATTGTATTACATAGGCCTATAGGTCTGAAATTCTTAAGATTGATAGCATTCTTGACCTTAGGGATAAGACACAGATAAGTAGTATTAGCATGATCAGGCATAATGCATGTTGAGAAAATATCATGACAGAATCTCTTAAGTGAGTCACCCACAATATCCCAATGTTTTTGGTAGAAGATTGGGTGTAGTCCATCAGGGCCTGGTGCCTTGTATGGTTTAAAAGAGAATAATGCATTTGTAATTTCTATGTCAAGGAGAGGTCTATCTAGATGAGAGAGGTCGGGGCCCTTGTACCAATTTGCATTATTATTTACAGGCAATAGATTACTGGAAACATGACTTGATGTATATAAGTTTTCAAAGAAATTTTTCACATGCGACATAACATTAGTAGGATCAAAAATTAAGTTACCTTCCTCGTCTTGGAAGTGAGTAGTTCGATTACGTCTCCTATGATTTAAGGTTGTAACATGAAAAAATTTCGTGTGAGCATCTCGAAAATTTAGCCAATTAATTCTAGACTTTAGTCGCCAAAACTCTTCCTCCTGCTTTAAAATTGTGTCGTAATCTATTAAAAGTTATTTTTCTAAAACTTGAAGAAAATTACTCGTAGCATAGTGGTGAGAGTTTTGAATGCCCTGCAATCGTGCTAGGGTTTTATTTTTCCTTTTAAAGATGCTGCCAAACACATTCCTATTCCAAATTTTTACTTCCTGCTCAAAAACTTCAGTGGCATCATGAAGGTTTCGATTAGTCCAAGCATTAGCTACAACATGAGCAAATTGTGGATGAGATAACCACATTGTTTCTAACCTAAAAGGCTTAACTGTAGATGAACATAATTTTCTATCTAAACTAACAAGCATTGGGTGATGATCCGAATAAGTCTTAGGTAAATGAACGATTGAGACATTTTTGAATAAGGTGATCCATTCCTCATTAGCTAGGCATTTATCAAGTCTCTCAAGGATCAGGCTACCCTTTTTCCTCCTATGGTTAGACCATGTAAACTTAGGACCCTTAAATTCTAGATCAATGAGCTTACAATAATCTATACATTTTTGAAATTTCCAGCATTAAGATAATTGACATGGCGACCACCCCATTTTTCATTTTGAGATAATACCTGGTTAAAATTCCACCTACCATCCAGGTACCCTTATAATTGTCAAAGATATTCGATAAGTTATTCCATAACAATTTTTTATCATTACTGTTGGTGCTAGCATAAATTAAAGAAAAGAGCCAAGAAAAATTAAGAGTGGGAAGACTGACCTTAATCATTGCATAAAGCTCATTACCTCTAATCTGGATGTCAGTAACACTAACCAAATCATTTTTCCAAAGCAAAACAATACCACCTGAACGCCCTTTTGCTGGAATTTCAGCATAGTCAGTGAAATCAAACCTAGCTCTAAGATCATGGCGATCGTCCAATTTTGTTTCAAGGAGAGCTACAACCACAGGACTATAAGTCTCTAAAATAGCTCCAAAGTGCCTACGAAAGTCAGGATTACTAGCACCTCTAACATTCCAGATTATGATATTAGTTTCTCTATTCATGACAACATTAGGGTTAGGGTTTACCACATTGTCCATTTCAACATCAGTTGTCAAGAGTAGGGTTTAGTACCACAGCATATTTCCCCACAGTCCTGTTGGCTGGAGGTCTCACATCCAGGGAGCACTTGTAGAGTGTTGGGTGACAAGTCAAGATGCACTTCCTGTCTAGTCTATCTTTGTAGAGGAGAATTGTTATGTCTCTTAGGTTTGCAAATTCTGTGTGACACTCCCTCGCTCTTAAGACGATTTGTTCTGGCACCCTTCTCCTGTTTTCCTCTTGTTCTGGTGGATTGGGATGATTCCTTGGGGAGGGTGGAGGAGGAGGTGGTGGTGGCATGTTCATCTGCATGAAAGGTGGGGAAATCACTTGAACATTCAAAGGGTTCACATTCTGGTAAGCTCCATTCAAGTCTATTGGTGCCTGGAATGGCCTGTTCATAGCTAAATCCCAAGGTGTGAAGATTGGATTCTGAGGTGGTAGCACCCTTGGTGGGAAGAAGGGAAGATCCATGAGTTGTTGTTCCTGTGGGAGCATAAATTGGGGCCACATGTTGTTGATGTAGTTCTGCATGGTCAAATGCATGCCCTCGCTGACTATGAGAGCTAGATATTGAGGGTCCTGGATGATAGCCAGGGCTTGTTGGCCGTTGACCATTACTGGAATCATTAGTGCATGTCCCCATAAGGTTGACTCGATCCATGATTGGGGAATCCTGTTTGGTAGTGGTGGTAATGCAAAGACTAGAGGATTGTTTTGCATCATTTGTAGAGGAGCATGAATTTTGTTGTTTGGGACTTGATTGTTTTGATTCATGTTTTTGTTTTTGTTTTTCAATTTGTGTTGTAGTAGTAGAACCTTTACATGAAGACGAGATATTTTCCTTGTGTGAGTGAGAGTTAGCTTGCCCATGTGGATTTATAGAATCAGTGTTAATGTGGTTAGGCTTTGTATGTAAAAGAGACAGGAATAGAAGGTTTTTGCATGGCTGATTGCGTGTTTGATATTGCAAATTTGTCAGGAATTAGTTGCATGTCATGATGTTCTGTCGCTAAGCTTGTGTGGGAAGAATTGGGCGGTGCATAGATTTGGTTAGATTAAGTAGGAGTAAGAAGTGTAACCTTATGGGGAATTGTGGAGGAAAAATCAGGTATGGTCAAGTAGGATAGAGGTGGTGATTCTGAATTTGGGTTATGTGGCCTTAAGGATTGAGTTTGGAAATCCATAGTGTCTTCCACCTTGGTAGCCACGTCATTATGTGTAAGAAATTCACACCTAGGTTGTAACGAATTTTGCATGGATTTAGGTGATGTGGTGCAGGACAAGTTTGACTCAGGCATAGTTGGTAATTTAACATTACAATCATCGTTAGCTAATGAAATAAATTTATTATTAGTCTCAAATTGGTTAAGCTTTGATTTTTTATTATTAATTTTAGAAATAGGCTTATACATTAAAGACTTAGTAGACTTACCTGGTAATTTACCTTGATTGCTGGTGCTAGTACTAGCTTTATGTGAATTAGCATTTTGAATGCTCGTAGGGACCTGCAAAATAGAATTTGAGTTATAAATTTTTTTTTTCCATTTTTTCGTGAGAAGGAGACAGTTCTCCTCTCTTGCTCTCCTTCTTTACTTTTAAGCTTTGATTGGATCATAGCTGGAGAAATAGCATAGCAACACCTATCTTAGAGGTGACTAAGCCTTCCGCATGCTTTACACAATAAATTTTCACCTTCATAGACTACATCCTGTTTATGATAGTCGATGTGTATGTAGCGTTTGACAGGAATATCAATTGGAACCTCAATACACATACGTGCATATCTTGCTCTTAGTGCATTGGAGGTTTTAAAATCGACTTTTAAAAGTTTACCAAGCTTGTTACCAATCTTTTTCAATATGCCTTCATCAAAGAATTCAGTAGGCAAATTTGCTAAGCGTATCCAAATGGCAGTGGTTTGTATTTTAACTTCAGTAGCAACAAAATTTGGCTCCCAACATCTTGTAGTTAGAAAAAAACCATTAACGAACCAAGGACCTTCCAGTATTACTTTTTGAAGGCTTTCGTTATGTAGAAATTTTGCAATAAAGAAAACCTCGCCTAGGTCGATGAGCGGAAAATCTTCTGATAGTTGCCATAGACCTTTGAGTTTGTCATAGAGATATTGATGATGTAGTCTTTTTCCATGCAATTTTATAATTACCGAATTCAACCATGGTAAGTAAATGCGCAGTTTTTCATCTTGTGATAAAGCAATCTGGTCAGCTGCGTCCCCTCCATCGATTGGTGAATGCTGCATGGTAGGTTGGGCTGAGGAAAAAGAAAGAGTATGCAAAGGTAGTGCTAGGTGAGTAGTAGGACATTTTAATAGTTTATCTTGGTATGATTCTTTATTGATGTCTGGTGATATAATATCTTTAATGCTTAGATCCGGTGGTTTGGGTGGGATGTTGAAATCGTTTGTGTGACTTGCAGGGATAGGATTATCCATGTATAGTGATTAGGAAGATTATTTGATGAAAAAAATTAGAGTTTGAGTGGGGATGGGAGGAGAGAAGGGGGAGACTCTCTCTCTAGAAAACTCCGAAATTCATTTTTCGTAAAAACTTTTACTTCTCAATTGAAGGACCCCTTAATTTTTCCAAGAAAACATAATGAGATGCACTAGTTGTTTCGGAAAATATAACATTTTCCCATTCTATTGTGAATCACTACCATATTATAATAACCTACCACTTTACTGAATCTAGAATAATTCCAAGACAATATAAAAAGTTAGTTCTTGACAAAGAATAGTTTCATTAATTATTAAGGCCTTCTAGAAAGAGAGACAACTTCAATTTGTCCTAATTATTGCTGAACTAGATTACTAGAACCAAAAAATATAGGAGCTGAACTTTCCAACTTAGGTTTTATTGATGACTGTTACGTCTATTATTTGACTTCTAGAGCAACAAAGAGCCATTTTATAAAAGATGAAGTTATAGAATAAACTCCCAAAAAGAAAAAATTGAAAAAGAAAGCTACATCTTTTACTATTACCTTTCAACTCATATGTCCTACTTTCTAATTTTCTTATCCAAAGTTAGTTCCTTTTAATATTTCGATTTGCCATTTTCTCTACATCTTTCTGTGTTAGGATAAGGGGACCATACTACTGCTTACCTATATCTGCCCCCTAACCTGATCCATAATAATTTTCTTTAGCTAATTTAAAATTGGATTTGGTTAACAAACTTAGAAGAAGTAAGAATAAATTATAATGCTGATAACTAAATAAGATGTTTATGCTAGCTAGTTTAAGATGATGTAACTTAATTATTAATGCACTAAAGCACGAACATGTTCTTGCACGGGAAAAAAAGTGTTGGATATGCTAATAAAAGCATACATTGGTAGCTGAAAACAAACGACACACATATAAAGAATAGTGATACTTTTAATGGCATGAGTCATTTTGGAAAAAATATCGTGCAAACATGACCTTACGGAAACAATATATAACAAACAAAATAAATGTACCATATTAAGGGTATTTTTTGGCTCGCTTAGTCTAACAACGTAACTTATACCAGAGTCTATATGGTTCGGGAAAACAAGTACTATATATGTAGATGGCTGGGTTCACATACTACTTTTCCTGTAATTTGGAGACACACACGAGATGAAACTAGCATGTGAGTTTTGATAGCCCTAGATACTGGACGATGTGGCCGTCGCATAGTAAATCTAGATAAGCCCGTGAGATATATAATGAGCCACATGGAACTAGTTAATTTGAAAGGTTTAATGATGAGCCATGTGCGGAACTCAGTATGAAGAGAAGTTTGGTTGTGCGAACAAATTCTTACATTGGTAATAGCTTATAAAGGAGAAGGCGTGGGGTTAGATGTATAAGTGGTAGGAATACTCTCAATAGTTTGAGGTTTTTTTTTTTTGGAGAAAAGCGGTCTTGCACAAAACAATAGTTACTTTACTATTAGAGTATCTTTGAGATGACTTAGCCCAACAAATGGAGGCTATTTTTTAATTGGAAAGCATTAAAAGAACAATTCAGAACTATAGTTCAGAGGAGTTTAAATTTGTAAATTGTGTTAAAATCGTTTTACACAATCAGATTAAATATCGACCAACTAGAACTATCTAAATTGAGAATGGGTGTGTAACTTGACAATATTAGAAAACCTTATTGCAGCTGATTGAACTACGTACATTAAGTTAGCGCGTAAAAGTTCTATACGTTGTAAGTAGATATTAACTATATTCAACTTCAGACAGTGAACTTTGGCAGTTAAGATGGTCAGGATGTTGTATAGAACATTACAGAAGTTAAACTTCAATGTGTTCTTGAGATATAACGAATAACTGTAAAATACTTAAAAGGTCACTCAACTTTGAGAAATGTGTGACCAAAGTCACTTTGCTTTGAATTGTACTAATAAAGTCACTTAACTTAAGGTAATTCTCACCAAAAAGTTATTACAACCGGATTTTGCACAGTCACCTCATCGGAAATCTGACATGGCATTTTTATTTTTAATTATATATACATTTGGCACACTTTATTTTCCATGTAGGATTTTATAATAAGTTGATTAACCCAACTCTTGATTCATTACCCATTTTTTCGTATCGGGCTCCCTTTTCAAAATGGATGGTCTAGATTTAATGAAGTAAAACTAAGTGTTTAACCATAGTTAGAAAAATATATCTTCCCATTTTAAATTCAAAGCATCTAACCTATCTTACAATTTATCAACAAATTTCATCCCTCTTCGTAAATTATTTTTCGGTCCCCAAAATTTTCAGTCATTTATCCTTTTTTTTAAAAATAAGACTTCGTTTTTGCTAATCCATTCTCAAACATATAGCAGAAAACAAAAAACAGTGTTAAATTATTTGCAAGTGAAAACATCGCAAGACATAGAATTAACAAGACAAGATTTAATAATATCAATTTACTCAAATAGCAATACGCGAAGAAATCCTGGTCACACAATCACATCAGTTAAATCTAGTTACAAAGATAGTACCTAATATTCTGCTCATAGTTATTCACATTTTATCTTGAAAAGAAACTTTCCAACCAATTTGTAATACTTATAGGAATCACATAGGCCTTTAGTGCTTCCATATCTAAAAATAAAATGAGTTTGTTTAACTATTAATATAATTTTTATTTAAAATGCTTCTTAATTTTTTGAGTGCATGTTCTCGAACAATAGCAAAAAATTACTCTTATTAAAGAATTAAAATAAAATGAAAAGTTAAGTTTGAGATGATCGAAATTTAAGTTTGGGGGGGGGGGGGCTTGAAATTTTGCTGCTAAATTATAGGATTGTTTAAGATAATTTGAATTTAAAATGGAAAGATATTTTGCTCAACCCATAGTTAAATACCTTTATATAAGAACTTGGAAAAATATAGACACTAGGTAATGGAGAGGAGTCTATATAAAATATATATTTACCTAATAGATTTGCAAAAAATAATGAAACTAACCATAACTAATTAAAGAGTTAAGTACTTGAAAGAGTAGTAAATTATACCGTACCCGTAGCAATTTAACTAGGACACAAAATTCTATTATTGTGATAATTTAAAAGAACACTTTCCAAATCCTTAGAAAATAAATCAACTTATTATAAAATCCTACATGGAACATAAAGTGTGCCACATATATATATAATTAAAAATAAAAATGCCATATCAGATTTTCGGTGAGATGCCTGTGCAAAATCCAGTTACAATGACTTTTGGTGATAATTACCTTAAGTTGAGTGACTTTGTTAGTACAATTCAAAGCAAAGTGACTTTGGTCATACATTTCTTAAAGTTGAGTGACCTTTTAAGTATTTTACTCTAACGAATAATATTCAACCATTTCTCTTTTTTGATAAGTAATCGATGATGTTCAATCATATGATATATTAACCACCATACAATCTAAATTGTTCGTTACAATTCTCAAACCATCCGGAAAAGGAAAAAGGTATGCTTTTAAACATTAACCATGGATTAAATTTAGACTTTAGAAGCTAAAGAAATGTTCCAGAGACATCCACGCCTCTGAAATATATAAACATTGTTAAATGATTCTAATTTCCAAACCTCAACAAACAAGCCTTTTAACATTGCATTTATATATCCGGACCATTTCTCTTCTCTCTATTTTCTCAAGTTCTTAGTTGGATGGAGGATATATGTTATAGAATTAAGATTAATGGTTGAAATTTAATTTGTTAAATCATGGTAATAACCTAACAATTATTTTCATAGTATTTGCGACCAAAATTATAAACAATCCCACAATTTTAGCAACACACTTTATCTCTATTAAAAAATAAGTGGAAAGTTTTTTCTCTCTTTCCTACTTCCAGGCATTCGAGTTCTTCTTTTCTTTCTCATTGAAACATGAAAAGTACAGAAACTAATATTTAGAAAGTAAAGTCAGTAAGAAAACAATATAACTTCTCTGATAAAACCTTAAAAATCAATGTACGATATAAAAACAGTGGTGGTTCTTTGACTTGTTAATTGTTAAAAAGAGAAAAGAAAAGTGAGTAAACTGAATATCATTCATTGACCGCCAAATAATGTTTCTTTTCTGGTTTCTGCAAAATTCCAAGTCCCGCAATACTGTGGAAGTAGGAAAAAAAGAGAAATTCTTTTATTTTATATTTAAAGATAAGATAATGTGCAACTAATTTTGCACCAAAAAGAAACAAAGACTGTAGCTAGAGTTGTGGGGTTTTCTATATTTGGTATCAAATATATGAAAATATTTGTTATCCTAACCATGGTTATTATAATGATTTAATTAATCAAATTAAGTGTCAATCATTATTTTCATTCTAGGATATATTTCTCCTATCCAGATAATAACGTGAGGAAATGGGGAGGAGCCGGATCTTTTACATCGAATTCAAGCAAGTTAAGTGGTTCTTGAAAAAGACTCAAGTCATGCATAATCCTCTCCTTGCTCAAACACAGAAACACTCTAAAAATTACCCCAAAAATGATGGATTGCGTTTTCAAAATTTAGTACTCCGATTAATTCAAAATCGTGTACATTATGGGAGTATTGACGGATTACTCCATTTTAAGCTTAAAATTGGAGACCTTTTGTGAAGAGGAATCTTGCCATTTTACCACACCATGGTTATGACTAGAGTTTTGATGATGTAATCTTTATTTTTTAATTAAATTTCTTGCCAAATACTACTACTAAATTTCTTATTGTGTTAAGCGCTCCATATCAAGAAGTCGTGCATCAGCGGATTAGAGCCCGATGTCGGCCTTTACTTAGGCGTACTTAACCTTTCATTTTGAACAGTTCCTTTAGGTCCTACATTCACCCTTTTCTCACTCTCCAGTCTCCACTCCTTTTTATTTTGTGCTTCCTAATATGTTATTGCTTTTCTGCTTAAAGTACCATATATTTCATTCTTTATAAACACCAAACCAAAACAAAACAAATCTATTCATTCAGCTTTCTATTTGAACTGTTTCTAACCTTTTTACTCTCATACCAAAAATGGGAATTATTCCATGTCCTTTACCCTGCCAATCCAAGAAAAGATCAACAAATTCTAACCATTCTCATCCTATACATATTCATTCAGATTCTTCTTCATCATCAAAGTCATCTTCTTCTCTTTATTCTCAGCCAAGTTTACCATCAGTTCCTTCTTTAACTCTACCTTCAACTCAAACAGAACATGTACTATCAAGCTACTGTCCATCCACTTTCAAAGGCAACAACTCTTATATTTTCTGCCTATCACTTTCCGGAAAACATCTCTACAGTGGCACTTCTAATGGAGAAATTTTCTCATGGAACAAAGACCCTTTAAAACAAGAAAGTAGCATAGTAGCACATAGTAACAGTGCTGTAAAATCTATAGTTGTTTTGGGAGATAAGCTTTTTAGTGCTCATCAAGATCATAGAATTCGTGTATGGAAAGTTGACAATGACACGTTAAATCAAAGTTATAAGTGTATTGCTACGTTACCTACACTTAATGATCGGTGTATGAGATTATTTAGTGCAAAGAATTATGTGGAGATACGTAGACACAAGAAATGTACGTGGGTTCATCATGTTGATACAATCTCAGCTTTAGCGTTGTCTTTTGATGGTTCACTGATTTACTCTGCTTCTTGGGATAGAACTTTTAAGGTTTGGAGAACTTCAGATTTCAAATGCCTGGAATCGGTGTGGAACGCTCACGATGATGCCATAAACGCCATAGCTTTATCGAAAAATGGGTACGTATCGTTTCGTCTGTTTCAATTTATGTGAAAATTTAGATACAGAGTTAAGGCATGGAGTTGAAATGATAAAGAAAGTCTTTTGAACTCCAAACATTTATAACCGTTAGACTTTTGAAACTTGCAATTTTAAATATGTTGCAACATAAAAGCTTGCTAATTAGTAAAGGAAAATTGAATGGTATAAGCTAGATTGTTTTCCCGTTTAAAAATAGATATTCTTTTTGGATGGACTAAAATTGTTATTGTAATTTAACTTCTTTATAAATCACATAAGTTCTTATTTTCAATTTTGACTTTGTATATTTGAATTTAGGTTGTATTTTGACCCCTCGGATTACAGACTTCGATTTGGTTTGATCCATTAGTTTGACAAGTCATTTTGAATTTAATTCATTGGGTCAAAAAAAGTAAACAGATCATAATTCAATCAGTTTAAATTTGGACTGGTTGAACAAATTACTAAAAGAATTTATTGATATGTCCCATGTAGGTATGTTTATACTGGTTCAGCAGACAAGAAGATCAAAGTATGGAAGAAAGAACAAGGGGGGAAGAAACTACACACGCTAGTGGCAACACTAGAAGAGCATAAATCAGCAGTGAATGCTTTGGCTCTTAGCACGGATGGATCAATTTTATATTCAGGTGCTTGTGATAGGTCCATAATTGTATGGGAAAAAGATAGTGGTGGTAGTGAAAAAATGGTAGTGGCTGGAGCTTTAAGAGGACATACTAAGGCAATTTTGTGTTTGGCTGTGGTGTCAGATTTAGTATGCAGTGGATCAGCAGATAAAACAGTGAGAATATGGAAGAAAGGAATTGGGAAAAGTTATTCATGTTTGGCAGTGTTTGAAGGACATAAAGGTCCAGTCAAATGTTTGACTGCAGCTTTAGATAGTAGTAGTAGTAAAGATGATTCTGGATGTGGGAATTCTTATGTGGTTTATAGTGGTAGCTTGGATTGTGATATTAAGGTTTGGAAAATTTGGGTTCCTTACCTATAGAATTTGATCTCTTTGATGATGGTTTCTGTGTCTTATTTTTGAGACTCATACAATACAATATTTTGTACATAGAGATTTAGAAATGATGAGAAAGCTTAATTACCTTCTTTTTCTATATTTATTTTTTTAATTTGGTTTCTAGATCAATCCAATAGGGTATAATAAGTCTTATATATCACTCGTCTAACTAGCTCATATGGTTCATCGATTCTACCAACTAAAGCAAAAGACTAAACATAGTATGTCAATATAGAATACACTCATTGGGCTTGGGCCGTCCACAAGACGCCTTATGTTTGAATATTTTGATTTCATAGAGTTCAATTCTTGATATCAAATATATGAGATCATGAAATATATTTTAACTTTAAGGTATTTCCATGCACTTTGAAAGTGCTAAGTGTTGAATCATCTGTATCAGCCAGAAAGAGAAATGAATCTTTTTGAACCCTAGCACTGCTAGGGAAACTAATTTAGGAGCTCATAGAAAACTTTTGCTCTATTGACAAATAAATTAAGTAGTGAACAAGAAAAAACTTAGTACATTTTACCAGGATGAATCACCAATAAAAAGGAATAATGACTTTTTACCTATATCATCAAAAAGTCTTGACATGCATGGTAACCATATAAATTTGACAATAGGTAGAAAGAGATATTATGAAAATTACATCTCACCTAAAGAAATGATTTTTTATTGTCATTTCCTTCTCAGGTGATTCAAACACAACTAGTATAATTTATATCACTCGTCAGCTTTAGATTATACTAGTATGCACTCGATCATGATCAGTTATGTGCATAAACTAATCGTTTTCTTAACAATGAGATCAGATTTCTTTAATTAATTAATTGCTAGTAGTGGATTGGGAGTTAGGCTAAAAGTACTTCCACCTTACTACAATTTTACCTAGCAGCATAGCATAATAAAAAAAGTAAGTCTCAAGTCTGCATACTTTAAGACTGTACTAGATAAAGATTGAACAGATGGAACTTTCAAAGAAAAGGGACAAAACCCATGGGCCATGGGATACGATCTCTAATTAAGGAAGAATCAAGAATTTATACTTAATTTAAATAGGGTTTCTTTTAATCTCTGTCTTTTTAACTTTATCTATAGTTTCTTAGCTTAGAATCGTGGGCACATATTATATTCTAGCCACATTGAGAAGTGAAAAAGTGCTCAACCTATCTCTATGTGCCCAATCAATTAGATTAATAATTATAATATCTCTGTGTTGCATTAATAAATATTTAATTTATCTTCACTTTATCAAGACATCTACTACTCACTCTGGCTTAATGATCGTTACAGTTTTGCATATTTATTAAGAAAATATCTTAGGAACATAATTAATTATATTACCAAAAAAGTACTAAGATTGGGTGCACGCGAACCAGATATGTGGCAGTTAGGTTGTTGCATCAGCTATTTAAATTCATTAAAATTAGGCAAGTTGGTACAAATAATGCTTCCTTTTGTAAATTTGAAAGTGTTAAGTACATAATAATTGAGCTATAGCGCCTGCTCACAATCATTTCAATTTGTGTGATAAAATATGAATTGACAAGGAGTTTAAAAAAGAAATGAAAATTTTGAAAATTTGTTGTCATAAAATATCATACTTACATTTACTATGATTGTACAACTTTTGAAGCTTGTGTTTTAAACCATTCAAATATTTATTTGACTACAAACCTTTCTCATTAAAAGTAAAATTACATGTTGAAATTAAATAATTTTTACATTTTCTTTTAAAATTGGCATTTCTTTTAAGTAGACTAAAAGAGAAATATTATCATATAAACTGAAATATGGGTATATTTACTAACAATTTGCATGAGACATTCCTATATTTCTCCTACATAAATAAATAGAAAAGGTAGTTTCTCTTGTATAAATATACTGGCAAAGGTCGATGATCATGTGAATTTGTTTAATCATATTATATCCTAGATTCTTCTTTTAGAATGAGTGTTAAAGTATTTCTTGTATATGAATTTAAATATTTATCAGAATGTTCTATTGATTAGCATATACTTAATAATAAACAAGCTAAGTATCAAACAAAAAGACCCATAAAGTATTGGGTAAAGTGTTTTACTAATTAATTCCTCAACAACAATTATATATAACATACTTAGTTTGATTCTACATATGAGATTTGAGGAGTTTTGGGGTACACACATCGACCTAATTAATCCCTATCTATGTGAGATAGAGAAACTCTTTTCGATAGACCCTCGACTTTACTAATTTTTTTTAAAACTCAAAGTCAAGATTTATTGACACTAATTTGAAAATTACAGCTTGAAGAAGGGGGGCTTGAACTAACCTTCTCTTACACAAGATAGTTTGTCATTGCAACCAGCTGATATAGATTGTGTAAAACATCTTCCCAAAAGAGAAATAGAAACAAAATACAAGTGGTAATAAATCGAGGAAGCTCAAGGAGGATCAAACGTGAAAGCATTTGGTCTCCTTTATAATTGAACTTGTTGTTAGAGCTTGTATGCCTTATGATCAAGAAAGTTTTGGGGAATTTTCAAAAATAGTCAGCCCACTACCCAAAATTACAAATATGAGGCCATATTTTTTTTCATGCATAGCACCCATCCCTAAAATTACAAATTTTAGCACTCCTTCATAAAAAACACCCTAGCTATCAAATTTTTCCCTCCCCAGTCACTAAGCCACCGGCAAACACCTTCCCCCGCCAATGGTGTCATTACTTTTTTGTATTTTACTGAATTTATGTTGTTTATTGAGTCTAAATCATTGCTTTGGACAAGTTTATACACACAAATCTCCCTCTAAAAATTAAATTATACATGAATATACATATATAAATATGTAGAAATGAGAGAAATACAAAAATATGCACAAAAAAAGTAAAAAATCATATAAACATCCTTAATATACAGATTTATTCACTCGTATATACACACTTATACAAATTTATACAATTTTATACATTGTATAAATTTGTATAAAATTGTATAAACTTGCGGCGACTGCTATCTCGGGAAAAGGGTGACAGCTCGGGTAAGATTCGAAAATATGGGTCATTTTTGGTAATTTTCGTCTTTTGCTTGTCTTTTAGTGTAATTATCCCAGAAAGTTTGGGCTAATTCAATCGTGGGCTGTAGGACGCTTTTGTCGGACGAATTACACTACTAGTCACTTTTTGTGTGTATTTAATGTTTCAGCCACTTATGGTGCCTTTTGCAGAAGCTGGACACTTTGCATATTTTTAAATTATTGGGGTTGAGGTTCAAGCCAAGTTAAGTTAACATCAGCCCCGTTGATCTGAAGTTAGAATCTGTTATTTTTATTCTGTTTTGCTCAACTTCAAACTTATCAACATCGCACTTGTGGTTCCAATTTGGCTCTTTTTTTTTCATTAACTATTTAACTTTTATTAATTAACCCAAAAAAAAAAAAACACCTTTACAAAACTTGCTAACTTCTACTTAGTTAGCATTGGTCTTAGCGTCTATGTCTCAGCTAACTACTACAACTCCCGTACTTCTTTAATTTTCTACTTAATCACATCCTCAAAATCTAGCCTGTTGCAACATGTTTTTAACTATTACACCAGCTCTCATATTACATATACAAGCTATTTCTTTGGCGGTTCTATAACATAAATTCACTTTTTGCTCAAAGACTCTTCCATTCCTCACCTTCTATACAACTTGGATGAATTCTGCATATAACATTCTTGCTAGCCTTGCTTTTTTAGATTTCCCTTTAGATGCTGTGATGATCTATGCATGCTGTAAGTCCTAGGTATTCTGTATTTACTCTTGGATATTATTCCATTGTATTAACCTGCCCCAAATTGCTCTTGTGAAGGTACACTCTACAAAAAGATGATTTGTAGAATCTGGGCCATTTTTACGTAGGCAACACTCATCATTTACTGAAATCCCCCATTTTGCTAAATTTCAGACAAAAGCAAAATTAAGTTGCTTGAACTTCACACTATGGGTATTTAACTTCAGCCCTAATGGTCTGAAAGTGAGAGGCTACACTTGCAAATAATTTTCAGAATGTGGTAAAAACTAAATAGCATGGGTAAAACTGGCCATCTAATCAAAATTTTACGTTTTTCTTGTGATCATGTATTCTGGGTAAGTTGATGGCTATACTAGCCAATTTTTGTTGGAATAGTGCACGAATAGCCACTTTTACCAACGGTCTTGGATTTAAGGCTACTTTTTTTAGTGATTTTACATGAGAGACCACTTTTCGGAACTTCAATTCTTGTGGCTAAAGTTCAATCCCTGTGGGCTGAACTTCATGCCTAAGGTATAAAATTAAATTTCAACCCGCAAACGCTGAACTTTTAAACATAGATGCGTAAACTTCAACCCTTGTGGTATGAAGTTCAACCCACAAAGATTGAAATTCCAAAAATTGGCCTCTCATGCAAAATCAATAAAAAAAAAAGTGGCCTCAAAGGAAAGGCCAGTGATAAAACTGGCCATTAAGTGAAATTTTTACAATTTTTGCACCACTTAAAGAGAATCAGCCACCAGTTACGAACTTTTATAAAAATAGACAGATTTTAAAAACACGCATTGTTTTAATACTAGCCACATAAAAAAATCTGAGAATTTGAACTAAACCCCAACAAATTTTATTAGTTAAAGTTCTAATGAATTTTACTGGAGCTTCATATTTGAAGTCACAAATATTTGTTATTGGTACGTTTGAACTAACATCTTCAAAGTCCAAGTATTTTTTACTGGGACTTCATATTTAGCAAAGTCCCAAAATTTTTTACTTGGACTTTTGAACTAAAATTTTTAAAATTCAAATATTTTTTACTGGGTCTTCATACTTAGAAAATCCTAGATTTTTTACTTGGACTTTGAAAATTTTAGTTCAAAAGTCCAAGTATAAAATACTGTAATTTTTAGTATTTCTTGGAACTGGCTATTTTTTTAAAAAAAAATCAAATTTTGACTAATTTTTATTGAGCGCAGTGCCCGGTTGTCAAATTTTTTGTAAAAATTTCGCGTAGGGACCTGTTTGGCACGCGCTAATTGATCCTTAGCCACCATGCACAGATTCGCTAAGAAATAACCACTTCCGGACAAGTCCCAGTATTTTATACTGTTTCAAAGTCCCAGTATAAAATACTGTGATCACTTAAACACTAATCCCAATATTTTATTATGAAACTTTATATATAAAGCTTCAGTAAACTGAACCCCAGTATAAAATAATGGGACCTTTAAACATGTTAGTTCAAAGTCCCAGTATTTTATTATAGACTTTATATATAAAGCTTCAGTAACATGAATCCCAGTATAAAATAATGGGACCTTTGAAAATGTTAGTTCAAAGTCCCAGTATAAAATATTGAGACTAGTCTGGGGTATTTTCCAACGCTAATGGAGCGTAAGTGTGCGCACGAATTTTAGGTTATTTCTAAATTAATTTTGAAATGGTGGATAAAACTCATTGAGCGCGTCCAAAAATGGCTACGCATCAAATTTTCACAAATTTTTTTGTCATGTATTCTCCAATATCTTGACCTAACAATGTTATTTAGACTTTCAGCCCATTTTTACCAAGCCAGCTTGGTCTCTTGAAAAACGACAATTTACAAAATTATGACACTATAGGCAGTGATTTTCCTTATTGACCCCGCTTAAAGTGATTTTGCAAGAATGACCTCCGCTAATTTTAATGAATAAATTCTGAACGAAAATACCCCTACGAATTCTTGTATTGATGCCCGCATCCCGCCCTCCCTTTCTAGTAAGTGCTGCCTCTTAGGCAACACTTGACCTTTTACATCTTTCTACTTTCTCCCAAATAACTTGAAGTGTTGTTCCGCCCTCCCTTTCTCGTAAGTGTTGCCTCTTAGGCATCATTTTTTTAGTTTCGGCCCCTCTTGTCATAGGCAACACTTGCCCTTTTATCTCTTCCCACATAGGGAGTATCAATTAGGGCCAAGCATAATGCGAGTGGATGTCTGTAGCAGCCTACTCTGCTTGTGATATTGTCTCTTTGGGTGTAGGCCTGCACGGGTTTAAAACGTGTCACTAGGTTCTAAGACATGCATACTTATATACCCAACATCTAAAGTTTGACCGCCTTTTAGGGATTCCCCTAATTAAACTCACACTGAACTCTGTCAAACATCGATAAGGCCGACACGAGTGGCTCTGATATCATATTTAACAGCTCAGCCCGCTAATGATATTGTCCGCTTTAGGCCTAGGCCCGCACGAGTTTAAAACGCGTCATTAGGGTCTAAGACATCCATACTTATATATCTAACATCTCTCATGTGTTATGCTAATGTGAGATACTTATTGCTGAGGTGTCACAATGTCAGAACATATCACAATGTTCACACGGTTATCTAAACCCGATATAATATATGTTGTAACCTAAAGGAGCAGTTCGTAAAATCTATTTTGCCAAAGCAAAATATACATGTTGAGTTTAGAGAAGCTCTGACCCTGAAATGTGTATTTGGTTTAAAAAAGTATATAAGTAGTTGAATATAAACAAAAAAAATATAAAGTAGTTGTCCAGCCTGCCAGTGATATTGTCCGCTTTGGACCTAGGCCCGCACGGGTTTAAAACACGTCATTAGAGTCTGAGGCATGCATACTTATTGTCCACATTGGACCTAGGGCCGCACTGATTTTGAAAGATGCAGGATACTTCTAGCTGGGGTGTCACATACACCCTTCTACCAGTGATATTTTCCGTTTTAGACCTAGGCCTGCACGGGTTTAAAATGCGTCATTAGAGTCTAAGGCATGCATACTTATTGTCCGCATTGGACCTAGGCCCGCACTGATTTTGAAAGATGCGGAATACTTCTCGCTGGGGTGTCACATACACCCTTATGGACTCAACGTCGTCGCTAAGATTTTCCACACATACCCAGGATTCGCCTAAACTCAGCACTGAGGTTTGCCTCGCCTATCCGGAATTTGCCTAAACTCAGTTGAACTCTGCCCACATTGCACCTGCTTGTCCGCTTTAGGCCTAGGCCCGCACGGGTTTAAAACGCGTCACTAAGGTCGAAGACATACATGCTTATATACCCAGCATCTTTCATGTGTTATGCCGATGTGGCATACTCCTAACTGATGTGTCACAGTTATACCTGTCAATCGGGCCGGGCTAGCCCGGTACCGGACCGGTTCATTATAAGCGGTCCAGGACAAGGAGAAAGCGGGTTGCTGGCCGAGCCGGGCTTAAGAAAAAAGATCGGTTAGTCCGGACCTGTAAAAGACCGGTCTTTGGCCCACTGGTGGACCGGACCGGACCGATTTTTTCATAGAAAAATTATACTATATATCGAGGGAAATTGAGACATGCTTTTGCCAAGGATCATACAAAATATAATGTAGCATTTAGTCCCTTTTAGAATCCCTCAATATGCAATAGTATCAAAGATATTTTTAGCTTCATTAAGTACAACGAATGAACATATTCATTTACTATTTTTTCATTGCTAATGAAGAATATATATTAATTAAGTATTTTATAAAACTTATCTTCTTGGTTGTAAGAGAATTTGATAGTCTCAGTTTCTCACCCTTGAGTTGTAGTATTAAAGTTGTATCTATTTGACTAAGCGTACTATAGTAATGATGAGATAGTACTTACTTAAAATAATAACAGTGATCTTTTACTTCATGAGTAGTGCATCAAATTAACATAGTGATTAAACTTGGTTTCCATCAATGAGTCAAAGTATATGATTCTCAAAATATTTTATCTTTTCTTTCCTGCTTTCACCTTCCTTCTCTTTTTATATAGGATTATATGTCATTCCAATTGCAAGTACAAAGTGATAGGCTTAGCTAAAATATGAAAAAGAAAAAAGAAGAAAAAAAAAATCGGACCGGCCCGGTGCTTAATGGGCCAAGGGTCGAGCCGGGCTTCAATTTTTTGAAAAAAAGATCGATTCGGACCGGACCGGTAATGGCCCGGACCGGTACCGAAACCGGTGAGCCGACTCTTAATGGGCCGGTCCGGGCCGATCCTGGCCCGATTGACAGGTATAGTCACAGTAATCGACATTTTGAAATCCACCTCTTAGTCAAACGTGATATGTCTCAACACCCTAGCTATATGACTGTTAACCTATATGCATTTTACATGTGAGATGAACAATTGTAGAATTAACTACAAAATCAAAGAAATTTCTTTTTTCTCGTATAGCAATCAATGAAGGGACACAGTTGATGATGCTGTCCTCCTCCTTCCAGTATGTATCATCTGTCACATAGTCACACCAGAAAAGAAGTACACAGCCAACAACTTGAAGAATGAAGCATTCATGAAGATATGAAAGGAAGTGGGGCAATGAAGAAAACAAAGCACAAGCTATGGTGGCAAGTGGCCCTTATGTTACCCTAATTTGCTAAAGGAGACTTTATTCACTCCTAAATTATGACTTTCGTTTGTCCCTTTGTGTGAAACCAGTAATCATTACAAAGTTGAAGGCCTCTATGAAACTTAAATTCGAATACACCTCTCCGCTCATGTTTTTATTCCAAAAGAACAAAGGGTTACATGGTATAGAAATAGGGAGAATTTGATTTTATGGTACATTTACGAATGTTTCTTTTAGGTATATGATCAATCTTTTTTAGAAGATTTTAGAAATAAAATATAGGAGATTTTTATAAAGTCATTTTATCCTAATTAAATGTAAATGATCATAGGATCAGAGTTCATTTTCTTGTACATACAGATTAAAAGATTCTCTACTCGTAAACCATAAGGTTGGCTAAAACGGAACACGTGTTACATATATTGCAACATAAGAGTACAAATTATAAAATGAACTTTGATACCGAAGGTAGGTGCAGTTAACAAAAATTATATAATGAACTCGCAACTAGCACAAAGATCAAAGATGTAAGAAACAAAGAGGGTTTATTAGCTCTTTCACTAGATTATTGGGTATACTATTTTTTGTAGCATGCAACTAGCATGTCCTAAAACTACATTGTAAGAAGTAAGATAGATGGTATATATTCCAACTTGCATGTCAATATAGATGTTTTGACGAATATCTAAGTGTAAAGTTTGTCCAACTGTATATGATTTTCTTTTTGTAGATGGTTAAATGTTTAATACTATCTTACAAATACTAATTCAAACACCTTTCTTAGGATTCAATTTTTTCAAATTAGAATTTAGTTGATGTTTAAAATTTCAATAAACTATTTAAATTTAATTTTCTGTTTAATTCTTTGATAAACTATCTTTCAACCTTAGTTTCATATTTTCAGTACTATTCATAGGTACAAGTATTGAACTTTAAGTTTTAAGTTCGATTAAATGAGGTCACATTACAAGTTAAGTCCATCCGTTTTAATTTATGTGAATGAGTTTAGCTAGCTATAGTTAAGGAAAGAAAGATAAACTTTTGAAACTAATGGTTTAAAACAAGTTATAGAAATTTTTGTAGCTATTTATCATCTAATGAGAAATTCAAAATTTAAGTTTTACTAGCTAGATATGAAAAAGTCATTATTTTTAGAATTGATTTTAAAAATATGTCACATAAATTGAGACATAAGGAATAATAGGGAAGAAATAATGGTTTTCACAGCTTGAGCAGCATGATCTGATTAATTTACCTCGGATGACCTAGCATGTCATCAGAAGAAAAAAACCCCACCAACTATTATCATCCTTTAGGAAAAGAAGAAAAAGAGGTAGAAAAAAGAATGTAAAACATCAGGCCACTAAAATGGAAAGTGGTAACTTTTGTTAAGAGTCAAACATAAAGTAAGACGGAGAGTGGAAGGTGATTTTCTTGTGTTGATATTGATATGAAATCAAAACCACTTTCTTGTTTTTAACTAGCAGAATATTAAAGACTGTGTAATATATATTGGCCTTTTAGATCTGTTAAAGTGGATCATCAGATTATTCCTTAGCATAGTGTACTTTGGTTATAGCAAAAAGATAGATCCAACAAAGGTTAAACCTTTGACCTTAGCTTCCAAACAAATTTGCATCTCATAATTTACAAGTTGATTTTACTTTTCAAGTAAAACTTTTTAATGAACTCTCTATTCGTTGTCCCTTATATATCATGCCTTTCTACTGTAACCTACTTCAATTATGTCTGCCACTTTTAGTGCGACTTCAATATTTCTGTAAGTCTAAGCTGTATGAAGGTCTCAGCACATTTAGTAAATTTTAATGTTTAGAAACCAGTAACTAACTCTACTATTCTCTATAGTGGTGGATGGATCATGTTAGCGAGTTACACGGAACATAGTATATTAGTAGTATTTACGACACAAAGTGCAAAGAGTATAAACTCACTAAAAAACTTTTTTATAAAAAACCCCCATAATTTTAACCGAGTAATTAAAATTCCGCCTCTGATTTTCTATTTTATTGTTCAGTTTCTGGAGATTATGTACTTAATATTCTTTTTAGGTTTATCCTAAGCGGATCATCATTTTATTATTGCATTGTCAATTTTATTGGGTGGTCTAATATAGATAATAAAACACATGATTTTCTTCATCGAGTATTGGTGCATTTCCTGTATTTTCCATTACAACAACATACCCGTGTATTCTCCATTGTACCCAAAAAAAAAAAAATCCTGCGAATTGTTTATTTTGCCACTTTCACGTTTTCGTGAATTAGAGTTAAGCCATGTACCAAAATATAAATGAAATAGAGCTAACCCAGTCAATTTCTTCCGTCGTAGTAGACATCTTGACGACTCCATGTCATCATCAATTGAATATTTAGCAAGATATTCATTGTTCATAAACATTGAATATTTAAGTTTCTTTATAAATATTTGCTCTATCAAAGAATCCTTCATAAGTTATGGTTTCCTACATTGTTGACAACTTTATGTGAACTCACTGTAAATCTTTATGTATATACTTCTCCCTCCAGTCCATGTATATTTTATGTTTTTTAATAAAACTTATATTTAAAAGCCTTAGTCATAAGAGTATATGTTTAAATTATCTTTAATACCAGCAGATAGGTGTACTGTAAATTACCTCTTTTACTTTAAACAACCAACTTAATTAACAATGCGCTATCTAGAGGGGTAACTATAAATTTGAAAAAGGTAACAAATGAATTTGTTAGTTGCTGGTTTACTTAATAATTTTTTTTGAAGTTAAAAAAATAATAATAATGTGGCATTGATATTCAAAAACAATTGACTCTTGGCTTTGACCTAATTAAGGAGGGGATAAAGAGATTACGCTTGATTGCAGGGGAAAGTGCGATTAAGCCAAACCCCATCAATAAAAATCAGAGAAAAGAAGAAAAAATTAAAGTACTAAAGTTAGCCCAAAAAAGGTCTAGTAAAAGTCTTTTTCTCTTCCAAAAAAAATTAAATAAAACTAGTTGAAAGTCTCATAACCTCAAGAAAAGGGAAAGAATAAGCTCCTTCTCTTTCTCTCTCATTGTGGTAGGAGAGGAAAAAAAGACTTTCTTGGATGGTTCTTGAGAGAATTTGGAGCAATAATTTTTGGAAGCTAAACTTTTTAAGCCTTTCTTTCTAATTTCTCAAACCAAAGCAAAAAAAACACTTGTAGTAATCATCATGTCCTCTAATAACCTCTCGATCCCCTCATCATCATCATTATTACCTCACTTTCATCATAAACCTTTTTTCTTTTACCATCTGAGTATCCAGCCAAAGACCTTAAAGATCAAATCTAAAAGGAGAAAAAGAAAAAGGGTTAGAGAAAAACAAGAAGAATAAGAAGGTGGCTTGTAGATTTGAAGATGAGCTCCTTGAAGAAGAAGAAGAAACCCTAACTATCAGTTACTTACTTCTACTACAACTATGAGTGATCAAGAAGGTTAACTAATATCATATGGCTTTCTTCTTCTCTTCTGCTCTCTTTATACCGGGGAATTGAAGCCTGCTGGTCCGACTAATCTGTTTATTAGATCCGTGTGCAAGTTTGAAAAAATCATTTTCCTTTTTTTCTTATTCATATTATACTTTATATTTGTGTGTTCTTTTTATATTTAGCTAGGTTGCTATTATGGTTTGCTTTGAAGTAGATACAAAAGATCATGAAATTAAAGCACAAATATGATCATCTCATGACATGTGATGAGTTTGTTGCTTTAATTTCTTGGGTTGTTATTTGAGAGATCATTTGAATTTCTCTCCTGTTTTCTTTCTTCTTTCTTTGTGTGATACACATCATTACTATATATGTTTGTTTGGTTCGAGATGCTATGTTAACGTTAGTGTAACATAGTATCTGGATATTTCTAAAACCATGTTATGAAATAAATGCTTGTTCTTTGAATAAGAATATAAGATATATATGTATAATGATTGAACTTTCATCCATTTTCATGAAAGGATTCTGAAATCGTTCATAGTCTTTTATAATATGAACTTCAAATTTTCGTTCTGGAAGTCATTAGTGAAAATTTTTGTTTCAGAAGTTAGTAGATTCTCATCTTGATTACTGCTTGGCTTTGGTCAGAACGTTATATCTTGAAAACAAGAATTAGCGAGATGGTTCATTTCACATATTTCACATTTTCTGTAACTATCTCTATTTAAGCAGGTATTGGAAAAATTTATGCTCCATTTTTGGAAAATTTATTTAGTCAGAAACTCTTGATTTTGCAATATGTCCAACATTACTAAAAAGAGTAATAGATTTTGTAATCTGTAGAAGAGCGCTAGATTGTATAAACTATGTAAACCTGCAGGAATAACCTTTTTTGAAAAAATTCATGATACTTTTGCGACGAGCTTGAATTATTTTACCAAAAAAAATAATATTTGCACTATTTTACAAAACGATTTAAAGTCTTTAATACAATTTCTTCGAGACTTTGCAAAATTTATGCACTGGAGATCTTTCGTTTTGAAGCCTTGCCCTCAAATTTGATCTTCGTCTTTTAGCCTTGACATACATTTTATGTTTGCATATTTTGCTCTTTAATTCCGTGTCAATTAGTTTTCTTCATTTGTATTTAAGTAGAAATGAAATTATCTTAAGCTCAGAAGCATCATTAGAGGATCAAACATTGGATTCACGAGCTCCGCAGAACATACATGAATGTGAAAAATATGTACACAGAGATTTTCAATTTGCCACTAATTAAGAAGTTTGCAGGTTTAGCTAATTTCGAAGTACAAGAAACATTTTGGAAAACATGATGCAGCTGATTCAAATTCTTGTTCATCTTCTTTAACATGCATCTTGTCAACAACTTCTTTAAATGAGGATTCTGTACTTGTTGTGTTATAGTGTAAATTGGCAAAAAGAGTTGTTACTCCATTTGTTCAGCTTATGAAAACTTATTTTATTTGTCGGTTTCAAAAATAATTACTACCATTTTCTAAATTTGGAGCTAATTTTTACCTTAAAGATCCACAATTTGTCTTAGTAAGAAGCTTTCTACCCAAATATTATGATATTTTTCATACCACAAGTTTTAAAAGATTATAACTATATAAATTATTATATTTTATATAAATCCGTGAAGTTTAAATTCTTTGTTTTCTTTTAAATTTTATATCCAACCAAATAAATTTTCATAAATTGAAATCGGAAAAACTTGTATATACACTCACAGTTGAAAAGATAGATTACCTGTAAGGTATCTTGTCCCTTCTAACCTTATTTTCTCCACAGAGAAATGATTATGTTTGTTAGGATTCAGAATATACCCATCACTTAATATCTCTCTCATTTTATTCTCGTATAAAATCTCTGATGTGAAACAACTCTCTCGTGTTACTGATCCCTCTACAGATCTACTCATGGAGATAAAAGCAATTTCCAGTTAAACACATTCTCAACCTAGTCCTCCACGAATTAACATGCACTTCTCAAAGCTTTAGTGGTCCTAATAAAAACTGTTTGTTTCATAACTTTTGAATTATTAATTAAGTTCCAAGTGTTTAGCACACCACCTGAAGTAGGGCTTGTCCAGGAGATTTTATTTCCTGAGACATTCAGAAACTTATTTTGCGCGACTAATCCATTATCCATGTTAGGATATGCTAGCTCACTAAGGGCTGGGAATAAAACCTTGGTACTATGAGGTTCTCCATATGTATGATTCGAATTCGAGATTTTTGGTCTAATTATCTCAACACATACCTTAGCTTGGAGATGGTCGAAATAGGATCGGAGTTACCAAAGAAGGAGATGGACTCAAGCTTCTTACTGCGCGCACAATATATATATCACTGCAATCTGTGAAAATGAACACACATACATACATTACGGAAAAGGGCCAAAATTGCCACTGAACTATACGAAAAGGTCTAAAAATGCCACCCGTTTAAAATAAGGTATGAACATGCCACTGCCGTTAATGGTTAGGTTCAAAAATGCCATTACTAAAATACAAAGGCTCAAAAATGCCATTTTCGTTGACGGAACTAATTTTGGTCTATTTTTCTTATTTAGTTAAATAACCAAAATATAAAAAAAGAAAAGTTTCATTAAACCCCCAACCCATACTCTTATTTTAGACCCACCCCAACCCTTTTATTTTATTTTACTATTACCTTACCCGTTTTATTTTTACCCCTTTCTCTCCCCCCATATTAACACGAAAACCCTAATCCCAATTTCAATTTCAGCGTGCTAAGATTTGAAGGGAGAATAATCAATTTTTTGGTGAGTTACTTCCAATATAGGGTATATTTCATATCACATTTGAGCTTTTGTCAAAATGTCTAGTGGTTCAAGTTACTCATGTGGGACCTCAAGGAGGAGGTGCTATTGTGGAGTTAATGCCAACCATTTGATGGCATGGACAACTTATAATGCTGGAAGACGATTTTTCAAGTGTCCGAAGCCTGATGTAAGTGAATTTTTATTTGTTTTTCTTTGATTGAAATTGGAGATAATTCTAGTGATTTATTTTTTTTTTTCAGAAAGAATCGTGTGGGTATTGGCAGTGGGATGACGAGGAAATGCCTTCTAGAACTTTAGTTGTCATTAATTACTTGAAGAAGAAAAATGATGACGCCAAGTTAGAGAGAATTGCATTCCAAGCACAATTGACTGAGTTCGAGAGGTCTGCTAGTGTTGATGCAAAAAAAATTGCGATGTTAGAGCTGAAAGTGTTTCGCCAATGGATTTGTATTTTTACGTTGTTGGGGTGTTTTGCTGGAGCATGGCTGTTCAAATAAATTTTTGGTGTACGTAATGTGTGTGAAATTCTACTAAATTTAGTGGAGGTCTGCTAGTGTTAATGCAGAATGTAGTAGCTTTATAGTAGTTTTTTAGTAATGAATAGAATGGTAAAAACTGTGGAACTTTTAACTATGGTATTTTCACTAATTTGATGCCAAAAGATTGATTAAATGGTGTCTGAAGTTATGGTCTGATTAATGACCCTTTTTCTGAAGTTATGGTTTCATTGATGACTATTTGTTGAAGTTATGGTCTGTAGTTGTGGTTTCATTTGATGTACATATTTTGGCGTAAATATTGCTTATAAGTCGGCAACCTGCTGGATAGTTGAGAGAGCTCTCTAGTTAAAAGGTCCAGTTAACATTTCTACATTTTCCACGTACAACAAACAGAGCAAATACAAATTGCACACAGCAAAAGAAAAAAGGACAAGCATCTACACAGAGATAGATCACATCTATCTACCAATACAACAAAAGAACTATGAATCTGCCAACAAAGTCCATAAGCAGATAACTAAGTTGAATGAGATAAGTCAAGTAACTATAATCTTGCATAGGAAGTCAAAAACTATGAAATTTAAAGAGTGTAAAAAGAGACATACCATGTAGGATTGCAGGAAACAACCCATCTTCTTTTTTACTTCTAAAGTAACAAACAACTATCAAGAAACAAAATCCAAGAATCCTAATTACACTACCAGCTACTATAATCCCAAGCAAAGATAAAACATTACCAATGAATACATTCTTTGGAAAATTTCGAAGTGATTTTGGCACAGTAACGATAAGATTATATCTTCCAGTACTATGCGCTTAAACTAAAGAATCAAAGAACAACTACTGGCCAGCAATCTTAAGACACCCTAGGAATAGAATAAATCATCCCTTTTATGTTGCTAGAACACCAAAAACCAACAATAACAATCCGGCAACAATCTGCCAAAAAAACAACAATACCAATCTGGCAACAATCTGCCAAAAACCAACAATAATATTCAACTAAAACAAGATATGCATTCAAATATCCAATTCATTGTTTAATCATCAGGTGGTTAACCATCCACTTTTAACTAACAACATTGACACCAAATTTGATTGGAAACAAAACATAATTTAATTATTCTTAAATAAAAGTAATTAACCACCTATGATTAAAAGTCATAAACACTCCCAAAAAAAGTCTCAGTGAAACTAAGTAGTAGCAGCTACTCTCTTTCCCTTCCTTGCCATTTGCCTGGCCCTTTTTTGCCTTGCTTGTCCTTGGAGTTGTTCTGTTGTAATTGTTGCCTTCCCCTTCCATAAAAGCTTGGTTGGTGAATAAGGAAGATCGATTGGTGTTGACACTCCAGATACATCTCCAGTAAAACCAATCTTCCTAGTTCCAGTTGGAACACCTTGATTCTTCCTAGCTTCAAGCCTAACTTGTGATTCAGAAACAACATTAGGCCTGATTGTTGGATCTTCATCAGAGCCAACCTCACCATAAGCAACTTCTTGAGTATCATAACCAGCTTCTTGGGTTTCATCATTACCATCAAAGTCAGATTGTTGAGTCACAAAGTTAGATTCTGACTGTTGTGTTGCAACCTCAAGTTCCTGCTCCTCCATGGCATCAGGTTCTTCTTGTTGTTGTGACTGTCCAACATCAGTACTCTAGGACATAAAAAAAATTGTCAAGAAAAAGATATGTTAAAAAATAGAATTCTGGGCAGTCTTAAAAAAAATACACTTACCAATTTGCAAGTCCTTATATTATGCTTCTCTCCTCCACAGTTACTACAAGAAATAACTGTATCCCTTCTTGACACAACCCAAGCACCCTTCCTCTTTGTAGCCTCATCAGGCACCCTTGTTCTCTTAGTCCTAGGCCTGCCAACACGATTGACTACCTCTGGTGGCTCCATGGCTTGAAAAGGCTCTATCTTCCAGAAATTTTGGCCTCTCACAGGCTTTAGCTTGTGCTTGTAAATGAGGGAATATGCCTCTAAACTATAAAACCAGTGTATTTCAGAAACAGGGTCAATTTTTTGGTGCATCAATGCCCTAATGGCATGAGGACAAGGGATACCAGACAAGTCCCAAGTCCTGCAAGTGCACTTTTTTTGCTCTAAGTCTACAGTGTGTCTATCTTCCCCTTAAGAAATCTCATAACCATAATCACCATTAAACTCAATTCTACATTGATGTGTTATGTCCCTGAAATCTTTATACAATTTCATACATTGTGGACTAAAGTCAGATTTCCAACTCCTAATTTTCTCATCATGTTGTGCCAACATATTCATCACTTTCACCCTTATTTGTTCTAACATCTTAATTATAGGTTTCTCCCTAGCTTCTAATATCCATGCATTAAAACTTTCGGTAAAGTTGTTGTCCACCATTAAATTTTTGCACCTTGTATCAAAAAATACTGTACACCAATACTGTGGTGGATACTTTACCAAATCCCTAGCAGACTCTTCAGACAACTTACCCAACTTTTTCAATTGGTCTTTAAATTCATCATTGTATGTACTCCAAGCACTCCACCATAGCAGTTTCTTCATTTGTCCACTCCTCCACCTCTTGCACCAGTTTGCCTCAATATTCCTTACACACCATCTTTGATTGGCCTCTGGAAGTACACACTTCACATCTTTTAAAAGACCCTGCAAAATCAAGAAAATATAATGCATCAGTCAAGAACACAATTATAAGATTAGAAAAAAATCCTTTTGCATATCAGAAATGAAAGTCACTCCAATGCCGTCACCCAGCTCTAAGAAATTCTTCAAATGCTCAAGGAACCATGTCCAAGTCCTGATTGTTTCTTTGTCTACTACTGCCCAAGCCAATGGATAAAAACTATTCATTGAATCTTGAGCAACAGCTACCAGTAATTGTCCCAAGCATTTTCCCTTCAAGAGTGTCCCATCTAAGCCAATCAGTGGCCTCAATCCACTTTTCCAACCATCTTTCAAGGCTTGGAAGCAAATATACATGCGCAAAAACTTTCTTTTACCCATTTCAAGAGCATCCTTGGAGATGTTTATCACAATATCACTTCCCGGATTAGACAATTTAAGTTCTTGGGCATAGGCTTCAAGCCTATTATAATCATCAAGGAAACTGCCTTCTAGCTTGTCAAGGGCCAACCCCTTAGCCTTCTTAAGCTTGGATTTATTCACATTCAGTTTCAAATCCACTTCTAATTCTCCTCTCATTTCCTTTACCTTGTATTTTGGATCGCCTTGAAGTTTGTTTTTGAAATAATAGGCTAATGTAGAAGCCTGTGCCCTAGGGTTGTTAAAACAATCATCACAGTCATGGGTTGAATTCAAACTTTTGATTTTGAACCCAAAACTCTTGCCATCCCTAGAAATATGGCATGAAAATGGGCAGCCTTTTTCACACTTATAAATAGATCTTGTTTTGTCAGATTTATAAACTTTTAACTTCTTTTTATTAGCCAATGCGTAAAAGTTTACAATCCTCCTAGCTTCTTGCAAATCCTTAAAGGTCATACCTTTTTCCAATTCCTTGAAGTTTTCTAATTTATCACCTACCTCTCTTCTCTTTTCCTGCCTAAAAGACTCAAGTTCATCAGAATTATAATCCTCACCAGACTTTTCATCATCCTTACACAGGCTGCCTTCACAATCACTACCAACTTCTACACCCACATTATTGGGGGCAGTAAGAATGGTAATGTCTGGGAGAAGAAGAGGCACATCATATTCATCAACAGCAAACATGTCTATGACCTTGAACTTTTCAGAGATTAAGCTCTTAAGGGACTCTACACCATCATCCCCCTCTATTGTAAAGTACATACCCGAAGGAGATAAACATACCAGTTGACTTACCTCAATAAAACCTAATTTTGAAGTAAACTGACCAGAAAGGTCTTTAAAATTCAGCAGTTGACAGTCAAAGTCATTCCAAGTACGCAAAAAATTCTTTTTATACAGAATTTTAGGTGAAATGACCCAAGAGCCCCCGAAATTGAAATTGATGTCCACTTTTTCAGTCATCTTCACATGCACTGAAACAAAGCAACAAAGAAAACAAAAAGGGACCACTTCAGCAACATCAAGTAATGCAAATCCGTCTTGGAATAAAAAAATCATAAAGCAACAAATATGCACAAGAAAGTACACAAATAAGGACATAAATTTAATGGTTTAAACAACTATTTTTACTCAAATGTAAACAAAATCAAACCCCAACCCCACATGAAATACAGAAATCAAACTCCAAACACGTATTATTTAATTACCTAAATAGGAAAAAAATATTATAAACCCTAATCCATAGTAAAGAACTAAAAGATAAACAATGATAAGCAAGATTACGTACCTTTTTACATGAGATTATAGTGTTAATTTGGTTATGCTCTTCGAATTTAGCCTAATACTGAAATTGGGATTAGGGTTTTTAGTGTAATTTTAGGAGAGAGGGGGTAAAAATAAAATAGGTTAGGTAATAGTAAAAGCGTAATAAAAGGGTTGAGGTGGGTCTGAAATAAGAGTATAAGGTTGGGGGGGGGGAGTTTAATATTTTGTGGTTATTTAACTAAATAAGAAAAATAGACCAAAATTAGTTCCGTCAACGAAAATGGCATTTTTGAGCCTTTGTATTTTAGTAATGGCATTTTTGAACCTAACCATTAACGGCAGTGGCATGTTCATACCTTATTTTAAACGGGTGGCATTTTTAGACCTTTTCGTATAGTTCAGTGGCAATTTTGGCCCGTTTAGAGCCCGTTTGGGCTGAACACACATACACACAAAGTGCTGAAATTGAAAAATAAGTTGCACGAGTGTTTGGTAAAAAAATACTTTTTTATGTTAAAAGATTGAAATATCCTTAAAATAAATTAAAAAATTGGGAGGATAATCTAAGGCCTTTGTTAATGAGGTTTATTTGTGGAATTAGAAAAAATTATAATAGATAAAAAGGTAAAATACTTGGTCAAACTATAACAGCTTTTAAGCCAGTTTGTAACTTACCAAACACTTCTATCAGCTAAAAGTAACTTATAGGCTGGTTTGATCAGCTTTTAAGCCCACCCAAACACCCTCTTGGATGGCTTGAGGTCCAAATTATATATTTTAGATGTATTTAAAATCTAAAAGTATACATTGACCGTGTAAAGATCGACGTTAGCCACTAAACTTTACGATGTATAATACTTCATCACTTATCATTATATATAACGACCTTGTTTAACTTATTCAAAGCGTAGATAGTAAATATTCTTAGCTAGATATAAAACATTTGTTTTTCTTTAGGACTGTTACAGAACATGATCTGCTGGGAACGAAAATGAGCAACCCATAAAAAGAGTAAAGAAAAACGTACTACTCTCCTTCTGTTCCAATTTATAAGGTACTTTTCGCTTTTCGAGATTCAAACTATATGAATTTTGACCAATATTTTAAGATGTATTTTTTCACCTAAATGAGAAAAGCTACAATTTAAACTACGTTTCAAGTAATTTTCAAATATATAAGTTCAACGTTAAAATATTGAGTTAACCTACTCTAATTTAGCTTCGAAATCTAATCAAATATTGACTTTCGAAAAGCGAAAAGTGTCGCATAAATTAGGATAAAGAGAGTAATATGGTTAGAATTCCATTTTTAATGTGTAGTTTACTAAAATTAATTTGCATCAAAACCTTATAAGTACCTCAAGAAGTCCAATTTTCTTCGCCAAGTGTTTGTACCGAAATAACTGTATGATGAAAATTGCATAGAGGGGGAAGTGCACAAATAGCTGCATTTGGCATTATGGGTGTTTAGGGAACAACCAGAAGTTCAAAAAATTAAAACCTCAGCCGCTTCATCAATTTCAGACTGAATTATTGAAATGTCTCAAACTAGTGTCTCATAGGTAAATTTAAGTTATATCCACAATGTACGAGATTATTTTATAGAAATCTTTTTAGCAGGGCTATCAGTACAAAATTGGATTTTTTACACAAAAATACAATTTGAACTTAATTACCAAACATAGCAACATTTTAGCAAAATTACCCTATATAGAGGAAAACACAAGTTAATTACAAATATAGCAACAACATAGCAATATTCCCATAACCAAACCCTTACATTCTTCCTCCTATTTTCCCCACTATCACTTTTGCTCCTCCCATTCCCTCCTATTTCACTTTTCCTCCCACTATTTTCCCCAATTTCACTTTTACTCCTCCTATTTCCCCCAATTCCACTTTTCCCCCGATTTAAATTGTATCAACTCCCGTTTCAGACTGTATCAACTCCGCTTCAGACTGTATCATAGTGTTTCAATGCCGTTTCAGACTGTATCAGACTGTTTTAAACTGTATCAACTCCCGTTTCAGACTGTATCAGGTTGTTTTAAACTGTATCAAGTCCTGTTTCAGACTGTATCAACTCTGTTTCAGACTGTATCAGACTGTTATAAACTGTATCAAGTCCCGTTTCAGACTGTATCATACTGTTTTAAACTGCATCAACTCCCGTTTCAGACTGTATCATACTGTTTTGGAATTTGTTTCATCACGTTTGTGTGTTGTGTCTCATTGTTTCTAAACAATTTCCCTTTTTTTGCATTTTACATTTTATTTCAGACTTTTTTCTTAGCTATTTTAAACAGTTTCAGCGTCTTATTTGCACTATTTTTGCTCTGTATCTAACTGTTTCTGCATCGTTTCAACTGTTTCTGCACTGTTTCGATTCGTTTCTGCACTATATCTAACTGTTTCTGCACCGTATCAACTGTTTTTGCAGCACTGTATCTAACCTTTTCTGCACCGTTTCGGTTCATTTCAGCACTACATCTAACTGTTTCTGCACCGTATCAACTGTTTCTGCAGCACTGTATCTAACCTTTTCTGCACCGTTTCGGTTCATTTCAGCACCGTATCTAACTGTTTCTGCACCGTATCAACAGTTTCTGCAGCACTGTATCTAACCTTTTCTGCACCGTTTCGGTTCATTTCAGCACTGTATCTAACTGTTTCTGCACGGTATCAACTGTATCATCATTATTTTTGCTTTTGTATCAAATTGCATGGAATTGTATCTCATTGTAGCTGCGTTGTTTCAAGCTAATTTAGTGACGTTAAATGACATAACTTTGAAGTAATCTCGATATGGGAACTAACTCGATGGAAAAAATAAGAGTTTAACGTCACCAAAACAAGAAAATGCAGCTAAGCATCAAACGCCACACTAAGAACAACACTGTGTACCATGTTTTTCCTTCTTCTCCATCCACCCCCACCCCACCCCACAGCTCAGATCCAAAGATGTGCAGACCCAAATTTCACCGAGAACCTCCAATCCATGGATACTACCAGAATCACGAAACACGCTGCTAGTTAGCCAAGCAACGATAATAACAAACTCAAAACACGTGCATATATTAAGCTTTAACAAAGATGCACGACAACACAAACTAAAACACACAAACTGTTAAAATCTAATGGATCGGTTCAGTTACGGCGTCGTTGCCGGTGAACATAGCGATGGTGATGATTTTGACGATGGCGATGAGAGCGACATCGGCACGAATCTAATCAGTTAATGGCATGGGTGGCGAGGATTTTATTCGATTTGTGTTGGAATTGAAAGGGAGGAAGAAATGGGGGCACTTGATTTCCGATGGAGTTGTCCCCGTTCTCCTCCCTGTTGTCGCTGTAAGTTCGCCGGATCTGGGGTGGAGGTGATGGTGCTGGCGTGGTGGGGGTTGGGGATGGGTGGCGTCAGTGGGTTTTGGGGTATGGGTGATCGGGGAGTTGGGAATGATTTTGGGGTAGGGATTGAAGTTAGGATTTGTTTTGAAAATGTGATTTATCTTGTTTATTGTGAAATGTGCAAAAAAAATATTGTTATGCCTTGTAATTAGAAAAGTATTGCTATTTTTTTTTTTTTGTAATTAAGGGTAAATTTGTATATTTGTGTAAAAATCCATACAAAATTCTCCCATATAAGTATATATTGCAGGCATATACATCCCTTATGATACAGTGGTCATTCATGCAAATCATCCCAAAAGCTGGAAGGAAGATTTACATAATTGGGACACTTCAGAGCCACTCTAACACTTCTGATCCCCGTTAATAAATAACTTAACTTTAGCACCAATCATTAAAAGTCGCTATAAGTCACTAAACAAACCTGGGAAATCGCCAAGTCTAGGCCAGGAAACTCAATACAAATAATTTCTGGCAGGTCGTAGTAACTCGGTACGAATGTCTGACGACTTCTAGCGATGAGGATTAAAATTTTAAAACTTTTTAAACACGGTCAAAAGTGTTGCGCTTAGAATGCAACAGGAAATTTTGATGCGTAGCCATTTTTGGACGCGCTCAATGAGTTTTATCCACCGTTTCAAAATTAATTGAGAAATAGCCAAAAATTTGCGCGCACACTTACGCTCTATTAGCGTTGAAAAACACCCCAGATTAGTCTCGATATTTTATACTAGGACTTTGAACTAGCATGTTCAAAGGTCTCATTATTTTGTTATGAGACTGAAGCTTTATATATAAAGTCTCATAACAAAATAATAAGACTTTGAACTAACATGTCCAAAGGTCCCATTGTTTTGTTATGAGACGGAAGCTTTATATATAAAGTCTCATAACAAAATAATGGAACTTGTTAAGCTTTATATATAAAGTGCCATAACAAAATAATGTGACTTTGAACAATCATGTTCGCAGGTCCCATTATTTTATACTGGAGTTAGTTTACTAAAATTTTATATAAAATCCTATAATAAAATACTAGGCTTGTCCGGAGGTGGCTATTTCTCAGCGAATTTATTTTTAATGGCTACAAATCAATTAGAGCGCACCAAACAATGCCCTTACGCGAAATTATTGCGAATGCAACTGGGCGTCATTTCTTGAAGCAAAAATCTCTAGCCAATTTGCAGAACTATGATACCATAGGCAATGTTTTGCCTTTTTGCCCCCACATAACAATAGTTTAGCAAAATTATCTTCCGCTTGATTTACTAATAAATTTCAGACGGAAATATCTTTATGAATCTTATTCTGGCGCCCGTATTCCCGCTCTTCTTTCTCTCTAACTACTTTCTAAGAGGCAATACTTGTCTTGACTCCTCTTTCATACACAACATTTGATAGGGAATCTCACCGTCTCCCAGATAAAGTATTGTCTGAGTAGTACTTGCCTCTTCAAATCTCTTCGAACATGTTCCACATAACTTTAAGTGTTGCCTTGGTAATATTTGTCACTTAATTTCTTCCTAAAGACATCACTTACCAATTGATAACGTAGTAGGCAAACTTTCATACCTAGTCAATTTTGGGAGTAAAAATTTCGCGTAGGGGCCTGTTTGGCGCGCGCTAATTGATTTGTAGCCGTCAAAAATAAATTCGCTGAGAAATAGCCACATCCGGACAAATTCCAATATAAATACTGGGGCTTTTGACAAGTTTTGTTCAAACCCCCAGTATTTATACTGGGGGAAGCTTCAGTAAACTAGCCCCAGTATTTATACCGGGGCTTTGACTTGTTCAAAGCCCCAGCATTTTGTTATGGGACTTTGTATAAAGCTTCAGTCCCATAACAAAATACTGGGGCTATGAACAAAACTTGTTCACAGCCCCAGCATTTTGTTATGAGACTGAAGCTTTATATATAAAGTCCCATAACAAAATAATGGAATTTATCCCTTTGATGGGACCTTTGTTATGGGAATAAATTCCATTATTTTGTTATGGGTTTGTTAGTTCAAGGTCCCATTATTTTGTTATGGGATTATTTTGTTATGGACCTTTGAACAAGCTTCAGTCCCATAACAAAATACTGGGGCTTTGAACAAGTTTTGTTCAAAGCCCCAGTATTTTGTTATGAGACTAGTCTGGGGTGTTTTTCCAACGCTGATGGAGCTTAAGTGTGTGCGCGAATTTTTGGCTATTCTTCAGTGAATTTTAAAACGGTGGATAGTTCCCAATGAGCGCGTCCAAAAATGGCTAGTGATTAAAATTATCTGTAGCAAAGCAAATTGGGCCATAATGTTAAGTAAAAGCCCAACCTATGAATTAGAATTTCCACGCGCGCAGTAGTCACGTACACATTACACTGATCTAACCACAGTTGGCACCCCCCACTACCCCACTTTTCCCCCCACCCCCCTCCCCCACACCTTTCCATCTCTCGCAGTACAAACCCTAAGCCCGATTTCAGGTTCCGTATCGGAGTTTTCTACACATTTCTATACGATTTTGATGTTTCTCACCGTACAGTTTCCAAATTTATACTTTAATTTCTAAAAAAATGGCGGAAGCTTCTCGTGTTACAATTACATTAGGACGCAGCGGTCAGGTACGTATTTACACACACACTGTATTGCTCCTTTGCTTTTTTTGAAGTTTAATATATTCGTATCAACATTCATGTGAAATTTAATGTTATTTTTAGGATTTTGAAGTTCGTTAATGCATTAATATGTTTGAAATTTTGAGTTTTTGATTCATTTATATGGTTAAATTGTGAAATTATTGTTTTTTCTGGAATATTTTGTTGTCATTGTAGCTGAGAGTGCTGTATTATGCTAATCCATGATTTTATCGGTGAGACAGTGCTGTTTTGTCAGTTATGTGTGAATTTTTTTGTTTTTTTTAGGTTTTTAATTTAGAAATGAAGAATTTATGATGTGTGATTGAATGCCGAGGAAATATTCTGTAGAAACAGTTCGTTAATACTTTAATTTGTCTGATTTTATTTATTTGTTTGCATGTTATATGATCAAATGGCAAAGTAATTGTTGTTCTCGAATATTCTGCTGTTATTGTACCTTAGGGTTCTGTATTATGCTAAAAAGGGCAGCCCGGTGCACAAAGCATCCGCGTTCACCTAGGGTCCAGGGAAGGCCCACACTCTAAGGGTTGTGATGTACACAGCCTATGCATTGTATTATGCTAATGAAATGAATTTCTTATGGGAATGTTTCATTGTTAAGTTGGAGTAAATATTATGTTATCAAAATGGTCTGTTGTTAAGTAATTAAATTTTCTTTGTGACAATCTTTTGATTTTTGGCCTTTCTATGTTCGGTGGCGTTGTAAATTAGAAGGTGGTAAAGAAGGCAGGGCCAGTATTGGATATTCCATTTCCTGATTCAGGGCCAGCAGTTGGGAGTAAAAGGTCTGTCAGAGATAGGCTAGGTACTACTGCAGATTCAACAGCCGAATTTAATAATAAACGGTAAATTCTCTACCTTTTTGCTCGTAAGACTTTAGATGTGTGATTTGATCCTTTTGAAATCTTTGGACTGGCAAGGTAGTTTCAGCTTGTAGTCTAGTTTTGGCGTTGGTCTTTTTGTGGCCACGTTGTAAAATTAAAACATTTTATGATTTGGAGAAAACTATTGTTTGTCCATATAATTTCAATGTAATTGAGATATTTAACGTAACGTTCTGTCAATGTTGAAGTCTAAATAGCGAAATAAAATTTCTTATGAATGGAGTGAGATAATTGTTACCCCTTTATAATAGTATTTTCTTTGATCACCATATCCACACAGTAACAGCATTTTATTTTTGCAGTCAGCGAGGGGATGGAAGTAGATTAAGCTCTATTGCCTCTAGTGGCATTGATGGTAATTATTTCTCAGCTTCTCCATTGTATCTTAATACGTATTGTCCAATACTTCCAGTTATATTCCTTATGGTTTAATGTAGATGCACGGCTTGGTAAAGATGATCTACGGTATAAAATCATGCGGAAAGCTGTACTTAACAGAAGTCAAAGTAATGGCCAGCAGAATGGGGTGGATCTTCGTGATTTCCTGTCAAGGCCAGCTCAATCTTCAACAGAAAAACCTATTTCTCGACAGCGCGTACCTGAACCGAGGGATAATAGACCTCGAGTACCTGAGCCGAGGGATAATAGACCGCCAGTACCTGAACCGAGGGATAATAGACCACGACTACCTGAGCCAAGGGATGATAGACAGCGTATGCTTGATTCAAGAGATTCTAGACAATACTTGCCTGAAATCAGAGATTCAAGACAGTACATGACTGAAGCCAGGGATGTTAGACAGCACCGTCCAGAGCTAAATGATGTCAGGTATAACACACCTGATTCAAGGGGTTTGGGCGTTGCGGGACGAGCTCCCTCCACAAGAAATGCAGATGCTTTACCACTGATGGACTCAATAAGAAAGTCCTATTCTCCCTGGACGATGGATCGTTTAAGGCGAAGATCACCAGATGGAGTTCCGAGCGCTTCTAGAGGTATCTCACCACCAAGGAGAGCGGAGGAACCGCAGAGGAGACCTACGGTGACACTTTATGATGACCCGAGACTCAGTTCATACACAAGGAAAGTTGTCTCTGAGTTCTCTCGCCCCATGACCTCTGCAGGATATCTATCCAATACATCTCAACCTACTGGGCCTGGAAAGGCTGCCGCACCATTGCGTGCCCCAATTCCTCAATCGAGCAATCTAGTGCACAAAAATCCATATGCAGTACAATCTACTTGACTTTCTTTATTTCCCTCTCTTCCGCTTTACTGAAGTTTCTTGTTCAGATATGGGATAGCTTAGATGGTTATATGGTTAGATTTTCTACTGGTAATCAAACATCGTTCTCCTCCTATTTCCAGGGCCACAAACTACTTCTGCCCTCAAGTTTGTGAGCTTTGATAATTAAGTACTACTCTGCATCACTACCATCCCCCTATTTTAATTGCAACTAATGGTTATAAACATCAGATTGTTTGCTTGTGAAAACACACTTTTCTTAGTGAAGAATTACTAAATGACAAATGGTTAACCTTTTTTTAAAAAAAAAAAAAATAAAGGAAAATGGTTAACCTTTTCCAAACAATAAAACATGATAGAGGCTTATTTGTCTGTGATCATCCATTATCCATTCATGGGAATTATGTGAAATTTACCTTTATAGGAATCTGCAGCCTCTTCTATGTTCTGTGGGTGGTATTCTTAACGATGCATTTTGGTATTGATGAACCTCACGTTACCTTGCAAAATATGTGATGTTGAATAATTGAACTGTAGGAGCTTGTATTGTTGAATTTCTTTATGCTGGTTCTGTTTAAGGTTAATATTTTAACCTTATCATTCAAAAAATAAAATAAAAACAAAGGTTCCTATCCAAGATGTAGTGCAATATCTGGATACTCACATGATTTAACCTGTCTACTTTCTGGTGTGAAATCATAGGCCATTGCTGTGTCTTGATAAAAGAAGTCTACGGACGATGAATAAATGTTTAGAAGTTAAAAAAGAATATATATGAAGTTAATAAAAGGATTCAGTTCACTGGTCACTAAGAGTTCTTTTTCCCCCCTTCAATGCAGGTTGAGGATCAACCTACCGTTGATAGCTTTCTGCACTCGTTGGGTTTAGACAAATTTGCTATCCATTTCAAGGCTGAGGAAGTAAATCTCCATCACCTTCTAGTATCGCTCCAGTTTATTATTGAATTCGTTAATTTCAATTTTGTTGATGTTAAGTGTCATTTCATGTTTATGATTGGCAATGTATCCTTGTAATTGTAATGCTACATGCCATTAAGACTGAAATATCTATGATAAAAAATGGACATTGAGCTTGGCTCATGAGTTGAGGATTGTCTGAGACCATAGAAAAAGAATAAATCACCCATCCACTACCAATGTGGGATATTCGGACACCTGCACACCTAGAACTGCTAACTGGAGCGTGGTAACATGATAGGGGGCCCAACATCGGGTAAACCAAAACCTGAGATGGGCTCGGCTCTGATACCATAACTAGAAAAAGAACCTTGGGTCTAACTCAACCCTAAAAGTTAGCTTATTAGGTGAGAATTGCCCTAGACCATATTATCAGACCGAATCACCATCCACTACTGATGTGGGAATTATGATAATCTATCTTCCAAAATCTGTGAAGGATCCCTGCAGTATGTGCTCTGGTATGACATCTTCTGATTTGGGTTTTGCGTTCAAGCTATTCGATATGGCCTTTTGCTTCAAGTATTAAATCTTTAAAGAAAAATATAGAATTTATGTCTATTTGAAGCTGGGAGTGTGAGAAGAGTATATTTCCTTTCTAAACCATTTGACAAACATTGTGGTTTTGGTCAGCTAGAATTCTGTACTATTTGAGTTATGGCTTTAGCATCAGTGCATTAAAATTATTTCAAAGTTCACGTTTTTCAAGGAAAGATAAAATTTCCCTACTCATGCCTTACAAAGTTTGCCTAGAGCAGGGAAAAGGGGAATGGTAAATGAGTAGTCATTTAAGGTTTATGTTATAGCACTTTCGTGGATAGTTTGAGAGAAAGGAATAGGAGATTTTGAAGGTGCGGAGATGAATTTTGTTGCTTTGAGGATTAGCCTCTTATCTCTTATTTCTTTTTGGTGCACCCATGATCGTTGTTGTATAGAAGTTGGACATCTTTCCTAGAAATCTTTTTTTGTAGGTTTTCTACTTTTTTGGTATACCTCTTGTTTACGGGTTCTTGTGGCCCTTCATTAGTAAAGTTATTTACTTTATATGTTCGTTGTTATGATTGTAGTCGAAGCAATCCAACAGAAACAAAGAGCATATTCAGAATATGTTAAGAATTGACTAATTAGGGAAAAAATAGAATGGAATTGTACCTTCTTCTTTTCTACTCTGTACGAGTACAGAGGACAGTATACCAGAAGAAAGAACTATTAAGGTGGGCCCTGCGATGGGGGAGAAAACGAAAAGAAATATACTTGTTTATAATGTGTTTTCATGCCCATTTGTGACTGGATTACTGGATTCAGAACTAGAACTTGACGATGAGGGTGTTGCGTATTTGAGGGAAGTGATTATGTGAACGTGAGGTCTGGGTGACTTGGCAGCTAAAAATGCAAGCAACTAATAGAAAGGTGGGTTCCTTGCTTGAGAAAGGCATGATAACATTGTCTGTGCATTGCTTCGGGAAGTAGTGTGAGCCTATCAAGGGCAAAGGCTGGTTCCCAGATTGTGCATTGGACGAGCTTATTGCGATACTTAGAGCCTTCTTGCATGGTGTAAAACTTTGGAGTTTGGATGAGCTTGGCATTTTAGATTAGGGTTGTCTTGAGGTTGTGGCTGCTATAGTACTAATATGAGCTATGCGGGTTGTGACTCTCCCACTTTATACATCTTCAAGAACGTGTACCAACATGTCAATTTTGGTATGTGAACGTCTTTCATCTGTGGAGTCACATGCAAGGGTTGCTTAAGGAACACCTATTCATGTTTTCTTTTATGGTTGGACTCAGATTGCTGATTCCCTGTACTCTGTTTTACTGATCCGTCTTGTCCTCAATGTCTTTTCAAACTGAATTGTTGATCAACTGTAGGTATAAAATTATTTTTGGCTATTATAATTATTTACTTTGATGAACTGTGCTGCAGGTGGATTTCTATTCATTGAAGCAGATGGGTGACAATGATCTGAAAGAGTTGGGAATACCCATGGTATGCTTATTAAATGCAATATTTGATCTATTCTTGGAGACCTAGTCTCTCAGTTGAATGCTCATTGCTCTGAATATCATTATGTGTGGTTGTGGTTCTTTTCTTCACGTTCTCACCTTTTCCTTTCTGGGGTGTTAACAGTCTTCCATCCCATCAGCTTTTTCTGGTCTGCTTGCTTGTATTCCTTCTTTTTCGGGGGTGGCATTGATATGTCCAAACTGGAGGTTTTCATTTTCTTTGAAGCTATCAACTAAAAATTTTCTAAAATATAGTAGTATTACATGATACTCAAGTTACAAGAGATCATTCACAATTACAAACTTTTCTCTAATCACTTTTAGAAGCAAAAAGTATGTTTGATCTGTGCATGCTCCCTCAATGTATGTTATAAAGTTCATATATGTCATTCTCCATTAACTTTACAAACTCTCAAGTCATTAATTTGGAAAGAGAGAGCAAGTTTTATGTTTTCAGATGACGTTAAATGTGTCTACTATGTAACTGCTCCCTCTAAGTACACCTTGAGAAAAGGGAGCAGAAGATCATTCCTACTTGCAGTGAGTGAGACACAACTGCTCCCTCTAAGTACACCTTGAGAAAAGGAGCAGAAGATCATTCCTACTTGCAGTGAGTGAAACAGGCAGTTCGGGGGTCTTTTTTTTTTTTTTTGGTGTTCAGCCGATATTCTCGGTTTCGTAGATGTGAGTCGAAGGAAAGTGACGGGGGGGAATAACATGAGTTATTCAAATTATGGGTTTTCCCTGCGACATATGTATAGTTTGGCATGAGTTGAAGTATATCTTTCTTTTTTGCATTTTTACTTCATCGGATTTACAGTTCTCAGATTATGGGTTTTCATTCCTCGCATTTGTTAAAGATATGCCTATTTTGTAGGGTCCGAGGAAAAAGATTCTGCTTGCGCTAGCATCTCGTGTCAGGAGACAAGTATGAACACTTGACTGATGCAGTCCGGCTACATTTGAAGCTTTAGTGCAAAAACCATTAGAGCTGAAGCGTGTTCATGGACTCTTCAGATGCCTTATAGAGCCTGTATTTCCTTGTCGTTCTGGCTGGAAAAATCGTTATGGATCAGTTAGAAAGGAGAAATATTTTGCCAAAAGAAGTCGGATTCTTTTGTTGTTTGTCACTCTTTTTTTGCCTTTTCTTTTTCGCGGTCCGCATTATTTTGGAAATCCGCATCTGTAAGTTCAAAGCTTTAGCGGTTAGCTTTCGTTTTAGTATTTGCTGTGAAAAATATGGAAATGAATGAGCGCGCTGACACATGCACATATTTTTATCTGGTGGAGAATACGTTGATGCCCTTGTTAAAGTAGGGAGGGCAATTGGGCATAATGGTGTGCAAGTATGCTCATTTACGTTCTGCAAACAGGCGTTGATTAGTCTCTTGAGTGAGTTTAGATTGAGTACTATAATTCATATGGCGGCTCTAACTTGTTTGGGGTTAACTTGTGGTTGTTGAAAGCATGTGTTAATGAAGTATACAGTTAAACAGGTTGGTACTGTTAGGTTGGTGGGAGGGTTTTGTTTTACTTTTCACATGTTTTTGTTTTTCTTTCAACATTTTGGAGGCTCGGACGGACCTGTTACTGAGAGGCAACTTGTTGGAATCTCAACGTTTTTCTTATGTTTAAAGTCACGTAGGTACCACTGTCTGGTATACTTCAATTCTATTCCCCTTGATATCTTTTCCTCCTTTTTAAATATCACTTAGGCGGTGAAGGAAGTTGTAGACCTGTTGTATATTGCATTGAAGAGTGACGACGGTAATATAGGTCATTAGGTTTGATGATCAATTACATTCTGTTTTTAAAAATTAATTATACATGGGGGCAAGGCGAAGGGAAATAGAGGAGGTAATCACAAGGACAAGAAAACCCTCACCAACATAGAGAAATTATACGCAGTCAACTAGCTGAACTAAGAGTCACCTATGATCGTTGACATTAATTAGTAGTACAAGCTAAAGATTGGATTTTTTGGACTAGTAGCTCTGAAGGGACGTGTCTATCGCAAGTACTCGTGTGGAGATGGCACCCTTGGCTCTTTAATGTGGAAGCAGATCCATCCTTTGATGCATAATGTTGTCAGTCAACGTGAATGCTAAAAGTTCATTGTCTTCGAACAGTACATATGTTTGTAAAACGTGTAGTTAAAGTTGGTATCTCTAGTAAGAGAAGGTTTTCTATAAGTACGGTATTGTACGTACAGTGATAGATGTGTTAGTATTTTGTTCCAAATAATTTACTTTTGATTGGCCTTTGCTTGATGCATCAATCTCTGTGTAAGAATTTTTTTTTTTTAAAACTAAAAGATGTATTTCAAATGCAAATGAGATTTGAGACATGCATGGACCATGAAAAAACAAATGCCGAAAGCGCCTCCTACTGCATGAATGGTGTTCACAATTTTTTATGATCTTCATAAAACATGTCTTCAGTCGAAAAAATGGACTAAACATTATATTTTGTAGACAAAAATCCAGAGAAGATCTTTTTGGCGTCATTTAGCCGAAAACTTGGAGATTTTTCCTAGCAAATATCCCTTTTATTAAAAACATAAGAAGATACGATTGCTATATATCTATACTTTTAATGAAAAAGAGAGAAAAAGCAAAGAAACTTTTTTTCTTCATATCAGAGACCTCTAGATCAAAACCTATTATTTAAATTTATTAAAAGCTAAGACACTACTAAAAAAAAGCTGAATCTGAGACCACCATCATGCGACCGATTTTCGGTCTCCACAGTTGTGCGACCGATTTTCGGTCGCACATTCAACGAAAAAAAGTGGCGACCGAAAATCGGTCGCACATCGGTCGTTAAAAAATTAGTCACAGCTATGCGACCGAAAATCGGTCGCACATCGGTCGTTAAAAAATTAGTCACAGCTATGCGACCGAAAATCGGTCGCACATCGGTCGTTAAAAAATTAGTCACAGCTATGCGACCGAAAATCGGTCGCACATCGGTCGTTAAAAAATTAGTCACAGCTATGCGACCGACAATCGGTCGCATGTCGGTCGCATAACTGTAAGTAAAAACGGGGCAGAACCCCTTTCTTCCCCATTTCAAAATTCCCAAAACCCACCCAATCCCTAAAAACCGAACCCCCCCACCCCATAATCAACTTCCCACCATTATAAACCCCATATAACTTTAAATTACTACTCTATTACCTCCAACCTAACATTTAACACAATCTAAACCTACAAATTCAAGGTAAATTTCATTTTTTAGTAATTTGTGTTATTTTTTTAAAAACTCATATAATGACTTTTTAATTCACCTTTTTTGTAGTTATTGGGTGGATAGCACATTGGTAACTCATACTTTCTTGCCATTGGATCCAATACAAAGTAGAGGTAATTTTTTTTTTTTTGGTTTAATAATCCGAATTTAATTATATATATATTTATAAATAATGGAGAGCCTATATATATTGTTTACATGTTAGTTGTTAGTTATAATTAGTTTATTCTATATAATGTGATGTATAATAAGTTGTTTTGGGTTGATGAACTTTAAATATAGGGTTGTGATGTTTGTGATTAATTATGGTGATTGTTGGGATATGTAGGGAATTGTTTGGTAGAGTTGTTTGCAATGTGTTGATGTCTTGTCATGGGTTGTGGTGTTTGGAATACTTGTTATGCATTTAAAGTTAGGGTTTAGGTATTGTTGTTTTGATTGTTCATGTTTGCAACATCTTATGACTAAACCGGATAAATTGTATGCGTTTTGTATTGCATTGAACTTACGAGATAATATAGAATTCAAACGGATCAATGGATATTCAAAAAAATATTTGGATTGCTGTTTTATTGCTGTGTTTTGCTGTCCAGATTCTATTGAAATACTGGTTTTTGCTGTTGCTACTGCCTGATTGCAGGATTTTTATTGCAGGTTTTTACAGGTTTGGCGACCGATTTTCGGTCGCACAGAGGTCGCAACTGAGACCAAGTATGCGACCGATTTTCGGTCGCACATTCTGTGCGACCGAAATTCGGTCGCATACTTGGTCACCATTAATTCCCACAAATGAGACCAAGTATGCGACCGATTTTCGGTCGCAAAGGATGTGCGACCGAAAATCGGTCGCATACTTGGTCACTGTATGTGAGCTATTGTGCGACCGAAATTCGGTCGCATAGTGGTCGAAGTGGCGACCGAAAATCGGTCGCAGGGCAATTTGCTACCATTAATTCTCAGACCACCCGGATCGGTCGCCGATCGGTCGACCTAGCGACCGATGTGCGACCGATTGGGTGGTCGCAGATTCAGCTTTTTTTAGTAGTGAGAAGATAGTAGGAGGGAACATTTCAATTTCCGTCAAAGTTTTGGTACAAAAACTTGTGCTTTAAACTTTTGTATTATGCGGAAGTCTTTATACTAAATTATAAAAACTTGTGGTGGCATTTTTTTTTTTAAAAAAAGTAAGTTACTTGACTCTAGAGAGTTTCAAAATCTCCCTACTCAATTGATTATTGTACCAGCAAAATGGATTCTCATGATCTCATTCACAACTACTTAATCAATTTTTCGTTCTAGAATAAGGTATTAAACTAATCATCATGTTGCTAGAATATTAGGTTTATGGTCAATCTGTCATTTTTGTTCCCATGCAAAATGCAACTATCACATTTTTTTTCTTCCAGTCCAATTTTGAAGCACACAACAAGTCTGCATATTCTTCAGCACTTTATTTTCACTATTATAGGTAGAAATTCTATCAAGTCAATAGGTTTTGGGTTTTGTGTTAATAGATTGATTGTACACCTGTTATCGACATATTGAACTACAGATCAAATTAATAATAAAGCTATAGTGGTTTATTTTGTCATTGCCAATTATGCTATTGGTGAGTGCCATAGATATTTTATAAGTGGTGTTGTTTAAAGAATAATGCAACCATTTTTGAAATGGAGGACAGATGGCATATGTCCAGTTTACAAAATACCAACACTTCTTATCCAACTTATACAGTACAAAGGGATTACTTGTATATTATCACAATAATTCATATACTAATGTGTCCAGTTACTTCCTGTCTTGCTTTACTTAAACGACAACTAGTAATTATAATATATGAGGACAAGGACTTTAAACTCTTTTTCCTAAGTTCTATTTATTTAAACCGTGGATAAACTATTTGAATTAATTAGTTTGATTTGAATTGTCTTAATTGGCGAAAAGCTCTACTGCACACGCGATAAGTACCCGTTAGTTAATTAAACATTCCTTAATGACATTCCAACATTATTAAACAACAACAAAAGAAAAAATAACAACCCATGCTTCTTTGAAGCTTCTTTCTAAGTGAAATATGTTTGACTTTGTATTGGTGTTGGAACTCTTTTGAGCAAAAATTGTTGTAAAGAGTTTGTCTAGCAAGAGTTTGTTTATTCCATGATTCAAACTTGATGAGATCTTATTAGCGACGGAGAAATAAATAATTATTTGATATTTTTTATTTTATGCATCTGGTATACGAAATCTACTACATACTCTAAACTAGTAATTGTAAAGGAGACAGCAACTTTCTTATTTTGTCATCTTTTCTTAAGGGATTATGTCGCTTGATTAGAAGTAAAATCCGACGGATGAAAGTTAGACTTACAATTTACAAAGGGGTTGGCTGATGGTAGGGCCGCATTATGATCTTGTAATCTACTAAAGGCAAAAGATAGGAATTGGATACATGAAATGAAGAAGAAATCAATCAAGATTAACAACCAACCCACCCAACCACCCACCCACCAAAAATCTAATACAAGATTAGGCCTTTAAAACTAATTAAAAGGGAAATTGTTTTATTCCACATGTTGAGATAGAGAAATAGTATGATGACAGCATGCCTAATTGGAATTCTTCTCCTAAAGCATTCGAATAGACTAGAAAGGAAAAAGAAAAACAATAAGCAGATTAATTGAACAAAAAAGGAGTGGGAATTGATGAGAATGAAAAGATTGATTGGTGGACTAATTCTTCTTCACCCATATAAAATAAAAATAGAGACAATGGAATAAACACACAAAATCTTATAGTTTCTAATATGTCCCGCAAAGCTACAATTTATGGGCCCCCATATTCTCAAGGGAACAACTGTCAACACAGATGCCTTTGCTTAATGAATAAATTGATGTACTAATATTTTTTTAAATTTGAATGATATTAGATGATGACTTGATTCACCTTAGACAATTAAATTATATGGTTTGTTTGCTCTAAGAAGATATGCCCAGATCTTATAGAAGACCTTAATTAGTATATTTGCTTACATCATCAACCACTTCCTTAATATTCCTTTGTTTAGCAACTACTCTCCCATCATATTTTTTAATTACATTGCTTTTGACATGGTCAAGATAAACCGATTTCTTTAACATGTTTTATAATGAATAGGAGTGTGGATAATTGCAAAGAACCTTCATTTTAAGTGCTGAATAATCAGAACTCTACAGTTTGTAGTGCATGAATATTATTTAGAGTGCTGTAGTAGATGGGACTAGGCACCCACAGATATTTATTTAATCGAATTGAATTTTATTTTTAAAGTATTTAATAAGTTTTGGTAGCGAACAATACATGAATCCACTAACCGATTGGTCAATAAAACAAGTGTTAAATAAGCCTTTTAAGTACAGTGATAGATCTGTTTGAGTCCTTCCAGGTGATTACATCCTCTCTTTCTTTGACTTTTGTTGTTTGCATTTATAATATTTAAAAACATTCTCCTCTTCTCAAGCATGGAATATTTACTTTTTAAGTAATCAAGTGGTACCATAATTGCATGTTTTTATTTATATTTTCTTAAAGGTAAGACTAAAAGATAATTTTAGTATTAATAGTCATCCACACTGAATCCTCTTTGGTGGGAAAAGTTTATGGTGTATCTACTACATTCATGTTTACAAGATTTGTTTATATTGCATGAGAGACAGCTTCGTGATATGACTATTCTTTTTCCTCTCCCTTACTTTATACATAATCTACTAAAAAAATAAAAATAAAAAACTACTCTAATCTTTAGTTGCATTTCATGTATAGTCAAAAGCCCATTGAACTTTACTATATAAGGAAGAGTATGTAGAACAGATTAGTACATCATAAGCCACACAAAAAACATCTTTCTTTTGTTCCTTTTTTCCTCTTTCGATTAATTCATTTCCTCAAGAAAGTATGGCCAAAGATATCGCTAGTATTTTTCTTTCTCCTTCATCTCATAGTGGAGAAAACGAATCCACTTCTAAATCTTGTGTAGAGAATAAGAGGCTCAAACTCTTCGGGGTTGAGCTCGACAACAAAAATAATTATTATGTCTCAATTCCAAACAAGTTGGGACGGAAAGAATCTGTAGGAGACGGAGATCATGAAAGCGTTAATTCATCATCATCCACAGTTTCATATGATAAGGTCAACAAAGAGCTTGAGGAAATAAAGAAATTTGAGTGTCAATATTGCTTTAAGCATTTTGCTAATTCACAAGCTTTGGGAGGTCACCAAAATGCTCACAAAAAAGAAAGAATGAAGAAAAAGAGGCTACAACTTCAAGCAAGAAAAGCTAGCCTTAGTTGCTATCTTCAGCCTTTTCAAAATAGCAATATCATTAACTATCAATTTTATGATCCTTCTTTGTTTGGAAATAGTGATCAATTCACAGTTTATGATGAATCCCAAATTAGTTTTTGTCCTTATGATCAAGATGGTATGTATATGCCTGCAGCTAAGGTTCCATTTCAGCAAGATTCTTGTACGTTTACTCTTACACATGGAGAGAGATCTAGAGGAAATTACACTAACCCTGCAGAAGTGATAAAGCCATCAAGTACTTTGCCTAATGCAGCTTCTAAACAAAATAGTAAATCTTTGGATCTTCAATTGGGATTAAGTTTGCATTGAATGCAATGATAGAATTATTATTTGTAGTGTTCTACCTTAGACTCTAGCTAGAGCCTCATGTTTTTTTTTTTCTTTTCCATTTTTTAAGCTTCTTAGATGTCTTTATACACTTTGTAAACAAGGAAGCAAAGGCAAAGAAAAAAAGAAGAGATACTGTTTTGCTAATTCTTTGCTCTTTCTGGATCTTATGAAATCTATCAATGAGAAGCTTCAGCACCAAGCACACTTTTCTATATATAAGCGAAGCTGCAATTTAATGTTGAGGATAAGTCCTTTTTTTTTTTAATGTATACATAGAATCATAGAATGTATGAAACTTGCAAGGGGATTACTTCCGTACTTAGATGTTGATATTGAATAGGTTTAATTATATACACTGATGTATAAAGATCTTTTTCACTCTGTCAACATGCGATAATATGATACGATTTTACTGGGTTGCCAACGAGCTAATTAATGACTTTTATCATAAGGTTTATCAATGTCAATTACATCATATATAAGTGATCATCTGATCATGTAAATATTTTGACATAATAGCTAGTAACGTATAACTTAAACTCATAATGTTTGTTTCATTTATGATTTTGGAGCGTAACCTTCGTCCTGTTACAACTGTTGAGCAATTAGTAATGTACTATCTATAAGAAATTCTATAAGAAGCCAAGAATTTCAACCCCAACTAGCTAACAATAACATGCAAGAATATTGGCTTTAGAAACCTAGCTTTCACTAGGGTTAAAGGAAAGGGTACGATTAGTATTTTTCAACTTTACTATTTTTTTTAAATTTCTTTGAGTGTAATTAGGAATTTAGCTGACATAAACCCATATACTCCCTCCGTCCAAAATGAGTGTCTGGATTTGACTTGGTGCGGAGATTAAAAAAATAGGGAAGATTTTTGAATTCTGTGGTTTAAAATTAAAGTTGTGCGTAATGTGGGACAGTGTCTTTAAATCTTATGGTTCAAAACAAATATTAGAATTAAAGAGTTACCAAATATGGAAAGAGACACTCTTTTGAGACAAACTAAAAAGAAAAAGTAGACCTTCATTTTGGGACAGAGAGTATCATTTAACTAGCTAGTCTTGCCTCTACGTAACCATTGCGTATAAATTTCAGGAGAGGTGACATGCATGACATGAAAAGTTCCATTTTAGCCTGAGGATATGTAGTGAGGAATATATATAGGTACTAATCTAGGCAATGTTTTTTTCTTCCGTTTCTTTTTCTATCTTCAATAATTGGAGCAAGGCATCTACCGAAAAGACAAAGCGTCATCCAAGCTATAGATACAGCTGAAGAAAACCCGAGAAAAATGTGATGGATTAAAAGAATAAACAAGAGAGCAATCGCCAATCGGACTAGTCTATGTGGAACGGTAGGAACCTTTTCATTTTAAGATGAGATAGTTTTATTTATTCTTTATTGATTAGTGATACAAAGCTTATTCTTTATGTAAAAATGGTGGTTTTAGCTCCTAATCAATCAACAAGTCATCTTGTATGCGCGAGTAAAAATATTTTAAAAATAATAATATTGTGGATGAGACGTATGGAAATATATAATGAAATGCTTGAGGATTTTTGGGACCTATCAAATCTCAGCAGTACTTAGGCAAATATATATAGGCTGAAGTGTCCCTTTGGATTGAAAGCCTTTATTATTTACCTTTCTTTGACAAGATCCATAGCGTTAGAAGTACGTAATTGACAAAAATGCCAAAACAGTTCATATGAAATGAGATTTTTTCATCCTTCTCTTACCCCTTAATTCATTGAATGGAATCGAAGTACAATACTTAACAGTTTTAAGAAGACTCTTCTCATGTCTTAATTGGTGATCTAGTAACCTACACAATGAATAAGGCTGCATTACTTAATATGATATTTACTAGAAATCAAGTATTTGGCATCTATCAAGTCACTGATTACATAATTCAACTTTAAAGTTCAAACAAAAGTTCATTTTTCTATTTATTCGTTTGGGAGGTGTTGGTATTAATTCTCTACTTCTTTCTTTCGTAGTACGACACTAGTGAAACCCTGACCATAAAGAAAAATATTGAGAAAAATGCAATTTTAATTTTGTCCCTTCATACAAGTTAATGTTAATCCCACTTCTTGTACCTGTTTAATTATTATCGCAGCACTATCAAATAGAGTCCTAATTTTATTTTCATTTGCCTAAACCTTGGTTAATTATGTTATCTAATACATAGATGAGTGATTGATAGCACCATTATTTGGGAAAAAAAAAAAGAGTTCTCTTTGGTCTACAATTGAGAACAACTCCAAATGAAACAAAAAGCTTGACTTATCGTCATTAGCCCTCTTCGTGAGCTCCATATATGGGCCTGAAATCAACAAAAATCAAGAAGGGAATTGCAGTACTATGACACTATAGGCAATGGTTTGCCTTTTGGACCTCCATAACAATAGTTTAGTAAAAATAGTTTCCACTTGGTTTAATGAATAAATTCTGAATAAACATACCTCTATGAATCTTATAATGACGTCCATATTCACCGCCCTCCCTTTCTCCGCAAGTACTGTCTAAGAGGTAACACTTGCCTATGCCTTTTTTTTAGGCAACATTTGCCCTTGAATCTCTTCCCACATTCTCCAAGATAACTTGAAGTGTTGTTTGAGCAGTACTTGCCCCGTCAATCTCTTCTCCACATTCTCCCAGATAACTTGAAACGTTGACTAGGCAACAATTGACACTTGACCTCTTCCTAAGAAGCAACACTTGCCGATTAATAGCTTGAAGTGTTGCTTACAGACGACGCGGAGGTCATTTTGCTAAAACCATCTTAAAGGGGGACAAACGTTCAGAATTAGTCAATTTTAGGGACACCAGGTGAAATTTTTTTAAGGAAAAATTTCATAACTAACCAAGTATCTTACATAGCCCTACTAGATAATAGACATGTTAACATATATCAATGACTAACCAAAACTGATGCTAAATAATAGGTACATGGATATCCTAACTTCTAAAAGATCTGCGTTAATATCTCCTAAATACTAGCATCGATTGTGTTAACTATAAGCAGCCGAAAAATATGCAAACTAATGAACGCATGAAAATTCAGGACAGTATGCAAGGGATATGCATGCAATATCAACAAAACAGTTAAAAGGAAATAGTCAGGACTGTATGGAAATTCACTGTATATGCAAATATAAGGACTGTATGCAAGGTATATGCATGAAATATTCCAGAAATATAACCATACTATTTAAACTAATTGACAATATGCTAGGTAAATATCAACAATATGCAAAAAATATAAAAGTAATATGTAAATTCAGAGACAGTATGCAAGGTATACATGCAAAATATCAACATAAATAGTTAAAAGGAAATAGACAAACCTGTCGTTTCTTTAGGAAGATAAAATCGAAATTTTCATAATCAGTGAGTAGTAATTGAGAAGTGGTAAAACTAATAAATGCACAGTTAAAAAATTGCTCATTCCCATGATAATAGGCACGCTGATAGGGAGTTAAAGAGTTTTTAAAAGTGGCTATTAAATGATTAGTAAATAAGTCTAAAAGTCTATTTACAATAATTTAGATAAAATGTATCTATTTTCTGATAAAATCTCTCTCAAATGTCTATACAGTATAAAAATTCCTTTTTTAAAATATCAATGGATGACTTACAGAAGTAGGACACTTCTGCCATTCCACCACAGATTTGACCCCTTAAAAAGAAATCTTATAATTTTGTCCCTCCCTAAGAAAAGCTCATAGTATTCATCATAAATTACAAGCAGTAGGATCTAACAATTGCCGGGAGTTCCCCTCTGCCGGTCAACAGGAGGTTCTCTCTGGCGGTTGCCATGAACTTTTTCTAATGGGGCCAAAAATATAAGATCCAAACTCATAAGAGAGGCGCCATATCTATCTATCTTGCAATGAACTCCAACTATGGCCTTGGGGGGGGGGGGGGGAGGGTAGAGGCTCTTGGTCCAAACCGCAGTAATCATAATTAGGAAGAATCGCAAGATTATAGCAGCATAGGTAATAGTTTCGTTTTTGACCTTCATTACTATGGTTTAGAAAAATCGACCTTCGTTAAGTTTAGTAGATAAATTTTAGAGGAAAAATACTTCTAGGAATCTTATAAATAACATGTGGTATTCCATTCCTTCCTCTTCTCCGTTCAAAATTATTGCCTAAGTAGCACTTGAACCTCACCCCTTCCCACGTTCTCCCAGTTAATTTTCATAGAAGTCAGCCTATGTGGCACTTGCATTCGACCTCAAAATCCCAATTAATTGTTTTAAAGTCTAGTCTAGGCAAGACTTGCCACTTTGACTCTTTCCCCAAATTTCTCATCTAATTGTCTTGAAGTCCGGCATAGGCAACACTTGTTCTCGACTCCTTCCCCCAATTTTTCTAGGTAGCACTTCTCCTCGACCCCCTTCCCACATTCTCCCAGCTAATTTTTATGAAGTCTTGGCTAGGCAACACTTGCTCTCACCTCCTTCCCCTAATCTCCCAGATAATTGAAATCTAGCCTAAGCAGCACTTCCTCGACCTCTTCTCACATTCTCCCCGCTATTTACCTTGAAGAGTTTCCTAGGTAACACTTCAAACAAAAAAAGGAACGAAAGTGGAGGTTGTTTTGCTAAAACTATGGAAAATGGGGATAAACTCTCAAACTAGCCAAATTTGAGAACACCTGAAGAAATTGGGTCTTTTACATATATAGCCAAAAGCAATTCTGGCCTTACTTTCAAATAGACACTAAGATTGTTGCACAAAGGCTAGCCAATATTTACCTTATACAAATATGTTTACCCAGATTTTGTTTCTTAAAACTAGGTGAATAGAATTATATAATTAATAGATGCAGCGTATATTTGGGAATTCTAAATGTAATAAAAATATTTATTTTCCTATTATATATCCACTATACCCTGATAATTAGGAATTAAATTACCGTCTCGATCTTCTTGTTATATCTATATCTCTAAAATATTCTTTGGAAAAAAAATCATGATTCATGTTTCTCCATTGCTTAGTGAAAAAACTTTAAAAAAGTAAATTTTCATCAATTTTCGTGGCATATTGTTTAAGAGATGTATTAAATTTCATTCGTTTTGCAAATTATAATTATCAAATAATATTCAATAAATATGCACCTGATATGCATACATTATTCACTATGCATATGATATGTATTCAATAAGTAGGTACTTGATATGCTTATATATTATTCACTAATATTCAACATGTACCTGGTATACATATATTATTTATAATTTCAGTATTTTACAACTAATATATCATTTATATTATATAAACACTTAATTCATATCATAGTTATATAACATGTTTGTTTGCAAAATATAACCTACATATGTATTATTTGTGATGTTTTTGTATGCAACTATTACACAAAACAGTATGCAATGCAATTATTTTACTGAAGATGAACAAAAAATAAACGAAATAAGTGTATTAGTATTTAGGTTGTACTAACTTTTTACTTATTGGAGTACTATGTATAGATCTGGTTGTGTGAATAAAGCAGAGATATTTAAGTAACGAGATTTTGCCATGTATTTAAGATATAACCAATAATAGTTAATGATGAAAGATAAATAATTAAGTAATTAGAGATTGAGGGAAAATATTTAGTAGATATCACTAATTAATAAGGAAAGATATCTAGATATGCCTTTTAAAATAGTGTGATTGACCCATCAACTCCCATAAAATAGTGGTGTATTATGCCAAATATTTCATAGGTGTGTAATGACTATTAATAGTAGAATACATAAGGTTAAATGTCTATAAATCATAAAAAGAGAAGAATGAGTTTATTTTATGTTGATGACTCTTATAAATGTCTATAGCATGTAATTTTTTTTGTCAAGATTAGGTCCGATACCGGGGTAGAATTTGCACAAGCGGCCTATTTTAGCAGCGCCTTAAGGGTCAGCCATTTTTTTTAAGAACTTTTGAAACCGTTATACATAAAGTATAGGGAATTTTTCAAAACTAGCTCCTCAAAGCAAGGAAATTACAAATGAGGGGCCATATTCTTTTATAGCACCCCTTATTTTAAATTACATAACATAGCACTCACTTTGAACTCTCCTTCAAAATAAAAAATCCTAGGTGCCACTCCCCCACCCATCTCCGCCACTGACCTGCCGCCGGCAACTCAACCACCAATGGTCCCACCACCAGCCGGCGGTGGCCGGTGGCCGAAAAATTGAAAATTCACCGGATCTCATCGGAGTGCTTATTTTATGTCATCAAAACTTTATTATTGGTGGTTTTATTTAAATAATTGTTTTTTAATAATTTTATACAGATAAATATCAAAAAATAATAAATTATACATGTAAATACATAGAAAAATGTGTATGCAAGAAGAAAAATACAAAAATATACACACAAAAAATATAAATTTTATACAAACATCCATAAATAGTGCATAAATCTGAAATTTATACAACTTTATTCATTGTTCATACATGCGTATACAGCTTTATACAAATTTACAGAAGTGCATTGAATATGTATATTCACTGTATATAAACACATATACAAATTTATATATTTTTATACACGTTTATAGAATTGTATAAACTTGTACATAATTGTATAAACTCGCAAAAGTAATTTTATACAGTGTTTCGGGCAGCATTTACACAAAATTTTAGTAACAAATATCCAAGATTTATACAGTTTTATACAAGAAAAATACTAGATCTAAACATTAAAAAAAAAATTTAACAAAAAATTAGTAGATCTCACCGGATTTTTACAAAAAAGGTGAAAAAAGAAGAAGAAACATGATAACCAAACCCCTCACCGGAGTTTTGACCAGAATATACAACGGAAAATCGACATTGTAATTCAAAAAGCAAAAAAAAAAAAAGAAGAAGAAGAAACAGCGGCGGCGGCGTAGTAGAACGTGACGGCGACGACGGCAGCTTGGAGGAGAGGGAATGAAAGTGAGGCAGTGGTGGAAAGGGTGGGGGGGGGGGGACGGCGATATGGTAAGGGGGAAGAGAAGAGAGGACAAATGGGAAGGAGGAAAAGAAAAGAGAGGGAAAATGGGGTCTAGGATTTTTTTTTTCCTTTAAATAAGGGGTGCTGTGAGTAGAAGAAAAAATAAAAAAGAGGGAGAGGAGTGCTAGATCGGGTAAAATAGTAAAATAAGGATATTGTTTGGTAAATTTCATGGGTTAAGTGACTCTCCATATAATTGTCCCTAAGTATAACCCCTACCCCTATTATACACTTCATAAATTTACATTCTCACACACCAAAAAAAGAAGCTTTTAGATATATGAAAGTATGCTGTTAAATCCTTGTCATACTTTAGCTCTTATTAATATCACCCAACAGTGTTTCAGAGTAAATTCTTATCATGATTTTCTTATCTGTTTTACATGCTTCGAAATGAAAAGTTTCTAATTCTAGCACTTCTTTCATATTATTGTATATAGGAGTAATAGTTTAATCTGCAAATATTATTGTCAGATGAGATCTAGCTACATGTATGCATTCTCTTTTGTCATCTTGTAGCAAACAAATAAAATAAGAGAGCTTGCTCAATAAATTATGCACAGAAGATGTGGCAGACTAATCTCAAATTAGCAACTCTTTCAAGATGATGGATGGGATTGTCACATCAGCCTTCTTTTTAAAATTATTTTAAAAAGAGAATCGTTACATGCTGCCAGACTTAGGTATCGAATGCATCTTGCTCTCTAGCTTGGAGGTAAAGCCACTTTGTTTAATGAGACAAAGATCCTTTTGCCTTTGTGAGTGAAACAATTGAATCTTGTTGATTGAATGTCAAAAATTCCACTAAACAATTCAACAACTCAACAATACAATTCACCTACCCTAGATAAGTTTGATACTTCGGTGTTTGACTATATATAAAATTTAACATAAATAAAATAGACCTAAAGATTTGAAATTTGTGTTCTTAAACATATAATAATATTTTTATGACTATAAATTACAAACATGTATGATAAAAAGTTTACAGTTAAATTATTTTTAATATATATATATATATATATATATATATATATAGTATTATCTTTTGAGTAGGTTAATTAAGGAAGTTCTATCATATAAAATAGAAGGGAATTAATATTTTTTGTCTCAATTTATACATTACGTTTTTCATTTGAAGCGTCTCAAGGTATATGAGACTCCCATTTCTAAATGAAAAATGTTTATAACTTCAATAATCTTATGTTATATTTCTCAAACTTATCTTTAGAGTATTGCTTTATCATTAATCAAGTGAATAAAGTAAATTTATACTTCTAACTATATTAAAAAGAGCACAAAAAGTGGAGCACAAAGTACAATAAGGTATTATAGGTGTATATGCTTTTTACTGTTTTTTTACAAACAGACAAAGTGAATTTAGTAAGTCATTCAAAGGCCAGGCACTTTTGCTTTTGTCTTTTTTTTTCCCTTTCAAATTTCCTCACCTCTACCTCTTTCGAAAGAGAAACAAATTTCCACTGAATTAAAGAGATGGGACATGCTTTTCAGTCAGTCCAGAGTAAAGAGTGACGTCGGACCCCTACATATTACAAATGGATCTTGCCACAATTTTCCGAATTCCAAATATAGTACTGTTGTTCTCTTGTACTCCCTCCGTTCCATTTTATGTGTAATAGTTTGACTCGGCACAAAATTTAAGAAATAAAAGAAGACTTTTGAAACTTGTGGTGCAAAATAAGATAAAGATGTTTGTGTGGTTGTAAATCATTTTAGTAATGACAAAACTGTAATTTTGAAGTTAAATTATTACCAAATTTAGAATGTTATCATTCTTTTTGGAATAGACGAATAAGAAAATTGTGCCACATAAACTGAAACGGATGGAGTATATTTCTCATTCGGATAAAGATGAATCGTCCATAAAGTATATAAGTACCAGTAATGTTATTTGAATCATCTGATAAAAATAAATATAAGCACTACTAATGTTATTTGACTCATAAATTCAAGAAACATGCTACTCATAGAAGAATTTCGTTTGACTCATCACACATTATATCGCTTCTGATGTTTGAATTTAGATCATATAAGAATGACACTTTATGAGAACAATATATTTTCTTATGATGTTTGAAATTTTTTTAAAACCACTATTTTAAAAGTCAAATGATTTTTTTAATCTGTGGATTTTAAATATGAAGTTTCATAAACACGAAGCATCTAAAAGTGAAAGAGATTCTTTTGCAGATTAAGCTTCTTGTCATTTTGTCACGGAAGTGCAATTTAACACACTTATAAAAATGAGAAATCGTGACTAGATTCTTATTTTTTTAATTCTTTTCTTTTTGTAGGGGACATTCTGTAACCCAAAAAAAAAAAGAAAAAGAAAAAAGGAATGGATCTTTCACCGACAAAAGTCAAAGGTTCAATCCAACGAAGCCACGTTAGATCTTTGATGGTCTTATTGTATGCTGCTATAGAAAAAGAATTAGATCATAAGCTTGTTAGTGTTTTAGAGTAAACAGAGAAAACAAATCATTTAAAAAAGAGTACGATAATTAACATAATATTTCAAGAATATTATTATATCATTATATTTTTGAAAAATAGTGTTTCGAAACGTAAATATTATTTTGACACAACTTAAGAAATGAAACTTTTAATTTAGACATAAAGAAGAAATTATTGTGTTTGAACAACTAGTCCATTACCTAAATAATCAATTGAAGCCAGAACCATACTAACACGTTTTATCTCCTTTAACTTCCGTTTAATTGATTCCATAATATTGTTATTCATGTTAATGGTTAATTCATCAGTCAAATTTTACATCCACTTTATGATAGTGAAATTCATATATATAATCAATCATTTTTAGCACTTCGTGTAGAAGTTTATATGAAATGTAGTACCAAAGAGTGTTTTCACTAAAACTTAGTTTGACCTTTAAGAGTTAAACTTCGACAAGTATTTTGAGACTGAAGTAACCGAACACCTCCATTTCCTACCGAATTGAATGATAAAGAAAGATAACCTTGTAAGCTAATTCTAAATGTTGAAATGTTTTCGAGCAATGTTATGAAAGCTACATATATAGGACCACAATAACTGGGACCTGAAAACTACATAATAATACATAGAAATAGATTATAAGGAGACCTGCCTAGCTTAATTATGTATTACCAAAGGCATTTTTTCTTTAGAGAGTCTAGGCGAGAGGTAAAGTCTGCGATATTTCACCTTCTGCAAACTTCATTCTATGAGATAAAACTGGATATGATGTTAAATTCGGCAAGGTGTGGAAAAAATGCTCCAAACGGAATGGTAAAGCCACAAGTATATCATGCTACATATCTCTCAACCTTTCTAGCGTTCGCTTATAAGGAGCTAGTCTCAACCGTCAAGGACGTTTGTTTGAGGTGTAAACACATTAAATTTTTCATGTGTTACTGGTTAGATTTAACCTTTTTTTAATAAGTCCTTTTCTCAATGCATAAATATTCGACAAAAGTTAGTTCATGGTAAATTTTTAAACTGAAAGAACTTAAAAAATAAAGAAATTGTTTTAATTGTTAGCCTTAATTTCATTATTATTTCTCTTTGTTGTTTACCGAGTAGCTAAATACGTGCTCTTTGGCTCTTTATATGGGAAGTGCAAACTTCATAGCTAAGAGCTTTGTCCCCCAACGCTAGCTGGTTCTTCTTTATATAATATTACCTTTTTGTGATTTCTAAGATTATTAGAATAATTATAAAATTTAAAAAAATTTAAATATCCTTTGGGCTTACAGGTTACACCCCACGCTTCACAGCTTACACCTCACTCTGCTCTTATTATGTAAAATGCCTCACCTGTTATATATGTATTTATAAGCTAGCATATAATTCTCTTTTATGCATGTACTAACTTTTACGATTTTATATGCTAAATACACCTTCTAACGGGTGTGATCGAAATATTTGTGTCTTATTCAATCTTAAATGATCATATACATCCATCTAGCATACCCGTTTCGATGATAGGCTTCTCGTGAATATGCTAGGATATAGTGATTCAATATAACATTCATTCAAATACAACACTACAATCCTTATAGTTGTTCCATAAAATTTGCTTTTCACTTTGATATGTATTTACTCTATCACATAACATTCATGTGAAACTCCTTCATCTAAAGGCATCATACTTTAATAGTATGCGAAATATATTCATTTTTCATTCCACCCTCCAAGAACATTGAGTCTTGATATCCAAATGGTATATATTTAGGAACTTTAATTCTATTAAAGCTCTCCTCAGTTTCACTCTTCATGCGTGTATTATGTCGTACTCCTTATCCCAAATACTTTACTATGTAAAAATGTGTTCCATAAGTTAACTGTAAGGTAAAAGAGGATTCATATACTCTTTCCAAAATGTTTAGAATTGAGACCAGCATTGTTACTGTTGACATTATTATTATTATTATTTTTTTTTTCCTGCGCCTTTGTTCCTCACTATTTACAAGTAGATTCGCATCCTATAAAATGAGAAAATCTTACTAAATATGTGTGCCACACAAATTAACTAGTAAAGAAATGTAATTTATCTTTCTTATCTATCCGAGTGGTAGAGTTATCTAATACCTGTTGCCGGTGGAAGTTGTCAGGTAGGTGTCAGATATCTAGTAGAATTAGTCGAGGTGTGCGCAAACTGATCTGAACAACATCGTTATAATAAAACGTATAATATAACTAATACGAAAGCTAAAGTAATAACATCATGACCAAAAAAAGTAAATACAATGATTAAATCCATCGACATCTCATTCAATTTGTATTTAAGGTCAAGTTTCCTAATCATTCCTCTACCCCCATTGATTGCGATCTCAATGAGTTTCCTTTTTACCATTAATCATGCCTATGAATATGATCCAGTTCATTTCTTCTCTTTTCCACCTCATCACCCCCTCAACTTCTCAAAACTCCAAAAACACCCCCAAAGCTACCTTAAACCCAGTGCGCATTACACACCTCACTCACTATTGTGCATAATCCACACACGTGAATCCCACGTGCCAATTACCCTGGGCGCAATATACACCCCCCTGGCGTATAATAGCAAAACCATATGAAAAATTTTAAAAATTTGAAAATTCTCCCTAAAAACAAAAGTCTCCTCTTTAACATTTCTAGGGTTTTTAAAATACCCCAAAAAAAAAATTTCCCAAATAATTTTCTAGGAAAATTTTGATGTGGGTATGATTAAATTTACAATTTTTAGCCATTTTTCAGGCTAAAGATGCAATCTTTATGAAAAAATTAGTGGTTTCTTGAAAAAGTTGTGACCTTTAAGTGTTAAAGAAGAAAAATGGCAGGGGCTAAGTCAAAATCAGAGAAGAATGAAGGAGAAAAGGCATTAAGAAGAGACCCTTATGAAGTATTAGGTGTTACAAGGAATTCAACAGATCAAGAAATCAAAACTGCTTATAGGAAACTAGCTTTGAAGTAATTTTTGAAAACCCCCTTTTAATTCTTGTTTTACTCTGTATTTAAAGTTTGGTTCTTTATTTTTTTACTGTTTTTTTTTTGAGCCAAGGGTCTTTCGAAAACAGCCTCGAGTGAGTCGAGGTAGGGGTAAGGTCTGTGTACAGCTCATTGTTCCAAGACCCCACTCCTGAGATCATACTGGAAATGATGTTGTTGTTGTTGTTGTTGTTGTATGATTTTATAATATTTGCACTATATTTTAACATTGTTGAGCTGTTTTATTGAAACCTTATCTTGGGTTTTATCGGAAATTGTTAATTATCTTGAATTTTGCAATGAGTATTGTTTTACTGTCTTTTTCCAAACCCGTTTTCAAAACTGTTCTTCTTGAGCCGAGGGTCTTGCAGGAACGACCTCTCTACCTCACTCGAGGTAGGGGTAAGGTTTGCGTACACCTCACCCTTCCTAGACCCTACTTGCGGGATCATACTGTGTATGTTGTTGTTGTTGTTTTGTAATGAGTATAGTTGTTGCTGTCATTGTGATATTGAAAATAACCTATAGTTATAAAGAAATGTTAACAATAATTGCTACTATTAAGTGTTTAGATGCATCAATATTGGAGCTATGTGCATTGTCAAAATAAATAAATATTGGAGCTATGTGTTGTTTCTTTGGATTTTATTTTACTAGATGAAGAAACATTAAGAAAATTATGATGTAAACTTTGGTTGCTAGTGAAATGGGCTTGAGTAGGTCAGTTTTATTTTCGGTGTTATGGGTCTGATAAAAAGAGCATTTGCTTAATGTTTCTGGTTTGCTAAATGTTGAGAGGAAAATAACAGTCAAAGAATTGGTTTTGCCGTGTTTTTGTAGTTTGGTTTTCCGGGAAAAATGGTAGTTGTGGAGGATTCGTGAAGAGTTGAAACTTTTTATAAGTCAAATTGTTTATTAAATGTTATCTTTTCACAGTGATATAGTTTACAATAAGTTTGGATTTGACATTATAAGGAAGAAGTTAGAATCGGTTACTCCTTGTCTTATTTGCTTTGCTCTTTTGTCAGTCTTTTGTTTGTCATCAGAACTTCAGTATGTTATGGCAATAAGACCTTTCACCAAAGCTCATAAGAAATTTGCACAACGACAATTTTTGTATTTGGTTGTGGAGGTCTAGATATTACCTCCGAAATGAATTGTAAGATCATTCACAGCTGATTTTATCAAGTATTGCTCCAATGAGAGTGGTGTAACCTATTATAGCTTGTGAAATTTAAATCTTTTTGTATATCAGGTACAAAATTTATCCTTCTTGACTGATGGAGATTATGTTGCTTTGATTGCCACGTCTGCAATTTGCAGGTATCATCCTGACAAGAATGCAAATGACCCAAAAGCAGCGGACATGTTCAAGGAGGTCACTTTTTCATATAACATTTTATCTGACCCAGATAAGAGGCGTCAATATGACTCAGCTGGTTTTGAGGTCGAGCCTTTTTTTCTGTCACTGTAGTCTGTATGTGCAGGAAGTCAATTTAGCTATATCTTTTTATTTTTTTATTTTTTATAAATGGTGGTGTCGGGGCCAACTTGTGCGCACCTTGACTATTCCATGTGATATCTGCACCGTCCCACTAGCACATGTATTGGGTATCTACCCCAAGATTTAGGTAGTTGGGAAGAAATCATCTAGTGTTTTTTACTAAGTTGCTCGGATTACTAATTTTTGGCGCCGCACCAGTGTCGTGTCAATACGACACTGACACTAGTATGACTGTGGGATACATACCGGATTAAGTCAAAAAACATTAGGTTTTTTGACCACAAATTACGGAGAAATTTGAGACAAGATTTGGCATTATAAAAAATTGAGTTACTACTCTACAAGCTACATGTAAGTTTTCCACGTAATTTCTCATAATTTAGCATACAATTATAGCTCATTTTTAGACGTTTTCATTATTTTAGCTGGATATGTACCCTCTAATCATAAAATTTAGATCTTGAAAGATCCGACTCTAGCACACTGAGTCTGAGCAACATAGCCAGGATTTGAACCCTGTTCTCCAAAGTTTGCACCGACTTTATTGACCACTTGCACACAGCCTGTGGTGCCAATTTATCTTTGCTTTTCCTTCACTTGTGATGACTTTTGGTTGAAAAAAAGATTAATTTTTTACAAAAATAATCAGGCTGTTGAGACGGAAAGCCAAGAGTTGGAGCTGGATCTTTCAAGTTTGGGAACTGTGAATACTATGTTTGCTGCCCTTTTTAGGTCAGTCGATATCGCCTATGAACTTCTATGTTCCTCTTCGGTGAAGTCAAGACTTCCTCTCTGACATTTGTGCTGCATGATAATAAATTTTCTCTTTTGTTGCATTATGAGCAGTAAGCTTGGTGTACCAATAAAAACCACAGTCTCTGCAACTGTTTTAGAGGAAGCCCTAAATGGTTCAGTACCTATTCAGCCACTTGCACTTGGGCAACCTTTGTGTAAGAAGGTAACAATCTAGAGATCCTATGTCATTCATTAAATAGTGATTACTGCAGAAGTTCTTATCTTCTTCTTAACAGGTAGAAAAGCAATCTGCTCACTTCTATTCTGTTACAATAACAGAAAAGGAAGCAAAAGGGGGCCTTGTTTGCCGAGTTTATGCACGAGATAAAAGCAAATTCAAGGTCTGTCAAAATTTACACACACATATGACTAGGATTATTTTTTCTTCTGTATATTTGGTCAGCGAAAATGCTTGCTACTTGGACTCAGATTTCTGATGATAAGACAAATTCATTTGATTTGTGGGAAAATATAATTGAGGTGGTCTGCTGATATTGATTTCTTGGACTTGTTTAAGTTATGACAATCCAGCATCAACAGACCCGCGGTCCTCATTTGGGAGTATCAAACTATGAGTTCCACCATCATCATTATGAAATGATTTTAATAACCGTGCTTTATTTTGCTTTAATTCAATCATTCCTTTTTGTCTTTGTGTTGATCTGTCTGTAGTTTTTCCACTGTTTGGTCATTTGAATTGTGTATGTGCAGTTATTGTACTTTGATCAAGAAGAAAACAGTGGACTGAGCCTTGCATTACAGGTTCCAATCTCTTTCTATTCTTGTGCTTCCTCCCCATTGCATTCAAGTAATCTAGAAGACCAGACTTCAAATTCGTGGTAGTTTAGGCTTGAAGAGATTGCATGAGCTCACTTCTTTTTGTAAATGCAATGGATATTTGTCCTGCTCAAATCAATATGATTATTCTAGTCCCAAGTGATGCACAATTCTTTTTTTTAGCAGTAGCTGGTTTCTCATTCAATTTTCTGACGCATGAGTTTATGTTTGTTCTTTCGAGTTTATCTAATGCCGGAATAGCAGATATGTGCCAATTCTAGTATGAAACTAGATAGGGTTAGTGGCCTCCCCCTAAGTGATCTCATTGCTCTAACACTATCCTTTTTTCGCTCATGTATCTACCCTCATATTTATACAAACCATGGGTTGTCCAAAATCCTTTTTAATGCTTGATTCTAATCTGGTTTATGATCCTGGAAATACTACTTCATTAATGGCCGTGCTGTTAATTAATCGTGACTTCTTTACAGGAAGATAGTTCAAAAACAGGGAAAGTCACATCGGCCGGCATGTATTTTCTTGGATTCCCAGTTTATCACATGGATCAATCCCTCAACTCGGTGAGTTTATATCTAAGCATAACATCTTTTTTTTTCTTTTTTAACTGTTTCTCTCTAGTTGTGTGCTCATATGTTCACATTCTCTGCTGCTTGAGTCTGCATATAGGTAGCAGCTGCGAAGGATCCAGACTCAGCATTTTTCAAGAAACTGGATGGATTTCAACCATGCGAGATAACTGAGCTAAAAGCTGGCACACATGTATTTGCAGTTTATGGTATCTTTCCCTGTCCATCATGATCCCTATATCTAATTCAATGACATTATGGGCCTCAATACCCCTCTGTTTCCTGATTGACTTTGCAGGCGACAATTTTTTTAAAAGTGTGAGCTACACCATTGAAGTTGTATCTGCTGCACCTTTTACTGAGGAAAAAGAGAATCTTAGAACAGTAGAAGCTCAAATTTTGTCAAAAAGAGTAGAACTGTCTAAGTTCGAAACAGAATATAGGGAGGTCCGTGCTCCATTCATTAATTATCAATCACTTGCTTTATGTTTCTATGGCTTTACTGATTCCTTTTCTGGTTTTTTTGACAGGTATTAGCACAATTTACTGAGATGACAAGTAGATATGCGCAAGAAATGCAAGCTGTAAGTTTGATGCCTTGAGAACTTCATGCGTACCTCTAATTCGGTTACCTATTTAGAGTGATTTTATTCCTGTGACAAGTTAAATTATTGTTTTAACTTCGCTGCTAATCAATAGATTGATGAGCTTCTTAAGCACCGCAATGAAATTCATGCTTCCTATACAACTCTTCCTGCAATGAAGCGTAGCAGCAGCAATCGAAGTAAGAACAGAAGTGCTTCTAAGGATGCCAGTGAAGATACCCCAGTAAGAGATAAGAAGCCTTCAAGAGACCGGTCAAAGAAAAAGAAGTGGTTCAACATTCCCTTGAAGGTTGATAAAAGGAAGGCTTGTTAAATAGGGTGAGAATCTTTTATATTTTTTATTTTAGAAATTACCTTTAGGTCAGTAACTTCTAATTTCCTGTCATTTCGTTCGTTCCGGCTTACATTTATTATTTTGTTTTGCATGTAAGACTATAGAGAAACATGATAGCTGAATCAATTGGCGCTGAGGTGCACATCTGTTTGTCCAAGCAATGAACCAGTTGCAGGACATAAAGAACTCTTCGGAGGAATCATGCAGTATCTAGGCATCAGCATTGCACTGGAATACTGATATTATGAAATGGCTTGACACGAGAAGCACTCAACAAATTCTGTTGTAAAATTCTTTCCTCGTTATTCTTTACCTTTTGATGTCTGTCCCCAATACACACATGTAAATTGCATTATTCAATCACAAGTCTTTCTTGAATGTGTTATTCATGTGTGCTTTAAAGTGGCAAAAGAGAGGAAGGCTGGTATAGAGAAAAAAAGAATTCATTCTTGGTTAAATTCAGGCAAACTAGGTGTAGAATTGACTAGTACTGGTCTCTAAATTATGTTATGATCTGGTATATTTGCCTAATATGTCTAATGTGAATTAAGTCAGCATTTACATCTCTTTTTCCTGTTGCTTGAAATAAGTTTAAAGCTATTATTCGGCACATCCAAGAAGAAGGATTTTCATTAGTTTCTTAGGATTTGGGTGTGAACAGAGAAAATGACCGACCAACTAGATTTTAGCAAAAGCTATATTGGATTGTGTGGCTGGTTATGGTTGGCCGGCTTGTGCTAGTCATAGAGCTGTCACACCATGTTCTGCTGTCTCATTTTCTTTTTCAAGTTTTTTTTATATATATTGGTGGGGCTACCTGGCAGGTATCTTCACTACAAATACTGGATACTTGCAACCTCCAACTAGCAGATAAACGAGGTAGCTTCGTTAATAAAAGGTTAGACTAGAAGGAAAAAATTGCAGTGTCTTTTATGTTTTGTTACCTTGTATGCCTTCTTTTATCAACATACCACGAGACATAGAGATAAGAGTTGTGAGGGAACAAACAATAAACAGATTCTTTCCAAATGGTGTTATATCTACTAAATCATTTTGACTATGTATTAGTCTCTTGTTTGTTTGGATCATTTTGATGTTTCATTTTTTTTTTTTTTTTGGGTATTTCACTGTCACCCCACGTGAAGTCTTTCGGAAACCTGAGGGGGTTTGGGTCAATATGTCATCATCATTACCTCGGATTAGATTATTATTTCTATCCCAATCATATAATGTGAACATATTAGAAATTGGATATTTAGTAATTATCGGCAAAGATTTTCTACGACAAGACCGAGAATATTATCACTAGTTGAAAAGAATTTAAGCACTCGTAACTCAACTAGCAGCAACATACTTATAACGCTGAAGCTAAACGTGTTCAACTCTATAATTGATGTTCAACATGTGATTTCATACAATCATTTTTACTGATATAACATTGATGACTTAAATAATAAACGAAAAAAGTCACGAGGGCCCTAACACTTTGTTTCCTAGAACTGGAGACAAGTTCACAAAGTGGACACTAGATGAAAAAGTTGCGAAATCTATTGATTCTAGCCAGATTTTTATCCACTAAGACTCCTGGTTCTGCATGCTAGAGAAGAATAAATACAAAAACTCCAAGAAGAAAATATTCAATTATCACGAGATCTTGATATCAAAAATATTGAAACCTCATGAGGTATAAGATGTACATGTACACATTTGAACAGGCAATCGAACTCAAGAAGATAAAGCTTCACCTAACATCTTTATCCAACATATCATGTTCTATGGAAAATATGTGGCCATTATGATTGAGGGAAAAACACTCGATCTACAAGAATTATTGGTACCTCATGACAGCAAGTGGCCAAAATAACCTAGACACGAGACATGCCATGAGATATCAATATGACTTATTATCAACCTAATTAACTAGCAACTTTCTTGTTGGAATTTACTTGTAAATGATTGACAACATCACACCTTCGTCTCACCTCTCCCTGTTTCCCAGTTTTAACTTGATAAACGCTCACTTTCTCCATTGCATGAGCAAATGCTTTGAAAAAAGCATCTTGATCTTTTGCATAAAGGTCCACAAAAGGCTTAGTCCTGGGGTCTGAAAGCATAGCTTGATCTGAAGCTAACAATCCTAGACCCTTTTGCAAGTTTATGTAGTACATATTATCAAATTTGCCGGGTGTCATCACGTCATTGAAGGCCGCCATATCTTTCGAGTAATTGCCACAAAGCTTTTGTAACGCATGTGCCAATGTTGGATTCATAGACGGATCAAATTCTGAAGTCTTGCTGAAATTGAAGATTCTCTTGCTAAACTCCGAACAATGAGAGAAACCAATGGTATGTGCACCCACTAAAGCCACCATTTCTTGTACATTGAGATTTTTTGCGGCGAACATGTTGATAATGGTGTCCATAGTCATGTTGGGCCTAGCAATATGGCCTTCAACATCTTTTGCATATGATTCAAAGCTATCTTTTCGACCTAGACGAATATTGTAAAATGGACCTCCAACCATGGTGATCAAGTCTCGAGTTGCAACAGCTAAAATATCCGCACAAGAGACAACACCAGGGCATTGCAATTCTAGGGCAGTTTTTGCTCGTGCAATTAGGTCAAATGCGTCTCCTGGTAGAGAGAGGTTAATATCCGTGTCACGCTCCGCCGTGGCAAAGGAGTTTGATGAAATAAGTAATGAGGCGTCACATCCTCCCACCATGCAATCATGGAAGAAGAGGCGAAGGGCACCGGCCGCGGTAGTGGGAGCAGCAAGTTGCTTGTCAACGACGATTTCCTGCATGATCTTTTCAAATTGAGGACATGTTTTGTTGTAGTAGTCAACATTAAGCTTGGCTTCTGTTAAAGAAAATAAGGCTAGAGATGAAAAGAGGAAAATTGAAAGAAGTTGTAACGCCATGACTTTTGAATAGAGAAAGGTGATGGCGGAAAAGATAGAAATGAGATTAAATTAAAGCTTTTTGTGGCTTTTTTGGGCTACGGTGAAGGGAGTGGAGGGTGAAGAAAAGTAATTAAGAGGTGTAAAGTAATTATGTGAAATGATGATTGGAATTTGAGATGGTTGTTATTTTGCATGCAACAAACGTAAACTAGAGGTCTAAAAATTGTTTTAAGGACCGGCGTTTACTCCTTTCCTTCAAGTTGGTCTATGTGATTCTACGTACATATGAAATTAACAATAACGTACGTTTTACCTATTGACGGAAAAAATACTAGTATTACTTAAAAGTATACCAGTCAATCGGGCCAGGATCGGCTCGGTACCGGTCCTGTCCGAATCGATTTTTTTTCAAAAATTTTAAGCCCGACTCGGTCCTAGCCCATTAAGCACCGGTCCGGTCCGGTCCGGGCTATTACCGCTCTTTCTGGAAAGCACTCTTTGAGCATGCTGACAGAATGATTGACACTCACATCTCTCTCATTTTCAGTGATTTCGCTACGGTTTAATAGCGCACTCCTCTTTCTCATAAGTAGTCCATCTCCTTCTCTACTACCGTAGCTGTCGAAAATAGCGAATTTGACTTCTTTTTCCCTTTCCCTCATCTTCCTAATGGTGTTGGCAAGAATCTCTTCGAGAATAGTTAGATTCTCTTTCTAAGACTCTCAGAACCGATCTTTTTTTCAAAAATTTTTAGTCCAGCTCGGTCCTAGTTCATTAAGCACCGGTCCGATCAGATTTTTTTCCTCCATATTTTAGCTAAGCCCGTCACTTTGTAGTTGCAATTGGAAGGACATATTATTCTATATAAAAAGAAAAGGAAGGTGAAAGTAGGAAAGAAATGATCAAAACATCTTGAGAATCATATACCAAACTCATTGATGGAAACCAAGTTTAATCACTATGTTAATTTGATGTACTACTCATGCAGCAAAAGATTACTATTATTATTTTAAGTAAGTACTATCTCATCATTATTATAGTATGCCTAGTCAAATAGATACAACTTTAATACTATAACTCAAGGGTGAGAAATTGAGACTATTCTCTTACAACCAAGAAGATCAGGTGCATAAAATACTTAATTAATATATATTCTTGATTTCTATTACTTGGTCTAATTTATTGACTGTTACTTAGCAATGAAAAAATAGTAAATGAATATGTTCATTCGTCGTATCTAATGAAGCTAAAAATATCTTTGTTACTGCTGCATATTGTGGGATTCTAAAAGGGACTAAATGCTACATTAGATTATGTTTGATTCTTGACAAAAGCATGTCTTAATTTCTCTCTACAGATAGTATAATTTTTCTGTCAAAAAATTGGTCCGGTCCACCGGTGGGCCAAAGACCGGTCTTTTACCGGTCCGGACTAACCGGTCTTTTTTCATAGATACAATCACATGGAGAGACACCCCACTCATGAAAATTACCAAAAAAAGACCCCTATTTTGGTATCTTATCCGACATAGCATCCTTCTCCCTTTTTTTTTTTCTTTCACTCTATTGCACCCCATATTTAAAGAAGAAAAAATCCTAGCCCCCATTTTTCCTCTCTTCTCTTTTCCTTTTTCTCATTTTTCCTCTCTTCTCTTCATCCTTACAACATCACTGCCACCGCAACCCCCCAGCCCTTCCACCACTATTCCACCTTCATCCCCTCTCCCCCAAGCCGCCGCCACCATCATCACTGCCGTCGACGCCGATGTTTCTTTTTTTTTTTTTTGAATAACAATATTGATTTTCCGTTGTATATTCCGGTCAAAACTCCGGTGAGGGGTTTATTTATCAAGTTTCTTCTTTTTCTTCACTTTTTTCATAAAAATCTTGTGAGATCTACTAGTTTTTTGTTAAAACTTTTATTTAATGTTTAGATCTAGTATTTTTCTTGTATAAAACTGTATAGGTCTTAGATATTTGTTAATCTTTTGTGTAAAATCTGTCCGAAGCACCGTTTAAAATTATTTTTGCGAGTTTATACAATTTTATATACTTTTATACAAGTTTATACAATTTTGTAAACGTGTATAAAAATATATAAATCAGTATATGTACGTATTGACAGTGTATAAACACATTCTATGCACTTTTGTAAATTTGTATAAAGCTGTATATGCGTGTATGAACAATGAATAAAGTTGTATAAATTTCAGATTTGTGCACTGTGTAGTGAGCTGCCTAGTTTTGAAACGGGACACTTACAAAAATACACACAAAATCTAAAATAATTACAGCCACCACCGACTACTTTCAAATACTACCCCACTTACCCACTAAACTATTTACCCACTCTATCCATCCAGACTTATATACCATAGTTTATGTGGTATACCATAAAGGTATATACATATAAGGTATAACAAAGATATACAGTAATAAATGGCCCTCCAGACTTGTATACCATAATTTATGCAGTATACCCCAAAGGTATACATCTATAAGGCATAACAAAGGTATACAATAATAAACGGGTAGGTTGGGTAAATACTTTTTGTTTTATGGGTAATGTAATTTTTAATGGGTATGATTTATACATACTTTAAGTTTCATGGGTATAGAGTGTAAAAATCCCTTTCAAAATTCTCCCTTTTTCTTAAGCCCGGCTCGGCCCACAACCCGCTTCCTCCTTGTTCCAGACCATTTATAATGAAGGGAGGTTTACGAAAATACCCACCTCTACCCATAAGTTTCATATTTACAAGCCCTACCCATAAACTATTTACAACATCTACCCATCTAGACTTGTATACTATTATTTATGCAGTATAACTTAAAGGTATACACCCATATCTAGACTTGTATACTATTATTTATGCAGTATACCTTCAAGGTATACACCAATAATGTATAACAAAGGTATACAGTAATAAATGGGTAGGTTGGTAAATACTTTTAGTTTCATGGGTAGTGTAATTTTTAATGGATATGGCTTGTAAATACTTTGAATTTCATGGATATATAGTGTAAAAAAATCCTATAATGAACCAGTCCGGTCCGGTACCGGGCTAGCCCGGCCCGATTGACAGGTATACTTAAAAGTCAACTGCGTTGAAGTGTTTAATTACTCTAAAGCATAAGTTAGTAACCTAAATCCAAGGTAATTTTGTTATAACCGGTAAAATTTGAGCGTCGTCATTAGAAAAATTTAACCTCTTGCAATCAATATTAATTTCGATGAATAGCTAGGTATATATATATATATATATATATATATAAAACTCTTTCAGGTGTTTTACATTCTCCCTGTTTGATCATTACTAGTGTACAAGTAGTTTTAGCTGCAAAAATGAACATATTTCACAACACAAATATATAGTTACCGTTCTATTTCAATGAGATGCCAAGTTCATTTAGAACTCCAAAACCATATATCCAATTATCATTGACACCTCAAAGTTGACAAGAAATAAGTTGACTCGTAAGTGTTATTTAACTGAACGACGAATCATATTGTTTTGATATGTCTACAGTCTACATTCCTAAATTTTATACTATATACATTTTGGTTGGCCTTTTCAATTATTTTGTACTCCATGCGTTCTACTTCTACTATTTGTTTTTAGATTATTTCTCGTTTCAAGAGCAACCTACTCAAGTTTTGTTGAACCGGCCTTCTCTTACTATGACATACAGTACATTTTTTTTAGAAATGTGATGGATGCTCGTTCTTATCGTGTCCAGCACGAATATTGTGTTCATTGACGGAAAAAATAAAGAGAATTAAAAGGTGTAAAATGTGATTCACAGATAGCATTTTATAGATTGAAATTCTCAGGTCCAGTTTTGTGGATTTGACGGCATTAGCTAGCTGAAAGACATACATGTCCATATGTTTAATTAATGTGTCGGTAGAGTAATTTTCGAAAACCAAAAAATAAATAATAATAGTATAACACTATAACTAATACAAGGGATCTTAAAAAATATCATGATATATCGAATATTCACACAGACCGCAAACAAATGAATATTACATGGTACTATTTCTTTTCTTTCATACAGTAAAGATAATTCAGAATTAAAACGAATTAAGTGGAAAGTTAAATTCGTGGAGAGCAACTAGACTTCCGGTTAAAGTTAAAGAAATAGTGCCTCTCATTGCATATGAACAAGGTTTAGTTCATTAATTATATTTAAAAATATAGAAGGTACTTTTGCATTGTAAGATAAGGTGTATAAAATGGATACTAATACATCGCAGAAGTTAAAAGTTCTGATGCAACTACATCACATGTTAAGTATAGACACCTACATTGAGGCAAGTGGTGGGATTAAAAAAAAAATATCTACATCATTAATCAGAAGATTCACTTTCGACTCTTGGGAATGAAGAAACTCATGAATCACGATGTGTAGCCCATACAAATATAAATTGGTTAAACCAGTTAATATTTTGAATATATATGAAATACAAACAAGTAAATAAATGGAGTATAATAAGCTAACCTAAATGATTGAAGTAGTAGTTCAATTATTGGCAGAAACAGTGATGTTTCAACTTTCAATTTCCAAAAATAGAAGACAACAATGGTGCATATTTAGAGTAAAGGATAGACTCAGAAAATTGGCCCTTTGTTTATTAAACGGAAACAAAAAATAGGACCTTTGTTTATCTTTCTAAGGTAGTTTGGTTCAAAAGTGGAATATCTTGAAATTATAATTTTGGGAATAAAATCGGAATAAAAGGTGGGATGAATAATTTCACCTTCTATATAGATAAAGTAATGGAATTTTTACACAAAAGTACAATGTTTAGAACTTAATTACCAAACATAGCAACATTTTAACAAAATAACCCTATATAGAGGAAAACACAAGTTAATTACATAACATACCAAACACTTACATTCTTCCTCCTATTTCCCCCACTATCACTTTCGCTCCTCCAATTTCCCACTATTTCACTTTTACTCCTTTCATTTCTCCAAAATTCACTTTTACTCCTCCTATTTCTCCCAATTTCACTTTTCCTCCCACCTTTTCCCCTAATTTTACTTTTACTCCTCTCATTTCCCCCAATTTTACTTTTACTCATCCCATCCTCACTGTATCTCGTTGTATCTAACTGTATCTCGATGTTTCTCAACTACCAAATATCTCGTGTCTCATTGTATCTTAACTACCAACCACCTCGTATCTAACCGTATCTCGCCTACCAACCACATCGTATCTCATTGTATCTCAACTACCATCCACATCGTATATATCTAACTGTATCTCGTCTACCAACCACATCGTATCTCATTGTATCTCAACTACCAACCACCTCATATCTAACCGTATCTCGCCTACCAACCACATCGTATCTCAACTACCAACCACCTCGTAACTAATCGTATCTCGTCTACCAACCACATCGTATCTCACCTACCAACCGCCTCGTATCTAACCGTATCTTGCCTGCCAACACATCGTATCTCGCCTGCCAACACATCGTATCTCATTGTATCTCAACTACCAAGCACATCGTATCTCATTGTATCTCAAATACCAATCACCTCGTATCTAACCGTTTGTGCGTTATTTCTCACTATTTCTAAACTATTTCACCTTTTTTGCATTGTTTCACATTACTTTTTACATTTTATTTTGCACTTTTTTACTAGCAGTTTCAGACTGTTTCAGCGCTGTATCTGCACTATTTTTTCTCCGTATCGAACTGTATCTAACGATTTCTGCACCCTATCTCATTGTTCAGCACTGTATCTAACTATTTCTACACCGCATCTCGTTGTTCAGTACTGTATCTCAACTATTTCTGCACCATTTTAGGTTGTTTTAGCACTGTATCTAACTGTTTCTGCACCATTTCAGGTTGTTTCAGCACCGTATCTGATTATTTCTGCACCGTTTCAGGTTGTTTCAGCACTGTATCTTGCTGTATCTGAGTTGTTTGAAACTGTTTCAATGCCGTCTCAAGAGTGTTTCAGCATACAATTAATAGGTTGATTTCTTTGAAGTTTGTAATATTCATATATCTTAATTTTACTAATAATACAAAGGTATCCTTAAAATTTTTTTTGAATATTACAAACTTTAATCAGCTATTATATTTTAGTAAAGGAAAAGAAAAGAAAAAAGGAAAAAGAAAGAGTTAAAAAGAAGAAAAAAAGGGAGCGGAGCGAAAATGGAGCAAGAGTAGTAGTAGGTTTATAGAGAAATTAAAGATGATTGGTATAAGCTGCTCAATCAGATATCCCCACAGCTTCGTCTATATGCCACTAGTCTGCTGCTTTTAGTCTATATGCGCCACTAGCTTTAATACTTATGTTATTGCAATGCATTTTGAGCTAGATGTCTTCAATTTTACTAATGAATTTCGTCTAATCTGCTGCGTCAACATCTTCGTCAAATCCACAATCACAAACTTATCCGCAAGCCCCCGTCTCAGCAAGTTTGTTGTTTAACCACATCAACATCTTGTACCCTATGCGCACATACTAGTACAGGTGAATTAGATCTGCATTTTGAAAAGGGAAACGGTGGAAGAAAAGTGTATTGTTGGGTTTTTCTGGCAAAGCTTCCCGTACCCCTTCGTCCTGATGGTCTCTCTAGTTCCCGATCTGTCCTTGTTTTGATCTTTTTGATCTGTTTCACCCATGTTTCTTCATTGTGGTGGTCTTCGGTGAACACGTCGGCAATGGACGGCGGGGGTGAGGTGATGGTGGTGGAGGTTGGGGAAATGGAGTGGGAATTGTAGGGTTTAGTCGGTGGAAGTGAGTAAAGGGAGGAGAACAGGGGTGGTTGCTTTGATTTTGAGTTTTTTCCTTTTTTGATTTGTGTTTGATTGTTGTAAAATGTGCTAAAAAAATATTGTTATGTGTTGTAATTTGAAAAATATTGATATTTCTATGTAATTTAGGGTTGTATGTTTGTATAGATGTGTAAAAAACCCTAAAGTGATCCCATAATTTTTAACTTTTATCCCAATTTAACTATCAATAACCAAATATTAGATAAATTTCCCCAAATCTTATCCTTGAGATTATAATCCCAATCTCTCCCGAGTCATTTGGTAGGATGACAATCACAAAGAGATATAGAGAAATCTGTTTAATGCACAATAATTTTGCTACTTTTACATTCGTTTTTAATGAAATACGTTGTGATAGTTTTATGATTTTTTAAAACTTTAAAAACTCTTATCTAAAGTATTGAGATATTAGTTATTGAGCTATAAGTTGAGTTTTATCATTTCTCTCTAAGTTATATTTCTTCTTAGTTGTAGATTTTCAAGAACTCTTTATATCAAAGCGAAATATAATCTGTAATGAAGTACTACTATTAGAAGCAACAGTGATTTTCATTCTAATGTAAAAAAATTAATTTATTGAATGGAATTATAAGCACATGATTAGTCTCCAATGAGAAACGTATGACGGTAACCGCTATCTCGAAGGAATAATGTAGCTTGTCAATTGCCATGATAAGAACGGCAGCAGTAGCATTATTTTCTGAATTCTCTGTGGAAAAACTTCTGCCATATGGGATTATCTTAATATTATTGTTTTCTCTATATGAATTGGTCTTTGTGAAAAGGAAAGAAGACAATAAGTTAACTAAATTATTAACCATATGAAAGGAAGAAGCTAATTTATGTGTCAAAATCATCAAAAAGTATACTCCTATATGCTACTGATTAATATCATAGGCGCAAATATAATTTTAATTGAGTTGTTTACACATATATACAAATATACACCCCTAATTACACAAAAATAGCAATATTTTTAAAATTATTAGACATAATAATATTTTTTAGCACATTTCTACGATAATCAACACATATCATTTTTGATAACTACATTTACACCCACTATTCTAAAACCCCTAAAGCACTTTTTCCACTCCTCCCCAAACAACCAGCTGCACCTCATTCCTTCTCTCAGAGCAAAATACACAGATCCAAATACACGACACCGCCGGTGGGTGACGGCAGAGGGACACGTCACAGAAATAGAGGGATACCTCCACCTCTCTCCCCTTTTGCTTTGTTTCGGTCCACATATGTCACAACCACCCCCACCGCCAAAATCGGCACGCCACCACTCTCCTCCACCAATCACGCCGGCGGATCACACCTCTCTCCCTCTCCAGTCTCGTTTTCAACAGAAAAGGGAGCCAAATTTCATTAACTTTAGCGGAAATAAAGCAAATATTTATCAGCGAACACAACAAGCAAAAAAAACGAGGAGAAGGGAAGGATCGCTGATAGATTTTCCGATAGGAAATCCACCGACGCCGCTGCCCTCAACTGCCGTAGTCTAGATTTTCTTTTTTTTTCTTTTTATTGGCGGCGATGATGAATGTCAGATTATTACAGATTTGAGATATTGGGAGCGATGAACATATTTTATCATACTGTCTGTATTTTTATTAGTTCATTGTTATTCTTGACGTTTGTGTAATGTGATCAACTTTCTTTAGTTTCAATAAACTGTATTATTATTTTTCTATGTGTTTATTATGCTTAAAATTTTTTTAGACCTGAAACGGTGCTTAAACAACTTGAAACGATGTTGAAACGGTGCTGAAACAGTTTGACACGGCGCTGAAGCAGTATGATACAGTTTGAAACATTGTTGAAATAATATCAAATGACTGTTGAAACAGTCTGAAACGGCGTTGAAACGGTATGATATAGTCTGAAAATATCGTTGAAACTATTTGAAGCAGCAGTTGAAACAGTCTGAAATGATGTTGAATCAGTATGATACATTCTGAAACGATATTGAAACAATCTGAAACAACTGTTGAAACAGTCTGATACGGTCTAAAAGACGTTGAAACAGTATGATACGGTGTTGAAATAATTTAAAGAGTGCTGAACACAACCTGAACAGTGCAATAATTATTTCTCCACTCCCATCGACACGTGATGTTGATGTTAAATGATAGCGAAGAAAATAAAAAATATTGAAACACTATGATACAGTCTGAAACGGAGTTGATACAGTTTAAAACAATCTGATACAGTCTGAAACAGAGTTGATACAGTCTAAAATAGAAGTTGATACAGTTTAAAATAATCTGATACAGTCTGAAACAAAGTTGATACAGTCTGAAACGAGAGTTGATACAGTTTAAAACAGTCTGAAACGACATTGAAACACTATGATACAGTCTGAAACGTGAGTTGATACAGTTTAAAAGTGAAATTGGGAGAAATGGTGGGAAAGAAAAGTGAAATTGAGGGAAAAATGAGGAGTAAAAGTGAAATTAGGGGGAAAAGGAGGAGTAAACGTGAAATTAGGGGAAATGGGAGGAGCAAAAGTGATAGTGGGGGAAATGAGAGAAATAATGTAAGTGTTTGGTATGTTATGTGAAAATATTGGTATGTTTTTACTATATTTGTAATTAACTTGTGTTTTTCTTTATATAAGATAATTTTGCTAAAATATTGCTATATTTGGTAATAAAGTTCTAAAAATTGTATTTTTATGTAAAAATTTCAAATACTATTAATTGGGTTGCTATTTTTGTATTTTCACATATACTACTGATTACTTCTACCCACATACAGGGTTGCTAAAATTGTTATGTTATTACACCTTCTCTCCAGCTCTAATTAATACTATTATCACACACGTTGGTCGTGCTATAAATAATCGCTTTTAATGGAGAAAAGCACCCCACGAAAATCTTGTTAGGCGGATCTTTTCTACAGTATTTTTTTCTTCTTCTAATATTCGGGCTAGGAGTGAATTGAATCATCTTAAGGTAACAACCTAAAGAGTTGCCCGCATTTGACAAAACAATTACACTGTACTAAGTACCATATTTAAAACTATAATTAAATCATTAAAGTAAACAAAGTTGACCTGCCTCCTTATAATAATACTCCCTCGTTAACCGTGGACGCCAGCAGAATACACCACTGGCCAAAAGATATGACATGCTGAAGAAAATCAAATCACATCATTTAACCACATCATAAATAAAGTTAAATTAAGTCACGTCACTCATCACATCATTAAACACGAGATGCAACTAGGTGTTATATATTGACAAATTTTGATGCGTAGCTATTTTTGGACGCGTTCAATGAATTTTATCCACCATTTTAAAATTAATTGAGAAATAGCTAAAACTTTGCGCGCACACTTACGCTCTATTAGCGTTGGAAAACACCACAGACTAATCTCGATATTTTATACTGGGGCTTTGACAAAATAATGAGATTTATCTCATAACAAAGGTCTCATTATTTTGTTATGGAAATGGAGCTTTATATATAAAGTCTCATAACAAAATAATGGGACCTTGAACTTAAACAAATTCAAGGTCCCATTATTTTGTTATGGGACTTTATAGTCCTATAATAAAATAATGAGGCTTTGAACCATTATTTTGTTATGGGACTGAAGCTTTATGTATAAAGTCTCATAGTAAAATAATGGGTTTTTGAACAAAACCCCGTATTTTATATTGCGGTTAGTTTACTGAAGCTTTATATAAAGTCACATAATAAAATATTGGGGCTTTGAATAATATTCAAAGCCCCAGTATTTTATACTAGGACTTGTCCGGAGGTGGCTATTTCTCAGCGAATTTATTTTTGATGGCTACAAATCAATTAGCGCACGCCAGATATGCCCTACGCGAAATTTTTACTTATATATCGGATATGATTTTTTACATAAAAGTACAAGTTTTAGAGCTTAATTACCAAACATAGCAACATTTTAGTAAAATTACCCTATATAGAGGAAAACACAAGATAATTACAAATATAGCAAAAACATAGCAATATTTTCCCATAACATATCAAACCCTTACATTTTTCCTTCTATTTCCTCCATTATCTCTTTTGCTCCTCCCATTTTCCCTTATTTCACTTTTCCTCCCACCATTTCCCCTTAATTTCACTTTTACTCCACTCATTTTCCCCAATTTCACTTTTCCTCATCCATCCTCAATGTATCTCGTTAAATCTCACTGTTTCTGCACCGTATCAACTGTTTCTGCACCGTATCTCAACTGTTTCTGCACCATTTCAACTGTTTCTGCACCGTATCTCAACTGTTTCTGCACCGTTTCAACTGTTTCTGCAGCACCGTATTTAACTGTTTCTGCACCGTTTCAACTGTTTCTGCACCGTATCTCAACTGTTTCTGCACCGTTTCAACTGTTTCTGCAGCACCGTATCTAACTGTTTCTGAACCGTTTCAAAACAGCAGCGCTTCAGCTGCGTTTCAGCACCAAAACTGCTACAATTCAGCACCAAAAAAACTGCAGAAAAACAGCAGCGTTTCAGCACCAAAACAGCAGCGTTTCAGCAGAAAAACAGCAGCGTTTCAGCACCAAAAAAACTGCAGAAAAACAGCAGCGTTTCAGCAACAAAACTGCTGCAATTCAGCACCAAAAAAACTGCAGAAAAACAGCAGCGTTTCAGCTGCGTTTCAGCACCAAAACTGCAGCGTTTCAGCACCAAAAAAACTGCAGAAAAACAGCAGCGTTTCAGCAACAAAACTGCTGCAATTCAGCACCAAAAAAACTGCAGAAAAACAGCAGCGTTTCAGCTGCGTTTCAGCACCAAAACTGCAGCGTTTCAGCACAAAAAAAACTGCAGAAAAACAGCAGCGTTTCAACTGTGTTTCAGCACCAAAACTGCAGCGTTTCAGCTGCGTTTCAGCACCAAAAAAACTGCAGAAAAACAGCAGCGTTTCAGCTGCGTTTCAGCACCAAAACTGCTGCAATTCAACACCAAAAAAACTGCAGAAAAACAGCAGCATTTCAGCTGCGTTTCAGCACCAAAGCAGCTGCGTTTCAGCTGCGTTTCAGTACCAAAAAAACTGCAGAAAAACAGCAGCATTTCAATTCAAATTATTTTAGCACCGTTTCAGACCGTATCATACTGTTTCAACGCCGTTTTAGACCGTATCAGATTGTTTCAATAGTTGTTTCAGATTGTTTCAACGTCGTTTCAGACCGTATCACACTGTTTCAACATCATTTTAGACTGTATCAAACTGTTTTAAACTGTATCAACTCCCCATTTCAGAGTGTATCATAGTGTTTTAATGTCGTTTTAGACTGTATCAGACTGTTTTAAACTGTATCAACTCCGTTTCAGACCGTTTAAACTGTATCTACTCTCATTTTAGATCGTATCAGACTGTTTCTACAACTATTTCAGATTGTTTCAATGTCGTCTCAGACCGTATCATACTGTTTCAACGTCGTTTCAGATTGTATCATACTGTTTCAAAGTCGTTTCCGACTGTATCATTTTGTTTCAACAGTTGTTTTACAATGTTTTATTGTATCATATTGTTTCAGCTCCGTGTCAAACTGTTTTAGCACCGTTTCAACATCGTTTCAAGTTGTTTCAGCACCGTTTCAACAATGTTTTAAAAGGCTCTTGCTTTTTATTATTTTGGAATATCATTTTGCTTTTCCAATATTGAAAAAAGTCAGAAAAAACAAAAGTGAGTCTAGGTATCTCCGAAGAAGAAGATTCACTGAAAAATAAAAAGTGAATCAAAAGGCAATATATTTTATATAATTACTCACGCAACTGTGTAGTACTAACTACTAAGCCAAAATGATACAGAAGAACAACAATTTAAGTAATTCAACAACTTTTATTATTCTTTATGTCTTAGTTTCATGTGTCAACGATTTGGGAGTACTAATTTGGAAAATATTTTATACTTATTCACTAATTGGATTCGTAGATCTTGTTGACAAAGTTAATGATATGTCTCAAGCCGTAGTACATAGCAACAAACAGACACCAAATCCCTCGCCAAAATGTACATATAGCAACAAACAGACACCAACCCGTTGCATTTGCTCTTCCAAAATCAGATCAGCTGCTCAGTGGAGGTAGCAGTAACAATGGAAGTGAATTGAGCAGTGGAACTTCAAGAACTTCATCGTGACTGTTGATTTTTTCATCATCATGAAAGGTGATGAATCAACGGCGGAGATACGACGGAGTTCCATAGCAACGGAGCTGTTAGAAGAGAGTACGACGGCGGTAATGTATCTCTGCTTCTTTTTCGATCAGTGGCGGTGGTGATGGATTGAATGGGTGGTTCTGGTGGTGTCGGGTGGAGTTGTGTGTTTGGATATGAGAGAAGGGAATGGAGGTGGTGGCTGATTTGTTTGGGGAAGTATAGAAAGTATTTAGGATTTTTAGGAGAGTGGGATTTAAATGTAATTATAAAAAATAAAATGTAAAAATGTGCTAAAAAAATATTGCTATGCCTTGTAATTTGAAAAGTATTGCTATTTTTTTGTAATTAAGTGGTTAAATTTGTATATTTTTGTAAAAACCCTATCGGATACCTTACATAGTGTAAAGCAGGAAATTTTGATCAGTAGCCTTTTTTGGATGTGCTCATTGGGACTATCTACCGTTTCAAAATTCATTGAAGAATAGCCAAAAATTCGCGCGCACACTTAAGCTCCATTAGCGTTGGAAAAACACCCCAGACTAGTCCCATTGTTCAAAACCCAAGTATTTTGCTGGGACCTTGAACTAACATGTTCAAAGGTCCCATTATTTTGTTATGAGACTTTATCCCATAACAAAATAATGGGACTTATTCCCATAACAAAGGTCTCATCAAAGGGATAAATCCCATTATTTTGTTATGGGACTTTATATATAAAGTTTCAGTCTCCATAACAAAATGCTGGGGTTCAAAGCCCCAGTATTTTGTTATGGGACTGAAGCTTTATACAAAGTCCCATAACAAAATGCTGGGGCTTTGAACAAGTTATAAATACTGGGGCTAGTTTAAGTTTTGTTCAAAGCCCCAGTATTTATACTGGGATTTTTTCGAAGGTGGCTATTTCTCAGCGAATTTGTTTTTGACGGCTACAAATCAATTAGCTCGCGCCAAACAGGCCTCTACGCGAAATTTTTACGTGTAAAGCTTATGTGAAGTCCAAATAGTACTATAAATATTGAATTGGCTTACTATCAAAAATAATCTAATAATCTCGTTTGTCCGAATTTAATTTTTGTTGTTATAATGATGGATTATACACCCATAATTATATTTCAAAACTATGTAAGAAATATTAGTAAGCTACTATAGTCTTAAAATTCGAATTTTACCTGATAAATTTCAAAGAAAATATTAAATTAAAAAAAAGGAAGACAGATGAGGAAGACAAATTCGAAATGTAAATGATACCGACTTCCATTCAATACGCTTTATTATCATATGGTCCTGACACCTTGTATCATTTATCTTCTATGAGTAGCTATCATAGTCTAATAATTTTATCACGTTTTCCATTTGTTTCATTCCCTGAACGCGTCAATTGCTCCACCTGCTTATCTGCTGTTTCTGTTTTGATTATTCTTTCAATAAAATATCTTCACTACACTTGCTGTCTTTCTCTCCTCCATTTATAAATATACATTGCATAAAAACTTTATATCATTATATAGGTCGATGTAAAACCAACAAATAAACAAGGCCATAGCTTTTCTTGAAATAATTATCACCATTAAATATGTGTACAATAAAAGTTCTGATCATCTTGGTGGTTTTTACTATATTCGTTGTTTTTTCTTGTGGCTATAGTGAAGATGAGTGTTTGAATCCGTTATTGATAGATCGAAATGCTTATGTAAAAGATAAGATAAAAGCATTAGCAAATGATACAGAGACAGTGAATTGGATGAAGAAGATAAGGAGGCAAATTCATGAAAATCCTGAACTTGCTTTTGAAGAATTCAAGACAAGTGCTTTGGTTAGAGAGGAACTTGATCGGATGGGAGTTAAATACCGGTGGCCGGTGGCGAAGACCGGAGTCGTTGCCGCCATCGGCTCCGGTAAGCCACCGTTTGTCGCTCTTAGAGCAGACATGGATGCTTTGCCTATTCAGGTTAGTTGTCTGCATGAAATTTTACATGATCAGTACTTAATTATTTTTTAAGTAACATATTATAGAGGTTATATCATTTTTTTTAATTGGAAAAGCAGTTTTACTTTTTAGGGGCGGTTACATATGATTATCATTTAAATAATATGATGATACTATAAAAAGTGTTTTATACTGTTCATGTAATGAAGTTTAGCTCTAGGTTTAGTCACTTTAAACATGGTTTCCTTTTCTTTTGGTTGTGCCCTTATATTTACTGCTACATAAAGAATGAGAAAATTGAGCATCACAAATCCGAAAATGTTCAATAGGATTTTGTTTTTCTCTGTTATCTACATGAAAATGTGCATAGAAGAAATAATTATTGCTCCATATGATGGAAAAAGAAAAGATCACTTTAGTGGTCATCTGCAATTATTCCTTTTGTACTACAGTCAAGCTTTTACCTGTAAATTTCATACTTGTAGATTAATTGATCCACATGTTTTACTGTGCTAGTTATTAATTTCGGATAGGTTGGACCTACAAGTTATCATAAATGATACGCCACTGTATAACCTAACAATGTTACTGCTAATCACTAGCTAGTATATGATCTAAAAGAGGAAAAGGGAAAAAGAACAATCATAGGGTGTGTATTATGTATCTCATTACTAAAAGAAAATTAAAAGCTTTAAAGTTGCATGAAAGTCAAACCTTTGAACGAATATATGTTCACTCTTATAGCGACATACTGTTACATAAAACATATTAGAGTGACATAACATGAAAAATTCATTTCTAAGAAAACATGATGTTAAAATAAAACATTCTTATATCTGATAAGAGGTTTGACTTTATTTATATGCTACTATTAATACATGTAGGAATTGGCTGAATGGGAGCATAAGAGCAAAGTTGATGGAAAAATGCATGCCTGTGCTCACGATGCCCATACTACAATGCTTCTTGGTGCTGCTAAGATATTACAACAACTCCGCCACAATTTACAGGTAAAAATTAACCTTACCTAGGATCTAATAAAGTACAATAGACCTCTATATGATCATAACGTCGTTTGGGTATCTTTTATTTGCTTTAATCATGTAGTAATGTTATTGAGAACATATAAGAATAAAATACTTAAAAGGTCACTCAGCTTTGAGAAATATTTGATCAAAGTCACTTTACTTTGAATTGTACTAATAAAGTCACTCAACTTAAGGTAATTCTCACCAAAAGTCATTGTAACCGGATTTTGCACAGTCATCTCACCGGAAATCTGACATGACATTTTCATTTTTAATTATATATACATGTGGCACACTCTATTTTTCATGTAGGATTTTATAATAAGTTGATTAACCCAACTCTTGATCCATAACCCATTTCTCCTATCCATTTTTTCGGATCCGGCTCCCTTTTTAAAATGGATGTTCTAGAATTAATGAAGTAAAAGTAAGTATTTAACCATGATTAGAAAAATATATCTTCCCATTTTAAATTCAAAGCATCTAACCTATCTTATAATTTAGCAACAAATTTCATCCCTCCTAAATTATTGTTCGGTCCCCAAAATTTTCAATCATTTATCTCTTTTTTTTTTTTAATAAGACTTCATTTTCGCTAATCCATTCTCAAACATATAGCAGAAAACCAAAAACAGTTTTAAATTATTTGCAAGTGATAACATCGCAAGAAATAGAATTAACAAGACAAAATTTAATAATGTCAATTTACTCAAATAGCAATACGCGAAGAAATTCTTTTCACACAATCATATCCGTTAAATCTAGTTACAAAGATAGTACCTAATATTCTGCTCATAGTTATTCACATTTTATCTCGAAAAGAAACTTTCCAACTAATTTGTATAATACCTATAGAAATCACATAGGTCTTCAATACTTCTATATCTAAAAATAAGATGAGTTTGTTTAACTATTAATATAATTTTTATTTAAAATACTTCTTAATTTTTTTAGTGCACGTTCTCGAACAATAGCAAAAAATTACTCCTATTAAAGAATTAAAATAAAATGAAAGGTTAAGTTTGAGATGATCGAAATTTAGGTTTGGGGGAGTGGGGGGGGGGGGGGGTGAAATTTTGCTGCTAAATTATAGAATTGTTTAAGATAATTTGAATTTCAAATGGAAATATATTTTGTGCAAACCATAGTTAAATACCTTTATTTACCCTATTAAATCTAAAATATTAGTTTTAAGGAGGGCCAAGTGTCATTCATCCAAATAAGAATTTGGGGAAAGGGAGACACTAGGTAATGGAGAGGAGTAAAGTCTCATTTTTTCTATCCACCAATTATCTATTATATAAAATATATATTTAACTAATAGATTTGTAAAAAATAATGAAACTAACCATAACTAATTAAAGAGTTAAGTACTTAAAAGAGTAAAGGTAATACTTCGACAGTACCCGTAGCAGTTTAGCTAGGACACAATATTCTATTATTGTGATAATTTAAAAGAACACTTTTCAAATCTTTAGAAAATAGATCTAACTTGTTATAAAATCCTACATGGAAAATAAAGTGTGCCACATGTACATATAATTAAAAATAAAAATGCCATGTCAGATTTTCGGTGAGATGACTGTGCAAAATCTGGTTACAATGACTTTTGGTGAGAATTACCTTAAGTTGAGTGACTTTGTTAGTACAATTCAAAGTAAAGTGACTTTAGTAACACATTTCTCAAAGTTGAGTGACCTTTTAAGTATTTTACTCGAACATATAATATAGGATTTACATTATATGAAAAACTCAATTAATTTCGAAGAAAACTAGGTTGTGATGGTAAAGTGTTGTTCTAACTGTGCATATATACATGCTAAAATAAAGGATTAGCTTAACTTACCTATCAAATTTGTCGTCTATAATCCAGGGAACAGTGGTGTTAATTTTCCAACCTGCGGAAGAACAAGGGTATGGAGCCAAAGATATGATAGAAGAAGGGGTTCTTGAAAATGTGGAAGCCATATTTGGTATACACTTAGTTCATAAATATGAAAGTGGAATAGTTGCATCTAGGCCTGGTGAGTTTTTGGCTGGCTGTGGAAGTTTTAAAGCTACAATTAGAGGAAAAGGGGGTCATGCTGCTATTCCACAAGAATCTGTTGATCCAATTTTGGCTGCTTCTACTTCTGTTATTAGTTTGCAAAGTATTGTTTCAAGAGAAGCTGACCCGCTTGAATCCCAGGTATAGTAATAATTTTCTTTTAACTTAGCATGATTAATAATTATGTAATCTTACCTCCAGTTAACTTTGGTAGAGCAGTGTAAACACCAAATATGAATAAATATTTTCCATGCGTGAAAGTAAATGGAAGGTGATAGAGTATTGAGTACTTATCTCTTTAGTTTTTGAAATTTTCAGGTAGTTTCTGTGGGCATGATTCAAGGGGGATTTGCATTTAATGTTATACCAGATTCAGCTACAATTTCTGGAACTTATAGAGCATTCAAGAACAAGAGTTTCTACGGTTTGAGGAAAAGAATTGAAGAGGTAACTAAGAATATACGAACTAAAAAGTTTTGTAACCTATGGCCAAACGCATCCTATTAATAATATTTTACCATTTCCAAACTTCAACCATTATGTATTTTTTTTCATAAATGTTTTCCTTCTATGGTACTCTAAATTTGATTATAATTTTTTTTTATTGGTAAAATTTCCAGATAATACGAGCGCAAGCAGCAGTACATAGATGTACGGTGGAAATTGACTTTGATGGACGTGAAAATCCGACACTTCCTCCTACCATAAACGATCATAGAATATATGAACATGCCCAAAAAGTTTCAAAAATGATTGTTGGAGAAGAGAACTTTAAAATAGCTCCAAGCTTCATGGGAAGTGAAGATTTTTCAATGTACTTAGAGAAAGTTCCTGGATCCTTTTTCTTTTTGGGAACGAAGAATGAAAAGATTGGTGCTGTTTACCCTCCTCATAATCCATATTTCGTCATTGATGAAGATGTTCTTCAGATTGGAGCAGCAATTCATGCCACTTTTGCTTATACTTATCTATTAAATTCAGCAAATAAGTGTATTTCTCATTCTTCTTAGGACATTTGGTCGAGATTAACCTTCTTTTGTTCTTTTTTATTTTTATTTTTTAATTTTTGTATAGAGTTAGTATTTTGTATGATTAGCGTAATATTTATATGGTATAGAAGGATCATGAGTTCTAACTCAATTTTGTTTGGCTTTTACTTTAAGATTTTTTTTTTTTTTTTTTTTGTTAAAAGTTCAGTTATTAAAAATTCTTCTTCCACGCGTACTAACTCAAAGTATACAAGTCTATTGTGCGATGACATTTCGTGCCAAGAATTGATACATTAGATATTGGAATTGAATTACAATAAATGGTTGAAATTTCACCCTACATAACTTTATAGGTTCAACGTTCAAATTTATCAAGAGCCATTTTTCCCTTTAATTTTCAATTATCAAAACCGGAGGACGTTGGGGTGAGGGGGGGGGGGGGGGGGGGCGAGGACACTAACTTTGAAATAGGAGTATCATAAAGGGACATACTCAATGACTTTTTATTTTCGTTGATAAGTTCAAAACTCATCATAAAGAAGTAGTGGGTACAGTGATACTTGCGCTTACTCATGTATATAGTTGATTCAGACAAGTTTTATACTAGAAAAGTTGATGAGAGGCAAATAGTATGCTTTTCCTACTTTTCAAAGTTTTAAAATCCTAAAGTTTATTGTAATATTGAATAATTACACAGAGATAATTTTGAAAAAATGCGTGTATTTGGTTTTCTTGTAAATTTCGAACTACTAACCCAGCTAACATCTATGATCTACTTATCACAAAGACCAAATTAATTCTGTAACCTATGGACGACATACAAGCAAGAAATGGCACCTTGTGACCCCCAGTGTAGCTAGTGTTGCAGTTTTGACCTTGGTTACAAGTTTTATATGAGAATGACGCTTTTTCATCGGTTGTATTGAAGTGTTTTTAGTGACAAGTTTTACCTATTAGAGAAAAAGTTATAGAAAATAACCAGAATCAGCTGGTTCAATATTACTCAAAATTTTGCCCTTAAATCGTGAGTTTTCTCAATGCATAATATTGTTAGTTGGTGCTTTTTCTTTTGCTAATATGGCATGTGTTGATGATCCATATAATTTATGACAATTAAATTCTGAACAAATTTTTTTCTATGATGCAGAAGTTATAATAAGATATGGTTGAAAAAATTGCGTCTAAGTGTTACGTATTCGTTAGGAGTTCAATGCAATTTAGTAAGAGGGATGAAAAGACTTAAAGGTAACTGTTACCTATCCATCAAATGTTCAAAGCAAGTTAGTATAAGACATACAACTTTCAAAAGTGATTAAGTGTTGCCTATCAGTCAAAAGTTCTATGCAATTCAATAAGAGTGTGGGACGAGTCATGGCAGAAAAGTTCGAAATGATTTGCCTAAAAGTTTTAGTATACATGTTGTCTATCTATCAGGAGTTCAAAGCAATTCAGTAAGATATACTTAAAAGATTTACCACTAGGTATTGCATATTTATCAGGAATTCTAGATTGTCTTAAATATTTTAGTGTTTAATAATGGGTACTTTTATCCCAGTATTATTCATTAAAACAGGGAGACCATCTTTGCAAGAATTTGTTAAATGAGATCTAAATTCCAAACCTTTCCCTTTTTGAGTGTTTTATGCTAGGGATTTATATATATATATATATATATATATATATATATATATATATATATATATATATATATATATATATACATACACACACAAAATTATACCTTAAATTACCAAAAAAATAGTAATATTTTTCAAATTACAAGCCATGGCAATATTTTTTTTTAACACATTTCACAATACACAAGATAAATCATAATTTTCCAAAAAAACCCTGATTTCAACCCCTACCCCCAAAATCCTTCCCAACTCCCCTACCACTATACCCCAAAACCCCTGCCTCCCCCCTCATTGCGCAGCAACACACACCACCATAGACGGGATGAAAAACAGAAGCAAAAAACGCACGCCATCCACCGTTAGTGGTAAAAACGCACGTAGCAAACATTGGAAAACAGTAAAAACGCACGCAGCAAACACCGCCATCTATAGTGACATATCGGAAAACCACGGGAGGGAGTTGATTAGAACGACGGAACAGGGCAGCGGTACAGATCGAACAGGGAGAAAAACAGTAACGCCACCAGCGGAGAACCATCAGCAAACACCGAAAACGCCGTCATCATCGCCCCTGTTGGGTCAATGAAATAAAAAATAACGGTAGGAGTGGAGTAGATCGGCCGTCGTTCCTCCTCTTTCGCCTGGTTGTTGGTTCCGTTCACCTGTTGTCACCGAGTTTCTCGCTGGGAACGATCTTGATCGAAAGCTCCACTGTTTTGAATAGTGAGAAAGATTTTTGGAAATTCGATCAAATCGATGGCTGTGGTTCCGGGACTCAAGTCTGGAGTCACCAGGTGAGACATTCGGTTCACGAACCGAAAACCTATCTCCACAGCAAGCTCCTCAATATGAACCGGTTCGTCACGCTTTGGACGAGAAAGAAAGGATTTCTCGGAGCAACCCTCAAGAGGCAAAGCAGTTCCTTGAGTTTGTCCATCGAGTTGGTTCCGTTCACCGCTAATCTCCAATGTACATGTTCTTCCATTTTTGTTCTATTTTAGTTGGACACCAAGTTTTGGGTGTCTCTTTTGACCCTTGATGACAAATCGTTGGAATTTGTTCTGCCTACTTCAAGTGTTACCCCGTAGAAAGAGTTAGTACAATGCAAAACAGTGCAAAACACCCAGAAACACTTAGAAACATCGATGAAACAGTCTGAAACGACAGAAATACACAGAGATACTGTTAGATACGGAGCAAAAATAATATAGATACATCGCGATACAACACTGAACTGTTTGAAACAGTGTGAACAATTTAGAAACAGTCCTGAAGTGGTGCTGAAACAATATGAAACAGTGCTGAAACAGCATAGATACAGTGAGATATAGTTTGGTATGTAGCAAAAATAGTGCAGATACAATGAGATACAATGCTGAAATAGTCTGAAATAGCTAGTGAAAAAGTCCAAAATAAATGTAAAAAATAATGTGAAACAACGCAAAAAGGTAAAATAGTTTAGAAATAGTGAGAAATAATGCACAAACGGGATAAAATAATGCTAAAACAGTTTAGAAACAGCTTGATACAGTCGAGAAATAGTTAGATACAATGCTGAAACAGCATAGATACAGTGCTGAATACAACCTGAAACGGTGCAGAAACAGTTTGATATACTGCTGAACACAACCTGAAACGGTGCATGCAGAAACAGTTTGATACAGTGCTGAACACAACCTTAAATGGTGCAGAAATAGTTTGATACAGTTCGAATACGGAGCAAAAATAGTGCAGATACATCGCTGAAACAATTCAGAATAGCTAGTAAAAAAGTCCGAAACAAAATGTAAAAAATAATGTGAAACGATGCAGAAAAGGTGAAATAGTTTAGAAACAGTGAGAAACAACGCACAAACGGGATGAAATAAATGCTAAAACAGTCTAGAAACAACTAAATATTGTCTAAAAATAGTGAGATACGGAAAGATACAACGAGATACGAGATTCCTTGTAGTTATGATACAGTTAGATACGAGGTGGCTGGTAGTTGAGATACAATGAGATACGATGTGGTTGGTAGGCGAGATACGGTTAGATACGAGATGGTTGGTAGTTGAGATATAATGAGATACAACGAGATACGATGTGGTTGGTAGTTGAGATACAATGAGATACGATGTGGTTGGTAGGTGAGATACGGTTAAATATGAGGTGGTTGATCGGTGAGATACAGTTATACACGAGGTGGTTGGTAGACGAGATACGGTTAGATACGAGGTGGTTGGTAGTTGAGATACAATTAGATACGATGTGGTTGGTAGGCGAGATACGGTTAGATATGAGGTGGTTGGCAGTTGAGATACAGTGAGATACAATGAGATACGATGTGGTTGGTAGGCGAGATACGGTTAGATACGAGGTGGTTGGTAGTTGAGATACGAGATAGTTGGTAGCTGAGAAACATCGAGATACAGTGAAATACAACGAGATACAGTGATGATGGGATAAGGAAAAGTGAAATTGGAGGAAATGGGAGGAGTAAAAGTGAAATTGGGAGAAATAGTTGGAGGAAAAGTGAAATATGGGGAACTGGGAAGAGCAAAAGTGATAGTGGGGGAAATAGGAGGAAGAATGTAAGGATTTGATATGTTATGGGAAAATATTGCTATATTTTTGCTATGTTTGTAATTAACTTGTCCTTTCCTCTATAATGAGTAATTTTGCTAAAATATTGTTATTTTTGGTAATTAAGTTCTAAAAATTATACTTTAATGTAAAAATCTTTATATACTATTTTTATTCACCCACATACAAGTGGATAGGGGTTATTTACAAACGTAACATATTTGGGGAAAGTGCACGAAAGGCCACTTTTGCCACTGGTCTTTGGGCACAGGCCATTAATACCAAAACATTTAGTTTGTGGCCACTTTTGCTTAAAGAGATAGAACTTCAGTCCATAGGCCGGATTGAAGTTCAGTCCTTAAAGATTGAACTTCAATCCAGGGCCATATGGACTGAAGTTCAGTCCAGTCCTTAAGATGGAACTTCAGTCCATATGGCCATGGACTGAACTTCAGTCCATAGTATGGCCATTGACTGAAGTTCCATCTTTAAGGATTGAACTTCAGTCCATAGTATGGCCATGGACTGAAGTTCCATCTTTAAGGATTGAACTTCAGTCCATGGCCATACCATGGACTGAAGTTCAGTCCATGACCATATGGACTGAAGTTCAGTCTGGAACTTCAGTCCAGGGACCGTATGGACTGAACTTCGGTCAATGAAAATCAATATTTATTTAGTAAAGGCCCAAAAGTGGCCTCTAGTGTAAGACCAAAGAAAATAGTGGCCTCAAACCAAATACCAGTGTTAAAAGTGGCTGCTGGGCGAAATTTTTACATATAAGGGGTGGTCTCGAACGTTCGGCCCCTCTTACTGCAGTTCTTAAAAATGGCCTATGTTGGTTATCAGACATAACTTGTAGTAATATTTTTTCCTATGAGGTAGGAATTCTAGCCATTTGATAAGCTATAGACAGTGAAGAAAATATAATATATTGCGCATATCGATCATGCCACAGCTAATTAAAACTTGTGCCTAATGGGAAACAAATATCATCTGAACTTATGACAAAAGATCAAACAAAGTACCTTTTTTAAGTTTTTGTTTAGCAGGACCAAAAGTTTAAGACCACCCCTTATAGTGTCATTTTCTGCAAATTTTACCAAAATATGTTACCCAAATTGCATTGTTTTACCCTACCAACCAGCTAGTTTTCCAATTCTATTCAAACTTGTTTTTTTTTTTTTTCCTGTATTTGATTCTTTTTAATGCAAATTCCCTGATGTTTTTTAATCAAACTTTTGGGTTTTTTCAAGAATGGCAGAGCAGAAGAAAGAGCAAGTGGGATCATTTAAAAATGTGAAGCAGCTTCGTTCATTTAATAATGGTGTTAACGCAGGAATTCACTTTTTATAATCATGAGTCATATATATATATTTTTTTTGTAACAGAGAAATTTCGAGGGGCTAATGATGCATGGCTGAAATTGAATGGATAATGGGCCAACTCTTAGTCTTGTTAACGTAAATACTCTATTTATTAAAAAAAATTCTGGTTTGAATATGTGACGTGCGTCTAATCCACGCATCAGAAGCTAATAATATCATCGGTTGATTTTTATGAATTTCTCTGTAATACAAGTTATGTTTATGGGTTACATTGGCTTTAACCATAATGGCATTTTTTTTGGAGACTTACGAAAATACCCATAAAAATTAAAATATTTACTCACCTCTACCCATAAGTTTCATATTTACAAGCTCTACCCATAAATTATTTACATGCCCTACCCATCCAGACTTGTATACCATTATTTATGCAGTATACTTTAAAAGTATACATCCACTGTATACCATTATTTATCCAGTATACTTTAAAGATATATACTCATAAGGTATAACAAAGGTTTACAGTAATTGTATGGGCCTAAATCAGTTTAGGTGTACAAATCGAATTTGGATTCAGATACAAGCAATTCTTCGTATCAAAGTTGAAATAACACGTGAAAAAGATGTAAAAACGAGAAAATAACTGTATTGCAATATACGAATGTGATTACAAATTTGGGCAGCGTTTCAGTACAAATTTCTGGATGCCTATAGTACAAAATGAACTACTATTTATAGGCCTAAGAGCCTTGCCCACGTTCTCCACCATCAGCAAGTGCATTCCCCACGATCTGAGCAGCAATATGGAGAAGTTAGTGAGGCAAAGTAGTGGGCTGCAAAGCCGCTGGAACCGAGGTGGTAACCGAAGCCTTGTCTCAAGGCTTCAGTTGTCTGACCTTACTGTTCGGGTAGGAGGGCGTGTCACCAAAGCCCGAAGTCTAACTTGTCTTCGGCCACGCTGTTGGAACTTGACTTCGGTGACTCAATCACGAGATCGATTACTTCTCTTCGGAGCATCGGCTCGTTTTCCCTTCGGTCTACGATCTCGCTGTGTTGACCGAAGGCGACAATTTTCACCCAATACAGATAGTCCCCCCACTCCTCGGTGGACTTCGAAGTCGCCGAGGAGTGGAATGAATTTAGGCGGGAAGTCGACATGGCAAAACCCTATCCACGAATTTCAAAAGTCGCATATCTGTTGGGCTACCGTTCCGCATTACGTGGCGGCCTTTGATAGGTTTCCGAACGGTCACGCCGTCCTTTTGTTTTCTCCAACGTTTCAGTCATCATTAGCTCCCCTACTTGCACGTGTGCTTACACTATAAATACATCACTTTCACCCTTCTTCTGAACACGAAACTCTGCACTTAAAAGAAGAAAAACAAAGCTTTTAAGGTTGCCATTGCACTAAACTCACTGCATCCATACTCTGCTTCTAGCTTTTCCTTTCTAATTCTCGCCATGTCTGCTACTATTTCTGCCACCAATTCTGGCCGTGGCTCGAGCGATTCCGGCGAGAGAGCGGAACGCTTCGCTACTATGGCAGTAAATGATGAGGCTGTGGCTTCCTTGCCACCATTGCAGGTGGTTGAAGCAGGTGGTGGTGGCGAGGCCACGTCTGCTGCCCCCACCCCTCTGCGGCGCAAGGCGAAGGCCGGTCGCGGTTCGGCGGAAGCCAGCGAATACGTGGACCTTGATGTGGATGATGACGTCGAGGGAGATGACGTCACCAGCGTTAAAGAGGTGGGTGGCTCGGTCGGAGGGGCTGAGGTGAGCGAGGTTAGTGGCTCGAGGAGGGAGACCGAAGTTGGCCCTTCGAAGAAGTCAAAGAGGAAAATTCCACTCGAGGTGGAGATCGACCCTCGGTTGGTCATCCCCTCAAGCTTTAACAATGATAAAGACTTGAAGGTCCACGCCCAATCAGATGCTCAAAAGGGGAAGAAAAGGAACATCCCCGTTCACGTTACCCCGAGCATCATAACCGAGGAAAGGATTGAGGCTGTTCGGGCTGACTGCCGCTGGGGCCCCGAGGTGGAGATCAGGATCCCGGCGCCTGGCTCGGCTGTGTCCACGCCCGTGGAGGGCTATTCTTCGGTTTTCACCTATCCCTTCACCATAGGGTTTAACTTGCCAGTACACCCCATAATTGATATGTTTTGCAGAACCTACAACCTTTGCCTTGCCCAACTTGGGCCCGGGGTTTGGAGGATTGTCCAAGCCCTCGAGTACTTGAGTGACATTGCGGGGTTGCCCTTTACTTTTCAACACTTGATTTCTCTATACTATCCTTATTTCCACAAGGCTGGGGTGGTCGCTCTTCTGCCCCGGGGCTCTTACGCGATTCTAAGCAAGAGTGAGGACCACGGGGACCGAGGCTGGAACGATCGGTATGTGCTCATCCCCACGAGGCTGTTGTCAGCCGAAGCCGGTTTTCCCGAAGCGTGGAATGCTCAACGTAAGTACTTGCCTCTACTTTTCCTTCGGTTTTTGAGTATCTCAATTGTTAATCCTTCTATTTTTGGCTCGCTGCTGAGAAAGTCCCCGTTAACCCACCGAAGAACTTGCTCGGGTGGGTTACCGAAGTCATGCAAGCGAAGAAGCCCCCCGAACGGCAGTGGATGGTACTGGCCGCTTTGGAGGAGAACCGATGGGTGTGCAAGAGGCACGGTGAGTCGCCATCGCCTACGAACCCTTAGGTTCGCTTTAAGCCACTTGCCTTTTGACTTCTTTGCTTTGCTGATGCAGTTCTTCCCAGCAAGGCTATGAGAGAGGCCGATGAGGAGGAAGAGGCCGAAGCGGAAGCCGAAGGCGGAGAACAGGAGAAAGGAAGCAAGAGGGCGAATAAGAGGGAGAGGTTGGTGACGGATGTCACCGAGGGCGTTGCTAAGATGGCAGATCTGGCGAAACGGCTGATCGAGGAGAAGAAAGCTAAAAGCTCCTCGAGCCAAGGGACCTCACAAGGTGAAATTTTCTTGGGCCGGTTTTCTTGCATCTCTACTGCCACTCACACTTACGTAACACGAGTTGCTCCCCTTCCTTCCCCAGGTGCCAAAAGAAAGAGGGCCACTTCGAAGCGGGCGGCCAAAGCGAAAGGTCCTCGGGTAGAAGAGGTCGCTGCTCCCGCTGCTGAAGCACTGATCACAAAGCGCCGGGGACTTGTTGATATACCCAGCGATGAAGAGCTTCCCCCTCTGGTCCCCGAGGAAAGGCCAGACCTTGTCTCTGAACCCGTTCCCGAATCGAGACCCGAGGTTGGTGGGGCAACCGATGTCATAAATGTCGAGGAGCCCAACCAAGAGGCTGCAAGGAGAAAAGGCAAGGCAAAAGTGGGTGAAGGATTGGTCAAGAACATGGTTAAAGCCTCCCGAGGTGAGCCTAAGCCTAGCAACATTGGGCCCCGCGCCCTTGAGATACATCCCGAAGCGAATCTGCTGGATGCCACAAAGGAGGATGTCATGGCTCTTGATGGCCTGCTCGGTCCCGCCGAAGCTCACGCCCTTCGGAATCTAAGCCCAATGAGTCTGATGGGCGTCTCTGCCGCTTCTGCTCTTCGGGTAAGTCGTAGTGTCCTTTTACATAACTTGCCTCATTGATCTTCGAGTATTGACACATGTTTCAAAAGCAGAGCTTGGTTCTTGCGCTGCAAGCTGTTCATCTTGAACGTGATCGAGCCAAGGAGATCCAAGCAGCTGCCGCCAGCTGGGATGAGCAGAAAAAGATTCTCAAGGGGCAGGTTATCGAGCTTGAGTCTCGGTTCGCAATTCTTAATAGTGAGCTTGAACGCGCTAATGAGGCCTCGGCCAAAGCCATAGCTGACCTTCGGGCAGCCGAGGAGTCTGCTGAAGCTCGAGTCCAATCTGCAACTAATGCGTTCACTGCTGAGCGCTCGAGGTTGAGCGTTGAGAATGCTCGCCTCGAGGCCGAGCTCTTTACAGTCAAGACCGAGGTGCTAGAAGCAGGTGAGAGGTATCACGGCAAACTTGCAGAGTATAACGCCAAACTCGTCGGGTTGCAGAGCCAAGTAGATGAAGTGCCAGCACTTCGGGGCAAAGTATCTAGGCTCGAAGGCCGAGTCGCATACCTCAATGAGCGAGCCGAGGTCAGGGCAACAAGGGCAAAGTTTGAGGAAACATGGGTCGTTGTCAAGACCAGGCTTAGCACACTTGAACAAGTTCAGACCGGGCAGATCGTGCTTGAGGACGAAATTGTCAAGGCAAGAGAAGCTGCAGCCGAGGCTCAAAGGATCGTGGATGAGCTCCTTTCGAGTGAAGGGTCAGATGATGAAGGCGATAGTGCCGAAGAGGGCAGTGGAGATGCCGATGGGGCGCTGCCTTAGTACTTAACATTTTGATGTCTTTTGTTTTTGAGGCCTTCGTGCCTTTTTGGATGTTGGCCTTCGGGCTTTTGTACTTATGTTTCAGACCTTTGGGTCATTTTGAATGTAAATAACATTAGCCTTCGGGCCTTTAATGAAAAAATCTTTGCTCTCTGAGCTGTGTGTTGGCCTTTCATATGAACCGAACACTGATGCAAACTTTAATTTTTGCTTGCAAGACTTAAACATAATTTGACCGATGCAAACTTAGGACGACGTCTCGCCCTCGAGTCGATGCATTGTGCGGCTTCTGAATGTAAGATTCGTACAGATAAAATGAGTGTAACCGAAGCCATTTTATTGATATCGGCGAGCCAAAAGCCGGCTATGTACATAAAACCAAGCCGAAACAGGCCTTGGGCGAAAAACGAATTTTCAAATAAAAACAAACTAACATCATGCCGCTATCGGGCCAGTTTACAATGTACTAAATCTAATCCTCGGGCGTAAGTCCCCGGTTGTCGGATAGATAAGCTTCGGTTGGGAGGCTCGATGTCGACCTCGGTATCAACCCTTCTCACTCCCCCCCAGTGTTCGGTTGTGAATCGCGATGAAGATCCGAGCACTGGAGTCGGTTCGGTCCGCTTCCTGAAAAGGTCAAGCAAGAAGATGGAACGAGGAGCGAGTTAGCACATTTTCTATTGATGCCACGGGAGCATTGTTCGGCTCGGGGCTATTTAATTTAAGAAGAATCGAAAGATATTTACCTCGGCTAAAAGTAGTATCGCTTCAGATTGGAGATGTTCCAATTTAGGGGCTCGGGTTCTCCTTGCAGATTCTCAATTTGATAGGAGCCTTTTCCAACGATTGCTTTGACTCTGTAGGGTCCTTCCCAATTTGCAATGAGCTTTCCCCCGTTGTTTTCTTTTGTTGATTGATTCACAGTTTTCAACACATAGTCTCCCACCTTGAAGTCTCTAAATTTAGCTTTCCTGTTGAGGTAAGCCTCGATCTGTCTTTTTTGGGCAATAAGCCGAACCAAAGCTAACTCCCTCTTCTCTTCGAGCAAGTCTAACTCAATGCGCATTGCTTCTTGGTTAGCATCTTCGGCTGCGTGAGCGTACCGAAGGCTTGGTTCGCCCACTTCAACGGGGATGAGAGAGTCCATGCCATAGGCTAGTGAGAAAGGGGTCTCACCGGTGCAGTTCTTCTCCGTTGTTCGCATGGCCCATAGAACCCCGGGCAACTTTTCGGGCCAAGGGCCTTTTTTCTCATCGAGTCTCTTTTTGAGATTTTCGATTATGATCCTATTCGAAGACTCGGCTTGACTATTGGCACTTGGGTGATATGGAGTCGAGGCTATTCTTTTGATCCCTCACTGCTTGAAGAAGTTAGTAACAGCTGCCCCCCATGAATTGCTTATCGTTGTCACAAGCGATTTCCCTTGGGACACCGAACCTGTAGATGATGTTCTTTTTGATGAAGTCGATTACTTGTTTTTGCTTAACTTCGGTGAGAGCCGCCGCTTCCACCCATTTTGTGAAGTAATCAGTCAACACCAAGATGAAACGAACACCACCCTTCCCTCTGGGTAATGGCCCAACGACGTCCATCCCCCACTTCATGAAGGGCCATGGCGATACCACTGAATGTAGAGGCTCGGCCTGCTGGTGGATCAATCGACCATGGCACTGGCACTTATAGCATTTTTGCACGAAGGCCTTCACATCGGCACTGATGGTGGGCCAATAATACCCAGCTCTTAACAACTTGCGCACCAGGGACTTTCCCCCCGAGTGATTGCCACATTCGCCGTCGTGCACTTCGGCCATCACGTATCTCGCCTCCTCGGGACCCAAGCACTTGGCCATCGGGCCGCAATACAACCTTTTGTATAAGTTACCCTCGATTAAATGATACGAGGCTGCTTGAGTCCTCAACTTCCTTGCTTCTTTTTTATCTTGGGGGACAGTCCCCGAGTCGAAGTAGGAGATGAACTTACTTCGCCAATCCCAACGATTATCCACTGAGTTAACCTGCAGCTTCATCTCTCTCATTTGTGCCGATAGTAACCGAACCACCGAGTCAGTCCCCGAGTGGGTTTCGTCGACCGCCGAACCAAGATTGGCCAAGGCATCGGCCTCGGTGTTTTCCTCCCGAGGCACTTGTTTAACCTGTCATTCTTGGAACTGGGCCAAGGTTCTTTGTGCCCGGTCTAGGTATAGCTGCATTCTGGGCTCACGAGCCGTATAATCACAGAGGATCTGGTTTACTACCAACTGTGAGTCGTACCTCAATTCGATTCTTTCAACCCTCATTTCTTTAGCCAGCTCCAAACCTGCTAAAGCTGCCTCGTATTCTGCCTCATTGTTGGTTACTTTCTTGAACCTAACAGAGTGCCTGACTTTCTCCCCGGTAGGGGCTCTCAAAACTATACCTAGCCCCGAACCCTTGGAGTTTGTTGCCCCATCGGTATGAAGTATTCATAAACCCGGGGTGGTTCCCTTAGCCATGGAGTTCTCCTTTTCAGCCTCGGGCAGAATACCAATACTAAAATCGGCCACGAAGTCTGCCAAAACTTGAGACTTAATAGCAGTCCGAGGTTGATAGGTGATGTCATACTCACTTAACTCTACCGCCCATTTTGATAACCTCCCCGACAACTCCGGTTTATGCAGTATATTTCTTAAAGGGAAGGTTGAAACTATGGCTATCGGGTGATATTGAAAATAAGGTCGTAGTTTTCGAGCAGTAACAAGTAGAGCAAGAGCTAGTTTCTCCAAGTGTGGATACCTGGTTTCGGCGTCGAGGAGTGTCTTGCTCATATAGTAGATGGGCTGTTGTTTGCCATCTTCTTCCCGAACCAGCACAGCACTGACTGATACCTCGGACACCGCCAAATAAACTAGCAATGTCTCACCTTCTTTTGGCTTGGCCAGCAACGGTGCATTAGCCAAGTATTGCTTCAAATCTTTCAATGCCTGTTTGCACTCCGGTGTCCACTCGAAGTGATTGTTTTTTCTCAAAACGGAGAAGAATTTGTGACATCGCTCCGAGGACCTTGAGATAAATCGACTCAAGGCAGCGACTCGGCCAGTCAAGCGTTGAACCTCTTTCACCCCGGTCATCTCCTCGGGGATCTCCTCGATGGCTCTAATTTTGTCAAGGTTAGCCTCGATGCCTCGCTCGGAGACAATGAATCCCAAGAATTTGCCTGATCCAACGCCGAAGGCGCACTTCTCAGGGTTCAACTTCATGCCATATTGTCTCAACACGGCAAAGGCCTCTCTCAGATGATTCAAATGATCCTCCATTCGGATCGATTTGATGAGCATATCGTCTATGTAGACCTCCATAGACTTTCCAATGTATTCTTTAAACATGCGACATACCAGCCTTTGGTAGGTCGCCCCGGCGTTCTTCAACCCGAAGGGCATCACTTTGTAACAGAAAGTGCCTCAGCCAGTGATGAACGAGGTTTTTTCTTCGTCCTTCGGGTCCATGAGGATCTGATTGTAGCCCGAATATGCATCCAAGAAGGTCAATAGTTTGTGTCCAGCCGTGGAGTCTATTAACCTGTCAATTTGTGGTAGTGGATAAGAATCTTTGGGGCAAGCTTTGTTCAAGTCAGTGTAGTCTACACACATTCTCCACTTGCCATTCTTCTTCGGTACGACCACAACATTGGCTAGCCATTCGGGGTACTTCACCTCCCTAATGAAACCATTCTCCTGTAGCTTGGCGGTTTCATCCTCGATCGCCTTCTTTTTGACCCCGGCATGAGGCCTTTTCTTCTGTTTTACCGGGGTGAATTTTGGGTCCACATTCAGCTTGTGGGTCATGATCTCCGGATCGATACCCGTCATGTCTGAATGAGCCCAAGCAAAACAATCATGATTGGACCTCAAAACTTCCATAATTGCCTCTTTCGACTCCGGGTCCAACTCCGAGCCGATGTGCACTTTCCTCTCTGGAAACTCTTTCAATAGAGTGAAAGAATCCAGCTCTTCAATGGTGGAGTCCTCGGCCTTTTGCTTCCGAGGCTCTTGAACGCACGCCGAGATCTTTTCAATTTCACTTTGGAGGCTCGCCTCGTTCGACCCCGGTTGCGTTGGTTGCTATTTCTTCGGCCCGCTCGGGGCGATTCCATTCTTCAATGCGACTGAGTAGCACTCCCTCGCTACTCGCTGTTCCCCCTTAATTGATCGAACTCCCCAAGGCGTTGGGAATTTAATCACTTGATGTAAGGTGGAAGGAACAGCTTCCATGGAGTGGATCCATGGCCTTCCAAGGATCACATTGTAAGCTAGATCCTCGGGCATGACTTGGAACAGTGTCTCTTTGGTGACTCCCTCGGCGAATGTCTTTAGTGTGATCTCACCCAACGTTTTCTCCGTTGAGTTGTTAAAGCCAGCCAACACTGTTGATTTGGGAACGATCTCCCCTTTTAGCCACATTTGCTTAACGGCCCCGTAGCTGATGATATTCACTGAGCTGCCGGGGTCGATCAAGACTCTTTTGATGTCAGAGTCGTTGATTCTTAGTGTCACGCCCTAAAAATTACGAGTTATTAAACTGCGGTGCGAGTTTATTATTTAAAGGCTCGTGACTGGTGTTCAAAAAGGTACAAAATTATTTAGAGAACTCGGAGTCGCCACTTGACATAGTTTAAGGTGTGCCAAGTCACCAAAAGGTACCTTGGAACACCTCTGACTCGTCTAATGGTCTGCGTTAGAGATTCGGGTAAGGTTCTCAGTTGACTCTCGGGAAGGTATTAGGCACCCTCGAGTCCTGTGCCAAGCACAGTTGCTTTATTGTCGCATTTTTTAACTTATTAAAATATGGTTGTTATATTAATGCCGTTAATTTGAATATGATACTTTGATTTAAGAAAATTAAAAGCGTTATCCTTATCCAGCCTCACGGAGGACTGGACGAATTTACACTTTGATTCAAAATAAGTAAATAAAATGTATTGCGCATTTCCAACCTCGCAGAGGACTGGTCTATCTTTAAAGAATTTAATTGCCTTCACTGAGACTATTAATAAAAAGTGAGTTGTTTGCCAAAATCATAAATGGGTTAAACCTGTTTGCATTAATAAGCTGTCGTAAAGATTATTTGCGACAATCGTCATATTTTTATTTTTTATTGATTAAAAACACAAAATGAGTTTAATAGAATTAATTTCCTTTAGCGTAATAAGTAGACCGCAAGTCATACTTATAATTAAACTCAATCGTAGAAAAACTTTTCTCGCTTCTATTTTAATTTTGCCTAATCGATTTAATTAAAAACATAACGCTAACTTTATTAAGTGACAAATTGGGACTCCCAAATTTGCCTTAAAAAATACAGATTATGAAAAGTATATACATACAATATGCTGTTTATTAAATTGAAAACAAGGTTATGGCCTATCTTTGAAAAATAAGAAGGATTTTGCAGCAAAGATACTGCCGATATGTGGGCTGATGTGTTTGCGAAACTGGGCTGTTTTAAGGTCTGTTTTGCGAAATTAACACATGTATTTCTCCATTGTACAATTAGTAGCTGTTTTTTGTAAGAAGAAACGTGGCCATCTTTCAAAATTATCCTAATAAAACGCCTATTCGTTCAAGTTATGTATTTCATTCACTTTTGCAGTTGTAATCTTATTTTTTAACCTGTTCCAAAACCTGTCCAGATTCTTAAATTGTCAAAAATCTGTTCAGATTCTTAAATTGCACAGCATGAATAGCTTTGCCAAAGACAGTCCCTTTACACACTTGCACTATATATAGCTATTTGTTTGAAATAGTCCAAGTTTAAACATGTAAAAAGTTCTAAGTCTTCTTTTTGCATATTAAATCACGCAATCATGCTCTGTCGTTTATATACACATGTACACTGCTGGTATTGACATTAAAAGCTTTCTTCTATAAGAATAAGGTCAAAAGAAAACTGACTAAACACATATAAAACAAACATTCCCTGAACATGCTGATTTTTCATCATTTGATTCCAAAAGTGCTTAGTACACATATAACCTTAAGGTGATAAACAAAAACTGTAGCACATACATTCCAGTAATCATAACATCCAGATTCACAAATGCAGACTTGTTTAACCTTTGAACATGCTGATTTATATCTATTTCATAGCCAAATGACTAAAGATAAATACAAGGTTAAGAGGGTATTTACCTTGCGTAGAAAATTCCCAAGTCAAGGAGCAAAGGAAATAGCAAAACCAAACCAAAAGCAGCAACTTAATACTCCAAAATCAGCCACTAGGACAGCCCCTTTAACCTCTATTTAACCCTTAAAAGCTTAAGATTTATGTTCCAAAATACCTTAGATATAAAGGCTTTTGGTTCTAAATCTAACTCTCTAAACTTACTATTTTTTAAGTGTTTTTGTTCACTCTTTTCAGTAAAATTTCAGCAAGCAGTTGTTGTGTATTATCAGCTGGTAGTTCTTCTTAAATGAGGGCATTCAATGCCCTTTTTATAGCTAAAAGTGAAGGCAAAGGGGTGGAGTGTGGACTTGTGCAAAAGTACAAGCCCACACCCCTATACTTGAGAGCTTTTGGACCCATTTTTTCAGCCAAAGGTACAGCAGTTATAGCCACTGTTTCAGCAGCTACAACTGTTCAAAAAAGGCTGAAATTGTACAAGTAGGGTCCTCTAAAGGACCCCCATTACTTATTACATTAACTAGAAGGAAACCAAGACCAAACTAAGACAACTAATCAGCCCTCCAAACTAACTAAACTATACTAAAGCTAAGGGACAATCAGATTTCAAAATCAGACCAAAACAAAGAACTAAACTAGTCCAAAACAAAAGGCAAATGAACTAAATTACACAAAGATACTCATTACTTAAGGTCCTAAGCAAAAATCATGGCTAAACAAGGCATTGAACAACTCAAACAGACACACATACACAATCTTACATTTGTGAACATCTACTTCTATTATCTGATTAACAAAAGAACTTCAATATAACAGAATTCATCAATGGTAGAAAGATTTAGACAACAACAATAATCAGCCTAAATGGATTTCATTTATGCCATCAACCTACAATCTGATTTTTAACAAACTGAACCTCAATAAACACCCTAAAACTGATCAGCCATGGGAAATACAAACATAAACCAACTGGTTTGCGGCTAAAACGAGTACTAACATATTTCTACTACTATCAAAGATCTAAACAAATAGAAAGAAAACATCAAGGACTGAATCGGCTAACCCGTGGCCAAAAGGGAAGCGTCACCAATGTCTCGCTGCACTGCCTACACTCGTGCAGCTGTGTCGTCGCCTCGCTGCCTAATCAGAAACAGAAACAACCTCGCTCTCGTCAATCAGCACCATCACATAATCACCCACGCCAATTACAACAACCTCGCTGTCATCGAATCCACACACACTCACTGATCCCCTCCCCTAAACCACACTGTTTCCAAACAAAACAATTGCCAATCAGCTCCCTCGTCGCAGCCTCACAGCAGAACAAACACCATCACGGGTTCACGAAATCACTCATTGCACTCACATCGTCACCGTTTCATCATCGCTCGCTAAACAAATCACCACCACAGCTGCCTCGCTCACCACTACCGCTACTATTTCTACGCCAAAACTGCATCGTTTCCTCCATGGAATCAGTACAAACAGCCCCCCTTCATCGCTGCCTAACCTATCCCAAAAAATGCCATCAATATTTTATCCCCGCCAAAATCAAAAGCTTCTCCATAACAGCCCCCTACATAATCGAATAATCTCCACAACCCCCCTCCAAACAAACATCATCATCACAGTCTCGTCATCAATTCATCATGCCAGAAAACAGAAAAGGAAAGAAAGAAAAAAATAATAAGTAAAAAGAAGAAGAAACAGAAACGGGACGGAGGGGAAACGGGGATTTCGGGATGGGGTATTGGGAGATGGGGGTGAAAAAGGTGAGGGGAAAAGGCAAGGGAAGAGAAAGAAGTAGAGAAAAACTAAAAACTCACCGGATTTGGAAGTTTGACCAAACTTTGACCTCCGATCTACGCGAATCGGTTCACTTTTTGGAGAAAATAGTTGTGGAAATGGAACCAGGGGGTCAAGGCCTTTCCAATGATATATTTTTCAAAATTTTCCGGCCACCGGAGGTGGTGGCCGGCGGCGGCAGCGCGGTGGCCGGCCGGTGGCTCCGCCGTGGAGCGATTTCCGGCGAGTTGAGAGAAAAATTTGCAAGGGTTTGCCTAGTCTTGAGACTAAAGGGTGTGAATGAGAAGAAATGTGGGTTTTTGGTTTATATATTTTAAGTGTGGGCCGGGTTATGGGAGTGGGCTAAAGAGTGGGCTAATATTTTGGGCTGTATTTTTTTTTACAAATGACCATTTAAAAAGAACTACACACAAAACTAACCCACATAAAAATCACATAATCTACACTAAATATCACAATTAAACATAGATTACAATTAAACATATAACAAGCAATTTTTGGTAATTTTCACATTTTCTATCCTAATTACAGACAAATTTAGTTAAAATTAAAGACTAAATTTTGGAAAACTTCGGCAAAAATTCTAAGAATTTAATACGACTATTTTGAGCAATTTTTTGAATTTTGGTGCCAAAATTAGGTGATTACAGCTGCCCCTCTTTGTTCGGGAACACGAAGAGTTTTCGGACAAAGAAGTAATCGACAACTAATTTTGGCTTTTCGGTTCTAGCCGAGAGCATGCTTTTCAAAATGGTGACCGTACCTTGAATTTCGGTTCTAACCGAGAACAAAGTTACCTACATATCCCCGGACTAAGGAATCAGGTCAGTGTAGTTCCTCACGTGCGGCAGCTGGGACTACCGCATTCAAACAGACGCTAGACTCTTCTAGACTCCCTAAGACAAACACCAGACACTCTAGACTACTAAGATAAACTAGAGACTCTCCTAGACACACTTGGGGCTGATACTAGACACTCTTAGGCACACAAAGGCTGTCGTTGCTGATTACTGGTCGCTTGCTGGTGGTCGTTGCTTTACAAGGAATGGAAATACAAGGCAAAAATGGAATTACAACATTGAAAAATGTAAAAGTTACAATTCCTAGACTACTCTTCATGCTTCCCAAGCTGATGAACTGGTCTGAAGCTCCCACCAATCAAGTGGGTTTTGAAAACTTGAAATCGCTCGGGCGGGCTTTAACTTGAAACTTGAAATTGCCGCTCGGGTGGGCTTGAATGTTAAAATTGCTGAAAGTTGAAATTGCCGCTTGGGCGGGCTTTAACTTCAAAGTTGAAACTGCCGCTTTGACAGGCTTTGACTGAAATGCTGAAAATGCCGCTTTGATGGGTTTTGACTTGAAGCTGGGGATGGTTGCTAATCTCTGAGCGGGACAAACTTGAAAAGGAAGTGGTTGCCATCTTCTAGCGGAACTGACTCGAAAAGAAAATGGGCGCTATCTTTTAGCGGGACTGACTCGAAAAGGAAGTGGGCGCTATCTTTTAGCGAAACTGACTCGAAAAGGAAAAGGGGGGCTATCTTTTAGCGAAACTGACTCAAAAAGAAAATGGTTGCTATCTTTTAGCAGAAATTGACTCGAAAAGGAAATGGGTGCTATCTTTTAGCGAAACTGACATGGAAAGGAAATAACGCTATATTTGAGCGAAAGTGACTCGGAAAGGAAATGATCGCTATCTTTTAGCGGAAACTGACTTTTAAAGGAAACTGACGCTATCTTTGAGCGGAACTGACTCGAAAAGGAAATGGTGCTATCTTTTAGCGAAACTGACTCGAAAAGTAAATAACGCTATCTTTGAGCGAAACTGACTCGGAAAGGAAATGGGTGCTATCTTTTAGCAGAAATTGACTCGGAAAGGAAACGATCGCTATCTTTTAGCAGATCTTGACATGGAAAGGAAATGACGCTATCTTTGAGCGAAACTGACTCGAAAAGGAAATGGGCTTTCTTTTAGCCAAAATTGACTTGAAAAGGAAACTGACGCTATCTTTGAGCGGAACTGACTCGAAAAGGAAACTGACGCTATCTTTGAGCGGAATTGACTTTAAAAGGAAACTGATGCTATCTTTAGCAGAAACTGACTTTAAAATGAAACTGACGCTATCTTTGAGCGGACTTGACTTTAAAAGGAAACTGATGCTATCTTTTAGCAGAAACTGACTTTAAAAGGACACTGACGCTATCTTTGAGCGGAACTGACTCGAAAGGAAATGGGCTTTCTTTTAGCCAAAATTGACTTGAAAAGGAAATGACTGACGCTATCTTTTAGCAAAACTGACTCGAAAAGGAAACTGACGCTATCTTTGAGCGGGACTGACTCGAAAAGGAAACTGACGCTATCTTTGAGCGGAACTGACTTTAAAAGGAAACTGATGCTATCTTTTAGCAGAAACTGACTTTAGAAGGAAACTGACGCTATCTTTGAGCGGAACTGACTCGAAAGGAAACTGACGCTATCTTTGAGCGGAACTGACTCGAAAAGGAAACTGACGCTATCTTTGAGCGGAACTGACTCGAAAGGAAACTGACGCTATCTTTGAGCAAAGACTGACTTGAAAAGGAAACTGACGCTTTTTCTTGGGGGAGTATGTTATTGTGGTTGACATCTTCCTGGTGAGTTATGTCCTCTCTGTTTACCCGCTCATGACTAGCCCATGTCTGGAAGCTGTACAGTCCACACGTTTTTCACATGTGGCTTTGACTTGAAAGCTGCAAACTCTAACCCATTATCTTAATGGGGTCTTGTCTGGAGATTTGAAAACCTCAGCCATTTTTCAAAAATGGGATTTTGTCTGAAACTCAGAACAAATGCTCCTGATTCATGTGATCCTTGATCTTGCTGACAATGTAGCAAATATCACAATGGCTTTCTTCATCATGACTATACAGGCCCTGAATCATGTCCTCGCAAAATAAACTTGGGGTTCTTGTTCAAACAATATCTTGATATTGTTGATGTGTTTTTGATCCACCCCAAAGTCCACCAATGCCAAATAGTTTCTCCCAATCTTTAGTCACTCCTTAGTAGAAACAAACATGTCGTTCCATGGTGACTTTCCTGGTACAATCTTGGTGTGTCATTCTCATATGAGGTGCGGCATCGAGCTTCCATTGCTCATTGGTTCCCGAACAATGATCTGGCACAACTGAGAAACCTGTAAACAAGCTTTGCGAAACTTTCTTTGCTCGTTTCAATGATATCAAAGGAGAGGAGTGAAAAAGAAAGTAAAGACAAACTGAAAAAATTCAAAGAGGAGACATCGAACGAAAGATGTCTCTGAAAGATAGAAAGAAAAATTATTTAGGGGTGAAATGACGAGCTCAATGAACATGACATACATCTTGAATAAAGTTTTGACCTTTTCAACATGATCTATCCTTGATTTTACCCCAGTTCGACAATATAGAGGCAATTGCTTGCTTGGTCCGATCATGATGAGAAACCGGACATCCCTCATTCGACTAGTGGTGCCCTTTCGGGTTTTCACCAACTAGCCTCTCTCTTTGTTCTTTTTCCTCACAATGGTCTGTGGCGCCCTTTCAGGTTTTGACCAACATGATTCATTTTCTTCTCTTCTTTTTTTTTTTTTCTCTCTTTTTTTGTTCATTTTTTTTTTTCCATTTTTTTTTTCTTTTATTCGACCTCTCATCCCCTTTTTCGGTCGATCTCATCTTTCTCCTCTTTCTTTTTGAGCCAATCTGCCATCCCTTATTTTGACTTCTCACAGAAGTTTCTGTCCTAATGGCAATTGTACTCCCATCTCTTGATTGCGATGATCAAAAATAAACTTCGACTTCCCCGAGCAGACTCATATTTTGATTGTACATCAATGCGCTACATTCTCAAAGATCGGTCAAAAAGGTCTTTATTTGGATCATAGTATGGGATTTGGTTAGGATAGGAAGAAAAGTATTTAGCATCAAAGCTCAAAAAACATCTCATGAGACGGCTAGATGAACATTACAAATTTTGAAATCACCGCTTTTGAAAAAATAAACCAAACCTTTTCCCCAGCTTAGGCAAATTGGGGATTCCCTTTTTTTTTCCCCCCGGTTTAAGCAAATTGGGGGATTTCCCTTTTTATTCTTTTTTTTTTTTCGGGTTTTCTTTTGCTCTTTGTTTTGAAAAGCGGTATAAAAGCATCTCATGAAATGACTTGGTGAATAATACAACCCTTGGAATCATTTTCTTCTAAGATAACATTAAACTTTAGCCTCAGTTTAGTGAAAATTGAGGAATTTCTTTTGAATTTTCTCTGATATGAAAACATGGGGGATATTGAGAGTTGCCCCCGAGATGAACACAAAGAAAGCAAAAGGAATATTGGATTTCTTGCTTTTCTTTGAAAAACTTCCGCGGAGCACTTTGAGTTTCTTCCCCGACTTCGAAACTGGTATTCTAAACATCTCATGAGACATGTGAATGAATGTTATAAAAATAGAAGTTTGTTTTTATTTTATTTTATTTATGAAATAAAATAAAAACAAACTTCTGCCCCAGTTTGGCATAAAATGGGGATCTAAATTTCTTTTGATGTTGGCCGCAAACTTGGAGGCAAGTTTTGCGTCAATAAAAGAAAACAGGAAAAGAGAAATTTTCTCCTATTGCGACCGCACCGAAATGGTTGCCTACGTATCCTTTTGAGAGGAATCAGGTCAGACGTAGCTCTAGCAACTTAATGCTAGCTTTTGTGTTGTTGTTTTTGTTGTTTTTTGATTTTCTGTTTTTTTTTTTCTTTTTTTTTTTTTTCACTGGTATAATAACATTTATTTCAAAGGAGGGTAGCCGAAAGAAAAAAAATACACAAAGCTCAAAGACTATTAAATTGGTAAAATATTTGGGTAGTAGAAAACGAAAGCCGTTCGTCATCCCGACCCGAGAATGCCTCGCACAGATACACAACAAAATAAGTCGACCTAAAGTCACAAGTAGAGACGGGACTTAATCACTCGGTATCCTTGGCTTTCGCTCCAACAGTGATCTTGAAAATTACACTTGAAACTTCCGACCAAAATGGTTATGCACCATTTTCAACTCTTTGTATAATTCCTTTATCACAGTCATCCTCGTCGTCCTGTTTGTTCTTGGCTTGATATTAGACCATGTGTTTAGATCAAGACGCAAATTCCGCACATATGTCATGTTACTAAAGCTGTCAAGAATAAAACTTCAAAAAACTAAAAGGATAAAAAAAAAAAGGAACAAAAAAGACAAAATATTTGAGACAAGGAGTGAATCTCGCTTTTTATTGAATTAAAGACATGAGGGTTTGAACATCAAAATAAGCAAAATAATGCACTTGGATTACAACCCTGAAATAACCAAGTGCACAGAAAGTTCGACAAAATAAGTTGACAAATGCTTCTCAATTGTTCATTTTCATATCATGTCCAATGCACTGCTCTCATGCCCTGTCGAAGCCGTCATCAGATTGTACCATGTTGGTTCCTATTGACGTGCTTCAAACTTGACAGCATATTCTTCTTTGCTTCATTTTCTTGAAATACCATCAGAGTAGACATGTTTTCTTTGGAAAAAATGAATGACTGTGTAAGACAGTGAATTGGCTCAACGACTACATCTTGCATTGTTGCATGGACAGTTGATTTATTTGGCCTATCGATTGATGCAACAACAGATGAGTCATGGCGTCTGATGTTTTTGGAAGGACCAATTGCCACAACCTGCTTGGCACCATTCCATTTCATTTCTTCTTCTGTGAACAATGTCCCAATCATATGCATGTCTTTTTGAACATCATGAACCGACAAAGAATTTTGGTTCACATTTGGTGTTTCATCCCCCACGATTTTTATCTGATTGTTGTCTATCATTGCCTGGATTGCCCTTTTGAGTTCCCAGCAGGATTCCGTGTCATGTCCAGGTGCTCCAGAATGAAACGCACAATGGCGTGAATGATCAACTCTTCCATTAGGGTTCACTTTTCCTGGGATTGGTTTCAACAGATTGACTTGTTGCAACTTTTCAAACAAATTAGTGTAAGTTTCCCCCAATGGGGTGAACTTAGTCTCTCCCCTCCGTCGCAACTTTTTGTGACTTGTGCTTGGACAGGAACACGGATTCTTTCGCTTTTGGTTGGGAAAGTCAGGCGAAGCTTGGAAATGGTTGTGTGGGGTGCTATATGTGGCTTGTGGAGTTGGTGCGCGCCATTGCGGGTAGGAAAATATCGGAGCATATGGCTGCGCTCTATGGAGTGGAGGAGCGGAGTAATTTGGATTATCTGGGGAGCAATGCTGCTGATGATGCTTTTGTGGAGTTCGGGAGTATGACAGAGGTTGGTTAAATTCTCTCTTGTTCCACTTTCTGGGATCCCGTTTCTTTTCTGTTTCATTGCGAAGACTCTCTGACCTAACTCGAACAGTGAATTGTGGAGTGGAGGCCGATGGTGGAGCAAATGGAGGTGGTGGTGCCATAGGACACATTGTGGAGGATCCTGCCACTTTTGCGGCACTGCTGTAGTAAGGAAAGTCGGGAGAATAATGAGGGTCCTCAACTGTAGCAGGCAGACCATGTGCTTGATGCACGATGGTCGGTGCAACTCCTGAGAGATTAGATGGCATGGGAGGAGGTGCATGTCCCATGGTAATAGCATGATACAGTTCAACCACCAACTCTTTCATATTTTTGGCCTCTTCTGTAAACCTCTGATTCTGCTCAAACACCAACTTTTTCAGATTTTTGACTTCTTCAGTCAACCTCTCATTCAGCTCAATCAAATGCTCGTAATCTTCGAACTCAGAATTCCCACCTTCAGACGTCATGATCATGGGTCCCATTGATCTTGTTCTGTACGTGTGATATGATGCAAGGATTTCCTCTCAAGTTACCGCAGAACCCCAAACACTAGTGACAAACAGATCGGGTTAGCACAAAAATGCACACTGACAAACCTAAGGTTGTTATGCGTCATCCCGAAAAGGTTCACGGCATAAGCCGTGTGTACCGATTGTATCCCCCAAAGATTACTTACGTGCCTTGAGAGACATTAGAACAAAATTGTAACTGACACGTAATTGGAACAAGGACAAACTTTGATGATTTTTTTTGATTTTTTTTTATACCTCTTTTTCTAACACAAAAACATAATTTAGACAAACGACACGAGACAGACTCAAAATAAACTGCTTAACATGATACACGAGTCAAAAGATATGTACAAACTGACACATTGGGTGGGTACACCCGGACGGTGAAAATAATGAGACTCGACATTTTAGCGGAGTCAGATTATTCCACGAGGATCGACGCAAAATACAACTTAGCTAATTGCAATTTATCGTCTGTACCCTGTCTTGACCTTGAAAGAATACAATACAAAGTGGGACCCTAAAATAACTTCTTTTTTTTTTTGAAAATTTAAGACTCAACCCGAGGGAAGTTCTAACGGAACTTAAGAACATAATATGAAATAAACTTTTTTTTTTTGAAAGGTGATTCCAAAATCGGACATCATGACAATGAAAAGATGAGCATAAAAACTTGATTTTTGAAACAAACTCTTCGATTTGATTTGAAAATGAATCTTAGAGTATTTACAAAATCTTGCCATTATGACGACACAAAGACACAAAATATTACACGAATTAGATGCAAAATTGGTTTACAAAAATTGGCCATTATGACGGCGTAAAACCCCGATAAATTACATTTCAAAAATACGGACTTGCTTTGGACACAGACTCAAAGGCAAAAAGGGTCCCAAAATTTCGCCATTAAACCGGCGCAAAACTATGACAAATTATTTTCTAATACTTGAGACCAAACCCGGACACAAAATTAGACTCTTAAAGTTCTTAAAAAAAAATTCGCCATTATAACGGCGTAAAATGACAACTAAAGATATTTTCAGACACTAGACTAAACCCATTTTCATTTTTTTTTTCTTCAAAATTTGACACCTACCCCCGGTGATCGGTCAGCATAACAACCCTCTTTCTACAACAAATGCAACACAGAAAATGCTTCGGACGTATCTCGACGCCAAGGAGACAGCCTAGACAAGTGCGGTACTGGTGTGCCGCACCTCAGTAAGTCAAATATGATGCAGATAATTAGGCCTAAAGGTTTAACTCTAGGTGACGCAACTGACTCAGTGTCTAGACTGGCTGAAAACCCGGTGGACAAACCGGGCAGAAAGCGCATCAGGGCCATCCGGAGACAGTGTGTCCGGCCTAAAACCCCGTCACGCCTTCCTCCTAAATCATGGGCAATTTAGTAAGAAAGTCCCAGATGCCACAAGCAATCTGGTAAGTGCACGTGTGCGTGTGTTTCAGAGACTCAGATGGTTGCGGAGGAAGACAGTTTATATACAGTTCAACAATATCAAAGCAGTAGCATTCAACTTTTCATGTGATAACGGCAATAAAATATAACAACCAAATATTTAATAAATCAAAACATGCGACAATTTATCAAAGCCGGAGATTCTAGTTTTCACTAATTTCCCCAGCGGAGTCGCCAAGCTGTCACGCCCTAAAAATTACGAGTTATTAAACTGCGGTGCGAGTTTATTATTTAAAGGCTCGTGACTGGTGTTCAAAAAGGTACAAAATTATTTAGAGAACTCGGAGTCGCCACTTGACATAGTTTAAGGTGTGCCAAGTCACCAAAAGGTACCTTGGAACACCTCTGACTCGTCTAATGGTCTGCGTTAGAGATTCGGGTAAGGTTCTCAGTTGACTCTCGGGAAGGTATTAGGCACCCTCGAGTCCTGTGCCAAGCACAGTTGCTTTATTGTCGCATTTTTTAACTTATTAAAATATGGTTGTTATATTAATGCCGTTAATTTGAATATGATACTTTGATTTAAGAAAATTAAAAGCGTTATCCTTATCCAGCCTCACGGAGGACTGGACGAATTTACACTTTGATTCAAAATAAGTAAATAAAATGTATTGCGCATTTCCAACCTCGCAGAGGACTGGTCTATCTTTAAAGAATTTAATTGCCTTCACTGAGACTATTAATAAAAAGTGAGTTGTTTGCCAAAATCATAAATGGGTTAAACCTGTTTGCATTAATAAGCTGTCGTAAAGATTATTTGCGACAATCGTCATATTTTTATTTTTTATTGATTAAAAACACAAAATGAGTTTAATAGAATTAATTTCCTTTAGCGTAATAAGTAGACCGCAAGTCATACTTATAATTAAACTCAATCGTAGAAAAACTTTTCTCGCTTCTATTTTAATTTTGCCTAATCGATTTAATTAAAAACATAACGCTAACTTTATTAAGTGACAAATTGGGACTCCCAAATTTGCCTTAAAAAATACAGATTATGAAAAGTATATACATACAATATGCTGTTTATTAAATTGAAAACAAGGTTATGGCCTATCTTTGAAAAATAAGAAGGATTTTGCAGCAAAGATACTGCCGATATGTGGGCTGATGTGTTTGCGAAACTGGGCTGTTTTAAGGTCTGTTTTGCGAAATTAACACATGTATTTCTCCATTGTACAATTAGTAGCTGTTTTTTGTAAGAAGAAACGTGGCCATCTTTCAAAATTATCCTAATAAAACGCCTATTCGTTCAAGTTATGTATTTCATTCACTTTTGCAGTTGTAATCTTATTTTTTAACCTGTTCCAAAACCTGTCCAGATTCTTAAATTGTCAAAAATCTGTTCAGATTCTTAAATTGCACAGCATGAATAGCTTTGCCAAAGACAGTCCCTTTACACACTTGCACTATATATAGCTATTTGTTTGAAATAGTCCAAGTTTAAACATGTAAAAAGTTCTAAGTCTTCTTTTTGCATATTAAATCACGCAATCATGCTCTGTCGTTTATATACACATGTACACTGCTGGTATTGACATTAAAAGCTTTCTTCTATAAGAATAAGGTCAAAAGAAAACTGACTAAACACATATAAAACAAACATTCCCTGAACATGCTGATTTTTCATCATTTGATTCCAAAAGTGCTTAGTACACATATAACCTTAAGGTGATAAACAAAAACTGTAGCACATACATTCCAGTAATCATAACATCCAGATTCACAAATGCAGACTTGTTTAACCTTTGAACATGCTGATTTATATCTATTTCATAGCCAAATGACTAAAGATAAATACAAGGTTAAGAGGGTATTTACCTTGCGTAGAAAATTCCCAAGTCAAGGAGCAAAGGAAATAGCAAAACCAAACCAAAAGCAGCAACTTAATACTCCAAAATCAGCCACTAGGACAGCCCCTTTAACCTCTATTTAACCCTTAAAAGCTTAAGATTTATGTTCCAAAATACCTTAGATATAAAGGCTTTTGGTTCTAAATCTAACTCTCTAAACTTACTATTTTTTAAGTGTTTTTGTTCACTCTTTTCAGTAAAATTTCAGCAAGCAGTTGTTGTGTATTATCAGCTGGTAGTTCTTCTTAAATGAGGGCATTCAATGCCCTTTTTATAGCTAAAAGTGAAGGCAAAGGGGTGGAGTGTGGACTTGTGCAAAAGTACAAGCCCACACCCCTATACTTGAGAGCTTTTGGACCCATTTTTTCAGCCAAAGGTACAGCAGTTATAGCCACTGTTTCAGCAGCTACAACTGTTCAAAAAAGGCTGAAATTGTACAAGTAGGGTCCTCTAAAGGACCCCCATTACTTATTACATTAACTAGAAGGAAACCAAGACCAAACTAAGACAACTAATCAGCCCTCCAAACTAACTAAACTATACTAAAGCTAAGGGACAATCAGATTTCAAAATCAGACCAAAACAAAGAACTAAACTAGTCCAAAACAAAAGGCAAATGAACTAAATTACACAAAGATACTCATTACTTAAGGTCCTAAGCAAAAATCATGGCTAAACAAGGCATTGAACAACTCAAACAGACACACATACACAATCTTACATTTGTGAACATCTACTTCTATTATCTGATTAACAAAAGAACTTCAATATAACAGAATTCATCAATGGTAGAAAGATTTAGACAACAACAATAATCAGCCTAAATGGATTTCATTTATGCCATCAACCTACAATCTGATTTTTAACAAACTGAACCTCAATAAACACCCTAAAACTGATCAGCCATGGGAAATACAAACATAAACCAACTGGTTTGCGGCTAAAACGAGTACTAACATATTTCTACTACTATCAAAGATCTAAACAAATAGAAAGAAAACATCAAGGACTGAATCGGCTAACCCGTGGCCAAAAGGGAAGCGTCACCAATGTCTCGCTGCACTGCCTACACTCGTGCAGCTGTGTCGTCGCCTCGCTGCCTAATCAGAAACAGAAACAACCTCGCTCTCGTCAATCAGCACCATCACATAATCACCCACGCCAATTACAACAACCTCGCTGTCATCGAATCCACACACACTCACTGATCCCCTCCCCTAAACCACACTGTTTCCAAACAAAACAATTGCCAATCAGCTCCCTCGTCGCAGCCTCACAGCAGAACAAACACCATCACGGGTTCACGAAATCACTCATTGCACTCACATCGTCACCGTTTCATCATCGCTCGCTAAACAAATCACCACCACAGCTGCCTCGCTCACCACTACCGCTACTATTTCTACGCCAAAACTGCATCGTTTCCTCCATGGAATCAGTACAAACAGCCCCCCTTCATCGCTGCCTAACCTATCCCAAAAAATGCCATCAATATTTTATCCCCGCCAAAATCAAAAGCTTCTCCATAACAGCCCCCTACATAATCGAATAATCTCCACAACCCCCCTCCAAACAAACATCATCATCACAGTCTCGTCATCAATTCATCATGCCAGAAAACAGAAAAGGAAAGAAAGAAAAAAATAATAAGTAAAAAGAAGAAGAAACAGAAACGGGACGGAGGGGAAACGGGGATTTCGGGATGGGGTATTGGGAGATGGGGGTGAAAAAGGTGAGGGGAAAAGGCAAGGGAAGAGAAAGAAGTAGAGAAAAACTAAAAACTCACCGGATTTGGAAGTTTGACCAAACTTTGACCTCCGATCTACGCGAATCGGTTCACTTTTTGGAGAAAATAGTTGTGGAAATGGAACCAGGGGGTCAAGGCCTTTCCAATGATATATTTTTCAAAATTTTCCGGCCACCGGAGGTGGTGGCCGGCGGCGGCAGCGCGGTGGCCGGCCGGTGGCTCCGCCGTGGAGCGATTTCCGGCGAGTTGAGAGAAAAATTTGCAAGGGTTTGCCTAGTCTTGAGACTAAAGGGTGTGAATGAGAAGAAATGTGGGTTTTTGGTTTATATATTTTAAGTGTGGGCCGGGTTATGGGAGTGGGCTAAAGAGTGGGCTAATATTTTGGGCTGTATTTTTTTTTACAAATGACCATTTAAAAAGAACTACACACAAAACTAACCCACATAAAAATCACATAATCTACACTAAATATCACAATTAAACATAGATTACAATTAAACATATAACAAGCAATTTTTGGTAATTTTCACATTTTCTATCCTAATTACAGACAAATTTAGTTAAAATTAAAGACTAAATTTTGGAAAACTTCGGCAAAAATTCTAAGAATTTAATACGACTATTTTGAGCAATTTTTTGAATTTTGGTGCCAAAATTAGGTGATTACACTTAGCATGATGACTAGAGCGTCGTGATGGGAGAACATCATCCCATCGCAGTCATCCTCGTCAAACACAATGTCTTTGCCCGAGCCTCCAACTCGGGTCCTCTTCTCCATGGTGATGGAGAGCTTAGCAAATTTCTTGGCCGCGGCGAAGTTTACGCCGTTCACCTCTGACCCCCCGGTGATGACGTTCACTACTCTTTCCGGAGGCGGAGCTCGAGGTGGTTGTCCATCACCCCGGTTTTTTGAGAAATTGTCTTTCCCCTTGTCAGTGAGGAACTCGGCCAAGACTCCTTTCTTTAGTAGGTGGGCTACCTCGAGGCGCAAAGCTTTGCAGTCCTCGGTTCTGTGGCCATAATCTGCATGGAACTCGCAACGCAGATTGTGGTCTCTCTTGTCCGCCGGGGTCCTCATATCTTTGGGAATCCTTACCCCTGCTGTCCCCTTGACGACATCGACCAGCTCCGAGGTCGATATGTTGAAGTTATAATCTTGGATCCGAGGGAGATCCTTTCTAGGGACCGAAGCGGAGCTCGAGGGGTTTCTTTGATTCATGTTTGGTTGAACCTTCCCCCCGAGCCTTTGGCTTACGTGAGAGGCGGGGTATGACTTTCCGAGGGTGTTACCCAATCTCTGGCTTACATGCTGCCTCGTCGGAGTGTAAGGTTCATACCTCCCCTTCGAATTACTTCGTGGCGCCTCTGCGCGATTCGAAGACTCACTTCGGTTATGCTGCTGATACCCTCGGTTCTTGAACTCAGCTTCCTCCAATCTGATTTTGGAGTAGGTGCGTCTATGCAGATCCTCCCACGTTAGGACCTGATATTGTTGTAATTCTTTGCGCAATTCAGCGGCAGCGCCAGAATTGCGACTATTGATACCCTTTTCAAATGCCATGATGGCCTCCATGCGTTCGGCGTGGAATCGCTCAAGAAATTCTTTAAGCGGCTCACCGGGCAGCTGTTTCACTTCACATATATCCTCCTTCCTTTGGAGGATCTTTTGCGCCCCGGTGTGAGCTTTGACAAATGCGCTGGACATTTCCTTAAACGAGGAGATCGACCCCGCTGGTAGGCACAAATACCACCGAAGCGCCCCTTTCTCTAACGATTGACCAAACTTCTTTAAGAACATCGACTCGAGCTGCGTAGCCGATAAGTCGTTGCTCTTCATCATGGCCATGTATTCCCTTATGTGCTCTTTGGGATCGGTTGTCCCATCATATTTCTTCAGGAATGTAAGTTTGAAACCTGGAGGAGTTGGGGCTGGGGCCGCTTCGAGCTTGTAAGGCTGCTCCCTATATTGATCGATGTCGAGGTCGTCTTCCTCCTTCGTTATCCCAGGCACGCCTTCGAGGCGCTTCTCCACGCGCGCCTCGATGCGAGCCTTGGTTTCTCTACTCATTCTTTCAACGTCTATCAAGGACGTTGTCTCCGCCACGGTGGGAACCGTCCCGAAGTGTGGCGTGGCAGATGGGTTATTCCCCAAGCCTCCAGACGTGGCTCCGTTGTGAGGTCCCCCTGTTATCGTGCCCGGAGGAACGAAGGGCGGGATGCCTCCACCAGGAGCCGTGGGCTAGGTGCCGTTAGGGGCAGCACTATTTCTCGCCTCTAACGAGGCGCGAAGCTCAGCGTTGATGCTTGCTTGCTCATCCTGCTTGGTTTGGAGAGCTCTTAGCGTTGTGACAACATACATCTGGAACTCTTCTGTTGTCATTGGGGCGATGGGCTGTTGGTTCAACGGAACGCCAACCCGATCACCGTTATTACCACTGTTATCGTTATCAGCCATAACGTTGAATCGAAAATTTTGACAAAAAACGAATGCGGAACTTTGGGACAAAGCGTTACTGCTTATATCCCCACAGACGGCACCAATTTGTATGGGCCTAAATCAGTTTAAGTGTACAAATCGAATTTGGATTCAGATACAAGCAATTCTTCGTATCAAAGTTGAAATAACACGTGAAAAATATGTAAAAACGAGAAAATAACTGTATTGCAATATACGAATGTGATTAAAAATTTGGGCAGCGTTTCAGTATAAATTTCTGGATGCCTATAGTACAAAATGAACTAATATTTATAGCCTAAGAGCCTTGCCCACGTTCTCCACCATCAGCAAGTGCATTCCCCACGATCTGAGCAGCAATATGGAGAAGTTAGTGTAAAAGTTTACGTTGGGTAGGACTTGTAAATACTTTGAATTTCATGTGTATATAGTGTAAAAGTTTACGTTGTGAGCATTGTATCGCAGTATCGGATCTTCCATTGAATGGAAATAATGTTTGGATTGAGAAAAATTGAATTCTTTATTGTTAGAATTGCCTATTTTAAGGATATATATTGTTAAGATCTCGTAGTTGGTGGTTACAGGGCAAATTGTTTTTCAATGATTTTCCTTTTCTCATAGATGGATGTCATATGTTTGGCTTTTATTGTGTATACTGGATATTGTGTTGAAGCTGAAGACAATCGGATTGGTGTATATTGCAAATGCAGGGTGGAAATTTATTAATAGTAGTAATACTGTAATAGTGGGGTTGAAAAGCCTCGATGCTTGTAGAAACGAGTCAAATTTTAATGTGGCATGCTGGTAATGTTACACATGAGTCACGTTTAAAGTATGATTTCACTTGGGGGCAACGAGCTAGCCTGCGATATAGAGTGATAGACTATTGTGTTCATTCTCCTTTTTTTTTTTAAAAATGCGACTTTGCTCCTCTGGGCAGATTTTAGATTGGAGGCCATAACGTGAACATGAATTTATATGAGATAGGAGAAATCAAACTATGATGGAAGTGCATTGAGCTTTCTTGATAGGAATTTTTATATAGTAATATTTTAGAAAAATTATCCATTATAGAGGAAAGGATGAGTTAATTACAAACATAGCAAAATCATAATAAAACCATAGCAATATTTTCTCATAACATACCAAACACTTATATTCATCCTCCTATTTCCCCCACTATCACTTTTGCTCCTCCTAATTCCCCCTATTTCCTTTTCCTCCCACCATTTTCTCTAATTTTACTTTTACTCCTACCATTTCCCCCAATTTCACTTTTCCTCACACCATTTCCTCCAATTTCACTTTTCTTCATCCCATCCTCACTGTATCTCGATGTTTCTCAACTGCCAACTATCTCGTATCTCATTGTATCTCAACTACCAACCACATTGTATCTCATTGTATCTCAACTACCAACCATCTCAATCTAATCGTATCTCGCCTACCAACCACATCATATCTCATTGTATCTCACTGTATCTCAACTACCAACCACCTCGTATCTAACCGTATCTCGCCTACCAACAATATCGTATCTCAACAACCAACCACATCGCATCTAACAGTATCTCGCCTACCAACCACATCGTATCTCATTGTATCTCAACTATCAACCAGATCGTATCTCATTGTATCTTACTGTATCTCAACTACCAACTACCCCATATCTAACATATCTCGCCTACCAACCACATCGTATCTCATTGTATCTCAACTACCAACCACCTCGTATCTAATCGTATCTCGCCTACCAACCATATCATATCTCAACTACCAACTACATCGTATTTTGTTGTATCTCAACTACCAACCACCCTGTATCTAACCGTATCTCGCCTACCAACCACATCGTATCTCATCGTATCTCAACTATGCAACCACCTCGTATCTAACCGTATCTCGCCTACCAACTACATCGTATCTTATTGTATCTCAACTACCAACCACCTCGTATCTAACCGTATCTCAACTACCAACCACTTCGTATATAACCGTTTGTGCGTTGTTTCTCACTGTTTCTAAACTATTTCACCTTTTTTGCATTGTTTCACATTATTTTTTAGATTTTTTTGGGACTTTTTCACTAGCTATTTTAGATTGTTTCAACGCTCTATCTGCACTACTTTTTGCTCCGTATCGAACCATATCTAACTGTTTCTGCACTGTTTCAGGTTATGTTCAGCATTGTATCTAACTGTTTCTGCACTATTTTTTGCTCCGTATCGAACCGTATCTAACCGTTTCTGCACCGTTTTCAGGTTATGTTTAGTACTGTATCTAACTGTTTCTGCACCGTTTCAGATTGAGTTCAGCGCCGTATCTAACTGTTTCTGCACTGTTTGAGGTTGTTTCAACGTTGTTTGTCACTGTTTCTATATTATTTCACCTTTTTTACATTGTTTCACAATATTTTTTACATTTTGTTTCAGTCTTTAACACTGGCTGTTTCAGACTATTTCAGCGTCGTATTTGCACTATTTTTGCTCCGTATCCATTTGTATCTTGTTGTATCTGTATTATTTCAAACTTTTTCAACATCGTATCTGCACTATTTTTGCTCCATATCTAACTGTATCTCCGATGCTTCAAAACTGTTTCAACAATTATTTCTCGCCACAAGCCAGCTTCACTGTTTCATAACTATTTACTCCTTAATCTACTGCTTGGAATAATTATCCAAGAACTTAAAAATACCTACCAGCATGTATTCACTAACACTCACATGGGGCGCAATACTACACTCCTAGTATTAGCACACTACAAGTTATATCTACAACCAAGATAAAGAATAGCATATTGGTCCAAGTAAAAAGTCAATTCTAGCATGCTATCTCCAAAGAAAACGATAAAAGTAGTTTGCCCGAAAATGTTTTAACACGAGATGAGGTGTTGCGGAGATAAGCTCCATGACAGCGTCAAATAATGGAAGGTGTAAAGAGAAGTATTAAAGCTGCCAAATTTGATCATCGGTGATTGGTGAATCCCATAATAATCTGTGACTAGTTTCTTAGTACACCAAAGCTTAAGCTTTCCGATCGATTTCTGGTACTGGGCCTACAGGTCTTGGATCGATCTCCACCGTTTTGCTCTATATCTCAAAATCCCCTTTGCTCACTGGTTGTTTTCACTTTGTTTGCTACGTTCAGAAGGGGACAAGATTCGGGTGAATCACAACTGGGTCGGGTCTAATATTTGGGTGCACCAGCGGTGTGGTTTCGGTGGCGAATGGGGTGGTTGGTGGCGGAGGTTTCGGTGGCGGGGGTTTCGTCATATGCCATTTCTCTGGCTTTTCACTTTATGAATGTTAATGCTTGAATTTTGAATAAAAATTGGAAAGGGGGAAATGTGCTATAAAAAATCTTGCTATGAGTTGTAATTTATAAAATATTGCTATCTTTTTGTAATTTAAGGGTGTAGGTTCGTATATATGTGTAAAAATCCCTTCTTGATATGCCTAGGTTTACATTAGCATAACACGATGAGTGCAAGTTTAGGGATGGTAAAGCGAGCAATTATACGCAGGTTATTATCCTTTAATTTAGTTAAAGTAGAAAATGGAAGATTACTTTTATGAAACAAGTATCTTAGTATCTTTATTAGCTGTAAATTCTAAACAAGCGTGTTAGTATCATTGTTTCCATATGTGTTTAAGGCTACCTCAAAAAGAATAGATTCTTTCTCGTGAAGATTTAAGTAAAAGGACTCTCCAAGTCCTCAATTAAAAAAGTAACCCTTTGTTTTCTTTGTCTTTTCTTTGAACTAGAAAAATGTTAAGTATGTGTTTAAGTGGAATGGGGGCTAGATTAGAATTTTAAAAACTTGTGGGGTATGTCAAAAATCTAAAAATATCTCACTTAAACCCAAATTCAAATTTTAAATTTCAAAATTTTTATTTTCCCCATTTTTGTCTCTCTTCTACTACTCCTTTCTTTCCTTATTCTTCTTCTTCCCAATCTTCTCTCTTTCTTCATCTTCTCCTTCATTCTTTTCCATCTCTTCCCTTCATTTTTTTTTTACATTTTCACCTTCCGCGTTCTTATCTTGGTGTATTTTCTTCATTCTTCTTCTTCTTCTTCTTCTTCTTCTTCTTCATTTATTTCCTCTTTAATTTCCATTATGTTTTGTATTTGTTGTGAAGATTTAGTGGTATAATATTTTAATTTTTTTATTATATATTGGAGATGCTTCTGTAGTCCGTCAAATAAATTTAGGAGTTGGTTGAATCAACCAGGAGTTGATTCATCAACTCTCAGTTGCTTGAATCGATCGAAAGTTGTTTGAATCAACCAAGAGTTGGTTAATCAACTTATGGTTGTTTTGAACTAAGCAACCACAAGTTGATTAATCAACTCTCAATTTATTCAAACAACTCGGTTGATTCAAACAATTGAAAGTTGATGAATCGAATTTGTTTAAACAACCAGGAGTCGATTCATCAACTCTCGGCTATTTTCAGCATCATCATGTTGTTTGGAAGAGGCGACGAGAAGGGGGATGAAGAGGAGGAGAAGGCGTTGCAGCGGCGGAAGAGGAGGAGACACTGTGGAGGAGGATAGGGAAGATAGAGGGGGAGAAAGGGGAGGGGAAATAGTGGGGGTTTGTGTAAATAAAAAAAGTTGGAGGGTCTTAATTAGGCTAAGAATTAATCCTAATTCTGTTAAACAGAAAAAAGGGTTATCAAGCTAAGAATTAAGACTTGGGGTTATTTTTTTAAAAAAGACTTGAAAGGACCCTTTTAATCGAAAGACCCTCTCGTGAATCCTCAAACTATTACCTTTCCTCTTGACTGATTACAATAATAATTTTGGTTGCTACATTTAAGAGCTTCAATAAATGCTTAAATAAAAGGTAAAATACATAAACAGCCCCCTAAAGTTGGCGCCAACTGTCAGTTTGACACTCCAACTTTCCAGATGGCTTTTCATACATCTCATGTAACACTTAAGTAAAACTTTTAAATACCTTTGTTCAGCAGACCTTGTGCGTGGGTTGCAATTGGGGGGTGACGTGGCAAAGTTACTAATGAAATAATGAACACGTGAAATTTGGAAAAAAAAAAGGAAAAGAGATCCCTTCTAATATGAAAAAGGAAAAAGAAAAAGAAAACCACGCCTCCAAGTCTCCCCCCCCCCCCCCCCCTCTTTTTTTCTTCTTCATTGCAAAGACCCCTACTCTTTTTCTTCATCAGAACTCCTTCTCCACTTCATTGAACTTTTTCCATAAATTCCACCCAAACACTACACCCACCACCAATCTTCTCCATAATTAATTTCAATCCAGACACATTCTGCTCATTTTTCTTCCGTTCTCCAATATTTGTTCAAACCCAGGACCCTGCGCCCCTTTTAAAATTTTGAAACTTCTTGAGAAATTGTTTCAATTAATGAAACTTCTTGAGAAATTGTTTGGCCAAATTATCTTTTTTCTGTTCTAATTCGATTGCACGTGGAGTTTTTGTCACCCCTTCCCTCATATGTCTTCGTCTTCCGATTCGATTACACGTGTAGCTTACCTAGAAAATTAAAAGTTGAAGAAAATTTCATTTCCGGTTAAATAGCCATAACTTCCGGTGAACTAAGATTAATATTTGAATATTTTTTCAATTCTATTTGGGAAATCTGACGTAACTTCTTGTATTTGAATGATTGTTTTCCAATTTAAAGTTTGTGGGTTAACCAATTCTAATAATATAACGAAATTAAGGTCCTGATGACTTCTGCATTGGCTCTTGTATGGTGGTTTAGATGTTCTGGTTGTAGAAAATGGTGAACAAGGGGATGAGGAAGTGATGGTGAAGGAGTGGGACCCACATGAAATAATTTAGTTGAAAAAAAGAAAAAGAAAATGTATTATTAAGGCCTCACTCACTCAAATGTAAGTGAAATACACATGCTTTGCCAAGTCAGCATGAGGTGCTTAAATGTTTCACTTATAACTTAAATTAAGTGTCTGAAAAGTCATCTGAGAAATTAGAGTGTCAAACTGACAACTGGCGCCAACTTTAAGGGGCTGCTTATGTATTTTTTACCAGGGTCATCACGGATCTCGGATCACACCTTTATTGCAACATGAGCCTGTTTGGGTGGGCTTATAAGCAGTTTTTTTTTAAAGTAGCTTCTAAGTCAAAAGTGACTTATAAGCCACTTTTTGAGAAGTTAGGAAATAAGTCACCTAAGAGCTTTTTAAGTGGCTTATAAATCACCTAAGAACTTATAAGCCCATAAATTTTTAAGTTACCAAACATTTACTAATGGACTTATAAGCTTAAAAGCCACTTTTAAGCTCACCCAAATGGGCTCCATATCTGATGTCGGGGTGCTTGCCTGGCTGAAGCATCAATCTGAGATATATATGATTGACTTAAGTTCTTTAGAAAACGAGCCTGGTTTAAGTCTAAAGTTGCGGACTTCCAGAATTGCTTTATCTAATTGCCTTTAATGTTTGTGAGTTGATAACGTTAGATGTTTATTAACAATTGTATTGGTCAGAAATCGAATGCAGGCTTATTATACGTGGCCGGTGACATGGTAAACACAACGAAGATATCAGAGTCGATTCAGTCATGGTCTTGTTATGGAATGTTGAATAACTACAGAGAATATCAAACGGTCACTTGATTGGTCGTACATACTATAGAGTCGAGCACCCGATCCTTGTCATAAGATAAGCTTCAACTCTAACCACTTCCGTCATTTTCGGCGGCCGTTGGACGTGGATAACAACATTATCAGATAATGAGGAGACGTGCGTGGGATTGGAGTCATGCTAGGTTTAGGAGTCTTCGACTATAAATAGACCTCTCTCCCCCATTGTATTTTTTACGTTCTTCTGAACACAAGCATCCATGTTAGCAGTTGCAATTTAAATATTCTCATTCAGCCATCACCATAGCTATTTACTATTACTTGTGTATTGTTGCACCATTGTAATCGAGCTTCATCTTGCTTTTCTTTGGAGGAGATGAAGTTCACCTTCCTCACCGAAGCACGAACGCCCGATCGATTCAATAAGCTTTATTGCTTTATTTACTTATTGTTTTCCTTATTATTGTTGTTTCTGTTGTCTTGTTGATTATTGTTATCGCTTTATTCAATTTGCTCTAGTTCAGATCATTAATTCTAAACATCATTAGCTTAAGAACGCGTTTACCTTAATTAATCGATTGTTCGTGCTGGTTGCATGTTCGATTGTTAGCATCCGTTCAGTTTGTTTATTCGATCGCCTAGTTCTAGCTAAATCAATCAAGCAGTTCATTTACTCCTTTCATATAATTAATCAATTATTTGTGCTTACTGCCCATTTACTTCCTAAGTATTTGTTTACGCTATTCTGTTCGGTCGCATAACTTTGATCTATCCAATTAGCTTGTTCGTTCGCCTATCGTCCGTATAGCTAATCTGTTGGTTTGCATATCGTCTGTTTTACTCATCTATCGTCTATTGATCGGATAAATTCAGTCAACTCATTTACTGTCCGTTTTGCTTCTTAATAAATTTTGAACGATTTGACTTGTGAACGTAACTTAGCATCAACCAATTGTGATTTGTAATATAAATTTAATTTAATTGTAATACCTGAAATCGTATTTTAGGAAATACAACAACGATATCAACTACTCCCTCCGGTCCATTTTAGTCGTAAGGTATTCCATTTATAGAAGATCCAAAATGTTTGTCAATTTAGAATATCAAGGTAAAATTTATCATTTCTTTTCCATAATACCCCTAATATTAAATGTTATTGAAAACTACAAACACCTCAATATTAGTAGCTCTTTCTTGAAAATACCAAGAAGATAAAAGAGTAAATTAGTAAAAATAATATGTTTATTTATGATTTCTTTAGGTGTGTGCAAAGTCAACCCTTACAACTAAAATGGACTGGAGGGAGTATTTTCTTGTTGTCCTGGTCCATTGCTCACGTTATGTGATTTGTTTAGAAAAACATTTATGTGATTCAAGAATTTGCTTCTGTTATTCATTGAAGATTCCTCAACTTATAATTGTCTTGTGTGTAGTGGATTTAATTCAAGAAGGTTCTACATTAGTCCACACTCCGATCCTCACTATAGCTAAAGTTGACATGTTCAAAGGATCGATGAGGCTTGCTGTCGATAGATTTGGCTGTGTTGAAGTTGGTGAACCTGCCAGTTTCTCTGTGGAGCAAGATACTAACATGTCCTTAATTGAGTTCGAGCGTGTAGACGTTGTTTTGTAGCTCCGAAAGAGAGCAAAGACCTTTAGTACAAAGCTTAATTTTATCTCTTGGATACTTGTTACCATATATTTCTCTTCACATGGTGGAAGAATTCAGACTCTTATACCCAGAGTAAACATTTTGTAGTGGAGGAACAAGCTGGAAACTCTTGTTTGCCTTTTTGCTTGTGGGAGGATTTAGAAATTACAAATCACTTCATAGTTACATTTTGTTTTGTAGCTCATTTCAAGTTCATTGTTTACTCTGTATTTTTACTTTTATTTTTCCTACTAAAAAGGGAAGCAGCTTGACTATGTAGAGAAAAGAGTTTGCTTTTGATTGCACTTTAAATGGACATTTAATCCAAAATCTTGTCTGGAGTGTCAAGAACTCAAGACAAGTAAAAAGAAAGAAACTATATATCTTCAAACCACAATCCGTCTTTCTTTTTCCTTCTGGATATTGTATCTTTTATATATTCTTGTTAACAATTTTGAACCTTTGGTGAGATTATCATTACTTTCTAAAATGTTAAGATCTTTTGTTTTAAAAAGCAGCATAATGTTTGTCTTAATCGACTGTTTATTTCTCTAAGGCTGTGGAAATAAACATTGATGCTTTCATCAAAGATAGGTTGCGTATATTACAGCCGTCTAGGTGTTGCGCTTTCTCGGACTCTATATGAACGCGAGATGCTTTGTGTATCTGACGGTCTCGTTTTTTAAATTTAACATTGATCTTTTGTCTAATTTTGAACACTCCTATTTACTTTTTAATCTATGTCATTTCCAAAAAGAAAATGTTAAAAAATATCATACATACAAATGTAAAGATAAGGTTGCGTACAATAGACATCCACCTTTTGTCATAGGCCAACACTCTGTTTGGATGGTTGTTACCCGTCGTTTCATAATGTGTTGTATTGTATTGTATCGTATGGTACTGTATCGTACTGTATTGTACAATATTTGGATATACTATATTGTTTACCGTGGTTTAATAATTGAAAATAAGGTAAAAGAAAAAATAGAAATACTAAATAATAAGTGAGGGCATGATGTGTAAGAAAAATAGGTAATGACGCGATCCCACCAAATCGGTTGTTACATAAAGTGACAGTTTTCATGGTTACATAACCACGAATTTAACGATACCATACAATATTAATTAAAAAAATAACCAAAACAAACATCGTAACCATGGTAACAATACAATACCATACCATGGGTTACAACCATCAAACAAGCTGTAAGACTCATATATAGGTTAAGCTAATCATTTGTCTTTTTCGTTTTTAGTCTACGATAAAAATTGGATGGCATAGAGCATGTATGGTGAAGAATTATATGTAACGAATAATTGGTGTCCATTGTAACTCATTTCAGCAATAAATATCCTAAACATTTATGATTATACATTTCTCATTGAACGGCAAGGAGTTACTTATAACATCATTAAATTCCAAGGGAGTTTAATCCAGACTTAATTGAAGCCTCTTTACGTATTAGTCTACCTATAAATATGACACAAAATTCATTACATTGCAATATACAGCCATTAAAAGAAATCTCTAGTAAACCAAGATGGCAAAGTTCTACAAATTTTCCATCTTTGCAACTTTGTTTGTCTTCACATTTGCGACTTCATTGGAAGTTGGACTTTCCTCGTCTCCTAAACCAAGTCAATATCATAATATTCCATTATCATACTTAGCTCCAAAGCTGGCAATTGATCCTCATTCTAATTCAAAATTAGCTCCAAAGCCTTCACAAATTAAACATCTTCCAACACATTTGGCTCCTCATTTGCATGTGTCTTCAAAATCAATTCCTCACTCAACTATTAAGGTGACTAAAACATCACCTTCAAAATCTGAATTTGCTCCTAACCCTGCACCAAATAAACATTTTCCAACACATTTTGCTCCTAAAACCTTGAGTAATCTTCATTCAAAACTAACACCAAAGCCTAGTAGAAAAAGCACATCTAAGTCATTCTTGGCTTCTCATTTTCAAGTGTCTTCAAAGCCGACTGCTCATTCAACCTCTAAGGTCACCAAAATATCTCCTCTCAATTCTAAATTTACTCCTAACCCTGCACCAAGTAAACATTTTCCAACACATTTGGCTCCTAAAAGCTTGAGTAAACAAAACCTTGCTCCAAAATCATCATTTAAGTCTTCCTTGGCTCCTCATTTTGATGTGTCTTCAAAGCCAATTCCTCACTCAACCGTTAAGGTCACAAAACCAATTCCTTCTAATTCTAGATTTGCTCCTAACCCTGCACCAAGTAAACATTTTCCAACACATTTGCCTCCTAAAAGCTTGACTAAACAAAACCTTGCTCCAAAACCATCAACTAAGTCTTCCTTGGCTTCTCATTTTGAAGTGTCTTCAAAACCAGCTTACTACATAGGCCCTAAGGTGGCAATAACATATCCTTTGACGTACCCTTCTAATACCAAAGTTTCTCTCAAATCTGCAACAAATAAACAATATCTTTCAACACCTGATTTGGCTCCTAAAAGCTCAATTAGTAAACAAAATACTTTCTCAACAAAGCCAGTTACTGGCCTAAACCGCGAGTCTAAGTTTCTCCTAATAAAAGATCCTAAGTTTCTTAACAAACCTCATGATCATGTTACCCCTGCACAACCAAAGAAGCACCATTTTTCTCCACATGATCTAGCTCCAGAGTCTTCTGTTCTCACTAAACAAAAAGTTCTTCCAAAGCTTGCACCTAAATCAACAAGGAAGGTTTTTCTTAAACATGGCACTCATTAGAGAGGAATACTGTGGTTAATTTCTTGCCAGGAATGAAAACAAGTTGAGCATGGTTCTATATCTGTTACTTATGATGATTAAAAATTGTAGGAGAAATTTATTTGTATGAAAATATACTTAGCTTATTCCCTGTATGGTGTAATGGACTCGATAAATAAAGTTCCAATTTGTGAAAATGTCGTAGTTCACTTTTTAACTCTATGAGCTATATTTATTTTTGTCACTAAATAAAACCCAAACTTGTGGCTATTTAGTTAATTTATCGTATGATCAATCAACTTTAGGGCCACAACTTGTCACAAAATTGTCCTTTGTCACATTTAAATTAATTAAAGTTACCATTATAATAATTAGGGCCACAATTTGACATATTATAGTAATTGATATTAGTTATTACTATATAACGGTAAAGTCACAATCCGTATAAGCTCGATATTGATCCACAAATAATCTTCTGAGTGGAGCCTCGCGGCCAAACTTAATAACATAAATTTTAGAAAAGTTTGCAGAACAATAAATTGCCAGCTCATATTGTATTTTGTGTTCTTAATAAAGGATTCAAGCTACCTGCTATGTTACTATTGGAGTTGGCATAAGGACGGTTAAGGATTCAAAGATAGCGAGTACCATTCTTTATATCTATTCGAAGCCACACAAACAAAATATGCATAGGGTCGAGTCGCATAACAAATAAGTTTGGTTTGAGTCAATTATTTTTTTCACTTTGAGTCAATTATTTTTTTCACGTTAATTTTTAATTATATATTTTGAAAGAACATTGACAAAATATAATAATGAATGAGCGCCCCAATTTTAAAAATTTGCTCAAAAGTTAGCACAACTACTATATATTGTTAATTTGACTAGATTAATTTACCTTCAATCGGAAGCGGACCTAAGATTTCACAATTCCGGGTGCACCACATATTTAATAATAAAATCTACCACTAGTTAGAGATAATAAGTAAGCACGCACATTCGGCCGTTTGGTATGTTCGGACAACTTTAAGTTATTTGTTCAGTTTAATAAGTTCTTTGGTTCAAAAATATACGAACCGTCACTGAACCGAGCTTAAATAATTTAGTTTTTATCTCTTGATTTTCAAATAAATAAAATTAAAGGAAAAGGAAAAAACTATGTCATCAAATTAGAAAAAAGAGAAAGAAGTCGAAACTGTGACATTTATCCTAAACTTCACCACTGTTAATCAAAAACAAGAAAGAACAATTAGAAAGGAAAGAGGAGCACACAAAGGGAAAAAGATGAGTAATTTACTTATATTGTCACTCAAATTTGAAGAATGAGTGACCAAAGTCACTTTGCTTTGATTTGTACTAATAAAGTCATTCAACTTAAGGTAATTTTCATTAAAAATCATTCTAGCCGAATTTTGTGCTATCACTCCACCGAAACTTTGACTAGGCTTTTTAATATTTATTTATATATATGTGGGTCCGCTTTAATTGCCAGGTAGTATTTTTTTAATAAGTTGATTTATTTTTATAAGACAAGAAGTGATTTAATTCTTCAACTTTTGATTTACTTTTGTAAACTTTATATTTTAAAGAACATTTGATGTCTCTTGTACAAGTCTTATTTTTAAGATTATAAATACTTTATACGAAGTCTTGCTCGTAAATATAGAAAAAAAAGTAATAATAATAATGTTGATGACTCGATATTAATTTTTATTAAACATATAACGCCATTTCATAAGTTTCACCACAATGGGAAAGGAGTACAAATTATAACTTGGAAAAGATAGAACAATCAAAAGCAAAAATACAAGTGATTCTCAAAGGTAACAGAATAATCAAAACATGGAAACAAAGATAAACATGGCATTAAGAATGTTGATTATATGACCATTCTCTCTTCAAACCCGTTGCTTAATAACAAGGAATGAAACAACCAAACCGAAAAATCCCATCAACATTGAAGGGAATGAACTGGTGATGGCAATGGAGGGTTCAGATGGGCCCGGGGCGGAGGCGGGGGCATGGTGGTGACCCTCATGTGCTACCACAACAGACACCATGAATATAACACAAGCAATGAAGTTGAAAGCAGCTACTGAAACTTTCAAAGCCATTGCCTTTGTTTTCAAGATTTCAAATGTAGTACTAACTTTGTTTGGTGAGAATAAGAATGTTTTTAAGCTTAAATTGATTGTGTGTTTTGAGTTCTTCGCAAAATGTACACTTATATACTAACTTTTCAAGGTGGTGTCTCTCATTGACAAGTTCGTATTATCATTCTTCCATTGACTTCTCCTATTAAATTTTTAATTTACTTTATCTCTCTCATATTTTTTTTCTGTGGCAATATGTACTATAATTTGTGCAAGTAGCTAGATGGTGGAGATCATTTCAACCATTTCTTGTAAGTTGGTTTTTAATTACTTACCATACATGTACATGATCATATGATAATATGTAGAATGACACGAATAAGTGCTCAATATATTTATAAAAGAACTAAGAAAAACAACTATGAGTTGTAATAATTAGACAAAGTCCAATGGACTCGGCCTTGATGGTGGTTATGAACGTGAGAACAAATAAATAAGAAAGCATAGATCAGGTGATAAAGATATGTCAACCGCAAGTGGATGTCCGTTTTATCATTTGAAAAGGCGAATTAGGAAAATATAAAAGTTATAATGAAGTGTGCATAATTTTAGAAATTTATAAAGAAGATAAAAATAAAACTGGGAAGTAATGTTAGTTGCCTCTACGCTTGGAGAATTAATATAATGTAAAACAAATTTCTGCTTACTGCTTCCACCATTAGAAGGTCAACAGAAATAAAGTACATTTGTTTAATTATAAACATAGCAAATAACATGAGATTGCCTAAGAAGCAGACTACAAAATAAAAAATTAAAAACAAAAACGAGTTGGTAATATTTTTGTCATCATACCTAAAGAAGTAAAACTTTTATTCATAAAAGAAGTGTAGGAAAATTTGATGGTAGGGATAATTAGATGTCTGTGCTCCCTTAACCACTCATATGTATACTCTCATGAATATCATCTTAGTTAATAACGCGATCTGGATTAGTACTCGAAATTGGGGAGGATTCACAATCAATATTAGGAGCTTGAAGTATTTCAAAAGAGCTTGAAAGTTAAGAATCAAGTCAAGAATGGCCAAAAAGAGAAAAGGAAAGCTTGCAGAATTATGGATTTCTGAGTATGCATGGCTATCGCAAGACTCAGAGCGCGTTCACGAAGAGCAATCCGAGAAAGGGCGCGACTGCAAGAAACTCAGAGCGTCGTTGCGATGGAAGAACGTCAAGTTATATTTTGCGATTGCGCAACTTCAAGCGCGGTCACGATGATCTCAGAGAATTAATGGCCGTGGTCGCAAAGATATAGAGCGCGGCCGCGTTAAAGGGCACCAAAGACCAGATTTCCAGAATTAGCATTAGGGTCTATTTAGTCTATTTATCATTAAATTTGGTAGTTACTATAAATAGCCTAATTGTAGGGTTTCGTGATTAGATTTTGTTGATTAATGAATGATGAACTCCTAGGTGAGTGTGTGTGGGTAATAACCCTTTATCTTTTCTTGGTACTCTCCTTAATATCTCAAGTATGAGATGATGTAATGTATGAGTTCAAGTCTCTTCTTCCTTGGATATTGATCTTGTGATTGTATTGTCTAAATTAGGATGTTACAATTTATTTGTAGTGTTCTAATCTACTTGCAATTAAGGGATTTAATTCATTTCTTTCTTCTCTTTGATTATTTGTTTAACTAGTTAATTTAATAGCTAGTTAGATATTTTATTTCTACATATCCTTTAATTAATTTTCTTTATTTTTTCAAATTTGGTAGTGTTCTTGAGTGTTGAAGAACATATTCTTCAATTTGTTTGAATCTCTATTTTTCGGTTTATATCAGTTAATTTCCTAACGTGTAACCATTATATATGTACAATCAATCTATAGTGACAGTAGTAGTCTGAAAATATTCATGGTTGTTATAATGGCATTGTGTATATACTGCATTTGACGTTTACACCTTACTAAACTGTTATATATATACTAAAAGTACACAAGATTTTTTTTCTGTTTCTGTATTTTTATGTTATAAACAAAAACAAAATACTTATTAAATTTAAAATCTCAAATAGATATTTAAATTTTATTAATTAAAAATTGAAATACTGATACATTATCAATAAATTCATAACAAATTGTATTGTACCTTCAAAGGACCATATGTATTTAAAATGAATTGAAACTAAAAAAATAAAAATCAAGTTTGATATAAGAAATCTACAATTGCAGTTGTTTCGTAAATTTCAGTTTCAATCAGAATTAGCATAATTATAGTGAAAAATAAAGTATATCAATATTTGAGTATGGTTGTTATAGAAAAGCAATTTACAAACAATGTATCATCATATGAATGTCATTATTATTATAGGTAGAATGTTATTAAGGGAGTAAAATACAACATGAAAACTTGATTCTAAAGAAAATTAAGATATTATAGTAAAATATTGTTATAGCAAATGACTGTTATAGAGTAGTTTGACTGTATCTCTTTTACTTAATATAGAAATAAGAAAATATAAGTCACTCCTAACAAACCTTACATATGTGTTGTTAGCTTGGATAGAACGTAATTAAACCATACATATATTCTGATAAAAGCTCTTCAGAGAATTAGTGTATCAATACATCCATGGTAAAAAGATAAATTTTGGTAGAGATTTCAATAGCTTTTTCATGAAAGTCAGTCGTCTTTGAATTTCAAAAGAAAAAGAATAGATGAATATACAAATTCAACGTATGCAAAAACGTGACCTCAACATTCAAAATGTCTAAGCTCAAGAATAAAGAATAGATCTGTACTGCATTTGAGCTGGTGGATTTAGTCAAATTGGCTCTTTGTATTTTATCATGCTGATCCATTGACAAACAAAATATGTCCTCCTTATAAAAAGTTCAATTAGAAACTATCTTCCACAGTTCCACCTTCCACGACTGATCAAGACATTCTTCAGTTTTCCCTTGTTCTCTTTTAATTCCTTTTTTGAATTCCCTTTTTGTATACTAGTGAAGTAAGTAAGTAGGTAATTAAGGCCAAGTATTCTACCACATAAGTACTTCGATGTGAATAAAAGACACTTCAAAGTTGTTCTTGAACTAAGCTGACGAAATACGAGTGGATCAGAAAATTTTCGCAAAATTGGTATTGCAATATTGGGCAAACGAATCAAGGGTGACTTATAATAAAATAATAGGATTCATTTCTTACATAAATTAATATTGTTCAAAAGAATTGATAATCACACAACGTGAAAGAATCAGCAATCTAAGCTAGCGTTTGTACATAGATTTGGTTGAAATGTGAGAATTTGAGTTTTTGAAATTGAGTTGAAAAAAAAGTTGAAGTTTGTGAGTGGGAAAAAGTATTTGAAATCTTGGTTTCAGAATTTGGCCAAGTTTTATAGACAAACAAATTTTTCCCAAAAAATGCTCTCTAAGTTTTATAAACAAACGAGAGCTTAGTGTTTATATTTATACCAACTCAGTGAATACATAATATATACGTCTTCATATAGAATTGTCTTTTACCTAAATAAGATGTCGTCATTAAGTTTAATCTTTTTATTACTTTACCATGATAACTAATTAAATTAATTTGGTATAAATATTCGGTAGACATATTCGGTGCAGGTAGACGTTTAATGTTGCACAACCAAGAGAACGTTACGTTGTTAAAACTTTTCTACTTATTGTGACATGAATGTTCAATGTGTACTTGTGTAGACCACACTTTAAACGACAAAAATCAAGGACCAATTATGGAGCTTTCAAAATCATCAATTCGATTTACTCCAGAAATTTGCAGTCTGTCGACCTATTTGAAGTTCAACCTATCGAATTACCATCTAATTAATTTCATAGCCTTGTAATGAAGGCAGAAAATTAATCAATAAGTATATATAAACAAAACATAAAGTTGGCTGATTAAAATGAAATCCTTAAAACTCAAACACTCGGCAGATCGAGGGGAATCTGAGGGAGAAAAGAACATACAAGGAAATATATTACACACCAAAGAGAACAAGTGAAACAAACGATTAAACTGAAAGCAAATTAAACTGCATGACTTAAATCCTTTCTCTGATGATAACAAAGAAAGAAATGATGAAAGAAACAAGTCCTAACAGCAGTGCTGGAGAAGAATTATTGGTGCCAAGATTCTTTGAGGGATAATCGTCCGAAGATTCACCATAGTTTCCTACTGAACGTGCTACAGAAACAGCCACCAACATTGCCAAACAAGCAACCACCATTAAAGCCGAACCTCTAAAACCCATGCTTATAATGCCAACCCAGGTTGCAGCTTAATTAACTTAAAGTTGAAACTTTATTGAGATGCCAAAAAAACTCCATCTTTACGTATATAGAAATAACGTGAAGAAGTTATATATGACCAATTCTTTCCTCTAGTAGGTTCCAATATCATTATATAGTCAAACATCTCTATTCTGAGTAAAATATTGTTATAAAGAATATATACTAACCAAAGTACACTTGGATGTTAAAGTGAAATATTGTTATAGATGATGACACTTATAGAGAGATCTCACTATGATAAGTCGGTTTGTGGCTTAGTTTTAATTTTGTACAATCTTGATCATAATTAATTAGTACTCTTAGTGGAATTAATTTTGATTGCTTATTTTATGTATTATTTATCATGTGAGGATTCACATGAATTTCACAAGTTTTACACCAGCTGCTAGCCTACCTCAACCCTCATCTTTAGAACTTCTAGCACATTATAATTTTGTATAATTTTGTATGAGATCAGTTTAAATAACATTATAATATGCATGTTCAGTAAGGATTTATATAGCTGACCCCAACTTGTTTAGGATTGGACAATAATTATTGTTGTATTTTATGTGTTACTCTTAGCTTATTAGTATTATATAAATATCTGACGTGGTATGCAATACTAAATACATATATAGGAGTAATATCTTATAATAACTCATTCTTTAATAATAAAATTGATTTACCTCGAAAGTCTAGGAAAAAAAATAATGAATAATTTCAAGACCGACTTCAATTCGAATTGCTTATATATCTGATAAATATGATGAAAGAACATGGCAATAACACCATCAAATCACAGTCTATTATTAAAGGAGGTAAATAAACCAATAACGTTATAAATGAAATAAACTTGGCTGATTAGAAGTACAATCCTTAAAACCCAAAGCAATCAAGAGAGTACAAGAACATATATTCCACACCAAAGAGAAAAATGAAACAAAAGATCATTAAAATGAAAGCAAATTAAACAGCTTCATAAGTTGCATCTTTAAAAAATATTCAAATTCTTTCCCTGATAACAAGGAAAGAAATGATGAAAGCAAGAAGTCCTAACAACAATGTTGGAGAAGAATTGGTGGAGCCAACATTCTTTTTGGAAGAAGAATAAGAATCATCATAAGAACCTCCATATTGTGCTGTAGCAACAACTACTAACATGGCCAAAAATGCAACCACCATTGTAGCTGAAACCCTAAAACCCATGCTTACAAAAATAAGTTGCAGATTTGCAGCTTAATTTAGATTAAAGTTGAAACTTTATTGCGATTCCAACAAATTTAAGCTCCATGCTTATATATAGAGAAAGAATAAAGAGAAATGACCCATTGCTTTCCCCTAGTTAGGTGCCAATATTATTATAATAATAAGTAAAGTTGGCGGAATTATTATTTTTTGGGTTTGGTTTTATTTGTATACATTATACTAACAACTTTGATCATGATTATATGATATCAACAATTTATCGACATTATAAAGTTCCGACGTGGTTGGGTCATGGGCATATCATATTTGTGCCCAACTAATTTGGCTAAGAACGTGGATTTAAGTAAGCCTATAAAAGCGCAAATATTATATTGGAGGGTAATTGAGATATCTCTATAAAGCTGCAGGTGATAATTGAGCAATCAAAACTCTAAAAAATCAGTAGGTACTAATTGTCTGAATTTACTTTGCAACTGCATACTTTTAATTTCAGATACAACTTTTTCCTTTCATATTTTAGCAGTTCCAAAAACAAACTATAATACCTTATAAGAATATAATTGCGACTTGCGAACAATTAGAAAACATTATAGAATGACGATAACATGCTTAGGATGTTCGGTCAAAACTTATGGACACTTAAACGACACATGCATGATTTGCTTGTCGGATTAGACTTCGTGAACAATTTAACTAGGATAAACATAATGAAAGATAGTACAATGGTTAACTCGTCCAACTGAAGTTACGAACAATTCGATAACATATGCAAAATTTTGTCAATCAGGCTGTTATGAACGTTGTTACTGGCCTGAAAGAGCAGCAGGATATCAAGATATTAATTGATGGATTTGGGCTTGGTATTAATATGAGGCTTAGCCCAAGTACTACACAGCAACATGAGCTTTAATTGGGATCCGGGTTGAATATTATAAATAGGAGAAAGAGTAAAGAGAAGAGTATGCAAATTGTGAAATGCCTTTGGTAAAGTCTGTGCTTCTCATACCAAGTTCTTCCCTTCCTATCCTATCTTTGTTTTCCAGTATCTTTACTTTGTGCCCTGTTCTTTTTTTTTTTTTTTGGTAACAAATGTAAAAATTACCATTAACAAACAAAACAATACACCTAAAGAGCACCTTGACTATGGATGGCTACACCATTTGCTAAGGCCTCCAACAGAATAACTAATTACATATTGTCTCTATCCAACTTCTACTCCTACTTGCTCTTTTAGAAAATTGGAACATATCTATCCTCTCACGGATTTCCTTTTGTATCTGTGACACTATAAACTCTCTATGCACTGTTCTTCCCTGAAAATTTATTCAGTTCCTAGTCCTCCAGGTATAGTATATAATAGCTCCCAGAACTGCAGCAACCACCTCCTTCTTGAACTTCTTCCAATGCTTATTTCTAATCCACAGTAAGCTTTGCAATACTCCCATTTGTGGGAATATCACATTCAGCCAGCTTTGCATCATCTGTTTCACTCCTTTAATCCAATCACAATCTGCAAACAAGTGCTGATGTGTTTCAGCAGCTCCAGTGTCACACAAGCAACATAGTTGGTGTTCGACATTAATATGCATATGCACAGCCATCTCTGCAAGCTATCTGTCTATACTTGGTACCATGCAGAAGATGGAGGTAGCACAACTTATTTGGTGTTCAGTTGCAGTTCCCAAGCATAGATTTATTACGTGGCTATCTACTCAGGGAAGACTCCTCACTAAGGACAGGACAACTTATTTGGTGTTCAGTTGCAGTTCTCAAGCATAGATTTATTATGTGGCTATCTACTCAGGGGAGACTCCTCACTAAGGACAGGCTTGTGCATATGCATATTAATGTCCTGTTCTTATTGAGGCGTTAATTGTCAATTTTTATAGTAGTGTTTACTACACAGGCTAAGCTCGTGACCAATCCAATTGTCCCAAGTTGTTCAACTATATCTGTGAACACAACACAAGGAGGGTTTTGTCCATCTGAATTAATATTGTTACAGATTTCAGAGTATCAAGTTTCTCCCTTCGTCCAACATTTTCAACAAATTGTAAAGTACAATGTTTGCATTCTTTCTGGTGTGAAGGTCAACATTGTTTTTATAAAAGCTTCCTTAAACAGGGAGAAAGTACAAGTAGTAGCCTCAAATCATCCTATTTGAGAAAAATCTTGAAGCCCAATAGCAGTGTAGAAGCAAGCCTGAATTTCTTAAAAACACTAATTTACGGAAATAGGACACTCTGGTTCTACTCTCATATTTTTAGCCTCCAGAAGCAAATTTTTATATTCTTAACCCCATAGCCAGGCTTCTGTGCAAAAGTTTCTCATGATCATGACAACTTTCAGGAACTTTCGAGCTAAAATCTGGCGCTTGTCAACTAAGCTCCCATTTGGACATAGAATTTGGGAGCTATATTTGGCATATTATTTTGAATATTTGTTTGTCTATAGACTATAGGTTTGTCCAAATCTTGAACCTGAGAAACTTCAAATTCTCAACTAGTTTTTTGGGATTTTGGGAAAATCACTCACAAAATTTCTAACTTTTTTATAGTGAAATGTATGTCCAAATACAACTTCATGTTTCAAAAACTATTGTTCAGCTCAACTTTAAAAAGTCAAATTTTCAAATTACAACCAAATTTATGCCCAAATGCTAGCTAAAATTTTCTGAGGGCCCTGCCAATCTAAAACTGTGAAATTCTTTAAATAAAAGCCAAAAGTGTGACGGCATAATCTAATCTGTCCATTACGCACAAAATCTCTAACATTTTCTATGCTAAAACTGTAATTTTCTCTAATAAATCTCCTCTTACACATCGTCCCCACTGACCGGCCCAAAAGATTTTATTGAGAACATCATCACTGTAAACGCCGTGCTTTATCTCTTCTCACTCATTCTCTCACTGAGTCACTCAGAAAACTCAATGGGCTCACTTTCTACCCTTTCTCTCTGCTCTCATCATCCTACGGTACTTTTACTCCTCTCTTTTATATTCCATTTTTACACTAATAAACCATAAACTGAATCCTCTTTATTTTTTGTCCCTTTTTTGTAGGTGAATTTTGAATTTAATCGGAGAAACTTGGGGTTTGCAAGCTCAAATAGCTATGTGTTGCTTTCTTTTTTGCCGGGTTATTTCAATAGAAGAACAAAATGCTTGCAATTAAAGCGTGTAATTGTTAAAGCAGCAGCTGCAAGTAGTAGTAGTGGTTCTCCGAGACGTTCTTCGAATTCTCGGAGAGTATATAAAGAATCACAAGCACAAGGACTTGCAATTCCTGTTGATCAAATTGCTTCTTTTGTTGTGCCTGCTGGTGCTTTTGTCCTTATCTCTTTCGGTATTCACATTTTGCCTCTTCATTTGTACTCGAGTTGATAGGAAAACGTAGAGGTCGAGGATTAGGATAGAAGGTTAGGTAGTAGGCAAATGATTGCTGACATATTACAAGGTTAGGTAGTAGGCGAATGATTGCTGACATATTAGCCTTACTATTCTTATCCATAATTAGTTATACCTTGCATGTTTTCAAATAATTTTCAAGTCTAGGGTCTATCGAAATCAGTCTCTCCACCTTGGTGGGGTAAGGTTTGCGTACATATCACCCTCCTCAAACCCCACTCGTGGGATTTCACTGGGAATGTTGTTATTGTTGTTTTCCTCGCATTCTATTTTGATGTGATTGTGTTTGACTGGGCACGAATTTTAATACTCCCTCGTCCCAATTTATATGACTTAGTTTGACTAGGCACTGGGTTAAGATAGAGACTGAGACTTTTGAAACTTGTAATTTAAAATAAATCATAGAAATTTGTTTGTGAATCATTTCGTAAAATAAAATAATTATCAGATATGGAAATGTGTCATTCTTTTTGAGACGGACTAAAAAGAAAAGCGTGTCATATAAGTTGGGACGGAGGGAATAAAACGAAAGGTTTTTCAATTTATGGTCTAACAAGCCACTGGGTATTTGTCCGGCTTTAAAAATCATGTTATTAAGGTTCATCACTAATTTAAATAATTATGTGAGGATTCATTATGAAATTGGATAGTTTTTTTGTTGGGTGCCGACCTACCGCAACCCTTCTCTTTTATTTGGGGTTGGGACCGGCAATGTGAGCAAACTCACGCAGGTCGAATTAGATAGAATTATCACTAACGTAAATAATTCATACCCTACAAGCTACAGCCACTACTATTACTGCTATACCTCAATCAAGAACAAGTTGTGGGTATTTTACACTGTTATTTAGCTGGTTCTAGCAAATCACTTGACTATCTATTTCATGTTACCAGGTCATGCTTATTGTAGAAAGTTACCTCTAGTTGTTTTAAATAATCTAATACTGTAGAAAAAATTTACGCCGTCAGGTTATAGAATAATTGTCTATTTCATTGAGGGTATGAAAGTGATCTTACTAAATTTAGTAATTGGGTCACTTGCTGCCATTACTTTACCATCTAGCTTTTACTCCTAATAACTTTGTTAAAAAGATGCTTGGGCGTGAGAGTGGAGAGATTGATTGTGGAAAGTGTTGGAATATTTAACATAAGAAAGGTAGCAATTGGAGCGGTAACGAAAATATGCAGCTCCAGTGTTCGCCTTTTATTTTGTAGCTGTTCGTGATTGTCTTTTTTATTTTCTGTTTCAGTATCTGAGATTATCTTTACATCTTGTTGCATCTAGATTGACCTCAATCAATGTCAATGCACCTAACACCTCTGACAGGATAAATAAAATTGCAATATGGTAAATTTGATCATTGTTGTTCTTGTACATTTCCTCTTTGCCATGCCAAATTTGTGGTGTAGGCGAGGGTTTAGTATTTGGAGCAGGGGGCAAATTTATATGGTGTTTGAGTAATGGAGGATGGGGGAAGAGGTCAGGTTTAGTATTTGGGGCAGGGGGCAAATTTATATGGTGTTTGAGTTATGGAGGATGGGGGAAGAGGTCAGGTTTCATGACATTATGTAAGAAAACGTCGCTTTCAACTTTAGCCTGTCATCTTTTTTCGCGGAGGTTGAACATGTTGGCTAGACTGATATATGACCCTACCTGTGAAATGTGACCGATATAGCAGTCTTAAATAAAAGGAAGATTCTCTATACCGTACTAATCTATGTGTTCAGTTGGCAGTTTTGTGGAAGCTGGTGGAGAAAATTCTTCTACCCAAACCAGCCAAGACTTCAACAGAAGAAAGCAAATCTACTCCTGGAGTGAAATGGTCCTTTGCCCCTGGGACAAACTTATTGCCTGGTTTTGGTGCAAAGGTTGAAAGAGAATCCAAATTGAGGCTTAATGAGTTCGCTAAAGAGCTTAGATCTTTCAGCATTGTTGACATGTCAGGTAAAATTGCACTCTACTGCTTCAGATATTAAAGTTGGTGTTTAATCTATTCTAAACAGTGTTGTAAATACGTATTTTACTTTAATAAAAAAAGGTCAAGAACTATAATAACTTATGGTTATCAGAAAAGTGTGTTGTTTGCAAAATAATTGCCTAAATTTGTTGCCTTCTAAGCTCCCCTCAAAGGAACATACAATTGATACCTTGCTTTGCTTAATAATGGCGTATTAAGTAAATTCCTGCTTTTTGCAAATTTATTCCCCACCCACCCATCCCCCCCACCCCCCAAGAGAAGAAAAGGGCAACACACCACCCAAATCTTTGCCTCATTTTCCCTTTTTTCTGACTAGACATGCTTTTCATACTGATTAAGGAATTAAAATTTCAAGTTGCAAGGTGCTTTTGGTTGAACACGTAGTGTTTTGCAGGTCGAAACTTTGGAGACGAGGGGCTCTTTTTCCTTGCAGAGAGTTTAGGATGGAATCAGGTAAAGCATATCCCCCCCCCCCCCCCCCCTCTCCCAACCCTCTATCTGTACGGAGTTTGACATTATCCATGGTATATCTTGTTAATCTATGAAGATGAAGACATGATGCTTGTAGTGTAGATAAGTAACAAGGAAGACCATAGTTTTTTCTTTTTGTGGGCAGGATTGGTTCCTTACCACTGCACACTTGCTTTTTCGTTGCATGTCCAGACAGCAGAGGAAGTGAATTTTGCTGCTAATGGAATAACTGCAGAGGGGTTGAAGGCCTTTGATGGCATCTTGCAATCAAATATTGCACTTAAGACTCTTAACTTATCTGGAAATGCTATTGGAGATGAAGGAGCCAAGGTAATGCACTGATAATATAGGTGGAATTCGTTGCATTGCATTCTTGCAAGACGGATGGCTAATAAGCCTATCCTAACTTTTCCTGTACACTTGCTTGACTGGTATTCCAATTTAACATTCATATAGAGCTCATGCTTTCTCTTCATAAAAAAAGCTCATGCTTTCTAATGTACTTCTTATCCGCCTCTTGGCATACAGGATCTACATAATTATTTGGTGTTCTTGGTTAGACACTGCATATGTTACATTATTTTGTGTTACCTATTTTCTATTGTACTTCTACTGGTCTTAAAGAAAAGCATCATGCTTCTCAGACTGAGACCTTTAGCATATTTGTTGCTCTCAAATCCAGAAACATCATGCTTAGAAGCTGCTGAATGATCCTTATCCCAAAAAAAAAAAAAAAAAAACAGAAGCTGCTGAATGATTATCTGGAGCACTTTCCTTTCTCTTACTATTGCTTTATGCAATCACCTTCTTGGAGCATATATCGGTTGACCTCACATTTCTTTCTTTTTTACTGGCATTTCTGAGCTGTTCAATTGTAATGTTCTGAAGTTCATTCATAAATTTGCTTTCACAGTGTCTATGTGATATACTGGCAAATAACTCTGGTATTCAAAAGCTCCAGCTAAATAGCACTGGCTTAGGAGATGAGGTTAGCATATGCTTTTAGTATTTAAAGCCCTGTTGCTATAGATCTTCTGCTTCAGATCAATTATTGGTCTATCTGAATTTTGCAGGGAGCGAAGGCTATTGGTGAAATGCTGAAAAAGAATTCAACTTTGCGTGTACTTGAACTAAACAATAATCAGATAGACTATTCTGTATGTTTCCTCACGCAGATTTTGTAATTTGTATTTTCTTAATTTTTTAACTATCTCAGTTTCTGAAGGATAACCTGTTTGATTTGAATATGGAGATAGGGATTTTCAGGTCTTGCGGGATCACTTCTTGAAAATAAAAGTTTGCAATCCTTACATCTCAAGTGAGCAAAATTTCTTCCGCTACCATTTTCTCTTCGCATGTCCATTTGTTGTATTTCCAATTTTTGCAGCTTCCTATTTGTTTTTTTTTTTTTTTGGGGGGGGGGGGGGGGAGGGGGAGGGGTGGTAAGTGGGTTTGAATTTTGAGGGAAAGCATATTAACTTTTATATTCCCTTATATCCTTCAATTTATGTGCTCTATTAAACTGTTCAGTGGCAACTATGGTACTGCTTTAGGGGCTTCAGCATTGGCTAAAGGCCTGGAGGGCAATAAGTCTTTGAGGGTACGTTTCTGATCTATTCCTTCCTCCCATGCACACCCTTCCCCTTTTACTTTTTTCTTTTACCTGGCAAACTGTGAGCTTCCTAACTTGATATTTAGTGAATTTAGTTTCTGTACTCATGTTTCGATTTGATTGCATAGAACAGCTGTTCTTTCCAAATTCTTTAGTTGCTACCTAATTTTCTGTGGCTGCTCAGCTCACACTGCGATGATGTGCTAAAAGCGCGCTTAATGTTATTAAAAATACTTTTTCTGTTTTCCTATTACCTGCGATGATGTGCTAAATGCGCGCTTAATGTTATTAAAGATACTTTTTCTGTTTTCCTATTACTATTTATCCTAAACGAACCCTTGTTTCTTCGACCGTGTTTGATAAGCTTCTTCATGTGCAGGAGCTTTATCTGCAGGGGAACTCCATTGGTGATGAAGGAGTACGGGCATTAATTTCTGGCCTATCTTTGCGGAAAGGTTTGCTTATGACATCATTAACCAGTCTCTTGACATATTTGTGTTGTGTATTGTGCACCTTTTTGGAGTTGTACATATCACCATCATCTACCTGCAGGGAAACTTGTCTTACTTGACATGGCCAACAATTCAATTACTGCTAGAGGTGCATTTCATGTAGCAGAGTATGTCAAAAAAAGCAAAAGTTTACTATGGTTAAATCTCTATATGAATGACATTAAAGATGAGGGAGCTGAAAAAATTGCCGAAGCTTTGAAGGAGAACCGCTCAATAACTAACGTGGATCTTGTAAGCTGTTGTGTCTTATTTTCTATTTATATAATGTTTCCTGTTTTGATCAGGGAGGAGGTTGGGTTTCTATTCAAGCATTATTTTCTTAGTGGTATTGTATAACCGCTGACAGCTGAAATTCTGTGAAAATTTTACAGGGGGGCAATGACATACATGCAAAGGGTATCAGCGCCATAGCAGAAGTTCTGAAAGATAATTCTGTCATTACCTCAGTGAGTTTCATCAATATGTTTCCTGTTACTGATTTCTCGAAAAAAGTAAATATGCTATACTTAAAATTTCTCTCACACAGTTAGAACTTGGTTACAACCCCATGGGACCAGAGGGGGCAAAGGCATTAGCTGAGGTCCTCAAGTTTCATGGAAATGTAAAAGATCTTATGCTTGGTTGGTGTCAGGTAATCGATGAATTATCTCCTATACCTCTCTTTACTGAGCTCTTTAAGCATGCTTACCTATTTTTGTTGCAGATTGGAGCCAAAGGTACAGAGTATATTGCCGATATGTTGAAGTATAATAGTACCGTATCAACTCTCGACCTGCGAGCCAATGGTCTTAGAGATGAGGTTTTGATTCATATTGATAGTTCTTTCATTCTATGCCAATCTTAATTTCCCTCAAAGCACATGACTATTTCGTTTACAGGGTGCGATCTGCCTTGCTCGGAGTTTAAAGGTGGTGAATGAATCTTTGACAACACTCAATTTAGGGTTCAATGAAATTAGAGTATGCAACTCCTTTCACTACAACCTTCTATCTTGAAAATCTTAGCTTCTTGCATCAACTCAGTTTACTTGTACACAGGATGAAGGAGCTTTTGCCATTGCTCAAGCACTCAAGGCAAATGAAGATGTAAGACTCACATCTATAAATCTTGCCAGCAACTTCCTCACCAAATTAGGACAGGTATCTTCAAATGACATCCTATTTTTATTTGCCAATTCAGCTGTTTTTCATGATTACTAGTGCTTTACCACATCTTGGTGGATTTCCAAATTGCAGACAGCTCTCACAGATGCAAGAGACCATGTATTTGAGATGACTGAAAAGGAGCTTGCTGTTATGTTCTAAAATACTGTTCTCCTTTATCAAGTAGGAGTTATATATTTGGGCACTTCCTACTTTCTATTCTTGAGGTTGTGCATGGCTGCATAGATGAGGATTTTGTTTCTTTCTTTCTTTCTTTTTTCCCCCTTTTTTCCTTTTTAGGTAATAGGTAATTCGGAATAGAATCACAGTGCACCATGATATTCTTTCCACTTGAGTGGATCAAGAATCCACCTTTGGTTCCCCTTTTGTGACTCAAGTATTTTGAGTGGGGACTGGTGGGAGTTTTGCTATTGAGGTATATACTGATATTATCAAGAATTTTTGTTTCTTTATCTTTTTCTGCTTGATAATGTAAGTGGCATGTATACAACGATTCTTCAACATTTATTAGGTTATACACACAACAGAACCAGCAGAGTATCCCTATTGAGTACTTACGATTTCTTTTTTAGTAGCTTTTGGTTCCAAATGGCCTTTTAACCTAATTGATGGTGGAGGAGGAAATCAGCTACATTTTAGTCGTTCAACTTTACAAAATTTTGTTAAATGTGATCTGCTTAATGATTATCCTTCCCTTAAAATTAACAGAAGAAAAACATGAATATAATAAAGTAATAGAAACGGAAGTGTACTTAGAATCCACTGTTCAGGGCCAAAAAAATCCGAGACAATGTTTACGTATCCATGTTTAGGTCCAAGACGGGTATCTCTTCCATACTTCCTTGCCACAGTCTGCTGCCTATCACCTTTTTCTCCTAAAGAAAAAGAGGTACTTCGAACTTCCAAAAACTGCTTGTTTTTTCCACTTAGCATCTTATTCATTGAACTTGTAAAGTTTTCAAATTGGAATTTTGTTGGATAAGGTGGCCAGCTGGGGTTTCAGAATCTTTATGGTCAGACGATTCAGTGGATAACGTTTTTCAGGACAGAGCTGGATAGCAAGAAAATGTGGCAAAGGTCTCTGAATGACATGTCTATATGCTTGTGTGCTTGCTGCTTAATTTGAGGAACTACTTCCAGAAAGTAGGGGAGAAGACATTCACAAGAACCCCACAAATACATAAGCATGCAATTAAAAGCCAAATGGTAAAAAGGATATGCACTCAAGAGAAGAGACGAATTCAGAGTTTTATAACTTATAAATGCTAATACTAGATGCTACTATACTTCAAGGTCATGAGCTCCTCTGATTAAATTTTTGTTTCTCATGTCAATTAGGAAGCAAATCATTTTGCTTACTTGTTTGGTCATGTTATCCATTTTTTTCCTTGAACCTCTTGGTGGCCTAGGTTAATCCTTTGGTGTTTTTTGGGTATAGGTCACCTTTTCTTACAAAAAATTATAAAATATTAACTTATATTAATCTCAAGTAAGTTGAAACATGACATTATGAAATGTGCATCTTTAAGTTGCCTCCAATTAGATTCATTTCAGTCTATTATGTAACTTTGTCCGTGGAACTTGCTCACATAGTCGGTCCTCAACCTAAGAAGAGAGTTCCAGTATACTGCCATTAGTAGTATGATGAATCTTTATAACAGTACAAAATAAAATTGGGATCAAAACTTTGTCTTTTTGGCTTTTTCTACCGCTACATTTCCCAGGGTACTGCACATATTTTCAGTAGCCTCCAGCTCAAGCATTAGATCATTACGCGGATATTGTGTCATCTTTTGATTTTCATGGTCCCTTCTTTCCTTATCTTTCAAATTCTTAGTTGGATGATGGAGATTTGAGAGTATGGGAATCAATAGCTCAGACTTTATTTACGAGGAAACCAACTGGATTGTAGCTGGCATTTCTCCACCTTGTCTCCCTTTTTAGCAGATTTTAGAGTACTCTTTCAAGTTTAAAGTACATTAACATCTTTCATTATTCACGTCCTTTAGTTAGTAGTCACAAAGGCAGGCTATACAATGCAAATAAAACAATTTGCACATTGAGAGCATCTTATAATTTCCAATTAAAGGAAATACAATTGTTGTCTCCTCTTAAACCCTACCTTGTTATAATGCATTCTGTGTGAGGTCTGTGCCCTGTGGTGATGACATGTATTAAAATTTAGTAGTACTCCCTCTGGTCCAAAATATTTGGCCATTTAGCCAATCTCACTTGTCCAAAATAGTTGGCTATTTAGAAAAACAAGACAAAATTAGTGTCCTTTTTCCCACAATACTCTTGCTTCTTTATTGTTCCAATCACTTTTTTAAAATAGTGTAAGAAAAAGTAAAGGACAACATAGTAAAATCACTCTCAATTATTACACTTTTTCAACTTGCAAAAGTCAAAATTGCCAAGTATCTTGGACCGGAGGGAGTATGTGTTTATTTTTTATTTTTATTTTTTTTTTTTAACTGAACTTGCAGTATTTAGTGTTCTCACTTGATCAATTCAAAGTAGGGTAAATAGTCTCCCGTAAAATATCAGGGTGTAAATAATTTTTTCGAATAGCTGCAAAAACAACTTAGTATGTATTATCCAATTTCCTTAAACTACTCAAATGTAAAGAGAATTTCATACCCTTCTTCCAAATCAATGAAGTAAGAAAGTAAAAGAATTGGACAGAGTAAATATCCTCAATTAAGTAAAATAACAAAGTTGTGATGGGCACTTGTTAAAGTTTCTACTACACCAGCTGTACATTGAATCTTTGTTTGGTTTGGCACATCATCAACAAATGTTGTCTACTGTTTTTAAATTTTGCCTCAATCCTATTTTCAGGACCATGCTTCGACTATCGAGCCTACTGAAGCCGAAAAGAGCAATATACTTAAAATAACAAATTAGAGAAAATGCAAATTACTTTGTCCATTTTATTCTTTGTATATTTTCTCAAGTTTGCACTCCCACATGATCAGTAAATGTTCATTCCATTTCAAATAAACTTTATCATACATCAGCTGTATATTTTATTGTTTTGATCAGTTAATAAAATTTTCTTCAAGTAAGAAAAATATGAGAAACATGAATCTTGTTAAAATGAAGGGATCATTGTTAAATAATTGTATGTTTCTGAATCATGAGTATCACAATACTCTAGGTATAATCAAATTATAGAGACAAAGAATCTCAGGAGAAGAAACAAATTAAAAAGGAACGTTCGACTACTTAAATCATTGTAATTAAGAGAGTTATCATATCAGTGCTTTGAAAAATGCCTAATAAGAGCCTAGTCTAGCAACACTAGCCCTTTTAATTAGTGTACTGTAACTTCTTCAATTCATTCATTAGCAGGTGATTTCAGAATTATTGTCTACGCTAGGTTTTCGATGACAACACCAGTCGAGATATCTAAATAACTCGAATAGAATCTATGGAGTAAAAAGAAAAGGAAATTGATGATAAAATAGTATGACGTGAAAAAGGTACAAACAATATACGATATAGAGAAAGTGGATAACAACAAAATGCAAAGAAAATATAAATGTAGGGAACCAGGTTGACTGGTCCACTTTTGATGATTAACATAATTAGGCTGTTATTCAAAATAAAAATAGTGGCAATTAGATAACAAGTTTCCTATATAAATTGCAGGGCACTAACTTTCTTACACTCAATAGTCCCAAAGTGGTCATATCCCATAAACTACAAGAAACTTAGACATAACCAAGAAGACATTCTGTCTCATTCAAGAACAAAAATGGCTTCAAGATTGCTTCTATTTTTCACCTTCTTCATCTTCTGCCTAATTGCTCATGTAAGTTATAAACCATCTTTTACCTAACTCACTTAAACTTATATTCTTGGGCATTTTTATCTTTCCCAACTAGTCTAGTAATGTTCTTTGCATGCTTGCAGGTCTCTTCTAATGTTGACATTGAGGATCACCAAACTCAGGTGTTTCTTCAGTTCTCTTTTCCATCATTTAAATACAGTTTCGATGAATAAATGAAACAGCAGAATTGTTTGTCCTAAAAAATTAACTAATCATCCTAGATAAGTTATGGACTATTGGTTAAGGTTTAATGACGTACCAAACTCAAAAAAATAGCTAGAGACGAGTGCATATTTCTCTCTAACCTTTTAGTGATATTGTGTGTGCTCATCTTTGCTAGGTGGTGAAAGGAGCTAATAGGAGGCTCTTGCCTTATGTGGGTAAGTATCCATCAGTTACTTCAATTTTGCTACTTATGTTTTAATAATCTTCATCGGGTCAATTTATGCGTACCTCGATTATTTTAAGGGCATAGTCGCCCTATTACAGTAATAGGTATGTCAGGTTACATCCAAGAGGTTCAATTTATTCTCTACGTCAGAAAATTATACCACATAAATAAGGTCTTGATTCTCATGATTGATATGATGGAATATTCTAATTTAATGGTAAAAGCATTTAAAATTGTTTTTAAGTCATACGTGACATTCAAGTAGTTTTTTTGAGTTCCCTAGCATAAATTCGTGACTCCGCCACTATGTTTAGGAAGACTTCCGCTTTAGAAAGATGAGAATAATTCACTTGAACTAGTTAAAAATTTGTTGTCTATGCTAGGATTTGAACCTGATCATAATCTCTTTTAAGTATTAGTAGTATCTTTTATGTTGTTTGTTTTGGAATATATTGGGAACAGATTGTGGAGGACTGTGCAAAGCAAGATGCGGCATGCACTCAAGGCCAAATCTATGCACTAGAGCTTGTGGGACTTGCTGTGTTAGGTGCAAGTGTGTTCCTCCTGGCACTTCTGGTAACAGAGAAGTTTGTGGTAAATGCTACACAGACATGACTACTCATGGCAACAGGACCAAGTGCCCTTAATTAATTGCAGTACAATGTACTGCTAGTCATAGTTGATCCTGTAGGACCTGATAATAATAATAGTACTCAACTTAGTTCTCAGTTAACATAATTTTATGGATATGTGTTTTTGAGTTTCTGATGTAAAATATAAGTACGTAGGATGGTGGTCCTCTCCAACATAGATATGTTTGGTTAAGTTTAAATTTTAATGTTAGAAGTTTGATTTCAATATTCATGAATAACCTAATCTTGTTCAATTACAGCTTATAATTCAAAATCCATTCGGAAAGTCTTTCGCAAGGTAAGGCTGATGCGTACAATAGATTCGACCTTGCAATGCCGTGAGGCAAGGTTGTACAACAATAGATTCGATGTAAACGAATCCAACCTAGATATTGCACGTAAGGGGAGTTTGGTGCACGAGCTGTCGTTTACCTCGGAAAAGAGAAAGTTCAGTCATATATTCAGAGTTCAAAGATACTTAATTCAAAGCTATCTTCTTAAGATTATTCATGCAAGCAACTTAAGTCCATCGATTGTGTGGAAAACGTCCGAGTCTCCCTAGCACCTCCCATCGACTTGTACGCGTATCAGATATACATATACAAGTTCACCAGCAATGAGAAGTTTGGAAAAATGGTTTCGTCTCGAAAATGGATTCAGTAAAATGGTTGGACCTCACGAAGAAGTTAGGGATAATTATATTAAGAGACACACGTCCCATGAAAATTACCAAAAAGTATCTCTATGTTACAACATTATCCGATCTAGCATCCTCCCTCCTCTTTTTTATTTTTTCTTTCACACATAGCGCCCGCCCTATTTAAAGGAAAAAAAATCCTAGCCCCCATTTTTCCTCTCCTATTTCCTTCATTCACATTTTTCCTCTCTTCTCTTCCCTTACAATATCACCGCCGCCCCCTCCCCCTCCCCCACCCCTTCCACCACTGTCATACCTTCATTCCTTCTCCTCCAAGCCATTGTCGCCAACGTCACAGCCGCAGCCGCCGCTGTTTTTTTTTTTTTTTTGCTTTTTAAATAGCAATGTCGATTTTTCGTTGTATTATTCGGTCAAAACTCCGGTGAGGGTTTGTTTATCATGTTTCTTCTTCTTTTTTCATATTTTTCATAAAAATCCAGTGAGATCTACTAGTTTTTTGTTAAAAAAATTTCTAATGTTTAGATCTAGTGTTTTTCTTGTATAAAACTGTACAAATCTTGTATATTTGTTAAGATTTTGTGTAGAAGCAGGCCAAAATACTGTATAAAATTATTTTTGCGAGTTTATACAATTTTATACATTTTTATACAAGTTTATACAATGTATAAATCTGTATATGTGTATATATACATTGAACAAACATATTCTGTGCACTACTGTAAATTTGTATAAAGTTGTATACGCGTGTATGAACAATGAATAAAGTTGTATAAATTTAAGATTTGTGTTCTATTTATGGATGTTTATATAAAATTTATGTTTTTTGTGTATATTTTTATATTTTCCTTCTTGCATACACATTTTTCTATGTATTTACATGTATAATTTATTATTTTGATAGATTTAGGTGTATAAAATTATCAAAAAATAATTATTTAAATAAATCCACCAATAAAATAAGCAATCCGATGAGATCCCGTGAATTTTCAATTTTTCGGCCATCAGCGGCGTCTGAGGCATGTCAGTGGCGGGGGAGATTGGGGGAGTGGCACCTAAGATTTTTAGTTCAAAGGGTGCTATGTTATGTAATTTAAAAATAATATAGTGCTATGTTATGTAATTTAAAAATAAGGGGTGCTATGAATGAAATATGGCCTCTCATTTGTAATTTGGGTAGTGGGCTGCCTATTTTTGAAAATTTAACAAGAAGTTAACCAAAAAATTTCACCGCGTGCACTCCATGAGGAGTGGTTTCGCAAAAATGACCGCGCTAAGCAATATTTTAGAAAGATATCCTTTTTAGCCCTGAGCCAAGATTTCAAGGCAAAAAACTTGTAAGTCTTGACAATTGCCAATACTTCAAGGGCAAGTACTGTTTTGCCAACACTTCAAGTCTTCAAGATATATGACGAGAATGCAGGGAAAGACTGGAAGGGCAAGTTTTTTTAATTGTCAAGACTTACGACCAAGTGCAGCAAGTATTGCGTTTTGTCAATACTTGAAGGGATAAGTGTTGAAAAGTAGGGAGGTATAAAGGTAAGTCTTGGCCCCGACCTAAAAACTTGACAGAGGTGTTTCCATCCGAATTTTTTTTATTAAATCTTAACGGGGCATTTTTGTAAAACCCTGTTAACGCGGTCAAAAAGGCAAATCATTGTTTATGGTGTCATATTTTTGCAAATAGGCCGAACTTAACCATCCCATGAGCAAGTGTTTACGCTATGTGGTCTTCTTGGCGTACAATTTAAATTTAGCACAAATGGAAAAACTTTTCTAAAAATGGTCTTTATGGTAGTTTCCAGACACTCTTTTTTAACTAAAGTCCCGAAATCCGCGATGGTCCCTCCAAATATCTAGCGGGAGGCTATTTTCACAAAGTTTCTTTAATGGAGGCCAAAATAGGTGGCACTGAAAAAAGGACTACCAGTTGGAACGAAAGATTTACAGAAATAAAGTACTTCATCAATAGCTATTAACTTATAATCCCCTCTAACAACTGTTTCGATGTTTAGTCTTCAATAGAAAAATTTGGAACATTTCCTAGTAGATTGGCAGGACTCCTATTCAAAAACTTCAGGCGAATCTTAGTAAAGGGCTAAAAATTAAACACTTCTCTTTTTGGAGCTGAAAATTAAATACTGGCAATCACCGGGATCACTTAGCAAAATTTAAGGGATAATTACACTAAAAGACAAGTAAAAGACGAAAATTACCAAAAATGACATATTTCTGAATCTTACCCGATCTGTCACCTTTTTTCCGAGATAGCAGTCTGTCGTAAGTTTATACTACAAGTTTATGCAATTTTATACAAATTTATACACGTAAATTTGTTAAATTTGTATGAATGTGCATATGTGAGTGAATAAATCTGTAAATTAAGGATATTTATATGAATTTTTACCCTTTTTTTATGTATATTTTTGTATTTCTCTCATTGCTACGCATTTATCTATGTATATTCATGTATAATTTATTTTTTGGGGGGGAGATTTGTGTGTATAAACTTGTCCAAAGAAATGATTTAGACGCAATAAACATTATAAATTCAGTAAAATACAAAAAAGTAACGACATCACTGGTGGGGGAAGGTGTCTGCCGGCGACTTAGTGGCTGTGTATGAGTTTGGGGGAAGGGTATTTTTTATGAAGGAGTACTAAAATTTGTAATTTTAAGATTGGGTGCTATGCATGAAAAAAAAATATAGCATTTTGTTTGTAATTTTGGATAGTGAGCTGCCTATTTTTAAAAATTTCCCAAAATTTTAAGGTTTATTTAGGGGGATTTACGGAAATAGAACATATAGGCAGTGATTTGGACCTTTGCTCCCACTTACAAAGTGTTTAAAACTGGTCTCATGTGCATGAAAGTTAATGGTATTTACTGCTCATTGACGTTGAGCATAAGTTTTGATTAGTTGAAACCCTGTAAAATATGCAACAAAATTATAATATCTTCACTGTTTATAACTTAAGAAACGTCAAAAACTCCTGCCTATGAAAAGTAAAGCTACAATTATGTCTAATGTAAAACAAAGACCATTTCTCAACGATTTTTCCAACTGACCCATCTGAATATCATTTTGGAAAGTTTACATAAATATCCACCCATCAACAAATATTTATTTTTAGTTACAAGCAGGGCCAAGCATCAGCCATAGTGAATGATAGTCGAATGGCCCATCATTAAGTCAAATTACTTGCAATAATCTCTGCATGTTATGCTTGAGAATGGTCGGCAGTCGACATTCGATCCCCTAAGCCACTACTGACGGTGCTGCACATGCTAAAATCGTGTCAATAGTGGAATCTTATTGAGATTAATTCTCTTTACATCATTGGTAAGCAAACTTTTCTTTTCCGAACTTTTTTTCTAGTCATCTTTTATTCTATTTTTTATTTCTTATGTTTTTGATTAGTAAGAAATAACCTAACAGAGCTGTCCCTGCTAACATACTTAAAATTTCATTTTTCTGTAAATACAACGTTCGACTAAGTAGCTGTTGAAAGCAAAATAGCACAAATGTTTTAAGAGATTCCTTGAACATCTATTATTACAAGTGGCATGTTGAATATTTATTAGGAGCAAGAGAAAGAAGTCCAATTTGATATATCTAGTGCAAGTAGCCGTTCCTAATATGAAAGCAAAGTTTTTCAAAAAAAAAAAAAAAAAAAAAAAAAAAATCAGCTCTAAGTAGGATATGCAAAGAGCTAGAACTCAGGTTCACTTCACTTACAATGGCCCAATATAATATCAAACTATGTTTGTCGAACTCTTCAAATGTGCCGCCGGATGTGATCTGTGTTGAGGAAGTAATCAAATATATAAAGTATGATTCACACTTCAATATATAGTACTCCTATTAGAGTAGGCAGAGGACTAGGATCGAACAGTATCGTCACCCATTATTAAAAAAAAATTCCACGTGATTGGCTCATGAAAAAGAATCTCTGGCCCGCACTTGAGGAGCATGTTGAGGATGTAATTAAATACATAAAATGTGCTCTCTAACAGCTTAAACTTTTAGATGAGATGATCGTAGACTTCAACACGTCAAATCTTCAAAAGTAAGGCATTTTTGAATGAACTAACACGTGTGCAGGCGTTGTGAAAGGATCTAAACAACTTAGCCATCAAGTTTCAATCTAGAATAAAATCAACTTCTATCGCTATTGGAGTATATTTTTAATATTAAAATTATAATATTAAAATTTTTATTTTTTATCTGAATGACCATAACATCTTTATTACTCATTTTCCCATGATCTTGAAAATGGTCATTACTTCTCCCATGTTCTTCCATTTTACTACCCCACTACTCCAACCACTCACTCATGTTCATCAAATTTATTATCCCACTACTTTTTGGAGTTATATTTTGGAAGACTACCTATTTCCTACACCTATAAATAGTGGTCTTCCTCCCTTGTTCTAGTGTAAGAAAAAATTATACCATAGAGTGATGAAATATTGTGAAAAAAAGCGAGTAGTGAGAAAGAAAAATTCCAAGTCTTTGTTCTTTATTCACTCCAAAAAAAAATAGAGTTATTTATATATATATATATATATATATATATATATATATATATATTTTTTTTTTTTTTTTTTTTTTTTTTTTTTTTATTGAAGGAAGGTGCTATGTTTTTTGTGGTGGAGCTTTGGACTCAACAACTAGTCCAGAGTTTGTTCAAGTCATACGACGTGATCGGGTTGTTGTATCCTGGGGGAGACAAGTCAAGAGTGTTACTGCTAGACCGGTGAAGACATTACTGCAGTGGGCTTGAATCTCCTTAAAGAGAGAGAGATATCCGCGCCTCAGCCTGAATAATTCAATTTTCCTCATTTAGTTTTTCAGATGTAATATTTATTTAAATTGTATTTTCACCAACAATTTTAAGGAGATTCAATGGCTACAGTTGAAAAATCTGTGGATACCAAGATTTGAGATCTTAACAAGCCATTCCATTTCAACGGTACTCATTTTAAGAGATGGAAGGGTAAAGTACTTTTTTATTTAAGTCTTCTAAATGTTTCCTATGTTTTAACTTAGAAGAATTCAAACAAAATTGACAACTCTTCCATGAATGATGATGAATTAATTGCCCTTCATGACAAAATTAAAAAGTATGATGATGATGCATAAGTGTCAGTATTATTTACTTAGTTGTCTATATGATAATATTTATGATTATTATGATAGAACTTAATTACTCTACTACAAAAAAAATTTGGAAAGCATTGCAGAGTAAGTATGATACCGAGGAGGCAGGATCTAAAAAATATGCTGCTAGTAGATTTTTTCGTTTCTAAATAGTGGATAATAAATTAGTGGTAGACCAAGCTCAAGACTTTATAATGATTGTTGGAGAACTCAGGTCCGAGGAAATAAAAATTGGAGATAACCTTATTGTTTGTGACATAATAGATAAACTTCCACCTTCTTGGAAGGAATTTCAAAAAACTATGTGCCACAAACAAAAGGAAACTTCTCTTGAAACATTGATAATGCGGATCCGCATGGAAGAAGAGGAAAGAGGACAAGATGCACTTTTACAACCGGAAGAGAGCGCCTTACAACCCGTCACAACAAAAGTAAATTTAATTACTTCAAATAATATTGCTCCTGATTCTCACAAAAATATTTCTATGAAGCCTAAGAAGAAAACTTTTAAGAAGAATTCTGGTAGACCTCCCAAGAAAAATAATGGTTTTAACAACCAAACACAATCAACAAGTTCAAAATGCGAGACTATGCTTTGTCTGTGGCAAGAGTGTGCATATTGCTCGATTTTGCAGATTCCGGAAATGTGATCCTACACCTCAGGCAAATGTTACTGAAGAGCCATTTGTGGCAGTAATAACAGAAATAAATATGGTGGAATTTGTTGATGGATGGTGGGCTGATTCTGGTGCAAACCGTCATGTTTGTTATGATAAAGATTGGTTCAAAATTTATACTCCATTTGAGGAGTCCAAAACCATCATGCTCGGTGATTCACACACCACTCAAGTGCTTGGAAAGGGAGAGGTCAAATTGAGATTCACTTCAGGATGAGTATTAACGTTGAAAGACGTACTTTATACTCCTTCCATGAGGAAAAATTTGATGTCTATTTTTCTTCTGAATAAGGCAGACTTCAAACAGATTATTGAGTCTAATCAATATACAATTGTAAAAAATGGTATTTTTGTGGGAAAGGGGTATGGTCGTGATGGGATGTTCAAATTGAATGTTGACATGAATAAAATTTCGAATTCTATTTATATGCTCTCTTCTACAAATTTTTGGCATGCTCGTTTATGTCCTATTAACAATTGTTATGTGGGGATCATGAGTAGTCTAGGATTAATCACAATGACTAAAAAATATTTTAAAAAGTGTGAGGCTGGTAGCAAAGCCAAAATCACTAAAAGGCCTCATTTTCAAGTTGAAAGAAAAATTGAATTGTTAGAATTAGTCCACACTGATATTTGTGAACTTGACGGAGTTTTAACCCGTGGAGGAAATAGATATTTTATCACTTTTATTGATGATTTTTCTAAATATACATATGTTTATTTGATGAAAAATAAAACTGATACATTTGAAAATTTTAAGAATAACTCCACGAGATTGAAAATCAATTCGGTAGAAAAATAAAAAGAATTAGAAGTGATAGAAGTTGTGAATATGAGTCAAATGAGTTTAATTCTTTTGTTACATCATTGGGAATAATACATGAAACTACTCCTCCATATTTTTCTGCTTCTAATGGTGTAGTAGAAAGAAAAAATAGAACTTTGGTTGAGTTAACTAATGTCATGCTTATTGAGTCAAATGCACCTTTAAATTTGTGGGGTGAAGCTATTTTGACTGCTTGTTATGTGTTGAATAGGGTGCCTCATAAGAAAATAAAATTAACACCATTTGAGTTGTGGGGAGGTCACAAGCCAAATTTGGGATATCTTAGAGTATGAGATTGTTTAGCCTATGTTAGGCTAATGGATCCCAAAATAACTAAATTGGGTAAGGTTACCACTTGTGCTTTTCTTGGCTATACTTCTAATAGTACAACTTATCGATTTTTTAATCTTGAAGATAATATGATTATGGAATCAGGTGATGCCATTTTTCATGAAAATAAATTTCCATTTGATTCTAAAAATAGTAGGGGTCAAAGAAGTGAGAAAAATATTTTGTCACTACATAGTTCTTCTACTTCTATTTTTGAAAAATAAAGAAAGTGATGATTTTGAAGTAAGAAGAAGTAAAAGAGCTTGAGTAGAAAAAAGTTTTGGTTCTGATTATTATGTTTTTAATGTTGAAAATAACCCCCTTACTTTGCAACAAGCGTTGTCATTGCCTGATGCTATTTTTTGGAAAAAGACCGTAAATTATGAAATGGAATCACTAATTTCCAATATATCTTGAAAGTTGGTTGATTTACCACCCGGTTGTAAAACAATTGGGTGCAAGTGGGTCTTAAGAAAGAAATTAAAACCTGATGGATTTGTTGATAAGTACAAAGATAGACTAGTCGCAAAATATTTTAAGCAACAAGAAGGTCTAGAATTTTTTGATATTTTTTCTCCGGTAACTAGGATAACATCCATTAGACTTTTAATTGCTATTGCTGCAATTTTTTATTTACATATTCATCAAATGGATGTAAAAACTGCTTTTTAAAATAGGGACCTAAATGAAGAAATTTAAATGGAACAACCCGAGGGCTTTGTTGAAGCAGGCCAAGAAAGCAAAGTGTGTAAACTTAAAAAATTCATATATGGCTTGAAACAGCCATCGAAGCAATGGCTTTGAAAATTTTGATTCCTGCATGATTGGAAATGGTTTTAAAGTAAATGAAAGTGATAAGTGCATCTATCATAAATCTTGGAATGCTTCACATGTTATTGTTTGCCTCTATGTTGATGATTTATTAATTTTTGGCTTTAATATGAATGTCATCAAAGAAACTAAAAGCATGCTTAGTAGCCATTTTGACATGAAAGATTTGGGTGAGGCAAATTTTATTCTTAGAATAAAAATTACTAGATTATGTGATGGAATTTTCCTTGATCAGTCACATTATGTTGAGAAATACTGAAATAATATAATTTCATTGATTTTAAGCATGTTTTAACTCCTTTTGATTCAAGTGTTCACTTAATTCATGTGGAAAGTGAATTTGATGTGATAAATCAAAGTAATATGCTAGCTTAATTGGAAGCTTGCGATATATTGTCTGATTGCACTCGGCTTGACATTAACATATGCAGTAGGATTACTTGGGAGGTTTACAAGCAAGCTAGGTAATAAACATTGGCATGACTTAACAAGAGTAATGAGGCACTTAGTTGGTACCAAAAACTATGGCTTGTTTATAAAAAATATCATGTTGTACTTTAAGGCTTTTGTGAAGCAGATTGGAACACTTTATCTGATGACTCGTATTCTACTACTGGTTATGTCTTTACATTTGGAAATCAAAAAAGTAAACTATACTTGCTAAATCTACCATTGAGACTAAACTAATTGCTTTAGCTTCAGCTAGTGAGGAAGTGAATTGGTTGGAAGCTTTATTATTTCAAATACCTTATTTTAAAAACCAGTTCCTCCTATTTTAATTCATTGTGATAGCACTGCTGCAATTGGTAGAGTACAAAACAGTTATTATAAGGGCAGACCCATAAAAAGAAAGCATGGTATTGTGAGATCATATTTAACAAGTGGCGCCATTAATGTTGATTATGTTAGATCTTGTGATAGTCTTGCAGATCCATTAACCAAGGACTTGGCAAGAGAAGGGGTCTGGAGCTAGCACATCGAGGGGGATGGGATTGAAGCCCTTAAATTCATAAGTCACATATGAGGAAACCCAACATGGGGACTAGAGATCCTATAACCAGGTTCAAAGGGGAAAATGAATCATATGATGGCTTGCTTTGGAAAATGCACTATTTTTTATTCCCTCTCTATGGTGTAACGTGTGAGTGCATTTCTCCTGTAACGATTTGTGAGGTTGAGTTTATTAACTCTTAATGAAAATCTATAGCTCATATGAGTTGGGTGTTAAAGTTACAGGAGCATCCTTGACAGATTTCACCTATGTGAGTGTGGAAGTATGCCGCTTCCTATGAGAATTGACTTATTCTCAAAAAATACTTATGAAAATCAGGATAGCACAGGGCCATAATGTGCTGGCTAATAAAGCTCATGTCAACACCTTGATTATTATGTGTAAGCAGTCATACTTTATTTCCCTTAAGCAGTCATAGTTCAAGTCTAAGACTACTACTGACTCTGGAGTAGAGATGTTGTTTTACTAGGTGGAGGTTCAATGCAGAGCACACCTTCACTATGCATAATAGTCTCCCTTCCACTGGTAAACTCTCTTATTTTAATATTAAAAATGATTGGAGAATTGTTGGAGTACATTTTTAATATTAAAATTATAATATTAAAAATTATATTTTTTTTATCTTAATGGTCATAACATCTTTATTACCCACTTTCCCATGATCATGAAAATGGCCATTACTTCTCCCATGTTTCCATTTTATTATCACACTACTCCAATAAATAACCATTCACCCATGTTCTCCATGTTCATCAAATTTATTATCCCACTACTTTTTGGCGTTATACTTTGGAAGACTACCTATTTCCTACGTCTATAAATAGTGGTCTTCCACCCTTATTTTGGTGTAAAAAAAATATCATAGAGTGATGAAATATTGTGAAAGAAAGTGATTTGTGAGAAAGAAAAATTCCGAGTCTTTATTCTTTATTCACTCCCAAAAATAAAAGAGCTATATATATATATATATATATATATATATATATATATATATATATATATATATATATATATATATATATATAGTTGAAAGAATGTATTTTTTGTGGTGGAGCTTTGGACTTAACAACTAGTAAAGAGTTTGTTCGAGTCATATGACGTGATCGAGCTGTTGTATTCTGGGGGAGACAAGTCAAGAGTGTTACTATTGGATCGGTGAAGACATTGCTGCACTAGACTTGAATCTCCTTAAAGAGAGCATATATCCGCACCTCAGCCTGAAAAATTCTATTTTCTTCATTTAGTTTTTCAACTGTAATATTTATTTAAATTGTATTTTCACCCACAATCGCTAAAGTAAGAATTTTGGTCCGGTTTTTAAATAATCAAAGTTATGGACATATATAACACGTAACTCACATTGAACCTTAATCAATAAAGAGCTTGAATTTAGGTGTTCAATGAGGAAACGGTAGTAAGACCTACAATATTGCATCGCCTATTGGTTCGTTAGGCTATCGACATGTGAGTGGAAATCTTATGGCCATTGAAATGTGAACAAAGTATCTGAACACAATAGTTCATGAAATTGATTGAAGGAGGGACCTTATGAAGTTTTTACTTTTTAGAACGAACGTGGGCCAAAGAATGGATTTCAATCGAGATAAAAACTCTTTTTTTGTTTCTCGTACGACTTTCCTTTTTAGTTTGTTAAAGAAAAAGGATATCACTATTATATATTTAGCCCCCATTTGTTTATAGTTTTTGGGAACATTTTTTGAGAGTTTTTGGGAGAAAAACTGTTTGTTTATGCTATTTGAGCAAAACTTCTCCCAAAAACTCAAAAAGTGTTCAAAGGCTCTTTTTGGGCCAAAAACTAACATTTACATACAAATTTCATTTTCATAAGAGCTCAAAGGCTCTTTTTGAGCCAAAAATTTTGTTCCCAAAAAGTATGTTCAAACACTTTTTCATTTTCATATCAAACTTCACCCAAAAAATATTTCCCAAAAACTATTTGGGAATCTATGTCCAAACGCTAGCTTAGTAAGTTTTTAATTCTAAAATTTTATAACCTTCCTCATAGAAATATAATATTTAAAACGTAATATTTAAAACATAATTTGGTATTTTATGCACACTTTCAGTTTACAATAATAAGGTTTAAGAATTTTTTCTTTTAACTTTGTACCTAGAGTAGCAAACGTACCGAACCTTTTAGGCCAAAATCATTACGTATGATCTGCAACGTCATAACCCATGTAAGCAATGACCTCACATTCATCAAATTGAGGTAATCTACAAGTGCAACAAATTATCATAACCTATAAAATCTTGGATATGGTGTCATTTGCTGACAATCAGAAACCATTAGAACAAAGCTGTGTCTGCCATTATAAACCAAAATGGTAGGCGGAAGAAATGAGCCTCATGTTATAGTTTTACCTTACCCAAGCCAAGGTCACATTAATCCACTTCTCCAATTTGCAAAACGTTTAGCCTCTAAAGGTGTAAAAGCAACTATGGCCACAACTAAATACACTATCAAGTCCATTAATTCACCAAACATTTCAGTTGAAGCAATATCTGATGGTTTTGATGAAGGTGGTTTCGCGCAAGCCCAAAAGGCTGATATATTTCTCAAATCTTTCGAAGAAAATGGTTCAAGAACTCTATCAGAACTCGTTAAAAGTTACAAAAATTCAACGCATCCTATAAGTTGCATTGTTTATGATGCATTTTTACCATGGGCACTTGATGTTGCCAAAAAACATGGTATTTATGGAGCTGCTTTTTTTACGAATTCGGCTACGGTTTGTGCAGTTTTTGCACATATTCATTATGGAACATTTTCATTGCCAGTGAAAATTGATGAAAATGAACCTTTGTTATTGCCTGGTTTGCCTGCATTATATCCTCTTGATGTTCCTGGATTTATTAGGGAACCTGAAAGTTATCCTGCTTATTTAGCAATGAAAATGAGTCAATTCTCTAATGTGCAACATGCTGATTGGATTTTTGATAACTCCTTTCAAGAACTAGAAGAAGAGGTGCGTCTTTAATAATATCACATGGTCCTAGCATTTAATTTATATTTTATACTATGTGGCATGTGGGGGATATCATACATTTCGTTGCATGTCAATAATCATTCCCCTACCTTGTGACTTTATGATCTAGTATGGGGTATTCAAGTTCTTGTATATTACTATCAAACCCATTGCAGTTTTCAATTATGGGTTCAAACCATAGTATTTGTTACGTTGAAATTTTGATAATTTTTCTCACGCACACATATGTGTATGTTCCATATTAAAAATATTGGATTCAGTTTGACCGGTTTGAGACTACTTTCCATCGGGGTGAAGCTACATTGATGCTAGGGGTGTCACTGCTCGGTCGAAATTTTTTACTAGGTATTTATATATATTTTTGAAAAATCATAATAATATGTATAGAAATATATACTGTGAAACTGCTTGGTCATATAAGGGTCAGTGATCCGGTGGTTTAGCGCTTAGAATTGAGCTTTGATGTCCTTGATTTGAATCCTGTTAGACGTAAATAAAAGTAGTGCAATACCACTTGCACTACACTAAATTTTATTAACATGATGTTCGTATAATCTTTTATTTATTTATTCATTTTTTAAATATGACACTGCTGACAAGAAATCCTGTCCATCTGCCTCGTTGTGCCTAACTTATCTTGTGATGGTCTTCTAGTTTGAAGATTAGAAACCAAATGATGAATACTACTACCAACTAGTCCAAATATTTGAAAAACTAACATATGAAGAACAAAAAAGTCATGGTGAAAGAAGAGTGCCTTTGAATAGACAAGATTATTTTAAACCAAAAAGAAAAGTAGGAAAGCATGTATTTGACACAATGATATTGTTATTTAACAGTAACTTTTTTTGTGTGAAATTTCAGATAGCCAGAGGGGTTTCAGAATTTTGGCCAGCAAAGTTGATTGGACCAATGGTACCATCATCATATTTGGATGGAAGAATTGAAGGTGACAAAGGGTATGGAGCAAGTCTATGGAAACCCCTTAATGAACAATGTATCGAATGGCTAAAATCAAAGCCAAGTAAATCAGTAATCTACATTTCCTTTGGAAGCATGGTATCACTCACATCAAAACAAATGGAAGAAATTTCATATGCTTTAATAAACAGCAACATGCATTTCCTTTGGGTTGTAAGAGAAACAGAAAAATGCAAGTTGCCTAGAGGTTTCATAGAATCCACAGAAGGGAATAAAGGACTAATTGTGTCATGGTGCAATCAACTAGAAACACTAGCAAATCAAGCCATTGGTTGTTTTGTGACACATTGTGGATGGAATTCAACACTTGAAGGGTTGAGTCTTGGTGTGCCAATGGTTGCAATGCCACAATTTTCTGATCAAATGACTGATGCTAAGTTCATATATGAAATATGGAAAATTGGTGTGAGGCCTACGTTGGATGAGTTTGGAATTGTTAGAAGAAAAGAGCTCTTGTTTTGTTTAAAGGAAGTAATGGAAGGGGAAAGGAGTCACGAAATTAGGAGAAATGCTAGAATGTTGAGGGACTTGGCTAAGAAAGCAGTTAGTGAAGGAGGTAGCTCTGATAAGTCTATCAATGAATTTGTGGAGACTCTCAATCTAGCATGCCAGATGAAGTACGATAAATCCTTGATTGCCTTGTAATTAGGGGGGGTGTTTAGGCTTAGTTAAAAATCGATCCAAACCGAAAATCAAATCAAACTGATTAAAATAATCGATATTTTATTGGTTTTGGTTTGGTTTGGTTTGATTTTTAATTTTTAAAAACTAATAATATTTAGTTTGGTTTTGATTTTATAAAAAATAACCGAATCGAATATATATATATATATATATATTTTAAATTTTTTATTTTATATCTTTTCAACAAAGACTTGTAGTAGAGTAAATGAATTGGGCTTAACTAATTGTGTTCTTAAGCCTAACAATAATTTAATAAGGCAACAACTTAGTAAAAATAATGTGATTCATGTGTACTAAACAATTTTCTCACATCTTTGTATTACTTAAGATTTAGTATAATTGTCCTTGTCCGTTAGTAACTAGTGGCTCTCGGTTAGAACTTTACTTGCATAAAAGTGTGGATGAATTGTAATTTCCACTTCTACTTGTATATGAACTTGATATTTTATTGTTCATGATAGGATAATATCACTAATAAGAAAAAGCTTGGCAGATAGCCTGACTAGCCACAAATAAATTTATTTTATATTATTCTGCTCCTTTTAATGATATGCAAAATATGATACTTAATTTTCTAGTAGTTGAATTAGTAGTATTTTCTTTCTATTACATACGTGAGTGTTATAAGTGAGTAAAAAAATATTTATGGTCATCTTTATCATTCTTTTATAAGAATAGTTCTCTTTATCATTCTTATTACGTACATTGCTATTTTGGTTAGAAAAAATTGTAGAAACGCCCTTTCTATATGCAATGTATTGTTCTACATTTGACAAAAGAAGCATAATTGAACAACAAGCGAAGATGTATAAAGTGAACACTTACAAGTTGTTAGCTACACAAATACCATCCACCTTGACTTTTAGTTTCCTTCGATTAGTGTCATAGGTTCGGTTAGTAAAATTGGACAAATTAGGCTGTCAGCATCTGCGGGTAGAGTTCCGTGGATAAGATAATTTGTTATCTCATTCCTCCAGTCCCAAGTAGTGCTGATGGTGTTGACTTCGAATTTTTCTCTGTCCATGGTTGTGTAAAGAAGTTGAACAACAGCTGAAGAGCTAGCTGCCCCTATCTCTGCCACTGATCCCATGTTTGCAAGAGCATCAGCTTCATGGTTCTCTTCCCGTAGAATCTGAATTGCTTCCCATTCGTCAAACTGTGCTAGAAGCTCTTTTACTCTGGCGAGGTACACTTGCATCCTGAATTCTCGTGCAATGAAACCTCCACTGATTTGATTGATCACTAGCTGAGAGTCGCTTTTTAGTTTGATGATGGTTGCCCCATAGCTTCGGGCTAGTTTTAATCCTGCAATAACGGCCTCATATTCGGCCTCATTGTTAGTAATAAATGGGCACTTGATAGCTTGCCTTACCGTCTCGCCAGATGGAGCAACGAGGACCAGTTCGAGTCCTGACCCTTTGACGCTCGAGGAGCCGTCTGTATGAAGGGTCCAGGTGCCAGGAGCTTGCCCTGCATAAAGAATAGCTTCTTTTTCTGCCTCAAGGTATATATTAGTGCTGAAGTCTGCCACGAAGTCTGCTAGAACTTGTGACTTTATTGCCACCCTAGGCTGATAAGTGATATCAAATTCAGATAATTCTATAGCCCATTTTACCAACCTTCCTGAAAATTCAGGTTTGTGCAAAACATTTCGTAAAGGAAAGGTTGTAATCACAGCTATCGAATGACTTTGAAAGTAAGGGCGTAACTTACGAGCAGCAGTTACTAGTGCCAATGCCAATTTTTCTAAAGGTTGATAACCGGTCTCTGCGTCAATTAGAGCTTTGCTAACGTAATAGATAGGAAGTTGTTTAATTTAAAAACTGAATAAATTGATTTGGTTATTGTTTTGATCAAAAACCAACCAAACCAAACTGTGAACACTCATATGTGTAATCATAGATAGTGTTACTAACTCCTTTTTTTTTTCAAGGATTAGCTCAATCGTGAGCAATGAAATTAGACTACATCAACATGGAAATTTTCTCATTCCTACATTCACCTTTCATAATAATAGTTCATTTTAAATCATGTTTCATGGATAATAATTGAGATAATGGTCAAACCACCCCCCTCCCCAACTATCATTTTTTTGTTAGTTTCATACTTAAACTATGAGTTAGTTATGTTAAACTATGGGTAGGAAACTAACAAAAAGTGATAGTTTGGGAGGGTTTTGATCATTATCTCATACGGTAATACTTTATAGCATTTGGCTGGTTGGTGAAATTTAATTTTCAGCAAAAATATAAGTTAAAGATTAATATCAATATTAGCATATCGGAAGTGCCAAGCACACCATGGATGAGTGAATCAGACTGTCCTATTATTTGTAGACACAATTGTGGGTTAGACCCCTTCTATTTTACACAGTGTTGAACATTTTAAGTTACAAATTAAGGAAAAGAAGAAAAGAAGATATTTGCGATAATGTGATAACTATCAAATACTCCACCACTGTGGCACTGATTTCTTTTATTTTTTGGGATATTACAATTAAGTGATTAACACTTTAAAATACAACCTGCGTGGAGTAACAAATGCAAAAGGAAAAAGTTAACCCAAAATTAGAACATCTTCACCTCATGGGGGAAGCTTCTCTGACTCTTTTCTTAATTTTATTGCGAAAGCTCCTTTTTCTGCTGAACGCTTTTTCCTGTAGTCACACGGGGAAAAGATATCAATCTAAATATTCATAACAACAACAGTGGTTATGTTTGAATTCGTTCTTGCTCAAGATGAGCGAGAAGTTGAAGCAGAGACATTACAAGCAACCTTTGCATATATTATCAAGGACATTAGAAATCAACTGATCATCAAGAAAAGGTTTCACTACTAGAATATCAAACATGCACTTTTATCTTTTTGATGACCAAGAAATTCCCTAGGTGGCTCACGGTTCAATACTTGGATGATAATGAGTCGGTACGTCTAACCTTCTCCACTTAAATACCAGTCAAGCTTCAAACTCATACTCGTCACATGTGCCTAATCTATATATCACGAGCTATATACACTTATCATTAGACCAAAGCTTGGGAGCTCATTAAACACGCACTTCTATCATTGGAAGATGTAATAGATATAAAGGCGAAGATTAAAATGAAAACCATCTATATAAGCATAATACTACATCTTATAAAGGAAAAGATACTCGACTACTACCTAACCTTCTATCCTAATCCTTGACCTCCACGTTCCCCTATCTAGGGTCATGTCCTCGGTGATCTGGACTTGGGTCATGTCTTGTCTAATCACTTCGGCCCAATTCTTCTTCGATCTACTTCTACCTCTCCGTAGACCCAGTACTGCTAACCTCTCACACCTCCTCACCGGAGCATCAACACTATGTTTAAAGGAAATGCTACATTTTTATGTTTAGTAAGATTTTAATTTTATCATTTTCATTCCTTATTGACACTCCTTTATAAGATTATTATGACATGTTTAAGATCGTAATATCCAAGTTGTAGGTGGATGTGCATCCGAACCAAATAAGTTGGCTCATATCTTATAAAAATGAATTAAAGGAGGGGCGGATGCACCATAGGAATTGTGATTCTCGTGAACCCATGGTCTTCCAACGAAATTAGATATATTATGTATAATTTTTTTAAAATATGTCTAATATGATTGTGCACCCATACTCTAGACGTTTAAATGGTTCACTTGGTCAAAAGATGGTTCACTTACACTTATGAGTACAAATATATCTCATTCAATGCCCTTTAATAATCTTTTCCTCAATATACTATCATCATATTAAATGATATTTGACCTATATACACAATATAATTTTTTTTACAAGATTGTTTGTCAAATACTTTTGGGAGAATCTAATACCCAGGGGCGGATCTAGCTGGGAGGGAGGGGGTGCCACGGCACCCGCTAGCTTCATGTGAGACTTTGTATATATAAATATAGGCAGAATACATGTTTTACCCATCCATCTTTAACCCAAATCCCCCCGACACACCTTATTTTTACGGGTGCAATATTACACACAATTGTTTGTAAAAGTGTATCTATTACACACTACATTTATATTGACCAGTTTTGCTAAACAAGGTGTATGTCACACACCAATCAAATTGCAACACGTGTCCTTGAAAAAAATATTTGATTTAATACATTTCCTCATTTAAAACGTTAATAAAAAGAAAAAAATAAAAGAGAGCACCACCCCACCCCCTTGTTCAGTCATCTTCCCCAATACCCTTCTCCCTCACCTTCCTCCTCTCAACCCTCCTACAAATGGCATCAGCTTTCCTCTAATTTCCAAGAATTACATGCCAAACATCAAACCCATTTCAATTTCATTGAAAATTTACAACTCAACAATTTATATCTACATGATTAAATCCATTTATCCGCAAAATATTTGAAAGATTTAGGAGTATTACGGATTTATGAAGAAGAATTTTAGAGAAATTGGTTCTTTTTAGTTTACTAATAAATTTTAGATTCAAGTATTGCGGTAAATTTGGAAGGTTCAAGATTGCTCATTGCAACTCTTGAGATGTCTTCAATGGTGGCTCAAGAAAAAAAAGATATTTCCTATTTGAATTTTGAAAATTGGTTCTTACATATAGAATTGGTAAAATTTGTTACAAAGAAATTAGATCTAGGGGTATAGGAATTAAGAAGAACCTGGGATGCAGGCGGGTATTTGGGATGTGGTGGTCCATTGGTGGCAGAATGTGGTGCTATGGTGGAGAATTTTTATGGAAAATAAAAAAGATGATTAAGAAAAAAGAGAAAATGAAAAAATTGGCTTTAAAAATGAAATTATAACTATTCACTCGCCTAATTTCGGTGTAAGTAGGGGTGTTCACGGTTTGGTTTGGGTGGTTATTGGTTAAAACCATAACCAAACCATTGTATTCGGTTTTTAAATTTTTAAAACCAAACCAAACCAAATAAAATTCATATCCATCGGTTTGGTTAATCTCGGTTTGGTTTCGGTTTGGTTCGGTTAGTCGGTTTTTTTTTTTTTTTTTATACAAATCCCAATGACTGTTGGATCTATTATTTATTTGTATATATAATTGATCATTGACTAGCTGAAATATTATTGAATATTGATTACAACATGAGATAGATAAGTGTGCATAAAACTATGGCTTCAATGTAAAAAGTAGCAGTAGTGTGCCAAATTGCAAATCATACAACAACTTACTACTAACTGCTAAGGTTTAGTTCACCATTAATTGTTGGACTTGATTCTTCAGATCGCCAAAGATATGGGTTCTCCAAGACTGTCACGTTTACTCCAGTCCAGACCATCTAATTTTGTGGAGAGTTGAGCAATTTTCTCAACGATTTCCATGTCCTCGGGCAGCATGCAACTGAACCTCGTCTTATTTCTGGACAGAATTCAAAGGGAATTGGGTTGAATGATGCTCCTTGAGCATCAAGAGTTCCTTTAATAAAGCTCACACAATATCTCATCTAAGTATCTTTCTAGAAAAAAGTAATAAATATCTCATTGAGTATAAAAGAAGATTCGAATCCTGGTCCAGAAACTAGTATGTGCTCTGACAAATGATGTCTCATGAGTAAGCCTAAATCTTGAAGGATCTACAAAATCCATGGTCAAGGAATTAGTTCTCATGAGATATTTTTTGGTTGGATAAAGGGTTACCAAATGGGTCACAGACTCAACACTATGACTACTTTGTAGTTGTAAAAATTTAGCGTAGGAGCTTGTTTGGCACGCGCTAATTGATTTGTAGCCGTCAAAAACAAATTCGCTGAGAAATAGCCACCTCCGGACAAGTCCCAGTATAAATACTAGGGCTTTGAACAAGTTTTGTTCAAAGCCTCAGTATTTATACTGGGGAAAGCTTCAGTAAACTAGCCCCAGCATTTTGTTATGAGACTGAAGCTTCATATATAAAGTCCCATAACAAAATAATGAGATTTATTCCCATAAATGGGAATAAATGGGAATAAATCTCATTATTTTGTTATGGGATAAAGTCTCATAACAAAATAATGAGACCTTTGAACATGTCAAGGTCCCATTATTTTGTTATGAGATTATTTTGTTATGGGACTTCTTCAGTCCCATAACAAAGCCTGAACAAAGCCCCAGTATTTTTTTATGGCACTAGTCTGGGGTGTTTTTCCAACGCTAATAGAGCTTAAGTGTGCGCGCGAATTTTTGGCTATTTTTCAGTGAATTTTGAAACGGTGGATAGTCTCCAATGAGCGCGTCCAAAAATGGCCACTGATCAAAATTTTCCTTTGTAGTTACTAGTTAGGCTTAGGCCCATTTCCATTTGTATTTAGTCTAGTATAATTTATAAACTATCATTCTAATTTAAAAATATATAAAATACTTGAAAGTTTATATAAAATATTAATTTATTAATATATATAATTATAAAAATTAATATTTATAATTGTCGGTTTGGTTTGGTTAATTCTTCCGTTTTTTTTTCTTAAAACCAAACCAAACCAAATATTTTCGGTTATTGAAAATTCAAAACCATACCAAACCATATCCAACAAAATGTCGGTTTTTTTATTCGGTTCGGTTTGGCTTTCGGTTTGGTTCGGTTTTTATCCAAACCGTGAACACCCCTAGGTGTAAGTCACGCACATGACAACTCAGCAAAGTAGTGTGTAATAGTTACACTTTTTAAAACTTTAATGTGTAAAAATTTGCCCGCAAAGAATAAGTGTGTCAGCGGGATTTCGTGTAAAGTTCAGTGGGTAAAACATGTATTCTGCCTATAAATATATTTAGATATATTTACAAAAGAATACGTACAATTATTAATTCTGGCACCCAGCGTAACAAATGGCTCTGTGGTGCCGGTGGTTGAAGGCCTTTGTTCTCAATGAAGTGACACGGGTTTGAGTCCAGCTTTGTTCACTGTGTAATTACTTTTTCAAAGTTCTTATACTATACTCACAGACACAGCCTAGGTCCCACTGTAGGCATCTCTTTTCTTCTTTATTGTTCCCTTTTATTTTCTTAATTTTCTCTCTCTTCTTCTTCTTTGATTTTTTTTTTTGTTGTTTTCATTACTTTATTCTACCACAATACATCACTTCATGAGAAAATAATTTACAAGTAATTTGAATTAATTTGAATTATGATATTATTTTTCTCTTTTTAATGAAGCAATAAGTTACCTTTTAAAAAATGAAGTAGGTCGATTAATAGATATTTTGAATCAATTTCATAGATTGAAAATTTATAATTTTTGTTGTGCAAAAGATAGCCATAAAAATTGACAATTAACTTAAAGAAATTAGCTCGAGTTTATTTAAGGTGTGATTAGACTAATTTTGAGCAAATTTTCTATTTGGGGGTTCTCTTTCATGTTTTATTTTTATATTTTTACTATGTTGTTTCATAATATAGAAATTCAAAAAAATATACAAAAAATAACTTGTTGAACCTAACGTATTCATCGATTGCAAATAAATAGTTTAATTAACCTAATCAAAGTAAAATATTCGGCCGACCCGACCCGTCATTCCTGTTTAGCCTTTATAGCTAAAGGTAAAATATAAAAAGTGGCACCCACTACCTCCGAATCCTGGATCCGCCTCTGCTAATACCGAACCTAACAATGGTGAACCCATCGTCTTGAAATCTTATATCCACCTCTGGTTAAAAGCTCATTAAATAAGTAAAATTATACGATTCCAAGTGCTATACATTAAATGGAATGTTGTAGATTCACCTCTCCTAACTATTGCCCATTTATTCTGGAATAATCTTTTTAGGAGGGACAATTTTATATATTTCTGCCAAATCCCCTAGTCCCACAGTACTCTCGACTGCTGAACAGGCATTATTATCCTGATCTTTCTTGTCTGTTCTTGAGTGAGGACGGTCAGCTCAAACGGCGAACAGCCCCCCCAACTAGTTGTATGGGGTGGGGTGCTTGTGAAAAGCTGCTTTGGATATGAGTAATTCCTAAAACAAGGCAAAGTCCGGTATTTGACGTTGAATTTATTATCTTTAAATCCTATAAAAAGTAAAAGCTTTTAAAAAAATAATAAGAGTGAATTGACCGACTGTTTCTGTAATTCTTTTAAAAAAAAAAATCGTTAAAAGTCAAATGCAGTGATCTCTCCATACGTTGCTAAGCTTTAGGATAAAAATAATCTAGTTCCTATTAGTCGACAGTCGACAGTTGATCACCAATTCACCATTCACCAACGAAACCATACTTGACGGTGCTGCCCATGTTAAAATCATGTGAAAGATTGAAATTTTTTATGAGATTTCTCCTTTACATCACCGTTAAACAAACTTTTCTTTTACCCGATTTTTCGGTAACCATCTTTTTTTTTTTAGGTTCGCATGAAAATATCTAAGTTTAATATTTCCCTCATTCCACGATGAATGTCCTAGTTTTCTTATTAGTCTGTTCCAAAAAGATGATACAATTCTATATTTGAAAACAATTTACTTTTAAACTTATCATTTTATCCTTAATAAAATAATTTATAGCCACACATTTACCTATGACTTATTTGATTTATAGCCATACATTTACCTATGGCTTATTTTAGACCACAAGTTTCAAAAGTCTCCTTCAATTTCTTAAACTCTGATCCTTTAGACCACAAGTTTCAAAAGTCTCCTTCAATTTCTTAAACTCTGATCCTTTAGACCACAAGTTTCAAAAGTCTCCTTCAATTTCTTAAACTCTGATCCAAATCAAATTAGGACATCCATTGTGGAATAGAGGGAATACTAGTTAAAGTTAGATCTCTTTTAGTCCGATCTTTTAAATGATCAAAGTAATGTATGAACCTATACAACACGTAACTCACACTGAACCTTAAATAGCTACACAGGTGTTCTATGAGAAAACGGAAGTAAGAGTAGTACTATACAATAATACTAGCCATCAAAATATTTGAAAATAAGTAGTTCATGAAATTGATTGATGGAGGACCATATGCAGTTTTTAGTATGTATGTTGGCCAGAAAAGCATTTCTGTTGAAATAAGTATTCCTCTTCTCAATCTATGCATCTTACTTTTATTTTTAATCTGCTATTTGTATTTAGTAGGAGTAGTAAATTTTTAATTCCAACATTTGTACAACAACAACGACATATTCAATGCAATTCCACAAAAGGAGTTTAGGGAGAATGAAGTACATGCAAACTTTACAGCAACAATTTTGTTTTATTTTTAATGACAACTGAACTACCTTATAGAAATAACATATTTAAAACCGCAATATTCAAAAGCACGGAGTAGGATATTTATCCACACCTAGTAGCTTTGTTCAAATAACCTCGTATTGTTAAAAAAATTACTAAATAAGTACAAATAATGAATTTAAAATACAGTAAATTGAATAAACTGTTTTATAATTCTCTCGAAGAATCTATAATGATTAATAGATTCGACTCTTTTTCAAAGACTGTTTTATATGGTGTACACACTTTTCTTGATGACCACAAAGACTTGGAAGTCTTCTAACTCTTAAACCTCGTGACCTTTTAAACTACGACAAGTAAAAAAATACTCCTAAACCAAATGGAGTATGGATTAACCCTTTTCAGACCAGAATATTCCTACGTGTGATTTGCAAACGTCATGAACCCACGTAAGTAATGATCTCATCCAGATCATGCTACCTGAATTTAGGTAATCTACAAGTATAACAGTTGTCGTAGCCTATAAATTAATCTTGGATATCATTTCATTTTATACAAACAGCAACCCCCTCTCTAGAACAAAGTTGTGTTTGCTTTTGTTTTTCACCCATAAACCAAAATGGTAGGCGGAAGAAATGTGCCTCATGTTATATTTTTACCTTACCCAAGCCAAGGACACATTAATCCACTTCTCCAATTTGCAAAACGTTTAGCCTCTAAAGGTGTAAAAGCAACTATAGCCACAACTAAATACACTATCAAGTCCATTAATTCACCCAACATTTCAGTTGAAGCAATATCTGATGGATTTGATGAAGGTGGTTTTTCTCAAGCTCAAAAGGCTGATATATTTCTTAAATCCTTCAAAGAAAATGGTTCAAGAACTCTATCAGAACTCGTTAAAAGTTACAAAAATTCAACACATCCTATAAGTTGCATTGTTTATGATGCATTTTTACCATGGGCACTTGGTGTTGCCAAAAAACATGGTATTTATGGAGCTGCTTTTTTTACGAATTCGGCTACGGTTTGTGCAGTTTTTGCACATATTCATTATGGAACATTTTCATTGCCAGTGAAAATTGATGAAAATGAACCTTTGTTATTGCCTGGTTTGCCTGCTCTGTACCCTCTTGATGTTCCTGGATTTATTAGGGAACCTGAAAGTTATCCTGCTTATTTAGCCATGAAAATGAGTCAATTCTCTAATGTGCAAGATGCTGACTGGATTTTTGATAATTCTTTTCAAGAACTAGAAGAAGAGGTACGTGTTTAATATAATAATATCACATGGTCCTTGCATTTAATTTATATTTTATACTATGTGGCATGTGGGGGATATCATACATTTCGTTGCATGTCAATAATCATTCCCCTACCTTGTGACTTTATGATCTAGTATGGGGTATTCAAGTTCTTGTATATTACTATCAAACCCATTGCAGTTTTCAATTATGGGTTCAAAACATAGTATTTGTTACGTTGAAATTTTGATGATTTTTCTCACGCACACATATGTGTATGCATGGATGGACCTAAGTGGTACCCTCTTGTCGGAAAATTATACGATATAAGTAGGTAAATTTTTTTTTATATGTATATATATTATATGTTGAGCCATCTTAATTTTTTTGGTACATTCGATTATTTATATTTTGATACTCCTTACTGAAAATCTTGGTTCCGCCACTGTGTGTATGCTCCATATTAAAAATATTGGATTCAGTTTGACCGGTCGAGACTACTTTCCATCTGCCTGTACCTAATTTATCTTGTGATGGTCAGATTAACGAATCTTCTAGTTTGAAGATTAGAAACCAAATGAAGAAAGCTACTACCAACAAGTCCAAATATTTGAAAAACTAACACATGAAGAACAAAAAAATCATGGTGAAAGAAGAATGCCTTTGAATAGACAAGATTATTTTTAAGATAATTAAAAGGAAAAGTAGGAAAGCATGTATTTGACTCAATGATAGTAAACTTTTTTTGTGTGAAATTTCAGATAGCAAGAGGGGTTTCAGAGTTTTGGCAAGCAAAGTTGATTGGACCAATGGTACCATCATCATATTTGGATGGAAGAATTGAAGGTGACAAAGGGTATGGAGCAAGTCTATGGAAACCTCTTAATGAACAATGTATCGAATGGCTAAAAACAAAGCCAAGTAAATCAGTAATCTACATTTCCTTTGGAAGCATGGTATCACTCACATCAAAACAAATGGAAGAAGTGTCATATGCTTTAATAAACAGCAACATGCATTTCCTTTGGGTTGTAAGAGAAACAGAAAAATGCAAATTGCCTAAAGTAATCTTAGAATTTACAAAAGGGAATAAAGGACTCATAGTGTCATGGTGCAACCAATTAGAAACACTAGCAAATCAAGCCATTGGTTGTTTTGTGACACATTGTGGATGGAATTCAACACTTGAAGGGTTGAGTCTTGGTGTGCCAATGGTTGCAATGCCACAATGGTCTGATCAAATGACTGATGCTAAGTTCATAGATGAAATATGGAAAATTGGTGTGAGGCCTAAGTTGGATGAGTTTGGAATTGTTAGAGGAAAAGAGCTCTTGTTTTGTTTAAAGGAAGTAATGGAAGGGGAAAGGAGTCACGAAATTGGGAGAAATGCTAGAATATTGAAGGACTTGGCTAAGAAAGCAGTTAGTGAAGGAGGTAGCTCTGACAAGTCTATCAATGAATTTGTGGACTCTCTCAATGTAGCATGCTAGACGAAGTACGATAAATTCTTGATTGCCTTGTAATCATAGATAGTGTTACTGCTTTTTATTCATGGATTAGCTCAATCATGGGCAATGAAATTAGACATGGATCTCATACCTACATTCACCTTTCATAATAATACTCATGTTTCAAGGATAATATTTTACAGAATTTGGCTGGTTGGTGAAATTTATTTTTCAGGAAAAATATAATTTAAAGATTAATATCAATATTAGGCAGAATTAGCATATCGGAGGTACCAAGCACACCATGGATGAGTGAATCCGTCTGTTATTTGGAGACACAATTGTGGATTAAATCCTTTCTATTTTACAAAGTGTTGAACATTTTAAGTTACAAATTAAGGAAAAGAAGAAAAGAATTGCGATAATGTGATAAGTGATAACTATCAAATGCTCCACCACTGTGGCACTGATTTCTTTTATTTTTTGGGATATTACAATTAACACTTTAAAATACAACCTGCGTGGAGTAACAAATGCAAAAGGAAAATTTAACCAAAAATTAGAACATCTTCACCTCATGGGGGAAGCTTCTCTGACTCTTTTCTTAATTTTATTGCGAAAGCTCCTTTTTCTGCTAAACGCCTTTTCCTGTAGTCACACGGGGGAAAGATATCAATCTAAAAATTCATAACAACAACAGTGGTTATGTTTGAATTCGTTCTTGCTCAAGATGAGTGAGAAGTTGAAGCCGAGACATTACAAGCAACCTTTGCATATATTATCAAGGACATTAGAAATCAACTGATCATCAAGAAAAGGTTTCACTACTAGAATATCAAACATGCACTTTTATCTTTTTGATGACCAAGAAATCCCCTAGGGCCAGGTGGCTCACGGTTCAAAACTTGGATGATAATGGGTTGGTACGTCTAGCCTTCTCCACTTAAATACCAGTCAAGCTTCAAACTCATACTCGTCACATATGCCTAATCTATACATCACGAGCTATATACACTTATCATCAGACCAAAGCTTGGGAGCTCATTAAACACGCACTTCTATCATTGGAAGATACAAAAGCTATACATCAGTAACCAGTATCTAATAACCATCTTAACATAGGCTTCTTTTAAGCCACCATCAAGCCAGTTTAGAGGGTCTTTTTTCCTCTAGATTACATTTTAATTATTAACGAATTATAAGATTTAGAACTTACCACTGGTTGATCCAATTTTTCAGCTTGACGGATGGCAGCAACAAGGTCACGGTTTGATTCTGTATAGAGACTTGTAACAAGGCCAGGTTGGCCTGCCCTAGCTGTACGACCAACCCTGTGCAAAAAATCTACCGCAGACGTGGCAAACTCTGCCTGAAATGAGAGGGAAAAACTTTTATCAGAAAAATTAAAAAATTAAATAAATATCGACGGAGAAAAACATGTTTCAAACCTATTGATGTATACAGAACTATAGGATTAGCCGATAGAAATGTAGAGAATTTGTAAGATTAATATCATAATGCAGCATAAGTTGTAAACGAGATGAAATATTTTGACAGTTTCATTTCTGTCAACCTTTAGGCAAGATGTTCTACTATTTTTTTCCCACAAGTACATTTCCAGCAACTCCAATAATATAATCAAATTACATCTAGCCAATTAATCCTGTAATGTAGTATAATTAGGACACCATTCTTTAGTCAGTCACATCAATATGGTCTGTCGGGCACAAATTCATAAAGAAAAATGATGTCATTACATTTAATTTAAACCAGTGTCATGCAAAGAACAAGCAGAAGCTAAATGTAAGCAAGAATTTTGTTCACTAAAAACAACCTGAATAACATGTGAAACATTTGGAATGTCAATACCACGTGCTGCAGCATCAGTGCACACAAAAACACCACCTTTCTGCTGGAAATCAAGTAAATTCCGAGTGCGTTCCTCCAAAGAGCTATCACTATGGTAGCGGAAACATTCAAGCCCGGCTCCTGTCAAGATATTAGCAATAGCCTCGACAGCCTCAACTGTATTTGCAAAGACCATGGTTCGGAGAACTCCAGCCCCACTATCTACGATAGAATCTCCATTTCTCACAGCATTGATGAGAGTGTCCACTTGGGTATCAACTGAAACTTCAATCCACTTCTGCTCCAGCCTAAAGTGATAGCACGGAGATGATAAAAGTCATACTAGTAAAATCTCCAGGGAAAATTACAACAAGAATAGTAAATGAATTGAAATACTGATACTACTCTCAAAAGAACTTGTAACACAATCTCCTTGGTCAAGTTCTAAGCTAATGGAAGGTGATCGAGACATCAAAATCCATCAATAGTACAGGATGCTTTTTCATCCCATTTGGGGGAGAGGTGGGAAAATGGGGAGGGGGGTTTCCAGGGGCCCATGCATCCCCTTGGCCACCAGTAAGTTATCTGGGCAAACACACACTTAACTTAGCTTTTTATACAATCAGAGGAAATGGCCGAGTCTTCCCACTCCCCCCCCCCCCCCCCCTCTCCCAACCCCAACCCGAAATTGTTAAAAAGGAAATTGAATAGCGAACTAAAAGAAATGTAAAAGTCGCACCTTGGGCTGTGCTGATGAAGATAGTTTCCACTCACCCAGTTAGCATCAGGAAACATCCGCTTCAGAACTCCTCCAGCAGTTCTCTTCCCATTTTCAGGAAGGGTAGCTGCAACAAAAATGTACTGCTTGCTCCGCTCATATATCTTTCTCACTCTTCGCCAATCTTTTTTCTTTAATGCCTTCGTATCTGCTTCTAGATTTGCACCGGCCTCGCCAACTTCAGTATCTTCATCTTCATCTTGACCATAATCTGCGTTTAGGTCTCTAAATTCTTCCAAATCTGACCTTGCTGATACCTCAGTTTCCGAATTTTTAGAACGAGATAATTGCTTCTCATCAAAACGAAGCATATTTATAATTCGGACCACTTGGTTCTGGAAGCTTCCACAAAGCAGCATATCTGCCTCGTCAAAAACCTGTAAACCACCAAAATAACTCATTAAAGACTGAATTTTTGGAAATCACTTTCTCAATGATCAAATTTAGTGTATCCAAGAAAAATACCACATATTTAACACTACGTATAAACTCTGAACGTCTTCGCCTTTCTGGGTCAATAGAGTAGAGATAATTCAAAAGCGCAGCTGGCGTTGACACCATTACATCTGGTTCTTTTACTGGCCAGACCTGCATTAAACTTCTCATTTATTGGAGACATAACATGTATATGAGGAATAGCAGCATAAACATCCATAGCAAAGTCATCATGCAAAAAGAACTTTGATCCACAAAACTAGAAAAAATGAGAGTTCTCGTATCAACAATGATCACTGATGACCATGAGAATGCTCACCTGTCGACCACAAACTGCTGCAACCCTGAGAAGTGGTGCACCACTATCATTGCAAAGACTATTAGCCATTCGAACCACTTGCTCGCATAACATGACATTAGGGCAAAGAACAAGAGAAAGTCGATGGTGCTTGTCAACATCCTGGTCAGCAATAGCCCCTGAATTATCACACATTTGGCATAGTTTATCAATCAATGGCACTAGGTAACCATGAGTCTTGCCACTACCAGTCTCTGCAGCAACCACCACATCAGCACCTGAAAGTATACTTGGTATACAAGCTGCCTGAATTTGAGATTACATATCATTACTGTTGAGAATAACACTTACTCTTTAAGCCCAAAAAGAAGATATATTCAGATGATAAGCCGAAGCGACACATAACATGATGCTATATACTAAAAATTCTACATGGTGAATATTCTGCAGAGGTTGAGAGTTTGAGTCACTGAGAGAGCAAAGTGGGAAAGGGACACTGTTGACTCCAGGGAGGTCTTTTTTTTTTTTTTTTGTTGGGGGGGGGGGGGGGGGGGGGGGTTGGGTGGGTGGGTGGGGGTGTGGTTACTATATCAAGAAAAGGCATTCATGTGAACCTGCAGTTATGCAAAAGGATGAAATGTACAACAACAACAACAACAACAATAACATACCAGTGTGATCCCACAAGTGAGGTTTGGGGGGGGTGAGGTGTACGCAGACCTTACACCTACCTTGTTTGAGGTAGAGAGGTTGTTTCCGATAAAAAGATGAAATGTGTCTTTAAGAAAAAGATATGATAGTTAGATACTAATAACGAATTTGTTTCTTTACATGACACATATTATAGACCCAAGGGGTAATTTGTCTAGCAATATGAACTCTGATATATTCAGTAGTAAGCATGAAGTCTAAGTGAATTATTTAAATGAGATACTCAAGGGTTATAAAGTTTATACATGACTTTCTATCGGCTAACCCAATTCATTGACCTCTCTGTGAAACTTCCATAATAAGTCCATGCATGCAACCAGGCCTGCCACATCTACCCAAAGAACTATAAGTCAAGAGTCATACTGAAAGGATTATTGATATGGGGAGCGACACCCTATGAGGAAGTGTTTGTTTCAATTCTGAAAATTAGCCCTATCCATGTCATCCCAGGCATTCCATCCAGCGAAATCTTGAACCTGTCAAAGTTGCCACGGGGATCGTTCATCACTCAGAGTAGTATATCTTCCCACTGATTACCCTCATTAGGACATGAGTTCTATCAATTGAACAAAGTTAGTAGATACATATGCAATGAGACAGATAGAAAAGCTGTGTGAACACTGCTCTACCCAATAAGCCAACTGAACAAAGCTATTCCCTGGTGATGAAAATACTTATCTACAAAAGTGTGTGAAATCTCAAGATTGCTGAAGATAACCAAATCAGGTCTGTGAATATAAATGCACACATGATTTGGATTCCTAAGGTTATTTGTTATCATTTGTAGAAGTGATTATTAGATATATTGGTTAATATTTAACGTTCATTGAAACAACAGTTTGTTATTTACTAAAATAATTCTCTTTGGTGCACTAGTGACTAGACCAACAAGAATTCCACATATGTGAGCTTCCAAAAGCAGAGCTTGAGACCAAGCTCGGATAGAGGAGGAGTGTTGCAACAGATTGATGGCTAATGTAAACATAGTCTAATGATAACGAATTCTTTGACTTGGATCTGAATAGAGCAGATTCCATATTAAGCTCCACTTAACTCAAATAGGTACTTGCAAAGGAAACTTTACAGAAATAGTCCGCTTAGTCGTGATTCATTGATTATACACATATTATACGTAAAATATGCATGGTATGCCCAAAAAAATGACTACTATTTTTTGTTTAAACGGCCTAGCCACAGTGTCAAATCCGTATAATAAAAACTGATTAGTCAAACAATTAAGTCATGCAAGAAACCGAATCCAAACCAACCAGACCCTAAGAAAAGAGTAACCTCCTATGTATGCACAATATGAGATATTATCACCATAATACAATTTAAGGAGTTCATATTTAATCAAGGAAACCAAAAAGACTCAATCTTTTTTGTAACCAAGAAATGCCTGAAAGCAAGTGGCAGACAATTCAAAACTTAGACAATGGACCCGGCCACCCTTTTCCACTTAAATACTATGCTTTGCGAGTTCAATATTGTGACATGGACAAAGGGTCCGCACCTCTACCATTTTCCTCTTAAATACCAGGATTTGTCTTATCTGTCACAGGGTTCAAACTTATGACGTGCGCCTAACTCACACATCACAAGTTGAGCTCTTGCCACTCGACCAAAAAGATTCAATTTTTAGTAATAAATTCGCTTATACTAGCAAAATCTAAAAGCTAAAAATAAAAAGAATACCTGAACTAAAGATGGTCTATGAAGGCTAGTATTGGACACTCAGGTAGCAAACGGACCCGCCCTTCTACCCTTTCCCACATAAATATCAGACTTTGTCTATGACAGGGTTCGAACCTATAACGTCCGCCTAACACACACATCACAAGCTGATAACTTAACAGTAGACCAAAAAGATTCAATTTTTAGCCAAAAGAAAATGGAATACCTGAATTAAAGAGGGTCTATGAAGGCTAATATTGGATAAAGCTTTAGATAATGAATCTGAAACACCCAATGAAGTCCAAGAAACACTTTCTTCAGCAAAAAATGTCTCATTTACATTTGTTTCAGCAATTTTGGCTGTTGTAACAGCAGAACCAAATGCTCTAATTTTACAAAACTGTGGTTGGTTAAGAGTAGTAGTAACAGTACAAGGTTGAAAAAAGAAGAGTTTTGGTGGAGATGATGATAATCTCCATAGTTTACAAAGTGAAATTGAGTGTTGTAAAATCATCAGAATTTAACACTTTTTTGGGCTAAAAAGGTTGGGTTTTTCTTGTAAACAGCTAAAGATGATTTAAGGTTGTAATAAATGGGAAATGGGGTTTGGTTTTGTTGGGTTTTTTGAAGGGTTTAAGGTATTAATCCTTAGAAGAAACAAAGGGGAGGATAAGAATTTGGAGAAATATCATGTTGGCCCATGTAGTGCTTAATATTTCCATCTTGACCCTAAGGAGTCATTTGGTACAAGGGATTAGGATTATAATTTGGGATAAAAGATATCATGTGTTTGGTTGTTGGGATTAGCTAAATTGGGATAACTTTTATACTAAAATCATGGTATTACCGTATCGCATATAGAATGTGGGTTTATTCATCCAATTTTAGTCGCAATTTTAACTCCGAAACAATCCCGAAATAACCCACTTTTGTACCAATCGACCCCTTAGAACTTAGAAGTAAGTACTATAATCTAAAGAGTGTCTTAGAGCCCGTTTGGGTGAGCTTAAAGTGACTTATAAGTTTATAAGCCCATTAATATATGTTTGGCAACTTAAAAGATTTTGTACTTAAAAACCACTTTTTGAGAAGTTAGTAAAATAAGCTGCTTATAAGCCCACCCAAACAGGCTCTTAATTATTTGCTCGTCTGCATAATTACTACTATTTCATTATTTCCCGTTTCATTTTAAGTGTCTAGGTTTAATTGGGCACAGAATTTAAGAAAATAAGGAATGCTTTTAAATCTTGTCGTTTAAAATTAAAAGTGTCTAGGTTTAATTGGGCACAGAATTTAAGAAAATAAGGAATGCTTTTAAATCTTGTCGTTTAAAATTAAAAGCGTGCGTAATGTGAGTCAATGACTTTAGATTTTGTGGTCCAAAATAAATCATGGGTGTTCCCAAATATGCAAAGAGACACTCCTTTTTAGTTTGGACAAACCAAAAAAAAAAGATAAACACTTAAATTGAAATATATGGAGTATTATTTTATATCTTCAAATACAAAATAGTGTACGAGGATCATGCCTCTGAAAATGAAAATTGCACCCAAGACCATATGATCTGGTGTCGCGCTCTATGTAATCAAATCTGCAATAAATTGTTTATATAGTGCACAGCTACAAGTGCGTAAGTTAGTTGCATCTGGCAAAAGTCAAAGAAGATGTGGCATTTACTTGTCAATGTCTATTCCATTTCTCCCATTAGCAACAATGTCATACTTATTTTATTTGGGGGTGGGGAGATGGGTTTACTACATCAAGAAAAACATTATTGAACTTATCATATACATATTATAACTACTTAGCTATATATATTATAACTACTCAGCTACTTTTCAGTTCTGCCAGTTGGCGGCGAGATCTGCTTACCCCTCGAGCACACAATAGGAGCCATAATGCTAGGCATGCCACCGCCATCGCCATTGACGCCGCCGCAGCCTCCTCCAACATCTCCACCACCAAATCCTAGAGGTACTAGAAATTCAATAATGCCATTTTGATTCATAGTCGGCTGACCAACTTAGCAAATAAAGCGTTAAAACGTGCATTCGAATCAGCTAATTTAGCCTCCATATGTTCTACTCGTGGAGTCAAAAACATGACCATGTTAAACAAAACTTTTCTGTTCGTGGTGATCCCAGGATGCCAGTTGGCGAGATCTTTTTACCCCTGAGGACACTGTAGGAGCCATATAGTTGGGCATCCTACCTATCCCTTGGTCATTCCATCGTCATCGACAACATCCATCACTCTCCAATAACATAAAGGGTTAGGGAACTAAATCAAATTAAGCATTAATGTCTCGAAATTCTTCGATCAATTTCATCCGAATTTGCAGTTGAGTTTGAATTTGTGAATTGCAGCGTTAGGGTACCTAGGAGTCAAAGAGCCTCAACATTTACTACTAATTATATTTTATTTATATTGTAAAAAGTTATTTTAAGTGAATAAAATGTTGGTCATTTATTTCAATACACTATATTGGTTATAGTTGTCAAAAATATTATTGACAGATATAACTTTAATTTAGAGTTCTAAAAATATAAGATAATATTCAACTATCGAACACTTGAATATCTTTTTTAAAGAAATAAAAAAATAAAAAGTTTTGGAAAGAAGGTTTACCCCATTATTATATATCTTGACCATACATGTATGAATCTATCGTGTTTCTTTATTAATTAAAAATATGTTTAAAGAAATTAATTTAGAAAGATTATTTTATAACATTGCATTTTAAAAGAACTAGAACAATAAACTTTAAAGTAAATTATACATACATGATAGTGAAAAATTGATAACAAGTCAATTTTGGATGCCCTAAGTGATTTATCCACAGTTTTAAAATTAATTGAGAAATAACCAAATTTGCGCGAGCACACTTACAATCCATTAGCATTGACAAACACTCAAACTAGTCCCAATATTTTTTACTGGGACTTTGAACTAACATGATCAAAGTCCTAGTATTTTTACTGAGATTCATGTTCAAAGTCTTGGAGCTTCATATATAAAGTCTCGCTATAAAATGAAACTTTGAACTAACATGGTCAAAATCCAGTATTTTATACTGGAATTCATATTTAAGTGATCACATTCTTTCAGAAGCACCTCAAGCCAAACAATTTACAAATGAGGGGCCATTTTTTCTTACATGGAATATCACCCTCTTTATTTTAAAAATTACATAACATAGCACCCCTCCCCCCTTTAACCTCTCCTTTACAAAAAAAAATTCTAGGTGCCACTCCCCTACCCCACAGCTGGCCTGTTGGCGGCCACCCTATCGGCGGTGCCGAAAAATTGAAAATCACCGAATTTATATCGGAATTAATTATTTTATATCACCAAATCTTTATTATTGCTAGTTTTGTTGAAAATATTATTTTTTGATAATTTTATACACACAAATCTATCAAAATATAATAAATTATGCATGTAAATACATAGAAAAATGTATATGCAAAAAGAAAAATAGAAAATATACACAAAAAATGTAAATTTATACAAACATCCATAAATAGTGCACATATCTGAAAATTATACAACTTTATTCATTCTTCATACACGCGTATATGGATTAATACAGCTTTATACTGATTTATAGACGTGTATAGAAATATATTTATTCATAGTATATACACACATATACATAATTATACATTTTTATACACGTTTACAAAAGTGTGTAAACTTGTATAAAAATGTATAAAGTTGTATAAACTCGCAAGTTATACAGTGTTTTGGACGGTTTTTACACAAAAGCTTAACAAATATCCAAGATTTATATAGTTTTATACAAGAAAAATTACTAGATCTACACATTTGAATTTTTTTTAACAAAAAACTAGTAGTTCTAACCGGATTTTTATGAAAAAGGTGAAAAAAATAAGAAGATACATGATAAACAAACTCATCACATGAGTTTTGACCGGAATATACAACGGAATTCGACCTTCTAATTCAAAAAGCCAAAAAAAAAAAGAAGAAGAAAATTGACGACAGTAGTGCCGTAACAGTGACGACAGCGACGTTGGCTTCTTGGAGAAGAGAGGATGAAGGTGAGTCGTGGTGGAAGGGATGGTGAGGTGGCGGGGCTGTAATGAAAGGGGGGAAGGAGAAGAGATGAAAAATTGGGGCTAAAGTTTTTTGTTTGTTTATAAAGGGAGGGTGCTATGAGTGAAAGAAAAAATTAAAAAATAAGGGGGTGACATTTTGGGTAAGGTAAAATTGGGGCTCATTTTGGTAATTTTTATGGTTTAGGTGTCTCTCCATGTAAAAAGGGATTTTGAAATTTTATTCATGAATCCTAGTATAAAAATACTGAAATTTTTCGAATCTGGCTAGTCTTCAAAGAGTTTTGCACCGCTGGCTAATTTTCATTTAATGCTGTGCAAATAGGCTACGGGGCCAAATTTTCACTGATATTAAAATTTTTTCTATCTAAGTTTTGACTTTAGGCCTCTAATCTTATTTAGCCACCTCTGTCATACATATACATCCAGCGACTGAATGTTGCCATCTAATCAATCATGTTGATCCCTTATTAACCAATGAAATTTCACCCTTCTATCTTTATTCATACACTAGTTAAGGTAGCATGTCATAAGTCTGTCATATAGTTTTATCCTTATCTATTTGGATGTGATTCATCTTAATTATTTGCTAGTTATTTTTTAAAAGGATTGCTTGAGTGTTTATTTTGACTATTTTTTTAACCAACTCTATGCCTTTACTCATAGATAAGAGTAAGATAGCTCAAGTATTTGGATGACATTGTCCCAGTAATAGCGGTTGATAAACTGGAGGTTTGGAGACAGACTCTAGAGTCTAAACTCTAAAGGTTTCAGGCTAACCAAGACAAAAATGAAATATATAGAGTGCAAGTTTAGTCATGCATCACATGAGTCAGATGTGGAAGTGACGCTTGATACTCAAGTTATCCTTAAGAAAGGAAACTTCAAGTATCTTGGTTCATTTCTCCAATGTAATGGAGAAATTGACGATGATGTTATGTATTGTAAAGGGCATAGTGGATGAGGTGGAGGCTCGCTCCCGGTGTCCTATGCAATCGGAAAGTGCCACCTAGATTTAAAGGTAAGTTATACAGAGTGGTCGTTAGACCAGCTATGTTGTATGGAGCGGAGTGTTGGCCATTCAAGAACACACACATTTAGAATATGAGTGTAGTAGAGATGTAATTGCTTATTAGATGGATGTATGGTCATACTAGGAAGGATAATACTGGGAATGAGGTCATTCATGACAAGGCAAGAGTGGCATTCGTGGTGGACAAGATGCGAGAAGCGAGGTTGTGATGGTTTGGACATGTAAAGAGAAGGAGCACAAGTGCACCAATGAGGAGGTTCAAGGGGTTTGCAATGTTAGGTCTACGGAGAGGTAAAGGTAGATCGAAGAAGAATGAGATGAGTTGATTAAACATGACATAGATTTCTTCAGATCACCGAGGACATGACTCTAAATAGGAAAATATGGAGATCGAAGATTGAGGTAGATAGTTAGATGGTAGCCCATCGATTACTGTCTTATTGGTGTGAGTTTATTTGAATGTGTACTATTTCTATATTATTATTTATCTTTATTGCTATTGGTTGATGTTTATTATTTACATTGATTAGATAGAGTTTTTATGTCAGTGTGATATTACTTTTTTCTTTGTGTGCTTCTTTAGACTAGAGTCTATCAGAAACAGCCTCTCCACTCCACCTCGGTAGGGATAAGATGTGCTCTCACCCTCCCCAGACCCCACTTGTGGGATAACAAATAATTTTGTTGTTGTTGTTGTCCAAGTAATAGCGGTAAAAGTAGTTCGTTGGTTGATAAGCTGTGCAAACACTATCTCAGACTTTCGCTTACAACAATGTAAATTCTAGAAATATATTTTTGAAGTCATGTTCAAAAATTTAAAAATTCATAAATTTCAGTAAAAAAAAATTGATTATATTTCATCAAATAACCATATAAATGGTTATGCAGTTGGCAAACGATGCAAATTTGACTTTATATTCAATTAGCGACCCTAAAGTGACCACTTGGTTTTACAAAAACTGGCTATGCTTTAGCTTATAGTTTTGAAAGCGGCTCTGTAATTGTCGGACGGTGCAAATAGTGGCTATAATTTCAATTAATAATCATAAAAGTGGCTAATCAGTAAGTTATAAGCTATGCAAAACCAGCTACATCTTCAATGGAAACTATAAAGTGGCAATTTTATTAACGACAATTACATGGAGAGACACTCCACTTATGAAAATTACCAAAAAAGACCCCTATTTTCCTTCTTTACCCGACCTAGCACCCCCTACCTTTTTTATTTTTTTCTTTCACTCCATAGCACCCCCTATTTTTAAAAAAAAAAAAAAATCCTAGCCCCAATTTTTCCCCCTCTTCTCTTACTCTCTTTCCCATTTTTCCTCTCTTCTCTTCACGCTAACAACATCACCAATGCCCCCCACCACCGCCCCCTTTCCACTACTGTCTCACCTTCACTCCCCCTCCTCCAAGCTGCCGCCGCCGTCGCCACCACCGTCATCAACGTCGCCGCCGCTGTTGTTTCTTCTTCTTTTCGTTTTTTTTTTGCTTTTTGAATAACAATATTGATTTTCGTTGTATATTCCGATCAAAACTCCTGTGAGGAGTTTATTTATCAAGTTTCTTCTTTTTCTTCACTTTTTTCATAAAAATTCGTTGAGAACTACTAGTTTTTTGTTAAAACTTTTGTTTAATATTTAGATCTAGTGTTTTTCGTGTATAAAACTGTATAGATCTTGGATATTTGTTAAGCTTTTATATAAAATCTGCCCGAGGCACTGTTTAACATTATTCTTGTGAGTTTATACACTTTCTTACATTTTTATACAAGTTTATACAATTCTGTAAACGTGTATAAAAATATATAAATCTGTATATGTACGTATTGACAGTGTATAAAATACTTCTATGTATTGTAAAATTTGTATAAAGCTGTATATGCGTGTATGAACAATGAATAAAATTGTATAAATTTTAGATTTGTGCACTTTTTATGGATGTTTTGTATAAAATTTATGTTTTTTGTGTATATTTTTGTATTTTCCTTCTTGCATACACAATTTTCTATGTATTTACATGTATATTTACTATTTTGATAGATTTAGGTGTATAAAATTATCAAAAAAATAATTATTTAAACAAATCCACAAATAAAATAAGCAAATTCGGTGAATTTTTGATTTTTCTGCCACCAGCCACCGCCAGGCGGCGGCGGCAGCGGTGGAAGCTCAGTTTCTGATGGTGGGGCAGTGGTGGGGGAGGATGAGAGAGTGGCTCCTAGGGTTTTTAGTTTAAATGGGTGCTATGTTATGTAATTTTGAAAATAAGGGGGTGCTATGTTGTGTAATGTAAAAATAAAGGGTGCTATGGATGAAATGTGGCCCCTTATTTGTAATTTTGTGATGTGGGGTACCTAGTTTTGAAAATTCCCCACTTTATTAAATCGATGGCCTCTTTCTTAGGTTGCACGGGGAAATTTTGATCACTAGCCATTTTTGGACGCGCTCAATGAGGACTATCCACCGTTTCAAAATTCATTGAAGAATAGCCAAAAATTCGCGCGCACACTTAAGCTCCATTAGCGTTGGAAAAACACCCCAGACTAGCCCCATAACAAAAAACTGGGTCAAAGCCCAAGTATTTTGTTATGGGACTTTATATATAAAGCTGAGTTCCATAACAAAATGATGGGGCTTTGAACAAGTTTTGTTCACAGCCCCAGCATTTTGTTATGGGTTATGAGACTTTATATATAAAGCTTCAGTCCCATAATAATGCTGGGGCTTTGAACAAGTTTTGTTCACAGCCCCAGCATTTTGTTATGGGACTGAAGCTTTATACATAGTCCCATAACAAAATGCTGGGGCCTTGAACAAAACTTGTTGAAAGCCTCAGTATTTATACTGGGGTTAGTTTACTGAAGCTTCCCCAGTACAAATACTGGGGCCTTGAACAAGTTTTGTTCAAAGCTCCAGTATTTATACTGGGATTTGTCCGGAGGTGGTTATTTCTCAGCGAATTTGTTTTTGACGGCTACAAATCAATTAACGCGCCAAACAGGCCCCTACACTAAATTTTTACGGTTGCACGACCCCAAGTTGTTCCCTTCCGTGCTTCTATAATGGTAGTAATAGTAATTCTCATGAAATACTTATAGTAGATCGGAATGGTCCTACAAGGTTATCTTTTGTTAGTTTTGAAAATATCATATGTTGTTCTTTTTTTTTTTTTTTTATAAAAAATGTATTGTAAAAAATTGATGAATCAAAATTATAGTCGTAAAGAATTACAAAATCAGTACTTCTCTTTATTTGCATCGGACTACAAAATCAAATCATCTCTTTGTTTGCATCAAATTTAATCTTGTTGTCATAATACTATTGCCTAACTTTTTAACACACATTAATAGTAAATTTATACCACGGTTAATACTTATGTGTGTTGAATAAACATGTAGCTATGTAAGAGTTAAACAGCCAAGCTTTTGGGTAAGCGAAATTGTTTATTTTTTCAAAAAGTGTTTATTTTAAAAGATTAAGGTGTTTGGCCAAGTTTTTACGACAAAAATAAGTACTTTCGAGTGACAACAAGAGCTATTTTTTTGTCGTGGAGAACGAAGAAGATAGAAAGAGTAGTTTTTCCACAAAAGCAAAAGTTGTTTTTAATTTTTATCATTCCAAAAATATCCTTACCAAAAATACTTGTATACCTAATTACCGCTGTTATTTAACCTAATGGGTATAATATGCAAATATTACATTGTTTTTCTTTTACACACACCTACGTCATTATTGTGGGAAGCTTTGAATCAATTTGCATAAGGTATGAATTTAGAATATTCAATCATGTGCTAGTTTTTAAAAATTTAATTAAATAAAAAAATTAAATAGTCTTTGATAATAAATATATAAAAACATTCATCTAGTTAACTTTACATGTCCTTACTCAAAATTTAATACTCAAAAATATTTTTTCAAAAGCAAATACTAATTGTTACTCAACTATTGACAAAAACGCTTCTCAAATGAGTTGGCCAAACACAAATTGCCTCTTTGCAAAAGTACTTTTACGAAAAACACTTTTAAAAATAAGCAGTTTTTATACTCCCTCCGTCCCATTTTATGTGGCACTATTTGACCGGGCACAGAGTTTAAGAAAATAGAGGTTGATCTTGTAAAGTATCAATTTTACCCTTGAAAAGATAAGAGAGAGAAGATTTGAGTAATAAAAAAGTTGTTGGTAGCTTTAAAAGTATGTAGGGCCCAACAAGGGTAAAATAGAGATGATGCATTAAATAGTTGTCAAATAAAGAAAGGTGCCACTTATTTTGGGACAAAAAAAAAAGAAATGGTGCCACATAAATTGGGACGGAGGGAGTAAACTTGATCAAACAGGCTCTAAGTGCAATATATGCTGAATTTCTAAAATTTATGAAATATATACTTGAATCAATCAAATAAATTAGTCTTTGCCTAGTTTCTTATGATTGTTACAACACAAGCTTAAATATGAAGGTAATTTTAAGTCATAAATCAGAATCAAAAGTTAAGAGATGGTCTCAACTTTTGTCTTTGTTCCATCCATTTACTGAGATTTGTGTAAATTAGGGGGTGTCAATAATTTTTTGAAAATGGAATATAACCGATCGAACCAAACCGTACCGAACTTTAGGTTCTTTACAATACATCTGTATGTTCTTATGCAAAATTATAACCGCACCGATGATTAGGTTAAGTATTTTATTTTACAAAAAGAAACCAAAAAAATACTAAATCGAACTGAATAATTTATATGCATATAATATACTTTACCTATGAAACTTATATGTATAGATACATAGTTTAATCAAGTCTAAATACAACTAGGCATAAATATTTCACTGTTAATCCTTGGAGTGAAATCACAACCAACATCCCAAACCTATTGTAATAGTACTAGTAATACTATTGAAAGTTGAAACTAACATGGTTCAATAGTTTCGTATTTTTATCAGTTTTAGACCGCAAATTTCCTTAAATCTAATTCTCACAAAAATGACAACTTTATTGTAAAAGATCTTCACATACCATTCATGTTTGTCTTATAAATTTTGTTCACTTTAGGTGAAGGTTTAATCTCTTTTTATATTCATGCTGACATATTTATTTTGAACTTTGATTTGTTATTGAATATTAGATGATTGTCTAGTTTTTTGTTTATTCATTCTTATCCACTCTTTCATAATGTTGTTTCAAGACTTTGTATTTTAAAATACTTCACTATCACATATTGTAATGAATCATGTTAGTCATTCATCGCAAAATATTTCAATTGAATGTGATATCTGTTATCTCTGATATTGTTTACTTAAGTAAGATGAAATTTCGTATTTTGGTTTAGCCACTAGAATAGTAATAGTTTTGCAGCGAAAGTGATACATATTTTTTAATATTGTTGTCTTATGTGCCAAAAATATAATTTTGTTGTTATTTAAAAATAACGAAAATTAACCGGAATCGAAGAGGAACCGATATGATTGAGACGAATTTGAAAATTCATAGTTTGGTTATACATATAAGAATAACAAAAAAATTGGTAGGGTACAAAATTTTCAAAATAATCGATCGAATCGAACTATTGACACCCTTAGTATTAATAATAATAATAATATATCTACTAATATTCTATAAGTGAGATTTGTGAAGAGTGAGAAATAACAAACCTTACTCCCACAAAAATAAAGAGATTGTTTACCCTCGGCTAAAGATATAAGAAAAATATTAGACCAAAAGTATAAGTTATTGTGAAGTCTCAATTAAATGGGGTCAGAGGTAGTTTTGATTTTGTTTTATTACCCCCATTTGACCGTATTTATAGAGTTTTTATATACTGGAACTTTCCATTTATAGCGTCTATTAGAAGACATCAAAACTGAAACCTTAAACTTCACAAACACTACAACTAATGGCGCCAAAGAAGGACAAATCTCCACCGTTGGATCCTAATGGAATATTTTCTGGTATGATTGTGTTCTTGATTGAAACTGGAGTCCAATCCAAGCGGTTACAGATATGGAAACAGAAGTTAGTGCAAATGGGTGCTAAATTAGAGGACCATTTTTCAAAAAATGTCACTCATGTTTTGGCTATGGATGCAAATTCCCTTCTTCAGAAACTTGATCAAGAACGTCTCATTCGGTCTAAAGCTGTGAGCTTTATTAACATTTCTTGTTATATTAATGCTTGGTGAATTTACTTAATGACTAGTGTCTTTACTAGGAGTATTTAATTTGTTTAGAGCTGTAGCTAATTAAGAAAAGTTTGAATCTTTATTGAGTATTGGAAGAAATTGTGTTGGAATGGAACTTAAATTGATATTTAAGGATCATATAGCCATTTGAACTAGTTTTGGATTGATCAGTAGTACTACTCTCTTTGTCCCGTGGCACAGTTCGGAATTCGAGAGTCAAACAAGCAAGTAGTACTGCCTTTGTCCCAATTTATGTGGCACAGTCTGGATTTATGCCATTCCCTTCGTCAAGAAAGATCGAGCAGCGTAGAAGCCTCGACTTCAAGCTTAGGTCCTTTTTTTTTTTTTTTTTGAAAAAGGGAACTAAGGCAACTTATAGGTGCAGGGAAAGAGGCTCCCTGATTTTGAGAGTCAAACGAGCTGGTCGTACTCCCTTTATCTCAATTTATGTGGCCTAAGTTGAACTTCAAGAGTCAAATGAGCCTTTTGAATTGTTAATAAACCTGTACGTTTTACATAGTTTTCCAAATATGTATTTTATTTCAAAAAAGCTTAAAGATTCTATGTCCGCATTCACGGTCAAAATTAAGATGTTCAACTCTCGAAATCTGAACTGTGTCACATTAATTGGGACAGGGGGAGTAGTAGCTATTTTTTTTATAGTTTAATTTGTCTAAGTAGTATCCATAAAAGGGATATTGAGGATTCATATGTCCACATTAGTTGTTATAGTTTAATAAGTCTTAGTATTTCTTTCTTATGACTTTTATGTGATGTATTAGAATTTAGAACTTTCAAATTTGATAACACTGGGTGTGTTGTTGTTGTATTAGTAACTTTCAAAGCACTGGCTTTCCCGAACAAAGAAAAATCATTTGTGTAGTTTGTCTTCTGAGATTGAACTGAACAATGTTTAGTATGTGCTCACTTTAGCTATCACGCTCCTGATGTTTATCAGATTAAGGCACTTTAGAATTACTGGTGATAACTTGCGTAAATGGACGCTTTGTTAAGAACATGTCCAGTCCCATCTGTGAATATGCCATCCTCTGTCGGTCAGCTGGATTTTCTTTTTATCATAATTCTGACTCATTGAGCTTAAATAGAGTGTCTAGGCCAGTGAGGATTCATATAGTCGACCCATCTTGCTTGGATTGAGAAGTAGTTGTTCTTGATGTTGTCATTATTCTTGACTCATTGGTTTCTTCGGTCCTTCAAATTGTAATGTTTGCCACATACAGGATTTCTGTTTGTAAGATTTGATATCTGTCTTGCCGCAGACTTTGTAATCATGCATCTTTAAAGCATTAATCTTTTTGATAATCTGTTTTAGAGTAACATTTTTTTATTTCAGGACACTTGAGGTTTCTGAAGTAGTGTTCCCCTATACATACTGCTAACCTTTTTAGCAGTAGCTTATAATTTCGTCACATACCTAAGAATTTTCGAAACCGCTTCATATTCTATAGCTTTGATGGCCTGAATTTGTTGTTTTAGACAAAATATCTGAATGGTTTGTTTTGACAGATGACGCCTTATAAATGATTATTCCAATTATGCCTTCTTCTCTTTTCCCTAACTATCATGGTGGCGTATTCTTATAGAAACTTCTCGCATATCGATGGCTAGAGGACAGCTTGATAGTGGGAGAAAAAGCATCTGAAGATCTGTATGTCTTGTCTCTGCAATCAGGAGGAGAAGACTCCCTTAGTCCTAAAGCTGATAATGAAGGTCATTCTAATAGTAGTGAAGTTACACCTAAGAAAACTCGAATCTCTACTAAAGAGGCCAAACATGCAAGTCCAAGACACATGAATGATGCTAAAGACCTTGCTTTAGATGATTCACGAGATACTAAAAGTGCCTCTTCACTTGCATCAGGCCCTTCAAGTCCAGAAGTGACAAGTCCTGAGGTCATTGATTCTCATAATAAGCCTGTAAGTCTGGACAGCAGATTGTCCTTACTCCCAATATGTTTTCTGAGCCGCAGATAGAATTTTTACCTTGTTGAGGATTCTCATTATGTTCCGTCTATATCTCTACCATTTGTATACCAGGTTGTAACATCAGAGTCAGCTTCGCTCTATAAGCCTCCGGATTTTAACCGAAATATTACTGAGATATTTGGGAAGCTTATCAACATATATAGAGGTACAGTTTATTTGCATATGATTTATCTTGTAGTTTCTCTCTTGCTAATGGGTTGGAGTCAGAAGTTTGAGCTTTCAAAAAGATGTGATGACTGATTGTTGATTATAGCACTGGGTGATGATCGAAGATCATTCAGCTATTATAAAGCTATACCAGTTATTGAGAAATTGCCATTCAAAATTGAGAGTGTGGACCATGTTAAACACCTACCTTCTATTGGAAAGTCGATGCAAGATCATGTAAGTGAACGCCTCTATTTAAAGCTTTACTAGAGAGCTATTATTTCATCCCATTTCGAGTTGCTATTTACGTGAATGCGGTTAAAAAGAGGTTTCCTTCTAGTGATTCGACACTTGCATGTTGAATGCGATTAATGTACCAAGCAGAACCACATATCCACTAAATCACTATATGGATTTTACTCTCTCAATTCTCTCATTGTGAAGAGTTAATTTTGGGATGCTTAGGGGAACTACTCCAGTTTACAGTTCAAGCTACAGGATAAGAGTTTAGTGTTCTTTGACTGCAGATTCAGGAGATAGTGACCACAGGGAAGCTGTCTAAATTGGAACACTTTGAGAAGGATGAAAAGGTGCTGTTATGAGGATCCTTTTGGACATAAGCTCTCAATATGTCACCAGTAGCTCAAGTCACTTTTCTGTCTAGTCATTGTGAGATGTGTAGCTGATTTATGTCGCAGTAGTGATTCTTGAAGGCCGAACGTTTCAATCTCTCTGAATTTGCTGTTTGTGTGTGTGTTCCTCATTCATGTGTATGAACTCTGGCTAAATAATCAATCTGTGCTAATATGTTCTCACAGAACTCGAAAGTTTTGGATATCATGCTTTTATGCCTTATCGGGACACATCATGTTTGTATACTTGGTTCATCTTGGCTTTTTTTAGTCCTTGTGCTGGGTCATATTGAAGGAATTGAACTGGGACACTAGGGAAGACAAAAAAAGCCTAATATCCATATAAATTTAGACATTTTGTTGGTCTCTTCCAAGGAGCTAATTTTACCTTAGCTTTATCTATTTATGGTAACAAAACTCATTATACTGTTCTTTGGAAAGTTTACGAGGCTTAATCTCCCTGTACTAGGAGTTTAACCTGGGTGTTGTGACTCTGAGTTTTTGTCTGTATTTTCCTTCAAATTTACATCCACATTTCCTAGACTACATGATCAAAACGTAATCCTGGGTAGCCTGAAGAAAGCAAGGAAAAAATGGATGCCTTTGTTCTAACATTATCATGATTCCACAGGTAAAAACAATCAGCTTATTTGGAGAGGTATGGGGAATTGGTCCGGCCACTGCTCTAAAACTGTATGAGAAAGGACACAGAACTCTTGATGACCTAAAAAATGAGGAGTCCTTGACTCATTCTCAAAGTTTAGGGTTGAAATATTTTAATGACATCCAAACCAGGATACCACGGCACGAGGTAACCTATTATGCTTTGCAGTTTTCTCAATCATGTCTTCTTACTGGTTTCTATAAACAGTGATGGTTGATTATGTAGGTTGAAGAGATGGAACGTCTATTGCAGAAAGTTGGAGAGGAAATTTTAACTGGTGTAAGACTTTTATCCAGCCACTTGTTAAATGTCAGGTTCATGTAAACTATGACGCTTCACGTACTCCTCGATGATGTACGTGTTAATGTACCAATTGCTGGAAATTGCTTATTCCAGTTGGGTGCAAAGACATGCTTACTTGAAGGTGCTTGTCTGCAAGGGTATATAATACATGTGATTGAGGGCCTAAAGACATGTCCTTATGCAAAAAGATTACAGATGCTGGTCAAACTAATAAGTAATGAAGAGCTATATTATTAAGAAAAAAGTAATTTGATTGATAAATTCTTTTCAAGATGTATACTATTAGTTAAATGTTATTCCGTATTTTGTTCAGCATCGCAGATAAAAAATTTAAAATAATATCTTATTCTTAAGGGAAAGAAAAAGGACAGTGAACTACTTTCCAATTCTTCCAGTTTTGGGGAATCTGAACATTTTGGTTTGTGAGAGCAGTGGAACTGTTTACTTTGTTGTTGGTTTACCTTTTGTTATTTTGGTCTATATGGTGAATTTGCTGATCTTGGCTACAGAAGTTAAAATAATAAAAACCAGGTGTATTTTACGAAGAATCTGTATATGTAAGTGCTGCAACAACTCCAGTTAATCCCTGTTGGTTAATTTATTCTCTTATTAGTTTCTGAAGTGACCTCGATTATTCTTGGAATTTTGTCTTTTTACTTGCCAAGTTTACACTAATGTGTTCAAGCTAGAAACTTCTATTACCTATTCCTTTAAGGTCCTAGCACTACAGCAAGAACACGAGACTTTTTTATTTTGATAAGTAAATTCAATTTCACTGAACAATTGCACAAAAGAGCATGCAACCTCGTCGTTATGAATTCCTTGCTTCAGGTTAATGTTGTGTGTGGAGGATCATATAGACGTGGAAAGGCTTCTTGTGGTGATATGGACATTGTTATTACTCATCCTGATGGGAAAAGGTAAGGCTCAATCATAGCTAATCGTGTGGAAAGCCTTCCATTTTGGTTGGGTGATTCCAAGTGTGATCTTGTTTTGGCGTCTTGTTTAGGTATACATATGCCAATTTAAGGCTCATCTTTCTCTCTCATAGATGTCTTTTATATAATTAGACCGCCTTTATGAAATTCAAAGCTAGATTTGACAAATAATTCTGCAGAAAACACAAAACCACTATTAGAGTTTGATTCCTTTTCTACAGAGAAAACCGGAAACATCGTACCCTTACCAAGATGAAATCATTTTTACTGTAGGATGCTTTAGTTTTTAATAGCATTTTTTTTGGCGTTGCTGGTATTTAAATGATCTAAGCTCCAAAACTTTATTACCTGCCTTATGTGTGATTTCATTTGATCAGAAACCAGAACCCGGTCTATGTTTCTTTTCGCAGTTATTCCACTTAAAACTTGATTTTAATAGGATTAGAGTTTACGCAGTCCTAGTTGTTTTTTTCCACTTTGTTGATTCCAAAATTTCTACTTTTTCTCTTTTTTCTTCAATATGCAATTTCTTTATAAATCTCTGTCTCATGACAGTTCATTTCAGATCTGTTTTTGAGATAACTTAGCTTCATTCTTTCAGTCATATAGGCTTTCTTCCTAAGTTTGTAAAGCATCTAAAGGACATAAAGTTTTTAAGAGAGGATTTGGTCTTCAGCGTTCATAGCACAGAGGTAATTTTGTTTTTTAGTTTACAACTTGTCGTGATGTTTCTTTACTGTTGAATTTTTCTGCAACCTCGCATTTTGAGCTTGTACAGTTACAGGAGTTTGACGGCTTGTCCTCATGTTTCTTTACTATTGAAGTTTTCGGCAATCATCCAAACTAAAATATTTCTTGACATGGTTGCAGGGTACAGATTCAGGAGTTGACACATATTTTGGCCTCTGCACCTACCCTGGTCGAGAATTGCGACATCGCATTGACTTCAAGGTATGGTGAGATGTCATTTTGTTTGATCAAACCATGTTCTTACATTGGTCAGATTTCTTGGTACTTTACAGATTCAGTTTCAGTTGATGACAAGTATGAGGAGTGCAAGTCGTCTTTCCATAAGATTTTGGTGCCTTTTACAGATTCAATGATCAATTTCAATTGATTAAGATGCATAGTGTACATGACTTGTTTTTCTTAAGAGTAAACAAGAGTATTCAGGAAAGAGTAGCTTAGTGTGAGAAAAGCTTCTGTCTCATATTGGTTCAAGTCCTGTTAACTTCTGACTATTTCTCACACATTTAAGTTCTGGATACACTTCTTCATTGGATGCTGTTGGAAATCGCATGCATCAAACTTGAGTAGTTCTTACACTTAACTACTGCAACTTATTAATTTTTGTCATTAGGTATATCCGAGGGACATATATGCATTTGGACTGATAGCATGGACTGGGAATGACGTCTTAAACAGGAGGCATGCCCCTTTTACTCACTGCCAAGTGATACCAGGTCTTCTTTTGGCCAGTTCCCTATAATATAATTATCTACTAATTCCTTTTACAGGCTTAGATTATTAGCAGAATCCAAGGGCTTCCATTTAGACGATACGGGGCTATTTCCAGCTACTCATAGTTCTGGTGGAAAACGGGTATAGTTTGCATGTTTGCTGCAACTTATGTTTCACTTTGTTCCTTTCATTTTTCTTCATATTTTTTCATGTTGGGTATAACTGAGCATCTTATCTGCAACAGACTAAAGGTAGTGCAAGCTTGAAGTTTGATACTGAGAAACAAGTATTTGATTTCCTTGGATTTCCATGGCTCGAACCGCATGAAAGGAACTTGTGAGAATCCCTAACAAAGGCTTGATCTTGTAGCTGTGCCAATTTTTTCTAGCTTTTTGTTCCTGGGACTTGGGAACCAGATCTAGACTGGATAAAGAAACTCCAAGGGAGATCAAAGTTGATCAAGCTGATTTTTGGCTTGTATGTCTGAATTCTACGTAACAATATGTATGAGATAAAAAGGTAATGTATGTATCCAAGCACATGTAAATATGTTTTAAAGTCTTGTAGAATATGTAATTTCTTTATAAGCCAATTAAGTTTCATCTCTTCACGGTACAGAAAATACGATTATGCGTTTTCAATATGAATTGAGAGATTGTTTTATAAATTACCAACTCATATTCAGTATAAATACTTTGTAATTGGTTTTTTTAACTAGGCTTTATTCGCTATGCTCGAAATGTCTAAAGAATTCTTGTTGTACGAGTGTAAAATACCATCCTCGTCATAGAGTAAAATACCAACCTTACACCATGTGTCAATATACACTTCACTAGTCTCGTGCTTAATCATTAGGAAATAGGATATTATAGGAGAGAAGCTCTAGCATCTCTCTAGAAACTAACCTCTCTTTTACCTTTGCACACTTGACTTTCATCCCTATGGAAATTGATCAAAAAACTACAACTTCAGTTGATCCTCCCCCAAAGCAGCAGACAACATAATAGCTGACACTCAATTGTCCCATTGAAAGATAATTGCTCCAAATCTTTTTTGGAGGAGTATCCAGAGAATATGGATGTGGTAGCGCACACAGAATCTGACAGCCTCATTTCCCTATCAACCGATGACATGGATCGACTTTATCGACCATGGAAATTTTCAGTTATAATTAAACTTTTGGAAAGAGGCTAAGCCACCAATATCTAAAGTATTTTTTTACATAAAAGCACAAGTTTTAGAACTTAATTATCAAACATAGCAACATTTTAGTAAAATTACCCTATATAGAGGAAAATACAAGATAATTACAAACATAGCAATATTTTCCCATAACATACCAAACCCTTACATTCTTCCTTCTATTTTCCCCACTATCACTTTTGCTCCTCACATTTCCCCTTATTTCACTTTTCCTCCTACCATTTCCCCCCAATTTCACTTCTACTCCTCTCATTTTCCCCAATTTTACTTTTTCTCATCCTATCCTCAATGTATCTCGTTGAATCTCACCGTATCTCAACTGTTTCTGCACCGTATCAACTATTTCTGCACCGTATCAACTGTTTCTGCACCGTATTAACTATTTCTGCACCATATCAACTGTTTCTGTAGCACTGTATCTAACTGTTTCTGCATCGTTTTGATTCATTTCAGCATTGTATCTAACTGTTTTAAACTGTATCAACCCCGTTTCAGATTGTATCAGACTATTTTAAACTGTATCAACTCCCGTTTCAGACCGTATCAGACTGTTTCAGACCGTATCAGACTGTTTTAAACTATATCAAGTCTCGTTTCAGACTGTATCAACTCCATTTCAAACTGTATCAGACTGTTTTAAACTGTATCAAGTCCCGTTTTAGACCGTATCAGACTGTTTCAACAGTTATTTCAGATTGTTTCAATGTCGTTTCAGATAGTATCAAACTGTTGCAACAACTGTTTCAATGTTTCAACAATGTTCCAAACCGTATCATATTGTTTCAACACCATCAGTCGCGAGCAATAGAAAACAAGAGTTCATATTTATTAATCTGACAAATCCGTACAAACAGGAACAAAAACAGAAACTAAATCTGAACAATTTTGAAGAAACAGAAACGGAACAAAAATGAAACAAATCTAAATAACAGAAAATACACATTCAAAGAACATGGCACCCACCACCCACCCCACCCCAGATTCAAAGCTGAACCTAGTATCCAGATTCAAATGGCACCGTAAGTTAACAAAAATGTTGAAGAATTTGTTGGATATGCCCCTGATTTTGTCACATGTGTTAGGCAGTCGCCTTTAGCAGCAATACCCATTCTTTCTTCTTCTTTTTCACCTGCTCCGAATCTCAACATCAAATCGGTTACAGAGCTGAGAATAATTGGGTTTCAATGGCTGTTGCAGGTGGTTTCGCAGATTTGAAGAAATCGTAGCTTTGATGTGAGGTTACTGTTAATAATAGTAAATCGTAGCTTCATTAAATCCTTACTTCTGATTTGCTCCGTCGCCGATTGCTCGCGATGGAAGCTGCGGTGGAGATAAAAGAATCACCGTCGATTGCTCTGATTCCGAACTGCTCGTGTACTGACATAGAGATTCACGCGGTGATGGTGGTGTTTGTACTGGTGTTTGGATCGGTAGTGGTGGTGGATTTGTGTGTGTGGATTTGAGAGAAACAATGGGGGTGATGGCTGCTTTGGTTGGGAAAGTGAAGAAAGTGTTTTAGGGTTTGTAGGAAAGTGGGTGAAAGTGTAATTTATAAAAAATAAAAATGTGCTAAAATAATATTGCTATGCTTTGTAATTAGAAAAATATTGCTATTTTTTGTAATTAAGGGTGAAAATTTGTATATTTGTGTAAAAAATCCATATTTAAAATCCAAAATAATTCAGTTATGGAAACCTACTGAGGTCTTTACATTAATAGATTTGGGAGCCGACTTTAACATTGTCAAATTTCTTAAAGAAGAAAATTTAATCAAGGCACTTCATCATGGTCCTTGGTCTATAAATGGGTTTTTCTTATCCGTTAAAAGATGAGAGCACAATTTCGTAGCATCGGAGGCTAAAATAACGTAATCCGCTATATGGTTACGTTTACCCGAATTACTACAGAATTTTACGACCTGGAAATTCTCACTAAAATTGGAAACAAAATTGGTCGGATTCTGAAAATTGACACTTGCACCTCCTCTACACTTAGAGGCAGATATGCTCGATTGTGTGTGGAAGTATCCTTAGACACTTCAGTTAAAACTTTCATTCAAGTAGGAAAGCACAAACAAGCCATCATTTATGAAGGAGAGAATATGCTATGCCAAAATTGTGGAAGATTGGGACACATAAATTCAATGTGTCCGCATGCAAAGGATAAAGATAAATTTTGTCCTACTCACATTACTAATGACATTAACCACTCTACTTCCCCAACTGTGCAGGAACCGGACAAAGAAGAAGTGTGGCAAACAGTAAAATTCCCTAGAAGAAGGAGTCAGAGCAACGACAACTCAGGTACATCCAAACCTCATGCTTCCTTAAATAACATTAATACGCCGGCTCCCATTAATGCTAAAATTTATGATGCTAAAAGTGGAAAATATCTAGACACTCAAATTTTTACCTACAAAAGTAAAAATACTAAATCAGGTCCCATCGATAAACTTTCTTTATTACATCATAATCCTAATGTTACTAGCAAAAGTAATTCTGGGATTTTATCTAAGGAAATGGCCAAATCGAAAAACTTAACCAATAATACTTCCCTTTCCCATGCAACCAATGACGATCAACCAAAGACACATGTCAGTAGCCCACCCCATTCTCCAAATGATTTTCAATCATTACAAAACCCTAAGAAGAATTGTTTGGAAGCTGACACATCCATTCACATGCATAAAACTAACAAATCAAATTGCTCTCCTTCTTACACACCGTCTCTCTCCACCAATCAAATTATACAATCTAATGATGAACATTCCATTTGTCCGCCTGAATCAACTCAACCAATGCATTTACATGCATTTACTCACCCCCTTATGCCAAATCATTTCAACACCATAGATATAGACACTACCACCAATACTCTAGCCTCCCATCTCTCTTTACAAGACACTCAAACCCCTTACAGTCCCTACAAAAGATGCCGAGATTTCGATTAAACCAAACAGAAGGAGAATCAGGATTCAAAGCACATATTACAGACTAATCCTTCAAGCTCCTCAACATTTGAGAATGAACCCAGGACAACCACCCCAAGCCCCCAACAATGCTCTACCCCAAAACAATGTTCCACCCCAGAACAACCAACCTCTCCTACCACTAATATTCTTCATGCCTCCACCAGAAAATGCACTACTAGCCTCTTGGATCGAACATACCCTAATGGAGAGGGCATTCATGTTCCACTTTATGATCAACAATTAGCAAATCATAGTAGCTTTTCAGAACTCCCAATATCTTGCTCGAGCACTAACAGAAGTGATAGTTCCCAAGACACACCACTTTTACTTTAAGGACCAGTTCCTCAGATGTGTTCCTTTACTTTGTTAAGTGCAGAATTAAATAAACAATAAGCAAATGGACACTGGATTTTAGCGTGGAAAAACCCCGACAACTTGGGATCAAAAAACCACGACCTACTTCCTCAAGTAGGATTCAATTTCACTATTTGAAAGACTCACTTGGTTACAAGACTTCCCTCTTACTAACCTAGGACTAACTCTAATTCTATAGTGACCCCTTTCACAATAGGTGAAGTTTCTTCAAGTAACAAGACTTGAAAATATGTACTCTTACAAAACTTCTAAGAAAGTAAATAGTACCACTCAATAGCTCCTACTATAGATGAACTAAGACCAAGAACAATATAACTCGATCTAAGGAACATGTTCTTCACTTAGTTCCATGTAGCTTATATGACTACACAAATATGACAGACTTTTTCTCTGAACTCTCTGTATTTGTGCGTGCCTTCAACAGCTTAATTGCTTCTCAATTTATAGACTTGAAACCTTGAGAAGTCTTGAGTATTTAGAACTCCAAAGCCTTCCAAAGTTTGAGTCCTAATTGAACTCCTCACTTGGATAGACGAAATCCTTTAGCCTTATCCCAATCTTATGCAATCTTTTCTATCTCGTGCATTCCTGCATAACTATCAAGATAAACATTAGATTTCAGGATAATAATTAATTTTCCCGCTCAATTAATTTTGCATAAATTTTTATTCATCTGCAATGATCCAAAGGAACACGTCCTTGGATATGTTCCTTAGTCATCATTCAAAACTCCAAGCTAATCCAAGCTAATTTTTCCCCCCTTTTTGATGATGACAAACTCATAGACTTCGCTTCATGTGCTTAATAACCTAAAACATCACTTTCATCTCAAAAACACATTAGATCTTTTATCATTAAGGATAAATAAGTATAAATATCATAATCAAAATCAACTCACTCTTCCCCCTTTTGGAATTAATGAAAAGGTTGCATAAGTTAGAATTATGTTAAACAATGCAGAAAAACAACTCATAGCCTTTTAGGCAACTCAAAATGCAAACATAATACTGCAAAAGCAACTTCATTAAAATGATATTAGCCATATACGAAACATCATCATAAGAAAAATATATTAACCAGGGAAACAAAACAACTAGCAAATACTCCAACACTATTCAGAGACTAGAAAAGAAAAAGGCCTAAGGTACTAGAACTGAGCTAAATCCCACTAGACAAAAAGGAATGGCTATGGTTTGGGTTTTCAGGGGTTGGAAGGACCATGTTACTGAGATTTGCCCTGAAGCAAAACATATGTTTGAACATCCCCTCATAGTATCCTTAGCCTTAGCTGTCTTTAAGGTTTTTTTGGCACAGGCAAATCATCCTTTCTTCCTCTAAATGAGCAACCACTCTTCCTTTTAACAATTTTCTTTTCTCAAAGTCAACATGCTTAGTTTTTCCAGCTTCATTCTCACTATTTTCATCCTCAACCTCTTCATCCTCTCTAGATTCTATCTCCTCATCTACCAATTTTTTTCACAGAAGATTTGGTTCCTTTGGAAGCAGGACCGGCACTAGAGGATTTTTCATCAGTCTTTGATGACTTCCTTTGAGAAGTTTTCCTCTTTTTAGTCAAAGGAACAGTTTCTTCTGTCACGCCCTAAAAATTTAATTAACTGCGGGGGTTTATTATTTGAAGGCTGTGACTGGTGTTCAAAAGGTATAAAATTATTTAGAGAACTCGGAGTCGCCACTTGACATAGTTTAAGGTGTGCCAAGTCATCAAAAGGTACCTTGGAACACCTCTGACTCGTCTAATGGTCTACGTTAGAGATTCGGGTAAGGTTCTCAGTTGACTCACATGAAGGTATTAGGCACCCTCGAGTCCTGTGCCGAGCACAGTTGCTTTATTGTCGCAATTTTTAATTTATTAAATATGGTTGTTATCTTTTGCCGTTGATTTGAATTCAAACTTTGATTCAGAAAAATTTAAAAGTGTTATTCTTATCCAACCTCACAGAGGATCGGACGAATTTACACTTTAATTCATAATAGATAAAATATATCACGCGTTTCCAACCTCACAAAGGACTGGTCTATTTTAAAAGAATTTAATTGACTTCAGAATAAATTAATTTCGAATTGGCTTAATCTCAATTTAATTTTTATTTTTACCTATTAAGTACATCATCAATCGCACTTATTTTATGCCTAATCGTATAAGTCTTCTCACTCCTACCAGTTTGCCTAATCGTGTTAAATATAATGACATTTGGTTTAAAAGTTTAACAACAGGAAAACCAAAATATGACTATTTATCTAAACATTGGCTGTTTTATTAGATAAGGGCTACTATGTGGACTGCCTATGCAAAAGGAAAAACTGGCGCTGTTGAAACTGAATATGGGTGGAATTATTTTTGCAAAAGTAGGCTGCTTTAAAATTTGTCTGGCACATTTTATCCATATTTTATTTTTGTATTGTATAAATAAGGGTTGTATAAATAAATTAACATGTGGCCGAATTTCGAAGAGCGACCTAAATTTAAAGCCTATTCGTTCAAGCTGCACTTTGAATAACTTTGCATTTAGAAGTTCAATTTTAACCAGCAATTTCAAAGTTTGTCCAACTGTTAAAATGAGTTTGAAGATTGGCTATTTTTATCAAAATTATACAAGTATACGTACTTTCTAAAGTTTTTGCAAGAGCAGCCAGAATGCGCAAAATTTTTAAAATCAGTCCAGACTAAAAGAATTGATACTGCATGGCCATTTTTTCAAAGATAGTTCAGATTTTAAAACATGTTTAATTCCAAGAAAATAAGGGTCTGTGAACTTTCCCTAAGCAATTTTCATTTATACACCTATCACTCAACCACATCAATTATAAACATGTATATGTGTATATGTTATTCAACCGTATTTTTTCATCACATTTTAGCACGAGAATATAATGTTCAATGACATTAGCAACACAATAAGCATAATTTTACTACTTCAAACATGCTGCTTCATTTTTCATGGCCAAAAGGCTAAAATAAATGCAAAGGTTAACTTGTGTTTACCTAGATAACGAGACCTTAGAGCACGGCTAAGTAGATCCACTAGCTAAACCAAGCAAACGAACACAGCAAGGACACCGGACAACAACTAAACAGTCCCTTATGACCTCTTTTTAACTCTTAGAACTAGTAGATTTATACCCCAAAAGACCCTTGATACAAAGGCTTTTGGTTCTAAATCTTTTCTTCAAAAACTTACTATTTTTCTCAAGTGTTTTTTCTCTCAATTTAATGTTATTTCAGCTGGTTGTTGTTAAAGTGAGGAGTAAATGCTCCTATTTAAGGCTGAAAAATAAGACCAAAAGGTGGGGTGTGGACTTGTACAAAAGTACAAGCCCACACCCCTATACTTGAGTGTACTAGTCCCAATTTTCAGAAAACAGTACAGCAGCTGAAAAATGACTATTTCAGCAGCCAAAACAGTCCTAAAAAGCTGAAAATGCACAAGTTGTGTCTTTTAAAAGGACACCCAATACTCATTACACTAACAAGAAGGACTAGGACTCAACCAAACAAACTAAATCAGCCCCAAACTAACTTAAAACTAAACTAAAAGTAACCAGATCCTAAGTTATGACTAAATAAGCCAATACACAGTCCAAAACAAGAGCGAACTAAAACTAGCAAAACTCATCCCATGGTTGAGTTCCAACTCAATTGAGTCCAAAGTTGCCAAACAAATGACTACTTGAACTCTCAGATCCCATCTACTAGACTCAAAGATAAGCAAAGGTGTTCTTTAAAGCATTATAATCCTAAATTACCAAGTCCAGACTAAGTATTCATGCCAAATCACCTGAATTTCAGCTTTTCTAATTTCAAAGCAACCACAATTTATGAACACCCGGGCAGCGACGAAGCCGAACAACTCCCATAAAATTCACAAACACACACACTGGATATGCAAAAAAGAAAAAGAAAAGAGCAGGCAGTACATGAAGCTTCATTGTTAGCACAAACTATATATACCAAACTGCACTTAACTTCAACAGTCTAGACAAACAAAGATTAAGCCGTTAAGCAAGTGCAGGTCATTGAAACAAACTGCCATAGCAAATCAGTTTTGCACTTAACACTTACCACCTTCTCAGGTTTCTTACTTTCCTATATACATGCTTGATAGGAGCTGAAGCAAATAAACTAAACAGATAAACATGCTAGACAGAATCACAAAAACTTCATGGCTTAACAAGTGAGGAAGAGACAAGTCTTGACCGAATCCACGCTTAAACAGATGATGACAGTGGATTCTGATGTATTAATCGCAAGCAAATGCTCACAGGCTTTCAAAATTTGATATCCAAAGCATAATTTGACATATCTAAGCTAAAGTCATGAATTCAACATATGAAGCGACATATACTAATAGCTAAACACAATTTTTTTTTATCATCTATTATTGATCATCTAAACTAGTGAAAACAATGTGACAAACAAGAAATAAAGATATAGACTGATTTTCTCTAACCAGTGGCCAAACAAAGCGTCGCCAAAGCCCAAATCTACTACACCGCATCAAGCAAAACGACACCACCGCCATCGCTGCAATACCGCTGCCTCACCAGTTCAGTCTCATCACAAACATCATCATCATAGCCCCCAAACCGTAGCCTCGACACCACTGCCTTTGTTTAAAACTGGAACATCCCCGCTCATCACAAACAATCAATCATCATAGTCCTCACCATTGCCTCTGTTCAGGGATTGAAACAGTCCCTCCACCCCCAAACAATTTCTTCACAGCCTCACCAAACATCAACAAAACAACACCCACAAAATCATCCTCAAATATCATAAGGGCAAAGAAAAAAGTAAGAAGAAGAAAGAAAGAAAACAGAAACGGGAAAAGAGAAATCGGGCAAAGGGGAAAACGAGAAGCAGGGGGCGGAGTGTTGGAAAATGGGGATGCGAGGGTGAGAGAGGAGGGTGAGGAGAAGGGAAAGAGCCAAAAACTTACCGGAAAAAAGTCAAGGTGGCCGGTTTTCGGGTTTGACCGGAATTTTGACCGTCGATCTACTCCAAACCATTGGGATTTTGTAAAAACTAAGTTGAGAAATGGAATGGGGGGGGTCGCGATCTTTCCAATGATATATTTTTGTAATTTTTCTGGCCACCGGAGGTGGTGGCCGGCGGCGGAGCCTCGGTGGTGGGCGAATTCCGACGAGTGGTGAGAAATTTTGGCATGGCTTGGCCAGCTTTAGGAGCTAAGGGGGGTGTGAAGGGTGAAATGAAATATTTTTTGTTTATATAGGTGGAGTATGGGCCGGGTTATAAAGTGGGCTAATGGATCATAGTTTTTGGGCTATTATTTTCATATATGGCCATTAAAATGTCTAGACTAGATTAAAACACACACAACTAAAATTAAAACCACATAATTTTGCAATACTATCACAATTGAAATATAGAATCAAAGCTAAACAACACGTAACAAGTAATTTTTGGTATTTTCATATTTTACATCCTAATTAATGACAATTTAGTTAAAATAAAACACTAGAAGTCCAGAAAAATTTGACGAAACATCCTAAGCATCTAATACGACTATTTTGAGCATTTTTTATGAATTTTGGTGCCAAAATTAGGTGATTACAGCTGCCCCTCTTTGTTCGGGAACACGAAGAGTTTTCGGACAAAGAAGTAATCGACAACTAATTTTGGCTTTTCGGTTCTAGCCGAGAGCATGCTTTTCAAAATGGTGACCGTACCTTGAATTTCGGTTCTAACCGAGAACAAAGTTACCTACATATCCTCGGACTAAGGAATCAGGTCAGTGTAGTTCCTTACGTGCGGCAACTGAGGCTACCGCATTCAAACAGACACTAGACCCCTCTAGACGCACTAAGACAAACTAGACACTCTAGACTAACGCTAAAATAAAGCTAGACTCTTTAGACTTCTAAAACAAGCTAGAGATTCTTCTAGACACACTTGGGGCTGATACTAGACACTCTTAGGCACAGAAAGGCTGTCGTTGCTGGTCACTAGTTGCTTGCTGATTGGCGGTCATTGCTTTACAAAGAAAATAAAAGTACAACATTGAAAATGTAAAGTTACAATTCCTATTCTAAGTCTTCATGCTTCCCGAGATGAGCTTCTTGGTTCTTGCTCTCCTCATTTGTTGAAAATAAAACCACCGCTCTTGGTTCAGGTGGGTCTTGCTCTTTGTAGAAAACAAAAAACCTCCGACCTTGGTTGGTGGGTCTTCCCTCTTTACAGAATGGATTCCCTCGTTCTTCAGGTGGGCGCCTGCACTTCTTTAAATGTATTCCCTCGTTCTTCAGGTGGGTGCCTGCACTTCCTCAAATGTATTCCCTCGTTCTTCAGATGGGTTCCCTGACTTCTTAAAACATACTCCCTCATTCTCCAGGTGGGTGCCCTGATCTTCTCTAAGCTACTCCCTCATTCTCCAGGTGAGTTCCCTGAACTACTCCCTCATTCTTCAGGTGGGTGCCTTGACTTCTAAAATAAAATCCCTCATTCTCCAGGCGGGTGCCCTGACTTCTTAAAACTATTCCCTCATTCTTCAGGTGGGTGCCTCGACTTCTAAAATAAATTCCCCCATTCTCCAGGTGGGTGCCCTGACCTTCTCTAAACTACTCCCTCATTCTCCAGGCGGGCTCCCTGACTTCTTAAAACTACTCCCTCATTCTCCAGGTGGGTTCCCTGACTTCTTAAAATAAAATCCTTCATTCTCCAGGTGGGTGCCCTGACCTTCTCTAAACCACTCCCTCATTCTCCAGGTAGGTTCCCTGACTTCTTAAAACTACTCCCTCATTCTTCAGGTGGGTGTCCTGACTTCTAAAATAAAATCCTTCATTCTCCAGGTGGGTGCCCTGACCTTCTCTAAACTACTCCCTCATTCTCAAGGTGGATTCCCTGACTTCTTTAAAACTACTCCCTCATTCTCCAGGTGGGTTCCTCGACTTTCTCTAAACTACTCCCTCATTCTTCATTCTTTTGCTTTCTTGTATTTCAATGGCCTTCAACACAGAACATCATGCGGACAAGTGTTCCAACTAGTCATTAGTCAAACTTTGTTAGGAACGGTATATTTTCCCTGATAGTCTCTTCTGCGGTGCAAACCTTGGCATGTCACTCCAGATGCCAAACTGCCTCATAGGCATTCCATTATCCAGGCGGGTCCTGGCTGTGCTCTGCTACAACTGCAAAACAGGTGAACAATTTTTGTGAAACTTTCTTTTGCTCATTTCGATGTTATTGCGAATGAAAAGCAGAAGTGTAAGAAATTTCGGATAAAGGACTCTGAATGAGAGATGCCCTTTAGGAAAGTAAAAGGACTTATCTGGAGGTGAAAGCGATGATCTCAATAACATGACGTGCATCTTGGCCTCGAACCCTAATCCATTCACAACAGTTGTTCCTCGACTCTTTCCCCAATAGAAACATTCAAAGCAATACTCGTCAAGCCACACTTGATGACAGTTACCAAAGCCCTCATTCGGTTAGCGGCGCCCCTTTCAGGGTTTTCACCGACTAACCTCTCTCTTTGTTCTTTTGCCTAACTGTTTGTCATGTGGCGCCCTTTCAGGTTTTCACCAACAAGACTTCATTCTTTTTTTTTCTTTTTCTTTTTTTTTTCTTTCTTTTTTTTTCTTTCTCCCGTGAACCTCTTTAGTTCCACCCATTGATGATGATTTTTGAGCTAACTCTTGCTCGATTGACATTCTCAAGATTGGCCAAAATGGTCTATTGGACATTTATCTGAGTTTGGAAGCAATGTTTGGCCTGTAGTTTAGGGTGCCTTGAGCATCTTCCCCCCTTTCAAGAATGAATGAATGAATGGTACAACAAAATAGAAGTTTGTTTTTATTTTATTTTATTGATAAAATAAAAATAAAATAAAAACAATCTTCTGCCCCAGTTTAGCAGAAATCGCGGATTTTGGATTTTCTTTGACTTTGGCCGCAAACTTAGAGGCAAGCTTTGCGTCGATGTGAGATAGAGAAAAGGATGAAATATCCCCTGATATGAAACTAGGGAACTTTAAAACTTCCTTAGATGTGAAACTAGGAAACTTTTAGAACTTTCCTTGATATGACCGCACCTGAATGGTTGCCTACGTATCCTTTTGAGAGGAATCAGGTCAGACGTAGCTCTAGCAATTTAATGCCAAATTTGGAATTTTGAACCTTTCTTTCATTCATTTCATTTCATCACAATTACAGGATTCCCAATAAAGGTTCACAAAAACAATACAAAGCCAAAGGCTAACAAAAGGGATGCATTATCTGGGTGAGGGATACAAAGACTTTCGTTATCCCAATCCAAGAAGATCAAATGTAGTACTTCTTCATTGCATCAGCATTAACAATCATTTCAGCCATCGTGCCTTCTATGTCTGTCAAGAATAGAGCACCATTAGGCAACACCTTCTTCACCACGTACGGTCCTTGCCAATTTGGGGCAAACTTGCCTTTTGATTCTTCCTGATGTGGAAAGATGCGTTTCAAGAGTAACTGACCTTCGCTGAACTTGCGTTGGCGCACTTTCTTGTTGTATGCTTTGGCCATTCTCTTCTGATATAGTTGACCATAACATACTGCATCTAGCCTCTTTTCGTCAATCAAAGCCAATTTTTCCAAGCGGGATTTGACCCATTCAGTATCCTCGATCTCAGTTTCAACAATGATTCTCAAGGATGGTATTTCGACTTCTGCCGGAATGACTGCTTCAGTCCCATACACCAATTCATATTGGGTTGTGCCTATCGAGGTGCGCACAGTTGTGCGATAACCCAGAAGAGCGAAGGGCAACTTCTCATGCCAGTCTCGAGATCCTTCCACCATTTTTCGAAGGATCTTCTTGATGCTCTTATTTGCCGCTTCGACCGCACCATTTGCTTTTGGCCGGTACGGCGTGGAATTTCTGTGCATAATTTTGAACCTTTCACATACCTCCCTCATCAAATGACTGTTCAAATTAGACCCATTGTCAGTGATGATGGTATTGGGGATACTGAATCGGCAAATGATGTTCGAGTGAACAAAGTCGACCACAGCTTTCTTGGTTACTGACTTGAATGTCGCCGCTTCCACCCACTTGGTAAAATAATCAATGGCGACCAAGATGAATCTATGCCCGTTCGACGCCTTTGGTTCTATCGGGCCAATGACATCCATTCCCCATGCAGCGAAAGGCCAAGGAGCAGACATTGTGTGAAGCTCAAAGGGAGGCGAATGTATCAGATCGCCGTGCACTTGACATTGGTGGCATCTTCGCACAAACCCAATGCAATCTCGCTCCATGGTGAGCCAGAAATAACCTTCCCTTAATATCTTCTTGGCTAGCACATAGCCATTCATGTGTGGCCTACAAATTCCTGAATGTACCTCGTTAAGAATTCTTGAGGCTTCTTGTGCGTCCACACATCTCAACAGTCCCAGATCTGGGGTTCTCTTATACAACACCCCTCCACTTAGAAAGAAACCATTTGCAAGACGGCGGAGGGTTCTTTTCTGATTGCTCTCGGCTAGTGCTGGGTATTCCCCATTCTTGATGTATTTTTTGATGTCCAAGTACCATGGCTCACCATCAAGTTCTTCTTTAACCATGTTGCAGTATGCATGTTGATCCCAAACTTGAATCTCGAGAGGATCAATGTGAGTTTGGTCAGGATGAGTGATCATTGATGCTAATGTAGCCAAAGCATCGGCCAACTCATTGTGCATTCTTGGGATGTGCCTGAATTCAATAGAATCAAATCTTTGGCAAAGATCTTCCAGACACTGCTTATACATGATGAGCTTCCCATCTCGAGTTTCCCATTCACCTTTGATTTGATGTACTAGAAGGTCAGAATCTCCGAGCACCAATAATTCTTTGATGTCCATGTCTATCGCCATGCGTAGACCCATGATGCAAGCTTCATATTCTGCCTTGTTATTGGTACACCAGAAATGAAGTTGTGCAGCCGCCGAATAGTAATGACCAGTCGGGGATATGAGAACGGCCCCGATACCATCACCTTTGGAGTTAGAGGCCCCATCAAAATAGAGCTTCTAATAATGTTCGTCGTCAGAAGGCAATTCCTTAATTGTGTCTACCTCTTTATCCAGAAAGTATGTCTTGAGAGGTTCATATTCATCATCCACTGGATTCTCGGCCAAATGATCGGCCAAAGCCTGGGCTTTCATTGTAGTTCTGGTGACATAAACTATGTCAAACACTGTGAGTAACATTTGCCATTTGGCAAGCCTTCCTGTTGGCATGGGCTTATGGAAGATGTACTTCAAAAGGTCCATCCGGGATATGAGGTAAGTAGTGTATGATAGCAAATAATGCCTCAACTTCTGCGCTACCCAAGTGAGGGCACAACAAGTTCTTTCTAGTAAAGTATACTTAACCTCGTAATCTGTTAACTTCTTGCTCATGTAGTAGATGGCCTGTTCTTTTCTGCCTGTGGCATCATGTTGCCCCAGTACACACCCAAATGAATTGTCCATCACCGACAAATAGAGGAACAAGGGTCGACCTGGTTCCGGCGGGACCAACACAGGTGGATATGAAAAGTATTGCTTGATTTGGTCAAAAGCCGCTTGACATTCCTCAGTCCACTTGACTGCAGCATCTTTCTTTAACAGCTTGAAGATTGGCTCACAACTTGTAGTGAGTTGAGCGATGAACCTACTGATATAGTTCAATCTTCCGAGGAAACTCATGACTTCTTTCTTGTTCTTTGGCGGAGGCAACTCTTGTATAGCTTTGATCTTTGTAGGGTCTAACTCAATGCCCCGTCTGCTGACAATGAAACCCAACAACTTTCCAGCTGGAACGCCGAATGCACATTTAGCCGGATTCAACTTCAAATTGTATCTTCTAAGCCTTTCAAAGAATTTCCTGAGGTCTTTAACATGATCCTCCGCCGTTCTCGATTTGATTATCACATCATCCACATATACCTCAATTTCTTTGTGTATCATGTCATGAAAGATGGTTGTCATGGCTCTCATGTATGTTGCCCAAGCATTCTTTAATCCAAATGGCATGACCCTGTAAAAAAATGTTCCCCAAGGTGTGGTGAACGCCGTCTTTTCTGCATCGTCTTCATCCATCAGGATCTGGTGATATCCGGCATAGCAATCCACGAAAGACTGAATCTCGTGTTTGGCACAATTGTCTATGAGAATGTGAATATTAGGCAAAGGGAAATTATCCTTGGGACTGGCCTTGTTCAAATCTCGATAGTCAACACAAATTCTCGTCTTTCCATCTTTCTTGGGTACTGGCACGACATTGGCCAACCAGGTGGAATATTGAAGCGATTGAATCACCTTTGCTGATAGTTGCTTCATAATTTCATCATGGATTTTCTGGCTCACATCTGTCTTGAATTTTCTCCGAAGTTGTTTGACTTGTGAACTACCAAATCTGTGCTCAAACAGGGCATGTCATCATACGACCAGGCAAACACGTCTCTATAGTCAAACAAGACTTAGACTATGTCGTCTTTCACTTTCGGTTCAGCGTGCATGCTTATCTTAGTTTCCTTAACATCATCGGCACTTCCCAGATTTATATTTTTTGTGTCATCCAGATTGGGCTTAGGCTTATTTTCAAATTGTTCTAATTCCCCATTTATTTCACTCTCGGCTCTCTCCTCATCATATTCTTCCTCAAAACTTCCTTCATTATCACTCCCTTCCATGTCATCTACCTCCTCAATTGTCACTTCATAATCATCCCACCCCCCATCATGCACTTCCTCAATTTTTGGTTGATTCATTGAGATCAAGTTAAACTGTGTGTTTAGATCAGGGCGTGATTTCAGCATGCATGTCATGTTATTAAGGCCATCAGAAACATAGCTACAGAAAGAAATAAAAAACAAAAATCAGGAAAGTAAAGAGATAGAATAAGGAGACAAGAAGCAACGTCTTGCTTTTCATTGAATTTGAAAGATAAAAGGGTTTGACATCATAACGAGCAAAATAAATATACTTGGATTACAACCCTTAGAATAACCAAGTATACAGAAAGGATAACAAAAACTTGCTACCAATAGCCCCTCCTAGTGGGGAGAGGCGTGGATTCCCAGTTGTTCAGCTTCACATCAGAGCTAATGTCCTGGATTTCTGCATTGCTAGGTCCTTCGCCAGTTCGCACCATGTTGATGCCAAAGACGTGCCTCAGGTCTGACAGCAGCTTCTTTTGTTCTTCAGTCTCCTCAGTATTCTTGGAAGCGGCCTTGCCTCCACTAGGACTTGTGAAAGATTGAGCGAGGCAAGGGACAGGCTTCTCGAGAGACCATTCTTGTTTTTTCATCTTCCTAGCTCTTGCTCTGTCTGCAGCTGTGGGCTTGTATCCCAGACCCCAGGTACCTCGAATGCCAAGTGGACTAATTGGACACGACATTCCTTGTAGCGCTGCCCCGAGACCTTTCCCGGGCTGGAAACCGTGCTTCAACATTTCCGTAGCCATCATGAATGCTGCTTCTGACAATCTTGCTTGGGGTAAAGGCTTGCTTCAGGAACCTCCTCCACATGGACCGCTTCAAATGCTTGATACATCAGAGTTGGGATATCATTAGTGACCTTAATAACTGGAATAGACAGATCCTTGTAGATTGACAAATCTCCCTCTCCGTGTACCATAATCATCTCACAATTCCATTCAAACTTGATAGTCTGGTGTAAGGTTGATGGTAATGCGCCTGCCATATGGATCCAGGGTCTTCCTAACAACAGGTTGTAAGACGAATCCATATCAAGAACTTGGAAATCGATAGCAAAATCCACGGGCCCGATTGTCACTATCAGTTCTATCTCACCAATCGATTGTCGTTTCTCTCCATCAAAAGCACGGGTACTCATTGTGTTTGTCCGAATTTTGTCCATGTTGACTTTTAATCTCTTTAAGGTAGACAATGGACAGATGTTCAGACCGGACCCACCGTCAACCAGTACCCTTGTGACATAAGAATTGTCACACTTGACAATCAGATGCAGTGCTTTGTTGTGACCAGTGCCTTACATTGGCAGTTCCTCGTCAGTGAAAGTGATCCTGTTTACCTCAAAGATACGACTTGTGACTTCTTCAAGATTGCTGACGGTCATCTTCTCGGAGACATGAGCCTCATTCAGTATTTTCAATAGAGCATGACGGTGTGCCTCAGAATGCATCAACAATGACAACAAAGAAATTTGAGCAGGAGTCTTCCTCAGCTGCTCCAGAATGGAGTAATCTTGCACTTTCATCTTCTTCAGGAATTCCTCCGCCTCTTTCTTAGTGACAGGTTCCTTGATGGGGCCCTGATTTTTTCTAGCCTGCTTTGCTTTTCTTAACTCTTCCGAGGTAAAGCACCGCCTAGAATGAGTAAAACCGCTAACTTGTGTTGTTTCCGCCACAACCTCTTTTCCCTTGTATGTTACCAATGCCTTGTCATAATTCCATGGGACAACATTAGTGTTTCTCATAGGAATCTGAGGTGCACTCTTTATGACAACGGGCTCACACAGCTTGTTTTGATCATCTTCACAGGGTGCTCTTCTTATAACCAACTTTGGTTTGGCCACACAATCCGCCTCCTCTCCATTTTTGTTAGTCCTTTGGATCACCAATTTTGGTTTTTCAGTCACCTCTTTCTTTCGCTCAACGGCTCTTCTCAATGTCAACACTGGCTTGTTTGGGTGGATAGGATGCCTCACTTTCCCCGACACAACCGAAAGAATTGGTTGCATCCTTTCCACTCCAATTGTTATAGCATCGACTGACACTATTGGCCTTGCAGATTCGTCTTCAAATCCCCCTTCACATATACACACCATGTGTACATCATGGACCGGCAAAGGATTGCGATTAATGTTTGGCGTTTCTGCATCTTCGATCACTATTTGATTATTGTCAATCAGATCTTGCACTGCCTTCTTGAGATAATAGCAATCTTCTGTATCATGTCCTGGTGCGCCCAAATGGTATTCACAATACCGAGAGTGGTCCACTTTCCCAATGGGCTGCATGTTTTCTTGAATTGGCTTTATCATATCCAAGGCTCTCAATTTCTCGAAGATACTGGTGTAAGATTCTCTGATTGGTGTAAATTCTCTCTTTTTCTCCTCTCGGGCTTTCCTGAATTCAGCTCTTGGACGGAAGCCTGCAGGACCTCTTGGTCGGTAGGTAGGGTTTGGCGGAGCCTGATAATGATTAGGGGGAGCTTGGTGCGTGTGATATGTAGGCTGTGGGGCTGGGGCACGCCATTGCGGATAGGATGTTGGAGCATATGGCTGTGCTGCATGTACAGAGTATTGGGGTGGAGGCATGGAGTATTGTGCATTTTGTGGTGGGTAATAGTATTGTAAAGGAGGTGTTTGTGGAGCTTGGTATGAATTATGTTGATTGTATCGCTCCTCGTTCCACTTTCGCGGACCTGACCCTACCATGGCTACATCCTCTTTCTTCTTCTTACCAAACCCTGCTGCCCCGGTTTGCATAGCCTGTGTAGTCGCCTTTAGTGTAGTCTGACTTACAATCTTGCCAGATTTGACTCCCTTCTCAATCAATTCTCCCATCTTGACGACTTCACTAAATGGTTTCCCAAAGGCGGCGATCAATGCACCATAGAACGCTTCATTTTGCGCCTCAATTAACAAACGAACCATGTCATCGTCTGGTATTGCGGGGCTCATTCGAGCGGCCTGCTCGCGCCATCTGAGGGCATACTCCCTAAAGCTTTCACTTGGCTTCTTCTTTATCGCATCCAATGAGGATCGATCTGGCAAAACTTCAATGTGGTACTTGTACTGGTAGTAGAATGACTGCGCCATATCCTCAAATGACAACCATTTAGTTAAATCCTGCCTCATGAACCATTCGGCAGCTGCGCCCCCAAGCTTTCAGAAAAGTAGGCTATCAACAGTTTGTCTTTCTTGACCCCTCTCATTTTGTTGCAGTAGGTTTTCATATGAACCCTTGGATCTCCTTTCCTGGTGTATAGATCAAACTTTGGCACTATGAACCCATCTGGCAATTGCAATTCAGGGTATGGACAAAGATCCTTGAAATAGATGTTAGTATAATCTCCATATCTTTGAATGGTCCTTACTGCTTGTTCTTGGCCCTTCACCTTTCGCAGAACCTCGCTCTCATCCAGCTTTCCCGACCGATCATCCTCAACCTGAGACTCGCGATGGAACCCCTGATCATATGAGTCACTGTGTCGGAAATTGGGTTCATGGTGCTGGTCATAATGATAATCCCCAGCCTGGAGATGTGGTTCACTGTTGGACCTGGCCATGGCAGGCCTAGCTGGGCCCCGAAAAACTGGAACCTGTGGGGGAGGTGGACCATACTGCCCTTGTGGTGGAGATGGTGGTTGGGGCGCATGAGGGCGCACTTGCACCTCTTTCGTTGCACCATGGTTAGGGCCAAAACAAGGGGGATAGGTCGGATCTTCGACTGCTGTAGATGTGCCCGGTGCCCGCTGGATAGCTGTTGGCACAAGCCCATCCAGGAAGTTTGGCATAGGAGGAGGTGTCTGTCCCATGGTCATCGCATGATGCATGTCTACCATGAATTGTTTCAAGCTCTGGACCTCCTCTGTCCTCTTTTCATTTTCCTCGGAACCGGCATCAGATTTATTTCCTCCAGTTGCCATGTTACCAGGTGGAACTTCAGGTCCCTTTAGTTGTGCGAGAATGGGGTAGTGGCAGAGTGCTGCACCAAATCACTGGTAATCTAGACTTGTCTGCAAACAAAGCAGGTTAGGGAACACAATATTTACAAGCCGAGCGTGCCTACAAGACTAAGGTCATCATGCATTATCCCGAAACGATTTAGATTAGATTTTCAAGTGTATTGTTTGAGTTTTCTTTTCTTTTTCTTTTCTTTTTTTTCCTTTTCGTATGTATCTTCTTTTTCAAGTGAGGCTAGAAGGTGAAATAAATTGACGCATAAAAATGAGCAAAATATTTTCATCACTAAAAGAAAAAGTACATACAGTGCTCCGAAGCACAACCAAAAGAAACATACAAATGACTGAAAAATACGTTACAACATGCTAAATTCAAAAGCGACATCAAGTACAACATGCCAAGATGTTAAATAAATGACAAAAAACAATAATCTGCATCATCTGGGCCTGATGTATCTACTAAGGTGACCCGGGCACAAAGGCAACTGGCTCCTCTGGGTCGAACTCGAATGGCTCGTCGGGACCTCCCTCGGCTGGCGGCAAAGGCTGGCTCAAAACATCACGCAATATGTCCACCCGCCGTGCTACGTTCCTCACATAATCTGGAGCTTCAATGCGGATAGTCCTATTAGACGAGTTATTATGATCTATGCACATCTGAGCCAAATAGTTTGCCAACTCCAACACCCGTTCCTGACCTCGATCAATGACTCCCCCTGACACAACTATTTGCCGAAGCTGGGCCGTGGCCAATCTCAATGCATCATTCTTCAAAATCACTGCCTGATCAAGTTGTTCATGCAATCGGTCAATGTTCCCAAGGCACTTCTGTACGAATCTGTCGCTCTCAGCTTGGGCAGTTAGAGCAGTGTCCCTCTCTGTCAATGCTCTACGATGCAAGTCATGGAGACGCCTGATAGTATCTGAGTGCTGATGTGTTAAACCCTCACTCTCTGACTGAGCAGTTCTGGCGGCGTCCCTCTCTGCAATTAAGCTTTGTATGGTAGCGCGGTATTCCTCCCCAATCCCACGCCTAGCAAGCTGAACCTGCATATCCAACCTGGCCTCAATGTCAACAATGCCTGCTCTCGACCTCGCGGGCATCTCTCTGGGTATGGGCTGGTGGTAATACCATAGCTTGTACTCCCGAACGACCTCCCCCCTAAGTCTATCCTGGACCTGTGTGCTTTCTGCGAGGCACTTCCTAGTATCCCACAAGCGCAAGATATCACCTCTAAGGGTAGTTGGGTGGAAAGGATAGTCTGAGACATATGCACTCATGTCCTCAACTATTGGGATCTCCTGCTTTCGACCCAACTGTCTAAGTACACGCAGAGGAACATAAGGTTGGGATGCCGTCAAACTCATCAGAACTAGAAAAGGACGGTCCATACATCTGTGCACAACTTCCCCCTTGGGAAGCCAGTTATACTGCCACAAAACCCTGTCCGGCGTGAGAGAGTTCAAGAAAGACCTCCAATCTGGCTCATTTTCTAGAAATTTATACTTCTCGATATGTTCGAGATGGTACCCGAGATAATCAGTGTCACAGTATCTAAGAGTCTCACGAGGTGGGCAAGGGCGGACATCCTCCAAGAACCAGACCTGTAATAGGAGGTTACACCCCTCGAAGAAATCGCTTTCTCCCTTGTGGCATCGAGTCAAAGCATGAAATATACTACCCAGAATCGTCGGGATGATAGTGGCGTCCGGTGCTCCACCATATAAAGTTGTCATGATCCAACTAACCTTAATAGATATCGCTCTATCCGGTAGTGGGAAAACCAGCAACCCTAGCAAAGTGAACACAAAGACCTTAGGACAAAGTTGCACCCAATCTTCATATTTCAGCTTGTCATGGAACTCAAATCCATGCTTTTTAAAACCATTATCGGCCCCAAAACGATCATAAAGCTAGTCAAATGAAATCCAGCCTCGACGAACACTAGCGATTGAGTGGTCTGTTCGGACCTTGATGTTACTAAAAAAATCACACTCATTAACCTTCTTCGGAGCAATCATGTTCTTTTTCTCCAAATCTAGCTTAAGACGCCCAGCTATCTCCTCGAGGGTCGGCGTCATCTCAAACCCCTTAAAACAGAAAGTATTTATGTTTGGGTTCCAAAACCCAACTAGTGCACTGATCAACTCTCGACGTGGGACAATCGGTTTCGTCACGAGGTCAGTCAGAAAACCAATCTTATCCTGGATTAATTTCTTCTGCATATTGTTCATTGTGTCCCACCAAGACTTCAAAGATTTATCCGATTTGGGTGGGCCATCAGTCATCATGATAGAAGGTGGAATGGCATCAGCAAGGTATTTTCTCTTGACCGACCTAGAAGATGATGCAGCCATTGTACCTAATGAAAAAATGTGTCAAATGTTTGAAAGCCTGAAAAAAAACTTAAAACAACTGACCGACAGAGCAAAACAGATGCCTAAACTCCCAGTTCGAAACTCTAATTTTCAACAGAACCTTTGTCATTGTAACGACGTAAAGTTGACCCTAAGAGAATCGAAAAATTTTTACCATCATAACGGCATCAAGACTGACTCCAGAAAATTACCAACATTGGTATTTAGATGTAATTTACAAAAGACAAAATTTGACGTTACAGCGACGCCACATTGACATAAAAAAAATCCATTCCAGTAGCGAAAACTGACACCAAAAATTTTTCCGACTTCTAACTACCAAGTATATATTTTTGTAAAATTTTCGTCATTATAACGACACAAAACTGACATCTACAAAAGACGGCCAAAACTGGCGCTTTACAGAAATTTTCCATTACAGCAGTATGACTCGGTTTTATAAAAGTACAAGACATTTACATTTAAAACATAAAATTCACCCTACTTCCTCACTTCTCCTTTCATTCATCTTTTTTTTTGGTCCTTTTGAAATCCGTTCCTCTCCAATTTGGTCAGCATAACAACCTTTCTAGGCGCATGCAACACATAAAATGCCTTTAGACAAGTCTTTCCCGGGAAGAGGGTCCCGTTTAGACAAAAGGGTAGTCAGCCTAGACAAGTGCAATACCGGTGTATCGCACCTCATTAAGTCAAATATGATGCAGATAATTGGGCCTAAAGGTTTAACTCTAGGTGACTCAACTGACTCATTGTCTAGACTAGCTGAAAACCCGGTGGACAAACCGGGCAGAAAGCGCATCAGGGCCATCCGGAGACAGTGTGTCCGGCCTAAAACTCCGTCACGCCTTCCTCCTAAATCATGGGCAATTTAGTAAGAAAGTCCCAGATGCCACAAGCAATCTTGTAAGTGTACGTGTGCGTGTGTTTCAGAGACTCAGAGGGTTGCGGAGGAAGACAGTTTATATACAGTTCAATAATATCAAAGCAGTAACATTCAACTTTTCATGTGATAACAGCAATAAAATATAACAACTAAATATTTAATAAATTAAAACATGTGACAATTTATCAAAGCCGGAGATTCTAGTTTCCACTAATTTTTCCCAGCAGAGTCGCCAAGCTGTCACGCACTAAAAATTTAATTAACTGCGGGGGTTTATTATTTGAAGGCTGTGACTGGTGTTCAAAAGGTACAAAATTATTTAGAGAACTCGGAGTCGCCACTTGACATAGTTTAAGGTGTGCCAAGTCACCAAAAGGTACCTTGGAACACCTCTGACTCGTCTAATGGTCTATGTTAAAGATTCGGGTAAGGTTCTCAGTTGACTCTCAGGAAGGTATTAGCCACCCTCGAGTCCTGTGCCGAGCACAGTTGCTTTATTGTCGCAGTTTTTAATTTATTAAATATGGTTGTTATCTTTTGCCATTGATTTGAATTCAAACTTTGATTCAGAAAAATTTAAAAGTGTTATTCTTATCCAACCTCACAGGGAATCGGACGAATTTGCACTTTAATTCATAATAGATAAAATATATCACACGTTTCCAACCTCACAAAGGACTGGTCTATTTTAAAAGAATTTAATTAACTTCAGAATAAATTAATTTCGAATTGACTTAATCTCAATTTAATTTTTATTTTTACCTATTAAGTACATCATCAATCACACTTATTTTATGCCTAATCGTATAAGTCTTCTCACTCCTACCAGTTTGCCTAATCGTGTTAAATATAATGACATTTGGTTTAAAAGTTTAACAACATGGAAACCAAAATATGACTATTTATCTAAACAGTGGCTGTTTTATTAGATAAGGGCTACTATATGGACTGCCTATGCAAAGGGAAAAACTGGCGCTGTTGAAACTGAATATGGGCGGAATTATTTTTGCAAAAGTAGGCTGCTTTAAAATTTGTCTGGCACATCTTATCCATATTTTATTTTTGTATTGTATAAATAAGGGCTGTATAAATGAATTAGTATGTGGCCGAATTTCGAAGAGCGACCTAAATTTAAAGCCTATTCGTTCAAGTTGCACTTTGAATAACTTTACATTTAGAAGTTCAATTTTAACCAGCAATTTCAAAGTTTGTCCAACTGTTAAAATGAGTTTGAAGATTGGCTATTTTTATCAAAATTATACAAGTATACGTACTTTCTAAATTTTTGCAAGAGCAGCCAGAATGCGCAAAATTTTTAGAATCAGTCCAGATTAAAAGAATTGATACTGCATGGCCATTTTTTCAAAGATAGTCCAGATTTTAAAACATGTTAAATTTCAAGAAAATAAGGGTCTGTGAACTTTCCCTAAACAATTTTCATTTATACACCTATCACTCAACCGCATCAATTATAAACATGTATATGTATATATGTTATTCAACCGTATTTTTTCATCACATTTTAGCACGAGAATATAATGTTCAATGATATTAGCAACATAATAAGCATAATTTTACTACTTCAAACATGCTGCTTCATTTTTCATGGCCAAAAGGCTAAAATAAATGCAAAGGTTAACTTGTGTTTACCTAGATAACGAGACTTTAGAGCACGACTAAGAAGATCCACTAGCTAAACCAAGCAAACGAACACAGCAAGGACACCGGACAGCAACTAAACAGTCCCTTATGACCTCTTTTTAACTCTTAGAACTAGTAGATTTATACCCCAAAAGACCCTTGATACAAAGACTTTTGGTTCTAAATCTTTTCTTCAAAAACTTACTATTTTTCTCAAGTGTTTTTGCTCTCAATTTAATGCTATTTCAGCTGGTTGTTGTTAAAGTGAGGAGTAAATGCTCCTATTTAAGGCTGAAAAATGAGACCAAAAGGTGGGGTGTGGACTTGTACAAAAGTACAAGCCCACACCCCTATACTTGAGTGTACTAGTCCCAATTTTCAGAAAACAGTACAGCAGCTGACAAATGACTATTTCAGCAGCCAAAACAGTCCTAAAAAGCTGAAAATGCACAAGTTGTGTCCTTTAAAAGGACACCCAATACTCATTACACTAACAAGAAGGACTAGGACTCAACCAAACAAACTAAATCAGCCCCAAACTAACTTAAAACTAAACTAAAAGTAACCAGATCCTAAGTTATGACTAAATAAGCCAATACACAGTCCAAAACAAGAGCGAACTAAAACTAGCAAAACTCATCCCATGGTTGAGTTCCAACTCAATTGAGTCCAAAGTTGCCAAACAAATGACTACTTGAACTCTCAGATCCCATCTACTAGACTCAAAGCTAAGCAAAGGTGTTCTTTAAAGCATTATAATCCTAAATTACCAAGTCCAGACTAAGTATTCATGCCAAATCACCTGGATTTCAGCTTTTCTAATTTCAAAGCAACCACAATTTATGAACACCCGGGCAGCGACGAAGCCGAACAACTCCCATAAAATTCACAAACACACACACTGGATATGCAAAAAAGAAAAAGAAAAGAGCAGGCAGTACATGAAGCTTCATTGTTAGTACAAACTATATATACCAAACTGCACTTAACTTCAACAGTCTAGACAAACAAAGATTAAGCCGTTAAGCAAGTGCAGGTCATTGAAACAAACGGCCATAGCAAATCAGTTTTGCACTTAACACTTACCACCTTTTCAGGTTTCTTACTTTCCTATATATATGCTTGATAGGAGCTGAAGCAAATAAACTAAACAGATAAACATGCTAGACAGAATCACAAAAACTTCATGGCTTAACAAGTGAGGAAGAGACAAGTCTTGACCGAATCCACGCTTAAACAGATGATGACAACGGATTCTGATGTATTAATCTCAAGCAAATGCTCACAGGCTTTCAAAATTTGATATCCAAAGCATAATTTGACATATCTAAGCTAAAGTCATGAATTCAACATATGAAGCAACATATACTAATAGCTAAACACAAATTTTTTTTATCATCTATTATTGATCATCTAAACTAGTGAAAACAATGTGACAAACAAGAAATAAAGATATAGACTGATTTTCTCTAACCAGTGGCCAAACAAAGCGTCGCCAAAGCCCAAATCTACTACACCGCAGCAAGCAAAACGACACCACCGCCATCGCTGCAATACCTCTGCCTCACCAGTTCAGTCTCATCACAAACATCATCATCATAGCCCCCAAACCGCAGCCTCGACACCACTGCCTCTGTTTAAAACTGGAACAGCCCCGCTCATCACAAACAATCAACCATCACAGTCCTCACCACTGCCTCTGTTCAGGGATTGAAACAGTCCCTCCACCCCCAAACAATTTCATCACAGCCTCACCAAACATCAACAAAACAGCACCCACGAAATCATCCTCAAACATCATAAGGGAAAAGAAAAAAGTAAGAAGAAGAAAGAAAGAAAACAGAAATGGGAAAAGAGAAATCGGGCAAAGGGGAAAACGGGAAGCAGGGGGCGTAGTTTTGGAAAATGGGGATGCGATGGTGAGAGAGGAGGGTGAGGAGAAGGGAAAGAGCCAAAAACTTATCGGAAAAAATCAAGGTGGCCGGTTTTCGGGTTTGACCGGAACTTTGACTGTCGATCTACTCCAAACCATTGGGATTTTGTAAAAACTAAGTTGAGAAATGGAAGGGGGGGGGGTCGAGATCTTTCCAATGATATATTTTTGTATTTTTTTCGGCCACCGGGGGTGGTGGCCGGCGGCGGACCAGCAGCGGAGCCTCGGTGGTGGGCGAATTCCGGCGAGTGGTGAGAAATTTTGGCATTGCTTGGCCAGCTTTAGGAGCTAAGGGGGTGTGAGGGGTGAAATGAAGTGTTTTTTGTTTATATAGGTGGGGTATGGGTCGGGTTATAAAGTGGGCTAATGGATCATAGTTTTTGGGCTATTATTTTCATATATGGCCATTAAAATGTCCAGACTAGATTAAAACACACACACAACTAAAATTAAAACCACATAATTTTGCAATACTATCACAATTGAAATATAGAATCAAAGCTAAACAACACATAACAAGTAATTTTTGGTATTTTCATATTTTACATCCTAATTAATGATAATTTAGTTAAAATAAAACACTAGAAGTCCAGAAAAATTTGACGAAACGTCCTAAGAATCTTATACAACTATTTTGAGAATTTTTTATGAATTTTGGTGCCAAAATTAGGTGATTACATCTTCCAGTTGTTCCTCAGACTCATCCTCCATTTTAATAACAGGTCAGGTACCTGTTTCTGTTTTCCCTTCCTACTCCTCTCAAGAACAACAGTCATTCTTTCCTCTTTAACCCTTGCACCACTCCTAGTTCTTCTAACACTACTAGTAGGGGTTTGAGAAGAAGGAACAGTTCCTTTAACATGAACAGAACTTTCTCCCTATTTTTTTTCTCACTAATTTTTCTAAGTTTGACATTTACTTCAGAAATTATATTAGGATCAAGGAGGCCATGTCTATGCAATTTTCTTCTCATTGTTCTCAAATTTAGGAGGTTGATAATAGGTACATCACTTTCGTATTAATTTTCACCAACATCCATCATGTGTTCATCATCCATGGGTTATTTAAAAAACGCTATAGGAGACCCTTGCATGGGAGCCCCTAAACCCCTCACTTCCTCATTTTTTTCCCTCACTCTCATTCAAGTTACCAGGTGGTAAGACAATATTCACAAGAAGCCCATACACCACCATTGCTCTAGACAAATCTTCAACTTGTTATAAAAGTTTCTGCAACTGAGGGAACCGATCCTTCCCCCTGAGTGTTAAGCTCTGGGTTTTGAGGGATTGGATTTTCTGTGAGTGGTGGTGAAATGGTGTCCATGGGTGAAGTTGGGTTAGGGATTGGAGTTTGTTCAGTGGTAGGAGTAGAAGAAGAAGTTTCATGTGCAAGCGACATGGCAATTATACGTTGAGATAATTCATAATTATTTCTGAAATTTTAAAAACTTGAAGGAAAATAATGTGATATGAGAAAGTGTGTGTGTGTGTGATTATATATGAGTGAATATTGTGGTAGAGTTTAAGTAGAAAACTTATTCACATACCTCATTGAGTGATTTTCACACGTTAAAGGACTCTAGGAAGTCTCTAAAAAAAAGCCGTTATGATTTGAGAGTTCAAGTGGAATTGGAAACTGGTTCTTTGATGGGACTTGTAGTCAGATAATAGAGTTCAAGTGGAATTCAACTTAGTCCAGACACCTACAACTTTATTCTCTAATATTATATGAATAAATTAGGAGTACGTACCTAAGAATGTATCAAAGGAACAGTTTCCACACCCAATATTAATCATTTTGCACAATCTGAAATTCTAAAAAAATAAGGGTAACCTCATTAAAAATTAGCAAACTTAAGTAGAAATCATGGCATAGAGTATACATTTTAGTATGAGACTAAGCTGAACTTCTAATTGGCTTTAGTAAATTCCTTTTTCAGCCAAATGTTCTAGCCAATTTAGAAGAGAGGCTAAGTAGACTTAGGTGAATTTAATCATCCTTAATTCTAACCTGTTCCTTTCAAAATGATCCCTACATAAGGCCTTTGTGAAAATATCAGCTATTTGCTTATTAGTGGAGCAAAAAGTTATAGTGATCAAACCCTTCTCATAATTATTTCTCAAGAAATGATGTCTTACATCAATGTGTATTGTTCTCTTGTGATGCACTGGATTCTTAATCATGTTAATTCCACTAGTGTTATCACAATAGATATGAACAATTCCTACATCAACACCAAAATCCTGTAATTGTTGTTTAATCCACAATAATGGAGAATAACATGAGGCAGCTGCTACATATTCAGCTTCTGCAGTGGAAAGTGCCACTTAATTTTGCTTCTTGGTTCCCATGAAACCAACCATTCACCAAGGAATTGTGTCATACTTGAGGTACTTTTCTTATCAATAAGAAAACCTGCATAATCAGCAGCAGTATATCCTACAAGGTTTAAAATTTTCACCTTTTGGATGCGAAAGACCCAAGGAACATGTTTATTTCAGATATCTTTAAAAAAAAATTACAGCTTTCAAGTGTGATTCCTTAGGATCTGATTGAAATCTAGCACATACACCAACACTAAACACAATATCAGGTCTACTAATAGTTAAGTAAAACAAAGAACCAATCATGCCTCTATACATTTTTTGATCAACTGAATTACCATGTTCATTGCTTAGTGGCAGTGGCAATTAGTGTATCAATTTCCTTAGCATTGACCATGTCAAACCTTTTAAGCAGTTCCTTAACATATTTTTGTTGGTGGATCGTAGTTCATTTGAAGGTTGCTTGATTTGTAAACCCAAAAAGAAATTGAGTTCACCCATCATATTCATCTCAAACTCACTCCCCATCAAGCTTGCAAATTCCTTACGTAAATTTTCACAAGTAGCACCAAAGATTATATCATCTACATAAATTTGCACAATTAAGAGATTTTTACTTTTTTTCTTTTAAGAAGAATGTGCTATCAATTTTACCTCTTTTGTATCCATGCTGAAGTAGGAACTTTGATAACCGTTCATACCAAGTCCTTGGTGCCTGCTTAAGTCCATACAAAGTCTTGTCTAAGTTGTAGACATGTTCAGGGAACTGTTCATTCTCAAAACCTGGTGGTTGTTTGACATATACTTCCTCCTTAAAATAGCCATTCAGAAAGGTATTCTTAACATCCATTTGATGCAGAGTGAAATCCATGTAAGCAGCAAAAGTTATAAGAAGTCTTACTGCTTCTAATCTTGCAACTGGAGCAAAAGTCTCATCATAGTCAATGCCCTTCTCTTGGCTATATCCCCGAACAACTAGTCTGGCTTTATTTCTGGTTACCATGTCATCCTCATCAGGTTTGTTCCTACAAACCCATTTAGTTCCTATGATGGACCTGTTCCTTGGTTTAGGTTTCAGATGCCAAACTTGGCTTCTTTTGAAATTGATTCAACTCATCTTGCATAGCATTGATCCAATCTGCATCCTTTAATGCATGTTTTACATTTTTGGGTCCAACAAGAGATAAGAAGGCACTAAAGGCACACAAATTGTGATTGTTGACTGCAGATCTTGTTTGAATTCCAGCAGCTTTGTCTGAAATTATCTGATCCATAGGGTGTGAACCTTGATATTTGTAAGGCTTCAGTACCAGTCCACCCTGTGAGTGTTCATGTTGAGGAACAGTTCCTGATGTAGTAACATTTCCTACTTGAGGGGTGGAAGTGACACTTGTTCCCCATGTCTCTGTGCTACCCTTCTCAGTTTCAATTTGAGGAACTGTTCCTTGTGGTTCTTTTCTCACAGATTCTTTGCAAAATAATCTCTCCAGATGTTTGGTTAGTTACAGTACAACCAGTAGAAGAGAAATTCATATTGTTACCTTTTACACAATTGAGATGCACTCAAAAGACAATGCTTCACTCCATCTACCAAAAACACATTATCAATGCCATGTGAGTCAGACATAGCTGCCTTCCTAATGCCAATAATTTTCCCTTTCTTACCATTACCGAAGGAAACACTTCCTCCTTGAAAAGCTGAGAGTGAAAGAAACAGTTCCTTGTATCCCGCCATGGGCCTTGAGCAACCATTATCCATGTACCACTTGTGGTTCCTCACTTTCACTCCAGTCTGCAGAAGAAAACTAAGGGTTAATTTTAGGAACCCAAACTATTTTGGGTCCCTTTCTTTTAACAAAAGGTTGAATTAATCTCTCATAACCTAAAATGGAAATGTTTTCTTTGTGTGAACAATTTTCTTAGGCACATATTTTTGAACAGGTTTCTAGGACCTGTTCCTTTGTGTAGCTTTTTCCAAAGATAAACAATTTCTTTTCAGGTGACCAGTGTTCCCACAGTGTGTGCATAACGAAATTTCAGGAAGTGTTAGATACTTACTCTTTGGATCCCATTTGGGCAAATTGAAATTTCATAAACCCAATACCCTTTCTATTACTACTATGATTTTTCTGTAACCATTCTAATGCTTTAGAGGACTTGTTCCATTTGACAGTTTTGCTTAACTCTTTTTTCGTTTTAACTAAGTCCTCTTCCAAAGATCTTATCTTTTCATCTTTCTTATATAGTTCATCAACTGTGACTTTTAATTTCTCTTCAGCAATAAGCTGATGAGAATTAAAAATGCCCTTACCATTTTCAACTGTTTTGCCTTCTAATTTCTCATTTCTAGTTCCTGAATAGTTGATTCAAGTGTGAGGACCTGTTCCTTTAACATGCTGTTTTTTCTTTTCAGAATGCCATTTTTTACTCCAATCTTCTTGTATTCACTTCCTAACTTCTCAAATTCATCATGCAGTTGTTCTTTAGCATTATATAAAGAATTAAGCTCATTTAGAAAAGTATGAAACACTTTCAATAATTTCTCTTTAGTCATGGTTTTAACATCATTTTTGAGTTTAGAAATAAATACCTCAACATCTTCTTCAGTGTCTGAATCTCCAAGAGCCATTAGAGCAAGCTCATTACCTGTATCATCATCAGACTTATCATCTCCATTGTCTTGCCACCCTACAACTCTTGCTTTAGAAGATCCACTCTTTGTGCGGACATGTTCCTTAGCATTTCTTCTCTTGTCAACTTGCTTCTTTTTCCATTCTTCTTCCATGACTGGACATTTGGTGATGTCGTACTTCATGCTTCCACATTTGAAGCATTCTACATCATGTTTCATGTTAGAAGTCCTACCCTGTCCACTAGACCCTCTTTCCTTATTCATGAACTTTTGGATACTTGTAGCAATTAGGACCAGTTTCTTCTCTTTATTAATAGATTCATCAGCAGCAATAAAAGCTAAGGTGAGTTCAGGTTTAACTTGTTCTCCTATATTCTTGACTTTCTTCCTTAGTTCATAAGTTTTTAAATTACCTATAAGCTCATCTAAGGAGAGTGTGCTAAGATCCTTTCTTTCAATGATAGCACAAGCCTTAATTTCCCAAGAGTTTGGAAGAACCCTAGTCAAGATCTTTTCAACCCTATCTTCAACATTTAAAACCCTTCCAAAGAGATAAATTCAGTTGCAATAACATTAAACCTAGCGTACATGTCAAAAATTGATTCTCCTTCTTTCATTTTGAAACTTTCATATTCAACAAAGAGAAGCGTACCTCTAGATCTTTTTACCTGGTTAGTTCTTTCATGAGCAACTTGCAATGCATCACAAATTTCTTTACTAGTGGAGCAGCTTTGAATCCTAGTGTACTCATCAGGACCAAGTCCACAGACAAGCCACTTTTTAGCCTTGGCATTTTTCTCCTATTACCTCAAGTCATCACCAGTGCATTCCCTTCTAGTTTTGGGAACATCTTTACCTTCAGCATCCTTCTTCATCGGGATCATGGAATCTTCAGTAACTATGTCCCATAGTTCATAATCCTCAGCTTGAAGATGATCACTCATCCTCTCTTTCCACCATGAGTAGTACTGACCATTGAACAAAGGTGGCCTAATAGCGGACTGACCCACAGAGTTCCCTTATGGTGCACTCATCTTTCTAATCCTAAGGTGTTAGCCTCTTCAAGGATAACCCGCTCTGATACCAATTGATAGTTCCCAAGACACACCACTTTTACTTTAAGGATCAGTTCCTCAGATGTGTTCCTTTACTTTGTTAAAAGCGGAATTAAATAAACAATAACTAAATGGACACTGGATTTTAGCGTGGAAAAACCCCCCCGACAACTTGGGACCAAAAAACCACGACCTACTTCCTCAAGTAGGATTCAATTTCACTATTTGAAAGACTCACTTGGTTACAAGACCTCCCTCTTACTAACCTAGGACTAACTCTAATCCTATAGTGACCCTTTTCACAATAGGTGAAGCTTCTTCAAGTAACAAGACTTGAAAATGTGTACTCTTACAAAACTTCTAAGAAAGTAAATAGTATAACTCAATAGCACCTACTACAAATGACTAAGACCAAGAACAATATAACTCGATCTAAGGAACATGTTCTTCACTTAGTTCCCTGTAGCTTATATGACTACACAAATATGACTTAGACTTTTGCTCTGAACTCTCTGTATTTGTGCATGCCTTCAACAGCTGAATTGCTTCTCAATTTATAGACTTGAAACCTTGAGAAGTCTTAAGCATTTAGAACTCCAAAGCCTTCCATAGTTTGAGTCATAATTGAACTCCTCACTTGGATAGACGAAATCCTTTAGTCTTATCCCAATCTTATGCAATCTTTTCTATCTCGTGCATTCCTGCATAACTATCAAGATAAACATTAGATTTTAGGATAATAATTAATTTTCCCGCTCAATTGATTTTGCATAAATTTTTATTCAGCTGCAATGTTCCAAAGGAACACGTCCTTTGATATGTTCCTTAGTCATCAGTCAAAACTCTAAGCTTATCCAAGCTAACAAGAAGTAATGAGAATGACGGTTCAAAACTACATGAATTTTCACATGGCTCGAAATGTGTTGAACCTCCTAGGCCCCCAAAATCCTCCAGATCCTCTCACTCAACACCTGATGAACTTACCCTTTTACCACCCTCTAGAGGACAATCCCCAAATTCCCATCTATTACTAATGGCCACCTAATATCAACATGGAGCAAACGCCACACCCAGTCAACCAGAAGCAAGACGAAACAAACATCAATCCTCCACAGGAGGCACACCCAGTGAACTTGCAGAATCACAACATGCCAGAACTAAAAAAGGAAATGCATCAACAAGACCAAAACCAAAACGATATACCAGTGGACCATCAAGCCATATACTTTAGCCTTCGCGAGATAACAATAATATTGTTCAGAGAAACAATAGAAAAAAATACCTCCTCTTTTGCCCAGCATCTTTGATCAAGTGCTCAATGGACCTAAGATTTCCTACGAACCAACGAATGGCCAAATATGCCATGATCATGAACCCTATCCTAAGGGCCAAAGTGAACCCTCCAATGGAGAATCCAGTGAACCCTCCTCAAAACCCTAATATTCCTATGAATAGAACATCTTATTTTATGATTTGGAACGTGAGAGGAGCTAACAATGGGAATTTTAGAAGAAATTTTAGGTCTGCTTTAGACTATCATCATCCTTGTCTGGTTCTTTTGCTTGAGACGCACATAACTGATCATTCTAGGATTAGAGATGAGTTTCATTTTACTGAAATGGTGGAATCACCTGTTGATTCCCGCTCTGGAGGTATTGTTATCTTATGGCACTCTAACATGGTAACTGTGGAAGAAGTCTACATGAGTGACCAATAAATTCACGCAATGGTGAAGGTACTGCCCTACTCTCATCCTTTTTTCAGCCATTTATGCTTACATTAATAGGTTAGAATTATGGAATTGTATTATTAATACGTTTAATCTGTATAAGCTTCCTTGGCTGTTGGGTGGGGATTTTAATGAAGTACTTAATGTAGAAGACAAGTGGGGGGCATATCTATTAGTTCTAGTCGTTCTAATGTATTTAGAAATTGTATCAATACTTGTGAGCTTTAAGACCTAGGGTTTAAGGGTAGCAAGTATACGTGGACTAATAAGCAACAATCTGGTAAGCTTATTCTTGAGCGCCTTGATAGATGTTTTGGTAATGATGCCTGGATAAGTTATTTCCTGATGCCCTAGTGACTCACTTGCCTCGTACTCACTCTGACCATGCTCCCCTATTATTTCAGTTTCATAAGCATTTAATTCATAGTAGCCTAAAAGGTAATGCGGTGCAACCACCCTGATTTTGTAAATGTAGTGGCCAATTCCTGGAATTATCATACTGATAGTATTAAGATATTTCAAGATAAGGTAACTATTTGGAATCATGAATATTTTGGCAATACTTTTAAAAAGAAAAAGAATATTTTGGCACGTTTGCATGGTATTCAAAATTTTCCTAGATATCCTACAAGTGTATTTCTTCAAAATTTAGAAACAAATCTTCCATTTCAGTTTAATACCATCCTCAAGGATGAAGAAGACTTCTGGAAAATGAAGTATAGAATTAACTGGCGTACAGATGGGGATGCTAACACTACTTTTTTTCATGTTACTACTCTGAATAGACGTAGAATTAATAGAATTGCATTTATAAAGTCCGATAATGGTCCTATGCTTTTCACTCAGTCTGAAATTGAAGCTCACATCTAAAATTATTTTCAAATTTTTTTTAAAATTGATCATATATTTTCCTATAAGATCCACGGTGCCTCAAATGATTTTTTTCTCTAGATGCCCATGACTTAACTCGATTAAGTGCTCCAGTGACCAACTTTGAAATTTACAACACCTTGAAGTCATTTAAACCCTACAAAGCTTCAGGGTCAGATGGCCTTCAACCTTTCTTTTTTATAAAATATTGGCATATTGTTGATCCATATTTTCTGAGAAAATGTCATAATATCTTTAGCTCCTGTAATATGCCTAAGTCCCTGAATGAAACATACTATGCCTCATTCCCAAATTTGACAATGCTAACGATATTAAAAATTTCAGCTATTGGTCTTTGTAACACCATTTACAAGACTAAGACCATCACCAAAATTATTGTCAACAGAATAAAATCCTATTTTAACTCTATTATTAGTCCTTGTCAAAGTAGTTTTCTCAAAAACAGAAGAACTTCCGATAGTGCTATTATTATCCAAAAAGTCATCAAGGCTTTCAAAAGTAAAAAGGGTAAAATAGCTAATATGATCCTCAAGATCGACCTTGAAAGATCTTTTGATAGACTTGAAAGGGTTTTTATTCATAAAATCCTTAATGACTTCAAATTCCCCAAAAATCTTGTTAAGCTTATTATGTCTTGTATTTCCTCTTCCACCATTTTCATTCTCATCAATGGCAAGAAAACTAATTTCTTCTCTCCTTCTAGAGGAATTAGGCAGGGAGATCCTCTTTCTCCCTATATTTTTATCTTGTGTCTTGAAATGCTCTCTAGAAGTATTAATAGTGAAGTTTTGGATGGATCTCATCTTTTTTTTTTTTTTGGCCGACGATCTAACTTTTTTTGGCCTAGCCAATAGTAAAAATTGTGAGTCCATTTATCATACCCTAAACTTCTTTTGTAATCAATCAGGTCAAAAAATAAATCTTGCAAAATCAAATATTCTTTTCTCTAGCAATTGTGACAACACTGTTAGAGATATTATATCCAATCAGTTGAATTTCAAGCAAAGCAACACATTTGGAAAATATCTAGGATTTTCTATTTTTGATAAAATACCTAAAGCAAAAGACTACCAATGCATTATTGATTCCATGACTACCATGTAGGTAAATTGAAAAACCAAATTTCTTAACATTGCTGGTAGAACCACCCTTGCCAAAGCCACCCTCAACTCTTTACCAAATCATATTATGCAATTTCACAAACTCCCTAAAAAAGTCTGCACAGCTATTAACAAAATCAAAGAGACTTTATATGGGGCTCAACATATGAAAAATCCAAAATTCATCTCTTATATACTTTGTCATTGAGTAAAACAAAAGGAGAATTGGGTATGATTAAAGTGGAATCTAAAAATATTGCGTTTCTTTCCGGCCTAGCATGGAGACTGATGTCTAATCCCAATGCTCTATGGGCTAAAATTTTCCTTGCAAAATATACCACTATAAACTCTTATTCAAACTCAATTCATACCATATCATCTTACAAGGGTATGTGGAAAAATATTCTTACAGGTTTTAATCTTTGCAAAGTAGCCACTTACTGGTCAATTGGTAATGGCAAAACAATCAATTTTTGGCACCTTGAATGGATAAAAAGTCACACCATTCGAAATTTGATTCATGGCCCTCGGACCAGAGAGGAGGTACATCTTTCAATTGAAAATCTAATTTCTCATGGAAAATGGGACCCGTCCAAAATTTCATTTACATTTCCTAGAGAAATTCTTCACACCATTACTAGTTCTCACCTTCCCACTCTCGCTTCTATTAATGACAAGCCATGTTGGAAACTTACTAGTAATGGTATCTTCTCTACTAAAACTGCTAGGAATCTGTTTGATAGCACTCCTTTAGGTCCATTCAAAAACGTCTCTTGGATTTGGGAGCTTAAAACATTGAAGAAGATAAAATATTTCCTTTGGATGTGTTACCATGACCGTTTTCCTACAAGAGAACATTTACATCATATTGGCATCAATATAAACCCCAAGTGCCCTTCATGTCCAACTGAAAATGAGAGCATTCACCACATATTTCTATATTGCAAAAGAGTCTCTAATATCTGGCTAGATCTTCAAATTGATACAAACTATTTCAACCACCAGTCTAACCATTGGTTAGATTGGATTCATAACTATCAGATCAACTTTTCCCATCCTTACTACGAATGTAATATTTTCTTCCCCTTTCTCCTTTGGAATATCTGGATAAATCGCAACAACAATCATCATAACAATCTCACAAATGTTACTTCCATCTCTTTAATTCATAACCGTACCTTAGAATACACCCTTCCTGGCCAATACTTTTTTTAAATTAAACATTGATGGAGCTAGCAAATTTGACAAGGGTGAGCTGGGGGGGTGGTCAGAAATCATAACTATGATTGAATTTTAGGCTTTTATATCAATGTTTTTTCTACTAAGACTGACCATATTGAACTCCTAGCCCTTGGCATGGGTTACAAGTCATTAAAGAAAGAGAACTCTACCATGTGATAATAGAATCAAGACTCTTCTGAAATAGTTTTCCTCTTGCTTGAGCCTAACACTAATCATGGTGCATTATTGTCTGACTGCAGAAAGTTGATGGAGAGCATGGACAAGCTGGAAATGAGACATTGCTTTAGGGAAGGGAACAAAGTGGCAGACCGGCTTGCAAAGAATCGATCGCAATCCTTCTTCTACTATGTTTATGTGTTTTTCACCTCCTACTACTAATATTATGTCTTTATGTTTGAATGATGCTAAAGGGTGCATGTACCCTAGAACAATTTCGTATGATGCATGTAATATTTTGGCCAATCTTGGCAACTTTGATGCTCAACATGTAGTTATGCTTGTTGTTAGCATACCCTAGTATTTATAATATCTCGTATTTCTGCTAAAAAAAAAGACAATATACACTTCTTCATAGAGTCAAATCTTTTTAAATACACTATTTGTCACATTTTATGAGAATATTGTTGTCATCTAAAGAGCCAAAGTGTTTTCGCATGATATTTTTGAAATATTCTAAAAATATTTTTATTTATTAATTAGTGTGACTTATAACATCTTTTCTGCATTTTCTAAGTACATTACTTTTGTTCCAAAAAAGCAATTGTATAACAAACTTATGTAGAAAATTAAGTACTTTGACTTAATTCTTGGACTTTTGACAGATGCATTCGTGTTTCAAGTCAATAAAATCAAACCATATGTCATCCATACATATTGTTATCACTTAATCATAATTAAATAATTAGACTTCACTTTTTATTTTTATCCATTAAGATTAAATCATTTACTTTAGTATAAGAGTGAGCCTCTAAATAGCATTGGTGTTGCTAAAAATTCAGGATAGTTGTTGAGATATAATTAAATAATAAAAGTGGACCATATCTAACAACTTAAGCTTTTAGATGAGATGGTCACACAACTTCAACATGGTATCAAAGCAAGTAGAGATCCTGATTTCGAATCTCGTCGCCACCCAATATTAAAAAAAAATTCCACGTGCTTGTCTCAAGACAAAAGAACCAAACACGCACGTGAGGAGCGTGTTAAAATATAATTAAATAATAAAAGTGTACCTCCTCTTCCTCCTCCTCTTCGTCTTCTTCTTCCTCCATTTGAAGTTCAGCCAATTTGGTTTCAAACTATTCTTCATACACATCTATTTCCACTTTGACTTCTCCTAATCTGTTAACACATACCAAAAGTAGAAGCCCAAGGAATCCTCATTTGCTTAGCTGCTGAATACAAATTCCCTGACCCTATTCCTGAATTTGCTGATGCTATGAGTTCTTGTTCTTCTTTTCATTAATTTATTTGGGTATTTTTGTGTATAGATTTTTAATATTTTCTGGGATTCCCGACCTCTGGTCTAGGGGTAAGAGCTATGAGTTAGGCATAGGTGACATGCATATAGGTGCATGTCACATGTTTGAACCTTGTTAAAGACTAATATGGTATTTAAGGTGGAGAGTGGAGACTGGTAGATGAGCGAGCCCATTATCCATTGAGTATAAAATCGGCCCTTATGATTTCTTGGTCATCAAAAAGAAAAAAGGACCTTCTAGTTCAAAGGGTGACTCGTGATAGGCATGTTTTGCAAATGGTACTGCAGTGACATGTACCCTCTTCCTTCATTATCCTATTCTGTTGCATCCTATTGGACTTGAACAGAGTAGAATGAACCCAGAGGATTCATATAACCAGCGAAACTAACTTAGAATTGATGTGTAGATTTCATTAATTGATTGATATGATTTCACCTCTTCACTAAGTTCTTGATCAAAATGTTTTTACCCTTGTTTGTTTCTCACTTGAAGCCGGCTTGTTTCGTGAGCTGAAAGTATACTGAAACCGGAATATTGATTAAAATCATTTCTTGAACAGATTCTCAACGACTTTTTGCATGCTGAGTACGGCGGTCCAGGAACACTAATTGTTGTTCCATTCATCGATATGGCAGATAAATGAAAGGGGTTTACCAAGAGAACCTCAGGCTGCACGTACTGCATTCAAATGGGCCCAAACTCACGTAGACAATGATTGGAAGGAATGGAATACTGGCAAGAGAAGATAATTTAACAAGCAAGATCACTACAAGAAAAATGACATTTAGCAGCGGTTTTCTTATTTTTTATCAATTAGCAGCAGTTTTTGCCGCCCCAAAATACATTTACCAGGGCTTAAAACCGCCGCTAAAAGCAAGCTAGCTTTTCTACAGCACACCTAAATTAAATTATTCAGTTTTGTACCGTACTATTAAAATAACTCAAATGGAATTACAAAACACTCGAGCTTTCAATTGAAAAGGCAATCTTAAATAACATAATTCATTAATATCCGGCATCCAAAACAAAGTTGAACTAAAATCCATCACAAATACAATAATATTTTCTCAAAGACAAGTTAGACATGTGAGAAATTAACTTGCAGCATTATGACTAGCTGAAGATGAAGGTCTGGCGCCTGGGGAAATTCGCTCACTTTCTTCATCCGAAACCTGAAAATATAAATATCTCTACTGTGAGTAAATATTATTAAAAGATCTAACCAAATGTTCCAACAATGAGTAAAACAAAAGTACAAGAAGCAGAGAGAATTTCAACCTAAAACTGGCTGATCAGAAGGCAAAGAAAACAACACTTGAACCAGAAGGTAACAAAATTGGTATTCACACTCATTCCTCTATATATCTTCCAATTCCTAGAAGCACTACATATGGCTATAATAATTGGAATGTTGAAAGTCCTTGAATGAGAAATTGATTTCCCAAAATCCTGGTTCTTGTGAGCAACTATCTCTTATCTTTTCTATGAAGTTTTTTCCCACAACTTGTTCAATTTTTTAAAGAGTATGGGATACATATTTGCCAGGCACAAAATTTGGAAGCGATCCACCAGAAACTTCTACTGGACGAGACTTTGCAGCACATGATCTTAACCTCCATATATAATTCCCAGATGTTGATGTTTCGCAGAATGTATTTGACACATGACATGAATGGATTATTAACCAACCAAAAAATATTAGGAATAGATTCCTGTGATATATACACCACACACTACTACAGAAACACCAACTGCTTAGTATTGATTCCAAACTTATCTTGCTCGACGCACCGTTGCCAAGATTCTCCCATAAAGTTTGTTCTTATTTGCATTAACATTTAGGCCACTTGAATATTTAGAAGTGAAATATATACTAGTACTAGGTGCGGTATGCCCGGGTAACCCGGGCCCAAGTGTTTAAAGAGATTTTTTAGAAGTGTTTTTAGATGTTTGGAGTATTGGATTAACTACCCATTCAATGTGTATATAAATGGATGTATTTTATCTCAGTAGAATATATAGATAAATATTAAGTACTAATTTTTTTAAGAGGGCTTTAGATGTAAATATCTAATACCGATAAGTTTTTACTCTATCTATACCGTTAAATAACAAAAAAGTAAAATTTCCATGGAGCTTAATTAGTTAAGACTAACTTTTAAAGCCAAGCCTAAAGTCACTTCATAATAGGTTTATGTTAGTCATAATATGATACATTGTTTTGTTACTCCTATTAACGTTGATGCTATTCGCAGAGTAATCGATCTCCTTAGCCATTATCTTTCACCAAATCTACACAATTTTATTTTTTGAATTTACTTAATATTATAATATTAATTTTCATCTCTTTATGCATATATTTTGGCAAGAAAAGTATTTGATTTCTACATGTTCCTACTAAGGAAATTGTTTTTCGCCTCATATATGAGACTTCTAAGTTAATCTAAGTAAATTTTATTTTTTTCAAATATCTGTTTTGAGCCGATTAAAAGTACAAATCTTATATTTGTGTTTAAGTATACATAATTATAAATTAGCACGAATATTCACCTGTAAATTATTTTATACCATTGATAAAGTAAACACAGTTAGGAAGAACTGATAAAAATCTAGCTAAAAACATTATTTTTTGAGAAATACATCAAAATTTCTTTTAGAGATATTCACTTGATAACATGTCATCATCATTTAGTTTCCAAGTTTAAACTACAAAATTTGACACACACCATTTTCGAAGCATAAATTGGTTGTTCGGAAACGTAGGAGCAATGTGGGGTCCTGTGGGGTCCTTTGTAAGTTGGCAAACGCACGTGTCAGAATCACGTGGGGATGGTACAGGGTAATTTAGGAAAAGCACGGTAAAAGTATGAAAAATATCTGCTATGGATAAAATTAATTGTGGGCCCAGTGTCAATTATGAATAAGGCCTCCTTTCTTTCTATTTAACCCAACAGAGTACAAAAGGTATGCAAGGATGTATAAGCAGGCATGACAACCATGACCTGCTTAACTCCTCCTTATATATTAGTAGGGAAGGGATCTCTTTATATCTAGTAGCTAATGACAATCTTATCGTAACACAAGTGCCAAGTAAACAATTGGAAGGTGTTTGACTTTCGTGCTTTTGCTTATCGTGTTTAATACCCGGACTCCCTCTCAACAGCTCACAAGAATCAAAAACACCCTAGAACACAGGAAAAACATGCAACCTCCTTTTACCATATTTAGACCACTAACAACCAGGAACTACAGCTAATTCACCCATACAATCTGGATACAAACTTACCCCTGCTGCTACTCTTTTCATCAAGCAAGAAACAGACACCCAAACCTTAAATATACCATGCAGAAACAACCAAAGCACACTAGAACTCACTCTTTACAGATAAGAACCAAGAACAAACCCAACACACCCTTGAAACATTTGACACCAAGTTTAACATAATTCTATTCCAAAGAACGTTTCCAACTTGGTTAAAAGTGAACCAGACACAGCAGTTTATTTGATAAGATAAAAGAACCCCACATAAAATGCCAGTCACAATTATATTCCAAAGAAACTAAAGGTTGAATCTTTATCTTAAATACTACAAATAGCAGGACATAGTATAGTTAAATGGCATAGGCTCTGAACAAACATCAACAGGATTCAGTGAACAGGACATAGTATAGTTAAATGGCATTAGCATAGTCTCACTTGAAACCAAGGGTGTGGCATATCCAAGCAATGCAAGATAATTTATTGAACAAATTAAACTAGACATTTCATAATAAGATTCCAAAGTACCATTGATTAAACTGCAGACCAACAATCTATAAATACTTTATTTGGAAACAAATACTCATTAGATTTGCACTTAAAAGTTGTGAACAAACCTCCTTTGCAGAATACAGAAGTTCACATCAAGTAAAGGAACATCAGTGAGCCTTATCCGAAAAAAAGAAAAGAAAAAGAAGGGAGATTAAAGAGCAAGAAAAGTTGAAAGACATATCATTGCATCAACTATAGCAGCTAACTCAGACGGCATATCTCCTCCTTGATTTACAAAACATTTTGATATGAAACCCACTACCGACTCAAGCTTTCGCCTCTTCAACTTTTCAGCATCCACCACCGACTCAAGCTCTCGTACCTTAGATTTTTCAGCTTCCAACTCCGACTTTATCTCATCCATTTTGTTATCTTGAATCGGTTGAGTAAAAGAAGTTCCACTTCGTTGGTGAGTAGCTTGGCCAAATACTTGAGTTGGAGTTGGGCCCTGACCCACACACCTAACTCGACCAGGGTGCTCCTTCCCTAGTACACGACCAACTGCATCATCTGGTGAAATTGTAATCGATGGGCCATTTTGGCGCTCGATATTCTCTATTTGCTCCTACATACAAAAGATAAAAGAACCTCATTTAGTGTAGAGCAGTTTGTTCATAGATACAATTTTCAGTAACTCCAGTTATTTCATTCTATTGTTTAGCCCCCCTTTGTTTCATGGTCTTAGTTATCAATTCCAATTTCAGGTTTAAGTCCTGTCGGTACAAAATTACCACTGCATGATCTAGCCAAGAGTATTAATCCAGTACCTCTGTCAAGCATTAGTGAACTGAGTAAAGAGAGGAGTGACAGGAAATAAGTCTGGCTAGACCTTAATACTCTAGGCTGATCAAATCTAAAGAAAGCTCCTATAACCATGTATACATATTACATGAAAAACAGTGCTTTATGGGAGATGGCTCTGCATCACCAGCAAGTCCAACATGTATACAGTAAACATATTACATGAAAAACCAGCTTCCCAGTTTAGGCGCAAAATTAGAAGAGTATTGAATTGATACTCAAAAAGGAACAAGTTAATAGGCAACCAATCATTTAGTCAACAATGATTGAAGAAAATGTTGCTTAAATTGAAAAATAACCTATAACCTTAATTTTTCCATTATTTCAGTAATAGATGGAAGAAAATATTGTAGAATAAGTGGATAAACATTGAAATGGAGAGTGATGTTGTATGTCATAAACAGAATGTTAGCTCCATTTAATTTCTGCTAGACCTTTTTTTTTTTTCTGCTAGACCTTTGAAACAATTAGAGGCTTATAGCTTACTGAAAACTACTATAGGTGATTAGCAAGTTTACAAAACAATGAAGGCAGTGAATGCAACTCTCCCTCCAAACTACTGTTATGGGGTGAACTTCTAGTACATGAACTTCTCTGATAAGTTTCCATAATTAATTATTTAAAACCAAATAATTAGCAATACCAATTTAATAAATTACTTACCCCAACAACTTTGGCTGCATCATTAACATATTTGCCATCTTTCTCCTTGTGTACAATGGTCCATATCTCTCCTCTACTCATGGGCCTCCCACGTAGTTGTTCCTATATCAATATCACCATAATCATATACTTAACGCTTTAATAAAATATAGAATTAAGTACATAGGAAGAAGCATCGTTAACTAAACAACCTCTTCAGCTTTTATTCTAGGTATACTTTTTGAACCACCAGCATATGTGTACGCTTGCTTCTTCCGATTTTCGGCATTCCTTTTGCGCATCTCCTTTGTTTTCTTGTCATTGTTGTATTCTATTAGCCAAATCCACTGATCGAGATCAACTCCACTAGGCCACCTTCGAACATTTTCCTCCATAGTCAATGACTCCTTATAAAACCCATTGTATAGAGCATTCCTGGTGTTCTTCCACCTGTTCCCATATTCTTCATGATATATTTCTTCATCCGACTGTCCACTATATGAAACTTTTTCTGCATAAGAAAATTAAACTCAAATTAGAAGATGCCAACAGCTAAAGAAAATGAAATTAGAAGGCCATGGCTTTTAGCATACAGATCACCTCCTCTACTTTGGGATAGTTGGTCATTGGTCACTGTTATGCCTTTGTTTTAGTTAGTTAATTCCTAAGGTCTGTTCAAAGGGAATCAAAAAGGGAAGCTGCAGGTTCTTGTGTGTGTCATCTGGTATAAGTTCATCAGGTTGTCATTTGGTTTAAGTTCAGGGGAAGCATTTTCAAACATCAGACACCATAACTATATATGCTCCAGAAAGAACAAACATAACTTAGAAACTGATGGCACCAGGTAGGAAAGGACGAAAGCCAACAGGGATCCACCAGAAGAAGAAATGCAACTGTTATTAGACACTTTCAGGGAAGATTATTCTTGGATATAAAGATTCATCAGATACCAAAATTTTCATGACTTCAAAAATTGTCAACACAGCTATTTTACTAGATGAATGCAAATTCTATGATGATTTAGGAGAGGTAGACACTCAACTACTTAAGTTGCAATGGAAAACAGTTTTTCCAACCTAAAAGGACCTTTGAGAGTGTGCTCAGTTTAAGATTTCATAAAAGATGAACTCAAAATGGTGCGCTAGCATGTTTCATGGAAAATTCATGAAAGAGAAGCAATTCTGACCTCCTAGCAAACAAAAACAATTTTGACCTCCTAAAAACTCAGTAGCTTACTGCCATTCCAGGCCAAACATAGGAAATGAAATAATAAACAGTTGCAGACATTTCATCAAGAACTTCAATGCCACCAAACAGTATTCAATGAACTCTAACATTAGACTAGAAGAAACTAAGGGAATTTAGGAAGAAAACCTATACTGGATGAGCAGACACTAAGGTGATGAACAAAGGAAAACTGGATTAACATTCAAAACAAGATGAAACTGATACCCTAAGGCTGCTGCAAACATGCTGGACCAAACTGGGATTTAACAGTGACCCTTTTAATACATTCAGACCTAAAGAAACATAGGCATGACAAAGATTCTTTACCCACTTTATTAAATCTCCAGTTTTTACTTTAGAATAGGCAAAGATTCAAACTTTGCTACAAGCAGGCCTTAACAATCTTCAAACAACCAGAAGCTGAAATTTTCACATTCAGACCCTTCCCACTTACCTGCACCCTCCCATTACCAACACCAGACATGGAAGATACACTTCCCACACTTCTCCAGAACTTCAGCAATCAAAAAGAGCCCTTTCTCTTATTTTAAACAGAACAAGACCTTCAGAAATTGAACTATTAACAAGAGAAGAAAAAGGCATGTACCTTTATAATATCATCATATACATTATCCTTGTATTTTTTTGGAACCTTAAGCCATGAGAGGTAACACATAGGCAGCTTAGAAAAATCTGATGCCAAACCTCCTATGAAGCCACCCAAAAGCCCACCAGCGTCCTCAATATATTGACCATGCTCGTTCCCAGGAACTATAACCTTTTTACCTATCGGCAGTGTCCAAATATCATATACCCTCAATCTCTCTTGTGTGATGGTACCATTGTCATCTACAGAATAATCATAATTAAAATATATTACAATTATCAAGAATACAAAAGTACAAGAACGAAAAATCTTACCTATGACTAACCCTCCAGTAGCCATCAGTTTTGTGACGTTTATTAATTGTCTTACCAGATGTAAGAGTAACTTCATCTTTAGATTCATCAAAAAAAAATTGGTATTCTCAGGTTCCGAGTGAGCCCCATTATGATTTGATTGAGCAGAAGTTGTTCCATGATGATTTGATTGAGCAGGTTGTTCCATGATGAGTTGACTGTACAAAGCTTCCTTCAACATGAGTTGATTGTCTGGATGTAGCTCCATCATGTACCGGCGGTATAGAAGAAGTTCCACTATGAGCTAATTGATTCTGTGTCTTGGAACAAACCTCGTCTAAATTATCACGTGAATCTTGTGTATCAGATAGTATGCTCTTGAAGCGTCGCGGCCACCCCATTCCTAATATCACAGAAATAAAAATTGTGTTAAAAGCCTACAATTGGTCGGGAGTAGCCGACTCCTCTAAGAACAGTAGAACACAACAGAATGCGAAGAATCAGACCCTAGAAACTGGCTCAATTCAACTATCATGAACTTCACCTCCAGGTCTAAAAAAAGATCCAGAACTTACCACTCACATTGATGCCCATCCCTTATCTTGACAAGCTTACTCTTTTACTTAATACCCTAAGATCAGAATTTGCTAAACCACTTAAAACAACTCATGTTACTTCATTCCTCAATCAGACAAGAAACTAATGGAATCTAAGCTGAAAACAAGACATTTAAAGCAACAAACCAAGGAAAAGCTAAACTGAAACACAAGCAAAGAAACTGATACAAATAAGCAATAATATTTCAAATATGTTCATGTTATTCTGTTTGTTTGTGGCAAGACAAAACTCAAAACTGATGCCTGGGGTGCTGCTGCAGGAAATTTCATAGCAGCAAAAAGGAAAAATCCATAGATGAAAAATTAGCTACTCACAAGTACCATATTTACTTTATAGTGTGTTGCTAATAAGGATAATTCAAACTTTCTAGCAGTAACAGCAGTTCAGAAACACCATCAGGCACTGCATGTACTTGACTGGTTCACTGAAAGTTCAGTCATAACTATAAGGTTTCTAATCTTTAATAATTAGAAAGACCTTCACAAATTAATAATTCAATTGATTAACTTGACTCTAATCTTTATATTTTAAGGTGCAGTTCTCGAAGGAGGAGGGGGAGGGGGAGGGGGAGGGGGGAGGGGGGAGGGGAGGAGGAGGAGGAGGGGGAGGGGGAAGGGGGAGGGGGAGGAGGAGGAGGAGGAGGAGTTAGAAATATTTTCTTGCTCAAGAGAAAGAGTTCTGAATTTTGAAGTCTGGTTAGTTAATCAATGTCTTCAATCCTATCAACATTAGCATCTGTTAGATCTTCATCTTCTTTATCATCCCTTGCCAATCGCAAATGTTGATTGTCATCTGGCAACCACCTATCCAAGTCTGGTTTTGAAGAAGAAAAGGTATCATAAATTGGCTCTTCATCATTATCTCCTCCCATATCATACAAGTCTCTTGGTTTTAGATGGACAACAACACTCCATTCCTTTTCTGTTTCATCTTCAACATAATACACAAGTTGGGCCTGTGACGCCAATATGTACGGCTCGTGGTCTTCCCGGTCACCAAGATGTATCAAACGGGAAAAATTAACACAAGTAAAACCCAGCTCATCTTTTTTTATGCCTCTGTCAGACGTGGTGTCAGCCCATTGACACTTGAACAAGGTAACCGTAAATTTGACCATTATAGTTCAATTCAATTATATCCACCAATTTTTCATAATAGGGAACCCTCCAACTATCATATTATTGTCTCGGTTACTTGCATAACTTCTAGTATCAAATGTACCAAACACACCACTAGTTTGAGTTTTCAACCCCTGCTCTCGCGATATAGTTCTGAAGTTGAATCCATTCATATTGTATGGATTGTCCATTTGGTCCACCTGCAAGCTTCTTGATTTCACTTGAATGTTCATTGATATCATTCATAATGTTAAACAGATAAACATTCAGTCAAGTTAATACAAAGAAGTAGTGCAAGTAATCTGTTAGAATTTTCAAACAAAAATCAGGACATTCAACTTTACTAAACAAAGAGATGGAATTAATCAGGATAAGAAATTGACATGCTAACATGACCCTAAACTTGAACTAGGTGACCAAAACTTGGATTTTAAAGAAAATAAAGTAATCAAGAACTCACGAGGAGAAATTCAACCTAAAGCAAGCTTCTAATTCCATTACTTTGGCTATCACACTCCACATAATGAAACTTCTAACAGAGGATGCAAATTACAGAATCAAAACTTAAAATGTCGAGAGAAACCATATCAGGAATTACTCTAAAATGGACCAGGCCATTTACTTGACCATCAGGAAAGACACCCTGAGAGGGCACCTCAAAAAGAACAAACAGAGATTGAAATAGCAGAAGTGGAGAAACTATATTTCAGAGGAGCACAAGCAAGGAAGAAACTAGATGAACAACTTTTGACTTATGTATCTTGCATTCTGAAAAGTGGATTATTTTGTTTATTTACACGGTTAAACCATTAAACAATTCAGTATAAGCTTCAAACGAGATGAAAGCAACTGAGATGTATACTATGAGAGGCGTGATATGTTGTTCTGTCATGGTGGTTAAGTTTGATGCATACTGTAAGAGGCACCATATTTTGTTGATCTGTCGTGGTGGGAAAGTAAACTTCTGTTCTTTTGCAGTAGTATCTGTGGCAGATAATAGGACTACAAGTTAGAGGATGTTCTAGAGCAATTAGGCTACAAGTTTCTCATTCACAGTATTTGAGGTTGGTTTAGGTGTTAATGCTATCTACTGTGTGCATACTATGGGACGACAATATTATGATGCACATTGTTCATCTGTAAGCAGTGCTACTCTTCCTGCTCAATGTTCAAATATTAGCTGTTATACTAAGATATCTTGAATAAGATAACATAATTTTGAAGTAAATCCTGCTTGATACGAAATGGACTACAGGCTTAATTACAAATATGTGATCTGGAATCTATTTTATCAACATGCTTATTCACCTTAAAATGGTGCAACAGCAATACCAACTCCGTCAGCAGATAGTAGGAATTTCCTCCAACAGCAAGTGAATGAGAAATCTTACATGCAGAAGATGTGACTATTCCCCTTTTCACTCAACCGATAAGATAAAGTGAAACAAACTCGAAGCAAGACAACAAAAAGGTGAAGACATAAAGCCATGGATGACATTACAAAGTAAAGAAAGGTAACGGCAAAAGACATAGTAGCCATGGAAGAGAATACCAAGCCAAGCCGCTTTTGATTTCATTAAGCACTCGACAGCATAAGGTTCAAATGTATAACTGAATGCGAGTATCTCTAACTAAAACGTTAAAGCATCTATTATGAAGAAAGCTTGCGGAACTAACTGGACAGATAGTTATCTTTCTCCCTTATATACATGTTATGCTTTCATCAATGACATAAAACAACAGCTGGTGGTCTTCTCACTATTACCAAAAACAGAGGCATCCCCTATGCTCCACACATGCTTATACTGGCGTATTAAGAAGTATACTATCGTGAACTACTAAATTACAATTCCAATAACATTTGGACAGACCAAAAGAAGGTATTGAATTCCCTTAGAATAAGACCTCTCCTCTCTTGACACATTGAAGCAGCACTTCACAGAACTGTTCGGCTACGTTCCAGCAACTCTTCCCTATCAATGAAGCGGTCAAGCAATTCTTGCCTAAGGACTAAACAGTTGGTGCTCTTCCCAAACCAGTTACAACGCTTCATGGCAACATGACCATAAACAGCAATCCTTAAAGGAGTAGGTACAATCATGAGGGTGTTCAGTGCAGAGTAAGGTAATGGCAGGTGAGCTAGAACCCTCTGTATAGTATTTCATCAAGGAAAAAGATTCAATTGTGATTTTCAGATCTTAGCTAGTTTAGTATCTTAATATATTAACTCAAATCCTACCATTAAATAACTTACCATTGATTTACCTTCCTCGGAATAGCATTTCCTGTGTAGAATAGAAGAGAAATTTAATACTGTTCAACAGAAAGCCAAAGGTGCAGCTGGAAAGGAGAACTAACCTCAGAATCCAAAATAAAGTTCCACGACAAAATGAAAATAAAGCTCTTGTGATGTAGAAGAAAGCAGAAGATGTCAATCTTATATAGTATAAATAAACTTGAAAGCCGGAGGCGCAGCTCAAGAAGGAAAAATTCCAAACACATATTAAATTATGCCATTAAGACAGAGAACCAAAGGGAAACTTGTTCTACTCAGGAACTTTTCTGAGATTGCATCTTTAGGGGGGGAGGGGATGTCTATTCAAATGTAAATTTAAACCAAGAAACATTATACTCGGTATACTAGCTGCCTGGAGTCAAAATTGTTTATATAGCGCACAGCTGCAAGTGCGTAAGTTAATGAAAGGAGATGTGGCATTTACTTGTCAACATCTATTCTATTTCTCCCATATGGGGTTTACTACATCAAATTTCCTATCCATTTTTACTACTACCATATACATATTAGAACACTAACAAATCAGCTACTTTCCACCAGCACCTCCACCACCATCACCAGCAGCACCATCACCATCACCACCACCACCACCAGCACCATCACCATCACCACCACCACCACCACCACCACCACCACCACCACCGGCACCGGCACCACCAGCACCAGCACCAGCACCAGCACCAGCACCAGCACCAGCACCAGCACCAGCACCAGCACCACCACCACCAGCAGCACCAGCACCAGCACCACCACCACCAGCACCACCACCACCACCACCACCACCACCACCACCACCACCACCACCACCACCAGCAAGCAAACCGTTAAAATGCTCCGTTAGCTCGGCTAGTTTAGCCTCCAGATTTTCGACTCGTGGAGTCAAAGACATCACCACGCTACAAAAAATATATATAAGAAATTAAATAAGAAAAAAAACTCTTGTAGAAATTTAAATACCAAAACTACTTACCGTTCAATAACCTCAACTCGAGTCCGAGAAGAATTAGAATGAGCAGCATACCGAGTGAAGACACTGATGCAATGCTGAATAACGTCATCGCCAAAAGGGATGAGGGCATGGATTAGCGGGTTAATAACACGAAATGGCAATACAAGCAACACTTGTATAAGTGTTGCTTCGTCAGGGAAATAATGGAGCATATGGCATTCCTGCCCGACACAAGCAAACTTAGTTTCGTCCCCCAATGATTTACAACGATCACAAAGTTGGAGTTCTGGTGCCGCCATTTTAGGGTTTAAGGGATTTAGGAGGAGGGATTTGTAGTGTGCTGTTCTTTTCTTTCTTTCTACTCAACTTACTTTCTAATTCTATTGACTCTAGTGAAGAATCCGATATCAATTGTCTTTTTTTTTTTTTTGTTGTTCTACTTTTATTTTTGATAACTTTAATTATGGAAAAATTGTTTGACAATTTCTAATAAGGTGACTTTCACAAGGAGTCGAGTCATAGCGGTTTATATAATTTTGAGTAAGAAATTTTTATGCTAATTGACGCACGAAGCATTAAAATTATAAAATACTATACCGATATTATTGAGAAATTACAAAATATAACAATATTTGTATTTTTATTACAAAACCTACAATTTTCACATTTTCCCCTCTCCTAACACCTAACCATAACTTTTCTCTCTCGCTCTTTCTCTCTCCTTTCTCCACCCATTCACCGGCCCGGAACACCGCCTCCCTACCGTCAATCACCTCCATTCCACGGTCTTTTTTGCTCCTCTTCGGCGCTGCTTCTGGTGGTGTCCCGATCTGGTGCAGCCGCTGCTCCGATTTGGGGCATCTGCTGCTCCGATTTAGGGCATCTGCTGCTCCGTTTTAGGGCATCTGCTGCTCCAATTTGGCATGGTTGCTTCTCCAATCTACTACGATGTTGTTGCTACGTGACTGCTCCGACGACGGTGCCAGAGCTCCAATCTACTTCTTCTCCTCTCTTTTTTGTATGTGTATATACATCTGAAACTGACCCTATTGAGGATATCTTAATATGTATCCCCTGCTTCCTCAAAGTATTTTCTACATTTCATGATCTTCCTTATCACCCAGGATGCTTGTTGTGGGAAACAGTCCCACACTTGCTTCCCTTTGATACAGTAGTTATGCACCCACATAATCCAAAGCTTATCCTTCTTGTGGCATAAGTTCCAGTAGTGCTTGCTAATGGTTGCCTCATTCCACATCTGCAGATCAATCACATCAAAACCTCCAGCTGATATGGGTGCACACACTTTGCTCCAAGCCAACATGGCCTTATTTTAGTCCTGCTTTACCCCCAGCCTATAGAAATCTTCTGCACACTGCCTCTATTAATTGCAGAACTTTTTAAGCAGTATAAATACTTGAGCCTAAAAAGTTTGCATGGAAAATAATACTCTTTAACAGCTGCAATCTTCCTGCATAAGACAGCATTCTAGAAGTCCAGCTTGTAATTCTGCCCATCATTTTGTCAATCAGGTTCTGGCACTGGATCCCGAGCATACTGAGAATTTGATTCTGAGTAGTACTATCTATCCCTCTACATAATATAGAGCTCTTTTATTTGTTCAGCTTCAGCCTAGACACTTTTGATAACTGCATGAAACACTTGTATAGCAACTCCACAAACATCAGGTCCCCCTACAAAACATCATTAAATTATCTACAAATCCTAGCTGCATTATCTTCAGTTTTTCACACCTTGGATGGTAGTTGAAACTAGGATCTTGGCTTAGTGTCTTTAGTGATCTTATGAGATATTCCATAGCCAGCACAAATAAGAATGAGGACAGAGGATCCCCTTGCCTCAGTCCCTTTCTTGCCTTGAACGACACTGTATGTTCTCCATTGATCAGAATGTAATAGGAGACCCATCTAACACATGCCATGATCCATCTGGTGAATTTTCTAGGCAAGCTAAACCCTCTAGCACCTGTTCTAGAAAAGGCCATTCTAGGGAATCATAGGCCTTTTGCATATCCAATCTAAGCATACACCTTGGTGTCACTACTTTCCTATCATAACCCTTTACCAGTTCATAAGTCAATATAATGTTGTCAAAAATCTCCCTTCCTAGAATAAAAGCAGATTGCCAATTGTCCACTAGATTCTCCATTACTGCATGCTATCTCTTTGTTAACACCTTTGAGATGATTTTGTACAGGGTGGTGCAAACATGAAATAGGCCTGATGTCTTTTATAGGCATAATATGGGGGTACTTTTGGAATTAATGTTATGAGGTACAGCTCACAAGCTTGTATACCTCCCCTGAATTAAAGAAGTGTTGCACAGCTTCAATAGTTTCATCTCTTATAATACTCCATCTCTTCTTAAAAAAGTAGGCATTATAACCATCACATCCTGGAGGTTTTAGGTCACTGAGTTCTTGCAGAGCTTCATGAATGTCCTCCCTTGTCACACCTTTTATCAACTCCAGTTGTTTCTACCTATTCATTCTAGGGCCATCTTGGATAATATCTGGATCAATTGTAGTTAGTATGCTTGCAGTAGTGCCTAACAACTCTTTATAGTAGCCCATGATTTTAGCTCTAGTGTCTTCTTCATTCTGCAGTATAGTGCCCTGCTCTGTTGTCAAAGAGTGAATATAATTCTATTAGTACCTATTTTTCATACAAGCAAAAAAGTAAGTTTTGTTAGAATCTCCCTCCCTGAGCCATTGGACTCTTGATTTTTGCTTGTAGATGCTTTCCTTTATATTTCCCCACTTCTCTAACTCTTTCTTGAGCCGATTCTCTTTCTTCAATCAAGGTTATATCTCCCATTAATAGAGGCAGAAAAGGCATAACCAAATGACCACTGCACGAACAAAAAACCAGTCAAAGTAAAAGGGGGTTAATCCAAAATAATAGCAAAAATGTATCCAAACGAACTCCCCGCTGTGGCATCGCTAGCAACAACATAAATCAACTTAAACAATCCAGAGCAACAATGGGACAAAGAATGATCCCGATCTCCGTAACAATAGCACAGTGGAGAAAACGGCCAATCAAACAGAACAAACAGAGAGGTGACGGAGGAGCGACTGCCTTAGCAGCGCCGCTGCGACTCCGCTAACCACTTTTCAGTTCCAATCGCAAAGTCGAATGGACATGGAAGAGGAAAACGAAATAGGGATCTCGACGGTCAAATCTCTGATGGGTTTCCAACACTCGCTGTATGCTCCCTCCATTCTGAATCTGTACTAATCCCTATTTTTCCTTTGTGTTAAGGCGATAGTGGTGGGTGTGGTATTCTGATGATGGCGAATGGGTGTGTGTTATTGAAGACGGTGGTGGTTATTGTATATGGTTTTGGAATTGAAAAGTAGCAGGGGATTTGGGGTTTGTGTGTACGGTGTTTGTATGGTTTTTTGAAGAAGAAAGGAGGTGTTGATTGTGAGAAGGATAGGTAAAATCGTGAAGGAGTTTGATAGGTTGGTTAATGGTGTTGATCGATATGTATGTATATGTGCATGGGGTTGTGGGTAAGGGTGTCTATTAGCCCGGCCCGGTCCGGTTCCGGTCCACCTGTGCCGGTCCGGTCCGGTCCGGTGCTAACAATAAAAAAAAAAAATTCCAATCGGTCCGGTCCCGGTCCGGTCGGCCGGTGCAGTTGCACCTATGCCGGATCGGAACCGGAACCGGCAGACGCAATCGAGCCGGTCCCGGTCCGGTCCGGACCGGTCCGGTTCGGTTCCGTTTAAATTTTTTTTTTTTTCACATTATATTATTTATTGTTTAAAAAAATATCGGTATACTAAAATCTAAATAAACAACACAAAACACACATATTATTCAACAATACACACATAGTACATTAAGTTGGAAAAAGGAAATGCATAAATAGAAAATAAAAACATAAAAGTAGACTAGAAATTAGAAAAATACATAAATTTTAAACTTCTGCGACTCAATTTTCACGTGGTTGCAGATATTTGCCACCACCACGAGCTGCCCATTCAGAGGCATGATGGTATTCCAAGTGTTTCTTAAACTTCATTGTCCCTCCATTAGTATTTGATCCATCTTCCCAATTCCAAAATCTCTTACAAAGAGTACATTGTGCTTTTCCGGTATCATTATTTTTTGTGATAAATTCCCAAACTTCGGATCGTTTAGTTCTTGTTGGACCACCAGACGGACCTGCTACATTAGCACCCTCAACTTGATTAGCATTATTTGCATTTGCAGCCATGTTGATAGAAAATTTAATAAAATAGCCTTTTAGTAGAAATTTTTGAAGTAGAAAATATTGAATTGTGATTAATTTGATGAAATATGGGAGTATTTATAGGAAAAATAGGTAAGGGAGGGGTGTAGGGGTGTTTATGGGTGTGTGGGTGGGAAAAATAGCCGTTTATGGCCGTTGGCAACGGCTATTTTTCAAAATGGAGCGGATTTGGTAGCTTTCTTTATTTTTTTTTTGTTTTTTGGCTATTTGTTTTGTTTAAATTTTAGTTTTATGCAATAATAATTTATACATTAATACTAGTAATCTAATAAACTACTATTGCACTAAGAACTTTTATGTAATGTAGTTTTTTAGTTTTATAAAAGTATAATTGAGTACTTTTCCAAACTTAGCAATCTAGCATAATGTAAGTAAATTATTATTTTTTCAATTTTAATACTAAGTTAGTAAGTAGTATTTACTATTTAGTATTTAGTAATGTACTAATGTAGTATTTTAATATTTAGTATTTAGATTTTATTATTATAGTAGTTAGTAATGTAGTATTTTAGTATTTAGTTTTTAGTATTTTAGTAGTTTAGTATTTAGTATTTTAGTATTTAGTTTTTACTATTTAGTATTGAATTGCAAAGAGCCAAAGACTAAAGGATAATTAAGAATATAACAAAGGATTTACTTAATAGCAAGGCGTAACGCATTTTATTAAATAATGATTGATTTTTTTTTTTGCAAAGTACATAGATATTAAATTGCAAAAACTACATATTAATAAAAAAGCTTCTCATTTTTTGAATAATTTCGTCTGGCACCTCTGGAGGAACTGGTGGCAAAGAGTCATCTTCTTCATACTCAGTTTCATTGTCCAAACTTCCATCACCTGATAAAATTTCGGATGCTGCTTCTACATCGGCTAGTTCATCGTCCGCAAAGCCAAAATTTCTTCTCTCCGATCTAATCCAATCTCTGAATAATACGGCCGTCTCCATTGCTTCTTCCTTCAATGAATGTCTATGATCTCCAATTTGCAATCTTCCTTGGCTAAACGCGCTTTCTGAAGCAACTGATGATGCTTGAATTGTTAGAATATCCCGCGCCATTTTTGCTAAAACTGGAAACTGTGCTTGTTGATCCTTCCAAAATGGCAGTAGTTGCTCGCTTCCAAAATAATCAACATCCTTGCAAGCATGAAGTATATAAACATCAAGCTCGTTGAACCCTCCGCTGCTACTCGAATGCCTGCTAGAAAGCCTTTGATTAAGGCTGGAAAAACTTCCCAATCCGGTTGCAGCTCTTTTGGGAGCCTGCGTTGAACTTGATCCAGCTCCACTTGGAACACTTGGAACAACATTATCAGCTGCACTCCTATACCTTTCATAAATCCGTTGGCAATCTGCAATTACCTGCGCACAGACTGTTTCTACACTTGGTGTTTCTTCGTCAGTAATTCTCAAAGTCCGATAAATTTCTCTAATTAGCATTTCCGTATTAAAACGTTTAAAACATGGATGTAATACAGATGCAATGTAATAAAGTGGTGGAATCGGGAAAAAATATTTTTTAAATTTTTCAATCATTGCTTCTACCGCAACTTCATAACCAGTCACTACTCTATAATCATTAAGTAATTCTGATATTCCAGCTATAAAATACAACATGGTAGTGATTGTAGGATAATATTGACCCGAAAATTCTTTAGTAGCATAAAAAAACTTTGCTAAAAAAAGGAGAAGACGCTCAACATTTTGCCAATCAGATTCTTCTAGGTGATATTCTACAGCTACTTTGCCATTAAAATAATTAGTAATAGGCACTCGTAAAGTGTAAGCAACATTCAAAGAGTCATATACAGTGTTCCACCTAGTTGAAACTTCCTTGGGAACTCTTCTAGGAGTTAAACCTTCTTTCACACACTCTGCTTTAAAGTCCCTCCATCTATCCGGTTTTTTAGATTTAAAAATATAACTAATTGCGAGTCTAACCTTACCAATAGTAGGATCAAATAACTTAAGGCCATCTTTTACAACTAAATTATATATATGACATGCACATCTAACATGAAACAATTCTTCAAAAGGGGGATGCAATGCGGGTCTTAACTTACCAATAGCATAATCATTGTTTGAAGCATTATCAAGAGTTATACTTAAAATTTTATCACTAAGATAATACGCCTTACAAATATCCGAAACTTCTCTCTTAATAAATGATCCCGTGTGTGGTTCATCGACAGCGGAATATGCTAAAATTCTTTTTTGCATTACCCAGTTAAGATCTATCCAATGACAAGTAACTGTTAAATACTCATACCCATTAACACCACGACCCAAATCAGTAGTAAGACAAACTCTACAGTCAAAGTGATAAAATATATATCGTAAATATTGTCTATATTCATTTTTAAATTTTATAATATCACTTCGAACCGTAGTTTTTGGAAAACCTTGAAAAGATGGATTATATACGGTTTGAATATAACGAATAAAACCTTGACAAGAAGCAAATGTAAAAGGTAAACACTCTACCGCAATCATTTTTGCCATTTGTTCCCTATCTTTCTTTTTATCATAATGCATAAGCCCCCCCGTCACTGGGTTAATTTCCTGTTGGACTCCACTACCTTGCGATGGAGCCATTCTGTTCCCTGACCGAGGGCCACCCGGCCTCCTATCCCATTCATCCTTATGATGGTTTTCTAAGTGTGTTCTCAACTTTCCCGTCCCACTATTATGGCTGCCGGTTTTAAATGACCAAACTTTTTTACAAAGCTTACATTTAGCGGTCTGCTCCGGAGCATTTTTAGTTATAAATCTCCACACATCCGATCTTTCGACTCGTCCCGCTGGTTCTCTACTAGGAGGCATAGGTGGTAATTCAGTTTCTTCAGGTTCACCTTGAAATTGACTAGTGGGTGTTTCATCATCTAAATTAGCCCCTTCGGGGTTTTCTTGATATTGGGCCTCTAACAAATCATTATCTAGTGGTTGATCATAATTTATATCATGAAGAAATTGCGAGTCATCTTCCTGAGTAAAATCATCTAGAAGAGAAGGGGCGCTAGAAGTACCAACTGGTCTTTTACCTAAAGCACGAGCCATTCTATCATCCCCCCCTCGGTTAGAAGCACGTGATCTACGACCACTACCCGTAATTGATCTCCAAATTCTAGACATTTTTATAATTACTAAAATATGCTTCGAACGAATTACAAAAATATGCTACAAACAATAATAGTGCACAAAAATAAAATAGATAATAAAAAGTAAGAACGAGTTTACTTGATATCGTGAACTTAGAATGTAGAACTTAGAAGTGAAAGTTGAAACTTGACCGGAACCGCACCGAACAATATTTCCACTTTACTCCAAATAGTTTTTTGTAATGCAATTTAGCAAATAGCCTTTGTAGAAATAAGAGAGATTGATAGAGATTTAGAGAGAATATTTGAGAAATTGTGAATAAATTGGTGAAATATGATGGTATTTATAGAAAAAAATAGGTTGGGGGGGGTATGGGGGCGCCTAGGGGGGTGGGGGGGCTAAAATAGCCGTTTTTGGCCGTTGGGCCAACGGCTAAGCTTGAAATAGCCGTTGCCCAACGGCTATTTTCCGAAAGCCCATCAGTTGTCCGGTCCGGTCCGGTCCGGTCCGGTTCCGGTCCGGTTCCGGTCCATTTTGGTCCGGTTCGTCCGGTCCAAAATGTTTCTGCCGAGCCGGAAACGCACCGTTTTTTTTTTTTTTATTTTGGCCCGATTTGAGCCGGTTCCGATCCGGTCCGGACCGGTTTCCGGTCCGGTCCGGCCCGTCCCGGCCCAAACCGGGTCAATAGACACCCTTAGTTGTGGGTAATGGAGAAATGAAGGAAACCGGAAGAAGGCTGTGAGGGTTTTTCTTGTGAGGGGGTGTGTGAGTTGTGAAGGAGATCATTGGTGAGGAAGATGATGAAAATTCATAATGGATGTTGTAGATCTAATTTTTTGTGTAAGGGGAAGATGGTGAAAATGAATAATGAATAATGAATGGGGGCTAGGGTTTAAGGGTATATATAGGTGTAGGCGATTTGTACAAATAGGCTAGTGTTTTAGGGGTGAGCGGATTTGGCCTCAATTTTAGAATTAATTAAAAAAATGAATAGGTTGCACGAGTGGGTTAAAATTGGTGGGATTTTGCAAATTTAGCACTTTTCTTTGAAACTTCAATTGATCATCTTTTATTGACGTTATGTTATTTAATTTTCAAATTAACCTCAATTATAAAATATTACCATAATTTATTAAATTTGAAAAAAAATCGAGATAAAATTGGGTGTCAACAGCTGCCCCTCTTTACCCGAAAAGGATGAAAGAGTTTTCAGGGTAAAGAAAGTTGACGTGAAAGCCAATTTTGTCACGGTAAAGCCAAGACTCTGATTCCTGGGATCAAAATGCGAGGCTTATGGACATGGCCGAACTTCGGTTTCCGAGTTGCCTACATATCTCGGGCTGAAAGAGAATCAGGCCATATAAAAATGTGGTCGACGACACACCCATAAAGAGGGGTTTACCCGGACATAGCTTCCACTGCATCTCGACAACCGAGCCATCTTGTCTTCAATCTCAAATCTCAGACTCGGGGTTACAAGAGACTTACCTCTAGGGTGGATGACTTATGCGGGCGCGATTCTTCAGGTCTTCGTTGACGAGTCTAGCTCATATCAAGGATTGCCCCGGTTCACTGCTAAGAAAATGCTCCATGTTATGCTCCAAATGCTGCTGCGGTGCTGCTAAAAATCCTGTAATAATCTCAATAAACGGTAAGCGAGCAACTGCTAATAAACTATAATAATTGGGATAAGAAATAAATAAGGCGATAACAAAAATTGTAAATGTTGGTGGTGATATCATCAAAAGTTCTTCCTTCAATCAACTGACGAGGCGCTCCGCCCGGAGAACCTCTATGATGATCATTATTCTAAAATAGTAAAGCAAAACAGTAAGTAAAGCGGGTGCGAATTGCAGAACAATAAACAAAATAAATTGACTAACGAGATATAATGCCTCAAGCTGCTTTTGCCAAATCTTAGTCTGTACAGATATAAAACAGAATGCTTTTGCAGGACAACCAACCGGCGAGACACACCGCACATGGTGCCTCATAGTTGACTTGTCGATTCATAATTTAAACAAGTGCATAATGTAAAGCTTTTGCAGGACAACCAACCGGCGAGACACACCGCTCATGGTGTCTCAAAGTTGACTTGTCAATTCATAATTTAAACAAGTGCATAATATAAAGCTGTTGCAGGACAAACCAACCGGCGAGTCACACCGCTCATGGTATCTCAAAGTTGACTTGTCAATTCATAATTTAAACAAGTGCATAATATAAAGCTGTTGCAGGACAACCAACCGGTGAGACACACCACTCATGGTGTCTCAAAGTTGACTTGTCGATTCATAATTTAAACAAGTGCATAATATAAAGCTATTGCAGGACAACCAACCGGCGAGACACACCGCTCATGGTGTCTCAAAGTTGTCTTGTCGATCACTATCGCGAGGTAAATTCTATCACGATGTTAAGATTTTGAGAAAAGAAAAGTGCCACCTTTTCGGCAATAATCAAATGTAATGCTTAGATGCCACAAGAGTATATTTGAATGATCTGTCAAGCAGAATCATATGCGTTATCAACTTGATTGGTGTTGCTTGTATTGATAGCGATGCAAAGTGTTGAATGCTCCCTTAAGTTCATATTGAATCTGATGTTCAATTCCGCTGCATATGCGACAAGGCGAATAATCTCCGAGAAACTGATGGTTGACCTAAAAAAGTAAAGCAACGCATTAATTTAAAGCAAATATAAAGGCAGAATTTAAAGCAAATATAAAGGCAGAATTTAAAGCAAGTGCAAAGCAAAGCATTGCGGAAATGTAATCAGTGCAATAGCCATTTGATAAATCAATTGGCGAGACAATCAGGCAATGATGGTCTTGAGCAGATTGTCAATTAAAATAAGGCGATGCTTATTTCGGTGTGATTTGAAAATATAACGCATGCCTAGGCTTGATTGCTTATTTGGGAATAAAAATCACAGAAGTAGAAATGCCGCCTGTTCGAAAATAAGCCAATGATAAGCATAATGATTTAATTGATGAAGAGGCAGCTACAACGCAATCTTGTATTGTGTTTCAATCCCTTGACAAAACAAATGAAACGTCTGGTCTTGAAGCATCCAGTGCCTCAATGCAATTTGAAAGAAACCTGCATATCCTATTTGTGGGTGGAAGAACCCGAGATATCCTATTTTTGGGTGGAAGGACCCGAAATATCCTATTTGTGGGTGGAAGGACCCGAGATATTCTATTTGTGGGTGGAAGGACCCGAGATATCCTATTTATGGGTGAAAAGACCCGAATATCCTATTTGTGGGTAGAAGAACCCGAGATATCCTATTTGTGGGTGGAAAGACTCGAGATACCCTATGATAGGCTTCAGAATAATGCCTCCAATTGCTTATGGTAGGCTTCAAATGATAATGATGTCCTCGCTTGCTCACGATAGACTTGATAATAAAACCTCTGATTGCTTACGGTAGGATCAATAACAAAAGAGCCTTCAATTGCCTATGATAGGCTTCAGAATAATGCCTCCAATTGCTTATGGTAGGCTTCAAATGATAATGATGTCCTCGCTTGCTCATGATAGACTTGATAATAAGACCTCCGATTGCTTACGGTAGGATCAATAACAAAAGAGCCTTCAATTGCCTATGATAGGCTTCAGAATAATGCCTCCAATTGCTTATGGTAGGCTTCAAATGATAATGATGTCCTCGCTTGCTCACGATAGACTTGATAATAAGACCTCCGATTGCTTACGGTAGGATCAATAACAAAAGAGCCTTCAATTGCCTATGATAGGCTTCAGAATAATGCCTCCAATTGCTTATGGTAGGCTTCAAATGATAATGATGTCCTCGCTTGCTCACGATAGACTTGATAATAAGACCTCCGATTGCTTACGGTAGGATCAATAACAAAAGAGCCTTCAACTGCCTATGATAGGCTTCAGAATAATGTCTCCAATTGCTTATGGTAGGCTTCAAATGATAATGATGTCTTCGCTTGCTCACGATAGACTTGATAATAAGACTTCCGATTGCTTAGGGTAGGATCAATAACAAAAGAAGCTTCAATTGTCTATGATAGGCTTCCAAATAATGCCTCCAATTGCTTATGGTAGGCTTCAATGCTAATGAAGTCTTCGCTTGCACACGATAGACTTGATAATAAAACCCCCGATTGCTTACGGTAGGATCAATAACAAAAGAGCCTTCAATTGCTTATGATAGGCTTCAGAATAATGCCTCCAATTGCTTATGGTAGGCTTCAATGCTAATGAAGTCCTCGCTTGCTCACGATAGACTCATAATAAGGCCCCCGATTGCTTACGGTAGGCATGACGTAATTTGTAAGTGCAAGCTGCAATATCTTTGATAAATTGTCTTCCCATCCACTGGCGAAGCAATAAAGCAAATGCGAAGGCATAGTGCAAAGCATTTTCAACAATCTTGACAAATCAACTGGCAAGCCGGTCGGGCATGAAGCAAAGAGGGTCTTGGGGTTGATTGTCGAACAAATCAGCTGGCGAATCGATCCGGCACGAAGCAAGGAGGGTCTCGGGACTGACCTGTTAACCTGAAAAGTAAAACAAGACGTAATACAAAGGAAATGCGAAGGCATAATTTAAAGCGAGTGCGAAGCAATTCGAACAATCTTGACAAATCAACTGGCAAGCCGGTCGGGCATGAAGCAAGGAGGGTCTTGGGGTTGATTGTCGAACAAATCAGCTGGCGAACCGGTCAGGCACGAAGCAAGGAGGGTCTCGGGACTGACCTGTTAACCTGAAAAGTAAAACAAGACGTAATACAAAGAAAATGCGAAGGCATAATTTAAAGCAAGTACAAAGAAAAGCAGTGTGGGAATGTAGAGCAATGCAAGAGCCATTTGGCGAATCAATGGGCGAGATAGTCCAACAAAGGGAATCCTCGTAGCCAATAGTCATCCTGAAAGAATAAAGCAAGGCGTCAATTTTTAAAGCAAGTGCGAAGATATAATTCAAAGCAAGTGCAAAGCAAAGTAATGCGGAAATGTAGTCAGTGCGATAGCCATTGATAAATCAATTGGCGAAACAATCCCGCAAGGATGGCCTTGTGCGGATTATCACCTGAAATAAAGCGATGCGCTATTTGGCTTAGTTTTGAAAACACAAAACAAGCCTCGGCTTTGTCGCCTATTAGGAATGAAAGTCATAGGGGTAGAAAAGCCGTCTGTTCGTCCATAACTCATCACAAAGCATAATACTTTAAGTTATGAGGAGTCAATTTGAATGCAATCTTGGATTGTAATACGTCCGAAATATTCACATTATCCGGAAGCGTGAAATATAAAGACGCTTATAGAAAGCATGAATACGCGATACTCTTTGAATTCTTCCATGAAGGAATGATCTTGACTACAAAATAAAGTAAGCCCCCAGGATTGACAATATCTTTCGGCAAATTGGAAAAAGCGTCGGGTCATAAAGCACGAGCTTTATCCAAATATCATTGCAATCCTAGCGATGAGAATCTTGGAGATTGACTTGCTAAGATGTATATCTTCAGTTGCGGATCTTAATGTCCCTGCTCTCAAAGAAAAGTTGTTAGTTTTGAGAAGGGAGGGGAAAACGTTTGATTTGTGTAGACTTCATCCTGATCTTGCTGCTTCTGCTGCTTCCTCGTCTTCATTGGACTTGGATTTGCGAATTGCTTTCAGAAACTTGGCTCATGAACTCAAATAGTATAGATTTTGAAAAATAGAGGCAAGATAAAATATTTTAATGCAATATAGCGAGTGAAATAAGCATGCAAATGAAGTCAAAGATGCATTTCAAAAATTTTGCATCGGCTTAAACTTGTGACATATTTTAAAACAAACTGAACGTCCTTTGGCTTAGACTTTGCACTGTTTGCTTAACTAATTTCAAAGTTCTTGCAACTCATCTTTAGTAACCAACGCCGTTTCTTGCAAAATTCTACCCCAGTTATTATCTTTCGTATCTCCAACTCGTGTTGCAAAAATTGCCCCAGTTGTCCTTCTTGGGGGAAAAATGAAAATTTAAATGCTAAAGGGTCGAGCCCGATGGGGGAGCCTACGTATCCCTCCTTGGGAATCAGACCATGCGTAGTTCTGCATCACTACTTCAACGCCATATACCAACAAATAAAAGCTGCCCCAGTTGAGGTTCTAACAGTAGTGCGATATCCAAAGAGCGCAGACAATAATTTTTAGTGCATCGCTTTAAATTGTTCAGTTGTTTTGCCATACGTTACAAGCAAAGCTTTGGCAGGTTTATCAATTTTAATTTTGAAATGGAAACAAATGCAAGCGTAAATAATAATAAGAATGAGATGCATTTTATTTCAACTTTCATAAATTCAAAATGAGTTGATTCAGATTAACATAAGCTTTAAAGTACAATGCAATTTAGGGCCTCAATCTGAATTAAAATTGAAAATAATGCTACTAAGTTCAATTGCCAAGTTCTTTCAAACAATGCCATTAGCTTCTGGTACTGCATCGTTCACGAGCTAGAGCGTCTACCATCAATCAGATCTTGAATCTTGCGTGATTTGCATAGTCAACCACCTTACAAATCAAACTTCTGCTAGAGAAATAAACAAAACAAAGAAACCTCAAAGGGTAACTAAGATAGTTTGCATGTCATTCATAGGATTGCACACAAGCAAGCAACACCTAGTATTTAACGTATTTTGAGCAAATAAAGCAAGGCCAACAATTAACATGTGACAATCACAAGTAGTTGAGCGTAAATAAATATACAAACGCGTCCTACCTTGCAAGGTGCCTCTTTGTGCTAGAGGTAAGCCTAATCGCACAAACAAGTGGTAACGAAAAATAGTTCATGCCAGTTCTGAGCAATTCAGACTTAGAGTAAGCAATAAATAATAACAATAATCGATAACAATCATCTCTCCGCCTTGACACTGCAATCTGTTATCCCAACTAACTTCCAAAAGTTGGTGTCAGCTCGAAATTTTAACACAACTTATGCTATGGGTGTCAAACGGGTATACGGGTCCGGGTTCGGGTTGTAAAATTGTAACCCCCCAGGTTCCGGGTACGGGTTTAAATTACGGGTTTTTAACGGATACAGGTTTCGGCTGGAAAAAAAAAAACCCGTGCGGGTTCGGGTCTTAGCGGGTAGGGGTACGGGTTCGGGTCTTAACAAATCGGGTTTGGCTACGGGTTATAATTTTATTTTTTTATAATATTATTTTAAATACTTAAAACAAATTAAAAAAAGATCAATAGGAAAAACTCAAAGAGTTACTTTATTTAAGATACTTGAACTATTAAAGTCTTAAATATTAAACTTCCAAATTTAAAAAGTGCAACATCAAAACTATAATGAAAATTCAAATTACAAATTTAAATATGCCTAATTCTTTGTGTAATTTCTTCCATGTCATTTCATCATGCTCCGGTGTAGGTGCCATTGATGGTGCTTGATCTTAATAGAATATCTTCAAGGTTATCATCTTGTTCTAGTGAGTCTTCAATTCCTTGATTTCTTCGCTCCGATCTAATCCAGTCTCGTAAACAAACTAGAACGTCCAAAGCATTATTACCCAAAGAGTGGCGGGTATCACCTATCATTTGTCTTCCTTGGCTAAATGCACTTTCTGATACAATTAGTTGTATGCGACGACATGTAATTCAAAATATTTTATGTAGTGAATTAAATAATTATATTTTCTAATAAATACGATCCCATAATTACTTTGTCAGACTCCAAGTAGCTTATTTTCTGAGGTATATATTGAAATTAATAGTTGAAGTTCTATACCATATTAGAGTAATATATATTCAAACTTCAAAGTGTTGATTTATTATGGAATATAAAGTATTTTTTTAATTAAATAAATAATTTGTTTCTCTTGAACATATTTCACTACTAACAATATGGACACAAAACAAATTAAACCATGAGTGGAAAACTTATGTATACATTTCTCTCCACGTACAAGTTTTATTACTCAGTTTATTTTAACGGGTACGGGTACGGGTATATCCATTAATACCCCATAATTTTGACGAGTCTTAACGGATACGGGTATTTGTTAAGAAAAAAAAATCCGTTCGGGTAGGGGTATTTTAGGGGGTCTACGGGTCCGGGTTTTTGCGGGTCCGGGTGGGGTCGGGTTTTAATGAGTCCGGGTCCGGGTTTTGACGGGTAGACCCCTACCCGTTTGACACCCATAGCTTATGCTCTCCACAACATCTGCACAAAATTCTAATCCCAAATGCCTAAAACCCGAAACAATCCTCCATAGCTTTTGCAAACATCCACATTCTTCCAAGCACAACTCCCAATTGTTTTACAACATCCAGGGGTGAAATTTCCAACCGCCTTTCACAATACCAGACTGCAAATCATGAAAGGCGCCAATTGGCCTTTCAAAATAAAACCTCACTGGTCCCCGGCTTTGGACAAGCCTCTCAGCTTCCTAGGTTTTGCAAGGCTCACAGACCTTGTTCATAAGGCTCCTCACTGGTCCTCGGTTTTGATCAAGCCTCTCAGTTTCCTAGGTAGCCTAGACCGCACTGGTTTTCAAGGAGGGACCCCACTGGTCATTCAAAGACATAGGGGCTTCACTCTCCTAGTATGCGACAAGCATACTTCAATTTTATAAAGTTGCAGCTGGATAATCAACATAGGCCTGCATACACGCAAAGTCATTCACGAGAGGGACCCCACTGATCCTTTTAAAGACACCAGGGGCTTCGCCTCTAAGATCTCACTACACCAGGCCATCTCCAAAACGCAAACTAACCAAATCTGCCTAACTTTCCCCGGACTGCAATTCTGTCTATGATCTCAATTCTGCTAAATTCTTCCATTTTCTGACCTAAAAGACAACACAGGAGACAAAATTCCAAATCTGCTTTTGCTCAAAACATGGTTAGGACTGAGGATTCGTTATCACACAGCACATAATATGCATTGTCGTTGGGTTTCAAGGACCCGTTGACAAAAGGGCGGTTTCTTAATTCCTGGAAACGGTATCAAGGACGGGGTCCAAACTAAAGTGTATATGCATGCATGACCTAATCTCCTTCTAAGAGTGGGCTGACGGTTGAGGCTGATTCGACCTATGCGGGATAAACCTGGCCCCATATACCAGTAAAACCGGCCATGACAAAACCAGACAAACCATATCCCAACTAACTTTGGTGACACGAAAGAAATTCAAAGACTTAGGAAGGACAATGCCCTTCCTGTATTATTGCCCGTCATGCGGGCCCCCCGCGATGAAATTGAGGAGATGAAAGAGAATTGACAGGCTCCATGAGGGAGGAAATATGAACGGAATGCAGACTATGCACAAATAAATATAATACATGCTTTATAAGGCAAACCAAACAAACAGATATAATAAAGCAAATAAATTAGGCATGCTAGTTGCAAACAATTGGAAACCTTTATGGTTAAAACCTTTATTGTTCCCCAGCGGAGTCACCATGCTGTTGAACCCCCAAAAAATTAACCCCGAAAGATTAAAATTCAGGAATATCGACAGGATGGACTAACTCTTTTGGAGTTTTTGGAGTTGCCACCCAATTTAAGGAAAACAGGAAACCAAATTAACAAATGCGTGCAAAACTCCATTTTTATGAAAGACGGTCATTTCAGAGATTCTAAGTAAGAGGTTTTATTAATTTCGGAAGAAGGTTTTTAAGGCACTTCTAAAATTCCGTAAAATACGGTTAATCCGACATGTTTCCAAATATTTACAAGTGCGCTTTTCTTTCGAAAGAATTATTTGAATAATAATAATAATAATAATCAATTAAATAAAAAAGCTTATTTACAAAATATATATTTTACTTGCACGCATTTGCTAAGACGACCCCAATTTGCAATAAATTAAATAAGGCAATATACAAACAATCGCATATTATTGATAAATAAAATATTTTACACATTTATTTGTATAAATATCTAAGGAAAGAAATGCAAAGTTAAAGATAGAACCCGGAAAATTGATCAACTCGCGGGAGCCTTGAATTTTCTAAAATTTCTATGTCTTATTTCTTGAATGCTCGAGCCCGAGCTCGATCTCAAATGACTTCACATCAATGCATATTCCCATTTGTAAGTTAGTCCACGAATTGTTCGTACCAAAATGTTCCTCGCAAAAAATATGAAAAAGAAATTGGATTAGTATGATAATAAGGTATAATAATTAATAAAATAAAATAACAATAATAAAGTAATAAAGTAGTAGTAATAATAATAATAATAATAATAATAATAATAAAATATATAATAATAATAATAATAAAAAAATAATAATAATAGTAAAAGGGGTTTTGTTTTTGCAAAATTTAGGCTCAGGTTTGTATGGCGCGTCAAGTAGAGGGTCGGGGTATTGGTACGGTTGCAAACACGGAGCCGGTCGTGTTGTCATGCCAGGTACCAAACCCACCACTCTATTCGACTTGCTTTGCATTAAATTCATACATTCATCATCGCCTTTTTGCTTTAGGGACACGGGAACGGGACGGTTCAAGTGTAGTATCATGTTCAAATCGATCCCGAGGCCTCAATACGTAATTTTTTTCATTGGCCATTGATGTATTATCCGTCAATGCAGTGTGTGTCCGTCAATTCCTTGTGTAGAACTCAAATAAATATATATTTTCATAGGCTTGTAATAGTGTAGTACTGTTCCCGATATCAGCAACATCTGCCAGAGGCTATGTGTAAAGGACCATAATTTTGCCCAAAAAACAAAGTCAATATAGGCAGAAAAGGCATAACCAAATGACCACTGCACGAACAAAAAACCAGTCAAAGTAAAAGGGGGTTAATCCAAAATAATAGCAAAAATGTATCCAAACGAACTCCCCGCTGTGGCATCGCTAGCAACAACACAAATCAACTTAAAACAATCCAGAACAACAATGGGACAGAGAATGATCCCGATCTCCGTAACAATAGCACAGTGGAGAAAACGGCCAATCAAACAGAGCAAACAGAGAGGTGATGGAGGAGCGACTGCCTTAGCGGAGCCGCTGCGACTCCGCTAACCACTTTTCAGTTCCAATCGCAAAGTCGAATGGACATGGAAGAGGACAACGAAATAGGGATCTCGACGGTCAAATCTCTGATGGGTTTCCAACACTCGTTGTATGCTCCCTCCATTCTGAATCTGTACTAATCCCTATTTTTCCTTTGTGTTAAGGCGATAGTGGTGGGTGTGGTATTCTGATGATGTCGAGTGGGTGTGTGTTATTGAAGACGGTGGTGGTTATTATATATGGTTTTGGAATTGAAAAGTAGCAGGGGATTTGGGGTTTGTGTGTACGGTGTTTGTATAGTTTTTTGAAGAAGAAAGGAGGTGTTGATTGTGAGAAGGATAGGTAAAATCGTGAAGGAGTTTGATAGGTTGGTTAATGGTGTTGATCGATCTGTATGTATATGTGCATGGGGTTGTGGGTAAAGGAGAAAGGAAGGAAACCGAAAGAAGGCTGTGAAGGTTTTTCTTGTGAGGGGGTGTGTGAGTTGTGAAGGAGATCATTGGTGAGGAAGATGATGAAAATTCATAATGGATGTTGTAGATCTGATTTTTTGTGTAAGGGGAAGATGGTGAAAATGAATAATAAATAATGAATGGGGGCTAGGTTTAAGGGTATATATAGGTGTAGGCGATTTGTACAAACAGGCTAGTGTTTTAGGGGGTGAGCGGATTTGGCCTCAATTTTAGAATTAATAAAAAAAAAAATGGGTTGCACGAGTGGGTTAAAATTGGTGGGATTTTACAAATTTAGCACTTTTCTTTGAAACTTCAATTGATCATCTTTTATTGACGTTATTTTATTTAATTTTTAAATTAACTTCAATTATAAAATACCATTATTTATTAAATTTGAAAAAATTCGGGACAAAATTGGGTGTCAACACATTCATTAAAAAATATTTACATAACTGGTTGAATGACCGCTTACATCAAAAACCAAAAACGACTAAACCACTAGTCGAGAACAACTCCAGCTCATTCATCATCCCCATCGGAACCTTCATCGGAGGAACTTGCTGGGAGACAAAGATCTTCGCGGGCCAACCTCACAATGGCAACGGCATCATTTAGTTCGGTAGGAACGTCAATATTCTGATCCAACATCTCTCTAAGGACATCGCGCCTCTATTCAGCAAGGATCAGATCCTTCTTTTTCTCAAACTCTTCCTCGAGATCGCGCCTTAAGATGATGGATTTCTTTTGAAGCAATAGGTTCCTCTCCGATAGACTATCAGCCTGAACCTTCAAGTCTTCGTTGCCTTTATGAAGGGCACTCAGCTCCTCGAACATGTCAGCCAACTCTTGGTTTTTTCTCTCCAAAGTAGAGTTGATTTCAACCATTTTTAAATCCGAGATGGCTTCGTGCTCACTTAGCTGTCCATTTAAAGCTTCAATCTGAGACTCCAACTTCGATTGACGAAGGGCATGTTCCTTCGTACTCCTGTCAAAGTTGGCCAGAAGTTCAGCATGCTTGGCCTCCGCAGCTTTTAATTTTTGGTGTAGGTCCTCCCCCGCTGAAGTGAGATGAACAGTTTGCTCGTTTAAAACTTTGGCCCCATCCTGAAGCTGGCGAATCCGATCGGCCGTCTCGATCGCCATTATGCAATTCTGAAAACAAGTCACAGTTGAAATTCAAATGGGAAAAAGAGAGCAAAGAAGTTTGCACAAAGTGAAGGAAGAAAGTGAAGTCTTTACCCTAAAGGCGCTAAAGGAAATCTGTGAAGGCAAGCTCAGATCTTCGTGCGTATTCAGGCGAGCCTGCTCAATCGGTCCAATGACATCAAATAAGTAGTCCGCAAGCCGCTTTGGGCATCTAAGCAAATCGACATTGGACGGCACTGTTATCATCAGCGATCTATCGCCCAATGTTTTAGATTCTCACAAAGCAGCGAAGGCAGCAGCCTCTTCACCTCGAGGAAGAGGTACGATCGATTCAACATGATCCGTACCGAAGAACGATGACCCCGTTTCTTCATCGTATTTGGACTTCGTCGTCGCTATTGGCCGATCCAAAGCTGGCATTTTTCCTTTTGTTGGATCCCTTTTCTCGAGTTCACGATCAAAGGCTTCAATCATTGCCCTTCGATTTCAGGCACAATGCCCAAAGAAACAATGGCACCTTCTCGGCTGGGCAAGCTTCCTCAACCCGAATTAACTTCTTCGGCTACAGGGGAGAGGTGATAATCATCAACTGAAAGATCCCCATGTTCAGCCACTTTAATTTGGATGGCTGTCTCTTGGAGTCTTTCCTTCACAGGTTTTTTGGGACGCCTCACTAATCGGTCAGATCCCGATTCGTCCCCAACTTCTTCTTCCTCGATGTCAATGACCGAGGTCGTTCCTTCGGCGGCTTTCGTCGCTGCAATTGCTGAGATTGTCCCAACAACCACATCCTCAATGGTCTGGGGGCGTAGCTGATGAATTACCCCCTTGCCCTTTTTCCACTATCTTGGGCAAATATTTGCTCCTCAATTCTTGAAAGAATTTCTTCTTCTTCTTCGGAGGGGGACCGTCATCGACCCTTTCACCACCCTCGGCTTCAACTTCCTCGTCGCTAGGCTCGCCCCCGGCACCTATGATGCCTATAGAAATTTTAAAAATCAGCGAAGGAACGAATCAAATTACAAGTTCAACACAAGTTCGAAAGAGAAAACTCACCATGATTTTTGGCTTTAAGGGCTTTCAGAGCTGCGACCGGTTTCCAAGCCCTCTAGTCATTGGTCGTCTTATCTAACACTCTGATCAGCCATGACACGATGTCGGCAACTTGATCGAACAAAACTTTATCGGCTGAAAATAGGAAGAAATTTTTTTGAGACAAACTATAAGATCGTTCACGTCATTGTCGGATATCAAGGCTCGCCGACCTCGTTTAGCCAAGTTAATTACCCCTCCTTTGTAAACTTGAGGGGAATAGATGTTGAGAATATGGAGAAGTGTTAACTGCACTTCTGCTTTCTCCGCATTCCATCTCATGATTACTATCGTTCTCCATATCTCTAGAGAAAGCTGCCCAAGGCAAACGTTGTACATCCTACAGAACTCCTCGATCACATTGTCGACCGGGAGAGTAAAACCAATGGTAAAAGGGTAGGTCAACACTACCGAGTGACCTTCGATATGAGTGACCAAAATCGATTTCCTCGGAGGACACATCACATCTATTGCGCCAAATTTCCATCCACAATCTTCCCGAACTCGCGACATCGATTCGGGTGTGATTGCATAATATACTGAGTCGATCGGAATGTTCTTTTTATTGCTCATCTCCGCTTCGCTTTGAACACTGACCTTGCAGTCGTTCTCGTAAGTGAATTTCTTTTGAAGAATTTCCGAATATGACTTTTTAGGGCCAAAGTCTTTCACTTTCCTCTCCTTTCGTTTTGTGCCTCTCTTGTCTACTGAAGAGACGGCGGCGGTGGAAATCTGCTCCGCCACTACGCCGAACTGCGGCGGGGCTGTAGCAGTAACGGCGGTAGAAGCGGAAACCTCAACATCAAATACGTTCTGAGAAGATGAAGACATAGTCAAGTACAAGTTCAACGGTTTGAACTGATAATTTGAAGACTTGGAGCAGAAATTGATGAGAATCAGCGGGAAACTCAAAAATTTGCTTGAAGAAACTGGAGAATTTTAATAGTTGGGGAAGTTGTAAGAGTTTTGGAGGTTGTAAAGTTTGTAAAATGATTTTGAAACTGGTATTTATAGAGCAAGAGCCATCATTACCTCGGGAACCGATGAAAACTGCCACCTGCACGATTTCTGACACGTGCGGCGATGGGAAGTAAAATTGACAGCCTGACGTTTCAAAATTGAGGGACACGGACATTCCACGTGTTTTCCCGCTCAAAATTTCAAGCCACTTGTAAAGTTTTACGGATACACGACTTGACAAGTGGGGGGACTATCTGTATTGGTCGATTTCTGTTCGATCACGAAGGGAATGTGTTCGATTACGTGGCAAAGATGTAACTAATTTTGAAGGCATATCTGGTAAGATCAACACGAAGCAGCTTCGGTCAACGGTGTGATCGATTATGTCGTATTGAGATCGGAATGCTTCGAAGACAACAGTTCTAGCAGATAACTTTGGCTGATCTTATCCCACTTTTATCGGAACAAATCCAGCGCATTTCACGGGACGTGGGTTACTGCTGAGGAAATATGAAGAAGTGGAGTTCTTTTAGGGTTGGGAACTCCACGCCTCAACTAATCTATAAATAGGACCCTTTTTTACCTTTTATGACTTACGTTCATCAGAACAAAAAAGAACACTTTTTATATTCACCAGCTATACTATTGCCCATTACACCATTGTTACTTTATTGTCATTATCAAAGCAACCATTGTATTAAACATTGATCGTGGCTTGGTTCAAACTTGGAGGAAGATTCACCTCTTTCATCGAAGCACCAACCTCCGATTCTCCAATACAATAAGCTTTATCGCTTTATTCCTTTATTTATTACTGATTACTTCGTTATTTGCATGCTATTTCCATTATTTTGATACATTAATTCATCGTTGTTGATTTCATTAATCTGTTAATCATTGCCTCGGTCGTATAATTAGTTCGTTATCTCACCTGCTTATTACTATCAAATACATCAAGTAAATCGTTATTATTGTATTCTGATCGTAGTGCTAATCTGATTGAGCGCATTTTCATCAATCGCATTTTTTATCATTATATCCAAATTTGTCATCGAATCTTGTTAAGATCATCTATTCAGCATTGAACGAAACTGGAGCATAAATTATCTTCGGTAGAAACTTGTCTGAAACTAAGCTAGAACTGATCATCGTAAACTGTGAATTCGTTATCTGCCTTCGTTCATCTGATTACGTTTGTCTTCGAATCGAACTCGTTGTGATTTGACATCCGATTTGTATTTTTATTCCTTCGAAATTTATATTTGCATTGTATTCGAATTAAAGCCCTAAAAATTGACTTCTTGTCAGCGTAAATTGTCTATCAATCGATCGAATTGAGATATAAACGGTCGCCTTAGACTCAACTAAATACAAATTTAATTGTAAGATCTGAAATATATTTTTAGGAAATACAATAGCCTATAAGAGATAAAAAAAATTAATAATAAGAAGCAATAAAGTATTCAACTTGACAATAAAAGTTTTCCACCAATATTTCCAACATATGAAAACATAAGAAAGATATGCAGTCGATATACCAATATTATGAAAGTCTTCTATATAAAGACTACCAAGCCACTTACAATGTATCAATCTAGTAAACACATCCAGTCGATACCAAGAAATAGTTGGAAGAAACAACATCTAAAATAAAATTCATAAACAAAAGGAAAACAAAATATAGTCACGGAAGAAGTGAGACTGGATATGAGTAAAAAGACTACCTATCATTTCAACATTGTATTTCTGTTCAGTTTTCTGTATCCCCATTGAGTGGGTTGATAACTTTTCATGGTAAAACAAATTAAAAAGATTACAGGTGAACCCCTTGTAAAGCGCAAGTCACCTCTCAGCTCTCATTCATTCTCATAGTTCATAACCTGCACCAAAGAAATGATTAATTAAATATGATACAAGTAGACATAAGATTAAAAAGATGAATATCAGGAGAATATCAAAAATCACAATTTGTAACATTGTTAACTCGATATGATGTCATCAACGTTTTTTTATGGGATGTATTAGCAGCTTATATACCGAGTATTTCCCTATTCATATTGAACAATTAATTTTCCATGAACATCTATCATATATACAAACGAATAGTTATCTGTAATTTTTTTGGTATTTTATGTACTTTTGGAATTTGGACTAATACATCGTCTGTTATGAACCGTGTTGTAGGTCTGGAGGAACAACAGGATATCAAGACATTCATTGATGGACCCGGACCTGGTATTAATATGAGGTCCAACCCAACTACTAGACAGTCCAACAATAACTTTAGTTGGGACCCGGTTGAATATTATAAGTAGTAGAACAAGTAAATAGTAGGCTATCAGAATTATGAAGTATGCTTAGGCAAAAGTCTATTCCCCTCATCCCCAGTTCTCTGAGCTTCTCACCCCCTTCTTTAGTGTATTTTCCTTTGGTTTATCACCGTTTCCTTCTTAGCTTGTAACAGAGTTTACCATTTCTAATACAAATCACTACATTGGTGCTTTCATTGCTCGCACTCCATGGTGATGTTGGATCGATTTAATGGTGATAACTCTGCTGATTGGGTCCTTCAAGCAGAGCAATATTTCGCCTTCTACAACATTTTTCCAAAGTATCAAGTGTCAATTGCTTCATTCTACTTAGATAGCGAGGCTTTGGATTGGTATCGTTTGCTATTTCGAAATCAACAACTTGCGGGTTGGGATAATTTTGTGGATAAATTGTTAATTCGGTTTCCTAATCGGATTAGAGAAGCGCCTGATCTTCAGGAGGTTGGTTCTGAAATACTCTGCCAATTACTGGAGCTCCGAGATGCCTTATATGCCTACGCTACGAAGTCGGCTGCGAATTCTGCCACGGAACAGCTTAACTTGGCACTTCCTATCGAAGCAAAGGTGATTGCAGATTCAACTCATGAATCTGATCCTACCTCTCCGATTGATATGGAATTTGAAAAATCTCCTGAACAGGGTGGCACTGATGTCGTCGACGCAATTAATCTCTATCCCTCTTCTACGCCAACTGAGGTCCAGGTGTTCGAGGAAAATCTCGAACAAGATTCGTCCAATAAGCCAAGTCCAATTGCACCTCTAGCAGATTTCGAAGAGAAGTTCGACAACTCTAGTACGAACAAGATGTTTGCTGAAAGTCCTAAAAGAGCTACAACTTGGTTGCTCAGTCAAGTTTCACCTCATGAATCATTGCTAATTTCATTCCCTGGCTGGGAGGTTACCCTGCCACATAACGAGAAGTTCATGGTGCCTAATCAAAATATTGGGTGGATTGATACTGGGCATACATCATCTCTCAGCCCACTACCTAGAGCTATTCATCGTCAGCTCAAATACTTTGATGGCCAAGATTGTCTGACTGTGCTGCCTGAATGCCCCACACAGGCCCTACCAGCTAGGTATGTAGATGCTGACTCTCTTTATGGTGGCTCAACTATATGGAAAATGGATTTAGAGACCTGTGAATTGCTAATTGATGTTGGACATGGAAACTCTAACATGGTGATGCGAGTACCCTTAATTGATGATTCAGTGAAGTTTTATCCTTTCAAGGATTGTTCAGCGATGTGTAGGGATAATCTTAAGGAAAATTTTAAGAAATTTGAGCGTCATATTGATACCATTCTCGCTGCTCATTGTGTGTTGAATCAGTTTCCATTTGATCCTTTCCTTACTAAGGCGACATCCTTGAATTCTCATGACAGTGATTCTTCTACAACAACTTCGATCATTTTTTAAAATAGTTTGTATATTGCAGAACTCTATTCTGCTACTTTTAAAGGAAACCATAATGTGTTACTTGCTGCATATCGAATGTTCTGGTGGATATGTCATGACTTTGGCTTGCATACTCGCAAGTGGGTTGACACTGGGCAGCCGATAATTTTGATTGGCGAGACTGAATATGGACAGTGTACACAATTAGTGCACTTCCTTGTTGATTTCATCATCGTTGGCCCAACATTTGGAAGGATCACGACTTTCTGCTTCACTTATGTGGTACTTGGATGGACTGCTCGTATCTCCCTGTTCTGCGATACTTGTTTTATCTGGGAAAGTGGTCCTACAAGTCCAATGGTTACCATAGCAAAGACAACAATTGTGGCTAGCATATATACGTTAAACACTTCTCCTGGTTCACTTTTTACTGCTCTATGTGGTGGTGCTGTAATTGGAGATGCACGTGTAAATGAGCTGTGTGATATAGTATTTCATAAAAAATACTACAGAATAAGTAGTGTTCGGAATCTTGTTTCATGGTTCTGTCCAGAGAATTTTTATGGCACATAGAGGTACAGATGCCACAGATGTCAAGCGAGCTGCCTGGTTTGGTTATGCTACCAGAGGAAACCTTTTCGTTCGATATACGATTTTAGATGAGAACTTGTTAGCTAGTTGGAAAAGTTTATGTAGGTTTTGTTGGGTAAATAAGTTGGCTAGTAAGCAGGTCCTATTCCCATGGATCAGTACTTTTGATATACCCATGGACAAGGCAAGAAGAGAGGTTTTGAGGCATTTACCATGGTAGTTTTATCACTGGAGTTAACAATAAATGTTGGTTATTTTGTTGACGCTGCAGTAAACAATGACATGAATGCTTGTGGGGCAGTTATTGTCACTAGCCCTGTTGAGTTCTTCACTCTTATGATTGGTTGCAAGGATGGTCGAGCAATAATTTTAGCTGGTTCAAAAGAAGACATTGGGGAATCAGCATGTCATGTTGTTGTCATCTTTAGTGATCCACACTTTTTTACTCACTTTTTATTCAATCCCAGAGAAAATCTACTCATTGTTTAATCTTGTAAACCTTCTCTTTTTCTTGGTGTCCGGGATCCAGGAATAAATTCCAAGACCATGACTTTTAAAGTTCATGCAAAGTTCGCGACTTCTAACTCTATGACTAAAGTATGGGATCCTGGACTGCTGTTGGCGACGAGGGAAGCTTTAAATGCATATTCTCTTGTAAATACTTTTCAAGCTGTTGGAATCTTCAGAAATTACTATCTGTCTCTAAGCCGGGTACACTTTAGCAGAACTTATGATGGCCTATATATTGGTACTTCATATGACCATGATGCACCACTTGATAGAGGTGGAAATTTGAGCCAGACAACTTATAGCCATTTGAAAGGATTCCTTGATGCTTACAAGTGGGAATGTTACAAGCATTGATTTGAGATTTTTCGGCTGGGTTGCAACTTTTGCAATGGAGGATACTGCATGCTGCTTCTTTTGTAGCGGAATTACACCCGCAGATGCCACCATCACTTCTACAGGTATTGACTACAATGTCGCATCTTGGTTAGTTTGGAATCTTCCAGATTGCAAGACAATGGTTCTTGACACATTTAAGGTCCAAGCTCAAGCTTTTCTTGGGGTGTTACACTCAGATGAAGGAGAAACTGTGCTAAGCTTGCTCCACTGGTCATGGAGGCTTGAGTTTAATAAGGTAATGCTTCTTGGACGGGGTCACATATCAGTAACTCACTTATTTGATGCAAAGATGGATAATGGTCCGACTCGTGGAGTGACTTACATTGGCTACATATTACATGCTTCTGTTAGTAGCCAATTTTTGGGGTCCATTGAATGATTGAAGCATTATTCTGCACTACTTACTGATAGTGAAGAGCTTCAAAGTTATGAAGTGTTTTTTGAGTCTTTTGACTTGGCAAAAGTTGGCGTCTGTAGTCTTGTGGGCGTTTTCTCTCTCCACAAATGGTCCTACTTGATTGGTTTGCCTAACCTTATCAATCAGTTGTTTGGGAAGCCATATTTGTGGGATTACTCTGGTGTTGAGCTTGGCATAATTTCTCAAGATCATTTGTTGCCCAAGGATGTCTCATTTTTTGTCACATGTGCTGGAACCTTAGTGTGGATTGGTGCAGACTATTTGTTGCCCAAGGATGTCTCATTTTTTGTCACATGTGCTGGAACGTTAGTGTGGATTGGTCAGTCTGCAGACTCTAAATTCACTGCTCTATTACTGGTGTTACTTTGCTTGAACCTTGAGGACAAGGTTCTCGTTGAGGACGGGAGTACTGTTATGAACCGTGTTGTAGGTCTGGAGGAACAACAGGATATCAAGACATTCATTGATGGACCTGGACCTGGTATTAATATGAGGTCCAACCCAACTACTAGACAGTCCAATAATAACTTTAGTTGGGACCCCGGTTTAATATTATAAGTAGTAGAACAAGTAAATAGTAGGCTATCAGAATTATGAAGTATGCTGAGGCAAAAGTCTATTCCCCTCATCCCCAGTTCTCTGAGCTTCTCACCCCCTTCTTTAGTGTATTTCCCTTTAGTTTATCACTGTTTCCTTCTTAGCTTGTAATAGAGTTTACCATTTCTAATACAAATCGCTACATCGTCTCTTGATAAAAAAAGAAATAAAGATTAATTTCAGATACCGTAGGTCATAACATTATCATTCAACATGCCATCTCTTTATTCTAGCAAAAGTTAAAGTGATAAAAACTTAATTGGATGTATTAGAGCCTCATTTATTTGCACTTAATGGGAGTCTTAATTTTAATGGTACAAATATGAGTCCATTAAGTGTATTTTTTTTAAAAATTATATTATATTATATTTTATTATATTATATTATACTATACTATTCTAAAAAAGTCAATTCTAAAGCAAAAAGTAAACGACTATTTTGCCCTGCAGCGCTAAAAATAGAAAATGAGTATTCAATTGAATTGAAAATTTTAATAAAATAGAAAATAGACAGAGAAAAAAGAAAGAAATAAATACGTACACTTCATCATTGTTTGGTAATGTTCAGAAATTTAGTATGGCTCATTGGTTCCTTCAGCTTTAATAAAATGTATGCAATGTATTTGTCCATCTTTTTGGTATTCACAACTAAATACTACGAATATATTAATAGAATATGTATAGGGCTAGGAATGATGGAGTTTAGTGAACAAATTAAGAGAAAAGAATATTTATTATCTGAATCGACTCATGGAACAGTCTATAGAGAGGATAGAATAGCATATGCATAGGCTTAGGAAGTGTGTAAGTGTTCTCTCTTTTTTCCTTCAAAAAATTTTTCAGATGCGTTCGTGCATTGTTCGAAAAATGTTTAAATTTTCTGTTACTTATGGCATCAAACTCTTCAAAAAGCACAAGTTCTTTGCATGTGCATCTATTTACCTTTGCTTTCCTCCTCATTAATCTTTCCCCTCTTTCTTTTGACCCATCGTAAAAGTTTAATGTTACTCAATTATCAGTGGTGTTCTGCGTGGACAACGATAAATCAGTTCCATTTTAAGTTACAATAAAGAAATGAAAAGGGAGATCGGGATTGGGTGAAGGGATGTACGTTTTTCCTATTTGTCTTATGGCTTTTGTTCGTTTTTTTCTTGAAGTTTGATTAACTTTTGTCTAATCATAATTAATGTAGTTGTTGCCCTTTTAGGTATATTCAAGCGATAAAGATTCAATTTTTTGAAGGACTGATCAACGCTGTTAGATGTGATATTCTTATTAACATTTGATAACAAAACTTTTTATCTTTCTAATTTATATTTCGAAGGTTGAGTGATTGTTAATTTCCGCCTAAAGGAAAAATAAAATCCAAGAAAGATGGTGATGGATGTTAAGAGTATGGTTAATTAGTTAAACACAGCTGAATCAGTAGTTAAGCCTTAAGGGCAGTTTAGTAATTTCAGCAGTTCCTAATTTCTGTTAGCATTCAAATGTTAGTTAAAAAGTAGTTAATTAGTTTTTAGTTTGTTACATCTGATCTCAGCTATAAATAGCTGATCATGTATTCATTTCCAGACATTGCAATACACTAAACTGATTCCCTCATCTCTCTCTCTCAGTTCTCTCTCTCCCTCTCTCGACAGATCCTTCTTCCCCAACTCACATTCTTCTTCTTCAAGATTAGGGTTCATACAAGTCCCTAAATCTTAGCATGGTATCAGAGCAAATCAATCAGTGAATCTGATTGTGAAATCGATCCTGTAATCAGGAACAAGAGTTCTCAAGTTCAAAGTTTTTTTTTTTCCTTTAAGATTCAAGAAGTTTCAAGATCTTAATCAAGAAATGGCAAGTGGTCAAAACAATGGAGTCCTAGCTCAAACTCTGGATCATAATCATCCACTGTATTTGCATTCCAATGATGTAAGTGGAATCTCCCTTATCTCAGTTCAATTGACTGGTGTTGAGAATTATGCATTATGGAGTAGGTCAATGAGGATTGCCCTGTTAGGAAGAAACAAACTGGGATTAGTAGATGGAACCTGTAGAAAAGATGTGTATACTGAAGATCTGTGGACCCAGTGGGAAAGGTGCAATGCCATTGTTCTTTCTTGGCTTATGAATTCTGTGTCAAGTAGTCTCCTAGGTGGGATAGTTTATGCCTCTAATGCCCAGGTAGTGTGGGAAGACCTGGGTGAAAGATTTAACAAGGAAAATGATTTAAGAACATTCAGTATACATAAGGAAATTGCAACTTTAGTGCAAGGGACCAGTTCTGTGGCCTGTTATTTCTCAAAATTAAAAGATCTGTGGGATGAGTTTGAGGCCTTGGTGCCACCTCCTGGATGTAATTGTGACAAGTCAAAAGAATTCAAGGACTACTTACAGAGACAGAAGTTGTACCAATTCCTAATGGGGTTGAATGATACATATCTACAAGCCAGAAGTAAGATTCTGTTGATGACACCTCTACCTACAGTGAATCAGGCATATGCCATGATAATGAGTGATGAAAGTCAGAAAGGGGTGACAAATGCAACTGGTTTACTTGGAGCAGCACCAAACTTGGACTCAACTGCTTTATACACCAAGACTGCTAGGAACCAAAAGTACAAAAGGCCATACCCAAAGAATCTGTACTGTGAAAAATGCAAGATGAAGAATCATAATACTGAAGACTGCTACAAAATCAAAGGGTATCCAGCTGACTACAAGAGAAGGAAGCCCAATGCTACTGCTTATAATGCTATGGGAGAAGCTGAGTTGTACAGTGAAGCAGATGTGTATCAGGCACAAAGGCCAGATGCTAGCTACATACAGCAGGGTTCAAATATCTTCACCAGGGAACAATATGAAGAAATCCTGAAGCTACTAGGAAACAACCACACCAATTCTTCAACAACAGCTACTGCAAATGCAGCAGGTATGAGTACTGCTATGATAGCCTCTAATCTAGTACAGAATTGGATCATAGATACAGGGGCTACTAATCACATGGTGTCAGACATCACAATGCTGGAACAGTCCAGGTCACTGGAGAATAATCAGACTAAAAGAGTGTATCTACCTAATGGTGAAGTGGCTCTAGTCACTCACACTGGGTCAAGTCAGTTACCAAGGAGAAATGTGATAGATAATGTGTTTCATCTCCCACAGTTTAAATACAACCTGTTGTCTGTCTCTAAGCTGACTAAGGAATTAAACTGCTCAGTCACCTTCTTTCCACACCTATGTATCTTTCGGGATCTCTCAAGTGGGAAGGTGAGGATGATTGGTAAGGAAGAAAATGGGCTATATGTGCTGAATGGACCACTAAAACCATAACAAGGGATCAACTTAGCTGCAACATACACTGCTGAAGATATCAGACTATGGCATAAGAGACTTGGTCATGTGTCATCCAGAGTATTGAAGAAACTGTTTGTAATAGATCCTGAACTTACTAATACAGTACTAAATAAATGTGATGTGTGTCCCGGTGCAAAATAGACTAGACTACCTTTCCCAGCTAGTAGTATAAGAAGTATAGCTTGTTTTGAGTTGATACATGTAGATGTCTGGGGTCCCTACAAACAAGCTACTATTGATGGTAACAGATTTTTTCTCACAATTGTTGATGACTTCACTAGAATGACATGGGTGTTTTTACTAAAGTTGAAATCTGATGCCTGTATTGCTCTAAAAAATTTCCTTCAGCATGTTAAGACTCAGTTTGACAAGTCTGTAAAAGTGGTTAGGACAGATAATGGAGCAGAGTTTCTTAACTCAGTCTGCACTTCTATGTTCAACCAACTAGGGATAATTCATCAAAAAACCTGTGCATATACCCCTCATCAAAATGGGGTAGCTGAGAGAAAGCACAGGCATATCCTGGAAGTAACCAGGGCACTCAGGTGTCAAGCTCATATACCCATCAATTTTTGGGGACATTGCATCTTAGCTGCAGTTTATCTTATAAATAGAGCACCATCAACTGTGCTGAAGAATACATCACCCTTTGAGATGTTGTATGGCAAGGAACCCTCTCTAGCACATCTCAGGGTCTTAGGGTGTTTATGCTATGCTAGAATACTGAATGAGACTGACAAGCTACAGTCAAGAGCCAAGGCAGCAGTCCACTTAGGCTACTCTGAAGTGCAAAAAGGTTATGTCCTATATGATCTTACAACTAAGAAGTTTTTTGTCAGTAGGGATGTCAGCTTTAGGGAAGATACATTCCCTTTTATACAAAAGGATGTCACTATGCCATTATTCTTAGATAGCAGTGACAATCTCACAGAAGAATCACCCCCTGACACAGCAATACCTGTTCCTTGTGTTTCCCAACAGAATAATATCCATCCAGCTGAAGCTACATTGCCTCCAGATAACAATGAGACAAATGAGCCACCAGAAGTACAACAAGCTCAACCTCCTCCAGCAGAAATACAGCCTACAAACACAGCTCAAACATCACTTCCACAAACAGACAGACCCAAAAGAGGAAAGAACCCCCCAATATGGATGAAAGACTTCATCTCCCTAGGCATCCATGAAGATGTACCTTACTCTATAGACCAGTTTCTTTCTTATGACACCTTACCTCCCAAGCACCAAGCCTACATTGCTGCTTTTTCCTCCACAACTGAACCAAAAACATATGCAGAAGCTGCAGCAGATCCCAGGTGGGTGGAGGCCATGAAAGCTGAGATACAAGCCTTAGAGACCAATCACACTTGGGACATAGTTCCACTACCCAAAGGGAAAAGAACCATAGGGTGTAAGTGGATATACAAGATCAAATACAAAGCCTTAGGAGAAGTAGAGAGGTTTAAGGCCAGGCTAGTGGCCAAAGGCTACAGTCAGAAGGAGGGGATTGATTATCAAGAAACCTTCTCACCAGTAGTGAAGATGGTGACTGTGAGGACAGTGTTGTCTGTGGCTGCAGCAAAGCAATGGCATATACACCAAATGGATGTATATAATGCCTTTCTGCAAGGTGACTTATTTGATGAAATTTATATGGACCTGCCTCAGGGTTTTAAGAGTCAGGGGGAGAAGGTATGCAGACTCATAAAATCCCTGTATGGCTTAAAATAGGCCCCAAGGCAGTGGAATGCAAAACTAACTGAAGCATTGATCAAATTTCAGTTTGTTCAAAGTAGGCTGGACCACTCATTGTTCACAAAAAGAACAAAGAGAGGCATGGTAGTCATTCTAGTCTATGTAGATGACATGTTGATCACTGGTGACAGTCTAGAACTGATCGCAGAAACCAAAGCAGCACTACAACAGGCTTTCAAGATGAAAGACTTAGGTGAGTTAAAATACTTCCTAGGCCTGGAATTTGCTAGATCAACCAAGGGACTCCTGATGCATCAGAGAAAATACACTCTGGAACTTATCTCTGAAACTGGCTTAAGTGCTGCAAAACCAATCAGCACTCCAATGGAACTCAATGTCAAGTTAACAACTAAAGAGTATGATGACTTTGTGAACAAGAAGCTAAAACTGAAAACCACAAACCATCTGCTGCCTGATCCAGCTACTTATCAAAGGTTGATTGGAAAACTACTGTATTTGACCATCACAAGACCTGACATAGCCTTCAGTGTTCAAACACTGAGTCAATTCCTACAACAACCTAAGGAATCACATATGGAAGCTGCACTAAGGATTGTGAGGTATGTGAAGAACCAGCCAGGGCAAGGAGTACTACTATCAGCAAACAACATTCAGACAATCAAGGCCTGCTGTGATGCTGATTGGGCAGCATGCCCATTCTCAAGGAAATCAGTTACTGGCTACCTGGTCAAGCTGGGTGACTCCCTGATATCTTGGAAATCCAAGAAACAAACCACTGTATCCAGAAGCTCTGCTGAGTCTGAATACAGGAGCTTAGCAACACTAGCTGCAGAACTAACCTGGGTAACTGGACTGGTAAAGGAACTTGGAGTTCAAATTGAACTCCCTGTTAAAGTGTTCTCTGATAGCAAAGCTGCAATTCAGCTGGCAGCCAACCCAGTCTATCATGAAAGAACTAAACATATCGAGATCGACTGCCATTTTATTAGAGAGAAAATCCAGACTGGCCTGATCAAGACTCTGTACATCTCTACTAAGGAGCAACCAGCTGATATCTTAACAAAGGGTTTGAATCGTGTTCAACATGCCTACCTGTGCTCCAAACTAGGATTGGTTAATATCTTTACCCCTCCTAGTTTGAGGGGGAGTGTTAAGAGTATGGTTAATTAGTTAAACACAGCTGAATCAGTAGTTAAGCCTTAAGGGCAGTTTAGTAATTTCAGCAGTTCCTAATTTCTGTTAGCATTCAAATGTTAGTTAAAAAGTAGTTAATTAGTTTTTAGTTTGTTACATCTGATCTCAGCTATAAATAGCTGATCATGTATTCATTTCCAGACATTGCAATGCACTAAACTGATTCCCTCATCTCTCTCTCTCAGTTCTCTCTCTCTCCCTCTCTCGACAGATCCTTCTTCCCCAACTCACATTCTTCTTCTTCAAGATTAGGGTTCATACAAGTCCCTAAATCTTAGCAATGGAATCAATTCAACAAAAGAGTTCTTGAAGAGATATCTCCCAAGATAATTATTTGTGCTTATATGGTAAAGGAATTACTAGTCTAACATTTTCTCCAAAAATTTACTATCTATGAGAGTTGAGGTTCCAACATGGGGATGGATTACATGAATGAAAATTATTTATGTTGTTGAAAGTAGACAACCGGTGTGGTAATTGTTTGCTATTTGTATAGAGCAGATTTTTGGCTCATAAAATATATGGAAGAATGCACCATGTTTCTGCTCATAAATATATGTGTATGATTCCTTGCAAATGGTGAAAGGTTTGAAAGTATACTTTTACTTTATAGTTCTAGCGTAATGTTTAATACTAATTATATAATTTTTTCAAGGGTTTTGCTAACCTTCTACATGAGTGTAGTAGGTTAGCATTATACCTATTTTTAACTTCACCAAAATGCCCCCAACAACACATGACAACAAATTAAAAATAAGGAGATTTTAGAATTTTGCCCAAATTTCTAAATTTTGTTCTCCCTCCATATTTCGCGCTCCCAATTTAAATAATAGCTGACTTAGTTCGACCTCTTCTCCAACAACGAAGAAGACATTCTGACCAAGGAACTGCAATTTAAGTTTTGGAAAAAGTTCCTACTAAAACACAGCCTTAAAAAGAACTCCCTAGACTTCACCATATACCTCTTCCGCTACTTTCTTATCTGCCTTCACATTCCAGCATCTTCAATTGTTGTTGATATTCTTAATTGAAACAATAAGTATTAATGGATTTTGGTAAAATTTCAAAACAATGACAAATTAAGAACACAAATTAGAAGCTGTATACTTTTTAATACTTTCTTAGTTTTGTTCAATCGTTGAAGAGAAATGTTTGTCAATGGGAAGAACAGATATTGAGTCATATATTTGAATAAAATCAAATTCAATAATTGTTGGCATCATAAATCAAAAGGAAAAAAATTATTACGTACACTTTATATCTTAGTTTGATTAAAAAAAATGAGAGGAACTAAAAAGAACCTAGTAGAATGATTAGAATCTAAGAATATATGATTGAGATGTGCGCCCCTGTAAGTGTTATAGAGAGGTTGGAGATGATATGATACTCTCATGTTAGTGTCGGGGAGCAAGATGGTAGACAAAAATTGGGGATTTTGGGTTAAAGACAAAAAAGCCCTTAATTTTAATGTGTTGTCATGTTGTTGGGGGCATTTTAGTGAAGTTAAAAATGGATACAATGCTAATCTACTACACTCATGTAGTTGGTTAGCAAAACCCTTTTTAAAAATATTTTGGACTAATTGCTGGTGTTGTTAATGGAAAAGTGTTCAAGGAGAGAAGATGCATGATGAAATAATGCTGAAATGGTGTAGAAACTTATAGATACAATGCAGAAACGGTCTGAAACGATGTTGAAACAGTCTGAAACAGTATTGAAACACTATGATACAGTCTGAAACGGTATTGAAATAGTCTAAAACGACATTGAAACATGATACAGTCTCAAAACGGCATTGAAACACTATGATACAGTCTCAAACAGAGTTGAAATAGTCTACAACGGTGATGAAACGATATGATACAAACTGAAACTGCTTGTGAAAAATTTCGAAATAAAATATAGAAAATAATATGAAATAATGATATAAATGTGAAAATAGCTTAGAAACAGTGAGAAACAGTTCATAAATGGGATGAAACAATGCTGAAACAGTCAAGAAACAACTCGATACATTCGAAAAATAGTTAGATACGGTATTGAAATAATCTGAAACAGTACTGAAACAACGTAGATACAGTGAGATACAGTTGGATACGGTGCAGAAACTGTTAGATACAGTGCTGCAGAAACAGTAGAAAACGATGCAGAAACTGTTAGATACAGTGTTGCAGAAACAGTTGAAACGGTGCAGAAACTGTTAGATACAGTATTGTACTCCCTCCGTCCCAATTTATGTGGCACCATTTGACCGGTCACAGAGTTTAAGAAAATAGATGTTGACCTTGTTAAATATCAATTTTATCCTTGAAAAAGTAAGAGAGAGAAGATTTGAGTAATAAAAAAGTTGTTGGTAGGTTTAAAAGTATGTAGGGCCCAACAAGGGTAAAATAGAGATGATGCATTAAATAGTCGTCAAATAAGGAAAGGTGCCACTTATTTTGGGACAAATAAAAAAGGAAATGGCTCCACATAAATTGGGACGGAGGGAGTAGAAATAGTTTGATACGGTGCAGGAACAGTTTGATACGGTGCAAAAATAGTTGATACAGTGCTGCAGAAACAGTTTGATACGGTGCAGAAGCAGTTGATACAGTGCTGAAATGAACTGAAACGGTGCAGAAACAGTTAGATACAGTAAGATACAGTGAGATACAACGAGATACAGTGGGATACAACGAGATACATTGAGGATGTGATGAGGAAAAGTGAAATTGGAGTAATGGGAGGAGTATAAGTGAAATTGGAGAAATAGTGGGAGTAAAAGTGAAATAGGGGGAAATGGAAGGAGCAAAAGTGATAGTGGGGGGAAATAGGAGGAAGAACGTAAGGGTTTGGTATGTTATGAGAAAATATTGCTATGTTGTTGGTATGTTTATAATTATCTTGTGTTTTTTTCTATATAGGGTAATTTTACTAAAATATTGCTATGTTTAATAATTAAGCTCTAAGTTGTACTTTTATATAAAAAATACAAATATCATTGGCCATAATAAAATTGTAACTAATTAAGGAACAACAGTGCTGATATGGCCTCAAATTTTATCACGGGCCAAGTTGTGAATCCAAACCTTTGAAAGGGGATTTCAACAACTCCATGTACGCAACAATTGATAGTAGCAATAAGCAAATGTCAAATAGAATGATGGCCTTGATCTCTATGAATTGCAAACTTTTGATGGGGATCCATTGGATAACGATGCCTCGCAAAAGAGAAATAAAAATTGTTAGTAATAAACGGACGCCACCTTATGAGTGTGGCCTCTTGAAAATTTTAAATCACATTAAATGTATAGCTTGTCTAGCACATAAGGGTGAAGAACGTATTTTGTACACTTACAAAATAGTACTTAAATAAAGTAACTGGATCCATACTACTTGTATTGAATAAAAATTAGTATGTCTGAAAAGGTGACACGTGTCTGCCAAATGGCATGGACAGAGATTTACCCGGACAGACATCTAGTGGACAGATAACTAGTCAGAGGTTACCACGAACAGACCTAGAACAGCAATGTAACGCTTCCCAGGTCAACACGATCTAAATGAGCAATTATTAACCTGATCATGTGCGATTACTCAATGAATGGTCATAAAGGCAGTTATTACAATCCAGCGGTTATATATCCAACAGATACGTGCCCAGCGGTTACAAAACTCAACGGACGCCTATCAGGCCTATAAATAGCATTCGTACTAAGCCATTGTAACATAACTTGATTCTCTATCTATAATATCAATAAGAATATTCTTTCTTGTTCTTGCTTGACTACTATTCTTTGCTTACATCCGTGGAATATTTTGCTCTCTAGTCTTCTAGTGCGATCAGTAACGAGGAACTCTCACCGGGATCAAGCAATCCAACGCGGTTACCTCTACTCATTTTATTAACGCTTTAACTTTGCTCACTTTAAATTATATCCTGTTTCTATATTATTATTTATTATTGTTGGAAATCACGAATATATTGGTAGTCCAACAGTTATCGCAATTCCTCATTTGAACTCTTAATTTAAATTATTGATCGTGACTCCACAAATATAAATTTAATTGTTAATTGACCTAAAATCGGATCTAGGTTAAACACTACTGTTTAGCAAGTACTGACGGAAACTAATATATGAAGAATCAACATAATAATGACAATTTTAGAACAAAATGATAAAGAACAAGCAGGGTGTCCGTCGAAGTGCTCTTTCCTGAAAAATCTAATAGTTTTCTTGTGACGGTCGATGGCAGTGGATCTATCACGAATTTTAAAGGCGGATACAGCAGCAAATGGTAATAGTGTTACAGCTAATGTCATTGGCAATAGAAAGAAGATAGAAGAGGAGGAGAGAGTTACAGTTGATCACAAAGGAAGAAACTGAGGTGTGCAAGGTATGTGGATGTAAGAGTTAGATGTATGTAAACGATAGTGAAAAGAGAGAGGGGTTAGGCGCAGTAAAGAATCATGGATAAGAAGAGACAAGGAGGGGGTGTCGTGGGAGGAGAGTTTTTCTGGATAAGGGAGGAATATAGAATTCTGGATCAGCCATGAGGATAGTGAACATGAATTTATAGTAGAGGATTGTGGTGTTAAGAATGGTAAGAAAATATTTATTGCATGATTCATGGTAATCTTGTATGTCAATTTAAATTAGGAAAAGAAGAAACAAGAATCTCATAAAAAAGAAAGGAAGACTAACGGCTAGTAGAAAACAATGAAACAAAGATGTGTAAACAAATCGAGTGGAGGGATATTACAACGTGATTCTTGTAGCTGAATTTATCTAAGATCAAAACGAACCAAGAAAAACGAAAATATGAAAAAATCATGGAAAATAAACTATTTAATTGGCTGATGAAATAAGAAGGAAAAACTAACTAGGAGCTAGCGTAATTCTACTCATCTGTGATTAGGGGTGGCTAACGGTCCGGTTTTGACCGGACCGGACCGGAATCGGGCCGGAAACCGGCTCGGACCGGTCCGGACCGGTTGAAACCGGACCGTTGGCCCACTAACGGCCCCGATCCCGGTACCGACCCGGTGTGGCGAAAAAAAACTGGGAGAACCGGAAAAAATGAGACCGGAACCGGCCCGGACCGGATCGGAACCGGCCGGACCGGACCGGTCAAAAAATTAAAAAAAAAAATAGAAAATCTGCCCATTTCTAGCCGTTGGGCAACGGCTCTTTTGACCCATAGCCGTTGTCCAACGGCCAAAAACGGCCAAAAACACCCCTCTACCACCCCATAACCACCCCTAACTATTTTTTTTCTATAAATACCCCATTATTTCATCATATTTTTCACACAAATCTTCCAATTCTCTCTAATTCTCTCATATTTTCTACAATATTGCTATTGTTCTACTTTGGCTATTTGTTAAAAATATATAATTTGGCTACTTTATCAAGTTCTATTTGGAGTTTCTATCAAAGTTATATTGGGCTACTTGGTGAAATTTATAAATATCAAGTATTGGGTTAATTGGAGGCGCTACGTGGTTGAAATTATCAATTTGGCTATTTTTGCAATTTTTCGATTATCAAGTATTCAACTAATTAATTGAAGTGGAGGCTCAAGTTTCAACTTCACCTCAATTATACGGTTATATTTGGTTGGTCGTTCTTACTTCTACTCTTTTATTATTTTTTTGTCATATATATTTATTTTATTTGTTATTATTATGTCTCAACGAGGTTCAATTGGAACTAGTAGTGGGGGGCGGGCACGTGGTCGTAGGGGAAATAGGGGTAAAGAAATTGCTGGTAGTTCTAGTCGGAATACCCACATAGATGATTCTCAATATTATCATAATGTTAACGCTGATACCATACTTGATCACGAAATGTTAGAAACACGATATGGGAATCCAAGCGGGGGGGTTAATTTAGAAGAAACACCTGAATTTCAAGCTAGTCCACCCGAAGTTCAGTCAGACTTGCCTCCTGAACCTCCTACTAGAATGCCTGCTAAACGTAAGGAAAGATCTGATGTGTGGGATTTTGCATCAAAGAATGTTCCAGAGCAGACGGCCTCCTGCGGGCTTTGTGATAAGGTGTGGGTTTTTAAAACTGGGGGTAATGATGGTGGGACGGGTAAACTTAGGGCCCACTTAGCGAAGAAACATCCTAAAGAATGGGCAACGCGGGCGGGTGGTATATATTTAGGGACCGAACATGGGGGAGTAGCGCATGATCAATCTTCGGGTACCCAAGCAAGAATTAACCATTTAACAGGAGGGCTTCTTACTTATGATAAACAAAAGGATAGGGAAGAAATGGCTAAACTAGTTGCCCTCGAGGGTTTACCTTATAGTTTTCCTTCTTCTACTGGTTTTGTTCGTTATGTTCAGGCTGTATATAATCCTTCTTTTAGAGGTTTTCCAAGAACTACTGTTAAAAATGATATTATTAGATTTAAGAACGAATATCAGGATTATTTGAGATATCAGTTGCATCGGAAAGCGCTTTCAGCCAAGGAAGATTTCAAATTGGAGATCACAGATATTCGTTGAGAGAGGAGGCAATGGAGACAGGAGTTTTATTCAGGGATTGGATAAGAGCAGAGCGAAGAAACTTTGGTCTACCAGAACTTACTAAGGAAAGGGGCAGAGCATATATAGATCAAATTTTGAGCGACGGAACAAGTGAAGGGAGTCAAACCGGCAATGAAGAAGAAGAAGAAGACGAAGAACCAGAAGGAGATGATGAACAAGATCAACAACGGCCAGTTCCAAAAGAAAAGCCTACAAGTGTTCTCAAGAAACTAGCTAATATGTTTAAAAGAATGTAATATTCTAAATAAGAATTTTGAATTTACAAGTTTTTGTTTAGATGTAATTTGCACTTCTTATATCTTAAACAATTCAATAAAATTGCTCCAAGTCTTGGAATTCAATCACAACTATTGTCTTCATACTATTTATTTTTTATTTATAGTTTGCGCAAAAAATACTACAATTAATTACTAGTTTGTAAATTAGTTCAAATATTGAATTTTGAACTTAAAGAATTAATTCAAATTTTGAATTTACTAAAATTAATTCAAAGTTTCAAACTTTGAATATTGAACATAACAAATTAATTCAAAACTACAAGTTCAAATTATAAAAAATACTACAAGTTTTTTAATTCTAAGTTTAAACTTTAATATATACACTTAAACTAAATAATATTTTGTTGTAATATTTTTCAAAATTTCCACCATTTTAAATAAAACTCAATGGAAAACAAAAAAAAAAAAAAAAAAATAAACTTATTTGGGCCGAACTGCCGGACCGGACCGAACCGGACCGGACCGGACCGGCATTTTGGCCCAACGGCTCTCTTTCAAATATAGCCGTTGGCCAACGGCCAAAAACGGCTATATTTGCCTATCACCCCCCCTAAACGCCCCCCATAACCCCCCAACCTATTTTTATCTATATATACCCTATTATTTCATCATTATATCACACAATTTACCATTTTCTATCAATTTATCTCTCAAATTACTCTCAAAGGCTATTTTCTAAATTTCTTCCAAAATCCAAACAATTATAATGGCTGACAATCAACCTCCCGCTGCTCCCGCTGCTCCCGCTGCTCCCGCTCCTCATGAACGAAGACGTCGTTCTATAGTGTGGGAATTTATTACGAAAGATACAGAATCTCAGAAAGCTAAATGTAGCATCTGTAACAAAGAGTGGCAAATTTACAGTGGACCCAACAATGGAGGGACGGGAAAGTTTAGGCAACACTTAAAAAAAAAACACAGAACCGAATGGGATATAATAAATGGCTTTATTCCGAGTGATTGAAAATTTGAAGAGATGGCTAAGGGAATATCTATTTCAATTATGTATTTTCGAATTTCTAGTTTATTTAGTATCTTTGTAATTTTTCGATTTCTAGTTTGTTTTGTCATTTCAATTATCTATTTATCATTCAATAAAGGTTTGTTTTGTTTCATAAACTTATCACATATAAAGTAACAAACTAGAAGACGTCGTTCAATTATTTATTTCTCTTTCAATAAACTTTACATTAATAAATTTTAAAATATAATTTACATAATTATTTTGTTAATTTGTTTCATTAAAAAATATAATTTACCTAATTATCACAAATGATGTTTAAATAAATTGTTAAGTTTTTCAAATTTTTAGTTTTATTTGCCTTTAAAAAAAAAAAAAAACAAAAAAAACCGTTAACCGGCCGGAACCGGACCGGTACCGACCGGCCTAACGGTTGCCGGACCCGGTTCCGATCCGGCTCCAATATTTGAAACCGGTATGGACCGGACCGGTAAGACCGGACTTCCACCGGTTTGAATTTTTTTTGGCCCGGTTCCGGACCGGAACCGGACTCCGGTACCGGTTCCGGACCGGACCGGACCGCTGGCCACCCTTATCTGTGATCATGGTTATGTGATTTGGTAGCTTTACTTTGAAAGGAAGAATGATAATTCGAATATATAAATAAACTTGGCTGAAATTTAATTAGAAAAAATCACAACTACATGAATGAATAAGTAAAAATAATCCAGGAAAATGTGACTTAGTACATAAAAAAAAAGAGCTAAAATAATATACTAATTAGTTATAAATAGCCACATATAATTATTAAATGATATTAATAATGCAAGAAATTATGTAAATAGCATCGAGACACGTGTTAAAGAAATAATCTAAGCAATGCGATTACGCAAAATAACCGTATTTAAATAGATATTGTATGAATATGGAATAACACCAATAAATATATGCATTTCTATACAAATTTTGCTTGAAAAATTACTTGTGTATTTTTAAGTTAAGTATAGCCAATTATGGAGGGAAAAAAAGAGAGGGACAGAATTGGGCGTCAACAGGTAGCAAATTGGAAAGAACCTTCTTGGGTCAAAGCTATTGTCGGCAAGGATTTTTTTACACAAATATACAAATTTTCACCTTTAATTACAAAAAAATAGCAAGATTTTTCAAATTACAAGGTATAGCAATATTTTTTTAGCACATTTTACAATAATCTAGGTAAATCAAAAAAAGGGAAATCAAAGCTACCAAAACCCCCATTTCTCAACCCCACCCCACCACAACTACCCTCCCCCAATTCCCCATCGTCCAAAACAGGCTATGCACCCGCGCCACCGTACACGGCCAAATTCTCCGGCAAGATCCTGGATTATAGCAACAACCAGAACCATCAACCACCGTATCACTTCATCTACTCCTTCAGGTAGTCCTCTAGTTTCATTCCTCGCCGTCGACCCTCATTTCGCCTGAATGAATCTGAAAATTGATCTAAATGAAAGAGAAAATGGACAGATGAAGGCAATGAAACCAGGGAACTGAAACGGCGGCGAACGGTGAGGTTTCGCCGGAAAATCGACAGCAGTCGCTCCTCCCCTGCTGTTTTGGCATGCTGCTGCATCTCTGGATCGTCTGTGTTGTCTCACTGTTTTAGGCATTTAGGTCATAACTTTTGGGAATTTTTATCGAAGAATTTAGTTGTTTTTACCAGAGAAAATGGTAGGTTAGTAATAGTGTTGATGGTGACACGTCAGTGAAAAGTGATAATGCTACAAATATATAGAATCAAATATCAGTTGAAAAATGCAGTTGGTTAAAATGGAAAGTGACGGGGGAATTTAATAAGAAATTTAAAAGATAAAAAGTGAAGGAGAAAAAGAAATGTTGACGGTGAAACGTTTGAAACGGTGCAGAAACAGTTGAAATAGTGCAGAAATAGTTAGATACGGTGCAGAAACAGTTAGATACGGTGCTGCTGAAACAGTTGAAACGGTGCAGAAACAGTTAGATGCGGTGCTGCAGAAATAGTTAGATACGGTGCTGCAGAAACAGAAACAGTTAGATACGGTGCTGCAGAAACAGTTGAAACGGTGCAGAAACAGTTGAGATACAACGAGATACATCGAGGATGGGATGAGGAAAAGTGAAATTGGAGAAAATGATAGGAATAAAAGTACAATTGGGGGAAATAGTGGGAGGAAAAGTGAAATAGGGAGAAATGGGAGGAGCAAAAGTGATAGTGGGGGAAATAGGAGGAAGAATGTAAGGATTTGGTATGTTATGGGAAAATATTGCTATGTTTTTGCTATATTAGTAATTAACTTGTGTTTTCCTCTATACAGAGTTATTTTACTAAAATGTTGCTATGTTTGGTAATTAAGTTCTAAAACTTGCACTTTTATGTAAAAATTCCTGTCGGCAAATGGTCTTATCAATTGGAAGATATGAAAGGCAGAGTGTAACCCTCGAATTGGAATATTTCTAATTTAAAGCTATTTTCAACTACAAGGTACGTTACCCTATTTTGATAAATTTTCACCTACATCACCGAGCTTTCAAACGCTCTGACGCTTAGGTTGAATAAGTTAGACTAACCCCTCCCCCCTCTATTTTTCTTACTTGACCTTTTCAAGATGCAGAGTATAATGCTCGGGTCCTCGATACTCGCACCCAAATATTGGGGGGACGGAAGAGGTGGTATGCAGTCTGGTCAATGACTCGAAGCCTCTTATACCAGGGACTGCATCCAGATCCAAAGGCTAGAAATCTTTAAATCGGAGACCGTCGCCCCGAAGATTAGCTTAGTGTTTATGTTTTGTACATAAAGCCTGATAGCGGCTATATTTGAATTTCACCTAAGTCTCGCTACAATTAGGTTCAATGTAATATCAGCTATGACTTATTATTATCAATGAAATGAATTCGATTCTATATCTCTTTATTTCATTATCTAACTCCCAAAGTTATATTGTAAAATTAAAATTTTTTATGCCTCGGCTGGGAACAAGATGTCGTTCCGGCTAGCATTGGTTTATCAAAAATTGTCTTAAATCTTGCAAGCAAAAAATATTATAAGTGTTGAATTGCATGTCCCAACGAGGTAAAAGAAAATACCTAAACAGAATTTAAATTTTATTAAAACTTTCTCGAAGACCCAAAAAGTTGCTTACAATATTAGGCCCGAAGGCCCTAACAAAAAGGAAATAAGAAAAAATAGCTAAGCATCGACGCCATCACCCAAAGGGAACCCTCTTCAGCGTCAGAGGCCCCATCCACATCAATATTTTCTCCTCCTTTTTCCTCACCATCGGCCTTATCATCTCCATCGCCCGAGTCCTCACTTGAGGAAAGTTCATCCATGATCTTTTGGGCCCGAGCCACAGGCTCTTTGGCTTTGGTGATTTCATCGTCAAAGTTTATCTTCCAAGCTTTGCACTCTTCGTGAGCCTTCAACTGAGTCTGGATCGCAGCCCAGCTCTGGTCCAATTCAGCTCTCTTGGCTTTGGCCTCAGACTTTTCCACTAGGGAGTCGTTCTCTCCCCGAAGACGGGAAACCTCGGCCTTTAGTGTTGGAATCGATCCATTTAGCCTTCCAACTCCTTTATCTTGAGTACATGCTGATCAGTTTGTTGTGATAATCTTGGGCTTTGTCAACCATTTTTGCATTGGCTCGATCAAGTTCAGCTCGTAGCTCTTGCACCTCTTTAGATAACTGTATTAGGTAAAAATCGGCTCACGATGAGTCGTCTCGGAAATATGAACTGATAGCAACCGAGCACGTGATGACAAGCTAGAAACCAAAGCAAGTGAATGGATTGCCGAAGTCAGGCACCGAGGTCATCACCGAAGGCGAGCCGCAAGCTAAGCTTCGGTGACATTCACCTCGATCGAGCAACAAGGCCCTACCACCGAGGTCATACGTTTGAACCTCGGTGAAGCGCCCCGAGTCAAGCGGCTTTGCAGCCCATTACTTTGTCCATTAACTTCATCCATAAATGCCCCAGACGTGGGTTTGGCTATGAACATGTCGTGGAGAACGTGGGGCAAGCTCTTGTGTCTATAAATAGTACTTCATTTTACATTGTACGCATTCAGAAATATATACAAAAACTTTGGCAAAATTTCTACTCACTACAATATATTGAAATCAAGTTATTTCCTCGCATTTTACGCTTATTCTTGACTTTGATACGAAGATTTGCTTGTATTCCAACCCAAATTCGATTTGTGATCCTAAACTGATTTAGGTCCATACAAATTGGTGCCGTCTGTGGGGATATAAGCAGAAACACTTTGTTCCAAAGTTAGACGTTCATTTTCGTTGCAGTTCACAACCTTTTGATGACGATATGACTGACAGCAGTAGAAATCTCGATAAACAGACTGACGTTTCGTCGAACCAACCATCTTCATCTCCAATGACGACTGAGGCATTTCAAGTGTTGCTTCGCTAAAAGCTCTTCAAGAGCGACAAGATGAGCAAGCTCACATCAACGCCAAATTCCACGCTTCGTTAGAGGCGAGGAATAGCTCAGAACCGAATGGCACTCAACCATCGGCTCCAAATGGAGGAATCCCGCCATTCATTCCTACGGGTGCGATAATAGGGGGACCTCTTAATGGTGCCACGTCTGGGGGTTCGGGAAATATACTGAGTGTAACGCCACATTTCGGGATGCTTCCCACCATGGCAGAAACTACATCTTCGGTCGACGTTGAGAGGTTGACCAGCGAAATTGAAGCCCGCGTCGAGGCTCGTGTCGAGACGCACGTAGAAAAGTGCCTCGAGAGCGTCCCCGAGGTGGTAAAGACCAAAGACGAGCTTGAAATAGACCAATACATGGAGTTGCCATTCAAGCCCGAAGCAGCACCAACTCCAACCCCCAGAAATTTCAAGCTCCTCTTCTTAAAGAAGTATGATGGGACCACCGATCCCAAAAAATATGTAACTGAGTTCATGGCGATGGTAAAGATCAATGACTTAACGGCAATAGAGCTCGAGTCAATGTTCTTGAAAAAATTTGGCGAATCCTTGGAGAAATGAGCGCTGCGTTGGTACATGCGCTTACCAGCGGGGTCAATTTCCACCTTCAATGAAATGGTTAATGCCTTCGTTAAGGCCCACACCGGAGCACAAAAAATTCTCCAAAGGAAGAAGGATATCTGCGAGGTCAAGCAGCGGCCCGGTGAGCCACTTAAGGAGTTCCTTGAGCGCTTTCGTGCTGAGCGCATGGAGCTACCTCAAATGGATGATACTCTAGCCATCATGGCATTTGAAAAGGGTATCAATGTTCGCAACTCTGATGGTGCTGCGGAGTTGTGAAAAGAGCTTCAGCAATACCAAGTTCTGAAGTGGGAAGATTTACACAAACGAGCCTACTCCAAGATAAGGTTGGAGGAGGCCGAGTTTAAAAGTCGAGGTTATAATTACAAGAACCAAGGCGAATCCTCGCATCGCACCGAGGCGGCGCGAGGAAATTCAAAGGGGAGGTACGAGCCATATACCTACACGACGCAGCCTGTCAACCAAAGGTTGGGAAATTCTTTTGGAAATTTGTTTGCAAGCCCACATATAAGCCAACTGCTCGGAGGAAAAGTTCACCCTAACTCGAATCAAAGAAATTCCTCAGGCTCAGTTTCGGTTTTAAAGAATAAAGAATTACCTCGGATCCCTGACTACAACTTTAATATATTGACCTCGGAGCTGGTCAACGTAGTCAAAGGGGCCGTCAGGGTAAGAATACCCAAAGACATGAGAACTCCAGCGGACAAAAGAGATTAGAATTTGCACTGTGAGTTCCATGCGGATTATGGCTATCGAACAGAGGACTGCAAAGCATTACGCCTTAAGGTGGCACATTTGTTGAAGAAGGGTGTGTTGGCCGAATTCCTTACCGACAAGGAAAATGACAACTACACCAAGAACCGAGGTGATGGACAGCCATCTCGGGCTCCACCCCCTGAGAGAGTTGTAAATGTTATCACCGGGGGGTCAGAGGTGAACGAGGTGAATTTTTCAGCTGCAAAGAAATTTGCCAAGTTTACGATCACAATGGAAAAGAGAACTCGAGTGGGAGCCTCGGGTAAAGAAATTGTATTTGATGATGATGATTGTGATGGGATGATGTTCCCTTATCACGATGCCTTGGTCATCATGTTGAGAATCAATGACTTAGATATCAAGCGAGTCTTGATTGACCCTGGTAGCTCGGTCAATATAATCAGCTACGGGGCCATTAAGAAGATGTGGCTCAAAGGAGAAGTCGTCCCAAGGCAACAGTGTTGACTGGCTTTAAGAACTCCACGGAGAAAACTTTGGGTGAAACACACTCAAAACGTTTGCTGAAGAAGTTAGCAAGGAAACACTATTTCAAATATTGCCCGAGGACATAGCATACAATGTGATCCTCGGCAGACCATGGATCCATTCCATGGAGGTTGTTCCCTCGACGCTTCGTCAAGTGATCAAGTTCCCTACACCTTGGGGGGTTCGATCAATAAAGGGAGAGCAACAAGTAGCAAGAGAATGCTATTCGGTTGCGCTGAGAAGTGGAGTCGCTCCGACTGGGCCAAAACAATAGCAACTAACGCAACCGGGGTCAAGCAAGGAGGACCTCCGAGGAGAAGCTGAAAAGATCTCGGTGTGCATTCAAAAGCCTCAGAAATAAAAGGCCGAGGACTCAACTACTGAGGAGTTGGAATCTTTCACTTTATCGAAAGATTTTCCTGAAAGAAAGGTATTTGTGGGCTCGGAGTTGGACCCAGAGTTGAAGAATGCAATCATTGAAGTTTTAAAGTCCAACAACGATTGCTTTGCTTGGTCCCATTCGGACATGATTGGTATCGATTCGAAGATCATGACCCACAAGCTGCATGTAGACCCAAAGTTCACCCTGGTGAAGCAGAAGAAAAGACCTCACGCCGGGGTTAAAAAGAAAGTGATCGAATATGAAACCACGAAGCTGCAAGAAAATACTTTCATAAGAGAGGTAAAGTATCCCGAATGGCTAGCTAATGTGGTCGTCGTGCCTAACAAAAATGGCAAGTGGAGGATATGCGTAGACTATACTGATTTGAATAAGGCTTGCCCTAAAGACTCCTACCCATTGCTACAAATAGACAGGTTAATAGACTCCACGGCTGTACACAAACTATTAACCTTCTTGGATGCTGATTCGGGCTATAATCAATTCCTCATGGATCCGAAGGACCAAGAGAAAACCTCGTTCATCACTAACCGAGGTACCTTTTGCTATAAAGTGATGCCCTTCGGTTTGAAAAATGTTGGGGCGATGTACCAGAGGTTGGTGTGTCGCATGTTCAAGGAGTATATTGCAAAATCTATGGAAGCCTACATAGATGATATGCTCATCAAGTCAATTCGAATAGAGGATCATCCGAATCATTTGAGGGAAGCTTTTGCTGTTATGAGGCAATATGGCATGAAATTAAACCCTGAGAAGTGTGCCTTCGGCGTAGGGTCAGGTAAATTCTTAGGATTCGTTGTCTCAGAATGAGGAATAAAATCTAACCCAGACAAGATCAAGGCTATCGAGGAGATCCCCGAAGAGTTGACCGGAGTTAAGGAAGTTCAGTGCTTAACTGGCCGAATTGCTGCCTTGAGTTGCTTCATCTCCAGGTCCTCGGAGCGATGCCACAAATTCTTCTCTGTCTTGAGGAAGAACAATCACTTCGAGTGGACACCAGAGTGTAAAGAAGCGTTGAGATAATTGAAATGCTATCTCGCTAACGCGTCGTTGCTCGCCAAGCCAAAAGATGGTAAAACTTTGCTGGTGTACTTGGTGGTATCCGAGGTGTCAGTCAGCGCTGTGCTGGTTCGGGAAGAAGATGGCAAGCAACAACCCATCTATTATGTGAGCAAGACACTCCTTGATGCCGAAATCAGGTATTTTCACTTGGAAAAACTAGCACTTGCATTAATTGTTACTACTCGGAAACTACGACCTTATTTCCAATGTCACCCAATAGCGTTAGTTTCAACTTTCCCCTTGAGAAGTATATTGCATAAACCTGAATTATCGGGGAGGTTATCAAAGTGGGAAGTACAATTGAGCGAGTATGACATCACTTATCAACCCTGAACTGCCATCAAATCCCAAGTCTTGACCGACTTCGTAGCAGATTTTAGTGTTGGGATCCTACCCAAAGCCAAAAAGGAGAATTCAATGTCGAAAGGAACGGCTTTGGGACTATGGATACTTCACACCGATGGGGCAACTAATTCCAAGAGTTCAGGATTAGGCATAGTGTTGAAGGCGCCCACCAGGGAGAAAATCAAGCACTCCGTTCGGTTAAAAAAGGTAACCAATAATGAGGCTGAATACGAAGCAGCTTTAGCAGGCTTGGAATTAGCTAAGGAAATGGGGGTGGAAGGAATTGAGTTGAGATGCGACTCACAGCTAGTAGTAAACCAAGTGCTCGGTGAATACACGGCTCGGGAGCCCAGGATGCAGCTATTCTTGGACCGAGCATAGAGGATTTTGGCCCAATTTCAAGAATGGCAAATTAAACAAGTGCCTCGAGAGAAAAATACCGAGGCCGATACCCTAGTGAACTTGGGTTCGGCGGTAGATGAAAGGCACTCGGGGACTGATTCAGCGGTTCGGTTGCTCTCTGCGCAAATGAGAGAGATGAAATTGCAAGTCAATTCGGTGGACCACAAGTGGGATTGGAGGAGTAAGTTTATCTCTTACTTCGACTCAGGGACCGTCCCCCAAGATAAAAAAGAAGCTAAAATATTAAGGACCCAAGCGGCTTCATACTCCATGATCGAAGGTAATTTGTACAAAAGGTTATACTGCGGCCTGATGGCCAAATGTTTGGGTCCCGATGAAGCTAGGTATGTGATGGCTGAAATTCACGAAGGCGAGTGTAGCAATCACTCGGGAGAAAAATCTTTGGTGCGCAAAATACTTAGAGCTGGGTACTACTGGCCCACCATCAGCGCAGATGCAAAGGCCTTCGTGCAAAAATATGATAAATGCCAACGCCACGCACGAATGATTCATCAACAAGCCAAACATCTACATTCGGTCGTGTCACCATGGCTTTTTATGAAATGGGGAATGGATGTTGTTGGTCCCTTGCCGAAGGGAAAAAGTGGTGTTCGGTCCAACCTCGTTTTAACTGATTACTTTATAAAATGGGTGGAAGCAGGAGCTCTCACCGAAGTTAAACAGAAAGAAGTAATCGATTTCATTAGGAAGAACATCATCTACAGGTTCGGTGTCCCAAGGGAAATTGCTTGCGACAATGGTAAACAGTTCATGGGAGCAGCCATCATCGATTTCTTCAAGCAATGGGGGATCAAAAGAATTGCTTCGACCCCCTATCACCCAAGTGCCAATAGCCAAGCTGAGTCTTCAAATAGGATAATAATTGAAAATCTCAAGAAAAAGCTTGATGAGAAAAAATGTCCTTGGCCCGAGGAGTTGCCAGGTGTGTTATGGGCCATGCGAACGACAGAAAAGAACAGCACCGGCGAGACCCCTTTTTCACTTGCTTATGGTATGGATTCCCTTATCCCCGTGGAAGTGGGCGAACCAAGTCTTCGGTACGCTCACACCACCGAGGATGAGAATCAGCAAGCCATGCGTATAGAGTTGAACTTGCTCGAGGAGAAAAGAGAATTGGCCTTGGTTCGGCTAGTGGCCCAAAAAAGGCAGGTCGAGGCATATCTTAATAGGAAGGCCAAACTTAGAGATTTTAAAATTGGCGATTAGGTGCTGAAGGCTACGAACCAATCAACAAAGGAGAAAAATGGGGGAAAGCTCATCGCAAACTGGGAAGGACCTTACAGAGTCAAAGCAATTGTTGGGAAAGGATCTTATCAGTTGAAGTGCAGGGCACACTCGAACCCTTAAAATGGAACATTTCCAGCGGTACTACTTCTGATATCGGTAAGCATTCCTCGATGACATAAAACTTACATTCAGCCTCGAGCCAAAAAACGCTCCTAGGGCCTCCATTGAAATGTACTAACTTGCTCTTCGTTTCATTTTGCTTGACCTTTTCAGGAAGCGGATAAAACAATTTTCAGTGCTCGGATCTTAATCAAGATTTACACCCGAACACTGGGGGGGAGTAAGAGGCGGGTTGCAACCGAGGTCGATACTGAGCCTCTCAATCGAAGCCTGGCTATTCGACGGCTGGGGACTGACACCCAAAGAATAGATTAGTACATTGTAATTACGCCCGATAGTGGCATATTGTCAATTTTGTAAGGTCTATCTCGACTTGGCTCTATGTAAAAATCCAATTTTGGCTCGTTGATATTATCAATGAAATAAACTTGATTCTATATCTCTTTGTTTCTATGATCTTGCACTTCGAAGTTGGACTTTAAATGCATCGACTGGAGAACGAGACGCCACTCTAAGTTTGCATCGGTTTGATTCGACTAAGTCTTGCAAGCAATTTATCTATTTTAAGTGTTCGGTTCATGCAAAAACTAATATTTAAGATAAAAAGTACAAAATCATTTCATTAGGCCCGAAGGCTGCAAGTTTATACATAAAAAAGACCTGAAGGTCCAAAGTATGAACAAAGAAAAAGCCCGAAGGCTTACAAGAAACAAAAAATGTAAACAGAAATCTAACCCTCGGGGGCGTCACCTCCCTCTTCGGAATCCCCCTCGGCATCTTCTTCATCATCTTCCCCTTCATCATCACTCGAAGCTTCACTTGATGGGGATCATCGATGATAGCTTGAGCTTGTGCTGCCTTCTCTTCGGCCTTGGAAATTTCTTCTTCCAAATTGAGCTCACCAACGCGACACTACTTGAACAGCTTCAGCCGAGACTTGATAACAGTCCCCGCGCTTGTCCAGCTCCGCCCTCTTGGTCTTGATCTTAGCTTCGTCTTTGCGATAAGCGATTTCCTCTCGAAGAGCTTCGATCTCGGCCTCACGAACTGAAAGTTTGGAGGTCTCACCTTCCAACCTCTGAATATAGAGTACATGCTTTCTCAGCTGCTCGTGATGTTTCTTGGCCATGTCTTCAAGCTTGCCCTTCGCTTGAGTTAGCTCGGCATTAAGTTTTGCAACTTCAGCTTCTAGCCTCGAGCGCTCAACCTGGAAGCCATCACCGAAGGCCTTAACTTTTGCTTCGGAAGAGGCTTCGGCTTCGTGCAAATCAGACTGGGGCTTGTACAACTTAGCCTTTAATTCTGCTATTTGTGCATTGAAGATGTCCCTTTGCCTATTCCATGCACGCGCAACACGCCGAACCTCTTCATCCCTCGAGGTCTCAACCTCGATAGCCCTCAATGACAGAACAAAGCTATGAATGAAGATCAATAAAAAAAATCACAGTCAGCAACTGACCGAAGACAGAGGTAAAATTGAAAAACGACGAAACTTACTCTGATAGCATTGGCAGCAATGGTGTTGTATAGCTGACCTCGAGAGAAAGCTTGCACAACTTTGTCTTCCTCTGGGCCAAGCAAAGCCGTAAGGCTCAAGATATCACCTCGGTTGCATGCCAGCACGTTCGAAGAAGATGGCACCTCGAGCTTCCGATAAGACCCCACTGAGGACGAAGTCTCTTCGGGCTCAGATTGTGCCCGAACCTCGCCAACTTCAATCTCCCTCTCGATGGCGGCAGACCCAAATTCCCTAACCTTGGCCTTGCCTCTGTCTTTGGCAGCTGCCACCTCGGAGTCTTTCTCCTGGTCCTCAAGGTCCACGACCCCAACTACTCTTCAAGCCACTAAGTCATCGGCGGCAACATCATCAGGCTCTTTAATTAGACTTCGGCGCGATTCCACCACCACTTCGGGCCGAGGGGAAGTAGCCACCTCGGTGCGAGGGTTTACAGAGCGAGAGGGTTTCTTGGAAACCGCCCTCTTCCTTTTCACACCTGCAAAGGGCAACATAAAAGAATCTTGAGCAAAGGGATGAAGAGAAGTAAGAGCCAGTGAGTTAACCATGGATAGTGTTTACCTTTGGAGGATCCTTGACCCGGTGCCCCTTTTGAAATCTTTAAAGGCTGGGAAGCCTTCAAATCCTTCAAGTCTCCAGCTAAACCTACCACCAAAGCAAGTTCGTCATCTGACTCGATATCTTCATCATCTTTTTTCTTTCCTTTTCCTTTTTTTTTCTTGTCTTTCTTCGTGTTGATGGCACGATTTGGAAAAACTAACACCGAGGGAAGGAAAGTTAGCAACCTAAGCAAAAGCTTCAAAACAGCATACCAAATGAGACACCACCGAAAACCTAATGTGCCTCTTACACTGCAAACCAAAGTCAGCAGCCATCTTCATCCATGTTCGAGTTGGGCACCCACGAGCCCCAATCACAGCTCTAACCCACTCGCTCAACCCCTGGGGAGGAACGATAGCGACCTTGCTGGCTGAAAAATACAAATGAATCAGGGTTAGCAAACACGAATGATCACCAAGGAGGAAATAAAAATTGAAGGGATACTTACGTGTGTTATTCCACCTCTCTGGGAAATTGGGTTCAGTGGATAAAATGCTGGTCTCCAAAAAGACGTAGAAATCACTCCAGCCTCGGTCCCCGTGATCCTCGCTCTTATGGAGAATCGCATACTTGCCTTGGTTGTTTAAAGCCACAACCCCGGCTTTGTGGAAATAAGGGTAGTAGAGAGAGATGAGATGCTGAAAGGTGAAATCCACCCCGGCTTTTGTTCTCAGCCAATCCATGCACTGAAAAACCCTCCAAACGACGGGGCCTAATTGAGCCAAGCATAGGTTGTATGCTCGGCAAAAATCGTCGATGACCTTGTGAACGGGGAGGGTGAAACCGATGGTGAATGGGTAAGTGTATGCAAAGGATAGTCCCTCCACATGCTGGCACACCCTACTAGTTGGGTCGGGGATGTCAACCTTCACCTCGGGCCCAAATCCACAATCTCTCCGAACTCGCTCAATGTGAGCTTGCGTTATGCGAGTCAGCATCGTGTTCACTGGTATATTCCTGTTCTTCTCTTCTTGATCAGCAGATTGTTTCTGTAGCTTAAGATCTTTGCTGTTGTCAAAGTGAGAAGAGATAATTTGATGAGGTTTGAGCTCTTGCTCGAGAGGAATCTTTGGTAAATCCTTCTCAAGGCCCGAAGGTCCAACCTCGGCATCATGCCCACCCTCGGTTGAGGGCAGCTCACTCCCGGTTTCAGTCTCAGCCTCGGCGTCGTCCTCGCCATCGCCCTCGGCGTCGTCGCCCTCACCATCGTCATCCCTATGGATGACAGCATCAGCGCCAGCTACCACCATGGCGTCATCATCAGCGACGTCATCCTCTCCCTCTAGGCTGACGTCTTCGCTCACCGCAGCTATGTCACGTCTAGCTCTTTCTTTACACTGCTTGGGGCCACTGACGCCAGACGTCACCTCTCCACCACCCTCCGCCTCTATTACCTGCAACACCGGCACGGTGGTGATAAAGTCGCCACTAGCTATAGCGGCGGCGTATCATGAAATTTTTGCCCTCTCACCAGAGTCACTGGAATTCTGTCTAGAGTGTGTTGCAGACATGATTATGGAATTAAAAGCTTGAGGTTTTTACCAAAGAAAAATTGATCAAAGTGAGCAATGGAAGTTCTTGCTTTTTCTTATCACTGTTGTTTGCTAATATTGGGAGTGATGAGAATGGCTTGGTGAGGAAGTATTTATAGGCGTGGAGAAGACAAGCGGTGCAATTTCATCATTGTAACATTGGGGGAAACAAAAAAAGCGGCGTGACCATTCGATTAGCCAACGGATGGGTGGCACGTGGCAATGAATAGTAATCTGAAGAGACGCGAACCGTTGACAAAATTTGAAACACTTGGATAAGATCAAGCCACGTCACTTTCCCGCGGAATCTCACTCCACTCCTCGGTAACTTTGGTAATTGACCGAGTAGTGGGGGGACTATCTGTATTGGGTAAAAAATGGCTCACGATGAGTCGCCTCGGCAACATGATCTGATAGCAACTGAGCACGTGATGACAAGCTAGAAACCGAAGCAAGTGAGTGGATTGCCGAAGTCAGGCACCGAGGTCATCACCGAAGGCGAGCCGCAAGCTGAGCTTCGGTGACATTCACCTCGGTCAAGCAACAAGGCCCTACCACCGAGGTCATATGCTTGAACCTCGGTGAAGCGCCTCGAGTCAAGCGGCTTTGCAGCCCACTACTTCAGCCACTTTGCCCATTAACTTCATCCATAAATGCCCTAGACGTGGGTTTGGCCATGAACAGGTCGTGGAGAATGTGGGGCAAGCTCTTGTGTCTATAAATAGTACTTTATTTTACATTGTACGAATTCAGAAATATATACAGAAACTCTGAAAAAATTTGTACTCACTACGATATATTGAAATCAAGTTATTTCCTCGCATTTTACGCTTATTCTTAGCATTTTCTTGACTTTGATACGAAGATTTGCTTGTATTCTAGCCTAAATTCGATTTGTGATCCTAAACTGATTTAGGCCCATACAATAACCTCGAGCTCTCAGCCTCGTGGTATCCTTTTAAGCTTGTACTCGAGCCTCAAAGGTGGCAGTAGCCTCAGACATCTATTTAAGTTCAGCATCGGCTTCAGTCAGCTGAGTCCGCACAATGGAAATCTCGGTCTTGCGCTTTGCCTCTTTGTCTTCCTATGCGTCCCTCAATCGTCGATGCTACTTTGTTTGGAAAGCTTCGTGTTGCATCGACTTAAGCAAGTACATAAGGCTCTGTAAGAAAAAAAAAAGGAATTAGAACTCAAAGATAAGCAAAAAGAAGTTGCGATTACAATGGCTTACCCGAACTGCGATGGTAACAGATCGAGCTATCATGGTCTCCATGGACAACGGTCTAACATGATCCACTTCAAGCGGCCCGGATAGCTGAGTGAGGCATAAGGGAACGTCATCTGAACTAGTAAAAAGGTTCAGGTTAGATGGGATCTCAACCTGCCTAGTGGCCTTTTCAGAAACTGATGCGTTTGCAGGCTCAAAGTTAGTCTGCGCCGCATTCACAGTTGTTTTTTCCTCGGAAAGGGGAAGGCCGACTCAAATTCACCAACTTTAGCCTCACCCTCAGCCATAGCAGTAGCGTAATCAGACCCCCGAGCTCTACTACCTCTACGTTCTCCGGAGCCTTGGGGTCCTCGCCGCTGGATTCGTTCCTAAGGCCAAACTGGGACTTGAAAGCTGTTTCGGCACCTGCAGTGGACTTTACCTCAACTTGGGGCGCACAGCTCGAATCAGTTTATCCGAGGCCTTCCCCCTTTTCAAAACATTTGCATATGGGCTTGCGTGATCAACAAAGGTGTTGCTTGTACGGGTACATTTCTATTTTTCTCTTTTTGAACAACGAATTGGTCGTGCAAGGCAAAATCTTTCTTGGTACCGAATGAGATGGGTATGACGTGGTAAGGTTCAAGCTCTTTCTCGAGGGAAATATCTTTCGACTTGGATGATTCCTCTTTACCTTCGTCGACGTTGCCAGCACCATCCTCTGAATTATCTTCTTCCACAAATTCAGTGCGACAAGCAGTAGCTTTGTGCCGCTGCCTTGGTATTAAGTCCACCCCCTCAGTGAATGTTTCACTACCCACAGTCGCCGGAAGAATTACGTTTAGTGGTCTGTAAATTTGACTATCTCACCACCGACGTTTACAGCGATGATGTTATCCACTTTGTTACCAGCGGAGCAAGAAGAATCTGTGCAAAGTTTTTTGTAGACATTTTGCCAAAATCGTTAACTTTGATTGTGTTCTTGGCTAAGAACTCAAAAAAAAAAATGAAGATTTGCTTGAATTATATATTGCTATTTGGAAATGAAAGTGGAAACAGTAGAGTGATCAAATGTGCTTTATATAGTGGAAGAGTCATCACACTCTAGGGGAGGAGGACAAGCGTCACGATCGCTCACTAGACGCCATGTGGAACAGATGGGAAGACGAAGTGATAGCCGCCTTTTTGAAATGCAAGGTGCATGCATTACCACATCGACTTCCCGCTTATTCTCATTCCACTTTCGAGAACTCTGCCAGATGCTCGAAGAGTATGGGGACTATATGTATTGGTGAAATTATAACCAGGACACGTGGAAATTGAGGCACAAGGCTCGGGACAGCAGTCACGTGAGTTGTATGTTGGCCACGAGATTGATATAAGGGCAACCGAGGCTAGACCTCGTGATCAAGTTTGCATGAACCACTGGATGAGGTCACCTCGAAAGAGCAAATGGCTCGATGCCCTGAGGTGAAAGGGTCAAAGCCTCGGGAAGCGGTTCGACATTAACACATCTGGATTCCCACAATCTCAGCACTTGATGAGCGGTAAATCATGGGTCTTCCATAATCTAGGTATGGAAGAGTGGGTGATTTAGTGCCAATAATGATCTCAAGTGCCTTGGCTATAAATAGCATTTATGTAACAATGTAAATTCATTGAGAAACATAGCCAAAACTCTGTCAATTTGTACTCACAATCATTCAATAGTGAAACATTGTTCTTGTGTTCTTATTTCACCATTATTTCCATTTTTTGTTGTTGTTTACTGCAATCTTGATACAAACCATTACTTGTAATCCCAAACAAATTCATGTCATTAAAACCAAATAACTCTCTCGCTTTCAAGAAAACCACTTCTCTGAACTTGCTTTGCTTGTTTAATTTTTTGAGGGAAAAAAAAGGGTCTGACCCATTATCCACTTAGTTTTGAAGTGAGATTCAAGAAAAGAAAGGTTCCGTATTGGTGATGGTTTCATATTCAGCAAAATCTGTGTCCTTCCTATGATTGCTGTGATTTGAATTCATATTCTTAAATTTGGATAATTGGCATCTCTCTAGTAGGAATTACTTTTGATTGAACAGTGCCGTACCAAAAAGTGGCATACAAAAGAACCTTACATATCCCCGTACACTATCTTTACTATCTTCGTTTATCAAACAGTTATGCTTGTTGAATGGCTGTACCTTCTAAACAAAAAGGTTTGGAGGAACAACAAGGTGAATGGGAACGAAGAGAGGATGAACAGTGCATTACTCGTAGGATTGTCTACAAGCAATCGTAGGTAATGAAGGGGGAGGGGGGATGGTAGGATCTTCGCTCACTTCTTACATAGCCAAAAAATGGCTCGTGCCACTTCTCTGAGAGCATGAAGCAATAACCTGTCAGCTTTGGTGAATACATTTTAGAACAAGAAATTGGTGAGCTATAGATAAACTATAATGTAAGAGGTTGTAACATGATAGAGAGGGATTCAATCATTACATAAGCAAATATTAAATAAGAGCGATAGATAAAATTATCAAAATAAGAGGTTACATGGTATTCAAAGAAAGAAAGAACAAAAAGCATCTCAATCATACATAAGTAAATATTAAATAAGTGATCTTGGAGATATCAAGCTCTGTGTATAAACGAGTCCTTGCTCAAGCACATGAGCCCGATGGTATGCATCAAATGGTCCTCTAGATGTCAAAAACTTAGAGCCAGAAGACATATATTTGCAGCGTAGTAGCACTTCACCATCCACAAACAGATATTTTGGTTTGGCTGTATGAAAAATGTTAGCACCTTTTATTGTAAGCAACTGAGTCCAAGATTCCTCAACACCATAGTCTTTCATTACCCATAACTTAAAAGTGGTCACCATCGGACCACGGTATGTGGTATAAAAGCAAAGAGTTCCTCTCAATGCTGAAACACCATGGTCATATGAGGGAGAACCACTGCATATATCCAACATTTGCTTTAGCAACGGTATCTCTACGATAACCTCATTTGACATATTAAATGAAAACATGATAATCTGGATTTGTGACAACCCAAGCCAATGAAATGCCCCGTTTACAAATGCCAAAGAATCCATACCACAATCTGTAAAACCATCCAGACGGCAAATGTCCTTACGATGGTTACCAATTTTTCTCCAGGAACCACTTTTTAGCGCAAGAATTTCAATGCATATTCCCACAGCAGCAGAAACCGCATTCAAGTTAACCACAAGGATCTTATAGTCATCACTAGTCACGTCATATTCCAATCCATATACACCATCCGGCAGTGTAGATTGTGAATTCGTACACTCTGGTAGGGGAAGTAGTATTGATTCTCTTGTGGAGGGGTTCCACAGCAAAAGCTGACGATCGAGTCTATCAGTAACAGTTAGAAGAACCAACCCATCACAACAACAATGCAAAATGCAAGACACTGGTTTACAGTTTGAAGGGCTATCAAGTTTTTCTTCATCGTCAATCACTTGAACCGACGATAAAGAAGAAGAATAGAAGGCAAACAAATTATCATTCTTGCCATTGCAGTATTGGGCAACAAGAAGTTTTTGGGAAGTTTCATCATTCTTGGCATAGTTGAGATGCTTCATCTTAAAGCCAGGATCAGAGATTAATGCATTCCAAAAATTTGAAACACATTTGAATCGAAGAAGAGACTGCACGGGTAACCTGCTGAAGATGTCCATAAATATTTCCTCTTCGAAGTAAAATTCCATGGCCTAGATAGGAAAGAGAAAACAATCAGATACTACTAGACAAAGGCCAACTAACAACAATTAAATTGTAAGTAACACCCTGAACTCACCTCCTGATCAATATCCATTTGCATCTGGTGCTGTGAAGTGTTATTTGAGACGCACTTGCCTGCAATTTAATTTAGAAAATTGTGGCCATTCATACATAACAGAGGAAAAGGCACGAGCAGGCAGCATAGAGGCTGCCTTGGTGGGCCGAGTAAGAGGTATCCAAGAAACACTACAAAGTTGTAAATTTTATCCTTCATATTCAAAGAGGCAACACACACTATAAAGTTGTAAACTTTGTCCTTAAAACATATTCGAAGAGGCAAGAAACACTATAAAGTTGTAATTTTATCCTTAAAAAACATAATTAAAGACAGTGGCATAGCCACCTTGGTGCTAAGGTGGCCAGTCGACCACCCTTTGCCGAAAAATTATATTATGTAAATAAGCTACATTTAACTATTTATGACTAAATATTACGTTTTGAACACCCTTGACACAACAAATGGTGTTAGCTCAGTGGAACAGGGTGTTCAAATTTAACTAAACAACCTAGGATAGGTTGTACATTTTGGGGGGAAAAATCGCTTCTTTAAAGCTTGAACACCCTTAGGAAAATTTCTGGCTACGCCACTGATTAAAGAGGTAACACACACTACAAAGTTGTAAATTTTATCCTTAAAAAACATAATCAAAGAGGCAACACACACTATAAAGTTGTAAATTGAAAGAAATAAAGATACCTTTACAGATTTGATTCAAGTTGTAGGGATAGCATATGGAAAGATCAATCTTTTCTCCTCCTCCTCCATTGCGATTTACCCTTTTACTGTTTCTCTCCTTCTTGTGTATCTTTGGGGCTTCTCTAAATAATTTTCCCACATCGCCCTTGAACTTGTTCAACTTTTGTGTCATTCTTTTTCTATTTCCGAAATTTCTAGGGTCTCTCTCTCGTACTTTGCAGCTGCTATGGGTTCTTTTTATAGAGATGCTGAGTTCCAAGTCCAAATTATACAAGGATTAGTAGTACTTAGTATTATCAAAATAAGTGTTTGATTTATTGTACTTATAAAACTAGAAATAGGATATACTTCCTCTATTTAAAAAGAATAAATTTTTTTGCTTTTCGAGAGTCAAACTAGATGAATTTTGACCAATAATTTAAGATGATTTGATATGGGAAGATTTGCATGTTATAGTACTTTTTGTATAATTTTTTAATATTTAAATTTTTGTTTAAAAATATTAATTTAATATTATCTAATTTAAATTCAAAAATTAGTTAAATTGACTATCGAAAACGAAAAGGTTGATTTTTTTTTAAAGGAAGGAGTATTATTTTAAATATATGTTTATTTTTAAAAACTATAAAGTAATGAGTTTACAATTGTATTATTGGATTTTTTTACTTTCATAGGTTTCTAGAAAAAAAAAAGGTAAATTTGTACTTTTAAAATTATTATGCGCTCACTTAGGTTAATGAAATCAAATCATATACCTCAGTTATCACTTTAAAGGGGTAAGATTTGCTACATTTCGCCCTCCCAAAACTCTATTCGGATAAAACTGAATATGTTGTTATTTTGTCGTTGTAGTATAGAACTAGCATAGCTGTCTTGTTGCTAATTGAGTGGATAAGAGTTCAACAGTGGGTGCGGCAGCTGAGAACTAACATGGCTTCAGCTATATCAGCACTCTCCTCATCATCTATTCTTCTTTCTTCTTCTTCTTCTTCATCTACTTATCTTCCCTTTTCAAGGTGTGTTAATTGGGTTACAGCTTCTTTTTCCTCATATACATCAGTTTCCACTTTGGTTTCTCCCAATTCCTCAAGACATACCAAAAGTAGAAAACCAAGAAACCTCATTTGTTTAGCTGCTGAATACAAATTCCCTGACCCTATTCCTGAATTTGCTGATGCTGTGAGTTCTTCTTTTTATTTATTTTTTTATTTGGGTATTTTTGTATTTCCGAGTGCAGCCTTCCCCGGACTCCGTGTGAACGCGGAATGCCTTGCGCTGGGCTGCCTTTTTGCCCTGTTTGTTAACAAGTTTGGATTGTTCTTGGGTTTTTTGTGGGGTTTTAGGAAACAGAGAAATTCAGGGATCATTTGCTAAAGAAACTTCCAAAGAAGCAAGACGTATATGGAGATTCTGTTGATGAAATTGTTGGTATCTGCACTGAGGTACTAGAACTTTAATACTGTACTGGTATTTATCTTGCTTCTGGCGATTCAAGAATCCTGCATTGTATTTGTTGCCCAAATACAATATATGCCCCTCTTGTTGTTAGATTTTATCGACTACTTATAACAGCTTGTGATAAGTGTTACTGAATTTGCTTCAGCGATTATGGATACTAAATTGGTGAAAAAGATTTCACATAAAGCTCTCTTAGTGAAACAAAACTATGACCTTCTAGTTGGCTCTGGCCTTGATCTAGTGAGCAAGGACTCAGCTTGTGATGTGTCACTTAAGCTTAGGCACATATCATAAGTTTGAACTCTGCCACAGAAAAACTTAGTATTTAGATGGAGACTAGTAGAGGGGTGTCCATTGTCCACCAAGTTTCAAATCGTGCGCCGCTAACCCTTGTGATTTTCCCAGTTATCAAAAATTTTAAAAATAGGACCTTGTTCAAAGGATGACCCGTGTAGCAGGGGCGGATGTAGAGCATTAGGGGCTGGTTCAACGAAACCAGTAGGTTTGACACATACAGTGTACTTGTGTTAAAAAAATCACTAAACATGTATAAAAATTAAGTCGAGAAACCAGTAACTAGCACTTGAAATTACTATCCTAAAATTTAGAACCCATAAGAACCAAATTCTGGATCCGCTTCTACGTGGTAGTCATATTGTTTTGCAAATGGTTATACTCTCTTCAAGTACTTCATTATCCTATTCTGTTTTGCATCCTATTGCAAAACATGCATCCATGGTAGGCATGTTTTGTAATGGTACTGCAGTTGCATATACTCTCTTCAACTACTTCATTATCCTATTGAACCTGAACAGAGCGGAACTGATCCAGAGGATCCATAAGCCCGGCGAAATTTAGAATTGAAGTGTAGTTGCTTAATTGATTGATGTGATCCTCTTTACTAAGTTCTTGACCAAAATGACTTGTCCCAAGTAGCTTTTTAAGTTTGCCATTGCTTCTTTCTTGCTTGAAGCGGCTTGTTTCATGAGCTGAGAGTATACTGAAACAGAAATATGATGGTTCAAATCATTTCTCAAACAGATTCTCAACGACTTTTTGCATGCCGAGTACGGTGGTCCAGGAACACTACTAGTCGTTCCATTCATCGATATGGCAGATACCATAAACGAGAGGGGTTTACCCGGAGGACCGCAGGCTGCGCGTGCTGCAGTCAAATGGGCTCAAGCTCACGTAGACAATGATTGGAAGGAATGGAATAGTGGCAAGAGAAGATAATTTAACAACCAAGATCCGAAGCTACAAGTTTTGACACAATACGATGGGAGGCATGATATTCTGTTGTTCTGTCATGGTGGTTAAGTTTTGATGCATACTGTAAGAGCCGTGATATTTTGTTGTTGTTCATGGTGGGAGGGTAAACTTATGTTCTTTTGCAATAGTGCCTGGTAGAGAATAGGACTAGAAGTTGGAAGATGTTTTAGAGAAATTAGGGTACAAGTTTCTCATTCGCATTATTTGAGGTTGATTTAGGTGTTAATGCTATCCACAATGTGCATGCTATGGGACTATAATATTATGATGCACATTGTTCATCTGTAAACACTGCTACTCTCCCAGCTCAATGATCAAATATTAGCTGTTATACTAAGATATCTGAATAAGATAACATAATGTTCAAGTAACTCCCGCTTGACACGAAACAAATGGAGTTATACTCGATGTTCAAGTAACTCCTGCTTGGCACGAAACAAATGGAGCACAGTCTTCATTACAAATATGTGATCTGGAATCTATTTTATCAACATGTTTATTCACCTTAAAATGGTGTAACAGCAATACCCAATTCCGTCAGCATATAGAAGGAATTTCCTCCAACGGCATGTGAATGAGAAATCTTACATGCAGAAGATGTGACTATTCCCCTCTTTATTCAACCATTAAGATAAAGAGAAACAAACCCGAAGCAAGGCAACAAAAAGGTGCAGACATAGCGCCATGGAAGACATAACAAAGTAAAGCAAGTTATTGGCAGAAGAAAATAGCCATGGAAGAGATCATCAATCCAATCCCCTTTTGATTTCATTAAGCACTCGACAGCTAAAGGTTCAAATGTAGAACTGAATGCGAGTATCTCTAACTACAATGTCAAAGCATCTATTATGAAGAAAGCTTGTGGAACTAACTGGACAGATAGTTATCTTTCTCCCTTGAACGTGTTAACCTTTCATCAATGGCACAAAACAACAGCTGGTGGTCTTCTCACTATTACCAAAAACAGAGGCATCCCCTATGCTCCAAACATGCTTATATCTGGCGTATTAAGAAGTATACTATCGTGAACTACTTATTTACAATTCCAATAATATTTGGGCAGACCAAAAGAAGGTATTGAAACTTCCCTTGCGACAAGACCTCTCCTCCCTTGACACATTGCAGCAGTACTTCACAGAACTGTTCGGCTACGTTCCAGCAACTCTTCCCTATCAATGAAGCGGTCAAGCAAGTCTTGCTCCCTAAGGACTAAACACTCGGTGCTCTTCCCAAACCAGTTATAACGCTTCTTGGCAACGTGATCATAAACAGCATCCCTTAAAGGAGTAGGTACAATCATGAGGGTGCTCAGTGCAGAGTAAGGTAATGGCAGGTGAGCTAGAACCCTTAGTGCAGCTGCAGCAAAAGTAAGATACATTTCACTACAAAGCTTCAACAGAGAATGGGAATATATGCAAATGAATAAAACCGGACCATTCTGGTTCTAGTAAAGAAACAAAGAAAGCAGCATAACTTTTTATTTTACGAGAACACATAGGATCTGCAAAAATGTTGCTACATACACTGGATTTCCACGTACACAAAACAAGCAGGTTAAAACGTTCCATTAGCTGTGTTTGATTAACCAAACCACCTTTTTCATTGCACAAAATAAAAATATACTACATATAGAAATAGAAGGGGGCAGTCAAGCCAATAAACTAGGTGGATTCAACATCCAAATCCAAGCTATCAAATCACTGTAAAAGATTACTGATTCAAGTCTTCTATTAAATGAGAAAAGGAACACATATGGAAGGAGCAGGGACATGATGTCAGCTTATGGTTCTCAATTCCACCCTACTGTCGAATCAAGATGAAAATCAAATCCTCCCCATAACAACATTGATTTCCCAGAAATACCAGTTCAGATCCTATATGCTCTAATTTTCTTTTTGTTTTCTTATATGCACCTTGAAAAAAAAAAAGGCAGCATGATAAACTACAATTTCTATTATATCAGCATGAAACATAATCACAGCAGCTTGACTTCTTTTTCCCCACCACAGCAGCTAGACTTCATGATTGGTAAAGTCGGCCAAAGGACTGGCAGTAGGAGATAGAAGCCTAGCACTTACTATCTCTTTATGCTAGCAGTGAGCTCAAGCACAATACCCCATTAATATCCACAATTACCATAACAGTTAGAGCTCCATATTGATATTTGTCAACAACCTTTTGCTATATAATAAGAATGATTATGTGGCCCATAAGAGGACAACATATGATCACCCAGATGCATTTCATTTACAAGGAAGCCAGACAATACTGGGAATGTCAGATGCTTCTTGGACATTCAAGTGACAACAATCGCAAAGCCTCTACGAGGAGAGAAGACAAATGGATGCAGTAAAGTAGGAGGAACGGTTCTAACCAGTAGATCCTTGATGGTATAAACCCGGGCCTTCAATGAACAAGAAGCGACGAAGAACATCATCTCGATCAACGCCACAGTAGCTCATGTAAGGCTCTGCAGCCTTTGACTGCAAGCAACAGAACTTGATTTTCCTATCTTTGTCAGCTTTAATCACCCATTTCACACCTACATACAAAATGTCAAGAAAATCATTTAACTGAGATGATTACCCTTTCCACTGCTTATGCGGAAGAAGTTTAAGACCTACAGAGTAACCATTTATATGTCATCCAATAAGACATTCAATCAACTGTGCTTCAATCCCAAACTAGTTGGGGTAATGAGAGTTGAGACAGTAGCTTAGCCAGTAACCAGTAAACTTCCCAAGTTCTCATGTTCACCAAAAGCACAAGACATTAGCTTATCCTCAAGTTTTACTATAGTCTAGTTTATCTTTTCCTCCTTCCTTGCAGCCACATACGCTACAAGGAAAGTAAGCAAGCTAGTTTTGCTTGCATTCTCGAAAGGGTAGCTTCTGCCACCTTCCTACCTACTGATATTTTGTGCATGATCATAACATCTCCTATTCCGTCTAATTAGAAATGTCATGCAAAAAGTGATTATGTTCTGTCTCTGTTTCCTTTCAACGAAATAAAGCTGTCATTGATGGCTTAGGAGCTTTGGTCGGGCAGAATTCTCACAGCTCACGTGCTACAGAAGCACAAGATACTTTGCAATTCGATCTCACTGTCAACGATCATGTCATAACGACCACAAAGAAATGCAGAACACGACTGTTAAACTAAACATAGTACTATGTCTTGCTCATAACAAAGGGAAGTCGCAAGCTATTTGCCCCAACACTCCTGCTATACAATACAACACATACACATATCAGTTATCACATAGGTTACACAATACAACATTTCGCGTTTGCAAGTGCGCATCGGATGTTTTATCTCTCGATGATTGAACGGTAACCATTTCACATCAAACGAACATTATTCCCTCCGTTAAATACCGCAGGCAAATTCAAAATTCAAGTTCTCATGTTCACAAGTAAAACATACAAATGGAAAAACTATCAAAATATACATATAATGTATAGTCATGGTTGTACATACCTCAGTAGTAGTAGTAGTAGTAGTTCCTTATGCCTAATTAACATTTCACTTCCAAATCTAAATTAATAATGGCAAATCTAACTAGAAACACAAAAACGCTACCAACAAACACACTCCTATAATCATTTAGAGCTTTCAAGACATCGTGTATTTAATATTGAGTTTAAGTTATACACACCGCCGATGTAAAGGTATTTACACTATCAGGTCATATTTACCCGTTGTAGCAGGTAACATACCTTATTTTCAGAGGTTTTTGGATGATATGATAGTATAAAAGAACTGACAGTATATAAAACTTTAACTCGTAACATTTTACTTCCAAAACTAATCGATGATCGCAAATGTAACTCGAACACATAAAAATCATAGCAACAAACACACTCCTATAATTATTTACAGCTTCCGATACACTTTCCTATTTAACATTTTACTTCCAAAACTAATCAATAACCTAAAATACAACTCGAAACACAAAAACCGTAACAATATTTGTAATCCTGTAATACATTTACAGCTTCCTAAAGATATTTACAGTAAAAATCAACGCAATAAACACGCTACAAACACCGCAATGTACAGCTAATATCACACACACACACACACACAGAGCAAGGAAAATGCGAATAATACCGTTATGACAGAGATGACAAACGCCGTCATAAACAATAACACCAGGCTGTAGCAATTTTGGAGCAGTACCCGTTTTAGAACCCGAACTAATCAAATGATCATCAAGTAACAGATCATTTACACTTAACTCAGCAGCAGAAGCTAAACCACCAGCATTATTATTATTATTATTATTACTAATCGGAAAATTAGAAAAGTTCCGGTAAATCAACGGCGAGGATTTAAATTTGCCGGTCATGAGTAACCGGAAACCGGTTCTTAGCATTGGAATCTTCATTCTTATGGAGTTTCGTGCAGAAGAAGCATTTGAGAATTTTTTTTTTTTAGTTTACTTGAGCTCCAAGTCGGTTTGTTTTGCTTTTATATGATTTGAAATGGAAAGGAAAATAGTGGGACGGGGTATTTGTATACGTGTCGATCATCCAGGGTGGTTGGAAGAACTTATCGGACGGTGGAGGTTTGGTTTGTGTTTTCAAGTGTTCTAGTAAGTTCTATTGCTTTACCATTTCCAAAGGAATTGGAGAGCTATTATTCTAATCTTTGTAGTAACTTTTAAGTATATGCTTTTTTCAAATTTTCGCTTCGATCAAATTAACGAGCGACTACTTTCCTTATTTTAAATATTTTGGCTTAAGACAAAATTACCATTATTAAGTTGAACCTCTAATAAAATCTACATTTTTAACGAATGCAAAGCCCTCATTGACATTCTGATTGTACCATTGTAGTCGCTAGTCACTGGAGGCGAGGTAAAAATTTCGCTCACATGCCACTTTTGCCACTAATATTGGATTTGGAGTCACTTTTTTTATTGATTTAATATAAGAGACCACTTTTTGAAACTTCAATATTTGTGGACTGAAGTTCAAATCTTGTGGGTTGAATTTTATGCATAAATTATGAAGTTCAACTTCAATCCATAAGAGCTGAACTTTTAGGCATAGATGCGTAAACTTCAACCCTTATGGGCTGAAGTTATACTTCAATCCTTGTGGTGGGCTGAAATTGAACTTCAACCCTTGTAGGCTGAACTTGTGTGAAGCTCAACCCACAAAGATTGAAGTTCCAAAAAATGACCTATCATGTAAAACCAATAAAAGAGTGGCCTCAAACCAAAAATCACTGGTAAAAATAGCTATTCGTGCACTTTGCCTAGCCAATTTTTAAGGGTCCCGGCACTCAGGAAAAAATATTACATATATATGTAAATGTATACCTTCAAAATGGATATCGTACTTTTATACTCCCTCCGTCCCAAATAAGTTGACGCCTTCAGCTTCTGCACGCCCATTAAGAAATCAATAAATAAGGTATGTATTTTACTATTCTACCCCTGCTGGCCACATTTCCAATATTAGACTATTAAAGTTTTTTTGAGAAATACTCCTTTATTAAATATGAGCATAGTTGGAAAGAATTGACAAAAAATATCTTGAAATCCTAAAACGTCAACTAATTTAGGACAAATGAATCTTGCTAAAGCGTCAATTAATTTGGAATTGAGGGAGTATTTTACCTGCTATAACTATGTTAAGAAACAGTGGTGCTCCACCCATTCAAGTCTTGGATTCGGCTAGTCATTATGTGTAGTTGTGTACTATATTAGACCCGGGGTTATTTAAATTGTACGCTTTGAACTTTCGTAGAATTCATAGAGTTGCACAAGAAAAGGACTTTTCAGCTAATGCCCCTTGCACGGAGCTCGTGTTGTCTCATATTTTAGTTTGGTCAATTGATTGAGTGAGACCGGTAATCACGAATATATTATATCTTTTATCTTTATATATGTTGACTTAGTTCAAAATTGTGTTTATTTATTTGAAAGGAACTTTTTCTATAAACTCCTCAATTCTTGTCTCCAAGACTCCACTGAAGAGCTCACTTTAATACTCCCTTAAAACTGAATAATGTCGTGCATGAAATGAGCTGATTCAGGGATATGTGAGGATCAGACTATAAGATTTATTGCGACTGTACTCTAATTTCCCATTCTTCTCCATACATCCTTCTCATCAATTATACGGGGTTGGATGACTTGACTTCAACATAAGAACGTTTCACAGTTCAATGAATCTTCCACTTATTTGATCTACTCGTTAAGACGTTATATTTGGTTAAACAGATATATAACCTTACAGGTGACAGATGATTTGCACAAATAATTTCCACGAGTCTTTCTTGAGAATCTGGGGAAATTAAGCCCACATCCAATAACATTTACATAATTCCTAATTGCAATAAGATTAATCCAAAAGTGGACACTAAAATCAGTGAAATCACTACTAAGTGAATCCACTAGTTTCATAGCACAAACCTTTTTTTTTAGGTTGGAAGTAGTACTGGCAAAATAATATATCGACCCTCAAAGAATCAAAAGTTTGCCAAGAACTGGACCTAGTGGTTAGCGCGTAGACATCCTCGTCTGTACCATTACCACATTTCTGCCATTTACTCTTCGTTCCTTTGTCATTTCTCTATTTCCTCCTGAATAATACCCTCTGCATTAACAGATGTAGTTAGATGAAAACATTGAAACGACCAACTCCAAGTCTACAAGAAAGTTTTAAGTCTCACCGCCAAGTTCAACAGCCAAGTTTGCCTGCTGATCCGCATCAGAGTTTGATTCCTGTTAAAGAGAGTAAGAAACAAGTTAAATTTCCACACATCAGCAAGGACAAGATTTCGATATGAAAAGGACCATGACGGCTGTATGTAGTTTCTGTGCTACTGTAGAAAAGGCTTGTGACGGTTATAGTGATGGAACATGTTTATAAGTTAAATTGTGCAAAAGAAAGAAGTGAAGGATTTCATAGAATTACCCGAAGGACATGCATGATGCGGAAAGAAAGAAACCTATCCTTCAGTTGTTTCGCCTGCTCAAACACCGCAGCAATATTTGCATTTTTAACCTTCCACAGACCTTGGATCTGTTTGAAAAATTACACTTGTATGAAGTAAAATATCAAAGGGATTAAAAGAGAAAACAGGAAACCATAAACTAAAACTAAGGACGGATGACAACTAGTAATAACCAAAAGAACTTCTCAACAGATGAACTTTACAGCTGGAGTGAAGCATTAAGGAAAAGATGACTAAGCAGTAAGTTTCAACTTTCCACTGATATAATTATATAAATGAGACTTCTTTTCTTGGTTCTACATTTTGACTCTCTTGGACTTTTACAGTAGGAAATATCTACCTCTTCCAGAATTTTTCCTATTTTGCCTTTCACCCCATGTTCCAATAGTATTATTGCTAAAGCATAAAACTATTACTAATCTAGATAATATTTGTCAAGATAGCCCATTTCTTCAGAAATATATATTGTCTTGCACTTAGACCGCACGTGAATTGAAAGTGGTAGCTGACCTACCTATAAACTTATTTTCCAGACAAGAACTGATTTACTAATTATCAAAGTTATCAGATTTTTCTTTCTTCTCTAACCAGTGTTCAGTTAGTTTGAAAGGAAATTATGACTACAATATGCCAGAGGTGTTAGATTTCCTCATCTCATATCGACGAAAATTACAAGGCACAAGAGACTTGAGGAAATGACACCTGTATTCAGCATGAATAACTTCAAGAAGTAATGAACAGAGTAAAAAATATTAGATAGCTCACTACCAACTTCCTGGACCTTTTGGATAGGCAAAACACTCCATAGATCCAGCTAAAAGATTGAATAGTTTAGTAAAACGTTACTGAAAGTACAGCACAAGGTGAGAAGTTTTAATACTGCAGTGCATCATAAAAGAAAACAACTCTCAAGCAAGGGAAAGGAAAAATACATGACTGAGTATATGATATAGAAAACAAACCTGCATACAAACAAGCTTGGAGTCACCCTGAACGCGAATACTTGTGAACCCTTTGCTAAGTGCATATTTCAGACCCAAAATAAAGCCCCTGTATTCAGCATGGTTGCTTGTTGCCGTTCCTAAACCTTCACGTAGCCTGCACGTCTATTAGAGGGAAGGTTGTAAATAAAAATAGGACAAATCGAAAACAGAAGTACAATTCCAAAGTTAGTGATTAGTACCAAACTTCCATCATCAGACCGTATAACAGCTCCTGCACCAGCTGGTCCAGGATTTCCTTTTGAAGAACCATCGAATTCAAGAGTACAAGATCGTTGCTGAGGATAACAAGGATCAGCTTTTTGTACCTTAACAACACAAACCATCAAGAAAAATAATAAGATCTCAGCCTGAATGCCTGATAGTTGGCCACAACGATTCAGTTTTCACAGTTAATATGTAAAAAAATAGGATTTTTGCTCCTGGCAACCTTCCATCAAGTATAAAGTCATTTTGCTTTGACAGCTACATATATAGTAAATCATTTATGTTTATAAATTAGCCATCATCTTAACAGCCACTCACACTAGATGGCAGAGCTAGAACTTGGTCACCCTTATGATGTTCTAACTTGACATGCTTTCTTATGGAATCATTTGAAATAACTGCTGATCCAACAGCATCCTGCAAATGATGATGCCAATAAACAAAGCAGTTTCCACAACAGTGCGAAGTCAAACACATTTTATCAAGGCAAAAATGTAACTGATCAGCATTCAACTATTTTAAGCCAATATACATAAACATCTTTGCGAAGCAGAACACAACAACAACCAACTACGCCTCAATCCCAAACAAGTTGTGGCAGGTAGCAGAACACAATACTGGGTATAAAACCAATGGTTGCAACTCTATGTACTGTATGTACAGTAAGACGCTGCAACTCATCCAATCATTTGCATAAACACCATTAAGATCGATGTTCTATTTACCTATAGGCAGTAACATCTCTCTTTGATACTCAATGCAGACTTCCTACAAAATACTAAGTCTTTCCTTTCCTGAGAAAAAAGAATACGCTCCAAGCGAGCACATACCAATATTCACCCAGAAACGCTGACTGATGCTCCAATAAAAAGTACAAGATCCCCCATCTAGTCATTGAAGTTACAGCACATACCAACATTCAAGAAATTAGTACAGCTCTCAAGTTCGTCCTAAATAACGTTGAACTCATGCAATAGAGAATCTGCAAAATCTGTAATTCTGCCTTGCCTCACTGGCTTGGCGCAAGCTTCTATAAAATCTTTGACTACTTATAAAAAAGACATTGAACTTATTATATTAAAAGTTTTATCAAAGATTTTGGGGATGACTTGTGAATCAAACGTCACTTCCACCTCTGACTAATGAGATGCATCATTAAATAAAATAAAGGAAAGAACAACAGACATCAACCATTTTGCTCAATCAAGGCACGAGCATACTACGCATATCTCAGGCCATCAAACATATCAGGTTGATCCAATTCTAAATTTAGCACGTAGGTCAATGCAATGGTGACAAACAAGAGGAGACACAAACAAAGTTAATTAAACTTCTGTGAAGACATATATTTTGTCTTTATCACCCTTTTACAGAGGTACTTCTTGGAAGAAGCATGTACACGTAATAGTCAAGCTCCTTTCTTTGTTTCTGAAGCTTCTCATTGTGAGAACTTTTCTTTTACATGCATGGCAAAGACACCATTTACCCCAAATAGTATTTTTTGAACCTAACCTGCATCACTAGGCTATGCTATCGGAATAGGTTCTCAGGAGTATGCTGTTCCTAGTACTTATCAACCCCTTATGACATGACCATCGTGCCTCTTAAAAACTGGGCTACCCAGACATAATAGAAAGATCCCTAGAATTATTGTCTGACTAATAAGAACTAAATTTTAACTTGTGGACCAACTTTTGAGAGAAATGGCTTCCAATTGAATAAGTGACAACATCCTGTAAGCTGTTAAACCATTATTATGGCATCTCAAGGAATATTATAGAAAGAAATCGATAAACTTGAAGATCATGCAAGCATATAAAAGCAAGTACACTGAGTTCCATAGGAACCAGACAAAGTTTGGAAAATGATTGGAAAAGTATATAAACTTGGATTGTAGAGTAAAGTGAAAACAACTTCAGAAGCAATTGCCACAAACCCTGGTAGAGTTTTCCACAGAAAAACCATTTACAGCCTTAACTTACCGCATATTCTGACCACATTGCTTCCTGTGACCTCTTCTTCGGCAAATGATCAGATGTTCCACTTTTTGAAGAAGAAGGTTGCTGCAAACAATGAAATGCTAATAAAGCTGCCTGACCAGCTATTAAAGTAAACGCGGGCGAAGGAATATATAGCATTTTCTGGGTACTGCGACTTTATGATAACTATCAGCAACTTCCTCTAAAACAAGATTGCAGGGAGAGCGTGAACCATAGATGGAAAGAGATAAACAAAGAGAAGAATCAGAGAGTACCATATAGAGATTAGAGAGGCAAGGATTTTTTTTTAATTGATCTTATTAACTATAGTGTGGATATGAACATGGGCAGTAGTAAAATTGAATGGGCCGAGTAAAGTACTACTGATACTGTATCATTTGTCTTAGATAATCCTTATTATACAATGTAGAGGAAACAGAAAGAAGTATGTATACCATGCAAGATATTTCAAGAAGCTCTCTCGGTTTTTCCTTGTACCAGTACTTAAGAGGTGAGGGTGTTGTACTAAAACTGTAAACCTTTTCTTTACTTGGGAGATAAGTGTGTTACAAAGTTTTCTGTTCCATCTATGACATAAAAGTACAACCCAAGTTTTAAAGTTGCAAAAAATTCTTCCAATCCAGTCATCATGATTGGATAATTCATATTTTTTAAAAGGCAAAGTTTTCAACATGGCTCTCTAGCCAGAAGACACAAACTGAGCCAGGCACCTCATGTTTTACTTCCAGAGATCAGCTGCACTCATATATGACATTTCCAGCCTCCTTAGCTAATTGCTTTTACATTATTTGGGATTCTTGGAGGGTCATATAAACTGAATAATTAAGTTGCAAAATATATCCTAATGAGCAAGCCTCACAACCTCTTTCTCAGAGAAAGGAAATATGAATATGAACCTCCTTGTCAAATGTTTCGAAATCAAAAATAGATTAATCCAAGAGAACTGCACACAAGGAATACCTGAAAAGGGCATGGTACTAGAGTCCCAAAGAGATCTTCGGTAAGATCTGCTGCTCTGACAGAGTAGAGAGCATTTTTAAGCCCACAAGAGAGAAGATACTCTTCCGTATCTTTAGGCATGGAGTAGCCTTTGTACACGCTAACAGGGGGATCACATATCTGCCAGAAAAAGAAGAGGAAGAAAAAACAACTCATTATATCAGTGCACGTCTGGAAAATTCATTGTGAAGACATCTCTCTCTCTCTTTTTTTTTTTTTTTTTAATAAGTCTGAAGAGGCAGAGATATCCAAACAACATGGAGAAGGCATGTTTGCAGAATGAGATCAGAAACAAACTTTCTAAGTGGAAGATAAACAATTAGTTCTTTCTTTGTGTTCTCCAAATCTTCACATATATTGTTTACAACTACAATGAGACAAAAGAATAACATATAGTAGACATAATTGCTTTCAGTACCCTCCTCCGATTAGGGAATTCCAGGAAAACTGCCACTCGTTTAGCGTGCTTACAGTTTCTTGCTGTCATAGTTAGTAAAAAAGATCAATCTTATTAGCACACAAGGTTCTGACTATTGCGCTGAGTCTACCAATGTCAATTATTTATCAAGAAAATGTACAGGTAATTCAGTACATATTGTGTCAATATCTTCGGATGAATGGTATTCTCTTTATGTCTTTGCTCGGGATCACAAGTCATCTACAAACAACAGAAGGATTCAAACAAGAGATTAATAAGTGACAGAAATAACAGTAGTTACCGATGATCCGACTTGAGTCTGGCAATCACTCAGGTTTTTGTAGACTCCAACCAGATCTCCTTTCCTAACAACAAAGAAACCATTCTCTTCCTTCATTACTGGAGTAGAATCAGAACTCTGTGACTGAGAACTATCTTCACTGTGCTTTTTAGATGAATAGCAGCGAACACAAACTTTTTTTAAATACGAGATGGAATCAACTTTTCTAATTCTAGCATGACCGAAGCTTGTCTTCCATGAAAGAGCTGAAAATCCGCAGATTGAAGGCTTCCCGACAAGATGGCTAGTCCTTGATAATATTGCAGTAGAACATGCGTGAAACAAGCTATTCATTACCCAGGACTTCACTCAGACTCCACCAGTTTCTGCGAAACCAAAAGAAAAAGGAAAAAGCTCTATATTTATTAATTCAACTAATGAGCAGTTCCAAGATTAGAAGTTGCAACTCCAAAAAAAGTCGACGAATCAAGAGGAAAAAACTGTAAAGGTAACTAATAGACTATCCAAAAGTCAAAAATGATACATGAACAAAGAATTCTTTCATTAAAGAATACATATGTGTATGTGTGTGATTTCCCTAAACCTTTCTGACGAAAGAAACTTATTCTTCATTCGCTCTTTACTTTCTTCAGCTACTATAGACACAACATTACCAAGTTAACATTTCTCTACTTAACAAATCCAATTAAGTGAATTACCTTATCAAAACAAAAGGAAAAAAAAAACAAAAAAATCCATTTATGTGAAACTATACTTTGAACTCAACCAAGTTCACAATTGAATATAAAAACCAAATTACTCATTTTCCGCTTATTCTCTAGTACAACATCAACAACAACGACAACATACCCCGTGTAATCTCACAAATGGGAGTCTGGGGAGGGTGGGTTGTACGCAGACCTCACCCATATCTTGTCGCTTATTTTCTAGTCCCGAAATAAAAGATATAAATTTTCCCCTTTTGCATCAACTAAAAAAAGGCTAAACTTTTCATTTCTTTTATGACTTTATTAATTCATAACAACACAGACCAAAACACAGCTTAATTAACAAACATACTATGGGGGCTTTTTTTCTTACCTCAGCCCTAAAAATCCAAACTTTAAGCTAAAAAAGCTACAAAAATATTTTCTTTCACATGTTTCCACATTCATATTAACAAACAACTTCAAGACTAGAACTTTCAAATACCATAATAAAAGTAGTATTCACAAAATCTAAAAAAGATTAAATTTTTTACTAAATTAGACCCTAAATTTGGAAAAATAACAAGATGGGTCATCATAAATCTAAGGTTTTAACAAGTAGAGAAACACATACCCTTTAATTACTAGTAAGCCCATGAAGCATGAACAAGAAAGCCATGGAAAAAGAGTGTAAGAGTGAGAGATATGGGGGTGGGTGGTAGGGGGTAGGGGGGAGAATTAGGGTATGGGTGAGTAGGAGTGAGAGAAGGTATGGGTGGGTAGGTGGTGGGTAGTGGGGTAGGTGGGTGGGGTTTAATTATAGGGGGGTGGGTAGGTGTAACTTTTCAGCAACAGTACTTGTACGGTTTTTTCTTTTCTTTTTTCCTTTTTTTTTTTTTTTTTTTTGAGTTGGGGTTTGCTGGTTAACCGATTGGATCAATTGTCATTCCGGTTCATTTCTTTTCCTTTCCATCATTTGCACTGTCCCGATTGATTTTAGAGTCCCATCACATAAAATCGACTAATTTAGATTCGTGGCGTGAAAATTTTACTACTTTCTATGAAATCATTTTACTATATTAATTTCAAATTTAAATAAATACATCTTATAACTATATTCATATCTTATAGTTGCAGTGGTTCGGATATATGATCAAGATTAGTAGTGGATAAGATGCGAGAATCGAGAATATGATTGTTCGATCATGTATAAAGGAAGAATGTTTTTGTAAGAAGGCGCGAGGGGTTGGCAGTGCTAAGTCTACAGAGAGGTAAAGGTAGACATAAGAATAATTGGGGCGAGGTGATTAGACAGGACATGACTCACCTACAGATCACCGAGGACATGACCCTAGATAAAAAGCGTGGAAGTTGAAGATTATGGTAGAAGGTTAAATATAAGTCTAGCAATGTCGGTCATATTAGCATGTGTAATAATCTTATGCATGTTTTTATCATATTTTACGTCTTTATTGTTATCGTTGTTTTCTGTTTACTTCTGTTATCGAAGCTCACATATCAGTATTTCCTTTATCTTGATATTTTCATCTTTTTCTTTCAAATATATTTTTAATTATTTTTCTTTAGCCGAAGTCTATCGAAAACAGCCTCTCCACTCTTGTAGGAGTATGATTTACGTACATCTCACCTTCCCCAAACTCATTTATGATATAACATGAATCAAGATAAACTTAAATAAAATGACATAATTTCAAGTTATAGCAAATAAAACAAGGAAAAATTATATTTACAAAAAGCTCCAACTATATATATATATTTAGCCCATCCTTTTTAAAATTATCCTAAACAAACAACTAACCACATCTTATAACTTTTGTAGCCCTCCCCTTGTAGGGTGTGTAGCTGCTTCTTTTTCTTCTTCTTCTTCTTCTTTTTCTTCTTCCCTTTTCTTTCACCACCACTCCCGCCCTTCCCTCCGACTACCGCTGCCCCGACCACCCGCAGCCTCCCCCGTCTCAGATCTGTGCCTCCCACCGTCCCTGCTACTCTGGCGAAGCAACAGTGGTGCTCCGATAAAGCTGCGCTGCTGCTCCGGAAAAACAGCCGCTTTCACAGATCGTCGCTGATCCGGTGCACTGGTTTGCTGCTCCCTTCCCATATCTGCTCAGGTGCATTGATCATCGCTGCTCCAGTGCAGACTGGTTCGGAGCTTCGGCGCCATTTCCCGTCTAGGCACTGCTGGTTTGTTGATGCGCCACCAGATCTGCTTAGTGGCAGATTTTCTTTTATTTTATTTTTTGGTTGGAAGATTATGTATACATAATTTTATTTTATTAAAGTATGTATACAGTGCAAAAAAATGTGTGTATACACAAAATATAACTGAAAAAGTGAGTGCATATATTGTATATAATTGACAAATCTGACCATATACACCACAAAATTGGATGTAAACACTGTGTATACGTGACGAGATAATTTGTATACACTATGCTGTCGTTTGTATACATTGTGTATTAGTTTTGTGTATACTGACTACAAAAGTACGGGCTAGTCAAAAGTCACTAAAGAGGAGTTGACTAGCTGCTTTGGTAATTATACCATAAAACCCAAAATCCGGTTAGGCCGGGCGGGCACCCGACATCTTCCCCTAGACCCGTCGGGCGAACCCTTACCAATTAAATTAGGAAAATAAATATAATAATTCATAAATAAGGACAAGACTTTAAAAAAAAATACAGAGATACTGATACCTCTAAGCTGTACAAAAGAAATTACAGCTGACTACCTAGTATACTAGGTTTAGGACTATCCAGACCAGACATCTAAGAGTACAAAAGAAGACAAATACCTCCTGAAGGGAGCAAACTGCAACTGAAATGATAACCAATAAACTGGTGGCCATCCGAAATAAAAGCTGGCTCACCCTTGTTTGTGGTTGTTTCTTGTCTATCTATTTCGTTTCGGCAGGTTCGCTCCAGGATTGAGTTCGCCACGTTGTGAAGGAGCGTGAAGTTAATAAAATTTCACAATTCTAATTTTAATTCAAATATTTAAAATAATCGTGTTTTTTAATTTAAAATAGATAGCACTAATTTTAGCAAAGTTCACACAAGTATAATGATCTTAGAGCACTGTTTAAAATTTGTCACCATGTAAAAGTTTTGTGCAAAACTAGTTTAACTTTCAATTTTATCGACGAGGCAACAATTTGTCTTAAGATTTGGTCGAATTAACAGAAGTTTGATTGTTTATAGTTTTTGATCAACAACAACATATAATGTGATATCCATCAAGGTGGAGAAATTATTTTTGACTGAACATCGGCTAACTAAATTTTTTGTCAAATGTCAAAATTCTTCTATAAGTTTTAGACCGTGACCCAAGTGTTGCCGATTTCGTAAAACTTGTGAACAAAACAAACTTTTGTCTATTTGATAAAAACTTGTGATGAGATTATTCACCATTTTTGTCACGTCCAATAAAACTTGATTTTTTTTGCAAATTACCTAATTACAAAATTGCCTAGAAATTGTAGGCATAATATTTGTTTTTCCTACCAATAAATATACATTGGGCATAAAACAAACCCCCAAATAAACTCCGCCAATTTTCCACTACCCACAACCACCATTCACCACCACCGGAAAATCAAGAATGGCACCAAAATCCGAATCACAAACCCAACTTTCCGATCCATCAAATGACTATTCCATCGACCCATTATTCCACATCCTCCGTATAGTCCCTTTCTCCTTTTTAAAACCACCAAAGCTCCGTTTAAAGCTCCCCACAATCACCCTCCCCAGCCCCATGACAGTCTACGGACTGATCCTCTTAACTTACTTTATGGTAGTTTCCGGTATCGTTTACGATGTTATCGTTGAGCCACCGGGTATAGGATCAACACAGGACAGGTTTACTGGTGCAGTTAAACCTGTTGTTTTCTTGCCTGGTAGAGTAAATGGTCAGTATATTATCGAAGGACTGAGTAGTGGATTCATGTTTGTACTTGGTGGTGTTGGCATTGTGCTTTTGGATCTTGCTGTTGATAAGAATCGAGCTAAGAGTGTTAAGGTTTCGTTTGCTTCAGCTGGGATTGGTTTTGTTGTTATGTCTTATGTTATGAGTATGCTTTTTATTCGTATCAAGATCCCCGCTTATCTTCGTTGAATGATTACTATTTTGATAATATCATAGGAGTTTTTATGAAGGGATTTAGAAGTTGATTTCGGTATTTTTGGATTTTGATAGAGTTGGATTATGAAATGTATGACATCATGGATCTTATGAATTCATCTGGTAGAATACTGTTGCTTTTGCTTATGTTATGACTATGTTGTTTATCTAGTTTATGTTTGCTGCAATATGTTCTCTTAATGAGACTGATATGTAATGCTGTTGCAGGAGGAGTAAGCTTAGTTGATTTCGGTATTTTTGGGTTGTGAAATGTATGTAATTTTGGATCTTTGAATGCGTGGTAGGAAACTGTTGCTAGATGGATGTATTTCAGCTATAGGTTGTCGTTGTTCTGTAGGATCACATGAATAATAAAATCTGTCGAGTTTTGAATATCTGAGGCATTTGTGTTGAATTGCAACGAAGGCACCTTATATGGAATTTTTATTCATCTGATGAACTTATCACTTTTAAGTGTTAATCTCAAATTAGATAGGGCGAACTATATGAATGTCCATTCTGCTTTACTGAGATCCATTTCACTCCATATCAAATGGATAGACTTTTAGGTGAAGGGGTTTCTAAAATGTTAGAACTGCTGGGCTTTCTCTGCTCAATCATCTGATGAAATGATGGAGCCACATATCGAAAGGATGGAGTAATGAGATGGAAAAGTGATTTTTTACTTTTTGTGGAGTTAAAAGTCTCTTCTCTTGGTCCTGTTGCCTGAGAAGTTGAAGATGGTATACCTTCACCCATGGTAATTGTGGTTGGTTTCTATTGATCCGCTTTTATTTCTTTAGTTGATAGGACGCTTTATTGCCAGTATCGGAGTTTTTCCTGAATGCTCTTTCCTCTAGGTGTTTCAGTGAGTCCTGGTTTTATTTTGGCTCCCGTGTCAACTCCCATGTGAGCAAAGGAAGATTGTACATTTTATGTTTGGGTTCTCCTTTTAAGTCATCGTATCAGTTCACGATGTACTTATAAGTTTTATCTTTGGTGGAGCACCTTTGCCGATCTCTTCTTAGCTCAATACTAAATGCGAGATCTCCTTATTTTGAGGTTTGGACCATGGAGTTCTCATAATGCTTTCAGCTCTTTCCTTTCCATGTCCTGCTTTGCTTGTATGAATAACCAGTAGAGGATGACAATGGTAATCCAATTATCGTCCAGCATGGTTTAGGTGCATGGTGATTGAGACATATAACCGCTACTAGTTGGTTGTTTATTTTCGCTTCGAAAGTAAACACTTCCTGAATGAATCCTGATAGCATTTAGAAAAGATCATCTTGATTTCTGTTCTCCTGGGTCAGAGTTCTTTTTTATTCTTGCAGAAGTTGGGCCCTAGTTGGTGAATATTTGAGATATGCATCATTGGATCATTCATTTAGTCTTTAACATAGCTGGTATCGTAGAGTTTCTGAACCCCGGTTCAATCAGTCCCCAAACTTGCATTTGTTCTTATTTCACTTAGATCCCTGATTCTCTACCTTGTGTAGTCATTCTGTTTCTCTGGAAATCATCCCGCATCCTTACTACTTGTTATTTCACTCAAACCTGTTCTGATGAGTGATGAAAAACTTTCCATGAATTCCTACTTCTCGAATAGCTGACTCATTTATGCCATCACTGCTTAATGCTGTCTTATGATCTCACTGTTCTGAATTAATATTCTTAGATCTCTCTTATTGGAGGGAACAAAGGGAGCAAGATTGCTTGTTCTAAAACGTCAGAGATGTGTGATAAACTGAACGTAACACTCTAGTTACTGCTAAATGAAGGTTGTTACCTGGAGGTGGACCAAAGCCAGTCTGATGGCTTGTGGAACGTATTAATCTTTTCATCTGCCTTTTGCGTAGTCTTCCAATTATACGCATTACCTTTCTTTACTTGCATGCTATATATAGTCTTCACTACTGAATTCGCTCTAGTGGAAGTTAAGCCTCCATCTAGAGCTGCAACTTTTGATTGTTCTGGACTATTAGCCGTTCTAACTGCTGTTGGAAGATGCAAATTGAGGCTTTTAGAAGCTCAGGGCTGTGCTCTTGGAAGATTCACCAAGGCTTGTTCAGTTCTTCCAATTTGCAGGGGCTATGGTATTCCAATAATTCCTGTGAAGTGTGATAAAAAATAGATATCGAATTACTAGTGGACATCAAGGCCTTGCAGGAGGTTGATATCGAATTACTAGTGGACATCAAGGCCTTGCAGGAGATTGACAATTTTTGATAGGATACACATTCTGGACTCACGTATTGGAGTCAATTTTGGATAGGATACGCGTTTTGGATTCACGTATTGGAGTTGTATAGGTAGATATGCACCCTCAAGTGCTGACTGGTATCTTCCTGAAATTTTGAAGTTTCTTCGGTTAACGCAAAAGTTGGATGTTTTAAAAGTTGGGTTTGATTGCACGAAATTTAGAGTCATCTTAACCTTTGCAATTGCAGTTTTAGCCAGTTGAAATTCAATTACTTAAGTCCGCAATGTTGAATACACTTCTGTGAATTAATAAGCGTGTGCAAGTCATGGAAAGAAGAATCTAGGACACAATGGATCAATCTAAATGATGCCAAAACAAACATTGTAGCACCTGGCTTTCTCTAAGGCAACCAAATACATCCATAGGCATAAACACGTTGAAAAATAAGAAGAGTTGCTTTCCCACGTTAAAGGCTCGCTGTCTACTTCCTTTACTTGATTTAGATACTGATTACAAACAAGAAATCAAGAAACCTAAACTTAATAGTGATGTAAATAAATCTACAAAAAACTGAACAACTGGTAAGACTTGGACTAGCAAACACCGATTGTAACAACAATAAACCCTGCTTCGATTCTACAGAAATGTGAATATGGGCAACTATTGGCTTTGTTCTTTCACAGTCAAGACCGTATCTTTTTGTGCATATTTGGATAAAACTCCACTGAGTAAACTTTTCTCCTTCATCTTCAACCTGCATGATGTTGCAGCAGCTTGTAAGTAAAACTAAAGCAAGCTGTGAAATATAAGTGCAAAAGAATGTTAAAATCATGAGCTTATAGCTTACTTTCGTGCAGATCCTGGAACATTCAATGTTGAGACTTTCACTTTCTTTTGCTTAGGCTTTTTCTTCTTCTCCTTTGCTTGGACTTCCTTTTCTTGATCTGAGGAATAAGACTCTTCTCTAACATCCTGCTCATCACCCGAAGAGGACTCTTCAGAGGAAATTTCTGAATTTTCTAAGTCATCCTTTGTATACGCTGATAAATCCACCATCTCTGCAACATCTTGGTCAGTAGAGATGTTTTCCTCAGAATCCGAGGAAAGGAGATCCATGTCGGTATCATCATCCAGGTCTCCGTGCAGCTCAGGTGTTACTTGTTCAGGAGCATACTTAATTTTATCAACTGACTGTATCTTTGTGGAATTGGATGATCCGGGAGATATCATCTCATACTTTATTTGCTTTTGAACTTTACCAAAATCTATACTTTGTCCAGAAAACATTTGCACAAACCTACAATAGAAGCAAAGTATGCGAAGGTAAAGATTACTAGGCTCCTGTCTAATTATTCAAACAAATACCAAACATATATTGTAAGGTAATACTACCTAATACACATATAGAATCACACAAGATTCGACTAACCTGTGATCTTTATCATATCTATAAAATTTTGCGAGAAACAAAATTCAGAAGAATTCTTATATTACCCCGAGTGGCTATAAAAAGAATTTCATTGTTTCAACTTCAACTTGAAATATTATGTGCAAAATCAATCTGTGTTTTACCATTTGGTTCATCATTTCAACTTTAACTTGAAATAGAGATTTGATATTGAAAAACTGATTTGTCAAGTGTTTTAAGTGGAATAATGGTTTTCACTCACAAAATTTATCAACTTTCTTTTCCAAGTGAAATTTATGTCAAACACAACTGTTAACTTTCAAATACTCTTTCAACATCAATTTTTAACACTCTTTTCTATTTTCAACTTCAAATTCAGATACTCTTATTTTTCCAGACCAAATATTGTCCAAACACCTATCCATGTTACAAAGCTTCACCCTTCTCATTTCTTAACGTATAACCACAAACAACAAAATGAAAGAGCAAGACCAAGAGAGAATCGATGTATAAATTCCAATTCTAAAGCATTACCTTTTTGCGTCATCCTCATACTTGAACTCAACATAGGCCAAGCCTTTGCAAATAGGATTCCTGGTCTTCTTGTTCCCAGTTGTGACTGGGATTATGTTAACTAGTCCAGGAACTCCTTTGAAAGCCACTCTTAGATCTTTATCAATGTTCATTTTCTTAGGAAGATTGACCAAGCGCACACGGAATCCATCCTTAACTTCTGTAGAAACTGTAGTAACTTAAGTGAAATACTACCACACTAATAACATGGTAGGAACCAAAGTTATTGCAAAATGTTAAAAGTACAATTAAAATGAGTAGCAGATGAAGAAGTCATTGAAGCTCATGAGGTCATTACTTTGTCCTCCAAACTCCTGTCCCACACTAAACATTCAGAAATAACACTCCTGCATCAATGAACTAGTTACACCTGTTTGATTCCACAACTTTCATAATTTTAGTTCAAAACTCTAGCTCAAATATCTTACTTATCTCAGAATATGTCAAATTTCAATCCTGATATGTTTTAGTGGTTTCCACATGTTGCTTAGAGTTAAGAATGAAAAATTAAGGAGAAACAACAGGGAGTTAAAATGGGCAAAAGGGATTAAAGATAAGATGCACCAAAATATTTTGTGTATTTACTATTATGTGAGGCATTCTCCGTTTCAACCTTTAGGTGGTTTAAAAGCTTAAATATGTGAGATACTTCTTTACCACTTGACCTAAGGCTTAATTGCCAAGAGTCTAAATCATAATAGACTCAACAAAGGTGTATTAGATTGTTAAACAGACGGTTTGCTAGTGGGGGAGCGAATACTTTGACCAATTTCTCGCAGAAAAGTAGTTATTGTAATTTCAATTAAGACAAATATTTAAGTTTTAAAAGTACCCATACTTCTAAGTAAGAAGTTTGTCAGAGCAATTACGATATCGGTATAATATGACTTTTGACTATGCTAATAGGTATCACAATGCTCAGCTCAACTCTTATTAAGCCCTTAATGTGATAAGAGATTCATTCTCAAGGGCAACTAACTATGCACATACACGTTAACTTTTTATCGTTTGGATAACCGAGAAATTCGAAGGCCAGTAACACACGGTCCGAAACTCATGATGGCTCGTCCCTTTTGCCCGTCCCCACTTTAAATACCAGACGTTGTCTGCGGAAGGGTCCAAATCTTCCGACATGCACCTAACCTATCCATCACGACATCATTTGCGCTCTTACCACTAGACCTAAGCCGTGGGGGAATTCTCACTCAGCTCTAATCAAGGCTTTAATGTGATAAAAGATTCATTCCCAAGGACAACTAACTATGCACAAATACATAACTTGTTCACTATTTCCCATCAATTCAATTGCATTCCTAGATAATTTGATCAACAAAAGCTCATAATAAAACACAGCCCGGTGCATAAAGCATCCCGCATTCACACAGTCTTGGAAATGGCTGCACCCCAAAGGGTGTGATGTATGCAGCTAACCTGATGCAAGCTCATAATAAATACTATAAAAGATATTTACAAAACACAAATTTTCAAAAGCACTTACCTTTATTCTGTTTCTCTTTGGAATTTGCTTTAACAGGATTATTCTTGAGCTTATTAATATTAACTAGCTGAGCTTTTTTACTCTGCTCAATTTCTTCCATCAACTTATCTTCAATTACAGTATCATACACCTTATCTACTCCAAATCCACTTGGCTTATTCTCTAACCATTTCTTCATATTCCTTAATGGTATTATCACCTCATCCTCCTCCTCATCATCATCCACATCATCATCATCATCATCCACTAATAAATCATCCAACTCATCATCATCAAATTCATCATCATTTTCATCATCAAGATTGCTTTTTTCTTCACCCTTTACAGCAAAAATGCATACTCCACTTCTTTTAGAATGAATGCTTTGATGGGTCAGTTTATTTGAGGGAAAAAACAAATGGGGTTGATGAATCTTGGAAAAATTTGGATAAAAATGTGAACTTTGGTTATTATTATTAAAGGCACAACATTGGGGTTGCCTTGGAAAATTTCCTAGGCTAAGCATTTCTACAATGAAGATAAAGTTTCTTTTTTTCGTGTTCTTGTTGGTTTATCAGTTATCAGTTAAAGCTTTTTACAATTATTAAGATAGGGGATTTATCAGAGGTTTTAGGGGAAGAAGTAGAAGATTACAAGATTTTGTGGACTTCAGTGATTAGTATTGAATTTGGAGGGGAAGTGTACAAATAGCCTATATTTACAGTTGTTTTACAGTTTCAGTCATTTTTGGGCGCAAGGCTGGCTGTTTTGCCTCTGTTCAGACCGTCGGTTGAAGTTTAAGTCTGATTAAGCTAACTTCATCCTCTTTTGATATCAAGTTGAAATTTACTATCTTTTCTTTTTTGCTAAAATTCAAACTAAATGTTTGAATTTGGTTCAAAGTTGAGCCAAAGTTTACATTTCAGTCTGAATTTGACTCATTTTTGGACAATTTTTTTTACATTGAATGAACCTCCAACGATGAGCCGAAGTTAAATGCATAACTTTAACCTTGATGGTTTGATTTTAATAGTAAAAATTTCGTGCAGAAGCCTGTTTGGCGCGCGTTAATTGATTTGTAGCCGTCAAAAACAAATTCGCTGAGAAATAGCCACCTCCGGACAAATTCCAGTATAAATACTGGGGCTTTGAACAAGTTGTTTTGTTCAAAGCCCCAGTATTTATACTGGGAAGCTTCAGCAAACTAACCCCAGTATAAAATACTGGGGCTTTGAACAAGTTTTGTTCAAGGCCCCAGCATTTTGTTATGGGACTTTGTATAAAGCTTCAGTCCCATAACAAAATGCTGGGGCTGTGAACAAAACTTGTTCAAAGCCCCAGCATTGTTATGGGACTGAAGCTTTATATATAAAGTCCCATAACCCATAACAAAATGCTGGGGCTGTGAACAAAATTTGTTCAAAGCCCCATCATTTTGTTATGGGACTGAAGCTTTATATATAAAGTCCCATAACAAAATACTTGGGCTTTGTTCAAAGCCCCAGTATTTTGTTATGGGACTAGTCTGTGGTGTTTTTCCAACGCTAATAGAGCTTAAGTGTGCGCGCGAATTTTTGGCTATTCTTCAATGAATTTTGAAACGGTGGATAGTCCCCATTGAGCGCGTCCAAAAATGACTTTTTAATACACTAGCAAACAATTTTTAAAAAGTGACTAAAACGTAAATGGGACTGCTAAAATAGACTTCCAAGCGAAATTTCATCCAAGGGGAAGTGCACAAATGGTCTATTTTGGGCGCTCTATTTAGGTTTTAGCAATTTTTTAAACTATTTAAATTTTAGTCACTTGTGTGAACTTCAATCCTTTAATGATTAACTTCAAACCTTCAGTATTCAGACGTTCATGATTGAGGTTAAGTACTGAAGGTCTGAAGTTCAACTTCTAACTCTGAAGATTTGAAGCTGGCATAGTAACTTCCAACTTCGCACCTTCAAACCTGGGCACAACAACTTTAAACATGAAGGTCTGAAGTTAAGCATATGCAGCTTTCAACTTCAAACCTTCAAGTTTGAAATTCAAATCTTCGGGATTGAAGGTTAGCAGCAACTTCTAACTTCAAACCCAGGCATGACAATTTCAAACATGGGTTTGAAGTTAGGCATAACAACTTCAAACATGAAGGTTTAGTAGCTCAAAAATTTAAACTTAGCAAAAGCTTGTTTATTAGGAGAATAGGGCAATAACACGAAATAGACTATTTCTGTAAAAAAGAAAAAATTACTAGCTATAACCTAATAGAGATGACAAAACTGGACTAAAGTTTTACAATTTGGATTGTATTGCATGAGGTAAAATTTTTGTCCACATGCCACTTTTGCTACTGGTATTTGGTTTGAAGCCATTTTTTTTATTGGTTTTACATGTGAGGCTACTTTTTAAAACTTCAATCTTTATGGGCTGAAGTTCAAACTTTGTGAGTTGAACTTCATGCCTAAGTTATGAAGTTCAACTTCAATCCGTAAGGGCTGAACTTTTAGGAATAAATGCGTAAACTTCAACCTTTGTGGGCTGAAGTTGAACTTCAACCATTATGGTGGGCTGAAGTTGAACTTCAACCCTTGTGGGCTGAACTTAGAGATTTGGAATTTTTACACTGTATAGACATTTGAGAGGGACTTTATCAAAAAATAGATACATTTTATCTAAATTATTGTAAATAGACTTTTAGACTTATTTACTAATCATTTAATAGCCACTTTTAAAAACTCTTTAACTCCCTATCAGCGTGCCTATTATCATGGGAATGAGCAATTTTTTAACTGTGCATTTATTAGTTTTACCACTTCTCAATTACTACTCACTAATTATGAAAATTATCCTATTTTTTCGGTATATCAAAACTTAAGCGGTAAAACAAATTTTTTAAATTTCGAAATCTAAGATAAAATCAAACTTCCCTTTTTATCTTCCTCAACTTCTAATTATTCATTCGTAATTTAAACAGTTAGGGTTTTTTAGCCTAAAGAAACGGCAGGTTTGTCTATTTCCTTTTAACTATTTATGTTGATATTTTGCATGTATACCTTGCATACTGTCTCTGAATTTACATATTACTTTTATATTTTTTGCATATTGTTGATATTTACCTAGCATATTGTCAATTAATTTAAATAGTATGGTTATATTTCTGGAATATTTCATGCATATACCTTGCATACAGTCCTTATATTTGCATATACAGTGAATTTCCATACAGTCCTGACTATTTTCTTTTAACTGTTTTGTTGATATTGCATGCATATCCCTTGCATAATGTCCTGAATTTTCACGCGTCCATTAGTTTGCAGATTTTTCGGCTGCTGATAGTTAACACAATCGACGCTAGTATTTAGGAGATATTCACGCAGATCTTTTAGAATTTAGGATATCCATGTACCTATTATTTAACATCAATTTTGGTTAGCCATTGATATATATTAATATGTCTATTATCTAGTAGGGCTATGTAAGATACTTGGTTAGTTATGAAATTTTCCCTAGAGATTTTTACTCCACATGACCATCCCTAACAGTTATCCACTTTTTATAATCATATTTAGTTTTTCCTTTCTTTTCCTAGCCACTAAGTGTAATTTTGTAATCTTTTAAATTTTATGAATATATATTTAATTTAAAAAAAACAGATAATATCCCCATTATTAAGCCAAAATTATAGGGATTAAGTTTGAATAAGTTAGTTAAAGATTTCATTTTCATATGGAATATCTATCCTAGCGTGTTTAATGGAGAGTACAAATTCAATTTATTAGTTCAGACACCAAAACTTTTATGTAGAAAATATAGTAAAAATATTTATGGGATATGTAAAAAATATGTAGAAAATATAATACAAATATTTATTAGATATTATTTTAATGACATAAACATGTAAAACATTAGACAAATATGGTACAAATATTTGTTGGATATAATTTTATAACATATATATGTAAAAAATATAATATATATATATATATATATATAAAGTAATGGATAACGTATGTATTGCTATTTTAATGGAGAGATATTAACTTTGTTTGTTAATTAGAACCTAAAAAATAGCTAATTGGTTTCACCACTCCTCAATTATAGGAATAATATATCCCTAATTTTTTTTCAAAAATATATTAAAAGTTAATTGAAATAAAATTATTGTGGCTAGATTATGTTAGGGCTGGGTATTTTGTTATTATACTATATTGGGGGCTAGTTATGTTTTTTTCTCCTGAACTTATGTGAAGTTCAACCCACAATGATTGAAGTTCCAAAAAGTGGTCTCTCATGCAAAACCAGTAAAAACAAGTGGCCTCAAACCAAAGACCACTGGCAAAAGTGGCATCTCATGCACTTTTACGCATTAGGACCCAAATAGTAACAATTTCGCATGGGAGCCTGTTTGGCATGCGCTAATCGATTAGTAGCCATCGTGCAGAAATTTCGCTGAGAAATACTGGTACTTTGAACATATTAGTTCAAAGTCCCAGTATAAAATACTAGGATCACTTAAACACTAATCCCAGTATAAAATACTGGGACTTTGAACATGTGTTAGTTCAAAGTCCCAGTATTTTATTCTGGGACTTTATATATAAAGCTTCAGGAACTATAAGCATGAACCCTATTATAAAATAATGGGACTTTGAACATGTTAGTTCAAAGTCCCAGTATAAAATACTAAGATTAGTCTGGGGTGTTTGCCAACGCTGATGACGTGTAAGTGTGCGCGCGGATTTTGGCTATTCCTCAATTAATTTTGAAACGATGGATAAAACTCATTTAGCGTGTTCAAAAATGGCTACGCATCAAAATTGTAATGGCAAATTTTTAAAAATATGCAGTGCACTACCCAAATTTACAAATAGCAGGTCATATTTTTTTTCTTACATGCATAACTCACTTCCTAAATTACAAATTTAGGCACTCTTTCAAAAATAAAAAACCCTAGATACCAATTCTCCCCTCCCCTGCCAGTGAGCCGCCGCTACACACCCTCCCTGTCGCCGGCGTTGTTGCTTTTTTATATTTCACTGAAGTTATGTTATTGATTTTGTCTATATCATTGCTTTGGACAAGTTTATACACACAAATCTCCTCTCAAAAAAATAAATTATACATGAATATACATAGATAAATGCATAGGCAAGGAGATAAATAAAAAAATATACACAAAAAATTGAAAATTTATATAAACATCCATAATACTAGAGAAATCTGAAAATTTATTCATTTCCATATACACACTTATACAATTTTATACACGTTTACAAAAGTGTATAAACTTATATAAACTTGTGAGGGGCTAGTATTCGCGTAAAGAGTGATATTTCGAGTAAGATTTGGAAACCGAGATGTTTTTGACAATTTTTGTGTGTTAGCTTGTTTTTTTAGTGCAGTAATCCCAATAATAATGGGCACTTTAGTGAAATTAGAGCCTCGAATCACAAGATGTGAATTCGAAGGCCTCTTCTATATTATTGGCCTAATAATGCAGAATTGATTTGCTTCAACTTTATTTCTTAGTGTACCATATTCGCACAACCTTTCATTTCTTGACATGATTGAACAAAAAACTTCCTTTTCCCTTTATTCAAGTTCAACAACTCAGCTTTAATTTATTGTTCAAGTTATCAAAAAAATGGTAACATTACTATCATAAACGCATAGTGTTTACAGCAAATATCCCTCTTCTTTCTTCTCAGTCTGATGTTAACATAATGGTAAATGCAATGTTGTAAACTACTGTGTTTCTCTGAATTATGAAAAGAAAGGATATAATCACCCACCCCACCCCATCACCCAAATAGAAATAGAGCAAAGTAAAAAAAGATAAATGTGAAAAAACATATATTGCAAAAAAGACAAGCTCAGGAAGGCAAGTTTGATACTAGTACTAATTGATTTGGTCATAGTACAAGCCCTAATTCAAGTATACTATTTGTTTTGACACAACAGATTTTACGAATTTGTCATTTAAGTTAAGTTTGAGCCCAAGAGCGCGAATTATATGTAAACTTACATTTTGTCTTATATATGGCATTTTATTTCCTTTCTTTCTGATGTATTTTCTGAAGCGTCATATATTATATATATGCACCATTTATTTGGAAGTTTGCCAACTTAACGACATGTAAGTCCTCTAGACTCGCTATCACTAGCCCGCTCTTCATTGTGCGCGTCAAAACAATTTAAATAATTTTCCCATATATGTTTCATAGCAATAGTACTGTTGATTTGAGAGAATGGACTAAAGTTTGGGTTTCAAAATTCATAGGCGTTAGGCATATGTCTAATCATTATATATGTATTCTGTTGATAGATTACTTATTAGGGCAATGATAAGAGATATCCGAATTAGTATATTTCAGTAATAGCATTCAGAGCATGTTTGGTATGGTGTATAAGTATAAATAATCCATGTATAGAAATTGGTATTGGCTTATACAATGTTTGGTTGTCATTTCAAAGTTGGTATAACTAATACATGGTATAACTTAATACACCAATTGGTGTATTAAGTTATTCCACCACCAACATGGAATAACTTATCCATGTATTGCTTATATATGGATTAAGTATGAAAAGACAAAACTACCTTTGCCTTTTTCCAAAAAACCAATGAGAGTTGAATATCCAAGGGTATAATTGTACACTCATTGATTTAAAACTTAAAAATAAACTCATATATTAAATAATATAATCTACAACCACTTTTTAATACAATGTACCAAACACATGATAAAAATAATTCCTCCATAACTAATCTCTGTATTATTAATCCCTGCATTACTAATCCATGTATAACTAATCCCTGTATAACTTGCTTTCCTACCAAACGACCCCAATGTTTGGTTGCCTTGGCATCATTGGTAAAGTAGGGGAACCTGTTTCTTTTGACTTGTACAGTTACATCATTTTCTTAGCTTTGCTACTTTCCTGTATTTTGACATATCAAATACCCTTGAGGAGACTTTATTTTCTCCTCTTCTTCTTATTCAATTGAATTCTTAATTAAAATGGCTGTCCTTTCAATATGCACCATAAGAAGGCTGTATTTTTATTTGTTTGTTTGTTTGTTTCCAAGAGGAAGGCAACTCAATGGCTAAGTGATAACAATTCAAATCATAATGTTACAAAGTGTTAAAAGCTGGTTAAATCATTTTTACGTAATCAAAACACCTTCTACATCCCAGTTATAAACAACGTGAATCTTATTTCCCTTGTTGAGCTATTCTAGCACATTCGTTTTATAAAACACATCAGAGTACAAAAATGATATAAAAAAGAAGAAGAAACAAGATCGACGAAATTAAACATAATAAACTTGTTATCTTGCAAGATACTATGGAATATGTTGACAGAATACTTAGCAAAAGCGGCTTTGTCACTTATTGTGTCATTCTTTCTCCAATATAATTCTCTTCCACTTATCCAAAAATTTGTCTTCTCATGCTGCTTATTAGGTATAACTATGTCGAAACATCAGCTCAATTACGAGAAGAACATGACAAAATTGATCAAATGTTTATATTAAGAATAAACAGAAAAGGTTTCATCGGACATTATTCGCAAAATATTCGAAAGTTCAAACATTAATTAGGATTCTAGGTTTGAGATTATATTCTTTTTGGATTTTCTTGTCCTTAATATATGCATATAACAAGTTACAAGCCATTTGATTAAACCTTTTTTTCCTTGTCTTTAATTAGCCTCTACTCTCTTCATTCCAAATCGTATATGATTTATTTCCTTTTACATTTTGATAGATCTATTCTACTACTATATTTTTAAGGTCAAGGTTCAAATTATCTAATAGGCAGACGATATACGAGTTTAATTTGGTTGAAATAACTCATTAATACATGTATACCTACGAAATCAAACAACACAGAAAAGATTATTTTTGCCTGATGACATACTATATATTTCATACGTATACTCTTTGTTTTGCACTAGATTCGTAAGACGGACACAATATTTACGTCACTTTATAAAATATTTCAAACCTATAAAAATTTTGAAGTGGGACAAAGATTTTCCTTATTATGCAATGATTTCTAGCACAGTTAAATAATGTACATAGCTATAGGTTGAGGCTATCAATTCGATTAGCCACTTGGTAAAGAACATAGGAACGACATTTGTTCTGTCCCTTTGAGTTCAATAATTTTACTACCTTCACAGTATGTAATTATTAGTTATGAGAAATTTGGATCTTTCAGTGTATGATTGCGTGGAGTTTGTTTCATCAGTACTCTCAGTAGGATATTGGCACAAGTGGATTGTATTATAGTTTATTTATCTATTTTGTAAATATTTTCTTCTTTCTTTCTTTAATCTATTATTATAGTACTCCATCGTCCCAAAAAAATTGTTATACTTTAAAAATGATAAAAATTGAACTTTAACTTTCGTTTTGACTTATTTATAACCACACAATTATTTACTGTTTAGTTTAAACTATTAATTTTAATTTTTTTTGTTTTTTTATTAAATTTTATATCACATCGAATTATAACAAACAAGATGGGATGGGAGGAGTAGTTCATTACTTATTCCAAAAAATTATTGCAAGCATATCGCCACTCTTAGTTCTGTTGACTTATTGGCCGACTAAAGACACCAAAACTCTTGTACGTATATTTTTCATTTTTGTAAAAAGAACTGTTCAGGTCAAATTTTGTAATTTGAAATTTGTAAATTAACTTGAAGGCCTGATGATTATTTTCTAAAAAGTGTTTTCTGAATTCATCTGAAAAGCTAGATCGAATACCTAACTTTACATTTGAGACAAAATAATTGAATTAAATAAAATAAATCTTGAGTGCTTGAATTGAGAAAACCTCGTCGTAGGAATATCAGGGAATACATTTTATTTAAAAAATTAAGAATATATCTCTAAGCTGTAAGGTTAGTTTGGTGCAAATGGAATGGCAATGAGAAAATCATTATTATTGAATTAAATTTGCATGTCCCCCCCTCCCAATCCACTCCACCGACCATACTTAAAAAAAGTTGCTAAATATTGGGTCCCTTTGTTATTTTTGATGAAACTCATAAATCAAAGATACAGATAACAACTGATACCAGAATCTTCACCTCTAAAAAAAAGAGTTATGCATTGCTTCTTTCACAATTATGACCCCAACTCAATTTCATCTTTTACTTTGCCTATAGAAAAGGGAAATTTCGAACGACCTCAAAACCACCCAAAAAAAAATCTTGAAAATAGTTACAAGCAAAGAACAAAATTTTCATTAGTTCTAATTCGTCTTGTGACATACATAGCTGAACCTTCTGCAATGGCAAGAGTAATACACAAAGAAGAAGCATATCCTTATTAATTACTCCTATTTCTATCGGGATAGACGAACATGCATGTTAAGGGTCATCTTTCGGAGCTATTCCTTTTATTTTTTGTTTGTTTACAAATTGAAGACGTTAATGAAATACTCAACATTTTCACGTCATTGTATCTAAGAAAGCAAAGTGATTAGAAGTTACTTTCTTTTTTTCTGAAATATGTAATGGCAAATAACCGAAACTTGAGGAGAATGAAATAATATAGTTAAAAAGAAAGGAAAGTTGAAAATGATATTCCACTTTCCATTTTAGAAGTAATTAGTGGCCATATCTATATGTGACAAAACCGTGGCATTTGTATGGTCCTGCTGCCCTGGCCACTGCACAATAAACCGGAAAGAAATCAATTGCAGTACTATATATAGTATTGTTTAGTAAGATAGTATAAAATAAAAATCAATTACATATACAAATATGAATTGTTGTCTATAGTACTACAATTATTAATTTCGTATACATCAACACAAATAAGTATTCCATCAAACACATCCCGATAAATAATGCTGAGAATGGGCAACAATGCTCTCCTCTATGGCACGTCCACCAAAATATTTTATTTTAATTTTAGGTGCACAGTCAAATATTGATGGAAACGAATGGTATTGACTCGATACACAACTAAATTCTTAATTCTTAATTCTTAATTCTTGATAATAAATTATGCTATATATATCATATTTGCGGGTTAAACTTTTATCCCTTATTTTTGGGTCAATAAATTATTTCGTGGCGGAGACAAATATAAATTAGCGCGACACCCCTTGAAACTAATTAATACAAAGCAAATATTAATTTAAGACCGGATATAAAATCTCATAAGCCAACTAGAGTTCTCACAGCCTCAAAATTCACGTATATACGACTAGAGTCTTGACCTTCAAGAAGTGATAAAATGTGCTCCTCAGACCTTTAGTTTAAACTTCAGATATTAACTCTTTAGCATCTAAACTTAAAATTAAATTAAATAACTAGAAGGGGGGGAGGGGGACTTTGGACTCACAACTTAAATGGATCGGATGATAACGCTTGTGACTAATCAGAAAAGAGAAATGGCTAAGTAGCTAGATGGGATTTGTGTGTGTCCAGGTATGAATGTGTAGCACTGTGTATCTTTAAATGAAGGATGTGTTAGTTATGGAGTCCAAGCTGTATTCTCTATATCATGTGTTTCAAGCAAGAGGGACACATATCAACTACCCTGGTTTGAGCATTGTCACTGTCTTCTTTTCATGTTTGATGCTACATAAATATGGTTTCATGAAACCTTACCTTTACTGTATTATAAGACAGGTGTCCAGTTAACAGAGTTTATGTAATGCATATATTGATACAATACATATTTGTTTCTAATAAGTTGACCTGTAATAATAAGTAATTTTGCATGTATAGTAAGTCTAATACTAAAAAGAATTAAAATAACTAGCTATTCCATTCAACTATATTGCACTAAGTTTTTTATATTATAAGCATATATATAATGTAATTCTTACGATATATACACATCAACAGGTCTTATCTTTCTTAGATTTTTACGTTGGACAAGAATGGATAGATATAATTCCACTGTATATATATAAATGTCGTGTGTGAATTTATTAGAATATATTAAGGGTTATTAGCACAATTGTATAGGTAGGGTAGGTTATTTGTGTATGGTGTATATAATTAGGGTAAATTGTACAATTAGTTGGGCTAAGCCCATTAGGAGTATACTTGGTGACCAAGATAGGATTTTCTAGTTTTTCTTGTATAAATATATGACTCATTCATCAATAAGAGGAAGAGTTTTCACTTAAAACTTTGTTTGGTGTGTCCATTTTTACATGATATCAGAGCTACCGTGAAACTCTTCGAGTGGAAAAGTAATGGCAGCTCCGATAAGTGGTGCTGGTGGAGGAGGCGTTGCTCAAGGAGTGAGGGGTGATGTTGCTATCGTACGGAAGACCGTCTCTCTATACGGCATCACTTCAAATGATAATCTTGGGTTGATTATCACACATGTCTAGTTGACTGGCGAGAACTATGAGTAATGGGCACGGTCCGTAAGAATGGCGCTGTGTACAAGGAAGAAGTTTGGTTTTGTTGATAGATCGATTAAGAAGCCTGGTGAAGATTCGGTCGATCATGAGGATTGGTGGACTATCAATTCTCTTCTGGTGTCACGAATTAGGAATTCTATTGAGCCTACTCTTAGGACCACCATATGGCACATAGAGGTTGCTAAAGATTTGTGGGAGAGCATCCGAGAGCGTTTCTAGGTGGGAAACGGACCTCAGATTCAGGAATTAAAAGTTGCTTTGGCCAGTAGTAAGCAAAAGGGATTGATTGTTGCTGCTTACTACGGGAAATTGGCTATGTTATGGGAAGAACTTAGGAATTATGATAAGTTTCCAACGTGTTCGTGTGGAAACTGCACATGCAATCTAACGGTTGCATTGGAGAAGAAGAAAGAAGAAGATAGGGTCCATTTATTTCTTATAGGGTTGGATTAAAGTCATTATGGAACCGTCCGTTCCAATCTCTTGGCTCAGGATCCGTTGCCATCAATGAATCAAGTTTACCAAAAGATAATTCAAAATGAACGAATCAAGAGGATGGCACGAACTCATGAAGAATGGGGGGAGGTGACATCATTTTCTGCGCAACGGTTGCCCCCACCGAAGAAAGGTTATAAGGAGTGTCACTTGTGCGACCGAGGTGGACATCCTCCGGAATGCTGCTTTGAAGTTATTGACTATCCGGAGGGTTGGGTTCGTTATCCGAGACAAGGTTCTTTGAGTGGTGGATGTGGCAGAGGAAGAGCTGAAGGTAACAGATGTGGTAGAGGCCGTGGACATCAACAGTATGGTTCAAATATTGGCCGAGGACGTGGTGGTAATCGAGTAAATACTGCTCAAGCTGAGTCCGAAAGTGGAGAGATCGGACACATGACTGTGCCCGGACAAACTAACTTGTCAGGAATAACAAGTGATCAGTTGCAGATGCTATTCGAGTTGCTAAACAAGGAGAAGACAAGCACAAGTGAACCGTCGATCAGTAAGAAAATTCATCTTCCGTGGATTATTGACACGGGAGCATCGAATCATATGACCGGACAGATGAGTGGTTTGGGGAATTTACGGATAATTCCAAAGTGCCGGTAGGTTTACCAAACGGAGGTAGTACGATGGCAACGCAAGAAGGATCCATCAGATTTAATGAAGACATGGTTCTTCACGGAGTGTTATATGTGCCCGAAATGACTTGCAATTTGCTTTCTGTGTCTCAGTTAATTAATCAAGCTGGTTGCAATATGAATTTCACTAATAATTTATGTGTTATGCAGGACCGGGCTTCGGGGAAGTTGATTGGAGCAGGTGAACAAAAGAATGGACTCTACTACTTTTGGACGATACCCCCGGTGAAGGCTATGAAGGTTGATATGATAGATTTGTGGCATCAAAGGTTAGGGCATCCTTCGATGCAAATGACAGAATCTCTTTCAGTTCTAGAAGGTAGTAGGAAAGGTAGCTTAGAAGAAAAAGCATGTGATGTATGTCTTAGGGCGAAGCAAACTAAAAATGTATTCCCTTCAAGTGATAATAAAGCTGTCGAACCTTTAACTTTAATTCATTGTGATTTGTGGGGTCCTTATAGAACTGAATCCTCGTGTGGTGCATCATATTTTTTCATTGTTATTGATGATTGTTCACGAGGTGTATGGGTATTTTCGTTAATTGATAAGAAAGAAGTCGGACAGAAGTTGAAAAGTTTCTTTGCGATGGTAGAAAAACAATTTAATAAACAGGTTAAGTGCGTCCGGAGTTATAATGGAACCGAGTTTGTAAGTTTGAAAGGGTACTTTCTCGAACAAGGGATATTGTTCTAGACTTCTTGTGTAGGGACACCACAACAAAATGACAGAGTTGAATGAAAACAACGATATATCTTGAATGTAACACGGGCGCTACATTTTCAAGCTAATTTGCCGATTGATTTCTGGGAAGAATGTGTGATGACGACATATTTATTTAATTAACCGGACGCCCACTAAGTTGTTAGATGGTAAGACACCTTATGATGTCTTGATGGGAGTGACACCGAATTATGATCATTTGAGAGTATTCGGTTGCTTATGTTATGCTCGCAATCAAGGACGAACAGGTGACAAATTTGAGAGTAGAAGTCATTGATGTGTATTCTTGGGATATCCAAACGGGAAGAAAGCGTGGAAAGTATATGATTTGGAGGCAAAGAAGTTTTTGATATCAAGAGATGTGGCGTTTTATGAAAAGAAATTTTCATTTGCATCTAAGGAGGATGAGAAAGAAAAACGGAGTCAAGAAATGGTTTTTGTGACCGTAGCATTGGAAGAAGAAGAAGAGAATGTGCGAGGAGGGGGGGAGGGTATTGAGAATGACGTTCAAACAAGTTCGGGAATTGAAGAAATGGATCATGGAGATCTAAACACCGAAATTGTTCCCAATGTTGCTCCTGGACACACTGAAAATGATGTGTTGGTGGAAGAGTTGGGCCGTGAAAAACGGACTAAGAAAGAAAGTGTTTTGTTGAGAAACTTTTTTACTAATACGGTCCAAAGGTTGAGTCACTGGGTATCGTCCTGCATCCGAAAGTCTGATTGTTCATACGTTTCTTAACAACCCTCTGGTAAGCCCTATCCTCTAGCACATTATGTCAATTGTGATAATTTTTCTTCGAAGCATGTGAGTTTTCTTGCAGCTATAACGCAAGGACATGAGCTTACCTCCTATTCGGAGGTGGTGAAAAATAAAAAGTGGAGAAAAGCCATGGAGCAAGAGTTGAAGGCATTGGAAGCGAACAAGACTTGGGAGATAATTCGCTTGCCTCTGGGAAAGAAGGCCCTCGATTGCCGATGGGTATATAAGATCAAGTATAACTCAGATGGAACTATTGAAACGTACAAAATACGACTGGTGATTTTTGGGAATCAGCAAATTGAAGGAGTTGATTACATAGAGACATTTGCATCGGTGGAAAAAATGGTGTCTGTCCGAGTTTTTCTAGCCGTGGCTGCAGCTAAAAATTGAAAATTGCATCAGATGGATGTGCACAATGCATTTTTGCATGGTGATCTTCGTAAAGAAGTGTATATGAAATTGCCTCCGGGACATCGCATGAACGGGAAAGGAATTGTGTGTTGCCTCCGAAAATCCTTGTATAGTTTAAAACAAGCTCCCATGTGTTGGTTTGCAAAGTTGTCGGCTGCTCTTAAGAAATATGGGTTTCGACAATCATATTCGTATTACTCATTATTTACGATGAAGAAGGGAAATGTGCATTTGAATTTGCTTGTTTATGTAGATGATTTGATTATCTCTGGTAATGATTCGAGGGCAATTCGAATTTTCAAGTTGTATCTCTCGAAATTCTTTCATATGAAGGATTTAGGCACTTTGAAATATTTCTTGGGGTTTGAAGTGGCAAGGGCTCTGAAAGGGATCTTCTTGTGTTAGTTGAAGTATGCTTTGAATATCATATCGGAAGCAGGCTTGTTGGGGGCAAAACCGGTTGGTACACCAATAGAAAAGAACCATCGCTTGGCGCTTGTGACTGGTCGTTTTATCAAAGATTCCGAATGCTTTCGGAGACTGGTTGGAAGATTGATTTACTCATATTTTACACGTCCGGATTTGTCCTACAGTGTGCATGTGTTTTCACAATTCATGCAGAGTCCCCGTGTTGAGCATATGGATGCGGCGCTTAGGGTTGTCCGATATTTGAAAGGTTGTCCAGGACAAGGAATCGTACTGAGTTCTCAGTATGATCTACGATTGCACGGATGGTGTGAATCCGATTGGGCAGGTTGTCCGTTGACACGTCGATCATTGACTTGTTGGTATGTATCTTTAGGGGACTCACCGATATCATGGCGAACGAAGAAGTAACATATTGTGTCAAGGTCTTCAGTAGAGGCAGAGTATAGGTCGATGGCAATGACCGTGTGTGAATTGAAGTGGTTGAAAGGGATATTATGAAACCTAGGGACCGAGCACAACTCTCTGATACATTTGAAGTGTGACAGCCAAGCAACATTACATATCGCTCGGATCCTGTTTTTCACGAGCGCTCTAAACACATCGAAGTCGACTGTCACTTTGTTCGGAATGAGATTATCGGAGGTACCATCCATCCGGCTATGTGCCTACGAACACTTTGGCTGGCCGATATTTTCACGAAGGCACTGGGATGGGCACAGTTAGAGTATTTCCTTAACAAGTTGGGCATAAAATATCCTCATGCTCCAACTTGAGGGGGAAGGGGTATTAGAATATATTAGGGGCTATTAGAGCAATTGTATAGGTAGGGTAGGTTATTTGTGTAATGTGTATATAATTAGGATAAATTGTATAATTAGTTGGCTAAGCCCATTAAGAGTATATTTGGTGACCAAGATAGGGTTTTCTAGTTTTTCTTATATAAATATAGGACTCATTCATCAATAAGAGGAATAGTTTTCACTTAAAACTTTGTTTGGTATGTCCATTTTTACAGAATTAACTGCCTGTGCAAGATGAGCTACATAATATCTTGAACTTGCATGACTGTCGCAACAACTACCGGATATCAGGATTGGGAGGAACATGACGACCGGCATCATGTACATGGCCTTAACAAAATGTGAAATTAGATAATGGATTTATTTTATAACCGATCCATTGATAGTGTAAATTACAATTTTTCACGTGGAGAATGGTGAAAAACTAGCTCTATCTCTGTCATCTATCATGTGCCTGTGAAGGTCCCATAGTTCCTCGGCAACACCTTGAGGTTGTCTGTACTTGTTATAGAGAATTGACTCATTCATAGAACGATCATTAAATAATGATCGATACAAGATATAAACTATCTTATATGTTCTTTATTTTATCTTTTTTTAAAAGGTAGATTTTGCAATTTTGATCAATTATAACTGGTGATAAGACATGTTGATTCATTCGGGCTAGACATAGGATTTGCTTTAGAGATTGATCGAGTTGCTATCTGCAACATCTTAGTCTAATAGTAGATATCGTTTGCTTTGAATCTGCGACTGTATGGTTTTAAAATGCGTCATTAGGTATTAGGTATAAGGTATGCTTTTTTATGCACCTAGCAGTTCTCCCATGGTATTTTTTCTTTCAATATGAGATTTTCCTAAGATGTCACATATACCCTCCTTAGGGACTCAACATCCTTACTGAAGTTTGCACCACCTTCTTAAGATTAGTGTAGATTTAATACTGAGGTTTGCCCCATCTTCCTGGAATTTACCTAAACTCAGTAGAAACCTAAGGACTGCACCCCACCAAAACAAGGCTGACATGGAGTGCCCCAGAAACCATATGTAACAGTGTAATTCACTGGTGATATCGTTCGCTTTGTGATACGACTTTAAAACATATCGCTAAGGTTTAAGACATGTTTATTTATATAGCTAACACCACACAATGCGTGCTTATCCAATGCTGCAATTGCTTTAAAAATTTGACCTTTCTTTTGTACTTTAACGATTTAACCCGCCTCCTACTTGTACCATAATATGTACACATGTTTTTGATGATCTCACCTTTGTTCGTGTAGATGCGAATACACCTCGAGACCACCTTAATTTGAAGGGCGAATGTACAAACATATTACAGCGTCACCTGACATCACTGAATCAAATTTTTTACTAGATATGTATATATAATATGAAGTAAAAATAGAAACTTTAAATATATAATTAGAGAATGACACCATTGAAACAAGTGCAAGTGTAGCTTAGTTGGTTTATTCGCCCATTAAGGAAACAAGATGATTAGAGTTCAAATCCCATTAATGGTGAATTATGTTAGAAATTTTATTTTTAAGTTAAATGGACTTGGATTTTACAGAATACTCCTTTCGTCCCAAATTAGTTGTCATCTTCAGCTTTTTCACGCCCATTAAGAAAATTATTAAATAGAGTGTGTATTTTACTATTGGACCACAATGTAAACAAATGGAAAACTTGAATCTCATTTGTTCACTTTTTTTTATTAACCCTATAATTAGTCACAATTAATACTGAGCCCGTTTGGGTGAGCTTAAAAGTGACTTATAAGCTTATAAGTTCATTAATATATGTTTGGTAACCTCAAAATTTTTGGACTTATAAGCCATAAGTTGCTTAAAAGCCACTTAACTTCTCACAAAGTGGCTTTTAAGTCACTTTTTAACTTATAAGACACTTAAAATAAGCTGCTTTTAAGCCCATCCAAACAGGCTCTAAGACATTTCGAGTCTTTACATGTCTATCCTTATTTTTAAGATTAATAGTTTTACTTTCTACGATAGTTACCTTTAGTTTTCTTCAATGACATTGTAGTGTGCATTTTTCACCCTAAAGGAGTTACTCTCGTAGGTAATTAAAATGTACTTCACATAATTATAGGGCATTTGATTATAGTTTCTACCAAAAATCTAGGGAAATGGCGCATTAAATATGAGATAGGAATAACCATTATTATTCCTCTGTCAAGGAGTGTATGTCCTCAAAGTTTTTTCTCCTTTAATACTCTCTGAAATAGTAAGAAGGTAGGTGCAAAAAATTGAAATGTCACAAATTTAGCTGGTAGGTTAGCAGCAGTTTGACTAAAGACCATAGTAAAACTAAAGGGAAGCTAATTAAGGTCTTGAACTGTATGACTATTGGAAGACAGCCACATTTGAAGAGATATATAGCAAATGTACCCTAGTATATATTGTCCCTACAAGTGGAGGCATTTTCTTGTGCCTTTGTTATCAACTTATTTCTTTTTGGTTCAACTCAACTTGGATTTGCTAGACAGAAAGGTCACCATAGAATGCTCTCTATATTTATGAACTCTTTCAGAAAGATGAAAGAAAGGATGTGATAAAAGAAGCCAAGATTATTACTTTAGGTAATGCGTCATAAAGATTGTACCCATGATGTAAATGTTGGCAAAGAGGGAATAATCAGAGAAGAATTGATTCAAAGAAAGAAAGACAAAATGTAAAAGATCATACGTAAATAAAACGAAACTTACAATTTGTGTAGCGATACCATACGGTTATAATTATGTGTAATCAAATTCAAGCTATATCCAATAATAGTTTCTCTAATAATTTGTGTAATGCCTAAATGACCAACGGTGAATTTGGAAGAGACACAAGTCTTAGCCATCATTGACATACAATATGGATGGAAAAAGCAAGAGAGATAAAAGAATAGTGATTTCACTGGTGATTGGAATGACAATCGATATATGACTCTGTATATATGGATTAAGGCCCGTTTGGGTAAGCTTAAAAAGCTACTTAAAAATATATTTGTACCTTTAAGTAAAAAGTAGATAGTATTTAGTAACTAAAAAAATAAAGTACTTATAAGCACTTTTGTACTTTAAAAAAAGCCAAAATTAAGAAGTTAGAATTTCCTAACTTCTTAAAATTTACTTATAAGTAACTTTTTACTTTTAAGCTAACTAAAATAAGCCCACCCAAACGGGGCCTAAGTCCAAACATTGAGGAGAAAATAAAGTCACTTTAAATATTATAAATAATCCTAAAATATCTTATCAGTACAGTTTCAGTAATAGTCATCATCTATAAAAATATTTTCACTATAACAAAAGTAAGTTTTTTCTTTAAACTCATTTTTCATGTTATGTAAATATGGAGTATATATTCCTTATAACAACAATAACAACACTATTATAAAAAAGTTTGACTATATTATTTTATTCTACTGTCATTCCACTAAACTATTTAGTATCAACTTTACTTTTATATATAGAGTTCAAAAGGTTAAATCATGTCGACGCTCCTCCAAAAGCTAAAAGGTCCCAGAATAGAGTACTTCCAATTCACAAATATTATCATAATAACTGTGCCATGTTCAAAGGTACGAAATTGCGGGTCCTATAGAACTGAAGGGCACCCCCACGACTTTAGGGCTGCTATTATTTTTCTTCTCTCTTTTGCTACTCAAATTCCTTCCAAATTCTAAGTAAACATGATTGACAAGTAGCTTTTTGTAAAAAAAATTTGGTAAAACGCGTGTTACCCTAGATGGGTATATCTAGCGTTAATTCGGATTAATTTAGTTGATAGGTCACCAGTATCAGATGGTCAACAATAACAATACATCTCAATTCAAAATAAGTTGGGGCGACCGGCTATAATATGAATTCTTATCGACCATATTATTTTATTTAAATTTATTTAAGACCAATATAATATGGCACACAAAATACTAGAAGTTATAAATATTTTTTGTATGGATAAATAAAAGGCTGAGCAATTGCTAGAAAACTTATGATATAAGGCAAAAGTGATTACATGACTAAAACATATTCTCACCTAATACGTATCGCTTACTTTGTGCCTATATTATGCTAAGTTTTTGTATGGATCCTAAATAAGAGATTGTAGGTTCTTTTAGATAAATTCCTTCACTGTTATTTTAATTTTAAGTCTATCCTGTCGTCTTTTACTCCATACACTCACCATAATTTTATACCCACCGACTATTCAACAAAGAAAGAGCTTTTGTTGGTTTTCTTTCTTCATGGTATTCATTAATCATCTTAATGTTATATATATCGACATTAAAAAGAATTTTATACTTCTAGTATAGTTAACTTATTATAACAAATTAGGTGACTTGCTATTTGCATTGTTGAATATTAAAATTTTAAAAGGAAATAATATCTAAAACTCAAAAGTAGATCTTGTTGGTCAGTTTAACTTTCAATCAAGCTTGGTTACCGCGTGTGATCTATCATTCTTACCAAAAAAGAGTAATTATAATAATGATATAATAATCATATGTTAAAGGTGTACTTAGAAGATCACATTTTTGTTTGTATAGTTCCAAGCGGTGCGCCCACATGGAATATTAATAGCAAATATCCGGAGTACACGTGCTCTGCATATTTTCACTAAATCTCCTTTCATCCCAAATTCTCCTTTTTCTTTTTTGTCTCTTTTGACAAGGTGTGGTTGGTGTCAATTCGAAAATCATAAAAGTGATCATGAAAAATCTGTATAATATAAATCATTTCCACAGTTTTCTTTTTAGGTTTTGAAACAGTAACGAGTTTTGACGCCTAAACATATTGTTTGAATTACTATTATTTTTGATGCAGTCCATCGAGTTCAAATTGAATAGAGATGATTAATTATAAATTCTGCTACCACAATTGATCACGCCCAAAACTCGTTCTAAAAGAATAAGCTGTCGCTATAAATATAATCCAGTTTAACAAGTCCGGGGTCGAATCCCACAAGGAGCAATGTCAAGTTCTAGTAATTTTAATAGCAAAAAATTCGTTTAAAAATTAAACCCCCTCCTCAACTATGAACAATAATCATTCTTCCCCCTTTATCTCAATGGACTTTCAAAAATTCCTACTTTACCGTCTATATTAGCAAGCTTTTTATTTTTTTATTTTTATTAATATCATGATATATTTTATTCTATGTTATACCTATAAAACAAAGACAATATTATTATAATTAAAATAAACGAATGAATAATAATCAAAGCATAAAAGTTAATGATTTGATCAATAAAATAAATGAGAATAACTAATTATAGAAATAATTTTACTTGTATTAGTACTTTACTGATAAAAATCAAAACTCAAAGTTAATCTATTATACAATAAAAAATAAAAAATTAATGCATGAAGTAATAGAAAAAATTATTAAGGATATCAATATATTTTATATAAATTAAAAAAATAATCTATTTATCTTAAATTAATTTTAAATAATAATGAAGGTTATATTTTATCGCAGAAGCGGACCCCCATGTTGGGCTAGGGTGCACTGGCACTCGCTTGATTGGCCAGAATTTCTATATTTATGTGTTGTTTTTTTGAAAGTAGACATATGTATTAAGGTGACACCCATAGAACAAAATTATATTTGAGTGCATTGGTCGAGTATACCGGCAATACTTGCATTTACCCCTTACATTTTGAATTCTTCAGCTCTCTTCTTTATTTCATTTTATTTTATGTTTATTTTTTCCTACATTATAAATAGTGCATGACAACTGTAACTTCCAGTTCCTGAGTCCACCTCTATTTCATCGATGATAACCTAAACTCAAAACTCTGTATATACGATATAGAGGACGATGGTAAGCATACTTTATGAAAAAATCATATTTAAACATATTGATAATTTTAATGAACTTAAATTACTATAATAAGCTATATATTATTTAAATTATAGGTTAAATATTATTTAAATTATATATAAAATACATCATATAGATGAGAACTAAAAATGACATGGACAAAATAGACATTAGATAGGATAAATGGGGGAGAATGACTATTTTTCATAGTTGAGGGGGGAGTTTGATTTTTAAACTAAAGTTGGGGGGTCAAAATGATTTTCACCCTAATTAACTAAGATCAACGAAGAATGATAAAAATTGAACTTTCAGATGTTAAAAAGCCTGAATTCCCCAGTTACTTGTTTAGTCCCGAGTTCACTCCAAACTTGCACGAGATACAATTCTATTGGCCTTGAACCTAAACTTGTTCGCTAGAGTTTCCCAACTACTAACAATACCGTTCTTGAACTATTTTTCCCAAAATAATCAAGACCTTTAAGAACTGTCCCATTTCAGGCCACAGTTGAATTACGATATCCCTATAATGACTCTAAATCAGCTTATATAATCCCTTATCATAACCTGAAGTACTGTTATTTGACTGACCCTGACCCAAACGTCTTTCCCAAGATCATTCAAGCAAAAAGGGAACAAACAATTGCAGGCCTAACAATTGAATTCAATAAAAACACAGCCAAATAAATAGAATATTGTATCAATCAACTTTGGAGTTACTCAAAACTACCCCAATAATGGGTTCATCAAAATCCTAGAGAAGAAATTTAGCTACTCATAATTGTATTAAACAACAATGAATTCATAATCAAAACAACACCCATAGGAAAGAGAATAAGTTGAGAAAAACTCTTTTGATTCTTCAGTTCCAATGGATTTGATGCTTTTCCAAGCTCCAAAGTGCTTCAACAATGGTGGTCTAGCCTTCCCAGGTCAAGATGGGTAATGAAAGAGGCAAAGAAAGCTTTTATACCCTGTAGAAAAATAGGCAAATAGTCAAAAATAGCCTTTAATTTTCGCCTGAATTTTCTACTCCGCGTGGCGCCCGCATGCCACGCTGACTAAATTCTTCAACCAATTCAGCTCGCGTGGTTCTCGCGTATTAGACCCAAATATTCTGAATTTTTTTTTTTCACTTCTAGGTAAAAGCTCAATTTCTTCCCGTGTCACTCGCGTGGCACACGAATCACTTGACATCTTCAATACCTTCACTTTTTAAGCCAAAACTTGCACTTTTGCGTCAATTCATCATGTTCACGTCCTATAAATCCAAACAACTCAATTAGTATCAAATCATACAAGTTTTTGTATATAAACTCTTAACATATCTATCATAACATGGTAAAAACACCCTCAAAATACATATAAAATGGCCAAACATCAACAATCGATGTTAAATATATATTTTCTATTTCTAACTAATTTACCCAAAGTCGAAAAATTTATCAAATCCATCTCTTGGACTCTAATGCAAATGACAACCAAAGTGTTGATTCGTAATTTGATAAAGTTTAACTTATATAAATCGACGATGCTTTTATACAATCAAGTCTTCTTTCCCGTTTTAGTAGTACTTGTCTTGTTTACAATTTATGAAGGGCTATTTGTGGATGCTTATAGCTGTTAATTACTGTAATAAAAAATATTTATTGTAATGTCGTTTTGTATACGTTAAACTCATCAATAATACTAAACTATGACATTGAAATGTACAATCTTCACCTAACTAGTCTTAGATTTTACTCTAATTCACGCTAAACATTGTGCCAAATTCGCATTATACATTTTGCAATCGTCGTTTATTGGCTACCACTACTTCAACTTACTAAAACTAATAGCAAAAATGTTTGTAATTTTCTTCTTCCTTCTTCTTATGGCCTCTTCCTTTGGCGGGAATCTGTGAGAAAAAGGTTAAGTCTGAGATTAAATAGATTACGTCTAACTACAATTTCAAACTTATTTAAAGGAGAAGAGATCCAATCTACTTTTACCTTGTCTTCATCTTGTTGTGGAATAAACTAAAACTAAAGTTACTGCAATAATCACCCAAATATAGAAAAAGTTGGCTACATTTATACGTTTATTACTATAGTTCCCACTCATTATACCTTTGTGAAGTCGCTGTCATCTATTTAAAAACTTCATACATGTTTGCCGGATTAAAATGGAGTCAGTTGACATAAATGTGCACTATGAAATATCAACTACTTCTATCAGAAAATTTAACTATGTCAAAAATTTAAGGCACTGCGAGAGACCAAGTAATATCTTCGTTTGAGATTCGCCGTGCGAGAATGAAACTACTATATGATTTATTGTGAAACATAACAGTGACTTGTTAGTTTGCCAAATAAAATTTGGATATCTGGAAAAAAAATAAAGAATCTTAAAGTAGTATTTCTTCTATTTCAATTTCCGTGTCTTATTTTATTTTTCATCTTTTATAAAGAACAAAAAAAGAATGGAACTTTATATATTTTGTACGTAAACTTTTAATTCCAACATTCTTTTTTACCTTTGACCCCAAACTATTAACTCAACAATCCCCCTCAAGTTGAAGGTTGAAAGATGTTCTTCAACTTCAGCTTGGACACTAGATACTCATATTGATATCTGCCAAGACCTTTTGTCAACAGATCAACTTGTTGTTCAGTTGTGCTTAGGTGATGTGTCTCAATCAAACCTTGCATAATTTTTTCTCTTACAAAGTGGCAATATATATCTACATATTTTGTTCTCTCATAAAAGATTGGATTCAACTTTATTATCACAGAAAAGTTCTACAGGTTGCTTGATCATAACTCCTAACTCTCTATATAACCCAACAAGCCAGATTATTTCAGCTGCTACTGAGGCCATGCTTATGTATTCATCTTTTGCTGAACTTTTAGCAACTGTTTCTTGTTTCTTTGATATTCATGATACTATAGCCTCTCCAAACATGGCTAGGTAACCTGTCACAGATCTCCTAGTTTGCAGACAAGCACCCCAATTAAAGTCCTAGAAACCAGTTAGTCTACTTTTGTTGCCTTGGCAGGCATTAGTAAACCAAGTCCAGATGTTGCTTTGATATATTTTACTACCCTTAAGCTGCATCCATATGAGACAGTTTTGGAGCATGCATAAACTAGCTCAAAACTTGTACTACAAATGAAATATCCACTCTAGTCATAGTAAGGTACAACAAGCTTCCAACAAGTCTTTAATACCTCACTGGATCTTCTAATAATATGTCAGTAACTACAGTTCCTACTTTCTTGTTTCTTTTCCTGATGAACTCACCATATTCTGCTGAAGTGAGTGACTAGTTAGTGTCTAGGGGAGAATTAGCTGGCTTGGCACCACTCAATCCAATTTCAGATATAAGTCGAAGGTATACTTCCTTTGACATATCAGTATACCCTCCTTAGATTTGGCAAACTCAATGCCTAGAAAGAATTTTAGTTCTCCTGAGTCTTTCGTTTTGAATTTCAGCTGCAAGTCACTTCTAGTCTTCACAATCAAATCAGCATTCCTTTTTGTGACTAACAAATCATCTACATAGATGAGTACCACAGTTACATCTGATCCTGATCTTCTGGTGAACAAAGAATAATCAAAGTAGCTCTGCTTGAACCCAAGCTGCGTCAAAGCTTCAGTCAGCTTTAGGTTCATTGCCCGGGAGATTTCTTAAGCCCATAAAGGGACTTGTGCAATTTGAAAACTAACTTTCTCTCCATCTTTTCTCCCTGTCTACAAAAACCTTGAGGAATATCCATGCAAACCTCTTCCCACAAATCACCTTGAAAAAAGGTACTATGGACATCCATCTGATAGATAGGCCAGTGTTTAGAAGTTGCCACTGCAAGAAGAGATCTGATTGTGACCATCCTAGCAACAGGAGAAACAGTCTTTTTGTAATCTAGACATTCTTTCTGACTATAGCCCTTGGCTACCAGCCTGACTTTATACCTCTCAACCTCACTAGATTTTGTGTATTTAACCTTAAACACCAACTTGCAGCCAATTGCAAATTTTCCTGGGGGCAGGGGAACAATGGTCCAGGTATGATTGTCCTCCAATGATTAGATTTCATTCTTCAAAGCAACAATCCAGTTAAGGTTCTTATTGGCTGACTCAGAGGAGCTAGGATCTGGAATACTGGAAAAAGAGGATAAAACAGCTCTATAAGTGGGTGTAAGATGATCATACCCTTCATAGTTAGACATAGGATAGGTATATAAAGCAGAGTTTGCGATAGTAACATAGTCTTAGAGCCACACATATGGTCTGCTTGTTCTGGAAGTATGTCTGGTAGAAACAGATGGTTCATTTTGTTGAGTGGGAATAGCAGGATCAGGTACTTCAAGGATTAGTGCGGGTTGAATATTAGGAGTAGGCGCATGTTGGGATGGTTAAACTTAAACATTCAGTAGCTCCGTATCTGTTGGAATGTTGTATTGAAGAACAAAAAATAGAGGAGCATTGGTGGGTGATATATGACAGAATGGAAACACAATCTCTTTAAAGAATATGTTAGAGTTGTTACTCTTGACAATGTGTTTGAGTTTTCACGTATGTGGTGCACTGGTTCATGGGCTGTTTGGCTATGATGAATAATTTATTTAGTCTATGTGTTTTATCAAACCCATAATTTATTTTGGTGGATATATGATAATCTTGTGAGTATATCGATAGGTGATCGATAATATGGTTGGCGATAAATGATGATGTGTACATAGTAGAAACGAGGAGGTTTTTATCTTTCACATTTAAATAAAAAATTGTCGACCAAATTGATATTGCACAAGGTATTAAAATTAGAAGAAATAGTGGGGGTTATGTATTGGGTTAATCTCACTAATACTCTTTTTATCCAATCGAGTTATTGAGTAATAATGATGAAAGAGTTGTGGTTAAGTTCTTGATTATGAAGAGAACTAGATATTTGAGTCTAAAAATACTCAAAATTTTTGAAGGATATTCTGACGCTAATTGAATATCGCGTTTGTGAAACGATAGTTTAATTCTTGAAAATTGAAGAAACAAGAATATATACATCTAACAATGGAGTTGGAATTTATTAAGAAAAACATACAAAGGAGTTGAGTGGTTGAGAGATTGATTTTGCAAAGTGTGAGCTCAACTTCGTGAAAGTCAAGCCACTTTAACTCGAGAAAGTGTAAGTCATGGGAAGTCAAGACACATAAGTCTTTGACATGATTATATGATAAAGTAAATTAAAGATGTAATTATCTCTCTCATATTTTGGAAGTCAAAGAGTAGTTTGACTGATATATTTAGTAAAGGAAGTTTGTGTAAACAACTTCAAGTTTGATTTGGTTAAAACTCCTTAATTAGGTCCACCAATAATGGCAACCCTATCCAACACTATGAAATGAGTAGTTTTGGATTCAAAAGGTAACAATAAATTATTGATAAGTGGATGTTTCAGTACTTAAGTAAGAGATACTAGTACTGGATGTCACGGACTAGAGGGTTGAGTTCTAATACTCTTAATGAGGTTCGGTTCGAGGAACAAGTGTCTCAAACGTGGCAAAGACACTGAAAGAACTTCACCTATATGAACATCGAAGTGGTGCCGCTTCAACTGGGAGTTGGAGTTACTCTCATAAATGTTTATGAATTTTGGATAGCACATGGCCATAAAAGTGCTAAGCGTGTTTGAGTGGAAAGTAAGAATGAAAATGTTTATGTGTATAGTATTACCGATGTTACCACAAGGAATACCATGTTCAAAGCTATATGCTACATGGGATTTCGATTTCATCTTGTGATGCTATACTAAGGTATATTCAAATCGAAAGATATATTACTTTATGCTTAAACATAACTTGATCTTTAGTCCTCTTTGAGTCATTGTTTATATTTAAACAAGTGGGGGATTGTTGGAATTTTGTTTAAATATAATTATTTATTATTAGAACTATTTAGAGTGAATAGGTGTCTCTTAAATAAAATGGTGTATCCCTTCCTTGATTGGTTACTAGTAGTTCTATTTAAATAGAACTTCTAACTTTTCCAATGTGACTTTTTCCTGACTTTTTCTTCATCTTCTCTTCCTAGAGTCTTCACCATAAAGATCAAGTAAAATTCTTGCTTTCCTATAGAATTTCTGCACTGTTTGCTCAGTGCAGTTATTCAAAGGCTTGTCATATCCACTAAAGCTATTTGCGTTACACCCATAGCAATCTCGTTGCTGAGAGGGTGCAAATATCGCTTTTAGGAAAGCATTTAGTACGTGTTTCAAGTCTTCAATTCTTATTCTTCTTCTCAATTTTTCAAACAATTTAAAAGCGATATTATTTTTACAATGGAGAATTCACAAATTGATGGCCTGATTGCTAAAGAAAAACTTGCTGATTCATTTCGTTTGGGATATCCGAGAATCTCATTCTGAAGTTTCATGGTGCTTGTTTCTAAAGTCGCAGGATTCTGATTCCGTAATCGTCTGATGGAGTTGGATTCCAATATGAGATCCAACAGTTGATGAATATTGCACGCCATAGGAAAGTGAATGTTAAAGCAAGTGGCGAAAAGGATTTAATTTTCAACCAATCAGAATTGGTGTTTTCCATACTCAAAGTAATCAAAGAAGAGAAGGCAGTAAAAATCGGGTTATGTTCTTGATCTCTTCTTAATAATTTTTTATTTCTTCTTACCCTTTTGTGATTTCAGAGGATTTCATGAATATTGTTAGGGTAGGTACATGTCCATCTTGCGATGATCTAGAATGCATATTTGCAGAGGACTGACATTAGTTAATGTTATTAACTTCCATTACTACATTAATATCCATTAATTGATATAGATTGTGGTTAGTTGGTTATATGCAAAAACTCATGTGAAAACTACTTTTAAGTAGAAGAGTAGTGTGAAGTATTTTATCTGAAAGGTCATGTCCGTACTTGATAGTTGTTCGTCTAATCTAAATCATTTTTTTGTGTTTAGATATTATTTTAGGGTTAATGATCTTCTGTGTTATGTCAAGAGTAGCAGAATATGTTAGAGTTGTTACTCTTGACAATGTGTTTGAGTTTTCACGTATGTGGTGAACTGATTCATGGGCTGTTTGGCTATGATGAATAATTTGTTTAGTCTATGTGTTTCATCAAGCCCATAATTAATTTTGGTGGATATATGATAATCTTGTGAGTATTTCAATAGGTGATCGATAATATAGTTGACTATAAATGATGATGTGTGCATAGTAGAAACAAGGAGGTTTTTATCTTTCACATTTAAATAAAAAATTGTCGACCAAATTGATATTGCACAAGGTATCAAGATTAGAAAAAATAGTGGGGGTTATGTATTGGGTTAATCTCACTAATACTCTTTTTATCCAATCGAGTTATTGAGTAAGAATGATGAAAGAGTTGTGGTTAAGTTCTTGATTATGAAGAGAACTAGATATTTGAGTCTAAAAATACTCAAAAATTTTGAAGGATATTCTGACGCTAATTGGATATCGCGTCTGTGAAGCGATAGTTTAATTCTTGAAAATTCAAGAAACAAGAATACATCTAACGATGGAGTTGGAATTTATTAAGAAAAACATACAAAAGAGTTGAGTGGTTGAGAGATTGATTTTGCAAAGTGTGAGCTCAAATTCGTAAAAGTCAAGCCACTTTAACTCGAGAAAGGCTAAGTCACGGGAAGTCAGGATACATAAGTCTTTGACATGATTATATGATAAAGTAAATTAAAGATGTAATTATCTCTCTCATATTTTGGAAGTCAAAGAGTAGTTTGACTGATATATTTAGTAAAGGAAGTTTGTGTAAACAACTTCAATTTTGATTTGGTTAAAACTCCTTAATTATGTCCACCAATAATGACAACTCTATCCAACACTATGAAATGAATAGTTTTGGATTCAAAGGGTAACAACAAATTATTGATAAGTGGATGTTTCAATACTTAAGTAAGAGATACTAGTACTGGATGTCACGGACTAGAGGATTGAGTTCTAATACTCTTAATCAGGTTCGGTTCGAGGAACAAGTGTCTCAAACGTGAAAAAGACACTGAAAGAACATCACCTATGAACATCGAAGTGGTGCCGCTTCAACTGGGAGTTGGAGTTACTCTCATAAATGTTTATGAATTTTGGATAGCACATGGCCATAAAAGTGCTAAGCGTGTTTGAGTGGAAAGTAAGAATGAAAATGTTTATGTGTATAGTATTACCGATGTTACCACAAGGAATACCATGTTCAAAGCTATATGCTACATGGGATTTCGATTTCATCTTGTGATGCTATACTAAGGTATATTCAAATCGAAAGATATATTACTTTATGCTTAAACATAACTTGATCTTTAGTCCTCTTTGAGTCATTGTTTATATTTAAACAAGTGGGGGATTGTTGGAATTTTGTTTAAATATAATTATTTATTATTAGAACTATTTAGAGTGAATAGGTGTCTCTTAAATAAAATGGTGTATCCCTTCCTTGATTGGTTACTAGTAGTTCTATTTAAATAGAACTTCTAACTTTTTCAATGTGACTTTTTCCTGACTTTTTCTTCATCTTCTCTTCCTAGAGTCTTCACCATAAAGATCAAGTAAAATTCTTGCTTTCCTATAGAATTTCTGCACTGTTTGCTCAGTGCAGTTATTCAAAGGCTTGTCATATCCACTAAAGCTATTTGCGTTACACCCATAGAAATCTCGTTAAGGAGAGGGTGCAAATATCGCTTTTAGGAAAGCATTTCGTACGTGTTTCAAGTCTTCAATTCTTATTCTTCTTCTCAATTTTTCCAACATTTAATGCATATTTCATTACTTTCAAATCTTGAATCATTACTTAGTATGAGTAGCTAAATTATCCACTAGGATGCTAACTAAACCCTAGTCCAATAATCGAATGTGTATAGCATAATAAGCTTCTAAGCACCTAGGAATACCTCATTTTCACTACTTTTGATTCCATTACAATAATTTGAGGTGCACAACTCAAGTTTAGCCTAATAGTACTAGATTTACACCGAAATGGTGAATATAAGAATGGGAAGTGTAGTGACGGGTACCGAGTAGGTGTGTTGCATTTACCCCGGGTTAACGGGTTGAAGACCGAAAGGGGGATACCTTTTGCGACTAGTTGCTAGCGCTCAAAGCATCAACTCTTAGCACCGAGAGGGCAAGAGTTGGTAGTCTCAACTCATCACAGAGAGTGGTGAGTTGGGTATATTCAAGCAAGGTCCATTGGGTGATCTTGGTGTGAGGAAGCTTAGAACTACATACATTTGGTTAGAGGGCAAGGGGAAGTTAGTATCCTATTTCTTCTTTAATTGTCCACTTAGCATTAATTTATCTTTACTTAACAATAGCTACAACTACACTTAATTTTAGGATTAACTCACTAAAATAATTGAACTCATGCAAGTCCAACTATATTGAGTTTCATGCAAATCCCTGTGTTCGATCCCTACAATTGACTAGGGTATTTGTGACCCCTTCCCTTAAACGGGTTGTGTCAAACACTAGCTTGAAATCTTAGTGCCCTAGCTATGTCAAGTATGTACCTGTGTCTCATTTTAACCACCCTATTTTGTTGAGGGGTCTATACACCGAAACTTTGATGTATAATGCCTAAAGATTTCAATAGACTGTGCACTTGAGAGTTGAAGAACTCACACCCATTATCAATTCTCAATACCTTGATTGAGGTGGAGAAGACGTTAGCAATAATCTTTGGAAAATCTCTCAACACAACTATAACTTCATCTTTTAAATATAGTAGAAATGTCCAGCTATATCTGGAAAAGTAATCCACCAATGTTAAAAAATACTTTTTACCATTATGTGTGGGCACTCTATAGGAGCTCCACATATCACCATGAACAAGCTGAAAACAAGCATTAGAGATAGTAGCAATATTTGGAAATAACAATCTTGTTTGCTTTGCCAAAGGGCACGCCGTACAACAATCAGTATATTTAGAGCTCATATATTTCACATAATCTAATTTCTTCAAAGTAGGTACATGAGCATGTCCTAATCTCATATGTCAAAAAGAATCACTAGTACCTACACCACAATCACTTATTGTATTTACATTCAAGGACTCAGCTAATGCTATGGACTATTCTTCTGTCCTTCATGATTACACATTGTCCACTCTCAACACATATAGTCCAACTTTAAGTCTGTTAATCCCTTTCAACTTCCCATTGTAAGGGTCCTGGAAAACACATATATCAGGGTAGAACACCACTGAGCACTTTAGTTCTTTTGTAAGCTTGTAAACAGATAACAGATTGTATCTGAACTCAGGAATATGCATAACATTAGTTATCTTGAAATTCTGAAATACATAGGCTTAACCTATATGAGCTACTGATGCAAATTCTCAAGTAGGCAGGTGAACTCGTCCATCCTTACCTGAGGTCTTTCTTTTTACCTCAGTTAACATGTTCAAATTACCAATCAAGTGGTTAGATGCACTTGTACTAATTATCCATATTATGTCATTTACTTTAGGAATAAAGGAGGAATGTATACTTTCTGCTTTTGGAGGATTCTCATTGCTGGATCCCTGACCAATCAGCTGAAGTAGTTGCATATACTGATCAGGAGTGAATCTAGGGCCTGAGCCAAACTGTGAGTTCTTATATGCCTCAAATTGATTGGAAGGTCCAGCATTCTTTCCCCATTTTGCTCCAGCATTATTGGCCTAACTAGGTCCTGCATTGTTAGTCCAGTTTTCATACATTTTATCAGTTTGAATCACAAAGTTAACTGAGTTGTAGTTGTTGTATGCTGGTTTATTCCTGTGCAAGTTCTTCTTGTGCTTGGGATGGTTCTCAGGATAACCATTCAGCTTCCAACAACCCTCTCTTGTATGATTTTTCCCATTACAGTAATCACACAAAAGATTCCCCTTCTTTTGAGAGTTATTGGGCTTATTCTGGTAATTATCTTGTCTAGGATAGTAGTTGTTCCTGGTGTTCATTAAAGCAGTTCCTTCAGTGATTTCACTCATATGAACAGAATGCACCATCGCTCTCTGATTTTCTTCTGATACAATCATGAAGTAGGCTTGGTTAACACTGGGCACTGGCAGCATAAGTAGGATCTGACTTCTAGACTTTGAAAATAACTCGTTGAGTCCCATAAGAAACTGAAATAGCCTCTGCCTTTGCATATGTTCTAAGAATGGCATAGCCTTTTCAGAGGCGGATAGAGAATTTCAAGAGGATGGGTTCACCATTATCATAGGGGAATACAGTGTCACGAGGATGGTCTACAAACAACTTTCGTTCAGGAAATTATAGAGTAATTTGCGTCTTTTTCTAGTAAAATTAAACAAATTTGACCATATAATTAATCGAAGGAAAAAACAAGGACAATATAGGATCCTAAGTGGGAGTCTCTCCATGCTCCTAAGAGTAAGTGAACCACCGCATAACCACGTGAACCATTTCATCTTTTGGAGCATGGGTTCCCAAACATCATATTAGACATATTTTGAAAAATATGTACATAATATACTTAATTTGGTGGGTGGACCATGGGTTCACGTGAACCAAAATTTTGTATATACATCCGCCTCTGAGCCTCTTCCCATGTACTTACAGGTGTTGTCACTAGAACATCATATTCATCCCATCAGTCCCTTAACCTAGAGAAATAGGTTGAAAAAGATGATGTTCCTTGAGTAAAGGTAGCAATTTCCTTGTGAAGATAGTAAACCCTAGATGCATCAACCTTATCAAATCTCTCCTTTAAATCTGACCAGACTCGATGCGCATTTGTTGCATACACTATACTACTCCAGAGATCTTTTGTGATAGTATTCATTAGCCATGACAACACAAAGGAATTACATTTTTCCCACTTATCACGTAAAGTTGGATCATAACTCTCTTTCTTACATTTTCCATCTATAAACCCTAATTTTTCCTTAGTTAACATTGCAATTCTCATACCGCGACTCAACATGCCATAGTTATCAGAACCGAAAAGTACTATAAAAATCAATGAAGTACCTGATGAATCAGAAGGATGTATGTACAAAGGATGATAACGATCGATTTTGATTACTACTTCTCCTGCTCCATAGACATATTTTGAAAAATATGTACATAATATACTTAATTTGGTGGGTGGACCATGGGTTCACGTGAACCAAAATTTTGTATATACATCCGCCTTTGAGCCTCTTCCCATGTACTTACGGGTGTTTTCCCTAGAACATCATATTCATCCCATCAGTCCCTTAACCTAGAGAAATAGGTTGAAAAAGATGATGTTCCTTGAGTAAAGGTAGCAATTTCCTTGTGAAGGTAGTAAACCCTAGATGCATCAACCTTATCGAATCTCTCCTTTAAATCTGACCAGACTCGATGCGCATTTGTTGCATACACTATACTACTCCAGAGATCTTTTGTGATAGTATTCATTAGCCATGACAACACAAAGGAATTACATTTTTCCCACTTATCACGTAAAGTTGGACCATAACTCTCTTTCTTACATTTTCCATCTATAAACCCTAATTTTTCCTTAGTTAACAGTGCAATTCTCATACCGCGACTCAACATGCCATAGTTATTAGAACCGAAAAGTACTATAAAAATCAATGAAGTACCTGATGAATCAGAAGGATGTATGTACAAAGGATGATAACAATCGATTTTGATTACTACTTCTCCTACTCCATAGGCTGGGTGTGGTTCTCCATCAGTCACCATTGTTGAAGAAATCTCAAGCTTGAATTTTTACGTGGAAAAAAATTGAACACAGAAAACAAACCCTAATTTTTATCTTAGCCCGGAGCAACAAAGATCTAGAAGCTACTCGAACTATATAGAAGTAATGGAGTTTGATCGTTCAACCAAGCTCTGATACTGTGTTGGATTCAAGCAACAATGGAGAAGAAGCAATGGAACAGCAGAGAGAAATTGGAGAAGAATCTTAGCTTCCAATATGGAAAACTGAAAATGAGCTTAACTGCTATTAAGCTAACTATCAACTATTTATACTAACACCTAACAAATAATTAATTAATTACAAACTTACACCTAGTTAACTTAGACTCACTAACTTCTCTTATTTACACTTTGACCCCAAGCTCTTCACTCAACAGATTCAAGGGTGGGTTACTTTTAGTAAGTTATGAACATTTTTAATTTGAACCTACAAAGTTCAAAAGTCTTTATTATCATTTTGAATTTTGTGTCTAGCCAAACAGACATAACACATAAAATAAAATAGAGTATATAGGAGTTTAAGATAATTTGGTACTATATGGAGCTAGTATCTAGCATGAGCAGATTTGATTTCCAAGTTTCATAATCATGTCTGAACCAAAACATGACCACTGTGTATTTAACAGTTTGAATCAGTTTTATTGTCACGTTCATACTTGATTAATCAGTATTAAACATTCAATAATCTTTTGACTGGCTTATTATCGGAATGCTACACAAGCATATCTTAGCCTTTAGGGGTCGTTCGGTACGAATACAAGTTATACGTGGATTAATAACGCAATGATTAGTAATACAGAGATTAGTAATGCATGGACTGTAATATACGAATTATTGTTATTGGATGTTTGGTGCATAGTATTAAATATTAGGTATATAAGGTATCATTCAAACTATGTGTTTAATTTTAAATTTAAAAGTAATGATTTGACCCTTATACCTTGAATCATTGAATTTTATAGGAAAAGACAAAGGATAGTTTTGTATTTTCATGCTTAATTCATATAGAAGTAATACATGAATTACTTATTCCGTGTTACTAGTGGTATAAAATAATACACTAAAGGGTCGTTCGGTTGAAAGGCTCTTTTATGCGGGTATTAGTAATGTGTGCATTAGCAATGCAGGTATTAACAATGTGGGTATTAATAATATGAGTATTAATAATGTGGGTATTAATAATGCGGGTATTAGCTATGCGGGATTATAATGTAGGCCTTATTTCTTGAATCATTGATATATATCACAAATTAATATACAAAGTATAATTTTAAAATATTTATTTATCATTTAAATAAATTTCAAAAAATATTTTTATTTATTATGAGTGTTAGTTTTGTCATTTGAAATTTTAATACCCGCATTGCTAATACCCACATTATTAATTCTACCTTCTACCCCGCATAAAATAATACATAGATTCTCGTGTAACTTATGCATTTATTAATTATGCGGGAAAAAGAAATACAAACCAAACATTGTACTAACTTAATCCCCACATTAGAATTTCAACTCAAAGCAACCGAACACTGTGATACTTAGTGCTGGATTTAGTACCGGTATAAGCCTACAATATCCAACAACCGAACGACCCCTAATTTAAGTATTAAATTATACAAGAATTGGTTATGCATGGTTTAAAAATACAACCAAATAATGGATAAAATATTAATAAATTTTATACCATGACTATTTCACCTAATACATCATACCAAACGAGCTCTTAGAGTTTAATCTGATTTTAATGAATAGTTAGAGAGAACTATTTTTTTCAAGGATCTGATATGGAAGAATTTCTTTTATACGGTCTAAAAGTTAAACTCATAGTAAATTATATACTCAATCGCCATTGAGTAATAACACATGAAAGTGTCCTCCATTGAGAATGCAGGGTGGAAAAGAATGGATATGAGTGTAATTTTACTATTTGGTTTCTATTCGATGTTTGGTATCCGTTATTCATACAATTCGTTGAAGATGAAAGTGTTTCTTACTAAGTTCTTTTCATTCTCAAAACTTAAATCCGAACCGAAAAGTTCTCTCCATACTAAGTTCTTTTCATTCTCAAAATTAAACTTAAATCCGAGACGGAAGGTTCTCTCCATCACACCGTAACGTGGGACAGTTATCAACACTATAATGGATATTTGGTCTATATTTTCCTATTGTACCTCCAATGTCACTCACGTGACACTTCGCATCTGTCATTCGTTGATGAACAACCCACATAATGTCCATTGTCCAAAGAGGCTGCTACTGTAACCTTACCTTTATTTCTTCCTTTTTTTAAATTTAGGAGTATGTGTTAGTTTTGTAACACTTGATTCCAAGTGAGAATTATACTAAATCGATGACTAACATAAAAATAAGGAAATATAGATAAGTTGACTTTTAAATTTGTCCCGAAAAATTAGTTACACATAAATTTTATGGACGACCTTACTTCCCTAATCTTCCTCAAAGTGGTGCTAATTGCATCCTTTGGATCCGAATCAAAAGTTTAGTAAAATGGAATGAAATTCAATGTCGACAATATATATTATGGACCCTTATTAGAATCTACTATTGATTGATCGATCTATTAATTTGCAATATTATATTCTTTATATCTATTATTTTTTACTAAGCACAGTGGTAACAACAGAGACATTTACCTGTACTTACGTACCAGCCCATACTAGGAAGTTTTATTTCAGTATACCGAATATTCTAGATCATTTCAAAAATAAGAATATACTGATTTTGTTCACAGTTGCTGTTACACCTATATACGAGAAGAATCTAGTTGATACACTGTCTCGTTGAAGCCTCATTTATCATTAATCGGTGTAACTTGTTATCTCAATTTTTTTGTTTTATTTCTCAAGTTGTAACTTGATAGAATTTGCTACAATTTTGGTACGAATTGAGACGTCATTGGCAAATCAAATTGTACTCCGCCCGTTCCAAAAAAACAAAAACAGACATAATTTTTTATTAATCAGTTTAAAGAAAAATGACACAATTTTTTTAATAATCGGTTTCAAAAAAAATGACATAATTTTAAATTTGCAAACGACTTAACTTCACATTTCCCACTTCAATTGTAATGAAATTATTTATAGTCACATTTAGACCTCAAATTCAAAAGTTATTCCGATTTCTTAAACTCCGATTCAAGTCAAACTATGTAAAACATAGGGATTAGTATCTTTAGTGACTTTATCCATTTTTAAGAAAAAACAAATTAAAGGAGAAGGGAAAAAACAAAAATACGTTTATAACTTAATTGACAAATTTAAACTTTATTTTTTCTATTGAGATATTTTTCATCTAGAACAAAAAAAAAAAAAAGGAAATCACAAAATATAATTCATATAGTATAACTATTTATACACCTTGTGAATGAGTTAGCCACCATCAAACACATAACAAAAAACCCAACACTCCCTTACTATCTTCTCCCCGTCCACGTCAACATTCCGGCAATCTTCTCCGATCACTCTCCGATCAACTTCCGTTATAAAAAATGAATAAGAAAGAATGAATATAGGTATTAACTTATCATGTCAATATCGTGTTCCGATTGTTTCTCCGATTTACTTTGCGGTGAGGATTCCGATTCCGTTCTTTCAATCGGAGAAGATTTGCCGGAATGTTCATCGTCGTCGTATGATGTTGAGTCACAGTTTGTTGATTTTGATGAATCTATTGCCAGTCTTATAGAAGATGAAAGGAACTTTGTACCTGGATTTGATTATATTGAGTCTCTTAACGCTGTTGCTAGACAAGAATCTGTTGCATGGATTCTTAAGGTATGTTAGTTTCGTGTTTATTAGTTTCATTTAAAAGTTTAAGTTGTTAGAAAGAATAGACGTTTATTTGATTAGTTATATTGTTTGAATAAAATCTGTGTAATGTTTTTGTAGGTACAACGACACTATGGTTTTCAGGCATTAACAGCTTATCTCGCTGTTAACTACCTTGATCGATTTCTCTACTCACGAAGCTTGCCGGTAAAATAGTCATTTTCATGTTTTTTTGTTATTTTGTTTGTATTTTGCTTTAATAATGAGGGGGCCGGAAATAAGGGACGAAAATAAGTTTGACTATGACAAACAATAATAAATGATAAGTAATCTTTATTATGGTCGGTATATATAACTTAAATTTTATATTGAATATTGCTATATCTATAATTAAAAGAGCCTTTATTCAGTACCCATTTGTCTCAATTTATGTGACATATTTTTTTTGTTAATTTATATTAGAAAATGTCATATTTTTGTATTTACAAATATTAAATATTTTAATTATCTCTAATAAAATAATTTACAGTCACCTAAATTTTTACGACTTGTTTAAACTACAAGTTTCAATTTTTATGTATTTCTTAAGCTCCATCGCAAATCTCACGATGCCACATAAAATGAGACGGATGATGCAACTACTATAGTACTATATGCTGATTGGTAGCTTTACGAGGAACACAAGTAACTACATTGAGAGCCTGTTTGAGTGGGCTTATAAGCAGCTTATTTTAAGTGGCTTTTAAGTCAAAAAGTGACTTTTTGAGAAGTTAGGATTTCCCAACTTCTCAAAAAATGGCTTTTAAGCCCTTATGACTTATAAGTCCAAAAATTTTTAAGTTACCAAACATATATTAATGGGCTTATTAGCCACTTTTAAGCTCACCCAAACAGGCTCTGAATGATAATGTAAAAGAAAATTGTATTAGGAGGGTATATAAGTAAACTCTCTGTATAACAATTTTGTATAACTATTTTTTTTATTGAGTTATTTCAACTCTGGCATCATTCTACAATGGCAGCATTGACTTTTCACACCTTTAAAAAAAATAACTAAATTGTAATTTCGTAAACATGGTGTAAAACTCAATTATCGTTACTTTTGTCTTTGTTGGTCAGATCTAGCTAGAGGTAATCATCTAACAAGACAAAGACATATTCTAACTAATTGGGTCCTCATTGTTTGTGTACTGTGTGGTATAATGACTAAGCTAGTATTTTATCGTAATAAAAGTACATTTTCTTTTCATGGTCTCATCAATAATAATGTGATCTAGATTTTATATTAATTTATCGTGTCACCAAAATACAATGGGGTGTAAAGTGTATGATTATACCGAGTAAAATACTGGATATAAAGAAAAATAGAATAAAATAGTACACTTGAAAGTTGATCAAAAGGTATGGAGTACTAGAAACCTTTTTTACTTCTATATCAATAGCGTACTTGCATGACTATTCATTTGAGTACTTGTTAGTTAAGTACATATCACGACTACAGATACCAAAAACTATGCCAATCAAGAATTTAGGCCGATAAGAAAAAAATCAACTACAGTGGTAATATTTTTGTATTTAATGAAATTTGAACCTTGGCTTCACGTAACTATTCACCATTACATAAACCATTACCCGTCTCAAATACTGAAATGAAAGATTGTGCAGCATTACCCACCATATATTATTCGAAATGTAGCTTTAATTTGTGTATAATCTAATCATACTTTTTTTTTTTTGTACCGTACACGCATGCTTGACAATAATTAGGTATACGTGACATAAGTCATAAAAGTATTTGTTCAGGAAGGTCCGCTTGTCTCTTTTACAAATTTTATAAAATATGTTTACCGACTGAATATTCTCTTTTCTTTATTACTTGTATTATAAAGTACTATATGAATGGAGTATATCATAACGAATTTCCATTTCTATGTAATTTCAGCAAGCAAACGGTTGGCCAATGCAGCTGCTGTCGGTTGCTTGCTTATCTTTAGCAGCAAAAATGGAGGAACCTCTTGTTCCTTCTCTTTTGGATCTTCAGGTAATTAATTTGTTTTTTCTTATTGTTTTCTTGTAAGAAAATTTTTAAAAAAAAAACTCTGATTAACAAGTTTCTTTTTTTTCTTTCCTTAGGTTGGAGGTGCAAAATATATATTTGAACCCAAAACCATACAAAGAATGGAGTTTCTTGTGCTGAGAATATTAGATTGGAGGCTCCGATCCATAACTCCCTTTAGCTTCCTCAGCTTCTTTGCCTATAAACTTGATCAAGTGGGAACTTTCACTGGCTTCCTTATTTCAAGGGCTACTGAAATAATCCTCTCAAATATTCAAGGTTGGTTATCAAATTTATGCCAAAGTCTAATTTTTTAGTAATAAATAATTTTTCTACCATCATCACGATCATTTAATCATTCATAAAATGTAGGACCTATGGCATATGCAACATGTCAAAGTTAACTGATTGTGCAATAATTCTTATAATGTCAGTTTATAAATGTTACTTATATCCTTTGTGCGGTTAGAAAGTAAATGTCAAAAGGAAAAAAAAAGAGCAGAGAAAAAAGCAGTACTATATGTACGTACTTTACGCATGCATGCACGAGTATTGTACACTGTACATATACATAGGATAATTCAGCTGATAACTTACTGCTGATATATATATTTACAGAGGCTAGCTTTCTTGAGTATCGGCCATCATGCATAGCTGCTGCTACAATACTTTGTGCAGCTAATGATCTTCCTAATTTCTCTCTTGTGAATGCTGAACATGCTGAATCCTGGTGTGATGGACTCCGCAAAGTATGAAACTTGTGCAATTACCTTCCTATGCATGACTTCTAATTTTCAGTTCTTTACTTCAGAAATAAAGTGATTTTTTTTCCATTTTTGGCAGGAAAAAATCGTGGGCTGCTACGAATTAGTGCAAAAGTATGCCATTGCATTAAGGCCAAGGAGATGTCCAAAAGTATTACCACAGGTACGAGTCATGGCTCGGGCTAGTACTGTAGCATCCAGTGACTCATCATCTTCGTCCTCATCATCTTCCACATCTTATAAAAGGAGAAAACTAAATAATTGCTGGTGGAGCACATATGAAGACAGATCAAGTTCTAGTTAAGGAGTGGGAAATTAATAATAAAGGGCTATCTAAAAAATGTGGTCCTGAAGTGGTCTAAAATCCTCGATAATTTTTCAGCTTGGAGGGTGTTTTTGAGTTTATATTGACAAGAGTGATGTAGATTATTTAGTATATATATAATGTATGTACGATGAGAGTTTTGGAGCATTAAACTTTTCTTTTTTGTTTGGGTGAGAAGTGCCATTCATTAAATGGCTTTGCAGATTCCCAAGGGAAGGGGATTTGGTACATACTTATTATTTTGTGTGAGAAAAGAAGAAAAGAAAGAGAAAGAAGAGATTGTTTAATAATGGTAGTAGTAGTAAGTGGAGTCATGGAGTATTGTGAATGAAGTGGGGTTCTATGATTGAATTCAAAGGGAGCATTGATTATTGAATGAAAGGAGAATGGAGAAAAGGAGATGGTAGGGTCCTTTTTCAAAGGATTGGAGAAGAGAAATTTATAAATCAATGGAGTTGTGGCAAAAATATATAGAAGTTTGGGCAAATCCAATTGATGAATAAGTCAAGAAGGCTCCTCTTATAGGCCACCATTATTGCTCCTAGAAAATGAATGAAAATCAACTATCCATCCACTCAATGAGGAAAAAAAAAACAAAGGGTTGAAATCAAGAATAACAATTGGCTCTGTATAATCAAGACTTTCGGTTTGAGGTGTGTTCTACACAGTGTGTATGTGTGTTTTTTTGGCGGGAAAAATTGCCTATATTTTTATTTGTCCTAACCATATACTGGACTATATATATTTTTTTGGTTGAAATTTTCATTGAACGTGTAACGGGTACACGTGTGTATTCTTTAAATTATTTTGTTTCTTTTAAAGGAGGTAATATGGAAAAAAATCCTCCTCTTTTCCGGCCAAAAATTTGGCCTAACCATACAAAGGGTCTTTGGGGCCTTTTTTTAAAGTGTGTTGTATTTGGATTCTTGTATCAAAGATGATGTTACATCTAAGTATATGGAGTATATGAATAAACTCTTTCCTATTTTTATTGGATGTCATTGTTTATTTACTTCTCTCTCTCTCTTGCTTTTCTTGCCACACTTTGTGACATGCACGTGAATGAGAATAAAGACTTTTGTAGCTTTGCCATTTGTTTTTATTACTGCGTTAAAGAACTTTACAATAGAAAAGGTGGAATTTTAGGGGTGGAAGCATAACATGGCCATAGCTAAATGCAGTGAAGTGAAGGGGACTTTAGAAAGAAAGAAGAGTTGGTCCCTCTAGCAATAAAAGATGGGGTAGTAATCAATGGATATGACCAGTTAACCAGTACAACAGACTATGCAGTTACCTTCTTTGTTATCTTATTGACCCATCATTTTTGTTTCATACCCCTTAGATTTCAGACAACTTCTTTGTCCCTCTGGTCATCTTCTTCTGTAGAAAAAATATACTAATAAAAATAACTCTCTCAAATTTTATTGATCTAAAATTTAACCATCTTTGATTGGTTCACTAGTGTTGTCCCTACCTTGATAGCAACCCCGTCAACTCAAGTTGGCGGGTAGCCCAAGCCTATATTTTCTGAGATCGACGGACTTGACCTCGTCCTCTGTAGGGGGCAAGGACGGATGGCTTAGCCTTGCCTTTAGAAAGAAGCCCTTCCCTTAGCGCCTCCCTCTAGGCGGGGCTCACAACCAATCCAACCTTCAACTCTCCACTCATCCTCTCCTAAATGAATCCAATAGGAGAATTTGATATGTTTAACCTTTAGCTTAATTCTCTGTTGAACCATTACACTTTTGAAATTATTTGTTAAAAAATTTAATAGTCCGTTAGTGCTCCTAGAACTTAAAGAGAAGATCCACATATATAGAACTTCATGTTGTATCAAGGATACATAATTCAACTGAACCCATGAATTATATATACTCCGATCCATCCACCCCTGATTATATAGGTCTTTGCTTCTTAATCATGGGCCCGTGATAAACCCCTTCCTCAATCGGTAATATGCATCCGTCCTGTATTGACATTCATTTGATGTAACTATACATTAACTACGAAATCCAGACGGGCCTTTTCTGCATTCAATGTGTACTTAGACAAGCAGTATCCGTTAATCTAAATCAATTTTGCCATCGCATTAAGTGAACGGCTAATTCAGTATCCTAAACAGAACAATGTTTGCCTTCAACCGTCACTTCAGTTGAAATGTGTAATAAATTCATCTAAATGTTTAAGCTATATTTGAGAGGTCATACCTTTGATGATTTAATTTTGTTTTCAACGCATAATAAGTGCAGGCCTAATTGTTTTTCTTTAGCTTAGCACGCGGACCTAGTCTCTACATGCTATGATATCATGTTGTATTTTGTGCTCATGTCATTTAGCGTAAGCTATTAGAGAAAACGTAATTTTATTTCACCTAATTGTGTTTTCATTAAATTCATGTGGTTTTCTTCCATGATTGGCAAATGTGTAGGTAGAAAACTGATGGGACACAACCTTTAGGCCTAAAAACAAAATGGTTGTTACAAGTTTCTACTAATTATATATACTCTAAGTCATTGTAATTAAGTTGAAATAATCTTGGATATAACTTGAAGTTCTATCAAACTAAGAAATCATTTCAGCTCCAATAAGTGATTAGAGAATTTCTAAGCTGCTTCCTTGAGAGAAGCCTAGCTACACAGTAAGATAAAAGGTTTTAATTTTATACATATGTATGCATGATAATGCTATAGTACTATTTAAAGTTTCAAGATCCCCACAACTCACAAAAGGTCCTTATTGCGAAGAAGATTGAACAGTGCTTTTTAATAAGTGTATATATCTTTAAGAAGCAAAACTGTGAAGATGAATTTATGGAACTACTTTCATTGATTATACTACATTAGTTCAGTTTTTAGGAGCCACGTAGTACCGATCGTCAAATCACCTCTCAATTAGGTTTATCACTGGACCACATAGGACCAAATGAAGAAGAAAACTGACGAGGTTGGGCATTAATTTAGTCAGGACTATTTATAACAATTTCTGTTTGGACTATCACTGATAACCCAAGGGGTACCTCCTGTTTTTTCTGTATAATTAAGGACCACTTGACTGATATATAAATTTCAGGGAACTACTAATAGAAATAATGTAAAAAAGAAGGAACTATTTATTCCAGGAACGAATGAAGACATTTTAAGCTATGGACATTGATAAAGACTTATCTTTTTGTAAATTGTATCACTATAATAAAGGCTCCCTTTCCTTTTGGTTTCTTTCCAACACAGTGGGTTCCTACAAAAAACCAAATCCAAGGGGGTTGAAAATCCACTTGACATTTTAAAGATCACGAGTTGCAATTTAGAAAAAAAATAAAAAATTAACAGTTCTATTTTTAATGAATTGATTTTTGAGATGTGGCCTATTCTAATTAGGCTTTAGGCCAGAATTAAAGCCAGACACTTATCTTAATCAGACAAATCCACCAGCTTTTCCACTAAAAAAGGTTACATTTGAAAGAAACCTTGAGTTTTGTTTGGTGATCAACAACTATTTCGGTGATCAATAATTGTAGAAGACAATCAATAGGACGAGCAGTCCATGACTAGCTGAAAATACATTACTTAATATTTTGGAATATAATAGCAGGCCACGTGATTCTGGCACAATCAGTATGTAAGACTCAGAAATTTTCAGCATAATATTTGGGGTGGTATATAAAGAGCGTATGTTTTATTTCTCGAGTGAAAAGAATTTACAGTCACACAGTCACTACTTACTAGATAGCACTCTACGCTAAGTATGGTTAGTAACATGCTATACTTCATTAAATTACACTAACACATACCCATTAGCCGATTTTGTCTCTTCCGAATCAGAGATCCATTGTATCCTTCTAGTACAGTAGAAAATCCCTATATTTTAATACTATATTTCATGATATTTCTCAAATATTTCAATACTCTAACTAATGCATTTCAAGGATCATGATTTAGATTATCAGTATATCTACTCAATCTACACATATTATATGCAATATCATATTGAGTAAAATACATCAAATTGTGTTAGACTACCAAATATTTGAGCATATTTATTTTGGGCAACATCTCCTTTATTCTTTTCTAAGTATACTCTTTAGTTCACGTATAAAACTCTATATAACTAAATAATGCGTCACATTGTTGTCCAATGTTAAAATTTACATTATTAATACTAGCATAGCTTATATGCATAAAGTTATGTATATTATTTTACATGAAATCTAAGTTGAATAAGAATAAGTGTATTATCAATATCAGAACAAAACTACTTATGACAAAATTACTTTTAAAATAACCAATCTTTTGCATTACAATATTCCATGTGTTACTATTGTTCACCATATATACAACGAACCTTAATTACATTACTATTTGTTGCATAATAATTCCTGCATTATTTCTTTTACCACCTAAATCCCGTACATAATTAGACCAAATTAAAAGCCAAACCACCTTTAGAGCTCACAGCTTTAGTGACCTCGATAAAGTTAGTTATCTTTGATAAATAAATAATGACAATAATAGATTTACAGTAATTGTGTACTTTAGCTTAATACTCAGAGATGATATTCACTCAGATTACCCGTTCTCTTTATCCCCGACTAAAGAGAATCCTAAGTACAAAGCCCTCTTTTTTTCTTCTCCAAATAAAAAAGTAGGATCGAGGGGTATTAGGGAAGCAAATTTATAAACTCTTTACTGTACTAAGTACTAACCCTTTCTCAAGAGAGAACTTTCAACTTTTTGTAGCCATGACAAAGACAGATCAGAGGACCCTTTTAAAGGTATTCTTTTCTCTTTTCTTTTTTGATACCTTTGGATTTGGTCACTAAAAAGAATGCTCGTGGGGTTTTTTTGCAAAAGAGACTATAGAGGCATTGGGAATAAAGGATTCAAAAGTTGGAATCATTTTCCCATTTTGTGAGGATATATAGGTTTGCTGGGATTTCATGCTGAATGCAAAACATCATCCACTCTCCAAACTGGTAGTGGATGTCCCCATTTCATGTCAATATTCTGCGAAAAAGATAAAAAAGAAAAAGAATTTCCTTTTTGTACCAATCTAACACCCCTAAAGTATATTTAGTTTGTCTTTCTATAACCATAAGCCATTTTATAGGCTTGTTAGTGTATAATACTACTTGTACATAGCTAAAAAGAGGAGCAACAAAGGGAATGTAGTATTCTTAACTGCTAGTATTACTTTACATAATCCAATTTTTAAATGATTGATCTTTAACGACGAATTAAGTTAAACTTACTCTTTCGGAAAGGAATAGTTTTAAAGTTCATTAGAACCAAAGGCAAATACTGATTTGTGAGATCAAATGTACACTTTCCTTTTAATATAATTCTTGTTTATGTTAAACGCACGTCTTTACTTTCCAAAAAGTGTCGCCTCAAAAAACATGAACTATGAACTCCATGAATATATATATTGTTCAAAGCTAATCGTATTGGTATGTTTTCTTCCTAGCTAAATAAGTTGCAAAACAATATCCTTACGTCGATCAGGTAAGAGTTGCCTAACCTCTACTACTAACCATAAACTCTAACGGGTAACATTAGATTAAATTAGTAGACGTGGTTAATTCTAACAATAAGATACATGCCACCATCACGAAGATATCATGAGATGGATGTGATCCTCTTATCCTAAATCAAAGGTTTTGGATTCGAGATTTGAAAATTGATAAAAATCATTGATAGGAAAGACTTTGCCCTTTAATGGTCCTTATGCGACTCAATTCTGAATTAGCTGGACGAGTCGCTTCTAGACAGCAAATGTTTATACCAAAACAAACAAAAAACATGATGCATGCCGTGAAAGAAGATGTGCTTACTTCTTTACCCAAAGGAGAGGACCCTCAAAAATTGGCTTTCCAACTAAGAAATTTGATCTTTGGATACCAAAATGTCAAGCATGAAAAAAAAAAAGGAAGCTGGTGAAAGTGAAGATTATATATATACCCAAGTAGAAAACTATAAAAGGAGCTGTCTCGAAGGAGCGTCTTGCGCATATCATCTCTTTTGCACTTTGACACTATGTATGACAACTTTGTCATATAGATAGTGCCTAATGGACCTCCATTTCCCTGTTTTTTCCAAAGAGTGGAGACAAGTAGTCCGCTCTTCAATCATAGAAAATCCACATTTCCTTTCATAAACCATTTAAATTTTTATCTAGAATCATATTAAAAGCATACCTAGAAAACAAATATCTCATAGCTGTAGATAATGACAGATCATGAGACTCATTTGTTTGCGTAAGTAGTTGGTAATGATGAATAAAAATGGCCCCAGGATTTTACTAGGCATTTGTACTGATGGTAGATAACATGCTATATTTGTTGAAATAGTCTGAGTAAATACAAGATGGTCCAGACACCACCAGTAATAAAAAAGAAAAGACGGATGATCCAGAATCTTTTTACGCAGTGAATATATATAACTTATGAATTATGAATTATTAATCTGGCAAAGCTATATAGTAACTTACAAGGTATTTTTGATGTGAAAGGCTAAAGTGTAAAGTCAATAGTTGAAAAAAAGTCGATGTTATTTAGCCGAAAGCATGTTTTCTCGAGGGCCAAAAAGAAAATACTGCTTAGGAAATTTCAATTCAAAGAGAATAAACATGTATGAAGATTTTCAAAATGTTGACTAATATAATATTGTGGTTGCCTATCGAAGTTGATATTGATTAGCTGCTTAATTTTCTTCGTAACTTTCCCCTTTTTGAATAAATTGCGACTCCATTAACCACAATGGCAATTAAGTAGTCATTACATTAATCTCTAATGCATCTGCATATTCACAAGCTATGTATTATAAAATTTTAGAGAATGATTACTTTTGGACTTAAGAGCCCATAGGTTTTATCAAAGTTAAGAAACCCATAAAATTCCCTAATATAGCTACGATAAAAACGACATTTATATGTATGTAAATGGGATCCTAAACTCACTAAAATGAGTAAAATCTATAGGCTAGGCTACTAACAAGTCAACAAGACTTTGATTTATTTATACATTCTCCAATTTTTGTGTCTATAATAAAAATAAATACGAGTATAAAGCTAAGTATGTCAAATAAGAGGAACTAAGAACAATAAACAATTAGTGTATATGCTAGCCACATCAAGATTCCACCTAGTAGAATTTGTATATTTTACCGGAAGATTAAGTAGGAAGGACAAGGTACAACTATTCTATCGTCCACTTGAATCCTCAGATATGCATGCAAACAAAGTACAATGTTTTTTTTATTACTAATACTACATATTATAACATGTTCTTTATAGAAGTAGAATATTAATAACAAGCTAACAAGTTTATCTGATTAGCAGACGACAAATCCTTTTGGAATTAATATAAAGTGATCTTCAAATGGAGGAATTTGATATAGTCATTACTTGGAAACTTTTAAGCAGAAGCACTTCTATCACTACTTTTTGGGATGATCCAAAGACATTAGCGTATTCTCTTGTTTGCATATTGGAATGCTTCGTTCATACAACTTTTTGCTTTTTGTTTGGTCGTGTGGCTGCTTATAAAGAGCATAAAAAACTCTAGTGAGGTTGCATATTTGTGCACTTCCTTTAGATTGAATATTCTCTACTCCATTAAGTTCTTATAGCACCCAAACTTTTCTGTTACCAAGAGAATCACATGAAGTTTTAATAATTGAAATGAAAGCTTCTATTTAATCTCAATTAATTTCATTTAGTACATTAGCGAAAAACAAAAAATTGCAGTTACTCTACTTCCTAAATCCTAAGTTTATTAATTGACGGCCGGATTAGGCAGCAGTTAATTGTTTTAAGGTATTTGAATAATATTGTTGCAAATCATTTTGAGATAAAAGTTTTCTTATTCAGTAGGAGCATTAATTGAATCTTTTGACATATTCATCTCTTCAACATAAAGCAGCTAATTGGGCTGACTTATCTTGGGCCAGATAACATTTTTCGCAAGAAATTTCACTCCATGTACCCCATTTTGATGGGTCGTGAGTGTTGTCCCACTTTTCATGGTTTTAGCAAAATAGACTCCTCTTTCGTTCCTTTTTCTTAGAGTATTGCCTAGGCAAGACTTCAAGGCAATTAGCTAGGAGAATATGGGAAAGATCGAGGGAAAGTGCTACCTAGGCTAGATTTCAGTTATCTGGGAGACTGAGGGGTCTAGGAGGGCGAGATGCATCCAGACCTTACCCCTAACTCGAGTGAGGTAGAGAGGATGTTTCCAATAGACCCTCGGCTCAAGAAAAAGAGTTTTGAAAACGTGTTTGGAAAAGAAAACGGAAAAGAAAGAAAAAGATAGCATAATAAAGCACAAAAACAGAAACACCATAAAAAAAGAGATAACATCAAAATAACAATACTAATAAAACCGTAGAATAAGCTAACCATAGAAGGAGTTGCGGGCAAGAGCTGCCTAAAAAGATTGATGAAACGGTCGATGACAAGTGCTGCATAGGTTAGGATTCAAGACAATTAGCTTGGAGATTGGGAAAAGGGTCGAGGGCATATGCTGACTAGGCTAGACTTTAAGGCAATTAATTGAGATATTGGGGTCGAGGGGAAATGCTCCCTATGATAGACTTTAAGGTAATTATCTGGGAGATTGAGGGAAGGGATCGAGGGCAAGTGCTGCCTAGGCTAAACTTTTAGACATAGAAAAGAAAAGGAGGTAATACCACGTGTCATTTATAAGATTTATAGGTTCCCTCAGAAATTTATTCGTTAAACTAAACGAATATCAGTTTTGCAAAATCGCTGTAATAGAGGTAAAAAAGGCAAACCTCATGGTGTCATAGTTCTGCAATTGACACTGTCACGACCCTTTTTTACGAAAAAGAAAAACTTCTTATTTTAAAAGTTTGTGACTAGGTGTTGATAGGTACAATAATTATTTAAGAGATTTTCGGAGTCGCCACTTGACAAGTTAAAGGTGTGCCAAGTCACCAAAGTGGTGTACCTAGAACACCTATGACTCGTTTAGTGGTCTGCGTCAGAGTTCCGGGTAAGGATCTCGGTTGACTCGAGGGAAGGTGTTAGGCACCCTCGAGTCCTGTGCCAAGCACAGTTGCTTTTGTTGGCGCATTTCGACTCTTTTGAAATTGTTTATTATATTTGCCTTAATTTTATTACGCTTCAATTTATTGTTAATTTATCGTTTGACAATTGAAACTCCAATCGAATATAATCGCGCGAGAACTTCACTCGTTCGAAATCTTTCGACTTAAGTTAGTTAAATCGCGCAGGCACTTCACCCGTTCGAAATCTCCTAACTTAAATGAATTTCACGTGAACAAATAAATTAAACGATGTTACGTGCAGCCTATTGATTTGCCTAACCGAGTTATCTTCCATTGCTACTAATCTGCTCTATATCATTTGAGTGTTTATTTTATACTTGATGCACTTATTTAAATTACGAAGGAGAAATCAAGATATCATTTCCCTTTCCATGAGAAAGCTGGCTGCTTCGATTCCTTACTCACTTGCCTAGAAGATTTATATGTTGAATGTTTTTAACGTTTGCAAGCTTGAACTTACATTCATGCCCTGCGTTGAACTTGCACTCATTTCATATCTGTCCCATTTTAACAAGTTAAACATTTTTTCCTTTAGATCCGACCATTTTTTTGAACAGTTTTCAGATCCAACCACACATTTAATATTTGTCTCATTTTTGCACTAAGTAAACATTTCTCATATCTGACTATTTCATTGAACATGACTGATTTTTTTCTTAAAAATAAATAAATAAACTAATTCAAACACTACTCAACGCATCAGTTGTTTAACATCACATGGCTCAAATTTTAACTTCTCAAATTTCCCTTTTTTTTTCTCTTTAAAAGATACTAAATATGCATACATCATACAAGCATAAGAGCACAATTCTTTAGGGCCTTTAAGAGGCCATTTCATACATTGTAAACATTTCAAACAAAATATAATTCTTACAACATAAAATATGGTATGAAGATTTACCTATGAATGGGTAGCCAAGCAAATACCAACAATGACCAACAGTAAAACCAATAGCAGCAACAGAAAACGTACATCAGCCCACAAACCACCAAGATCCTGCACCAACAGTACCCAAAGCAACCTCCAAACTCGACCTCTAAACTCAAACTTTCTACTTTCTACTTTTTTTTTTTTTTTTGCTCTCTCAGATCTGAAATTTAACAAGTATTGGAGGGGTATTTTCAGACCTTTGTGTTGTGAAAAGTGTTTGTGTATTTTCAGATGTTGTCTGTTGGTGTTTCAGATCTGTGAAAGTGTGTATCCAGAGAGTATTTTGTTCTCAGATGGCTTCTGTTCTTTCCCAGATCTGTGTCACTTGTGTTCTCTCCTGGTGTGTGTGTCTGTTGGTTTCAGATCTGTCTTTCTTCCAAAGAGTGAAGAAGAAAAAGAAATGTTTTCAGATCTGTTCTTTTCCAGACCTCACTGTTGATGTGTTCTGTGTGTCCACCTCCCTTAATGAGGAGTCAAGACCCCTCTTAAATAGAGGAAAGAGAGCTGTTGGGACAGATTCTCTCGTGATACCAAATCCCCCACATTTAATGCTCTCCTACAAGACAAACAAAGCATGCTCGACATTAAATGAAAAGTGAGGGAGATGGAGTGTGTAGGTGAGTAGAAGACAAGAGTCACATGTTTTTCCTTCTACTTTTCAGGAAAGTAAAAGAACCTTATGTGAAAAATCCTACTTTATGTGCTGACTTTGGTACTTTCATTTGACCCTTTTGATTCCCCCCTTTTAACTTTTAACTCTCCAAGACTTTAACTAAAATGGCTTGGACTTCCCAAGCCCCAAACTTAATTTATAAAGCTAACTAAAAACAGGTCCTAATTACTTTCTCAAAGCAAACCCAATAGCAAGACCTGTACAGGGGGGACAAATTAAACAAGCACTCAAACCACAATACTAGCAGACACACCACCTTGAACTCTCCATAATTCATGAACTCACTCACCACAAGATTGAATAACAATAAACCAGAATTGCCAAGCATTGCATAGATGGCCTCCTCTATACATGAACAGACACACACACAAAGGTAATCCCAAATACCAGTAATACATATGAACTCAAGATATATCACTAGTTCTAGGAAGAAACAAGTCCAACAGTAAACCAACTTCATTTTCTCTTTTGATTTATGAATCTGAACAAGAACATACAACCATAATACATCATTTCCCAACAATCTAAAGCTAAACTAACACTATTTTGCATTCCAAGATAGTAACAGAGTTATGTCTAAACAAAAGCACACGAGATGATTTGATTAGATACTATTACTACAACTAGTAACACTGAACAATAAACTACTTAAGATCATGACAAGAGAATACGGCTAAGCAACGCTTATAGAGTGATTCCTAAGGTTATCCCTGGCTAATCGAACTTACGTGAATGTAAACACATAGAACACAAAGAACAAGAAACTAGCATCTAAACTAACCCGTTGCCAATGCTAACATTACAACTGCTGCAACGCGAACCACTGCCTCGCCTCATTACGATCATCGCCCAACAAGCATTGTATCATCGCAGCCAAGCCCTGCTGCTGCCTGAATCCCATCGTCATCATCGCAGCAGTCAACACTGCTCGCTGCTGCACGACACCATTGCCTCGATGCACTACGACTGATTCAATTCCCTCGTCAACACTAATCATCGCAGCATCGTCACCCTACTGCCAAACCAACTCACCATCGCAACAATGCAAAGAACATTGCAACGCCTCTGTTACAATTTTCATCACCAAAACAAATCAACATCGCAGCACCTGTTCTCACAGCCGTAACCCTTACGACACCACCGTACTCCCTCCAATGTCATCGCCACACGCCAAATCACCAGGCCATCACAAATCCAAACAAAACGACACAAACCAAAACGTACACGGACAGCGAGATTGATGGGGAAACGGAAGAGTTTTTCATGAAAATTACCTTTAATACAGTGTGGGGAGAGTGCCACGAAGCTGTGGACATAAGATTTGGCCGGAAAATGAGGTGTCTCCGGAGTTAGGGATTTGACCGAACCTTTGAACCTCGATTTACACCAAATGAGTAAGAAAATGGGGAAATCGACACCATATTCGGAAAGAGGGGGTCACGAGGAGTCTGGTGATGTATAATTTCGACCGGAGAAAGAGAGCCTCCGCCGTCGCCGGTGGCGGAGCTCCGGCAGGCGAGAATCGGCAGAGAAGGGGTTCCCTTGTATTTTGTTTTTGGCTTTAAGTAAAAATTGCCTAAAATGGCAATGAAAAATGAATATATACAAAGAGTGAATGGGCCGGGTCAAATGGGATTTGGGCTACATTTTTCTTTTCTGAATTTTACAAATAGCCTCTAAAAAAAGTCCAAACTATTTAAGACCTACACTATCAACTAGAATTAAAAACAACAAAACGCAACATTATCGCAAACAAACATAAAATTACAGTTAGACACATAACAAGTATTTTTTTGATAATTTTCTAGCATTTTTCTCCTAATTAAATGACTAGAATTAGCTATGATACAGATAAAAATTGAGTAAAATTACACTACTATTTTATGCATTTTGGTATTTCAGGTGCCAAAATTAGGTGATTACAGCTGCCCCTCTTTGTTCGAGAACATGAAGAGTTTTCGGACAAAGACGTAATCGGAAGCTAATTTTGGCTTTTCGGTTCTAGCCGAGAACACGCTTGCAAAATTGTGACTGTACCTTGCCGGTTTGGTTCTAACCAAGAACAAGGCTACCTACATATCCCCGGACTAAGGAATCAGGTCAGTGTAGTTCCTCACGTACGATAGCTGGGACTACCGCATTTAAACAGACACTGGACTATTCTAGACTAACACTAAGCACTCTCTAGACATACACAGACTAACTCTAGATACTTTTAGAACTAACTGGGATTGACTCGACGCTCCTAGACTTACCCGGACTGACACAAGACACTTTTGACATACTAGAGCTGTTGCTGCTGGTCGCTGGTTGCTTGCTGATTGGCGGTCATTGCTTTACAAAGAAAATGAAAGTACAACATTGAAAATGAAAAATTACAATTCCTAAGCTAACTTCTTCATGCTTCCCAAGCTGATAAACTGGTCTGAAGCTCCCACTTCCAAATGGGTCTTGAAGACTTGAAATTGCCGCTCGGGCGGGCTTGGCTTGAAAGTTGAATTTGCCGTTCGGGCGGGCTTTTGACTTGAAAGCTGAAATTGCCGCTCAGGCGGGCTTTGACTTGAAAGTTGAAATTGTCGCTTTGACGGGCTTTGACTTGAATGAAATTACCGCTTTGACGGGCTTTGACTTGAATGAAATTGCCACTTTGACGGGCTTTGACTGGAATAGCTGAAATTGCCGCTTTGACGGGCTTTGACTTGAATGAAATTGCCGCTTTGACGGGCTTTGACTTGAAAGTTGAAATTGCCGCTTTGACGGGCTCTGACTTGAATGAAATTGCCGCTTTGACGGGCTTTGACTTGAAAATTAAAATTGCCGCTTTGACGGGCTTTGACTTGAATGTTGAAATTGCCGCTTTGACGGGCTTGACTTGAATGAAATTGCCGCTTTGACGGGCTTGACTTGAATGAAATTGCCGCTTTGACGGGCTTTGACTTGAAAGTAGAAATTGCCGCTCGGGCGGGCTTTGACTTGAAAGTTGAAATTGCCGCTCGGGCGGGCTTTGACTTGAATGTTGAAATTGCCGCTTTGACGGGCTTGACTTGAAAATTGAAATTGCCGCTTTGACGGGCTTTGACTTGAATGTTGAAATTGCCGCTTTGACGGGCTTGACTTGAAAATTGAAATTGCCGCTTTGACGGGCTTTGACTTGAATGTTGAAATTGCCGCTTTGACGGGCTTGACTTGAAAATTGAAATTGCCGCTTTGACGGGCTTTGACTTGAATGAAATTGCCGCTTTGACGGTCTTTGACTGGAAAAATGAAATTGCAGCTTGGCAGGCTTTGATTTGAAATTTAACTGCATCTTGGAATCTGCATATCCTTTGATGATCTCCTTCATGGTACACTCCTTGGTGTGGCATACTTTGTGCCGATGTGAAACATTGGGCTCCAATTATCTAAGTCGGTCCTGACTTGCTCTAGCACGACTATGAAACTATAACAAGTTTTGCAAAACTTTCTTTGCTCGTTTGATGTTGGAGAAACTGAAACGAACTGAAGCAAGACAAAATGATGGAAACGAAAAAGCTTCCAACCAAAAGATGAAAAAATGATGACGTCCCTTACGGGAGAGGTAAAGGACTGAAGAAATGACAACCTTATTAACACGACATGTATTTTGGAATCAACTCTTAATCCGCTCACATAGTCCATCCGTGACTTTGTACCCAGCTTTCCCAATCTTGTTTGATGGCAAATCTAACGACCCTCATTCGACTAGTAGTGCCCCTCGGGGTTTTCACCAACTAGCCTCTCTCTTTGTTCTTTTAGCTCACTGTTGTCTTGCAGCGCCTTTTCAGGTTTTCACCGACAAGACTTCATTTTTTCTCTTCTTTTTTTTTCATTTCTTTCATTCTTTCACTCTTTCCCAATCGACCTCCGATCTTTTCTTGCTGCTCAACCCCGTCTTTCCTTTCTTTCTTCAATTTTGGCCTTTATCCTGATTCCCTGGAGAATTTCTCCCTTAATGACCTTGGTGCCCTAAACTCCTAATGCGCTTGTCGGCTTAAGAATGCGACTTTACAGCGTGGATCTTATCCCTTGATACCCTACTCGGCTTGACATTCTCAATGATCGGTCAGAAGGGTCTTTATTTGGACTGTAATATTGGATCTGGTTAGGCTATTAAGAGAAGGATACAATATAAAAACTCAGAAACATCTCATGAGACGATCAAATGAATATCACAAACTATGAAATCACCGCTTTTGAAAAATAAACCAAACTTTTCCCCAGTTTAGGCAAATAGGGGATTCCTTTTTTTTTCTTTTCTCTTCTTTTTTTCTTTTTTTTTTCTTTGGTTTGAAGAGCGGTATGAAAGCATCTCATGAAACGACTTGGTAAAATGTTACAACCCTTGGAATCATTTCTTTTAAAATAATAAAAAATTGTAGCCCCAGTTTATTGAAAAACCGAGGAATTATCTTTTGAGTTTTCTGATATGAAAACATAGGGGATATTGAGACTTTCCCCCGAGATGAAAACAAAGAAAGCAAAAGGAATTGAATTTCTCCCTTTCTTTTTTTAAAATAAACTAAACTTCCGCCCCAGTTTAGGATAAACTGGGCGCTTTGAGTTTCTTCCTCGGTTCCGAGACTGATATCTCGTGAAACATGTGAATAGATGATACAAAAACAAAGAAGTTTGTTTTTATTTTATTTTATTTTTAAAATAAAATAAAAACAAACTTCTGCCCCAGTTTAGCTTACACTGGGGATTTGAATTTCTTTTGACATTGGCCTCAAACTTGGAGGCAAGCTTTTGCGTCAACGAGGAATAGGGGAAAATGAACTTTCCCCTATTATGACCGCACCCGAATGGTTGCCTACGTATCCTTTTGAGAGGAATCAGGTCAGACGTAGCTCTACCACTGAGGTAGATTTTGTTGTTTTTTGTTTCCTCTTCTCTTTTTTTTTTCTTTTCCTTTTTTTTTCTTTAATCACATCAAATTGATTCCAAGGGAGGGTAGGCCAAAGAAAAAATACTCAAGGCTCAAAGGGCTAGAAAATTGGTATTGTGTTTGGGTAGCAGAAACGAAAGCCGTTCGTCATCCCGACCCGAGAATGCCTCGAAGAAATAATGATTCAAAGAATTGATCTAGACTTATCCACGCGTATCATCGACTTCTGCTTCACTGATGGTTCTCAAAACTGGTATCTCAAATTCGGTCGTAGCGACCGTGCATGATTTGAACTTCTCACCGATCTCCCTTATCGGATGACTACCGATTAATTTCCAACTCATCTCAATCCCTCTTTTATCCCTCTATACTACTCAAATAACTCACAATGCCAGAGCGCGTGTTTGGATCAAGACGTAAATTCCGCACGCATGTCATGTTATTAAGGTTGACAAAACATAAAACAGAAAACTAAGGAGGTAAGAGCAGGAAACATAAAAGACCGAATATTAGGATGAGATGGATCTCTCTTTCATTGAATTGAAGATATAAGGGTTTGAACAAACAAAAGAGCAAAATAATGCACTTGGGTTACAACCCTTGAATAACCAAGTACACAGAAAGATTAGCAAAACAAGCTACAACATTTTACAGTCATTCATTGCAAGTCAAGGCCAGTTTCCTGCTTTTCATGCATTGTTGAGCCCTTCACAAGGATGTACCATGATGATGCCAAAGAAACTCCCTGGATCTTGGAACATCTTCTGCCATTTCTTCACTTTCTCCAACCCTCATCGGGGTAGACCTCACTTTTTGCGGACTGATGAATGAACCGGTAAGATAGGGAATTGACTTCTTAAGAGACATGTTCATCTTCTTCATTTCATTACCCTTTACTCTGTCTGCTACCCCAAGCATAATTTCAGGAGCAGAGTTCACTGTCACAAGCATTTGGTCAGCCCTAATTGACACATCACCAACAGGTACTATCGGCATTGCAGATTCAGCTCTTAAATCTTCTCCACATACCATTCCCACCATATTCACATCATCATGGACGGGCAATGAGTTCTGGTTGATATCTGGCGCATCTGAGCCCTCGACTTGGATCTGACCATTATCTATCAGAGCTTGGATCGCCTTCTTGAGACTACGACAATCATCTGTGTCGTGCCCTGGCATGTCTGAGTGGTAAGCACATTGACGAGTATTGTCTACCTTTGCCATTGGGAGGACATTTCCAGCAATTGGCTTCAGCATGTTCAAGTCCTTCAGCTTTTGGAAAAGGCTGGAGTAAGATTCTCCAATTGGCGTGAATCTGTTCTTTTCTTCCTTACGCAGCTTCTGATGATAAGCACTTGGGCAGAAAACAGGAGGCCCCTCTGGCCGATAAGGAAGATTTGATGGAGCTTGAAAATGATTATGCGGAGCTTGGTGAGTGGGATATGTATGTTGCGGGGTAGGAGCACGCTATTGCGGATAGAAAGGTGCTGGAGCATATGGTTGTGCTAGATGGACTGAGTATTGTGGTGGAAGAGTGGAGTATTGTGGATTTCGTGGAGGGTAGTAGGGTTGTGGAGGACGTATTTGTGGAGCTTGGTATGAGTGGGTTTGATAGTATCTTTTCTCGCTCCCTTTTTGTGAACCCGAAACTACCATGGCCACATCATCTTGATTCTTCTTTTCCAAGGCTCCTGACTGAGCCTGTACCACTTGGGTGGTTCCCCTTAATGCTGTCTGGCTCACAATCTTGCCAGTTTTAACTCCTTTCTCAATCATTTCGCCTATTTTGACAACCTCGTTAAATGGCTTTCCCCAGGCAGGGATCAATGCACCATAAAACTCCTCATCTTGAGCTTCGATGAATAGAAGAACCATCTCTTCATCAAGGATTGCAGGGCTCACTCGAGCGGCCTGCTCGCGCCATCTGAGGGCATACTCCCTAAAGCTTTCACTTGCTTTCTTTTTTATCGCATCCAAAGAAGATCGATCTGGCAAAACTTCAATGTGGTACTTGTACTGGTCGTAGAATGCCTGCGCCATGTCATCAAATGCCAACCATTTAGTTACATCCTGCCTCATGAACCATTCAGCAGCTGCACCCCCCAAGCTTTCGGAAAAGTAGGCTATCAACAGCTCGTCTTTCTTGACCCCTCTCATTTTGTTGCAGTAGGTCTTCATATGAACTCTTGGATCTCCTTGCCCAATGTATAGATCGAACTTTGGCACCGTGAATCCCTCTGGCAATTGCAATTCAGGGAAAGGGCAAAGATCCTTGAAAGAAGTGTTGAAATGATCTCCATATCTCTGCATAATTCTCACAGCTTGTTCTAAACCCTTCACTTTGCGCAAAACCTCGCTCTCGTCCATTTTTCCCAACCAATCGAGCTCAACTTGAGACTCGTGATGGAAACCCTGATTATATGGACCACTTTGCCGGAAATTGGATTCATGAGGCGGATCATAGTGTTGGTCCCCAACCTGAAGATGTGGGTCATTGTTGCACCTGGCCGTGACTGGCCTAGCTGGGCCCTGAAAAACTGGAACTTGTGCTGGAGGCGGGCCATATTGTCCCTCTGGTGGAGGTGGTGCATGAGGACGCACTTCAGCTTCATTTGTTACGCCACGGACAGGGGCAAGACTAGTAGGATAAGTAGGATCCTCAACTGCTATAGATGTGCCCGGCGCTCGTTGTACTGCTGTTGGAACAACCCCATCTAGGTTGGTTGGAATAGGAGGAGGTGCCCGTCCTGTGGTCAGTGTGTGATGCATGTCGGCCACGAGTTGTTTCAAAGTATTAACCTCCCCAGTCAATCTCTCATTTTCCAGTGCCAAGAGTTCCTGGGCACCGGTCTCGGATCTTTCTCCATCGGATGGCATGGCTACGGGTGAAGTCACAGGTCCTTTTGATTTAATTCTCAGGATGGGTCGATGCCAGGATTACGTACCGAATCTCCAACTCTAAACTATTCAAACAAATCAGGTTAGCACCAAAGAAACACATATTGCAAGCCTAAGGTTGTTATGCGTCATCCCGGAACGGTTAACGGCGTAAGCCGGGTGTACCGATCGTATCCCCGAAAGATTGCTTATGTGCCTTGATGAAAATTAGAACAAAATTGTAACTGATACATAATCAGTACAAGGACGAACTTGGATGATAAATATATTTATTTTTTTTTCCTCTTTTTTCTGACTCAACAAACGTAATTTAGACAAACGACACGGGACAAACTTAAAATAAAATGCTTGACATGATGCGCGAGTCAAAGATATATGCAAACTGACACATTGGGCGGGTACACTGGACGGTGAAAATAATGAGACTCGACTTTTAGCGGAGTCAAATTATTCTACCAGGATCAACGCAAAATACAAATTAGCTAATTGTAATTTATCGTATGCACCCTGACTTGACCTTAAACAAAGCAAATAAATTGGGACCCTGAAATAAACAACGATTTTTTTTTTGAAACTTAAGACTCAACCGGAGATTCGAAACGGAATTTAAGAACAGATTATGAAACAAACTATTTTTCTTATCCGAAAGGTGACTCCAAAATTGAACATTACGACAACACGAAGACGGACACAATTTTTTTTTTGTCTTTTTTTTTGTCTTTTTTTTTTTGTTTGAAACAGACTCTTTGATCTAATTCGAGAAAGAATCTTTAGGGTATTTACAAAATCTGGCAATTAGGACGACACAAAATATTACACAAATTAGACGCAAAATTGATTTCTAAAATTGGCCACCATGACGGCGTAAAACCCCGACAAATTAATTTCAAAATATGAACTTGACTTGGATACAAACTCAACACAAAAGAGTCCCAAAATTTCGCCATTATAACGGCGCAAAACTATGACACATTATTTTCTAACACTTGGGACCAAGCCCGGACGTAAAATGAGACTAAAAAAAATTTGAAAAATTTTCGCCATTATAACGGCATAAAAGGACAACTAAACAAAATATTTCGAGACACGGGACTAAACCCAATTTTTTCTATCATTTTCACCTCTCTTTTTTTTTTCCCAAAATTTGGCTCTCATCCCTCGGTGATCAGTCAGCATAACAACCCTTAGACTAGAACAAATTCAACACATTATATGCTCATGATGTGTCTTTCGGGGATGCGGGCCCCATCCAGACACGAGTGAGTCAGCCTAGACAAGTGCGGTACCGGTGTACCGCACCTCACTAAGTCTAATGACATGCAGATAAATCGGCCTAGACAAAAGCACAGGTTCAACTCTAGGTGACTCATTGGGTTTATGATCTAATGGTTCAGCAATTTGGAAGTGCCTCAGGGGTACCGGTCGACAACGTCTAACGGCCTAACCCAACGCACCTCCTCCTAAGAAGGGTTAACTTTTTGTGTCCTGAGACACGACAGAAATTCCAGACGCCGAAGCGAAACTGGCGTGCATGTGTGCAGTGTTCCAGAAGACTCAGAGGTGTACGAGAGAAGACAATTGTGTATATACAGTTCAAACATATCAAAGCAGTAACATTCAAGGCAGCATGTACAAACAATATTTAAAAGCCGAAAGCGACAAAGTATAAAGCCTGAGATTCTCAGTTTTCACTTTCTTCCCCAGCGGAGTCGCCAAGCTGTCACGACCCTTTTTTACGAAAAAGAAAAACTTCTTATTTTAAAAGGTTGTGACTAGGTGTTGATAGGTACAATAATTATTTAAGAGATTTTCGGAGTCGCCACTTGACAAGTTAAAGGTGTGCCAAGTCACCAAAGTGGTGTACCTAGAACACCTATGACTCGTTTAGTGGTCTGCGTCAGAGTTCCGGGTAAGGATCTCGGTTGACTCGAGGGAAGGTGTTAGGCACCCTCGAGTCCTGTGCCAAGCACAGTTGCTTTTGTTGGCGCATTTCGACTCTTTTGAAATTGTTTATTATATTTGCCTTAATTTTATTACGCTTCAATTTATTGTTAATTTATCGTTTGACAATTGAAACTCCAATCGAATATAATCGCGCGAGAACTTCACTCGTTCGAAATCTTTCGACTTAAGTTAGTTAAATTGCGCAGGCACTTCACCCGTTCGAAATCTCCTAACTTAAATGAATTTCACGTGAACAAATAAATTAAACGATGTTACGTGCAGCCTATTGATTTGCCTAACCGAGTTATCTTCCATTGCTACTAATCTGCTCTATATCATTTGAGTGTTTATTTTATACTTGATGCACTTATTTAAATTACGAAGGAGAAATCAAGATATCATTTCCCTTTCCATGAGAAAGCTGGCTGCTTCGATTCCTTACTCACTTGCCTAGAAGATTTATATGTTGAATGTTTTTAACGTTTGCAAGCTTGAACTTACATTCATGCCCTGCGTTGAACTTGCACTCATTTCATATCTGTCCCATTTTAACAAGTTAAACATTTTTTCCTTTAGATCCGACCATTTTTTTTGAACAGTTTTCAGATCCAACCACACATTTAATATTTGTCTCATTTTTGCACTAAGTAAACATTTCTCATATCTGACTATTTCATTGAACATGACTGATTTTTTTTTCTTAAAAATAAATAAATAAACTAATTCAAACACTACTCAACGCATCAGTTGTTTAACATCACATGGCTCAAATTTTAACTTCTCAAATTTCCCTTTTTTTTTTCTCTTTAAAAGATACTAAATATGCATACATCATACAAGCATAAGAGCACAATTCTTTAGGGCCTTTAAGAGGCCATTTCATACATTGTAAACATTTCAAACAAAATATAATTCTTACAACATAAAATATGGTATGAAGATTTACCTATGAATGGGTAGCCAAGCAAATACCAACAATGACCAACAGTAAAACCAATAGCAGCAACAGAAAACGTACATCAGCCCACAAACCACCAAGATCCTGCACCAACAGTACCCAAAGCAACCTCCAAACTCGACCTCTAAACTCAAACTTTCTACTTTCTACTTTTTTTTTTTTTTTTTTTTGCTCTCTCAGATCTGAAATTTAACAAGTATTGGAGGGGTATTTTCAGACCTTTGTGTTGTGAAAAGTGTTTGTGTATTTTCAGATGTTGTCTGTTGGTGTTTCAGATCTGTGAAAGTGTGTATCCAGAGAGTATTTTGTTCTCAGATGGCTTCTGTTCTTTCCCAGATCTGTGTCACTTGTGTTCTCTCCTGGTGTGTGTGTCTGTTGGTTTCAGATCTATCTTTCTTCCAAAGAGTGAAGAAGAAAAAGAAATGTTTTCAGATCTGTTCTTTTCCAGACCTCACTGTTGATGTGTTCTGTGTGTCCACCTCCCTTAATGAGGAGTCAAGACCCCTCTTAAATAGAGGAAAGAGAGCTGTTGGGACAGATTCTCTCGTGATACCAAATCCCCCACATTTAATGCTCTCCTACAAGACAAACAAAGCATGCTCGACATTAAATGAAAAGTGAGGGAGATGGAGTGTGTAGGTGAGTAGAAGACAAGAGTCACATGTTTTTCCTTCTACTTTTCAGGAAAGTAAAAGAACCTTATGTGAAAAATCCTACTTTATGTGCTGACTTTGGTACTTTCATTTGACCCTTTTGATTCCCCCCTTTTAACTTTTAACTCTCCAAGACTTTAACTAAAATGGCTTGGACTTCCCAAGCCCCAAACTTAATTTATAAAGCTAACTAAAAACAGGTCCTAATTACTTTCTCAAAGCAAACCCAATAGCAAGACCTGTACAGGGGGGACAAATTAAACAAGCACTCAAACCACAATACTAGCAGACACACCACCTTGAACTCTCCATAATTCATGAACTCACTCACCACAAGATTGAATAACAATAAACCAGAATTGCCAAGCATTGCATAGATGGCCTCCTCTATACATGAACAGACACACACACAAAGGTAATCCCAAATACCAGTAATACATATGAACTCAAGATATATCACTAGTTCTAGGAAGAAACAAGTCCAACAGTAAACCAACTTCATTTTCTCTTTTGATTTATGAATCTGAACAAGAACATACAACCATAATACATCATTTCCCAACAATCTAAAGCTAAACTAACACTATTTTGCATTCCAAGATAGTAACAGAGTTATGTCTAAACAAAAGCACACGAGATGATTTGATTAGATACTATTACTACAACTAGTAACACTGAACAATAAACTACTTAAGATCATGACAAGAGAATACGGCTAAGCAACGCTTATAGAGTGATTCCTAAGGTTATCCCTGGCTAGTCGAACTTATGTGAATGTAAACACATAGAACACAAAGAACAAGAAACTAGCATCTAAACTAACCCGTTGCCAATGCTAACATTACAACTGCTGCAACGCGAACCACTGCCTCGCCTCATTACGATCATCGCCCAACAAGCATTGTATCATCGCAGCCAAGCCCTGCTGCTGCCTGAATCCCATCGTCATCATCGCAGCAGTCAACACTGCTCGCTGCTGCACGACACCATTGCCTCGATGCACTACGACTGATTCAATTCCCTCGTCAACACTAATCATCGCAGCATCGTCACCCTACTGCCAAACCAACTCACCATCGCAACAATGCAAAGAACATCGCAACGCCTCTGTTACAATTTTCATCACCAAAACAAATCAACATCGCAGCACCTGTTCTCACAGCCGTAACCCTTACGACACCACCGTACTCCCTCCAATGTCATCGCCACACGCCAAATCACCAGGCCATCACAAATCCAAACAAAACGACACAAACCAAAACGTACACGGACAGCGAGATTGATGGGGAAACGGAAGAGTTTTTCATGAAAATTACCTTTAATACAGTGTGGGGAGAGTGCCACGAAGCTGTGGACATAAGATTTGGCCGGAAAATGAGGTGTCTCCGGAGTTAGGGATTTGACCGAACCTTTGAACCTCGATTTACACCAAATGAGTAAGAAAATGGGGAAATCGACACCATATTCGGAAAGAGGGGGTCACGAGGAGTCTGGTGATGTATAATTTCGACCGGAGAAAGAGAGCCTCCGCCGTCGCCGGTGGCGGAGCTCCGGCAGGCGAGAATCGGCAGAGAAGGGGTTCCCTTGTATTTTGTTTTTGGCTTTAAGTAAAAATTGCCTAAAATGGCAATGAAAAATGAATATATACAAAGAGTGAATGGGCCGGGTCAAATGGGATTTGGGCTACATTTTTCTTTTCTGAATTTTACAAATAGCCTCTAAAAAAAGTCCAAACTATTTAAGACCTACACTATCAACTAGAATTAAAAACAACAAAACGCAACATTATCGCAAACAAACATAAAATTACAGTTAGACACATAACAAGTATTTTTTTGATAATTTTCTAGCATTTTTCTCCTAATTAAATGACTAGAATTAGCTATGATACAGATAAAAATTGAGTAAAATTACACTACTATTTTATGCATTTTGGTATTTCAGGTGCCAAAATTAGGTGATTACAGACACGACCCGGAATCTGATTAGGCCGTGCGGGCACCCGACATCCTCCCCCAGACCCGTCGGACGAACCCTTACCAATTAAATTAGGAAAATAATTATAATAATTCTTAAATAAGGACAAGACTTAAAAAAAATACAAACATACTGATACCTCTAAGCTGTACAAAAGAAATTATAGTTGACTACCCAACATACTAGGTTTAGGGCTATCCAAACTAGACATCTAAGAGTACAAAAGAAGACCGATACCTCCTGAAGGGAGCAAAATGCAACTGAAATAACAACCCATAAACTGGTGGCCATCCGGAATAAAAGCTGGCTCACCCTGACAGCTGAAGTCGTCTTCGCTCCTTCACAAAGTGGCGAACTCAATCCTGGAGCGAACCTGCCGAAACGAAATAGATAGACAAGAAACAAACAACAAATAAGGGAGAGTCAAAAGGACTCAATAAGTGGGGCAGACTAGCCACCTCAAAGAATAGGATAGCTAGCTAGGGAGGAGAAACAGATAAACAAAATTCCTCTTATTTAAATTATAAAAAGGCAGAGCCAGATAATAACCGGAAACACGTATGAAACCATAAACTCAACCAGGAATATGAGCCAGAAACATGTTAACAAATAAGTAATGCACATATAAGCAGAACAGTAGTCATGTACCGCAAGTCTACATAATGGTATGAATTGAGATCCAATAAAATAAAGTGAGATGAAATGAAATGAAATGAAATATGATGCAAAGGGTCACATGTGCCCGCCATCCCATCTCGAAGCGGAATACTCCTGCATTCGAGGGGAATCCAATCTGATAATCAACTGGAGCGGAATACTCTTGCTCCTGGGGCGGAATACTCCTGCACACGATATAATATGAACTAGAGGCGGAATACTCCTGCACTCTCCTGAGGCGGAATACTCCTGCACCCGATATAATGTAAAGCTGGGGCGGAATACTCCTGCATTCTCCTAGGGAGGAATCCTCCTACCCTCAATATGATACAATGGAGCGGAATACTCCTGCTTCTGGGGCGGAATACTCCTACCCTCAATATGATACAATGGAGAGGAGTACCTGGGGCGGAATACAATGACATATTATGCATATGAATGAAATGTGATGCAATAATAACCCTTCACCGGCGCGGGACTCTCATCGACAGCCGGAAAGTAGATGCCAACTCAGAGCCAGAGTACAATGCTCAAATCCTCAATGCAACACCAACAACAGGACATAACATATAATATATAATGTAAATCCAAAGCTATGGTGTAATGAGTACGCCTATCGGCAGCTACACACGTAAGGAACACGTGGTAGAAAATCCACGAGGCCAGGTGCCTCCAAAGAAATGGATATAAACACTTACCTCTTCCAAAAGTTAGTACGGCTAATCAACAGCCGCTTTATCCTTTGGTTTCCTTGCCAAACGATCCCACTCTATTCAATGAGTAGAAAAATATATTAAATTAGGATAAAGGCTTCATTCCTCACATCTTAGGGCAATCCTGTTAGGAACCTGATACCCTATTTGCATACGCAATACGCAGGCCAGGCCTATGTACATGGTTTATGGTCACATAACCAAACACCAAATAAATTACATTTATATGTTGCCCATAACTCACTGAGTACGAATATATAATCAATTCCATTATCGGGGTCCATTTGACCCTTTAAACTATTAATTGAACTCATTAAAACGATGTCTAATATTCCAAGTTTTACCATTAACATATATTCAAATACACGTAATAAACTCAGATAATATATTAGGATCATTACCTGAATGTTTCGGGGGTAAAAATACTATTTTTCTCCGGCTCTTTTCGCATTTTCTGGTATTTTTCCACTGCGTGTTTCTATCTTGTTTCTCTGTTTCTTCCTGTTTCTCCTTTTCTAAGCTTCAAATGAAGCTGCATGGATATAAACATATCCCACCTGCCCACCGCCTAACTTTTTGCTCATTTTTGTTCTTTTCGTATTTTGTCTTTTCCCCTTTTTTTTCCTTTAAAATTCGCTGCTACGGAAAAAATTAAAACGGTACCCTACGATATTCGAAATAATTCCAACTTTTACATACAAGTTATACAAAATATATGTAACATACTCGCGAAGGCGGATCTCAAATTGGACTCGTGAAACTCAAGATGCGAATTTAAATAGAAAAAGTCAAATTATTTAACTTTCGGCATTTTAGCGGAAACTAGTCGAACAACATCGAAATTCACTTTCGAAAGTTCACAAAAGTCACAAATAATCATACGAACCTAACGGCGCTTTCGGATTTCGAATCGGAGCTCATTCGCCAAAACCGAGCTCGAAAATCTCTTTTTAATATTTATCGACAATAAAAACTGAAACCTTCTTCCGATGCCTACCAAACGAGGTTTGATTTAGCTCAAATTTTACAGATAAGTCTCAATGGACCTTAAAAATATTTTAAAATTATCGGCACGCCAATCGGAGTCCTAACTTCCGAAACGACTTACCGAGGTCGTTTCAGCAATTCTCCTCATCACTCGGTGGAGGTTTACAGGAAATAGGATACTTCAGAACTAGTGTTTAACTTTTGGCCCCAACAAATAAAATTTAAATTTTAGCCTCATTGCAAGAACGTAGTGCACAAAACTTTAGTTAAAGAAAAGGTCCTGGCTTGTTATGACAGATCGCTAGGAAGAGCTAATACCTGAAATTTTTTTTTGGTCTGGACTAAATCATAACATTGACGACCACTAGGTAAAAATTTGTCCTTGTAAGAAACAGTCAGCATTTGAAAAATATTAGAAGAATAGTTATATCTAAAAAATACGGAATTTTTTGAGAAACTGTCACTAAAATCTCAGGAAAATTTCATGTGAGTGCAAATATGAAGTCCTGGGAAGCATTCCCTGTGATTTGAACTAAAATTTATGAAGTCCCAAGTAAATTTTCTAGTTATTTGAACTAAACCCCAAGAATTTCTTCTAGAGTATAGTTGGAATTTCCTAAAATTCTTAATATGGCTAGTCTTAAAAAAAATATATTTTTTAAATTTATCTACTTTTCTAGATATTTAACTGTAGAATGTTTCTCTTTAAGTGCCTTAAAAACTGGCTTGTCATCAAAATATCCCACTACTGCTACTTGGCAAATATTTTGTGGGGTTTTCACACTACATGCCTTATTTAATAAAATATTACATATTTTTATCCATTTTAAACCTCATTTACATGGGGCAAACTGCACGAACACCTTTGGTTTGAGGATATTCTTTTTATTAATTTTGCATGAGAGACCACTTTTTGGAACTATGAAGTTCAAACCCTGTGGGTTGAACTTCATGTCTAAGGTATAAAGTTTGCAGGCTGAACTTTTAGGCATAGAATGCGTAAACTTCAATCCTTTTAGGCTGAAGTTGAACTTCAACCCTTGTTGTAGTGTTAAATTCAGCCCACAAAAATTTAAGTTTCAAAAAGTGGTATCTCATGCAAAATCAATAAAAAAATTAGCCCCGAATCAAAGACTAGTGGGAAAAGTTTACTGTGTGCGAAATTTGTTCTTACATGGACTATATTTGCTTGAACCTTTGTTACAAAACCAATCTCTTCTCTAGTTCTCTTTAGTTCTTTCAATAGAAATCTCAACAATGGCACTTTACATTCCAACTTTCACCATTACAGCACTTCCAATTTCCTCCAAAGTTCCAATTTTTAGTCATTCAATCCAACCCAACTTCTCCTATCTGCTTCAGCTTTCAAAGCCCATCTCAAAAAGGCACTTTTCAATTCCTAAAAGTACAACACAGCCTCAGAAATACATTTATCCTGACCCAATCCCTGAATTTGCTGATGCTGTAATTCATCATTTTCATCACTTTTTATAATAATTTAAATTTAACCCTTTAACCAGAACTATAATAACTTAACAAGTACTCTATCAGGAGTTTTCTGAAAAGAATGACACAATTTTGTTATTATGTTAAAATACGGAATGACACATTTATAAATTTTGAAACTGATATAACTTAAATTATCCATTTTACCCTTAATGACTAACTTTGACATGTTTAAAACCGCATATTTGAGACTCCAAGTTTAAAAACTCTTCATTTCCTTTAGCTTCATGTGCAATCAAACTATGTAATGTCATAAGTAGAAATAAGCGACTAATATATTGATTGCATGGAACCCATATTTGTTTTTGAAAGATAAAGTTCTTTAGTAGTATTGGAATGAATTTTAACCTTAGTAGAGCAAAAATGGATATGGAATATTCATATAGTCGACCTTACTTGTTTGCGACGAGACATCGTAGTTAATTATATAACATTAAGTGATTGATTTAGTTGTGAAATGCAGGAGACCAAGAAGTTCAAGGCTGAGCTTTTGAGGAAACTGTCCAAGGAAAAGGAAACATTTGGAAATGAGCTTGATGATGTTGTAAGTGTGTGTGCTGAGGTAAGATTTTCTCGTGGTAGTCCTCGGTGTTAAAAGTATTTTTTATTTTATTTGTATTAGCATAATATAGGCATGAGATGGTTTAAACGGAGTAAGTGATCAGTAAAGATTTATATAGGCGAACCCGACTTGTTTGGAACTGATGCGTGGTAGTAGTTGTTAATGGTAATGTTATAGGACTGGCGAGAGTAGTACTAGGATGGATGACCCTTGAAAAGTCGTTGCATCAATTGTTTGTATGAGGTAAATTTAAATGAAGCAACATTGTCTGTGAGTATTTATATGGTCGAACCCAACTTGCTTGAGATTGGCGCGTAGTTGTTGGTAATAATAGCGGCTTTAGTTAAAAGTTTGGGAATTGGACGCCTCATGCTTTATTCGATCAAATGTCTAGGTGAAGATATATAACTAATTTATTTTTGATACTTCTCGTAATTTGATGATCATGTTCTCTGATTCATTTTTATGTGGGAATAACTTGCAAAGATTAGATTTTTGTGCCGGGTAAATGCTAGAGTAGTAAATGATGAAAATTGAGGCCTGTGTATTGAACCATCCTTGAATATGTAAAAGATGGATTCGGTCCATTTACGTTGCCACATTTTTAATTACTATACTTGTTAATGAGGAGATTGCGATATTGCAGTTTAAAAATGCTTTGATTGAGTGATGTGTAAATTCTTGGTCGGTTAAATCACGACTGAGTTCCATATTGTTGCTCTAGTGTACTGACTTTCAGACAAGAGAATTCCAAGAAATTTGGATAGGAATGCAGATGCAAGATTAAAAAAAATGTTATAGGTACTTGTTGCTTATGGTGGAGAAAAGCATAAGATGTGGAATTCTACGTTGCTAGGATCCTCCAAATTGCTGCCGCACCCATGTCGGATCCTCCAAAAATGCATTACATTTGGAGAATCCGACACACACCTGGCAGCATTTTCGGAGGATCCGAGCAAAATAAATGGAATTTTTGTAGCTCAGAGCAGATTTTCACTTTAATTCTGGTATTGGGGTTTCAACTGTATCATGGTTATGTTCCAGATATCTGCTTTCCCCCTCTAGTTTGTGATTATTTCATGTTTCTTCTCTTAATAATATAGATGAAGAGAACAGCAGAAGAAACTAACTGATGGGAAAGAACATGAAGTGATCTAATTGTATTAAGCATATCGTAAGCTTGCAACTCATTAACATTAAGACTCAATGAACTGGAAGTGATTGCATGGCAGATCTATCGGTAGTTTTACTATAATTGTTGAATTTGAACGTATCCCTGCATCATTAACTTTGAGGAGACAGATATCTGAGTTTATAGCATAACTAGGAGATAAAGTGCATTTTAAGCCGGCTGAACAGGTGTAGTGAGTTCTGCTTGGTTCATACAGGAGAATTTAATGGGTTTTGAGCATAGGGAGTTCGTCTTTGCAGTTGTAGCTTATAGGGGATCATAAAGCTCTCTTCGTATTGATGCTACAACGCTGAAGTTCCTAGCTGTTTTATTGATCTTTTGAAGATTAAGAAACAGAATTGGTACCTGCTATATAGTCCTATTTGATTTTGTGTTTGGTTGATAGTATGTGGAGAGCTTAAGAGAAAAGTAGCATCAACTGTCACTAGTATTAACTGGCTAAGTTGAATGATCCAGCGAAGAATGATTCATGCCATCTCTAGTGTACTGACTTTCAGACAAGAGAGTTCCAAGAAATTTGGATAGGAATGCAGAGGAAAGATTTAAAAAATGTTATAGGTACTTGTTGCTTATGTTGGAGAAAAGCATAAGATGTGGAATTCTATGTTGCTAGGATCCTCCAAATTGCTGCCGCACCCGTGTCGGATCCTCCAAAATGCATTACATTTGGATAATCCGACACGCACCTGACAGCATTTTCGGTAGATCCGAGCAACATAGATGGAATTTTTGTAGCTCAGAGCAGATTTTCACTTTAATTCTGGTATTGGGGTTTCGACTGTATCATGGTTATGTTCCAGATATCTGCTTTGCTCCTCTAGTTTGTGATTATTTCATGTTTCTTCTCTTAATAGTTTAGATGAAGAGAACAGCAGAAGAAAAAAAAAAAAGGAACATGAAATGATCTGACTGCACCAAACATGGCGTAAGCTTGAAAATCATTAACAGTAAGATGCAATAAACAGGAAGTGATTGCATGGCAGATCTATCTGTAGTTTTACTATAATTGTTGATTTTGAACGTAGCCTTGGATTATTAACTTTGAGGAGACAGATATCTGAGTTTATAGGATAGCTAGGAGATAAAGTGCATTTTAAGCCGGCTGAACAGGTGTAGTGAGTTCTGCTTGGTTCATACAGGAGAATTTAATGGGTTTTGAGCATAGGGAGTTCGTCTTTGCAGTTGTAGCTTATTGGGGATCATAAAGCTCTCTTCGTATCGATGCTACAACGCTGAAGTTCCTAGCGGTTTTGTCGATCTTTTGAAGATTAACAAACAGAATTGGGTACCTGCGGTATACAGTCTTCATTTGATATTGTGTTAGGTTGATGGTATGTGGAGACTGGAGAGCTTAAGAGAAAAGTAGCATCAACGGTCACTAGTATTAGCTGGCTAAGTTGAAAACATCTCGTGTAAGGGAAAATGTTAGATCGACATGGAAATGATGATCCAGCGAAGAATGATTCGTGCCATCTAATTTAGAGATAACTTTGGGAGTTACTTTGTAGAAAATGCGAAGTAAGCACTTGTGGCCTTTTCTTTTTCCTAGTATTAATCTCAGGAATTTTGAACTCTTTTGCTACCTCTAACTACATTAAGAATACTAGTGTAAAAGCTTTCTTCTTTTTTATGTAGTTTTCATAGATTAATCATAAGAATGAGGATGACAGTTCTCCACCAAATGAAGATTAGGTGTAACTGACTATATTTATTTATTTTTTCCTTCTTACTTTATTTGGTTTGAACCCATGGAATGTCAAGAGTTAGATGGTTCATTTAATGAAGCATTTATTATATTGGTAACTGGACTTATTGGAAAGAATAGTGGCAATTGGGTATTGGACTTGAGAAGGAAAGAAAATTCCATTTTGTCAACATAATTTGACATTTTTGTGATAGTTTGGCTATGGAAGCAATAAATGGACATGCTGACAATCTCTCTGAGTATTGAATGCATTACTTAAAATGTTCTGACTTTGATTGGACAAGGAGAAGAGTTTCTTCAGGTTTCCATGTATGAAATACCCTCTTTTCTTTGCATTTTAATATTCTGCACTTGGCCAGGGAAAATTTTGTTACAGTTATCAGTATTTGCAAATATTGAACTTCAGTTTCTGAGATGCTGGTCAAATATTGAAAAACATGTTTGAAGAGTATTTCAAGTGAAATGAAGGCTTAAATTCACAAATCTTCAACCGTTTTTTCAAATGAAATTCATGTCCAAACGCCTATATTCGACGGAGAAAAATGTTTTTAGTTAGATTGGGTGATTATTGAGTTCTTTCCTTTCCTCAGTTTACCAGAAATGTTCCAGACTATCATTGCTTCCAACTTCAGTTTAACAACTAGGAAGGAATAACTAGATAAAACACTTCCACCCATTGTTCCCATTATGGTGTTTTTCTACTGATATAATTGTACTAACTGACATACTTAGCTAGCACACTATATTTGATTTAATGGTCATTTACTGTACTACTGATTTTGTTAAATATAATGATCATGTTCATTTCTACTGACTGTCTGACTTGGTTCTGACCTGGACATAGTACAATAATTCACATTTGAAAGAAATATCTGGTACTTGTTACAATAGAAACAGTTTGTATCAAGCTGTACTTGGCCATTTGTGCCACCAACACTGGCATTTTCTAGAATAAACACTTATTATATGAGTACTTTTTTACTTTCATGAGTATTAAAAAGATATTATAATCATGGTTTGTTATTCACTAGCTTTAAAGTACTTTCTTTTGTTAAATCAGATTTTTAATGAGTTCTTGCACAAAGAATATGGAGGACCAGGGACACTACTGGTGGAGCCTTTTACTGATATGATGGTAGTTCTTAAAGAGAGGAAACTTCCAGGAGCCGCATTGGCTGCACGAGCATCACTATTATGGGCTCAAAATTATGTTGATCAGGACTGGGAGACTTGGAACTCAAAACAACCAGAGATCTCGAGTTCGAGTGCCGTGGATAGAAGAGTGTCGTGAGCGTTCTCCCTTTAATGGGCTCTACGCGACACGAGAATTAGCCGGGCTAATGTGTTCTGGTAATGAATAGGAACTCAAAACAACTACGATAATGAAAAGGGTCATTTCCATCATACATGGGTCAATATTCATGTCTAATCTTGAATCCAGATTCTGCTCAGACGAACAATGCTAGAATTCTGGAGAATATATATTTCCATTATAGGATGTTCTTTCTATCAAGGAGAGTTAGTTACATTCTGTTCTATACAAAAGCATTATTGCTCAACATCATTCATGAACTAGAGTTTGTGAATGACAATGGTGAACAAGATTTCAGAACCACCAACTTCTGTGAGCTCCTTATGTCTGTCTTCCAGGATTCGAGAAGTTCTGCCGCCGATCCAAGTTGCAACCACCATTAGCTATTGGACTCAGAAATACTTTGCAAAGTCGGACGCCATGATTTGGACCTTGCAGCTGCCAAGTTTGTTGCTGCAGGCCTTTGCCTGTGTCCTTCATGTCTCATAACCTATAACCAATCAAAATTTAATGTAAATAGTGAACCTGATTATCATCCTATCTAAGATTAGTCAGTCTCATATTCTCAACTCTGTTATCGGTTACTGAATTCTTCACATATATTTTTCGTCTACTTTTTGAGCCCATCCTTAAGTTTCTCTTAATAAATAGAGAATTATCTTGAAGGACAGGGACATAAGTTTACTATATTTAGGAGGTTCTTTTTTCTCTGTCTAATTACCCTTTTCTCTCATGCTTTGGAGAATCCTTAATTTGTTATAAATAGAACAGAACATATATGGAGGAATAATATAGTCGGCTTCAACAAGTTTGGTATTGAGTCATAGTTGTCGTTATTGTTCTCTTTTCCCTTGTGTGGTTCTATTCGTTTTCTACGTAGATAATTCTAAGAAAAAACAAAGCAAAATGAAGTATACATGTGACTGGTTCAAAAGTATTACCTTGTGCTTGTCTGATTCAGAGTTTCCAGCTTCAAGTTCACAGCTTGACCTTTGATTTTCTTGCAACTCTGTTTGGTTCTTCTTCATCTTTGCATGTTTCTTAGCTCTCAATACTTTCATCACCTCTGTAACCATGAAATACACAAATCTTTACTAACATCAAGAAAAAGAATTACTAGTAACAAAAAGCAGTGCATGTTAAAACAAAATGAAAGAATCATATACCTTGAGTAGTAACAAGTCTATAAGCTCTTCCAAGAACTAAAGTATCACTTGGCCGGAGAAGTTTAACACGGGTGAAACGAACTGTTTTCTCGTCGGAATTATCGTCGGAGGAGGTGACAGGAAGAGGAATGATGAGAGAAACATAGTGACCAGGGTTCATTTTCATAACTTCACTAGCAGTCATAGGCCAATACATCCTATCTATTTTTCCATTAGGATGTTGTATAACTAGTGCAGCTGCATCTACAGCCTGGCAATTTCCCATATTTCTAATTCAATGATATTTTTTGACTCCTCAAAAGAACAAGAATGGTGAATAAAAAGATGAGAGCAAAGAATGATGGATAAGAAGCTAGGAAGGAGGAAGGAAACAAGGAAGGAAGGATATGAAATAGACAAGAGTCTCAAGCAGTGCCCACACTTTTGTGTGTAATGGTAAAATAGGTCTCCCTCAAGCTTAGCTAGCACAACAGTCCCTACTCTCTCCATCCATCTCAACTAACTTATATAGTTTATATGCTACTCAAACAAATAATTTAAAAATGATTTATTAGTTTGTATGCATGGATTGAAATCAAGAAAACTCTAACCTTAATTAATAAATTAGTTATGTCTCTCTTTTTTTCTCGCTTTAATCTGGATTCGCATCTTAATCAACTAATTTTGATTCACGTCGAATATATTTACTTAGGGGATAAAACGCTCCCTACTAACAAATTATTCATTTTTAACTACGTTTCAGCTTCAATAGTTGGATTAATTATATTAGTAGTTCTTTTGTATTCAAAAGATTCATCATAATAAACTTTTAGTATTATACTGGTCGCCACTCGCCAAAGAAATAGTATGAGAATCATGTATGCTTTGCAAATTCATTTAGATGAAATAGACTACTTTTAACTTTTAAGTAACTTAGAGCCTGTTTGGCCAAGCTTATAGGGAGCCAAAAGTGCTTATTTTTCTCCAAAAGTGCTTATTTTGAAAAATTGAGGTGTTTGGCCAAGCTTCTAGGAAAAAATAAGTGCTTTTGAGTGGCAGCAGAAGCTGTTTTTCTGCTGTGGGGAAGAAGCTGAAAAAAGTAGCTTTTCCCTAAAAGTGTTTTTGAGTAGAAGCAGAAGTTGTTTTTAATTTCTATGATTCCAAAAATATCCTTACCAAAAATACTTATATACCTAATTACCTATATATATTTTAACCTAATGATTATAATATATAAATAGTACATTACTTTTTTAATCACTATTTTTTCTATGTACACCTACATCACTATTGTTACAAACTTTTAATCAAATAATATCTTTTTTTAAGGTATAGATCAAGAATATTCAATTATGAATGCTGTATTTTGGAAAAAATTTACTAAATAAAAAAAATTAAATATAGTGTTTGAGAATAAATGTTTAAAATCATTCATCTAGTTAAATAACTGTAAAGTGAGTATTTAAATGTCATTACTCGTAATTTAACACTCAAAAGTACTTTTTCAAAAGCTTGGCCAAACACAAATTACTACTCAAATGTTGACAGAACTGATTCTCAGATGAGGTCAAACACAAACTGCTTTTCTCCAAAAGTACTTTTACGAAAAGCACTTTTGAAAATAAGCACTTCTCAAATAAGCAGTTTTTAGAAACTTGGCCAAACAGGCTCTTAATCGTGCAAAAATTGTTTACACCATCTATATTTTACAACTTCTTTTTTTATTTACATGTCACATTCAATTTAAGCACGGGCATTTTATAGTTTATACCTCTTCCAAATCCTAATAGTCCATCTCAAGCTTCTGCAAGGTGATCAGTCGATAACCTTATAGAAACTCAAATTGCAATATTATAAACGTCATAAAACAAATAAATAATATATTTGATTAGAAAAAGAGAATCAAGTTAACGTCATCAACAGTAGTTGCCGGCAGAATCCTAAAATGAAGGTGTGATTGCCACGTGGTTTAACGACGAGGGGCTGGGATCTTGGACGGCAATGCTCGGCGGTGTCGACGGGGTCAAAATTTGAATTTTTAAGAAGGGACAAAATTTCCATCATCAACCAAAATTAATAAATAAATAATAAGATAGTAACATGAATAATAATAATAATAATAATAAGGGTATTACAGGTCAATGCCTAGATATCAATGAAAATAATTGTGAAAAACAAATCAAGGAGTGTATCTGAGATTCTATTGTCGCCCTATTAAACATATATATACTAGTACATAAGTAACTACTTACCCTATAACCTATTTACATGCTTGAATAACCTAAAACTTTTTTGGCTATAAATACTTGACCTTTCTTTTTTGGACTATATTTTGCCTGCAGCGTATTATCCCAAACAATGATTTACTTGACATAGAAAATTTTAGTTTAAATTATAAAACTATACGTGTTTATTAGTGTATGTTTGTGTCGTATTCTTTCATTTTTGTCCGGCCATTCTATGTTTTTAGAATGAGAATTAAAAAACCAGCAAACGTTTTTATCTTTGTTGTGAATTGAGTTCATCCTCCCATGATTTTCATCTTGCTTCAATTGACCACTAAGCCATGCTTTTCAGTGCGATTTGTCCTTATTCTCCACTGAAAACATTATGATATACTCATACTTGATCGATTTTTCTCATGGCGGGGTGAATGTGTTAATAATTTTTTTTTTTTTGTTTCTCATCCGGTGTCCAATGTCCGGTACCCTCATTGGAGCCACGACTAATCCGGATTCGCACTGCATAGGACCCCATTCAGAAGAAAGCGCTCCCTACCAATAATTTTTCCATACCGAAGGCTCGAACCCGAGACCTCTCGTTGTTAATAAAATTTATTACTACAACCTTTTTATAATGTTTTTCTACTATAAGTACTCTAAACATAAATCATTTTAAAGAAAAACATCAATGATGGAGTGGATGTCTTCTTCCCATGCCTCTTACATTTATTGGAAGAATTTTTAAAAAGAAAGTCATTAATTTGTTATAAATATAGACTAGTCAAAGATGTTTTTTTCTTCTTTCTACACATGTTACAATTGTAACAGAGAAATTAATTGCGCGAGAGAGTGTGTGTAGAATAAGGAGGCTCATAGAGAGAAAATTCGTGGAATAAAACGAACCGTATTATTATACTTGTTTGTTATTTTTTTGTGTAACTTTAATTAAATTAAAAAATATTCGTCATTTTAAAAAATTGAGGCAGCATTAGTTGTTTTTTCGACTTCATCTTTGCAACTCAAAAAATGCATATAATCATTAATTACATATTCAAGGAAGAAATACGGTAGATTTAGTTATAATTGACGATAAAATTTAGTCAAATACACTCCTTATGAATTATGATTAATAATATCACTGATTTTCAAAACTTAGTGTCATTTTAAAAGACCGATAGAAAGGGCCAAAGGAAACAATTAACGAAAACTAACTCGTGACATGACGATAATTCAACATTTGAAATAAATTCATAAATTTTACCACCACCACTAAGAAAAATAGTGAGATATGTGAAATCCTTCCACCTTTAAGTAAAAGTCTCAAACTTAGGTTATATATAGATAAATTGCATAGAAAGCTCTTCCATGTTAATGAGCCATACACTTTGTAAATTTAATTTAATCAGCCAAATGAATACCAGATATTAGAGATGGTTTAAAAAAAAAATTATCCAACCTACTTTTGTGAACATTTTTGAGGTTTGGCCCCTCGAATTTGATTGTTGTTCCCTTTCAATCCAAGAGGTTTGCTTACAATTAATTATTGCATCATACCTTTTAACACTTTGTCACATGACCTTGGTTGCAAAAAGACTTAACCGATCTAATATTATTAAGTTTTTATTATGATTCTAGCAAATGTATATGTTCACTTTATTTCGATTCAAACTTTTCTCTTTCTGCCTGCTTTACATAAATTTCATTATCATGATATATACCCTAGAAAGAAGTATCTCTATTGTGATTATTATCTGAAAATTTTTATTGTTGAACCCCTAATGTGACAATTAATCAATTATTGAAACATTATTATCAGACATGAGACCAATTAATGTTTGGTAAAGCGGGCACGGATTCGAGTGGATCATGTCATGTTTAATATTAAAAGCTCTTAGCTCATTGCACTTATCAAGTTTAAAGCAAATTTTAAATAAAGTAAACGTCAAAAGTAATTTACACCACATAATTAAATATACCAATTAGATTATAAACATATAGAAAGCCCAACTTTTCATCAAAAGCTACAATATGATTCTCTGATGAACTCAAAAGTGGCATCCATGCACCATCATAGATAGATCTAGATAGAGCCTTTAAATTTTTTGTGAAGATTCTTTAATTAAGCACCTATGAAGCATAATTAGTAATCAAAGTTATTGTGGAGTATGTAGGAAGTAAATAGAAAATTTTATTCGAAAATTTACTTGATAAAATAATTTAATTGTTGCACTAAAAAAGTACGGGCAATTTTCCGAAGGCAGTGGTCGGTGCTAACCATGTCCACATTTTTTGGGAAACCCAAGTTCCCAAACTAGCATTTTTAGACAAAAATGTCAAACTTAACCTAGGTATTAGAAATCACATAAGAAAACTTAGAAGAAAAGTAATTTGAGTCATTAATAACTTGTCCACCATGACTATTCAGTGTGTTTTATATAGTGAAAGTATTTAAGTGAACACACAGATAATGTAAAGATCTTTTTTACTATATTAACACATACGATAAATATAATTGGCCACACCATTCTTGGCCCAAATGTCCCAAATGGGGGTAATATAGTAATTTCACACGCCATTTTAATTAATTCGTTAATTTTATTCCATTTATACCCTTAATCAGATTTTAAGTTAAGTTTTTGAATTTGTTTAACTCTCTCTCATGCTATTAATTATATTTTACATTTTCAAAGCACTTTCACAACTAACCATGCATTTGTTTGTTTCCCATAAAGTATTTAATTAGGTTGGTAGAAAAACAAAATACATACGGAATACATACGAAATACAATCAAAATACATACGAAAATACTTTATTTTTTTGTGTATTTACAGCAAAATTTTATATGCTTATTGATTAATTTCACTTCTTTTTTTTTGATTGGTCATTGTCTAACCCTATCACTTTTAGCAATATATATACTCTTTTAATTGTTGACTGCCTCTCCTAAAGTAGTTCTATATCTACTTTCCTCCTATCTTCACTTCAATAGAGTAAGGAGGACAAGTGAACCATGGTCAATGTGAATGAGAATAAATCATCAAAAATCTATGTGGTATTTCGTGGTAAGAGGCCGGGATTATACAACTCTTGGTGTGAGTGTGCCCCTATGGTTATTGGAGTCAAGGGTAGCATCTTCAAAGCTTTTAAATCTTATGATGAAGCCATATTAGCTTTCAACGACTTCCAAAAGAATGATCAAGCTAAGAACAAGTCCCAATCCAAAGTGTATGTGGTATTTTATGGTAAGAGACCCGGATTGTACAACTCATGGCATGAGTGTGCTCCAATGGTAGTAGGTTTCAAGGGTAGCATCTTCAAGGCTTTCAAGACTTATGATGAAGCCAAAGAAGCTTTATATGAATATCAAAAAAATAATACAGGTCATAAAGATCATTCTTCAAGCTCGTTAGTAGATGAAAGTGTTGTAGGGTTTGAGGTAGATAATGAATCTTGTGTTATTTCATCTGCTTTATTAGCTGGAATGTTTGTAGGGATGAAATTATCAAGTTGATTGTTAAAATATGTTTCCAATCATGAAATGACTGATTATGTGTTATTCTTAGTCGTTAATGGAAAGTAAAGTTCTTAATCAATTAGGCATATCATTTTACTTGTTTTTCGATAAAGTATTTTCTCAACTAGCAATTATAAATTTGTTTCAAGTACATTTGTCTAATGTGTCATACATAGTTTTAATTAACGCAAAATTCATTAAGTTAGATGAAATTCAAGTTGTTTGAAAAACTAGTTTATGAAGTGTGAACCCATGAGTTTAGCCTTTTGAAGTTTGATTATAGCATACACTTGGAGAAAAAAAACATGATAATGCAAGTAAAAGCTTGTAATATTAATAAGTGACCAGCCATCATTATGGATTTCGAACCTAATGATCTAAGCTGCAATATGGAGCTAGTTTGGTTGCACATAAAATCTGTTTTGATTCAACAATTAATAGTGAAAACCTTATTCATATTTATAAGGATGGAGTCATTAGTAATCAATCGTGTTAAAAGTAAAGAAGAATTGGAGAATAATTTTACCATAATATAAGATTCATTAATAGATTGTTCATGGAATGATATTCCATTACATAATACCACGACCAAGTCAAGACAAGAACCAAACTAGACAACCATAGGCATAAACAACAAAAACACCTACACTAGCATACCATGCTATATGCATGGCATGCACGAGAGACAAGTTCATAACGGACTACTCAATTTTTGGGGTATCAGGCACAGACCTAGAAGACTTGTTAACAGATTCAGTGTCGCTAGAGATAACAATAACAGAATTCTCCTTGGGCTCACTTTCGTTACTTGGGATGGGTAGGTCATCAAGCATGGTGTAAAGAGTGGTTAAGGGGACCGTGCCTTCCAATAAAAGACTTTGGATGCAAACAATGTCAATCTCCCTAACCAACCTCCCTAGCAATTCATTAACCTCACTCTCTAGCTTCCTATGTATATTCTTAAGCTCCTGATACAAAATGTTATGGCTAACTGGTGATCCTTGCAGTGGTTGTGCAACAACGTTCTTCTGTGGAGTCCTGTCCATTGTAATGCTTATAAAAGGTAGTTGATTAGGATTAGGAGTGGATTCGTAATTTGACTTTGGAAACTATTTATAGGGGTTTATTTTGTTTAGCCGCATTAAATAGTATATTAGTCCCTATGTGGTCTCATAATTGTTGAAGCTTTCTATGTTGTTATTTCACTTCTCTATGCAGCCTTTCCACTCTTCTGTGCAGCCATTGCACTTCCCTGTAGGACACGCCTAGCAACAATAAATTGACTTAGAAAGATGTTTGAGGTTGCAGTTGTCTATCATGTTCATAAGAATCGTTTAAGTGTAGAAAATTCAGTTTGCAAATAACATTTGTTATGTGTGGCAACATATACTATAAGTTGTCAATGAAATTAAATAGTCACGTATTAAAAATCAAAACATAATGACTAGTTCCATTGATAAGGTGAAACAACTGTAATACAAGTTCAACATTGAAAAATTTCTCAAACGCTCACTTCAACATTGAACATAACAGTCGTTGGTGTAGCTTGAACAAGTTCAAATATAAGAACATGTCCTTTTTTAATGAAATTGTCCTTGACAAATTTTTTCCATCCCTTCACGAGTTTTCGCCGAACACCACCGCTCAGTGTTGTAGTCCATTTCTTCCCTTTACATTGGATAGTTGTTTCAACCATAGTAGGAGGAAGATACTGATAGATTTTCTTTGGAAGGCACTGCGGAAACATAAGAAAGAGTAATATTATTGTCGTAGGTAAATTCCTATATTAGAATTATAAAAGTGTAAGGCTAAAAAAAAAGGTACCAATGCGTCACGAGAAATGTATGAATATGGCATCTCCATCTCGAACCATGTTATGAAATCTTCTTCAATCCATCCGCATTCCATTTAGTTTATATTTGCTTTAACTATTTTATTGATTTAGAAGTGCTTGTGACAATGCATGGTGCAACTATTTATAGAGTCCAAAACATCACTAAACCTTTAATAATTCCCTCCTCTTGTTTGAATTTCCCTCCACGAAATTTATTTGATATTTTAGTTTTAAAAATCTGTGCCTAAATATAAGCTACAAAATTTTATTTTCCCTCCATGAATTCCCCCTAAATATAAGCTACAAAAGTAAATAAAAAATTAAAAAGTTAGTCGTATAGACAGATGATTCTATTCTAGCATAGTGGTTGTGAGTGTATTGAACGAGGTGAGGATCGAGGGTTCGAGTTTGGTTAGGCTCCTTTTTATTAAGTTTTTTTTTAAGGGCAGTGCTCAAAACCCTATCCCCAAACCCTAAACCCTAATCCTAAACCCTAAACCCTAAACCCTTAGGAGTCGTTTGGTTGGTTTGATAAGGAGAACAATTATCCCACGTTTGATTAGTAATATTAATTAATTTGTGTTACAGATTTTATTGTTAAAATATTTTGATAAGTTATACCAAGTAGGTGGTGGGGTTATTTATGCGGATTTTCTCGATATGTAGTCCCACAACCAAACGACTCCTTAAGGTTACCGGTATAAATCTCTACAAACTAGCACACTTAAGTGTGTTGTTTTGCCTACATGATGCTATTGTAGTGAGTGATAATAGGTAACGACACCCTTAGATGTCCCACGTTGGTCCATGTGGTGATTTAAGGTCACCGCTAATATGTCGTAGGGTTTATGATGCTATTGTATAAAAGTGATACTTGTAATTGTGTTCTTGTGCCTTCATGATGCAATTGAAGTGGGTGATCATATGTAATGACACCCTTACACCTCCCACATTGTTCCTTAAGGTGAGTTAACGACACCGGGAACATGTCGTAGGGTTCATCATGCTATTGTATAATTTTGATCACATTAATTTGTACTATTGTGACTACATGATCCAATTAAAATGATTAACATAGCTAATGATACCATTAAATGTCTCATATGTTAATTTTTTCAAGATTAATTAACATAAAATTATAATTTTTTAATTTTTTTTATTAAATATAATTCATATAGAGTCATTAATTAAATAAAAGAATAATATCAGTCCAACATATGCAATTAGGGTCATTATTGAAAGAAGCAGTGTAATTAATGATTATAGTTGTAATTTCACATCGTTAAGTGCGCCTGAATTAAATTACACATATATTGAGACCAACTATAACATTAATTAAAGATAATTAAATAGGCAGAACACGCTAATCCAGCATAGTGGTGTTTAGTGTAGTAACTTGATGTGGTGGTTTAGGGTTCGAGTCTTGATAGGCTCAATTAATTAATTTCCTTTTTTTTAAAATCTGCATATTGAAACCCTATCCCCAAACCCCAAACCCTAACCCTAGACCCTTAGGAGTCGTTTGGTTGGTTTGATAAGGAGAACAATTAACCCACGTTTGATTAGTAATATTAATTAAGTTATGTTATAGATTATTGTTAAAATATTTTGATAACTTATACCAAGGAGGTGGTGGGGTTATTTATGGGTATTTTCTTGATATGTAGTCCCACCAACCAAAACGACTCCTTAAGGTTACCGGTATAAATCTCTACAAACAAGCACACTTAAGTGTGTTGTTTTGCCTACATGATGCAATTGTAGTGAGTGATAATAGGTAACGACACCCTTAAAATATATTCTTATAGAAACCCTAACCCTAAACCCTAACCCTAAACCCTAACCCTAAACCCTAAACTGTAAACCTTACACTCTAAGATTTACTAATGCAATTTCATAATATTCATACTTATATTAGTAATATAATGTATCAATTCAAACACATTTTCTTGTTCCTACATGTTGCAATTGATGCTAGTCATCAATCATTGGTCAATGTATTAGTAATCACCGGTAATATGTCGTATTGTGCGTGTTGCTATCATTCACAAGTGATCACTTATAATTTCCATATTTTTCCCTTCATGAGGCAATTGTAGTGATTGATCATAGTTATTGACACCCTTACACTTCCAATATTGGTCGATGTGGTGAGTTAAGGTCGCCGGCATAATGTCGTAGTGTTAATTATGTAATTGTATACAAGCGAACACATAATTTCCATACTTGTGACTTCATGATGCAATTTAGTAATTTCAACCCTTACACCTCCCACATTGGTCCTTGTGGTGATTTAATTAACACCGGTAACACGTCGTAGTTTTCATCATGCTATTGTATAAATGCGATCACATAAATTTGTAATATTGTGACAATTAAAGTGAGTAATCATAGCCAATAACATTGTTCATGTCTAATTACTAATGTCATTTAATATTTAAACGTTTTTTTAATTAAGTGGAGTAGGTGTCATATTACACTGAAATGTCAATCCAAACTATGCAATTTGGGGTCATTATTTAAACACACTTATTTATTAATATTTATGTTTACAATTTTACGCAATTAAGTGTGCAAAACTTAAACGACCCACCTGTTTAGTATGTCATATTAAACGACGCACCCCATCTTGAATGGGTATGACAACCTCTATTTAAGAAGGTAATCAGTGCTCCTTACCCCCATTACAACTAAAACCGTCCCTTCATTTCTTGAGAAGAAATCCACTTGACAAGAGAAGTATGGTTTGATACATTTCTGTTTAAAGTTCTTAGATTTTATAAGTGTTTTTGTTTTAATTTTTGGATGATGTTATTGTAAATTAACTCTGATTTTCCTTTTTCAGTCATGGAAGGTGAAAAAAGCAATGGGTGGAATGAAACAAACAACGAGTGGAAACCAACTAGCAAGTATGACAATATTTTCTGCATGGATAAGTGTGTTCGTGAGCGTGTTATCGACATGCAGTGCAAACTTGAGGACATTGAAGAACTTGTGAAGGTTCTTGAGAGTAACCAGGAAAAAATTATGAAAATGCTTGACAGGATTGAGAAGTTATCAGAGGCTGCTGTTAGTGGTGCCGGCCTTCATCCCTATGACTATGTTCCTGCTCCAACATCACCCAGTTTCTAGTTTAGTTGTATGTTTTAATTCCTAAATCCCCCATAACTCATGGTACGTACTTGGATAGATGTGCCGGTTATGTATTAGTAGGGGATTGTTGTTTTTGTTTTAGTTTTGTTATGTTTTGGATGGTTGTGAATGTTAAACTGTGATGATGAATTAATTTATGGAAGTATTATAAATTCTAAGAATGTTTGTTATTAATTTTTGTTGTTGTTGTTTACCACCATTGACATTCAAAACACACATACTCTTAATTTCGAAAAAATTGTTCTAAGATGAAGAGACTTCATTTTCTGGAAATTTCATAATGTACACAAATGCAGATTATAAATGCATATTTTATTCATAAAATATGACAATTTCTCAAATTTTAAATTCTACCAATTATTTTACAAAACGGATGAACAATCTTATTTAAACGTCTCCAATTCGATGCAATAAGGCATAAGTGGGATTACCTTACTATTTACATCATAAATAATAGTTGTTAATCGATGTAAGCAAGTAATAGCACCGTCCTATTATAACCAGTGGTTGTAAATGTGATTTGAACCGATCAGTTAGAGCAAAGTAAGGGTTTAGGTCAGTTATAGTCATTAATAATAGTCATTAATAATAAGTGAATGTGTGTAGATTGTGTACATTGGACATAGCAAAAGACACAAATTTTTTTCATTCCCAAGACAAGGCACCACTCTAATTGGTTTAGCGTGCATTGATTCTTACAATTCATGCATCAAATAATAGCTATTGCCTTTACATTGCCCAATACTTGTCCTATTTAAACCCTAGCTCATTTCCAATGTGTAATCATCATCCTATATCATATCTTTGAACTTCACATATTTCTCCATGTATAATCATTCGTTTACTAACTCTGCAAGACAACTCGGGTAAGTAATCTCCCACATGGTAGAAGAATCTTGTCAGGCATTACATAAAGTTTTCAGCTATGCAATAATTCTTACTAATATCGTTTAACTTTTTTGCAGGATGAACATCAATTATCCTTTTCCTGTTGTTACTTCACAGCATATTATGAATATCAACTGGGCATTGAACAATGTTATCATTCATATGCTAGAACTTCGTTCTGAAATTGCCAATCTCAGTCGTCGTGTAGATCAACAAGTTTTTCCTGTAAACTGGACAGTGAGCAATGTTAATTTTCAGGTGCAAGAACTGCGTGGTGAAATTGCCAATCTTAATCGCCTTGTGGATCAAGTTAAACTTAGCCAGGACGAGATGATGGCTCGTATGGAAGCTGTTGCAAGTAGGATTGAGAGCAAGTGTCAGTCTAACAAACTTGTTATTGAAGCCCCAAGCTCAAGTGGTGTAGGGAAGTTTTTTTAGGTTTTTTTGGGTTTAATGGGTGCTATGTAAGCAGGATAATGTATGAAGGCTTGTTTCTTCCTAAATCAAAATCAAATGCTATGGAAAATAGTTGTCTATGTGTGATCTTTTATGACTTATTGCAATTTATTTGACAAGTTATGTAATCCCAATTGATGTTATTCTTCTTTCAAATGTGACAAAAAAATGTAGACTAAACAACTACAAATCTGGATATAAACATATAGTCTTGACATAACAACATCTGGATATTATACATAGAGTCTTAACATAACAAAAACATGATAAAACAAAGAAGAAATGTTGCTTACACATCTTAGCAACAGTTCAACCAAACAAACCCTAGACAAAATACACAAGCCGATCATTGCACATATTAAGAACTTAACATAAAAAACACCAAAAATCTTGAAAATACATGTCACCAAAAACCATAGACCAAGTAACCCTAACATTTAACATTCAATCAATTTGAAGAGGATCTGCACTTGTTCCAGAACCACCATAGTCCATCATCACCCTAAAATCAGAACCATCACTAGAACTTGATACACTTGATAATTCATTGTCAAAATCATCAGCAAGATCACGAGGCTGTCCCATAATGTGAATTCGACAAACAAATCTACCATCATCTAAACCTTCCACAAAACTAAAATGAAGTGCCTTACCAACCCTCAAATTGTTGGCCTTTATGAATTCTAACCAACCATTCCCTAGCCTTTTCCTCCCTTTATTTATAACGAAGCGCATATGATGTACATCATTACCAGATAGCACACGAGCAGGAACTGATTCATCAGGCAAAAAAGGGAGTACAGATTTTGGAAAAATCTATTAACATGAAAAAATCACAAAATAAAATATTAGAAACTATGGATATTTTAAAAGAATTAAAAAGATAAGCAAAAAAACTTACAAAATCATCCGTAGTTACATATGATTTGGTTAACCTCGCAAGAAAGGTCTTCTTACCAACAGTGTTTATAAATGTTCCAGGTCCAAAATACTTAAGATTGGTTGCATCAGCCTCCATTTTTTGTGGGTTAACAGTTAGTAGAAAAATATTCAGATTTCTTACAAAGGAAGTACAACCGTTGTGTCTCTTTAAATAAGGAAAGGTGAAGAGGTGATGGTTAGGGTTTTGGTTAGTTGTATAGTTTGTTATAAAAAATGATAAAGTTTGTGGAAGAGCAGATGATGCTATTCCAGCAAAATGGTCATAAGTCACATATTAGGAGGTTGGGGTGTAGGGTTCGAGTCTAGTTTGGCACGATTTAGGTCTTTTTTTTTTTTTGCATACCCGTTCAATGGTTAGTTGTATGGTTTGTTATAAAATATGACAAAGTTTGTGGAAGAGCAGATGATGCTATTCCAGCAAAATGGTCATAAGTTACATATTAGGAGGTTGGGGTATAGGGTTCGACACTAGTTTGGCACGATTTAGGTCTATTTTTTTGGCACAATTTAGGTCTATTAGCTTGTGAAGTATACAAATAGGAATTCTAATACTTTAATTGTAGTATTTTTATATACTTTAATTGGGTATAATTACTTAGTATATGTAGTAGTAATGTAGATAAGCTATATCACCGTGTTCCTTTTTTATAACATGCAATTATACCCAGACAGTATAATTATTACTACATTATCGATTGTTTTAAATAAAACCCAGACACTATAATTATTACTACATTATCGATTGTTTTAAATAAAAAGTAGTCGTGCATAAAATTAATGTATTGTCTTGGTTGTCTCTACCAAGACAATACATTAATTTACTTGAAGGAGAGTTGATTAACCCTTATAAACACTAAAAGGTTTCATAAAATTTTCGATGTGGGACAAAGAGACTAGGTAAATAATCCAAGTTTTAGTTGTATAGTTTGTTATAAACTAGTTTGGACATACAAGCTTTGAACTAGGATTTAAGTTAAGTAACCCTAACATTGGATACATCAATTCATACTATTTAAGTTGCAAAAATTTATCATGAAAAAATCATCATTCTATGAATGGAACTTACATAAGTCGATTTTCATTAAGTTTCATTACAAAAAGAATGTAAATAAATTAAGAAGGATTCTATGTCAAAACCAACCAAAAAAAAGCTCGAACTTATATCTACTTAAATCGTCAAGTCTTCAATGTCATCGTTTAGATCGGGCAAGCTACCAAGCGGTGATGTTGGAGCACCACCTTGCTGCAACATGAAAAAAAATTAATTAGTGTAAAATATGCCATAGTTAAAACAAATATTCAATGAACTATAGTGAATAAATGTTACCTCATTTCCTTCATCTTGCCCGTTAATGCCTTGACTGCCTTGACTGCCTCTACCACCTGCCCTACCACCAGCCCTACCACCACCTCTACCTCCACCTCTACTACCTCTACCACCAACTCTACTACCCCTACCACCACCTCTGCTACTCACACCTCCTCTACCACCACTTTGTGAACTTCTAAAATATGTTTCAAGTCGTCCTCTATACCGGCTCAACCGTGGACGTCCTCGCGAACGAGTGTATCGAGGGTTACGTAAAATAGTTGCATCACCCTCACCCACACTTACAGGGTCAACGTAAACATCAACCTCATTCAACTCTTCCAATGGGACAAATTGCTCGATAATTTCATCATTCCAATTTGAAAGATCATGCTCAATTTTGATCATCATATACTTCATATACTTCCTCTTCACTTCACTATCCAATGCAATATCACAATTCCGCTCAAAATGCTTAAGCAAATCCTTGTACATCATGTACTCGGAAGTCATATGGGGATAACCTCCTAAAAAGAATCGTTTTAAGTGCGGACGAACAATATCTTTTCTCCACCTATCCAAAATATACCTTTGGTCAACAGTTTCAATCCTTTTGTGAGACAAAACCTTCAGTATATGGCAGCATAGATATCCTCTACTTTCAAACCATTTGCAGGAGCAACTTAGATGCTCACCAACAGCCGTGTACCTAACAGTGAATAAAAACGGATCGCTACGACTAAAACTTCTCTTTGAATAATCAGTTATAAGGAATTTCTCCACGCCAGGTTCTGCTTCATCATCCTCAAAGCTGCTGATTTCACAATGCATGTGCTTCTTTAGTTGCTGTTGGAACAATTCAAATATTTCACGAGTATAGCAAGCTTGAAGTTGTGCCTCTCACGGGAATTCAGACAAACACTTTAATTCAAAACAATTGGACCTATATTCTGCTTCAAGCTCTTTCTCAAACTTATCTCTTATCGCTAACTCGTATTGCTGAACAAATTGCTTAAGAGTGCTTTGACGGGTGATAAATCCATCAAAGAAAGCATGCATTCCTTCACTTCTTTGAGTAGACAACATCCCTGCCCAAAAATGATCATCTAGGTATGCAGGAACCCATTTTTCCCTTTCTAAATAAAGCTTGAGAAACCACTCTCTTCCATTCAAGTTGTATTTTGCAATGTATTCATCCCATCTACTCTCAAACTCAACTGTAGTAATGCTTTCAAGCACCATGGCCTTAAATTCAGACTTTGCTCTTTTAGAATCACTAACCCCGCTTAACCTCAAAGGCAACTTAGAGAATATATGCCATACACAGTATCTTTGTACCGTATTTGGCATCAATTGATGTATAGCTGCCTTAATACTTTCACATTGGTCGGTCAAGATAGCCAGGGGACAAACATCTCCCATTGCCCTAAGCCATGTAGAGATCACCAACAAGTAACTTGCAATATCCTCATTCGATAGGAGAGCACACCCCAAAAGTACGGATTGTCTATGTTGATTGACACCAACAAACGAAGCGAATGGCATATTATACCGGTTCACTAGGTATGTTGTATCAAAGCATATAACGTCATGGAACGTATCATATGCTACTTTTGAGTGAGAATGCACCCATACGACGTTACGAATCCTACCTACGCTATCAACATCAATTGAATAGAAAAACTCCCTATCTTTTTGTTGCATATCAGTAAAGAACCTCAATAATGCTTGTGCGTCCCCTTCTTGCAATTCAAACCTCCTACTATTCATAATATAATTTCTGCAGTCCTTAGTAGTGCAACCCAAATTCTCCGGCCCACCAGCAAGTACTTCGGCTACTCTTATGTTCTTGGATGGTCTTAGGCCAGCTAGATCATTAGCTTGAAACCATCTCTTAAGAGAATTACTAACATTCCTGTGTCCAGCCATCAATCGTGATAGTGATGGTTCCAATTTGTGATTATGCTTTCTAATAACCTTAGAAACACGACATGATCCATCATTTTCAAAAATTCCATTAATTCTAGCCATACAATTCATTCTTTTGCCAGATATCTTATGTTTTGGTTTCCTTGCCCTATCACAAACAAACTGCACATACCTTACCGTATCCCCCCCTTTTTTGTTGCATGTTCGTTTGACAATACAAAAACCTAATAATCTAGCATGTGCTTTGTAAAATTCATACATATGTCCACTACCTTTAAATCTCATTCCAGGAAGTGGACCTATTGCAAGATCCTCTTGAGAAATATCATCACCCATTTCCCTGTCCACTCCAATTTCTAACACTTCTACAACTTCATCATCTTCAACATCAATATCATCATCACCTTCATTATTCTCTACATCATTGTTGGCCCCGTCAGAATCAAGGTCATCCAAATGATCCTCATCATTCATCAAACTATCGTCGGATGCCAGTCCTAGAGCTCTATGTAATTCATTTCTTAGTTCATCCGTATTAGGACTTGATGGGTTGGTGTTCATGTTTAGAAATGGGTGTGGATTGTGATTAGGGTTTGTGGTGTTACTCAAAACGGTATAGGAATAACAATGGAATACTAATAGACATGTAGTTGGTGGTAGTAGTCAAAATGTGTATGTATAAGAAATATAATTAAATTAATAAAGAAGCCATATTTAAAAAACATAAATACGTATAAAATTAAATTATCACTTAATTAATAAAGAGTATTTTAAAAAACAGAAATACGTATAAATACGGTCTACGTATACATATACTTATACGTATACCAAGTACTATTAATTCTGAAATCCTTCCATCTCCCTAGCATTATGTTTTGCATGGCTCAATGTTTTGGGAATAAACAACATTTAATAGTTAGTTTGGAGGGAAGGTTTTGGAGGGAAAAAATTGTTTAGTAGGCCAAACACACATTAAGGATATATTAGTAATTTTAGGGGTGTGGCCAAGGTTGGGACAAGGAGAGTGTGGCCAAATAGCAGCCTCCTAACACATATAGTTTAACTTATACTACTATATATATAGTAGATTAGTGTCAATCTTATTAAGTTTACCTATTACTAACATTTATTGGAGAAACTTATATGCAAATACCTTATAAATGACCTAAATAATGTGTAAATATTTGTTGCCGCTAGAACATAGAGCCTAAAAGCTAACATGAATTTGAAAAGAAAAAGGAAAAACAAAGGATGATCTTAATCTACAGTAGAGATCTTTGACTCATGTAAATCAGATATCACCTCTTTAAACTATTCCAAGTTGAAAATCTTGCAGGGAAAATGTTGAACAATGTTTCACATGGTGTAAAAAAGAAAATCACCCCCACCCCCCCCCCCACCCCACCAAAAACCAAAAACCCAAACCTCAAGCTGATTAATTAATTGACAGTCGATGTAAGCCATGTGAGGTGTTGGGAGATCTTAATTAGCTTCCAACATTTAATGCAGTACTGGACTATTTCATGTTCAAACATGACCTGTGTAGGGGACTACAAAACCTCTTAAATTAAATTCAAAGGGTCTTTTAACTTGTTCTGGCCACCATTAATATTCAATAATTTAAATTTTATGCATTGACAAACGTATAAAACTTACACCATAAATTGACCTACAAGTAGTAATTTTTGTAGCAATATCATATATACGGTATCATAAAAATTAGAAATATAACTTATTAAATTGAACTGATAGTGTAAAAATGATACTATACATTAACATTTTATATAACTTAAGTCCAACATTTAAAGTGTTGAGAGTGTTATTTTTCTACTGTTTGGAACAACTTTAAATGTGCCCAACTAGTTGGAATTCAATAGAAGGAAATGGAAAGCTTTTCTTTGTACATAGATTATATTGTACCCAGGTGGGGCAACATTGTTAGGTCTTATAATGTCTGTACATGGGCTATTAAAACATTCTAATTTTCTTGTTATATGAAATCTCTGAACCTAACAAACTTCAGTTTATTGTAAGTGGGGTTCTTTCTTAGTTGTTTTTGTGTGGAAGATAATGATTCTAAAAGTTGCTTTCTACATATTCTTTTATATTTCCTCCATTATATTATACAACAGATCATTTGGGTTTTATGAGGTGTATCCTAGAGAATGTCCAAGAGAAAAAGGGTTAATAAATTTCTTGATGTTTAAGATCATTAAGACAATAAAGGGATTGGGGAAGAAACATGTCAAGTTTACTTACTTGTTGTGTTCCATTAACATAGTTGAAGATGTTGAACTTTTTGAGAATGTTTGTCAAGTGTGGCAGTAAATGTTTTGAAATTGTGACGGGTACTTCTATTTTTAATTATATATGACACATGAAAGGTGCTTAGTTTCTATATTAGGTAGATCAAGTGAAGCTTTAATCTGAACAAGATGTAGGGAAAATTCAATGAATTAGGAGCAAGTTGCCGTACGATTGTAGAGTACAATTTGGGCAGATCTTATAAGAAACTAGTAACTAATTAGATACTATAACTAATTAAGCTTTGAGCCAAAAGGGATGAACTTGCAGAGAAAGATAAAATAAATAAGAAAATGGAAAGAATAAAAGAGATAGTTGAATGTAGCTGACGATCCTTTTTTCTGATGTTACTGTATATATAGATCAACCAAATTGTTATGTAAGCAAACTTGAACTACATATTTTGAAATTCTACACTTTAATTTGCATAAAACATGTAATATAGTAGATACTTGTAACAAAAGGATAGGCGACGACACTCTCGATAACTAAAATTTATCACTTCTATTACTTTCTCTATATTCATTTTTCCCCTCTTTCATACAAAGTACGTAGTTTGAGTTTTGACGAGTGTATCTTACAGAACGTGTGTAATCAGAAGAAGTGTTAATATAAATTTTTGATGTTGATGGATATATTATCTGTCAATGCATCTATTCCAATTGAGAAGACTTCCGTGGGTCGGAAAATTAAAGAGGGATAGGAGAAGAAACACGTCAACTGTTTAAGTATACTTCTTTGACGTTTCATAAACACAGTATAAAATTTTTAACTTTTTGAGAATGTTTGTTTCCAAGTGTAGCAGTAAACGTTCGTAGATGTGAAAGGTCCTAATTATAACGCACAGAAGGTGTTGTCTGTATATTAGGTAGATCATGTGAAGTTTTGGACAAGATTTAGAGAAAAATCAATTAATTAGGAGTTAGTTGCCGTACGATTATAGAGTACAACTCAGATAGATCTATTAGAGACTAACTAACTAGATATCGTAACTAAGCTTTGTACCAAAAGGGATGAATCGTTATAAAGGATGTTATTAAGGACGTTATTATTGTAAATAGGTTATTTGTGTAAATTGTAGTGTAGCTTAGACTAGTTGTGTATTGGGCCAAATCCATTAGGAATTACTTAGCCCCTAAGTTAGGTCTTTTAGTTTTACTTGTATATATAGGGCTATTGATTAATGAAAAAGGTGAGAAGTTCTTCACCCCAAATTTGTGTCTTATTTATCAATTCTAACATGGTATCAGAGCCACCGCGCTGTTGATCGGAAAAGTGATCGGTATAATAAAACTTCTCTATAAAGTGTGAAGAAAGAGTGTGGTGATGGCCGTTCGAAGGGAAGGAGCTGGTGTCACTGTTGCTAAGGAGTTTGATGTTGAAAAAGCAAGATTGTTTCAGACAATCTTGAGTGCTCTTAAGAAGACAGGTTTCGGGGGCGAAACCATTCCGCTACCCGAAGATGGTCCAGTAGATATGTTGAATAAACAAGTGAAAAGTGATGCTCACGGATGGAGTGATCGGGAGAGAGTTGCAGTGAATAGAGCAACACTATCCCGGGGAGGAGTGATGAATCGATGGAGAGGGGTAATGTGTCCAAATTGTGATCATTCAGGGCATAATTCAAATTATTGCTATGAGGTTATCGGATATCCAAAATAGTAGAAATTTGGCTCACGAAATGAGAATGGGACTTGTGATCGAGTTACGGTGTCGTCAAGCTGTCGTGCAGAGACACGAGCAAACATGGCTCGTTCGGTGAATGAAGCTGGATTCGGACACTCTAGTGTGTCAGGATTGAGTAGTAAACAATTGCAGGTGTTGGTGAGTTTGTTGAATCAAAAGAAGTCGGACGCCGATCAAGTGAAAATTAAAACGACTAATGGTTCATGGATAATTGATACTGGAGCTTCGAATCATATGACCGGAGAATTAAATGTGTTGAGCGATTTACAGGATATTGTTCAGTGTTCGGTGGGCTTGCCTAACGGAAGCAGTACCATGGCTACGAAGGAAGGGTCAACCCAGCTTAACGAACACATGACCCTTCGAAATGTTCTTTATGTGCCTAGAATGACGTGCAATTTGATTTCGGTGTCTCAGTTAATCGATCAATATGATTGTGACGTACAGTTTACTGGGGATATATGTCTTGTGAAGGATAGGAACACAGGCAAGTTGATTGGCACGGGTAAACAAACGGATGGTTTGTACTACTTTCAGTCGGTGTCATCGATGAAGGCTATGAAAGCGGATGTGTTGGATCTGCGGCACCAACGGTTGGGACATCCTTCGATTCAGGTAACGAATTCTCTCCCAATTCAAGAAATTAGGAATTGTAGCGGCAAGAAAAATGTGAAAGCATGTGATATATGTCATCGGGCAAAGCAGATTAGGAATGTGTTTCCATTGAGCGAGAATAGAGCCTCCGAGAGTTTTGAATTGATACACTGTGACTTGTGGGGTCCGTATAGAGCTGAAACTTCATGTGGTGCCTCATATTTTTTAACAATTGTTGATGATTTTTCCCGAGCTGTGTGGGTATTTTTATTGGTTGATAAGAAAGAGGTCGGAAGAGCTTTGAAAGACTTCTTTGCAATGGTCGAAAGACAATTTCATAAATATGTCAAGATTGTCCGAAGTGATAATGGGACCGAGTTTATAAGTATGAAAGCCTATTTTCGGGAACAAGGAATTCTCTTTCAAACCTCGTGTGTAGGGACACCACAACAAAATGGAAGAGTTGAAAGAAAACATCGACATATTTTGAATGTAGCTCGAGCACTCCGATTTCAAGCACATTTGCCGATTGAATTTTGGGGAGAGTGTATAATGACAGCCGTTTATTTGATTAATCGAACGCCTACATCGGTGTTGAATGGGAAGATACCATATGATGTTCTGATGCATGTGACACCGAATTACGATCACTTGAGAGTGTTCGGATGCTTGTGCTATGCATGCAATCACGGACGAATGCATGATAAATTTGACAGCCGAAGTCGTCGATGTATATTTTTGGGGTATCCGAATGGGAAAAAGGCATGGAAGTTGTATGATTTGGATACCAAAGAGTATTTCATGTCACTAGACGTTACATTCTATGAGAACGAGTTTCCGTTTGCACCAAAGGATGGTGTGAAAGAGAGTTCGAGTCCAAGTGTTGAGACTGATCAAGTGGATGAAGTTGCTGAAGAAGAGAACAGTTCCGGAATGAGGGGGGTATTGAGATTCCCCCAGTGCATGTTGTCGATGAAGCTCAAGCGGAGGATGTATTGCATCCGGAAAATGAGGGGCCGAATCAAGATGGACACGTAGAAATGGAAGTGATGGATGAAGAATTGGGCCGAGGGAAGCGAACGAAGACAGAGAGTGTTCGTTTGCGTGACTATGTAACTAATACTGTTCGGAAACAGCGTCATCGTGTGTCAACATGTGTTCGAAAATCGGACAGTTCACCCGAGCAGCGACATGCCTCGGGTGCGCCTTGTCCGGTGGCACATTATGTTGACTGTGATAAATTTTAGAAGAAGCATGCGTGCTTTCTTGCCGCCATAATGGAGGGACATGAACCGAGGTCATTTTCTGAAGCCGTGAAAGATGAAAAGTGGCGGACAGCTATGCAACAAGAGTTGCACGCTTTGGAAACGAACAAAACTTGGGAAATCGAGCACTTGCCTCCGGGAAAGAAAGCGCTCGGATGTCGATGGGTGTATAAGATTAAGTACAACTCTGATGGTACCGTTGAGCGGTACAAAGCTAGGCTGGTGATCTTTGGTAATCATCAAGTTGAAGGAATTGACTACACAGAGATATTTGCACCGGTAGCTAAAATGGTGACTGTTCGTGTCTTCTTGGCAGTAGCTGCAGCTAAGAATTGGGAATTACATCAGATGGATGTGCATAATGCTTTTCTACATGGTGATCTTCACGAGAAAGTATATATGAAGTTGCCTCCGGGGTATAAAAATGATGGGTCCGGCAAAATGTGTCGTCTCCAAAAATCTTTGTATGGATTGAAGCAAGCTCCTCGTTGTTGGTTTGCAAAGTTATCGACAGCTCTAAAGAATTATGGTTTTCGACAATCATATTCTGATTATTCATTGTTTACGATGAAGAAGGGGAATGTGCAATTGAGTGTGCTTGTGTATGTGGATGATCTGATTGTCTCCGGTAATGATCCAAAGGCAATACGACTCTTCAAGTTGTATCTATCCGTCTGTTTTTACATGAAAGATCTCGGACGATTGAAGTATTTTTAGGAGTTGAAGTAGCAAGGGGTCCTAAAGGAATCTTCCTCTGTCAACGGAAGTATGCATTGGATATAATTTCGGAAGCTGGCTTGTTGGGTGCTCGACCGGCGGGCACACCGATGGAACAGAATCATCGGTTGGCGCTTGCACGTGGTCGTTTCATGAAAAATCCAGAGAGTTATCGGAGATTGGTCGGACGCCTGATTTATCTATGCTTCACGCGTCCGGATTTGTCATATAGTATTCATGTGTTGTCTCAGTTTATGCAACAACCACGAGTCGAGCACTGGGATGCAACTCTCAGAGTTGTTCGTTACTTGAAAGGGTGTCCGGGACAAGGTATTGTGATGAGTTCAAAATGTGATCTTCGTTTGAACAGTTGGTGTGACTCCGATTGGGCAGGGTGTCCGTTGACACGTCGCTCGTTGACTGGTTGGTATGTGTCTTTAGGGGACTCACCGATATCATGGCGCACGAAGAAGCAGCAAATTGTCTCACGTTCTTCAGCGGAGGCAGAATACCGATCGATGGCAATGACCGTGTGCGAGCTGAAATGGTTGAAAGGGCTATTGTGGAGTCTTGGAATCGAGCACCAGCGTTCGATAGATCTGCAGTGTGACAGTCAGGCAGCGATATATATTGCCCGTAATCCGGTGTTTCACGAACGGACGAAGCACATTGAAGTAGATTGTCATTTTTTCCGTGATGCGATTGTTGGAGGGACCATACGTCCCGGACATGTGCCAACGGGCGCTCAATTGGCAGATATCTTTACCAAAGTACTGGGCCGAACACAATTTGATTATTTATTGAGCAAGTTGGGCATTCGAAACCCTCATGCTCCAACTTGAGGGGGGTAAAGGAGGTTATTAAGGACGTTATTATTGTAAATAGGTTATTTGTGTAAATTTTAGTGTAGCTTAGACTAGTTGTGTATTGGGCCAAGCTCGTTAGGAATTACTTAGCCCCTAAGTTAGGTCTTTTAGTTTTACTTGTATATATAGGGCTATTGATTAATGAAAAGGGTGAGAAGTTCTTCACCCCAAATTTGTGTCTTGTTTATCAATTCTAAAACGTTAGGAAAAGATAAAATAATTAGAGAGGGGAAGAAAGATTAGTGTAGCTAACTAGACTGACTTGTCTATTATTCCTATATTGATCAACCAAATTTTTGGAAGTGTAGTTTTTAAATAGATTTTACACGATAAAGTATTTTTTTTTTAAAAAAAAAAGACTGGATGTTAATTAAGGTTCCACATATAGAGTTAAATAAATGGCTAAATAAGTACTTTATATATTCGTTATAAAATGATGAAATATTGGTAAGAGGAGTTGTCGTGTGATCAAGAGTCATACTAGCTAGCAAGCCGTGAAATAATAATTTGCAAAAATGTGAGGTAGAAATGCGTACATAAAACCTAATGTGATCTAGTTCTTTCTAAAGATCACAAAATTAAAATTTGGTGCACCAAGTGTCATCAACATACATATGTACCTGTATATGCATGCACATGTATACATAGATATATATATTTAGTCTAAGAATTTAGACTTCAGAGGGGAAGATAACATTTAAATTCGAGTCAATCTGGCTGAGTTAGACATGTATACGTATGAGAGACTTTATAATGTAGGATAATGACATTTCAAGTCTTAATCCATTGAAACTATATGAACCAGCTTAACTAACACAACTTTAAGCGATTTAAAAAATATTAGTATTTGGTATAACAATGGGGATGTTGGGCTATTATTGAGAAAAGGAGATCTCTATGTCTTAATTTATATAACCTTTTTTAATAAGAACAAAGTTCCCTCAGTTTCTTCGTCAATTCCTTGACCTAGCTTTTCTAAGAAAGTAAAGTCTAATTAAAGAAACTCATGTGTTAGGAACAAACTTATGAATAAAGGCACAGGCATATATAGAATTTAAAAACTCTGGATTTTAGGTTTTAAGATAGCGCATCTGACTCTTTTTAGGTCAAAACTACTGATAAATTTTATCTCCTTCCGTTAATTAAGAAAAAATAAATAAATATATAAATCATACGTGGTCGACAAGTAATAAAGTGATAAGTAGAGTATCGTTCCCACGAGGACTATTCAGACTGAATCTTAGCAAACAATTTCTTAAAAACTATTCAGGGATCTTTTCCAATGGTTGAGATTTTACTAACTAAAACAATAATTAAAACAATTAACTGAAGTCAAGTAATAGAGCAATTTATGGGTTGTTATCAATAATGGAGAAACGGTCCAGGGTCAGAGTTACAAACAATCCAGTTGAGTTTTCCAGTTGATTCTACTTCTTGATTTCCTAGATTGCTAACTACAGGTTAAATGTACCCATGAAAACCTTTCGATTCTTCACGATCTATGCAGGCTACTCCAATCCCTATATGTCTATGGGTTGAATCACGTGCATGCATTAACGAATTCTGTAATGAGTTAAACTAGGCAAGCAAGTATATGTCTATCCTACTCGCAAATTGGTTCCCCGATGCCCGGGTTCACAAACTAGTTCTATTCTTTCTTATTACGTAATTAAATTCCCTCTTTCGAGTTCAATCTAAAAATCATAGATAGTGTTCAATTATCAGGCCTCAATAATCAAACAATTATGCTCAAGAAAGAATAAACAATCCGTAATGGTAAATCAATATATAGAAATCAACTTTCAAACATCAACATTCATGTATTTACTCTAACCCTAGAACGAACAAACTATAGAATTAAAGAGAAGAATAAGAGAAAGAGAGAAAGAACTTGTGTAGAAGACATCTAGGGCTCCTTCCCTCTCCTCCAAAATTTGCTCCAAAGTCTCCAACCCCATGTAAAACTAAGTAAAAGAGTATTTATAGAGTTTACAAACACCTAGTAATAAGTTAGACCCAAGCCTAGACGAAATAGGACATAAAAACGCGCACAAGGGGCGCTATAACGGGCGCCCCGCGCCTCGGAACGCGTGAGGTTGGACAGACGACATCAAAAGTTGGCCGCTACAAGCCCGCGCCGCATGGAAAAACGCGCAAGAGGCTGGGCGCGGTGGGCGGCGCGGCGCGGCTCCTGCAGCGCCAGGCTATTTTTCTGTTTCGTTTCTCCTTTTCTCGTTTCGTGTTGTGCCTTCGTGTGCTCGATCCAATCCTCAATCAAAATCAAATCTTTTCTTGCTAAATCATGCTCTTAAAAGCTCCAATTACACTGCATAACAACCTACATACACACGACATAAAATCAGTGTAAAACCACAGTCACAAGCTATAAAACGAGCGAATAAGGTACTAAAACGTGAGGAAATATTAAGGAAATATAGGCATAAAATGCCAAACATCACCACCCCACACTTGAACCTTTGCTCGTCCTCGAGCAATCACAAATAACTTCCAACCTAGGTAAAATAGGTCTGCCTATGACTATGGTTGATACCAACCATTGAACCAATGCACACATGACTACTATGGATCCACAAACATCCCAACAATTTAACAAAACCAAAAATATGAGAACAACCACCCCAAAATAGCTCAAATGCACAAACTCAACTTATTGCAACCATGCTCCCACAAAATCACACCTATCTACTCAACCAAGAAGCCACGACTTTACCTATCTCATGCAAACCATGTGCCCTCACCAAAATGAAGCAAGAGAGTGTCCCCCGAATATCACACACAACCATGAATATCAAGAATAGAATGGGGACAATAGCATAGAAAGAATTCACTCACTCTCATGAAAATCTCACATGTCACACACGATGTACCATAGGCTTGCCCGTAGTGTAGGACTCCACTAATGTAAGCTCACTCCAATCGGGATTAACTAGGACTTTAAAAAGGTTGTAATGTAGGCTAAGGTGCGGGTAGGATACATATGGATAATAGTGACTACCTCCCTAAGCACTTTAATACATCACACTTAATTTAAGCACAAATCTCATCAAAACCCCCCAACCAACAATCTTTACACATACCTTCTCAACAAGTAGCATTTTTCTTTTTAAGCACACACTAGCAAGGAATGGATATCTTTCTCTCTTTTTTTTTCTCTTTTCCACAAATTTTTTCCAACTTTGCTATTTTTTCTTTTCTTTTTCAATTTCATTATTCAATTTCATCAACTTCCAACCTTGCCAATGTTTTTCACTACTTCACACTTTTCACAAATATTCCCCTTCATTAGCTCCACTCAAAAGTCTCCCAACATCCAACCACAACTCCAATCAACTACACAATATCAATAAAGTGCTTAAGGAGTAAAGGGCCAAAAGAGTCAATTTAAAACAAATGGGTAGGCTCGGGGTGTGGGTGCCAACAAAAAGGGTCAATTCAAATCACAACAACAATTTTTCAAGGTATATATGTAAGGGTAGGCAAGCAAAAGAAGGCCTTGTATCATTTCCCGACTAGAGCAAACCTAGGATTTCGCTTTGCACACACACGGGGCAAGTTCTAGACATTAATATGCAACACGGAGCAACAAAAATATGCCTCATGGCACATAGTCCACACAAAAAGGCTCCATCAACAACTATCAACCAAGCTTCTAGAATGCAACTTGTGGAAATTTAAGCACTCATGCACAAAAGTTAGCAATCAAGTCAAGCAAGCGGATTCAAGCATCTCAAGGGGGTTGTTCCATTTTTTTTCCTCTAGGCATGCATCAAATTAAAATCAAGGACACCACAAATAGCACATGCAATCAAGTCCAAGTCCACCGGTATCAACCAAATCAAAGGCACCTAGCATTCTACCTTTTTCCTTAGCCTAGGGTCATCTAAAACTAACTATCCTAATTCTAAAAATAAAAAACTACCCGGTTCAAAGGCCTCACCGTGGAAAAGAACCGTGGCCAAAAGAAAAACCACGGGGCGGATGACATGTACCACTAATGATAAAAACTAAAAGGAAAATCTTTTTGGAATTTTTCATTGGTTTTCTAATTTTTTTCAATTTTTCCATACATTAAAGCAAGGAATAAATCAAAATAAAGTCAAGTGACAAAAGAAAAATCCTATGGTACATGCATCCTAACCTCAAAAATAAATAAAAGGTAGTTCCCACCCCACACTTAAAACTAGCAATGTCCTCAGTGCTAAAAATAAGAAAGTGCAAGGTAAAGAAAACTTCCCTGAAGATTCTAGTCCTTGGTGCTAGCATCCTCCAAGCTTCCATATAGTATGAGGTACTCAGACTTCCCTCATCAGGTCATCACTATTAGGCAAGGGTGAGGACACCCCACACTTAGACTCGCCATTACGTGAACCTGCAATCCAAAGAATCACCCAAAGTAATATACAACCATAAAAATAATAGTAAAATAAATAAAAGTAAAGCAAACAAATTGGGTTGCCTCCCAAGAAGCGCTTGATTTAGCGTCGCGGCACGACGAGGACAACTTCATCACTTTTTCCTCCACCTTGAACTAATGAATTGAATCCCCAACTTTGCCTCAAGTTTACAACTATGGTATTGGGGTGGTGGCAAAAATACAAAAGGACCAAGTAACCAATGTCGCATTTTGCATTTCTTGGCCTTTAAATGAGGGATGTCGTTTTGTCTCCTTGGTATCACAAACTTTAAAATATAGGCACCTTGTTCCTCCTCCTTTGGTTTCTTTATAGGCTCGGGCGGCTCAATTTTCATGCCACCATCCAAACACAATGTTGAAAAATGATTGGAATGAGGTCCAATGCGCTTCAATTCTAAAATTGCATTACTTTTGACACCCTCACTTGCACAAACAATAGAGTCCTCATATATGATGTTTTCTATTTCCTTACTTGACTCTAATGTGATTTCCTCAACTCCGGCATCATCAACTGCTATTGGGTCGAATGGTAGGAATTCCACTTTTTGCTCCTCAAATTGGCTTCTAAGCTCTTCTATCTCAAATCTACTAAGCACGACAACTGATAATTGAGCTTCAGACACCTCAACCATATCACTCAAATTCTCCTCCAAGTCGTGAATATTCAAGCCAAATTCGTCGATCTCTTGCCCGAGCACAACCCTTTCTTCCATAAATTGCCTTGTCATATTTGTAAGTTCACTCCTGAAATCCCCATAAGCTTCTAAGAGTTTGGCTTGCTCCATTAGCCAAGTTTCGCTAACAACCTGCACTTTATCGCTCCTGTCAAACTCACAAACATCATTAGAATCATCACCAAAATTATTGGAGGAAGGAGCATGACACTTAGGACAATCATTCCACCGACCACCACACAATTTACAAAAATTCCAATCAAAGGTGGTAGAAAATTCACATAACCAGTCTCGCAGGGTTGAAAGAGTTGGACAATTTTCCCAAAAGTGATGTCCTCCACAAAGTAGACAAGAATCATCATTCAACCCACTTTCATTCAACCCACTTTCATTAAAAGATGCCATGTAAACTAGTAATAAAATAATAAACTAAAAATAAAATAAAAAAAATTAAACCTGAATAGAAAATAATAAATTGTTCAAAAAGAAAACAGTCAATTTAGTCCCCGGCAACGGCGCCAAAAACTTGTTGCTCCCAAACGCACACGCAAGTATACGTGGTCGACAAGTAATAAAGTGATAAGTAGAGTATCGTTCCCACGAGGACTATTCAGACTGAATCTTAGCAAACAATTTCTTAAAAACTATTCAGGGATCTTTTCCAATGGTTGAGATTTTACTAACTAAAACAATAATTAAAACAATTAACTGAAGTCAAGTAATAGAGCAATTTATGGGTTGTTATCAATAATGGAGAAACGGTCCAGGGTCAGAGTTACAAACAATCCAGTTGAGTTTTCCAGTTGATTCTACTTCTTGATTTCCTAGATTGCTAACTACAGGTTAAATGTACCCATGAAAACCTTTCGATTCTTCACGATCTATGCAGGCTACTCCAATCCCTATATATCTATGGGTTGAATCACGTGCATGCATTAACGAATTCTGTAATGAGTTAAACTAGGCAAGCAAGTATATGTCTATCCTACTCGCAAATTGGTTCCCCGATGCCCGGGTTCACAAACTAGTTCTATTCTTTCTTATTACGTAATTAAATTCCCTCTTTCGAGTTCAATCTAAAAACCATAGATAATGTTCAATTATCAGGCCTCAATAATCAAACAATTATGCTCAAGAAAGAATAAACAATCCGTAATGGTAAATCAATATATAGAAATCAACTTTCAAACATCAACCTTCATGTATTTACTCTAACCCTAGAACGAACAAACTATAGAATTAAAGAGAAGAATAAGAGAAAGAGAGAAAGAACTTGTGTAGAAGACATCTAGGGCTCCTTCCCTCTCCTCCAAAATTTGCTCCAAAGTCTCCAACCCCATGTAAAACTAAGTAAAAGAGTATTTATAGAGTTTACAAACACCTAGTAATAAGTTAGACCCAAGCCTAGACGAAATAGGACATAAAAACGCGCACAAGGGGCGCTATAACGGGCGCCCCGCGCCTCGGAACGCGTGAGGTTGGACAGACGACGTCAAAAGTTGGCCGCTACAAGCCCGCGCCGCATGGAAAAACGCGCAAGAGGCTGGGCGCGGTGGGCGGCGCGGCGCGCCTCCTGCAGCGCCAGGCTATTTTTCTGTTTCGTTTCTCCTTTTCTCGTTTCGTGTTGTGCCTTCGTGTGCTCGATCCAATCCTCAATCAAAATCAAATCTTTTCTTGCTAAATCATGCTCTTAAAAGCTCCAATTACACTGCATAACAACCTACATACACACGACATAAAATCAGTGTAAAACCACAGTCACAAGCTATAAAACGAGCGAATAAGGTACTAAAACGTGAGGAAATATTAAGGAAATATAGGCATAAAATGCCAAACATCAAATATACATAGATAAATGTGTAGCAATGAGAGAAATACAAAAAGCAAAAATTCATATAAACATCCTTAATATAAAGATTTATTCACTCACATATACACACTTATATAAATTTATATAATTTTATACACGTGTATAAATTTGTATAAAATTGTATAAACTTGCGGCAGACTTCTATCTTGGAAAAAAGGTGACAGCTCGGGTAAGATTCGAAAATATGAGTCATTTTTGGTAATTTTCATCTTTTGATTGTCTTTTAGTGTAATTATCCTTTATGGGTAAAAAGGTTGGTCCATCCTTTGGCGAATAGCTCAAGAAAAAATCACTAAATAATATAATGGCCAAATGCGTATGTAATCGATTGTAAGAAGATAAGTAAAGAATAAGGTTAATAGACTTATTGTGCTTTTCAGAAGAATCTTTCATCGTCATTTGTAAATATTGACTTTTGCATTATAGGAAGATAACCCCGAGAAATTCCATTATCTCATCCCTAACAGAAATTTATTAAATAAGGTTTTCCTGAACCAATAGTGAAAACTGGTCTCCTTGTTACCTAAAAGGTTTTCAAAATTAAAGTTTTCTTTATCTATATATAAAATAAGAGTTATTCATTGTTGAATGATTTGTCTTCGAGGTTTAACTAATGTACCATAGATAGAAACTGTTTGACATTAAAAAAAAAAATGAGTGCATAGGATTATTTTCGTTATATCGGGAATATTGATGAAATTGACTCAACCATCTCTCTGTTGTGGTACCATCTTAAAATGTATTACAATTTGATCATCTAAAAATTTAAATAGTTAAAGAAAATACAATTCAATTTACATAATTATAACTTCAACCAAGTATAGATTTTTATCTCCTACTAATCATTCATGAGAACCATACTGTCATTACACCTACCATGATTATTGTTGAGCACATAAAAATAGTTCGACCTCCATTCATAAAACATTACTACTATTTGATACTGAACTGTCCATCACTAAACTATATGCCTTGCCAAGAATATTGAAGAAAACACATATTCATGAATTCAAAATTAAAGCTAAGGGAAATAATTAAAAGCACTCCACTTTTAATCACTTTTACGTTGCATTATTGTGATCTCTCATTTTGCATGCAACGTAAATATAAGGAGTTACTTCCATACTGATTTATTAGTATAACATTATATGAATATAGACAAACAATTGAAACGTTTGTATCGACAAAATCTATCAAGAAACGTTTGTATAAAGAAGGATGAATAAGAAATTGACACCTCAAGTTTATGAAGGGTCACTTTGTTTCATAAATGATGAGGTTGATATCACATCAACCGCCTGGACTGCCTCTATATTTACAAACATTAACATGCATCATGGAATAATTTTATTGCGGCAATTGAAACATTTTAATGCCAGGTTTCTAATCTGGTTTGCCTTTATAAAATACTATTATTGTTTTTTCCCGACCTTTTTGCTTTGATGATTTTGGACTATTACACTCCCTTTTGTTATACATATGTCATGCATGTTAACTGATATTTCCCACGATACACTACTTTACTGTTTTAAGGACCAGTTTTTTAAAATGTGTTCATTTACTAAATTATATGCGGAATTAAAACTGTAAGTAATTGAACACCAGTTATTAGCGTGGAAAAACCCCTTGACTCGGGATCAAAAAACCACGACCTACTTCTCAAGTAGGATTTCAACTTAACTATGTAAAAAGACCCACTTGGTTACAAGACTCCTTCTTACTAACCTAGAACTAACTCTAATCCTTTAGTGATCTTTCTCACTATCAGTGAAGTTGTGTCAAGTCCACGACTTGAACCAGAAGATTACAACTCAATTTTTGCTTACTACAGTTGAACTAAGACTTGAACTTTTACAAGACTCAATCTAAGGAACAGGTTCTAACTTAGTTCCACTGTAGCTAACTGATTACACAAATAAGCTAATGACTCTTTTAAGCTTTGCTCGATTCTCTCTGTATTTGTGCACACTTCAATGGCTGATATGATCCACGTTTTATAGCTTCAGCAGCCAAGAAGTCTTCAACAATTAGAACTCCAAAGCTCCCATGAGTTTGAATCCTAATTGGATTCTTCTCTTTAGTATCCGGATCTTCTATCCTTTATCCTTTATTTATGCAATCTTTTCATATCCGTTTAGACCTGCATAATTATCAAGATAAACATTAGTATTAGGATAATTAATAATATTTCAACTTAAATGATTTTGCATGAATTATCTATTTAGCTGCAGTAATTCAAAGGAACAGGTCCATGAATCCGTTCCTCAATCATCAGTCAAAACTCCAAGCTTATCCAAGCTAACATTAACATCATATATACCATGGTATCACCACTGAGGTAATAGTTTGTCTTGTTCGAACTTAAGTTCTATTTTAGGCCTAATAGTAATCTCTTGCTTAGTGTTTATTATCTTTCGACAGAACTCTATAATCAAAATTGTTTTACTAAACATTTTGACAAATAACCACTTGTTAGAGGGCTAATCGACGAACAGATTTTCAGAATTAAGTAGTTGTCTAACTTAATTATCTCAACGTGTAAGGAGAAGGTTCAAACTTAGAAATTCTAAATTAAATGTTTACAACTTATTAAACTTGTGATATAGCATTGGTTTCAATTCTGCTATTTATCATGTCTGTCCCTGACTGAACTGTCTATAATGGTTTCTAAATGTATAAAACTTACTTCGTTATTAGTAATAAATTGTCTTGCTCTCTGTTTAGTAGAAGTAAACTAAAATTTGGCAGATCTTTTGTATTTACAAAAGGAAGATGACACGAAAATTGTGAAGAATTATAGTACTATGCACTTTTGTGTACAGTAAAAATATAGCTAGAATTATGGATAGAGTTTGCTAACTTTATTATTATTATGTGAAAGTGAGGCCAATAACAAAAGTTGCCTTGTTCTTTTCACTGTTTACTACAAGTGTAGTTTTGTCTGTTGAGAAAAAGTGCACAAAGGGAAAGAAAAAAGAGCTTTGATTTGGGAATTGGGACCCCAACCAACAGTAAAATTCATCAATTCAACTATTGTAAGCAGAGTGTTATGATTTGAAAACACGAGATTTTCGGGAGATTTACATAGATAGGACACTTCAGCGCCATTATTAAGTTTATGGGCCACATTAAAATATCAATCAACTTTTAGCCCACATCGCTACAACTCGGGATCACGCCCTAGTGGATCGCGAGGACCAATTGCAGTAATGCAGTCCAAAAATTTCTGACAGATTCTATTGAATCAATTAATTTTTTTTTTTTTTTTTTTTTGCCTGGGTCTAAGAACATAACCTTGGCGCACACCAGGTTACTAGGTAAAATTTTCTGGTGAATTTTTTATTCAATTAGACGTACCGCCATTCAGTATGTTCTAGTGGAAGATAAGTTAAATAATTAAAATGCGTGTAAGTTGACCCATGACATTGGTGTGTCGATAAAAGCTCACCCATAAATAAATTTTTGCCCCCACATATATGTATGTACTACGTACATATGTGTATGGAAAAGTATTTTGAGTTTTTGAAACTGATAAATTCAGGATTTAGAGCCACTAAATTTAGAATAAGGTAATTTTATTATATGTATAACAATTAACCCCTATTATATTTATATGCGGATGAAACATACGTAGCAATAGGTAGTCCCAAGGTTTCAAAAACTAGATGTGATTACGCTTTAAATGATCTTACAAAATGGTTACGTCTTAAATGGCGATGTACAGATAGGCTACCACATGAAAAAAAATCCCCATCTTGTCTATGACAAACATGCCAAAAATCCAGGAATAAATGCCACTTTAAACACATTTTGAGTTTTTTGTTGTTGTTGTTGTCGTGTGTGTGTGTGTGTCTAAGCATGCCTCAACTTCAATCTGGAATGCAGTTGGGCTCAACTTCAATTTGGACTCAAATTTTGCTCATTTAAGATCAAACAAAAAGAATTTCACTGTTTGTAGTACTCCAATATTTATCAGATTTTACAATATTAAATTATTTTAAGATACTGTAATGAAGTGAATAGGTTAGGAACTTAGGGGTTAACACTAGTAGAAAACACGAGCACCCAGTGCAAAACAAAAAAATGTATACATCATGGGTGCAAAACTCCCAAAAAATATAGGATATACCTCGCAGCAACACACAATGACACTTTTTGTAGGCTTTCAATGATTAAACTCATATCGTAGTATAAGATCCAGCTACAATTGCTTCTCTAACAAACAGCAATTAGGAGTGGACTGTTCAGTAAGAAAGTCACTCATCTACACTGATAACTTAATCTTTCCTACGTTACCGATAACACGAAAACACAGGGCAATACAAAATGTTTGGTTAATATATATTCATACCCACAATGAGCTATTGAGGGAACCATAAAGTTTGAATTATCATCCTTTCAATCATACTGATGGGAAAAACTTGTTGAGATTGAAGGGCAATGAATAAAACTCTTCACTTCTTGTATCTGTCTTGAATGACTTGAATTTATCCCACCATGGCATGCCCCTATCTTTCCTTGTTGCAGCGTCTTTTCGATGCAGTGATACATCCAAGAACAATGCCAATAAACCAGCAACAAATGGTTCGGACGAGAAGGGCACATTGATCATGTCATTGAACTGGTAAAAGGACAAAATGAAAGAATTCATGCAGGGTAAAAGAAGAAAACTTTTTGATGAAGTAAGAAGTTTCATTAAATGGCATCAAGAAGATGCAAATTGTACAAAAAGTTGGCTTACAAAAAGCCAAAGATTTAGCCCCATTACAGTGAAAGGATTAAGTTAAGACCAGGGAGCTAAAAAAGTTCAAAAAGTCATCAAGGGAATCTACAGCCTACAGGACACAAATTATGCCAACTAAATAAATACAATAGGCATTTGGCCTTGTAATATGAAGGGAAAAAGTCCAACTTTACAATGTCCATGTTACTTTATGAAGTATCTTAATTTTAGCCTCTGTTATACTTCAGTGTTATTTATACCATTGTCGCTAGCATACCATTTTTATTTATACAATCTTCTAACGACGGGGGTATGAATGGCTCCAAAGTATGACGGCAGGTAATATTAAGACAAACTTTTACCCTTTTCCGTAATATCAATGTAGTAATATGGGAAATAGGATTGGAGGGGGTTACTTACCCATCTAGCTCTAGTATGAACAGGACCATATCCATTTATTGCTGTATGTTCATTGAAGTATTGTGGAATGGATAAGCCCATGAAAACTGAGAATCCTAGAATGAACTTTGTTCTAAAGCTGTTTAAGTTGCAGAACTGAAGAAAACTTAGACCAGCTGAACCTGCAAATACATAAAAGGACAAACTCTATCATGTTCTAGTTGTCATGAGAATGTACCAAAGACATTATTGATGACACATACCAACATAGGCAAAGAAAAGACAATACAAAGCTGCAATTATTGGTGCAGGTATTGAGGCAAAGACAGCTCCAAATTTTCCTGGATGAACACAAGTTTAACCATGAAACATGTGCTAATGAATGGACGAGGTAATTCTTTTCCAAGAATTGGCCTGTGGTATATAATTACATGCAGAAAACAACATACCAAGAATCGAGAAAAAGATCATGAAACCAGCAGATATTTGCACTACCCTCCTGCTCCCAACACGGGTTAATGCCAGCAGGCCAGCATTTTCCCTATAAAATAGAAAGGAGAAAAGTAAAGGTTCTTTGGTATGAGGATAAAGATTTTTCTTGCACAGTAGTCGCAACATTTCATCTTTGACAGAGCTTGACAAGAGTCTTACGGAGAAACAGATGAACCACTTCCGGTTCCAAATATTCCTGAGAACAATATGCCCACACCCTTAAGGAAACGAAGAAAACAAAGTTTAGAACCTCAGATAATTAACAGAGTTACCTTGAACAACAGGAAAATAGGGATAGCATTCTTTCAGCAAAGGAAGCTAAAGGGTTCATTGACTGATTCAACTTGAAGTAAATAACATAGGTAAATGTAAACTGACATCTGAAGCTTAAGAGCTGATATTGTAAAAGATTAATTCTTTATAATACTATCAGGACACTGTCCTTAGTGTGAGAACATCCACATTTGACAAGATAAAGGACGGCCGTGCAGTGATTTAGTAGATTTACCTGCCAACCTACACCACGGCTAAGGACAGAAGGAGGTATAGGAGTTGCACTGGCATACCTTGACACGGCAATGAAGGTACCTGTGGACTGTTGACAGTCAAACCACGATGAGAACTTGTATCAGCTAGGCAAGTTTTCATGCTGCTAATCAGTAAACTTCAATCACATGGAAGAGAAGGTATGCAAATCCATAACCTTGTGAGCAACATGTGATAGAATTAACTAACCTCAACAAGAGCAACAAATGAAGCTGCCATCATTGCAAATGCTTCTCCAGCATCAAATGTTGGAGCTCCCCATTGAAATGGATATGGAACTCTAATCCTGTCAAAGATATATGAGTAGAAAGTTAAGCTTATAGTTCATGGTCTACGTGTACAAGAGGGGTTAATAGCCCTTCAGTCGAGACTTTATCTTCTGTATAAATTATGGCAGTTTGATATCATATCAAGAGAATGAGATGCCATTTTATACCATGGAGATCCACTGATTATTCCAGCACGATCTGTTCTGCAGCTAAGTTGAGTTTTCAGTGGTGCATTTTTGTAAGTTCCAGCTACAGTGAGAATGTGCGCATAAACCCACACAATCACCACGGAGAATATAACAGCAAACCGATCAAAGACATGCCTATCCCCTTTCATCATATGGGGTATGTACTGCATACACATGCAGAAATTTCGGTAACATGTTAGTTAGAAGTTCTGAATGTCAGATTGAAAGAGTCGTTTTTCTAAATCCATAAAGTAGACTAGAAAAGATAGTGTAGGAAATAACTGGCATCTAGGAGAACTGCAACCAAATGCACCTGTGAAAAGATTAAGAGAACGATAAGCTGCGGCAGTCCAATTTCCACACATTTTGCTACCTATATGCAGAAAAGGTCAGTTACCACTATAGACAAGCTAATCATTTCAGGCAGAATTTAATTTCTACAGATATGACACATAAATTACCAGAGGAAAACCAAATTCGTATAATCCAAATCCTGATAGAGCTACCAATGGAATTGCAGAAAGTGGACTGATGAACCTGAAATTTGAAACGGTAAATAGGTCTAACAAGTTAACCTTCAGTCTTTAACATACAAAGAAACGCTAAAAGACAGAAAGAATCAACAATGAATTATCAATAAACTCCTTAGTCACAGGGTATTATTGTGGATCATATCTTTAGCTGATAATTTAGCTCACCTTGTCACATTCCGCCATAGGCCACTAAAGCCAATAACAATCTGAAGAGTTGAAGCTACAATCATGGCTCCTTGAATCCCTCGCATTATCCTTTCAAATTTCTGTTTACGAAACAGAAAAGACCAATTCAAATTATTGTACCAATATCTGAAAGAATGCAGCAAATTGACACAGATTCTAACTGGCTGACCTCCTGAGGAGTTGGAGCATCGCTATATCGAGCAGCCAAAACGATCGAAAGAGTTGTCGGCACAAAAGTATAAGAGCCTCCAATAACAGCAGGTAGTCTTGTACCAAACAAAGATTGAGTTAGTGTGTTCAAACCAGCAACAAAGAGCAATGTCTGAATCACCTTTGCTTTCTCTTCCTGACAGGTAAAACGTGGATCCTAGTTAGATAACAACCGTAACATTGGAGACAAGAGTTTGAATATAATAGAAATTTTCAACAATACTTACTTTTCCACCTCCCATCTGGGGAACCAGAGTTGAAGGGATGAGCACAGTTGTCCCAAGCATAACAATGTAGTGCTGGAATCCAAGTAATATGGCCTCAGCTGCAACAAGAAATCCAACACATCTTTTTCAATGTGGTTATCAACATGTCCACTTAATGAAATACAAATGCTTTAAACGCACAACAAAAGAAGGAAACAAACAAACAGAAAGAAAGTGGGCGAGGGGTAGAACAAAGTTACATGCAGCAAGTTGACAAACATTGAAGGTGTCTTTAAAGGTCTTTGATTCAAGAAATAAAAATTTAAACAACCAACCATCAAGGCTTATAGTCTAAGCAGTGGTGGATGAGCATGTAATTAACAAATCCAACTAAACCCAGCATTTTCGACATGGAGCATAAATATATATGTAGAAAATGACTACAGTTTCTAAAAATATCAAATTTTAAACCCATAATTTGAAAAATGTGTGGGTCCCGAGGTAAGAACCTAAAGGTTGAACCTGTCGACATTAAGTCGAAAATCCACCGCTTAGTCTGTGGTATCGACGGGTGTTTCCCACACAATGCAACTGGCTACTGTTCAATTAATGAAATGACAAATTGTAAATAACACAATGCCACAATGAATGAGAACAACAACATAGGAGACATCAAAACAAAATAAAACTAATTCTACGCTTTTTTTATAACGTGGTGTCCGAGCCAGCTTGCTCGCACCTTGACTAATTTCACGATGTATCTGATACCTCCCACAGGCACACAGGTACCGGATAACCCTGTCCAAGGCTTGGTCCGCTTGGACAATTGGGAAGAAATCACTTAGTGATTTTTGCTTTTGCCAGGATTTGAACCTGCCTGGTGGTTCTTGACCCACTTCAGTGACGACTAGGTCACACCGTTGCTAACTCTAAGCTTATTTTCAAAGACAATCATCACATAGGACATCATTTTGAGAGAAACTTAGTTTCCAGCAATAAAATTAAGAACAAGGCCACAAAATATAAAACATGCATGAAACATATATAGTGTATATATTTGCAAGAAAGTTGACAGAAACTCACGCCAAGGAGGAGGACTAGTAATGCAGTAAGAAACATTAGGAAGCTGATCTTTCACAGGGTGTGGTTGATTCTCATCTTGCTTTGGTGGTGGTGCTGCTCCACCTCCTGCCATATCTCTCCTTCTTTTTCACTTAGCTCACTAAACCTTAAAACTAATTCCTTCACACAATGTAGCACAAATCTCCACAAAAAACACAAATCCCAAAAACCACTCAGCCAAAAACTTATCACAAACCCCAAAAACACACACTGATCACACACACAGCCTATTCAAGAATGTACCAAGAAAATGTGGTTTCTTTATAAAGACTTAAGCTTTACTATGTTTCACTAAAGAAGCAAGAAAAATAAGGCCAACTCAAGTGTATATTATGCTACACAACCCAAAATGCTAAACACCCTCTTCAAGGAAACTTAAAAAATACATAAAAGTGAAAAAGTTAAAATGTGAAATGTGAAATGGCTTATGCTAAGCAAACAAGAAAGAGAAAAGAAAAAGACAGGAGAGAGACAGTGACAGAGAAAATCAAAAAGTGAGAGAGAAACCAAAGTAGTCTCTGCAACACTTCCAAGAGAGAATCTTTTTTCTCTAACTTCACAATTATTTAGTTAAATTTTTGTACATTTTTGGATAATGCAGAGTGCTTTTTCCTTCTAACATGTTTTCAAAAATATTTATCTTAAATTTTTGGTATATTAGAAATAATATTTCTATCTTTATCAACGGTTCATCGAAAACAACATCTTTCTCTTTATCGATGTAGGGATATTACGCACGACTCATCTTTCTTAGACCATATTCGTATATGTAAAATATTTTATTGTTTCTTGAGGTATAGTTGAGGTGTGCATACGACTCATTTATAGAATATTATTGAATATTTTATTGTTGTTTGTGGGGGGGGGGGGGGGGGGTAATGCACAGTCTTAAATCATTCCTTTCTTTCTTCTCACACGTTAATGATAAAGTACAAAAGCATATAATCTTGAGCATGCATTTTCTATTTTTTGCATATCTATTTCAAATTTCAAATTTGAAGTGTAAAAGAATAAAATCTAAGTTGCTTTTTTATTCTTAGTAACAAACTAACAATATATTAATGCCCTTTTTATGATTAAGAATTAAAGAGTCTATTTAAATGAAAAATTTCCAAGACAAGGAAGGAATGAAAATGACAAAAGACCAGCCAAAGTTTTATTCTACCTAGGCAGTTTTGTTCCTTTGTTTTTCTTGTAAAGACAAAAGAGGTGCTGCAGAAAAATGTGAAGGGTCAAAGAAAAGTACTATATTGATTATTAGGAGGCAGATTTTCTAAGGTCTGATTAGTCCTTTTCTTATTTTATCTTATGATATGTCAAAAAAAATTGGATAGAGCTAAAACTGGTAACTTTTCTGTTGTCTCTGATTTGTAGTTTTGTTCATGAGTTTTGCATGACATTTTGGATTTGAGCTGTATTTGTGTGTGCAATTTACCTCTTTTTGTTGCATGGCCAACAGATGGGCAACTAGGGAAGCATGAAGCTTTAATGAATAGTGATCAGTTAAACATTCTTTATCGAAACAAATTATATTGTGAATATAAGTTGTTATTCTTTTATATATGAATATTAAATCTCAAACCTTTAACCAAAAATTTGATTTAGCTACTCACCGCAAGTGCTTTCTCACTATGAAAGATGGACCTATATACCACCTTCTATACGTACAAATATTATGTTTAAGATACATTGTCCAAAACTAAATATGAATGATGACATGATGTATCAAAGTGCAAAGTTCTCTTCCTCTTCCTCATGTAGGAGTATCAAAGTGCAAAGTTCTCTCTCTCCCTATCCCTCTTTCTTCTCGACTAGAAGAAGGAGATATGAAATACTTACATGATCATCTATGTTTTTCCTCACCAATATCTTAATGGTCACTTCATATTGCATGGCAAATCGTCATTACGTGTATGAAATCATATATATAAGTAATGTGAATGAAAATTTCAAATTTCCTATCCAGTTAACTATTTATTATTATTATTATTATTATTATTATTATTATTATTATGCTCAATTAATTCAAATTTACATTAAGTAATAACTTTTAAAATAGTAAGCACTTTCTATGAAAATTTCCCTATGGCAGGGCTCTCTACATAAAGACTCTGTGATGCCTTATAATATTCTCATGGGGTACTATATTTCGTTTTAAAGTGGACGTTCGAACTTTTAAGAGAAATAGACATAATAAAGTTACACGTACTAATCTAAAATCTTTATATATCTCACCTGTTAGTAGTAAGTTAATTGGATGAAAATTTTCATTTATGAGGGATTACTGCGTTTAAGACACGCCTCTTACCTTTATTGGATTCTAAAATCTAGTCATCTAGGACCAACCATTTTGGTTCTCTGATAGTTCGTGGTTGCTAAGTTCATAGTAAGTGTGACTTGGACAGAGTACACTTTCTCGTCATACTATAAGAACCAGTATACTTGAGATAAAAGGAAGAGAAAAGGTTGACAAGGACAGGAGTGCTTAATATTAAAAGAATTTATCTTGTTTTCATTTAGATTTTAGAGGATCAATGAATTTCCACTCGCAAAATTGTCTTAATTTTAAGTTATTAACTTTGAGAAATTACTTTTAATTTTTTCAAGGTAATTAATTTGGTAGCGTGATTTTTCTTAAATCATTAAAATCGACCTTACTTTGAGAATATGAAGATGAAAATAATTGAGTTCTTTTTTGTTTACTCACATGAATAGTTGACGTTCAAAATATATTGATTTGATTAATTCGGATCTATACGAGAAATTTCAATTCCTATTGGTTATGCAAACGAAAAGCTAGGTATATATGAATTAAAAGTCCCACATAGTAGATGAAAAATAATATGAAGTTACATGTTATATATGCATGTAGAGTACCTCTAAAAGTGTGAGGCTTGTGGAGAAAATCTGTAGGAATTTATTAAAGTGAACAATATCACAATGTATTAAAGGGTCGTCTCACATTTGGTTAGTTGGATTAGGATATTAATCTCGATATTAAATTTGCTATTGCATGTATTCCATGTTTAATATTAGCTAATATGGGATGAATTTTATAAAATCATGATATTATCCTATCGAATATAGGAGGTGAGATTATAATCTCAAATTTATGGAATATTCCTTATTTTTTAATCCCGATAACCAAACAACCCCCAATAGTGAGACACAATTAGGGGTAAACATAGGGCGGTTTGGTTCGGTTTTCCCATTTATCAAACCAAACCAATGATGTCGGTTTTTTAAATTTATAAACCAAATCAAACCAAATGAAGTCGGTTTTTGTATTTCGATTTTTCTTGGTTTTTTCGGGTTTTTCGGTTTTTTCGGGTTTTTTATTATACACAACAATTGTACGGTGATTTCTCAAAGCAAATAACACAATAAAAAATATAAAATATTTAGTTGTTAAAATACTAGTGATATAATAAATAACCACTTGTAAACGGGACATATTGTAATTTTGTACATATATTTAATTAAACATATAGTATTAGTATACTATCTTAAGAATAATATATATATTGATTATACTATATGTATACATAATTTTACTCAGTGTCCTGGATATTTGAAGGATTCTTTGAGGATGATTGGTGAGTTATTGACTAGATCTCTATTGTAATGAGATCGAACGTAGAGATTTAAGGAGATAGGGATATCTAATAAACATCGATTTAGGAGATTTTATTGAGATTATGAAAGTACATTTTAAAAATAAATAAAAATAATATTATATTAAATTCAAAAACCTGATATTAGTGAGCATTTATCAACATGTTGGGTACATAATGCTTAGTAATACTTTAAAGGTGATGTTTTATGTTAATTTCTCTATTTTTTATGTATAAAAAATTAAATATAATATATAAGTGATGTCGGTTTGGTTTGGCGTCGGTTCGATTTTTTCTTTGTTAAAACCAAACCAAACCGAATATGTCGGTTTATTTTTCTCCGACTCCAAACCAAATCAAACCAAACCATTAGTCGATTTTTTTCTCGGTTTGATTTGGTTTGTCGGTTCGACGGTTCGGTTTGTACACCCCTAGATACAACACAAAAAAGATATATAGCCTGTAAGCTCCAGCAGACATAAACACTCATGCGTGATGTTGTTGTTGAATCCTTGTGTGCTAATTAAAGTCCAAGATTAGTAGGCTAGCTAGAAATGTAAGCTACGTATAAAGTATAGATATACTTCCAATTGTATGAGGCCTTTTATGAAAATCTTAGTAATATATTTGATACAAAGTGGACAACTTACCATGTTAAGAATATATTACTCGTACTTTTTAAGTTAAAATTTCGCGTAGGAGCCTGTCTGGCACGCGCTAATTGATTTGTAGCCGTCAAAAATAAATTCGCTGAGAAATAGCCATCTCCGGACAAGTCCCAGTATAAATACTGAGGCTTTGAACAAAACATCTATCACGACCCGGCACATTCCGGCTCTCGTGCGGCGTCCCGAGGCCTCCGCTCTACCCCAAGACCAGCCTTTCATCTTTCGTGCCAACTGGTTTCGCCCTGCCACGGGCTCATCAGGGAAGTGGCAACAGCTCCCGACCAGTTGTGCCAAGTGCTTTCGCAAGGCCCCTGTCATAGTCGTGCCACAAGCTTACAGCACACATGCGGGTCTACAAGTCCGACTCGGCCGGACACATGCGTACACTGGCTAACAACGTCTCAACACTATTGCCGCCCCAGCTTTTAGTCCACCATGACAGGATTCTTCGGGCACGTCCCTCATCTGCAGCGTCACGCAAAACAGGGCGTGATATCCTCCCCCACCCAAAATCTAGCATGTCCGCGTGCTAGGGGAGAGGTCCTTCATCCAAGGATCGTTCTCGTACATGCTGGCTTCCCCAAGCCTTGTGGCCTTCACAATACAGCAGCTTGCCCCTCTGCCTCTACAGTCCGACATCTCTCTTGCCCCTTTGTCTTCGCAGTCCGGCCTCATTCATTGCCGCTGGCGTTTCCACATAGGGTTGGTTTCCGCGTCCCAGTAGGTACGGTCCGCTCTGATACCATCTGCCACGACCCGGCACATTCTGGCTCTCGTACAGCGTCCTGAGGCCTCCGCTCTACCCCAAGACCAGCCTTTCATCTTCCATGCCAACTGGTTTCGCCCTGCCACGGGCTCATTGGGGAAGCGGCAACAGCTCCCGACCAGTTGTGCCAAGTGCTTTCTCAAGGCCCCCGTCATAGTCGCGTCACAAGCTTACCGCACACATGCGGGTCTACAAGTCCGACTCGGCCGGACACATGCGTACACTGGCTAACAACTCCTCAACGCTATTGCCGCCTCAGCTTTTAGTCCACCATGACCAGCTTCAGTAAACTAACCCCAGTATTTTGTTATGGGACTTTGTATAAATCTTCAGTCCCATAACAAAATACTGGGGCTTTGACCAGTATTTTGTTATGGGACTGAAACTTTATATATAAAGTCCCATAATAAAATAATGGGATTTATCCCTTTAATGTGACCTTTGTTATGAGAATAAATTCCATTATTTTGTTATAGGATAAAGTCTCATAACAAAATAATGGGACCTTTGAACAAACATGTTCAAAGGTCCCATTATTTTGTTATGTGATTATTTTGTTATGGGACTAGTCTGGAGTATTTTTCCAACGCTAATAGAGATTAAGTGTGCGCGCGAATTTTTAGCTATTCTTCAATGAATTTTGAAACGGTGGATAGTCCCCAATGAGCGCGTCCAAAAATGACTACTGATCAAAATTTCCCACTTTTTAATTAAGAGTAATTTATACCCACAAAATCTTATAGCTCGGACATAAGAATATGGTTAAGGATAAATGAACAATTCATCCCACGACACTGGAAGTTTAGATGAAAATGAGCTTAGTGACAGCTTAAACCTACGTTAGAAGTTAATTTCAAATTTCACCATTGGTTACTACTTGGGTAAAAGTTTAGATAATATATTGAGTAAATCAAATGGAATAGTACTTTCTTCTTCTTTTTCCTTTTGGTTGGACTAGGCAAATGCTGCATTGGTAAAGTTTCTGTCACAGCCATGATATTCATTACCAGATATTGACGTGGCAAAGTTTGATAGGATGAAACTGTCAAATTTTACTTTTCACTTCACAGACCTCTGGGAAAGCTGAGAAAGCTTTTACTCACACTTTTTACCGCTGCAGTAAATTGTAGGGGTGTACAGGTCGAACCGTCAAGTCAAATCGAACCGACGAATCAAACCAAACTGGAAAAAAAAAACTCGATTTGTGGGTTGGTTTGGTCGGTTTGGTGATTAAAAAAAAAAAACCCGACTATCCTTGATTTGGTTTGGTATTAACAAAAATAAAGTCAAACCAAACCGAAATTATATAAATTATACATAACAAGTATCCATTAAGTATAATCAAATTATAAATATTTTATAGATTATTTTCTAGTTTGCAAAATTTGTACTTCAATTCTGGAGTGAATTCATAGTTATTGAATGTGAGGAGCTGAGGACCCAATTGACAAAAGCAATTAGCATTTGCTTTACATTCATCAATGTTGATCTTATAACATGTTAAGTTATCTTTTAGTACGTTGAGTTGTATCAAGAAATTTTTCCTTTAACTCATTATGTGCTCTCACTAATGCATTTTTCTTGAGTTGGACTTTGCTTTGTCCCATACAAATGCATTTCAGTTTCTCTATTCATTTGTGTACAGTCTGCTCCAAAGACTTGTTTTTGGAGTTTTAGGCTTATGGAAAATTCGTTCACCTTAGTTATGCAATTAAGTAGTACGTCTTTTAGTATAATAGGGTGTTGAAAATATTTTGAGCGAGCCTTATTCTTGTATAATACAATTGTCTTGGCATAAGTTTACTTGTTTCTTGCATTCTTTTATAAACCGGAACAAACCGAAAAACCGAGAAACCCGAAAAAACCGAGTAAAACCGAAACCGCAAAAACCGGTTTATGTTGGTTTGGTTTGATTTTTGGATTTAACAAACTGATATAGTTGGTTTGGTTTTTTTAATGAAAAAACCGATCCAAACCGACTCATGTACACCCCTTTTTAAATTGTGACCATTAAGAGCTTGTTTGGCCAAGCTTCTAGGGAGTCAAAAATGCTTATTTTTCTCCAAAAGTGCTTATTTTGAAAAATCTAAGTGTTTGGCCAAGCTTCTATGAAAAAATAAGTGTTTTTGAGTGGCAGCAGAAACTATTTTTCTACTGTGTGAAAGAAGTTGAAAAAAGTAGTTTTTCCCTAAAAGTGCTTTTGAGTAGAAGCAGAAGCTGTTTTTAATTTCTATGATTCCAAAAATATCCTTACAAAAAATACTTATATACCTAATTACCTCTATATATTTTAACCTAATGATTATAATATACAAATAGTACATTATTTTATAATCACTATTTTTTCTATGTACACCTACATCACTATTGTTACAAACTTTTAATCAAATAATATCTTTTTTTAAGGTATAGATCAAGAATATTAAATTATGAATGCTGTATTTTGAAAAAAAAAATTCTAAATAAAAAAACTAAATATAGTGTTTGAGAATAAATATTTAAAATAATTCATCTAGTTAAATAACTGTAAAGTGAGGTTTAAATGTCCTTACTCGTAATTTAATACTCAAAAGTACTTTTTCAAAAGCTTGGCCAAACACAAATTACTACTCAACTGTAGACAAAAGCGCTTCTCAAATGAGTTGGTCAAACACAAACTACTTTTCTCCAAAAGTACTTTTACGAAAAGCACTTTTGAAGATAAGCACTTCTCAAATAAGCAGTTTTCAGAAGCTTGGCCAAACAGGCTCTAAGTACTCCTCCTTTAGTTCGTGCTCTTTACCATTTGGTCATAGATATCAAAAAAGGTGTGGAAAAGGAGTTTTGAAAGATTAGAAACTAAGCTAGCGTCTCGACATAGATTTGGTTGAAACTTGAAAATTTAAATTTTTGAAATCGAGTTGAAAAATAATTTTTGAAACTTGAAGTTCTGTTTGGACATATATTTACTTGAAAGAAAATTAAAATTTTGTAAGTGGGAAAAAGTATTTTTCCCAAAAACTGGTTTTGAATCTTAGTTTTCAAAATTTGCAAGTTTTATAAACAAATAATTTTTTTCCAAAAAGTGACCCCAAAAATTGTCCAAAAACTATAAACAAACGGGTCCTTAAAAGTTGAGTTTCAATATTCATTTTACTTGTAAAATTATTGAAGTTTGGGGGTGGGGGTGACCAAACAGAGTAGGAGTAGGTGGCCTAAAGCCAAAGTTAAAAAAAAAACGTCAATTTTAATCAATTAATCACTACATTTTATGGCCACACATAGTCTTCAATTTATTTACTTTTATTATAACTAAAAATAAATAACTTATGCCAAACGAGGCTAGTCCAGGTCACACTACCATTACAATTTCACGAAAAAAATCATCAAACTAAACTCCAGGATATTCAATTCGAACTCAAGGATTTTTCCTGGAGCTTTCGTCAAACTCTAGGACACTTCAGGACGTTTTCATGGAGTTTCCAGTTGATAATTTTCAGGAACATTCCGTCTTTTTTGTATTGTTGCTATTCTAAATTTGGGAATAGTGGCTATTTATCGATCAGTACTGTAAAAGGTGGCTGTCCTTCCCAAAGTTTACCTGATGTGTGGAGGTTTTCGGTAAAATTTTTGTGTAAGGGGCCTGTTTGGCGGGCGCTAATTGATTTGTAGTCGTCAAAAATAAATTTGCTGAGAAATAGCCACCTCCGGACAAATCCCAGTATAAATACTGGGAAGCTTCAGTAAACTAACCCCAGTATAAAATATTGGGGCTTTGAACAAGTTCTGTTCAAGGCCCCAGCATTTTGTTATGAGACTTTGTATAAAGCTTCAGTCCCATAACAAAATACTGGGGCTATGAACAAAATGAACAAAACTTGTTCACAGCCCCAGCATTTTGTTATGGGTCTGAAGCTTTATATATAAAGTCCCATAACAAAATAATGGGACCTTGAACTAGTTAATTCAAGGCTCCATTAGTTCAAGGTCCCATTATTTTGTTATGAGATTATTTTGTTATGGATCTATGAACAAGCTTCAGTCCCATAACAAAATACTTGGGCTTTGAACAAGTTTTGTTCAAAGCTCCAGTTTTTTGTTATGGGACTAGTATGAGGTGTTTTTCCAACGCTAATGGAGCTTAAGTGTGCGCGCGAATTTTTGGCTATTCTTCAATGAATTTTGAAATGTTGGATAGTCCCCCAATGAACGCGTCCAAAAATGGCTACTGATCAAAATTTCCCTGGTTTTCCTTGTCAAGTGGATCTGATCTGATAAAGCCTGTTCAATACCACAACTGTGAAAAAATATGCCCCTCCCCCATTTTATTTGTCTACTTTCCTTGTTAGTTTATTTTTTAAAAAAATTATATTTCTAAATCTGAAAATGGTTTAACTCCAATCTTTTTATTTACTCATTTGCAACACACAAATATCTATAACTTACTACTTTAGATCATAAATTTTAAAAGTCTTCATGTCTTTATTAAATTCTGGAAGAATGTTGGAAAGGATTGAAGAGGCAAATTCTGCTCAGGCAGCACTTCAAATTATCTTGGAGAATGTGAGAAGAAATTTGCCTAAGTAAAAGAATGTCAAAGGGAAGTGATATCTCTTAGACAAGACTTAAGAGTAAGGAAGGAGGTTTAAGAGCATCATAAAAAAATTTATAAAGATATTTCTGTTTAATTTCTTTTATTAAACTCAACAGAGGTTATTTTTGTCAAATCACTATTATGGGGTTGAAAAGACAAATCATTGTCTATGGTGCCATAGTTCTGCAATCTCCCTTTAATTTTTACTAGCGAAATTTTGATGAGTAGCAATTTTTTGACGCCCTAAGTGAGTTTCATACACCATTTCACAATTCATTGAGAAATAGCCAAATTACCTCCCCGTATTTTACAGTCTCTTGGTGTTAAACAACACCCCATACTAGCCACAGTACAAATACTTGATATTTTGAACTAAACTCTAGTAAAAAATTATGGAGTTTTGTTCAAAGTTTCAGCAAAAATCGGAGTTTTATATTTAAAGTCTCAGTATTTGAACTAACATAGTTCAATACTGGGACTTTTTCGGATCTAGCTACTGTCCAACGAATTTGTGCGCGCGGGCTACTGTTTGACTAACACAGTGAAAAGTGACTCCTACGCGAAATTTTTACTTTTAACTAATTCATTTTTTTATGTGGGATGAGCACTTTAGTGTGTGGTCTTGATTTAGTGAGCTATTTTTCACCGGTCTTTAAAGCCTAAACAGTTTTGAACTCTTTTAATAGAATTTCCACTTTTATCCCTGAAACACTATTTTACAATCATTTCACATTCACACTTTCTCTATCTACATATCCACTTTCTCCCTCTATACACCAAACTCTAACCCCACCACCACTAACCCACCGTGTCATCACAACCACCACGCCACCACCGTAACCACCACAGCTAATCTGATATGACGGCATATCAGATCTGCAATATGTAACAAGTCGTTTCAAACACTACGCGAGCACATTGCAGGACATTTATTGTGAATGTTGTTTAGGTGCAAATGCTCTCTCAGCTGGCCGCTCTCATTTCTTTATTTTTCCTTTTTAATGAAGGTCCTTTAGCCAAACTGAATTGTTCAAGCATCTTTGTAGAAAGAGGTTGCATTTTGTGTCTGAAAATCTTCAGCAGTTCACAAGGATCAATTACATTTAGGATACTCTAGATGTATATTAGTTGCTGAAATTTGTATTTTTAATCATTACAGGACACAGTGTCCTCCACCGTCAGATCTCTATCCGACACAATCACCAGTGAATGAAGATTCTCTTCAGTTATTGTCTCCTGCACAGGCTCCGAATTCTGAAGGAGTAGCAATCTAAGTAGTCTGATTTGTTTTTTAAATTTTTATTTTTCAAATGTAATGACGATTTTGACTTAATTGTATGTAAAATGTATTTAATATTTTGGATCGCAATTTGAAAAAAGGGTGAAAATCATTTTCCCCCGAAGTTTGCTTTAAAAATCAACCTCCCCCGAACTTTCAACAATACGCATCTTCCCCCCCCTAATGTCAAAATCCGGCCATTGACCGGTAGCTTAAACATAGTTGACCGATCATTTATGGGCAAAATGTAATTTCACTCTCTTTTTAAAAAAAAAAAAAATTAATGAGTGCCCTAATTATTAATTACTAATATACTAATATATCTAAAAAGAACTCTCTGCGGCAACTCTCCATATTCTTGAGTTGGAGTACATGAAAACAAATTAAACAAGTTTCGGCTTCCATACTCTCCATATTCTTGAGTTGGAGTACATGAAATCCTAGTCACGGTAAGTTTCATTGTCAATTCAACCATCTGCGTGCCCTTTTTCTTCCTAGGATACCTATTGTTTACTTTACCAATTTCTCTGAAATTTTCTTTCAATGATCAACTACATGATATGTATTGTTTATATGCATTCACTACTTTCAAGTGTTAACTTTTATAAATTTGTGGGGAAGTACTAAATTCATGATAAAAAATTACTTGTTTTAAGTGATGTATTGTATTTGAAACTTTCTGCACCATTTTTTTGTTCCCTACGCTAATAGTTTTTAGATGAGTAATATTGTGTCAATGCGATGGTCTAACATAATCTCAACCAAACTTATCGTTTTCTCTTTTGCTTATGAAAAAATGACCAAAAACTAACCATTAATGTGTTGTTGTTATTTCAGGGATGTTATTCACTTTATCAGTGCATTGTCTTGGTAAATGTTACCAAGTTCTTAACGTGGATGATGATCATTATGGAATATTAGATTTATTGGAAGATGCTCATAGTATTGTTACTAGAGGTCCTTCTACTTGGTTGGAGAAAACTACTTCTTTAGATGCTGTTCATCCGAGTACTGGTGGTATAATAAAAATCGCTGATGATGCTGATATAAAGATGTTGTTCAACGTGTACAAGGATTTGGGGCAGAGAGAGGTTCATATAAATTTAACTATACATGAAACTATTGTTGAAGTTGAGGGTGAAGATTTTGACTGGACTGATGATGATGAAGAACCTATGATTGAGAATGCAGAGATTCACTCAGATGCACAAGATAATAACGATGGCTTATCTGATTACGAATCTGATGAAAATGGGCTATTTGAGGGTGTTAGTGATGATGATACTATAAATGAGCACCCCATGGCAAAGGTAAGCGACAAGATGCAGGGCAAAGTTTTCAAATATACATATGATGAGAAATTGAAGAAAGAGATTGTCGTACTTAAAGAGGGGCAAATATTCAATGACGTGACTCATTTTAGACAAGTTATAGAAGAGTTTGTTCGTCAGGAGGGTTTTCCAATTAAAAAGCTAAAGAATGAGAAGAGGAGATTTATTGCTATTTGTAAAGATAAAGGATGTGGATGGCGAATTTATGCTTCCCCTTATGGTGATGGAATAACGTACAAGATTAAAACACTAAGTGGTCCGCACACTTGCCTGAAAGATACGAAAGGTTATGGAGCAAATGCAAGATGGATTGCAAAACAATTTGAGGCAGATTTCAGAGCAGATTATGACTTATTCGCAGACAAGCTTTATATTGCATTGAAAGAAAAATATGGTCTTGATGTGAGTAGTCAAAAGATATTTTGCTTTGTTAGTTATGTCTTAAACAAGAACCATTTGATTAATGGTTTAAACGATATTTGCCTTGTCTAATTTATTGCTCAACAGTAAGGGCCTAGTTCTTCAAATTGCAGCTTCTTGTTTCTTGTTGTTATCTCGTTTTTATTCATTTTTCTGGTGGAGCAAGAATAGATTTATGAAATAACATGAGCAGTTGTGCATAAATGGTAACTAGTAGTGTTGGTAAAAGCATTGGCAGCAATACTCTAACGAAGAGCTATAGAAAGGAATTGAAGCCATTGAGGTTTTACAAAATTAAATGAGGGTGTACATGTTGGGTTCGAGTGCTACGAGTTTGTTTTGGCTAAGATCATAGTTTTGTGCATACATGTGAAATAAATAGGCATAGGTTTTGCAAAGTAAACTATTATTTACAGTAACAGGTACGAAATAAGAGTTAGAAGTAAAGCAGAACTAGAAAGAGGTAATGTAATAAATAAGTTGAAGGAGTTGAGCGCAAAACTACAATAGTAAAAAATACATTCATAATGGATTTGGTTAAAATGCTTTCAAACAAGCCACACTAACTTATAAGTAAAAGTGAGAAAAAAAGAGTAGAAGAAATTGAGAAGTAACTTGAAAAGAAAGGAGTACTCTAACTCATTACTACTAAGAATACGGGGTGTTTTCGCAGGGAATTTTTATGATGTATTAGTAATTAATAATTAGGGTACTCATTAAATTTTTTTTTTAAAAAAAAGAGAGTGAAATTACATTTTGCCCATAAGTGATCGGTCAACTATGTTTAAGCTACCGGTCAATGGCCGGATTTTGACATTAGGGGGGGAAGATGCCTATTGTTGAAAGTTCGGGGGAGGTTGATTTTTAAAGCAAACTTCGGGGGGGGGGGGGGGGGGAATGATTTTCACCCTTTGAAAAAATGATAACGAATTGGTTTAGTTATGTTTTCTTTTGAATTTGTGTATATGATCAAATTGATGATGATTTAGTGTCATTTAATTGTAAAATAGACAAATAATTTGACTCACTTATTAATAAATGCGACCGAGTTGTCTTCATTTTATTTTTCATATATTTTTTGTGAATGAATGAAATTGGAATAATTTGGCATCATTTCTTCACAAACGAACACAATATTTGGTTTAATATATGTATAAACACAGATAGATTGTCGTTGTTTCTAAATATATAAAAACTTGAATGTCTTTTTTATGGATGTGTAAAGTGAAGCCAATTTGGCCTCATTTCTTCATAACAATTAACAACTGGATTGTCATTATTTCTAAATATAAAAGCACTTGAAGGTGCTTTATGCGGATGAATAAAGTAAGGCCGATTTATCATCATTTCTTCACAAAACGAACATAATTTTTTTCTCATTGTATGAAGAAATAGCGCCGGATTTGTCTTATATTATTTGTTGCTTTGATTTTTGTATATAAGAGAAACGATGATGAATTGACTATATTTATTCATAAAATAGTCTTGAAACACAGGCAAATTGACTGCCTTGTATATGAGCGAAACGATGCCGATTTGACTTTTATTTATTCACAAAATGGACGTGAAACACGACCAGGTTGACACTTTTTCTGTTGTGTAAGAAGCAGTGACGTTTTTTGTAATTTCGGTAAAAAGGTGTTGTTGATATTTTTGTAATTACGACTTCAAAAAATGGTCTGTGGTATTTTTATAATTACGGAAAATTTTATATTAGTAAGAGTATTTTTGTATTTTCTGCTTCATTTAATGGTATAATGCTTATGTTTTCAAAATCATAAAAAAAAATAACTTACCAAATCAAGACCGGATACTTTTCTGCTTATTTTTGTAATTCATTCTTACTAATTTGGAAGTTGGGCCTGCCACTTGTTGTTTTCCACAAATAACCAGGAGTACTTTATAATCTTGTGTCTTAAAGTTGGATCACTTTTTCAAAATTAAACTAGTGCTCTAAATTTCTGAAGTGGGTCATCTGATCTGAAGTTTTAAATTAAAAAAATTTAAACGGCAAGTCTAATTTTTCAAAAGTGGCCAACTTCTAAATACAAGCCAAAGAGCCAACGAAGATTAATACCAAAGAGAAGAGTTAAAAGAAGACTTCCATTATGGAATGTTACTGATTCTTTCTTGATTAACTGAATTGGTGCCGAAGTCGTAACATGGGAAAACCACGAGATAAACATACCTTACTTGAATAACTCCGTGGCCTACCAATAATAAGTTAATGTAATTCAAGTGTACCATTCTATATTATTACATGAAATGAGCTTCGTTTTCCTTTGTAAAAAGTGCATATAGACCCTTCGATTATCTAATCTTTCATGCTGTACGGATAGTGCTCTAACTTATGATCTATTTGAACTTGGCATTTCAAGAAAAATAAGCAATGGTAAAGAATGATAGCAATAAAGTAGTCAGCTAATTTCATTGTTATATTTGGATGATGAATATGTAAAGAAGCATTCATTAGATTTCAAGTCCCGCTATCCTAAGAAAGAACAATACTTTAACTTGGTAGGAAAATAGAACTACAGCTATTGCACTCACTCCCAAGAGAACTATTCAATGACAACTATAGAAATCACATGCCCACAATTAAAATGGGACAGTAGGAGTAGGGGTATTCATGAATCAATACGGTGGGATTTTAGTTTGTCGCAGTGGTATATTAATTATTGGTATGTAATTATGTAAAATCAATATCGTATCAATAAGTTATTAATTTATCGGTATCGATCCTTAATGTTTCGATAGTTAACAGTGGATAACCGGTATTACCAATAACTAACGTTAAACTAAACAACACTAGTAAGTATTCTTGCGTCCTACACCAATACATGGATTACATGAACAATAGTGGTAAACAATACTATAAGGCACATAAAGCATATCTAAGTTATTATAGAAGTGGTAACTATGTGTTTACGCCTAAAATTGGTCATATAGGTTAAATAATTAAATTTATGAAAGGATCACAAACAATACGGTAAAATACACGGAAAAGTAAGTAAAAACTGAATGAAAAGTAATAAGCAAGAAATAAATAATCTTATTCCTTGAGAATAGCGGATTCTGTGTGAATCACTTGATTGTACAAAACAATGTAAGAAAGGGTATATATAGCTATAATTTACCCAATCCTAATTATGGTAAAATACAAAAACTAATAAGGTTGTGGACATGTTTACTCAAGGCGATTGTATATACAAACTCCTAACTTGGAGACTCTTAACCCTAAGACGACGGGATGTATACCGCGCATCCCACGACCCGTACCAGTTGCGTGGCTGTGGCTTGTGGAGTAGACGTGCATCCTCTGCGCATGGTAACTTGTAAGCTAAGTCTAGTCTCACTAGCTGGAATCGTATCCCCTAATTATAGTGCATTGGATAAAAATAGCTGAGGTCTCGAGCAAGACCTCGAAGCATAACACGAAGGCTGCCCCATGAGGCAAGCTCACGAAGAGAGCCTGCATGATTCGTCGCCTCAAAAAATCGTCCCAGGAGATAGGCTCGAAGTGCTGAGCTCGGGAAAAACTCCGTGACCACACAACTTCGAAACGACGCCTCATCAGACGAGACCTGATCTTTGTAACTGTCGACCGTTGTTTTGGCATTTAAGGGGAAGATCGTGAGTCAACCACGATCAAATACGGAGTAATGGCTATAAAGGCGCAATTATGATATTTACAACGTCATTCTTTTCCCTAGCTATAAATAGGATTCATTTGTAAACAACAGGACAAAATCAATACAATATTCAACTTTATTCTTATATGTTGTCTCGTTTGTCACTTAGTTTATTTTTTGCCTCGTTTACTTTTTCAAGCATTTCATCTAGTCCAAACTCAGTTTTTGCTCAAGCAGCACCTCGATACAAGCAAAATATCACTTAAACCCAATACAAATTCGATTTGTTGTCCTATTCTGATTTAGGCCAACACAAATTGGCGCCGTCTGTGGGGAACTGGTAATAGCGTTTGTTCCGAAGTCTATGGTTTCAACTTTCCACCAAACACAAAATGTCGGATATTGTCAATGGTAACATGACTATCCAAGTGCCAGATCAGACAGTGGATATCACCGAGACCAATGGTGGGCTCCCAATAAACCCAACTTGCTCAACACCACCCGTTAGTCCCATCCCAACGAACAATTCAGCTCTGTTGATTGGGTCAACGCCCCCAAATAGATCCACTCCACCGATCGGTCTGACACCTCTCATAGGAGCATTATCAGCCGACCCAACCTCCTCGAATTCAGGCGACCCCTTCCAACAGTTCATGGTAAAATCGCTACAACAAATGTGAGAACAGACCGCCGCTCAAGCAGCCGCGTAGGCTCAATTTAATGAGCAATTTCGAAGCTCTTGCTGGGAATGGAAGAGTCCATCCCACCCTCGTTGACCATTCTGATAACGAGCATAGTTGACAGCACTGATCCCTTCTCGTTTTCCCCACATAATGTTAAATTGAGGAAACACCATCACTACTCCTATTTGAACCAATGCGGGAGGTCTCCCAAATGGGATCACGTCTGGGGTCTCAGGTACTGCAGTCCCCACCATGTCTCAAAAAAGCATCGTATCTGACTTCGAGAAATGGAAGAAGGAGTTCGAGGCTAGCATGGAAAAGCGACTCGAAAACGTGCTAGGGGTCCGCAAACCTCAACGAGCGCTAGACATCGAAAAATGTCGCCAACTACCCTTCAAGGCTGAAGCTGCTCCAGCACCCATCTCGAAACACTTCAAATTACAAATTTTGAAGAAATATGACGGGACGACGGACCCAGTCGACCATATTACAGAGTATATGACCATGGTTAAGAGCAACAATTTAACCCCAATTGAAAAAGAATCCATGTTCTTGAAAAAATTCGCCGACACCTTGGAAAAAGGAGCGCTATGTTGGTACATGCTCCTCCCTTCTGAATCCATTTCCAGCTTTAACAAATTGGCGGACATGTTCATTAAAGCTCACACTGGGGCCCAAAAGATCCTCAAAAGAAAGTAAGACATCTTTGACGTAAAGCAAGGATACCTCGAGCCCATCAAGGACTTCCTCGAGCGCTTTCAGGCTGAGAGGATGGACTTACCAAAGATGGATGATAGCTTGGCAGTCATGGCCTTTGAAAAGAACCTTAACCTGGGCAATTCAGAGGCTGCGGCTGAGTTAAAGAAAAAGCTCCAGCAGTGGCAAGCTCGAACTTGGGACGAATTGCACGACCGAGCCACGACAAAGATCAGGCTCGAGAAAGCAGAGTAGAGAAGAGCAGGACGAGGCCATTCACACAGAAGTCGGGCTGAATCCTCTCGACGCGCCGATGCGCTGCAGGGGAGTTCAAAATATTGATACGAGCCATACCACGGAGCCCAAAAGCAGCACGTAAGTCAGCGCCTCTGGGGGCATCAGCACGTGAGCCAGAGACTTGGAGGAAAATCTGGGTCATCCTCCAACAAAAAATCCTCGGGACTGTCTCTAGTATCCAAGGAGAAGGACCTGCCTCGAATTTCTGAGTACAATTTCAACATATCAACCTCGGAGCTGGTGAACGCGATCAAGAGAATGACTAACCAAGGTGTGAGATTGCCCAAAGATATGAGAACACCCCTGAGCAAAAGAGACCAAACTCAACATTGTGAATTTCACATGGACTACCGGGCACGCAACTGAAGATTGTAAAGCATTGCGCCTCGAGGTAGCTCACCTGCTCAAGAAGAGAGTGCTGGCTGAATACCTGACTGACAAAGGAAAACACAACTACTCAAAGAATAGAAGAGAAGAGCAACCACCCCGAGCACAGTCACCGAAGAGGGCAGTGAGTGTCATCACTGGGGGCTCGGAGGTGAATGGGATCATAAACTTTGTTGTTGCAAAGAAAATTGCGAAATCATCAAGTACCATAGAAAAGAGAGCAAGAGTTGGTGAGTCAAGCAAAGAGATGGTGTTTAGCAAAGAAGATTGCGATGGGATAATGTTCCCTCATCATGACGCGCTAGTGATCACGCTCAGGATCGATGACTGTAATGTCAAACCTGGTAGCTCGGTGAACATCATCAACTATGGAGCAATAAAAAAGATGTGGTTGAAGGACCTAGTCATCCCAAAGGCAACCATATTGAAAGGATTCTACAATTCTACTCAAAATATTTTGGGAGAAATAACCCTCACAACTACTGCAGAGGGAGTAAACAAGCAAACCACCTTCCAGGTTATGGCCGAGGACATAGCCTACAATGTCATTCTTGGAAGACCTTGGATGCACGAAATGGAGGCTGTGCCATCAACCCTGCTTCAGGTGATCAATTTCCAACTCCATGGGGAGTGAGAGCCATCTGAGGAGAGCAGCGAATAGCACGGGAATGTTATTCGATTGCAATGAAGAGTACGGTCGCCCCGATCGGGCCGAGAAAAAGACGACAATCAAAGACTCGACAACCGGGGACTTCACCAGGAAAAGCCCTCGGAGAACGAGCGACCACCTCGCCAAGGATCACCCTTGGGGACTTGCTTGAATAAATTCATGTTATTCTAATCTTAAAGTTTCTTTCATCTAAGTCCTGTTATGACCATGCATTTATTGTAATAAAAGCACGTAGACGTATCTAATCAATGGAATAAACTTCGATTCAACATCTTTTTATTCTCATTTGATATGCATAGCCAATCGTAAGTTAAGCCTACGCCTCGATAGCGAGACGTCGCCCTAAGCTAGCTCGAAAATACGAAAAATACTAAAAGCTTTGCAAGCAAATTCAATATTTTCACAAAGGGAATTTCCGTTAATAAAAAGGCTCGGAGGCCCAAGTATTTACAAAATAAGCGGCACGAAGGCCTTAACCAAATAAGAAATAAGAGCACTACTTTAAGCCTCTGCTTCGGAGTCATCACCTCCCTCATCTGAGCTCTCACTGCCCAAAGGAGATTCTCCATCAGCTTCTGGGCCACAGCAGATCGGCCTTGGCAATCTCGGCATTAAGGTCAACCCCGCCGCGGCACTCATTCAGAGTCTTCAGCCTCGTTTGAATAACAGCCTAACTTTTATCAACTTTGGCTCGAGTCCTCCTCATTCTCCGCCTCGAAAAGAAAGAATCAGCCTTGCCTCTCAAAAACTTAATCTCACTTTCGAGCTGAATTTCCTCCTTGGCCAACTGCTCTTTCTCCGCAGCCATTTCATTCATCTTAAGAAACTTCTGCTTTAAGTCAGCATGAAATTTTTTGGCCTTCTCATTAATAGCAAACTGAGCCTCGTTTCTTACCCTCTTCAGCTCGGCGTCACAAAGCTCCTTCAAATGGGCCATCTTTTCCTCAATGACGGATTTAGCCTCGAGGGCTTTGATCATCTCAAGGTCAGACTTGTTGGCAACAATTTTAGCTTGCTCCAACTCAAGCCTCACACTCGTTAACTGCTTCCCAAGACCATTCACTTGGGCCTCGAGACTCGCTCGCTCTCGCCTCCATACAAACTTTAACTGCCGAAGCTTTTCGTCTCGGCCGCATTCTATCTCGGCAGCCCTGATAGAATTGATGTAACACTGCAAAGGAGAATTCCAAAGGGTCAGGGAAGGAAGCAAACGCTAAATCAGAAAATAAAATGTGAAGAAAGCATACGTGAATGGCGTGCTGAGCAGCATCAGCCATCAAATCAGAAATGTGAGACTCCTTAAGACGATCGCATTCCTTGGGACCCAAGAGTCCACGGAGGCTGATCGGGACCTGGATGTCGCCATCTAGGAGACAAAGCTCCGAAGGAATCTCAATATAGCGGAACTGCTTCCAAGAAGACGCATCAGAAGCAGGCTCTAAGGCAGCCCGAGGAGTCTTGTCTCCCACTCGAGATGGCCCAGCATCATTCACTTTCATTGTCGCCGAAGAGGGGGGATAAATATTTCCCATGTCTTTATCAGCAACCTGAACGAATTCAGGCTCATGAGTAGAGGGAACCACAACTTCATCCTGTCTTGGCTCTGCCTCGTCATCAGGAGTGAGCTCGGGGAATGGGACAGGCTCAAGCCTAGCCCACTTTGCTTCCGGAGTTCCCCCCGAGGACAACTCTTTCTTTCTCAAAACTGAAAGGAAAAAAGAAAGGGGGTGATTAACAGAAAAGCGAAACAAAAGGTAAAATCAGGAGAAAAAAGATACTTGACCTGTTTTGGCCCCAAGGTCCGGTGACCCCTCGGGAGCCGTCTTTTTCTTCTCCTCTTTTTCCTTTCCACCTTTTCCTCTCGAGAGGTTCCCAATCAAATATTGGAGAGCGTTCAAGGCATCTCCGATCTCGAGAACTTCCTCCTTCTTGTCCTTTCTTTTCTTCTTTCGTTTCCTCTCCTTCGCCGCGGTGATCGCCCTCTTGGGGAGACCTACAACAAAGAAAAGACAATGAGACATCGAAGCACAGGGTCTCGAAAAACTAGACCAGACTTAAAGTTGGGTAAAAAATAGCTCACCATGCCGTTTGCATGCCCATTGATTCTCATCCAAAGCAGCCTAAACCATCCACGACCTCTCTGGCCTAGGTTTGACATCGATAATAGCCTGAACCCATTGAATCAAATTCTTTGGGCGAACAATTCGGACTGCCTCGGCTAAAAAGACAAGAACGAGGAGTCAAGAAGAGAAAAAGCGAAACGAAAATAAACGAAGAAAGAAACACTTAGGTGCCCGGTTCCACCGCTCGGGAAAATCAGGTCTCGATGAGAGAATGTCAGTGGGTAAGAGGACGAAGCGCTCGTTCCACCCACGGTCCTCGAGATCCTCATTTTTCGTAACCAGCGAGTACGAGCCCCGCTTGTTGAGCTGAACAACCCCATCCTTATGAAGGGTGGGGGAAAACAGGTACAAAAGATGATCGAGGGTGAAGGATACCCCCGCTGATTTGCTCAAAAATTCGAGGCATTGAATATGCCTCCATATCCCAGGACCAATCTGGGCTATGCATACTTGGAAAGTTTGATAAAAGGTGTCCAACACCTCGGGGATAGGAAAAGAGAAATCGATTGTGAAAGGATAGGTGAAAACAAAAGAACACCCTTCGACTCGATCACACACTCGGCTCTCGGGGGCGGGGATACTAACCCTTACCTCAGGGCCTCGGTTGCAATCAGAGCGAACTAGATGGATATTCGCCTGAGTAATCAAGCTCGGCGTATCCCCCACAGGAATGTTCCTTTTCCTCCTAACATCCGATTCAGTTTGAAGCTGCATAACAAAGTCCTTCGTAAGATCAATTTCGGAGGGGATGACGTGGTGGGGCTTGAGTTCCAAATCATCAGAGAGGAGTCCATCGTCACCAACATCCTTCGTGGTGACCTCCTCGTCCTCCACTATAGCTGCTCCGGCGGCCCCAGCCATAGCTGAGCGTTGTTCTTGATCCACACCACTGGAACAAGCAAGATCCTCCATGCCAAAGTCAGGAGGAACAACAACGTCCAACAGTTCAAGAACATTAACTAGTTCCCCACTAACGATCATGGTATCAACGAGGAAAGGTGGAGAACATGACAAATTCTGATGAGACATTTTTCTCAAAGATTTTTTGAGTTGAAAGAGAGGAGAAGATTCAAGAATTTTACTGGTAAAGGCAAGAAGAAGAATGAAAAAGGAGAAGGAAAGGTTTGGCTATATATTCGATTCACTAAAGAGTAATGAATCCAATGAGTAATGATTTAAAAGTTGAAGAAACATAAGTTTAAAATGGGCCACAAGCATAAAGTGTAATAACTACAAATATCAATAGTAGTAATAGTTAAGTTTGAACATATAAGCTAAAGTTGTACCCAAATAAATTAAAAGAATTAATAAAATAATAAGGAATAACATAGTATATAAAAATTTAAAAAATATCTTTTTGATATAATAGTAAAAATATATAAATTGTAGTATTATCATACTGAGGATCGAACCAATATATCATTATACAATCTATGCCAATTAGTATCGGTATGATTTAACTATCACAGTCAACTCGATTTTGCACACCCCTAGGAGGGCTCGTATATCCCTAGCAAATATTAAATGCATGGGAACTTGTGAATGTTAATATATCCAATATATTGACTACTGACGGAAGTATATCGAAAGCAAATATTAAATGCACATGGGAAGTTGTGAATGTTAATATATCCAAATACACATTAGACACAAAAAGTTTGGCCTTTTTCTACTCTCTTTTTCTTTCAGTTTACAAGAAGTAAGTAAGAGTTATCAGAAGGAAAAAATGGCCAATGAGCTAGAGCAAGAAACTTTACTGTACCATTCACACAAGTCAAAAAAGGGTGGTATTAAAACATTGCCTTTCATCATAGGTATGTTATGTATCTTTCTTTCTTTCTTTATTTTCATTTTCTTGTTTTTTCTCTTCTGTTTTTTGTTTAATTCTTATGTAGCATGTTGTCTTTTATAATTTTGTAGTGAATGAATCATTTGAGAGATTAGCAAGTTTTGGGTTGACCCCAAATATGATAATTTACTTGGTAACATTTTATCAAATGGAAGCTGCTTCTGCATCAAGTTTACTTGGAATATGGTCAGCACTTTCAAATGGATTGGCTATTGTGGGAGCCTTTGTTTCTGATTCTTACTTGGGAAGGTTTAAGGTTGTTGCTATTGGAACAACCTCTAGTCTAATTGTAAGTCTTCTAATATCCCTCCTAGTAGCAAGTTCACTAAATGAGTTATAAATGGAAATGTGGTCAGTGAGAATTTATATAGTCGATCCAGCTTGTGATTCATTTTTTATACTTCTAGTAATAGCTAATAGAAATAAATTATCACGTGGTGTCTGGGCCAACTTACATGTACCTTGATCCAATAAACGTTGGGTGGAGAATATCAGGGGACAATTATAAGCTAAGAAATAGGGGTAAGTGGATAGTAGCAGTAAGGTGGTAGAGCTTGTAAAGTAATAGCGAATAAGTCCCTACTTGCCAATTCGTTTGGTTCTGTGTGAAAGATCATTTGCCTACAAGTTTTAGCTTAATATGGCTATAGTTGCTTTCTTGAAAACTTTGTGAAGTATTCGATGCCATCATGTGGATATGGTCATGTTATAAAGCTCCGTAATGTTGTATGCTTCAAGCTCTCTTCTTTTTGGAAACAAAATGAAATTAGCATTACTGCCACTTTTATTCCCTAGTTCTCTATCTGTATATACTTGCTCCATCCATTTGATTGCAAGTTTATTGTTGTAGGTAAGATTTCATAAGAGCGATATGGTGCTCACTCCGTTCTTTCCCTTGGATACTGTTGCTAGTTTTCTAAGCGAAAATCAAGATACTTCAATTTTAGTTATAGAGGTTTATTCTCTTTTCTCTCAACAGGGAATGGTTGTTCTTTGGCTCACCACCATAATTCCACAACTCAGGCCTTCACTGTGCAGTCAGGATCAACATGATTGTGATGGAACAACAACAGCACAACTTGCTATACTTTTGTGTTCTTTTGGGCTTATTTCCCTTGGTGCTGGTTTCGTTAGACCTTGTTCCATAGCATTTGGTGCTGATCAATTGGACAACAAAGAAAATCCAGATAACGAGAGGGTTTTAGATAGCTTTTTCAACTGGTTCTACGCCAGTGTAGGAGTTTCAACTTTTCTTGCAGTTACTCTAATTGTTTATATTCAAGATCAATTTGGTTGGCAAGTTGGGTTTGGTGTACCGGCTATGCTCATGTTTTTATCTGTTTCCGTATTCTTAATGGGATCTCCTCTTTATATCAAAGTGAAAGCTAATGGGAGTATGTTCACTGGATTGTTTCAAGTAGCAGTGGCAGCCTTTAAAAAAAGACATATCAATGTTCAGTTGAATGATACTGACGAGTACTACTATAAGGCACCGGAATCAAAGCTCTTGGCACCGTCAACTGACTTCAGGTATGGGCGCTCAATGGTATATACATCTTCGTTCCTTCTCGAACTTACTGTAATACGATATTTGTTTTTTTCCTTTTTCTATATAACCTCCCCCTCTCCCCCCCACCCCAGATCCCAGGAGGATCATTAGTGTTTCCACTTACCTTCTAACATGATTCGAACCTTCAACCTAACACTTGATGGTAGATGTGCTCAACCACTAAAGCAAAGCCTCTTCGTTTTACATGAACTCCGATACGTTTTAAGTATCCAATGTGGATACGTAGTAAAATTTTAGTGTGTTGAAGGGTCTGCTTTTATACATCTCATACTCATTTGAGACAGGTACATTAAAGAAATGACTAGTTCATTAAAATGGCTATTTGAAGTGTTTGTTATCTGTCGTAAAAAACTCTTTGATAGATAAACTAACCATCCTTTAGCTGGAAATGTATTTCAGTGTCAAAATCCTACTAATGCGCAAACACTCCTCTGTTCACCATATTTTTTAGGTGTTTCAATAGAGCTTGTATAATTCAAGATCATCACAGGGAGTTGAAACCTGATGGAAAAGCTTCAAAACCTTGGAGTCTCTGCAGTGTGGAACAAGTGGAAACATTTAAGTCTTTTCTTAGAGTTCTTCCCATGTGGTCCACCTGTATGATGCTTCTCGTGGCGATAGGTCAGTTTTCATTTTTGATATTTCAAGCGAAGTCGATGGATCGATACATGTTCCCTGGGTTTGAAATCCCAGCCGGATCTGTAGGCATGTTTATAATTATTGCTTTGACAATCTGGATTGCCCTTTACGATCGTGTCCTGGTGCCTTTACTGTCAAGGTATACTGGACAGCCAACAGGGCTAAGTCCAGTTGTTAGAATGGGGACTGGCTTGATTATCTCCTGCGTAGCTATGGCACTTGCAGCGATAACAGAAACCATACGACGCAATAAGGCAATCGATGCAGGGTTCGAGGATGACCCAACGGGTGTGGTAAACATGTCTGTTATGTGGTTCATCCCACAGTTTGCACTACTGGGAATAGCTGAGGCTTTAAATGTGGTTGGACAGATTGAGTTTATATACACTCTATTTCCAAAAAGCATGTCCAGCTTTGCTGCAGCTATTTACACAGTTGGCCTTTCTATCGCAAACTTAATTGGCAGTCTCTTGATAAGCGTGGTGGATAGCATTACCTCAAAGGGAGGCAACACGAGCTGGCTCTCGAACAACATAAATAAAGGTCACCTTGACTACTATTATTGGCTAATCACTTTCTTATGTGTAATCAATTTCCTGTATTTTCTGCTTGTTCTTCGGTTTTCAGAGCATCACCATGATGGTAGAAGTGGCTTATTTCTTGATGGTGAAGAGGAACAATCCCAGAATAGGCTTTTACATAGGGCTTGATGACTGTTTTGTAACTATGTTTAGGACTGAATTATTTGCATGTCTTGTGACTTACCTTCACTTGAAATAAGCTCATGGGCGCCCGACAAATTTGGTGGGCTAAAACAAAATTTTGATGGGAGGCCTTAATTTTTACTTTTGAAAAAACTTGTTGCTATGTATAGTCTAAATTGAAACTTATGTGTTTCTTGCTTTTTTAGATCAAAAGTTATTTAAGTAAAGACATAATATAAATGTAAAAAATAACAATTTTTAAAACTCACTTTTCAAATTTTAAATAAAATGGGTGTTACTTCACTTGTCACTTGTCAAAAATATCCTAGGGAAAAGAAGTTTACTATACACATATATGTAATGTCTTGGGTAATGATTTACAGATAGATAATCTTTTTGCCACAATATAATTTATGTGATGCTCTTTCTTTTTTATTTAGTTAAAAAAAGAATGATATTTTTATATATTATTCCCTCCGTTCCAAAATGGTTGTCATAGTTTTCTTATTAGTCCGTTTCAAAAAGAATGACGCAATTCTAAATTTGGAAATATTTTTGAGTTGAAACTACCACTTTACCCTTAATGAAATGCTTTATAGCCACATATTTATGTATGACTTATTTTGGACCAAGTTCTAAGTCTTACCACATTTCTTAAACTCCGCTCCAAGTCAAACTATGACAACCATTTTGGAACGGAGGGAGTAATTAATAATTCAATTTTAAATTTCTCATTTTACGGTACCTTAGGGAGTTATTACTAGCAACATAATTTTTACAACTTATTCTAGACAACTTTCAAAAGTCTCGAAGTTTTTTTCTGAAACTTTGTGCACACTCAAACACCTTTAAATTTTCCAAAAGGCTACTCACATTTCTACGGTAACTCAAATATTTATTTTCTCTACTCAATTTTTTTTGAAAATTAATTTATATAAATAATTAATGAAAATTGGGGCCCTAAAAAAGGTAAGGCCTAAAGCTCTTGCCTTACTTGCCTCAGGCTAAGGCCGGCACTGAATAAGCATACTACATCGCTTTGCCTAATATAACAACCAAATAGAGTCAATTATTTTGATATTGCCAATTAGTATTCAATTTATCCAATTCACTAGAGTTAAAAAAAAAAATCACACGCCGTCATAGATTTAGCAAGGGTTTTTTTTTTCTTATACAGAAAAAAGAAAATAAGTATTGAAGAAATAGAATAACCTATGCTTGTGGAAACATACGTGTACAAGAAAATTTACCGCGAGGAATGACAAGCATACACTTTCATAAATCAAACAGAAACCTTACATCCATATATACTTTGCAACTTAATTATCTAGCCTTAATGATTCAAGCAATTAATATCATTCGCATATAACATTAATATATTCTGGTTTGGCTTGTCGTTTTGTAAGTACTGAAACCCAACCAAATGTTGTTTCTTTTTCTAGATCAGATTAAACTAAGTAAAGAAGACATGTTTAACTCGATTTAATTTTTCATTCCATTCGATTTTTCAGATTTTGCTTCAACATAATGTAGTTTCTAACACATGTTAATTGATGGTCTACTATGTCAATTCTAAAAGAAAAGGCAAAATGAAATTATATCAAAATGAAGAAAAATAATTTAGTCTGACCACGTGCAATTTCAAAATCTAATTCTTCTGTAATCTTTCCAATTTCCATTTTGATTTGATAATTAACCTGATATTGGGGAATTGAATACAAGACAACTAAAAAATTATTGGCCCCTTTTGTAATTATATAATTGATTTGTCTTAAAAATGTTCAACCATTAAAGAAAAACCTCTAGTTTCTTGTATTAACAATGTTACATCTCGTGTGGAAATTATTTTCTCCACTACTTTCAAGTTTCAATCAAACATCACTTAAAATGCATTAATTTAATGAATAAGTAGTATATATAATATTAGTATAAGATAAATTTTTGAAAGTCAGTAATGTAAGGCTAGGAAATAATAGAACACATACACGTGGGGTTTATCGTTTGTACGCTTACTCCCTCTTTAGTCATCATATATATTAAGCTGTGATTGAACTGAAGTAGAAAATACATACTGATATTAAAAATGGACACAGACATAGAAGTTAAAGTGAATTCAAGAAAAGGTGGTTTTAGAACTATGCCATTCATCATTGGTAAGTAGTACAAATTAATTCTATTTCATTTTCTTGCTTTAAATTGTTTATATGATTTACTAATGTTGTATTGTGTGTGTGTGTGTGTGTGTGTTTTTTTTTTTTTTTTTTTTTTTTTTCCAGTGAATGAAGCATTTGAAAGAGTGGCAAGTTATGGTTTAGAACCAAACATGATAATATACTTGATGACGTTTTATAACATGAGTGCTGCTACTGGAGCTAGTATTCTTGGAATATGGGTTGCACTTTCAAATGGATTGTCCATTGTTGGAGCCATTATTTCTGATTCTTACTTGGGTCGTTTCAGGGTTATTGCTATTGGATCCTGCTCCACCCTTGTTGTAAGTTTTGCTTGTTCACTATTTCAAGAATAATGCTTCTTTTAGAATACTACTCTATCCGTTTCAATTTATAAGTCATTAGTTTGACTTAGCATGAAGTTTAAGAAAGAAATGAAGCTAGTAGTCTAAAATGAGTCATACTCCCTCCGTTCCATTTTAGTTGTCGCTTTAGCAAACAATGTGTGTCCCAATTTAGTTGTTACTTTAGGATTTCAAGACTAAAATTATTAGTCTTTTCCAACTATACCTTTACTAATTAAAAGAATTCTCAACAAAATTTAATAGTCAAACATTAAATAGGGATAACATAGTAAAACACACACTATATTTAATGATTTTCTTAATGGGCGTGAAAAAGTTGAAGGTGTCAACTAATTTGGGAGAGAAGGTTTCAACTAATTTGGGAGAGAGGGAGTATTTATTAGTGCACCATTAAATGATCTCATTAAGGGTCAAATGAGAAGCTTAGAATTATATTGTTTCCTGATTCAGATGTGTGCCAACTTTGGAACGGACTAATAGGAAATTATGCAATTCTTTTTTGAACGGAGGGAGTAATTGTTTCACTAGTTTGAGTCAATCTAGAATTTAAACTTGATCAGTTCAATCTTCAAGTTCTTACTGTTGAAGCTATTGTATTCTTGAAATAAAGGGTTTATTTGTTGAAAATTTAGTTATTTATCACATGTATTTACGGTCTATATCGAAAATATGGGGGTTCAATTGAAGCCAGTAAACCGGGCGGACCATCTCCCTGCAATTAGTACCTTCTCTGGTGAAAGAGATGGATTAATTTCTTAGAGATATTCATAGTGAGTCCTTTTTAGTGAATGTCAAATGTTGACAGCTTAAAAATTTGTCATAAGAGGGAGACTCTTGAATGTAGGTAGAATCAAAATAAAGTACTAATACACAAGTGAAACCTAAAATGTTTCCTCCCTTAGACTCTAGTTTAGCTGTTAAGGGTAAGACTATCAGAAGTTCTTTGCAAGTAGTAGCTAATGGTCCATGCTTACTGCTACTCTTCAATTCTATATATTAGGTGGGATGTTTGTCTTTTGAAGTTTTTCTGACTGTTGCTCGCTCAAATATGTCATTGTGGGTGTGGCTAACAGATAGATGACCATGTTCATTTTAGGACTTGATCATAGCATCTGATTGACGGTTGCTTTATTTCATTAGTTGCTAGTAATTTATAGGACTCTGGTTTCCATATCAAGCAAAAGAAGATTCCTTTAGACAGTATTTGTTTCCTGTTTATTATTTGTCGATACTTTGCTCCAATCATCTAGCTTCAAGTTTCATCATTGTAGGGAAACACATATCTCTGCCCAGTTTCTTATCTTTGCCTCATGTGCAATGATTGTAAATTTTCAGTCAGCATTAAAGATAATGTCATCTGATCCTATGTTTATCTCTCCAGCACTTTCTTGTGGCTTCTTCTGCGAGTAACTGCTGTTTGAAATCTAAAGTAATAAGTTTCAATTATCTTGGTGCTTGACTAATAGCATCTCCTTGGTCTCTTCTCATATTAGATATGGCTAGAGATCTTAACTTTATTTTTTTCAACAGGGGATGACTATTCTCTGGCTCACTGCCATGATTCCACAACTCAAGTCTTCACCCTGCTCTCAGTTCCAACATATTTGTAATGGAACGACAGCAGTCCAACTTGCTGTTCTATTTTCATCTTTTGCGTTTGTCTCCCTCGGAGCTGGTTTTATTAGACCTTGTTCTATAATATTTGGTGCCGATCAATTTGGGCAAAAAGAGAACCCCAAGAACCAGAGGCTTATTGATAGCTACTTCAACTGGTACTATGCTAGTACAGCAATGTCAACCATCTTTGCAGTTACCATTATCATTTATGTTCAAGATCATTATGGTTGGCAAGTTGGCTTTGGCATCCCTGCTATCCTCATGTTTCTCTCGGTCTCGATATTCCTGATTGGTTCTCCTCTTTATATCAAAGTGAAAGCTAAAGAAAGCTTGCTTATAGGATTGCTTCAAGCAGTTGTAGCAGCTTTTAGGAGAAGACACACTGGTCTTCCATTGGCTGATTGTGATGACTGCTATCATCAACCACATGAATCAGAGTTCTTGGCTCCGTCAAAAGACTTCAGGTCAGTATCTGTATCTTTCCTCAATGATATTGCAATTGTCAATATTCCTCGAATTTTCCGTGCATTTTGTGTAAAAACATGATTTGAAAACTTTATGATCTGTTAATTGCAGAACAGTAACTACACTTTTTTGTAAAAGCTTTCACCTTTTCCAGTTCTAAATGATTCTTTGGTGTAAAATTTCGTTGCATCAATGTTACAGGTGTTTAAATAGAGCTTGTATGATTCAAGATCCTCAATGTGATTTGAATCCTGATGGATCAGCTTCAAATCCATGGAGTCTCTGCACTGTGGAACAAGTGGAATCCTTGAAGGCTCTTCTTAGAGTACTTCCAATGTGGTCCAGCGGTATTATGATGTTTGTGACCACACGTCAATTCTCATTTTCCGTACTTCAAACAAAGACAATGGATAGACATATCTTCCCTCAATTCGAAGTACCAGCAGCATCTTTCAGTGTCTTCATGATTATTGCTGTAACAATCTGGATTATCTTCTATGATTGTGTTCTGGTCCCTTTGTTATCGAAATGTACAGGACGCCGAAGAGGGCTAAGTCCTGTCATCCGAATGGGGATTGGCTTAATACTCTCATGTGTGTCGATGGCAGTGTCAGCAATAACAGAAAGCATAAGACGGCGAAGGGCACTGGAGCAAGGGCTTGAGGATGACCCAAGTGCTTTAGTGAATATGTCTGCTATGTGGCTTGTGCCACAGTTTGCACTACTTGGAGTGGCTGAGGGTGCCCATGCAGTTGGACAGATTGAGTTCTTCTACTCTCTGTTGCCCAAAAGCATGTCCAGCATTGCATCAGCTACGTATCCTATCGGGACTGCTGTGTCGAGCTTGGCTCAAAGTCTTTTGGTGAGTGGGGAGGATTGGCTTTCATCAACTGGAGGTAAAACAAGCTGGCTTTCGAGCAACATTAACAGGGGTCACCTGGATTACCATTTCTGGCTACTTTCCTTTTTGAGTTTAGTCAACTTCTTCTATTTTTTGGCCGTCTGCCGGTTTTATGAACCTGGCAATGATTGGAGCAATAAGTTATCTCATGAGGCTGAAGAGAGACAATGTGAATATAGGCATTTACCTGAATCTTGATTATATATTGTATGTGCTACATTGTTGAATGCTGCACTGCTTTGTTAGCCAATTAAAAATGTGAACATGAGTTTTGGATTCAATAGTTCTAACACACAAGTCTTTTTCCAAATGGAGGCTTGAGGAAATGGCAAGTGTGTGCGTGGAAGTAGCCTACAGATGAATCTTTCGGATTTATTTTTCAAAGTATTAGTTGCCTTATAGATATATTTTGGGCCTTTCTTTTGGAGATTAACTTGATATATGTCAGATGAGAATGGCAAAGTTAAAGTCATCTTATTGGAGTAATTCATGCACCACAAGTGCTGTAAAAACTACAAGAGTATGCATGTGTTACTTTGGCATGGTAATTTCCTTTGACATGATCAGTCTTCCTAGCAAGTAGATGGATTCTTGCTTTATCCATTTATAGTGACTAAAGTTTAGTTACTTTATCGTGATAAAATAGTTTGGTGATTTTATTGTTATCATATTGTTTAAAATTCAGTTACTTTGATGTGATTAGTGGTTTTATGAATCACTAGCACTACAAATTCAGATTCAAAGTCGCATAAGACCCTTAAATAGAGTCGATTAGGATTGGAAGGATCGTCATCCCACCACACCCCTTGGCTGTCGGCCAAAATACGAGCACAATCTCCACCTTCTATTGCTAATAGTTTGATGTATAAGATGGGATTTGATCCCGGGTTGTTTAGCTAGATTTGACCACCCTACACCACTAGACTAGCACTATTAGTTATGTCAAGGGTGTTCAAAATGTAATGTTTAGTCATAAATAGTTAAATTTAATCCACGTACACGGTATAATTTTTCGGCGAAGGGTGGTCACCTGACCACCCTGGCCACCATGTGGCTCCGCCACTGAATTTCCAGCACGAGAAAAGTTATATTGCTAATAGTTTGATTTTCCTACCTAATTATAAATCTCACAATAATTTGCTGTTAGTGATTTAAGAGAAGTGGTAAGGCTGTAAGTGTAAGCCATGATTAGGACCAGAAAAATTTCCGTTATTTTGTTAAGTTGATAGGTTTTCTATTCTGGCTATGGACATTATTTTAGCAGGAACGTGCAACAGAAATGTTTATTTAATTTGAAACAGAAGATTCTCAATATAGAAGTCAACTTATGAATTAGTTATTTAATTACATGCGAGGGAATTGATCCAAGGTAACGTGGGAGTTTGAAGTTTATGCTCTCTCTGTCTCCCTTTTCCATATTAATCCAAGAATTAACTGAAGAAGAAAACACACAGTAGTAGTGAAAATGGACACAGAAGTTGAAGAGAACACAAGAAAGGGTGGTCTTAGAACCATGCCTTTTATCATACGTAAGTATTTAATTTTCTTTCATTATTTCTTTAAGTTTTTTGCATGCTTTTTCCTTATGTTGGTTTTTATTCAAATTTTTTTTCAGTGAATGAATCATTTGAGCAGGTAGTAGGTTATGGTTTACAGCCAAACATGATAATCTACTTGATGACATTTTATAACATGAGTGCTGCCACTGGAGCTATCGTTCTTGGAATATGGAGTGCACTTTCAAATAGTTTGGCCATCGTAGGGGCTTTTGTTTCTGATTCTTACTTGGGTCGTTTCCGGACTGTTGCCATTGGATCATTCTCCTCCCTTATTGTGAGTTGCATGCCCAAGCTTTGCTAATTTTAATAAACTTCATGATGCAAATTTGTTAACTAGTTGAAGTCATGTTTTGTTTGATAATTCGTTCTAGTTGGTTTGAGTTTCTCGAACAGGGAAGCAACTCTTTCAGTTTGTGGGTGCTTTACTGTCAAGTTACTGTAAATCCTTTTTGTTTCTCTTCACATGACAGTGGTGTCTGGCGAAGTCAGTAAGTCTGCTAAGGATGTTCAAGATTTAACTTATGTGTATAAAGTAATATTTGATCTATATACACAATATAATTTTCCGGCAAATAGTAGTCAACTGACCACCCTTTGCTAAGGGTGGCTCCATCACTTGTTCTGGTCAACCTACGCTCACCTCAAACTAGCAGAGGCCATGACAGTCTGCCAACCAAGACTTGGACTGATGAGAAGAAATCACCTAATTGTTGTCTATGCTGGGACTTGAACCTTTATCTCAAACAGTTTCACCCACTTAATTGATCACAAGGTCACACCCTTGGTTTCCATCGGTAAGGGTAAATAGATTAGCACCTTCTATGTGGTAGAAGAAGGATTCATACACATAGGCGGATCCAAGATTTAATGTTGATAGGTTCAACATTTAGGGTTTCTTAGCACAGCTCTTGTTGTATATATCATTACAATTATGGGTTTAGTTCTCATAATCGTCGAAATTCTAGTTAGTTTACACATATATATTTATAGTCTGTATCGAGATTACTAGATTCAGATAAACCATAACCAAGAGGCTACAGTCACCTTTGATCATGTCTTACAGATAGTCTGAGTGAGTCCTTTCCCTAATCTTACTCTTATGTGTCAAATGTTGACAGTTCCAAAATTTGTCACAAGAAGGAGCCTCTTGAATATAGGTAGAACCAAATTGAAATTATGCTCAAGTGAAGAAGTTCAATGAATGTTTTTCTCCCCTTAGATTCCGGACTATGTGCGAAGAGTAAAGACAGGAGTTTTATGGAAGTAGTCGCCAATGGTCCCTGCGTACTGATTCTTTTTGAAGTACTTCAAAATGTTACTTTGGCTAACTGTCACATGGTCATGTGCATTTTTGAAATTCCAGGAACTATGTTCAGTCCATGACTTGATCTCTAGTTCAAAAAAATTGAAATTCCAGGAACTATGTTAAATATTTGTCATTACTTGCCTAGCAAACAAATGAAGATTCTTTGGCCAAATTTTTATTCCTGTTTCTTTATTTGTTAAGACTCTGCTCCATCCATCTTTGTCCTAATTCTTTTCTATGTTTACCTAAATGTGCAATGATGGTAATCTTTCAGTCAGCATTCAAGAAAATGTCATTTTTCCCTAAGTTTTATCTCTTCAACATTTTCTTGTGCATTTGTACCCTTGACTTTCTGCTGGCGATTATTCGCTGTATGAATTCTCAGTAAATTCAACTATCTGGGTAGCATCTCTTTGGTCTCTTTCTCATATAACACTTATATGGCTAGAGAGTTTAACTTTCTTTATCAACAGGGTACGATTATTCTCTGGTTCACTGCCATGATTCCACAACTCAGGTCTTTACCCTGCTCTCAGTTGCAATATATTTGTGATGGAACAACAGCAGTCCAACTTGCTGTTCTATTTTCATCTTTTGGTTTTATGTCCCTTGGATCTGGTTTTGTTAGACCTTGTTCTATAATATTTGGCGTCGATCAATTGGAAAAGAATGAGAACCCTGACAATAAGAGGCTTATTGATAGCTACTTCAACTGGTACTCTGCTAGCGCAGCGATTTCAGCTATTCTTGCAGTTACCGTTATCGTTTATATCCAAGATCGTTATGGTTGGCAAGTTGGCTTTGCTGTCACTGCTGTCCTCATGTCTTTCTCTTTCTCGATGTTCCTAATCGGTTCTCCTCTTTACATCAAAGTGAAACCTGAAGATAGCTTGCTCATAGGATTGCTTCAAGCAGTTGTAGCAGCTTTTAGGAAAAGACATACCAGTCTTCCCTTGACTGATTGTGATATATTCTATCATCCACGACCTGAATCAGAGCTCTTGGCGCCGTCAAATGACTTCAGGTCAGTGCCTCCATCTTTTCCTCAGTGACATTGCATTGTCAAGATTCCTCAACTTTGCCATGCACTTTGTGTAAATCAATCAAATGTGATTTGAAGAGTTTCTGATCTGTTAATAACTGAACTGTAACTAGATTTTATATTTCATACTTGATGCAGCCCAAAGTGCTGATCAAGGACTCGACAATGAACCGAAGGCAATAACTGATCAACCGAGGAGACTTCAACCGAAGGCAGTGACTGATCAACCGAGGAGGCCAATCACTCGAAGCCAAGCCAAGCTGCTCCATGACATGCACATCCAGCTGGCTATGTCGGGAGGAAGCATGTGTTCGGGAGGAGAATTGCAAAGTGTTGAAACCGAGGGCTACATCTTCAAATTTGAGCCCGAGGACAAGATTACCGAACAGCAGCTCTTGGCGCCGGGCAGCACAGAGCCGGACACAACAACATGTGTTCGAAGCTAAGTCAAGCGCCCGAGGACAAGTGTGTTCGAGCAGACAATCGAGAACCGAAGCCAAGGCTTACCGAAGTCAAGGCTGCCGAACACATTTTAACTCAGCCCTGCGTGGCTTATTTCTATTGGTCGCCTGTGACCCTTTTACTAGTTTACCCTTAGTATTTCCTATATAAACCTTGTTTCCTTTCATTGTAAGTACCTAGTTTTTGAATATTAAAATTGAATGAAAGTGCCGAGCACATTTCTTGACTCCGTCGTGAGCAAACCCCGGTGAGGGCTTTTTTTTATGGATTTGTGGCTTTCGGTGAATCCGATTGAACATTCCTCTTTGATCATTCAGTTTGCAAGAGGCAATGTTCTCTTGAGGATTGTTGCATAGTTTAGGTGATTCTTGTGTCCCTTTTGATCGAGCTTTGAGACAGGTTCCTCACTGTTCTTTCAAAAGAAGCAAGTTTTGTCTTGCTTATATCTTTACCTTTTCTTGTTGAACTTCCGCGTTTGTGCTAAGCATCTCCTTCGGGTTTGCATTGCACCATCTTGGTATCAGAGCACGGTTTGGGCTTGTTTCTACAACCCCAAATCCTGTTCAAGTATCTTTATCTTCGTGCGTTTGTGTCTTTGTTTTCCGTTTCGTGTTCTTGATTTGGATTTTGTTACTGTTGTTGTTATTTTACAAAAAAAAAAAGTGTTAAAAAGAAAATTCAAAAATTGTGTTTGATTGTTGGTTGTTTGGGATAAACGACCATTGATTCTTGTTCACCATTGTTTCCTGATTCCAACAAGTACCCGACGTACTGATTTTGTGACTAGGGTTTCTTGGTGAAATTTTGGACTGTTTTGAGCTTTAATGGTGACTGGAGAACGAACCCCATCGTGTTTGGATGAAACCGATGAAGATTGGTGGTTCTTGAGTGATTTGGGTTTGTTTGTTGCATTAAAATCGAAGTTCTAAGTTTGGATCGTTGTCCGTACGCCGGAAATTTGTTACAAAATCGTAACAGTGTACGACACGAGCGAGCTGGTTCTTAGCTCGAAGAACTTGAACTGAATTCCTCCGACGCTGCTGAAACCGGAGCTGAAAGGGCAACCCAGATCTTGTTAAGTTCGTGGTCAGTGAACCGAAGTTGTGTGTCCGTACGCCGGAGCAAAAGTCACTGTTCCATTGAAGAAGAAAGGGGTAAATTTCAAACATCAAAACCCCCAGGTGAAAGTTTGTCGGCTGAAAAGGGAAAGTGGATAAGGTAAAACCCTATCCGTACCAAGGAGGGACCACTCTTGTACGGACAGGAGTTGGTGTGATCGAAAAAGATTCCAAAAGGGAATCAAAGGGTAGATTCTCCTAGGTTCTCCCTTTCTTTTGTACCAAAATTCTAGTTAGTGGATCTTTTGAGTAATTGTCCTACTCGAGGTCGTACTAACTCATTTGAGCTGATAGAAATTCGTGCGAAGGGGTGACCGAAGTCCAAACTTTCGTAGAAATTTCTTTGACTCCCCGAGCTCAGTTAAAAGCGTCCGTTCCATCGAGTCGAACATCACTTCACTCTTCCCGAAGAGACAGTGACTATTGTCGAACTTGAAGGATCTTAGAGGACCGATCAATCAGACGAACCACTGTTAACAAGTCCTTGAGTGACCAAAACCGAACCCATAGATTGAGTGGACCCGAGTGCCACCCATCAAAGGTGAGGGAGAGTGTGAGGGCTTTTTTTTATGGATTTGTGGCTTTCGGTGAATCCGATTGAACATTCCTCTTTGATCATTCAGTTTGCAAGAGGCAATGTTCTCTTGAGGATTGTTGCATAGTTTAGGTGATTCTTGTGTCCCTTTTGATCGAGCTTTGAGACAAGTTCCTCACTGTTCTTTCAAAAGAAGCAAGTTTTGTCTTGCTTATATCTTTACATTTTCTTGTTCAACTTCCGCGTTTGTGCTAAGCATCTCCTTCGGGTTTGCATTGCACCATCTTGCCGATACTTGTCCTACAACACAAGGAGTTAAATCAGCAACATTGAAGGTGTTTGACACATTATACTCACCTGGGAGGTCGATAACATAAGCATTGTTGTTTATTTTGCTCAGCACTTGAAATGGACCATCCCCTCGAGGAGCCAACTTTCCTTTCCTTTGGTTCGGGAAGCGTTCCTTTCGGAAGTGAACCCAAACCCAATCTCCCTTCTTTAATTCCAGCTTTTTTCGCCCTTTGTTTTTCTTCATGGCAACCTTTGCATAGGCTTCCTCGAGGTTCTTCTTTGCCTTGGCATGCAACTCGAGCAGAGCTTTGGCTCGGTGAGTACCTTCAAAATCAATAACAACATCTCGAGGCAATGGGGTTAGATCAAGTGGAATTAAAGGGTTAAATCCATACACACACTCGAACGGGGTCATGTTAATCATTCGATGCACCGTTCGATTGTATGCAAATTCCATCATGGGCAAACGATCAGCCCAGTTTCCAACCTTCCCTTTGGTCATTGCTCGAAGCAAAGATCCCAAGGTTCGGTTAACTACCTCGGTCTGCCCATCAGTCTGAGGATGGTGAGACGTCGAGAATAGTAGCTTGGTGCCGAGGGCACTCCACAAACACTTCCAAAAATGACTCAAGAACTTTGAGTCTCGATCACTTACAATAGTACGAGGTACACCATGCAATTTTAACACATTAGAAACAAACAATGTAGCTACATGCTGTGCATCATCACACTTTTTGCAAGGAATAAAGTGAGCCATTTTTGAAAAATGGTCAACCACAACGAAGATGCTATCATGTCCTCCCCCCGACCTCGGTAACCCCAAGACAAAGTCCATGGATATATCAACCCAAGGTCGATCAGGCACAGGCAACGGGGTGTACAAACCATGAGGGTTGGACTTCGATTTTGCTTTCTTGCAAACGAGACAACCGTTGCAAAGCTTTTCCACATCTCATCGCATTTTGGGCCAATGGAACTGCTCGGTCAAGATACCAAGAGTTTTGTCGACACTGAAGTGTCCCATCAGTCCACCGGAGTGAGCTTCTCGAACCAAGAGCTCTCTCCACGATGACACTGGCACACAAACCCTCCCATTCTTGAAGAGGTAGCCATCATGCCATTGATATTTCTCAACCCTTCGGCCACTCAAGATTGCGTCACGAACGCATTTCAGCTTGGGATCGTCCTCGTACATCGACTTGATGCTTTCGAATCCCATGAGCCTAGAGGCGAGAGTGGTCGCTAAGGCAAATTTCCTTGATAGCGCATCGGCCACAACGTTGTCTTTACCCTTTTTGTAATGAATTACATAGGGAAAGCTCTCAATAAATTCAACCCACTTGGCATGTCTTCGGTTTAATTTCTCCTGTCCTCGGAGATGCTTCAAGGACTCATGATCACTTTTGATCACAAATTCTCGAGGCCACAAATAATGCTGCCAATGGGCGAGTGCTCGAACGAGGGCATACAATTCCTTGTCATACGTTGAGTAATTCAAGGCTGCACCCTTAAGCTTTTCGCTAAAGTAAGCGATTGGCTTCGATTCTTGCATCAGCACTCCTCCGATCCCAACTCCAGACGCATCACACTCGACTTCGAATGCTTTGCCGAAGTCAGGGAGTTGTAACAACGGGGCAGAACAAAGCCTCCGTTTCAACTCTTGGAAGGCCCTTTCTTGGGACTCTCCCCACACAAATGGATTGTCTTTCTTAACCAGCTCGGTTAACGGAGCTGCCACGGTGCTAAAGTCACGAACAAACCTTCAGTAAAAGCTAGCTAAACCATGGAAGCTACGAACTTGTGATACCGAGGTCGGAGTTGGCCAATCTTTGATGGCTTCGACTTTTGATTCGTCGACTTTGACACCATTAGCACTGACAACGAATTCGAGAAAGACTACACGATCGACACCGAAGGCGCATTTCTTGAAGTTGGCATACAACTTCTCTTCTCTAAGCTTTTCAAGCACTTGCCTTAGGTGTTCGACAAGTTCATCCACGGTTCTGCTATAAACAAGTATGTCATCGAAATAAACGACAACGAACTTGTTTATGAACGGTTTGAGCACGTGGTTCATCAGTCGCATGAATGTGCTCGGTGCATTGGATAAGCCAAAAGGCATTACCAACCATTCATATAGACCGAATTTGGTCTTGAATGCGGTTTTCCACTCGTCTCCGGGTTTCATTCGGATTTGGTGGTAACCGGACCTGAGGTCAATCTTCGTAAAGCATGAAGAACCACTCAATTCATCAAGCATGTCATCTAATCGAGGGATAGGATGACGATACTTTACCGTGATTTTTTTGACTGCTCGACAGTCAACACACATTCGCCATGTTCCATCCTTCTTCGGGACAAGGATAACAGGAACGGCACAAGGACTCAAGCTCTCACGAACGAGGCCCTTGTTCAGCAATTCATCAACCTGTCTTTGGAGCTCTTTGGTGTCTTCGGGATTACACCGGTATGCAGGTTTGTTGGGGATTTGAGACCCTGGCACGAAGTCAATTTGGTGCTCGATTCCTCTCAACGGAGGTAATCCACCTGGCATTTCCTCGGGGAACATGTCCTCGAAGTCCTGCAAAACTTCACGAACAAACAAGGCAAAGGGTTATCGTTAGAAAAATCTTTATTAGAGTTTAGAAAGATACCCTTGTGCACGAGGCAAATCATCACTTGATCGTTGGCGTTGCCTCGTAGAATCTCACCCGGTTGCATGATTGCACAGATCCCTTTTACTTCGGGTGGTGAGTTTGTCTCTTCGGGCCCCAATTTTGCTCCCATCGGAAGCTTAGCTTTGGCCGCTTCTTTCAATTCTTTCATCCGTTTATAGTCCTCGGTGACTTGTTTTGGGGACAGAGGTTTGAGTACGAAACTCTTCCCATCGAGCTTTACAGTGTAAGTGTTGGATCTACCATTGTGAATAGCTGTTCGGTCATATTGCCACGGTCGACCCAATAGCAAATGACAAGCTTGCATCGGAACCACATCAAATATCATTTCATCTTGATACTCTCCGATTCTGAACTTGATCCACACTTGTTTGACAACTCTCAATTCTCCACACTCATTCAGCCATTGTAATTTGTAAGGGTGGGGATGCTTCATCGTAGGTAATCCCATTTGTGAAACCAAAGTTTGGCTCACTACATTGGCACAACTACCGGAATCAATGATCATCGAACACACCTTTCCTCTCACTCGACATCGGGCATGAAAGAGGTTTTCTCTTTGGTTGTCCTCTTCTTCAAGAGTCATGCAGCTCAAATTCCTTCGAACCACAAGAAACATTTCCGGATGATCAGCTTCGGCAGCTTCATGATCATCTTCACCTTCAGCTCGGTCAGTCTCCTCGATAATTTCCTCCTCGGTGTCACTCGCTTGCTCATGGACGGTTCCATCTTCGAGCAGAAGCATAACTTTGCGAGTTGGACACTCTTTTGCCATGTGACCATAACCTTTGCACTTGTGACACTGAATATTTGAAGTACTAGGAGAGTTTAGTTGCACTTTACCTCCCACTTCTCTCGATTGGTTAACGGTCACACCCCTCTCGAAGGGTTTTTTCTAGTCTCGAACAGCGTTGGCACTTGTTTGGGCAGGATTTTTCCATTCTTTTCCTCGGTTCAAGGGAGTAGAAGTAGTGACTCCTCGATACCGGTTTGCTTTTTCTTCCTTCACCAATTTTTCAGCTTCGGTAGCAGCATCAAACAAATCTTCTAACGTGTGGTACACGTGGAGTCTCAACTGAGATGACACATCCCGAGCCAAGCCATTTTTGAATCGGATAATGGCTTGTTCCTCGTCTTCGGTCAGATCAAGATTCAGTCGAACCTTTTCAAATTCATCATGGTACTCTTGAACTGACTTGGATCCTTGCTTCAGCTCATAAAGTTTTTGCATCTGAGTTTGCCTGTACTTAGCACTCAAATACTTAGCATCCATTGCTCTTTTCAATTGTGGCAAGGTAGTGACTTCGGGATAGTCATTCCTTCGTCTATGCCTCTAGTCAGATTCCCACCACGTAGATGCATAAGCTTCGAACGAAGCAATGGCATGGGCAGCTTTTCTCTCATCGGTCATCTCATTGGTTTCAAAGATGCGCTCCATTTTAAGCTTCCATTCAAGATACTCATCGGGATCACTAGTTCCTTTAAAGGGTGGAATAGTGATCTTGACACTGTTCAGATTTGAGTCTCGAACACCACGAACCTGTTCGGGATACTCATCATCACGATCATCAGCCTCACGCTCAATATTTCTTCCAACATTTGCGCCTTGGCCTCGACCTCGGAAATTTCCACGACCTCGGTGAGCTTGCCTTCGTTGAGCGAATGGCGGCTCACGCTCATATTCGTCCTCGGGAAATTCCTCTTCATCAACCTCTTCGGCAACGGCTCCAAGATCTCTTCGGGCCTTTGGAAGTGGTATCCTTTCTCCTCGGGGAATGTCCAAGTTTTGATAAGCACCTTGGGGATTGCCCAAGTTGAGTTCTCTTCGAATTGCTTCACTTGTCAACTGATGTTGTCGTACAAGCTCAGCATACAGCTCAGGTTTCATTGGAGTTGATTGGCTCGTTCCAGCGCCGGACCCATGCATGGCCACGGACGCATTTCCTTGTTCGAGTTGAGCTACTCGAACACTCACTCCTCTCATTTCGGCACTAACACCTTGTATCGCAGCCATGAGATCGGCTAACGACACTTCGGGCCTTTCAATGCCTTTGCCTTCATTTCCAGCCATGGCACCTGCACAAATCAAAGACCAAACAAATGTTAGGATTAGAAATCACCTCACACTCTCCCTCACCTTTGATGGGTGGCACTCGGGTCCACTCAATCTATGGGTTCGGTTTTGGTCACTCAAGGACTTGTTAACAGTGGTTCGTCTGATTGATCGGTCCTCTAAGATCCTTCAAGTTCGACAATAGTCACTGTCTCTTCGGGAAGAGTGAAGTGATGTTCGACTCGATGGAACGGACGCTTTTAACTGAGCTCGGGGAGTCAAAGAAATTTCTACGAAAGTTTGGACTTCGGTCACCCCTTCGCACGAATTTCTATCAGCTCAAATGAGTTAGTACGACCTCGAGTAGGACAATTACTCAAAAGATCCACTAACTAGAATTTTGGTACAAAAGAAAGGGAGAACCTAGGAGAATCTACCCTTTGATTCCCTTTTGGAATCTTTTTCGATCACACCAACTCCTGTCCGTACAAGAGTGGTCCCTCCTTGGTACGGATAGGGTTTTACCTTATCCACTTTCCCTTTTCAGCCGACAAACTTTCACCTGGGGGTTTTGATGTTTGAAATTTACCCCTTTCTTCTTCAATGGAACAGTGACTTTTGCTCCGGCGTACGGACACACAACTTCGGTTCACTGACCACGAACTTAACAAGATCTGGGTTGCCCTTTCAGCTCCGGTTTCAGCAGCGTCGGAGGAATTCAGTTCAAGTTCTTCGAGCTAAGAACCAGCTCGCTCGTGTCGTACACTGTTACGATTTTGTAACAAATTTCCGGCGTACGGACAACGATCCAAACTTAGAACTTCGATTTTAATGCAACAAACAAACCCAAATCACTCAAGAACCACCAATCTTCATCGGTTTCATCCAAACACGATGGGGTTCGTTCTCCAGTCACCATTAAAGCTCAAAACAGTCCAAAATTTCACCAAGAAACCCTAGTCACAAAATCAGTACGTCGGGTACTTGTTGGAATCAGGAAACAATGGTGAACAAGAATCAATGGTCGTTTATCCCAAACAACCAACAATCAAACACAATTTTTGAATTTTCTTTTTAACACTTTTTTTTTTTGTAAAATAACAACAACAGTAACAAAATCCAAATCAAGAACACGAAACGGAAAACAAAGACACAAACGCACGAAGATAAAGATACTTGAACAGGATTTGGGGTTGTAGAAACAAGCCCAAACCGTGCTCTGATACCAAGATGGTGCAATGCAAACCCGAAGGAGATGCTTAGCACAAACGCGGAAGTTCAACAAGAAAAGGTAAAGATATAAGCAAGACAAAACTTGCTTCTTTTGAAAGAACAGTGAGGAACCTGTCTCAAAGCTCGATCAAAAGGGACACAAGAATCACCTAAACTATGCAACAATCCTCAAGAGAACATTGCCTCTTGCAAACTGAATGATCAAAGAGGAATGTTCAATCGGATTCACCGAAAGCCACAAATCCATAAAAAAAAGCCCTCACCGGGGTTTGCTCACGACGGAGTCAAGAAATGTGCTCGGCACTTTCATTCAATTTTAATATTCAAAAACTAGGTACTTACAATGAAAGGAAACAAGGTTTATATAGGAAATACTAAGGGTAAACTAGTAAAAGGGTCACAGGCAACCAATAGAAATAAGCCACGCAGGGCTGAGTTAAAATGTGTTCGGCAGCCTTGACTTCGGTAAGCCTTGGCTTCGGTTCTCGATTGTCTGCTCGAACACACTTGTCCTCGGGCGCTTGACTTAGCTTCGAACACATGTTGTTGTGTCCGGCTCTGTGCTGCCCGGCGCCAAGAGCTGCTGTTCGGTAATCTTGTCCTCGGGCTCAAATTTGAAGATGTAGCCCTCGGTTTCAACACTTTGCAATTCTCCTCCCGAACACATGCTTCCTCCCGACATAGCCAGCTGGATGTGCATGTCATGGAGCAGCTTGGCTTGGCTTCGAGTGATTGGCCTCCTCGGTTGATCAGTCACTGCCTTCGGTTGAAGTCTCCTCGGTTGATCAGTTATTGCCTTCGGTTCATTGTCGAGTCCTTGATCAGCACTTTGGGCAACAGCTACGACCATATCTGGATATTTCTAAATTTGATAAAAAGCGCAGTGGGTTCTAAAATTTTTTCCACCACCAAGAGATCTCAGAGGGTTCATAGACACATTCGAAATATGGTGGGGTAATAGACTCGCTCCTGATCTTTTTTACTTGCATACAACAAAATTTTTAATCGAGACAAATTTAGGTTACGCGTTGCGTTCTTACTATTAGACCAAAAATCTACAGCCAACTAGCTAGCATATTTAGTTTGAACAAATAAATAATCACTCCAACTAAGAAGCTGGAATTTAACTACAGAACGTTCTCTTAGCTAAACTGCTCAATTCCGTCGGGGTTTCGTTGCTAATTGCCTGTTTTCGTGTTATTTCATTAGTAATATCCGTAGTTAAAGACCATCTGTCAGAAAGTCTGTCGCTAGAAACTAAGGGTGTCAATGGTTCGGTTCAATAAGTTATTTCAAAAATTTTGTATCATACCAATTTTACAGTTATTCTAGAATATATAACTAAAATTTAGATTTTTGAAACCGTCCCAATCATATCGATTTCTCTTCAGTTTCCATACGGTTCGGTTAATTTTTATTTTTTTAAAAAAAAATTATTGACTAAAACTACCATTTTTGTCGTACAAGACAGCAACATTGAAAAACAAGTGTCGCTTTCATTACAAAATTCATACGGTTCTAGTGATTAAGTTAAAGTATAAAATCATCTTACTAGAGTAGTAAACGATATTAGAGATAATAGTGATATCACAATCAATTTAATATTTAGCAAAGTGTGCTTAAAATGATTCATTACAATATGCGACAGTGAAATACTTTACAATACCTACTCTCAAGATAATATTATGAAAGAGTGGGTAAGAATAAATAAACAAAAAGCTAGATAATTATTTACATTATTTCGACTGTTAAACTCATGTTCGTTTAATATTTTAATAAGGTATTTGATTATAATGTATTGTTCTATACTAACTCAACGTTCAAAATAGACATAAGTCGACATAAATTAAATACGAGATTATCTTCACCCATGGATAAAATTTACAAGACGAATGAAAATATGGTCCGCGAAGACCTTCTACAATAAATTTTGTCACTACAGCAGGAACTAGATTTTAAGAAATTTAGAGTTTAAAATGGCTAAAGCAATACACAATTGAAACATGCTAGTTTCAACTTTTATTAGTGGTAATAGTACAATTAAGTAGGTTGGGATGCTTTGCATCACTAATTTCACCCCAGGGATTAACAGTTAAAAAATATCTACTTTGTTGATTTTAGAATTAATTAAAATATATATATCGTTATACATATAAGTTTTATATATAAAGTATATTATATGCATATAAATTTATTCGGTTTCGGTTCGGTTCGGTTCGATATTTTTTGGTTTTTTTTATAAAATAAAAAACTTAACCTAATAATCAGTACGGTTATGATTTTGCATAAGAACCTACGGTTTTATTTTAAAGAACCTAAAATTCAGTTCAGTACGGTTCGGTTCGGTCGGTTATGTCGGATTTTAAAAAACCATTTACACCGCTACTAGAAACAGTTTTTTTGTTAATAACTCCACTGTAGAATTGTTTTCTAGCTATCGAATTTAAGTCTAGCAGCGCGCTCTCTCTCTCTATCTTTCCCTTTCTCTTTGGTTATATTAAGCCAAGAGTAAAACCGGAGAAAAAAATGTTGGGTTTGGAAGGAAGGTAAAGTGGTGTGAATGGGAAATGAAGGGAATATTTATTAAATATTAATATTTTATATTAATATTTGATTTGGGGCCGTTTTTGTAATGGAATAAAAACTGGACTAGTTATGCAAATATTCCAAAGGAAAAAAGACTGTTTGTTATGAATATGTTGTATTGTGGATGTCCATTACTCCCATAGCTTCCTGAAGAAGCTTGATCTACAAGCAGCTTACAAGTAGCTTACAAGCAGGTAGCTTACAAGTAGCTTACAGGCATGTAGCTTACAAACAGCTTACAAGTAGCTTACAAGCAGCTAGCTTACAAGCAGCTTACAAGGAGCTTACAAGCAGATAGCTTACAAATAGCTTATGCAGCAGCTTCTTTACTTCTATAAATAGGAAGTCATTTCAGTTTATTATGTACATCAGTTTGAAATGAAATAAGATATCAGTCTCTCTCTATATAGTATCTCTGTTTAATTTACTTTGCAGCTTTTATTTTCACAAAACGTTATCAGCACGAGGCTCTTATATCTGGAGAAAGTATAAGGTAAGGATTTTACTTTCTAAATATATGGCTAATATTTCTAAGATTGAATTTACTGCCCTTGATATATCGGGCAAAAGTTATCTTTCATGGGTTTTAGATGCTGAAATCCATTTAGATGCGATGGTGTCTCCTGTATGGGTCTTGGAGACACCATCAAGAATAATAATCAAGCATCTAATCAAAACCATGCTAAAGCAATGATATTCATACGTCATCATCTTGATGAAGGTTTAAAGATGGAATATCTCACGGTTAAAGATCCACTCATGCTGTGGAATAGCTTAAAAGACAGATATGACCACCTGAAGATGGTCATACATCCACAAGCACGTTATGACTGGATCCATCTAAGGCTACAAGATTTTAAAACCATCAGTGAATATAATTCTGCTATGTTTAGAATTATTTCTCAGTTGAAATTATGTGGAGAAAATATCACTGATAGTGACATGCTTGAAAAAATATTCTCCACTTTTCATGCCTCGAATGTGCTCCTGCAGCAGCAATATCAAGAGATGAAATTTAGTAAATATTCTGAGTTAATTTCACATCTGCTTGTTGCTGAACAACATAACGGATTATTGATGAAAAATCATGAAAGTCGACCCACTGGTTCTGCTCCATTCCCAGAAGTGAATGAGACGAATTTCCACCAAAAACGTGGAAAGTGGCGTGACCCCAGTCGTGGCCGCGGTCGTGGTCGTGGTCGAGGAAGAAACTCCTATCATGATGATCGTTATGCACCAAAATCCCCTGACCACCAGCAGTGGAAAGGAAAGGATAAAAAGCATGAAGCGGTGCAAGCGAAAGATTCAGAGAACGATTGCTACCGTTGTGGAGCAAAAGGACATTGGTCACGTACCTGTCGTACGCCAAAGTACCTAGTTGATCTCTATCAAGCATCTCTGAAAAAGAAAGAAAATAATGCTGAAGCCAACTTTATGTCTGAAGATAATGTGGACTTCACGCATTTGGACGTAGCAGATTTCTTTGAGATCCCTGAAGGACAGTTCTCTGAAGGACAGATCCCTGAAGGACAAATAGATCATCTGATTGGTGATGGATCTGTAGCCAAAGAGACTTAAATATGTTTTAAATTATGTCGTTTGTAATAGTTTGTATGTTTAATATTATTGTAGTAATACTAGTAAAGTTTTGTTTTGATAATAAAACATGTATTATATGATGTATGCCTTTATCTATGTTATTTTATTTTGAAGAATACATGAATATCCCTCAAACTTTATTTGGATCAAAGATTAATTTTGAAGACATTTGTGTAATTGATAGTGGAACAACACATGTCATATTCATAGATCGGAAATATTTTTCACACTTGATAATGAGAAAGGCAAATGTTTCTACTATTTCTGGTAATACTAATTTAATTGAAGGCTGCGGAAGAGCAACTATATTTCTGCCTAAGGGAACAAAACTTATTATTGATGATGCATTGTTCTCTTCCAAGTCCAGAAGAAACTTGTTAAGTTTTAAAGATATCCGCCGAAATGGATATCATATTGAGACAATAAATGAAATGAATGATGAATATCTTTGTATTACAAAGAATGTCTCTGGCAAGAAATTTGTTTTAGAAAAGTTGCCAACTTTATCTTCTGACCTATATTGTACAAAGATTGGTACAGTTGAAGCACACTCTATCGTAAACCAGAAGTTTACTTATTTAAATAATTTTGTGCTTTGGCATGACCGTTTGGGTCATCCTGGATCAATAATGATGAGGCGAGTCATTGAAAATTCAAGTGGGCATTCACTTATGAACCTGAAGATTCTTAAAAGTGATGAATTTTCTTTTACTGCTTGTTATCAGGGAAAGTTAATCACTAGACCATCACCAACAAAGGTTGGGATTGAATCTCCTACGTTTTTAGAACGTATCCATGGGGATATATGTGGACCTATTCATCCACCTTGTGGATTGTTTAGATATTTTATGGTCCTAATTGATGCATCTTCAAGATGGCCTCATGTGTGCCTATTATCATCTCACAACCTGGCGTTTGCGAAATTGTTGGCACAAATAATTCGATTAAGGGCACAATTCCCTGATAATCCTATTAAAGCTATTCGCCTTGATAATGCTGCAGAATTTTCATCCCAAGCTTTTAATGATTATTGTTTATCAGTCGGAATAAGAGTTGAACATCCTGTAGCTTATGTTCATACTCAAAATGGCCTTGCAGAGTCATTTATTAAACGACTGCAATTGATAGCAAGACCACTATTAATGAAAACAAAATTGCCCACTACTGCTTGGGGTCATGCTATTTTACATGCAGCATCACTGTTTCATCTCAGACCGACACATTATCATGAATTCTCCCCGTCACAATTAGTTTTTGGCCATGAACCGAATATTTCTCATCTACGAATATTTGGATGTGCTGTATATGTGCCAGTAGCACCACCACAGTGCACTAAGATGGGACCCAGAGGAGGCTGGGAATATATGTTGGGTTTGAGTCACCCTCTATTATTCGGTATCTTGAGCCATTGACGGGAGATTTATTCACGGCTAGATTTGCAGATTGTCGATTTGATGAGACAACTTTCCCACAATTAGGGGGAGAGAAAAAGGAAATAAATAAAGAAATTGTGTGGAAAGTTCCATCATTATCTCATTTTGATCCACGTACCCCCACATGTGAACAAGAGATCCAGAAGATCGTTCATTTTCAAAATATAGCAAATCAAATGCCTGACGCATTTACTGATTTGAAAAGAATTACTAAATCACATATCCCTGCAGAGAATGTGCCAATTCGGATGGATATCCCAGCAGGACCATCTAGTAGTGTCATAGCCAGTGAAACTAAAGTACGCCTGAAGCGTGGTAGACCACTGGGTTCCAAAGATCGAAATCCTAGAAAAAGGAAAATAACAAATGATCAGGATGACACTATGAAAGAATCTCTTGAAGAGAACCAAGATCTTATTAATCCTGAATTTTCTGAAGAAATTAATGAACCTGAGACTTAAGTGAGTGAGGAATATTTAATAAATTCCACTGGTGATGGAATAAATTTGAATCGATCAGACATAGAGGTGGATGATGTTTTTGCATATAGTGTTGCACTCAATATTATGCAAGATAATGAGGATTTTGAACCTCAGTCTATTCAAAAATGTCGACAAAGAAGTGATTGGCCAAAATGGCAAGAGGCAATTCAAGCAGAATTGAGCTCACTTGCCAAACGTGATGTTTTTGGACCTGTAGTGCAAACACCTAATGGTGTAAAACCAGTTGGCTTTAAATGGGTCTTTGTGCGTAAACGAAATGAAAAAGGTGAAATCATAAGATATAAAGCACGCCTTGTTGCACAAGGATTCTCACAAAGACATGGTGTCGATTATGAAGAAACATATTCACCTGTTATGGATAGGATAACATTTCGATATCTCATCAATTTAGCTGTACATGAAAAACTTGAAATACACCTGATGGATGTAGTTACAGCATACCTATATGGCTCACTTGATAATGAAATTTATATGAAAATCCCTGAAGGATTTAAAATGCCTGAAGCATATAATTCAAAGTCTCGGGAAATGTACTCAATCAGATTACAAAGATCTTTGTATGGTTTAAAACAATCAGGGCGCATGTGGTATAATCGCCTTAGTGAGTACTTGCTAAAGGAAGGATATATAAACAATGTCAAATGTCCATGTATATTCATAAAGAAAAAAGCATCACAGTTTGTTATACTTGCTGTTTATGTTGATGACATAAATCTTATTGAAGAGCTCCAAAAGGCAAATGCTTATTTAAAGAGAGAATTTGAGATGAAAGATCTTGGAAAGACAAAACTTTGTCTTGGTCTACAAATTGAACATTTAGTGGACAGAATCTTTATTCATCAATCTGCCTATACAGAAAAGGTCTTGAAACGATTTTACATGGATAAAGCACACCCATTAAGTACTCCAATGATTGTTCGATCCCTTGAAGTGGATAAAGATCCGTTCCGGCCTCAAGAAGAGGATGAGGAACTTCTTGGTCCTGAAGTACCATATCTAAGTGCAATTGGTGCACTTATGTATCTTGCTAACTCTACAAGACCTGATATAGCATTTTCTGTTAATTTTTTAGCAAGATTTAGTTCTGATCCTACACATCGACATTGGAAAGGTATCAAACAAGTATTGCGATATCTGAAAGGATCTGTTGATATGAGTTTGTTTTATTCTAACAAATATGGTGCAGATCTTGTTGGTTATGCAGATGCAGGCTATTTATCTGATCCACATAGAGGTCGATCTCAAACTGGTTATCTTTTTACATGTGGAGGTACGGCCATATCATGGCGTTCTACAAAACAATCAATGGTTGGTACTTCTCCAAATCATGTGAGTTAATAGCTATTGATGAAGCGAGTAGAGAATGTGTATGGTTGAGATCAGTGATTCATTTTATTCGGGAAAGATGTGGTCTGAAGTGTGATACCAAAATACCCACGATCTTATATGAAGACAACACTTCATGCATAACACAGTTAAAAGAAGGATTCATAAAAGGAGATAGAACAAAGCACATTTCACCAAAGTTCTTCTTCACACATGATCTCCAAAAAGATGGTGAAATTGACGTGCAACAAATATGTTTATGTGATAATCTGGCAGATTTTTTCACCAAATCTTTACCACCTGCAACTTTTGAAAAGATGGTATACAACATTGGAATGAGGAAACTTAGACACCTAGATCGACGTTTCCATTAGGGGGAGCTAAATACGTGTTGTACTCTTTTTCCCTTAACCATGTTTTTTCCCACTGGGTTTTCTTGGTAAGGTTTTTAATGAGGCAACTGATAATGCATATTACAAAACAAGTGTACTCTTTTTCCTTCACTAAGACTTTTTTTCCCACAGGGTTTTTTCTTAGTAAGGTTTTAACGAGGCACATTATCTATTAATGAACATCCAAGGGGGAGTGTTATGAATATGTTGTATTGTGGATGTCCATTACTCCCATAGCTTCCTGAAGAAGCTTGATCTACAAGCAGCTTACAAGCAGGTAGCTTACAAGCAGCTTACAAGGAGCTTACAAGCAGATAGCTTACAAGCAGCTTACAAGGAGCTTACAAGCAGATAGCTTACAAATAGCTTATGCAGCAGCTTCTTTTCTTCTATAAATAGGAAGTCATTTCAGTTTATTATGTACATCAGTTTGAAATGAAATAAGATATCAGTCTCTCTCTATATAGTATCTCTGTTTAATTTACTTTGCAGCTTTTATTTTCACAACACTGTTGCCGTTTCTCATTTTCATTAAAGGGTGTCTTTCATTGAACAGCCACCTTGAAGGCTGCCTTTCATGAACAGCCACTTCACCAAAAATGAAAAGACACCTTTATACCTTTTCACTCCAAATCTTGTGGCTATAAATAGAGAGGCATTTTGCCTCATTTTGTTCATCCAAAAATTTGATACTCTCTCTCTCTCATTACTTTTTGCATTTGTTTTCAAAACAAAAGTAAGTTCTGAGTCAGTGTGATTTCCTACCATTATTTGAGTTCGCTGTTCACTGTGATTTGAATTACCGCTATCACAGTGAGGATAATTCCATTCTATCCTGGGAAAAATTAATCCACAAACCTTAGGTAACTGTGAGGGGATTAAATTTCTTAAGGACAGGCAGTGTATACTGTTGGCTTGGAATTTTTCTACCTCATCTATTTCTGTTTTTGGTCATTATCGAAAGTGCAGACATATAACAATCTTAAGAAATCTAATTTGTATTTTGGTCTGCTAATCGATAATAGATTGTTGGTGGAGACTAAAATCTGGAAAGATTTTCTACTCCAAACTGTTGTGGAGACAAAAATCTGAAAAGATTTTCTACTCCAAATTTAATATTCCATTTTGAAGATTTAAATACTCAATGGATTATTAAAATTATTGTATGTTTAATCCGTTCAGAAGATTAAAAACTTCCGGATTATTAAATTATTTATATTGTTATTTGCAGTTTGAAGATATAAAAAATTCACTGTACGTTAAATCAGTTTGAAGATATAAAATCTTCACTGTATTTTTAAATTTGGTTTGAAGATTAAAAACTTCATCGTTGTATTGAATCGGCTTTGAAGATTAAAAACTTCGCCGCTGTATTTATTTGGTTTGAAGATTAAAAACTTCACCGTTGTATTGAATCGGCTTTGAATAAATTTGACCGTGTCATATTCCAATAAAGTGAATTGGTGAACTAGTATACTGGAGAAGTAGAGTTCGGTGTAGTTCTATGTCAATGACAAACCCCAAATCCAGATTGAAACTTGTAGAAGGTCTGGAAATGATGAACGCCAAATTACCAAACATTACGCAATGATCGTGGCCTTGACAGGCATGAAGACATGTCTAACGTTTGGTAGAGGAATGATGAAGTCTTTACTCACAAATTAAAAAAAAAAAAAGCTTTAATTTGATAACATTCTCATGGATAGTATCATGTTGGTTTGAGACTCATTACCCATAAACCATTCTGATGCATGACAAAACACATTCGCTGATGTGTTGTCTATTCTTCTCAAAGACACATATGCGTTGGTAAAGGGCTTGGTGAGAAGATCAATCCCATTCTGGACACCAGAGTAACCATTGGAAATTTTTCCAAAGCAGTGGTTGTTGCTTCCTTTTCTTCTCGTAAATATTTCAAAGGTGCAATAGGGAAGAGGCGTGTCAGGAATTTTCTTTATGAGAAATTCTTTTGTTTTGATAAGACATAAGTGATCATATCAAAGCAATGGAAGAAGAAGAGGGTGTCTTAATAAGTGCTATTCATGAGCACAATAATTTTGATAAAATTATGGTCTTCTTCTTCCTAAGTTTGCTGATTGAAAATTTGGAGTTAAGAAGATGCCAATGGTCACGTTTCTTAGACCTTTTCTTTTGGTGGCGTTTCAGAAAGTTTTCAATAGGAGTCATCTACTACTATTTCCAAATATGTTTTCCACGTATTTTCAATTTATCTTTGGAAATTATATGTTTTCTAATCTATTATAATAAATAGATAAATTGTCATTTGGATAAAGAGATGGAAGTTATGATCTTTATCATAAGGTTTTTCTTTTTCCTGTGAAGGAAAATTAAACTACCCACTTGTTCAGTCCAAATATTCTATATGTGAATCAACTGGAATTTCATATGGAAGTTTTTTCAAACTTCATTGTCATTGTTGTCTCCTTGCTAAGACCTTGGAAAAAAAAATTGAAGGATTCCTTGAAAGAAGATTCCATATCACGTAAGATATGACCAAAATAGAATGAAATCTTTGTCCTTCCAAATCTATTGGTCATCAGAATTCCTTAGAAAGATGGAATGAGGCTTCTAAAGAGTGGAACTGGAAGAAGGATGATTAATTCCCTTCATAAAAGTTATCTGGAAACTACACTGTAACACTTATGTGAAGTGTTGCATAAACTTGCTCGGGAAAAGTGTCATTGTAGAATTTCTATGTAACTTCTTGCTACGTTTAATACTTGGATTTGCTTCCTAAGTTAATAACTATGTGATTAATGTAAGCATGGTTAATGATAGCAAGAATATGGAACAGCCAAGTGATCATGTTGTTTCCGAGTTCTTTGTTTGCTTAAATAATTTGATTTCAAGCTCTATAAATATGACATAGAAATTACTATTTTGAAATGTGGGGGGTATTTGGTGTATGCATAATTAGACTTAGTGTCTATATTATTTAGAAGAATTAGATATGATTCTTTTTCTCGAAATCCCATGAATTCTCTGTGGATATTGATATGGCAGTATGTGAATTCACAACGTGTTCATCTTAGTGATGACTAATCAGTGAAACTACCAATACGATGGTTGGTTTGTACCTTTCTACTAAGGTTGTGTTCTTTCATGAGATAGTGTCACTTAAAAAATTATAATTTTTTATGAATAGATGCGTTGGTTGGAAGATAACCTTTATAGAAAGGACCATTCATAAATGGATATATGTATTGGTCTATAAAGCGATATAAACCAACCTAAATATTAATGATAAAATCCATATCAAGTTGGATTTAAGCGGAAAATCAAGGAAAATTATAAAATCCACGTAGAGTTGGATTTGTATAATGAACAAATGTGCTATATTTTGAGCATCAGATAAATAGCAATAAAAAAATAGTTGAGGAATATATTAAATATTAAAAAGTTGTGGCCACAACTGATACAACCATTTCAAGCTATTGAATTGATGCTAGATTAAACTGTGGAAAAATTGAAGGGCTCCAAAATTTTGGAAGATATTCAATTTTGGCTCTAGCCGTTGACAGCAGTTTGCATACATTGCAATAGTCAAGCGTCAATAGGAATGGTTGGGAGCAATATGTATAACGGGAAATCGTTACATACAACGAAGACATAAACCGTTTGACAACTACTCTCTAGGTGATTATCAATATTGACATTGTAAGGTCAAGTGATAATGTGTCGGATCCGCTAACAAAAGGCTAACTAGAGAGGTAGTAGAGGTCATCAAAGAGAATGGGACTATGGCCGAGGACAAGTCGTCATGGCGGTAACTCTACCTAGAAGACTGGAGATCCCAAGATCTAGGTTCAAGGAGCTCAAACAAAGTTATGTACGACCGCTCCAACATTGTCAAATAACTCAACCCATTCTCTTAATAAGACAATGTTCAGTACCAAGGATAAAACGTTAAAGACGCTTTTTAATGATTATCTAAGTTTGATATAGGAATTATCAAATAGTGTACATCTACGGGATTACAAGTTTAGAAATCACCTATGTGAGTGTGAAGTGGAAGCCGCTTCAAGGAGAATTCTGTAAGGCCAATTCTCTACGCACTCATGAACCAGGCGATGTTCATGGCTGAAACGAACACAACAATGAGAACCAAAAATGGTCAAGGATTAATTGTGTGACATATATTGTCTAGGTATACACCAAAGTTTGACGGTTCAAAGATATCAAATCTACCGATTGACCGAGTATATCCGATATATGTTCACTACGGAAAGTTCAAAGGGAAACCCACCTATCCAGATGCAATTAATTCTTACTTGCAAACCACACCGTTTTCTGCATATTTTTCTTCATATAGTCATTCCCCATTCATGTGGGGGATTGTTGGGTTTGGAAGGAAAGTAAAGTGGTGTGAATGGGAAATGAATGGAATATTTATTAAATATTAATATTTGATTTGGGGCCGTTTTTGTAATGGAATAAAAACTGGACTAGTTATGCAAATATTCCAAAGGAAAAAAGGCTGGGAAATTTTGATCACTAGCCATTTTTGGACGCGCTCAATGGGGACTATCCACCGTTTCAAAATTCATTGAAGAATAGCCAAAAATTCGCGCGCACACTTAAGCTCCATTAGCGTTGGAAAAACATCCCAGACTAGCCCCATAACAAAAAACTGGGGCTTTGAACAAAACTTGTTCAAAGCCCAAGTATTTTGTTATGGGACTTTATATATAAAGCTGAGTCCCATAACAAAATGATGGGGCTTTGAACAAGTTTTGTTCACAGCCCCAGCATTTTGTTATGGGTTATGAGACTTTATATATAAAGCTTCAGTCCCATAATAATGCTGGGGCTTTGAACAAGTTTTGTTCACGGCCCCAGCATTTTGTTATGGGACTGAAGCTTTATACATAGTCCCATAACAAAATGCTGGGGCCTTGAACAAAACTTGTTCAAAGCCCCAGTATTTATACTGGGGTTAGTTTACTGAAGCTTCCCCAGTACAAATACTGGGGCATTGAACAAGTTTTGTTCAAAGTCCCAGTATTTATACTGGGATTTGTCCGGAGGTGGCTATTTCTCAGCGAATTTGTTTTTGACGGCTACAAATCAATTAACGCGCGCCAAACAGGCCCCTACACTAAATTTTTACAAAAAGGCTGTTGCCGTTTCTCATTTTCATTAAAGGGTGCCTTTCATTGAACAGCCACCTTGAAGGTTGCCTTTCATGAACAGCCACTTCACCAAAAATAAAAAGACACCTTCCTACTTTTTCACTCCAAATCTTGTGGCTATAAATAGAGAGGCATTTTGCCTCATTTTGTTCATCCAAAAATTTGATACTCTCTCTCTCTCTCATTACTTTTTGCATTTGTTTTCAAAACAAAAGTAAGTTCTGAGTCAGTGTGATTTGCTACCATTATTTGAGTTCGATGTTCACTGTGATTTGAATTACCGCTATCACAGTGAGGATAATTCCATTCTATCCTAGGAGAAATTAATCCACAAACCTTGGGTAACTGTGAGGGGATTAAATTTCTTAAGGACAGGCAGTGTATACTGTTGGCTTGGAATTTTTCTACCTCATCTATTTCTGTTTTTGGTCATTATCGAAAGTGCAGACATATAACAAAAAACACATATTGCAAACTGAAGCACATACATATGGCTCATAGGAACATTGCTACACTTGAGTTTAATAAATGAGTTGAACTACATCACTGTTATTCGACAATATTAGAACCAATAAAATAATGTAAGCTTTGGAACAGTGCCGTGTGACTCAGTAGATAATATTGCTAAAGTACAATAATTTTTTACTATATATACTTCAATATAATTAATATTTTGGTCTTTCAATTAATAACTTAAAAAGAAAAAATATGAAATTAAAAGTTTTCATTTTTAATTTTTGTCAAATTATCAACTGCCTCACACAAATATGACATAGCATATGAGACATAACATAAATTTTGACAGTTTAACTTTGAAATGAAAAAGTTTCATGATAAAAGGCAATATTTGAACTAGTATATTGGAATAACCTTTTTTCCATAAGGAGAAACTCCAAGGGACAGTACTATTGATTCTTGGGTAGCTAATGGGTTCGTCTCTCCATTTTTTCCACCGCAACAAGTTCCAACTCATACATCACATGGTGCGCTGTTATAATTAGATAAAATACATTCGGACAACTTGTTTGAAAACAATATAACTAGAATCTCCCTTTTTATATAGTACTCCCTCCGTTCTAATTTATGTGGTACCATTTTCTTTTTTGTTTGTCCCAAAATAAGTGGCACTTTTCCTTATTTGACAACTATTTAATGCATCATCTCTATTTTACCCTTGTTGGGCCCTACATACTTTTAAACCTACCAACAACCTTTTTATTACTCAAATCTTCTCTCTCTTACTTTTTCAAGTGTAAAATTGATACTATTTAATAAGGTCAACTTCTATTTTGTTAAACTCCGTGCCCGATCAAATGGTGCCACATAAATTGGGACGGAAGGAGTAATTAACTAGAAACTTTTATGACCATATGCATTGAAATTTGAAACACGTGAAGTATCTGGGGACTCGGGCTGATTACTCAACAAATTTTGTAAGTATCGAATTTAAGCAAGAAAGTTGTAGGTGCAGTGTGGTTTAAGTTGTTAATTAACTTCTCTCTCTTTGGTTTTAAGCCAAGAGTAAGCTAAAGAAGAAAACACAACATAATAGTGCTAGTAAAAATGGGCAGAGACATAGAACTTGAAGAGAACACAAGAAAGGGTGGTCTTAGAACCATGCCTTTCATCATTGGTACTTCTCTTTTATATTTTTATTTGAAGTTTCTTTAACTTGTTTATAATGCTCATTGATTTTTGTCTTTCTTTTTTGGGTGTTCCAGTGAATGAATCATTTGAGAGGGTGGCAAGTTATGGTTTACTATTTAACATGATAATCTACTTGATGAAAGATTATCAAATGAGTCTTGCCACAGGTTCCATCATTCTTGAAATATGGAATTCACTTTCAAGTGGATTGGCTATTGTAGGGGCCGTTATTTCTGATTCTTACTTGGGTCGGTTCAGTGCTGTTTCCATTGGTTCCATCTTCACCTTTATTGTGAGTTGCAGGTTCATTCTTGCCATTTCATAATTTCAAGACTATGGTTTTGTTTGAAATACTAATTCTTTCACCAGTTGGATTCAATCTGAATAGTTGGTTTTAGTTTCTCAAACAAAGAAAGTTAATTCTTTTAGTTCTGGGTGCTTTTGTGTCATGTCATTGCATATTGTTGTATGAATCAGCTTGTGCTCACATCAACCGTTTCACTAGGAGTCGTTACCTTCCACCAACACAGAAACTCGGTAGCTCAGTCCACCACAGTTTAGGCCGATGGAAGAAATCACCTAGCGCTTGTTGGATATGCTGGGACTCGAACCCTGCCAATCAAGGCTTACTATTGGACACATTGCATTTCTGAAATCAGGGGTTCAAAATTCTGAATTTATTGAAAAAAATGGTCATATTTTACGTATAAATATAAGTGCATGCTCTCATCAAAATGATGGGTTCAGCTGAATACATCGCTTCTAAACTTGATCCGCTTTTTGTTTTCACTTCATTGATCTATAGGCCAAACCATTAGGTCTCAATTTGTAATGGCAGTTTAAATTAATTAGCAACTTCCAAGTGAAAGACATGGATCCAATGTTTTTTAGAGATATTTAGAGGGAGTGCTTTCTCTAATCGAAAAATAATTTTTTTTCCTAATGCCAGTCTAAAATCTTTGCATATAGTAACAAATGGGCTGTTCTGTTCTCAGTTCTCGGTTCAATATTAGCTACAAATTTAACTATGTCAGTTTCGACTGTCACTTGACAATGTTCATTTTGAAATCCAGCGAGTATTTTCATTTCAGGAATTTGACCACTTGGTTCAATTATTTTTGCTACTTTCTGAATATTTCTTTCGTTTCCTGCTTATACTCATTAGAGTAAAAAGACTCGTCTACTGCCGTATTGTGGTATTGTAGGTTTCTTTATTTCATTAGTTTTATTTAGGCTGAACATCGCTCTGCTTTCTTGGCATGTAACATCTTTGCCGCTTTTCTTGTGCATTGTATCCTTGGAATTCTGCTGTGAGTAACTGCTGTTTGAATTCAAGTATCTTGGTGCTTGACTAAGAGCATCTCTTTCGTCTCCTTCTCATATAAACTTATATGGCCATAGAGTTTAACATTCTCTATCAACTAGGGCATGATTATCCTTTGGCTCACTGCCATGATTCCACAACTCAAGCCTTTACCCTGCTCTCAGTTCCAACATGTTTGTGATGGAGCTACAGTAGTCCAACTTGCTGTTCTACTGGCATCTTTTGTGTTTATGTCTGTTGGAGCTGGTTTCATTAGACCTTGTTCTATAATATTTGGTGCCGATCAATTAGAGAAAAAAGAGAACCCCGAGAACAAGAGGCTTATTGATAGCTATTTCAACTTGTACTATGCTAGCACTGGGATTTCAACTGTTGTTGCAGCTACCGTTATCGTTTATATTCAAGATCGTTATGGTTGGAAAGTTGGCTTTGGTATCCCTGCTATCCTCATGTTTTTATCTGTCTTGATGTTCTTAATTGGATCTCCTCTTTATATCAAAGTGAAAGCTAAAGAAAGCTTGCTCATAGGATTGCTTCAAGCAGTTGTAGCAGCTTTTAGGAAAAGACACATTGGTCTTCCATTAATTGATTGTGATGATTGCTACCATAGCCCTTATGAATCAGAGCTCTTGGCACCGTCAAATGACTTCAGGTCAGTGCATCCATCTTTTCCTTAATGGAATTGTGTAAAAATACGAAATCTGAGATTAAGACTTTACTATCTGTTTCACCTTTCTTATGCTAACTGATATTGCAGTTCACTGGCATAAGATTCCAATGTATTTTATAGGTGTTTAAATAGAGCTTGTATGATTCAAGATCCTAGTGATTTGAATCCTGATGGATCTGCTTCAAACCGATGGAGTCTATGCAGTGTGGAACAAGTGGAATCATTGAAGGCTCTTCTTAAAATACTTCCAATGTGGTCCAGTGGTATTATGATCTCTATGAGCACGTACATAGTCTCATCTAGTGTAGTTCAAACAACGACCATGGATAGACATATTTTCCCTCAATTTGAAGTACCAGCAGCATCATTCAGTGTGTTCATGATAATATCTATGTCAATCTGGATTTTCTTCTATGATCGTGCTCTGGTCCCTTTGCTATCAAAATATACTGGACAGCCAAGAGGGCTAAGTCCTATCATCCGAATGGGTATTGGCTTAATAGTCTCCTGCGTGTCTATGGCGTTGGCAGCAATAACAGAGAGCATAAGACGACAAAAGGCAATTGAGCAAGGGCTTGAGGATGACCCGAATGCTTTAGTGAACATGTCAGCTATGTGGTTCTTGCCTCAGTATGCACTATTCGGAGTGGCTGATGGTGCCCATGCAGTTGCACAGATTGAGTTCTTCTACTCTCTGTTACCCAAAAGCATGTCCAGCATTGCATCAGCTATGTATACTATGGGGGCTGCCGGGTCGAGTTTGGTTAGAAGTCTTCTGGTGAGTGTGGTGGACTGGTTTTCATCTACGGGAGGTAAAACGAGCTGGTTTTCTAGCAACATTAATAGGGGTCACTTGGATTACTATTTCTGGCTACTTACATTTTTGAGCTTGGTCAACTTCTTCTATTTTCTAGTCATCTGCCGGTATTATGAACATGTTAATGATGAGGTAGGAGAAAAACAATGTGATTATAGGCTTTTACCAGAATCTTGATGATAAGTTGTATTTACATTGCTGAATTCTGCACTACTTTGTAAGCCAATGATATGGGTGAGTGGATGCAGCTTACGGGGATGAATTCTGCAGTTGTATTTACATTGCTTAAAATCCACAGTTGCTTTTTCTATGTTGTTTTCTACATGCAGGAAATCCATCGGTAAACCCTCAAATTTGGTTCTTAATAGTAATTTTTTTCGTTCATCTCAATCCCCCTTTCTCGCTTTCTTCATTCGTTGTCTTCTTTACTGCGCCTTTTGATGTTCTGATTAGTTTTTATGTGTTTTTCTTAAATCTAATTTTGTTTATTCATGTATGTTGTTTCTTGCTCTAGACAAAAGTTAGCTAGATTTAACATTTCATAACTTCATAAAAAAATCAATTTTCCGTTATTTTGGAATACTAAGTAAACTTCAATTCTGTTGTTTTTAGCCAAATGTGCCGAGCTGCCTTTCATTCTGTCGTAGTTTGAGATTGGCAAGGACTGATTTGTTCATGGACTGAATTTTTCATGGAGCACCACTTTCTGTTTGGTTGATACTTATAGTAGCTTTGTAAGTGATTACTTTTCTATTCCCATTTAAGTAGCTTGAATGTTTAAAAATATTTTACTGGAAATTTTCTTTTGAGGCTTATGAATACTATATTTCTAACGATTATTACTCCATGTTTCTACATGAGGGTGCTTTTATGTTCATCCCCATAACATATTTAAAGACTAACATATCAGTCTAAAACATAATTTGGAACTACAAGTCTACAACCCTGTTCCTTTCGCTAATCATAACTAATTCAAAAAGACATTCTAAGATATAGATGTATTCTATATAGATGTATTCAAGACATGAATTTAGGACTGCTTGAAAATTCCTAACTTTGGATGGTTCGTTCAATCCAAAGCAAGATACATACACAAAGTCTAGATCATTTAGCAATAAGCTACTAATTTTTAGGACTTAAATGATCAATTTCATTGAGTTCGTCTCAATTTGAAGCTGAGAGCCTGCATTTTCAATGTTAGTTGTTTGATTCAATATTTTCAATTGTTAGTTGTTACTCAAAGTGTTAATCTTGAGAATTTTTGTCCATTTGTCAATGCTTGCTTGAAATTTTGCTTTATTACTACAAAGACAACAACTCAGATTTAGATAAAAAGAGGTGCTACAAATATTATTGTTACTATTACTACTGATACTTTCATCACTAAATTTCTGCGTATCGTGGACGTACCACTTGGTTTATTATTGTTGTGGTTTCCTGTTGTTGCATTGCTCTCTGTGAGAGTTCCGCAAGAAATCATTGGATATTTTAAGGACGACAAGTTGGTATTTTCATTCGAACAAGTCTTCTAAATAGTAGTGTTTGAGTTCTTTTAGATCCTTTTTATAAGGTAAGTTTTATGTATATCTCAGCATAAAGACTATGCTGGTGTGATTTTTGGCATGAAGCTGTTTGTTGTCCTTTGATAGAATAGTGCACCAAACAAGTGATTGGATTAGTGTTGTTATAACGTAACTGAGGAGAAGTGATATCACATGTAGGGGTTTACTTGGAATCTTCGAAAATCGGTCAGACATAAGATGCTCTTTTTAGTCCTTATATTTTCTTATGTAACATTATTACTCTCAGAAGATACTTAAAATATGCAGCAAATAAATGATACTTTTACTTTTCAAAGCATACCCCACCTTTCTGATGAACTTAGTTAGTAACAGTCTATATTTCAGGTCACTAAATGAGGAGCTTCGTATGAGTGTTGGACCCAGACCATGCACCTCTTATTTTGTTTCTTGACCAAGTGACAACTTATGCAATCCTGGCACCACAAGAAGATATAGGTGCAGCCAAAGCAAAATTTTTTTTTTTTTTTGATCTTCATGTCTTGGTAAGCGTTTGGTAGGTCGGAATAGGTAATTGTGATAAGAACATTTAACAAGGTAAATTTCTTCTTGATGTCTGCATGTTTTTTTTTTTTTCCTTTTAAAAAAATGAAAACATTATTTGTGAAATTTTGGAACTTTGCATATTTGTATCTAGGAAATATTCATCTGATATTGCAATTGGCCGAAGTAGTACTAGAAGGTGCGTCAGAGGATGGAACTCATTTGCATTAACTCGTTGGTCTCAAGAGTCTCGACAATCTTAAGAGTCTCTTATGTTGAGTAGAGGTGACATGAATCCTTCTCAAAATTGGCCATTCCTCCATCTCGTGGTGAAGCTATCTGCTATCTCAGTAGATTACGTATTCATTTAGTGTGTAATTTTCTAAGATTTATAAGTATATGTGAGTGAACCTCTTTGTTTTTAAGTGTTTCTTTTTTAAGATGTTATATTATTTATTTATTTATTTATACTTCACAGTTGCAATTCATAAGGGGATTTGGTGTTTTAGTAGTTTCTCAAACCGTGTGTATGCTTGATCTAATATGCTGTTGTTTTTTATCAATATAAGTAAATTCATAATTTTTTTCATTCACTTCATTTCTTGATTAATTTTTTTAAAATAAATGCTGAATTACATGTAGGTCATGCGCTGTGCACAGACATCAAATGTTTAGTCAGGAAAAGAGCTCAAAATCTCAATAAATAGTTGCCTTGTGATTATTGAGGGAACTTATAAGATAGTACTAATAAATTGTAACAGAGAGAGTAATAGACTTGCCCTCCTTACCTCCATTTCATTAAACCTTTGTCAACTTTAGTCAGATTTGTGTAATTGTCAATTGACTGACATATACATAGACCCCACTTATTACTTACATTTATTTCCACGGGTTAGTTGCCTCAGGTGCACGTTTAAGCTACTATAGCCATTTGAAAGAAAACAGGAGCGCAAAATGCACATAGTTACCATACTAGTCTAAAATATACTATTCCGTCGGTCTTATTTTATAGTAGGAAAAGTTTTTTGCTTTTCCAGAATCAATAGTTTGATTTAACTTCCTTATTATGAATCTCACAATTTTGCAGTTAGTAATCTACTAAGAAAGGTGTGGTTGAGGAAAAAAAAAAAAAAGGTAGCGTATGATTTTTCGCAATTCGGTGGGAAGACATTTTAACTTTGAAATGAAAAAGTTTCATCATAAAACGCAATGTTTGAACTAGTATATTGGAATAACCTTTTTTCCATAAGGAGAAACTCCAACGGTCAGTACTATTGATTCTTGGGTAGCTAATGGGTTCGTTTCTCTATTTTTTTCACTGCAATAATGTTCCAACTCATATATCACATAGTGCGCTCTTGAGAAATTTTATTATATATCCCATACGCCATGTCATACTTGTATGAGGCTCTTAATCATTTGACAAGTGGACTCATGGGTCCCATTTTACTCAAGAACAAAAATTTTAAAAATGGTAATCTTTTACTCCACATTTATTGCTATTAAGATTATTAATGGAAAGACTAAAAATAGTAATAATAATAAGAAATTATGGTAAGAAAATATTATTGAGAATTTGAAAAAATACTCCTTGAATTTTTTAACTTTTACAAAGTTGTTAAAACAATGAAAGTTGTATTAAGAATAAGATCACAACAATCAGCATGCCAATATATATTGAAATGACGGAATGAATTAGCTCTAGCTAGTTACTATCTTGTAGTATTAACTAAAATATATCACTTGAACATATATATGCATGTTTAGTATTCAAAAAAATTACGTGCATATTAGGCTTAAAAATTAGTACAGACCTTTGGTCATGGTCAGAGGCAGAACCAAAGCTGGAAAAAATAATTAAAGCCGACGAATCAATGTCAGTCAAATAATTTTCTACCTTTGATCTCAGTGATATTTTCATACCATAATTTCTTGTTATTATTGCTAATTTTAATTTTTCCATTAAGAATCTTAATAGCAATAAACGTGAAGTAAAAGGTTACCATTTTTAAGTTTTTTTCCTTGAGTAAGATAGGACCTATGAGTCCATTTGTCAATTAATTAAGAGTCTCACATAAGTATGATGTGGCGTGTGAAACATGTAATAAAATTTCTCGTGCGCTCTTGTAACTAGATAAAATACATTCGGACAACTTGTTTGAAAACAATAGAACTAGAATTTTCCTTTTTTTAATAATTAACTAGAAACTTTTGTAACCATAAAAATATTATGGTATGGTTAAGACAATGTAAAAGTTATACAATCATAAAATATTATTAAGCCAAAAGTCTTGTTTCATTAAATTGTGTGTCGAGTTATATTACTCCTTACATATGCATTGAAATTTGAAACACGTGAAGTATCTGGGGACTGGGGCTGATTACTCAACAAATTTTGTAAGTATCGAATTTAAGGCAAGAAAGTTGTAGGTGCAGTGTGGTTTAAGTTGTTAATTAACTGCTCTCTCTTTGGTTTTAAGCCAAGAGTAAGCTAAAGAAGAAAACACAACATAATAGTGCTAGTAAAAATGGGCAGAGACATAGAACTTGAAGAGAACACAAGAAAGGGTGGTCTTAGAACCATGCCTTTCATCATTGGTAACTACTTAATTCGTTCTGTTTCTTTTTTTTTCTTTAAATTGTTTGTAATGCTAAATGATCCTTTTTGTTTTTTGTTTTTTCAGTGAATGAATCATTTGAGAGAGTGGCAAGTTATGGTTTACAAGCAAACATGATAATTTACTTGATGAAATATTATCACATGAGTGCTGCCACTGGAACTAGCATTCTTGGAATATGGAGTGCACTTTCAAATGGTTTGGCCATTGTAGGGGCTGTTATTTCTGATTCTTGCTTGGGTCGTTTCAGGGCTGTTGCTGTTGGATCCATCTTCACCCTTATTGTGAGTTGCATGTTCAAGCTTTGCCATTTCATAATTTCAAGACTATGTTTTTTTTTTTTTTTTTTTTTTGAAATACTGTTTGTTTTACTAGTTGGAGTCAACCTGGATAATTGGTTTGAGTTTGTCATACTGGACAACAAGTCTTTTGGTTTTTGGTTTTATGTCATGTCATTGCATTTGCCTGTTATTGTTTGTGTTTGTTTGTGCGAATCTTGGCTATTTCACTGCTACCAACTGTATTACCTTCCACCAACATAGCTACTAGGTAATTTTGCCCACCTGGGCTTAATTAGCGTGATGGGAAGAAATCACTGAGCGTGTGTTTTTTATTTTTGCTGAGGTTTGAACCTTAATCTCCAATGACATTCACCAGAGACGGATCCAGAATTTAAATTTTAATAAGTTCATTTTTAATGTTCTTACCACTGAACACTGCATTTTTTAAATTCGGGGTTCAAATCAAAAAATTATTGAAAATTAGTAATTTTTTTACCTATAAATGAATGCTCTGCTTCAAAATGATGTGAACTTATCGCTTCTAAGCTCCATTGGCCTCTAGTTTTCACTTTTTACCCACTTCACTGATCTACAGGCGACGACGTTGGATGCCCATATGTAATGTCAGGGTAAATGAGTTAGCACCTTTTAGGTGAAAGAGATGGATTCAATGTCTCCAGTCAAACTCTTTGTAGATGTCTAGTGTTGACAGCCCGAAAATTTGTCAAAAGAGACACTACTAAAAAAAACTGAATCTGCGACCACCAAATCGGTCGCACATCGGTCGCCAGGTCGACCGATCGGCGACCGAAACGGGTAGTCGGAAGATTAATGGTAGCAAATAGCCCTGCGACCGATTTTCGGTCGACATTTCGACCACTATGCGACCGATTTTCGGTCGCATAATAGCTCACATACAGTGACCAATTATGCGACCGAATCTGTGCGACCGAATATCGGTCGCATAATTGGTCTCATTTGCGGGAATTATTGGTGACCAAGTATGCGACCGAATTTCGGTCGCACAGATTGTGCGACCGATTTTCGGTCGCATTCTTGGTCTCAGTTGTGACCACTGTGCGACCGAAAATCGGTCGCCAAACCTGTAAAAACCTGCAATAAAAATCCTGCAATCAGGCACATCGCAACAGCAAAAACCAGAAAAAACCAGCACCTGGACAGTTCAACAAACAGCAATAAAACAACAATTTATCAACTAAGTAAGCACGTCACAAGGGTCAAATGATATTACATAAATCGTATTGTGTGTTTATGTACATTACAGTAGGTAATTAATAATAAACTACAAAGTACAAATTGGTTCAATCAACTTCATCATCCGATTCATAGTGACTAGCAATTTCATCCTCGGACGGCTCGTCACTATCTATATTTTCATCAGCCTCGCTAGCCCTTGAAGTTCCTTCTCCAAAACTAGCCGGGTTTTTTGCACGACTAAATTCAGATGCAGCCACCGGGTCATACGTCCCATCAATATGTCGCAAATTGTCTGCAAGTTCATTATCCGCTACCAATGGAACAGATGAGACCTCATTCTGGTATGCAACATCTAACCTATCAGGTACTTCAATTAATCCCACCGGTTTTCCCTTAAGCACCGCCCACCACTTGGATTTGGCCTTTGCTTTTGATGCGTTCTTCGTCCGAGGGTAAGGAACAAACCACACTTGTTTTACATTCTGTGCAATGATGAAAGGATCATAGTTTCCATATGACCTTATCCCCCGCCGACCGGGGAAAAGTCTATTGTCCATCCACAAACGACGTACATTAAAGTCCATATCTACGCAAAAATTGCCATAAGATGTTGCAAACATGAACAATCAAAACAACAATACCTAAACCCTAACTTTAAATGCATAACAAGTATTCCAAACACCACAACCCATTACAAGACATCAACAAATTGCAAACAACTCTACCAAACAATTCCCAACATATCCCAACAATCACTATAATTAATCCCAATAATCACAACCCTATATTTAAAGTTCATTTACCCATAACAACTTACTCGACATCACATTATATGTAATAAACAACTATAAGTAACAATTAACATGTTAACAACATACATAGGCTCTCCATTATTTATAAATATATATATAATTAAATTCGGATTATTAAACCAAAAAAAAAAAAATTACCTCAACGTATTGGATCCAATGGCAAGAAAATATGATTTACCAATGTGCTATCCACCCAAAAACTACAAAAAAAGTGAATTAAAAAGTCATTATATGAGTTTTTAAAAAAATAACAAAAATTACTAAAAAATGAAATTTACCTTGAATTTGTAGGTTTAGATTGTGTTAAATGTTAATATGGAGGTAATAGAGTAGTAATTTAAAGTTATATGGGGTTTATAATGGTGGAAAGTTGATTATGGGGTGGGGGGGTTCGGTTTTTAGGGATTGGGTGGGTTTTGGAATTTTTGAAATGAAGAAGAAAGGGGTTCTGCCCCGTTTTCAGTAACAGTTATGCGACCGACATGCGACCGATTTTCGGTCGCATAGCTGTGACTAATTTTCGGCTGACCGATGTGCGACCAATTTTCATTCGCCGCTTTTTTTTCGTTGACTGTGCGACCGATTTTCGGTCGCACAGCTGTGGAGACCGAAAATCGGTCGCAGGATGGTGGTCTCAGATTCAGCTTTTTTTAGTAGTGAGATAACCTCTTGAATATAGGTAGAATCAATGATGAAATTATGCACATGAAAAGTCGAAAAATAGTATTTTCCCCTTAGATGCTAGTCTAGGATTTTTGCAAGTAGTAACAAATGGTCTACTTTTCGTATTGGCTGTATATTAGGTATTGTGTTTGCCTTTTGAAGTTCTTATGTCTGTTGGTTTTCTGAACTTTGGCACTTTTGCTAACTGTTACTTGATCATGTTCACTTTGAAATCGACTGATGATTTTCATTTCAGGCCTTGACCTCTAGGTTCATAAGAATTTTTTATAACTTTCTGAATATTTCTATCGTTTCAGCTTATACTCATTAGAACAAAAAGACTCGTGTAGTACCCTATTATGTGGTTGTAGGTTTCTTTATTTCATTAGCTTTTATTATATAGGAGTAGGACTTGGTTTCTTGAAATGTAAATTTGTAACCTCTCTTATGCATTTCCTTTGCACTGTACACTTGGCTTTCGCTGTGGGTAACTGCTGTCTGAATTCTCATATTAAACTTGTATTGCTAGAGGCTTTAACTTTCTTTCTCAACAGGGAATGGTTATTCTTTGGCTCACTGCCATGATTCCACAACTCAAGCCTTTACCCTGCTCTCAGTTCCAACATGTTTGTGATAGAGCAGCAGCAGTCCAACTTGCTGTTCTACTTTCATCTTTTGGGTTTATGTCCATTGGAGCTGGTTTTATTAGACCTTGTTCTATAATATTTGGCGCCGATCAATTGGAGAAAAAAGAGAACCCCGAGAACAAGAGGCTTGTTGATAGCTATTTCAATTGGTACTATTGTAGCATAGGGATTTCAACTGTTCTTGCAGTTACTGTAATTGTTTATATTCAAGATAGTTATGGTTGGAAAATTGGCCTTGCTGTCCCTGCTATCCTCATGTTTTTATCTGTCTCGATGTTCCTAATCGGTTCTCCTCTTTATATCAAAGTGAAAGCGAAAGAGAGCTTGCTCACAGGATTGCTTCAAGTAGTTGTAGCAGCTTTCAGGAAAAGACACACCGGTCTTCCATTGACTGATTATGCTGGCTGCTATAATCATCCACTTGAACCACAGCTCTCTGCGCCATCAAATGACTTCAGGTACCTCTATCTTTCCCTCAATGACATTGCTATTGTCAATATTCCTCAACTTTGCCGTGCACTTTGTGTAAAGCAATCAAATATAATTTGAAGAGTTTGTGATATGTTAATTTCAGAACTTTGTAGCTATAAAATTTGTCAAACATTCACCTGTTTCAGCGCTAAATGATATTGCGGTTCATTGGTATAAGACTTCAGTATAACTTGTATGTAATAGGTGTTTAAATAGAGCTTGCATGATTCAAGATCCCCGAAGAGATTTGAATCCTGATGGATCAGCTTCAAACCCATGGAGTCTCTGTAGTGTGGAACAAGTGGAATCATTGAAGGCTCTTCTTAAAGTACTTCCAATGTGGTCCAGTGGTATTATGATCTATGCAACCACGAGTCAATTCTCATTTGCTGTACTTCAAACAAAGACCATGGATAGACACATCACCCCTCAAATCGAATTACCAGCAGCATCATTCAGTGTGTTCATGATTATTGCTATGACTGTCTGGTTTATCTTGTATGATCGTGTTTTGGTTCCTTTGCTATCAAAATATACTGGACGGGCAAGAGAGCTAAGTCCTGAAACCCGAATGGGAATTGGATTAATAGTCTCCTGTGTCTCTATGGCATTGTCAGCAATAACAGAAAGCATAAGACGACAAAGGGCAATAGAGCAAGGGCATGAGGATGACCCAAGTGCTTTAGTGAATATGTCTGCTATGTGGTTCGTGCCACAGTATGTACTATTCGGAGTGGCTGAGGCTGCCCATGCAGTTGGACAGATTGAGTTCTTCTACTCTTTGCTACCAAAAAGCATGGCCAGCATTGCATCAGCTATGTATACTATTGGGAGTGCAATGTCGAGTTTGGTTCAAAGTGTTCTGGTGAGTGGGGTGGATTGGATTTCATCAACCGGAGGTCAAACGAGCTGGCTTTCGAGCAACATTAACAGGGGCCACCTGGATTACTTTTTCTGGCTTCTTGCTTTTTTGAGTTTACTCAATTACTTATATTTTCTGCTCGTCTGCCGGTTTTATGAATCTGGGAATGATGGGAGCAGTAGGCTATCTCATGGTGCAGAAGAGAAACAATGTGATTATAGGCTTTTACCTGAATCTTGATGAAATGTTGCACTACATTGTCCAATAATGCTCTACTATGTTAGACAGTTATGTGTAGATGTTTAGACCTCTATATTTCTTAATGTACTTTAATTTGTCTTTCCTCGGGCAAAAATGTGAACATGCATTATGGATTCCTTAGTTCTAGCACATCTTGTCTCTTGATATTATAATTTTTCTAGAAAATAAATGAATTCTTGCTTTCTTTCTTTTACATTCTTTTATTTACTTGTATTAGTTCGACCAAAAGTCCTCTAAAGAAATTATTCACCACCTAAAAGGTACTCCTATTAGATTATATGTCCCTTAATTATGATACGCTTTATTTTACAAGTTTTTTTTTTTTTGCTTTTTGGGGGAAATAATATATAATTCCCTTTCAACTCTTTTTTTAAAAAAACCAAAGATCTCCCAATTTTTGGACATATTTGAAAAACTTTGAAATTGGCCAGGGACCATGCTCCAGTGCAAGACTCGTTTCCCTGGACTATTAATTTGCAAGGGGCGCGTTCAGTCCATGGCTCCTTGAAATGGTGAGAAGACCATTGGAAAATAGTAAGTGAAACTGTAAGATAGTGTGTGTTGAAGATTGAACTGAATTTTAGGATTTTAATCTTGGAGTTTAAAATTCTTGTTGTTCAGAAAATTTTCTAGAGTTTTTACTGAACGTCAAGATTCAACATCGAAAAATTTGAGTTAATTTTTAAAATGGTCACTGAACTAATGCAAATGATCTAAAAAAATCATTTTTTAGTTTGGGACAAAAATATCACTCAACTTATCCAAAGTATCTTTAAAAGTCATTCTCCCAAGTTGTGGTTAAAATTACCAGAAAATGCTGCTGTGGCATTTTATTTTCGTTCTTTTTATTAAAACTGGACCCAACAACTATTTTAATTACAAAAAAAAAAATCCCCAACTTATTTATTTATGAGAGAACTCACATACTACCTGACCCAAAACCCATCTTTTTAAAAGGCAACCATTTGTGTAAAAAAAAAATTGTAAGCAGAATTTTCATTATTTTAGCACAAGACTACTAGATTTGACAAATTAGGATATTTAACAAAGGATGAAGAAGTATATTTATGTCTTTGTCATATTTTTATATGATTCAAAGGGAAAAGCTAAAATAACAAACAAAACAACAATTAATATGAAACATCGATTACTTGAAGATCGTACTAATTCAAGAACCAAGTTTCTATAAGCAAAAAAGGTTACTGTTAGAACTTTCTTACCGTTCAGAAGAAGACATGTAATTGGAAAGAAATAATTTATGAGGAAGGCAAATTTTAAAAAAAAAAAAAAAGTTATGAAGGAGTATGTGTCTGCCGTTCATAAGAAGATAAGAAATCCCACCAAAATTTAGATTGAATTGTTTTGGACTTTATTTTTAGTTGATTATGTAGAAAACTTATTTTAGCATAGGTGGTTGTTCTTTTTTGTTGACAATGGTGCTCCTAGAATTTGGTGGGACATTTTGACAAGCTTTTGTTTGTTAGAAAGTTATAACAGTGACATTTCTTGTTTATAAAAACTTGGTTCTTGAATTAGTACAATCTTTAAGTAATCAATATTTCGTATTAACTTTTGCTTCATTTGTTATTTTAACTTTTCATTGTTGGCTTTTGCTTATGTAGATCAAAAATGATTTAATTTTCCTTTGAATCATACAAAAATATGACAAAGACATAAACATACTTCTTCATCATTTGTAAATAGTCTAATATGTCAAATCTAGTAGTCTTGTGCTAAAATAATAAGAATTTTTACTTCAGATTAACTAATGATTGCCTTTTAAAAAGATGAGTTTTGGATCAGGTTAGGGGTGTCAATGGTTTTTCAAAAACCGACATAACCGACCGAACCAAACCGTACCGAACCGAATTTTAGCTTCTTTAAAATAAAACCGTAGGTTCTTATGTAAAGTCATAACCGTACCGATTATTAGGTTAGGTATTTTATTTTATAGAAAGAAACCGAAAAAATACCGAACCGAACCGAATGAATTTATATACATAAAATATACTTTATATATGAAACTTATTTATATAACTATATATAATTTAATTAGTTCTAAAATAAACCAAGTAGATATATTTTAACCGTTAATCCTTGAGGTGAAATTAGTAATGCAAAGCATCTCAACCTACTTAATTGTACTATTACTACTACTAAAAGTTGAAACTAGCATGTTTCAATAGTCTATTGCTTTCGCCATTTTAAACTCTAAATTCCTAAAAATCTAGTTCTTGTTGTAGTGATAAAATTTACTGTGGAAGGTCTTCGCGGAACATATTTGCATTCGCCTTGTAAATTTTATCCATCGGTGAAGGTTTAATCTCTTATTAAATTTATGTCGACTTTTGTTTATTTTGAACTCTAATTTAGTATAGAACAATACATCATAATCAAATACCTTATTAAAAAAAATAAACAAACATGAGTTTAACCGTCGAAATAATGTAATTAATTGTCTATCTTTTTGTTTATTTATTTTTACCCACTCTTTCATAATGTTATCTAGAGAGTAGGTATTGTAAAGTGTTTCACTGTCACATATTGTAATGAATCATTTTAAGCACACTTCGCCAAATATTCAATTGATTGTGATATATTTTAATTTAATCACTAGAACCGTATGAATTTTGCAATGAAAGCGATACTTGTTTTTTAATGTTATTGTCTTGTACAACAAAATGGAAATATTAGTTAATAATTTTTTTATTTTAAAAGAACCGAAAATTAACTGAACCGTACCGAAACCGAAGAGAAACCGATATGATTGAGACGGTTTCGAAAATTCAAATTATGATTATATATTCTAGAATAACAGAAAAATTGGTATGGTACAAAATTTTTGAAATAACCGACCGAACCGAACCGAACCATTGACACCCCTAGATCAGGTAGCATGTGAGTCTCTCCTAAATAACTAAATAAGGAATTTATTTTAATTTAAAATAGTTGTTGAGTCCACTTTTAATAAAAAGAACTAAAATAAAATGTCACATCATCATTTTTCAGGTGAACTATGCACAACTTGAGAGAATGACTTTTAAATGTACTTTGGTTAAGTTGGGTGATATTTTTGTTCCAAACCAAAGGAAAGTGACTTTTTTAGATAACTTGCATAAGTTCAGTGACCATTTTAGGAATTAACGCGAAAAATTTCTGTGTGGTTATTTTTCAATGACTTTGCAAAACACTGATTATTCTTCATTTAGTAGCATAGCCTGTTAGTGCTGCTATTTATCGAAATTTCCCAATGTTTTCACTTGTCAATTTTCGGCGCAAATCACGTAAAAATTTCGCGTAGGGGCCTGTTTGGCGCGCGCTAATTGATTTGTAGCCGTCAAAAACAAATTCGCTGAGAAATAGCCACCTCCGGACAAGTCTCAGTATAAATACTGGGGCTTTAAACTTATACTGGGGAGCTTCAGTAAACTAACCCCAGTATAAAATACTGGGGCTTTGAACAAGTTTTGTTCAAAGCCCCATTATTTTATTATGGGATTTTGTATAAAGCTTCAGTCCCATAACAAAATACTTATTCAAAGCCCCAGCATTTTGTTATGGGATTGAAGCTTTATATATAAAGTCTCATAACAAAATAATGGGATTTATCCCTTTGATGGGTCCTTTGTTATGGGATAAATCCCATTATTTTGTTATGGGATATTTATCACATAACAAAATAATGGGACCTTTGAACATGTTAGTTCAAGGTCCCATTATTTTGTTAGTTCAACTGTTCAAGGTCCCATTATTTTGTAATGGGATTATTTTGTTATGGGACTTTGTATAAAGCTTCAGTCACATAACAAAATACTTGGGCTTTGAACAAGTTCAAAGCCCCAGTATTTTGTTATGGGACTAGTCTGGGGTGTTTTTCCAACGCTAATGGAGCATAAATGTGCGCGCAAATTTTTGGTTATTTCTCAATGAATTTTGAAACGGTGGATAAAACTCTTTGAGTGTGTCCAAAAATGGCTACGCATCAAAATTTCCCGCAAATCACACACTTGCGGGCTAACAATTTCTTTTGTATCCTAGTACTTATGATTGACCCAGTCATCAATCATGGTTCGAAAGATGTAAAGGTATGTATTACTCCCCCCGTTCCAAAATGGAACGTTGTCCTAGTTTGACTTAGAGTGGAGTTTAAGAAATGTGGTAAGACTTTTGAAACTTGTGGTCCAAAATAAGTCATACATAAATATGTGGCTATAAAGCATTTCATTAAGGGTAAAGTAATAGTTTCAACTCAAAAATATTTTCAAATTTAGAATTGTGACATTCTTTTTGGAACAGACTAATAAGGAAATAGTGACATCCATTTTGGAACGGAGAGAGTAGTACTCTTTATGAAATTTTGAGTAACAAGTCATTCATTAAATAACATGAATCTTCTTATATGCAATTATACACATGAATAAACAACATAACATTCATCGTGTCTTGGTGGCAAGAAACATGGACAGAGCTTTTCCTGATCGTGGATTTAACTCAGTTTAACAAAAGAAGTTACGTAAATGTCACTACTAAAAATCAGGGCATTTCCCACCGACAATTTCGGACCGAAATTCGGTCGGACTCCCCTATCCGACGCGACGGTCGGACAAATCGGTTTATTTTATTAAATATTTTTTTTCTAAACGTCCGACCGCAGCGGTCGGACGATAATAAAATATATATTTTTTTAATTGATCCGACCGCGGCGGTCGGATAGTGTATTTTATTACCCCGCCCAGCTCCCCATTTCAGTCTCTCTCTCTCTCTCTGCGGTCGGACGATAATAAAATATATATTTTTTTAATTGATCCGACCGCGGCGGTCGGATAGTGTATTTTATTACCCCGCCCAGCTCCCCATTTCAGTCTCTCTCTCTCTCTCTGCGGTCGGACGATAATAAAATATATATTTTTTTAATTGATCCGACCGCGGCGATCGGATAGTGTATTTTATTACCCCGCCCAGCTCCCCATTTCAGTCTCTCTCTCTCTCTCTCTCTCTCTCTCCAAATAAGAAAAAACCCGACCCCCTTCCCCCAAAAACCCACAGATCCGTCTACCCCCTTCCGTCAACGCCCAATTTCTCCACAAATCAATAATTTCTCAATCTATAAAGGTAAGTTTGCCCCTATTTCACTATATTTTTCGTTTTTTCTTCAATTTCTCAAACCCTAACCTCCAATTTTTTTCTTCAATTTCACAGCGGCACCACCACCTCAAGCAGTAGCGGCACCACCTCAGGCAGCAACGCCACTTTAATTCAGGTACGCTTTTTTATTTTTATTTTTTTTTATTTTTTGATTTTTCTATGTAACACTAGAATAATTAGAATAATTGCACTAGAATTAACTTTTTGGTGGTGAACAAGTTGGCATTTGATTATACGTATAGTGTTGTTGTTTGGTTTGGGAAATGTTTAAACTATTTGGCAATTTAGTTGGTATTGTAAAAGTTGGAGTGATTTGAGAAGTGGGTGCTGTTCAAAAAATGATTTTAATGAGAAATGTAGTGAAAAGATGAAATCTTGCAAGAATGGGTTATTGAATGCAAATTTAGAAGAGGATAAATTGGAAAGTAATAAAGTGAAATCTTGTAGTGAACAAGTTGAATGTTGTTAATAGGTTCCTTTAGTAGTGTTGTTGTTGTTGAATGTTGTTAATCGTATGTAGTAGTGTTGTTGTTGTTGTTGTTGTTGTATTGCTTTGAGAAAGAATTGTTGGTGTATCGTGCAGTTTGGTAGTTAGATTCTTTGAGACATTTCATCAAACAAGTGGTGAGCAACAAAGACATAATAGGAACTAGACATAATAGTTAGACATGCTCTAGTCTAGTGAATGAAAAATAAATATTAGGCCTAGAACTAGAATTCAAAAATTGAAAATCATTAAGTATGACAATTTTAAGGTTATTTTCTTTATAGCTAATTTCTAATATGAATTTTTTATGTAGTGATTAGTAATGTATGAATTATTTATATTATATTTTAAGAGACATTAGCTATAAATAATATAGTAGCTAAACACCTTAAAATATCTTATTTTGTAAACTGATTTGAATGAAATAAATTATTTAGATTTTAAATTACTCCAACTAATTATAGATAAGTAAATAGTTTTATCATTTCGATTAAATAGATATAAGTTGCGAATGAGAAGTTTTAATTACTAAATGATAATCTTAGAGAAAAAATTAGTTAGTAATATCAAAGTAATTGACTTAGATATAATACTACTAATACTAGTATTCTTGGTCAAGCTTAGTGTACCCAAAGAAAAGAAAAATAAATTAAAGTGATGATTAGTTTTGAATTGTGGGTTGAAGTTAATAAGAAATGTAAGCAAATGAACAAGTATCACACTTAACAATAATTTAATAGGCATTAGCTATAAGTTAGTAGCTAAGCAACTTAAAATATTTTACTTTGTAAATTCATTTAAATGAAATAAATTATTTTTAAATATCCATTTTGTAATCTTTGATTCTATTTCATTTCAAAGAAATGGGTATAAGTTGCAAATGAGAAGTGTTATGAATTACTAATTGATAATCTTAGAGAATAAATTAGTTAGTAATATAAAAGTAATTGACTTAGATATAATACTATTAATGCTAGTAAGTTGTACAATTACTTAATCTTATGAAAATTGGTAGTGTTTCATAGTAATTTTTTTTTAATCTTTTGCAATTTAATATGTATCTCAAACTTGTAATTTCTGTGTAGATATGGAATATGAAAGTCGTAGTTTGATGAATAATATAAATAATCCCGGGCGGCGGGGGATGAGGGAAGAATTTGCAGTAGGTGTTCAAGAATTTATTGAAAAGGCGAAAACACTTGATGATTTTATACGGCATGGCCTGATAAGTATTATTTTTTTTGTTAGTTTTTAACTATTTAATACTATTGTAAAGTTTAATTTTTTAGTATATTTATTAACACTAATGATTTTTATCTAGTTTTACTCCCTCGCACGTGGCTACTCCCATAGTCACAATATGCATTAGATCTAGATTGAGTGCGTGTCATACCCGATTTTGGACTCAACCCGAGGCAAGTCGGATTTCGGATTTGACTGGGTAACTCGTTTGGATTTGGAGTTTTGGAGTCGCCACCTATTAAATTTCCTAGGCGTATTAGGTCACCTATTAATTTCTAATTCAATAATAAACTCTGGATTGGTCTACGAGTCAGAGATTCGGGTAAGTGTTCGAAATAACCTAGAAGGAAGGGGTTAGGCACCTCCTAGGTTCCACTAAACGTGGTTCCCGACCGATTTCTATATTGAGTTTAATATATTGCTTTAGAAAAGGACAAAAGCTAAACAAGGTAAATAAAAGAGATATGGGCTGCAAAGTAAGTAAAATAGACAATTTAATTGTTTATGCAATGTATTTGCATAAACAATTTTAAATAAATTGTCATGTTGCACAAATAGCTACAAAATAATAAATAACTAAGTGACAGTTTGCATAAACAACCCTAGATTTTATTATCCTATTCGGATCAGAACCCGGCTTTCGTAAGGGACGATAGTTTCAGAATCCACTATCAAATATAGCTCGGGTAATTTCCATCATTTCCAAGGGGCTTAATTTACCCTTTAACCCCATACCCTCTTTAAGTTTTTAACTAGATCGCATACTAACATTTTAAAACGTCCTAAAAGTTTACTAACGTCCCACTTAATGTCTCGAAGGCCATTGAGACTACTAATTGAAATATAAAATATCTTGACTCTCCTAAGTGTGTTAAGTGCCCCAATCTAGACTCTTCTAGTCGTTGCAAATAATGAACGGTCATGTTAATCACACAAAAACAAGTAATGACAATATAAACTTCAAACAAGAGTGGGCCTCCAAGTTAACAAATTGTAATGAAGGTTCAGAAGCTCACATGCTACTGTTAAGTCTTCAGCATATTTAATTTGCACAAATAAACCAACTCCTGGCATGGATTGTGAAATTAGCCATTTTAAGAGAATGAAATGAACTATTATGTTCTCAGAATTCTAGATTGCAACAATAGACTGAAATTAAAATACAATTTTAATTTTAACCACTTTCAAGAGAACGAGACGTACTGCGATAATAATTTGCAGAAATGATCCTATTTTCAAATACTCTAGCAATTTTAGCCTATTTTCTGATATAGTCTAATTCTAGCACCTTCAAATTGCACAAATAGTCTAAATAAATATTGAACTTTCAGTTTAAAACATTCTCAACACTGCTGCAATTTTCCAGAAAATTATTTTGCACAAATAAGCCAATTTTCAGCGTTTATTACAATTTTAGCCCTTTTATCTAATATTCAGCAAAGAAGACTCTATTGTAATCTGATTAGGAAGCCTGTCATAATATTTTAGATCTCGCTACACATAATCTGACCATCATTTTCAAGTTCAACCTTGCGTAAACAGTCACGTTTTACAATTAACACTCAAAAATAAAAGAAGTGGGATTAGAAATTGCCCCTTTAAGCCAATTTAAACTGCATATACTTAGCAACTTAAGTCTGCACCTGCCTTAATGATTCTAATTGCACCTTTGGATGCTTATATACAATCAATGACTAGTCCTAACTAATACACATACTTTTAAAGAAGAAACACCATACGATTACAAGATACAAAATAAGAAGAGATGAAGGGCGTGCCCTGTTTGCACTATTCTTGAACTGTTTCAGTTCTCTTAAGCCCTGTGCAAAATCAGTAAGTGGTATAGCCCTTCACTGGACTATCCAATCCTCAAACTAACCTGCAAAAAAGAGTTAGTAGATGGCCAAGGATGCCAGACGAGCAGCTAACACACACACAATCATACAGGGATTCCAATTCAATCTTAGGAATATAGAATCATTTACTCAAGGCTAGAATATCACAAGCATATACAGAGTATAATTAACATACTTCAAGAACATCCATTGAACTCATAACGAATACCTCAATAATGGCTTAAGCAGGCAGCAAATAAAAGAGACAGGACCAGATCCATGAGCATTTGCACAGTGGATTAGAGAGCAGATTCTAGAGGCAGATTCAGAGGTGTATCAGTGTGCATATCAGCTTGTCCAATATTTCAGTGTATAGAGAGAAACCGAAGGTTAGGAGAAGCTAGAAGGTCTGTGTGTGTTCTGTATTCCCTGTCTAAGTGTAGATAGTGTGAAGTGTGTCCAGACTCTGTGTTTGCGAGAGGTGTAGAGAGTGTCTGTAGCTTAGAGATATAGAAGGTTGTATATCCAGTCCCCTATCAGTGTGTGAGAGTGCTGATATTTATAGTGTCAAAACAGGGCTGATTGCATACTTGTCAATCAAGAGATTTTGAAAATTGTCCAACCAATTCTAGGAGGAAAGCCAAAATTCAGTTTCTTCAACAGAATGCTAAACAGGGAAAACTAATAACAACTAAATCCAAATGAATCCGAACAGATCGCATATTGCCTATTTGGACTTCTAGAGCATTCAACTCATCAATCTAGCCTAAGAATAGAAATGTATATATTCGGCTAGTCATGTATATGTCCTTCAAAAAAGCAGCAAAATCCAATTAAATAGGCATATCATGCTTTTTATGTTTACGGACCGAAAATATAACTAAGTTAAATGAGAATTGTGAATCTAGACATGTAATACACACGAGTTAACCAATATTAACGGAGGATTATCACACAGAATTAAAAAGGAAAGAAATTATCTTGTTTCATTGCATCTGGGTCGGGTCATGGATGAACCGGGTCGGGTCATCTCAAATCTGCCCGTTTTCCCTTGATTTGCGATGATTCTTGCCATTTCTGATCAGGATTCGTAGTGATTCGTACCCAATTTTCTTGTTCCTATTACGGATTCCACGAGGTAAAAGAGAGAGAGAGATGATGATTCACCCCCGTGGAATCATAGATAGGAAAGAGGAGAGGGTCACGGCAAGATTAGTGGTGTTAACGGCGGAGTTTCGGCGGATTTAATGGCGGAGGCGCGATGGAATCACGGCTGAATCTGGACGGTCTTAGGGGAAATGGGGGAGAGAGGATAAGGGATCGACAGCTGATATAAGGGAAAGGGAAATGGGGAAACGATTTTAAGATTTTAGGGAGAGGGGTGTGTGTGTAATATTAAAATGTAGGATTTGTTCTGAGCCGTTGGATTAGATGGATGGAGGGCTCAGATTTGGCCACGTAGGCACGCGTGTATATATGTGTAAGTAGTATATCTGAGGTGTAAAGAGAATGGGGGCATTGAGGGGTTGTACTTCGTGCAGGAGTGAGTTGTACGCGTGCTTTGGAGAGTAGTACTATGCTTATGATGAGTTGTACGCAGGCTAGGAGTGTATTTAGTGAGGTGTAAGCTTAGGTGGAGCTTAGGTGGTGTACACGTGGGTAAAATATGATGACGGGGACTGAATATAACAGAAATAGAATTGTAAAATAGCAAAATGGCTAGTATTTAATTAAAATACTTATAAATACAAATAATTTGTATAAAAATAAGAAATTTTATAAATAATTATAAATAAATATATTTAATTATAAATAAATATAGATGATCACCAATAATACTAATTAGATATAAATAGCCGCAAATAATTATTAAAATGATGTCGCAATGCATTAAATTGCACAAATAGCATACGCATTTTAGAAAATAGCCTAAATAAATGAAATTACACAATTATAATCATAATTAAATAAATATTATATAAATAGGGGATTAATAATGGTATTACACACGTAAATGCACGCTATCTAATGCAATTTTGTTTGAAAAATTACTATTACCGATTTTAACTAAATATAGCCAAATTGCGAAAAATGGAGGGACAAAATTGGGTGTCAACAGTGAGGCATGGGCATCCTGGGGTAAGGTACCCTTCCCCGTAAAGCTGTCCATGTTTGATGATTTTAAGGTAATAACTATATTTTATTTTTTACTAATTTAGTTAAGTGTCACTTTTTTAAAAATCTAATATTTTTAATTATTTCAGACAAAGTGTAAGTGGCATCATGCCTTTCATAGCATTGTCCGAAGTAATTTCCTCGGAAAATGCGCAGATAGAGTCAAAGGTAGCCTGTATGATTGTTGGGATAAAGGAAAGAAGCCTGATTGGATATACCAATACGTTTGGTTAAAATATCTGCAATACTGGGATAGTGATGAATTAACAAGAAGAGCGCTCAAGGAAAGGCATCGCGAGCTTCCGAAAAGGGTGGATCGCTGCACACCGGGAGTTTGGTTAGTGCAGCGACTCAGCGGATGATAATGGTAACTTATTAATTATTATATGTATTTTTTTATGTAACTCGCATTAATTTTCTATCTAACTTGTCATCTTTAATTTTGTAGGAAAAGGAAGAAGGGCGGCCAGTACGTGTGCCTGAAATCTTTAAGAAGAGGCATATATACAGAAACAAAAAAGGAGAAGAAGTGTGGGTCGAGGACCGCGCTAGAGAGGTATATGTAAGTTATTAAATTCAAACTTTTAAAGTTATTAAATCCGTCAATATTTGTAAATCTAATTCTTGTTATTAACTTTTTTTGCTACAGCGGCTTATGAAGAAAGGATGGCAAGTCAAGCATCCAAGTGTGGTAGCAGTACCCCAACTCCAATGATACTAGAGGAGGAAACTGTACTATGGTTTGAGGTGAATGGCAGGGTAAAGAATAGAAATGCATACGGCCTTGGATCGCAGTATGCCTCGGATCGTCTAAATCCAAGTTTGTTTGGCACTTACATTCCTGCTAGTTCAATTAATCCATCGGTGGAAGTCTCGTTGCACAATGAAATCGAAGAGCTTAAGAGAAAGAGTGAAGAAGATCGTTTGCGTAACGAGGAAAATATGAGAGTCATGCGGGAAATGATGCAGAACTTTGTGTGTGGTAATTCAGACAAGGGGAAGAAAAAGGGAAAGGGCAAGAGCAATAGCAAGATCAGGGGGAAAGGCAAGAGCAGACGTCAATACAACTCGTCGTCTGAGTCTAGTTCCGAGTCTAGTTATGAGGCAACAGAGTAGTAATAATGCATTGTTGATGTTTTAGACATGTGTTAGACTTGTGGTTGGTTTTTGTTAAATTATTTGATTATTAGACTTGTTGTTGTTAAGTTGTTTAACTTGTTTGAATCGTTATGAAGTGTTGATGTTATGTAAATAGTTAAAGTATTAGTTTAAATGCAATAAGCCTTGTTTAGAAAAATATTAAGGCTTGTAGAAGCCTATTGTTTACTGGGTGCTGGATTTTACTGTTTTTACATGTGGTGGAGCTCTAATTACAGCTTTTATATTGCAGGTTTTACCCAGATTTCCGACCGAATCGGTTTGAAATCTGGGTATTTTTTTGCCCAGAAATTACAATGTCCGATCGACGCAGTCGGAACATTGAAGAAATTTTTTCCCAGATAATACAATCTCTGACCGAATCGGTCGGCTAGCTCAAGAAAAAATTTTCCAGAAAATCTCCTGTGCGACCGTTGTCCGACCGAAGAGTGGTCGAAATGTCGGACCGAGTCGGTCGGACGCCTTTGTGCGACCAGCCATTATCCGACCGCTGTGTTTGGTCGGATATCAGTCGGTTAGCCGACCGTTGTCCGACCATATTGGCGGTCGAAAAATACCTTTTTTCTAGTAGTGTGTTTACAGAGTTGACTAGACTTTTGGTTTCAAATTAAAAGGAAAGATCTAATTAAGCTACATATTCAGCAGAGAAATGTACACGAACAAGTATACAAGTAAAATAATTCTAAGCTACATATTCAAATATAATTCTACGTGTTGGTACAAGAGTAAAAGAAGTTCAAATATAATTCTGTGTTGGTGCAAGTGATATATTTGAGGCTAAAGATAATAATGGACTCCTGTATACGAGCCGGCAGATAAGTTAACACAAAAGGCATATATAAGAAAAATCGCAAACGTTGAGATATCTTTGAATTATTTCATTCCCTATATTCAGACATATACAAGTTTTAAGTTGTTATGTTGTACGATATGTTTGGAATGCATTTGAAGAATTCTGAGAATTGCCAGACTTATTTGTTTAGGCCATCCTAAGCTCAGTACAGGCCTCAACTGTTAACAGACTCTACATAAAAGCCACACACTTCCCGCCATAATACATGCATGAATTAATGCATTGCAAACTTCGAGGCTTAGGCATGCAAAAGATATCTATACTAAGATTGAGTTATATAGGAGTATGTAATATATGACAATAAAAAAATATTTTTTTTATAATTATGTCATTTATAAAGTAATTATAAATGTATTGTTTATATAATCAGACATCTGTGTCATCTATAATAACACTTTATGGCAACTAAGTTTTCTTTAATATTGATTTTCATGTTATGTTGTATTATATATGTTCTCTATAATAATTAACAACACCTTACTATAATAATAAGTGATGTTCTCATCATAAAGCTGAGTCTGACGTAAAAGATTTAATTGATAAACAAGTCAAAGTAGTGATTGACATATTATACATAACAGATACTCCTAATTAAACTGAATCATAGTGTAACCGTCATGTGATATAATTCAAATGTTATATTGTATACAGATCTAGTAATAGGTTGTGCTAGAGTTTAATGGATGGAGATTGGAGAGATATAGGATGGATGAATTTTGAACAGTTGATTTTTCTGTTAATCTATTTTTGGTATGATTTTATTATGATATCGGCCTTATATCCAAACTCCCCCCCCCCCACCCCCCCGCTCAACCAAACATAAAATCGGATGGAAGGGCTTAGTAAATCTCTCTTTTCAACTGTCCAAATGAAAATCTTATGAAAAACGTGACCTTAACTTAGACAGATTTAGTGTAATAATACATTGATACCCAAGAAAATCAAGTAGTTAATTATAATGGAAAATTTATATGGCGAGAGATGGCATTTAACTACCTATAAACGGTAAAAATGATTTATCAGATAAGGTAATTAGTCTTTTTAAGGTAGGAAAGGAGACCATTTAGAATTAGAGAACTAATAATTTTCAAGGTAATTTGTCTATGACGGATTCGAACTCACACATCATGATACATTAAAGCCATGCACTTCCCGCCATAATACATGCATGAATTAATGCATTGCAAGCTTCGAATTCGAGCTTAGGTATGTAAATTATCTATACTAAGTTTGAGTGATATGTAGTAAAAAAATATTTTTTACAATAAATATGTCATTTACATGGTAATTACTATGGTGCTGTTTATACAATTAGGCTCTCTATAACAATTATTATCTATAGCAACGCTTTACCATTAACAATTGAGTTTTTTTCAAAATTAATTTTCATGTTATGTTATGTTATATGTTCTTTATAATAATTAACAATACCTTGCTATATTAATAAGTATAATGTCTCCGGCAAGTGATCTCATTATAGAGCTGACTCTGACGTTAAAGAATTACTATTAGATAATCTAGTCAAAATAGTGACTAACATATTATACATAGCAGATACTCCTATTTGAACTGCACATGAATAGTTTAACTGTCGAATCCTATATATTATATACAGATCGAGTAATAGGATTGTGCTAGAGTTTAATGTATGGAGATTGGAGAGTTTCGTAAATGGTAAGAACCAGAGAGAAAGAGATCAAGAATGAGAACAAAAATGGCAAAGTATCTTTTTATTTTTAAATGGAAAGCTATACGATGGATGAATCTTGAACGGTTGAGTTTTCTGTTAATCTATTGTTGGTATGCTTTTATTATTATATCCAATAATATCCCAATCAATTAACCCCCCACCCCCCCCCCCCCCCCAAAAAAAAAAAAAAAACCAAACATAAAATAATATTTTTATTTCCTCTCGCTCTCTTTATTAATTTAATTAACTAAAGTAAACTTGTTTATAAGTTGAGACGCTAGGTGTCAATAGGTTATGTAAGTGTTAAAGGGAAGGGCTTTCTAATCTCTCTTTTCAACTGTCAAAACGAAAATCTTATAAAAGAACGTGGGCTTAACTTAGACAGATTTAGTGTAATAATACATTGATTCCCAATAAATCAAGTAGTTATAACGGCAAATTTATATGGCAAGAGATGGCATTTAACTACCAATAAACGGTAAAATTGATTTAATAAATATCCAATTGCAATCAAGCAGAAGGTAGATTAATTCTGCATTTGCTTCGGCCCTTATTAATTAGATGCTCCCTGTGGCTACTTAAAGGTAAATTAGTCTTTTTATGGTAAGAAAGGAGACCATTTGGAATTAGAGAACTAAAATATTTCAAGGTAATTAGGCCAATTATAGTGTATTATTCAAGGTCATATGGTAGTGAACATTGTTACATGACATATTCCTCATCGTGCCATGCAGGGTAGATTCAATGTTTAAATTTAATGTGTTTAGCCTTTATAATTTTTAGCATTAAATTTGTCGCACTTCGAAATATAATTTGCATACATTTTATATTATTTTTCACAGATATATTCGTGTTTATCGTTAAAAATATTAAATTTGGCTGAACCATTGCTAACAAGCTACATTGCCATGGCATGCATTACAACTCTTCCTAAGATCATATCCAATCGAAAAAAGTTGTTTGGTCAAGGTATAAAAGTGACTTATAATTTTGCTCGAAAAATAAACTATGTGAATGAAAATAAGGAAATGATATTTTAAATGAACATGTGCCCAAAGGCCAAAGATACAAACAATTAAATTCCAAAATTTCTTTTCGGCACAAATCATTTTGGTATATATGTATGCTTCAACTATAAAATCTAACTATTTATTCTCTCTCAGTTTGCTCTTCTTAGAAAAGGAAATATTAGATTTAACACTTACAAGGCAAGAAGGGATTCTGTGGAAGTAAATGAGTCTTGAAAATCTCCTCTTTTCAATTTATTTTATTTTGGACACATGAGATAAAAGGATTAAGCAATCACAAAATTTTGAACATATAGTACCCAGATTCCTTTCAAAACGTTTCCACATCTAAACAATTTTCCATTCATACGAAAAATTAACATAATTATGTCAATCAACATCAATTATAAATTCCAAGAGTCTTTTCATAATAAGTCACCCTTAATCAACAACTAAAGCCTTAGAGCCAGAGAATAACCAAAGTGTGAAGAAAAAAATGAGTTTGTCAATTGTTTCAATGGAGAACCAAAAACCAATTCATGTTTTGATGTTTCCTTGGTTAGGACATGGACACATCTCTCCATTTCTCGAGTTAGCCAAAAAACTTATCACCAAAAACTTCATTATTTCTTTGTGTTCAACTTCCGCAAATTTCACTTCCATCAAACAAAAACTCATCAATGAAAACCTTATTGGAAAAGTTCATCTTGTTGAACTTAAACTTCCATCTCTTCCAAATCTTCCTTCTCATTATCATACTACTAATGGACTTCCACCCCATCTCATGGTTACTTTAAAGGAGGCATTCGAAATGTCTCGTCCCATGTTCAAAAGAATCCTTAATACCATTAAACCTGATTTGCTTCTTTATGATTTGCTTCAACCATGGGCACCAAAGTTAGCTGCACAAATTAATATTCCAGCAGTGGTATTTGTAACAAGTAGTGCAACAATGTTTTCCCACATGTTTCACACGTTCAGGTACCCTAAAATGGATTTTCCTTTTCCTTCAATTTATTATCATGACTATGAGTATACACGCATGTTGGAAAATCAAGAATTGGAGCCAATTGAACAACAACAAAAAGATAAAAGTAGTGTTAAGTCTTGCTTTAGAAGATCCTCCAACATTGTTTTGATCAAAGGCTTTAAGGAAATCGATAGTAAATATAGTGACTATTTGTCTACTTTAACCAAGAAAAAAATTATTCATGTTGGTCCACTTGTTCAAGAACCTTCAAGTGAAGATGAAAACTCACAAATCTTAACTTGGTTGAATCAAAAAGAAAAAGGTTCAACTGTTTTTGTTTCATTTGGAAGTGAGTATTTTCTTAGTCGAGAGGATAGGGAAGAGATTGCTCATGGGCTAGAGCAAAGTCATGTTAATTTTATATGGGTTGTGAGGTTTCCAAAAGGTGGAAAGCTCAAACTTGAACAAGCAATACCAGCAGGGTTTTTCAAGAAAGTAGGTGAAAGAGGCATGATAGTTGAAAATTGGGCACCGCAAGCTAAGATATTGCAAAATCCTAATATTGGCGGATTTGTGAGCCATTGTGGATGGAATTCTGTAATGGAAAGTATGAAATTTGGTGTACCAATTATTGCTATGCCTATGCATCTTGATCAACCAGTGAATGCTAGGCTTGTGGAAGAAGTAGGTGTTGGTTTGGAAGTTATTAGAGATAATCATGGTAGACTTGATAGAGAAAAAATAGCACACCTTATTAATAAGGTTGTTCTTGATGAAAGTGGAGAATCCATAAGGGCAAAAGCAAAGAAGATGAATGAAACATTAAGAGTCAAAGGTGATGAAGAGATTGATATTGTTGTTCAAGAATTGGTGGAACTTTGCAGAAAATCAAATGTGGTGGTCTAGCTTCTACATCATCATGGCTTTTGATGATTTGTGTTTTTTCTTTCCTATCTAAGTTTTTTCTCTTTTAAGTCTCAGTTTTTTTTCTCTTTTAAGATTTAGTAGGATGCTTTACAAACTCGTCTTGATGTTTTCTATTAGCTAGACAAATTAACCATTAATTGTAAATGATTGATTTGTGACTAGCAAAAGTTGATAATGTCAAACTTTGAATGGATTAGATTATAAATTAGTAACTTTTAATGTTCGTTCCATTTTAGCAGAGCTGCAGAGGATAAATATTGAAGTTATGCAATATGTTTTGTTATGCAACTTAGCATTTACATTCAACAGTGTTTGTTTGAGCATAATTTGGAAAAAGACTACTTTCTCTGTGGCTAATTTTTTTTCTTCAATTCCATCCGACAATGCCAATGTTTAATTACCTCTATTAAGAAGTTGTCTTTACATAGTCAATGTACAATATCTAATAATATAGTAATATTTTTTACACTATCAATAAATATATATATTTCAACAGATGTAAGAACTCTCACCTAAGCTAACAATAATTAGTCAAAAATGATTATTAAGTCCCGTCAATTATTCTGACTTAAAATTCAAAGAAAACCCGCATAGAGAGGTTCCAAGAATTTGAACAAAAGAGTTATGGATTGTTTCTTTTATTAGAGGATGTTAGAATTTAAAATCTTTCTACTCCTAAAATAACGACCACTTCCAAACTAGAAAAAAGATACATTGTCAATAAATGTGATGTGTGTCACAAATAGTAAAACATTTGAAACTGAGACTTCATAATGATAGAGCAATCAGATTAATAAATGCATAAAAGGTATTGCATTATTTGGACATTTATTGACAGAAAATTTCTTTTTTGATAAATTTGGTAAAAAGTTGCGCGGAAGGAAAAAGGAATTTGCATTGATTGTAGTCAAATCCTTTCGATTTTCCGTTAAAGAAATAAAGGTAAAGAGAATATTCTTATGTAACGTTTCATTTAAAAGCAAATCAAATCACAATCTTTAGAATAAGAAATCAGAAATATTTACAAATTCTGATTTCGTTGCATGATAACGGTTTCATGCGTAAAAAATTCGCGTACGGCCTGTTTGGCGCGCGCTAATTGATTTGTAGTCGTTAAAAATAAATTTAAAGTCCCAGTATTTATACTGGGAAGCTTCAGTAAACTAACCCCAGTTTTGTTCAAAGCCCCAGTATTTATACTGGGAAGCTTCAGTAAACTAACCCCAATATAAAATACTGGGGCTTTGAACAAGTTCCCATTATTTTGTTATGGGACTTTGTATAAAGCTTCAGTCCCATAACAAAATACTGGGGTTTTAAACAAAACTTGTTCAAAGCCCCAGCATTTTGTTATGGGACTGAAGCTTTATACATAAAGTCTAACAAAATAGTGGGATTTATCCCTTTGATGGGATCTTTGTTATGGGATAAAAGGTCTCATTATTTTGTTATGTGACTTTGTATAAGGGGAATTTACACTCCATGCCCACAAAAATAAATTATTTACGTGTTTGTGCCCAAAAAAAAATTAGTTTACATGGAATACCCATGCACCTCATTTTATCTACAAAAATGCCCATCTAGCATTTTTTATTTACACTATGTGCCCACCCTCCCAATTTTAACTGTATACCATTGCATTATATTGTATATCTTTTTAGTATACCAAATTAAGTATACTTCTTTTATGGATTTGAGAGTATAGTGTAACAAGTATACCATGGGAGTATACTGTATACTAGATAGGTATACAGAAGGATTTGACAGTATAGTGTAGCAAGTATACCATGGGAGTATACTGTATACTAGATAGGTATACAGAAGGATGGGTATACAGTGTAAATAAGTTTGTGGGTAAAAATATAATGGGTATGGAGATGTAAATAAGTAGGGTTTGATGGGCATTTTTGTAAATCCCCCACAAAAGCTTCAGTCCCATAACAAACTACTTGGGCTTTAAATAAGTTTTGTTCAAAGCCCCATTATTTTGTTATGGGACTAGTCTGTGGTATTTTTTCAACGCCAATGGAGCGTAAGTGTGCGCGCGAATTTTTGACTATTTCTCAATTAATTTTGAAACGCTGGATAAAAATCTTTAAGTGCGTCCAAAAATGGCTACGCATCAAAATTTTCCGTTTCATGCAGTAAAAACATAATCTGGCCCTATCAGCATTTTTCATCATCTTTTGCGGGCGGAAGTGCAGAAATAGCCTATTTTGGGATTGCTATTTAGATTTTAGCAAATCTCTTAAAATTATTTAATTTCTAGTCATTGGCGTGAACTTCAATTCTTTGATTCGTAATTTAAGACCTTCAGGGTTGAAGTTAAGTACTGATGATCTGAAATTCGACTTCAAATCTGAAGGTCTAAAGTTGAAACGCTGGATAAAAATCTTTAAGTGCGTCCAAAAATGGCTACGCATCAAAATTTTCCGTTTCATAGCAACTTCAAACCTGGGCATAGCCAGTGGCGAAAGCAGGACTTTTTGCAAGTAGTATCACTTCAAAAAAAAATTTGAAGGTCGAGGGTTCAATCCCTACTTTAAATGATAAACGTTCGAAAATTTTGGTAAAAAAAGCTAATTGTGCTACAAGCGGGAATCAAACTCTCACAGTTCTAGACTTTCTAAAGGTGTTTAACCACTAGACCGGTGAGCCATGGTGTTTCAAGCAATGTCACTTTATTTATTTGTACTAAATATTATGATTTTTTTTACATATTTACATACATATACATAGTAAAAAAAATTGACGAAACGGTGTCCCGTGACACCCCTTGGCATAGGGTGCCTACGCCCCTGGGCATAGCAACTTCAAACCTAGGCTTAATATTTGAAGTTAGGCATATGCAGTTTCTAACTTTAAACCAAAGTTAGAGCATATAGAACAAAGACCCGAAATAGGTTGTTTTTGTGAAAAAAATTTAATGGCTAAAACCTAAATGGGGATGGCAAAACTGGATGCTGAACTAAATTTTTACAACAACAACAACAACAAAAAACCCAATATATTCTCACAAGTGTGTTTAACCTAGATCCGATTTTAGGCCAATTAACAATTAAATTTATATTTGCAGAGTCACGATCAATGGTTTAGATTAAGAGTTTAGCCGATTTAAATACAGGATTGCATTAATTACAAGATTATGAATATATATGCACGATTTTCGATGGAGATGTAATGATAATTAACGATGATATGAAAGTAATACGAAATAATTGAAGATAAATAAGATTAAAGCGCGAATTAAATAGGTAGAAGGAACCGTATTAGATCGCTTGATCTCGGTGAGGATCCCTTGATATTAATTACGCTTGAAGGCTTGAGAACGAAATATGCAGTAATGTAAATGATGAACAGTAGTGAGCGAGAGCAAAGAGAGTACTTTATTGATATTGTAGATAGAGAAGAGAATGTCTGTTACAATGATTCGAAAACAAACGCTATATAGATATTGCTAGGCAGCCGTTGGGTATGTAACCGCTGGGTAGCCGTTGCCTTTGTAACCATTCATTGAGCAGTTGCATTTGAACAGGTAACTGTTCATTCAAATCGCATCGATTTGGAGAGGCGTCACGTAACTGCCTTGGGCTTGCTCGTGGTAACCGTCTAGCCAGTCATCTGTCCGTTAGATGTCTGTCCGGGGAAACCTCTGCCCGTACCACGTGGCAGACACATGTCCCGTGCCACGTGGCAGACACGTGTCACTCTTTTTAAGTGACGATGGTTTTTATCCAATACAAAGTGAGGTCTGGAGATGATGAGATGTATACAGACCTTACCCCTACCTCGAATTTGAGGCAGAAAGACTGTTTCCGAAAAACCTTCGGTACAAGAAAAAAAAATAATTTGACAACATGTTAGGAAAGAAAACGAAAATGAAAGAAAAGGATAACGTAATAAAGTACGAAGATAGAAACATCATAAAAAAAGCATTGACATAAAAAATGACAATACTAATAATACTATAGAAAAAAATAACCACGGAAGCATAACAATAATACCAACAGATAAGGATCTCTACCACCCTACTCTGGGAACACGCAACTACGTACTAACCATCTACCATAGTCCTCGACCTCCATGCTCACCTGTTTACGGTCAAGTCCTCGGTAATCTAGAGTTGCGCCATGTCTTGCCTAATTACCTCGCCCTAATTCTTCTTCGGTCTACCCCTACCTCTCTGTAGAGCCAACACTATCAACCTCTCGTACCTCATCACTGTGGCATCTGTACCCATCCTCTTCACATGCTCAAAACCACCTCAGCCTCGCTTCCCCCATCTTGTCCACCACTGAAGCTTCTCTCACTTTCTCCTGTATAACTTTGTTCTGAATCTTATCCTTCCTAGTATGCCCACACATCCATCTAAGCATTTTCATTTCGACCACTTACATCTTCTGGACGTGAGTGTTCTTAATAGGCCATTGCTCAACTTCTTACAACAAAGCCGGTCTAACCACCACTCTATAGAACTTACCTAAAGTCTAAGTGACACTTTCGTATAGCACATCACACCAGAAGTGAGCCTTCATTTCATCCAACCCGCTCCTATACGTGAGTGACATCATCGTCAATCTCCACATTCCCTTAGAGTACCGACCCAAGATACTTGAACCTTTCTTTCTTGGGGATAACTTGTGCATCAAGTGTCACCTCCACATCTGTCTCATTTGGTGCAACATTAAATTTGCACTCCATGTAATTCGTCTTTGTCCTTCTCAGCTTGAAGCCTTTAGACTCCTGAGTCTGTCTCCAAACCTCCAGTTTATCATTCACCCATCCACTTGTCTCATCAACTAGAACTATGTCATCTGCAAATAACATACACCATGGATCCTCCCCTTAAATATGCCGAATTAACTCATCCTTAACCAGAGCAAATAAAAATGGCTTAAGCACTAACTCCTGTTGCAGTCCATCTCTATTGGGAAGCGATCCTACGGGACTAAATTTTTACTCTTTAGAGCTTTGTTTGAGAGCTTTTCTTGCTTCTAACAGTGTTGCACGTTTTGACTAGCAAAGTGCACAAAAATTCACTTTTGAATGCGTTCTTATAATTTAAGCTACTTATGGGCGCAATTTTACATAGGCTAGCTATTTTACCTATCTTCAAATTATTGAGATTGAAGTTCAAACTAAGTAAAGCTAACTACATCCTTTTTGTCTGAAGTTAAAATATGCTATTTTTCTTCTTTCTTCTTCTTCTTCTTCTTCTTCTTCTTCTTCTTCTCCTTTTTTTTTTTTTTTTCATTTTTTGCTGAACTTTAAACAAAAAAGTTTGAATTTGGTAGCCGTTTGGCCATAAATTTAAACAATTGTTTTGAAAAAGAGTTCTTGAAGTTGATTTGAAAAATTTGTATTTGGAACTTGAAGTTGTACTTGGACATACATTTTACTTGGAAAAAAATAAAAATTTTGTAAGTAGGGAAAATCTTTTTTCAAAAAAAAAACTTGAAAAAGTAATAAAAATCACTTTTTCAATAAATATCCAAAAACTCTCTACTTTTTATGTACAAATGCATTTTTTGAAATATATTTTTTTTAAAGCTGGGTCCAACTTTACATTTTAGTTTATATTTAGTTCATTCTTCAACCAAAAAGTTTAAGTTGAAAGAGCTTCTCACCATGGATACTCAACTTCTCCCTAATGGTTTGAAAATGGATGGATAAAGTAGCAAATACTTTTTAAAAAGTGATTAAAGAGCAAATAATATGGATAAAACTGGCTGCTAGTTAAATTTTTCACATTTGATTTCCGAAGAATTTGCATCTAGTAGACACTTCTAGCATTGGTCCTCATAAGAAAAATCTTTATTATTTAGCCCCAATCGGCGATTGCTAGGTAATTTGCCAATACCCCGTCAAAATTTAGTTCAAAAGTTCATGGCGATTGTCAAGACCCACCAGGTATTATTGTAGTGAAATCTGGCGATTGGGACCAAAAAATATAAGAGCTTTCTTATGGAACAAAAATATGAGTGTGTCGCTAAAGTGTCAGATTTCTATAGAATTCCCTTTATTATGATGTATTTAATTGTATGATTTACTTTTATGGCAAAATCAGTAAAAAATAAATATACATAAAATAAGAAAAATCTTGCAAGGTCACTTCTATTTAAAGGGTAAATGAGCATTTAGCTCATAATGATGCAGAGATGAAAGCAACTTGAGATGAAGACAAACCTTAGCTTCCTTCCCATCACTCAAATTCAAGTAAATTGGCAAATTGAAACTCTTGGAGGCAATTATACAAAAGAGTGATAGACTCACTAATTTACAAACATATAAAAATACACCCATATAAAAAAAAAATACACTAATTTCTTTTGTCTTTCTACATATCTTAACCAATAATCAAAGACTTTCTACTCCTACTTAAGGTTCTACATATCTTAACCAATAATCAAAGACTTTCCACTACTAGTTAAGGTTGTGAGGCGATAAGAATCTTCCAATCTCAATAAAAAATCTTGAATTTGAACTATAAAAATAAAATCGTTGTATGTGACAATGAAATGCGCTTTACCTCAAGGTGGTACTCCTTGCCGCAAATTTAAATTAGTGGAACATCAAAGCATAACAACGACAAATTCAAATTAGTAGGACATTAAAACGGATAACGAACACCGTGTAAAAAACCAAAACAAATACTCAAAAACTGTCCATTTCTTTAGCTAATTAATCTTGAGACATAAAAAAACTCCCATTTGCCACATCCAAAAACTTTCAGTTCAACCAAGCATTCCACTATACAGTTTCCTTTTTCCCATGGCTACTGCAATTTCTTTATCATTTTCATTATTAGACCCTCAATCAAATTACACACACCATCACCATTTTCACCAAAATACAAGCTTTAATTCACATAAAGTTTCAATCTTTACACAAAAACACACAATCCCTTTTAATATCTCATCAAAAAAATCACACTTTTCCAATCCAATTATCCCACTTTCAACTTCACAACTTCAAACAGGCAGATTTTTAACAAACCAAGAACTTGAAAAGCTTGAATTTTTAGACAAGTATAAGTATTTTCAAGAACTGGGATCTGGTTTCTTGTTTGTTAGAATTATGAGGGAAGAAGAAATGGATGTTACAGTATGGTTATTAGCTGAGTCTTTTGCTGAATCAATGTTAATGCCTAAAGGGTATGTGAAATTCTTGGCATATTTAGTGAAGCAATATATGATTGAAAGAAGAGCTTTGATGCCATATACTGCAACACTTATTGGATTTTATAAAGAAAAGAATGGTGAAAATGATGATGGTGATGATGATTTGATGTTGGCTGGTACTGTTGAAGTGTGTTTTGATAAAAGGGGTGCTAATGCTAATCCTCCTACACCTACTCCACCTAAGGATTCTCCATATATTTGTAATATGACTGTTGATAAGCTGCTTAGGAGGTATTGTTTTGTAGTTGTTTGTTTTTTAGTATACTTTGTTTGTTCCAATTTTTGTGACGTAGTTTGACTCGATAACGTTAAAGAAAGAGTTTTGAAACTTTTGGTGTTAAGCTGCTTTGGAGGTATTGTTAATAAGTGTTTGTTTTTTAGTATACTCCATCTGTTCTAATTTATGTGACGTAGTCTGACTTGGCACGACGTTAAAGAAAGAGTTTTGAAACTTTTGGTGTTAAACATGGTGTAACGTTTGTGTATCGATAAGACTTTTGAAATTTTGTAGTCTTGAACATGCCATAAAAGTTTGTCATTAAGGGGAAAGTTGAAGTTAAACTTTTTTCAAATATAGAAATGTGGCGTCCGTTTTGAACTAACTAATAAGGAAATAGTGTCACGTAAATTGGAAAGGAGGAATACTTATTTTCATGTGTTAATTGTCAATTGATATTAGGTAAAGTAAACCTCATTAATGCTCCAGTTTTCTTTTCCAATCGTCATGCTGACGATGGATGAAGAAGTTAATTAGTCAAATTGGTTGTAAAAGAAAACAGGTAAGTTATAAGGCAAATGCTGACTCTGGGATACTTATTCAATTAAATATATGGGTGTGTTGTGTTTGTACTTCATCAAAAATGATGTTGTCAGTGTGTATAAGTAGTTCGAGAGATGATCTGGATTTACTAGAGATCATTCCCGGTAACTATATATCTCCATTATGTTATTTCTGTTCCTGATGTTTTTAATCAGTACTTGGTAAATGATTTGTAAATACTTTTGAGGTATTACTAAGTCTGAATATATGGAGGAAATATACTTACATATGAGAAAGTTAATGAATATGACATCATCCTAAATAGAATCACTACAAGGCTGCATCACGTGGGACTAATATCGAGTTTTTGTTTTTTGTTATTGTCATTTCCCAGAAAGGGCATAGGCTGGCATCTGTTGAAAGCAAGCGAGGAACTAATTTCTCAAATGAGTTCTTCTAGAGAGGTTTACTTGCACTGTCGAATGATTGATACTGCTCCACTCAACATGTATAGAAAAGCAGGTTATACCATTGTTCAGACAGACAATATCTTGATCCTGTTGACATTGCAGCGACGGAAGCACTTGATGTGCAAACTTCTTCCGGACTCAAAAATTGCTTTTGAAGTTGATCAAGCTACTTTCTCAGTAGACGCGTGAAGATTGAAAGGCAGACTAGCTTTGAGGTGCATTAATTTCCATTGCTAAACCCTTTTGACCTCTTTATATGGAAAATTGTGTTCTTTTTGTTCTATCTGTAGGTGATATCTTTGTTTGTACATGTACGTAATCAAACTTGATCCAGCCTTTTATTTTTCATTTCATCATCTGAATTGGAGCTGAAACTTAGATTTTAAACTGTAGTATTATACTTGTGATGAACCATTACTTCTTATTCTTTCGTAATCTTAAGGAAAAATGTCTATTTTGAACGCTGGGGTGATAGTTGTCTTTAGCTTTCTACACGTGTACTTATATATTGCAGGGTCTGGTTCACTTTTCCTGGGAATATGTCAAACTTAAGAGAGACCTATTTGTAATAGCAAAATAGCCAAGTGAAAGCTTAGTTTTCATTCTCCGATGTGTGAGGATGAAACATGATGATGCTGTACTTAAGTAAATGACCTAACAGGAAACTTAACTAATCTTCTGATGAAATTCAGTCCATGTGACCAGAAATCCACACCATTGATTCTATATTATTTGTGAAAGAAATGAGTACATAATCAGATCTCTGCATTAATGTGTTTGAGCAGAAGTGGTCTCGCCGGAAAAATAATAAGACATACATAAGAAATACCGTCCTCCTAATCTTTGATATCAGAACTCAGGGATGTCCTTTAAATTATTAAGAAAACTTGTGGTCTTCTGGTTGGATCTGGGTGTCGTTTTATTACTTTGACAGCTTACTACATCCTAGCATCCTAGCATCCTCGTTACTCTTTCCAATGTACATTTGAATCTTTTAGCTGATATTGCGAACTCTGAATTGGAAGGATCACTCAGTGGCAAATACCGAACTAATTTTGCTTCATTCATGTCCATATCAGAAGGTTTCAGATCATTCTGAATGTGTGCATAGTCATACTTAGCCCTTTTGTATTTGTGTGGAGGACCAGTTGAAGTTCTTTAACGCAGTCTACCATTGAGGGCCTTTCACTACTGTCGCTTCGCACACAGCGAGATGCTAGGTTAGCAAACAAGATAATAGACTCCATAGTGTATGAGCTCCTGCTCATCTCTGGGTCAATCACCTTACGCAGCTTCTTCTTATCATTCAAGATATGCCTGACCTGTAGTATCATCAAAGCAGTGGATATAATGTAGTGAAACTAGAACCAATTTTCATGCGTTATACTAGGAATATAAATTTTTGGTCCTTACCTGTAGTACTAAATTCTGATCATTTGGTCCAAGGTCGAGGTCCACAGCTCTGCGTCCGGTCAAAAGCTCCAGCATAACAACGCCAAATGCATAAACATCACTTTGTAAAGTGAGTTTTCCGGTCTGTTTGAAATTATATTAGAAAGGTAAGGTAATGAGGGAAATTCTTTTTCTCATGATCACTCCAATAATTCGATCGCAAGAACAAGGATGAAACATAGTTCTTTCACATGCATTCACATGTTTGATACAGAATCTATGTAAAACTAGTCATAGTTTATTCTAGCAGGGAGGGCTTGGTAATATTATTTGTTTTGTAGTACTGACTTGAAAGAAGTAAAAGAGACGCACCCGTGCATGTCTGTATGCTGTATATGGTAGAAAATAAAATAAGGAAGTTAATCTGAACTGACAATAATATCAGCATCTTTTGAAAAAGTTAACCACTCTTTAGTGGCAAAAGGGGAAAGTAAATGGGGTGCATCTCCAAGTTTGTAGAGCAAGCCAAATAATTACAACATATAGTAATAAACTTGATAGCAATTCATATTCTCCGACGAGAAAGAAAGGATTTCTCGGAGCAACCCCCCAGGTTCCAGACCCAGGAGTCAACTTTCCCATATGAGCATTCGGTACATGCACCCAGCCAGCAAGTAGAGATAGGGAGACAGGGGACAGCTTACTGTTTGTTTGCTTCTTGGATTTGGGGCGAAAATCTGTCTAAGAATGTCTCCACTATAGTAACGTTTTGTTTGGTGGAGGGGGAAAAACTCTAAAGTTGAAAGGTCAACATCAGCTTGTTTAACTGTTGACTGACTAAGAGAAACGTAATTTCCTTCACTTCAAAAGATCATATACAGTTGGAAAATTTGGGGAGGTGGAGCACTCTCGAACCATACAAAATCTGTTGGAAGACAAGTAGAGGAAATAGTCTTCTTTACTTCACTCTAGTTGCTTACCTAAAATGATCAACTACATAGGTACCTAAGTTTAATTATACCTTCTCTTTTCCGTAGTTCATGAATAAGATCATACTTGCATCTCCGAATACATTTAATCTAGTAGTTCATGAATCGAAATAAAAACAATGTATGAATAAAGTTTAATATTTCAACATAATCACTGCCCTTTTGTTAGGATTGAAATGGAACCTGCTTTAAGTAAAGTGCTTCTGATGGATTAAGTCATGATAACGTAAAATTGGCTAATTTTACATGTTATAGGGCAGGGCTGTTAAAGTGTGATTGAAGATGTTTTCTGAACCTGAGAATGTTGTCTACGCTTAAAATCAGAATTGTTTTAATAGAAGGGTCCTTTTGACTCTTAGACTCTGAACTGCAGGGCTTTTTCTTTATGAAATAGAGTGTCAAGGGTATAATGGTCAACTGAACATCTTTTGGAGCTTCATAAGTTTAAGTGAAACAGAAAGAACATAACCATATACTCTTCTTTATGAGCTGAATAATGGATGAAACATTTAGATGACCCTTTTGCATGTCACATAATTCTTAAAGTAAGCAATAGGAATAAGAGCACTGTACACTTTCAAAGGGAAAGCGAACTATTATATGTGATCTTTTGTAGTTCTTTTCCTATTTAGCTTGTTCTCCTATACTCAAATATTCTGATTTCTTTTTAATGTGCATACTGTTTAGCATGGGTATTGTTAGTCAGCAACCCCTGCCTAACGAATTCTGTTTCAGATTTTGCGCGATAACATGTTCGGTATTTCTTTTGCTGTTTCTTAATTCGTCTATCTTCTCGTGTTATGGCTTCTCTTTGTCTTATTTTCTCTGTCTTCTGGAGGGGAGATGTCATAAAACTAGATATCACCCTTTTTCTTTGTAGAAACGGAAAAAAAGAATACTAAAAAACAATATGATGTCCAACTTTAAGAAACCACAAACTTAGGTTTGATATGTAGCAACTCACCTGTGTGTATTCGGGATCAAAATAGCCGAAAGTACCAAGTACCCTAGATGTCACACATGTTTGCTGGCCTTCCGGCATCAACTTTGCAAGACCAAAATCTGATATCTGTGCCCGAATGAGTATTGAAAATCTATAAATCCGATGAAAAACACCCCTCACATCAGAACTTAGAACAAAATTGACATGGATGAAATACTCAATTACCTTTGCTTCATAAGTGGTGTTCAAAAGAATGTTGGTAGATTTGAAGTCCCTATGAATTATGGGAATCCCAACAGCTGAACTTGAATGGAGATATGCAAGTCCTCTTGCTGCTCCAATAGCTACTTTTAGCCTTAAGGGCCAATCCATCTTCATTTCTCCGATCCCTGTAGTTTTGTTCAGACATATGTAAGAATCGAAAATTAAGTCTTTGACTTAACGAAAATTGCAGCTTCTAGACCAACCATTTAAATGATCTTGAAGGTTCCCCTTTTGCATATATTCATAGACTAGAAACCTGTGCTTGCCATCTGCACAATAGCCTATCAGTGATACCAGATTGGGATGGTCTAGTCTGCTCAAAATATCGACTTCCACACGAAATTCACGCTCGCCTTCTGCTGCTTTGAATGGTGGTAAATCCATTTTCTTGACCGCAACAATCTTCCGATCACAAATAAACATTACTGATATTAGTTGATCTCTTTCTCAACTTACTAATGTTACACAATATAAGATATTGGACTGGTCTTGTATATGGGCGTTTTTGGCCCTGTTAGTAATGAAATTTATTAGGGTTTGATCAGGACGGAACTTGGAGCGTTTTTTATCAGGTGTGTGACTGAACTTGCTCTCTACTATATTGAATAAAGGGACGACCGAGGGGGTACTGATTTGAGGGAAGCACAAGGGAAGACACCAGAAGGTTATGTTAAAAGAGATGGCTATGAGACTAGTGCAAACGATATGTAGCAGGGATTCCAGTTTCAAAGGGAGTTCTTGACGATTTGAAGAAAATGTTTGCTAACTTTTGGTGAGAGTGAAACATGAATCTTCAATGTGAAATTATTTCTTCCAATATTTTAACAAAGTGAGAGAATGTTTAGTTTGTCTTACCTCCCCAGACCGCAGGGTGCCCTTATAAACTCGACCGAATCCTCCTTTCCCAAGTAGATTCTCTTCACTGAAAGAATTTGTTGCCTCCTCCATTTCTTTTAGTGTGAATACTGATGATCCATGGCGCCTTTTTGCAGGTGGATTCTGGTCTTCAGTTTTCCAACATTCCACAGGTTTATATATCCCTGAAACAAGCATAGTCCATATACTTTAACATGCAGAAAGTACATACAATATTGCAGGCAATTAACAATAGCATATATGGTAAACATTTCTGGAATATTATGAGGAAGGAATCAAGGTTGAAACATACAAGGATTTAGCTGATCCTCGGACCTGCTCCTCCGTCGCTTGTTCCACGCCGACACCAAACCAAAAGGCATGATAACTCTTCTTTCAATAGATTCAGATGCTAGCTTGTGGGGCTCAATGATGTATTACATTTGATGAAGCAGTCAACATTGAGTATACAAATTTCTAAGTGAGAGAAATTTATGATAAAAAGCAAAGTATACGTGGACACTACAGAATATTTAGGTATTGAAACAGAAAACTAGCTGAAGAGGAGAAAGAAGAAGAACAAGAAAATAGCTATATAAGTATTGGAAGGAGTAAATAGAGTTGTATGAGAATCCTCTGCTGGAGTATGTATAAAGCAAAATGAGAGGTTAGCTTATGACAAATACTTGACACTCTCAGCACTATTGTCATCAACCAACAACCTAGGCTTCTCACTTGAAGGGTAAGAAAAAGCAAGAGAAGCAAAAAAGGTGGTATTAGTTGCTTACCTTTCAAATTAGAAGTAGGGGGTGGGGGTGTTCTTGAAAAGGAAAGAGAAGCTGCTACACACATAATATTCTAATTTTTCTTTATCATTTTATGTACATTGCAAAAGGCTCTTGTTGGGTGGTCATTTTCTTGGATTTTTATTATTCTTTTCCTCTCCAAACTCTTGTTTCACTGTTTCAATGATGTAACACTACAAATTTTGATTGTTCATGAATCCATATTTTAGTTGGCTTGTTAGTATTTTTTCATTCTTATGGTTTACTACTTTAATTAGTTGTTGCTATATTTTTCTAGCCTCCATATCTCTTGTACATGTCTGTTGTTTCTCATATTACCAATTTGTCTCACTATCTAGCAGTCTCTAAACTTTATAAGCTAATTAAAAATGGTCTATAGGAGGAAATTTGTTTAATCCCTTTTAATGAAAAATATTTTCCAACTAAAATGCTTTTTGGTGTTTGGTTGCAGAAAAAGACTTACTTTTCTGGAAAAATATTTTCCCTCAAACCAAATACACCCGCCAACTTTTATTTTTCAAAAGAATGTTGGATGTCTAATATGATACAATTAATCTTTTTCATCATAATATCGAAAAGTTGAATACTCCCATTTTCTTTTTTGAGTTTCCTAAGTCAAAATTTATTGATCAAAAGTGTGGACAATAAGTATGAGAAAAGGAGAATCAACTTGTGCCATCATCATTCCAGAAAGTTGTGGTATAACTGATATCCCATTAGTTTATGGCCAAAAATCCAAATATCATATTTGTTGGTAAATACTCCAGCTGTTTGTTAAAGTGTACCTTAATTAGAGGGCTATTTGGGGCTCTATGAAAGATTTTCTTTTAAGATAAATGCATAACATTCAAGAAACCTTAGAAAAGTTAATCTTCTTGTGTACTAAAAGAGTGGAACATAACTTTTATGCTCTTGCATGTGAGCTAAAAGGCAAGCCAGATCTTAGTAAAAAGGGTGCAAAGTTGATAAATTATGATAACATGATTATACATGATATGAGTAAGGTTTTTTTTTTTTTTTTTTTTTTTTTGACAATTGAAAATAGAACCAAAATTTTATAATTTGTAATAGAGTATTGAACGTATAGTTTCCAAAAATCTGTGGTTGATTATATTTGGCTACATAGTCTTGGAATGCATTTAATCTTGAGCCTGGTTAAAAAATTTCCAATTGGTTTCCTATTTTCATGTAGGAGTTAATTTCTTATTTGAAATATTAGAATTGAATTGACTAAGTTATTTTCTGGAAAATGTTCTCATTCATACCAAAGCAAACCCAACGACAGGCGAAGTCCATAATGTAGTACATCAACAAACAATTACAATGACCATACGTTACCTAACACCCCTATAATCTGTAAACCAAATCACGAACTACGAATAACGTAAATTTGCAATTACTCCACATGGAAACATGCCAAATTGTTAAGATTCCAGTGATTATTTCAATTCAACTCCAATGGAGGTAGTTAAGCAAAGACAATGCAAGTTACTAGCTTTTGGTGTCACTTGATGGTTAATAATATTTATAATGATGGTGAAGAGTGACCACATTGTGTCAAACAAAGAAACAACTTCATCTTAGGCCACAAGTGACCTAGGAATCACAAAGTTACTCTTTAAGTATAGCAATTTTTCTGGAACTCATTGGATAACGAGCTTGTGTTTCTACCCTTCGCCACGTAAATATCGTGCTTTTGTCCGAAGCAGGTTCAAACATGTGATGTGCACCTAACCCATATATCACTTGCTGCACTCTTACCACAATAGACACAGTCTTCAGGCTACTCTTCCAGTAGTGCATTTGGCCAAAGATTATCAATTTTTTGGCATATTCGACGAGATTTGGGAAAGAGATGATGCTTGTTTCATGTGACATCCCCTCAAGAACCACAAAATAAGCCTGAAAACTCTTTGAAGGCACCATTGAGAATAGAAGCTCTATATTGATACGCAGTAAAATGACTGCAATGGAAATACTAATCAACAACAAACAAAAGCATGGTTTTCCATAGGAATATGTGTAGCTTTTACAATTGAGTTACCAAAAGAAATGTGAAAAATCTATCTTCGTTTTAACGAGGTGCCTTCTTCTTCCCTGCAATTGCAACTTTCTTGCCCTTCAAAGTACGGCAATTGTTCTTTGTTCGCTGCCCTCTGCATGGCAATCCTTGGATATGCCTTACCCCTCTGTAGCACTGAATCTCCTTCAATCTCCTAATGGCAAGAGCATTGAATCTCCTCTGAAATCAAGACCATAAGTACATAATCACTTTCCCATTTCAAATAGGAAGCATAGACCAACAACCATATTTATAAGAATGTCAGTGGACATTGTCACTCCTTGAAAACAAGCAAACAATTTCTCAGTGTATAAGTATTTCTATAGAAACTGTTTTAACTTGGGGTTAGTGGTGGTGGCTATAGAGGTCATCATCTTACATATCCAAACTCAACCAATCAATGTAGAACATTTATACAAATACAAAGACACCAAAATGAAATCACACGAAGTGTGTCACTAATTCTGTTTTCACTAAAGGCCAACGAAGATGGCGAAAAAGTACACAACTACATAAGAGAAGGAGGACAAGAAAAAAGGGCAGCCCGGTACACAAAGCTCCCGCGTTCACGCAGGGTCCGGGGAAGGGCCGCACTCCGAGGGGTGTGATGTACAAGAAGTTTCCACAATAAATCCAATATCCAAAGTTAAAACTTAAAGAAAGTGGGACATAAAAGAGCAATGTCACTGCAATCAATTCTTTAATACTACTGTAGAAAGGGAGACATTCCTAAATGAATTAGACTTAAAGAAAGCAAGCCATAGAAGCAAACGGCTCGACGAAAAGCCAAAACAATTGAGGACAAGAAACGAGCAAGTCACTTGTATCCATTATTTACTACTTTTGTACTCAATTTGTGTTAATTAGTGTCTCTACATTAATGGTCACATTATTTGGCTGAAGTTATGGAGAATGAAGATGGAGTTGAACCACCCTCTACACTAGTCTGTCCAAAATTAGAAATTAGACAGTTCCATCCAAGTGCAATTTTTATGGGTGGAAGGGTGGGGAGAATAAGTAGACAGTTCCCTACAAATGTTTGTTTAAGGAAAACTAATCCAAGATATTTTTTCAGCTCAAATGTATTTCTACTTGTCATTGTAAATATTTGGTGTAAGAAATGTATTGCCCCCTTATGGCAAAGTTCTGACTCCATGTAAAAGTTCGCCAAACTATAAGGTGTAACTTGTCAAGAAACTATAATTTAAAAAGTATTCCTATGTAAATCAAGTACTACAAGACTTAGTAAATAATTTAAGCTATTGTTTTCAGCTCCAATAAGCTAATTCCATGTAAAAATTGGACCAAAGTTTGGTTTAAGATACCCCACAAGTAGAACTTTTTGGCTCAATCTCCAACTTGAGACAAATTGCATTCAATTAATTAAAACCCAGATGGCAGAATGAAAACAAGCTAAAAAGAAATTTCAATGAGCATATTCACATTGGCATGAAAACAAAATAAACACAAAGAGGGTAAATTAGAGCAAGGAACTCACGAGGTCTCCTTCAATCATGTACTTGGAGACTTCATCACGGAGAGTGATAAGCTCCTCTTCCGACAAGTCCTTCATGATCTTGTTTTCCATTTGAAGGTCTACCAGAATCTGGCGTGCGCTTGTGCGTCCAATCCCATGAATGTATTGGATTGAAAACTCAACCCTTTTGTTGTTTGGAACCTCCACTCCTCCCACACGCACACACTTTATACTCAAACCTCCAATCTACACAAGTCTCATTTCAGTTCCAACTCAAAAATTCATACAAGCAATAAACCTCAATTCCAAGCAAGACTCATTTCACTTCCAACTCAAGTAATTCATACTACAACAAACAACAACTAAGACTCCGCAATTCCAAGCAAGTTAAGTCGGCTATATGAATACTCACTGCCCATATGGAGCTTCATTCGAGCTCATAATTTATTCAAATAAAAAGTACAATAAGTTCTTTATATTTCTATTGCTATATAAATCTCGTCATGTAGGACATAATTAAAACTTACTCCACTTAACCGGAGTAGCCTTTATAGATCTTTCTCTACCATTGCACCCTATTCTTCACTAAGTTTAACTCTAAAAAATTCATACAACAACAACATCAGTGTTATCCCATAAGTGGAGTCTCGGGAGGGTGAGATGTACGCAGACCTTACCCTCCAAAGTGGAGAGGTTGATTCAAATAAACCCTCGACTAAAGGAAAACATTTTTAGAAAAAATGTTTGAAAGAACAAGACGAAAATAGCATGGTAAAGAAAGTAATAAAAACAAAAGAATACCCAAGATAAACAGAAATCATCAATAGCAATAAAGACGAAGACTAAGATAGCAATAGTCTATATAGGAATAATACTACTGTTAATATGACAGAAATCGCTCGACTACTATCTAACCTTCTACTAAAAAATTCATAAAAATGGAAAATGCAGCAAGCCCAATTCAATTCCAGCTCAAAAAGGTCAAAAAAAATGAAAACTTTTAACAAAAATTCCCATATTTTGTTACTAAAAAAATTTCAAGAAAACAAAAGGGACTGAAATTTAGCTAAAAAGAAACAAAACCCAATTCAATTCCAACTTCAAAAAGGTCAAAAAATGGGAACTTTAGCAAAAATCCATGTTATAAAATTTCAAGAAAATTAAAGGGAGCAAAGTGTACCTTAGGAAAAGATGAGGGGTTGGAGAAAGAAAGAGAATTATGCTTGGAAATAGAAGCAGTGTTGCAAATTAGGGAAAGTGAAGGTAGTACAGGAGTTGCTAATGTTTGTGCCATTCTTCAATTTTTTTTTGATTGAGGAAAGGAAAAGAAAGAAGATAAAGCCTTTTGCTGGCTAATTTCTTATCCTTTTGGGAATACATGGTAGTGTTTTTTTATTAGAAACAAAATGGGTAAACGGGTGAGATAGAATGGAGCCCCGGTTGGATATGACTTGTTTCTTGTTGGGGGATCAGTCTAATTGCCAAGGAGGGTTTATCGGATATAGCCTCTGTACTTAGGTGGAAGTAAGGACGACGTATATCTCACCTTTTTCAGATCAGATCGCATTTATAAGATGTACTATGTATGTTGTTGTTGTGTTTGTGATATAATAATATACAAATTGACACTTTAAAAAGTTGCACCATTTGGTAGTCCGGTGGAATGGAATGATAAGATTCATCCTCTCTTAATTATTTTAGGTTTTAAGTTCAAGTCAACAACAACAACAACAACAACAACAACGACAACATACTCAGTGTATCACACAAGTGGAGTCTGAGGAGGGTGAGATGTACGCAGACCTTATCTCCACCAAGGTGAAGAGACTGTTTCCGATAGACCCTCGGCTAGGAACAGAAACACATTAAAAAATACATTTGAAAAATCAAGCCAGTGATATCATGCTAAATAGAATGTAAAACGTATGCATATCCAGTAAACAGATAATAACAGTAGATATAAAGTCGGAGAGTAAAATGGAAATCATCTACAAAAGCATCATACTACATCTAATACGGGGAAAGATGCTCGACTACAAGCTAACCTTCTACCCTAATAGACTATATGCGACTCAAATCGAATTAGTCTACTCAATGAGTATCAGACACCAAATGGTTAAACAAAAACACTTTAGGTTACAACGGTTTGAAAAAGTGAAGTCAATATACAATATTACGGGCCATTTGGTTGAAACTCAATTTATGCGGGTATTAGTTATACATGGATTAATAAAATGGGTATCAACAATGCAGGTATTAACAATACGAGTATTAATAATGTGAGAATTAGTAATGCATGTTTTAAAATGTAGGGATAAAAAATGAATGGATTGTAATTTATGAGTTATTTCTTGTTGAATCTTTGATATAAAAATTTGCTAAACTATAATTTAAAATATTTGTTTTATTCTTTAACAAATTTAAAAAATATTCTCACTATTATGAGGGTTTAGCTTTGTCATTTTAAAATTTTAATTGATATATTGCTAATACCCACATTATCTGAAGTTTACTAGTTGTAATGTCTTCTTCAGGAACTCCAACAACCCCTTCCTATTATTCCAAGAATTTGGTGTGACAATGTTTCGGCCACATATCTAGCAGCTAATTCAGTATTTCATGCTCGCTCAAAAACACCTTGAGCTTGATTTTATATTTCCAAAACACAACTGACAAGCTAGATGAAGATGGTACTTCCTCCCATCCGTGTGTGTGGAGGGGGGGGGGAGGTATAGATAACATTCCTTGTTTATAGGACTCCCTCCACCTGTTCGACCGACTTTCGGTCGAAGAACTCGTCATTTAAGAAAACAAATACACGTTCTCCGACAGACTATCGGTCGAAAGCCGGTCGACCTTTCGACCGGTGTCGATCGACACTGCTTTTTCGACCATCATTTATTCGACCACCGCAATCGGTCGAAGATCGGTCGAAATGTCGACCGTTCTCCAACCGATTTGGCGGTCGGAAAAGGCGGTTTTTCTAGTAGTGACTAGTGATGACTATAAGATTCTTGTGATTAACTTGAATGCATGTCATCATGTGAAATTATGCATTGAAATTCTCGCGCTAAAAAATGGTTCCTGGAGAAAAATTGGTAACCATCCTATTGACATGCACCGTTGGGATGGTTTTACAGATCGTGGTATGGAGTCTTTGGCATTTGTACAGGGGGCATTTCATTGGCTTGGTTTGTCACGGTCCCAGACTACCGTGTTTTCATTTAATATGTCAAAGGAGGTTATTGTAAAGATACCGTTGCAAAGCCGAATGTGGGATCAATCCATCTATTATTACCCATATGACCATGGTGTTTCAGCATTGAGAGGAACACTTTGCTTTTATGTTACATACCCTAATCAGGTGTTGATCACTTTTAAGTTATGGGTAATGAAAGACTATGGTGTCGAGGAATCTTGGACTCAACTGCTTACAATAGTAGGTAATAACATTTTTCATGAAGCCAAACCAAAATATCTGTTTGTGGATGGTGAATGCTACTACGCTGCAAATATAGATTTACTGGCTCTAAATTTTTGACATCCAGAGGACCATTTGGCGAATGGGTCGGGCGTTTGAGCAAGGACTCGTTTATACAGAGAGCTTGATCTCTCCAAGATCACTTATTTAATATTTGCTCATGTATGATTGCGATGTTTTTTTTTTTCTTTATTTGAATATCATTTAACCTCTTATTTTGATAATTTTATCTATTGCTCTTATCTAACATTTGCTCATGTATGATCGAAGCCCTCTCTTTTTTTCGGTTATCATGTTACAACCTCTTACATTATAGTTTATCTATTGCTCACAATTTTTTTGTTCTGAAATGTATTCACCAAAGCTGACAGGTTATTGTAATTTCATCTTCTCAAAGAAGTGACACCAGCTATTTTTTTGCTAGGAAAGAAGTGAGTGAAGAAGTGACAGGATCGATTGCTTGTAGTCGATCTTACGAGTAATGCACTGTTCATCCTCTCTTTGTTCCTATTCATCTTATTGTTCTTCCAAACCTTGTTGTTTAGAAGGCACAACCATTCAACTAGCATAGCTGCTTGATAAACGAAGATAGTAAAGATAATGTATGGGGCTATGTAAGGCTCTTTTGTTATGCCACTTTTTGGTTTTGAGATGTATATATCGGAGTTGTCTGCTTAAGATTCTTGCTCGGTAGACATCTACCTGCACATGTCTGGGTGAGACAAATCATACACATTAATGGGCGTCCTGAAGTGGAAGAAGGTTGTTTTGTCTAAACCATCCCTTGGAATGGTCAAGAATCTTGACTCAAGATCAACACGGATGAAATCTTCTTAACAAGGACTGGAAGTGCAGGTGCAGGGGTTGTTATTATTAGAGATTGATTTGGGAATTTAGTTGTAGCTTTCTCAAAACTAATAGAATATAGCAGTAGTGACAACATTGAAGCAATAGCGGTATATGAAGGAGTTCAATGGTGTTAGAAAAATGGTTATACATGCTTCATTCTAGAATTGGACTGATTAATCATTACCAACATGTTGAAGTTAGGCTCTACTGACAATTACACACTCGGGCGAGTGATTAAGAACATCAACCAAGGAATAGTTCAAGGAAACGCTTTCGTTTCTCACTGTCTAAGAGAGGCAAATCAAGTCTCAAACTCCCTTGCTAAGCATGCTTCTATCTCTAGAAATTCGGAGTTCTTTCGGTCTTTTCTGCAACTTCCAAGTGTCAACAAAGGTCCTTTTCATAGGGATAAATGGCAATTGCTTAGCATTAGACTTAGAAGAGGTTCTGATATCTTCCATGATATTTTTTGAAGATTTACTTGCTCAATCTTGTGTTGTACTATGGGGCTGGTTTTCCTCCTCTACTCTCTATGGATGAAATACAACAATGCCCAAAAAAATATTGGCGCTATGTATCCTCGCATAGTGTCTCTTTTATCATTTTTTTCATGCTTTTTATCCATCCGCTTGTGATAATATCTCTGTTATTTACTACCCTATGTCCACATTTCTTATTGTGTTGGCTCTTTTTCCTTATTTAAAGTCTCAATTAGATGACCTTTAGGAAATGATGCAATTGTTTCTTTTATGGCATTTTAATGTCCAGCTTTTGGCATTCTAAATAGAATTAATTAAGAACTAAAATTGGCTATTACGTTACTCTATTTGCATTTTAAGCATGCAGAGTGTTGACAATCTGTTTGTACAGAGTGCTCGACCTTGCGAACAAAGGTAGCCATTTGTTCTTCCGATATAGATATATGAGCAAAGGATGTTTAAAGGTACGTATACGATAATAGATCACATGATTTATCATTTACATTTTATATTACATCAACATATATAAAGATGAACAGGCACAGATTTTGCTCAACCTGTAACTAGGCATTTTTTCTTCATCTATTGTCATAATTACACTAAATAATCATAGTTTATCATCATTTCACTAACAAATTTTCTTACACCATATCAAGGAGTTGAAGCAAAAACAGAACTGAAATGCTTGGCAAAATCTGACATAAAATTACTCTCTCTGTCACAAAATGAATGTCTACCTTTCCTTTTTAGTTTATCCCAAAAAGCGTGACTCTTTTCATATTTGGTGACTCTTTAATTCCAAGATTTATTTTGGACCACAAGATTTAAAGGCACTAGCCCATCAACTTTAATTTTGAACCACATGATTTAAAAATCATCCTTATTTTCTTAATCTCCACACCAAGTCAAACCCAGAAACTCATTTCGAGATAGAGGGAGTATTATTTTTTATGATTTAAATACAACACACAACTTGGGCGTATGTACCGAAGTCGAACTACTGTTTCAGGAACACAGTGACACCTTCAGATCAACTATACTCCACTGCTTGACAGTATATTAAGTACGACCAAGAAATATCAGCTTGACAAAAGAACACTTAGCGATGATTTTTATTAATTAAACAAAGATAAGTGAAAAGAGGAGGTTTAAGAGGCTCCTTAAAGCACTTTCAACAATAAGGCCAGAATTTGCAACTCAATCTGAAGCAATATTGCACCTGTACAAAAGTGTAAAAGTCTTCATATACACCCTCTGTTGCTCCTAACGCACACGCAAGTATACGTGGTCGACAAGTAATAAAATGATAAGTGGAGTATCGTTCCCACGAGGACTATTCAGACTGGACTCCTAAAAAACAATTTTTTAACAACTATTCAGGGATCTTTTCCAATAGTGAGAATATTATCAACTACAGAAATAGTAATTAAAATGGTAGAAGTGAATTCAAACAATGGAGCAAAAATTGGTTGTTATCAGTAATAAGGGGACGGTTCAGGGTTAGAGCTGCGACCAATCCAGTTGAGTTATCCTGTTGATTCCACTTCTTAAGTCCCACGATTACTAACTAACAGGTTAATTGTACCCGTAAAACCCTGTCGATTCTTCACGGTCTATGCAAGCTACTCTAATGCCTATATGTCTATGGAGTTAAATCGCATGCACGCATTAACGAACTCTGTATTTAGCTAAGCAAGGTGAATAGGTATATGTCTATCCTACCCACAAATTGATTCCCCGATGCCCAGGTTCACAATCAAGCCCTATTCTTTCTTATGTGAGTTCATAAATTTCCTCTGTCGAGTTCAATCTAAGAACCGTAGACAGTGTTCAATTATTCGGCCGTTATAATCAAATAATTATGATCAAGAAAGAATAAACAATCTATAATTGGAATTAAATTCATGGAAATCAACATTCAAACCTCAACCTTCATGAATTCGCTCTAACCCTAGAACGATATAATTAGCTACGCTTACTACTAATAACAACACAAGGATTTGATGAAATAATGAAATAATGATGTAATAAATTATTGGAAGGAAGAAAAATCCTTGTTCAAGATATTATGAGCTCTCAAATTTGCTCCAAAGTCTGAACTTCTATCAAAAACTAAGTAGAAGAGTATTTATAATGTTTACAAAAGCCTAGCAATTAGTTACGCCTAAGCCTAGATGAAATGGGAAATCCAAAAACGCTCCAGGGGCGCTATAGCTGGCGTCCCGCGCCTCAAACCGCGTGGAACCAAGCAGAGGACGTCGAATCTTGCACGTAACGGCCACGCCCCGCGCCACAAAACGCGCAGGACACTGGGCGCTCTAGCTGGCGCGGCGCGCCCCTCATGGCGCAGGCCAATTCCAGCTTTTCTTCGTCCGCAACATGCGTTGCGTCGTGCCTTCGTGTGCTCGACCCAATCCTCAGTCCAAATTCAATATTTTCTTGCTCGATTATGCTCTTCAAAGCTCCAATTGCACCTCACAACATCCTACAAGTCAGACGATACAAAATCAGTGCAAAATCACATTCGTCAACTAGAAAACGGGCGACTAAAGTACTCAAACGTGAGGAAATATTAAGGAAATATAGGCATAAAATGCCAAACATCACCACCCCACACTTGAACCTTTGCTCGCCTCGAGCAATTACAAATAACTTCCCAACCTAGGTAGAACAGGTCTGCCTATGACTATGGTTGATACTGACCATTGAACAAATGCACACATGACTACTATGGGCCCAACAAACATGCCAATAATATATCAAACATCAAAATATGAGAACAACCACCCCAAGACAACTCAAATTCTCAAACTCGACTCATTGCAACCAAGCTCCCACAAAGTCACCCCTACCTACTCAACCAAGAAGCCACGACTTCACCTATCTCATGTAAACCGTGTGCCCTCACCAATAATGAAGCAAGAGAGTGTCTCCCAAATATCACACACAATAATGAATATCAAGAATGGAATGGGGACAATAGCATAGAAAGAACTCGCTCACTCTCATGAAAAGTTCCCATGTCACACACGATGTACCATAGGCTTGCCCGTAGTGTAGGACTCCACAAATGTAGGCTCACTCCCGTCGGAATTAACTAGGACTTTACAGAGTTGTAATGTAGGCTAAGGGGCTGGTAGGATACATATGGATAATAGTGACTACCTCCCTAAGCACTTTAATACATCACATTCAATTTAAACACATATCTCCTCAAAACCAACAACCACTTCACCCAACCAACAAATTTTTTCTTCACACACCTTTTCCACAAAATAGTAATTTTTCTTTTAAGCACACACTAGCAAGGATGGATATTCTTTTTTCTTGTTTTCAATTTTTTTCAGCTTTTTTTTTTTTCATTTGTTTTTTTCTATTCAATTATTTTCAAACCTTGCCAATGCTCCTTCAACTACTTCACAATTGATCAAGTATTCCCCTCATTGGTTCCACTAAAAAACCTCCCTATACTTCAACCACAAACTTCACAATAATATAAAATTATCAATTAAAGTGCTTAAGGCGTAAATGGTCAAAAGAAGGCAAATAGGAACAAGTGGGTAGGCTTGCGGTGTGGGTGCCAATCAAAAGGTCAAAGGGATCACACCAATCAAGGGTGCATATAAGGGTAGGCAAATCAAGGTAAAAGGCTTATCCAAGAAGGCCTGTATTATCTCCCGACTAGAGCAAACCTAGGATTTCGCTTTGCACACACACGGGGCAAGTTCTAGACACTAATATGCAAACATTCCATTTTTTCTAGGCATGCATCACAATTTAAAATCAAAAGACACCACAAATAGCACATGCTCAAGTCCAAGTACATCGGTATCAAACATATCAAAGGCACCTAGCATTCTACCTAATTCTTCGTCTAGGGCCACCTAACAACTAATACTATACTAATCCTAAAAAAAAAAAATAACCCGGTTCAAAGGCCTCCCCGTGGAAAAGAACCGAGGCCATAAGAAAAAACACGGAGTGGATGACATGTACCACTACAAAGCCTATAAAGAAAATCTTTTTGCAATTTTTTCTAATAAAACAAAAGCAAATACTAAAAAAAATAAATAAAATGTCAAGTGACAAAAGAAAAATCCTAACGGTAAATGCATCCCTAACCTCAAAAATAAAGGGGAGTTCCCCCACCCCACACTTAAATCAAGCAATATCTTCAGTGCGAGCAAAATAAAGTGCAAGATAGAAGAAACTTCCCTGGAGACCAATAGGCCTAGCTGTTGGCGCTAGCATCCTCCAACCTTCCATATATCATGGGGTACTCAGACTTCCCCCAAAAGGTCATCAATATTAGGGAGGGGTGAGGACACCCCACACTTAAACTCGACATTACATGAACCTGCAATCCAAAGAATCACCCAAAGTAATATACAACCATAAAAATAATAATAAAAATAAATAAAAGTAAAGCAAGCAAATTGGGTTGCCTCCCAAGAAGCGCTTGATTTAACGTCGTGGCACGACGAAGACAACTTCATCACTTTTTCCTCCACCTTGAACTTATGAATTGAATCCCCAACTTTGCCTCAAGCTTACGACTATGGTATTGGGGTGGTGGCAAAAATATAAAAGGACCACGTAACCAATGTCGCATTTTACACTTCTTAGCCTTTAAATGAGGGATGTCTTTTTTGTCTCCTCGACATCACAAACTTTAAAATATAGGCACCTTGTTCCTCCTCCTTTGATTTCTTCATAGGCTCGGGTGGCTCAATTTTCATGTCACCATCCAAACACAATGTTGAAAAATGATTGGAATGAGGTCCAATGCGCTTTAATTCTAAAATTGCATTACTTTTGAAACCCTCACTTGCAAAAACACTAGAGTTCTCAAATATGATTTTTTCTTTTTCCTCACTTGACTCTAATGTGATTTTGTCAACTTCGTCATCCTCAACTAATATTAGATCGAATGGTAGAATTCCACTTTTTTCTCCTCAAATTGGTTCCTAAGCTCTTCTATCTCAAATCTACTATTCACGACAATTGATAATTGGGCATTAGACACCTCAATCATATCACTCAAATTCGCATCCAAGTCGTGAATAGCTAAACCAAATTGATCAATTTCTTGTGTGAGCTCCACTCTTTCTTCCATAAATTGCCTCGTCATATTTGTTATTTCCTTAGAGAAATCCTCATATGCTTCAAAGAGTTTGGTGTGCTCCATTATCCAAGTTTCGCTAACAACCTGCACTTTATTGCTCATGTCAAACTCATAAACACTATTAGAATCATCACACCTATTGATAGGGGAAGGAGTATGACACTTAGGACAAGAATTCCACAGACCACCACACAATTTGCAAAAGTTCCAGTCAAAGGTTGTAGAAAATCCACATAACCAGTCCCGTAGGGTTGAAAGACTTGGACAATTTTCCCACAAGTGAGTTCCTCCACACAGTAAACAAAGATCATCAAACTTTGAGCAACTATCATTCGACCAGTTTTCATTAAAAGATGTCATGTTAACAAGTAACACAATAATAAACTAGACAAAAAATTAAACCTGAATAGAAAATAATAAATCGTTCAATAAGAAAATAGTCCATTATTTCGTTCCCCGGCAACGACGCCAAAAACTTGTTGCTCCAAACGCACACGCAAGTATACGTGGTCGACAAGTAATAAAGTGATAAGTAGAGTATCGTTCCCACGAGGACTATTCAGACTGGACTCCTAACAAATAATTTTTTAACAACTATTCAGGGATCTTTTCCAATAGTGAGAATATTATCAACTACAGAAATAGTAATTAAAATGGTAGAAGTGAATTCAAACAATGGAGCAAAAATTGGTTGTTATCAGTAATAAGGGGACGGTTCAGGGTTAGAGCTGCGACCAATCCAGTTGAGTTATCCTGTTGATTCCACTTCTTAAGTCCCACGATTACTAACTAACAGGTTAATTGTACCCGTAAAAACCTGTCGATTCTTCACGGTCTATGCAAGCTACTCTAATGCTTATGTCTATGGAGTTAAATCGCATGCACGCATTAACGAACTCTGTATTTAGCTAAGCAAGGTGAATAGGTATATGTCTATCCTACCCACAAATTGATTCCCCGATGCCCAGGTTCACAATCAAGCCCTATTCTTTCTTATGTGAGTTCATAAATTTCCTCTGTCGAGTTCAATCTAAGAACCGTAGACAGTGTTCAATTATTCGGCCGTTATAATCAAATAATTATGATCAAGAAAGAATAAACAATCTGTAATCGGAATTCAATTCATGGAAATCAACATTCAAACCTCAACCTTCATGAATTCGCTCTAACCCTAGAACGATATATTTAGCTACGCTTACTCATAATAACAACACAAGGATTTGATGAAATAATGAAATAATGATGTAATAAATTAATGGAAGGAAGAAAAACCCTTGTCCAAGATGTTATGAGCTCTCAAATTTGCTCCAAAGTCTGAACTTCTATCAAAAACTAAGTAGAAGAGTATTTATAATGTTTACAAAAGCCTTGCAATTAGTTACGCCTAAGCCTAGACGAAATAGGAAATCCAAAAACGCTGCAGGGGCGCTATAGCTGGCGTCCGGCGCCTCAAACCGCGTGGAACCAAGCAGAGGACGTCGAATCTTGCACGTAACGGCCACGCCCCGCGCCACAAAATGCGCAGGACACTGGGCACTCTAGCTGGCGTGGCGCGCTCCTCATGGCGCCAGGCCAATTCCAGCTTTTCTTCGTTCACAGCTTGCGTCGCGTCGTGCCTTCGTGTGCTCGATCCAATCCTCTGTCCAAATTCAATCTTTTCTTGCTTGATTATGCTCTTCAAAGCTCCAATTGCACCTCACAACATCCTACAAGTCACACGACACAAAATCAGTGCAAAATCACATTCGTCAACTAAAAAACGGGCGAATAAAGTACTCAAACGTGAGGAAATATTAAGGAAATATAGGCATAAAATGCGGTTCCCTATAGCACTTGATAAAGAAGCTAGCCAGGGGCGGATGTACACCGTTAAATGCGGTTCACGTGAACCCATGGTCTAGACACGACACTACATATATTATGTATATATTTTTCAAAATATGACAAATATGATGTTCGTGAACCTGTGCTCTAAAATTTTATTCATTTGATCAGATGATGGTTCACTTACACTCGGTAGTAGGGATCAATCCTCATTTTAATGCCATTAAATAATATTTTTTTCTTTAAAATAACATCGTATAAAATAATATTTAACCTGTATACACGCTATTTAATATTTTTTCCTTAATAGATCATCATATAAAATGATATTTAACCTATATACATAGTATAATTTTTATGGTTATTCTTCGGTTACTCTTGGGACGCTGTAACTCCCCTTGCAATGGTGAACCCATCCTTTTAAATTCCTAAATCTGCCTCTGAAGCTAGCATAATAAATAATTTCTAAGGATTCTGGACAATTTTTGGGTGAGTTGCAGCATAAATGGAACTATTTGCATCAGTGTTCAGGTGGGTAAGTAGATGCTAACAGCAACTTTCCACTCATTGAAAATGGAAATTAAGAAATCATATGCACCGATTGTTTACACCAAATAAATGGATATAAACTACTTCATCCGTCTTAATTTATTTGTCGTAGTTTGACTTGGCACAAAGTTTTACTATGAAAATAAGACTTTTGAAACTTGTAACCATTGATATTTGTGTGGCTATAAAGGAGTCAAAAAGTAAGTTTTGAGTTGAATTGTTGCCAAATTTAGAAGTATGATAATCTTTTTGGAACGGACTAATAAAGAAAGTATGACAAACAAAATGAGACGGAGAGAGTATGTATTTTTGTATATATGTACTTATATCTGATTAAGTGATGATATCAATATTACTCTTATCATTTTAACTTTGTCACTCTCTCCCAGTTTGATATAGTTCGGGTTTTGAGAGTCAAACGAGTTTTTTTTTACCGCAATATTTTCAAATGTCTTGTAAATATTGTGAATTAGTATTGATTAGTGCGACTTATATTACTTTTTATGTAGTTTTCAAATATACAAATATTACTTCAAGAAACTTAAAAATTCTATGTCCAAATTCGTGATCAAAATTATGAAGTTTGACTCTCGAAAGCCGAAATATGTCAATCTTTCTGGAACGGAAGAAGCATAAAGAACCCAACTTGCATCACCCATACATACTTTACAACAAACTGAATTGCAGCCATTTAGGTCCTGGAAATTAAGCAAAACACGAAGTGATTTTTTTCTATATGTCAAGTCTTGGTTGACACCCGATAAAACAGCCAAGATAGCAGGTACCTGATGAAATAGTCAATGTATGTTCAAGTTGACCGTCACACTACCGTTATAAAAAGAAAGAGAAAAGAAACATACCATACCAAATTGCCACACCCAACGTGGCCCGCATATATAATGACAAAAATACCCTCGAATCATATTTTGTTTTTTTCAGCGCGTGCTTCAAGATAGCTTCTTTTTGTAGTCTAGTATTGGTTGATTCATCAACCAAGGCAAAATCAAGAAGTGGATGCCAAAATGACTTTGGTTGATGATTCAATCAAATGTTAAGCTAACAACTTCTCCTGGCCCCACTTTTCACTTCATTTCTTTCTCTAGCCATTAGGTAATTTATAATTAATTCACCCATTTTATAAAATCAATAAACACTATATTTTTATCATTTAATTTAAGAATTTAGTTAAAGGTTCTTTACCTAAATAGCAGCGCATATGAAAATATTTACTATCCTTTTGTCCTTACTTTTTGTAGCCACAACATTGCACTAAAATAATGAAAAAAAGTTCTTAGTGTTAATAATTATTCAATACAATTTTTCTTAAATAAAAGATATATAATATTAAATACTTGTATTGATATTTAATATTTATTTTTTTCTTAAATTTAAGGGATATTATTCAATTCAAAATAATATGCCATGAGATAAATTTGGTATATACCAACAGACACTCATGTTTTGAGAACGATTTTTAGGCGATTTTTTTCTTTTTCTTTTTCGTTTTCCTTTTAATTGTCATGTTTAATATTTTCATAAATGAAATACATATCACCTAAAAATAAGAATAACAAATAATAAAACAAATAAATATTAAATACACAATAGATTCAAAGAGTGATATATTGTATTAAAAGGGTATTAAAATTTATTTATTAGATATTTAATATTTTTTATTATTATATTTTTTAAATCCCTAAAATAAAGTTAACAAATATGAGATCAACATTAACTAAAGAGAAAATTACCCCATAAACACATGATTAATACTTATTTATATTGTATATCAAATAAATAATATTAAAATATCATACATATATCGTATAGCTAATAAATATTACTATATAAAATAAATATTAATGCCATACATATATCATGTATCTAATAAATATTAATTTATAAAATATTAATTACAATATTACATACATATGCTAAAATATTAAGTGATTAAATATTAAATATTCAATATGTAATATATAAATAATATTAAAATACCATACATATATCGTGTATCTAATAAATATTAATTTACAAGAATTATAAGTGAATTAAAAAATAAATTTATTTATCTTTAATAAAAGTGGGAAAAAAAGGTCTTGGTTGACCCATCAAACAACAACAATAGTTTTTTTTGTAGTGTAGTATTGGTTGACCCATCAACCAAAGGCAAACTCGAAAAGTAGGGGCTAAAATGACTTTGGTTGATGGTACAATCAAATGTTATTCTGAGTATGAACACAAAGAGTAGAAAGATGCTAACAATTTCTCTTACTCCTACTTTTTATGATCTTACACAAAGCATGTCCAAAATAATGGTTTGATTAATTATTTCACTTGATAATATATTGTCTTATATATAATAGTTCCATAACAAATTTTTTTCCTTTTTTAATTCATGCATAATTCTATATTACTGGTATTGGTTAATAAAATCCATTTCTACTATATTTAATCAAATACGATTTTTTTATAATATTTCAAGACCAAATTCAAATTTAATACAACCTTAGAAAAGATGTCCGACTTTTCAAATTTACTTTTCCTAGCCCCACTTTTCACTCCCTTTCTTTCTCTAGCCATTAGGTAATTTATAATTAATTCACTCATTTTATAAATTAATAAATATTTTATTTTTATCCTTTAATTTAAGAATTTAATTAATGTTGATCTCATATTTGTTAACGTTATTTTAGGGATTCAAAAAATATAATAATAAAAAATATAAATATCATATATATATATATATATATATATATATATATTGTATATCAAATAAATAATATTAAAATATCATGCATATATCGTATATCTAATAAATATTAAATGTCATACATATATCGTGTATCTAATAAATATTAATATATAAAATATTAATTACAATATTAATTACATATGTTAAAATATTAAGTGATTAAATATTAAATATACAATATGTAATATATAAATAATATTAAAATATCATACATATATCGTGTATCTAATAAATATTAATATAACAAGAATTATGAGTGAATTAAAAAATAAATTTTGTTTATCTTTAATAAAAGTGGGGAAAAAGGTCTTGGTTGACCCATCAAACAACAACAATAGTCTTTTTTTGTAGTGTAGTATTGGTTGACCCATCAACCAAAGGCAAACTCGGAAAGTAGGGGCTAAAATGACTTTGGTTGATGGTACAATCAAATGTTATTCTGAGTATGAACACAAAGAGTAGAAAGATGCTAACAATTTCTCTTACTCCTACTTTTTATGATCTTACACAAAGCATGTCCAAAATAATGGTTTGATTAATTATTTCACTTGATAATATATTGTCTTATATATAATAGTTCCATAACAAATTTTTTTCCTTTTTTTAATTCATGCATAATTCTATATTACTGGTATTGGTTAATAAAATCCATTTCTACTATATTTAATCAAATACGATTTTTTTATAATATTTCAAGACCAAATTCAAATTTAATACAACCTTAGAAAAGATGTCCGACTTTTCAAATTTACTTTTCCTAGCCCCACTTTTCACTCCCTTTCTTTCTCTAGCCATTAGGTAATTTATAATTAATTCACTCATTTTATAAATTAATAAACATTTTATTTTTATCCTTTAATTTAAGAATTTAATTAATGTTGATCTCATATTTGTTAACGTTATTTTAGGGATTTAAAAAATATAATAATAAAAAATATAATATAATATATATATATATATATATATATTTTGTATATCAAATAAATAATATTAAAATATCATGCATATATCGTATATCTAATAAATATTAAATGTCATACATATATCGTGTATCTAATAAATATTAATATAACAAGAATTATGAGTGAATTAAAAAATAAATTTTGTTTATCTTTAATAAAAGTGGGAAAAAAGGTCTTGGTTGACCCATCAAACAACAACAATAATCTTTTTTGTAGTGTAGTATTGGTTGACCCATCAACCAAAGGCAAACTTGAAAAGGCCTAATTAATTCGTGTGGGCCAAAAGCCAACTCAGCCAAAATCAAAACATTGCCCACTCTCGACGAGTGGAAGTGAAGTTGGAAGCCCAAGTGCATTTAAGACTTTTCGCATGTGGGCCACGTTGGGTGTGGCAATTTGTGCGGCAATTTGGTATGGTATGTATCATTACCCAAAAAGAAAATCTAACCTTTTTATCATGTATTGTATTCCACTTTTTCATAGTATCACAAACAACAATCCATGTGAACAAGACTTCGATTAGTACGCCATTGTCTGTTTTTCATCTTCAAAGTACAGAGGCCATCTTTAATGCATTCACCAACTACTTCACACAGTTACTTTGCAAATGCATTTAACATTCAACTACATTCGTAGGTAGCAGATGAGGTAGCTAGATTTAAATGAAAAAAAGACAATGATCACCGAGAGGTCATTTACTATCCTCACTACTATAAATATTACTAACTGTGAAAGCACTTTTGCTCCATCACATCAAGAAATAGTCTCTAAATTTATTTGCAAAGTTCTTCTTCCTTCATAATTAGTTTCAAAAAATGGCATCAAAATCAGCAAAGATTGATGTTGAAGTTGAGGTAAAAACTCCAGCTGACAAGTTTTGGAATAGCATTAGGGATTCCACAACTCTATTCCCTAAGGCTTTCCCTGATCATTACAAGAGTATTGAAGTACTTGAAGGTGATGGCAAGGCAGTCGGTTCTGTTCGTTTGATCAAATATGCTGAAGGTAAAAAAACAAAATTAAACTAGTTCATAGATTGTTCCAATGTATTTTAATTCGGCTTATTATTCGTCTTAGGGGCGGAACCAGAAAATTATACAAAGGGTTCAGAAAAATACTGAGAATATCATATATATTGGATTTGAATTAATTAATAATCCTGAAGAAAATTTTTAATCCCCTTTACGATAGTTTTACCTTCGGTCAAGGGGTTCAAAAGTATAAACATGTTCATTTTTTCACTATTTACACAGTGTAATTACTCAACGAATTAAAGGAGTTTTAATTGAGTCCCTTTCCTTGCATTTTCCTCCGCCCCTGGGTGACCTAATCAGTACAAGAGAAATGGTTTTAGTGGCTGAAAACTAGTCCCTAAAAGTCAAATTTTGATAACTAAAAGTTAGCGACTAGAAAAAATCTGAAGGTCCCTGTTGTTATAGGCTGTCACTGAAAATCAACAATGACAAAAGTTTAATAACTGATCCTTAATTAAAAGGGTCAATTTTTTTGGTGCTCACAGATTTTAGTGACCATGTTTTACAGGTCATGAGGTCTTTAAAGATCCTTAAAAGTATGAGCACAACCTGTTCCTAAAGAGTGTACTAACTTCTATATCATGACAGTATAACAAAAATTTTGTTATCATTTTGTTTTGTGGTCACAGGGTTGCCAATGATCACATTCTCAAAAGAGAAAATTGAATCAGTTGATGAGGGAAATAAAACAGTGGGTTACTCAGTTATTGATGGAGAAACCATGAAATATTACAAGAGTTTCAAGGCCAGCCTCAATGTTTCTCCAAAAGGAGATGGAAGTCTAGTGAAATGGTGCTGTGAATTTGAGAAAGCAAGTGATGACATTCCTGAACCCCAATTGATCAAAGATTTTGCTGTGAAAAACTTCAAAGACCTTGATGCTTATCTCATTGGGGCATAGAGCCTTGATGTGAGACAAATTGTATCACATAGTTTACTGAATAAAACTAGAAATCTCATCTAGTAGAAAGTTTAATAAGTAGACTTAACTTTTTAGTAATGTTAAGTGTCATGAAGAAGAATAAATAAAAGGAAGGTGTGGACATGTGATCAATTTGTGTTCAATTTAGCTGGAATTGGTTACGTTACGCATGAATTCAAGATTTTAAATTTTATGCACCGATATTATCAAAAAATATCTAAATAATCAGATAACTATAAGCAACTCTATTTACTAAGCATATTCATTACATTAATCTATAATAAAGAGTAGTAATTAATAACATACATAACAAGTTAAAACTACATAGCAAAGAGCTTGTGTTATGGAGAAGATAATGGCAATCTTTTATTAATCTCAAGCCCAATGCCTAAATATTTACAAGCGAGTATTCTGATAACAGTAACCAACAAAATTCTCAATCAAATTATCAACAAGAGAGAAAATATATATAGTTGAACAACAATTTCATTGTTCAAAATGGAAGGCTTAAAAAAAATACATCCTTCCGATACGTATATCTATACAGTTTCTTCATCTTCGTGCCATCTTAAACTAGTGAATCTTCTTCTTCTTCGTCTTCTTTTTCTAGCAGAAGTGGGACTGTCTCATCAGAAGTAGTAGTTGACATACTACCTTTAATATTTTTACTTGTTTCATCGTCTATGAGTTGTCCCCATAGTGTAGTGTAATAACCAAATCCACATATAATTGCACTCAACATACTGCAAATATTCATCAATATTATCTTGTTAGAAAAGAACAAATCAAAATAATGAAATATTAATTTTAAGAAGTATTTATACAATCAGGAAATTTAATAATCCCTCCGTTCCAAAATAGTTGTCATAGTTCAGATTTTGAGAGTCAAACGAGTTCATTTTGATCGTGAATTTAAACATATAATCTCTAAGTTTTTTGTAACGATGTTTATATATTTAGAAACTACATAAAAAATATTATAAGTCACAATAATTAATAATTCAAAATATTTAAAAGACATATCAAAATATTACGGTCAAAGTTAAACTCGTTTGACTCTCGAAATCCAAATTATGACAACTATTTTGGAACGGAGGGAGTACTACTTGAAAAATGAAAATTTCCAACAGCTTTTTCGTCGGAATTGAACTCATTGCAACAGTTTCTAACGGCCAGTTTTAGTCGGAATTTTTCCAATGGCTTTGTCTTTTACAAAATAATTTTAAGCAGTCAACGCATATAATTTAAATCCGAAAGAAAAAGACATCGAAAGAACATAAAACTTGCCTTCCGTAGTGGAAAGTATCAGCAAAAAGTAAACAGCCACAAGTGCTAGCAGTTGGAATTCCCACTGGCTTGAAGAATAAGGGAAAAGAAGGTCCTTTCAATTGCATGCACCACATCTGGACACTGCTACGTATTAAACTTGCAAAAATTGCCTAATATTCAAGAAGAAAAACAAGAAACTTGTATGTTAATTTAATTGAGTCTTATTTAAATTTATAATTAACCAGAATATACATAAAATGTTGAAAATTTATGTACTTTATACTAGACTTACAGTTAAAACAATAACAAGAAGCTCCATGTTAAGCTCAAGTCTCCAAGCATTGAGATCTTTTTCAATCAATAGAGCAAGTATTGCTGATTGGATCGTCCCAAATAAAGTATAAAGAAACACTATTTTCATCACCTGTGGGTACTTGCTAATAGTTCCAGCCTGAAAAGAAAAAAAGATTACAATTAAATACACCCCAATGTTGTGAAGCACTATGTTTCCTGGGAAAAAAAAAATTCCTATGTGTACAGTTGTTGAATGAAAAACTTTTGTAGTTCTAATAAAGAATGTCTTAAGGATTAACAATAATTGAATTAAACGTTGATATATATAGTTGTAGGAAAAATGACTTTCGTCCATAAGTGACAAAGTTACTTTCTCTTGAAAATTGAACATCATAAAATGACTTTCTCATCAAAAATAATTTCCTCGAAACTTACTTACGTCCTTCTAAATTAGTAACAAATTTTCATTCAAGGGGGAAAATGTAAAAACAAAGAAGAATATACCTGAATAATGTTCCATATACAAAGAGCTAATGAAGCTGATGCATATAAACAGCAACCAAGAACCCAATTTTCATGTGTTGAAGTGAAGACAAGGAGCTTTGGCCTGGCTAGCTGAAGGAAAAGTGGCGAATATTGCTTAATCACAGGGCCTTTGTAGTAAGTCATTAATAGTGCGCCCATAATTGATATTAGAGTTCCAATAATTCTTGCTTGGCATCCTTGACTCTTCAAGTCAATTCTTATTTTCCTGAAATGGTTAATGTAAATTTAGCATAATGCATGATTGTCGATTGATGATGTACTTACACATCAAGCCATATTAAGAGTATATATGGATGACTTTTAAGGTTTTTCCACCCACTCGAGAAAAATATTTTAATAGTGTTAATCATAATTAGAGTACAGTACTATTTGACTAAATAGTACATATAAATGCGAAAACTTATTAAAATTAATTTCTGCAATATTATATATGAACCCATAATTTTAAAATTCAATGAGTTCAATACTAAAAATTTTAAATGTTCGATCTATCAAGTTTGAATCAAGTCATCGACCATATTGTTCTAATATTTAGGAGCTTAATTACTGGTGGTGGTGGATCATAATCTAACTACCAAATATCTAGAAAATAAGGCTGAAGTTAATTACTGGCTTTTTTTTGTTTTATTCTTGACGAAACTATTTAGGAAATCTATTTGTAACTTTTCATTGGAAGGAATCGTTCGACATATCAATTTTTATCTTTCACATGCAAAACTAGTGGCATATATGTGAGTAGTAGGTCCATCTCACTACTAATTAATTACATCAATTAACTTATTGATATCCTCTAAACATAATACAGCCACACGATCTCTATATATCAGTTGTTATTTATGATTGTATTTTGACTAGTTTTTTCCGAAATCGAGTATTTATGTTATTACATATATTACTGTATGTGTTTTCTATAACAATATATTATTATAATTATAGCAAAAAATAAAAATATGCAATCAAATGAACTACTGCTATAGGGAGGTGTACCCTTCTCTCCTATGTCATGGCCCATACAAGTTGGTTGCCAAATATATTGGCTCGTGCCCACCAGTTATATATACACTCGGTATTTTATATTCTAATCAAATTAAAGTTGGACGTGTCCCACTTCTAACATCATCCACAAGTTCCCCTCCCTCTTTCTACATCATCTTTGGTCATTTCTCTTTTTACATCTTCAAGTTGCAAAAAATAATACTAACAATAGTGGGAACAAATCTTTTTCTTCTTGTCTATAGCTCTAGTATCTTGATTTAAAGTTTTAAACCGAAGCTATAAGTAATACAGAAGGTTGAAGAAAGAATAACCTGAGGAATATGGCGAGAACAAAAGAAATAGCCGGCATCATAAGGCCCATTCCACATGCTACAATTGGAGAACTGTAACTAAGTCCATTAAACGCAAGATTCTGAGCTATTGTTACCCTGTAAACATGTCAACAATAAATCAAATTTGTTATCACTCAAATTCAAATGATGTTACGTTATATCCTTGTTTTATTGATACATTCAAACCATAATTCCAGAACCAACTAGCTAAATAAGTAAGTGATGTTCTTAGTCGTGATAGCTGATGCACTTTTGTTCAACGAGTTCAACTGAATCTAGTCTTAATGACACTAAACACACAAATTAAATATTTATGCAATAAATTACTAAAATTTTAACAAGTAATAAAATTAAATTTATAATTTTAAAAGTACAAAAAGAAAGAAAATTTGAACTCCTCATGTTTAAATTCTGAATTCATCTCCTTTAGGAGTATGAATTAGTACTTGTTCTTATGACAATTATCAACATGCTTCAAACAATGTTTTCTATTTTCTCCTATAATTCCTTTTGGTTCAAGCAGAGAAAAGAGAAAGAAAGAAGAACTAACCCTACTAGACCAAGGAGGAAAACACGAGAAAGTATTGGAAAAGTAAATAATGGCGCTGTGATCCTGCAAGTAATTAAAGAAAAGAAAAATCGTCAGATTTTCTATTAAGATTAGCTTTTAGAGAAGAAATAACTAAAAAAAAAAAAATGGTGATGAAATTTTACTTGTCTCGTCTATGGTACAAATAGGAATAAGGAAGAAGAAGGATTGAGCTAAGAGCATTTGTATAAACCACAAATACAAAAGGACTCATCCCTAATCTTGACATAGCAGTGCTAGCCATAATTGTCAAGAATATAGTGCACATTTCTATTATAGCCAGAGCTGTGCATGGCACCATATTTCCTACAACATTTATCACACCCATATTTCCTTCTCTTTCTCTTCGAGGTGAAAGAATTGTTTAAATGATATTGATTGACCTGTTGATGAGCTCTAATGGCTACTTGCCGAGTTTAGTTCTTCCCATTTATATGTAGAGAGACAATGTGAATTATTTTATATACAAACAGAAGAAGTTAACCTTTCATGAAAGGTTAAGCTACTTGAAGGGAACGAGCAACTCGAGTGACCCAAGAGGGGCATACAAAAATAATTACTTATAATACTATAGTTTGTATTGAAGAAAATTTCTACACATGCACTCTTATTATTTGTCCTACGTGGATTCTTTAAGCGCATTAATCCATTAATATGGTCCGAAATACATTAAGTACAGTAATTTATTTTAAGTAGTAGGCCCCTTAAGGTTTGTCTTTGTGGTTCAAGTTAATCATGGTCCTACTAGAGATATAATTTCACAACTACATTGGTCTCTCGCTATTTCAATAATAATCTTACGTGCATCCTAATATATTTATCAATCATTTACCGAGAATGAGACGTCCACTTTGAATAATTTTGAATATCTGAATCATTTATAGATGACGCATTTGCTTGATATCCGATTTCACTGATTGGTTAAATTGACAAGCAAAAAGCAGAGAATAAGGCTATACATATTCTTTAAGCTCATGTTCATAATTGTTCTTAAATTAGAAACTAACAACACCTTGGGACAGTGGTTTATGTTCATAGTCTGATAAAATCTAAACTTCATTAACTTACAAAAGAAGATCAAGATTAATAGTACATATTTTGCTACTAGAGATCATCTATGTTGGTTCGTGTTCAGCACGTGAAAGATTCAGATATATCGGGATGATTTTTTTTACGTACTACTCATCCTCGAAATCTATTACTGATAATCATGAGTTATATGTAACAATCCAAGTTAATTGCAATTACAGAGGCGGATTCAGAATTTAAACCTTATTATGAGTTCTAAATTTTGAGATAGCAATCTCTAGTACAAGTAACTAGGTCTTGACTTGATTTTTGTACATATTTCGTAATTGTTTTAACTACAAATATATTGTCTGCACAAAACCTACTGAGTTCGGCCTAACCGTAGGCTTCCCTCTACATCCGCCACGGACTCAAACCCATCTTTTAAACCCATAGAGAGTCGTCTTATATAAGAATCCAATGTTAACAGTTAACTGATTGGCTTGTTGTGATACGTAATGGCTTAATGTAGCAATTGATAAAGAATAGAAGCATCAGCAATTCCAGTTTGTTTGTGTTTAAGCCATAGTACGTAAGCAATCAAAAGAGAAAGAAAAAGACCTAAATTAATATTATAATTACACGTCATCAAAGAGGTGACCAGTGACCACGTTTGAAAAAAATCTGTGAGCACTTTGTCATTATTGGACAAACTGCACTTCTATTACTTGTTGAATGTTTGTTTGTCCGAATGAAATAAAAAATGTTTGTTTGTCCACAACTTATTTTAGGGTTTGTTTAGATTTTTCTTTTCTTTTCCTAAGGCATTTTGACGTTGTACATTTCAACTGTTATTAAATTTAGTTATTTGGATATAGTGAACAAAGTTAAACAAATATTAGAAACGCTTACGTTGAAAAGGCGTTATACTGGAGTACTATTTATGCAACCTTTCTTGTATATGTAAAGACATTTTTAGGTGTATAATAATTTATATATATTTCAATTGAGTAGGAAGCCATCAGTGGTCTCTTCACACAGCCGACACTTGTTGTGATGTTTGAATCAAGTGGATTAGAACTTGAATTATGTTGTTGATTAGTTTGGGTCTTAACACTTTTGAATTTTAGAAGTGGTGGATTTTTTCTTTCTAAAGGAAAAAGAAAATACTAGACAGTGTGTGCTTGTGGATAAGAAACGCATTCGGTCATAAGTTTGGACTTAACTCCACCCAAAAGCTAACTCAAATGGGAGGATTGTCCAAAACTTATATGAGTCGCATTTCCTTCATATTTTATCGATGTGGAAGACTTTACCCACACTTCAGTAATAACGCTCGACATCCAACCTATTTGTAATCAGGATGTTAGACGTGGGAGTGTGCTAACTAGTGGATTTGAAAGTTGATTTTAAACTTAATTGTTGACTGCTAGCTTTCGAGGATTTTGACGAAGTTGATTCTAGGTGTATCTCACCAACCTTTCGGTCAATTTGATTTACTTCAGATTCACCTAACAAGTCAAGCTAACACCTCTATTTATAGGTGCGTGAGATACTAAGTAAAATAATTTCATAGTTAATAGAAGCATCTAGTTAGAAATATTTGGATTAAAATATCACTAAATTCTTTTCCCAAATACCTTCAAGAATACTTCCAGAGTTCTCACTCTAAAATTCTCATGCTAGAGTTCCTCTTTCAATGCTCTAGAATTTCTTTTGAAATATTTCAGATATTAAGTTGAAAATTAATTTCATCACTTTTGGTTTGACCTCCAAGATTTGTCTACATTTAAAAAAGCGATGAACGTGCCCAAGCCATCTAAAGACTAAACTAATCCAAAGGTCTACATTAGCTCCTGGTCCCACAAGAAGTTTTTTTTCAAACAGTTCAAGGGATGAGACATTAATTTTACCTCAGAATTACTCCCTGTGTTTCAATTTATATGGCAGCATTTCCATATTCGTCCGTTCCAAAAAGAATGTCAGCATTCTAAATTTGGCAACAATTTAACTTTAAAATTACAGTTTTGCCATTACTGAAATGATTTACAACCACACAAACATCTTTATCTTATTTTACACCACAAGTTTCAAAAGTATTCCTTTATTTCTTAAACTTGGTGCCGAGTCAAATTATGATACATAAATGGACGGAGGGAGTATTATGTATCTTACTCAGAAATAGTGAACTGTAACATTTCTGATAGGTGCTTAATATGGTTATAATGACGAATCAGACAAATGGGATTAATTTCATATTGAGAGCATTTTAGTGGAACTTTTGAAACCAAGATAACAAAATTATATTTCTATTAGAATAACATCATACTTTGCCTTATCCAGATGTGAATCCCTGGAAAGCATGTTATCAGAAAGCTGACCAGAATAATAACAGTACTATATGTTCAGATAAAAAGAGTGAATAATCAAGTCATCACAGACAGTCGAATCCAAGATTTAGAGTCACTGGGTTCAGAATGAGCGTCATCTATTATTATGTATACTTTTCTCCCTTTTTTGCATATTACACATTGTTCATGAGGAAAACAATGAACCTGATATTCTGATATTTTGTATGCCCTTCGTTTATCTGGTTTGAATTTACAGCATAAGGTACATTTGTGTGAAGGTCTCAACAATTCTATACAAAAAACTTCAATATGACCTCCATCTGGTTGTGGCTTCCATGTTTTCAACTTCCACAATATGCCCTGTCAACTTGCTTTGACTTCTTCCATTCTGCAGGCAGGCAAGAAGTTTTAGTCACACTGGCATCAATCAAATAAGCAAAGTCCTACAAATAGAATGTTATCGAGAACGTAAGACTTGTAATGATACTTCACATGATGATATTAGAAAGAAAATGACATGTGAACAAGTCATGATTATACTTTCATTGACATGAAAAGATAGGACAGACAACCAGCTTAAGTGCCTCCTCCTGCATAGAGCCGTCGAACATTTCACAATGAGTTATATAATTTCTTTTTATATCTAAAGAATGAGTCACATTCTTCATTGACATGAAAAGATAGGATACAACTGTAAAAGTGTCTCCTCCTGCATAGAGGCGTCGAGCATTCCATAATGAGTTATCTTATTTTCTTTTTAAATGTAAAGAATGAGCTAGATTCAGTCATGTTTGACTTTGTAGAAGTCGGTGCTGCACTTAGTATATCAGGAGACATGCTCTATCAATTATCTGAAAGAGACCTCTTCTTAGTTCTTTGATTCCATTCAGTATTCAACTTAAAATGTCAACGACAACTGCATTTAGAAAGATCAAATACATGTTATGTCAATATATGGATGCAATTCAAAATCATAATTTCTCAAATGTAGTCATATATCACACTATAACAAACATGTCAACTTCTCCATATACAGAAAAGAATAACTGTCTTCTGTCTTGACGGATTAAAAAATCCCTTTGGTATGAATAATTCATTTATTTATCAGAAAGCGTATGCTTCTCTGTTCTCGTAGCTACCTTTATCCAAAAAAAAAATAATTCTCAGCTAATTCTTATTACTTGCTGCACCAGCCACCAACAGAACAGATCCGTGAGAAAAGAAAAAAGAAAAAGGAGGAGGAGATGCCATATGTAGGTTGGAGAAAAAAAGGTTAGAATAGACCAACTGCACACAGACAACATAAAGGGCTAAATTGGCATCCTAAACTATGCATACATGTAACATTATTGCAAGACACAAGTGAATTTTTAACAAATTAAAATGTTCTCAATAGAACCATAGAGTAATTTATCAGGATGGATAGGGTGGTATTTGAATATGACTGGGTAGGGTGCAATTTGGACAGTTCTGCACTGTGAGGAAAGGAAGAAATGGACTTCTCTTTTCAACTCATCTTTTGACATCTAGTCCTATGACCTGTTACATTGTATAATACATAAATGAGACGTCTATCTTACGCAATGGATATTGAAGTCAATAGAATTTTTATCTGGAAGGGCTTATGCAGAAAAGTTCAACATAGCTTTAAATGATGAGATTCAATTATGGCGGACGCCAGTTCTAAATTAACAAATTTTCAGAGGACTGGTTCAGCTGCAGCTTGCATGTTACATTTCTACAAGCTGCCAAAACCAAAACAGAGTAAACTCTTTCCAACTTTAGATCATAATTTTTCTATCTGTTTTATCAAAATGGCTAACTACTGCAGTACTGCTCTACGTTTAATCACCCCCCCCCCCCATTGATATCGCTGGCATCCACAAACGCCTACTGGCATTTAATTATCAACTCCTCACTGTTTCATCCATGCCAGAAGCTCATCTTTCCAAATAAATGTAATGTTTAGGCTTGATGCCAATCTTTTAATATGAAGGACGAAAAGAGAACCCCTCATACATCTATGGGTACCGTGTCGGCTACCTTATTATTCATTGACATGCCAACAAAGATGTAACAAAAACGAGATATTCCTACGTTACACTTGCTTTTAGGAAACAAACTCTAAATAAAATTCTAAGACTTCCTATGGATGTACTGAAAAATAAAAGGGCAACCAAAGTTTATCTCTGGGAAGGTCAGATACATTCCATATGATGTGTGATTCAAGGATGTCCATACATGTGGTCTATACATTGGCTAGTTTACCGGAATCTTTTTTTTATAACCAAGGAATTCCGAGGACCAGTGGTACAAGACTCAAAACTCGATGAATAATGAGCCAACCCCTCTTAACTTTCTCTACTAGAATATCATGCTTTTATTTACAAGCAGGGTTCGAACCTGTGACGTGTGTCTAACCACATGTCAATGCTTCTGCTCTTACCACTAGACCAACGCCCTGGGGCCGGTTGGTTTACTGGAATCTTGGTGAGTAAGAGTTGAAATGAGCTAAGTTGCTCGGACACGGGTGCGGGTGTCTGACACAGGTATGGATCTAGAGGTCGGATCCGTCGAGAATTAAATTCTAAGATTCGGGGATATGGATCCTGGTACGGATACGGGTGCGGGGATTCGGCTAAAAGTAATTCCAAATAAATAAAAATAAAGTCATAATCTGATCCTACGCTTTTTGCTGGCCTTAATAAACCTTCCCCATTAGATTTCTGGTTGAAGTAATGTAGGAAGACATTATATGAGAGGTAAAGTCTTCAAATTTACCCTAGCTTTAGTTCTGATTTCGGAAATCAAATTGTATCTTCTCTTGAATTTTTCCGCCACCCGTGGTCAAAGTACCCATAAATGTTTGACCAAATCCGGTACGGATCCCACACCCACACCCTTACTAGTGTCGTGTCGACACGGGTGCGGCACCGAAAGTGCCATGTTCGAGCAACTTAGGAAATGAGTACACATTTTCCATTTTTTTGTTTCTTATATTTTTAGAGAATATTCTGTATCCAAGGGTTCAAACCCTACAGGGATGTGAAACTTTGTCTACATCTCTATTAAAAGAAAATATGCAGAAGGAGCATGAGTCACAACTGCCCAAACCAGCGGCGTACGCAGGATTTTTTTGTTAGTGGTGTTAGAATCTAGCTTAAAAAAATATTGAAGGGATTCGAACTCGGGACTATAAAGTTGAAATATATGTGTACACCAAACACCTACTAATGCTTTTATTTTACTGGTGTCATTCTTTATTTTTATAGGCAATTTTCTGTTTTTCTTTATTATTATATTTCATTTTTTTAACAAAAAATTTGATCAGTGGTGTCGGATGACCCCGGTGGCTAAGGGGTACATCCGCCCCTGGCCCAAACTTTATCATTTTTTCTCTTAAAGGTTCATAACTAAGTTATGCGGACTAAATATAACGGCGTTGTGCTCGGAATAAGCTACCAGGATCTTGGAGATTTAAACATACAATGTTAACCATTTGTGACAGTGAAGCATACTAAGAGGTTCTAGTAACTAGGACATTAAGAAGCTGCTCTTAAGAGACTCCACTCCAGTATCTCTCTAGATAGTGTTACTACACACAACATACACAGAAATTAAAAGGGCAGCCCGGTGCACAAAGCATCCCCCATTCACACAGGGTGGGAGAAAGGCCGCACCCCAAGGGGATGTGATGTACGTAATGCAAGCATCAGTGGCTGTTTCCATGGCTTGAACCCGTGACCTTTAGGTTACACGAAGACAACATACACACAAATTGTATTCCTTATTTGCTTTAAAAAATGCATGCTAAATAAATGGCGTACCTATAATATTATGATTTAATATTGTGCTTATATTTCTGTCTCTACATCCTTTATTTGCAAGAGCGGGGCCTTGGAATTGATATTTCTTGCCAAATTGTCTTCATCCACCTTTTGTTCTTTTGTTTTTCCCCACATCACAGCATAAAAGCCAACAACAATGATAATGGATCCCAGCAAGCTGTCCTCAACAAAAGTGACACATGCAAACAGTATTATACAACATGAGAGAGAGATTCAATTTTTCAATTTGCCACCAACGTGATAAATTTGTAAGATTGTGAAGGAAATATAACTATACCTCCCAAGGTAAAAAATATCTCCTAAGAATATGATGCCCAATGCAGCAGCAATTACGATTCCCACAGGATGGAACATAGCCACAAAGAGAGGTCCCCTTCTACGAATGCACCAAAACACTACACTGACTTGAAATGCAGAGCCAAAAATTCCCTAAGAAAAACAAAGTACATGTCAATGGTTGGGATCCGCTGAAGAATGCAACGGATGTATCCCTCGATGCTAAGCAAATTTGAACACACAAATTCAAAATTTTCTATCGACAGAGTTCAGAAATTATAACTTTCTCGTAATTACTGATAAGCTTAGGCTTTAACTTAGAAGCACAAACTAGTGTGTCCTCGAGGGAACCACTGGGATTACAGTAAGCACTGATGGCCAGAGTAGAAGAAGAGGATAGCTAAACCAATGCAAATGGACAACTGTTAAGCCAAGGTAATTTGATTAATGCCGTGAACACAACAGAAACAAATTTCCAAGCCAACATCATCGTTTAGCAGGTTTTAATGCATAAAGAAGTTATGTAAGACAACCTTTTGGTTTAGAAAATGATTATGAGGAATGCTTTGATTGTCCTGGTTCTCTATTAAGCAGCTTTCTGAGTCTTTAACTGTGTACGAGATGTTTAGTAGTCTTTGGATGAAATTCTTCTTAAATAACAATGCACTTAGTAATTCAATATAGCATTAGTAAGCAGGTAGAGAGAACTCAATATGTACTTGCGATATAGCTATATGGAGGATAAAGTTGTTCTAACTACCACTAAAGCCACCAATGCCACTGTTCAATGTATTTTGCCAATTGAAATGGCATATGCCCTTAAAAAGATCCAGTTGAGAAGGTACATTATTTCAAGTCGTTTCCAGCAATTTGTTAGTTAAAATTATAGGTCCCAAATGAAGGCATTATGTCCTTTTACAAACTTAACAGACTCCATGAAGAAAGAAGCTCTTGAAAAGTTTAGAAGTATCTATATCTAGTTGACCAATTACCCAATATCTTCTACTCCTCACTTACCTATCGCTACATACCAACTCGATGTACTACCACACATGCTTTCCAACCTGAACACTCTTGGAACAGCCAAAATATCCGTATTCAAGCCGTGGAAACAGCCACTAATGCTTGCATCAAGTAGGCTACATACATCACACCCCTTGGATGCGGCCCTTCCCGGGACCTTGCGTGAGCGGGATGCTTTGTGCACTGGGAAGGGCCTCATATTGGCCCAATTATAAACTAGTATAGTAGCTAAATTGACCAACCTTCGTGAAAAACTCTAACTGAGATTAACTAATAGCAGAAACATTTAAAAAGACTCTATCCTTGTTTTGCAACTGAGAAAGTCTAGCCATAATAGGATCAAATTGAGCCAAGTAAACATCAAGTTCATATCAAAGAATTAGGTTGAGGAAAATGTACATTTAGCTTGAATTTACCTCTAATACCTGTGTAGAGCTAACCAGATTAAGCAAATCCATACCATTCTCAATTGAAAAGAATCATCTATTTATTGAAGTACATAAACTGGCTTTACGCATTCTTCGTCCATATATATTTGAGAAGATCACAACATGAACAAATCCTATAATGAAATGCACACTATTTACCTACTTACTGAGTATAGAACAGCGAACAATCTCGTACCAGGTTGTAGCACCCAAGGATCTAAGTCTCTGTTCATAAAGAGGGAGACAATTGCTGATAGAATGGATGAAAAGAAGCAGTAAAAGAAGACCACAATCAGCTCAACTGGATAACTTTTAAGGATGGAAGCCTGTATAAAGCAAAAGCTTTTCAGTTCTAATGCTGATTATCAACTAATAAAGGTGTCACTTTCATAGAGTTATTCTCATACCTGTACAATTAGATATGCCGAAGACGCTAAACAATCCACTACAAGATAAACTCCTCCAATTACCCAGTTAGATTCCTGAGAGTGAAGATGATTTTGAGGCTTCGAAGCTGGGGAAGTCGACAAAATTTGTGGTCCCTTGTAAAGAGTGGCAATGAAGGCTCCAGCAATTGAGACTATGGTTCCAACAGATTTAAGCAATGTACTTGTGCTTCGACAATCTAACTTTTCCATCCTAAAAGAAAGCATATAACCAATGTACTCTGTTAAGAATTACAGTCTCTTCACTGTTGAGATCAAAGGGATTTGTAATATCCAGTATAGGAGAATTTCCGAGTCATCGATCCATACAAGAAAAAGCATCCATTAACATTTGAGTTCATAATTTTCTACCAATCAAAGTGACACTTAAAAGAGATGAATTTGGAAATGCAACATGCCCAACAAGGAAAATTGATATATTTTTGTGTATATATATTTTACTAAAGAACTATGGATATCTAAACTCATGTTGTTATACTATATTTCTTTTCTTTCCATCATCTTGTTCTTTCTTATCTTCCACGGTTCCTTAATTTTCCCCAGAATCATCCCCACTAGATTTTTGCTGTTCACACATACACTTTAGTTGGATAGAAATAAAGCCACTCAATTGACTTACGAAACAGTCTTACCAAATCGAAAACAATGAATTTGAAGAAACAGTCATACAGCAATATTTGTAACATCTAAAAATAACTATACGAATAGTAAAATCAAGTTGAGTTGGCAACAACTCAAGTTCAGAGGGACTAAAATTCTGATAATGTATTACAATAAGCTTGAAATTGAATACACTTTGCTTGCTCAATACTCCTATTTCATTTTATAATTGCCTTTAGTATGTTCCGAGAAGAATGATACATTTTTAGTTTTATACTTGGATACTATTTAACTTTAAAAACTTCACTGCACTTATAGCACTCAAATGTCATGCCAAGTTTAATACTACCACAAGTTTAAGGATACTTTTCGTTTGAGTCAAAAGTCAGTTCAATCTTTCTTAAACTCCGTACTCAATCAAACACCGGCACACTGCCATATAAAATGCCATATAGGATTACTATTTTGCATTCTACCTTCAAAGTACAAACCAACTAAAACAAAAGTGAGAAGAGGGTAAAAACCTGAAAATGGCTGCAAGTAGGAAAGTAAAACCTGGGATGAGATTGAGCATAGCTGAAGCAAAGGAAGCAGAAGTATAATTAATCCCAGTATATCCAGTTAACTGAGCTGAACAACTACAAAATCAAGAAAAAAACCATCATCCAAAAATTAGATCTTTACCAATAAATAATTCAAGAAACAGCAAATTTTCACTTACCCAAGAATTCCCAGCAAGAAAAATCCACATATGATTGAGATATTAAGTGGAGGACGAGTTGACCTACAAAATCAATCAATAAAGATTACAACTTTTTAAGGACAATTGGGGCGAGCACATTATCCACCGAGTTTGGAACCATGTCGCTAACAAAAGTCCAATATCTGAGTAAACAAGATAGAGATAAATCTATTATTCATCGAGTTTCGAACCATCCACTATCAGTAGTTATTTTACCTATAGAAAAAGAAAGAAGGGAGGAGAATGATTGCAGCAAGAGTATTGGAGTAGAAGACAAAAGTGAAATTAGTCATGCCAGTAGACATAGCTTTTTTGCCAACTATCATTAGGCCAACTTGAGCAAATTGTGTTGAAATCATTCCTATGTATGGCAAAGCTTCTTTCATGTTCAATGCCATAGCCATTTTTTCAGTGTGTTTTTTGTTAGTACTTGTTTTTGAACTTGGACTTAATTTGTCAGTAGATAAGTGTACTTTCAAAATCTAATGTGTGTTTCTTGGAAACTGTTGGATACTGGGGCCCTCCAAATAAATAAAGAATCTTGAATCTAATTGCTTTTTGCTATTTTCTTTGATAAATTTTCATAGACCCCCTTGATCTAAAAAGTGACACTTAAGGTCGTTTGGTTTTACGTATAGAAAATTTTAACCTTTATTATAAAAGTGAGGAAAAATTACAAATTAATAAGAAAAAAAGTGTTAAATCATTGTCTTATTTTACTCTAAAAGTCTTAGTATTATAGATAATGAACATGAATTGGTTGTACCAGAAATTGTGGCGAAGTGATAAGTACTCCTTCATCTTTAACTAGAAATCTCGGGTTTGAGCCATGGAAATAAAGTCCTTTTTGGTATGGAGTACTTTACCTCCCAATATGGGATTTTCCAATGTGAATTCAAATTAATTGGGTTTTAATATGTGTATCATTGAAAGCTTTATGATATATTTCCTTTCCTTATCCTCTCTTATACGTAATCCTTTACAACTTTCTTTCCCTATTTTTTTATGTTTTATTTCTATTTTGAGATTTGCTCCATAATTATTGTCATTCAGAATTAACATTTTACCTTTTGAAATTTACAAGCGTAAGTAGTATTGTCAAAGTTTCGATCAACTAAATATGTTTTAAACTTTTCAATTTGTCAAAGCAGTGCTCCAAACAATAATTGGATTGGATAATATATGTACAGAGAAGAGTTTGTCTAATTCCATGTATTATTCCTTATATTTTGAGTTGTAGTGTACTCTATACTCAGGATCGTTTGTTCATAAAACTTGGGATTAAATTTTGGGATAATATTTCAAATTTTTATTTATTTATACAATTTGTCCAAAATTTGAAAATAAATCCTTCAATGTTTGGGAGTTTTTGGAAAATATTTTTTTTTTCCACTCACAAAACATCAACTTTTCTTCAAGTGAATTATATGTCCAAACACAACTTCAAATTTCAAAAATTATTTTTTCAACTCAATTTCAAAAACTCAAATATTTTTCAAATTTCAACCAAATCAGGTCCAAACGTTAGCTCAAGTTCAAGTAATATCTTCTCCAAATCATGTAATTGTTCAAAGGGAAAAGGAGTACGTTGATTATAATTGGACATATATGGAATGTATTTCCCACTTTCTTAATCTTTAAGGGGTGAAGCGCACATTCCAAAACTTCAAGGGGTCCCAGCTAAAATCACCCCCTTTTTCTGCCATATTACTCCGTATTTCTGGAAAAGGAAAAGGAAAAAAAAAAAAAAAAACCGTCAGGAAATGCACCCACATGGCCTAAGGTATCAGTCAAAATTCTAACTTTTTTTTTTTTTTTTGGGGTAAAAACACAATCAAATTTCTCAAGAAAAGATCTATCTATATTTTGTGGATCTGACTTTTCCCAATTTAGATAGTTTCATATTAGCTTAGGGGTCGTTTGGTATGTTGTATAGTATTAGTTAATCCATGTATAAGAGCTTGGATAAATTAATTCATTGTTTGGTTGGTTGTATAAAGAGTATGTACTAATAGTACTTTGTTTGGTTTGATTAGTAGAAACTGGTATAAAACTAAGCACAAACACTACATTATTTGGTTACATTTTGTCATTTCCGCATTAATAATACCGGTATAAATTATACATCAATCTATGTATTATTTTATGCGGGCTAGAGGGATGAATAAGAATACATGTATTAGCAACACATAGATTAAAATAAAAAATGACAAAAATACCCTCATCCATTTCTTCAAAACTCTATTTTAGTAAATGCCCTATTTTATTCTCTTAAAAAACTAACTATTTTAATAATTGTGTATTATAACTTTTAATTTTAACTAACCAAACATCCAATGAGAAATCATTTCTACATTGTAATCCATGTATTATAATCCCTGCATAACTTATCCCTATATTGTTAATCCCTGCACAACTTATCCCGACATTGTTAATCCCTGTATAACTTATTCCTGCATTGTTATTCCCTGCATTGTTAATCCCTGCATAACTAATCCCTGCATTGTTAATCCCAGCATAACTTGTCTTCGAACCAAACGGCCTGTTAGTTGTGTGTTGGAAACTTGGCTAGCGTTTGGACATAGAATTTGTTGAAACCTGAAAGCTTGAGATTTTGAAATTGAGTTGAAAAATAATTTTGGGAATTTAAAGCTTTGTTTGGATATACATCTTTTTGAAAAAAAATAGTAGTATTACGAGTGGTTTTCCAAATGTCTCAATTAGTTTTTGCGAATTTGAAGTTTTTCAAGTATAAAATTTGGACAAAATTTATAAATAAATGTTTGGTCTTTGTACTGAATCAATCTAATTGTTCATAAGCCCCTTGATGGAGTAAGGCCATCCCAAAGATTACTTCCATTAGGCACACTAGCACAATGTGCCTTCAAAGATTTATTTATCATGCATTAACTTCAAGATCATCAGCTTTGTTTTGCAATAAAGGCATAGTGTTGCTGCTTGATTCCAAGCTCTTAACTCCACTGCTCTCTCTCATTTTCCATTCTTTGGATTTTCCCCATATCACTGAGTAAAAACCAACTATTATGATGATTGATCCCACCAAACTGCAAACCAAACAATGAATAAAGATGGTCAATGGTTTTTCTTTCACTAAAGCTTAATAATTTCACTAATTACTTCATTCAGGAGCAGATTCATCTTTGAGTTGACAAATTTGAAAAATATTACAAACTTATGCTAAGTTTTATATCAATTTGCGCAAAGAATAGTGTGTGAAATAATACTCTGCAATCACTAGTTTAAAATCTTGAATTCGCCTCCAGCTTCATTAGTAGGAAAAGACTAACGGAATACCTACTATTATTTGGCCAACTTGAGCAAATTGTGTTGAAATCATTCCTATATATGGCAAAGCTTCTTTCATGGTCAAAGATAAACTCGTTTGACTTTCGAAATCCGAAACTTGTCATTCATTGTGGAACGGAGGGTAACAAACTTATGCTAAGTTTTATATCAATTTGAAGAATAATGTGTGAAATAATACTCTACAATCACTAGTTTAAAATCTTGAATTCGCCTCCAACTTCATTAGTAGGAAAAGACTAACCGAATACGAAAAATACATGAAGGAAAGAAAAGAAAGAAATGAAGCATTAAAAGATTGTTAACTTACCTTCCAATATGGAGAGATTCACCCATGAATATGTTGGCGCCCATTGCAATCACAATACCTAGTGGATGAAACATGACAACAAAGAGAGGTCCTTTTTTCTTTACACACCATGAGCCTATACACAGTTGGAATACATTTCCAAAGACACTCTGCACTCGCCAAAAAAGAAAGATCCTTCAGAAAAATTAAATGAAAATCTATCCCTAATGTGAGGAGTATTTGGGGGTAAAATAAATGTGTAACGATGTAAGTTATATATATTGACAGTATAAATAGAATATATATCTACGTAGTTACCGAGTATATGAGAGCCATTAATCTGCTCCGAGGACTTAAGCTCCAAGAATTCAAGTCTTTTTCAGTAATTAAAGAGCAAGCACCAGATAGAATTGTAACACAACAGCTATAAAACAACATTAAAATCAGCTCTGCTGGGTATTTCTTAAGGACAAATGCCTGCAAAACATGAAACAAAGGAAAATATAGTTCATTTCACTTTATTTTCTTCAAATTTAAGTATTTGATAGGACGAAAGTCATTTTCAGAAAAATATTTTCATGAGGGAATCATTTTCTCATGTTTGGTAGGACAACAGTTTTCATCATAAGGGACAAAATTACTTTCCTCATGAACGAATGTCAATTTTCTTACGACTATCTTAACTTTTAATTAATTTCGTATCATTCGATCTTTTCCCATTTGCTAATATTTCTAGAAAAATGACTTCCGTAGTAGCAAGGCTGCTAAGAAAAAATTCTTGGCAATTCTAGTTACCTGTGAAATGAGAAATACAGAAGCTATTAGAGAAGTAATCATAGTGACCAACCCTCCAATGACCCAAGCAGAAGATTGGTTGAGAAAATGATAAGGGGTTGATAATATTGAATCCAAAGGGCTTCCAAAAACTTGAGGGCCTTTATATAGAGTTGCAACAAGTGCACCTATTATTGATACCAAGGTCCCAACAGATTTAGCCACAGTGCTCAAACTCTTGTACTCAAGATTTTCCATCCTAAAAGAAACAAAGTGAAGAACATAAAAAGTTAAAATTATTTATAATTTCAACAAAGTATTTAAGTATAATAGAATACAAACATCTGGTTCAAACCTGAGAATGACTGCAAGAATGAAGGTGAAACCTGGAATTAGTTGTAATATTGCTGTGGAAAGTAATGCAGATGAATATTTAAGTCCAACAAGTCCAAGAACTTGCATCGAGAAACTACAATGCAAGATTGCACCATTAGTCATTTTCTTCTCTAATACTCCTAGTAATAAGGATTGGTAAGTTGAGCCACAATTTTCACATACCCTAGTAGGCCAAGCAAGAAAAAACCATAGAGAAATATGGGCCAAAGAGGTGGAAGAGCTGATCTGCATATCCAAACATACAAAAGCAATTGAAATATTCATATATTTTGAAGAATTTAAACTCTAATAGTTTAAGTTAAAAGCAATTAATCATGTTGACGGCGAGTTGAGTTATGATCCGTTGTTTGTCCAATTTATTTTGACCCACCTAAACAAACTTTGAATTAATTGAATAATGACCTGTTTATTAATTTTATCCATTTTGGTTCTCCCAAGTTTAACTTAACTGCACATTTGCCACCTATCGATTTAACAACAAATGATCTAATAACAAATGTAAGTAAGAAAAAAGAGAGAAGTTTATGTAGATCTTGAAAAAATGATACCTATGAACCATGAAGGAAATTGGAATAAGAATGAGAGTTGAGAAGGCACTTGAATAGAAGGTATATATGAAAGTACTCATCCCAGTTGACATGGCCTCTTTAGATGCCACTGCAAATCCAACTTGTGCTAATTGCTGAACTACCATAGCCATAAATGGAACTGCACTTTCCATCTTCTTTCACTTCTCTCCCTTTACTTCTCCTCTTTTTTTGCTTCTAAATGACCATGAGTTAAACTTATCTGCTACGACAAATTAACCAATATGCCTGTTTGTTGTGATATTTCACATTTTTAAGGATACAATGGCTTGGAAATTCCTTGAAGGAATCAAAAACAAGGAATCTTTTTTCTGCTTGGCTAGTTGGTCGAACGTGTTGAAGGGAACATCATATATTTTTTATTGTTCTATGATGTTGGTTTCTTTGTCAGCTTCAATCAAGTTGACGATGATGTAGAGGTTTTGAATATAGTAATTAATTTATAATTAAGATCGCTTTCACATGTCACGTGAGTGCATATAATCTGTCTTACTTTAAATATTAGTATATATTGTATCTCATATTTTATGTAAAGAAATTCATCATAGATATTTTTCTGGTGATTAAATAATTTTAATTGTTTTTAGATTGTCTGTAATGTATAAGATGAACTCCTTGAAAATATAGGAGTAGGTTGGCTTACAGCATTAACAAAAATAACTCAAGCATAAAAGTTTGCATAAACTATGTTGCTATTGATTGTATAAGTGAGCAATGTAAGCACTAAGTGAGCAATCCGACACTATTATACACTCCACGACAATCTGCGGTACTCTCTTCGGTCTATTTTATTTGATCTGTTTCACTTTCGAGAGTCAAGTTGATCAATTTTTGGATTTAAATTGAATTAACTAGATTTAGTCAATATTTTAAAATTATAATTTAAATATTAAAAAACTACACGAAAAATACTACAAGTTGCAATTCTTATTATATTAATATGGTAAAGAAATATATCTCAAAATATTGGTTAAAATTTATATTGTTTGACTTTTAAAAAAAGAAAGTGATCAAATAAAATGAACCGGAGGGAGTTACTATTTAGGCATAAATAATTATCTGCATTAATCATCATAGTATTAATTTTCATGGTGAAGTATGGAAGAAATAAGATATACTACTCCAGTATTTAATTTCTTCCGTTCTTCACCATCTCTTTATTTATCTTATATATTGAGAAAGACCACACTGTGATATCATTAATGTAGCTTTCAAATATGTCATCACTAGCATTAATCTCCATTATTTTCTTTTCTCGTTATTGCTTTCTTAAATCACTACTAGTACTATAAAATTTCCCATTGTCTTCTTTGAGAGAAAAGAAGTATTTATGTTCCTGGACTATGCGCCCTGAATATCATTCTAATCACTTCTTTCCCAAGTTCTGATACTACTAGTGCCAGGTGAAAAGAATGATATTTTCTAGAGTAAAATAACTGTAAGAAACACCAATGATGAATTTTAGTTCTGGTTTGGTTTATAGGAAATCAGGTGTTGTAAAATGTTTTAGAAAGTCATAACTTGTGGAAAAATAGCTTGTTATCAACTTCTTTCTCTTTAATGTTCAATCTATAGAATGATTATATATAATTGGACAACAACACAACGTTATGCTTGGTGGCTCTTTGATTAAAAAAAAAATGTTACGTGGTGTGCGGATATTGGGGCAATAAAATTATACTAATAATACTGAAAAATCACAATCTTAACACTGAACTACATCTCGCTTTTCTAATTCACAACACTATCTTTACAGCATACAATTATATTCCTTTCTGAAAAGATATAGACTACTATGTCGTATAATCTATGGAACAATGAAAGAAACTCCAATAATCATAAGGGACAGTATTTAACATATCTAACAAAGTTCAAGTTGGTGTAGCTAATTAAGTTTCAGTTAAATGTTGCCCCTAAGAAAAATAATCATAAGGGTGTCTTTTTTAACATAGAAGCAGTAGATTTATGACTCTTTAACTGCAACTCATTTTTTTATATACTATATAATATATATATACACACAATACAATCCATCAAATATTCTAAACCAGGTTGTCATTTGTTTTGGAGAGAAGTGGCAATTTCTGCTGTGTCTGATCAAAACTTGTTTCTGAAACCTGGATGATTCTCTCTTCACTAGCCTTTCCCCACATGACAGCATAGAATCCCAGAGTTATGATGCTTGCTCCAATTACACTGCAATTTGATTTTATTAATTCATTACCTTAAACTCAAAATGGGATTTAAATTATACATATTGATACTGTGAAAGATCTTCAAGTATCAATATAGTACTATATAACTTATAGGCATAGTATAAACTCAACTCGCATATATTTCCATTTTTCTGTTTCTTTTCTCAATTGTCTGTCTTAATAAGTGATTATAATTCATGCGTTTGCACACATTTTTTCACTTGCCAATTTAAAAGTTTAGCCATTCTCATATCTTTTTCTTTTCTCTACTTATCGATCGTACAATTTCTTTTTTCTGTAATGCTTTGATAAAGAAATCAAATTTAATTTTCAAATGAGGAGGAAGACGAAATGTACTCTCAGTTTAAGTTACTTACACCGACTGCATAATGAGATTTTACGTGATCCATGTAATTTAATATTTTCTAAAAATGTACTTCAGGTTTTACAATTAAATTTATATTTAGTTGAGTCTAAGGCGACCGTTTTATATCTCTGAAGGATTACACACAATTCATGAACACACAGTTCGCCCAGGGTCTAACCTTATTTGTTTCACTAGCCAACAATACAATCACATGTAATTAACACACGAATTGTAAAGATTTAGCCACAGTTTAAATCGTACCTGGTTACAGAGTTTGTTCCAATTCGTAGAAGACCATTCTTCCAAGGAATCTTCCATTGAAGTACTTCACTTGAAGAAAGGAGAATTTGTCTTTCTTGTTGGAGGAGGAAGAAGGGAATGAATTATTTTTCCAGGAGTATTCACCTTTTTTTCTGCCAATCAGAAACTATATTTTATACTCCTGATTGGACACAACTGTTCAGGAAAAATCCTAACAGTTGTGTCTTTTCCTTTCCCCATTTTATTTATAAATCCAATAATCTATATAACACATTATATATATTTATTATTAGATATGGGTTCGGGTTGACCCACATGGGTGACCCCAATCCAAATTCCAACACCTCCCACTCATAGTGGGTCAACTCTCATTCTCATTCTGTAACTTTCATACATAACGACTAGACCGTGTGACCAGTGCATACTTCGAGAGCTTAGTAGCTATACATCTGTTAGGAATATACAGCATCTCGATTACGGGACCTTAGAGTAGATTACAGTATGCAGTACCCTAGATCATTTATCACATTCACATCTCTCTCAATCTCTTTGTATTGTTTTGAGTTCATCATTATGTTCTTGTAGCAAAGACAAACATAATGGGTTAACCAATGAACACAATTAGGAGCTGCTTGTCCATAGCATTTTTTCAAAAATTTTTTGGAACAAACTGTTTGGACATAACATTGTGGAAAAATTTAAAAAAAAGTTGAAATATTTTTTTCAAAAAGCAAAAACTCAATAAACCCACTTTTTGGTTGGAAAAAGTACTGTTGGAAATAATATTTTCTGCCTAAAGTTTCCACAATTTATATTTTAACCCCTCATTAGTATCCCTCACCAAATCCATCTCCTTTCACACAAAGAACCTTATTCTTATCACATGCACGAGGTTAAGTTTTTGTCACTTTGAAATTTTTGTTCTTCTGGAATTTATGAAATAATTGTTAGCTTCCCATCATTGTATTATGACACATTTGAATGGTCACCAAGAACAGGATGGTACGATATGCCACCATGGGGCTGTTACAACTCCTATTTCCTTCTTCCTTGGTCAAGAATGGTCCACATTATTGACCTTAAGCCATGTTATTGGTTTTGTATCAGTGGTTTTTCTATTTAGATAAGGATGGAAGTTGCTAGAACTATCAATTTTTGTATTGCTTGTTACTGTTTGTGTCTTGGAATAGGGGCAATTTGTTAGTATTAAGAAGATGTAGGGTGTAAAGTCAATGCATCAGCTTTTGTGAAAAAAGTGAAATCTATTTTCCAAAAAAATGATGAACAAACACTTTTTCAACTTTATTTCAAATTTCAACCAAAAATAATTTTCCAAAAAATTTTCACTTTTTATGGCCAAACGGCCACTTAATGTGATAATACTCATTGATGATCTTCCTAATCTCAAGAATCTCTTAATCTCAATCTCACTTGCTTTTCTAGAAATGTCCCGCCAGACCGAATCATCCATGATCTCTTGGCAACATCCTAAGATAGCAAACACCAAATTGAATCTCGAGAAACTGGTCAAAGTCATGAGGGTACAAAGAAAGAAAATTACTTATAATTTTCAGGACTTCACACGATAAAACAAGTAGAGATTAAACTTGTATCGCCCATATGTCACTTTATGCATACGTGGTATGAATCACGTACCACAGTATTGACTCCTTTCCCGTGGAGCGTATGTCTTTCACAAATAAAAAATATTGTGCAGATGATAGTTCAGACAACTCATGTCTAACTTTGAGTTCACACATCTACTCATACATTTATCCATTAGAACTCACATATGGCATTAAGACGAACTGCCACATTTAATCATAAATGATTAATCATAATTCAAACGACATTCATATTATAAACTTCTAGCTAGCTCTCTATTAATATCACTTCTGATAATAAAAAGTTTATAACTGTCTCATCTCTCTTAGTCACCTAGACAATAGAGGCGATTGCCTGTGTAAATAGGCCAATCTTTTTGTTTGTCCGACATACTTCAAACTTATATACTAAACATAAAATCATTCTATGTATATGAACCAAAACTAGCAATTTAGGCTTCAACTACATTAACTTCAATAATGCAGTTTAATGTGAACATGCTTGGGAAAATTAAGATATAAAAACATCGACATCTACGCAAATCCAATGACCTCACATATCATTCATAAGCATCAAATGCTATGGGTTTCACTATCGGATCTACTATTGTATAATGCGTCGAGATGTATTTCATGTTCACTTTTCTATGTACAACTATGTCTCTAAAGAAATTATACTTATATCAATATGGTTTGTCTTCTAATAAAACATGGGACTTTTGTGTAAGCTATTGAGACTTGACTATCAACACTTAATTGTCACTAATTCAATAGTACTATCAAACACACCCAAATTTATTATAAAGACGTTTAAGCCAAACAGCTTTTTGCATAGTTGCTGAAAGCGCTACAAATTCAGCTTCTACTGTAATATAAGGCTAATGATTGTTCTTGCTATTCAACAATATACACATCTTTATTGTTTAGCAAAGAAAGACATACACATATTTAGATTTTCTCTCACCTAAATATCCTTCTCAATCATCATACGTATAGCCTTTCAATTGCAGATCCTTTCCTTGACAACTCAAGGAATAAACAACTGTGCCTTTGAGATAAATTTATATTCTTTTAACTGCTTTCCAGTATTTCATTTATAACTCAAATTGATATCCCATAACTGAAATAACATATATCAGACATCATGAGCCAAACCATATTCCTATGGGTTCAGGAGGACACATCCTCCAACTTTATCCTTCGACTCAAGAAATAGGAGTATATATGGGTATGCACTCTTGCATATTAAATCGTTCAAGAAAATTTCTTTATAACGATTCTTCCGAAAGAGACAACGATCTCTTGGAACAATCTCTTGAAATTTGAATTTCAAGAATTCACCCATATTTTTCAATACTACAACAAGTCTTTCGCACATATTGAGAACTCATTTGTTCCTAATGACGCTATGACCCATAAGTAGATCAACCAGTGCCAACTCTTGATTTGGTTTCACTAACTCCAATTCATGTTCCATTATTTTAGGACTTATCCTTAACAGGGTATCAAAGAGCCTCATTTATCTTTTGTTGATCTTATTCATCTTGTGGAGTAACTATATATTCTTCCCCTTCAATCTCAAATTGACGATAGGGAATATGTAGACGACTCATTCGTCGAGGTTGAGATTGATAAAATTGATTTTTCAATTGATAGTTACTCCCACTAGGACCAGCAATATAAATAATTCTTTAGTCATCTTGGTGCTAATCGGAACAGATCCATTATAACCAAAGTGACTTTTACTCAAATTCATTTGACTAATACTAGCGGAAGCAATTTGGTCCACAACTTTATGAAGAGACAAGTTGACCTATCTCACCCTACATAGGATAAGACATTCTCTAAGAATGTAACGTCATGTAGTCCAAATTTAGTTACAGCACCACTGTTGTATCGTTCACTTATGAACATATAAACTCAGGACTTCATAGAGTATCATAAGATATCATAAGATACAGTCCTTCCCCTTAGAACTAGTTTTCCACGTGGGATAAAAGTTTATGTACAAAAAACGGGCACAAACTCAATAGTAGAAAGAATTGAATTTTCATCTATCCATAACTTATATGGAATATAAGTAAGTGACATAGAATAATTTTATAATTTTGGATCAGATGTCACAACGTACCAGCTACAATGGAACGTAATGCCACTTTAAGGAGAAATCATTAGACATATCTAGAGCCTCAAGAGCCTCTTGCTCTTTTAGGACATACTGATTTATTGTCACTGTTAACACTTCTGTTAAGCTCAGGACAATATTCTAACAGCTGTTGACATATTGATATAAATTAGTATAAACTTATTGAGACAAATATGTACTTTCTTAGAGTCTAAAATTCATATACATACTAATCTTTAAAATAACTGATTGCATTAAAATTTATTTCATTACTAGATCTGGAATCGAAAGTTCACCATGTTCCCAATCATCATCCAAATTTTAATATGGAATAAACATAACATTATCAATTACTTTAAAGAACACTTGTCTTAAATTACTTAAATTCAAGACTAAATAAGCATAAATTCTATAACTAATATAGAAATATTCAACAAGAATAGTAACATAAAGCATTAAAATTAATAAATTTGTATGTACTTGTAAGTATAATGTCAGATGACATTTCAAGTCACATATTAGTCTCACAATTAATTCAGAGAAACGGTAAAACATTCCATAGACCAGAAACTCTTGTAGCCAAATTTTCATTCAATATGAAATATGTCAAGCAATCATTACTCTCTTATTTCCTTTTAAATAAAGAGTTCAGTTAGAAAGAATAAGGCCACAAAGTCCTCTACTGAAAATGAGTTGCGTTTACACTGAGGTTCCATCCACTTAGAATTGGCGATAACCAAAACTTTAAAAAAATGATAATTTGACAACTAATGTCAAATTATTACCCAAACTCATATACACATAATTTTCTTTTGTAACATATACAAAGGAAAGTTTTGACTCACCACAAATACATATATACAACATTATATGTATATATAGGAAAGAATGTGACATTTGGCGTGACGAGATCAAATTAATACATTATGCAATAATGAGGTTTTTTTTCAGTCTTTCTGGAAAACACAACCAGTAATCCCAACAAAAAAAATTCCAACTCATCAAACATGGTTTGAAGGATTATGATGCAAAATGATGGTGAAGTTGCAGGGACAAAATCCCTACGGTTGTTTTCAACATCAAGACTTCTTCCAAGTCTTATATGCATATTTAACTTTTCTTTAAAGCATTGGTTGTGAGATAGCAGACTCTTAGGTCTGCAAGTTGTGGAGTTGGGAACCCCTTATGCTCAAGACACTTCTTTTCCCAAGCATTAAACGGTTAAGCCAACGTACTCTTTCAAAAGAAATAAGAAAAACGATCTCTAACCAGACTAGCACATATTTTGCTAGATCCTCTCATCTTGCCTTTTAAAAAAAATAGAAACACACACGTTTCATTACCCAAGACATTCAACAAGTAAAAGTGTATGTGATACCATTATCTAAAAAAAATATCACACTTTTTCCATCCCTTTGTCCACATCAATATGGACAAACAAGACTCCAAGATACACCAAGAGTAAATAACAGGATTTTGAGGAATCACAAAGTCCTTCCTTTAATCATAAAGTGAACAAAACAATCAACAACATACAACGAGTATTCGTGCAAGTTTTTATGTCATCTTTGTGCACTATTTTTTTTTTAACAAGGCCTAACAGATCAAGTCTACAAAAATAGGGCTAAACAATATTCTCTAGGACAAAAAAAACATGATGGACAGTGTAGTATGTGATCATGTTATTTCCCGGCCACAGCCGCAAATAAAGAACACGATGGAGGATAATCTTAAGACGCCCCATCAACTTCAGAATTGACTTTCGCGCAAAAAAAAGTTCCAACAACAAGAAACATTAATTGTTTCCACGACAATGTTTTTCAAGACAATATATTTGGACTAGAAAATAAATAACTCAGGCTCTGATACCAATGAAGGATTACACACAATCCATGAACACACAGCTCGTCCAGGGTCTAACCGTATTTGTTTCACTAGCCAACAATACAATCATATGTAATTAACACACGAATTGTAAAGATTTAGCCATAGTCTAAGTCGTACCTGGTTACAGAGTTTGTTCCAATTCGTAGAAGACCACTCTTCCAAGGAATCTTCCATTGAAGTACTTCACTTGAAGAAAGGAGAATTTGTCTTTCTTGTTGGAGGAGGAAGAAGGGAATGAATTATTTTTCTAGGAGTATTCACCTTTTTTTCTGCCAATCAGAAACTATATTTTATACTCCTGATTGGACACAACTGTTCAGGAAAAATCCTAACAGTTGTGTCTTTTCGTTTCCCCATTTTATTTATAAATCCAATAATCTATATAACACAATATATATATTTATTATTAGATATGGGTTCGGGTTGACCCACATGGGTGACCCCAATCCAAATTCCAACAATCTCAATCCGATCGATTGACAGGCAATTTACGTTGACAAGTAGTCGTTTTTTAGAGTCTTAATTCGAAGACAATGCAAATATCAATTTCGAAGATATGAGTGCACAAATCCGATGTTGGATCTGAATGAACAATTCGGAGGCATATGTAAACGGACAAATTAAAGTAAATAACAGATTAACAATTTACGATGACGTGATTTCGGGCGAGTTTCTATCGAAGACGAATTATGTGCTAATTTCGTTCAATGCCGAATACTTGATTTTAACCAGATTCGATGACAAAATTAGATATAATGATAACTAAATATGATCGATAAAAATGTATTCCGTCAGATAACAATACGATCGAAAAGCAACAATAGTAATTCACTTGATGTGTTCGATATCAATAAGAAAATTAAATAATGGACCAATTTTACGACCAAGATAACGATAGCAGATTAATAAGATCGAGTGCGATGAATTAAAGTGTCAAGTAATGGAAATAGCATGCAATCAGCAGAACAAGCAATAATAAATAAATAAATAAATAAAGCGATAAAAGCTTATTGTATTGAAGAATCGAAGGATGGTGCTTCGATGAAAGAGATGAATCTTCTTCCACGCTTGAACCAAGCCACGACTGATGTTTTAATACAATGATTTCTTTGACAATGACAGTAGATTGATTATGGAATGATGAGAAAATAACAACAATGTAGTGAGAAAATGTATAGCTTGGGGAACGAGAAAATGGTGTTCAGATGAACGTGTCCTCAAATGTGGAGAATGGGGCCTTTTTATAGCTTGAAGTGGAGATGACCAACCCTAGAAGAACTCTTGACTTCTCACGTTTCTTCAACAGTTCGCCACATCCCATGGAATGCACTGGTTCCGTTTCGATAAAAGTCGGATAAGGTCAGTTATCACTATCTATTAAAACAACTGTCTTTGAACTTTCCGAACACGCCACGGGGTAAACGATCACATCATTTCATCGAAGTCGTTCCACATCGATCTTCTCAAAATACGTCTTCGGAACCAACCATGGCCTTATCGCACGATCGAGCATATTCATCGTGATCGATTAGAAATCGACCAATACAGATAGTCCCCCCACTTGTCAAGTCATGTGTCCGTAAAACTTGTCAAGTAGCTTGACATTTTGAGCGGGAAAATGCGTGGAGCGTTTGTGTCCCTCCATTTTGAAACGTCAAGCTTTCGCTTCAACTTCCCATCACCGCACGTGTCAGAGATCGTACATGTGGCAGTTTTCATCGGTTTTCGAGGCAATGATGGCTCTTGCCTTATAAATACCAACTTCAAAACCCATTTTATAAACTTACCACTTCAAAATCTCTCAAAATTCTCCAACTTTTCTAAGCAAGTCTCAGAAATTTCTCGCTAATTCTTGTCACTTCTGGTCCAGGTTTTTTAAGAAGTTTGTTTAAATCATCAACTTTGTGCCTTGATAATGTCTACTTCTTCTCAAAATGTAGCTAATGTAGAACTTGCCTCTACCGCGGCAGCTGCCGCCGTAGCCTAACTTGGTGGTGGAGCAGACTTCCACCACCGCTGGCACTTCAGTGGATAAAAAAGGCAAGAAACGAACGGAAAGAAAAGTGAAAGACTTTTGTCCCAAGAAGTCATATTCGGAGATTCTTCCGATGAAGTTTACTTATGAAAACGATTGCAAGGTCAGCGTTCAGAGCGAGGCGGAGCAAAAGACTAAAAAGAATATTCCAATCGACTTGGTATGCTGCGCGATCACACCGGAGTCGATACCACGTGTTCGAGAAGAATGTGGTTGGAAAGTTGGCGACATCGATGTGATGTGTCCTCCAAGGAAGTCGACTTTGGCCACTCACGTTGAAGGTCATTCAGTAGTGCTGACCTATCCTTTTACCATCGGTTTTACTCTCCCGGTCGACAGCGTGATCGAGGAGTTTTGCAGGATGTACAACATTTTCCTTGGGCAACTTTCTCCGGTGATATGGAGAATGGTAGTGATCATGAGATGGATTACGGAGAGGGCAAAAGTGGAGTTAACACTTCACCACATTCTTAACATCTATTCTCCTCGAGTTTACAAAGGAGGGGTGATAAACTTGGCTAAACAGGATCAGCGGGCCCTGATATCCGACAACGATGATGATCTTCGGGGGTGGGATCAACAATTTGTCTTCATTCCTACGAAGCAATTAACCGACCCCGGAAAGGAGCTGCTTCCGAGTATTTGGAACAGAACACGTAAGTGCTTTGTTCGTTTCTCTCTTTTGAATGAATCCATAGTTTTAACCTTACAAGTTTTTCTTCCCAAAATTTCCAGCCAATAAGGTTTTGTTCGATCAAGTTGCCGATATCATACCGTGGTTGATTAGGGTGCTCGATAAGACGACCAACGATCAAAGTGCTTGAAAACCGGTCGCAGCCCTGAAAACCCTTAAGGCCAAAAATCATGGTAAGTTCTCTCTCGAACTTGTGTTGAATTTGTAACTTAACTCGTCCCTTAGATAATTTTGGTAATTTTCAAATTTCCACAGGTATCACAGGTGCCGGAGGTGAGCCAAGTGACGAGGAGGTGGAAATCGAGGGCGGCGAGAAAGCCGATGACGCTCCTCCTCCTCCGAAGAAAAAGAAATCTTTTCAGGAGTTGAAGAATAAGTATTTGCCCAAGGTGGTGGAGAAATGGAAAGGGGGTAGCTCATCGGCTGCGCCCCAAACCATTGAGGATGTGATTGCTGAAACGAGTTCAGCGATTGCAGCGGCGAAAGCCGCCGAAGGAACGACCTCGGTTATTGACATCGAAGAGGAAGAGACTGGGGACGAGTCGGGATTTGACCGATTGGTGAGGCGTCCCAAAAAGCTGGTGAAGGAGAGACTCCAGGAGACAGCCATCCAACTCAAAGTGGCTGAACAGGGAGATCTTTCGGTTGATGATTATCAACTTTCCCCTGTAGCCGAAGAGGTCAATTCAGGCTCGGGAGGCTTGCCCAGTAGAAAAGGTGCCATTGTTTCTTTGGGTGTTGTGCCTGAAACCCGAGGGGAAATGATTGAGGTATTTGAACGTGAACTTGGGGAAAAGGATCCAACGAAAGGGAAGATGCCAGCTTTGGATTGGCCGATGGCGACGACGAAATCCAAGTACGACGAGGAAACGGGGTCATCGTTCTTTGGTGCGGATCATGTTGACCCGATAGTACCCCTTCCTCGAGGCGAAGAAGCTGTTGCCTTTGCCGCTTTGGGCGAATCTGAAACAAGGGGTCATAGATCGCTGATGATAGAGGTGCCTCCCAATGTGGATTTGCTTCGATGCCCAAAACGGCTGGCGGATTACTTGTTCGATGTCATTGGTCCGATGGAGCAAGCTCGGCTGAATACACACGAAGACCTGAGTTTGCCTTCACAGATTTCTTTTGGTGCCTTCAGGATAAAGTCCATTACCTTTTTACCTTTGCGCAAATTACTTGTTTTCTTTTCCCCGTCTTTTGACTTTTCTATGTGACTTGTTTTTAGAACTGCATAATGGCGATCGAGACCGCCGATCGGATTCGCCAGCTTCAGGATGGGGCTAAAGTGTTGAATGAGCAAATCATCCATCTTACTTTGGCTGGGGAGGAACTACATCGGAAGTTGAAAGCTGCGGAGGCCAAGTATGCTGAACTTTTGGCCAACTTTGACAAGAATATGAATGAGCATGCTCTTCGCCAATCGGAGTTGGAATCCCAAATTCGAGCTTTGAACGCACAGCTAAGCGAGCACGAAGCCAATTCTGATCTAAAATTGGCCGAGCTCAACTCTGCTTTAGAGAACAAAGATCGGGAATTAGCTGATAAGTTCGAAGAGTTGAAAGTCCTCCGCAAAGGCAACGAGGATTTAAAGGTTCAAGCTGATAGCCTGTCAGAAAGGAACCTGTTGCTCCAAAAGGAATCCAGCATCTTAAGGCGCGAACTCGATGAAGAGTTCGAAAAGAATAAGGACCTTATCCTTGCCGAATCAAGGCGCGATGTCCTTAAAGAGATGTTGGATCGAGACATTGATGTTCCTGCCGAGCTAAGTGATGTCGTTGCCATTGTGCGGTTGGCTCGTGAAGATCTTGGTCTTCCAGCAAGTTCCTCCGATGAAGGTTCTGATGGGGATGGTGATGAATGAACTAAATCTATTTCCGACTTGTTGTTTTAGTCTTCTTTGAAACTTGGTGTAATGTGGTCGCTTAGACTCATGTAAATACTTTTTCAATGAATGAATTGTTTTCAATTTTCCTTATCGCTATATTGCTTTCCGAAGACGATTCAATTTATTCGTTCGAAAGTTTTGATGTTTTAGCGACAGTTGTCGGAAGAAATATGATTGGGGCCCAATGTTTTAGTGCGTAGTGAAGAATGACGCCTCACTTTTACGTAATGTACTCCTCGAACATTTTTAGGTTCGGAATGAAAAATTACTTGACACTTGGTGAGAAATTTGGAATTGTAAAATTCGCTAATGTTTAAATCGATCACACAAGTCGACAAATGTGAAAAGTCGAAAATATGACCAAGTGTTGCATATTATTGAAGTGAGCCGCTAATGGGCGTTTAATACATTTTCGGATCGTACGATTCGATCGATTACATGATGCGGCCGTTTGAAGGCACATATTCTTGATCACTAACGGATCGTTTACATGCCACATAAATCATCTAAACGAATAACCCTCGACTTTGAATAAGGGTGTCCGGGTTTGAAGTACGAACGAGTCCCCAGTTCGAGTGAGCGTTGGAGTCTTGAACTTTTGTCGAATTTTGAACGAGTCCCCAGTATTGTCTTCAATCGATTTCGTTCTCCTTTCGATGGGAAGTCCTCGGTTCTTGGTCAGTCCCTAGTATCCGTCAGTAACCATCCTGCTAACTCCATCCCCCCCAGTGTTTGGGTGTGAAGGATGAGCAGCCGAATACTGGTCCTCGATTTCGATACCTGAAATGGAGTCATTGAAAGACAAAATCCGAGAAAGCCGTTATAGATGAAGACCACGTTAGAATGTTCGTCACGACCCCGATCGGAGCGTTTTGAGCTCAGGTATTCGTGGGTGATGTTTGTCATCATTCGATTCCAACTATGCCTATCATCTAAAAGTGTTAGTATCAAATAATCGATTAAACAATTTCTTCCGATGGAGAAAGAATGAAAATTGTAAAGGAAAATAAAAGATAATGTTTGATGATACCGTAGAATCTCAAAAATAGTACTTCTTCAATTGTGTGATATTCCAATTGAAGTCGACTGGCTTGGAGTCCATTGTTTCGAGTTGGTATGAACCTTTTCTGATTACTGCCTTGACCCGATAGGGTCCCTCCCAATTTGCTCCTAAATTACCATCGTTGGGCTCATCCTTCTTTGGTCTTTTGATCTTTAGCACATAGTCACCTACATTAAAAGATCGATACATGATTTTTTTTGTTGAGGTAATTTTCTGCCCTTTGTTTCTGTGCTTGTATTCGAACAAATGCCATGTCTCTTTTTGATTCGGTCAGGTTTAGATCTATCAGCATAGCCTCTTTGTTCGCTTCTTCGGTGGAGTGGGCGAACCGAAGACTGGGTTCCCCCACTTCCACCGGTATCAGCGCTTCTGTTCCGTAGACAAGTGAGAACGGTGTCTCCCCGGTGCTGTGTTTCACCGTTGTCCGATGAGCCCACAACGCTCCGGGGAGTTCGTTCGGCCAATTTCCCTTTGACTCATCCATCCTTTTCTTCAAGTACTCGATTATTTTTTTGTTGGAAGACTCAGCCTGTCCATTTGCACTGGGGTTATAAGGTGTTGAGGCGATTCGCTTGATCCCCCATTTTTCGAAGAAGGCAGTGATCCGTCTTCCTACGAACTGCTTACCGTTGTCGCATGTGATCTCTTTCGGGATCCCAAAACGACAGATGATATTTTGATGAATAAATTTGATGACTTCCTGTTCACGAATTTTAGCCAAAGCAATTGCTTCTACCCATTTAGAAAGATAATCCGTCAGAATTAGAATAAACTTTACCCCACCGGGCGCTGTTGGAAGTGGCCCGACCAAATCCATTCCCCACTTCACGAATGGCCATGGTGACGTGACCGAATGAAGTGGCTCTGCTTGTTGATGTATGATGTTTCCAATTCGTTGACACTTGTCACATTTGCGGACGAACTCTTTGGCATCACCGCGGTCGTCGGCCAATAGTATCCAGCTCTTATTATCTTTCGAACCAACGATTTGCTGCCGGAGTGATTGCCGCATTCGCCTTCGTGAACTTCTTTCAACACATAGTTTGTTCCATCTGGTCCCACACACTTTGCTAAAGGGCCACCGAACATTCGTCTGTAGAGTTGGTTTTCTAGGAGACAATATCTTGCCGCTTTAGCTTTAAGTGATCGGGCAGACTTTTGTCACTGTGAAGGGTGCCTGCCTGCAAATAAGACAAATATTTGTTTCTCCAATCCCAAGTATGATTAACGCTGTTTACCTCTTTGATGCTTCGAAAAAGTGGGGATTCGAACAAATGAACCACTGTTTTGTCGATTTTTCCATCGATGGCAGCTGCAGCACCAAGGTTGGCAAGGCGTCTGCTTCGATGTTATCTTCCCTCGGTATCTGAGCTATTTTCTATTCCTAGAAAGAAGTTAGAAGATTTTGTACTTTCTCGAGCAACTGCTGCATCCTCGGATCTCGAACACAAAAATCGCCTTGGATGTGATTTACCACCAGCTGAGAATCGCTTTTGATGTCTAGTCGTTCGACTTTCAAGTCTTTTGCGATCTTTGAACCTGCAGCGAGGGCCTCATATTCGGCCTCGTTGTTAGTTTTTGCATGTAATTTGATCGCATACCTGAGTTTCTCGCCGGTAGGTGCTATCAACAGGATTCCGAGACCAGTCCCTTTCACATTCGAAGCTCCATCGGTGTATATTATCCTGACTCCGGGATCTGGATCTCTCATCATCAATTCTTCTTTTTTTGCTTCCGGGAAGATGTTAGCGCTAAAGTCTGCTACAAAATTAGCTAATACTTGAGATTTTATGGCGGTGCGAGGCTGGTAAGTGATGTCGTACTCACTCAGCTCGACCGCCCATTTCATCAATCGACCAGAGGGATCTGGCCGATGTAAAATATTTCGCAATGGAAAAGTAGTTATGACAGATATTGAATGACATTGGAAATAAGGTCTTAGCTTTCGTGCAGCAGTGACTAGTTCAAGTGCTAGTTTTTCTAGATGTGGATACCTTGTTTCTGCATCTAACAATGTCTTACTAACATAATAGATAGGAAATTGGTTACCTCTATCCTCGCGAACGAGGACAGCGCTTACAGCAACATTGGAAACGACCAAGTAGATCAGTAGCATTTCTCCTTCGATCGGCTTTGATAGAAGCGGAGGATTGGACAGGTATTGCTTCAGTTCTCTGAGAGCCTTTTTGCATTCTGGTGTCCACTCAAAACTTTTGTTTTTCTTCAGCACCGAAAAAAACTTGTGACATCGTTCAGATGACCTCGAGATGAACCTACTGAGATAGGCTACTCGACCGGTCAGCTGTTGAACTTCCTTCACCGTTGTCAGGTCTTCGGAAATTCTTTCGATCACCTTGATTTTGTCTGGATTGGCCTCAATTCTTCTTTGCGATACGAAGAATCCCAAAAACTTGCCGGATCCGACCCCGAACGCACATTTCTCCGGGTTCAATCTTATGTTGAACCGCCTTAGTATCATAAAAGTTTTCTCCAAATGACTTAAATGATTTCCCTTTTCCAAAGACTTGACCAACATGTCATCGATATACACTTCCATCATTTTTCCGATCAAATCTTTGAACATAGTGGTAATCAAACGCTGATAAGTATCGCCAACATTCTTAAGGCCGAAGGGCATGACTGTGTAGCAATAAGTCCCCGTGTCTGTGATGAACGATGTCTTCTCCTGATCTATTGGGTCCATCAAAATTTGATTATAGCCTGAGTAGGCGTCCAAGAAACTCAACATTTCGCGCACTGTCGTTGAATCGATCAGCCTGTCGATGTGAGGCAGTGGGAACGAATCTTTTGGGCAAGCTTTGTTGAGGTCGGTATAATCAACGCATACTCTCCACTTGCCGTTTTTCTTTGGTACTACAACAGTGTTTGCAAGCCATTATGGATACTTAACCTCTTTAATGAACCCATTCGTTAGCAGCTTTTCTACTTCGTCGTTGATCACTTTCCTTCGCAATCCTCCATTCGGCCGTTTCTTTTGCTTCACCGGCTGATGCTTTGGATCGACGTTTAATTTGTGTGTGGCAACTTTTGGATCGATTCCCACCATATCTGCGTGGGACCAAGCAAAACAATCAGAATTATCCTTGAGGAAGGATATGATTTTTGCTCTTACTTCGGGATCCAGTTCTGCTCCCACATAGACTTTCCGATCAGGCTTATCATCGAATAACATTACTTCTTCCACTTCTTTTATCGTAGAGTCTCCGGCTTTTTGTTTGTACAGTTCTCTCACACATGGTGGAACCTGTGCGAATTCGTCTTCAACTTCGGATTCCGCTAACTGTGACGAATCACATGACGGAGCTGCAGTGAGGTTTTCGGCCACGGGTTCCACTAGCTGTGATTGCTATTTTCGAAAGCCATCCTTAACAGCTACTGAATAACATTCTCGTGAAGCCTGTTGCTCACCTCTTATTTCGCGAATTCCCCACGGGGTAGGGAATTTTACTACTTGATGTAGGGTCGATGGGACCGCTCCCATAGCGTGAATCCACGGTCGACCCAATATCACGTTGTATGCCATCTCGCCTTTCATCACTTGAAACGATGTTTCACTCTCAACGCCTTCCGCATATGTCTTAATTGTGATTTCTCCAACGGTCACTTCGCTTGAATTGAAACCCGACAACACCGTTGAGCGAGGCACGATCTTATCACTCAACTGCAACTGTTCGACTACCCTTGTATGTATGATATTAACCAAACTGCCAGCATCGATTAATACCCTTTTTACATCGGCATCGTCGATCCTCATCGTTACTACCAGTGCATCGTGATGGGGATGAATCCTTTCGTCGAAGTCGAAATCCCCGAACACAATCTCATCATTCATGTCTTCCCGTGTTCGTTTGTCTTGTGTGAACGAGACCTTTGCATATTTCTTTGTAGTGTAAGTCACTCCACAAACGTCATCTCCTCCGGTAATAACATTTACCGTCTTCCTAGGAGCAGGAGGTTGTGGCGGCTCATCATCTTTCTTCTTATTAAAATTGTTTCGCCCTCTATCAGTCAACAACTCTACCAAATGCCCCTTCTGTAGCAGGCTTGCCACTTCGTATCTCAACGCCTTACATTCTTCCGTTGTATGGCCGAAGTCATGATGAAATGCACACCATAGATTTTCATCCCCTGTGTTTGGATTTTTTTTATGCGACCCGGAAACTTTACAACCTTATCACCCATCCCCTTCAAGTGATTTACCAAGTTTGGGTCGATATGCAAAAATTGTACTCCGTCACTTTTGGAGGCAGTGGTCGATCTTTTGGAGCCGAAGATGTGTTTTATTTCCCTCTCTTCGGCTGATTTTTCAAACCACCGGCTTCGTGGTTGTTGCTTCCCATTCGAGAAACTGTAGGGCTCCCATCGTTGGTCCCTGTAGTTTTGCCTGTCGTTCTCGACTCTCCGTGGTGGTGGTCGATCATAATGATGATTATTTCGGGCTAGCTGCAACTCCTCCTCCTCAGCCCTAATCCTTGGTTCGCACTCACGATATAGCTCGTCGAATGTCCATGCATCGATTTCCCTAAGACTATCCTTCAACTTCCACACCTCTATTGAATCAGTGCGCAAGTTATTAGCAAAAGTCAAACAAGCCCACCTTTCCTCGAGATTCGGGATATGAATCTTCTCATCATTGAATCGTATCACAAATTGTTTGATAGTTTCCCCGGGCCGCTGCCTAACGTTCAGGATATCTTCCACCCTTGGTGCTATTTTTTTTGCTCTAGTATGTGATGGAATGAATTTCGCCGCCATGTCATCAAAACTCAGTATCTCATTTTTGGGTAGCTGTAAATACCACTTCAATGCTGCTCCTTTCAACGTTTCACAAAATTTCTTAAGGCTGACTGAATTGATCTCTTCCGAAGTCAAGTCTTTCGCCTGAACTGCAACCGAAAATATATCAATGTGATCCCTCGGATCTGTGGTTCCATCATATCTTAAAATTTCTGGTAATTTGAAAGTTTTAGGGATGGGCATTGGGGCTGCACTTGCTGGAAACGGACGCTTTGAAATCGATTTTTTTATCGACTTCGTCCGTTAACTTCGGAACACCTGGCAATTTTTCCATAAATGATTTTATCTCCCTGAATTTCTTATCCACTGTGTCATTCAGCAGGGTTTGCATCGTAGCTAACATTCTCACTTCTGTCATAACAGAGGCCGGAGCTCCCATAGCCACGGCGGCCGTACCCGACCCTCCATATCTGACCCCCGCTGCAAGTCCCCCTGTTACGGCGCCCTGAGGAACCGAAGTCGGAATGCTTGCGGGGGGTGTGATCGGGGAGGTGGGTGCTCTGTTTCCGATAGAGCTAGACAGTACCTTCAATTGTTTTTGTATCATTTCGAACTGAGCATCATGCCTTTTCAAATACGCCATTAGTGCCACATTTGTATCTCCTGACTCGACCGCGGGTTCCTTACCTGGTCGCCGTCCTCGGGGCGCGTTCAGCTGTGAACCAGTAGAAATGTCGTCATGAGTCGGATCATGCTCGTGGTTGGTAGACTCATCGACCGCTTCGATGTTGGTCGGAACATGAACCCCGTCATTGGGATTGAGCTGTTGTTGACCGTTCAGAGCGGTGGTAACATCAATGTTACGTTCATCTGCCATTTCAGGACAAAAAAGCAAACGTAAGGAGTATCAAACGATTCAAATTTTGGAATAAATCGATTGCCTAGACCCCACGGTGGGCGCCAAATTGTATTTCCTAAAAATGTACTTCAGGTTTTACAATTAAATTTATATTTAGTTGAGTCTAAGGCGACCGTTTTATATCTCAATCCGATCGATTGACGTGCAATTTATATTGACAAGTAGTCGTTTTTTAGAGTCTTAATTCGAAGACAATGCAAATATCAATTTCGAAGATATGAGTGTGCAAATCCGATGATGGATCAGAATGAACAATTCGGAGGCAGATGTAAACGGACAAATTAAAGTAAATAACAGATTAACAATTTACGATGACGTGATTTCGGGCGAGTTTCTATCGAAGACAAATTATGTGCTAATTTCGTTCAATGCCGAATACTTGATTTTAACCAGATTCGATGACAAAATTAGATATAATGATAACTAAATATGATCGATAAAAATGTATTCCGTCAGATAACAATACGATCGAAAAGCAACAATAGTAATTCACTTGATGTGTTCGATATCAATAAGAAAATTAAATAATGGACCAATTTTACGACCAAGATAACGATAGCAGATTAATAAGATCGAGTGCGATGAATTAATGTGTCAAGTAATGGAAATAGCATGCAATCAGCAGAACACGCAATAATAAATAAATAAATAAATAAAGCGATAAACGCTTATTGTATTGAAGAATCGGAGGATGGTGCTTCGATGAAAGAGATGAATCTTCTTCCATGCTTGAACCATGCCACGACTGATGTTTTAATACAATGATTGCTTTGACAATGACAGTAGATTGATTATGGAATGATGAGAAAATAACAACAATATAGTGAGAAAATGTATAGCTTGGGGAACGAGAAAATGGTGTTCAGATGAACGTGTCCTCAAATGTGGAGAATGGGGCCTTTTTATAGTTTGAAGTGGGGATGACCAACCCTAGAAGAACTCTTGACTTCTCACGTTTCTTCTACAGTTCCCCACATCCCATGGAATGCGCTGGTTCCATTCCGATAAAAGTCGGATAAGGTCAGTTATCACTATCTATTAAAACAACTGTATTTGAACCTTCCGAACACGCCACGTGGTAAACGATCACATCATTTCATCGAAGTCGTTCCACATCGATCTTCTCAAAATACGTCTTCGGAACCAACTATGGCATTATCGCACGATCGAACACATTCATCGTGATCGAACAGAAATCGACCAATACACCTATCCTGTTTATTACAACCATGTTTATCATTTTACTAATAATTAATGCTTACTTCATTATAGAGTTTTCACCTGTAATGATCCTATTGTGTTAAAAATCTATTGTCATCGATGCATAAAACTTGAGTGCTTGTACTATACTCACCTTCCAATATAAACAACATCATGAAGAAATGCAACCCCCATTAGAACTGCAACAACCATACCAAGAGGCATAAACATTGCCACAAAAACATGCCCTTTCTTCTTCACAGCCCATGTTTGGACCAAACTTCGAACTCCAACCATCAAAATCCCCTGTTACAATTCCCTGGATTCATTAACCTTAGTATTGATGATTACTAGACAATTACAAAAGCTTTTCGGGGTTAATTTCACACATTGTCACTAAACTTTACTTGTTGTATCAGTAAAGTTAAGGTTAAGTACTACAGTATATAATAGGTTAAGTCTAGTGACCATGTGAAATTAACTTAAGATTCTCACAACCAGGTTGTTCATGTGTTTATACTTACGGAATAACAAATGTTACCAATTTTATATCTGGTCTCATTTTCCAAGCATTTGGATCCTTTTCTGCTTTAAAAGCAACCACAGCTGACAACATAGTCACAAAGCCACACGCAGTTACAGTTACCATCAACTCCTCTGGGTAGTCCTTCATTATCCATGCCTAAATATCATTATCAAAGTGGCAGATAATAGAGTTTAGTAGCTAGTCTTTTACTTGAAAAACATTTTGATACATTCACTAAAGAATAGCTCTTTTTAAAGAAATAATAATAAATAAAGGGGAAATTTGCAGGCATATGTTTACACATTTTGCTATTGGTATTTGTTCCATACACATGAACATGTATTTGTAATTGATTAAATTTGTGAGACATGCTTAAGTGACGGGATTAAAAGCACACATTGAAGATTGAGATACTTTTTAGACTATGGTTTGGTAGAATAAATGAAATCTTTCAACTCTTAATTAGAGGTGTCGGTTTCAAACCATGAAAAGATAAAATTCTTGATATGAAACACTTTATCTCACTTAGCAGTCCTATGCGTGCGGCACGAGCGCGAATTAATCAGGCCAATGAATTTGAATATCAAGTGGCAAAAGGAAAAAAAAAAATGCTTTGTAGCTAGAGAGAAAAGAGGGGAAAAGACCCTCCAAGTCTTTAAATAAGAATAAGGGACAAGACCAAGTCAACCTTTAATTAATTTAAGTGAGGACTGAAGTGTAGTCATTAAAAACTTGTGGGCAAAATAAATATTTTCGGATTTACAAAATACCCCAATTTTTAAATTTTCAATCTCCCTCCTTCCCACCTACTTTTACACTAATTCTCCCACTTCTCCTCTTTCTCTCTCTTTTTTTCTTCTCCTTCTTCTTCTTTCTTCTAGATTTCTTTTTAAATTTTATTTCATCACCATCCACATTATTTTTCTTTCTTGTTCTTCGTATCAATTTTATTTTTTCTTTGTTCTTCTCCATTTTCTTCCTCTTCATCCGCGTTTCATTCTTTTTTTAAGTTTTTTTTTTAAAATTCTAGTCGTTTTACACATCTTTTCGGATGTGTAAACATATTTGTTGTATGTTTATACAATTTTGGAGATGTTTTCACGACTGGACATCTCGTATACATATAATTATATGTGTACACATCAGACGAGATGTGTACACATATTATTATATGTGTACACATATTAATAATATGTGTACACATATTAATAATATGCGTACACATCAGACGAGATGTGTACACATCTTAATTATATGTGTACACATCTCGACTGATGTGTACACATCCTTTTATTGGAGTGGTGGAGGGTGGTGGGTGGTGGTGGAGGGTGGTGGAGGGTAATAGAAGGTGGTGGAGGGTGGTAGGAGGTGGTAAAAGGTGGCGGTGAGTGGTGGAGAGTGGTGGTGGAATATTGGATGAGCGGGGGAGGGGGTGATGGGGGTGGGGGCCGAATGGGGGTGGGTGATGAGAGGTGGGGGGCTTTGTATAAATAAAAAAATTTGAGGGGCTTTTAAAATATTAGTAATTAGTACTAATCTTAAAAGTGTTCCTTTTACCTATTTTTTGAGACTTGAGTCCTAAAAATTATTTAAAGACTTAGGAGTCTCTCTCATCCAAAAAATCCCTGGTAGCTAAAGGAAGTAAATTGGACAAGAAAAAGGCAACTAAGGGTACCTGAACTATGTAAAGCAGACCAACCAAGAAGCTAGCAGTTGTGAGGAGTGAACTTCCAATGATCCAATTTGATTGTGTTGACAAATGATCAGGATGACCAATAATTGTATTATACATTACTGATTCTTGAGAAAAGATTACATTGCCTTTGTAAAATGTCATCACAAATGCTCCTGTTATCAGTATTACTGTTCCAATAGACTTGGCCAAACTGCTCTTTGCTTTTAGTGCTAACTTTTCCATCCTAATCAATAATCAAATCCAACAATTGTTCAAAAAAATAAGTTGGAAAAACTAGAGAATCAAAGTGGATTGGTACGACGTAAGTCATTTCCTTGGAAAATATTTTCTTTGAAGAAGTCATTTTTTGGTGTTACATTACCTGAAGTTGTTTGCCAAGAAAAGCAATTGTTGCTCCTAACACACACGCAAGTATACGTGGTCGATAAGTAATAAAGTGATAAATCGAGTATCGTTCCCACGAGGACTATGCAGACTAATACTTAACAGACAATTTCTAAACAAACTATTCAGGGATCTTTTTCTTTGATGGTGAGAGTTTTAGTAATTAAAAAACAGTAATTAAAGTGCTAGAAGTGTAGTCAAGCAATGGTGCAAACTTTGATTGTTAACAATATTAAGAGGACGGTCCAGGGTCAGAGTTACGAACAATCCAATTGAGTTTTCCAATTGATTCCACTTCTTAAATCTCGGGTTACTAACTGACAGAGTAACTGTAACTGTGAAAACCTTTCAGTTTTTCACAATCTATGCAGGCTACTTCAATCCCTATATGACTATGGGTTAAATCACATGCACGCATTAACGAATTCTGTAATGAGTTAAACTAGGCAAGCAAGTATATGTCTATCCTACTCACAAATTGGTTCTCCGATGCCCGGGTTCACAAACTAGTTCTATTCTTTCTTATTACGTAATTAAATTCCCTCTTTCGAGTTCAATCTAAAAACCATAGATAATGCATAATTATCGAGCTCTAATAATTATACAAGTGAAATCAAGAAAGAATAAGCAACCCGTTATGAGATTCAATTAGTGGGAATCAATCTTCAAACAATCAACTTTCATGTAATACTCTAACCCTAGAACGTAAGATTTAGCCACGCATATTCATAATCACAAGGCAAAGATTTAATGAAATAATGATGTAAATGATGTAATAGATGAAAGATTAGGAATAAACCCTTGTTCAATGAAGTATGGCGCTCTCAAATTGCTCCAAAGTCTCAACTCCTATCAAAAACTAAGTAAAATAGTATTTATAAGGTTTACAAAGGCCTGGTAATAAGTTAGACCTAAGCCTAGACGAAATAGGAAGTCAAAATACGCTCCAGGGGCGCTATAACGGGCGCCCCGCGCCCACGATCGCGCCTAAACAACCAGAAGACGTCGAAGTTTGCACGCCTTTAAGGCGCCCCGCGTGGGAAAACGCGCCAGGCAGTTGGGCGCTATAAGTGGCGCGCCACGTGCCCTACAGCGCCAAGCAAAAATCAGCTTTTCCTTGCTCTGCAACTCGCCTCGTGTCGTACCCTCGTGTGCTCAATCCAATCCTCAATCAATTTCCAATCATTCATTGCTCAATCACGCTCCTAAAACCTCCAAATGCATTGCATAACAACCTACATACGCACGACATAAAATCAGTGCAAAACCACATTCATAAACTATAAAACGAGCGAATAACAAGCTCAAACATGCGGAAATATTAAGGAAACATTGTCATAAAATGCCAAACATCACCACCCCACACTTGAACCTTTGCTCGGCCTCGAGCAAGTCACAACTAACTTCCCAACCTAGGTAAAACAGGTCTGCCTATAACTATGGTTGATACCGATCATTGAACAAATACACACATCACTACTATGGATCTACAAACATGCCAACAACTTAACAAACTTAAAAATATGAGAACAACCACCCCAAAATAGCTCAAGTGCACAAACTCAACTCATTGCAACCATGCTCCCACAAAATCACACCTATCTACTCAACCAAGAAACCATCAACTTCACCTATTTCATGCAACCATGTGCCCTCACCAATATGAAGCAAAAGAGTGCCCCCCAAAGATCACACACAACAATAAATATCATGAATAGAACGGGGCAATAACAAACGAATTCACTCACTCTCATGAAAGTCTCACATGTCACACACAATGTACCATAGGCTTGTCCGTAGTGTAGGACTCCACTAATGTAAGCTCACTCCAATCAGGATTAACTAGGACTTTAAAAAGGTCGTAATGTAGGCTAAGGGGCGGGTAGGATACATATGGTAATAGTGACTACCTCCCTAAGCACCTTAATACATCACAATTATTTCAAACACAATTCCCATCAAAGCCACCCAATCAACAACTTTCACACACACACCTTCTCAACAAGTAGCATTTTTCTTTTAAGCACACACTAGCAAGGATGGATATTCTTTTCTTTTTATTTCTTTTTCCACAATTTTTTTCTTTTCTTTTCAACTTTGCTCTTTTTTTTTCTTTTTTTTTTTTTCAATTTCATTATTTTCCAACCTTGCCAATGCTCATAAGCAACTACTACACAATTCATTCAAATATTCCCCTTCATTAGTTCCACTCAAAAACCTCCCAAAATCCAACCACAACTCCAAAATAATATCACAATATCAACTAAAGTGCTTAAGGAGTAAAGGGCCAAAAGAGAACAATTTAGAACAAGTGGGTAGGCTTGGGGTGTGGGTGCCAACAAAAGGTCAAAGAATTCATTACAATCAAGTCAAGGTGTATATGTAAGGGTAGGCAAATCAAAAGAAAGCCTTGTATCATTTCCCGACTAGAGCAGACCTAGGATTTCGCTTTGCACACACACGGGGCAAGTTCTAGACATTAATATGCAAACATGGAGCAAACAAGAATATGCCTCACACACACATTGCACATGATCCACACAAACAAGGTTCCATCAACAACTCTCAATCAAGCATCTAGAGTGCAACTTGTAGAAAATTAAGCACTAATGCACAAAGGTTCACAATAAAGCCAAGCAAGTGGACTCAAGCATCTCAAGGGGGTCGTTCCATTTTTTTCTCTAGGCATGCATCACAATTTAAAACCCAAGGACACCATAAATAGCACATGCCATCAATTCAAGTCCACCGGTATCAAACAAATCAAAGGCACCTAGCATTCTACCTATTTCCTTCGTCTAGGGTCACCTCTACTAACTATTCTAATCCTAAAAATAAAAACTACCCGGTTCAAAGGTCTCCCCGTGGAAAAGAACCGAGGCCATAAGAAAAACCACGGGGTGGATGACATGTACCACTAATAAAACTAAAAGGAAAATCTTTTTGGAATTTTTCATTGGTTTTCTAATTTTTTTTCAATTTTTTTCCTATATTCAAGCAAGAAACAAATCAAAATAAAGTCAAGTAACAAAAGAAAATCCTACGGTACATGCATCCCTAACCTCAAAAATAGATAAAGGGAAGTACCCCACCCCACACTTAAACTAAGCAATGTCCTCAGTGCGACAAAGAAGTAAGTGCAAAAGTAAAGAAAACTGCCCTGAAATCCAGCTGACCAACACTGAGTGGTGCGCAGGAGTGTGGACCTAGTCCTCCTCCTCATCAGAGCCACCACCCTCAGCATCAATCTCCACAGCCTCACTGTCCAAATCACGATCAACAATATCCGAATCAGTGTTCTCATCCTCCTCCGGAGGCATCTCTACTGCCCAAGTCATGCCCAGCAGGCGTCTCGAGGTATCCAGTAAAGGCACAATACGATCAATAGCTGTCATATCCACGCCCGACTGCCGGGCCATTTGCTCCATCATCAAATACTGACGTGCAGACAAGTTGGCGTCTGTGTCCCGCCACTCCTCCGCCGTCAGTCTCACAGGTGCAGTAGTGGTCACACCCTTTACCGAGGCAATATCAAACGGTTTCCCGATGTCAGGGACAATGCGATCCCCGATCTCATCCACTGGGACTCCAGCCTGCTCCAAATACCGAGTAAGGATGTTCCCAAAGTACAAACGGCTACATGACTGCAACTCCATTTGCTCTTTCATCACTCGCAACATGTAGTAGCCGATGTTAACCGGTCTCCCGGTCATAAAAAAGTACACCATGCACGCCCGAGTCTTGGTGACCTTGGAATAATGAGAAGATGGCAAGATGCGTGCATTTATAAATCTCATCCACATGCGAGCCGGTTTCAGAAACTGCGAGAAGAACATGTACTTGTGTCTTCCGGACACACTTCGCTCCCAATTATGAGTGGAGCTCTCACCACAGAGTGTATCCCGCAGAGCCTTATAGTCATGCTTTCTAATGAATTCTCTCAGCTCGTCATACTCAGGGTCCTCGACCCCCAAGAAGGCATTCAATGCCGTGTGGTCTAACTTCACCTTCACCCCCCTCACCATAACCATGTCATCCTCCTTCCATGCCTCCTCCGGCTCCCAATTCGCGTAGAGTTCTTGCACTAAGTCAAGGTTGGTATGCCCCGGACTCTCAAATACCGAGTCCCAATGTAAAGCAAGTATCGCATCAGCCACCCCTCGAAATTTTTGCATCACCCTCCGCTTGTCAATTGCTTGCTCGGGGATGTACCCCACAAGCTTCACATTTTTATACCAAGTTTGGCACTCACCTTTCTTCACAAAAGTGAGGCCATATCGTGTCTTTCCCCCGGGTGGTATCGGCACCGCGTCCTTAGGGATTCTTGCCTTGGCCTTTGCCTTTGGTTTGGCCCTGGGCTTGGCCGGTGCCTTACCCTTTTGTTTGGTAGAAAAAGGCCCGGCTTGAAGTTCTCTCCTTGGGGCCGAGGCAGATGAAGAACTTGGTTTATGAGGTGTGGTCACCATGGTACCTACACAAACAATAGATCAATATGAGATATCAAATTAAGCATCAAAAATTCAATTCAAGCTCAAGTGGTAGGGTACCATCCCACACTTATCACATACTCTATGTGTCAATCAACTCAACTCAATAGCACAAGCAACCCCACACTTAGACAAAACTAGCGTTGTACAAAATATGCCACGTTTGTGGTTATCAAGATCAAGCTAGTGTGGGTGCATCATAGCCAATTTTTATGTGTGTAAGACACGTAATGTTCATAATAAGCCTAAGGATTGCATTGCTACTCAAAAATTTACAATGTTATACAATTTTCATGATTGAGGCTAGCAAATCATTCAAAACAATCCAGCGCTTGATAAAGCTTGCCGCAAAACTGATCAAGTGTGCACACTTTGAAACTATCAAGTTCAATGACTTTTGTAATGTGCTAACCCTCCCAACTTGTTGGGAGATCTCTTTTTACAAGTCACAAGCTAACTATCAAGCACAATGATCAATTCCAACACTTCAAGAGTAATATTTACACATAAACTTGCAACTAGTTAAGAAACCTACCATGGAAAAAATTAGTTCATCTTACATGTAATGGAGATAGAAAAGTAGGAATTTACTTACTTGAAAGTGTTAGAATGAATTGCAACAATATTGGGAATAATTCCAAGAGTTAGAGATGATTTGGGGAGTGTTTAGGGATTGATTAGAGAGAAAATAGGGAAGAAAATATAGTAGAAATCGGGTATAAGGGAGAGGGGAAAACCGGGTCGCGGGTTAAAACCCGTTTGACCCGGAATATTAAAAAAAATTGGCCGGGCGCCATGGCCTCCGTGGCGCGTCCCAAACGCGCGCACCAAATCGACCCTACTGTCTGCCCTGGCGCGTTGGGAGGCGCGGGGCGCTCCCAAACGCGCCTAGGCTTTGCTTCAGCTTTCCATTTTTTCGCGTTGGGAGGTGCGGGGCACTCCTAAAGGTGCCCGAACACGTTTTTTCGCACCAAATTTTGATTCCAAGTGCGAACCCAAGCGCGGGACATGTCTCAAGGCGTCCCGAACCCCTCAATACATTAACTTCACCTCGTTTAGCTCTCCCAATACCTACAAAAATGACACACAAAAACAAAAACTACGTGACACTATAAAACAAAAAATAACTAAACTATTACATGTACAAACTCGGGTTGCCTCCCGAGAAGCGCCTTATTTAACGTCGTGGCACGACGAGTATCAATCAAGGGTCCCTCAAAGTAATGGAAGTACGGTGATTCACCGAACCTCCCCAATAATGCTTCACCCTTTGACCATTTACCAAGAATGTTTTCTTAGAATCCGGGGCTTTCAATTCAACCGCTCCATGTGCGGTAATACGAACTACTTCAAACGGCCCCGACCATCTAGACTTCAACTTGCCCGGAAATAATTTCAACCTCGAGTTAAAAAACAACACCAGCTGCCCGGCTCAAACTGACGACGCTCAATATGCTTGTCATGCCACTTCTTTGTCCATTCCTTATACAATTTCGCATTTTCATACGCATGGAACCGGAACTCTTCAAGCTCATGCAATTGAAGCATCCTCTTTTCACCCACTAAGGCCATATCAATGTTGAGCTTTTGAATTGCCCAATATGCCTTATGCTCTAGTTCAACAGGCAAGTGACAGTCCTTACCATAAACAAGCCTATATGGAGAGGTTCCAATAGGCATTTTAAATGTAGTTCGATAGGCCCAAAGAGCATCATCTAACTTCATAGCCCAATCCTTCCTCGAGGAATTCACGGTCTTCTCAAGGATTTGCTTGATCTCTCTATTAGATACTTCCACTTGGCCACTAGTTTGGGGATGATAAGCATTGGCCACCTTGTGGCGAACCCCATACTTGGCCAACAATTTATTGAACAACCGGTTACAAAAATGCGTACCTTCGTCACTAATTATAGCCCGCGGTGTCCCAAAACGAGTGAAAATATTTTTCTTCACGAACTTCACCACCACATTCGCATCATTTGTTGGAAGTGCAATAGCCTCCACCCATTTAGACACATAATCAACCGCCACGAGGATATATTTATGGCCCATGGAAGGGGAGAATGGACCCATAAAATCAATCCCCCAACAATCAAACAGCTCAATCTCCAGGATATTATTCAAAGGCATCTCATGACGCCTAGAAATAGTACCCGTTCTTTGGCAACAATATCATTGCTTCACTAAGGCATGAGCATCTTTAAATAAAGTAGGCCAAAAGAAACCAGATTGAAGTACCTTTGCAGTTGTTCGATCTCCACCAAGGTGGCCGCCATAAGGAGAGGAATGGCAGCTCTGTAGAATCGGCTCTACTTCTTTCCTTGGAATGCATCTCCTAGCTAGTTGATCAGGGCCTATCTTGTACAAATAAGGCTCATCCCATACATAAAATCTGCTCTCATGAAGGAGTCTACGCTTTTGCTCAGCAGTAGCCCCAGGAGGATACACATTACTCACAATTAAGTTCACCATGTCAGCATACCATGGCACCTCGGCTGCATCTAGAGCAAAAAGTTGCTCATCAGGGAATACCTCTTTAATCTCAGGCCCCTCATCTACATGATCTCTATTCTCCAGCCTTGACAAATGATCAGCTACTTTGTTCTCAGTCCCATTGCGATCTCGAATTTCAACATCAAACTCTTACAATAGGAGAACCCATCGAATGAGTCTAGACTTGGAGTCCTTCTTTTCAAACAAATACCGGATTGCGGCATGATCAGTGTAGACAACAACATGAGTGCCAACCAAATAAGATCTGAATTTATCAAAAACATACACTACGACTAGCAACTCCTTCTCAGTGGTGGTATAATTAGACTGGGCTGCATCAAGAGTCTTGCTTGCATAATAGATGGAGTGAAAGATTCTTCCAATTCGTTGGCCTAGAACATCCCCAATAGCATTATCACTCGCATCACACATCAATTCAAATGGCAATGACCAGTCAGGAGCAATGATGATTGGTGCGGTCACCAACCTTTTCTTCAACTCTTCAAATGCCTTGAGACAAGCATCATTAAACACAAATTTCACATCCTTCTCTAACAATTTGCACATGGGCGTGGAAATTTTGGAGAAGTCCTTTATGAAACGTCTATAGAACCCTGCATGTCCCAAGAAACTATGCACCCCCTTAACAGAGATAGGTGGTGGTAATTTCTCAATAGCCTCAATCTTCCCTTTATCAACCTCGATCCCTTGCTTTGACACCTTGTGCCCAAGTACTATGCCTTCTTGAACCATAAAGTGACATTTTTCCCAATTCAGCACCAGATTTGTTTCTTCACACCGGCTCAGCACAGCATCAAGATTTTTCAAAAATTCATCAAAAGAGTCACCAACCACTAAGAAATCATCCATGAATACCTCCACAAATTTTTCCACCATGTCGGTGAAAATAGCTATCATGCACCGCTGAAAAGTCCCCGGGGCATTACATAACCCAAATGGCATCCTCCTAAATGCATAGGTGCCATATGGACAAGTAAAAGTAGTCTTCTCTTGATCTTCAGGAGCTATCACAATTTGATTGTAGCCCGAATACCCATCCAAGAAACAGTAATACTCGCGCCTTGCAAGTCTATCCAGCATCTGATCAATAAAAGGGAGTGGGAAGTGATCTTTCCTGGTGGTCTTGTTCAGCTTCCTATAATCAATGCAAATTCTCCACCCTGTAACTGTTCTTGTAGGAATCAACTCATTGTGCTCATTCTTCACCACTGTCATGCCCCCTTCTTTGGAACACATTGCACTGGACTCACCTACTTGCTGTCAGAGATAGGAAAAATAATACCAGCATCCAGCCACTTGATAATTTCTTTCTTCACTACCTCCTTCATAATTGGGTTTAGCCTCCTCTGCTGCTTTATAGATGGCTTATGGTCTTCCAAGAGAATTTTATGCATGCAGAAAGAAGGACTAATCCCTCTAATATCAGCAATAGTCCAGCCAATAGCTCTCTTGCGCTCTCGCAATACCCTCAACACCTTTTCAACCTGCACATCAGACAACAAAGAAGAAAGGATCACGGGCAAGGTATTACCTTTACCCAAATAAGCATAACGTAAATGCGCGGGTAAAGGTTTGAGCTCAAGAATGGGAGCCCTCTCAATAGACGGTTTAGCAGGAGTTAAGGTCAACGGTCTATCAAGCTCCTCAAATTTCTTCCACCCTGGGATGAATCTACTCTGCATATTAAGAACCTCCAAATATTCTTCAATGTCATCATCCTTCAGGATATCATCATCATCATCATCACATAAGAATGCCCTTTCCAGAATCAACATTAGAAGCCAAGAATGACCTCTCATCAGCAGTCAACTCATCATTTACCACTTTTACCATGGACAACTCTTCATAATGAGAAGGAAGCTGGGTAGCTCTGAACACATTAAACACAACTTCTTCCCCATTTACCTTCATGATCATCTTTCCAGCTCTGACTCTAATAACAGCATCAGCAGTAGCCAAAAATCCTCTTCCCAATATGAGAGGAACCTCAGGATCAGCTTCATAATCAAGAATAATAAAATCAACAGGTAATATAAACTGACCCACTTGTACAAGCACATCCTGAATAATCCCCTCGGAGCATGTCAATGATCTATCAGCCAGCTGCAGAGTCACAGTAGTGGGTCGTGGTTCACCCAGGCCTAGCTTCCTGAAAACTGAAGAAGGCATTAAATTCACACTAGCACCCAAATCACACAAAGCTCGACCAACCTCATGTTCCCCAATTTTCAAGGGAATAGTAAAACTGCCATGATCCTTCAATTTCTGAGGAAGCTTGCTTCTAACTCTGGAACTACACTCCTTAGTGAGTGCAACTGTCTCAAACTCAGTCAGTCTTCTCTTGTTAGCAATAATATCCTTGATGTATTTAGGATATTTGGGAACATCCCACAAAAGCTCCACCAAAGGAATATTTACCTGAATCTGACTCAATATCTCCAAGAATTTCTTGCATGCTGCATCAACATTTTGTTTCTGAAGTCTCTGAGGGAAAGGTGGTGGTGGTCTCACAATAGCAGACTCGGGCTGCTTTGCTATCACTTTCTCTGCTTCTTTCTCCACTTCCCTATCAACATTGGGCTCTAACTCACCAACATGCTTCTTTGGTTTTGGAGGAACTTCTTTTAGAGCTCTTCCATTCCTCAAAGTAACTGCTTGCACAAATTATTTAGGATTTTTCTCTGTATCACTCGATAAAGCACCCCGAGGTCTGTTATTTTGTGCTCCAGCTAGCTGCCCCAATTGTCTCTCAAGATCTTTCTGAGCATTACTCAAATCTTTAATTGTTTGTGCCTGAGATGCTGAATCATCCCTGAGCTTTTGCTGCCCTGCAAGAATTTTCCTAAGCATATCCTCAACTGCATTAGACTGCTGTGGCTGAGTCTGCGACTGTGACCCCTGTTGTGGTGCATTCTGAATTTTATTTTTGGGTCTCTCATTGCCTTGAAGCTGCTCACGATTATCCCTCCAAGAAAAATTTGGGTGATTACGCCAACCACTGTTATAGCTATTACCATATTGATTTCGATTCTGACCCTGTAACCTGTTCTGATTACCCACATAATACACTGACTCTGGGTTTGATGGACAGACGTCAGTAGTATGATCCTCTCCACAAACCTCACAAAAGACTTGAAGTTGTTGCACTGGAGCTGCTGGTGGTTTAGCCTGCGGCAGAGTTAGCTTGCCGATCTAATTGGAAATAGCATCCATTTTCGCCCGTAGCTCTGAAACTGCATCCAATTGAAGTATCCAAGCAGATTTCTGTGTAGTAGCTCTGCCAACACCCTGCCAATCAGGATTGCTCTGCGAAAGTACTTGGCCTCCAGCAGCAGCATCTACCACGATCTTAGTGTGTTGGTTCAACCTCTCAACAAAAGTGTGTGCAATAACCTCATTGGATTGGTTGTGGTGCGGACAATCTCTCAATAGAGCTTTGAATCACTCCCAGGCTGAATACAATGATTCTCCTTCTATTTGTCTGAAGGACATAATTTCACTTCTCAGCCGGGCTGTCTTGGCAGACGGATAAAATTTAGCCAAGAATTTCTTAGCCAAATCCTCCCAAGTAGTGATAGACCCAGGCTTTTCAGCCTTTAACCACTTCCTTGCTGTCCCAAGCAGTGAAAACGGGAACAAAGTCAAGCGAACATAATCAGTAGGAACTCCCACTGGTGTATAAGTATCACTGATCTCCAGGAAGTTCTGAATGTGTTGCTGCGGATCCTCATGGAGTAATCCAGCATATTGCCCCGTCACATGCAGCAACTGAATCATGCCGGGCTTAATCTCAAAGTGCCCGGTAATAGCGGGCTTCACAATACTTGACGCTACTCCTCCCAGGTTAGGAAGAGCAACATCTCGCACTGCTATTTCTCGTTCTTCTGACATTTCAATAGGTAAAGAAGCAAGTACGATTGCTAGTGCTTTTCGATTTCTCGCCTCTCTTCTTACCCTTCTCAAGGTTCTTTCAGGCTCGGGATCAAAAGGTGCGAGTGATTCGTCCTTTCTATTCCTTTGCATGCAAAACCTAAGCCTGAAACAGCACAAGAAACTCAACAAAAAATTAAACCTGAATAGAAATTAAGTAATCGTTCAAAAAGAAATTAGTCAGTAATTAGTCCTCGACACCGGCGCCAAAAACTTGTTGCTCCCAACGCACACGCAAGTATACGTGGTCGACAAGTAATAAAGTGATAAATCGAGTATCGTTCCCACGAGGACTATGCAGACTAATACTTAACAGACAATTTCTAAACAAACTATTCAGGGATCTTTTTCTTTGATGGTGAGAGTTTTAGTAACTAAAAAACAGTAATTAAAGTGCTAGAAGTGTAGTCAAGCAATGGTGCAAACTTTGGTTGTTAACAATATTAAGAGGACGGTCCAGGGTCAGAGTTACGAACAATCCAGTTGAGTTTTTCAATTGATTCCACTTCTTAAATCTCGGGTTACTAACTGACAGAGTAAATGTAACTGTCAAAACCTTTCAGTTCTTCACAGTCTATGCAGGCTACTTCAATCCCTATATGACTATGGGTTAAATCACATGCACGCATTAACGAATTCTGTAATGAGTTAAACCAGGCAAGCAAGTATATGTCTATCCTACTCATAAATTGGTTCCCCGATGCCCGGGTTCACAAACTAGTTCTATTCTTTCTTATTACGTAATTAAATTCCCTCTTTCGAGTTCAATCTAAAAACCATAGATAATGCATAATTATCAAGCTCTAATAATTATACAAGTGAAATCAAGAAAGAATAAGCAACACGTTATGAGATTCAATTAGTGGGAATCAATCTTCAAACAATCAACTTTCATGTAATACTCTAACCCTAGAACGTAAGATTTAGCCACGCATATTCATAATCACAAGGCAAAGATTTAATGAAATAATGATGTAAATGATGTAATAGATGAAAGATTAGGAATAAATCCTTGTTCAATGAAGTATGGCGCTCTCAAATTGCTCCAAAGTCTCAACTCCTATCAAAAGCTAAGTAAAATAGTATTTATAAGGTTTACAAAGGCCTGGTAATAAGTTAGACCTAAGCCTAGACGAAATAGGAAGTCAAAATACGCTCCAGGGGTGCTATAACGGGCGCCCCGCGCCCACGATCGCGCCTAAACAACCAGAAGACGTCGAAGTTTGCACGCCTTTGGGGCGCCCCGCGTGGGAAAACGCGTCAGGCAGTGGGGCGCTATAAGTGGCGCGCCACGTGCCCTACAACGCCAAGCAAAAATCAGCTCTTCCTTGCTCTGCAACTCGCCTCGTGTCGTACCCTCGTGTGCTCAATCCAATCCTCAATCAATTTCCAATCATTCCTTGCTCAATCACGCTCCTAAAAGCTCCAAATGCATTGCATAACAACCTACATACGCACGACATAAAATCAGTGCAAAACCACATTCATAAACTATAAAACGAGTGAATAACAAGCTCAAAACATGCGGAAATATTAAGGAAACATTGGCATAAAATGCCAAACATCAGCAATCTTATTCAAAAGGGAGAAAAATAACTTCACTCACTTATAGGCAGAAGTCATTTTCTTACCGTTAACTTTTAACTACATATTACTAGTTCGAACTAACAACAACCACAACTATATGTTGGCGCAGAAACATACAAGGGATTAAAAAGAAAAAAACACTATGTCATAGGTGAAATTCAAACTTGTGAGTTAGAGCAACTTTTGGACCCCTTTATCACAACACGAGAATTTCCACTGTATCAGTTGAACCTCTTTAGGTCTTACTAGCTCCGCCCTTGACTATGCCTCAATGACATACAATTTGGACTCGGCTATATGAGCCTTCATTGACCATACTTCTCCAAATAACAGTTAGATATTATTATTAATCTTTAGTACTAACATATTCTTTTCAAAACAGTCTTTAATTTGTTGATATTATTATTTAAAAACATATATATATATATATATATATATATATATATATATATATATATATATATATATATATAGATATATGAAAAACACTCCCAATGGTAAATTAACTAGGGGGTAACAGAATTTTTTGAGGTTAAAAGAAGAGGTGCATACCGAAGAATGACAGCAACTATGAAAGTGAAAGCTGGAACAAGATCAATTATGGAAGAAGCTAGAATTGGTGAACTATACTGTATTCCCACGTATACCAAAGTCTGTCCAGAACAGCTTTAATTCTCCAACACAATTAATACCAAAACCTCATTTAAAGAAAAACCACAGTTCAAATTAAAGAAAATAGTACTAAATTGCCACAAAGTTAATTAAATTTATAGTACCTTAGAAGAGCAAGAAAAAAGATTCTATACAAGATAGGGAATGTGAGTTTAGCACATGGCTTTACTCTGCAAATACAACATGGAAAAAAAAGAAGTTCAATACATAAGAATTCAAGAAAATCAAAACTGAGTATGTAACTAATTAATACAATGAAATATGAATTAACCTGTGATAGATGAAGCTAGAAGGGAAAAGGATAAGTAAAGCTAAAGCATTAGAATAAAGAACAAATACATAATTACTCATTCCTTTGTTGGTAGCTGCTTTGTTAAGAGTATTTAATCCAACGTCTAAACAGCATGCAATTACTAGTAACACTGATATCATTACTGAATTTCCCATCTTCTATTATTTTTCTCTGTCTAACTCTTTTCTAGTTTGCAATATTTGGAGTTCAGAGATTAGTTGTACTTTATACTATGATAGAAATATCTTGTGATCAAAAGTGAAAGGAAATTGTAGGAAAAGGACTTTCAAACCAATGATCATATGGAATGTGTCACTAATTCTGGAAGAGTGCTCCAGATACCCAATCCGTCCCAAATTAGTTGAAATGTGGCCCTCAGGAGTAAAATAGTAAAATACATATTTTATTTATTGATTTTTTAATGGTCGTGCAGAAGCTGAAGACGTCAACTAATTTGGGACGGAGGGAGTAATTTTTTGTTTTGTGGATTTGATATATAAAATTTAGGGACAATTACATTGAGAGACAAAGACCCTTATTTTGCTACCTTACCCGACAAGCACCTCCCTCCCTTTTTTAAATTTTTCTTTCACTCTATAGCACCCCTATCTAAAGAAAAAAAATCTTAGCCCCCATTTTTCCTCTCTTCTCTTTCTCTCCTTCCCATTTTTCTCTCTTCTCTTCCCCATAAAACCTAACAGCGCCCCCCCCCCCCCAACCCTTCCACCACTGTTATCCCATCTCCTCCAAGCCACTGACGCCGTCGCCGCCGTGGTCACCACTGTCGCTGCTTCTTCTTCTTCTTTTCGTTTTTTTTTTCTTTTTGAATAATAATATTAATTTTCGTGGTATGTTCCGATCAAAACTACGGTGAGGAGTTTATTTATCAAGTTTCTTCTTTTTCTTCATTTTTTTCATAAAAATTCGTTGAGATCTACTAGTTTTTTGTTACACTTTTATTTAATGTTTAAATGTGGTATTTTTCTTGTATAAAACTGTATAGATCTTGGATTTTTGTTAAGCTTTTGTGTAAAATCTGCTTGGGGCACTGTTTAAAATTATTTTTGTGAGTTTATACACTTTTATACAAGTTTATACACTTCTGTAAACGTGTATAAAAAATTTATAAATCTGTATATGTACGTATTGACAGTGTATAAAACACATTTTATGCATTGTATAATGATGTATATGCGTATTATGAACAATGAATAAAATTGTATAAATTTCAGATATGTGCACTTTTTATGGATGTTTTGTATAAAACTTATGTTTTTTGTATATATTTTTGTATTTCCTTTCTTGCATACACATTTTTCTATGTATTTACATGTATAATTTATTATTATAGATTTAGGTGTATAAAATTATCAAAGATAATTATTTAAATAAATCCACAAATAAAATAAGCAAATCCGGCAAGATCCGGTGAATTTTTCATTTTTCGGCCGCCGGCGACAGCGGTGGCAGCTCGTTTGCTGGTGGCGGGACAGTGGTAGGGGAGGTGAGGGAGTGGCTCCTAGGGTTTTTAGTTTAAATGGGTGCTATGTTATGTAATTTTGAAAATAAGGGGTGTGCTATGGATGAAATGTGGCCCTTCATTTGTAATTTTGTGTTGTGGGCTGTCTAGTTTTGAAAATTCCCCTAAAATTTATGGGTTATTTACAAATATATACAACTCTAACACTAAAATTACAAAAAATACCAACATACATTTTACAAAAAATACACCAATATTTTTTTACACATTATATGCAAAATCAACAAAACTAACAAATTAGGGTTCCTCCTTCTTCCTACTGCCCCCACTGCTACCACCCCAGGCCGCGGCGCCGCCTAGGCACCGCCGGCTACCGCCATCCACCATCGGATTTTTTATTTTTTATTTTTTTTTATTTTTGAATCTAAAAAATGAAATACACATATAAACATTGATTTTTTTTTTTTTGAAATTAAAGTTGGAAAATACATATAAACAAAAATACATGTAAATACTCAAAAAAATTGTGTTATACATACACTAAATACACACATACATACACGAATCTACAGATCTACAAACGAAACATACAAATTTATGTGTGTGACATTTATTACTTGACATACACACAAAAATATATACAAAAAATACAAATAGATGCTCAGATATACACATTCATACAGTGATATACACGTGCATACACTTGTGTGCTGAAAAATATTACATCTATATTAACGAACATACAAATACATACACTAGTATTTGAATGTGTATATTCAGATGCAAAAAAGAAGAAGGAGAAGCAGATCTGAATTTGTATTTACAAAATACATATGTATACATAAAGATACACACATATACACATACAAAATGAAAAAAAAAAAAAAAAGAGGAGAAGATCGGAAAAGAGAGGAGCAGATCTGCTCCAGTTCGCCGCGGTGGAGCAACGCAGCGGCGGTGACCGACGAGGGGGTGGGGAATGGCGGGAGGGTGGAGTGGGTGGGTGGGTGGAGGAGAGGAGAGAAAGAGAGAGGGAGAAGTTAGGGTTTTGGGTAGAGAGGGAAGAAAGGAAATGCAAAAATTGTATATTTTGTAAAATGTGAAAAGTATAGGTATTTAGGGTAATTATTTAAAAGTATCGGTATTTTCTGTAATTAAGTGGTTTAGTATGTCAATTAGCGTAAAAATATCAAAATTTATTGGCTTGGCAGGGAAAAGGTCTACCGCGCATTCTAGTTTTCACAAAAGATAGCTACCTAGCTAACGTATTTTAGTACTTTGCCAAAGCAAACAACAAAAACAGACCATTGAACTTTAGATCACCATATTTACCGTGTCTTTCATTCTTTTTTGTGGTGTTACTTTAATCTCTCTAATTCATATCTCATCTATCCATGTAGAGTCCATACTGATCACTCATAACCAGAGTTACTACAAGTGAAAAAATAGGGGAAAAATATTACCATTAGACCAACTTACTCTCGATATAAGATGAAGAACTTTATTAAAATACACGGCAAAGAACTCTACTAAAAATAAATTTCACAACTTTTGAATTTTTCTCTAGTAAGCATGCATGATCTTCCAGTTGACTAGTAGACATTGATTTTGCATTCGTCTTATTGAATGTCGGGGAAAAAATGGCCTTTGGACGTTGGAGAATGTCCTTAATTTGGATGTTGATGGCTAAAGTTGTGTCATCAAAAGCATAGTGATAAATTTTATAGCCTTCTGTTAGAGATTGTATTGTTGTTGTAATACTACTATAAATCAACATATGCACTGGGCACAAACTTATGATTAATCAAGATCAGTCTTTTTTTGTTTTTCCTTAACTATAGAAAGGGAAGAATAAAAGAGAAAGAAAAGCACTTCTACATACTCATCATGTATTCTTTCATTCACGATAATAAAGAAAATAAGGTATATATATTAACTATAAAAAGGAAAATAACTATATTTATACATCATCACTGTGTAGTAAAGATACTCTGGTGGAGGAAGAACCAGATTCCATGCCTTTGTCTTCATCATTCATTTCCTCTTTAGCTTTTCCCCACATCACAGAGTAAAATCCCAAAGCTATGATTGTTCCACCAATTATACTGCAAACATTTTCTTTTTTCAATTCATAGAACTTTAGCTACCAACTTTAATCAAGATGAAAGACGTGGAGTGTGTTTGGTACTTCTGAAGTTAGTTTATTAAAAAAAAAAAAACAGAAAATTCTTTTCAGTGTTTGTATAGTAATTAAACAAATCGAGGTGTTGTGATGAAACATTTAGTAAAAATGTTATTCATAAAAATAATATTATAAAATGTTAGTTGTCGCAATTAATATAAAGTTGAAGTCAAGATCGTCTTTAAGTATTAATCCTACTATTTCAAAAATGATGAACCTATTTCTTTTTAAGTAGGTTTAAAAAAGAATAATCTCTTTTTAAATTTGACAATAAACTTTTACTTTTATCTTTATTAAGATTATTTGTAGCCACACAAACATACTTATTTTAGACCAGAAGTTTTAAAAGTCTCCCCTTCTTTATTAAACTCCGTATAAAGTCAAATGGGTTCATCTTTATTAAAACGGAGGGAGTATAACTTCTGCACATATATTTGAAGGAAAGCATCTTTCCCTTTTAATGGAAATCAAAACTTAAAAATAATTTTTTTCATGAAACCTATTTTTATAGAAAATGACTGTAATTTTCAAATTTGTTGTGTTAAAAAGGCTAGGAAGGAGAATTACTAACTTGCCAACATGAAGAACATCACCAAGAAAAGTGACTCCCATGATCACAGCAGCTACCATTCCAAGTGGCTTAACCATTACAACAAATACAGGTCCCTTCTTCTTCAATGCCCAAACATAAACTAGACTTCTAAGGACAACCATCAAAATTGCCTGCAAAGGTAGCTTAATTGGTTAGTGTCTAGTGCATCCATCTCTTTTACTCACTCAGCCCAAAAAAGATCGAAGAAATTGAGGCATGGCATCATACTTTTAAGGGAGAAGGGTCAACACTCAACATGCATGCCAAAATATTTTAATTTTGCTCTTGTTATATTTCATACTATATATTGCCTTTGCAAGTTGTCTTGTATTCGCCATTAACTCTAACGGAACTCATATATGAAGTATAAAACGAAGGCTAAATTTAAACCATAGTCAGTATGAATTTTTTCCTGAATTTTTTTTGACACGTGAAATCCATTCAATACATATATTGTAGTTTTATAAAGTTAGGAGTGAAAAAGAGAATTTGATAATAGAAAGAATTGAAACTGCCACAAATATAATTGAAGGTAAAATTGTATAGTAGAATGTAAATTAGTACATTTTTGCAACATTAATTCTATGCTTAGGATTCTTTTTATTTTACTTACGTAGGGAGATTGGTGAAGAAAAGAGGGGAATGGGAGTCAATCCACACCTATTTTGTGTAGGAGACAACCACATATACTACTAAACTGTAAGTTCCAGTTATATGCTCCGATTCAACAGAAATTGCTTAGACCTTTTTCTCGGGTAACTAACAAATTTTATTAAGGGAGATTTACAAATATATACAATTCTAACACCAAAATTACAAAAAATACTAACATTATTCCATTTTACAAAACATATCAACATTTTTTTACATATTATATACAAAAATCAACAAAACTAATAAATTAGGGTTCCTCCTTCTCCCTAGTTCCTACTGCCCCCCCTCCACTGCTACCACCCCAGGCAGTGCCGCCGGCCGCCGCCATCCACCACCAGTTTTTTTTTTTTTTTTTTTAATCTAAAAAATGAAATACACATATAAACATTGATTTTTTTTTTTTTTGAAATTAAAGTTGGAAAATACATGTAAATACACAAAAAAATTTGTGTTATACATACACTAAACACACATACATACACGAATCTACAAATCTACAAACGAAACATACAAATTTATGTGTGTGACATTTATTACTTGACATACACACAAAAATACATACAAAAAATATAAATAGATGCTCGGATATACACGTTCATACAGTGATATACACGTACATACACTTGTGTGCTGAAAATTATTACATGTATATACACGAACATACAGATACATACACTTGCAGATCTGAATTTGAATGTGTATATTCAAATGCAAAAAAGAAGAAGGAGAAGCAGATCTGAACTTGTATTAACAAAATACATCTGTATACATAAAAATACACACATATACACGTACAAAATGAAAAAAAAAAGAGAGGAGAAGATAAAAAAAGAGGAGTAGATCTGCTCCAATTCGCCGCGGTGGAGCCACGCAGCGGCGGCGACCGGCGAGAGGGGTGGGGAACAGCGGGAGGGTGGGGTGGGTGGGTGGGTGGAGGAGAGGAGAGAAAGAGAGAGGGAGAAGTTAGGATTTTGGGTAGAGAGAGAAGAAAGGAAATGAAAAATTGTATATTTTGTAAAATGTGAAAAAGTGTTGGTATGTAGGGTAATTATTTAAAAGTATCGGTGTTTTCTGCAATTAAATGGTTTAGTATGTCAATTAGCGTAAAAATATCTTTTATTAATCACCAAGTGAATAATGACATATCAAGTTGCTATACTCAAGCAACTTTCTCAATCAACGACTCACTAACTACATCATTTACCTAGTTACAGGAAAAGGAACTAACACAACTAGGCCTAATGCTATCCATCCAGCACTCAATACACTACCCCATACACTAATGTTAAAAAACTAGCCTAGTAAGGTGCTTAGCTTAGACAATTCTTTAGAAGCTCTGACACTAATTGCTTACACTTTTAAATAACATTTACATGTTAAGATACTAATTACTAGAAATTCACTCTTTCAATTGTTAAGAATTTAAAAATGTTTAATTTGAAGACTATTATATTGTAGTCAATAAAAATAATTTTGGCTTCATATAAGAAAAAAATGAGACACACTTTTCCCCCTAATTTTGCATTATCTCATTAATTTGGAACGAACAAAACGTGTACGCCGTAAAATGCGACATCTGAGTCAAGAGTTATAATGGATGTGTCAATACTACTTTAATTGGTTACAGTTAATTAATAATTCAGCTAATTTAGTATGGTCCCTAGATGTATATTTTGAGGACATATGCTTAACGTGTGATATAAATATATTTGAACTTTTCCCCTAACTTTTAGGTCGTAAATAACAGGATATAATTTTCTTCAGCAATCAGGTACTTACGGCATAACAAATTGTAATCAACTCCAGATCTGGTTTAAGCCTCCATGAACTCGGATTTTGCTCTGCAATTGCGCCAACCACAGCTGCCATAATTGTGACTAAGCCACACGTAACTGTGGTCACCATAAATTCTTCTGGATAATCATTTATAATCCCTGTCTGAACATGCAACAATATAATCTCAATTTCAAAATTATTATATACCGTCAGTGTATAGAAATTAAACCTTACCAAAACAATTAGTTTGCTTTTGTTTTTTGGGAGGAGGGAAGGGGATAGAGGTCGGTTGCAGTAACGAATACTACTACAACAACAACGAGTACAACAACATATCCAGCGTTCGGTTGCAATGACGAATGTAAGTTCAACTGAACTCAAGTATTTCCGATGCTAAAAAAATATATGCAAAAAAATCTATTAAATTTACCTGAACTATGTATAAGAGTGCGAGCAAGAAGTTAGCAGCAGCAAGGAGAAAGCCACCAAGAATCCAATTTGATTTTGTAGTGATGAGAAGTTGATAAAAAAGTTTAGGTAATGTTGATGGATTGACAAATATTGAAGGCCCTCTATAGAAAGTCATAAGCAGTGCCCCAGTTATTAATATTGTTGTTCCAATAGACTTTACCAAACTGCTTTTCGCTTTCAATCCCCACCTTTCCATCCTGCTCAAAAGACCAAAGCAATATATATTGCCAAACATCATAAAGAATATATAAGAAACATTAGTTTCTCTTTTAGTTAACTTTAGTCAGAGAAATATGTGAACTAACTGAGACTGAACCAAATAAATAAAAATGAGTATACCATAAGATAAGAAAACCATTTTCAACAAATACAAGAACTTTTCATTTCAGATAGAGCTTCAAGTTTTCGTGTACCAATATTGTCTATTTCACATAATCAAGTTAAGTTACTTGCATAATTGTTTATAACAAATATGATCTCATAGCATGGAAAAAAACTTAGTAATCTACTATAATTGATTAAATGACACAAACAATGTAAATATTTATACTGTCTACGTATATACTCCTAACTTAAATCATCGAATATTGGAAAGAAGGTCAAAAGTACACTCCTATTAGACAACTTAATAATTTTACCATCCATTATACTTTATGAATATTCATATACTTGTCATTCGTAAATTGGCTCATATTTGCCTTGGTCTTAACGGAGCTCCAACTAAAATACAACACAGAGTAAATTTCAAATCTTTCTCCCTAAATTTCGACAAATTAAATCTATGAAACCACGGTAAACCTCCATTAAAACATGAATATTTCCACAACATAATGGATGGCTGAGGTTACTTTCGTACAGTACTATCTACGGTATAATTAACTTTAGATCTTTTCCCAGTAAAATTCTATGAAACATGTGAAATCTAAGTTACTCGGATGCGGGTATCCGATACGAGTACGGATTTAAAAGTCGAATTCAGCAAAATCTAAATTTAGAGATTCTGGGTTATGGATCCTGACACGGGTGTGAAGATCCGGCTAAAAAAAATTTAAAATTCTAAAAATAAAGTCATAATCCTTAATTTCATTTCTTTTTAGACACAAAAGATGAAATAGCGATAAAAAAACTATAAATTTCTGCATAATTTTGATGATATGTCATTTTCAATGTCTTATGATCTGTAATTACCTTATCTTAGAGAGTATTTGTTAAAATTTGTCAAAAAAATTCTTCAATTTTTCTATGGATTTTGGTCAAAGTATCCATTTTTGTTTGACCACATTTAGTGTGAATCGGGTGTCATATCCGTGAAGTGTCGTTACCAATACGGATACGACAACACTTTGAAGAGTACGAGTAACTTAGTGTGAAGCAACAATGCACGTGGAGTGGTTGGATCAAGGGAACTGCTCTTACCCGGTAATTACAGCAATTAGGAAAGTGAAAGCTGGGACAAGATCTGTCATTGCTGAGGCCAGTGTTGGATTGCTATATTCTATCCCAAAGTACATCAATATTTGCACAGAGCAGCTTTAATATATTTGCACAACATTAAAAGCCAATTTAAACAGTCAGAATTCTTCAGTAAAAATCATCAACAAAAGAAAATTCAGCAACTATTCAAGAACCTGAGAAGGGCAAGAAGAAACATCCTACAAAATATAGAGAAGTTGAGTTTTGTGCAAGGCCTGATTCTGTTGAACACAGATTAAGCAAGAATTAGTGAACACAAACACATTCTTGAATGAAATTCCACTTTTTGATTGATATCATCTGTTTCAAGACTGGAACAGAGAAAGTATACACATTATTACACTACCATTTCGAACCAACAACAACAATAATAATGTACCCAGTATAATCCCACAAGAGGGTCAAGAAAGGATAAGATGTACGTAGACCTTAACCTACCTTACTCAAAGTAGAGAGATTATTTCTAATAGACCTCGCACCAGACCCTGTTACTTATACCAAGCCGGCCGCTACTTTTGTGGCCACTAGCTAGTCTAATTTTGAGAAAACAAGAAACAACTTTTCGAAGTGCAGGGCCACAAAAGGGACTGCATGATGTAAATATCACAGTCTAATTCAAAATCATAGTCTAACGTGTATCCTCACATGTTCCGGTCATGAAAAAGATGAAATATATTCAAAAGAGAATACATGGGTAAGTTCAACCCAATAAACTTGCATATTTGGAACTCCAGTTGAAGACAAAAATGGAAAGAAATAGAAGAAACAAACCTATGGTAGATATAGGTGGATGGGATGAGGAAGAACAAAGCCAAGGCATTGGAATAGAATATAAAGACGAAATTGCTCATTCCTCTGGTAGTAGCTGCTTTATTCAGTGTGTTTAAACCTACTTCCATACATTCTAGTGTCACCAACACTGCTATTATTATCACCGATCCTGAGCTCCACATTTTTTTTTCTCTCACTAAGTGAGTCTGCAGCTGGAGCCACCTGAACTTATAAAAAGAATTTTATAAAAACAGCTTACTTGGATATAATAAGGTGGTTTTCTACATATGAATCGATGATAACAATAGCGTTTCCAGAATTTTTGTTAAGGGGTATCAAAATATTAGTAACAAGTTAATATATGAAAAAAATTAAGGGACTCAGCATATAGTATATACACATCCAAAAAAAATTTTTACCCATCTATACAATGTATTTTTTCCGCGAAGGGATATATCTTCACTACATGTAGGTCCGCCCATGGATGACACACTGACCGAGTGACTACCAAAGGACGTAGATGGATTAAATCCTTTCACCTTTAATCTAGTAGTATTTAGTAATTTTTTCCCATTTTGGAGGTCATATATATCGGACCAATGAGTTTACCATCTAGTTAAATAAAAAACAAAAATTAAATTTAGAACCCCTGCACAATAAGGATTTGACAAAATTCAGTAGTTTTGGTCCAAACCTAATATATATAAAGTAAAAATTTTGCTAGTAAATAGTAATAAAAATCAAATTCAGAACTGAGTTAAGCAGAGCAAACCTCACTGTCTACTGAGAGGTTGTTTGGTATGATGTATTGGCTAATTTAATCCATGTATTAAGTTTTATTCTTTGTTTGGTAGTCAATATCAATCAAGTACTATTAATCCATGTTTTATTTAATACCTCAATTGTAGTATAACTTAGGGGTCGTTCGGTTTAGTTTTCTTTTACGCGGGTATTAACTATAAATGCAGGTATTAGTAATGTGGGTATTAATAATGTGTGTATTAATAATGTGGGTATTGATAATGCGGGTATTAGTTATGTGGGGTTTAATAATGTGGGTATTAGCCACACATATATTATAACGTAGGGATTATTTGTTGAATCACTGATATATTACAAATTAACAAAAAATATTATTATTTAAATTATTTATTTACTCCTTAAATAAAATTTTAAAATATCCTTATTATTATGAGGGTTAATTTAGTCATTTTAAATTTTAATACCCGCATTATTAATACCCACATTATTATACCACCTTCTACCCCGCATAAAATAATACATAGATTCCCGCATTAATAATGTGGGTATTAATAATGCGGAATATACAAAAACGCAACCAAACGTTGCACTATTTTTATGCGGGTATTAAAATTTCACAAAAACCAACCGAACGCTGCGCTAAATTAACACTGAGTTTTGTGCGGGTATTAACCCCTTAACTCAGTAACCGAACGACCCCTTAATACCTAGCTCATCATGGTATTAGTAATATCATATACTAATACATGGATAAACAATGAAATGACAAAAATACCCACCCTCAACCCCTTATTTTAATATATGGATAAGAATACAAGGGCATAATTGAAAATAAAATCTTATACAATGCTTATTCATGTTTTGATACAATCAACCAAACACATGACTAAAAACAATTCCTACATTATTAATCCATATATTACTAATACATGTATCGTTAATTCATGTATAACTCAATTCTCTACTAAACGACTCCTGAGAGTTACCTTTTTGAAGCCATTCGCAAAAACTATTTGTTTAACCTATAATTTTTTGTGGGAAGTATATAACTTAATATTAATTTTTTTTTTTTAGAAAAAAGAAACTCAAATATGCTAATTTTTTATTTTGCTGTTTTCTAAATTATCTAATTATTCATTATACTTTAAAAGTAGGATTACTGCCGTATCTGATACCTTACAGTGCTAATATCAACAAGAAAAAGTTCCTCGTCAATAAATCGTCGTTTTCGTTTAAGCCCTCCTCATCGCCCACACACTACTTCGTGATTCCCATATTTTCTAAGCACATCTTCAATATGCTTTTCCATTAAAAAAAAATTCAACTTTAAAAATATTTTCGTTTTCAACTTCTTTGGGTGAAACAACGTGTTTTGTACACCAATATTAAAGTCTACGATAAAGTAAAAAATCAATAACTAATGCATCTAATGAAACCTCTAAAATATATGTGAAAACAACTTTAAAAGGTAATTTAAGCAAAAAGATACTGGGATGGTAACATAAACCCTTTAATAATCAAACAGTAACCATAACGAAAATGAGTGAATGAGACACTACGCACAGCAAGTTTTACTTTGTAATTTTGCTATTGAAACATTAAAAACGTTTAAGCTAACCACAGAAGATGCCAAAACACATAATAATAGTAAAATTCAGTGATTGACTTCAAAGCTTGATGCTAGGAGTCTAGGATATAGAGTTTATCTTATGAAAATTGCACGATTCTAGTGAGTTTTCATAATACGATATTTAACTAATAAATCAATGCTTCTACATTTAAAATTTAAAAATACAAGAAATTTATTAAATGAATCTTGCACGTTGCCTCTGTCACGCCCTAAAAATTAACTATGGGGTGCTGAGTTTATTTAAAGGCTCGTGACTGGTGTTAAAAAAGGTACAAAATTATTTAGAGAACTCGAAGTTGCCACTTGACATAGTTTAAGGTGTGCCAAGTCACCAGAAGGTACCTTAGAACACATCTGACTCGTCTAATGGTCTGCGTTTAGAGATTCGGGTAAGGTCCTCAGTTGACTCTCGGGAAGGTATTAGACACCCTCGAGTCCTGTGCCAAGCACAGTTGCTTTATTGTCGCAATTTTAATTTACTAAACAATGGTTGTTATCTTGCCGTTGATTTAAATATAAACTTTGATTCGGAAAAAATTTAAAAGCATTATACTTATCCAACCTCACGGAGGGTCGGATGAATTTACACTTCGATTCGTAATAAATAAACAAGAGTGTATTTGCGCATTTCCACCCTTACAGCCGACTTGTCTATTTTAAAAGAATTAAATTAACTTTGAAAAAATAATTAGTTTAACTCAATTTAGTTTTCTTTTAGCCTAATAAGTAGATTACAGATCATACTTATCGTCTTTGCCTAATTACATGGGTCTTTTCACTCTCATCAATTTGCCTACTCGATTTAATTAAGTATAACCACTAACTATTATTAAATGACAAATTGGGACTCCCAAATTTGCCTTAAAAAATATGGATTATGAAAAGTATATACATACATTAAGCTGTTTGTTAAATTGAAACAATATTTGTGGTCTATCTTTGAAAGAGAACAATTTTACCACCTGTGTGCTTTCATTCCTACAATTGGGCTCATCTATTTTTATTAACAGGCTGGATTTAAACTTTGCGAAAATAGCTACATTTTGATTTTTTGTCCAATAATGATCATTTCTTGCAAATGTTATGTATGGCCAGATTTTTAAATAGCCGTCCTAATCACTGCCTATCCGTTTCATGTTTGCAGATTTTTGCAAATACGTACAGTTTACAGAAAATAGCCCTACACTACAGAAATGGTCAGAATTTAATGTTTCCAATTTCGATGGTTAAAACCTAAATTTGCCTAATTTTTTAACATGTTGTCCAAATTTCACATATTGCATTAAGTGGCCATTTCTCCTAGAAGTAGCTCAATTCTAACAAGCATAAAATTTTAAATGTGTCCAAATGTGCATACTAAAAAAATGGTCAGCGTTTGCCAATGATTTCATATTTTCCTTGTTCAGACATTAGCTCAAAATGCAACATAATCTAGTAAAGGAAACCAACATTTCCTCCTATTCAAACAATAGCAGATTTAACGCAACTGAAATACTTGTTGAAGCAGATTCATAAGGCCCTTCAAACATACTATTTATATTCATTTCACAACCAAATGGCTCAAAATAAATACAAGATTAAGAGGGTATTTACCTTGCGTAGAAAATTCCCAAGTCAGGGAGCAAAGGAAATAGAAAAACCAAACCAAAAGCAAGCAACTTAGTACTCCACAATCAGTCATCGAGACAGCCCCTTTTAACCTCCATTTAACTCTTAAAATAGTAGATTTATACCCTAAAGACCCTTAGTATAAAGGCTTTTGGTTTTAAATCTTTTTTTCAAAAAAAAAAAAAACTATTTTTTCTCAAGTGTTTTGCTCTCTATTTTCAGCTTGTTCTCGGCTGGTTGTTGTGTGTGAAAGAGGGTAGTAAATGACCCTCTTTCTAGCTGAAATTCAAGGCCAAAAGGTGGAGTAGGGACTTGTACAAAAGTACAAGCCCACACCCCTACACTTGAGTGTTTTTGGCTATTTTTCAGCATGGTACAACAGCTATACAACTACTATTTCAGCCACCTAAACAACCCCAAAAAGCTGAAAATGTACAAGTAGGGTCCTCTGAAAGGACCCCCATTATTCATTACACTAACTAGAAAGTCTAAGACCAACTAAACCAACTAAAATTAGCCCCCAAGCTAATTAAATGGACCAAACTAACTTAAAACTAAACTAACACTAATAGCAAACTGATTATATAACTAAATTATACTTCTTAACTTAACTAAATAAACTAAATTACCAAATTAAACTTAGAACTAAGCTAAAATACCCCAACCTTTAACCCATGTTTCAAACAAAAGAAAATGAACTAAACTAGTAAAGATCATCCCATAGTTGAGTTCCAACTCAGTTGAGTTCAAAAGAAAGTCTTCTTGACCCCCTGGACTCCCAATTTTCTAAGCTAAAGAAATCAAAAATTAATATCAAGGCATTCCCAACAAGCAATAATGTTACGCTAATGAGTTTCAAACTTGTATTCATATCTTGTATGCAATGCTAAACATTTAAGTTAAAATCTAAAACACTTGTTCAATCCAGGTTCTCATAAATTCCATTACTAAACAATGAATCAAATTCCCAAATAATGTGAAAGAAAAAGTAATCATTTATATTGAACTAAAATCAAACTACACTTGAACAATTAGAATGATATCCAAGCTAAACATAAATACTAATTAAGGCATGAAACAATAGTGAGAAAGAAACAAAGAAAAAATAAATTGCAAGTTTCCTTTTCTAACCAGTCAACAAGCCACACACCTAAGCCGCAGAGCCGCTGCCCGAGCTGCGTAACCGCCGCCTCGCTTCGATTCTCGCTGCCTCAAACATCACCAATGTCCACTCGACGAAACAAAGATTACATCTTCCTAAAACAGATCACGAACACCAGCAACACCCACGCCGTCGTCGTTGCTTCGCCACCACTACCTCATTACCACTGCTGCGTTGCTAATGCCAGTTGCCTTACCATTGAACCAACATCACCAATGCCTCCGTTCACTGCCTAAACTCGCCTTATCAACAAACAAAAAAATCACAGCCCCTCCAAAACAGAACAGTGACAACATCAAATAGCTTCTCCAGAACAGCCCCTCCAATCGTCATCTCCACGCTCACCAAAACAGCGGCATCACAGCCTAAACAGAAACAAACGTCATCACTGATTTGCTATACCCGAGCCCCCAATGTCATTGCCTAGCTACTAACAGCCCCCGTCACAAAACAATCATCATCACAGCCCAAAAAAAAAAAAAACACCATCAACCTCACACCATAACAAGAAACAGAAACGAAAAGAAAATAAGAAGAGGAAGAAAGAAACAGAAATGGGGATGAAGGGAAAACAGGGAAAAGGGGCGGGGGTATTGGGAAAATGGGATATGAGGGTGGAAAGAGAGGAGTAAGGGGAAGAGAACGGACTAAAAAAAATTACCGGAAAAGAAGCTCACGTCGTCGGAGTCGAGTTTAAACGAAACTTTAAACCCCGATCTACGCCAAACGGTTCACTTTTTGAAGAAACCAATAGCGGAAATGAAAAGAGGGGGCCGAGATCTTTCGATTAGTATATTTTTATATTTTTTCTGGCCACCGGAGGTGGTGGCCGGCGGTGGAGCAGTGGCAGCGTGCGGCGGAGCACCGGTGGAGCAGTGGAGGGTCAGTGGTGGCGTGGGATTTCTGGTGGAGGTGGAAGAAATTTGGGCATAGTTTCCCCTGGTCATCGAGACTAAGGAGTGGAATGGTGTAAATGAAGTTAGTTTGTGCACTTATAAGGAAAAGGAAGGGAATAGTAGGAGCAATTGGATCAACACATGATTATTAGGACGTGATTAATCAAGACTTGAACGGGCCAAGAGAGAGTGTGCTGATTGGGTTAAGCAATTGAACCACTTATTTTGTACATATAGTCATTAAAAGAGTTGCTACTTACCAAAACATACTCAATTAGTCATAATATAAACCACATAAATTTACAATATTATCATAATTTAAACTTAGAATCACAATTAAACATATAACGAGTAATTTTTGTTAATTAACATATTTTACTTCCTAATTAATGACAAATTTAGTTAGAACAAACACTAAAAGTCCAGAAAAATTTGACGAAACGTCCTAAGGATCTAATACGACTATTCTGAGCAATCTTATGAATTTTGGTGCCAAAATTAGGTGATTACAGCTCCTATCTGCCACAATGCCATTTAAAGTATGATATAAAGGGTGTTTTGGTTGACTTAAAAGCTAATCACACTACTAGTAGTTTTTAAGCTATTTTTGGTTATAGAAGTATTTGGATAATCCAAAATGGCTAAAAAACACTTGACTTTTAGGTTTAAAAAAAAAAAATCAAAAGTAATAAGATGGGTAATGGCTTAAAAGCTGTTATAGCCTAGTATGACCAACGATTTTATCAATTTATCCCTTATAATTTTTTCTAATTCCAATAATACCCTCATTAACAAAGGTCCTAGATTATCGGATAAAGTGCACGAATAGCCACTTTTGTCAGTGGTCTTGGGTTTGAGGCCATTTTTTTAGTGGTTTTACATGAGACACCACTTTTTTTGGAACTTCAATCTTTATGTGTTGAATTGAACTTCATGCCTAAATTATGAAGTTCAACTTCAATTCGTAAGGATTGAACTTTTAGGCATAGATGCGTAAACTTCAAAGGCCTAAAAGTTCAGCCCTTACGAATTGAAGTTGAACTTCATAGTATAGGCATGAAGTTCAATCCACAAGGTTTGAACTTCAGCACATAAAGATTGAAGTTTCAAAAAGTGGTCTCTCATGTAAAACTAACAAAAAAAGTGGCTTCAAACCAAATACCATTGGCAAAAGTGACATGTGGATGAAATTTTTACTAGATTATCCTTCCTATTTCTTTTGTTTATTTTAAGGATCTTTTAGAGCTTGTTTGGCCAAGCTATCAAAATCAGCTTATTTTGAGAAGTATTTTTTTTAATCAAAAGTGTTTTTTTTATAAAAGTGTTTTGCAAGATAAGTAATTTGTGTTTGGCCAAATTCTAGAGAAGTGCTTCTGTAATTAATTTGTATTTGACCAATATTTGAAAAAATTACCAAATTACGAAAATGGATACTAACTTGATGAAATATGGAAGTTTGATATGAGTAATTTTGTCCCAAATAATCAAAAGCATTTATTTTTTCAAGAAGCTACTTTTTTCAGCTTCTTTCCCACAACAGAGAAACAACTTCTATGGTCACTCAAAATCACTTATTTTTTCTTAGAAGCTTGGACAAACACTAAAATTTTTTAAAATAAGCACTTTTAGATCTCCAGAAGCTTGGCCAAACAGGCTCTTAATCAACATTAAAAAACACTTTTTACCAAACACCTCTACAACTCTTTTTTTTTCAATTTCAGCACTTCTATCCAAACATGTAAGTACTTATTTAGAAAACAAGCCCCAACACTTAAAAAAGTGCTATTAAGGACTTGTGCTAGCTACATTTTTTGGACTAACCCAAACGGGCTAATAGTAGGCGTTTAGCCATTGATAAAAAGAAATTATAAAAATGAATTTTGAAGTTGAGTTGAAGACTTGTAATAACTGGTATTTGGATATGTATTTTATTTGAAAAAGGGTTAAAATTCTGAAAGTTGAGATATTTTTTATAACCTCTAAAAAGCGGTCGAAATTATTTTTTGATTTAAAAAAAAATTCATTTTTACAAAAAAAAAAAAAAAAAGAAATAAAAAACTTACTAATTTTTATGGCTAAATAAAATTTTAAAGTTTCTTTTGGAAAAGGAAATTATTTTTTATTGCAATTCACGGTCTCCCGAAACATATTGCTTTCTGTGAAATTATGGAGTAAAACTGAAGGAAATTAAATCATATTCAAGATGTAAATCCTAGAGAATCGGTTCAATTTTTGACTATTCGATGCAAATATTGAAATTTTTTTTCTTTTTTTGGTTACTATGATCTTAGCAAAACATTTTCTGTGCGCAGTTAACGTGAGTAGACATAAAAGAACATGGAAATCTTGAATAAATTAATGCTTTTGTTGTGGTCCTTTTAAATTTTAATTTTGTTGTTGTTGTGGTCATAGTATACTCGGTAAATAATTCAATTCGCTATTCTCATCTCTCCCTGAACCAATAAGTATATAGTACAACATGTATATTTTCACTTAATTTATCACTTAACAATAGCAAATTAATATTAGGCAATGACATTTACAAATTGTCATAAACTTTAAGTGAACTTGTTTTTTTACAAGGGGTTTTAGTTAACTAAATCTGTAATACTAATTCTAACCCGAAGGTCTCGTACAAACCCACGATAATCGTTAACCACATTATGTATTAGTGGTTTATTTTGCTTCAAAGTCTCGAGAATTCCGCACCAAATCTATATTTATAAACCATTAATCTCATTAGTACTATCTCATTCTACTACTAACACTTTCCTAGTAGAATATAATACTACTCATTTCTTAAAACTCTTTGCTCTCGTTTTTTATTGTTATAATCATCATGGGCAAAGTCAAGATTGGAATTAATGGTATTTTACGATGAATAGTTGCCGTTAAATGTTACCATTTGTCTATTAATTACCTTTGTTTGTTAAATGATTTCTTGGTTTTTATGTATTTAGGTTTTGGAAGAATTGGTAGATTGGTGGCTAGAGTGGCACTGCAAAGTGATGACATCGAACTTGTTGCTGTCAATGACCCCTTCATCACCACTGACTACATGGTTACTTTTCTTGCCACTACTAATTCTTTCTTCTTATTTATTATTCTTTCCGCCTCATTTTATATGCTATAAAATACTATAAAATAAATAGTTGTTTCAAATTATTTATTTATTTAAGAGTTCAAAGTAAAATTAATTATTATTTTTTTCATTTTACTATAGTAAAAATTATTTTTGAAGGTCATATTTGTCTCAATTATGGGTTAATATTAGCGTTCCTTCGGTCTCATTTTAATGATTTTTTTTTCTATTTTTACGTCCATTAAGAAAATAATAAATGTAAGGTATAATTTATTATGTTAGTTCTATTAAATATATTTTTGATGATTCCTACTTTTTAAAAATATTGCGGTATAGTTTATAAAAATAATTAACAAATTACAATGTTTTTAAGCTTAAAATGAGACGGATAGTATGTATAAAGTTTAGTTGGCACGTGGCAGATCCAACAATAAAACAAAATTTAGTATTTCGTGGTAGAATCTGTTATGTGTAGAAAATAATATAGAGTTGAATATGTATATATTTAGAACATCTTCTTTTGACCGGGAACCCGCCAAATTTAAATTATGTATCTGCTACTGCCACAAGAATGTGCGTTAGTAGTGCAAATAGTATTCACGCAGATTAGTGTAATTTAACCTGTTTAAATGCCAGATTTTTTTCTAGCAGATTTTCTGTACTTATCACTAATGTCCATTTCGATCTGATTTGATTTTTGTGTTTTGTAGACTTACATGTTTAAATATGACACTGTTCATGGCCAATGGAAGAAACATGAGCTTAAAGTTAAGGATGAAAAGACTCTTCTCTTTGGTGATAAGCCAGTCAAAGTATTTGGCGCTAGGTAATTAATCGTATTCCAAGAACATAACCTTGCGTTATAATGGAGTTTAATTTTTTTTAATTTTCTTACCTTTCTTGATGTGACCAACAGGAATCCTGAAGAAATTCCATGGGGTGAGGCTGGAGCAGAGTATGTTGTAGAGTCCACTGGTGTTTTCACTGATAAAGACAAAGCTGCAGCCCACTTGAAGGTTCTCATCATTTATTAATTTGTTCATGTTTTAACAATCAAGAAATTCTCGAGGGTCAGTGCCACACGTTCATCCACGTTCAATACCTAGTGGATGATGGGCTTGTCTCTTTATGCTTTTCCACTTAAATACCATGTTTTTGTTTGCGGCATAATTTGAACCCACAGCGTGCGTGCGCCTGAACCACGCATCTCCCACTACACTCTTACTACTCGATTAAAGCCCAGTTTTGGCTCCTTTTTTTTTTTCTTTTTCGTGTTTATACATGAATTTAATTTTTATGTACGGACAATGTAAAGAATTTATGCAAACACTGATTGCTGTTCTATTTTGTATTCTTAGGGAGGTGCTAAGAGGGTTGTGATTTCAGCCCCTAGCAAGGATGCTCCAATGTTTGTTATGGGTGTTAATGAGAAGGAATACAAAGGAGATATTAACATCGTCTCTAATGCTAGTTGCACTACCAACTGTCTTGCTCCATTGGCTAAGGTTGCTTTTCTATTGTTTGAGTTAGTATTTAATCTCCACATTTTTTGCTGAACTTCTACTTCAATATTTCGTTTTAATCATCACAGGTTATTAATGACAAATTTGGTATTGTTGAGGGACTTATGACCACAGTCCACTCTATTACTGGTAAGTTAAGCCCCTACTTGCTACTAATTAAGAGTATATTAATTTCTTCTCTGATTTACCTTATCGATCATTAATTATGTTGTATTGTTATTCAGCTACACAAAAGACAGTCGATGGTCCTTCGATGAAGGACTGGAGAGGTGGAAGAGCTGCTGCCCATAACATTATTCCTAGCAGTACAGGAGCTGCCAAGGTATTGATTATAACCAAATTGCACTTCCTATGAAATGATATGTAAATTTCATTTTTCTCTTTTTGTCGAAAAGGCAACTCTTTCCTTTTGCCTTGATTGTGTAACATCTTCTGTCCAGATCCCGCTTATTATGAATGGCTACATGCACTTAATTTTAAGTGATCTGATAGTGTAAAAATTATTTGTACTCTTAGTACATAGAACTTAAACTCTATTTCATACGCCCTGTATGCTTTATGAGCATGGGGATACGCTCCAAAAAGCCTGGCATAATTCCCTCCTCCCCTCCCCCCCGCCCCCCCCCCCCCCCCCCCCGCTATATACAATAAGCTTTATTATGTGCTTCCAGTATAAATAGTGTACTTACTATAGATTTTGTATGCAGGCTGTCGGCAAAGTTCTGCCTGCACTAAATGGAAAATTGACTGGCATGGCTTTTCGTGTACCAACTGTTGATGTTTCAGTGGTTGATCTTACCGTGAGGATTGATAAAGCAGCCACCTATGATGAAATCAAAGCAGCTATCAAGTAACATTTTTGAATATTTCTCCTTATTTAGTTAATCTTAGATTGTCGATGCCAGAGTTTTCGCCAGCAATTATATCTTTTTTGTGAACTAATTTATTCTTGTGCAGGGCTGAGTCTGAGGGTAAAATGAAGGGAATTCTTGGTTACACTGAGGATGATGTTGTCTCTTCCGATTTTGTGGGTGATTGCAGGTGAGAATCTTATCACAATTACCTTAACTTTCCTCATGAATTCAGTTTTGTCTTCTATTTTCAGTTTTCAAGACAGCTGTAATTAATTCATGTTGAAGAATGGTACTTTTAACTTTCTGATCTGTTGCATATGACAGGTCAAGCATCTTTGATGCCAAGGCTGGTATTGCTCTAAGTGGGAACTTTGTTAAGGTTGTCTCCTGGTATGACAATGAATGGGGTTACAGGTAAGCTTTACCTAGTATTGGAATAGACAATATAATAAGAGTAGCCGCCATGTGACCAAGGGAGTCACGGTTTCAAGTCGTAAAAACAGCCTCTTGCAGTAATACAAGTTAAAAGTTGCATAGAATAGACCCTATGTGGTCTGATCCTTTTCTGAACCCCACACATAGTGGAAACTTACCAGGTTGTCCTTGTTGGACTAGACAATATGGTAAAGGCTGTAGATATAAATGATAGACTTAATGTGGTTCGCCCTTTCCTGAACCTCACGCATAGCCAGAAGCTTAGTGCAGGGGATGCCCTTATTGGACTAGAAAATATGGTGGACTATATTGTTTGTGACACCACCTATGTAGGCACTGGCTTTGTCCTAGTCTAGATTATCACTATGTATACATTGCTTATCTTTTTTTTTTTTCATAGAAATTCTAACAACCGATTATTACTTGTTTTGCAGTAACCGTGTCATCGACTTGATTCGTCATATGTCAACTGTTGCTTAAAGAGTATTTTTTTTTTCCTCACAATGGCGGCTGATTTTAGTTCAGTAAGAAGAATTGAAGAAGCTCTGAGTCTGGAATAATAGAGAAGTAGAGATCAGTGCATTATGCAGATCCTTTTTGTTAATTTTGGAATTTTGTTAGAGAGCTTCTAAGAATTTTCCTTGAGGATTTTTTTTAGTTATAATTTAGCATGAATAATAAGTCCATTCTGCTAGTACTTTTTGATGGAGAGATTTCACAGATTTTTTTTCTTTGGGTTCCCTACATATATATGCACCTATTCTTGATGATTATCCATTTATCAATCAAGAACATATTTAACACAGCCGTCAAACGAGTTCTACAGACTACCTATGCATAGTACAACAAATTTTAAGAAAATTTTATTCAAAGATAAGCTTCATAATTTCCTGGCAGAAGCAAAAGGGTAGGGATATTATGTTTTCATCCTACAAAAATATTCTTTTAAAAAGAAGATATATACGCATATATCTAGTCATTAAATAGGAAGTAGAATAGAAGTGCTAGTATAAAAGTACAATGAAAGGTCAATTCATTCAATTGTAAATTGCATGCATTGTACTAGCTAGTAAATAATAAAGGTAAAACACTTGTGCAAAAATTCGACAAGTTAGAAATGGAGAAATTTATGTTAAGAAGAATTTCCGTGGAAAACTGGATTAATTTGACCGGATGGTTATACCGAGAGGTAAAAATCTAATGCTGACAACAAATTATATCAATTTATCATAATTAAATGATTTGATAAAGTGAGAATATGCACTAATTAACTATAATTAGTTGAAAAAGTGTATATATAGTCAGTCATGCAGGTTGATTTGGTGTAAACATGAAACATTAGTAAAAAAAAATTTCATACCAAGAAAAAAATTAAGAGTTCCAAGCTACAAAGGAAATTAGTTTTACCAAACAAATATAGGAGAGGATTTCTACAATTTTCTAAAAATAAAACCAAAATAGTCCAATCAGCCCTATAAGTTATACCCTCGCGCAGGAACTTACAACATATTACCTACTTTCGCAAATCTGAAATTCTTCAACTCCTAAGTTTCTCCTCATGAATACAGGTAATATTCTCTCTTCTGTGCTCATTACTTTTTAGGTTTACCACCTTAAAAAGAAAAGAAACCACTAGGGTTGGCCTAATTTTCCACGTAGATAAATGATCAAAATTGAACGAGTTTAATATGTATGCTGCTATAATTACTTATTCCGTTGCGCTTTTAAAATTATGGATTATTCAAACCTTAGTAATGATTAGGTTCAATTAAATTCATTGAAATTACATGCATAGTCTCTTTCTCATTAGGTACTATTATTAAGGCTCCCTCAAAAATTGTTAACTCGTTATCTTAGTGAGATTAGTCTAAAAAGTTTTCACTTGAACTGACGAGACTCTTTTTTTCTTTTTGCACGGAAGACCAACCCTTAATTTATCTAAGAGATGACGAAGCAACCATTATTCTCTTGCTTTAACGTTTTGTTTTTCTTTGTGTAACAGTTATGTTGCAGCGTTTTGGATTAAACATGGGTGGTGCTATCACTAACCTGGCTAATAGCGCCATTCGCCCAAGTTTGTTCCTTAATTATATTACCATTACCATAGTGCAAATTTTTAATTTTTTTGTTTGGCTATTTTAGGCAATTTATACTAATCCCCAGCTTCTTTGGATGAAAATTGCAGTTGTTTTAGCTCCATTCTATGCGACCGGAGCTTACGTCTTCTATAGAACAGCATGCGTGTACTTTTCTTTACCCTTATACTAATACTCGTATAAAAGTTCTCTATATTATGATTCCATATTAGTTTTATTAATTAAAAGCCATCGCGTGGTTGTAATAAACATAAAGCTGGACAGATTTGTTCTTTGAAGTTGAATTAATATTAACAATTAACATTACTGTACATTGGATTCTGAAATTATTTAGAGCATTACATTAACTTTACGCTTTAATTACTACTACTATGTTACTAAACCCATAGATGTTTGGTATAATTGTACACTTCAGTTACTTCATGTTTTTTCCCTTCAAGAACATGGACTTAGTTGAGGAACGCGTATAACCTGGACACAAGCATTATGAAATAAAACCTCTCACTTGTTATGGATGATTACCTACTATTATAAGTTAAATCTTAGACGACGTAACAGTATAATAATTCTTTTACGTTGTAACTGTATAGTGTTTATACTCATTGTTAATTTATTTTTGCTCCATTGTTTTTATTAATGCACACCATTGTTTTTTTCCTTATTATTTGTTTTCTTATTCGTATTCAGTGATCTTGTAATTTCTATTATTACAGGTTTGTCAATTACGAGAGACATAGAGAAAGGTCGTCTGATGGAATCAACTTTACAGTCACTGTACCATTTAGATATGTTTTCGCTCTTTTTCTAATGAGTGAAGGAATCTCTAATTTTATGTCATGCAGGAAACTTAAAGAGAAATCTGAATCTGAAAGGTATTATATTGTCTTTATTCTTTTGGTAAATATTTATCAGACTTCTCATTGATACTGAGCTTTAGACAACCAGGTGATGATGCTACTATGTATAAGTTTGAAATATTAAGATTCACAAATAATATTCATGATTAAACAGGATGACAAGTTTTATACTCTTTTGTTGCTTTTATGAACCAATAACTTTAGCAGTATGCAGAAGCATATGTTACGCTCATTAATTTGATGCAAATACTTATAAGGGAGTTAGTTAAAGTTAATTTTTCTTATATTTCTCTCGTGTTCCTTATTTCACAGGTAGGACCATCTCTTTTGACTGACCAATGGAAAATAGAATTTCCCTTTTATTAAGGTAAGACAATCTTAATACTCAACCCAGCCTAGTCAAATGACTTCTTCCATAAGTTGGAAGACAAATTTATATGTTCTATTTTGATGGTAAATCCTTTCTATATTATTAATATTTTCTAATAATGAAATTCTTTTAATATAGTAGTACTTTTGGCAAAGTTTGGTAGTTCAACGTTTATGTGAGAGAACAAATGTATTCCCTTTCAAGATATCACTTATATGCATAAATGTTTAGCTAGGTTAGTATTATTGTTAAATTATGTACGAATTATAGTACTTATACCACTTATTTCCTGGCCATGAGAATGATATTAAAGATCGTTTTATTTTAAGAGGTTTCTGTTTACCTGTTTTATTTGCATCCCTACAGGTTTTGATACGAAGAAAATGGAAGCTTGGACTTATGGAAGACATACATGTTAAACTCATTTGTCATTTTTTGATTAGCAAGAACACACCATAACAATGTCTTTAATTACATAGACATGTCTTAAGTTGTGTTGTTGATTTCTTTTTAACTGCAATGCACAATTCAAATTACGTATTGCTTTGCAAATCCTAAGATCCCGATCAATCTATTGCGGTATTGCATGGTTTACAAAAGGGGATAATTATTGTTGGAAAAAATTGGATGAAACACGGATATTTTAAATAGCTTGAGGCGTGTCAAGGACACCGTCTTAAGGATATTTTACCAATATTGGTGTATCCCCAAGATTCAACAAGCTCTTCTAGTTTTTCAACTAGGAGCAGGAACAACAAAAGTATCACAAAAATTATAAGAAACCAGTAGGAAGATTAAGAACTAAGTATTGTATTAGGAAGGATTATAACTTTGTGTAGTAGCTTTTTCAATGTTGTCTGTATGTTAGAAAGACATGACTAGTTCGCAGTTTGTTGAAAAAATTTGTATCGCACTTTCTGAAGTTGCGAACTGTTCAAAAAATAAAAATTCGAAATTTAGTATTGAACTGCTATAAAAATGGGTAATTTACGCTTTCAGTAACGAATGTATGAAGAATAGGTGAGCATTGTAAAGAAAAATGGGCTAGTTGTTTCTTGTAAAAATTTATAGTTTGCACTTTCTGAAGTTGCGAACTGTTCAAAAAATGAAAATTCGAAATTTAGTGCAGCGTTTGAAGTTTCCTTAGCTTCTTCTGTGTTGTTGCATCTGGTTTATAGTAGGAGGGGTTGTGTATTTTGCGATGATGGGCAATATCTTGCAAAGCATTCGTTAAATTAACTTACTCGCAATTCATGAACTCCTGAAACCTGTGGTTTTTATAGTTGGGGATTTGATGTCGTAGTTTTTGCATCCTGAATTGTATTGGAATTGATTGAATCTTTGAGATGAACAACTATGCAAAGTGGAGCTGTGTTGTGTGAAATCTCCTCTCATATTGTGAGAATATGAGTATTTGTTTAGTTACCACCAAAGATACCTTGTTTAGGTATAACTGGGAAGTGTATTACTATGATTGCAACAATAAAAATGGTAATATAAAAGTGTATAAACTATAAATATGAGTCGAAGTAGATTGTTCCACATTAATACTTTATTCAACAATTCCACCGAAAGTGATCCTATATTATATTACAAGATCAACTTTTTCTTTTTACTGGACAAGATCAACTACTTTATTGGATTTTCAATATCACTAGGTTTGGTGGACATCATCGAAAAATATTCTCATTGAAAAGACTGAAAAATTACTCCTTGGCATCATCGACATTGTATTCACAAACCAGGTAAGGGCTTAATTTTCTCGCACAATAAGAAGAAGATAAATAATTTGATCCCTTCTTTTAATTTATTTATTCATTTTGCCTTGTTCTTAATTTCCTATTGCATCTGGTTTCCTAATTCTGTTGTGGGGTTTTAGAAGAGAAATCTCCCTTTTAGCAATTGGGTTTGGTTTATTTATTTATTCTTTGGCGGACGCCTCCATGTTACAGACAAACAATCTCAAGTTTTTTTTTTTTTTTTTGGGTTATAGGCAAATAATTTGGTAGAGATGGATGGGACAGATCGAATTTCCAAACTGCCCGAGCCAATTTTGCAACACATTCTATCTTTTCTTGTTGTTAAAGATGCTGCTAAAACTAGTATATTGTCCAAAGTATGGAACAATGCTTGGACTTCCCTTTCCTGCTTAAACTTTGGTAATGATGACAGCCTTGTGGATCACATTCTAGATAATCGGCGAAAGCAGAAGATATCTATACAAAGGTTCATGCTAAAGTTACCATATCATCGTTCAACCTCTAAGCATGTGGATAATATGGTTGACTTACTAGTAGCCTGTAATATCAAAGAGTTGTTTTTAAAGGCTAGCTCTCCTCGCCATGGCTATCACAAGTTGCATAAAGCAATCTTTGCTGCCAAAGCTCTAAATGTGCTCAGTTTGACTGGATTTAGGCTCGAACTGCCCTTGGATGGCATAAAGTTTTCATCTTTGCGCGAGCTACACCTTGACGCCTCATTCTTGGATGAGCAATTACTTCAAGCTCTGTGTGCAAGTTGTAATGATTTAGAAGTTCTGTCTTTCAGGTCGGTACATGGACTAACCAGCTTGCAAGTTGCAGGAACTTTACCTAAACTAAGGATGGTAAAGTTAGAATCTTGCTCTCCTCAATTCCGTATTGTTGACATTGTAGCACACAATCTTAGAGACCTTTACGTTTGCTCCTTCTGTCGGGAGTTAGATGTGATTGAAATAACTGCTTGCAAGACCCTGAAATGTTTGAATCTCAAGGGTGCTGCTGTCACTGAAGAATGGGTCAAGCAGCTTTTTTCCTGTCTGTTGAACCTTGAAATCTTTTACTTAGAAACTTGTGCGTTGTTGAAGACCATGGAGATCTCAAGTGACCGTCTCAAGTGTCTAACCTTAGACTGTAATAATCTGACTGCTGTTCATCTGAATACTCCTAAGTTATTAAGATTCTCATGTCATGTTCGCTATAAAAAAGGTCTCTCACACAATGTTGATCCCTTGCCCATGTTCAAATTGAATGCTTCACATTTGCTGGAAGCTATTCTCTACTTGATCCCAGAAACCGTTGACACTAATTGGTACTCTAAGCTCACAGAGTCTCTTGGTAACTTTAATCATTCCAGGGCTATTGAACTAGACTGCAATCGCGACAAGGTCCGTGGATGCAAGCTGTCTACTTACTTTCCTAAAGAAGCAGCTTTTGAATTTCTCATCAGTCTTCTGTTTTCTTGTGCAGGTGATAATTATACCTAAAGGCATGAGAGAGAACTTGCTTCCTCCACTTCATCGTACTAAGCATTTGCAAGTAAACTTTCGGAATCATGTGAAATATTCATTTGTGGACGTTGTTGATAGCTTGCTTTGGACTTCTCCTCAACTCGACACCCTATATTTCGGCCAGACTAGAGACAAGACCCTGAAGGTAATATATATATCTCTCAGAGTCACTGACTTTACCATATGTACGAAAAGATTGGTGCTCACTGTTTTTCCTGCATCTTGTTCTTTATGTCGGTTTAATCTCATTTGTTTGCCCACTTGTCCAATTCTGGGCAGATTGGCCAAAACCTAAATGTTAGTTGACCAACATATGCAAAACCGCAAATACCTACAAATTAGTCATTTTGATCTACCATATTGGATGAAGCATCCCTGTCCCCTCACACTGACTGTTTGATCTTTTTTCCTTTAGCATAGGGTTTGGGAGGGAGTGAGATTTCCATTATTCATAGCTGATAACAAGGAGCTTTAACCTTCTATATTTTTTTCATGGTGTACTTGTTTACGAAGACATTTTTCACCTTTGTTCCTGTTGTGAATATTTGATTCTTACTAGTTTTTCATGGTCTTATGGCTTTGTAGTTTTTATACAGGGATGCAGCAAATGAAGATGAGAAACCTTGTTGTGCATCTCTACCTTGGAAATGTTGGAGGCATGCATTAAAGATAGTTAAATTGCAAAACTTTACATGTACGGAGCTGCAGAACTTGAGAAGTTACTTTTTCACAAACACATGTATCTTGGAGATTATTGAAGTTCCACCAGAATGCAGCATTTGAGCCGAATGGACTATTTCAATGTACTTCAAAATAAATTGGTTTCAGCTGTGTTGCGTGGGGCTAATTTAAATATACATGAAGGAGTTGCCACTCTCAGTTAAGGACTAGAATTATATTCCCTTCTAAATGTAGAACATGTGCAAAATATTTTTTGGGGAGAAGGGCCAAAATTGCCAATAAAACTATCAAAAAGATCTAATTATGCCACCCGTTAAAAATATGGTTCAAATATGCCATTGCCGTTACACCTTCGGTTTCAAAAATGTCATTATATATAACTTTCGCTTCAAAAATACCATTATTTCAGACGAAAATTATTTTTTCTAATTTTTCCTTTTTAAAAAATACTAAAATAATATAAAAATTACCTAAAGTGCATTAAATACCTCTACCTCAACTTAATTTCTTACCCTTATCCCCCCCCCCACCCCTTAATTGTATTTATTAATGTATTTTTATATTTATCTTGCAATCAACATAACTATTAAAGAGTTTTTTTTTTTTTTTAAAAAAAGGCAAAAATAGACCAAGAACCGAACCACACCTATATCGCTCACTTTGCCTTCTATTTCTTTAAATTTAAATATTTCTTTACACAGACTCTTTCGTAATTTTTTAAGGAAAATAGCTCGACCTAGGATATGAAAATATCAAAAACTTATTTCTTCTCTTTTTTCTACTATATATTGCCTTTTAAGTTTTCAAAAAATTTATTTCAATAGACTTTCAGAATGAACCTATTTTTCCCCCTACATGGAATATACATGAAACAAAAATATGTACATGAATTTTATCAAAACTTTTACTGTCACTGCTACTCTGAGTTGGGAAATAAAATCAACAACAACATACTCAGTTACGTTGTTTCCGATAGACTCTTGGCTAAAGAAACATATTTTAGAAAGGGTTTTTTACACTAATATACAAATTTGACCACTTAATTACAAAAAAACTAGCAATACTTTTCAAATTACAAGGTATAGCAATATTTTTTTAGCACATTTTACACCAATCAACACATTTCAATTTTATTTCTCCAAATTACAACATGTCACTTACTCTCTCTTCCTCCATCACCCCACCCCCACCGCTACCCCCACCAACCTAGCTCCATTCACCCCCACCCCCATTACGGAACTGATACAAAGCCACATTTTCTCTATCAACCCACCCACACCGCTTTCCCCACCACCCCAGCGCCATTCACCCCCACCTCCATTACGGAACTGATACAAAGCCACATTATTTGTACATACTCTGTAAACTGAGCTTTGTAAATTCACCAAAAACATACAAAAATTCAAAAAAGTTTTGGTTTGCCACATTTTTTTGGTTTGCCTTCATGCGCTTTATTGCTATTTTTTTTTTCTTCTTCTTTGGGTATGAATTCTTAAGTTGTATGTTGCTAACTCCCACTAGATTTGGGTCTAACTGTAGCTGTAATTCTTTGCAATGCATTTTCTTGCTGCTAGCATTTATCCTAATATATGGGTTGTCTGGTTGTATTAATTCCAGTGGTATGATCGGTTTCATATTCTGCTCTACCGAGGGACCTGAAGTCGATTTCAAGAATCCAGTTAACCTCATCGAAAACAATGAAACCCATAGCAAAACTTTCCCACCTTTGAAATTCTACAACTCTGAGGTATGCTTTCATTCTGTTCCTCGGTGGTTTAATGCGTGGTTTAATGCCATGCCTGCTTCATTACTAACATCTCTAGTATTTGTTACTCACTTTTGCTATATCTTTTCCTCCCCAGCTTCACAAAGCATCATTCGCTTTGCTATCATTTGTAAAGGAAATTGATCCCATATTTTGAAGTACTTTACTGAAGCAGGATGGATTGTTGTACTACAACACTTATAGTTGTCACTGTTTGATTATGTTCTAGTGGATGCTTTTAGTTATTTAATCGAAGAAGAGTTGTAATATCCTTTAATGGATTATAAATTCCTCTCTTGATTTTGCACTGGATGAAGTTGTCAGCTTGACTGAATCATTAGTTCGTCTATCTTAAAAGCCTGTTGATTTTTATACGGAAAATGGCTTTGTCCCCGTTCTTTAAAATAGTACAAGAATTCCAAATTTTCAAGATCTGTCGAAAACCTACTCGTGCAAATCATGCAGAAAATTAGATGTACTCATGGTCCTGTTTAAATCATTCAATGAACAACTATGTCAGCAATTTATATAGATGAATAATTACCTTCCTACGAAGACGCCATGTAACTGCAAATTATTCATCTTCTATGTCTTTTCATTTACAAAATAAAATGCAAGTTTAGAACATAGTGAAAAAAAATTGAATAGAATAACAACATACCCAGTGTAAGAGCAAGTGGGATCCGGGAGAGTGAGATGTAATAAGTGACATCAAACTCTAAATTTCAGCATATGCATGATAGTAAGATTATCCCAATTATGTCAAATTGGACATTCCCCAATCATACCATAATTTTACGGAAGTAGTCCTATCATACCACCGACGGATATTTTGAGATGGATATAATTTTCCACATTTAACCACATGAGGTACCGTAAATTGGATTATTATTGTACAAGCTTCATAGGAAAAAAGAAAAAGAGCCTAAATGCTTTAAGATGATGTATTTGATGAATGACTTTATGTTCCGCGGACAAATTATGTAAAAAAAAAATTCACACAATAGATCGTAATGAGAAATTACACATAAATGTATTTGATAAGTATTAATTGATGACCTTTAAAAATTTATGAACATAACAAATATCAATGATTTTTACTCCTACTTCAATATAATGTACATAGTATTGAAAGAAAACATTTGCGTATACTTAAATCCTTGATAAAAAAGCACTTCAAGTTAACTTCATTCCTTGTTAAAAATCGAATCACATTTTTGAGAATTTTGAATTCTAAAATCTCCCTAAGTAGGATAGAACTAGTTGTATCCACTCTCGTTTTATGTTGGTACTACTTATAATATTATATTCATGCCGTTTGACATTAACTATTTGAGCGACAATAAGATCATAAACAATTAAAACAATAAAGCAGAACTAAAATCCATAGTATAAAGTATAAACTTGGATTCCAAGAAATAATAAAACTGTCATTAAATATGTAGGTAAATCACATCACTAAGAAACAAAAAATTTTAGCCCTTCGGAAAAACAAAAACTAATTACTACGCTAAGCAGTACTACAATTTTAAACTTTTAAGTTTAGGAAACACTATTCCTATAGGAGATGGGAAATGTGTTAGCTAGGGAAACTTTCACCTATATATATATTTTTCCATAATGATCAATCAGTAACCCTCTACATAACTTCAGTTTCTTTCGCAAGGCTTAGTGTTAAACTCCTTCACATTCGTTTTCATTATAAGCTTAGAAGTTATGGCGTCACTACTTTGTTCTCGGCCACAATTTGCCGTAACAAAGAAGGCCGTTTGCGGAAGTAAGAGGAAAATCTGTCAACTTTCCGATTCCTTTGATTTCGATATTACCACGTTGGAGAAAGAAAACAAACAAGTTCGGGCTGCAATGCTGAAGAAGAGATTCGCCAATACGATCTTCAAAGCGGAACAACAACTCGTGCATGGAAAAGAGTATGATGAAAAAAAGGTTCAAAAAGAGTTGGGGGAAGAACAAGAGAAGTCTAAGTACTTAAAACGTCAAAAAGAAAGGGAAGCTGCGAGGATTGCTATTGGAAGCATAAAACGGACTTTAGATTTTGGTGATAATTTGATAGCTGAGAGAGAAATTCTGACGATGATTGGTAAAGGGTTTGATGAACATAAGGAAAAGCAAGTGTGGGAAGAGATTGAGAAAGCGAAGTTGAAGTTGCAACGCCAAAGAGAACGAGAAGCTGCAAGGGTTGCGCTAGAAAGCATAAAACGGACTGTGGATTTTGGTGATAATTTGATAGCTGAGAGAGAAATTCTGACGTTGATTGGGAAAGGGTTTGATGGACGTAAGGAAAAGCAAGTGTGGGAAGAGATCAAGAAAGCAAAGTTGACGTTACAACGCCAAAAAGAACGAGAAAATGCTAGGGCTGCGCTAGAAAGCATAAAACGGACAGTGGATTTTGGCGATGCTTTGGAAGCAGAAAGAGAGTTCATGATGCAGATCCGCGCTGCCTGAATGTGTTTGAAGAGAGTGGATGTCAAAAACATCAAGTGTTAGATATTTCCCTGAAGATGACGCCAAGAGTTTCTTTGGCATATGGAGTAGTATTATTTTCTGGACATATTCAATCACAAAGGTGCTTAGTGCTTGCTCTTTTTTTGGGTGTTTTTACGTACTGCTGTTACTACATAATTTGTACTTTCAACTGTTACTTTAGCCTATAAAGTTTATATATATGAATTACAGTTAATTTGGATTTGGGAATCTGAAAAGAAGATATCAACTGAGCTGTGAAGGAAGTTATGCAAGAGATTTTCATGCAAAAAGTTATCTGATGGCACTGGTGGTGAATGTTTTCAAATTGAAGATGGCGCACCGGTAGATGGATATCACATTGTGGAGGAAAATAACATGAAGGAATCGCTAATTACTTGGAAGATGAAGCTATGCTAGCATTTGAGCCGAATTGTCTATTTCAATATACTTCAAAATAAATTGGTTTCAGCTGTGTTGTGTCGGGCTAATTTTATGGTCTGATTAAACTATGGAGCCTATGTGCGCAACACCATTGAAGTTGGCTCCTCTTAAAGTTGGTTCAACTTCATACCAAAAGAGCACTGATTTTGTTAATGTTGCCATGCCTTGCAAGTTAGACTTGAAAGCATTGATCAGGTCCAAAAGCATCAAATTCCCATTGTTTCATTATCTAGCTTCCAGCTTAAAGTGTAGCACCTGTGCAGTCAGGTTTATTTGCCTCGTTCAAATGATTTGTATGAATTTAGAACATGGAAAATAAACACTTCATGACGGTTTAAACACTTCAAATTTCTCGTGCTAGCTCGTTTTGTTAAAATTTAGAGTCAAAAAGCCCAAAGTACACATAATATGGATATAAAGTACACATAAATCTAATCAATTTTGTTAAATTCTAGCCTTTCACTTCATTAATATTAAGTATACATAACTCTAATCAATATGTTAAATTCTACCCTTTCACTTTACAAATGTGGTGTTAGTTTAGAATACAGTCGACACAAGGGGTGAATTGGGTCGATAACGATTTTGTCTATTTTTAAACTTTAAACTAAGTTTATTGACTTGTTGGAACATCTTACTTGAAACAGTTCCTACGGGTGTTCCAACTGCAGTTTTACAAAGCAATTAAAGAGCAAAAATAGATAAGGCACACGCAATTTTAATATCGAAAACACCCTGGCTCAAAGGTGTAAAAAACCACGACCCACACCCCTGTGGGAATTTCAACCAATCCACTGAACTCACGAGCCAAAACCGGATTACAAAGGTAACCCAAGGACCTAACTCTAAGCCCTTACATAACAATCCTAGACTATTGCTACCCTCCAAACTACCCTAGTTTGGAACACAAAGAATTTAACTCTAAGCTCTTTACCCCATGAGATTTTAACTCTAGATTATAACCTCAAAAAGTGCTTCTTATAAGCTGAATGAGATTACACTTTAGTGCCTAATACATGAACTAAGAACTGAACTCAAACTATTTTAAATGACTTGATGAAACACTTGTCCAGACTGTTCCAACGCCCGTTCCAACTTCTTCAGAACTTTTCTCTCTTGTACACTCAATTTCTCTTTTGTGCTGAAGTGTTTGGACGCTTTCTCTCAATATGTACATGGACTCAGGGACGTATCCACTCATGCCTTACGGGTGTCATCCGACACCGCTGTATCCAATTTTTTTGTTAAATATGTATATATTAAGCTAAAGCAGAAAATTACTATAAAAATATAGAATGACATTAATGCAATAATAGGAATAGTAGTTGAGTTGGTATAACCACATGCATTTAAATTGGAGAGTCCAGGGTTCAAATCTCAAGATTGGTAGAGCCATATTTAAAGCTATATTCCGATACCACTAACAAAATTCCTGCAGTACGCGGTTTAAAGCTATATTCCGGCTATATTCCGATACCACTAACAAAATTCCTGCAGTACGCCACTGCATGAACTTCTTTTATAGATAAAGACCTCATAAGTCCAAAATTAGCAATTAAATTATATTCACCAACTTACCAATAATTCAAGAAAAACTAGTTCCACAAATAAGGTCTTAATTAATTCAAGTATATTTTATTTATTATCATCAAAACATCATATACTCAACATGTGGGCTATCGGTCTATTAGTACTTAAAAAATGGCTATCCAGTCTTAATTTTACAGTTATTACTGTTGAATAAACCGCTAATATGGCAGATTAGGATAATTAAACCCTAGTCATCCGTAGCTTCTGAGGTATGTATGGTGCTTCATTCACTCCACACATAGAAACACTCATACTCTGTGTAATTTTGTTTACATGTTCTGTTTCTATTGATATAATATATGATAAGTTATTTTGTAATCCTTGTTCCAATTTACGTGAACCTTTTCAAATTGAATTAGATTAAGTTAATGTTTTAAACATAAAAAATTTTAAATATTCAAAATTACTATAAGCCGAAATTTTTTGCATGTTAGGTAAAAATTCATGCAGTTTGAGTCTCACACAACAAAAGGTTCACATGAACGAGGGAATATATAAGTTACATGTTTAGGTGACTTTTTGTAGTTTAATTTAATCCTAATTATGTTCTTTCTATATAGTACTTTCTAATTCCATAAACTATATCGGTTTGCTTGACTTTCACTTTTATATATATATATATATATATATATATATATATTGATATATTTCTTGATTTATTCTGCTATTTGTTTTTTGGGCAGAGATGATGAAAGGAATAGATCGAATTTCCCTACTGCCAGAGCCAATTTTGGAGCATATTCTATCTTTTCTTGTTGTTAAAGATGCTGCTAAAACTAGTACATTGTCCAAGGTTTGGAACAATGTTTGGACTTCCCTTTCCTACTTAGATTTTGGTGATGAATGTCTCCATCGGTTACACGACATAGTATGTCCAATTCTTGAAAGTCGACAAACACAGAAGATCTCTATACAAAGGTTCAGGCTAATGTTATGGTATCATCATTTTACATCTAAGTATGTGGAGAATATGATTAACTTACTAGTAGCCTGTAACATCAAAGAGTTGTTTTTAGAGGTTAACTTACCTCTCGGTGGTTACAACAAGTTGCCTGAAACAATCTTTGCTGCCAAGGCTCTGAATGTGCTTAGTTTACATGGATTTGAGCTCGAATTACCCTCAGATGGCATGAAGTTTTCATCTTTGCGAGAATTACACCTTCATGAATCATTATTGGACAATCAATTCATTCAAGCTCTGTGCGCAAGTTGTAATGATTTAGAAGTTTTGTCTTTGAGGTGGTTTCGTGGACTAACCAGTTTACAAGTTAGAGGAACTTTACCTAAATTAAGGATGGTAAAGTTAGAATATTGCCCTTTTCAATTCCACAATGTTAACATTGTTGCACCTAATCTTAGAGACCTTCGCATTATCTCTTTTCATCGGAGGATAAATGTAATTAACTTAACTGCTTGCAGAACCCTGGAACGTTTATATCTCAATGGTGCTGCTGTCAATGATGAATGGGTGGAGCAGCTTTTTTCTTGTCTACCGAACATTGAAAGCATTTACTTAGTCAGTTGTGCGTCATTGAAGGCCATGAAGATCTCAAGTGACCGTCTCAAACATCTGGAAATATTATACTGTAATAATTTGACTTTGGTTGATCTGAGTACTCCTAACTTATTACGATTCTCATGTCATGTTCGTTATGGAAATGAAAGATTCTCCACATTCAAATTGAACGCTTTTCAATTGCTGGAAGCTGTTCTCTGCGTGATCCCAGAAACCGTTGACACTAATTGGTACTCTAAGCTCATAGAGTCTCTTGGTAACTTTAATCATTCCAGGACTATTGAGCTAAAATGCAATCACGACAAGGTCTGTGGATGCAAGCTGTCTACTTACCTTCCTAAAGAAGCAGTTTTTCGGATTTCTGATCATACATCTTTTTGCTTGTGCAGGAAATAGTTATACCAAAAGACATGAGAAAAAACTTGCTCCCTCCACTCCATGGTACTAAGCGTATGCATGTAAATACTTCGACACTATTGAATGTGGACGTTCTTGATAGTATGCTTTGGATTTCCCCTCAACTCGACACCCTATCTTTTGGCCGCACAAGAGGCTTAAAGACCCTGAAGGTAATATGTTTATCTTCAAAGGCACTGACTTTACAGTATGTACGAAAAGATCAGTGGCCACTAAGTTTTCCGACTATCTTTCCTCATGTCAAGTTTTCTTGCTATTTGATTCTTTTACATGCCTTTTGATTCATTATCTCAGTGCCAATGCTCTCGTGATTAGTTTGAAATCATTTTTTGCCTAATTCTCCAATTATGAGTAGATCAGACATAACCTACAAATTAGTCATTTTGAGCAGTTACAAGGATTAGCAAGGTCAAAAGGCTCCTCTTCTTTCTTTTTAGCAAAACTGTCCTTATGATGCATAATGAGATTCTTGATGTTAGTTTCCTTTTTTACATGCCTTTTGATTCTTTGTTCCTGTGCCAAAGCCCTCCTGATCAGTTTAAGCACATTTATCCAACTATGAGCAAATCAGCCCATACCTACAAGCTAGTTGACCAACATATGCATAACTGCAATTACCTACAAATTGGTCATGATCGTTTATTCCGCAGTGAGTATCCTCTGTTCTGCAGTTTATCTAGCATGAGAGAAGCTACATGTGCTCCAACCCATCTAAACACATGCTATTTTAGGAGGAGCCTTTGCCTTCCAATTAAATTTCTATCGGCAGTACTCTTCTACTTCACCTTCTGCCGTATTTTATAACAAGGGCATCCTGGTGCACGAAGTATCATGTGTTCACGCAGGGCAGGGGAAGGTCTACAGACCGTGCAGCATTAGGACAAGATTTAAATAAAGAATTGCCATGGATTACGCATATACTATCTGCTCAAATTGAATATTGTTTTGATCTACCTAATTGCACTTCCCCATCCTTCACTGTGACTGTTTCATCTTTTTTTTTTTTTTCCTTTAGCCACAGGTTGTGTGAGGTGGTAAGATTTCCATGATTCGTAAGCTGATAACAAAGAGACTTAATACTCTCTATATTAGTTTCGTGATCGTTTATTCATGAAGACATTTAACCTTTGTTCATATTGTGCATATTCAGTACTTACTTGTTATCATGGTTGTGGTTTTGTAGTTTATACACAAAGATGCAGCAGACGAAGATGTGAAACCTTGTTGTGCATCTCTATCTTTGAAATGTTGGAGGCATACGTTAGAGAAAGTCATATTGCAAAACGTTACATGTGAGGAGCTGCAGGATTTGAGAGGCTATTTTTTTAAGGAAGCGGATGTCTTAGAGATAATTGAAGTTCCACCAAAAGGCAGCATTTGAGTCAAATGATCTATTTCAATAAAGTACTTCAAATCAATTTTCCTTGGTTTCATTTGTGTTATTGTGATGACATACTTTGGGTACTTTGCAATGATATTGAAACTAGTTGATTTTTTTTCACTAAACACCCCCTGTTGCTACTTTCTTTCCAAACTTGTCTCCCTCGTAATTATGAATTGAAGAAGATATTGGCCATCTTCATAGTATGGTGAAGTACTCGATAAATTTTAACTAGTCTGGCTATCCAAGAACATTCATAGTGTATGGTTGAGCTGGTGTAAAGATTGTGTATGCAATACCTCTAATTATAAATTGAAAAATGTGGGTTTGAGATACAATCATACTAAAACTTTTCCTGTAACAGTTGTATTTCCACCCATGCACTACATTCTTCTGTTTTTAGGTTGACGTCTGCTCCTATCTTCAGAGTATCCTTTGTTTTGTTATCCCCAAAACAGAATGTTGTGCCTATTTTCTCTCATACACTTGCTTGCTTGGCTGATCCTTGAGGAAATTGGCTATCAGATTAGTAGGTAACTCGGATCATCAACATCATAAATGGTGCTTTGTAAAATAGATGTCGGACAGCCCTATTTCCTATTAATTGAACTGGTAAGAAGAGAATTGAAAAGAGTAGCTGCAAAGAATAAAGATTGAATAAAGATCACCTTACTACTACACAAGTGTTTGGTAACACTGTACACCAAGGTTCGGGCAAATGACAAAAAATAACTAATCAGATAGCGTTTTTTTGTCTCTGTTGGAAAGTGAATTTTGGTGTCCCATGGTTTTCACCCACTTCATAGACTGCATGGCCACACCCTTATGTACGCATGTACGTTGCATTCCCTCCCCTTTAGTAAATCTAAAGAAGGAAAGAACATAGGGATACAGATGTGGTTACACTTGAGCTTACCCACCTATATAACAGCAGTCGCTCTCTGTGGTGAACTTCTATCCGTCCTCCTTTCTCAATCCATATTAACTGATAAAAAGGTGTGGGAAAAAATAGTAAACAAGGTAGAAAAATGTACATCTTCAGAAAACTAGGGTGATGATAATGAACTGATCTGGTCTTTGTTTCTTCAAATTTCAATGTTTGATATTCTCCTTCATCTTGAATTTTTATGGTTAGAAGTGTAAGTTGAGCTGGGAGATGAGATATCTGCTTTTTCTGCATATAATCTATTTTAATCAGTGTTAATTTAAAAGAAATGATCATACTCATCATTCAGATTTTAACTGAGATGAGCTGAAAGCTGAAGTTGGCATAGCCTACATCTTTTGCATTTGCTGTTCAATTTCCTCTATGGAGCTACCTCACATTTAGTTATACTTTTGGCTTGGTGGTGTTAGCATAATTGACAACTCATACTTTCTTTCATTTAATTGTAGGATATTAGATTAGATGTGCATATCTATGTAATTATATAGTTCACAGATATTGAGGGATAACAGCTGATTTCAAGGGATGTAAATAGCTGATTCTCAGGGATGTAAATAGCAGATCTTTAGGGATGTAAACTGTAGTTCTTTCTATATAATGAAGAACTCTCAATTTGAGAGGCATTCAGCTAAACTATTGACATGGTATCAGGGCCTTCTCTTGGCTGCCTTAGTTCTTAGAATCTTGAGTGTTCTCTTCATATTTTTTTTATGTTTTCTAAGCAGTTTTTTGAGAATTAGTCCTAAACAACTAGGGCTCTTTGATCTTGGATATTCTGGTTATCTTTTGAGTTCTTAGTTTTCTTAGTTATTTAAGAACATGGCTTCACAACAGTTCGAGTCCTTTCATGTTCGTTTCACTGGAAAAAATTATTCTGCGTGGGAGTTTCAGTTTCAACTATTTGTCACTGGGAAAGAATTATGGGGTCACATAGATGGAAGTGATCCCGCTCCAACCGATGCTACGAAGTTACCTCAATGGAAGGTTAAAGATGCTCACGTGATGACATGGATTTTAGGATCACTTGACCCTCTTATTGTTCTTAATCTCAGGCCATACAAGACAGCAAAGGAAATGTGGGATTATTTACAAAAGGTTTACAATCAAAACAATAGCGCAAGACGTTTTCAGTTGGAACATGAAATTGCTAATTACTCTCAAGGAAGTCTCTCTGTTCAAGATTATTTTTCTGCACTTCAGAACCTATGGGGTGAATTTACTGATATTGTTTATGCTAAAATACCTGCTGAATCTCTCTCTATAGTTCAACAGGTTCATGAGCAAAGTAAGCGAGACCAATTTTTGATGAAATTGCGATCTGATTTTGAGAATGTTCGCTCTAACTTGATGAACCGTGACCCATCTCCCTCCTTGGATGTTTGCTTTAGAGAATTACTTCGTGAAGAGTAGCGCCTTCTTACGCAAAGCACTTTCAAGCAAGAGAATAATGTCACAGTTGCATTTGCTGCTCAAGGGAAAGGAAAGGGCAGAGACATGACTAGAACTCAATGTTATAGTTGCAAGGAATATGGCCACATTGCTATTAATTGTGGTAAGAAATTCTGCAATTATTGCAAACAACAAGGACACATTATCAAAGAGTGTCCCACACGCCCTCAAAATCGTAGGGTCAATGCTTTTTAAGCAGGCATAATGGGTTCTACCGTTGATAACTCATCTTCTGCAAGCTTTAACACCCAATTTGCAACTCCAGTAGTGTCTGCAAACCCTCCCACAACAGCTGGACAAGTTCTTACTCCTGAAATGGTACAACAAATGATTGTGTCGGCCTTTTCAGCTTTGGGATTGCAAGGTAATAATAATACATCTCAATTTTGGCTTGTTGATTCTGGGGCTTCCAATCACATGACCAACTCCACTAGTATGCTCAAAAATATTCGTGAGTATCATGGTCTATCCGAAATTCAGATTGCCAATGGTAGTAATTTACCCATTACCAAGATTGGGGATATTACTCCAACTTTCAAGAATGTTTTTGTATCACCAAAGCTCTCTACTAGTCTTATTTCAGTTGGTCAGTTGGTCGATAATAATTGTGATGTTCATTTTTCTCGTGATGGTTGCCTTGTGCAGGATCAGGTGTCGGGGACGATAATCGCGAAGGAGCCTAAAGTTGGAAGATTGTTTCCTATACACTTTTCGGTTCCTAGTGTTCTGTCTTTAGCTTGTACCTCCGTAGGTAGTAAGACTGAAGTTTGGCATAAGCGTTTAGGACATCCAAATTCCGTTGTGCTGTCTCATCTTTCAAATTCTGGTTTATTGGGAAATAAAAGTAAATTTTCAGTTGCTTCATTTGATTGTTCTACATGTAAATTAGGCAAAAGTAAAATTCTTCCTTTTCCTAATTTTGGTAGTCGTGCTGCAAAGTGCTTTGACGTCATTCATAGTGATGTTTGGGGCATCTCACCAATTATCTCTCATGCTAATTTCAAGTACTTTGTGACATTCATAGATGATTATAGCCGGTTTACATGGGTGTACTTTCTTCGCTCCAAATCTGAGGTATTTTCCATCTTTAAGACATTTTTGGCTTACATTGAGACTCAATTTTCTACTTGCATTAAAGTATTGAGATCTGATTCTGGTGGTGAATATATGTCCCATGAATTCCATGATTTTTTGCGGGAAAAAGGAATTGTCTCACAACGCTCTTGCCCACATAGACCACAACAAAATGGTGTTGCTGAGCATAAAAACCGTCATCTTTTAGATGTCACTCGTACTTTATTGATTGAGTCCTCTGTACCCTCGAAATACTGGGTTGAAGCTTTGTCTACTGCCGTCTATTTAATTAATAGACTGCCCTCTCAAGTGTTGAATCTTGACTCTCCGTATTATCGTCTTTATCGCCAATATCCTAGATATCATGATTTTCATACATTTGGTTGTGTTTGCTTTGTACATTTACCTCCTTCCGAACGAACTAAACTTTCTGCTCAGTCTGCCACATGTGCTTTTATGGGTTATAGTACTTCACAAAAAGGTTTTATTTGCTATGATCCAAGTTCTAAGAAGTTTCGTGTTTCTAGAAATGTTGTTTTCTTTGAGAATCAATATTTTTTTCCAACTCGTGTTGAGGCCTCTCCTATTTTCTACTATTCTTCCTATTTTTGAGGATTTATCATCTTATTCAACTCGGTTCAAGCCTGGACATGTGTATAAACGGCGTCAGCCAACTTTAGCCCATCTCGACACTGATCCGCCACCTGAGCCTGCTCCTCAACAAGAATCTGAGATTTCTTCAAGGCCTAATCCACTTGAGCCTGCTCGTCGACAATCTACCAGAGTATCTCGTGCTCCGAATTGGTATGGTTTTTCTTCTACTTTATCTACCATCTCTGTTCCAACAGGTTACTCGCAAGCCTCCAAATATGAATGTTGGCAACAAGCAATGAGAGAAGAACTTCTTGCTCTCCAAGAGAACTACACATGGGACATTGTTCCTCGTCCTGCCCATGTTCGCCCCATTGGGTGCAAATGGGTTTATTCGGTTAAACTTAAATCTGATGGAACTTTGGATCGGTACAAAGCTCGATTGGTTGCCCTTGGTAACAAACAAGAGCATGGTGTAGATTATGAGGAGACTTTTGCGCCTGTAGCAAAAATGACCACGGTGCGAACTATTATTGCTATTGCTGCTTCACAAGGTTGGCCTCTTTACCAAATGGACGTAAAAAATGCTTTTCTCCATGGTGATCTTAAAGAAGATATCTATATGAAGCCTCCACCTGGTTTGTTCCTTTCCCCTACATCAGATGTATGTAAGCTGAATCGCTCTTTGTATGGATTAAAACAAGCTCCAAGAGCTTGGTTTGATAAGTTTCGATCTACTTTGCTGCATTTTTCTTTTGAGCAGAGCAAATATGATCCATCCTTGTTTCTTCGTAAAACATCTACTGGTTGTGTTCTTCTTTTGGTATATGTAAATGACATTATTATCACTGGAACTGATTCCTTATCAATAACTAGCCTCCAACAGCAGCTTAAGGCTTCTTTTCACATGAAAGATCTTGGTACTCTTACATACTTCTTGGGATTGGAAGTTCATTATGATTCTGTAGGTGTGTTCTTAAACCAACACAAATATACTCAGGATTTAATTGCTTTGGCCGGTCTTCAAGAATCTTCCTCAATTGATACTCCATTGGAATTGAATGTAAAGTATCGTCGTGAGGAAGGAGAGCTTCTTCCAGATCCAACTCTATTTCGGCAATTAGTTGGGAGCCTAAATTATCTTACTATTACCCGTCCCGATATCTCCTTTGCTGTACAACAAGTAAGTCAATTTATGCAGGCTCCTCGTCATCTACATTTGGTGGCTGCCCGACGGATCATCCGCTATCTCTTAGGAACTTCAACTCGTGGCTTGGTCTTTCCCCGTGGTTCTCCTATTCGTCTTAATGCTTTTAGTGATTCTGATTGGGCTGGTTGTCCAGATACGCGTCGCTCTGTCACTGGTTGGTGCATGTTTCTTGGAGATTCCTTGATATCCTGGAAGAGTAAGAAGCAAGATCGTGTGTCTAAATCATCAACAGAAGCAGAATATCGAGCCATGTCTACCGCTTGCTCTGAAATTGTTTGGCTTCGTGGGTTACTTGCAGAGATTGGATTTCTTCAATCTAATCCTACTCCTCTCCACGCCGACAACACAAGTGCCATCCAGATTGCTACCAATCCGGTCTCTCATGAGAGGACCAAACACATAGAAGTGGACTGTCATTATATACGAGAAGCTCCAGAAAAAGGAGTCCTTACTCTTCCACATGTGTCCAGCGATCTCCAAATAGCTGATGCGTTCACGAAGTCCATGACGCGACAACGTCATCAGTTTCTAGTAGGCAAATTGATGCTTCTAGATGTTCCAGCATCAATTTGAGGGGGGATGTTAGCATGATTGACAACTCATACTTCCTTTCATTTAATTGTAGGATATTAGATTAGATGTGCATATCTATGTAATTATATAGTTCACAGATATTGAGGGATAACAGCTGATTTCAAGGGATGTAAATAGCTGATTCTCAGGGATGTAAATAGCAGATCTTTAGGGATGTAAACTGTAGTTCTTTCTATATAATGAAGAACTCTCAATTTGAGAGGCATTCAGCCAAACTATTGACAGGTGGTTGTTTAATTTTCATGTATTTCCAGCTATACTTGGATCCTTTAAGTCGAAAACACAAGAAACTTGTCACATTCAGTAAAACTTCCATTGACTTCATCTGCATCAAGTTCTGTCCTCTTGGAAAGGCTGGGCACATGTAAACTATATTTTCTAGTGTTCTGCTTTAAGCTGGACAGAGAATATGTTCTTACGCAGACGTTCTATTGGAGTTTTACGACATCTTGTCTTGATGCCTTAGGCATATCTGGAACTGCTGCAGTTTAGATCCATGTTGTGCTTTTTTTGTGTATTTTTATTGAAGTTGCTTAGTCTTTAATCGTTTAGGCAAATGAGCTGACTGACAAAGAACAACTGTTCCCAAGACTCTAGAAGCAATATCCATCTGATGTTGATGTTTTAGCTGTTTCTTGTTTGATTACGTGAAGCTCAGTCTTGGTGAAGCTTTATATATAAGGGCAAATGAACGTCATGCATATATATATATGGCGAGTGTGTCAAATGCATAGCAACCTCGGATGATATGGTGCGCTGGCCTAACTCCCAAGCACCAGGATTTAAAACTCTCAGTTCCATGTTTGACTAAACTTTTATCATATAGTTGAGACTCAAGTCATTTGAAGGTGAAAACCCTTAAGATTGAGCAACTATAAGAGCCCAATATCCACCAAGGTAGTTCAAGATTCATGTTCAAATCACTGGTCTCTTTAATTGAGGCATAAAAGTCTGTAATCTTACAAGTACTTATGGAAATTGTTCTGCAACATTTAGAATATCGCCCAGTAACCCCTAGGAGGTAAAGTTTATTAGTTACAGAAGGCAGGCTAGATGTTTGGCAAGACTATCTAACATGCAGGTTACATGGCATTCCATAATTTGTGTTTTCTGTTACAAGTTTACCCTGAAATTCTGCACGGTATGAAAATAAATCCATACACAATGAGGTAGCTCTCTCCTTTTGATGAATTTGAGGTGGATTGTTGCATTCTTCCTGAACAATCAACTGTTGTCTTCCCGTCTTCTCCTGGTCCATCCTTCTTTGTGGTCATGGGGAGAGGGGGAACAATGATTGCATCATCAGAAGAGATTGTTGCTGAAGGTGTTGTCCTATTTGCACCTCTGGCTTGCACTTGTTTAGAGCAGGAGCTAACAGCAGAAAGTTTTTATGAATGATCATATAGCATTACAATAGATTTTTGCCGTTCCATAATATCCCAAAGATACCTTGTTTAGGTATAATTGGGAGGTGTATTACCATAAATTCAACAGCTAAAAATGGTAATATAAAAGTGTATACACTATAAATATGAGTCAAAGTAGATTGTTTCACATTAGAACTATCATCACTAGGTTTTTGTAAAAAGTCACTCCTAGTTCAGTAGTACTATCAACATGTATCCTGTATCCACACACCAGGTAAAGGCTTAATTTTCACATATATCCCCAGTTTTTGGTCTCTGTTAAGTTATTTATTTTTCCCTCTTCCTATTGATTTTTAGTTTCCTTTTTTCTTTCATAAATCAGTTTACAATTTGGCAGGGAGCTCCATGTTATAGACAAATAATCCCAAGAACTGTTTTCGGTTATAGGCAAATAATATGGTAGAGATGGAAGGGATAGATCGAATTTCCCAACTGCCTGAGCCAATTTTGGAGCATATTCTGTCTTTTCTTGTTGTTAAAGATGCTGCTAAAACTAGTATATTGTCCAAGGTTTGTTACAGTGCTTGCACTTCCCTTTCCTGCTTAGATTTTGGTGATGAGTATTTCCATCAGTCATAAAAGATTGTAGATCAAATTCTAGCGAATCGGCAAAAGCAAAACATCTCTATTCAAAGGTTCAGGCTAAAGTTACCTGATCATAGTTCTCTAATTATGTGGATAATTGGATCAAAATACTGGTAGCCTGTAATATCAAAGAGTTGGTTTTAGATGTCCTTGATTGCACCAAGTTGAGTAAAGTAATCTTTGCTGCAAAAGCTGTGCTTAGTTTGAGAGGATTTAAGCTTGAACTACCCTCGGATGGCATAGAGTTATCATCTCTGCGAGAGTTACACCTTTTTGACTCATTCTTGGACGAGCAATTACTTCAAGCTCTGTGCGCAAGTTGTACTGGTTTAGAAGTTTTGTGTTTTAGCTGGATTCTTGGAATAACCAGTTTACAAGTTGCTGGAACTTTGCAAAGTTAGAACGTTGCCCCCTTCAATTCCATAATGTTGACATTGTAGCACCTAATCTTACAGACCTTTGCATTCTCTCTCAATGGAAGTTGAATGTGATCAAAATAACTACTTGCAAAACCCTGAAACGCTTGTATCTCTACGCTGTTGCTGTCACTGACGAATGGGTGGAGGAGCTTTTTTCCTGTCTACCGAACCTTGAAATCGTTTACTTAGTCACTTGTGCGTCCCTGAAGACCATGAAGATCTCAAGTAACCGTCTCAAGCATCTGGGGATCTTAGACTGTAATAATCTGACTTTGGTTGATCTAGATACTCCTAACCTATTACGATTCTCATGTCATCTTCGTTATGGAAATGAAGGATTCTCCACATTCAACTTGAAAGCTTCACATTTGCTGGAAGTTGTTCTCCACTTGATCCCAGAAACCGTTGACACTAACTGGTACTCAAAGCTCACAGTCTCTTAGTAACTTTAATCATTCCGGGGCTACTCTACTAAACTGCGATCGCGATGAGGTTAGTGGATGTAAATTGTGTACTTACCCTGCCTAAAGAAGCAGTTTTTGAATTCATCATTCTTCTTTGTGCAGGTGATAGTTATACCTAAGGACATGAGAGGAAACTCGCTTCCTCCACTTCATGGTACTACACGTTTGCGCGTAACAGTTCAGAATCGAGTGAATCATTCAGTTGTGGACGTTCTGGATAGTATGTTTTGGATTTCACCTCAACTCGGCACCCTATCTTTTGGCCAGGCAAGAGACTTAAAGACCGTGAAGGTAATATGTTTATCTATGCATTGAGTACGTACGAAAAGATTGGTGGTGACTAAGGTTTTTTGCACCTTGGTTCTTTATGTCAAGTTTTCTTGCCACCTTTTTACATGCCTTCTTGATTCTTTATTTCCTCGTGATTGGTTTAAAATCATTTGTTCCTAGTAGTCCATTAGCTACAAGGATTAGTGAGGTCACAAAACTCCTGTTGTTCCTTTTTAGCTAAACCGTCCTTATAATGCACAATGGTATGTACTCCAAAATAGCATCTAACTTTTGTTTATCCTCTATCGTTGCCAGTAAATGAGTAGTTGTTTTAGGTCCTTTGGCTTAACCACTGTATTCCGAAGATATTCTAAAATATTGACTAGATTTGCCATGTTTGCTTGCAGCGTATTACTTAGGTGAGCAGTTGATTCTGTGTCTCTTTTTGAACGAACGCATCTACTGCACAGTTAGTATCTGCTGTTTTGCAGCTTATCTAGTGCCAGAGAATCTCTAAAACGTTAGGAGTATTTGTCTTCCAAATCATTGTGTATGGCCAGTATTCATTTAACTAAAAACTTACCATCATTGACAGTAGTCCATCATACATAATCCTCCATGCTATTCATCGATACCATAGCTAGTTGTCCATGGATGAATCTAGAGTTCTGCGTGCTCGGTCAACTTCAAGAAACAATATGAACACAAGGAAATGGGACAGTTATTGTTTCATCTTTTTTCTGTTTAGCCACAGAGTGTGGGAGGGGTGAAATTTTAATGATTCATAAGCTGGCAACAAATAGCTTTAATTGGTTTCATGATCGATTGTTCATGAGGACAATTATCACCTTAGTCCCGTTAAGCATATTCGTTTCTTACTAATTTGTCATGGTTTTATGGTTTTGTAGTTTGAATACAGAGATGCAGCAGATAAAGATGAGAAACCTTGTTGTGCACATCTACCGTGGAAATGTTGGAGGCATGAGCTAAAGAAAGTTAAATTGCAAAACTTTACAAGTATTGTGACGTTCCCAAAATTTTCTAAGTTTTAGGACACTTATTAACGTAAAAAATTATTTACCTGAAGCCGTTTCATATATTATGGCGAGGTCCGAGTATGAAGTGTATAGTGAAAATAAGTCAAGCATTTATCATGGATGATGTGTAAATATTTAATCGTATGTAAAGTGGAGGAAGAAATTGCTAGAGGTGTCAAAAGTTAAAGCCGGATTAACGTAGATAGACTTTACATTAAGTTGGCTAATTAGCCAAGTTACCCAAAATATAGGCTATTCCAAACAAATTCTTATAAGTAAATGTTATTAAAATATTACGGAAAAGGGTGAGCAAACAAATCAGATTCCTTTGGTATAACGTAGTCCTAACAAGGAAATAAAGTACCCCTGTGACCAATTACGCCTCCTTTCATAGCGTATTCAAGAAGAAGCAGAGGAGTAGTCTGTTGACATTCCTGGGAACTACTTCGCCAAAACCCACTGCGAGTTAACATTAAGGTAAGGTTTTCCTATAGATTTTATCATTATAACGTCATAGTATGTGGGAACTAAGCATTGTAGCAGATTATATTCCTGGGATGTTTACCCAAAACCTAGGAAATTAGAATTAAACGTTAAGTTTTAGAATTGGGAAAAAGATTGAGGCTTTGGAATTGATTACGTAAATTGGTGTTGTAGTTGTACCGTAACGCGAAGTACGTCGAGTTGCACTTGCAATTATATTCAAGGAGGAAATTGAGGTGAGTTGAGATATACTCTTTCTAAGGTTCTTTTCTCACAAAGTGCATGTATTTAAAGTGTTTGATAAATTGCTTTAGAGAAGTTAATGTCGTTTGATTGGAGCGGGCAAACATTCATTATCCATTAATGTTTCCAAGTCGTTCTTTAGTATCAAGTATCTAGAAATATGTTTCATAGCTTCCTTTACATCCCGACCATATATCTTTACTTGAGTACAATTTCATGAGATTATTTATGTTATTCTATGATTATTATTAAATGATTCAAGATTTATTTGTGTTTGAAAGCTAATGAAGTTATGATGAGATTTTAAATGAGAGCTTAAGTTCAAATTGAGGCATTTGGTGCCAAGCAATATTTTTGAGATATTTTTGGGAGCTACCTTAAATTCTGAGAAGGTTAAACATGTTCGTAGCCATAGTCGGACTGCGGAGCGTGACCATAGTCGGGTTGCGTTTTACCCCGAAACTATCCTGACAGTGTAGGTTTGTGCCATAGTCGGGCACTATGTTATATTGCCATAGTCGGGCAATGAATGCTAGCATATCAGACTTTGAACTGTGGGACGCCACGGGGATAGGAAAGAGAAAGAAAGAAAAGATGTCAGATTTGCGCGGTACTCCCTAAAGAAAGAAAGTATAAGCTATTTTGCAATATTTAAGAGTTTATTTTGATCTAATGTTTCAGCTGTCTTAAAGTAAAGTTTACGCATTCATGTTTTATTAACTCTCGTTCCGGCCTTAGTGGGGGAGCCGATGATACTCACTGGGTGACGAGCGATTCGTTACTCCCGTTCTTTTTTCTTGGAACCTACGTTGGCTTCGTCAACGTAGACGCAGGTCACAGAGGCGATCAGACTACAGACTAGGACTCTCCCTCACATCCTCAGTTGTTGGTGAGCTCCGCTTTGCTTTCAGTGGAGACATATCACCTTTCCTTACCAGTTCCTTCATTTATTTTATTTATTCAGTTGAGTATTGTCGAGGGTTTCATGTCTCATGCAATATGACAGTCTTCCAGTTTTAGAGGCTTCATAGACAATGAGTTAGAAGGGTTATGGTGCACATTTTAAGATTTAACTTTTAAAGTATTTTAAAGTTATATTTGTCACGACCCTTTTTTAACTAAAAAAAAAAAAAGAAAACCTTATAATTTTAAAAGGTTGTGACGGGTGTTAATAGGTACACAAATATTAAGAAATTTTCGGAGTCGCCACTTGACAAGTTAAAGGTGTGCCAAGTCACCAAAGTGGTGTACCTAGAACACCTATGACTCGTAAATGGTCTGCATCAGAGTTCCGGGTAAGGATCTCGGTTGACTCGCGGGAAGGTGTTAGGCACCCTCGAGTCCTGTGCCAAGCACAGTTGCTTTTATTGACGCATTTCGACTCTTTGAAATTATTTTGTTATATTTTTCCTTGATTTGTTACGCTTTGATTTGATATTAATTTTCATGTCCATTTCAACAGGTTGTCTAACATTCACACATTTTATATTTTACAAGTTCAATACAAGCCTGTTGACAGCATCCACACTCGAGATCTCTTTTCATTCTTGCCTAGACATTGTTTGCTAGTGAAAATACATGGAGTTGATAAAGAAAAATGTAAACATGCATACAGAGTACCTAAGAACTTCTTGCTTTTCTTTTAAGATAACAACATGCTTTTAAAGTGAGTATCCAAGCAATTTCAAGTTATTGGGTCTTCAAACATGGCTGTAGTTTCATTCAAAGTAGCAGCAAACTCTTACAAGAATTAAAGAGAAAAAAATACCTATTTAAGTGAAATCTCCAAGCTTACGAAGGGACACCCAAACAACATCAGAAAGCCATACACCAAAGCCGAGCAAATAGCAGCAACAACGACAAACAAATAGCAACAACCCTAAGCCTCTTTTCTAACTAAACCAAAGACTTAGGCCTTACTTCTCAACCCTTTACCTTCCAGGCCTTTCTCTCTATTTTCTGTTTTTTCAGATCTGCCTGTGTATGTTCTCTCAGAATGTGTGTTCTGTTAGAAGAATGAAGTCCTGGTTCAGCTCCTCTTTTGTGTGTATTTTTTTTTTACTCTCAGATCTGTTGGTCTTCCAAAGAGTGAAGAAAACCAATGTTTCCAGATCTCCAGTTGGTGTATGCTGTTTTTTCCTCTATTTTCTCTCGCAGATCTCCGTCTTTTTGGAGTAGTGAGTTTTCAAATCTGCCTCTCTTTGTGTGTGTTCTCTGTATGTCCAAGTGAAGGGGGTAAAGACCCTCTTAAATAGCTGAAAAGATAGGTCAAAAGTTGGGGTAAAGTACTATCACTTGTGACAATTTTTTACCCCCTAGAAAAGTAACTTTTGGCATGCATTCCCACTATACTAGACAACAAAATAATGGCTGGAAAGCCTATTCTTAAGCTGCCACCCTTTGTCTCATTGTTTGACTATTTTCCCTCTCTTTTCTATATCAATTTTCAGATTTTAAACCAAACTAAAATGAAACCAAAAGTTATCAAAATCTAAACCAAACAGCACCTAAATTCCCCCCGGTCCATCCCATGGTCCAATTTAAACTACATTGAGTCCGAATGGTCAAAAGTGACCACTAGAACTCCCAAATTCAATCCGACAACCCCCAAGCTTTAAACTAAACAATCTGCTAAACTACAACTATCAAAATCCCACACTAATCTAACAGATTCAAGCATCACATGCTTACATAGCCCAACTAATGATGTTAGCATTCCAGATTACACTTCCTCACAACGCGCACTCAGCTTTCATACCACTAACCTCGACAAACTCATACACTCAAGCAAACTAATTAACAAGGGACACGAAATTTCATGCTTCTATATGATGACAATAAGAAAAAATACTATTTCATAGCAGCTTGATATAGAGACCGAAACCAACTACGAATTTCAAATCAGTGCTAAGTCACAAACAATCAAAGCCTTATAAATAGGGAACTAGACAAAACTCCATTTGGACAAAACATTCAATTCCAGATTCACATTTCATACTTGACATAGGTGGAGCCTCATACTTAAACCGACTCAAGCAAATCCAATGTTAGACATATACACAAAGGTGATTCTTGAACCATGCTTTCAAAAATGGAAACAAAATGGGCATGCTACTTGAACAACCAAACCAAGAACATGTTTCCTCAAACTTCTTAGTAAAACTGGATAACAAATATACACATGCTAATACTTGAGCAAATTTACCCATTACTAACGTTTAAACTCTAGCATAGGCACATTCATAAAGAAAAAAATGGAAGAGGAACAAGGTTTTCCACACTTCTAACCATAGCGGAAGCCAAAGAAAGCTGTGTCGCTCCCACTGCGAGACTGCCTTGTCAATGTGTTCCCATCACTGCCTCGCCGAATCATCATCATGTAGCCCCGCTGCCTCGCCAATGTTCGCCTCGGATCAGCTCTAAAACCACCATGTCACTGCCCCGACTAACCCCGAGCGAAACCCACAACCACCACTGTTTTGCCCTTACAGCCTCTCCATTTGTTATACCATGGCTATCAATGCCTTTCCCCCGCCCAACTCAAAGCAAAACAAAGCAAACGACATCGTCCCTAACTGCTCCGCCAAAGATCATAACAGCTTCGCCAAAACCAACATCAACCATTGTCGCCTACTCGCCATAAAGCCAAACCCATTATCACAAACATCACCACCCACACGGAACAAATACACCACCAAAAGCTGAACCAAATACCCCACACCACCCCAACACGGCCCCCATACCCCCACTGTCGCGTCACATAACCACGGCTTAAATTGGTAACGGATAGAGAAGATGACGAGAAGGGAAAGTTAAGGGGTTTTAAAGAGAGAAAAGAAGTTCGGAAATGGGTGGAGAAGAGTGAGACAAACCTGGGTAATGTATGACTTGACCGGAAAATTTACTGTCGCCGGAGTTGGGTGTTGTCCGCTTCTTGAGCTTCGATTTCCGCTTGTATTTTGCCAAAATTGAGCCCATAATCGGAAAGAGAGGCCTGGGGCGAGTCTAAAAGTGTAAAATTTGGCCGGAGAGGTGGTTTCCGTCGTCGACGGTGGCGGGGATCGGTGGCAGTGTTCTTTTGTCTGATGATTTGGGAGTTATGAGGAATTAGGAGAGATGGTGGATAAAAGGGAAAGATGGGCCGGGTCATAGAATTGGGCTAGTGGATCAAGGGAGTGGGCTTGGCCCCCTTTCCTTTCATTTTCTGAATTGGGTCGACCCAATAGCATACTTAACACATAAATTAACAAGGAAATTTAATTAACTAAACTAAACAACCAATGACAACTCACACAAAATAATTACAAGGAACATTTAATTAATCACAAGATTTTAAATATCTATTACACTCAATCAATTCTATTTTTGGTAATTTTTGATATTTTCCTCCTAGTTAATTGACGGAAATAACTTAAATAAAGTGGTAAAATTCATGAAACAATTAAGCGAAAAATTCTGGAAAATTAGAATGATATTTTATCTATTTTTTTGAAGTTGGTGCCAAAATTAGGTGATTACAGCTGCCCCTCTTTGTTCGGGAACATGAAGAGTTTTCGGACAAAGACGTAATCGGAAGCTAATTTTGGCTTTTCGGTTCTAGCCGAGAACATGCTTGCAAAATTGTGACCGTACCTTGCCGGTTTGGTTCTAGCCAAGAACAAGGCTACCTACATATCCCCAGACTAAGGAATCAGGTCAGTGTAGTTCCTCACGTGCGATAGCTGGGACTACCGCATTTAAACAGACACTGGACTCTTCTAGACTAACACTAAGCACTCTCTAGACATACACAGACTAACTCTAGACACTTTCAGAACTAACTGGGATTGACTCGACGCTCCTAGACTTACCCGGACTGACACAAGACACTTTTGACACTCTAGAGTTGTTGATGTTGGTCACTGTCGCTGGTTGCTGGCTAGCTGGCTGGTGGTCACTGCTTTACAAAGGAAAAATGAAAATATAACATTTGAAATGTAAAATTACAATTCCTAAGCTAACTTCTTCATGCTTCCCAAGCTGATAAACTGGTCCGAAGCTCCCACTACCAAAGTGGTCTTTGATAACTTGAATTTGCCGATCGGGCGGGCTTTGCCTCTAAAGTTGAAACTGCCGCTTTGACGGCCTTTGACTTGAAAGTAAAATTGCCGCTTTGACGGACTTTGACTTGAATGAAATTGCCGCTTTGACGGACTTTGACTTGAATGAAATTGCCGCTTTGACGGGCTTTGACTTGAATAGAATTGCCGCTTTGACGGGCTTTGACTTGAAAGATAAAACTGGAACCACCACTCTGGTGGGTCTTGCTTTTTGCTGAAAATTAGAAACCATCACTCTGATGGGTCTTGCTTATGCTGGAAATTGAAAACCATCACTCTGATGGGTCTTGCTTCTTCTGAAAATTGAAAACCATCACTCTGATGGGTATTGCTTCTTCCGAAAATTGAAAACCATCACTCTGATGGGTCTTGCTTTTTGTTGAAAATTAGAAATCATCACTCTGATGGGTCTTGCTTTCTGTTGAAAATTAGAAACCATCACTCTGATGGGTCTTGCTTATGCTGGAAATTGAAAACCATCACTCTGATGGGTCTTGCTTCTTTACAGAAACGGATTCCCTCGTTCTTCAGGTGGGCGCCTAGAATTTCTCTAAACTACTCCCTCATTCTCCAGGTGGGTGCCTCGACTTTCTCAAAACTTCTCCCTCATTCTCCAGGTGGGTGCCTCGACTTTCTCAAAACTTCTCCCTCATTCTCCAGGTGGGTGCCTCGACTTCTCTAAACTACTCCCTCATTCTCCAGGTGGGTGCCTCGACTTCTTTACAACTACTCCCTTATTCTCCAGGTGGGTGCCTCGACTCCTCAAAACTACTCCCTCATTCTCCAGGTGAGTGCCTCGACTTTCTCTAAACTACTCCCTCATTCTCCAGGTGGGTTTCTCGACTTCTCAAAACTACTCCCTCATTCTCCAGGTGGGTGTCTCGACTTTCTCTGAACTACTCCCTCATTCTCCAGATGGGTGCCTCGACTTTCTCAAAACTACTCCCTCATTCTCCAGGTGGGTGCCTCGACTTCTCAAAACTACTCTCTCATTCTCCAGGTGGGTGCCTCGACTTTCTCTAAACTACTCCCTCATTCTCCAGGTGGGTGCCTCGACTTCTGTAAATTACTCCCTCATTCTCCAGGTGGGTGCCTCGACTTCTTTACAACTACTCCCTCATTCTCCAGGTGGGTGCCTCGACTTCTTTAAATTACTCCCTCATTCTCCAGGTGGGTGCCTCGACTTCTTTAAATGACTCCCTCATTCTCCAGGTGGGTGCCTTGACTTCTTTAAATTACTCCCTCATTCTCCAGATGGGTGCCTCGACTTATTTACAACTACTCCCTCATTCTCCAGGTGGGTGCCTCGACTTTTAAGACTACTCCCTCATCCAGGTGGGTGCCTCGACTTTCTCTAAACTACTCCCTCATTCTCCAGGTGGGTGCCTCGACTTCTCAAAACTACTCCCTCATTCTCCAGGTGGGTGCCTCGACTTTCTCTAAACTACTCCCTCATTCTCCAGGTGGGTGTCTCGACTTCTTTACAACTACTCCCTCATTCTCCAGGTGGGTGCCTCGACTTCTTTAAATTACTCCCTCATTCTCCAGGTGGGTGCCTTGACTTCTTTAAATTACTCCCTCATTCTCCAGGTGGGTGCCTCGACTTCTTTACAACTACTCCCTCATTCTCCAGGTGGGTGCCTCGACTTCTTTACAACTACTCCCTCATTCTCCAGGTGGGTGCCTCGACTTTTAAGACTACTCCCTCATTCTCCAGGTGGGTGCCTCGACTTCTTTACAACTACTCCCTCATTCTCCAGGTGGGTGCCTCGACTTCTTTAAATTACTCCCTCATTCTCCAGGTGGGTGCCTTGACTTCTTTAAATTACTCCCTCATTCTCCAGGTGGGTGCCTCGACTTTTTTACAACTACTCCCTCATTCTCCAAGTAGGTGCCTCGACTTTTCAGAATATTCCCTCATTCTCCAGGTGGGTGCCTCGACTTTTTTACAACTACTCCCTCATTCTCCAAGTGGGTCCCTCAGCTTCTCAAACTAACTCCCTCATTCTCCACAGGCTGATGCACTGGTCTGAAGCTCCAACTAATCCAGTGGGTCTTGAAAAGTTGAAATTGCCGCTCGGGCGGGCTTTGACTCGAATGTTGAAATTGCCGAAAACTTGAAATTACCGCTCGGCGGGCTTGGACTTGAAAGTAAAATTGCCGCTTTGACGGGCTTTGACTTGAATGAAATTGCTGAAACTTGAAATTGCCGCTCGGGCGGGCTTTGACGGTTAAAAGCTTGAAATTGCTGGTTGGCAGGCTTTGATTTGAAATTTAACTGCATCTTGAAATCTGCATATCCTTTGATGATCTCCTTCATGGCACACTCCTTGGTGTGGCATACTTTGTGCCGATGTGAAACATTGGGCTCCAATTATCAAGCTTGGTCCTGACTTGCTCTAGTACAACTATGAAACTATAACAAGTTTTGCAAAACTTTCTTTGCTCGTTTGATGTTGGAGAAACTGAAACGAACTGAAGCAAGACAAATGATGGAAACGAAAAAGCTTCCAACCAAAAGATGAAAAAATGATGACGTCCCTTACGGGAGAGGTAAAGGACTGAAGAGATGACGACCTTATTAACACGACATGTATTTTGGGAATCAACTCTTAATTCGCTCACATAGTCCATCCATGACTTTGTACCCAGCTTTCCCAATCTTGTTTGATGGAAAATCTAACGACCCTCATTCGACTAGCAGTGCCCCTCGGGGTTTTCACCAACTAGCCTCTCTCTTTGTTCTTTTAGCTCACTGTTGTCTTGCAGCGCCTTTTCAGGTTTTCACCGACAAGGCTTCATTTTTTTCTCTTCTTTTTTTTTTCATTTCTTTCATTCTTTCACTCTTTCCCAATCGACCTCCGATCTTTCCTTGCTGCTCAACCCCGTCTTTCCTTTCTTTCTTCAATTTTGGCCTTTATCCTGATTCCCTGGAGAATTTCTCCCTTAATGACCTTGGTGCTCTAAACTCCTAATGCGCTTGTCGGCTTAAGAATGCGACTTTACAGCGTGGATCTTATCCCTTGATACCCTACTCGGCTTGACATTCTCAATGATCGGTCAGAAGGGTCTTTATTTGGACTGTAATATTGGATCTGGTTAGGCTATGAAGAGAAGGATACAACACAAAAACTCAAAACATCTCATGAGACGACTAGAATGAGCATTACAAGATTTGAAATCACCGCTTTTGAAAAAATAAACCAAACCTTTCCCCAGTTTAGGCAAATTGGGGATTCCTTTCTTTTTATTTCTTTTTTTTTCTTTTCTCTTTTTTTTTTCTTTGTTTTGAAGAGCGGTATGAAAGCATCTCATGAAACGACTTGGTAAAATATTACAACCCTTGGAATCGTTGCTTTTTTAAAATAATAACTAACTGAGGCCCCAATTTATTGAAAACCCGAGAAATTATCTTTTGAATTTTTCTGATATGCAAACATAGGGGATATTGAGACTTTCCCCGAGATGAACACAAAGAAAGCAAAATGAATTGACTTTCTCCTTTTCTTTTGAAAATAAACTAAACGTATGCCCCAGTTTTGAGTTTCTTCCTCGATTTCGAGACTGATATACCAAACATCTCATGAAACAGACGAATATATGGTATGATAAAATAGAAGTTTGTTTTTATTTTATTTTATATAAAAAAATAAAATAAAAACAAACTTCTGCCCCAGTTTAGCATAGAATGGGAAACAAAATTTCTTTTGACGTTGGCCGCAAACTTGGAGGCAAGTTTTGCGTCAATATGAACAGGAAAACAAATGAACTTTCCCCTGTTATGACCGCGCCCAGATGGCTGCCTACGTATCCTTTTGAGAGGAATCAGGTCAGACGTAGCTCTACCACGGAGGTAGATTTTTGTTATTTTTGTTTCTCTTTTTTTTTCCTTTTCTTTTCTTTAATCACATCAAATTGATTCCAAGGGAGGGTATGCCAAAGAAAACACAAAACAAGGCTAAAAAAGGACTGACAAAAGGATATAGTATTTGGGTAGAAGAAACGAAAGCCGTTCGTCATCCCGACCCGAGAATGCCTCGCACAAATAATGATTCAATGAATTGACCTGGATTGATCCACACGTGTCCTCTACTTCTACTTCAATGATAGTTCTCAAACTGGTATTTCAACTTCGGTCGAAGCAACCGTGCACAATTTGAACTTCTCACCGATCTCCCTTATCAGATGACTACTGATTAATTCCCAACTTATTTCACTCCATCTTTTATCCCTCTTTACTACTTAGATAGCTCACAATGTCAGAGCGTGTGTTTAGATCAAGACGTAAATTCCGCACGCATGTCATGTTATTAAGGCCGACAAAACATAAAACAAAATACTAAGAAAACAAGACCAAGAAAGAAAATAAAAGAAATAATGTCGAGACGAGAAAAAGATCTCGCTTTTCATTGAATTAAAGACAAAAGGGTTTGAACACCAAAATAAGCAAAATAATGCACTTGTATTACAACCCTTAAATAACCAAGCACACAGAAAGATTAGCAAAACAAGCTACAACATTTCACAGTCACTCAATTACAAGTCAGGGATAGTTTTCCTGTGTTAGGCATTATTGAGCCCTTCACCAAAATGTACCATGTTGATACCAAAGAAAATCCCTGAATCTGGCAAGATCTTCTGCTTTTCCTCATTTTGTCCAACTTCCATTGGGGTAGACTTCACTTTTTTGGAACTGATGAATAGAATTGGTTTCTCGAGAGACATGTTCATCCTCTTCATTTCTTCAACCCTTACTTTGTCTGCCACCCCAAGTACAATCTCAGGAACACAGTTCATTGTCACTAGCATTTTCTTGGCCCCAACTGACACCTCACCAACAGATATTATCGGCATTGCAGATTCAACTCTCAAATCTTCTATACCCACCATTCCCACCATATACACATCATCACAGACAAGCAATGACTTCTTATTTATACCTGGTGCATCTGAACCCTCAACTCGAATCTGACCATTATCGATCAAAGCTTGGATATCCTTCTTGAGAAAATGGCAATCCTCAGTGTCATGCCCCGGTGCACCTGAATAGTAAGCACATTGACGAGAATCGTCAACCCTATCCCTAGGATGCATTCCTCCATTGATCGGTTGCAGTATGTCCAAAGCTTGTAACTTCTGAAAAAGTTCAACATAAGATTCTCCAATTGGCGTGAACTCATTCTTTTTAGCTTGATGCGCCTTTTTATACTCAACTTTTGGGCGAAAACCTGGAGGACCTCTTGGTCGGTAGGGAAGGTTCGGTGGAGGCTGGAATTGGTTATATGGAGTTTGGTGAGTGGGATATATAGGATGTGTGGTTGGAGCGCGCCATTGCGGATAAGACGATATTGGAGCATATGGTTGCACTGTATGGATTGAGTATTGGGGTGGAGGGACGGAATACTGCGGATTTTGTGGGGTGTAGTAGTGTTGTGGAGGGTATAACGTAGTCCTAACAAGGAAATAAAGTACCCCTGTGACCAATTACGCCTCCTTTCATAGCGTATTCAAGAAGAAGCAGAGGAGTAGTCTGTTGACATTCCTGGGAACTACTTCGCCAAAACCCACTGCGAGTTAACATTAAGGTAAGGTTTTCCTATAGATTTTATCATTATAACGTCATAGTATGTGGGAACTAAGCATTGTAGCAGATTATATTCCTGGGATGTTTACCCAAAACCTAGGAAATTAGAATTAAACGTTAAGTTTTAGAATTGGGAAAAAGATTGAGGCTTTGGAATTGATTACGTAAATTGGTGTTGTAGTTGTACCGTAACGCGAAGTACGTCGAGTTGCACTTGCAATTATATTCAAGGAGGAAATTGAGGTGAGTTGAGATATACTCTTTCTAAGGTTCTTTTCTCACAAAGTGCATGTATTTAAAGTGTTTGATAAATTGCTTTAGAGAAGTTAATGTCGTTTGATTGGAGCGGGCAAACATTCATTATCCATTAATGTTTCCAAGTCGTTCTTTAGTATCAAGTATCTAGAAATATGTTTCATAGCTTCCTTTACATCCCGACCATATATCTTTACTTGAGTACAATTTCATGAGATTATTTATGTTATTCTATGATTATTATTAAATGATTCAAGATTTATTTGTGTTTGAAAGCTAATGAAGTTATGATGAGATTTTAAATGAGAGCTTAAGTTCAAATTGAGGCATTTGGTGCCAAGCAATATTTTTGAGATATTTTTGGGAGCTACCTTAAATTCTGAGAAGGTTAAACATGTTCGTAGCCATAGTCGGACTGCGGAGCGTGACCATAGTCGGGTTGCGTTTTACCCCGAAACTATCCTGACAGTGTAGGTTTGTGCCATAGTCGGGCACTATGTTATATTGCCATAGTCGGGCAATGAATGCTAGCATATCAGACTTTGAACTGTGGGACGCCACGGGGATAGGAAAGAGAAAGAAAGAAAAGATGTCAGATTTGCGCGGTACTCCCTAAAGAAAGAAAGTATAAGCTATTTTGCAATATTTAAGAGTTTATTTTGATCTAATGTTTCAGCTGTCTTAAAGTAAAGTTTACGCATTCATGTTTTATTAACTCTCGTTCCGGCCTTAGTGGGGGAGCCGATGATACTCACTGGGTGACGAGCGATTCGTTACTCCCGTTCTTTTTTCTTGGAACCTACGTTGGCTTCGTCAACGTAGACGCAGGTCACAGAGGCGATCAGACTACAGACTAGGACTCTCCCTCACATCCTCAGTTGTTGGTGAGCTCCGCTTTGCTTTCAGTGGAGACATATCACCTTTCCTTACCAGTTCCTTCATTTATTTTATTTATTCAGTTGAGTATTGTCGAGGGTTTCATGTCTCATGCAATATGACAGTCTTCCAGTTTTAGAGGCTTCATAGACAATGAGTTAGAAGGGTTATGGTGCACATTTTAAGATTTAACTTTTAAAGTATTTTAAAGTTATATTTGTCACGACCCTTTTTTAACTAAAAAAAAAAAAAAGAAAACCTTATAATTTTAAAAGGTTGTGACGGGTGTTAATAGGTACACAAATATTAAGAAATTTTCGGAGTCGCCACTTGACAAGTTAAAGGTGTGCCAAGTCACCAAAGTGGTGTACCTAGAACACCTATGACTCGTAAATGGTCTGCATCAGAGTTCCGGGTAAGGATCTCGGTTGACTCGCGGGAAGGTGTTAGGCACCCTCGAGTCCTGTGCCAAGCACAGTTGCTTTTATTGACGCATTTCGACTCTTTGAAATTATTTTGTTATATTTTTCCTTGATTTGTTACGCTTTGATTTGATATTAATTTTCATGTCCATTTCAACAGGTTGTCTAACATTCACACATTTTATATTTTACAAGTTCAATACAAGCCTGTTGACAGCATCCACACTCGAGATCTCTTTTCATTCTTGCCTAGACATTGTTTGCTAGTGAAAATACATGGAGTTGATAAAGAAAAATGTAAACATGCATACAGAGTACCTAAGAACTTCTTGCTTTTCTTTTAAGATAACAACATGCTTTTAAAGTGAGTATCCAAGCAATTTCAAGTTATTGGGTCTTCAAACATGGCTGTAGTTTCATTCAAAGTAGCAGCAAACTCTTACAAGAATTAAAGAGAAAAAAATACCTATTTAAGTGAAATCTCCAAGCTTACGAAGGGACACCCAAACAACATCAGAAAGCCATACACCAAAGCCGAGCAAATAGCAGCAACAACGACAAACAAATAGCAACAACCCTAAGCCTCTTTTCTAACTAAACCAAAGACTTAGGCCTTACTTCTCAACCCTTTACCTTCCAGGCCTTTCTCTCTATTTTCTGTTTTTTCAGATCTGCCTGTGTATGTTCTCTCAGAATGTGTGTTCTGTTAGAAGAATGAAGTCCTGGTTCAGCTCCTCTTTTGTGTGTATTTTTTTTTTACTCTCAGATCTGTTGGTCTTCCAAAGAGTGAAGAAAACCAATGTTTCCAGATCTCCAGTTGGTGTATGCTGTTTTTTCCTCTATTTTCTCTCGCAGATCTCCGTCTTTTTGGAGTAGTGAGTTTTCAAATCTGCCTCTCTTTGTGTGTGTTCTCTGTATGTCCAAGTGAAGGGGTAAAGACCCTCTTAAATAGCTGAAAAGATAGGTCAAAAGTTGGGGTAAAGTACTATCACATGTGACAATTTTTTACCCCCTAGAAAAGTAACTTTTGGCATGCATTCCCACTATACTAGACAACAAAATAATGGCTGGAAAGCCTATTCTTAAGCTGCCACCCTTTGTCTCATTGTTTGACTATTTTCCCTCTCTTTTCTATATCAATTTTCAGATTTTAAACCAAACTAAAATGAAACCAAAAGTTATCAAAATCTAAACCAAACAGCACCTAAATTCCCCCCGGTCCATCCCATGGTCCAATTTAAACTACATTGAGTCCGAATGGTCAAAAGTGACCACTAGAACTCCCAAATTCAATCCGACAACCCCCAAGCTTTAAACTAAACAATCTGCTAAACTACAACTATCAAAATCCCACACTAATCTAACAGATTCAAGCATCACATGCTTACATAGCCCAACTAATGATGTTAGCATTCCAGATTACACTTCCTCACAACGCGCACTCAGCTTTCATACCACTAACCTCGACAAACTCATACACTCAAGCAAACTAATTAACAAGGGACACGAAATTTCATGCTTCTATATGATGACAATAAGAAAAAATACTATTTCATAGCAGCTTGATATAGAGACCGAAACCAACTACGAATTTCAAATCAGTGCTAAGTCACAAACAATCAAAGCCTTATAAATAGGGAACTAGACAAAACTCCATTTGGACAAAACATTCAATTCCAGATTCACATTTCATACTTGACATAGGTGGAGCCTCATACTTAAACCGACTCAAGCAAATCCAATGTTAGACATATACACAAAGGTGATTCTTGAACCATGCTTTCAAAAATGGAAACAAAATGGGCATGCTACTTGAACAACCAAACCAAGAACATGTTTCCTCAAACTTCTTAGTAAAACTGGATAACAAATATACACATGCTAATACTTGAGCAAATTTACCCATTACTAACGTTTAAACTCTAGCATAGGCACATTCATAAAGAAAAAAATGGAAGAGGAACAAGGTTTTCCACACTTCTAACCATAGCGGAAGCCAAAGAAAGCTGTGTCGCTCCCACTGCGAGACTGCCTTGTCAATGTGTTCCCATCACTGCCTCGCCGAATCATCATCATGTAGCCCCGCTGCCTCGCCAATGTTCGCCTCGGATCAGCTCTAAAACCACCATGTCACTGCCCCGACTAACCCCGAGCGAAACCCACAACCACCACTGTTTTGCCCTTACAGCCTCTCCATTTGTTATACCATGGCTATCAATGCCTTTCCCCCGCCCAACTCAAAGCAAAACAAAGCAAACGACATCGTCCCTAACTGCTCCGCCAAAGATCATAACAGCTTCGCCAAAACCAACATCAACCATTGTCGCCTACTCGCCATAAAGCCAAACCCATTATCACAAACATCACCACCCACACGGAACAAATACACCACCAAAAGCTGAACCAAATACCCCACACCACCCCAACACGGCCCCCATACCCCCACTGTCGCGTCACATAACCACGGCTTAAATTGGTAACGGATAGAGAAGATGACGAGAAGGGAAAGTTAAGGGGTTTTAAAGAGAGAAAAGAAGTTCGGAAATGGGTGGAGAAGAGTGAGACAAACCTGGGTAATGTATGACTTGACCGGAAAATTTACTGTCGCCGGAGTTGGGTGTTGTCCGCTTCTTGAGCTTCGATTTCCGCTTGTATTTTGCCAAAATTGAGCCCATAATCGGAAAGAGAGGCCTGGGGCGAGTCTAAAAGTGTAAAATTTGGCCGGAGAGGTGGTTTCCGTCGTCGACGGTGGCGGGGATCGGTGGCAGTGTTCTTTTGTCTGATGATTTGGGAGTTATGAGGAATTAGGAGAGATGGTGGATAAAAGGGAAAGATGGGCCGGGTCATAGAATTGGGCTAGTGGATCAAGGGAGTGGGCTTGGCCCCCTTTCCTTTCATTTTCTGAATTGGGTCGACCCAATAGCATACTTAACACATAAATTAACAAGGAAATTTAATTAACTAAACTAAACAACCAATGACAACTCACACAAAATAATTACAAGGAACATTTAATTAATCACAAGATTTTAAATATCTATTACACTCAATCAATTCTATTTTTGGTAATTTTTGATATTTTCCTCCTAGTTAATTGACGGAAATAACTTAAATAAAGTGGTAAAATTCATGAAACAATTAAGCGAAAAATTCTGGAAAATTAGAATGATATTTTATCTATTTTTTTGAAGTTGGTGCCAAAATTAGGTGATTACAGCTGCCCCTCTTTGTTCGGGAACATGAAGAGTTTTCGGACAAAGACGTAATCGGAAGCTAATTTTGGCTTTTCGGTTCTAGCCGAGAACATGCTTGCAAAATTGTGACCGTACCTTGCCGGTTTGGTTCTAGCCAAGAACAAGGCTACCTACATATCCCCGGACTAAGGAATCAGGTCAGTGTAGTTCCTCACGTGCGATAGCTGGGACTACCGCATTTAAACAGACACTGGACTCTTCTAGACTAACACTAAGCACTCTCTAGACATACACAGACTAACTCTAGACACTTTCAGAACTAACTGGGATTGACTCGACGCTCCTAGACTTACCCGGACTGACACAAGACACTTTTGACACTCTAGAGTTGTTGATGTTGGTCACTGTCGCTGGTTGCTGGCTAGCTGGCTGGTGGTCACTGCTTTACAAAGGAAAAATGAAAATATAACATTTGAAATGTAAAATTACAATTCCTAAGCTAACTTCTTCATGCTTCCCAAGCTGATAAACTGGTCCGAAGCTCCCACTACCAAAGTGGTCTTTGATAACTTGAATTTGCCGATCGGGCGGGCTTTGCCTCTAAAGTTGAAACTGCCGCTTTGACGGCCTTTGACTTGAAAGTAAAATTGCCGCTTTGACGGACTTTGACTTGAATGAAATTGCCGCTTTGACGGACTTTGACTTGAATGAAATTGCCGCTTTGACGGGCTTTGACTTGAATAGAATTGCCGCTTTGACGGGCTTTGACTTGAAAGATAAAACTGGAACCACCACTCTGGTGGGTCTTGCTTTTTGCTGAAAATTAGAAACCATCACTCTGATGGGTCTTGCTTATGCTGGAAATTGAAAACCATCACTCTGATGGGTCTTGCTTCTTCTGAAAATTGAAAACCATCACTCTGATGGGTATTGCTTCTTCCGAAAATTGAAAACCATCACTCTGATGGGTCTTGCTTTTTGTTGAAAATTAGAAATCATCACTCTGATGGGTCTTGCTTTCTGTTGAAAATTAGAAACCATCACTCTGATGGGTCTTGCTTATGCTGGAAATTGAAAACCATCACTCTGATGGGTCTTGCTTCTTTACAGAAACGGATTCCCTCGTTCTTCAGGTGGGCGCCTAGAATTTCTCTAAACTACTCCCTCATTCTCCAGGTGGGTGCCTCGACTTTCTCAAAACTTCTCCCTCATTCTCCAGGTGGGTGCCTCGACTTTCTCAAAACTTCTCCCTCATTCTCCAGGTGGGTGCCTCGACTTCTCTAAACTACTCCCTCATTCTCCAGGTGGGTGCCTCGACTTCTTTACAACTACTCCCTTATTCTCCAGGTGGGTGCCTCGACTCCTCAAAACTACTCCCTCATTCTCCAGGTGAGTGCCTCGACTTTCTCTAAACTACTCCCTCATTCTCCAGGTGGGTTTCTCGACTTCTCAAAACTACTCCCTCATTCTCCAGGTGGGTGTCTCGACTTTCTCTGAACTACTCCCTCATTCTCCAGATGGGTGCCTCGACTTTCTCAAAACTACTCCCTCATTCTCCAGGTGGGTGCCTCGACTTCTCAAAACTACTCTCTCATTCTCCAGGTGGGTGCCTCGACTTTCTCTAAACTACTCCCTCATTCTCCAGGTGGGTGCCTCGACTTCTGTAAATTACTCCCTCATTCTCCAGGTGGGTGCCTCGACTTCTTTACAACTACTCCCTCATTCTCCAGGTGGGTGCCTCGACTTCTTTAAATTACTCCCTCATTCTCCAGGTGGGTGCCTCGACTTCTTTAAATGACTCCCTCATTCTCCAGGTGGGTGCCTTGACTTCTTTAAATTACTCCCTCATTCTCCAGATGGGTGCCTCGACTTATTTACAACTACTCCCTCATTCTCCAGGTGGGTGCCTCGACTTTTAAGACTACTCCCTCATCCAGGTGGGTGCCTCGACTTTCTCTAAACTACTCCCTCATTCTCCAGGTGGGTGCCTCGACTTCTCAAAACTACTCCCTCATTCTCCAGGTGGGTGCCTCGACTTTCTCTAAACTACTCCCTCATTCTCCAGGTGGGTGCCTCGACTTCTTTACAACTACTCCCTCATTCTCCAGGTGGGTGCCTCGACTTCTTTAAATTACTCCCTCATTCTCCAGGTGGGTGCCTTGACTTCTTTAAATTACTCCCTCATTCTCCAGGTGGGTGCCTCGACTTCTTTACAACTACTCCCTCATTCTCCAGGTGGGTGCCTCGACTTCTTTACAACTACTCCCTCATTCTCCAGGTGGGTGCCTCGACTTTTAAGACTACTCCCTCATTCTCCAGGTGGGTGCCTCGACTTCTTTACAACTACTCCCTCATTCTCCAGGTGGGTGCCTCGACTTCTTTAAATTACTCCCTCATTCTCCAGGTGGGTGCCTTGACTTCTTTAAATTACTCCCTCATTCTCCAGGTGGGTGCCTCGACTTTTTTACAACTACTCCCTCATTCTCCAAGTAGGTGCCTCGACTTTTCAGACTATTCCCTCATTCTCCAGGTGGGTGCCTCGACTTTTTTACAACTACTCCCTCATTCTCCAAGTGGGTCCCTCAGCTTCTCAAACTAACTCCCTCATTCTCCACAGGCTGATGCACTGGTCTGAAGCTCCAACTAATCCAGTGGGTCTTGAAAAGTTGAAATTGCCGCTCGGGCGGGCTTTGACTCGAATGTTGAAATTGCCGAAAACTTGAAATTACCGCTCGGCGGGCTTGGACTTGAAAGTAAAATTGCCGCTTTGACGGGCTTTGACTTGAATGAAATTGCTGAAACTTGAAATTGCCGCTCGGGCGGGCTTTGACGGTTAAAAGCTTGAAATTGCTGGTTGGCAGGCTTTGATTTGAAATTTAACTGCATCTTGAAATCTGCATATCCTTTGATGATCTCCTTCATGGCACACTCCTTGGTGTGGCATACTTTGTGCCGATGTGAAACATTGGGCTCCAATTATCAAGCTTGGTCCTGACTTGCTCTAGTACAACTATGAAACTATAACAAGTTTTGCAAAACTTTCTTTGCTCGTTTGATGTTGGAGAAACTGAAACGAACTGAAGCAAGACAAATGATGGAAACGAAAAAGCTTCCAACCAAAAGATGAAAAAATGATGACGTCCCTTACGGGAGAGGTAAAGGACTGAAGAGATGACGACCTTATTAACACGACATGTATTTTGGGAATCAACTCTTAATTCGCTCACATAGTCCATCCATGACTTTGTACCCAGCTTTCCCAATCTTGTTTGATGGAAAATCTAACGACCCTCATTCGACTAGCAGTGCCCCTCGGGGTTTTCACCAACTAGCCTCTCTCTTTGTTCTTTTAGCTCACTGTTGTCTTGCAGCGCCTTTTCAGGTTTTCACCGACAAGGCTTCATTTTTTTCTCTTCTTTTTTTTTCATTTCTTTCATTCTTTCACTCTTTCCCAATCGACCTCCGATCTTTCCTTGCTGCTCAACCCCGTCTTTCCTTTCTTTCTTCAATTTTGGCCTTTATCCTGATTCCCTGGAGAATTTCTCCCTTAATGACCTTGGTGCTCTAAACTCCTAATGCGCTTGTCGGCTTAAGAATGCGACTTTACAGCGTGGATCTTATCCCTTGATACCCTACTCGGCTTGACATTCTCAATGATCGGTCAGAAGGGTCTTTATTTGGACTGTAATATTGGATCTGGTTAGGCTATGAAGAGAAGGATACAACACAAAAACTCAAAACATCTCATGAGACGACTAGAATGAGCATTACAAGATTTGAAATCACCGCTTTTGAAAAAATAAACCAAACCTTTCCCCAGTTTAGGCAAATTGGGGATTCCTTTCTTTTTATTTCTTTTTTTTTCTTTTCTCTTTTTTTTTTCTTTGTTTTGAAGAGCGGTATGAAAGCATCTCATGAAACGACTTGGTAAAATATTACAACCCTTGGAATCGTTGCTTTTTTAAAATAATAACTAACTGAGGCCCCAATTTATTGAAAACCCGAGAAATTATCTTTTGAATTTTTCTGATATGCAAACATAGGGGATATTGAGACTTTCCCCGAGATGAACACAAAGAAAGCAAAATGAATTGACTTTCTCCTTTTCTTTTGAAAATAAACTAAACGTATGCCCCAGTTTTGAGTTTCTTCCTCGATTTCGAGACTGATATACCAAACATCTCATGAAACAGACGAATATATGGTATGATAAAATAGAAGTTTGTTTTTATTTTATTTTATATAAAAAAATAAAATAAAAACAAACTTCTGCCCCAGTTTAGCATAGAATGGGAAACAAAATTTCTTTTGACGTTGGCCGCAAACTTGGAGGCAAGTTTTGCGTCAATATGAACAGGAAAACAAATGAACTTTCCCCTGTTATGACCGCGCCCAGATGGCTGCCTACGTATCCTTTTGAGAGGAATCAGGTCAGACGTAGCTCTACCACGGAGGTAGATTTTTGTTATTTTTGTTTCTCTTTTTTTTTCCTTTTCTTTTCTTTAATCACATCAAATTGATTCCAAGGGAGGGTATGCCAAAGAAAACACAAAACAAGGCTAAAAAAGGACTGACAAAAGGATATAGTATTTGGGTAGAAGAAACGAAAGCCGTTCGTCATCCCGACCCGAGAATGCCTCGCACAAATAATGATTCAATGAATTGACCTGGATTGATCCACACGTGTCCTCTACTTCTACTTCAATGATAGTTCTCAAACTGGTATTTCAACTTCGGTCGAAGCAACCGTGCACAATTTGAACTTCTCACCGATCTCCCTTATCAGATGACTACTGATTAATTCCCAACTTATTTCACTCCATCTTTTATCCCTCTTTACTACTTAGATAGCTCACAATGTCAGAGCGTGTGTTTAGATCAAGACGTAAATTCCGCACGCATGTCATGTTATTAAGGCCGACAAAACATAAAACAAAATACTAAGAAAACAAGACCAAGAAAGAAAATAAAAGAAATAATGTCGAGACGAGAAAAAGATCTCGCTTTTCATTGAATTAAAGACAAAAGGGTTTGAACACCAAAATAAGCAAAATAATGCACTTGTATTACAACCCTTAAATAACCAAGCACACAGAAAGATTAGCAAAACAAGCTACAACATTTCACAGTCACTCAATTACAAGTCAGGGATAGTTTTCCTGTGTTAGGCATTATTGAGCCCTTCACCAAAATGTACCATGTTGATACCAAAGAAAATCCCTGAATCTGGCAAGATCTTCTGCTTTTCCTCATTTTGTCCAACTTCCATTGGGGTAGACTTCACTTTTTTGGAACTGATGAATAGAATTGGTTTCTCGAGAGACATGTTCATCCTCTTCATTTCTTCAACCCTTACTTTGTCTGCCACCCCAAGTACAATCTCAGGAACACAGTTCATTGTCACTAGCATTTTCTTGGCCCCAACTGACACCTCACCAACAGATATTATCGGCATTGCAGATTCAACTCTCAAATCTTCTATACCCACCATTCCCACCATATACACATCATCACAGACAAGCAATGACTTCTTATTTATACCTGGTGCATCTGAACCCTCAACTCGAATCTGACCATTATCGATCAAAGCTTGGATATCCTTCTTGAGAAAATGGCAATCCTCAGTGTCATGCCCCGGTGCACCTGAATAGTAAGCACATTGACGAGAATCGTCAACCCTATCCCTAGGATGCATTCCTCCATTGATCGGTTGCAGTATGTCCAAAGCTTGTAACTTCTGAAAAAGTTCAACATAAGATTCTCCAATTGGCGTGAACTCATTCTTTTTAGCTTGATGCGCCTTTTTATACTCAACTTTTGGGCGAAAACCTGGAGGACCTCTTGGTCGGTAGGGAAGGTTCGGTGGAGGCTGGAATTGGTTATATGGAGTTTGGTGAGTGGGATATATAGGATGTGTGGTTGGAGCGCGCCATTGCGGATAAGACGATATTGGAGCATATGGTTGCACTGTATGGATTGAGTATTGGGGTGGAGGGACGGAATACTGCGGATTTTGTGGGGTGTAGTAGTGTTGTGGAGGGTATATTTGTGGAGCTTGGTATGAGTGGGTTTGACTTTATCTTTTCTCGCTCCACTTTTGTAAACCCGAACCCACCATGGCTACATCATCTTGATTCTTCTTCCCAAAGGCTCCTGCCTGCACAGCCTATGTAGTTGCTTTCAGTGTGGTCTGGCTTACAATCTTACCAGCTTTGACTCCCCTCTCAATCATTTCTCCCATCTTGACGACTTCACTAAACGGTTTCCCAAAGGCCGCGATCAATACACCATAGAACGCCTCATCTTGCGCCTCGATGAACAAACGGACCATGTCGTCGTCTGGTATTGCGGGGCTCACTCGAGCAGCCTGCTCGCGCCATCTGAGGGCGTACTCCCTAAAGCTTTCACTTGGCTTCTTTTTTATCGCATCCAGAGAGGATCGATCTGGCAAAAGTTCAATATGGTACTTGTACTGGTCGTAGAATGCCTGCGCCATGTCATCAAATGCCAACCATTTAGTCACATCTTGCCTCATGAACCATTCAGCAGCTGCACCCCCAAGCTTTCGGAAAAGTAGGCTATCAACAGCTTGTCTTTCTTGACCCCTCTCATTTTGTTACAGTAGGTCTTCATATGAACTCTTGGATCTCCTTGCCCGGTGTATAGATCGAACTTTGGCACTGTGAATCCCTCTGGCAATTGCAATTCGGGGTAGGGGCAAAGATCCTTGAAAGAATGTTGGTATGATCTCCATAACCCTGAATGATCCTTACTGCTTGTTCTAGGCCCTTCACCTTTCTCAAAACCTCGCTCTCATCAAGCTTTCCTTATCGATCAACCTCAACTTGAGACTCGTGATGGAACCCCTGATCATATGAGTCAGTGTTGCACCTGGCCGTGACTGGCCTAGCTGGGCCCTGAAAAACTGGCACTTGTGCTGGAGGTGGGCCATACTGTCTCTCTGGTAGAGGTAGTGCATGAGGACGCACTCCAGTTTCATTTGTTACGCCACGGACAGGGGCAAGACCAGTAGGATAAGTGGGATCCTCAACTGCCGTAGATGTGCCTGGTGCTCGTTGTACCGCTTTCGGCACAACCCCATCTAGGTTGGTTGGAATAGGAGGAGATGTCCGTCCTGTGGTTAGTGCATGATGCATGTCGGCCACGAGTTGTTTCAAAGCATTAACCTCCCCAGTCAATCTCATTTTCCAGTGCCAAGAGTTCCTGGGCACCGGTTTCAGATCTCTCTCCATCAGATGGCATGGATACGTGTAAAGTCACAGGTCCCTTTGATTTAGTTCTGTACGGATGGGTCGATAACAGAATTCTGTACCAAATCTCCAACTCCAAACTAGTGGAAACAAACCGGGTTAGCACAAAAGAAGCACATATTGCAAGCCTAAGGTTGTTATGCGTCATCCCGAAACGGTTGACGGCGTAAGCCGAGTGTACCGGTCGTATCCCCGAAAGATTGCTTATGAGCCTTGATCAAAATTAAAACAAAATTGTAACTGATACGCAATCAGCGCAAGGACGGATTTGGATGATTATTTTTCTTTCCTATTTTCTGACTCAACAAACGTAATTTAGACAAACGACACGAGACAAACTCAAGATAAAAGTGCTTGACATGATGCACGAGTCAAAAGATATATACAAACTGACATATTGAGTGGGTACACCCGGACGGTGAAAATAATGAGGCTCGATATTTTAGCGGAGTCAGATTATTCCACGAGCATCGACGCAAAATACAACTTAGCTAATTGCAATACCCTGACTTGACCTTAAATAAATAAATAAAATGGGACCCTGAAATAAATATTTTTTTTTTTTTTGAAAATTAAGACTAAACCGGAGATTCGAAACGGAACTTAAGAACAGATTATGAAACAAACTATCTTCCTTATCCGAAAGGTGACTCCAAAATCAGACATTACGACAATACAAAGACGGACACAATTTTTTTTGTTTTGTTTTTGTTTTTTGTTAGAAACAAACTCTTTGATCCAATTCGAGAAAGAATCTTTAGAGTATTTACAAAATCTGGCAATTAGGACGACACGAAATATTACACAAATTAGACGCAAAATTGATTTCTAAAATTGGCCATTTTGACGGCGTAAAATCCCGATAGATTAATTTCAAAATATGAACTTGACTCGGATACAAACTCAACACAAAAGAGTCCCAAAATTTCGCCATTATAACGGTGCAAAACTATGACACATTATTTTGTAACACTTGGGACCAAGCCCGGACGTAAAATGAGACTAAAAATTTTGAAAAATTTTTGCCATTATAACGGCGTAAAATGACAACTAAACAAAAAATATTTCGAGACACGGGACTAAACCCAATTTTTCTATCATTTTCCCTTCTTTTTTTTTTTCCAAAATTTGATTCTCGCCCCTCGGTGATCGGTCAGCATAATAACCCTTAGACTAGAACAAATGCAACACATAATATGCCCATGATGTATCTTTCGGGGACACGGGCCCCACTATGACACGAGGGAGTCAGCCTAGACGAGTGCGGTACCGGTGTACCGCACCTCACTAAGTCTAATGACATGCAAATAAATCGGCCTAGATAAAAGCGCAGGTTCAACTCTAGGTGACTCGATGGGTTCATGTTCTACAGTTTCTGGCAATTTGGAAGTGCCTCGGGGGTACCGGTAGACAACGTCTAACGGCCTAACCCAACGCACCTCCTCCTAAAAAAGGGTTAACTTTTTGTGTCCTGAGACACGACAGGAATTCCAGACGCTGAAGCGAAACTGGCGTGCATGTGTGCAGTGTTCCAGAAGACTCAGAGGTGTACGAGAGAAGACAGTTGTGTATATACAGTTCAAACATATCAAAGCAGTAACATTCAAGGCAATAAACAAACAAATATTCAAAAGTCGAAAGGCGACAAATTTTAAAAGCCTGAGACTCTCAGTTTTCACTTTCGTCCCCAGTGAAGTCGCCAAGCTGTCACGACCCTTATTTAACTAAAAAAAACAAAACCTTATAATTTTAAAAGGTTGTGACGGGTGTTAATAGGTACACAAATACTAAGAAATTTTCGGAGTCGCCACTTGATAAGTTAAAGGTGTGCCAAGTCACCAAAGTGGTGTACCTAGAACACCTATGACTCGTAAATGGTCTGCATCAGAGCTCCGGGTAAGGATCTCGGTTGACTCGCGGGAAGGTGTTAGGCACCCTCGAGTCCTGTGCCAAGCACAGTTGCTTTTATTGACGCATTTCGACTCTTTGAAATTATTTTATTATATTTTGCCTTGATTTTTTACGCTTTGATTTGATATTAATTTTCATGTCCAGATTAAAAGTCAAATCGAGATATAATCGTGCAGGTACTTCACCCGTTAGAAATCTTCCGACTTTAAGTCAATTAAATTGCGCAGGCACTTCACCCGTTCAAAATCTCTTGACTTAAAATGAGTTTCAATGAACAATGAGTTATTTTGTTCGGCCTAATCAACTTTGCCTAGCCGTTCATTACCTTTGTTGTTCTAATCTGCTTTGCTCATTTGAATAATATAGCTTAATTATTTAGTTAATAGCACCTTTAATATAAAGAAAAAATTCAATCTACATGGCTCTATGTATATTCCCCAAATACAACTTCAATAAAGCTACATGAGTACCAAAAAAAGTTTAACGGTACAAACATGTCACCAAAAAAACAAGCGGATAGATTAACATTTCCAGCAATGTAAAGTCACAGTCAGGTGTTAATTCAATTGTCGATGATGAACTATCTACTACCGTTTCTTGTTTCTTTCCGAAAAAAAAAAAAGAAGACAAAGCTGCTATAATTTTGTACTCTCTTCATATTTATTAACAGATTCCAGCTTTGGACGTTCCGGGCCCAGACTTTATATGTAACTCTACATGAATATAGTTTGCCTATTCATGGACTAATTTTGCTTGTTTGTTTCACCATTTCTCGAGTCCATTTCAGCAGGTTGTCTAACATTCACACATTTCATATTTTACAAGTTCAATACAAGCCTGTTGACAGCATCCACACTCGAGATCTCTTTTCATTCTTGCCTAGACATTGTTTGCTTGTGAAAATACATGGAGTTGATAAAGAAAAATGTAAACATGCATACAGAGTACCTAAGAACTTCTTGCTTTTCTTTTAAGATAACAACATGCTTTTAAAGTGAGTATCCAAGCAATTTCAAGTTATTGGGTCTTCAAACATGGCTGTAGTTTCATTCAAAGTAGCAGCAACTCTTACAAGAATTAAAGAGAAAAAAATACCTATTTAAGTGAAATCCCCAAGCTTATGAAGGGAGACCCAAACAACATCAGAAAGCCATACACCAAAGCCGAGCAAATAGCAGCAACAACGACAAACAAATAGCAACAACCCTAAGCCTCTACTCTAACTAAACCAAAGACTTAGGCCTTACTTCTCAACCCTTTACCTTCCAGGCCTTTCTCTCTATTTTCTGTTTTTTCAGATCTGTCTGTGTATGTTCTCTCAGAATGTGTGTTCTGTTAGAAGAATGAAGTCCTGGTTCAGCTCCTCTTTTGTGTGTATTTTTTTTTTACTCTCAGAGTGAAGAAAACCAATGTTTCCAGATCTCCAGTTGGTGTATGCTGTTTTTTCCTCTATTTTCTCTCGCAGATCTCCGTCTTTTTGGAGTAGTGAGTTTTCAGATCTGCCTCTCTTTGTATGTGTTCTCTGTATGTCCAAGTGAATGGGGCAAAGACCCTCTTAAATAGCTGAAAAGATAGGTCAAAAGTTGGGGTAAAGTACTATCACATGTGACAATTTTTTACCCCCTAGAAAAGTAACTTTTGGCATGCATTCCCACTATACTAGACAACAAAATAATGGCTGGAAAGCCTATTCTTAAGCTGCCACCCTTTGTCTCATTGTTTGACTATTTCCCCTCTCTTTTCTATATCAATTTTCAGATTTTAAACCAAACTAAAATGAAACCAAAAGTTATCAAAATCTAAACCAAACAGCACCTAAATTCCCCCCCCCCCCCCGGTCCATCCCATGGTCCAATTTAAACTACATTGAGTCCGAATGGTCAAAAGTGACCACTAGAACTCCCAAATTCAATCTGACAACCCCCAAGCTTTAAACTAAACAATCTGCTAAACTACAACTATCAAAATCCTACACTAATCTAACAGATTCAAGCATCACATGCTTACATAGCCCAACTAATGATTCTAGCATTCCAGATTACACTTCCTCACAATGCGCACTCAGCTTTCATACCACTAGCCTCGACAAACTCATACACTCAAGCAAACTAATTAACAAGGGACACGAAATTTCATGCTTCTATATGATGACAATAAGAAAAAATACTATTTCATAGCAGCTTGATATAGAGACCGAAACCAACTACGAATTTCAAATCAGTGCTAAGTCACAAACAATCAAAGCCTTATAAATAGGGAACTAGACAAAACTCCATTTGGACAAAACATTCAATTCCAGATTTATATTTCATACTTGACATAGGTGGAGCCTCATACTTAAACTGATTCAAGCAAATCCAATGTTAGACATATATACAAAGGTGATTCTTGAACCATGCTTTCAAAAATGGAAACAAAATGGGCATGCTACTTGAACAACCAAACCAAGAACATGTTTCCTCAAACTTCTTATTAAAACTGGATAACAAATATACACATGCTAATACTTGAGCAAATTTACCCATTACTAACGTTTAAACTCTAGCATAGGCACATTCATAAAGAAAAAACTGGAAGAGGAACAAGGTTTTCCACACTTCTAACCATAGCGGAAGACAAAGAAAGCTGTGTCGCTCCCACTGCGAGACTGCCTTGCCAATGTGTTCCCATCACTGCCTCGCCGAATCATCATCATGCATCCTCGCTGCATCGTCACGCGAACACACTGCCTCGTTCCACCAATGTCGAATCGCTGCCTTGAATTGCCACCACAAGCCATCACCCCTGATTGCCAACATTATGAGCACAATCACAAAAATCATCACCACAGTTTCATTGCAACAGCGCCGCTACGTCGCCAATGTTCGCCTCGGATCAGCTCTAAAACCACCATGTCACTGCCCCGACTAACCCCGAGCGAAACCCACAACCACCACTGTTTTGCCCTTACAGCCTCTCCATTTGTTATACCATGGCTATCAATGCCTTTCCCCCGCCCAACTCAAAGCAAAACAAAGCAAACGACATCGTCCCTAACTGCTCCGCCAAAGATCATAACAGCTTCGCCAAAACCAACATCAACCATTGTCGCCTACTCGCCATAAAGCCAAACCCATTATCACAAACATCACCACCCACACGGAACAAATACACCACCAAAAGCTGAACCAAATACCCCACACCACCCCAACACGGCCCCCATACCCCCACTGTCGCGTCACATAACCACGGCTTAAATTGGTAACGGATAGAGAAGATGACGAGAAGGGAAAGTTAAGGGGTTTTAAAGAGAGAAAAGAAGTTCGGAAATGGGTGGAGAAGAGTGAGACAAACTTGGGTAATGTATGACTTGACCGGAAAATTTACTGTCGCCGGAGTTGGGTGTTGTCCGCTTCTTGAGCTTCGATTTTCGCTTGTATTTTGCCAAAATTGAGCCCATAATCGGAAAGAGAGGCCTGGGGCGAGTCTAAAAGTGTAAAATTTGGCCGGAGAGGTGGTTTCCGTCGTCGACGGTGGCGGGGATCGGTGGCAGTGTTCTTTTGTCTGATGATTTGGGAGTTATGAGGAATTAGGGGAGATGGTGGATAAAAGGGAAAGATGGGCCGGGTCATAGAATTGGGCTAGTGGATCAAGGGAGTGGGCTTGGCCCCCTTTCCTTTCATTTTCTGAATTGGGTCGACCAAATAGCATACTTAACACATAAATTAACAAGGAAATTTAATTAACTAAACTAAACAACCAATGACAACTCATACAAAATAATTACAAGGAACATTTAATTAATCACAAGATTTTAAATATCTATTACACTCAATCAATTCTATTTTTGATAATTTTTGATATTTTCCTCCTAGTTAATTGACGGAAATAACTTAAATAAAGTGGTAAAATTCATGAAATAATTAAGCGAAAAATTCTGAAAAATTAGAATGATATTTTATCTATTTTTTTGAAGTTGGTGCCAAAATTAGGTGATTACAATATTGACTATTTATTATATGATGCAGAGTTATTATTTATTTAATTATTATGAGTTTTTGAAAGATGTATGAAAAGTTTAGCAGCTCTGGTTCACCTGGCCCCCAGGTGCCGTGTCATAACTCGTTCAGAAAACGGGTCGTGACAAGTATAGAGCTGCATGACTTGAAAGACTACTTCTGCACAAATACAGATATCTTAGAGATAATTGAAGTTCCACCAGAATGCAGCATTTGAGCCGAATGGTCTATTTTCCTTGGCTTCTTATGTGTTGTTGCATCTGGTTTATATTAGGAGCGGGTTGTGTACTTTCCAATGATGGGCAATAACTTATTCGCAATTCATGAACTCCGAAAACCTATGGTTTTTATAGTTGGGGATTTTGTTCTCCTAGTTTTGGCATCCTGGGCTTTTATGATACTACTGAATCTTTGAGATAAGTAATTATGCAGAGTGAAGCTCTTTTGCGTCAAATTTCCTCTCGTTGTGTGAAAATATGAGTATTTGTTTACTTACCTCTCTCTGTCACCTTTTCACACTTCTTATTCTTTTTTCATGTGTAATATTGACATTGGATTTTTCACTAGTATATTTCTTAGCTCATTAACAGAGATATGTAATGGTCCAGTTCAATGTGTGAAAAGCTATATCTAACAATGCAAAACCCATACTTGATGCATGTTTCTAGTGTAAAAAGAGGCATAGGGACCTCTCAAGTTTCAAAAAAAGAAAAGGGGACAAAAAATTAATTAACTTAAGTGAGGGTCGAATTGTAATATTTAAAACTTGTGGGTGGAAGAAAAATTTCTAAAATTTACAAAAACACCCCAAATTCAAAAAAATTCAAATATTTTGTTTTCCCTCCTTCCCACCCACTTTTACTCTCCCACCTATTCAAATAATTTCAAACTTTTATTTTTCTCTCTCTTTCTTCTTTCTCCCTCTTTTTTCTTCTTCCTTCTCCTTCTTTCTTCAAGATTTCTTCAAATTTCATTTCATCACCATCTTTGTTATTTTTCTTTCTTCTTCGTCTCCATTTTCTTTTCTTCTTCGTATTCATTTTATCTTTTTTCGTTTTTCTCTTTTTTCTTCTTCTTCTTCATCAATGTTTCATTCTTTTACATATTTTTTTTATTTCTAATCGTTTCACACATATTTTCGGATGAATAAACATATTTTTCACATGTTTATACAATTTTGGAGATATTTTTCACGGCTGGAAAAGATGTGTACACATCTCGTCAGATGTGTACACATATATTATACGTGTACACATGTAATAATATGTGTACACATCTCAACTGATGTGTACACATAATGTACACATAATATTATATGTGTACACATATAATAATATGTGTACACATATAATAAATACATGTACACATATAATATATGTGTACACATATATTATATGTGTACACGGCTGACTGATGTGTACATATCATTTTATTATAGTGGTGGAGGGCGGTGAGGTGGTAGTGGATGGTGGTAGAAAGTGTTGGTTGATGGTGGAGGGTGGTAAAAGGTGCTGGTTGGTTGGTTGTGGATGGTGATAGGAGGTGCTGGTTGGTGGTGGAGGGTCATAGGAGGTGGTGGTGAGTAGTGGATGGTGGTTGAAGGTGGTGGTGGGTGGTAGAAGGCGGTGGTGTGGTGGTGCATAGGCCGAGGGGTGGGGGTCCGAATGGGGGGGGGTTGGGGTGGGGAGATGAGAAAGTGGGGGGCTTTGTGCAAATAAAAAAACTTGTGGGCTTTTAAAGTATTAGTAATTAGTATTAATATTAAAAGTGTCCCCCTCACCCAATTCTTAAAGACTTTGTCCCCTTTTCTTATTTGAGTAACTTAAAAGTCCCTCTCACCCAAAGGACCCATGTTTCTATCGCTTAAGCTAGTTGATATTTCTTACTACACACCCCTTTTGTTCTTTTTCTCTTTTTAAATGACCATGGTGTTCGGGACGTGCACCTTGACTATCCACCGGGTTCTTGCTACCTCGTACTAGCATAGGTATTGCGTATATCCATAATATATTGAAATACTTAATAATTTTAACTGGAATGGCTATATCATTCCATAGTTGTAGTGGTACTCTCATTTTGTCTAATGTAGTGTTCCCGGACATGCAAGTTTTAGTATTGGAGAGACGGAGAAATTGATGGAAAATCCATGATTACCATCCAGATGATGTCGGAGTGGATAGGTGAAATGGAATAAAAGTTGGAGGCTTAGTACAATTCAAGGCTCTTAGCAACGTTATAAAATTTAATTGCTAATAGCCAACGGTAATAAGAAAGTAATGGCTGAGATTTTGTATTGAAGGTAATGGCTAACGGTAAAAAAGACATTACAATGTAATGGTTGAGTAACAAATCTGGTCAAAGAATGTTTGGCATTTTATTTCGACGTGGTCACCACGTTGTGCATTGATTAACGAATCTGGACATGTACACATGTAATATTTTATTTTCCTTTTGAGATATTACTACAATTTTTACAATAGTTCCCCCAAATATCTCAAAAGGAATTAAGACAATAGAAGAATAAAAATGAAGGTTTTACTGGGTTTCCAAGAATAAGTATAATGCGTCATTTCCGGTGTCCGTAGACTATGAACCAGAACTAGATTAAATAAGATTAAACTTACAGAATAATTGGTGAAGTTTAAAACTTCTATGAACCAAAAATTCTTTTGTAAGAACAGGGTCTTATTTATCACATTATACTTCCACTTTGTTGTTCATCGCGGTTTTGTGCTAATAGGCCATGCGCAGTGCCCGGTATTCATGAGTGCTCTAGAAATCTTGTCAGAATTTCATAGAAGTGGCCCCACTCCACACTCATATAGGTCTAGTCATCAAGTGTATTCTGCAGAGCAATACACCACCTATAAAGGATATGACTTGAATTAAGAGTAAAAACTTAACCTCACTTTGCCTTGCAGAGTTGCACTATTTTTCACACACCATAGGAAGGGACAAAAAATTGATAGTGCATAATGTGTCAACTAATGACTTGTTATTACCCAATAAACCTACTTCATGGGATCTCCAATCACATAGGTTGGTTTACCATCATTGTTGACATTTCTCTAGTTGACATTTGTAAGTCTCATTCCCCTCGATGTTTCCAAAATCACTTTCCTTTGCAAAGGTTTAGTCAGAGGATCGGCCAAATTCAACTCTGATTTCACATAAATGGAAATAATTCCATCTCTTAGCATATGCTTTATCACTTTATGTCTTCTCCGAATGTGTCTATTTTGCCATTATAAGATTTATTCTTTGCTAAATCTATTGCTGATCGGCAATCACAATGCATAGACACAGAAGGGGTTGGTTTTATTCCAATTGGAATACTCGCTAAGAAGTTTCTCAACCACTCAGCCTCATTAGCAGCCAGTTCCAAAGCCACAAACTCAGATTCTAAAGTTGATTTAGTAATTAATCTTTGCTTGGCTGACTTCCATGTTATTGCACCCCCACCAAGGGTGAACACATAGCCACTAGTGGATTTTACTTAATCTGAATCACAGATCAAGTTTGCATCACAGTATCCCTCTAATACAGAGGAAATCCACTGAATTTAATACCATATTTTATGGTACCTCTCAGATATTTCATAAGTCTTGTCAATGCATTCCGGTGATCATTGTTAGGATTATGAGTATATCTACTCAATCTACACATAGTGTAAGCTATATCAGGTCTAGTAAAATTCATCAAATGCATTAGACTACCAATAATTTGAGCATACCTCTTTTGAGAAACAGCTTCCCCACGATTCTTCTTCAATCGACAATTAGCATCAAAGGGAGTGCTCACAGGTACCATATCAAAATAGTCAAATTTCTTAAGAATTTTCTCTACATAATGTCCTTGAGTTAAAATCAAACCATCATTATCTCTAATAATTTTCATGCCTAAAATGACACTAGCTTCTCCCAAGTCTTTCATATCAAAGTTAGAAGACAATAAGCTTTTGGTTTCAGTACTACATCAAGTTTAGAACCAAATATAAGCATGTCATCCACATAAAGGCATATAAGCACAAAAACACCATTAACAAGTTTTGTATAAACACATTTATCATCTTCAAAAGATGTAAAACCATTATTTAGTAAAACTTCATCAAATTTCTCATGTCATTGCTTGGGAGCTTGTTTTAAACCATATAGTGACTTTATTAATTTACAAACTTTATTTTCTTGCCCAGTCACTACACAACCCTCATGTTGCTCCATATAAATTTCCTCCTCTAAATCACCATTTAAAAAAAGCAGTTTTAACATCCATTTGGTGAATAAACAATTTATGTATGGATGCCAAAGCAATTAAAATACGAATGGAGGAATTCTAGCTACCGGAGCATAGGTATCAAAATAATCAACATTTTGCTTTTGAGTAAAACCTTTAGCAACAAGCCTTGCTTTTATATTTATCAATAGTACCATCAGGATGGTATTTCTTTCTAAAAATCCATTTACAACCAATGGGTTTAGCTCCCAGAGGTAAATCAACTAGTTCCCAAGTATTATTTTATAAAATAGAATTTATCTCAGAGTCAATAGCCTCTTTCCAAAAAATTGCATCAGGAGAAGATATTGCTTCAGAAAATGTTCTAGGATCATTTTCAGCAAGATAAGTGTAAAAATCATTGCCAAAAGATTTTTCTACTCTTGTTCTTTTACTTCTACTCAAATCCTCATTTTCAAAATCATTTTGAACTACAGGATTATGCAAAATATTTTCATTTTGAGTAACAGGGGCATGAGAAATATTATTACTCTTTAAAGGAAAAATGCTTTCAAAAAATTCAGCATCTTTAGTTTCAACAATAGTTTTGCGTTCAATCACATCACTTTTAATCACAAGAAATCTATATGCAGAACTATTTTCAACATAACCAATAAACATACAATCAGAGGTTTTTGATCCAATTTTCCTTTTCTTAGGTTCAGGTAGCATAACCTTAGCAAGACATCCCCTTACTTTTAAATATTTCAAATTAGGTGGATAGTCTTTCCACAATTCATAAGGTGTCTTACCAATTTTCTTATAAGGTATTCTATTTTGTAAATGACAAGCAAACAAGATAGCTTCACCCCAACTATTATCAGGCGCACAAGAACTAACAAGCATACAATTCATCATTTCTTTCAAAGTCCTATTTTTCCTTTCTGCTACTCCATTAGACTCAGGTGAGTACGGAGGAGTAATTTCATGAACGCCTTCCTTTTCACAATAGTCATTAAGCAAAATATACTCCCCACCTCTATCAAATCTCTTTTGATCTTCCTACTCAATTGATTTTTTTTACTTCAGTTTTGTATACTAGAAAGGCATCAAAAGCATCATCTTTATTCTCAACAAATATACTTTTGTATATCTAGAATAATCATCTATAAATGTAAGATAATATCTTTTGCCACCCTAGTCATTGTTTGTTTCAAGTCTCCTAAATCCGTGTGAATTAAGTCTAGTAAATTAGTTTCTCTAGAATAAACTGAAATATGTGATTTCTTAGTTTGCTTGGCTTCAACACAAATTTCACCTTTATCTAGACTAGAATAATCATCATTAGAAATAAGACCTTCAGATTGCATTTTTTTAATATAAGATAAACTAATGTGTCCAAGTCTAGCATGCCATAAATCAAAAGAGTCAATCAAGTAAGCAGAAGTACTAGCATTTTCATTCATAACATTGAGTACAAATAAACCATGGTTACAATACCCTTTGCCAACAAAAATATTATTTTTGGTTAATACAACCTTATCAGATTCAAATGAAACCTTCACTCCAAATTTTCCTAACAATCCCACAGAAACCAAATTGGTTCGGATATTAGGAACATGTAACACCTCATTCAGGGCCGAGTTTTTCCAGATGTGAGTTTGAGAAGAACTTTTTCTTTTCCTAGAACTGGAGTAGTTCTGGAATCACCAAGATAACCAACTTCTTCTCCTTCCTCAATTTGGGTGTAAGATACAAAATCAAATTTATTTGCACAAATATGCCTAGTGGCACCACTATCTAACACCCATTTTTTTTACACTGGACACAAGATTTACTTGGGATATGACCGCAGCAATAACATCATCTACTTCAACCAAATTTGCTTTGGTTTTAGCAGGATTGTCATTTTTCCCAACTTTTCTGTCCCTACACTAAGGTGCATGATGGCCTGGTTTACCACACACAAAGCAATTATCTTTTTTCTTGAAGGTTTTATTGTTGACTTTGGGTTTGTAACCAAGTTTCTTTTCGTACATGTTATTTTTGTTACGAGACTTATTGTCCTCTATAAGATTGGCTTTTGTAGCAATTTTCTTCCCTTTGGAAAAATTTGATTGCTTCCGGTTGGTATCTTCTATGATGATGTCCTTGACCAAATCAGCAAATGACAACAATTTGTGTTTGTGCTTCAAATTTTGCTTGTAGTCGCTCCAAGATTGGGGTAGTTTTTCTATTAATATACCGGCCACAAATTTCTCAGGTAAATTAATTTTCTCTACTTTGAGATCTTCAATTAATTTGTGAAACTCATTGATTTGAGCCTTAATATCATTGTTCCCGTCCATCTCCCATTTGTAAAAATTACCAATAAATTTTTTTTGTTTACTACCATCTTCAGCAATATACTTAACAACCAACGAATCCCATATTTCCTTCGCCTCCTTGTAAGAACAATAAACATCGAACAATTCGTTTGATAAAGTACTTAAAATAGTAAGTCTACATACCTTATTTGCGTGAACCCATAATTCAAATTTCTTAGAAGATGTTTCATCGGGTTTTGGATTTGTGAGGGCAAAAACAACAGTGCATGTCAAAGAACAGAAAAAATCTGTTCTTGCCATCTCCTAAAATTTTCTCCACCAAATACTTCAACTTTTGACATATCGGGGAATGGTTTGGCAAAAGTATGTGTATGTGCAATTGAAACACCCGTAGTAACACCATCAATATTTGTAACAATAGCTTCAGTATTTTGAGGAACAACATTGTCACGTTCATTTCCGTGTTCCATGATAGAAGAATTAAAAATATCCTTAAGATTGTTGGAAAAATTGGATGAAATACGGATATTTTAAATAGCTTGAGGCGTGTCAAGGACACCGTCCTTAAGGATATTTCACCAATATTGGTGTATCCCCCAGGATTCAACAAGCTCTTCTAGTTTTTCAACTAGGAGCAGGAACAACAAAGTATCACAAAAATTATAAGAAACCCAGTAAAAAAATTAAGAACTGAGTATTGTATTAGGAAGGATTATAACTTTGTGCAGTAGCTTTTTCAATGTTGTCTGTATGTCAGAAAGAACAAGTCACCATTTTATAAGAAAGTAATGGCTGAGATTTTGCATTGAAGGTAATGGCTAACGGTAAGAAAGACATTAAAGTGTAATGGTTGAGTAACAAATCTGATTAAAGAATGTTTGGCATTTTATTTTGACTTGGTCACCACGTTGTGCATTGATTAACGAATCTGGACATGTACACATGCAACATTTTATTTTCCTTTTGAGATATTACTACAATTTTTACAATAATTATTACCCCCACAAAACATGTCTTTTCATTCTTTTCTTAGCATATTTATTAGATATAATTTGATGATATAGATATTTAAAAAATATAAGACAAATATATGTGTGTGTATATATGTGTAGAAGCTATATACAAAGAATATAAATCTAAATATATGTCATATTTTAATAATAAATAAAATTTTAAATATAAATATTGTGGCGAAATTATGTTAGTGCTAGGTGACTTGTTAATATGGCATATTGAGGGTTATTTATGTGGAAATCCCTTAAAATGATCGTCTCTGAAAGTTTGGGGAATTTGACAAATAGCCATTATACAGCTTCTAATAGAAGAAACTCCAGCATTGCAAAGTTATTGAACTCCCAAGATAATATTCTGAAATTCAATTATCCTAGAGTTTCCATTGAATATTTTCTCAAAAATTATTCGCACTTTTACATTGTACTATTCTCAAAATATTACAGATGTTGTATATTTATATAAAAATTTAGTCAAGCAGCCAATTTTACCATCCTCATTTAGGTTTAAACCATTTTTTTTTTTTTTTGCAAATACAACCTATTTTGGCTCTTTCCCTATTCTCCATTAAACAAGCTCTTGTTATGCCCCAATTCTAAATTCGAAGGTCCCAAGTTAGAAGTTGAATGTTTGAAGCTGGAAGTTGTTGTGCCAAACTTTAAACCTAAAGATTATAAGTTGAAAGTTGAAGCCTATGCCTCAGGTTTGAAGTAACCTAGAGGTGATGAATTAAAGTATTGAAGTTAATGTCCGTGGTTAAATATTAAATAATTAATTTTTTTTACTAAAACCTAAATAAGGCGCCCGAAATAGGCAATCTGTGCACTTTCCCCCTATATTGGGTAATTCACTTAATTGGTTGTCCGCAACAAAATAATTTCTTTCCATTGGCTCTAACTTTTTGTAGCCATAACTTTTATCAAATATGAGGAACATAAATATTAAAATAGAATATTATGCAAATTTACTACCATCTATAATTAAGGACTCCCCCCCCCCCCCCAAAAAAAAGGGGGAAGCCGCGGTCGAACTCGAATTCTGGAAATAAGTCGGGGCCTTTTTACCAAGTCTACCAGATAGAAGATGATAGAGGGCCAACTATCGTTGCCTCGCTATCTTCCTTATCAGTGAACCGAAACATAGTGCATAGGTACTCTTCGATGCAGCGGGGACGAGACGAGGTGACTGGACTCCACCAAGAGGTTCTTTCTCTCACGTAATTTCGCCCGCTCGTTTCATTTCCGTACCGGAGGAAATGATGTGATACATCCCTTTCGATTTAAGTTAGGAAAGAACGACGAAGTCGAAAAGATAAGGTCTACGAAAGAAAAGAAAATGTAGAATTTGCCCTACTCCTCAAGAAATACTGCGAGCGGTATTGTAAAGGTATGAACTTTTTCGATTGATTTTGCTCAAGAGGGTAGGGGGACTTCGACTTTATCGAGATTGGAAATATATATTATGCACTATATTAGGAACCAACTACTTAACAAGACCCTAACAATCATGCCAAATTAATGGATTGAAATAGAATTCTTTTTTGTTTTTGTATTTATTTATTATGCAACATATACCTTTTTTCAAATTGTAGATCATCAATTCAGGAGGGAAGGAGTTTTAATGCCCAAATTTAAAATATTTCACAAATGAAATATATAACAAATATAAAAACATTAATAATAAATAGATATAGATACTAAGTTAATATGTGTTAAATTATTTAGATAACTAACTAATAAAATATATAGTGAATATCAAATGGATACATACTAAATATCTTGTTAATAATATGTGAAATATAAAAAAAAATATCGTGTGTATTGAAAAATGTGAGTATTGAATAGATACATGATAAATATAAGAATCTATATACTATAATATTGTATGAATAAATATTGAATACAAAATATACACATATCGGTATTCACAAATTTAATTTTTAACTATAAAAATAACAAATACAATTTATATATCAAATGGAAATTGAATGAAAAAAATATATATATATCTAATAAATATTAAGTATATTTAATACAAAACATATACATATTGATATTCACAATTTTAATTTTTAACCATAAAAATAAAAATTACAATTTATATATCAAATGGATACTAGATAAAAAAATATCTAATAAATATTAAGTATATAAGTGAAGTATATACAAATACACTATAGATATAAAACGTAAAAATCAAAAACATATTCTAGTGCACTGCAATATACTCCCTCTGTTCCAAAATGATTGTCACAGTTCGGATTTCGAGAGTCAAACGAGTTCATTTTGACCGTGAATTTAAACATATAATCTTTAAGTTTTTTGTAACGATGTTTATATATTTAGAAAATACATAAAAAGTATTATAAGTCACAATAATTAATAATTCAAAATATTTAAAAGACATATAAAAATATTACGGTCAAAGCTAAACTCGTTTGACTCTCGAAATCCGAACTGTGACAATCATTTTGGAACGGAGGGAGTATATATTAATGAATCAAGATTTTAATAAAATTGATAAAAATAATTAGTAGCCATAAACGAAAGCAAACGAGTTTTAAAAAAATAGTTGATATAGAGAAGAGAGAGAGGAGAAAGGAGAGGGGAGAAATGTAGGGCAACATTCATGAGCAACCTTATGCATTCCTCCTTAATTAGAGGCTACATTAGTTTCAATCCCTACATTTATGTATTCAATAAAAAAGCAATAATTAAATTAAAATAACGAATGACTATCAAAAGAAAGAAACATTAAAAGGTGTTTAGGAAAAGTTAATATTCTTTGTCAATGTTCAATTGGGGTAAATTTCAGCAATTTAATTAGTATATCACAATGGAACAATGTCAGATGGGTAAGTTAATTGTTACCTTTATCTTGGAAAATGGAAGAACAACAAAAATTACATATCCAAAAAGAAATTGTCTGCCAAACGAAGAAGATTGTGTGAGCTTTAAAAAGTTTTTCTTGCTACGGTAGAAAAGAAACTACAAGATGCGATTAAAATCATGCAAATTAAAGAACTGCAATCTTCAAAGCAAATATGTACATGTGAGAGATACACCCGAGTACATCTAATATTTTAATCAATTATATTGGGAATAACTATGACACATGTTGCCACAAATAAATCACACACTTAAAATTAAACCATTATACTTGAAGTAAACAACGAAATTACATCAAAGAAGCACAACTAACTTGAGTTCACATGTATATAGAACTATGGATCTCTACTAATGAATTTCAAAATTTAGAATGAAAGGACTAATAACTCAGTTATTGAATGACAACACAAAGAACCCTTAGTGGAACGCTCGAACAAAAAAGGTCTTAGGTAGCTTTATAGGCCTGGATTGAATTTCTACTTTAAGAGAAAATTGATACATTATAAAATAATTGGGAATAAATGAAAGAATATATATAATAAAAATAAGTAAATAGATGAATGGTAACATGCCTCGGTTTCACTTGTTAAAAGTTCAGTGAACTTAACTTTGGGAAACTAACGAAGAGACAATATCGTAAAACAACTCTAATACTATTTGCAGCCACATAATATTACTTCTACAAATAAAATCTTCTAAGTGATTAGTCGGTTAATATCTCAAGTGATCCTAATTAAGTATTAATTAAGTCTGGTAGAAGTCCTCAGAAGCCTTACTGTAGTTTCAACATATGTGTTCTAATTAAATTTGCTTTAGAAGCTCAGACACAAAGTACTACAAGTAAAACTTTTTGTCACATTAATCATGACAACATCTCCGTCAATCTATAATATTTATACTTCTTTTCTGAAACAACTCAAAATGAAAGTTTGAATGATCTGCACAATTCAAAAAATATTAGTACAAAAAAATTAAGTGAGAAAATAAAAAATTTTGGAAAAAAACAACATTAAAATAACAAAATCCTTGACAAAAGTTGAGCAATAGCTATGATTCCAATGGAGATTAGAAGCAACAATTTACTATCATATAACTCCAAAGTCGAACCACTCAATCATCAAAATGGGGAGGGCGGGAAGGGGTGCGAAGAACAACCGAAGCTTTATTTGGTCCAAGAATCAAACTAAGGTGGGCGGTGGTTGCAAGAGCCATATGCACAACTTGTTTTCATCGTTTAGGTGAGGGGTGAAGAGCTTCGAATCTCATTGCCTCTTTCTTCTATAGCTAATTACCATAGCTCAATAATTCTAAAAACTATAATTGGTTTTCTCAATTGCGTTACGAAATGGGAAATGGGAGAATGTGTAAAGGAACTTGGTTATACTTAAAATTGGGATTTAAAATATGTGATTCACTTTAAGTCATGGTTGTCTAATTCCTATACTGTCTTGCTGAGATATATGGTGCATGTACTACGTAAATCAACAAAGAATAACGGTTGGGATACAAAACTTGCATTGGAGATGAATTTGGTCCTCAACGTATTATTCCAATTGATTACAACTCTTGGGTTCTTTCATGTTCTAGAATAATAACGTACAAAAGTGGTTTGTGAAGAGAGAATGATGAGCTGCATAGACATATTTAGGTAAGGACAAAAGAGGGTTTTACTATTATTTAGGAGTATTTTGGTAATTTGACTTTATACTAAAAGGATTCTTGCTTTTATAATAACTAGTTTTGGACGCGCGCGACGCGCGTGTGTCCTTAAAAAGTAATACAAAATTTTTGAAAAACTGTACAATAACTATCATTAAAAAATGTTTTTGAGCAACAAAATAAAATTAAAAGATAAAAACTTAGCAACATATAGCAAGTCCTCAGTTATACTATGCAAATACCAATACAAACTTTAAAATTTAAAGCAGGCTTTATAACCTTGTAGGAATTAATTTGAATATAAACTATTAACAATTATAATACAATTGAAAAATATTAAGGGGTATTTTAGTAACCTAAATGATTAATATAACAATTTAAGTAATCTGACTAATAATAAAGAGGTTCTCACTTTTAATATAATACAAGGCATTGTGAAGGTGAACTGCATTAAAATGGATAATTGGAATAATAGCTATTGATAGATGAATACATCTTCATTCTTACAACCAAAGGTAGTAATAAAAGAGAAAATAAAGAAAGGAGGGAGATTCCAAAATTACTCTAAGAAAACTAACTAAGAAAATAAAGACATTGTTCTTATTTAACCAGGATCCCAACGGCAACTTAACAACTTTCCAATTGGGTCCACTCCTTTAGTCCAACCAGTGTAGTTCATAACACAAGCCTTCTGGCAAAACTTACTTACCAAAAGAAAAGAACAAAAAGGACATTATTTCAGCAACAAAAAAGTAAGAATCATATGATTGAATAAAAGATTGTATCATCTAGCAAAATTTTAATAAACATAGGAATTGAATTTACACAACAATATATGAAGAAAGATCAAAAAGATATAATCCAAGCAACATATCAAGAAGTTTAGTGACCAGTGCTAATTGACAATGAAAAGTAACTTGGTGAAGCAACAAATCAGAAAGAAAAGTTACAGAAGAAAGCGTAAGTTTACTTGAAATGTCGCGTGTTGAAGATGAACCAGAAGAATTGTTGAATTAATTTGTTTGTCCGTCATGATTTATTTAGAGAATAAATAGAGTGGATGATTGGGCTATTCATATGCAACGCATAATGTGCATTAATAGTCATTGGAAACTGAGATGGAAAAGACATTCCAAAGGTCATTGATAATCTGTATATATATACAGTACATTTTTACAGTAGTGACAAAATGTGGAAGATGAAAAAGTTGCATGAAATGAATGCACGGTAATCCAAGGAGCTACATTAATAGTAATTTTTTAAGGCTGCAGGGGCATTTAGGTCTTTTACATTTTACTTAAGTGATAGGCTCATTTAGTATAGTATGATGATGATATGAGATGAATCAAGGTTTTAATAAAATTGATAAAAATAATTAGTAGCCATAAACGAAAGCAAACGAGTTTTAAAAAAATAGTTGATATAGAGAAGAGAGAGAGGAGAAAGGAGAGAGGGGAGAAATGTAGGGCAACATTCATGAGCAACCTTATGCATTCCTCCTTAATTAGAGGCTACATTAGTTTCAATCCCTACATTTATGTATTCAATAAAAAAGCAATAATTAAATTAAAATAACGAATGACTATCAAAAGAAAGAAACATTAAAAGGTGTTTAGGAAAAGTTAATATTCTTTGTCAATGTTCAATTGGGGTAAATTTCAGCAATTTAATAAGTGACTATCCGGCCCCAATATTACATGAGTTTGGCAGCTGAATACTTACAAAACTAAGACACCGAGGCAACTCATTTTTCTCTTTTACCCTCGTAACATTGGTTTAGTAAAAATAGTCTCCGCTTAGTTTAATGAATAAATTTTGGATACAAATATTTCTATAAATCTTATAATGACACACGTACCTCCGCCCTGTCTTTCTTCATAATACTTGCATTTGACCTCTCTTTTATAGGCAATGCTTGTTATTGAATCTCACATAATCCTAGATAAAGTGTTGTATGGACAACACTTGCGCTTTCAAATATCTTCCTGCATTCTCTCATATGTCATTTGACTTCTTCTTAAAAGGCATCACTTGTTAATTGATAACTAAAAGTGTTGCTTACGGATCAAAGAGCGTTTTGTTAAATCATGTTAGCATGAAGACAATATTACAAAACCAATCAATTTTGGGACACCACATGAATTTTTTTGGGCCAAGTTCTAATTCAAGAAAATTAGTCAACAATTTTGATGACATAGTTTGTTTCCACACAACTTAAAGAGAATCAGTCAATAATTACAAATTTTTATAAAAGCATCAGATTTAGAAAATACGCATTTTTTAAAGACTAGTCATAGGAAAAAATTTTGAAAATTTGAACAAAATTCTAATAAAATTTTCTGGGGTTTAGTTTAATGTTCCAGGAAATTTTTCTTGTTCTTCGTATTTGAAGTCCCAAGTTTTTTTTACTGGAACTTTGAACTAAAATTTTTAAAGTCCTAATAAAATTTATTGGTACTTCATATTTAGCAAGTACTAGTAAAAAATAGTGGAACTTTAAAATTTTATTTCACCTGGTGGTTATAATAATACTATTAACTTACTATGATTAAATAATATGATAAAGTGAGAAAATGTACTAATTAACATAATTTGTGATAGAAGTGTATATACAAATATATGTGATGCATCTTATTTTGGTATTAACATAAATCGTGAGTAAGTTTTTATCATACCAAGAAAAAGTAAAAAAAGAAAATTACATTAGGAGCACGAAAAGTTCCATTATATATTTTTGTCTCCCCTCTTTTTTTTTAATTTCCTAAACAAACAACTAACATACTACTCGTATAAATTTTTTTGTAGCCACTCTCTTTTTAGGGTTTATGAATTCTTCTTCTTCTTCTTCTTCTTCTTCTTCTTCTTCTTCTTCTTCTTCACCATCGCCATCGCCGCCCCTTTCGCTCTAACCACTGACCTGTTGTCCCTACTGCTCCGGTGAAGCAGCCACAACTCGCTGCTGTTTCACCGGAGCAACTGGGAAGACGGAGCAAATCTGCCGTTGATGCTGTTGTAGGTTCCGCCAGTGAACTCCCAAAACTGCTACTCTGGCGATTGGGCAGTGCTCTGGCGAAACTCACCGGTGTTGATGCTGCTGCAGTTTCTGCCGCGGGTGCTGCTCGTTTCCTCCGGCGAACTCCATGATCTGCTGCTCCGGCGAACTGCACCAACCACTGCTTCTTCTTTTTTACTTTCTTTATTTTTTTGTTGCTGGTATTATTTTGTATACTAAATTATTATATTTCAAATGTGTATACACTGTATAAAAAAAATGCATATACACGAAATAACTGAAAAGGTGCATGTATATATTATGTATAACTGATAAATCTAAATATTTATACCGTAAAAATAAGTGTAGACACTAATATATATATATATTATATATATATATATATATTTACTGAAAAGGTGCATGTCAATTTTTTCCCTTACTTTTGACTATATATATATTTTTTTCCTTACTTTTGACTATATATATATATATATAAAATTGACTGGTTGTTATGGCAATTATCTTTAAAAAAAAAAAAAAAGTCGTTGGCTACAAAGGAAATTAATTTACCAAACAAATCTAGGAGAAGATTTCTATAATTTTCTAGTCTAGAAATAAAACCAAAATAGTCCAATTAGCCCTATGTTACGTTGGAAAACTTATAAATAGGGGTGCACAAACCGAACCGGTAAATCGAACTGAACCGGTAAATCAAACAAAATCGAATAAAATATCGACTCGTGGTTTGGTTTGATTTGGTTTGATTTTGAAAAAATAAAAACCGACATATTTGGTTTGGTTTGGTTTTACCAAAAAAAAAAAAAAATCGAACCGAACCCAAACCGATATTTTATAAATATTATTTTTAAACATTTATAGATAAAAAAATATTCATTATGAACTACTTTATATATAATTTTAAGGAAATTTTACATGACATAAGCACTCAAGTGAGTATTAAACACTAAATAAACAAATCCTCCTTTTATTATAGAATAGAAACTTAAACTAATTATATTTCACATTTTCTAGCCACAAATTTGATGAAATCTTTAAGCATTAGGTGTGCCTATTTTTAAGGGAATGGATGATCAATTACATTATCTCTCTTAATTAACAGTTAATTAGTTATCTACTATATATTATCAAGAATCAATATTACTAAATTATTATCTAAATACTAGCACACAAACAACATACTACATGGTCGATTAAGGGGGAAAAAGCAAAACTAAATCAACCCATTTATATCACGTCTCTCCATTTTTAGTTTTCTAATTTACGCACATTACATTTCATTGTCTTATTAAGATCTATATGTAATTCTTGTTGATGTCTAATTGTCTATAAATAACATACATCGATAGTTGATTGTAGGAAATATTTGAAAGCAACACTTGCATATTCTTTGTTGTAAAGACTTTATCTAATAAAAATCGAAAAAATCGAGAAAACTGAAAAAACCGAGATCGAGAAAATCGACTTTATGTTGGTTTGGTTTGGTTTGGTTTATAAATTTGAAAAATCGATATATTTAATTTGATTTGGTTAATGATAAAATCGAACCAAACCGCCTTATGTCCGGCCCTACTTATAAGTTATACCCTCGCGCAAGAACTTGTCTCTTTGTTTCTTCACCAACAAATTACCGACTTTCTCAAATCTGAGATTCTTCTCCTTGTTCGTCTCCCCTCATGAAAGGTAGTATCCTTTCCTCTGTTCTCATTGCTTCTAGGACTTAAGTTTACTACTAAAAAGGAAAACAAAAAAACCACTAGGGTTGGCCTACTTTTCCACCAAAAGTAGATACATGAACAAAACTGAATCAGTTTAGTATTGCTCTCATTACTTATTCCGTCGTGCTTTTATATACATACATATAATAAATTCGTTGAAATTACATGGATAGTCTCTTTCTTGTTAGGTAATTATTGAGGCGAAAGCACCATAATTCTCTTGCTTTAACGTTTTCTTTTTCTTGGTTTAACAGTTATGTTGCAGCGTTTTGGATTAAACATGGGTGCTATCACTAACCTGGCTAAAAGCGCCATTCGCCCAAGTTTGTTCCTTATATTACCATTACCATAATACAAATTTTTAATTTTTTTGTTTGGCTATTTTAGGCAATTTATACTAATCCCCAGCTTCTTTGGATGAAAATTGCAGTTGTTTTAGCTCCATTCTATGCGACCGGAGCTTACGTTTTCTACAGAACATCATGCGTGTACGTACTTTTCTTTACCCTTATACTAATACTCGTATAAAAGTTCTCTATATATTATAATTCCATACTAGTTTTATTAAAAGCCATCGCGTGATTGTTAAAGATAAAGCTGGACATATTGCTTCTCTGACTCACTACTCAGAGTTGAATTAATATTAGTAACAATTAACATTACTGTACATTGGATTCTGAAATTATTTAGAGCATTACATTGACTTTACGCTTTAATTACTAGCTATGTCACTAAACCCATAGATGTTTGCTATATTTGTACACTTCAGTTACATCATGTTTTTTCGCTTCAAGAACATGAACTTAGTTGAGGTACGCGCATAATCTGGACACAAATTTTATGAAATAAAATCTCTCACTTGTTATGGACAATTACGTATAGTTATAAGTTATATCTTAAACGATGTAATAGTGTAAAAATTACTGTATTTTACATTGTAACCGTATAGTGTTTATACTCATTGTTAATTTATTTTTGCTCCATTGTTTTTATTAATGCACACCATTCCTTTTAGTCCAATTCTGCCATGTTCTATATTAGAAGTTTATTATTGGTTTTCTTATTCGTATAGTATTCAGTTATCTTGTAATTTCTTTGTTACAGGTTTGTCGATTACGAGAGATACAGAGAAAAAAGGTCTGATGGAAACAACTTTATACTCTTATATTCCATTAAGATATTTTTCCACTCTTTATCTAATGAGAGAACGAATCTGTAATTAATTTTATGTTATGCAGGAAAGTTAAAGAGAAATCTGAATCTGAAAGGTATTATATTGTCTTAATTCGTTTGGTAAATATTATTTATCAGACTTCTCATTGATACTGAGCTTTAGACAACCAGGTGATGATGCTACCATGTATAAGTTTGAAGTATTAAGATTCACAAATAATATTCATGATTTGATGATTAAACAGGATAATAAGTTTATACTCTTCTCTTATAGTAATTTTTTGAGAAAGTTGTCTTATAAATATTCGTGATATTATTTATGAAACATAAATAAAAAAGATCAATGTTATCAGAACTTTGGACTATTTTTTCCCAACTCCTTGTGTTTTAATTCTCCCCCTTAACCATTGTGTGGAAGAAGCATTTCATGAAAACTCTTTGCTTGCCATGTTTCAGCCCTGCCTCTGCTGATCCTGATCCTGCACCTGCTCCGGCATCAACTAATAAGTAAGTATAGTTGGATCCAACGGCGAATAAGCTCAGGGTAGGAGTGTTCATGGTTCGATTTTAGTGCTTTTCTTTTCTTTCGAAAAGCAAACCTAAAATCCCCATCAACTAGCACTACAAAAACTTTAGAAGTATATAAACATATATTTTACACTCATTAATTTGATTTAAACACATCAGGTGCATATCTTTTTAGCCTTTCATGTAGATACTCATAAGGGAGTTAATTAAATTTATTTCTTACCTTACTATTATTCTCTTGTTCCTTGTTTTACAGGGAAAAGAACAAAAAATGGGGTTGGACCATCTGGGTGACCAATGGAAAATAGAGTTCCTTTTATCAAGGTAATAAGACAATTTTAATACTCATTTTGCCTAGTCAGATGACTTCTTCCATATGTTGGAAGACAAATTTATATGTTCTATTTTGATGGTAAATCCTTTCTATATTGTTAATTAATATTTTCTAATCCTGCAATTTTGTGATATAGTAGTACTTTTGTCAAAGTTTAGTAATTTAACGTTTATGTGAAAGAACAAATATATTCCCTTTCAATATATCACTTATGCATATATGTTTAGCTAGGTTAGTATTATCGTTAATTTATGCATGAATTAAAGTATTTATACCGCTTATTTCCTGGCCATGAGAATGATATTAAAGATCGTTTTATTTTTAGAGGTTTATTATTTACCTCTTTTATTTTCATCCCTACAGGTTTTGATACGATAGAATGGAAGGCTGGACATTTACCAATGGAAGAAATATATGTTTAACTCGTTAATCAATTTTTGCAAGAATATACCATAACAATGTCGATTAATTATGCAGACATGTCTTTAGTTGCGTTGTTCGTTCTTCGTTTTATCTGCAATTCAAATTTTGTATTGCTTGGCAAATCCTAAGTTCCTGATCAAGCTGTAAAAAATTCGCTTAGAAGCCCGTTTTACTACCAATTTTTGCTTTGAGGCCACTTTTTTTATTAGTTTTGTATGAGATGCCACTTTTTGGAACTTCAATCCTTGTGAGCTGAACTTTATATTATAATGGTTGAAGTTTACGCATTTACGCCTAAAAATTCAGCCTTTACGGGTTGAAATGGGTAATTTTGAACAGTAGTCATTTTTGGACGCGCTTTTTGGAGACTATCCACTATTTCAAAATTCATTGAAGAATAGCCAAAAATTTACGCACACACTTAAGCTCCATTAGCATTGGAAAAACACCCCAGACTAGTAGTATTTTGTTATGGGACTAAAGAAGTCCCATAACAAAATAATCTCATAACAAAATAATGGAATTTATTCCCATAAAAAAGGTCTCATCAAAGGGATAAATCCCATTATTTTGTTATGGGACTGAAGCTTTATACAAAGTCCCATAACAAAAAAAATGGGACTTTGAACAAAATTTGTTCAAAGCTTTGTTAGAAGCCCCAGTATTTTATACTGGTGTTAGTTCACTGAAGCTTCCCAGTATACATACTAGGGCTTTGAACAAAACTTGTTCGAAGCCCCAGTATAAATACTGGGGACTTGTCCAGAAGTGGCTAGTCTTCAAGCAGTTTTGCATCGCTAGCTAGTATTCATTTAACGCGGTCAAAACATGCTACGTGACTAAAGTTTTACTGTTGAAATTGAACTGTATACATTAGGCATAAAGTTCAGCCTAGAGAGATTGAACTTCAGTCCACAAAAATTGAAGTTTCAAAAATGACCTCTCTAAAACCATTAAAAAATGACCTCAAACCCAAGACCATTGATAAAAGTGGCTATTCGTGCAATTTGCCCGATCAAGCTACAGCGGAATTGCATGTAATAGTTTACAAAAGAGTGCTCGTCTGTGAAAGTTTGGGCAAATTTGACAACTAGCTATTTTTACAGCTTCTATTAGAAGAATGTCCAGCATTACAAAGTTATCAAAATCCAAGATAAAATCCTGAAATTAAATTATCCTAGAGTTTCCATTGGCTATATTTTGAAAATTTATTCGCATTTTTACATTATTATTCTCAATTTTTTTTACAAATGTCGTCTATTTATTGATTAGCACTTTAATAAGTGGTTATCCGGCCCAAATTTACATGCAGCTAACTATTTACAAAACTATGACACAGAAGCAACTAACTTGCCTTTTTGACCCTAACAGTGGATTTGCAAGAATAGCCTCCACTTGGTTTAAGGAATAAATTCCTAACGGAAAATTATTCTATGAATCTTATAATGAAGTCGGTATCTCCGCCCTCCCTTTCTTGTAAGTACTGACTAAGAGTAAGTACTGACTAAGAAACGACACTTGCCTTTGACCCCTTCTTACTTAGAAACACGTGTCATTGAATCTTTTCTCACACTCTCCCAAAATAACTTGAAGTGTTGTCCAGCAGCACTTGTAAATTCTTGCTTAGACAACACTTGCCGTTAAAAAATTCGTGTCTAGGCAACACTTGACTTTTGACCTCTACCCACGTTCTTTAAGATAGCTTGAAGTGTTGCCTACGGACGAAGCATATGTCATTTTATTAAAATCATCTTAAATAAGGATAAACTTTCAGATTTAGTCAATTTTGAGGACACTGGATGAAATTTTTTGAAATTCATTTGCCCAGGTACAAGCTGTAATCAAGAAATTAGGATAGCCCACTCAAACCTAAATTCTCCAAACCAAATATGATGTTCCAATTTTGTGAGTAGTAATGGAGATAGGTACTGTAAAGTTCAAGTTTGTTTAATTGTTATAACAACTAGCAACTAGGAAAACTTGATGAAATCTGTAGAATATAATATCAATATTTTATGCTGATAATAGTTTTATCAAAAATGTAGATAACTTTTACAATAATGATTATTTATTTAAATAGATCAATTGGATGAACTAATTAGTCGAAAGAAGCTACTTGGTAAGCATATAACCCTTAACTCCACTTTAAAATGTTTTTCAAATTATAAAATGATGTTTTTATCAAGGGGCTCGAAAAAACGACGAGTGATTTATATTGAAAGAGAGATTTCAAGAAATGGTTGTCTACAACAAGGTCGGAGGCTAGTAGGAGCTTCTCTAGGAATGTTTAAGATTTAATATAGTAATTAAGAAGTGCTAATTTAATTCACATACACAGTATAATCAAAATCTCTCACTAAGGCAGCTAGATATTCTTCGTGAGCAAGATAACAATGCTATATTAATAAATTCAACTATGAATTCAATAGCTAAATCCTAATAATTTTTTAATAAATTAAAAGAATAAAACTCTTTTGTGCATATATAATTGAAAAGTCGGTTTTCCTTATTGGTCATTTCTTCTATCTTCTATTTAACTTTAAGTATGAAAAGCTAAAAGTACGTATCCTTTAGGATCAGCCAGAAATAGTGACTATGGCTAAGTTAAGAAAATAATGAAGGCCATGTAAGAATACCACCGACCTGCTACTCCATTCTTACGTAAAAAGTCTTTTTCCCTACCTCTCTTTTATTCATTTCTGTTTTTGGTTTCTATTGGCAAGAGAGTGGGGAAGGATCAATTTGTAATGCTTCCTAATTTTCATGTGAATTTATTTTCATGCCTTATTTTTTAACGAGATGCATAGTACTTTTGACTAGAGAACATGTATGTTACACGCCGAATTAATTCATACTAGTCACAAAATAATTAATTCTATTTCCTCTTAAAATTTTTAATTTTCTTCGAACATAAATGAGTAACAAAAGAAAAAATTTCAAATAATTACACTCGACATAAAATATACACGAAAATTAAGTAAGAGATCATAATATTTATACAGATTGTTGGACTATATGCAAGTCGTTTGGTATTTTCAACGCCAACCATTACAATTCTAATAACTTGGGGCCGGCTACTAATTAAACATTATTGATTATATTGTATTGCTCTATATAAACCCATTTTAGTTCACCTGATTGACTATATATATGTAAATCTATTACTATACTAGTGCATGCAAACTGAAATCTTAGAGAACCTTGATCCTATTGATCAGAAAGAGCTCGGGCGAGAAGGTTTGTGGGGTCAGAAGAGTTTAGAGAAAGCTGGATATGGGAAGGCCTACGCCGATAACAAAGGATTTTGAAAGCAATCGATATGCAGACGCTGCAAAAGTAAATGACTTCACTTCCTCAATCAAAGTAAGGTAATTTGAGAAGCTATCGAAACAATTCCAAAGTTGATGATTTCGTTATAGCTAGGGCAATTTAAAAGAGAGAAGTTTACACTCTCCAACAAAGAAGCACTCACCTTCTAATAGAAGAGATAACGTAAGAAAGACTAGCAGATGCGGACGATGTAAGCGGTCAACCAATTGAAACTACTTATAGTCCACTAACTAGGAGAAAGAGAAGTTCCTTCTCTCTTTCTTTGTCTTGTGGTTCGCCTAGTTGGAAAACATTCCTAATTAATTAAGTAAAAACTTTTCTACTAACATATTAAGTATATATTGTAAGAATTCATCATAATATGGTGATTTTATACTATCTGTCAATCTATGAGCTGCAATTTTATTCGAACATGAAATCGACAATATGAACAAGCTCATTCTATATAATACGAGGGCTGGGGGGGGGGGGGTTGTGAAGTACAAAAGAGAAGATCCACCACTCTTTTGGAGGGGTCCTTGTTAAGCATTGGCAGGAAGAAAGAAAGAAAAAGGGGAGACAGAGAGAGACTAGTCGGAGTCTTCCATTGGCTCCCTTTACCTTCTTAGGACCAACGTACTTTCCCTAAAGTACTAATCAACTCCTCCCCCTTTTCAACATTTTCTTACCCCCCCAGTGAACACATACCAGCCAAAACCCTATACTATTATTGCTCTCTATTAAATTCAGAATTTTAAGTCTGTGAATTCAACTATCATCACACATTATAACAATTAAGTAGAAATTTTTATATGTCTCTCTTCTATGTATGTATGTATGTATGCATGGGCTTCCCATGAGAAAATCAAAGGGGGAATTAAAATTAGAGCTATGGGAAAATAGAAAAAGGAACAAAAAGGACCTCTAAAGCTCCTCAATAACGTTCGTCAAAAAACAAGAATTCTCTCCACTTCCACATACAGTTCTATGATGTTAATATGGTTTATTGACCAAAGTGTTAAAATTCTAGTATATGGTGCGGATGTTTCCACTCTTGGGATAACTATTTAATAGTATCCGATAACCATTGATTCAATTAATTTGATTTTGTAGTATTATGCATGACGTATTAAAAGAGGAAGCACTGATATATATATATATATATATATATATATATATATATATATATATATATATATATATATATATATATATATTAGTGACTTTTCTATTCCAATCTTGATTCTGATTCCGAGATCTTTGATTAAAGATTGATGAATTTTATCCATCCCACAACTAAGTATCATTGGTGATCAGTGGGTACTACATAGTCATTATATATGCTGTTGTGACAGCTAACTTTGGACAAAGAGAGTTGGAAATAACGAACCTACTTTGTTTTTATTTCCTCTTTGAATAATAAACAGTAGAATCTCATGTATAGAGGCAATAGGCATTTAGGCTAAAAGAAATATTCTGTGATGGGAGCACTGCTATTTTAATTCTAACAATCATTGGTGTTGATAGGATGAGCACTAGTATTTCCAAATAAGTAACTAACTAATTTGTACTGTAGGATTATAAAATATGAAAAGTAAGTTAGAAACAAAGCTTCATGCTAAGGTGTTAGGCATCTTATTCCACTCCAAAAACAAAAGAAATACAGTATGTCTATTTGGGCTTATCTTTGACATATTAAAAAGAAAGTCTTTGTTTGATAATATGATAATAAAAATAATGTGATATCTAGCTAACATTGTTCGGACTCAAGGTCTTAGCAAATGGTAGGAGTGGAACTAATGATGAGCCAATAGAAAATGGATCACTTTAGAATGGCCTAACTTTGATCATTTTGCATTATGGCCACATTTACATATGGAATGTTAGATACTGTACTTTTCTAACTAGATTATCATGCTATTTTTTCCAATCTGTAGTTCTTATTTAATCCAAATCGATGATGAACAAGTCAAAGAGGGAAATAAAAAGAAAAAGGAGGAAAGAAAACAAATGAATCACTCCTTTTTTTTTTCAGAAAAATGAGTGAATTTGAGTGTTCGTTGATTGAGTGGCTTTTATACTTCAGGTTATTAGTGAGACGTGGTGTACCATAATCAAATCAAAGCATGTACATAAGCTTTTAAGGAGTAGTAGATCGTCAATCTAAGAGGCAGGTCAATAGACATCTATTAGTATGTCGTAACAATAATAACAATATCAATAATAACGAAACCGATGATATCAACTGAAGATGCGGGCTTAGAGCTTTCATCCCGCTTTTTCTATTTTAATGGAAATATCTGAGTTCGAACCTCTTGTATGTACATATAGGCACTAATGACCTCCTCTTCCTGATTATAGGAATTACCTATAGAAGTTTAGCTATATGAACTTCTACATTGATTTTTTTTTTCATATTCTTTAGAAAAAAAAAGAAAAGGAAAATATTCAACATCATCACTAGGATGAGTGCACCATACACATTCGTCTCCATAGTCATGCCGCCCATGTGCTATCCCTTCTGTAAAGAGTTTATAGATAAACAATGTACATAGCTAATTGCAATTGTAAGACATGAAAAGACATTTGTTTTGGGGACATCTATAATAACACTTAGAATATTATGGGAGAGCCTAGACATTTCATGGTTGGTAGTTGGGGAGAATATACAAGAACCTTGTGATATAAGTATAATTTATATGGTCTTTTCAGACATCATTCAATTAGCGCACTTTGTCCTTTTTCCTCTTGGTTTCTCGTTTGAAAGTTTATTTGATTAGATAGAAGGAAAATTTTATTTTACTACTGGAAGAAGACCAAATAACTAAGCATAGAACATATTAAAAGCGTGCAGATTGCTCCCAATTACTGACTGTATTAGAAAGTGTAATTATTTCTTCTACCAAAACATTTCTTGCCAAAACCTTTCATCAACAACTGCTACATCACAATGTGAAGCGAGTTGGATAAAAATCTTCATTATATTGTCCATGATCGCTCAATTAATTAAGCTCATCTTATAAGTTCAATATTATAAATTCAACTGATCAGTAAAATGCTCCCCCGTCTCATATTATGTGTTGTTTTAGCCAAAATATCTTTAGCTATAGAAAACTTAGATAGAGTTAAACATTATTTTTCTTTCAATTTTACTGTCACTATTTAAGAGGTCATAAGTGATTACTTTCCAGTAGTAATATTTAATAGTTAAAAATAAAATTAAATAAATAAACTATTCTTTATATTTGATAGTTTCTTAATTAACATCACGTGCTCAAATCTTGAAGGACGCTTCAAATTATGGGTGTCAAACGGGTAGGGTCTACCCGTCAAAACCTAGACCCGGACTCATTAAAACTCGACTCCATTCGGACCCGTAAAACCCGGATCCGGACCCGTAAACCCCTTAAAATACCCCTATCCGAACGGGTTTTTTTTTCTTAACGAATACCCGTATCCGTTAAGACCCATCGAAATTATGGGGTATTACTGGATTATCCGTATCCGTTAAAATAAACTGAGTGTTAAAACTTGTATGTGTAGAGAAAGGTGTACACAAATTTTTCACTCATTGTTTAATTCGTTTTGTGTCCATATTGTTAATAGTGAAATATGTTCAAGAGAAACAAGTTTAACTATTTAATTAAAAAAGAAACTTGATATTCCATAACAAATCAACAATTTGAATATATATTACTTAAATATGGTATAGAACTTCAACTATTAACTTCGATATATACCTCAAATAGGTGATACCCGTCACTCTTTTGGGTAATAATGCTTTGGATGTTCTAGTTTGTTTATGAGACTGGATTAGATCGGAGCGAAGAAACCAAGGAATTGAAGACTCACTAGAACAAGATGATAACCTTGAACAAATTCTGTTAAGTGATCAATCACTATCAATGGCACCTACACCGGAGCATGAAGAAAATGACATGGAAGAAATTACACAAAGAAATAGGCATATTTAAATTTGTAATTTAAATTTTCATTATCTAGTTTTGATGTTGCACTTTTCAAATTTAGAAGTTTAATGTTCAATACTTTAATAGTTCAAGTATCTTAAATAAAGTAAGTCTTTCAGTTTTTCCTATCATTCATCTTTTTTTTAAGTATTTAAAATAATATTATTAAAACAAAATAAAACCCGGACTCAAACCCGATTTTTTAAGACCCGAACCCGTACCCGTACCCGCTAAGACCCGAACTCGCACGGTTTTTTTTTTCCTACCCAAAACCCGAATCCGTTAAGAACCCGTAATTTAAACCCGTACCCGGGACCTGCGGGTTACAATTTTACAACCCGAACCCGGACCCGTATACCCGTTTGACACCCATACGTTCAAATGGAGTCCATTACCTAAATGGTCACTCAACTATTGGAAATAAATTAATAAAGTCACTTTTCTTTGTATTGTTCCTAAATGGTCACTCAGCTTTGCATAATTGACTCAAATAGTCATTCTTGCTATCTCACGTGAAATATATTGACGTGATATTTTTTTCTAAATTTAAAATATAAAGAAATTAAACTCATCCATTTTATTAACTATCCAATTCATTTATCCAAATAAAATCAACCAGAACAACTTAACGAGTCAAATATTTATTTTTATTGTATAAAACAATATCAGACTTAAGTATTTAAGGAATGCCGTATTTTCTTTTAAGGTGGGGTTAAGAAATGTCGTTTTTTTTTATTGTTGTGTACACTCTGTCAATATGACACAATATATAAGGTGTCGTCTTTTGTTGAAAGTCCTCTATATGTTGTTGACATACTTTGATGTGTTCTATCAATTTAGAAGATTCAGGCATATCTTGAATGGAAAGATAAAGTTTTCTCATGGATTATGTTATGAGCTTATAGTATTTTATGAGAATTTTGAATTAATTGCAATGGCGTTGAAGGATGTAATTAGTTCCACAATGCTGAGGTATTGAGGTAGAACGAAGCTTGATGAGAAAATTAAATACTTAAGTTTGATATTGTTCTATATAATGAAAATAAATAATTAACCTGTTAAGTTATTCGGGAAGATTTTATTTGGATAAATAAATTGGATAGTTGGTTAAATGGATGGGTATAATTTTTTATATTTTAAATTTAGAAAAAAATGTCACGTCAATATATTTCACCTGAGATAGCAAGAATGACTATTTGAGTCAATTGTGCAAAGTTGAGTGACTATTTAGGAACAATACAAAGAAAGGTGACTTTGTTAGTTTATTTCCAATAGTTGAGTGACCATTTGGGTAGTGGACTCCGTTCAAATGATATGAAAGAAGTATTAATTGCATATGTCAAATAAACACAATACTTCATAAGAACTAATGATCTTTACTTTTTCTCAATATTAACAAGAACTCTAGCTTGATCTTCAAAGTAAGAAAACTTCTCGACAGCATACTTATTTAATTTGAAAAAACAAAAATGACCCTAGTTAATTAGTTTCCTTCCCTTCCCTTATAGTACCCTACCTCCACCAAAACTTATATTCTCCTTTAAATAATTCACCTTGGTTGAAAGAGGAGACAGTTTATGTGAGATTGCTCCAATGTCTTTATCAATTGGATGCCCACATATCTGAGTCATGTCTTCAATCACAGCTATCTTAGATGCCTATTCTATCTTTATATTTATATGATTGTAAGTCACTATCAACATTCTGTTTACTAAAGAAACTAACATCATCAACGAGCCCCACCCTCTATTTTCCAAGTCTTTCAAATAATTTATAGCAGCTAGCCCTGTTCCATTAATGTGACATCCTTAATGCAAACATCAACTGCTTCCTAAGTCCCATAATTAATTTCCAATAATCATTTGGATTGACTTTTCATAATCTTAGGATTTAATAATATACTATAATCTCTGTGTCTCTAAGAACGGATAGCAATAAAAATCCCTTTTAGGAGACATTGAGTGCACAATTAGAAGAGAATAATTGTGTGCAAAAAGCAAGGCAAATCTAAAGTCTAAATCCAACAAAGCAAGTATAGCACCAATGGCCAATATTTAATTTAGTTCCCCACCTACTTAATAGATAGGCTTATCATGTGGATTTGACTTAGGAATCGCATGATTAAAAGAAATTATTTGTTGTGTGGATTAAGACTAGTGCGTCCACTGTTTAGGAAAAGATCCTTAATGTTAATCTTTGGCCCCTATGGTACTAATTAATTAATAACTTCACCATAAAGAAGTAGTATAATAATAGTTGCATAGTATGCCATAGTGTCATTTCATATCGTTTTATTGGTGTTCACACCAACCGATAATGGATGGAAAAAACCGAGTATTTTATATACGCATTTCTCAATAATTTATAATTAATTGATATGTATATATTTTTAATTGTTAATATTAATTTTATTAACTTGATGTAAACACATAGTATAGGTATAAATATATTTACCATATCAAATTCATGAAGTTAAATGTGATTCATGGACTAGCCAGAGCTCATGCTTTCACCCTCCTACTTGTCAGTCTTTTTATATCTTCAAACAACGATGGATTCAACATCTAGATAATGCATATTTTGAGTTGGGATATGAAATTTAAAATGCATATTCAGCTGGTCAATTTATACTTACTTTACACACACACATATATATATATATATATATATATATATATATATATATATATATATAAGGGTCGATCCCAAAATAATGAATCTACGTACTAACCTCAAGATCTATATAGCTGGATCGGCCAAAAATGGGATTCTCTTTATAATGCTACCGACAGATAGAGCAATCTATTCGGTACAATTGATAATGAATGACAGGAAAGAAATAAAAGGAGGAATTTACTCAACTAAGTTAAATAAGCAAGTGTGTTCACATAAAATTAAACATTAAGCTTCAAATGAGACGTCTTTGCTTGACACTGCTGGTACCATATATAGTTATAGAGTTACCAAGAGACATGCAAATTGAAAAAGTGGAAGACTCAATTCCCATAATTCGAACTCATGAATATTTTTGGTTAAGCATGGAAAGGCACTTAGTTATTACCACCCACCACAACCTTTGATGCGGTGGTAAGTTGTTTGTGCTTTACCTTCAAAATAAGGGTTTTTTATCCAAATTAATTAGTCGGGCTCCAAAGCATGTACCGAGCATTTGGTGGAAAATCAAGAAAAGTTGCGAGACTTCAATGAATTTTGATAGTAGGATCAAGCTAGTGTAGGTAAAGACCATTGGGGGTATGCATCAAACAAAATTGAAACTACACCGATAAAATTAGCATAGCCCTAAGCATCAGAATGGCACGTACAGATTTGAGAAATTATCCAGATTTTGGTAAAAAGAGAAACTAATGTAAATAAATTTAACTATTAATGGTAATAAGTACAAATATGCTTGAATCATACATGATTATCATGGTTGTCTTGTGATCCTTATTTATATTTAGAGCTCACGATTTTGACGAGACTTGTAATAAACAATAACAATAACGTTCACGGGCGTTTTCTTATTTGACCCCACGAAAAAAAAAATGGTTATAGGGTACAATACTGTTAAAAAGAAAATGTGAGATTTCATGATCAACTTTATTGAGAAAGACATAAAGAAGTACCAGTAATCCATAAATAAAAAAGTGCCACTGGAACAATGACATAATTTTCTTTTTCTTTCCTGAACTTGTATAGTGAAAGTGAGTAAAATCAAGACAGAGACTACACATGCTTAAATATGTGCATGCTTAAAATAAAATTGAAACTGAGCCATTAATTCAAATTCATGAAGATTTAAAATGAAGCATTCTCATATACATAATTATTCATATAATTATGATAATTTTAGTTATTCGCTTACTTAATGTCGACCCAATTAACCAAAGGTTATGCATCAAGCAATCTTTATCTCTTAAACATCCATACTTATAACTGGATTTGATTTTCAACATCAATTATGGAATAAATAGAAGTAAGTCTTAGAGTCTACTCGGCCAAACTTATAAAAGTTGCTTTTTAAGAAATACATTTTTCTGAAATAGCTTCCATAGAAAAATATTTGTTTAAACAACTTGTTTTCGCCATCTAGTTTGTATGTTGGGTTCATCTTGATCGGTTGAACCAATATATTGTATGTTCCATCCGCCACTCACAACGGATAGTGATTGAACATTTTGAATCATTTACCAAAATAAAGACCCTTTTTCTCAATATATGAGTATGAGCCTGTTTGGGTGAGCTTATTTTAAGCAATTTATAAGCCAAAAGTAGCTTATAAATCAATTTTTGAGAAATTAGAATTTTTTAACTTCTCACTTTTGACTTTTTTAAGCATATATGAACTTATAACCCCATAAACTTTTGCGTTAGCAAACATTTACTAATGGACTTATTAGCTTATAGGCCATTTTTAAGCTCACCCAGATGGTCTCTACGTTTGTGTGAGAGAAGCAAAGGGGTTATGTTACAAACATATGTAGATCACCTTGAACCGGGTTGACCCGAAAGTGGATCGTTTTTTTGTTAATTGGATGGCCGGAGAAAGAAAGGAATGAGAAAATGTATTTATGAATAGTAAATAAGTCCTAATAGTGTGCTTTTTGGAGTAATTTTTCCACTTAATTTTTTCTGCATCGGATAAACTTTTCACATAAAACTCCCTGCTAGTGCAAGTCCTTTGTTTTACTTTACTTAATTCTTATTAAAAAGCTTCTCACAAATTAACGTTTTGCAAGATAGTAAATATGTGGCTGTTTCAACAAATGAGCCTTAGATAAATCTTTTTAATTTGTTTTGATTCAAATTAAAATTGGGTCAATCTCATTCGGGCTAACATGGGCCAACTCGACGTGAAATATTCCAAACTGAAAGAAGTACACACTATGGTTACATTAAATACTATATTATAAGAGAGAATTAATGAAATAATAGTTATATTATCAGTACTCCATGCACGGCTTGTATAAATGACTACAAAATATATCTATGCACATATATGATAGAACAACATTATTTGAAAACATCCCAAGTAAACATAGTGCCTACTTCTTACGTGTATAAGCTGAACTATGGCAACGTCTAAATTGAAATCTCATAGGTACAAAATCTTGAGTATGTGACTTAAAGTTCTTAAACACCCCAATATACATATATAGGTACTGTAGTCTTAGATAGTTTGGTTTGTCCATAGTGGTGAACTGGTGATTATATACTACTCCTACTATATGTTAAGTTAGGTGACTCTAGCTAGGCCCTTTTCATATATATAGACTTGGTGCCCTAGACTAAAAGGGGAGCTAATTAGTCAATGGCAATGAAGTGTTGTACTTACAATAAGAGATCTATATCATCTCCCACTTTGCAGGTACCCTACACTTTTTCAATATATGAGTGAGAGCTAGCTAGACTGATGATTAGAAAAATGGCATCCAGCTCCGTTGTCACTCATGGCCTAAAATTTCTTCTCACACAGCTAGAGCTAGTTGCCTTCCACTTTTGCCAAACTATTGACTTGAGAAAACAATGATGTTACTCCACACCAAGCCTAAAAGTTACTAATAATATTCTCCTTGTTTTTTTAATTGTTTTTTTTTTATTTTCCTATTGGGTTGTTCACAGCTAGCTAGATCCTACTATATATATCTTTATTTTCCCATCGAAGGTATATATACGTAGTACTAATCTATTTGAAGTTTGACTATTACTTTATACTATTCATAAAAAGCAAACAATAGTACCATGCAAAATGCAGCATCTTCACCTTAATTCCTACTTTAAGCAAAGTCGACTACCTCTACATAAATGGTGTATGTCTCATCATGTAGGTACAAGATTCCATCACAGAAAAATATTATCTTGTTTTTATTTTCGTCTCTTTGAGTATTCATGAGCTAAGTACCATCGAAGGGTATAGGTGGAGTGATTGGAATTCCTTTTCGACTTCAAGTCCTGAGAATAAAGAACTTTCTGGTAAGAAGTGCTTTATGTCATAACGGACCTACTCGATATAAATTTAGATTAATTGGGTCAATAATTTCAAATATTATCCCAGAACCTACTTATGGGGTTCACTGAGTATTGTTGTTTTCATATACTGAACTTTTATATTATAAGTAAATGTGCGAGCTAACCCTCTCACCATAAAAATAAAAGAAAACTAATTAAAGTTTGCAATAATTTGAAGCAGTCTTTAACACTTTCATGTCCATTATAGAAAATAAATATAACTAGCCACAACATAATTTTTACAATGTGAACAAACTTTAATAACATCATGTTATTTAAAAACTAATGAGATCTAATTATTTTAAGGATTGATTACATAAACAGCCACAATACGATAAATATTTACTATCTAGTAGCCATTACTTTTTATAGCCATTACAAATTATCAAATATATATATTAATATTATAAATATTAATATTGAATAACAATTACTAAATACCAAGAAACAAATAAAATTTAAATAAATATTAAACTTAACCGTCAATCACGATAATGGAACAAGCACGTTCATGAACAAAGCAATACTATAAACTGACACAAATACATATCCCTAATTAAATACAACACGTTTTCAAGTGGCTAAAAACTTACTATATCATAATCAAACTAACCTCCTATATCAGTTCAAAAACACAAAACACAATCAGGGAACCTTTCAAGATGAACGATATTCATATACTGATACTGTACCAAGGTATTTGGAATAACAATTACAGCTACGAAAACTACAAACTGGATGGAATAGTTGTTGATCGCAACTGTTCATACCATTTATTACTTAATTCAATTAAGAAGATGCTTGAAGGAGTTGGTGTATTTGTAAAGTTCAATATCAAATACAAACTAAAAGATGGATTAGAGCCGATGTTAATCTACAATGACATGAGTTTGCGATTCTTCATGGATCTTAGGCAGACCACAAGTGACGTATCACTATTTCCTCTTTGTGTGACAATGGAAGAACAGCAAGACGCAATTATATGTGCAACTTCGGATTTGATGATGACAGATCCAAGCAGGCAGAATGGTTTACCATATAACACAGAAAATCTGGATCAGGAAGATAATGTGAATATGATTACAAATGGACATGACTATGAAGATATATCATTGGACAACATACCTATCATTCAAGACAGCATGAACACTGAAATATATGCAGGACAACTGTATAAAAACAAACAAACACTGGTCAAAGTGATGAAGAATCTGGCTCTGCAGCATAGCTTTAAGTTCAAAGTTGAGAGATCATCTGCTACAAGGTACTAATTTATTTATAAAATTTCATATTCAAGAAATATTCACAAAAACAATTAATAACTGCTGATATTGTTGAAAACACTGCAATGGAAATATAAAACAAGAACTGATTTAATATAACTTAACAGGTATGCATTGATATGCACTGGAAACAGCTGTAGTTGGAGATTACGCTCATCTAGTATAAGTCATTCAGGCGTATTTAAAATACGAGAATTTATTGAAAGCCATACCTGTCCAGAAGAGGAGAGACTGCTTAACGAACATAGTGCAAGTTATACAACAATAGGTGAAATAATTAAGGAAAATTCAAAGATCCTAAGAGGGTATATACACCTAATAATATAATACAGGATATTAAGAATGATTATGGTATGGAGCTTAATTACATGAAAGCTTGGAGATCAAAGGAGAGGGCACTAGAACTATTAAGAGGGAACCCATCAAAATCATATAACATCTTGCCAAGTTACCTGTTTATGGTAGAAACCACAAATCCGGGTACTGTAACAAGACTGCAGACAACCAATGAAAATAGATTCAAATATGTTTACATATCACTGAGCGCATCAATAAACAGCTGGAGATATTGCAGACCAATTGTAGTAGTAGATGGTTGTTTCATTTCAGATATTCATGGTGGCACTCTAATAGCTGCATCAACCCAAGATGGAGAAGATAATCTCTTACAGTTTATTACAATTGCTAGCAATAATATTTACAAACAATCTTTACAAATTGCAATTATACTGCAGAATTTAACTAAATCTTACACAAATTATAGGAAGCATCGTACCTTTGGCATACGCAGTCGTCGACTCAGAAAATGACAAAGCATGGGAATGGTTTTTTAAAACCTTCAGAGACACATATGGAGTCCGAGATGGAATGTGTATTGTATCAGATAGATGTGCAAGCATTTCACGTGCTTGTACAACTGTATATCCAGAGTTGCCCCACTACATATGTGTTTATCATCTATGGAATAATATCAAAACAAAATTCAAAATAAGCAGGAAAGAAGTAGGAGAGATATTTTTCACCTTGGCAAAGGCATACACCATTGAGGATTTTGCACACTACATGAAGGAACTAGAGAAGATAGACAAGAGGGTGAAAAGATACCTAGCAGAAATTGGTTACCATAAATGGTCACGTGCATATGCAGAAGCAAATAGAGCTGATATGATGACAAGCAGCATTGCAGAGTGTATTAATGGACGGATTAAGCATGCACGCTCCCTGCCAATCGTGGAATTACTGGATGCAATGCGGGACATGGTCAGGAAATGGAACTGGGAAAATAAAAAAAATGCTATAGGAACTTTCAGAGTCCTAACAAACAAAAATCAAAGTATATTCAAGGCAAACATGGAAGCTTCAAGAAGGATGATGGTATGTAAATCAATACAACTAATTACAAAGTTTCTGTTTTACATATATTATACAACTGATTTAAGATATATTTATACTTTAATAGGTCATACCTTCAAATGAATATATGTACGAGGTACATGAGGGAGGTATAAAACATGTAGTATGCCTTCACTATAAGACATGCACATGTAGGAGATTCCAATTGCAAGATATGCCATGCCCACACGCACAAGCAGTTTTGAGATACAACAACATAGACGCATATACATACTGCTCAACAATATGCACAAAAGACAACCTAGTGAAAACATACCAGCATCCAGTTTTCCCTATGCAGGACCAAAGTGCTTGGAATGTGCCAGAAGAAATACTGATCCAGGAAGTACTACCACCAAGAGGTCGAATAAAGGCTGGAAGACCAAAAACAAGAAGGATTAAAGCAGCATGGAAAATAAGATGCAAATTAGCCTGTAGCCGATGTGGAAAAGAGGGACATAATAAGAAAACATGTCGAAATCCACCAATGGTTTCTTAAAAGTTTTTAGTACTGCATGTAACAGACAATATTTTCTACTTTATTCTATATTTACATAAGTTTATTTAATTAAGTAAGCTATTTATGCAATCCATCCAATACTCTTGAGTACACAATTAAACCATTTTACTAAGAATCATTTATATTCATATAGACAACCAGCAACTTACAAAACAGTTTAACAATATCGAACTGAATGAGTTACAACACAATTACTCATAAGTAAAGTAATATTTCAGAATCAGATGTTAATACAAAAGTAGTACTGAGATACAACAATATTGATCCATGGCAAAGTTCTGCTTAGAGTTTTGCACAAATACATAGTTAACAAATATGAGGGACCAGTTAATCACATGGAAGATCAAAGCTCTTGGACAATTCCAGACGAAATAATAAATGAAGAATTGCTCCCACCAAAGGGGCGTACAAAAGCTGGAAGACCAAAGAAAAAAATGATTAAAACACCATGCGAGATCAAGTGCAAACTTGCCTGTAGCCGCTGTGGGAAAGAAGGACATAATAGAAAGACCTGTCGCAACCCTCCAAAAGTTAATTATATCTTGTATGAAACACTTCGGAATGATATCTGTTCTACTGCAAAAGTGATATCAAGTAAATGTCAGAATGCTATTTTACAGTTTGATCACCAATTATATTAATCAAATCTTAACTTACTGTTTCATTTATAACCTGCCTATAAAGTTATTCAAATCAATGCTATTTAATTGCCCTTATATGCATCAAAAACATGAATGTTCTGCTCATATTTAAATTCGGATATTTACAAAAATTGTCTAAATTGAATGTACAAATAACCAGAAGCTACTGATATAAAAATATTCAAAAAAAAAAAAAAACAAAAGAAATCTAAGCATAAGATACATAACAATCAATATATTAAAATCAAAGCTTCAATAATACCAATATTTGTAATACCCAAAATAAATAAGTACATAGAACCTACAAACATACTGTACAAAGTGAATATGTAAAACTAAACATAAATATGTAAAAAATAAATTAAACATAAAGATATAAACAAAATATTACATAAACATATAAATTTACATACTAACATAAACATATAAACAAAATTAAACATAAATATGTAAAAAATTAATAACAATATTACAACTGAAACATAATGGAAAGACAGATATCAGTTAAAACAGTCAAAATATTAACACAAACATATTAAGAAACATAACCTACAATTACCAAAAGCCAAATACAAAATATTACCATAATATTCAGGTTATACCTAGGCTAAGTCAACATAAAAGTTGATACAAAATTACATTAAGATGTAGTTCATAAAAAACATAAAACAGATACAACTAGTCTTCAGCATCACTTTGCATATTGGCCTCCTGCTTCTTGACTCCATAATCCCACAAAAGCGCACCAAATCTCTTCCTATCGTCTAATATTACAGCCAGCAGCAGGCATACCATGTCCATGCATAAACATCTCAGCAAAAGTAAGCGCAAAAACACCATAGTCCCTGAATCATCAAAAACAAAACAAATTAATAACAATATACTGAAAACATCAACTTGCACACGTAATCAAACACTTACGATTTCTGCACGCCAGTCATGTCATACACATGCAATACATCCCACTTTTCAGTCAATGTCTTTTCACCAAAAACATATCCTGTATGATTTAAATCATCCCTGCTGTCATAAAATCCCATCGCAGACAAAAACAAAGGGATCAATATGGCATACGGCTCAACAGCACGTATCACTTCATCATCATAGTAGTAGTTGTCTAACTTCTGATCATACACATACAATATTTTTTCAAATCCTCTAAGCTGATTGATACAATATCTCCTCCTTCAACACTTTGTGGAACAATATTTGCAACAGTAGGGGTAACAATTTCTATAAAACACAAATAAAGCAAAAAATTACTACAACTTAACCTACAAAAAGAACAAAACATTAATAACAAACTAAGGATTCTAATAATATGACAAATATCACACTTCTCCTCATAACAAACTATTCAAAAAAAAAAAAAAAAAAAAAGACCAGACAATTCTGATAAATATTAAAAATTTAATTTAAAAAAATAATGTCAAACCAATAACTTTTGTATCGGCACTTAAACCATTACCACAAGTACCTTCACGCACTTCACCAACACTTGCCGATATCTGTTCTGTATCATGATGCAGGTCAACATTGACTGAATCAAAAGAATAGATAGAATTAAAAATAAATTCAATCATTGCAACATTTACAAATATAAACAAAATATTACATACATTAAATATTTAGACAGACCAGTTAAAGCTTTACGCTTGGCAGATTCCTCAAGCCTTTTTTGTACGCTCATATCAATAATATTTAAGTCCTGAGTAGACATTGAGTCCTCACTCACACATCCCTTCCTCTGTAGCGAATCCATATTTACTACAATATTGCCTAGAAAAACAACTAAACATTAATATTCTTCAATCATAATTACAATCATTAATAAAACCTAAAACAAAAATTTCAACTACCTGGAACCAATGAAGACTCTCCAAGCACCACTTTCCGTTTTGCAGATTCCTGGATCTTCTTCTCAACACTCCTATCAATGATATTAAAATCCTGAGAGCACAAAGGAGGAAATGCATCTCCATCCCCTTCCTGACTACCAAATTGTCCAAAATCCAGTTTTCGAGGAACTACGTAAGAACATACATAAAACACGATCAAACATAAAAAGACATGATAATAATAAACAGAAGCAAATACATTACTAAAATATTAATATAAAAAAATTTATCACACCATACCAATAGCATTTGTTTCACAACTAATAACATTATCACCTCCATCTCTTCCATCAACAATAGGTGACAGACACAATAGAGTATCACTACTACCCCCAGAAGTTCCTGCAACTGTAAAAATATCATATATTAAATGCAAAATGCTTAAAGATCATTACATCCTCAATTATTAAATATATCTCTTAAAAACAAATACTAACAACTGAAAGAAAAAAAAAAGAAAATAGGTTTCCGAACCTGTACCAATAGACATACTTCCAACACAAACATTGTTAACTTCATCCCGACCAACTTCATTGTCTGATCCAAACCCACCAAAACTAAACATACGGTCCCTACCTACTTCCTATTTATAAAGATAAACAGAAAAAACTTAACACCAATAATAACAAAAAATATGAACAAAAAAAACAAAATATAACATTGTACCTCCTCCGGAACATTTCCAGCAATCTTCTTTGACATAACCTCAAGCTCTTTGAACACTCGCTCAGCCATAGAAACCATAAAATCTTTGACACCATCAACAGCAACCGTATTTGCCTGAATAAACTCCTTCAACTCAACCTGGTTTTTTTTTTTTCAAAATATCCACTTCTTTGATAATATCATAATTCCTAGGAAACACAGAAGAATCAGAATCAATCTTCGCCTCAGCATTAGTATCTGGAATATCAGGATCACATTGTGAATCAGAATCTTCATTAGTATCTGTTTCTTCATGTTCAGGTAACATCAATGATTCAACCTCTATGTCAGTAGCTGTGATATTATCAACAACCATCTACATATTCAAATATAATACAACAATGGTATCAGTTAAAACACAAACAATAAAAACAAATATATAATTATATACAATTCCAATAATTAAAAATAACAATATCATTACCTTGGAACCTGTCAAAGAAAAAAAACCCTTTTGCACATCATTATATCCAAGGTGACGAGTAACTTCCCAATTCAGAATCCGCGGAACCTTATTAGCAACACGATTTGCTATAATGCCATTAACTGTGGGGCAACATTTACCACCCAGTCAATTCTGTTCCACTTCAAAAAACCAAACAAGCAACGCATACGGCATCCCTGCAAACCTATATGAAGATTTTCAAGCACACACCTTGTTGTGCAATGAATCAATAGTTGCATAAAAGATTTTATATCCCCACGGATAATTTTCCCATTCACCTGATTCTATAATATCAAAGTGCTCTGCATCTATGTAATGAGGAGTTGTTTCACTATTTTTAGTAGAAAAAAGAAATGTATTTAAAACATACAACGCAGCAATTTTGATAGCATCTTCATCATTATCCCACATTTTATTTTTAAAACACTCATCTAAAGCAGATTTCCTAACCTTATCAACTCCAGCAAAATACTTGACAACAATACGATTTTTTTCAATACTTCTATAATTCTTAAGATGATCACCAACACATCTCAAACCAGTCACCAATGCAAACTCTTTCATACCAAATTTAAGTCTCTGATTGTTTACTACAAAATACAACGCATCCGAAGTAGGACCTACAACTAATTTGGCTTTGGTACCATGTACTATCATGTCCTCTTTGATGAACTTGGCTTCTCGATTGACAAAGGTGATGAATACAAGAGGGGGTGAATTGTTTTGACTTATAATTTTAGTCGACTGATCAAGTTATTAGTTGACTTAGGTGATAAGCAGTATGCAGTGCAAAACAAAAGGCAGTAAGTAAGTAAGGAACGACAGAAAGTTTTATACTGGTTCAGAACCAAACGATTCCTAATCCAGTCCCCTTGGGTCACAAGGAAGTTATCTCTCTTCAAGCTCTTGTAGAACACAAATACAAATATGGTTTATCGTTAACCAAAAACGTCTTCTCACAAGTGGTTTTATTCCTTCGCTCACCACTAACGACCTTGTCTGATTTATAGATAATCGGATTAACTTCAGTGACACGACTATTACCTCACTACAAGATCTCTTTTTCTTTTCAGTGACACACTCGTAGACACTTAGGAATACAGTACTTGCAAGTAAAAGAATTAGAGAGAGTAGATTGTAATTAGAAGCGTGTTTAATATCTTCAGAGACTCCAGTATAAATAGAGAAACACCAGAGAAGCCAGTTGACAAGGATATGTGGCAGATCTGCATACGAGATTGAATGGAGATGTGATTATCTAGAATTGAGAAGTAGAGAGATTGACCCAAGAGATTTGATTCTCTAGGGGATATGAATATCTCCTGAGAATAAGGTAAGAGCTGATTTTGGGACAAGTCCCAAGAAATAAGCTCGCCTCAAATCTCAACCTTCCATAGCTGACACTCGTAACAAATCAATCAGCAATCTTCTTTTAACAATTGGGATCTTTACAGAGGTCGTCCTTGTAGTTCCTGCAAAAGTCACATAGGACTTAAGTGTCGTATTCTTTTTGTCATAATCAAAACATATATTTTAATTAACTTAACAATCTCCCCTTTTTTGGTGATGACAAAAAGTAAAGGAGTATGTGCCAGGATACTTCCCTTTGTCGCTTAGCCGACTAGCCAATCCTGATAGCTGACTCCCCCTGAGTGAGTGCGTCCTGTAATATCAGAAGGTAGAAGTCTCAAAGGACAAGGATGTTAGTTGACTCCCCCTGAGTGAGTGACCCTATATATTGTATTCTGCAGATATGATAATACCATAATCACGTAGATGCAAAATATACATGGAGGGAATAATCATTCAGTCTGTTCTCCCCCTTGGCATCAACAAAAAGGAACAAATGAGCAAGTCTAAATTATCCTGAATATTACAGACCCAGAGAATTAGTTTAACGAGGAGCAAGAAAATATGTAAGGGTATTCACAACATTATCAGTCATCCTGTCCAGCTTGGTTTGAACATCTGTAGACATAGCAGTAATTCGGGCCTGAACATCTGTGGAGACAGCATCAATTCTGGCATGCACCTGTCTAATAGCAGCAGTAGAGTCAGTCACAGCAGTGTCTAACTTAAGAGAGAACCTACCAACATCTAGTTTAAGTAAAAAAGTCCCATATCTGAGAAATACAAAGACTAACATAAATAACAAAATATTACTAATAATATTAACAACATATCTAAGAAATAAAACTGAAATATAAATAATAAAACACCAAACGTTATTTTTTCTGAAATAAAACAGAGACAACTACCATGCATGATCATAATTAACTAATACTACCATGAATATATAAATTTTGCAGCAATATTTACTAATGTAAAAATTAAAAAGTAAGCATACTCAACTTATGAACAACTAATATTACATTCATAATATGTATACAAGTGATAAGTCCAAGCTACAGAAAACAAAAAAAAAAAAAATTAATAAACTAATAAAATTAACAACATATCTAATTAAAAAAAACATCATATGAATATAATAAAACCAGATTCACTAAAGAAAACTGAAATATCACATATACAACTAACATGCATGATAAAATTTACACATAATTAACACTAATATATACTAACTGTAACATTGCAATAAAGAAGGCATTATACATATTCATAATAAAAAATACTGTTTAGATGAAAAATACATATAAACTAATATCAAATTACACCATTATTAATAATTATAACTACACATATTTAAACAAAAATACCAATCAAGTTTTATCGATTACCTTCAAACCACAACCAGACTTTGTATCAACTTCTAAGTCCATATTAAGAACATTGCCCCTTCTCCTTCCCTTCTTTTGCACATCATTTTGTTCGAATTGAACATCAACAACTTCAACCTCATCTTGAACAACTCGAGATCTCTTCCGAGCAACCTTCAATTTTTGTTTGCATGCGGCTTGTGACCGAGTTATTCGTGATGGAATCATGGATGCATGCGAAGAAGAATGATTAACAGGTTGAGAATCAACAAGCATTTCTTCGACAGGACTGTTCGTAACATGAAACTTGTCCCCAGATCGACGCCACTTCCTCATTTCAGATGTTTCAAAGTAAAGAAAATACTACAAACTAATTTAGATTAAAAACACGGTTCAGAAAATTGATGAAGGATGCTGCATCCCACTACAATTAAATACATAAAAAGAAAGTAAACCAGAGAGCATTTGAAACGTTGAGAAACGAACCGTTTGCGTGAAAATAAAGTAATATCGGTGATTAATATTGAAAAGCGTAACTGAACAATCCACACACCTAGATTTACGCACGTATCCAGTTAATTACGCTAATCAATTTATCTAGAAAATAGAGATACATAATGTATCAGACGAAACGTTTCCCATACGGTTAATAAATGGAATTAACTGCGTTTACACACGTAATAAAAAGCCATACTTATCGGAATAATATTATAATAAATGGAATTAACTGCATTTACACACGTAATAAAAGCCATAATTAACGGAATAATATTAAATACATTTATTTTACAGAAATATTCAAAAAACTAATATCCATAAAATAAATATTAAAAATAAATGGCTACAGAAAGTAAAAAACTAAAAAAGGTGTTTATGAATAGAAAATATTTTCGACACATGTTCACCTAAGGTAAAAATTCCTTATTTTAACAGCAGAGTCGGTGACAAAAAATAAGATAAACAACCTATAATTACAGTCAGCTAATTAATAAAATTTACAATGCTACGACGCTCTAACAATTGTACCATCGTGTGAAATGTGTCAACTCATATGGGTCCTCCACTCGTGAAAAAATAGTAGTGGTTTTAAACCTAAGATATATAATGATGCAATAAGAAATAATATTGGAAGACCTGCATTGCATTTATATCCCATGCACGTTTGCATGGTTGAGATGTGAACAGCGAAGTGAAATATAGGTTTCTGAATATAGAAGGTCCAAACAATCACAAGATCCTGTTGGAAATTGTAGAAACCTACTAGCTAGTAGTAATTGATTTCTTTTTTGTAGCTAGGCTAGTAATAATAAAGCCAAAGGCAAGTAGTATTTAACTATGAGATACGCCGTTCTATCAATCCAAGAATCACTGAAATTTATAATATTTGACATCAAAATAATATTTCTTTGTATTATCCACTGATATACTATAGTACTACTCTGTTCCAGTTTAATGAGCAGAGTATATGTGAAAAGAATGACTGACTATTTAAGTATGAAACTACTATAAATTTCTCAATTTGTGTTTAATTAAAAGCATTTATAGCTATAGTTATACTATTGTTTATGACCACAAATACAAAATTGTAAAAATTTTCATTTCCTTTTAAATTTAATGTCGAGTCAAACTTTGTCATACCAATCAAAATGAAAGAATATATTCTGAGTAGTAAGTGCTAGGATGGCTGCTTCTTATTAAAATTATGAATGAAAGACTCGACCATAAAATTAATGTGCACAATAAAGTAAACGTTTGAATTTATTAATTAATTAATATCAACTGATTTAAATAACTTTCATGTCAAACATTCCGAATCTATTCCAAGAGAAAGCAAAATAGAAAATCAAGATTGCTTCCTATGTGCAGTGCAGTATATAGTATATCATGTTATATTGTCTTGCATCTAATATTTTCCTTTATTTTAAAGGATTTGATTGGTCTCACAACTGAATCCTTTACGTTACAAAATAGAGAATTGTATCTTTACTAAGATATTTTTCTAAATTTTCCATAAACGTAACTAACATAAACAACACGATTTTACAAATTGTGGAGAAAACTTTTGTTTCGTACTATAGGTACAAGAAGTTTGTTCGACCTTATTCTTAAAGCAAATGGCATTATCAACATATCACAATAGAGTAAATACACTTTTACCAAGAAAAGAAAACATTAATTTTTCTGAAAAAATAAACAAAAAAAAAAAGAAAAGAGAGGATAGAAGAAAGGTATTAGAGAAATTTCCTTAGTAGTAGAAGTAAGCTTTTTGAGATGACTAACTTTTTGAATACTCAAATAGTGAAAGAAAAGAGTAAAAAATAAGAGACATAAAACATTGGGGAGGATGGGAATTGCAGAGATTCCACTTCCTTAATATGGAGGAAAGGGATGGGGCATTCCACACTATGTTTCTTTATCTTGACCATGGTCTTCTCTGCCAATCTTCTCTCTTCCACCATACCTAAAACTTGATAACTTCTTTATCTTTCCTTTTAAATGTTTAATGTCATATTTTCACGAATTTAACTTATCAAGAAAGAGACAGATTTAAAAATTTTAATTAACACTATTGGTACTTTAATTTGTTATACTGTATTACTATACCAATTTCATGTATTGAACCGTAATATCGTATAGTAATACTATTATAATGCAATTTGTTTGCACCATTAATTTTATAGAAAGAGTGAGATGTGATGGATGAATCTCTTCACTTTCAATTAGCGAAATTGGAGTTTTGAGAATGAAAAACGTCTTTGGTAAGAAGCATGCTCTCTTTAATGTGCTTACGCGGCATAAATCCGCCAATGTACCGAATAGTCGTTAAAAAAATCATTTAATAATACTATAGTTATATTTAATTTTTATAAAAGAACAAGGTACTTATCAATTATCTTGACAAGTGTGTCTCAATACAGAAGAAGCAGTGGGGGTTTTTTTTTTCAAAAAGGGAAATTAGTCCCCACTAGATTAGAGCCATCACTAGCACCATCACTATCCATCAATAAATACAAAGCTATCCAATTTTTCAAACCCAAACAAACAGTCTCTTGCTTGCATCACTCTTTCAGAACTCTGTCCCCAATACCCTCTACTTGTTTTTCTTTTTTTTCTTTTTCTTCCTTTTCTTTTCATAGTCGTACATTCATGCACAAGCAACACAAATTTATACTCCAATAACAGAATCCCATTCTACAGCACCGTCCCACCTTTTAAAAAAGAGTTACATTTAGAAAGTGCCAAAGAAAAATTAAATAAAAGATAGCAATGTCTATCGCTATCAAGAAAAGGACGACCAAAAATCTTTATTATATTTCCATTGTAATCATTTTTATGGTAAACCAGAAATACGTACTTCTAGGGGAAAGTAATGCAAAACATGCATGTTAGCAAGAAGTTACAAATATATAGTTTACTGAACTCATGAATAAAGAGTTAAAAACAGATGTTATTAATAAAAAGTCTATCGATCTCATCACACTTTTGCACTGTACATTTGGAGTTACAAGTAATTGAATCAAAGTACTAGTGATAGGAATTAGACCTTTCTTTCATTTCGTATACTCCATTATTATCTACCCAAGTACGTTCAACTATGCCAAACATGAAAACGCTCGTGTGAGCTTTATAAACATGCATGTTGTTAAGTAATTCCACAATGACTAGTAATGTTTTGTCGCTCCAAGATCTCCTGACCAGTCTGATTTTTCCTCCATGATGTTAATGGGATAAAAGATTTATAATTTTAATTTCTATTTCATAAATAGATAAGAAGTAATTAATTTGTATCCAATTGTATAAAGCTGCACGGTTTTTATACAATGATTCCGTAAAGATTTGATAACTAAAAACACGACTAGTTAGTAAAAAAAATTACTCCCAATATCAAGCATTTTATTTATGCCGACACCAAAATAACCTAATCCAAACTACCTCGAAGACATTATAAAGATGGATCCTTTTCTTTTTGTGCCTTCACAGAAATTACACAAGACTTTTTTCTACTCGTATTCCTTTACTGTTGAATGTAAGCACTATACAGTATACAACTTCTGAAATGAATGGTCAGGGAAAAATGACTGTTAAATTTTACTTCCATAGTTGTCAGCTTGGTAGAAATTGAAAGCAACTTATGATACAAGGACAGTTAAATAATGTACTTTTGATTTCTAAAGATGTCACATGCATTTGTATGTACGTAGCTGATCTGTTATATTTTGCATCACTAACACAACCATGGGGTGGTTATATGTGTGCACTTATTTATGTGTCAGTTTATGTTGTAAAGGAGAGACATACTATTGTAGCGACGCAATTGATGTTAATATACCCCAAGTCCTGATATTGGTTATAAGAAAATGATTCCACTATATTATTGTGCCTCAATCAGAAATCCGGCTAGTTTATCTTTAAGAAATTGCAACGAAGAAAGTACAGCTTTGATAATTTCGTCTAGTCCATAAATTTTTTGTCACATGTATATATACGTACACTTTGTATGTTATGTTTGAGAGCGATGTGTAAACTGTTATATGGAGTACAAAAAAAACTGAGAAGACTATACACTGTTCTGTCTTACAATTATATGTAATCAATGCTATTCATAACTAACTGCAAAACCGTTTGATCAGTGTTCATTTTACTTTTTATTGTTTCCTTCTCTTTCCCCTCCTTACAAGAAACTGAAGTTGTACGATAGTCAGTTATCAAAGTTCACGTTGCCAAAAGGAAAAAAAAAAAATTATTTAAATCTCCCCAGAGGATTCTCTAAGCAGTCATTCCCTAAGCATTTTTCCTAGTATCAATTTTCGCATGTTGGAGGAAGCGTAAGAAGGGCACAAAATTGGACTCGTTTTTATCTCGTTGGGACATGCTAGTTAGTAGTACTACTAGTGGTTTGTATAATTGTCAGTTAAGGCTTTGCACATCCTTAACAAAACATTTATTAATAGCACATAATATTTGTCGATCGAATTAAGCGCAAACACTCCAATAATTGGGGAAAGAAAAATAAATTTGAAAAATGAAAATTATAGGCCGTTAAAAATGTCGTAGATAATTACAAGGGGGTCCATTGAAAAAGTTATTGATCGATATGTTTAATGGTGGTTTGCCATTGTAAATCTAAAAATACATACGGAGAGATAGATATAGGACTTGAACTTCCGAGTTTTGAATTCTAAGACTTAAAATTTAATTTATAAAGAAAGAGTTATCCAATCTCTACAGCTATAGTTACAAGCTAAGAGAAACCAAGCAATGGCGGTTACACAGTTAAGAAAAGGAAATTTCTACAAAAAGAATATTTGCACTGAATTAGTGTGTATTGTATAGACTGAATAAAAATATATGTACAATCATTGGGTATATACATACACATCAACTACAAAATAATATTGTTATAATCTATGCACCTCCTAAAGAAACTAGAAGGGGGGTTGAATAGTGTCTACCGATTTTCGTTACAAGAACCTAGTTCTTCTGACGTAGAACCTAGTTCTTACCTTAGTTCTTATACTAATTCAAACACTGCAACTCACCACACCACGCACACAGAAGACACAAGGATTTTACGTGGAAAACTCCTTGCTCAAGAGAGAAAAAATCACGACCCACACTCTGGGATTTTAGAACTGAATCCACTAACACAAGAGCAAAGTTTCTGATTACAAACTCTGTAACCAAGGGGCTACACTCTAGACCCTAATCACTACTCAAAGCTAAACTCTAGCTTTTCTAGTAATTACACAAGAGTTCACCTAATACATATGCTTCTGTAATAAGCCAATAGGTAAAAATATGAATGCTCAAACCAAGACAACTTACAACTCGATGAACCTAGACAGAATATCTAGACTCAAAACACTGTATGCACTTCAATTGTCTTCTCCAGTTTACTCACGTAGAAAGCTGCTAGATTGTCTTTGTATGCTCTCAACTCTTCGTTTGTGAATAACTGAATGTACAGCTGTCTCCACTACTTGTATTTATACGGGTCTTGAAACCCTAGTTAAGTTCTACAAGGAATCCTTTTAATTATGGTAAGTCAGGATTCCGAGTAACTCTTTTCCTTGTTGAAGTCCAACTCCTTTTCACACTTCGAAGGCACAGCCTGGGCACCGCCTCTTTTAGTCTGACTAGGATGCATATTCATTCACGCGCCACTACTCCTAGTTCCGCAGGAATTTGCAACCCGTAATTCTTTTCGATCAAGCTTGCCCTTCATTTCAAGGACTAGGTTCTTCGTAGGAGCCTCTAAGTCCTTTCCATTTGTCATACTTCAAAACCAGCTCTCAACAAATTCTCCTTTTTTGATGATGACAAACAAATGTTGTCCAAGAACCTGAATAGACATAAACCAAAAACACAGGAACAAAAGTAACAAGTTCAAGAAAAAACTAAACAGATGAATTAGGTCATAAATACCCCAACATTCCTTCTTCCCCCTTTTGGCATCATCGAAAAGATTCAAATACCTGCACGAACTTGTCAATACTATCCAGTCTAAAGCACAAGGCAACAAGTCAGCAATAAGAGCAAACACAAGCAGAAATAAAGGCCCAATCAAGAACCAATTACTTAAGCAGGAAACAGTCATAAGCATAAGAAAATTAAAACCATCATCCAGGTTGTGGTATCAACACAACCCCATTAATAAGTACACAACTGAAAAATAAATTATTTTAAACAACCATCACATGCATCAGGAGAGAATGGGAAGGAATAGACAGCAGGTAGGAAGATGAGGACAGGACAGGAGGACTCAAAGCTGAATGTTAAAGTGTTTGACAAGCGCCTCAAGTTGCTTCGTATTCTCGACCCTTTCCATCACTAGCTCGGCCTCATACTTGTGGCAGTCTATCTTCAAACGATCAATTTCTTGATCCTGCAACTTCAGCTGTCTGTGGAGCTCTGTATTTTCTATATTAACCTCAAGGACATGAGTCTCCAGCTCCTTCACAGCATCAATGGCCTCTTCAGGTCCATAGTCCTCACTTTCCTCTGCTAGCTCTTGCTTGGCCTGCATTGGTTTTTTAGAAGCTCTGCTTTCCTTGAAGAAGTCACAATTTTTAAGCACATTGTGCCCAAACATGTGATGAATAGTTGGCTTCTTCCCAGCTTCCAGGGGAACCCCAAAGTGTTCAAGTACATGCTGGAGGATGTAGGAATGCACAAGGGAATGTGGCTTTTAATCTGTGTCAGCAATCCTCTTTATATGTCTGATTATCAGCCCAGGCAAATTGATCTTTACCCTCCTGTCCAGCAAGTCCATGTATGTCAGGTCCAAAGCACTAGCTTCACAGTTCCTCTCTCCTCTAGGAAGAAGGAACCTGTGCACAAACTCAAACAGCAACTGGTGTGCAGGTTCCATCTCCTTCTTATCTACCTTCCTCTCCTTCCTTAGCTTGGGTTTTCCTGAGAACTTCTTGACAACATCCAGAGGAGTGACTCCATCAGTCCTCTTTGGCCATTTCAATTTTATATACCTGCAATAACCTTCAGCAGGTATGTCAAGAATCACTCCAAGTTCAGGTCTCCCAAACTCTATCTCTATTCCCCTCACTGTGGTGAACACTCTCCTAGCATTAACTCTGCAATTGGTGTAGAACTCTCCGATCTCATTAACATACAACTTTCTTTCTTTGTTGGCAAACAAACCCAACCATCCCTGGTTAGCAATCATTCTCAGTAATGGCTTCATGTGAAATTCCTTCTCATCATGCAAGATGCTGCCAGGCAACACCTGATGCTTAGAGAAGAAAGCCACCCTGTCAGCTTCTTCCTCATTACCTCTCATTCTTTTTCTGTTCTCAGCTTCACTATCTGTATCAGAGTCACGTGGATCTGCATAGCTTCCAGAATCATCACTCTCTTCCTATACTTCCTCAGGTCTCCTTTCTTCTTCTTCCCTCTTCTTTGCCTCTCTATCTCTTACATTTGTCACTGTTCTTTCCAATTTAGCAACCTTCTCCAGCTGTTGCTTTAGTGCAGACCTGGTGCCAACCCTCATAGCAACAGTCTCATCAACAGTCTTGTCATCACTTTCTCCACTAGCTTCATCAACCAGTTTTGTTTTCAATACAGGCTTTCCCCCTTTCACCAGTCTCCTTCTTTTCTCAGGCTCTACTTTGTTTTCTTTGACAAACACAACCTCCTCTTCTTCTTCCTCACCTGCCAGTCTCTCATCCTCTGTACCAAACTTTCTCTTTCTTTTTGATTCTTCTACTTTCTTAGAAACCTCTTCCTTTTCAACCTTTTCTAAAACAATCTCTTTATTCTCTTCTTCTTCAGAATCTGTCCAGTTTAAGTATGCATCATCAGCCTCAGTGGAATTTGGACAAGCAACAGGCTCTTGACACAAATTCTCTGAGGCTTCAGCAAGACCAAGTCCACCAACTACTGGACTTTTTGGCACAGATTCTTCCTCATTCTTCTCAGTACTACCAACATCTTTACAGGGTTCCACTTCACTTTCTTTGAGGGTTTCAACACGATCTTGTTCCCTAAGTTGTTCTTTCACTCTTTCTGCAATATTCAACTCTACACCAGACTTTTCAACCAAAGGCACCTGTAAATCTTTCCTAAGTTCATCCTATACACTATCTTGCTCTGCTTCACATGGGTTCACCCTATCTATTCTATCATCATGCTCAACTCCTATAATTTTGTCTAGTCCTGTAACTAGGGTTTCAGTTTTTGTAGTTCCAGGGCTTTTTATGTCTACTAACTCAACAGGAGTAGATGAAATAGGATCAGGGATTACCTCATATGGTGATTGTGATGAACTTGGTGCAATGGGTGTGGTAGGTACTGCTCTTGACCTCATCTTCTTAGCCAATTTCTTGTCCCTTTTTTGAAGAAATTTTATGCGGGCCCTCGCGATTCTTTGTGCGAGAGTGGATGCGGGTGGCCTTTCAGACATTGTGAAGAATTTTGTGAATAGTTACTGAGATATCTAGAGAATTTTCTGTTTTAGGGCTTGAGAGAGAACTTTGGTGTGGAAGGGAAGAAGTGGTTGGATTGAGAAGGATTCTGAGTGTATTGTCAAAGAGGGAAGGGGTTTTGGTGATTTGACAACTTATAGGGAAGACAAAGAAATAATGATGTAAAGTAGAGAAGCAGCTTTTTGAACTGTTTGAGAACCGGGAAGAGTTAAAGATTTGACGGTTATGGACTCATTTAATATACACTTTTAAGTAGTGGGGTCCAAACAAGTCAAATAGAATTCTACCCAAAAAAGGAATGTGTTCCTATAATTTAGGACAGTTATAAGAACATGGAGGATCTCCCTTGACACACGTATGATTGACAATTTAATTTCAGTTATGACTTCTATCATGCAGGGTAGTGTGAATGTACCTGGACATGATTCCTCATGCTTTAGTTGGTTCCTTCTTAGTACATAGTAGGTTCTTCATGGGATCACATTATTTTTACCTGGTGCTCAAAAACTGAACGAGTGTACTTATTCAAGTACAGGGTCAGACTGGACATTAATGACAAAATTCAAACATGAAAAATTGAATACTCAACTAACCAATCATAAAGGGATTACCTGCTGGGTCATCCGTGTATTTTAGTCATCCCTAATTCCAACATGTTCCTCTCAAACTGTACCTTGTTCAATGCTTTGGTAAATATGTCAACAATTTGATCTTCAGTCCTGCATGAATTCATAGTAATCAGACCCTTTTCCACATTATCTCTCAGGAAATGGTGTCTAATATCTATGTGCTTGGTTCTTTTATGTTGGACTGGGTTCTTGGCAATGTTCACTGCACTAGTGTTATCGCGGAAAATTGGCACTGCACCACACTTGATACCAAAATCCTCCAGTTGTTGTTTGATCCATAGTAATTGTGAACAGCATGATGCAGCTGCCACATATTCAGCTTCAGCAGTTGATAAAGCAACTGAGTTTTGTTTCTTTGTAGCCTAAGAGACCAAACAAGGACCTAGAAAGTGTGCCATTCCTCAAGTGCTTTTCCTATCCACCAAATGACCTGCATAATCTGCATCAGCAAAACCAATTAGTTCAAAAGTACCTCCTCTTGGGTACCAAAGACAAAGGTCCTGAGTTCCTTTCAAGTATCTCAGGATCCTCTTCACAGCTGTCAAATGTGACTCCTTGGGCTTGGACTGAAATCTAGCACGCAGTCCTACACTGTATACTATGTCAGGTCGACTGGATGTGAGATAAAGAAGTGAACTTATGATTCCTCTATATTTTGTCTCGTTTGTTGAAGGACCTAGTTCATCCAAATCCAGCTTCGTCCCAGGTGCAACGGGAGTAGTCATTTTCTTTGCTCCTTCCATGTCAAATTTCTTCAGTAGTTCCTTGACATATTTTTGCTGGTGAATCATAGTTCCTTCAGGCATTTGCTTTATCTGTAATCCAAGGAAGAAATTTAGTTCACCCATCATGCTCATTTCAAATTCATTTCCCATCAGATCAGCAAATCCTTTACATAGCCCCTCATCAGTGGCTCCAAAAATGATATCATCCACATACACTTGAACCACCAATAGATCTTTTTCTTTCTTTTTGAGGAACAATGTGTTGTCGATCTTTCCTCTCGAGAAACCATTCTTCAGTAGAAATCCTGAGAGTCTTTCATACCAGGCTTTAGGGGCTTGCTTCAAGCCGTAAAAAGCCTTGTCCAGTTTGTAAACACGATCAGGGAATTCATTGTTTACAAAACCTGGTGGCTGTATCACATAGACTTCTTCATTCAGGTAGCCATTTAAGAAAGCACTCTTTACATCTATCTGATATAGTGTAAACTCCATGTATGTAGCAAAAGTAATTAGCATCCTGATGGCCTCCATCCTTGCCACTGGTGCAAAGGTTTCATCATAGTCTATTCCTTCTTCCTGACTATAACCTTGAACTACTAATCTTGCTTTGTTTCTCGTCACTATACCATGCTCATCCAGTTTGTTCCTGAATACCCATTTTGTTCCAATTATTGATCTGTCCTTTGGCTTAGGAACTAGGTGCCATACTTTGCTTCTTTCGAATTGATGTAGTTCCTCCTGCATGGCTAGAATCCAATCTGGATCTTCTAGAGCTTCTTTTACGTTCTTTGGTTCCAGAGATGAGAGGAAAGCAAAGAAAACGCAGAAGTTCTTCAAGGCTGACCTGGTCATGATTCCTGTATCCAATTCCGATAGAACATTCTCCAAAGGATGAGATCTTTGATGTTTCCATGGCCTGAGTTGAATATGACTGGAAGAACCTGCAGCATTATCCTCGAGGGGTTCTTCCTGACTTGCTGGTTCATCAGCTTCATCAGAGGTTCCCCCTGTCAAGTTGACTCCTTGTTCTAATGTGCTTGGATTTTCACCTAATGTCTCCTTGTCTTCTGAGTCTTCCAGTTCATTTACACCTTCTTCCCTACTAAGGCCAATCACTTGATCTTCTGTCTCACTCTCCTCCAGTGTCTTATCTGATTCATCAAAGACAACATGCATACTTTCTTCCACTGTTTGTGTCCTTTTGTTGAACACTTTGTATGCTTTGCTTTGGGTAGAATAACTAAGAAAGATTGCCTCATTACTCCTAGCATCGAACTTTCCCAATGGTTCCTTGCCATTGTTGTGAACAAAATATTTATAACCAAAGGGTCTTAGGTGAGCAATATTTGGTTTTCTTCCTCTGAGTAGCTCATATGGGGTCTTTTCAAGAATTGCTCTGATGGAACATCTGTTCAGCAAGTAGCATGCAGTATTTATAGCTTCAGCCCAAAAGTTTCTTGCAAGCCCACTTGACAACAGCATAGTCCTGGTCATATCCTCCAGAGACCTGTTCTTCCTCTCAATCACTCCATTTTGTTGGGGAGTTCTTGGAGCGGAGAAGTTATGATCTATGCTTTTCTTTGCACAATACTCAGAGAATTTTGAGTTCTCAAACTCAGTTCCATGATCAGATTTGATGTTGCTGAGTTCAAGGCTTAACCTTTTCTGAACTACACCAGCCCAGTCTTTAAAGCTGTCAAAAGCTTCATCTTTAGTTGCCAAGAACAGAGTCCATGTGTATCTAGAGTAGTCATCAACAATCACGACACGAATCTCTTTCCTCCTCTACTCCTGACTCTCATAGGTCCACACAGATCCATATGCAACAGTTCCAGTGGTTTTGATGTACTTACCACCTTCTTGGACTTAAAGGATGATCTCACATGCTTTCCCTTTACACACGCATCACACATTTTTATGTTTTCAAATCTCTTACTTGGCAATCCACGAACCAGCTCCTTTGATACAAGCTTATTCAGTTGTGAGAGACTTGCATGACCCATTCGTTTGTGCCACAGCTGAGAGTCACTTTCTTGTACATTCAAGCATGTCAGGTTATTTTCAGATAGTGACTTCAGCGATGCTTTGTATACATTGTTCACCCTCTTTCCTTCCATTACAGTTTCTCCACTCTATAGGTTCTTCACAATGCATCCTACAGACGAGAACCTCACTTCATTACCTCTATCACATAGTTGGGAGATACTCAGCAGATTGTGTCTGAGACCATCAACACAATACACATTTTCAATAGCATGATCCCGAGTTCTCCCAATCTTTCCAATTCCTACTATTTGACCACTTTTTCCTCCTCCGAAGGCCACACTGCCTCCTTGAAATGCTGCGAGTGAGAGAAAGTTTCTTCTATCTCCTGTCATGTGCCTTGAACAACCACTATCAAGAATCCAACTTGAGTTGTTCTCCCTCACTCCAGCCTGCAAAACAGATTAGGGGTTAGCCTTAGGAACCTAGACAAGCTTGGGTCCCTTCTAACTAGAAAATGGATAAATCAAATCATGTCTAGCCCATTTAGGTAAAACACTTTTTTTGTTCTTCGCCTTAGCCTTGCTGACATTTATGCAATTTTGTTTGACATGTCATGTTTCACCACCAAAGGTACATAACATGTTGCAAGGTAATGCCATATACTTGCTCTTAGGGTTATATGGAGGCAGTGGTTTCTTAAATCCTAACCATTGCTTTCCTTTATTTTGATTTTCAAGAACCCAGTTCATTGCCTCTGAAGATTTATTCCATTTAGTTAATCTGGTAAGCTCAAATTTTGACTTTTCAACCTTTTGACTTAAAACCCTATTCTTCTCAGTTTCCTGATACAGAATTTCATTAGCTCTTTTCAATTCATTTTCCAAAAAGGTTTGAACTTCACTTATTACTTGCTTACCATTTGCACTTTCTCTTAACTGATTGCATTCCAATTCTAGCTCAGTGATCTTAGAGTTTGACACAAGAGTCTGTCCTTTCAGGATGGCATTGACTTCTTCAAGTTCAATGTTCTGTTCTAGGAGACTTTTGTGCTTAGTTCTAAGACTACTTAGTTCTTCAGTTAATTCATCTTTTTCAAGCTTCTCCTTTTCATAACCCTCGATCAAGGTGGCAGTGATTAAAATCAAGTTTTCAGGAGAGTATGTATGCAAAGTTTCCTTTAGTTCAGATAGACATACCTCTGCTGAATGAGCATCTTCAGTTCCATCAGTTGCCATGAGAGCAGAGTCCTTCTTTTGATTGTCATCTGAGTACACCTCCTTCAGCCTTTCCCAGATTTCCTTGGTAAACTTGCATTCAAGTATCATAGCAAGCACATCATAGGTAAGTCCTCTTTTCAGGTACTATTCAGCTTTGGAGTTTGCCTGTAACCAGTCTAGGTCTTGAGGATCCAATTCATCTACCTTCTTTGGCACTAGGACACCATTTGCAGCTCTCTTTACAGGAATATGAGGTCCTTTCTTCACAATCAGCCACAGACTATAGTCGGCTGCTTGCAAGAAAGTCTTCATCTGTTTCTTCCAGTTCTTGTAATGAGTCCCGTTGAACACAGGTGGCCTTGACAGATCTCTTCCTCCTCTAAACTCTCGAGGGTATTCTTCATCAGAACTGCTGTCTGACATACCCATTAGTACCAGTGGCGGATCATCTTCAGAATCCTTTTCATGATCGGATTCACTATCAGTTGGTCCCCATGTAGCATAAAAGGCTTCCTTCTTCTTTCTCCTTTCTGCTCTGAAGTTTGGAGGTCGTCTTGACTTCTTCTTATCTTTGTCAATTTCCTTTGGCGTCTCCTTCTCCTTTTCCTTGGATGCTCTATTTTTCATCCATTCTATTTCCCACATAGGACAGTCCACGACAGCATGATCCTTTTTGAAGCATTTAAAACATCTTGAATAATCAGGACTGTCAACTATGTTCTTCCTTCCAGAACTCTCCTTGCCACTTCTTTTGAATCCTTTGAACCTTCCCAGATTAAGCTTCTGTCTTAACGCACTTACCATTGTTGCTTCAACTGATTGAAGATCAACATATTCATCAGTTTCTTCAGTTGCTTCAAGTGCAAGGGTCTTGTCCTTCTTTACAGCTGGTTTAGCTTTTGAGTCCTTCATCATCTCATGAGTTTTCAAACTTTCAACCAGTTCTTCAAGTTTGATGGATCTCAGAGGTTTGGATTCAATGATGGCAGTCATCTTTGGTTCCCATGCTTCAGGAAGCACATTCAGGATTTTATCAACCATCTCCATTTCAGGCAATTCCATATCCAGAGATCTCATTTCATTTGTAATGATGGTCAACCTAGTCATCATATCCTGAATTGATTCTTTCTCACCCATGGTGAAAAGTTCAAATTGTCTCTTCAGCATTCTCCTTTTTTAGTCCTTCACTTCTGTGGTTCCTTCATGCGCAACCTGCAAAGCATCCCATATTTCCTTAGTCGTCTTATAAGATGATATTCTATTGAACTCCTCAGGACCAAGACCACATAGACCAGATGTTTGGCTTTGTGATTCTTTTCAATCATCTTATAATCCATCTCGTTGAACTCTTCTTTCAGTTTAGGTTCTTGCTTGGCAGTGGCTCCTTCACCAACTATTTTAGTGGGGATCAGGTTTCCTTCAGAGACTATCAGCCAGAGTTGATAGTCTTAGCACATATGTAATTCTCCATCCTGTTCTTCCGCCATGCATAGTATTGCCCATTAAACTGTGGGGGCCTCTGAACTGACTGTCCTTCAGTGATGGTAGGTGGTGCACTCATGATTCTGATCCTTCTCAAGGTGTTAACCTTTCACGAGAAGACCTGCTCTGATACCACTTGTTATAATCTATGCACCTCCTAAAGACACTAGAAGGGGGGGTTGAATAGTGTCTACCGATTTTCGTTACAAGAACCTAGTTCTTCTGACGTAGAACCTAGTTCTTACCTTAGCTCTTATACTAATTCAAACACTGCAACTCACCACACCACGCACACAGAAGACACAAGGATTTTACGTGGAAAACTTCTTGCTCAAGAGAGAAAAAACCACGACCCACACTCTGGGATTTTAGAACTGAATCCACTAACACAAGAGCAAAGTTTCTGATTACAAACTCTGTAACCAAGGGGCTACACTCTAGACCCTAATCACTACTCAAAGCTAAACTCTAGCTTTTCTAGTAATTACACAAGAGTTCACCTAATACATATGCTTCTGTAATAAGCCAATAGGTAAAAATATGAATGCTCAAACCAAGACAACTTACAACTCGATGAACCTAGACAGAATATCTAGACTCAAAACACTGTATGCACTTCAATTGTCTTCTCCAGTTTACTCACGTAGAAAGCTGCTAGATTGTCTTTGTATGCTCTCAACTCTTCGTTTGTGAATAACTGAATGTACAGCTGTCTCCACTACTTGTATTTATACGGGTCTTGAAACCCTAGTTAAGTTCTACAAGGAATCCTTTTAATTATGGTAAGTCAGGATTCCGAGTAACTCTTTTCCTTGTTGAAGTCCAACTCCTTTTCACACTTCGAAGGCACAGCCTGGGCACCGCCTCTTTTAGTCTGACTAGGATGCATATTCATTCACGCGCCACTACTCCTAGTTCCGCAGGAATTTGCAACCCGTAATTCTTTTCGATCAAGCTTGCCCTTCATTTCAAGGACTAGGTTCTTCGTAGGAGCCTCTAAGTCCCTTTCGTTTGTCATACTTCAAAACCAGCTCTCAACAAATATATAAGCTAGATATAACTGACTACCACTCTAACCAACTAATTTACAGTTGGACCCAATGGTTAACTAACTAACTAGTCACTCTAATTAACTACTAAGACTTGATCTTCTCAATACTCACCTCAAGCTAGAGGGAAAAATTATGTCTTTTGCTCCTAACTTGATGAGTAGATGATAATGTTGTGCTTTACCCAATCCCTTTGTTAGTAGATCCGTCAATTGCTCCTTGGTCCTAATGTGTTGTGTAGCTATCAAACCACTTAACAATTTTCCTTCACAAAGTGATCGTCAATGTCAATATGCTTGGTTCTCTATCACAATAAAGGGTAACAGGCTAGATGACACTAACTCCCAATTCTATGAACAAACCAACCAACCAAGTGTTATTGCTATAAAGAGCAATAGATTCACTTAGATCCAATTTTATGAACTACATTAGAGAGTAGCCTTTGGTTCTCTTTTGGAATTTTCAAGGCATAAGCCTGATTAATAGTGGAAATGGGTTGTATCATGAGAATTTGGGTCCTTGCACTAGTATAGGAATCATTTAACCCCATTAAGAACTGGAAAAACCTTTGATGTTGTATACGTTCAACAAATGATTTGGACTTGTCACAGTTACATGAGGGATGGGGCACTAGAGCATCATACTCATCCCAAAGGTCATTGAGTTTAGAAAAATAGGTTGAAACTAAACCTGAACCCTGAGTCATCAAATTAATCTCACGATGAAGATGCGAAAGAAGCGAGCGGTATTTACCTTATCAAATTTTTCTCTAAGGTTTTCCCAAACTATGCGCGAATCTGATGCATAGATAATTCCAGTGAGTAGCTCCTTGGAGATTGTATTCATGATCCATGAAAGAACAATAACGTTGCATTTATTCCACTACCGTGCCAAAACGTCATCGTAATCCTTCTTCACACATGATCCATCGATGAATCCCAGTTTTCCCCTTTCTAATAGAGCAATCTTCATGGAGCGACTCCAAAGTGCATAGTTCTCCGCTTCGATGAGCTGAATCGAAGGGAGAGAGATGCCAGAAATGTCTGCCGGAGATAGAAAAATGGGTGGTTGTGATCTAATAGAGGATTATCACGATTTCCCTGATTCAATTGATTTTCTGTCATCTTAGCTCACAGAAATAGAGAGAACTATATGAATTGAAGCTCGATGAAAGTAGATTAAGGCTTGTCGGCTCTGATACCATATAAGAAAGAGTTATCCAAGCTCTACAGCCATGGATACAAGCTAATAAGAAACCTTACCCAACAATGACGGTTACACAGTTGGGAGAAGGGAATTTCTACAAAAAGAATATTTGCACTGAATTAATTTGTATTGTATTGATTGAATGAAAATATATGTACAATCATTGGGTATATATGCACACATTAACTACAGAGTAATATTTAAGCTAGATATAATCGACTACCACTCTAACCAACTAATTTACAGCTGGACCCACTATTTAACTAACTAACTAACTGCACTATGTATTAATTTAACTAACTAACTAGTTACTCTGATTAACTACTAAAACTTGGTCTTCTCATCAATTAACCCATAAGAGTACATAAAATTTGAACCAAAACTAGCTGCTGCTGTCAAAGAACAATTGATATTTTGGAGCAGAACGGAGAAATATTTCAGCGTACTTCCCTAGTTTTGATTGATAAGATTATGATACGTATTTTGCAATTAAAAAAAAAAAGTCTAGTATCATGTCATAGCCGTAGTGTACAAATTTTGAAACATGCATGTGTGTTTGTATTTATGCATTTAGATTTTTACATAGAATCTGTTGCTCTTTGTGTGTTTGGACCACAAACAAATACAGAAAAAGAAATAAAGAGTTAAATTATGGATGTACACTATATATGAGTACCAATGCGGCTATTAATTGTAGTGAACAGTCTGAAAATAAAGTAAAGATTGAATTGGTCAAAGAAACAGACGCATTCATGACACATATGTCATGAGAGACAATTGGATTTATTCAATTTTTCCTATCTTTCTAGTACTCGTGAGTATATCAAATTTGGTACCAAGTATAGCTGGAAAATGTACAGCAATTGCCTTTTTTCTTTGCTTATGAAACTTGAGCAAGTTGTTACGCTGTTTACTTCGACTTCCTTGTTTTGGTGATTGACTTTTTTAGGCAAATACACGAGCTTCATCGTGTTAGGTTTTTTGATACATTTGACATGTATTTCTTCATCCAAAATTAACTCACAACAATGACTTGTGAAAATCTTCTCTTAAAAACTTTATTATGATAAGGTAAAATTTATATGACAGCAGACATCCAAGGGTGTGAGCAATGTGAAACTTCACTTTCTTCTTTAACAGGCCCTACGCGACATAAATATGAATTAGTCAAGCTATTAGGTACTGAATATGGAAAGATTATACCAAAAAAATACCGACAATAAGTGGCCTGGCGGTTCATGAAGTGGCCGCCAACCTTGGAGACCAGGCCAGGTTCAAATTTCAATAGATTTTAATAAAAAAAAATACTCGTGGATTTCTTTCCTCTGACTATGCTTTAGGGGCAGAGTTACACGAAAGAGAATTTTTAGTATTTTTCATTTATATTTTATATAATAATGAATTGATACTGTAAAAACGTTTTTCTTAAGCCGAAAATCTATCGAAACAGCCTCCTTACCTCACGAGGTAAGTATGGGTAAGCTCTACGTGCACCTAACTCTTTCTATATCCTACGTGTGAGATTGTTGTTGTATGCTAATGAACTAATATGAGCCTAAATAAAATGACATAAACAGTGAGAATTTATATAGCTACCTTGAAGTACCTGACATTGAAGGATAGAAAGTGTTGTTGTGTGATAAGGAATACTTCATCAGCATGTTCAATTTTGAGTTGTCTTATTAACAACTAAACAGGTGTTGCAGTTCTATTTGGTTCTTAATTATGACTGGTATTACTTTCACAGTTGTGTAACATTAAAAGTCCGTCATGTTTAGTTTTTTTGGCAATGATTGGTGGCTTGGACGGCCTAATTTATATGACAACGTTAACAACTCATGCTACGTAGCTAATGAGCAATTTTGTTAGGGATGATTAAGACTATTCCTATTAATAGAGGTAAATCCAAAATTTTAAATTACTAGGATTGTATCATTAAAATCATCACTCAGAAGTTCTAATATATAGGTGTGATTTTTATATATTAATTATAAATTTTAAAAAACTTTTTGACTACATATGTATGATTCAAATCAAATTCACATCAGTTGCTAATATGTACATTGCCTCCAAATAAATTTTAAAAGAGGTAACTCAACCATAGATAGGATAGGTATCTCACAAAAAAAAAAACTATAGATAGGATAGTGCCATTGCAGATTACTAATTTAGAAATAATATTGTAGTATCCAAAAACCCTGATGAACAGTCTTAGTAGGTCCCAAGGTATAAATTTTGCAGAAAATAGTTAAACGATAAAATGAAGAAAAACCCAATAAAAGTGGAGTTTCTTTTCCACAATGGTTAATATTCAACAAATAAATGAAATTGGAATCTAAGAAGAAAATATATAGGAGGACCAAATATTTTCGTAGGACTGTGATGATTAGCAGCAATATGCTAAAATGGTAGAGAAAAAACGACTAGCACTAGAACTATTGTAAAGAGATTCCTGCATATGGCAAATGTGGTCTCAACTTATAAAAACTAAAATTAAAATTAGCTTCAACAAGAAACTAGAGATCTACAAAACACCATGGTATTATAATCATAAGGTTTGGTCCTTCGGATAAACTCATGATTGGGTTTTTATCTTTTCGGGAGATGGCAAGGGTAGTAGAGGATTAAAAGTAGTTTTGACACACCGATAAAGTAATAAAATTTTTACACTATCATATCATTTTAACAAAAATTAATGTAATCAGTCATATAAAGCAGGACTAATGACCAACATAATAACATATTAAAATATACTCCCTCCGTCTCATTTTATTTATCTCATTTATTTTACACGTCCCTTAAGAAAATATTACTCCCTTTGTTCTACAATAGGTGACATGTTTCAGATTTTGAGAGTCAAACGAGTTTATCTTTGATCGTAATATTTTCGTATGTCTTTTAAATATTTTGAATTATTAATTATTGTGATTTATAGTACTTTTTATGCAGTTTCTAAATATATAAATATCGTTTCAAAAAACTTAAAGATCATATGTTCAAATTCACTGTCAAAATGAACTCATTTGACTCTTGAAATCCGGAAAATGTCATCTTATTTGAAACAGAGGGAGTAATGAGGAAGTATTTTGACAATTTTATCCACCATATTATTCTCTCTTCAATAAATATTAAATCTTGTTTCTACTTTCAAGATCAATTAATACTATGGGCAAAGTGGAAAAAAAATTTCTTTGCCTTAAACTCCTAAATAGATAAATAATTTGAGACGATTATTTATAGTAAAGAAGACAAATAAAACGACACGGAAGAAAGTATGTTGATAGTATAAAAAAAATTATACTACTATATATTGACCTTGCTAAGTTTATTTGTGAGTAGACTATAGATTATACTCATTATAGAGGGGTTTGAAAAAGAGAGTATAGGAAGCCGGGCAGGCAAAAGCGTGGGGCCTTCTGCACTTCATTTTGGTATAATCTTGAAAATCTCTTCACTCATTATTATAAGAGAGAGAATGAGGTATAAATTTGATACACTCTATTTCTTTGGTGGTAGCCTTATATAAAGGAAGTATTATGTCTTTGCTTCTCTTAAAAAATATACTAGGAGAGAACATAGAAAGGAAAGAAAAAGAAAAACTACTTCTTTCAAGTGACAAAGCAAAAGGAAAAGCTCAAAAGCAAGAAGTTGTGATATCCTAATGGAAGAACAACTTAGCTCTTTAGCTGTTACTCATCTTCTTCAACATTCTCTAAGAAGCTTATGTATTCATGAAAACTCTCAATGGGTTTATGCTGTCTTTTGGAGAATCTTGCCAAGAAACTACCCTCCTCCCAAGTAAACTCTCTATCAATATATATATTTTCTTTACCTTAGTTTAGTTTTTTTTTTTTTTTTTTTTTTTGCTTAACTATCCGATATCTTAAGTTGGCTCACTGGTCCGACTAATCCAAATTAGCTTAAGATAATTCAGTTTCACAGAACAAGTTTCATATGGTTGTGTTCCATTTTTTTGTTATTAGGTGGGATAGTCAAGGAGGAGCATATGATAGGTCAAGAGGCAATAGAAGGAACTGGTAAATATTTTGCTCATAAATTATACTATATGTTAATTACTTTTTTTGTTTTTTGGATCTTTTGCTAGATGGAATTTAGATTTTCTTTTTTGTGTGCATAGGATACTGGTATGGGAAGATGGTTTTTGCAATTTTGCAGCATCAACAGCAGAGATCAATAATGCAAATGAATGTCCAGGATCTTCTACTTATAATAATGGAGAATATCAACATTATCAAGGACTACAACCTGAACTTTTTTTCAAGATGTCCCATGAAATCTACAACTATGGAGAAGGGTATATAGATATAACTAAAGAAGAATATGCAAAACTTTATTCCTTCAACTTGTTTAGTACCTATCACTTAATATTCTAAGATTTTTTTTTCCAACCTGAATTGGTTTTCTTTTTTACTTTTTTGCAGTATAATTGGGAAAGTTGCAGCAGATCATAGTCATAAATGGATTTATAAAGAACCTAATGAACAAGAAATCAATTTCTTATCTGCATGGCACAACTCTGCTGATTCTGTAAGTATATATTCTAAGCTTACCTATAATTTTGTGTACCTTCTGATATATATATTATTGATAACATGTTTTCTTATTCATTTTCTATCTTTTCCTTTTAATAGCACCCTAGAACTTGGGAAGCTCAATTTCGTTCTGGTATAAAGGTAATAAAATATCTTCCATAACATTATATTTCACTTGGATTATGTTCTTGGATAAAATTATTGCTTCACATTTCCATGTTGTTTCAGACTATAGCCTTGATTGCTGTTAGAGAAGGTGTCATTCAATTAGGAGCAGTTCATAAGGTATAATCTCTTCTCCTCTACCCTACTCACCCCAAAACCCTTAAAAACCAACATTATATTAACAATAAAAGTTAAAATTTTGCGCACTTACACTGTAAATAATTTTACACTAACATGTTACATAGACGTACAACAACATTATAACATGTAACTTTCCATATCAAACCTGATATGCTTGAAAAATAAAGTAATAACCGTTCAAATGCATTGTTAGTGTAAAATTCTTTAAACATTATATGATGGATCATATAGTTTCTTTTTCTTGTAATGCATACTTAAAGGTCTAACTTGTTATATATGTAGGTTGTTGAGGACCTAAGCTATGTGGTGCTGCTAAGAAAGAAGTTTAGTTACATAGAAAGCATTCCAGGAGTACTATTGCCACATCCATCATCAGCAGCATTTCCTTTCAAGATGGACGGATACGGAGCGCCACCTGATGCGTGGCATTACCAAGCCAGTTTAGCAGCTGCAGCAGCTCCAGCAGCCGTTACTGGCACGGCTGAATTCTACGAACATTTGAATCATCATCAACAGATGAAAATCACACCCTCAATGAGCAGCTTGGAAGCATTACTTTCCAAGCTGCCCTCTGTCGTTCCAGCAACTGATGTTGCTGGAATGACGGGTTCAATACCTGCCTATTGTGAATACCAACCCCAATATAGGCCAGTTGAAATGTTGGGGTTGGAAAAAGTGGCAAAAGAAGAGTATGATGAAGACGAGGAAAATAATAATGAAGAAAAAAATATGGATAATAGTAATAATGAGAAATTAGATCATCATGGTGGAGAGAGTACTAGTTCAATGTCATCTTATAGTCATCACTATCACCATCATCAGCATTTTGGTTATCATCATGATTTGAATGTAAGTAGTAGCATGCCCAACAATGGATATTAGCTAGGGTCATGATGATGGTTAATGTATTATTTGGAATGTACTATTTAGATTTTTGTTAGGAAGAATTGATCTTTCTCACAGCTAACAAAGTAATTGTAGTCTCTTACTTTTTTGTTTCACTCAGTGTTGTGGTGAATTATGGAAATATTCCCTTCGTATGTACTTCCTTGTGACAGCTACTAAGAACCTCCCCTCTTTAATATTAGAGCATCAACTTTTACTAGAGTCCATCTATGATAATTTTCAATCAAAAGTAATTGCTTTGTTAAGTATTGATATTGGCAAAAGATTAACACAAGACCAACAATTATTACTATGCCTCAGTAATAATATGGAAATATAATGAAAAAATAAGAGAATTATATTTCTCTTTGAAAGAAAAGAAATGGGAATGTGTACATGAGTATGGTAGTAGGTAAAAGAGCATCAACCGTGCAAGGGGACCATTAGAAAAGATTTCTAGTGGAAGTGAACCTTATTGTAATGCAAAAGAGCTTCCATATGATATGACTCATCCAGTGATCATTTCACTAGGAATAACGTAATGTAAAAATGTGATACCACATAAAATTATGATACTTTCTGGCCCCCCTTGGTTCTCAAGATTCATTGAGAGATACCTCTGTAAAACTTTGTAACAAAACAAGCAATTCTTTTTACAGGAAACGAACTTCCTTCCTCCAACTTATTGTCTCATCAAGGTGATAGCCTGATAGAAGCGATTCGACTGATTTAATGTACTCCCTCCGTCCCATTTTAGTTGTCGCTTTAGGTTTATGCACGCCCATTAAAAAATCAATAAATAGGGTATGTCTTTTACTATTTTACCCCTAATAAATGAAACTGGATTGACTTTTCTAGGAAATACTCCTTTATTAAATATGGGCATAGTTGGAAAGAATTGGTAAAAAATATCTTGAAATGCTAAAGCGACAACTAATTTGGGACAAATGAAACTTGCTAAAGCGACAACTAAAATGGGACGGAGGGAGTAGATTCAACTTCGATTCACTCGTGGGAGCACCACCACGGCTATCAGTGTATGGTTCTCGAACACAGATTTAGGTTAGGACTCAAAAGGATAATAAAATGAAGCACCTAATAATGCATATTCACAGACCAAGAACTACAAGATCTCACCTACATAGGGGCACCATTCGAGCCTTTTTTTTTTAATCTTGACGGGAAATGGGGCCAAATTTATAGAAGGATCTTAAAGTGTTGGACATGTTCACTTAATTCAATTAGGAGATTTAGGTTAGGGCTCAAAGGAAAATAAAATGGAGCACCTAACAATGCATACTCAGAGACCAAAAACTACAAGACCACCTAAAATGGAGTACCAATCGAGCCCCTTTTTCTCTTGACTGGAAATGGGTTAAATTTGTAAAAGGTTCTTAGAGTGTCTAGTGCTGGACGCGCTCACTTGATTCATTTTAGATTAGAGTTACACAACTAATATATCAACTTGTGGATTCCTTGTGATGTTTTTCTCCTTATTCTTTTTCCAGTATTTGAATGTTCACTAGGATTAGCAAGTAGTATATTACTACCACTTGATAGCAAACTGTCAAACCCAAGTGAGAGGAGTTTTGTCAGTTCTTTGATCCCACTTCAGACATAAGCAGAAAGGAAAAGATAGTAGAAACTAACAAGCTATTGAGAAAGATAGTAGAAAGTAACAAGCTATTGAGAAACTATTCACCATCCTGCTAGTAAATCATACAGATATGATACAACTATTCTGGCTGAATTTATATATCAGGATGTTGTAATACAATGACTTTCAATTACTGAAAAACAATAAGATTGAACATACTTGCATACATCATATTTTGACTCACGTATGGCAAACTGAAGCTTGATTATTGACTTCAGTGGTAAAATGCAAGAGAAGCAGTAGATACTGAAATGATGCAGCCATATCTTTGAAGTGAGCGAGGAGGTCGTCAACTATCGTGACTTGATGATCAGCAGGTTTGTCGCTCAGTCGAACGCTCAACTGGAATCATTTACATATAGCGAGACCAAATTTTTAAGCAAGAAAACATGAGTTAAATTTCGCCTACGAGATTTAAAATGAGAGAACAAGAAAATCCTATGGAGGAGAATGCATTAAGGATTACACAAAGAACCAATAAAACTAACAAAAGCCTAAACCATCATGAACTACATTACTCCCTCCAGCAAGAGCTATTGTCCACTTGTGTATTTTATGCAAGTCAAAACATGTCCAAGTAAAAAGTAAAACAAAATTGCTCCATGTAACTAAACCTAAGTTGTTCGGATCCTCCAAATTGCAGCCGCACCCGTATCGGATCCTCCAAAAATGCATTACTGGGAGGATTCGACACGCAACCGGCAGTATTTCCGAAGGATCCGAGCAACATAGCACTAAACAGAATATTTGGGATGAATCCGTCTCACTTGCCCCCAAAATTTGATGTTGACCAAATAAAATCAGCAAAATATGATAACAAAGTGATTTACATACTTTTTTCATTTTTTTGGTTGCACGTTGTAAAAAGATAAGCACTGCAGTTGGGCAGAGGGGGATATAGCACAGTGCAGGTTGGGGAACAGCACAGATACCTGCTCACTACTCTGCCTCTCCAACAACCATAATATTGTTATATTGAGCCTCTGGTACCTGCATATACATTAACAGCCATAAGCAAGTGTTTCTAGTTAACAAGGCCAACAAGACTTTTTGCTTTGAGATTGGAACTTGTATCACTTGAAAGAAAAATTTGTCAAATTTTCAAGCATATAGCTTCAAGGTCGAAAGCATAATGTCATTCTGCTCAAAATCACGCATGCTTCAGAGTACAGGAAGGGATATATAAGAAAATTTCCATGTTCCTATTATTTTGTGGACGTGTTTTACCTCCTTTTTTTTTCTAATTTTCAGTCCACAAGTAAACTTTTCTGGTAGCTTTTTTGAAGCCAGATGTAGCTTAACAAGTTCAAGAGAAGGGCAGTCATGACATTTTTCCCATTACCGGTTATACGAGCAAGTTGACCATCCTAATGATTTCAATAATGCTATTGCACAGACTTGTGAATGAGAGGCTATGTGATATAACAGGTTTATGCCTGGCTTTAAGGATTAAACATTACAAATGGTGCCCTTATTTCCTCATTACAAAATAAACCCCCACAATAAACAGGAAAATTCGTTGTAACCTAGTTTTCAGACCTAACTATCGCTCAGTGACCCAGAACGTGCCAATCAGACATGCATGCGACCTGATAAACTACAGTAGAAACCAACCCTCTTCTCGATTTTCCTGTCACCTGTATCAACATCAACAGCATAACCGCCCCTCATGCATCCGCCCCTGAAGCTGAATAGAAGACTCGTGATAGTAGCAATTTCATAATGGATGAACAATACAGCAAACAACTATTCATGAAATGATACTGGTAATCAGTATGCAAATGTAACACATACAACTGAGATTTGTCGGAAAGAGGGCAGACCATTGCTTGACGTGAACTAAGCCAGACAGGTCATTGCCGCTTCAAATGCTCCAAAAGAAAAGCGAACATATGCTATAGCTCTATGTATCATAACGGGTCTCTCCCTCTTACTTTCATCTTCCCCTTAGTATGATAGGTTAAATCGCTGAGGAAGTTGGAAATCAAGCTGAAAAAGAGAGCATCAAGATGATACTTCAAACATGGTACATAATAAATTGCTGAAAATAAAGGTAAATGAAATTTCAAAGGTGAAGAATGATATTATTTGTGGGAATGAACCAAGGAAATAAGACCTAATTAAACTGCAATTGCAAGTTGGAATTTCCTTCTCATTGCATCCGAAACACTGATATCAATTTTTTGGACCATTAAATGCTCCATCTCCTTGTTCATCTAATTGAACAGGACTCTTTAAGCAAGAGGAAAGATTAAAGCTGTTAAGAAAAAAGAAACAACCAAACATACTAGAAAAATTGGTAGAGGGGAAACTCCACCCACATCCTCTCCCCCCCCCCCCCCCCCCCCCGCGCTTTTATGTTACATAACCTTAAAAGATAAAAAAAAACTACCCTTTCTGTCTCATCTTACATGATACCATTTGATTGCATAGGAGTTAAAGTTGATAGTTCAAAAATAGTATAAAGAAAATGTCAGTCAATTAGATTTGCTAGAAAGCTAGAACTAGTGAAAGCTCTGTAAACAGACTTAAAGTAGAACTATGGAAATATCAATTGAAGTGACATATAATGTGGAAAGGAGCGATTATAAAAGAAGCACATGTAAATGCTAAAAATAAACTGACAGTAGAACGGTGTCAGTATTAATTGTGATAAGATTGGCATTTTGATTTCTCAACACAAAAGCTAGTGCAGATTTCTAGTTGGCGACCTACAACTTGAATGAGTTACTGCTCTCTACAATCTTAATTGAGATAAGATTGGCATTTTGATTTCTCAAGACAAAAGCTAGAGTATATTTCTAGTTGGCGACCTACAACTTGAGGATAAAAGAATGAGTTACTGCTCTCTACAAGCTACCTGAAAGTCTTTCACATAGTGTAGGCATATTTTTAGATATTTGAATATTTTTAACCAAATCTCCACACCCGTATCAGTACCTAGATCAGTACTCCCGAATTTTAAGTTTTAGATCATGAAGGATCTTACATCCAAATTTGCACTCCTATCGGATACCCCACCCGACTCCCAGCAACTTAGTTACCCCGTAAATTTTTCTTTTTATGACAAGGGAACCCGCAGCTGCTACCCTTCGGGTGCGCTATGGGGTAAACCCTTCTCTTGAAGTAATAGCCTGCAAACTACACAAGAGATGTAACCCACACTAGGCAAGCCCGGTGCTACAGGCTCAAACTGAGAAGGCCGTTGGTAAGGGGGTCTGAACCCAAGTCTCCAATGTGGAAAACCACTTGCTTAACTAACTCAACTACTCTTGCCGCCCACACTAGGCAAGTCTGGTGCCACAGGCTCAAATTGAGAAGGTTGCTGGCAAGGGGATTTGAACCCAAATCTCCAATGTGGGAAACCACTTGGAGAACCAACTTAGCTATCCTTGCGGGTACTTAATTACCCCTAACTTGTTGGGCTGTCATCTCTTTTTGGCATGGAATATTCGGGAAAGTGATTAGCATGATGTCTTCATATCACCTGTCCTCCAAAAACTAACCCAGCACCCATCAGCTATCCTGGATGAGATACAACCACTAAACACTTCATATCCCTTTATAATATTCTTCCAAAGGCTGCACCTGAAAGGAAAAGTGGTGTTGTTGGTCCTCCACTCCCTTCAATGATGCCATCTTTCTCCAACTATCACCTCTCTCCATAATGCGTGCTCCTCTGTCCCAAATTTCCATAACTATTTCCTTAGCAAGATTTTGTTAAAGACATAGCTCTTTCGCCCCTAGCCCTCCCCATCTCCTGGGAATCGTAACAACTACCAACTTGACTAAGTAAGTTTCTTGCTCCATCATCTGAGTCCTATAGGAAGTTTCTCTGTAGACTTTCCACTGTCACGGCAGCTTGTGCCTGTTGTATAGATATGAAATAAGTAGGGAGGCTCGACAACTTTCTTTTGATTAATACTTCCTTTCCCCTTTTGACGAATATTTTTTCTGCTATCCTGCAAGTCTTTTTATCAACCCTTTCTATTATTGGATTCCACCCTGCTGTGTCTGGTCTGATGATCCCAAGGGTGGTCCAAGATAAGTGGTTGGAAGGTTTCCAATACTACAGTTGAGAACTCATGCCAGACAATCAACATTTTCCATTTCACCTATTGAAACAGTCTCACACTTCCCGAGGTTGATTTCTATAGACTGCCCGGAAAAAATAAGCACTTTTCTCAAAGCTTCCAACTAGTTCCTGTCAGCATCACAAATACCAGAGGGTGTACGAATAAGAGGCTTGTAAACCTAATGATGCCTTGACGCCTAACATTGCCGAGAAACCCCTCAAATATCCTCCTATCACAACTTTATTCATTATTCTGCTCAGTGCTTTCATAACCAATATAAATAGCACGGGCAATAATGTATTTCCTATCTCAGGCCTCTCGAACTACCTAAAAATCTGCAGACTATCATTCACTAGCAGAGAATATCTTACCATAGCTATGCCGATTCTAATCCACATCCTCCACCTATCGATTAATCCCATACTCAACATAATGAAAATTAAGAAATCCCAATTGACATGACCATATGGTTTCTCGAGGTATAGCTTACACAATATACCGGATTCTCCTAGCTTCCTTCTAGAGTCTACCACTCCATTTGCCACCAACGTTGCGTCAAAATTGTCTTTTTTCCACAAAAGCATTATGCAAGGTAGACATTAGAGATGAACTTACAGCTAGACCAATAGGCCTACTGTTTTTCATGCTCATGAGTCATCACCCTGTCCTAATACAGTTTTAAACAGGGAACTGCAAATTCTAGACTGAACTCCAGCCAGTCAATAGTCTGTGCAGCTAAATTTCTATTGTTCCAGTCTGCAACAGTCCTTGCAACCCATAAACCTGAGCACAAGCTACTTATCTCCTCGTAGCCTCTCTTCCAATAATGACTCCGTATAAACTCCAGCAATTTGTTGCATAAATCTCATGCAATTCTAACTATTTCACCTATAGTAGGCACTACAAGTAATTTCAAGGTATACCGTCCTGCTTCTTAGTCAGCTTTCTGTGATTGTTTTTCTTTTCTTCCTCCAGCAATGTTAGGTATTTCCATAATAAAGTACTCCTATAAAGGTTGTTTACTAAGAACTTCATACAGCACTAATACTCAACTCCTTTTGCTTTTACAGATAGTTAAACAATAGTTCATTAATTCATCAAGCTAGAACTCAAAAATGTACAATGATATATGGGCCACTCTGGTCTCCTACCAACCGTACTCAACTATCTAGAAAAGTTCTTTTTTAACAGCAAATATAGATGAAACGAAAAGGACTTGCTTAAATTCCTTAAACTCTTCTAAATATCCTCCTATTTCTCTCTTTCATATAATCCAATAGCTTCCAATGCTTACGAAACACAAACAAGGAAAAACATCAGAAAAGGCCTAAACATTGGCTAAACAATCTAGAAAAAACAAAGTCGAAAGAGTTAAGGTAAACATAATTCAATTACGATTCACAAGAGGTGACACCTGATGCAAATAGATGGACTCCATTTTGCAACAATGGATATTTTTTAAATGAGCAATGCATTTCTCAAAGATTAACACTCTGCCAAGATTCCGAAAGCCATGTAAGGATAAGAAAATGTTCATGCCATGACTTAGCTCCAGAACTAATCAATCAACCAATCTACCATGCCTTATTGTATTAATCCTCCATAAAATTCCCACTATGTTCCTGTCCATTTTATTCCAATACAAAATAATTCCTCGCACTCAAAAAGACAACTTCAATATTTAAAAATTAGGCAAACATAATATACCTCTCCTCTCATTGTACACAGTCAAATAACCAATTTGCATCCATATGTCCTCTCCAACAAATAAGAACATAATCAAAACAAAAGTATGAGCCTAACAAGTATCTTAGTACAAACAATTTCTAGAAAAATCACAACTTGATGAAACCTCAATGTGGACAAACATAACTTGTCCAAAAAACAATGGGCAAGTTCAAAGTACTAATTTTCAGTGTAAATTCAAACATCACTCCTAAGTCCTAAGTTGTAAAAGAAACAGCCTTTTTACCTTTCTCGAGATAGGGGTAAGCTCCGCATACACCTTACCCTCCGACCCCACTTGGCGGATCATACTGTGTATGTTGTTACTCCTATGTTTTAAAAGAATCTTGAAATTTAGAATCCAAAGAAATTTGCCCAGAACTTTGTAAGTTCTTTTCACTTGTGCTTCAAGTTCTCTGCTTTTACTTGTCTAAACTACAAACATAGGACATTTCTTTTTGCAGTTATGATGGTTATTTTTTGGACTGGTCATGGAGTTTTTGTTTATGGAGTGATTAATAATTAAAGAGAATTTTATATATGAATGAAACAAATAATATTATATTAATTCTTATTTCATATTTTATCTCATAATATTAAGATTATCATTTATTATCAGTTCACCAAGCTTTTTTTTTTTTTTTTTTGGGTCAAATTTTATGTTGAGATTGTTATTCTTCTAATTAAGCCTAGGCATCGAGCAAACAAATCGAACCCGATCCAAGCCGAGCTGAACGCTTTATACCATATCAAGTTGAGCCTAACTTTAACTGAGCCGAGCTGAGCCCAACATTAAATGAAATCGAGTCAAGCAAAAAGGCAATCGAGTCGAGCCGGCTCAGCTTTATGCTCAGGCCTACTTCTAATCAATCAAATTTTTTATACGCTTGTTGGATGTGGCGCTTCCCAGACCCTATATGAATCGAATTATTTTTATGCACTGACGGCCCTTTTAATTCTGTTTATAACCATTGGAAACGAACCATTTGGAATTGTTTGGTTTGATAGTAAGTCATGCAGAGAATAGTTATATAGAAATAACTATTCATAAATTAATAATGCATATATTAAAATGTAGAGATTATTTCTTTTTTAGATCAACTTTAACCTCTCATAAATTTGTTTGTTAAGTGTTATTCCTACTAATTTGAGCAAAGAGCCTATGTTGTTGAGGAATAAAATTTTTAACCGATTGTCTATCGGAAACCTCTCTACTTCATACAGGAAGGATTAAGGATTACCTACACCGCAATCTCCCCAAATATGGACACGTAGCGTTCTTGTACTCCTTAAACAATTTGGACACGTAGAGTTCACCCATTTGAGCCAATTTGCTAACAAAAATAACATAAATGAACCAAAACGGACTCTCCTCAAAAACCCAATGAGGGTAAAAGTGTCTTTTGAGTTTGTTCTAAAAATGATCCTAAATGCTCTCAAGGGCCTAGGGTGTTCTTTTGGCTTTTGACCTATTTTTGGAAGCTTATTAGTACTCTGTCACAAGTACCATCATCATACTTAATTATTCCACCCAGGTTCTTTTTGTAGCATCTAACCATCTGACATAATTTAACCACTTTGTCACTTTGGTTTTCTCCACATTTTATCAATTCTTGAAAACATTTTTGGGTCAGAAAGTGATTTGGGTTTCTTGTAAATGTACACAAATGTAAGTCTTATTTCTTGTACATATTCCTTAATATATATGAGCTGTCTTTATTTGTCTTTGTTCCATCAACAGTTATGAAAAATTACAAAATCTTGAAAGGTATGAACAAAATCTTGTCATTTTATTAGTATGTTCGAGTTTCATAAAAATGCCATTATCATCAGGAAATAAGATTAGCCCAGCTATACTTTTTATCATAGTAATATTAGCTATTATATTTTTTATATCAGGTCTTCTTCATTTATTAGTTAGGTACTTGATGAAAAATAGGTCCAGTTTATCAAATTCTAGTAGAGACCCTCATGAAATGTCTAATTCAGGTGCATTTCAAAGACAGTTACAACAACTTTTTAATCTTCATGATTCAGGTTTAGATCAAGCCTTTATTGATGCACTTCCTGTGTTTTTATATAAAGATATCATGGGATTAAAAGAGCCATTTGATTGTGCTGTTTGTCTTTGTGAATTCTTAGAAGAAGATAAGTTAAGGTTGTTACCTTTATGTAGTCATGCTTTTCATTTAAGTTGTATAGATACATGGTTATTGTCAAATTCAACTTGTCCACTTTGTAGAGGTGTGCTATTTTCACCTGGCTTTTGTGTTGAGAATCCGATGTTTTACTTCGACGATTCAAGAGACGATCAGTTATGTGGTGGTGGTGGTGGTGGTGGAGTTGTTTCGGAACAAAATGGACATGTTGTTGTTGGTGTTTCGCCTTGTTCAAAACAGCATGAGGAAATAGATGGTACTATTAGTTCAAGAAGAGTGTTTTCAGTAAGACTTGGTAAATTCAAGAACACAAACAATGTTCTTGATATTGGTAAAAGGGAAATGGGAGAGACTAGCAATAGTAATTTGGATTCAAGAAGGTGTTTTTCAATGGGATCTTTTCAATATGTGGTGGGTGATTCAGAATTGCAAGTGGCCTTGTGTCCCAATAGTGGTAAAAATCATGGTGGTCAACTGAGTGGAGTTGGAAAAGAAAGAAGTGGACATCATGGAAATTATGCAAATGATGGGGACAATTGTGGGAAGAGGATAAACAATAGAGGGGAGAGTTTTTCTGTTTCCAAGATCTGGTTATGGTCCAAGAAGGATAAATTTCATAATTCTGCAGATAATGTAAGTTTACCATGGACTAGTGATTATAGAGCTCATGTTGTTTGAAGATAGTATACAATTTCTTCTTTTTTTTACCTTTCTTCAATTGCCTTGTAGTTTGGTTAATTAAAATTTACTCCTATTTGATTATTCAGTTGTCTCTAAGTTCTTTTCTTGCTTTTGCTTTTCACTTTTTTCTCTTTTTGCTTTCTATACTTTATGCTTTGAATGATGCTTCTTTCCAATTTCCCCTTTGTATAAGAAGGATAACATGTTTCACTTTATCTTTTTCAACTCAAATCCCATAGTATTCACCTAAGATTTGAGAAAGTTCTTTTTCCTGTTAACTTGTGGAACTTGTAGTTTGAAAAAATTAACCTTTAGACTTCTAATACTTCAAGGGACCACTTGGGGTTGCTTAAAGTTCAATTCTTTGAATAATTTTAACTGCTGCAGTGACATTTTCAAACTATTGTAAATGCTGCAATCTCAAGAATTAAGAAACATAGATCAACTCTTGGGACTCCTCCTTTCTATTTTAATAGTCTTGTTTGTGGCTCCCAAAAGATTCTCCAGAGTTTCAAATCCAATTGTTTCTATTATCCTGTTTTTGTCTCTTTTGAAGCTTCTATGGTGTTTGATTAATGCCACAAGTACAAGAAGTTACTGGTTACATCTGAGTTCAGACCCTTATGCTACTAAAATCTACTTACTATTTAAACATGGTTGAAAGTACAAGATTGTCAATCTCTAGCCAATTTGTTCATTCTAACACCTTCATTAGTATCAGTATCTGTACATATTTACCGATATGTGGCTCGAGTCGAACTTTGGATTTACTGGTTGGAATTGAGGGTGTCTCACCAATTCAATCAACCCTTCTTCTGTCTTTTTAATCCCCTGACCTTCCCCAGGAGGATAAAAAATGTACTCGCCTACCATCCGCACAGCTCAAACCTCCAACATATCGGTTGATGATGGAGGGTACTTACCGCTTGAACAAGTCTCACTCGTGCTATAATCCTCAATGCAGATCAAACTATAAATCTATAGGATTTAAGTAAACTGACAGTTTAAATTTTTTACACCATCAATAAAATTTTAACTTGTAATGGTCAGTTAATAGTTATCATTTCTACCAGATTACCAATTGATATTCTACAAGATATTTACCGCTAATTACCTAATGACTGGCTTGATTGTGTAAATACTTTTTACAATGTCAGTGCGTACAACTTAAATTAAAGCAGCAGCTGGACCTACTAATTCTCTACTAAGAGACAACTCCCCCTTCCAACTGATTCTTTCTACAGTAACCCCACCAAATATTTCCTCTGTAAGGTCCATGATGGGGCTGTTGTGCTGATAATGGTGGGATCAGTGGAAAGTGGTGTGGGAACCTTTAGTGATGAATTGGATGGTTTCCATGAGTTACCAAACAGTGAGGTTTGAGAAGAGTTTACCTTGTAGCTTCTGTTGTCCTTTGCACTCAATTACAAAGAACTGTGTGGGGTGCAGAACTAATGTAAAAGAAACACACTCCTAATTGTTTGTCGTCTAAGTTACCCACTCCACCTTTTTTAATCAGACTAACATAATACAAATGAACTACAGTACTATATTTTTGTAAAAAAATACTAGTAGTAGGTAGGGACAGATCATGAACGTATGGTATTTCCAGCCGCCCCTTATAATTGATCGGTTTTTTCTTTTTAAACCCCACCCATAGAACAAATAGTGGCCTTTCCACTTTTTGCTTCTGCAGTGACTCGAACCCACGGCCTCTTGAATGTAGGTGGGGAGTGCTTACCATCTGAGCAACCCTCACTTGTCTAATTGATAGTTCACTCTGAGCGTCTTAGGATATTAATTAAAGAAAGAAACCAAATGAAAGATTACAATAAAAAGTTCCAAATTATGGACAAGAATATTACTAGCATAAAATGGCACTATGATTGTCCTGTGGATACAGAAATAAGTGGTTATAATCCTAACTGTATTACACGAGTGCGAATCCTAACTATGAGCTCCTGGGCCTTCATTACTTTCTGTTAACTAGGTAATAACAATACCAACGAAGGGTGTAGCAGAATGATTGTGATCTCTCTGATGCAAAAATTAAACTGAACTGGAATTGAAACTAATCCAGGAGTCACACTCGAGGAAAATGGAAGCCAAACTCAGGATCTGATCGAGAATAAAGCAGGAAGAAGAAATAGAGATTGAGAGGATAAAATGTATATTGATATTGAATGAGGATTCACAATCCAATTACAATGTATTTATAGATTCTAAGACTAATAACAAATTCACCAAGATCCTAACTAACTTTCAAAATGCTAACTGTTGTAACTAACTTTTGTAACTAACTTGCCACGTCAGCTGCCAGCTCATTTCTTCTTAGCTCAATTTCAGCAACTTAATTTCGACTTCTTCAGTAAATAATTGCATCAATACCCCCTTCGACAAGCACACCTTTGTCCTCAAGGGTGAAAGGAAGGAAACCTGACCTTCAAATCAGAAAGAAACTCCCAAGTAGCTTGGGCCTCATCAACACCAGACCACTTGTGTAAGACCTGGCTCGCAGCCTTATTTCCCCTCTTAACCAACCTCCTTTCTAAAATAGATTTCGGGTGGGGACAATGAGGATTGGATAAGTGAAAGACAGGGGGTGATTAATAGAAGCAGGTACTTCATAGCACTTTTTAAGCTGGGAGACATGGAATGTATGATGAATGAGGATATCAGCAGGCAGCAATAACTTGTAAGCAACTACTCCAATTTTGGCCAGGATAGGATAGGGACCATAGTACTTAGCTGCTAGCTTATCAAAGGGCCTAACAGCAACTGAAATCTGCCTGTAAGGCTGTAGCTTCAAGTAAACCCAGTCTCCAACTTCAAAACTCCTGTCACTTCTGTGTTTATTAGCTAAGTCTTTCATTCTATGTTGTGCTCGAGCCAACTGAAACTTCAACAACTGAATGATTGCTTCTTTTGCTGCTAATGATCTATCCACCATCTCAGAGTTAGCATCTCCCACCCAATATGGTAGATGAATAGGTGGCTTCTGACCATAAAGAACTTCATAGGGTGTGCATTTAATAGTGGAGTGGTAGGTGCTGTTGTACCACCATTCAGCAAAGGGTAAGTACAGTGATCACCCTGTGGTTTATCAGAACAAAAACACCTCATATAGGTTTCCAATGTTTTGTTTAATACCTCTGTTTGACCATTTGTCTGAGGGTGGTAAGCAGTAGATCTTTATAACTGAACACCTTGTAAAGCAAACAGCTTTTTCCAGAAAGAACTGAGGAAGATAGGGTCTCTATCACTAGTCATGGTCACAGGCATAGGCATACCATGGAATTTAAAGACATTGTCCAAGAAACTCTGAACCGCAGCTTGAGCTGTGTAAGGATGTTGTAGGCTGATGAAGTGGCTATATTTACTGAGTCTGTTCACTACTACCAAAATCACAGTTTTACCCCTAGAACTGGTCAAGCCTTCAATGAAGTCTAAATATATATCAGTCCATACATCTTCAGGTATAGGTAGAGGCTAGAGAAACCCTGGAGAGGCTGCAGCATCATACTTGTGCCTCTGACAGATATCACATTTCTGGATAAATTCCCTAGTGTCAGCAGCTAGTGATTTCCAGAAGAAGAGGGATGAAAACCTCTTAATAGTGGCATCCATACCAGAATACCCCGTTGGGTAGTCGAATGCCATGTCTGAATGATGTGTTGTCTTAGCTGAATATTGTTCCCTACTACTAGTCTGCCCTTCCATTTTAACTGATCATTTAACCAAGTGTAGGATTTATAAGGCTAAGTCTTTAGCTTTACAATCAGCTCCTGTAAGTTGTTGTCAGTCACCAAATGTAGGGAATCATTAGGAGTCAACAAGGACATGGCCAACAACTCAGCACCAATGTTTCTTGATAAGGCATCAGCAGCCTTATTCTCATGCCCCTTCTTATATTCAATGGTAAGTCAAAAGCCATAAGCTTGAAAATACTAGCTACTTGAAAGTTAGTATGTATATTCTGTTCTAGAAGGTACTTGAGGGCCTTCTAATCAGTTTTGATGATGAATTGTTTACTCAGGAGATAGTGTGACCATTTAGTGATAGCAAATATTAAAGCTAATAACTCCCTATCATACACAGACATAGCTTGGTGCCTAGGAGCTAAGGATTTACTGATAAAGGCAATATGATGCCCTTGCTGCATCATGACAGCTCCAATGCATGTGCCACTAGCATCAATTTCAATTATGAATGGTTTAGAATAATCAGGCAAAGCCAGTACAGAAGCAGACACCAATGCTTCTTCAATTGATTGAATGCAGTAGTTGTTGCAAAAGTCCAGTGATAATTTTCCTTCTTGAGCAACTCATACAAGGGCCTACATATAGCTCCAAAGCCTTTAATGAATCTCCTATAGTACCCAGCTAAACCCAAAAATCCCCTCAATTGTTTGATGTTAGTAGGAATAGGTCATTCCTTCACAGCTGATATGTTTTTAGAATTAGTAGCAACACCCTTACCACTAATAAAGTGACCCAAATACTCCACTTCTTTTGCACCAAATACACATTTAGAAGATTTAGCATACAAGGGATATTATTTCATGAGTTCAAAAACAGCTTGTAACTGAGCTATATGTGACTGCAGATCCTTACTGTAGACCAATATATCATCGAAAAAGACCACGACAGATTTCCTCAGCAATGATTTGAACACAGAATTCATAAGACTCTGAAAAGAAGATGGAGCATTAGTCAAGCCAAATGGTATAACTAAAAATTCATAGTGCCCCTCATGAGTCTTAAAGGCAGTCTTGTGAACATCTTCTTGTGCCATTCTAAACTGGTGGTATCCTGCTCTCAAATCAATTTTAGAGAAGACTTCAGCTCCTCCTAACTCATCCAATAAATCCTCTATGATTGGAATGGGAAACTTATCCTTGATAGTCAGTTGATTTAGCTCTATGTAGTCCACACAAAGTCTCCAAGTACCATCCTTCTTCCCCACTAACACAACAGGTGAAGCATAGGGACTGGTGATATGTTGAATGACCCCTTGATCCATCATTTCTTGCACCAGATTTTCTATGATGTCCTTTTTTATTCCAGGGTATCTGTATGGTCTCTTACTGACTGGGACTGCTTGGTCAGTCAATGGTATTTTGTGGTCAAATGGCCCTCTATGTGGTGGTAATGCAGTGGGTACTTCAAAGATACTGGCATACTGCTCAAGTAAGGAAGCCAGCTCTGGTGGCAAGTTCTCACCTTGTTGAGCTTGTAAGATGTTTAATGAGACTGAATCAGAACTGCTGGTCAATGAAATCATAAAGAAGTGAGCTCCTTCTGCAGTTTTCAGGGTTACATTCTTGGTTTGTACCCCCTTCATCTTGCTAGTATCACCCCTCAGCAAGTGTTTCTTACCCTGATACCTGAACTCCATAGTGAAGTTGCTAAAGTTCAGCTTAATGTTACCTAATATGGTTAACCACTGACACCCTAACACCATGTCAAAACTGCCCAAGGGCAACAACATTAAGTCAGTAGCGAATGTTGTCCCATGTAGTAACCACTGGAAATTCTTACATAATATGGTGGTCTGCAAACCCCTACCATCAGTTACTCTTATTGAATGAGAAGCCATAGAATTGGTAATACAACCCAACTGCTTAGCTACTTCAGAATCTAAGAAATTATGAGTACTTTCTGAATCAATAAGAACCTGCAGTGGTCTATTCTTATGATAACCTTTGACCCTCAGTGTCTGATACCCCATGGTTCATGTCAATGCCTGTAGAGATATAGCCATAAGTTCTTCTTCTGGATCATGATCTAATTCCTCCTCTGGTTCTTTCTCCTCGCCTTCTATTGCCTCTAACATGTACAACTGTTTCTTCATTCTACAGTTATGCTCAGGTGTAAACTTCTTCTCACAGAAATAGCATAATCCCTTGGCTCTTCTTTCATTCATTTCTGCAGCTGTTAACACTCTCCTATTAGAATTCTGCTGCTGGTTATTTTGGTTCACTCTTGCATTCCTGTGATAGTTGTTTGGTTCAAATGGTTTCCTATTTGTGGGTGTGGGCAGTATAGGATTTGATTTATGGAAATTGTGTTGGCTGGTTTTTCCCTGTGGGTTTGCAGCTCTAGCTGCTGATATTTTCTCAAGAACTCTAGCAGCTTTATAAGCCTTCATCAAGGACTTAGGTTCCAATAGCTTAACAATGTGGTTTATCTCAGGAGTTAGTCCACCTAAGAATAGACTAATAGTTTGATCTTGTGTTAGATTCACCCTAGTTATCAACTTATCAAACTCAGTTTAGTATGCACTTACACTACTGGTTTGTCTAAGATTTTGCAATTCTTGTATAGGATCTATATATTCTTCCCCAGATCTCTCATATAATGCCATAACATATTCATTACAAGTGGGTTCACTACCAGAATTCCTAGACTGAAAATAAGCTTTATGCCAAGCAATGGCATCACCATCAAAATGAATACATGCTACTTTTACTCTCTGATCTTGGGGTACATTATCCACATAGAAGAACAAACCTACCTACATTATCCACATAGAAGAACAAACCTACCTTATACAGCCAAATTTTCAAATCAGGACCAGAAAATCTAGGAAACTCTAGTTTAGAGAGTCGAGTAAGGTAGTTACTATTGTTGCTAGATTGACATTGGGGATCCTTCATCTTGTTGATCATTGCTCGAACTGTGTCTAGTTCATCCTCATCTAACTCTTATTGTTTTGAAAATCTCACTACTTCCTCCAATTTTTCCAACTTCTTATCTGTATTTTCAGTTCGTGCATTCAAATTTGATAAACTTTCCATGATCAACAGTTATTGCCCTTGGATTTCAGAGAGTCTGTCATCTCTCCCTTCTACTGTCTTCTCAAAATTAGGGTTCTTATCATTCTTTTTCATTGTGAATCGAGCCAAGAATCACTAGCTCTGATACTAATTGATGCAAGAGTTAAACTAAACTGGAATTGAAACTAATCCAGGAGTCAGACTCGAGGAAAATAAAAGCCAAACTCAGGATCCGATCGAGAGTAAAGCAGGAAAAAGAAATAGAGATTGAGAGAATAAAATGTGTATTGATATTGAATGAAGATCTACAATCCAATTACAATGTATTTATAGAATCTAAGACTAATAACAAATCCACCAAGATCCTAACTAACTTCCGGAAACTAACTTTCCAAATGTTAACTGTTGTAACTAACTTTTGTAGCTAACTTGCCACGTCAGCTTCCAACTCATTTCTTCTTAGCTCAGTTTCAACTACTTAATTTCGACTTCTTCAGTATATAATTGCATCAATCTCAACCCTTGATTAGTGCCCTCAAATTTGAGCATGAAAAGGAAGAACATTTTGGGAAGGAGCATTTTACCCCATAATTGAGCTTACTGCAAATCCAAATTAGTTGAACAAGTAGGCCTTGGATATCAAATGATTGAACATATGCTTACCACTGATCTTGTATTACTTTTATCGTTGAACCACTAGAAAGGCTTATATGTTATCGTATCCACCACTCCGGTGAAATCAAAAATTGGTATTCTTTTTCTTTTCGGAGAATATTATATAATTTTATATAGAACCTAGTTCAACATAATAATTGGATTAGACTTTAAACACGTAGTTGAAATCTAGCTAGTGTCGTACCGTCGAAAGTGGGATTTCAGCACGTAAGTCCATCAGATTAGTCGGTCCTAAAGCGGGTAAATAACAGCGGTGGGAAACCAAAGGAAAAGAAACTTATTTGGAACCAGCAATAACCAAGAATATGAAAAGAAGAGCATAACAAGGTAATAAAAACTGAGAAACCTCACTCCAAAAACAAAATGTATCCTGGATTACACGTGGAACAATGGGTCTTTGGTGGTGGATAAAAGTAAAGAAGCGCATTTTATATAACTCAAAAAAGAAATATCTAAAATATAGCCAAGGTCCCAACTCAACCTATATTACAATTCTTGAATCTGAGTAGTCAAAATGTAGAACAAATGAGACTTACATATAACAAAACTTTTAACAAGGAGTCCAACAAGGTCCCCTGTATGTGCTTCAAAGGCAAAACTTGACGTCGAAAATGGCATGCATGGGTATCAGATCATAATGTACACTGGGATCATTGAAGGTGGGCATGGTGAGGCGTCCCAGCAATTCCCAAAAAAGCCACTTGAAATCCAATCAGCACAAGCTAGATCTCCCAGAACAATTTAACCAATTGACTAGATAGTACAAATAACGAGCTGAAGCTTCCTCGTAGTTAAAAAAAAAAAGGGATAAAAGTTCTCGTAAACCATCCTCTTATAGGGCTATTTGACCTCACAAACCACGAGGAAAATTGTTGATTTGGCCTTCCTCTAATACATCTTTATTATTCACCTTATAAGCTATCCGTATGCGCATGACAAGAGATTTCTGGGGAAAGAGGAACATATTAGATGTAGCTATAAGCCAAAACTGCAGAAGGTTGAGAATGTTCATGGGTTTTAATAATTCACATACCTTGCCATGTTGGCTGTTTGTAAGTTTCAACTTTTGCGTGATTGTTCCATTACCATTTGCAGGTAGAGTATTACCACTAGCTGGCTCCAAGTGCAGTTGAAGAAACTACACCAAAATGATGAAATAAGCATATTTGAGAGATGATGACAACCGTACATGACTTCATTACATTGGGCAAAAGTTATCTAAAGCAAATCAATTACAAGCGACGGTTGCAACCGATGAAGCAAAGCAAGATTGGAAAAATTACTGTCTCATACAGAACAGTGAGAACACCAAAGAAGTGATTCTGTAATTTCATAAAATAGAGACTACCTAACCTATCGCTGAAACTTTCAGCCTCTCAGAAGCCTCCTTAAGACAGTTCTTGCTCTGGGGTTAGATATATCATTTCATGATTTTTCTGATTGGATTGCAATTTCTTGTTACAATTTAAAAATATATCAAATAATGACAGGTTTAAAATGTTTTATACCAAAAATTGATTTAAAATTGTCACAGACAGTGCAGTCTTAGGAGGAGAAATTGATCAGTTAATGTCATACACAATTCATTCCATGCCAACTCCAATTCACAAGAGTAAACTAAGAAATGTTTAAATATATACTTACCTTTGGAACTGCTGCTTGGAAAATAAAGTTTGTGAAAACTTCTTGCGACTTATTTGTAAAACTAGCTTCAATAAGTGTTGTTTGTGGGTTTCCAGGCTGTTTCGAGAAGTTGAATGTTAATTTTAGTGAGCTGCTCTCAAACCCAACTATCGGCGGATATGCTGGACTATTGCCTTCTGTTACTGAAAAAATAAATAAAATGTTAAACTTTGAAGAAGCATTAGACAGCACATAAGTTCAAACTTTAAAGCATGGATAGAGTCTGTACCAGGAATTGGTGGGCTGGAAGGAAACCCATTTAACAAGTCCAACATAGGAGAACCTCCAGCTGTAGAAGACACTTGCGCAGAAGGAGCAGAAGGTGAGGATAATCTATCTAATAGATCCACCGGATTTTTAATGTCAACATTGGAGGGCGACACTTGAGTTGTAGATGGGCTGCTTTGAGCTGGTGGCGTTCCAATTGATAGAAGATCCAGTAGAACATCGGTGCCACTCTTTTGTGCTTGATTTGTACCTGACATTCAGGAGCAGAATGAGAATAGCTTCAAGCTCGTGCAAATCCATCCACCTTTCCCCTTGCCTAACTAAATCTACTTTTACAGTAGAATAAAAATCTTAAATTAGAACTTTAATACTCCTATAACTTTAATCAAATATATCACATCGGAAGCAAAGATATAGAGACAGTACAGTTCTGAAACACAACACATTTGAAATCTGGAATGCTAATAAATTACGGGCTTCAATTTCTTGTGCTCACTTTCCATAATAAACCAGAAAAAAAATTTTATAAACAATTCAACTAAACAAAGAATAAAATTCAGGGATTCAAACTTGAGCTTCCGTTCTGCGACTGACCTTTTCACAGAAAATTTGACTTACAACAACAAAAAACCCAGTATGTTGTTCCCACAAGTGGGGTCTGGGAGGGTGAGTACAAGGGTGAGGTGTACTCAGACCTTACCCTACATCGAGTAAGGTAGAGAGGCTGTTTCCGAAAGACCCTCGGCTCAAGAAGAACAGATTCGACTTAAATAAACAGTAATTCAAAGTACTTGTCCCTGTTCTGTTGAATTAAACATTGACAACTGCGCAATTTCACATGAAAATCATTCGCATATGAAGGAGCAACACAGTTTTCTAGTTGCCACAAGCCCAAGCAATCAATTTATAACATCAAGTAATTGGTGAATCCATCACAAATCACGTGCACTGTTCAGCTCCAACCCCCCTACTTTGTCAACTACCAAATGTTTATAATTACAAGACTTGTATAGTGTGAAAGAAGCCAAGAAGAGGTTTTTTTTTTTTGTGGGGGGGGGGGGGGTGGAGGGTGGGGGGGAGGGGTAGGGTTACCACCATTAAGCCATCCCAAGTGAACCAAAAGGCTAGTGTTTGACAACAGCTAAGTTACCAGAGCACAGCAAAGAAATTGAACAGGGGATAAGTTCATGCACTACTTTGCTCCTCCACAACCTGGCGATATCATGGACAATTGTAGATTCCACACAGAAAACTGACGTGGCTTGGCTTGGTAGATCTTGGGTCAACTAAATGATAACCACAAGATCTATATAAGAATAGCTAGTTAGTCTCTCTGTTCCAACAAAAAAACCTCTTTTTCTTTTTGCTCAACTCCAAATAGTGTCCACTTCACTTGAAAAAGCAAACTTTTAGTAAATTCTATAAAGAAACTGAAAAATATATTAGGTCCACCTTTCATTTTTTGACAAGGAGATTAGGCTGTTCTTTACTGTATTATGTTCTCCGGGAAAAAATTAAAACTGACATGTAACCCCTCACACGTTTGTCCTTTTGAATTGTGTGACCACCTCATCTAATAGCTTAAAGCCTTAAACTGGAACACTTCTATTTCGCTATACTAGGTCTTCAATAAACCCCTGAAGTGTGGATCTGACTCTTTTAATTGGACCAAACACGTGGAAATTTTTTTGGACAATGGGAGGTGGAGACTGGAATCCAGCATCTCCGCCTACTCCAATACAAATATTAAATAATTATATTTTCAATCTTTCTCTTCAAAGCCATGCTGATTCAGGTGACTCGTAAGGGAGGAATGAGGAGAATAACCTAGAGGTACAAGATGTAATTAGACCAGTGCATCTTGCTTGGGCTGAGAATGGTTGGAATGCACATTTAAGTACTGTACAGGTGAAAAGATCAGAATATGAGGAAAATCAGAATCATAAATCAGACAATATACAGAAGAATTCATGCCATGGAACATAGCAATACTCACCTGATTGTGAAGATACTGGCACCAGGTCAACACCAAGAAGATCCTGAAGAAAGTCTCCACCAGATGAGCTAGGTGCAGGAACATCATCAGAACTAAGATCAAGTAAGTCGACAAGAGGGGCAGCACTAGGCTTGGCAACTCCATTTGGAAGATTAACTGATACTCCTTGAGATGTTGACACAGCTGCTGGCACAGAACCAGCCTTCCTTCCACTGTGAGTTGCTTCATCAAGAACTGGCATTCTTTCTACAAGTGAAGGCCTGAAAACAAGCATCCGCAATCCAGTAAATATTAGGAGTGAGCTACAACAAAAGTAAAGGCATCGAGATAACTTTTAAATGAATTCAAACAAACCTGATATTCTGGTGCCTCGCAATTATTGAGTTAAATTCAATGGCTCTCTGCTGAAGTTCAAGCACAAAGCTCCCTTTGTGCTGAACAATGATGTCATTTATCCGCCTACACCAAATCAGATATTTAAAGATTAGCACTTATCCTGAAGGACTCATTTAACAGTTTCTTACTCTTTGGGATGACATTAATGCATCATCTTAATAGAAGATTAAGCAGGTGAAAATGGAAAATACCAAGAGTGGTGTGGGCGAGCCAGTAGTGGACTGTGTGTAGAGTGTTGCTATTTATAGAAGTGTGTCAAACTTGGCGGCATGTCCCGTGTTGCTACAAGTAACTATGCATGCAGGCGATAGCAAAAAGAAAAGAGAAAAGAACACATACTGTGAACAAGATGGAAAGCGACTTGACAGCTTTAACAAAGCAATCAAACACATAGCCCGAGTAGTGAGATCAAATGAATGGCTCTTAAAGGAAGTCTCCACAACATCAACAGCATCAGATTCTGTTACCTGCTCCAAAGAACTATTTAGAGAACCTAGTAGACAATTCCAATGCAGAAACAAAAAAAAATGATGATGGTATGTGCTGAACTCCAACAATCTTCATGTTTTTTTTAAAAGTCAAACATAGCTCAAGTCAAAATGAGCAAAATGGACAGTGGGGATGCATGTCGCCAACCCCCACTACTGTGGAATTGAGGCGTAATATAGTTGTTATAGTCCAACCCAAACTATAACTATTACATCTTGTTTAGCAGCGTCCACCATTTCATTTTCGAAATTACAGTTTTAAGTTGCTAAGTGCATTTGAATCTGCACGTTCTTCTTCATATTCTTCATAGTTTATCATCCTAACTTCGTCTCAATGAATGGAGGGTGGAATTCTCCACAAGATTTATGATTGCATTAGTAGCAATAGCATTAGATATAAATGCGATTACAATGTGCTATACTGCATTTGAAGTATGAAACAATGTTTGGAATCTGCGGAAATAATGGAGAATCCCAAAGAAATACAATAAACAAAGTTTAACACTGTTAGGTTTTTATATAATACTCCCTCTGTCCCATTTTAAGTGTTTGGGTTTGACTGCGGGCAGAATTTAAGAAAATAAGGAAGACTTTTAAATCCTGCGGTTTAAAATGAAAGGTGTGTGTAGTGTGGGCCAGTGTCTTTATATCTCGTGGTCCAAAACAAATCTTAGATTTAAAGAGTTACCAAATATGGAAAGAGGCACTTTTTTGGGACAAACTAAAAGGGAAAGGTAGACACTTAAATTGGGACAGAGGGAGTACTTCTTTTCCTCTTTGATAACCGAAAAATCTGTTGTTTCCAAGTTCAAAACTCAAAAAAAATACCAGACTTGGTTCACCAGCATTGATCCAAACTCGTGATGCGCGCCTACCACATCCCAAGTTGTACCACCTCTGTGGTTTAACTAAAAGCTCTGAGGACCGAAGCTTAATACTTTCTTTTATACGGAATTAATATCTAGACCAATTAACATATTTGATCCTCCAAGCATAATTTCATTAGTAACAACCTTCCAAGAAATCCAAATAGGAAACTCCCCAGTTTCCTAACAAAGTCTTTGTCAATAGCATATGGATTGGAGACTTGTGGTAAAGTGATCAACAAAGTGAGTGAAAATCTTCAATGAGGGTATGCTGGAAAATAAATCAGAGGTTAGCTGCCTAAGGAATATACAACAACATACCCAGTGTAATTATCCCACCAGCTGCCTATGGAATATGATTCAGAATTATCAAGGACTAAAAATGTGATGCAAATACAAAGATCAAAACTTAGTAGAAGAGTCACTGTTAAAAAACATGAACTCACAGTCAGTGGTTCTTCTATATCAAGCCTTCCAGCATTATTTACTAACATGTCACCATATTCTCCAATGCACCAAACTGCAACTCGCACAAGAGTTTCCTAACAAGAAAAAAAATCACCAAATTGTAAGGAACCAAAAAAAAAAAGGAACTAGGAGATCTAGGGAATCCTTGAAGTACCTGTTCCCCTGCTGCTTGCACTGCTCTGTATAGAGACCGTACTGTATAACCATGGAGGTTAGAAGCATTTGTAATCACTACAATCAGAGAATGCCAGACCTCATCCTTTACATAATTTCCAGCCTATTTCATAGTAGACAGATTAATACTCTTTAAATAAGATGATAGAAAGAACACATCCATCAATATGGTTATGAGAATAAAATGCCGGCCCTAGGAGTGAGGATACAGCTAATAAGCATTTAAGGTAATGTTACATGATATTTGACTATCTAACATTGTGATTTATAGGATATTGCAGACGTAAATTGAACAAACAAAAATGTCTCCCCCCCCCCCCCCCACCCAATACAACATCCGCCTTTAGATGAGACGGTCAGCACTATTCAACTTGGCATTCAAGTATGTATGGGTCTAAATTCGAGTCTCACTCGCTGCCACCTATCTAAAAGGTATTGCCAGGTGCTAGACCCAAGAAAAAGATTAGGCCCTCACATGAGTTTCTTTTTTTTTGAACATGAGTTTCTTACAATCCTAAAACTAAAAATGTTGGTTAATCGATGCCTTGCCAAACAAACAGTCTAAAACTCAAACAGAAAGTTCATCATACAATGGAATCTATCAGTTTATACATACCTCAGAGAGAACCTTGAGCATCTGATCAATGTACCAAATTTTCTCCGGTGAGAACCTAGAGCACCATAAGCAGTTGTGAGTAGGAGATGCATTAGAAGATGTCTTGGAAGAGAAAAAACAATTCAGTTGTTTGAAATATTTATCTAATCTTATTACGATACATGAATGTTGAACCCCTGCTTCTCCTGGGGACACAACCAGAAAAATCAAGAGAAACGAGAACATGAAAATAACAAATGACTGGATAGAAAACGCATCTCTCCTCACTAGTATTAAAAGCAGAAGCATTCTGTGAATTCGAAGAATAAAATTCATAATTCTCATGAACATGTTAGAGTTGACTTACTTTTCCACAATGGAACAGATTTTGGCAGTGAGGTCTCCCCTAAACTCTGGATCACTTGCTTCTAAATATTCAATTAACTCCTTCGTCATAGGCATCACATTGCTTTCATTTACTAAGAGATACACAAGTTCAATGGCTCTTTTACGAATTGATGGATCGGAATCCTGAAAAATAAACAAGCCACAAGTTGATGCATGTTTAATATTATTGGAACATCAGGGAATGATATGTCCAAGTATGCCGGTTTAACTGAAGAAAACACATAATCTGACATCTAGAAATGACTATATCAATCTGTGGAAGCACATGCTATAGATGTTCTGGCTAGTCGGCGTAATTTAAGATTCATGCTGTAAAAATATTTGATTGGAAGTACTTTACAAATAAAACAGAAGGAACAATGAGGATGAATAAGTGAAAAGACTATGAGAAAGAATAGACTGTAACAGTCAAATACCTTCACACATTCCAAAATTGTTGCCCGATGCCTCTGCACTGCTTGACTATCTACAGCTATAGCTCTCATCAACATGTTTAGTGCAACATATCTGAAATAATTGGACCTCACCATAATTAAAAGAAGGACCAATGCTAACAAGACAAATAGTAGTAAAATGCATTCAAAAATATCAAACTGTGCAAGAAACATATTGAGAAGTAACTAGGGAAGAAACCTCTCCACTTTTTTTTTTGATGAAGTAAGTGATATCATTAAAGGCATCAAGAAGATGCAAATAGTACAGAGGATACAGCATTCAAGCTTACAAAAAAAGAGCTTGCTTGCCATTAGGCATTGCATACTATACTAGCACTAGAGAACTAAGGAAATTCATAAATTGATCTACATTATTTACAGGGGATAATTCGGTCCAACTGAAAAGAGTGGCAATACATTTTGCTTTTAGACAGTGACTTGGAGTTGATTCACCATCAAAACATCTTTTGTTTCTTTCTGTCCATAAACACCAGAATATACATGCTGGGATCATTGACCAGATTTGCTTGATGGTTTTATCAGAAACCTCTCCACTTTTACAGACTCAAAAGAAGAAAGGTAAATCAAAGAAGTAAACAGGCAACTGAATTCAGTGTATGGTGGAGACTGGGGGACATGTTGCATGCCAAGATCTGTCATATCACTAAATATAAGCTGTTAACACCTAGGTGTATATCACACCAAACAAGGAAGTACAAAGACAGAAGAGATTTTTTTTTTTTTTTTTTTGGGGTTTTGAGAAAAGGTAATTGTATTAAATATGCAGCAACAGTGAAGTGCTGAAAAAGAGAGACAATAGAATATCTGAATACCTTTTTTAGATAATGGTGGTGTCCAGGGCAGATTATGTGCCTCTCGACTATTCCACCGTGTACCTACTACCTCCCACCAGCACAGTTACTAGGATAACTATGCCCACCAAGGCTTAGGCAAATGGGAAGAAATCACCTGAATTTTTAAGTCTTTCCTGGGATTTGAACCCTAATCTCCAAGATTTGCACCCACTTTATCGATCATTAAGCCACACCCTTGAGTGTCCACCATTAACACCTACAACTCTATGGTACATGAATCACCTATACTCTAAAGGTTTACAATAACCGAAGTATAATATACACTTCATTGCAAATACATATGGGGTCGATTGGGTTGGACTCCGAAGTTCCACAAATTAAATGTAGACAGCTTTTTATAACAACTGAGTATTGGTTTGGTTAAACCATTTCTCAACTGCATAACACTGCAGGTCATCATCACACCAGGACCCAAATTCAAAATTTTAATCACCCTAGAAAAGGGTACCCCAAAATATTATCCTTATTTATACTTTAATCTGAATTTGTTACCACTCTTGCTTTCACTATACTTATCTCTCTCCACATTTATTAAAGTAACTGTAAAAAAGGGAAAAAACGAAAGAATGAGAAATGACCTGATATTGTTATCACGGTTGGACAAAAATCTTCCCAAAATGTTAATAGCAAGCACCCTTAAGCCGCCATTATCTTCGATGCTCATGATAGTTGCAACACATTCATAGAGAATAGCATTGCCTGCATTTTTGTTTGATTCAGTTTTTGTTGCCACCTAGAGAAAAATTCAAACTTGTTAGGAAAACTACATTTCATCATCCAGTAAAATCTTTTTAAGGGTTGAACTACGACCAGAGTAGGTTTTACTTGCTCATAAAATAGATTCAATGATTGTATAATTTGACGTTACGCAAACAAGCACTTGGAGCGGAAAAAAAAAAAAAGAAGAAGAAATGGATTCTCCTCATTCTGTTGCATAAGCATATTGACGCATCCGGCACTCTCATTATTGTTGTGAATATTCTCGCTTTGTTGCATACCTATCAAAGAGAATTTCTAAATTTGTTGCACTTTTAATACAAGCAACTGCTGATTGAACTTCATTGGAACTCCTCAACAAGCATGCAAGTGTTAGCTTCAAAAATTCAAAGAAGAGTTGCAACCAAACTTGTGCTTCAACCAAAGTTTTTCAACTTTTGCAAAATCTGGAAAAATTTCTTTCTTGGTGTGCGGTTCAAAAACAGCTTTTACAGAAATTCAAAACAAGTTTTTCAAAAAATTCAAGCAAACGCCATATGTTTAAGAATTTTTGTGGCCAAGGACCAAATGAAGCCTTTGCTGTAGCAAAGTTCCAAAAGAAAAGAAGCTAAGCCCAAACTTAGAGGAAGATAATACTGCCAGTCAACACTGGACACGGAGGAGTACAAAAAGGAAAACAAAAGAGTCTACATTTATGTTCCTAATAAGACAATCCCAAACCTAAATACTATACGAAAACATACTTTGGCTTCAGTAGACATAGAGTCATCTGTACACTAGATTTGATCTATGCTAAAATAAACTTAGTCAGACGAAATATTCCTATGAGGGCAAGATTTGACAAATGCACTACCAAAATGTTGACAAAAATGACTCAGCATCAGGAAAGCATTCATAACCTCCAAGATGATACAAATCAAGAAGCAAAGAGGCGCAACAAACCTGAGCAAGAATATCATTCATAGCATCGCTTGCATCGGCATCATCTTGCCCCAAAGCACGCAAGAGTCTAAGCAATTTTATATGGAGGAAAGGATCTGTGATCCCAGAAATGTCATACTCAGGCGCATATGGACTGTTTGTGAGATCCTTCAGATTTTTTACTAAACCATCCGTGCATTTCTAGAGACACACAGGGAAAAATAAAAGAAAATTAAAAACAATATGAATGCCACTTTGAATAGAAGATAAAGCTTTTAATTTTCATCTTATCAAAAGTCAAATATCTGCTCCAGCATGTGCCAGTGTAGCTTATATTAACTTTGCGTTGGTCAAGAGGTGGCTGGAAGTAGTACAATGGGGGGTGCAGCTCTTTGATTACATCCTTTAAATGAGTGTTTGTCACTCAATTCCGGATGTTTTGTATGATAGGAAGAGAAATTTGTCCTCTCCAGCCAATCTCTAAGAGATTGAAAAAGCTAACGCAGAAAGCTTGAATGAGCTCCCCAGAACCCCAACTTTAACCTCCCTAGAAACAAGAATCTGTTTCTCACACCTCGTCTTACTTCCTATTGTCCCACAACTTCTCTTTCCACACGGACTAAACATAAGTGTATCTTAAGGCCTAGTTTGCAGGTTTATTCATTATTTCTCATGTAAAACATCAACAATAACAACAAAAATGTCAAGGTGTACAAAGAAAGAAGCGAAGTCGAAAGGGTTGTAACAACGGTTAATCAAAGCAGTGGGGACATATTTTCAACTTTAGCTTCTTTTTTTTTTTTTTCTTTTTTTTTATAACGGTGGTGTTCGGGCCAGCTTACGCGCACCTAGACTTTAGCTTTTATAGTAACATAAAATCAAAACTTCTCTTAGGAAGAAGAGTAAAGTTCTCTTGGAAGCAGAAATCTGAGATGTAAATACTTCCTCACACATCTCTCAAAACATTTAAGCAAGATACATAAGTTAGAAACAAATGGTATGGAGGAAATGGAGGGAGTGCTAAGGAGAGACAAGCTTCCAATCTTCACCCTAGTTGCAACATCCGGGAAGAGAAGAGAATGGAAACAGATAAAGCTATCATTGGCTGACTTACCTTTCTGAAATACTCGAGAGCCTCTGTACTAATTTTACATAGATCTGTACAAAGCTGGACGCCAGTAGTGAGAACTCCATGGTGCTTCTCACTTAACAACGCAGCTGCAGGGTGTATAAAATTTTCGGCAAGATCCGGGACCTTCTTTATAATTCTTATAGAGCAAAGTGCTGCCTACAGCAGACCAAAGTAGAGAGTGAATACAACATTTGCAAATTTAGCACAAAAGAAACATTAGATTTCTACTGAGTCAACTGCTCGTGTCATGAGAAAAACTAAAGGACATTAAGCTTAGCTGTTTTGTGTGAACAACCACCTGCTCTATTAGGTGAAGTTTTCCAAAAGGAGACCCAGAGAGAAAAAGGCCGAGCTATGAGAAGAATGGGGCCCAAGTATAGAATTCACATGGAACCTTCAAATGAGTTGATTGTGGAAAGAAATACATCAATTCACAATTTTGTAAGGAGACGAAATGCTAATAGCAACTCCTTTTTTCCAAAAGAAAACACCCACGGCACTCTTAGCGCTAGACCAAAGCCTTGGGCACCACCAAATTCGACTTATGTAATGGAATGAAATTTGATAATACAGAAATATTTAAAAATTCATTTTATCTTATCCAAAAAAAAAAAAAAGTTAATACTTAAAAGCACTAGGCATTGGAAAGAGATATACCGTATACGACTTACCTTCTTCCGGATATTAGGATCTCTAAACTTTAGTAACCTTTCAACTTCTGGTGCAAGGTCACGAGCCATTTCTGCAGAACCAATATTCCCCAAGGCACAGAGAGCAAGTCCCACAATATATTGATTGGTGTGGTTAAGATCTCTATTTAATTGTTAAGGTATCTGAATGTAACTGTGAATTTGATCTTCAAAAATGAACAGAGCAACAATAGATATTTCCTTTAAAACTTTATAAATCAAAGAGCAATATCCTTATCAATTCAAAGTGGTTAGGGGAAAAAGAAAAAAGGAAAATGAGAAAGATCTACTACATTACTTCTTTCTCCACATATCCATTTTAATAAGGTTAGATGCACATAGAGTTCTTCCAAAGATGAAAAAGTAAAATAAAACAAAAGGATACTGCTTTATAGAATTGGTAACCAACATTAGAACTTCTTGTCTTTCGTCGAGCAGCAACATTAGGCCAAGATATCCTATTCTTTTCTCTGGAAATCCTGGAGAAGCAATCAGCTTCAAGCATTCCATTTGACCAAAGTGTGTGGGATAACCCAGCATGTGAATGAACATCAGTTTCGCAAGATTACGATGCCTATAGTCGTGATCATTTTCACTGATTGCTGCTCTAATAGCAGCACACTCTTTTCTTACAACAGCACGCTCCTCTGCCGCAGTTTTGCAAGCACGGATAGCCCGAATCATGTCCCTGCATTGGACCAATAAGACTAATTACAACAACAACAACAACAACAACTACAACAACAACTACAACTACAACTACAACTACAACTACAACTACAACAACAACAACAACAACAACAACAACAACAACAACAACAACAACAACAACAACAACAACAACAACATAACCAGTGATATCACACAAGAGGGGTCTGGGGAGGGTGAAATGAACGCAGACCTTACCCCCACCAAGGTGGAGACGCACCAATAAGACTAATTATAAGCTATTATATCATGAACTATACATTATCAATTGAATTAAACATTATCATTTACCCTAAAATAAAATTCTGACATGAAACTTGGGAGCCACCCCATGTATCTTTATATGTGGTGGTGAATTTACAAGAGATCAGAAATTCAAATTAGATTGCCAGAAATGAAAAATATCAAGCTTGTCTAAGAAGACAAATAGACTAATCCAGGTGTTCCGAACCTGTGAATGCTCTCTCTGCTAAAGCTTAAGAATTACTTCTCTAACTATCAGGTAAAAAGAAGTATAGGGCATCGGGAACAAGAATGACTTGTGATCACCTTCGTAACTAAACTTCCCAGTGGGAAAAGGGAAACTCATGCTACTAAACATTCTAATATACTAACCAAGTACCCTAACACATATACTTGCATGTCATTTACCCGCACAATTCTTTTCCTAAAGACAGTATTCGTGGATTTTCGAGTTTGGAGATTTTGAATCCATAATAAGCAAATATGAGCCAAAATTTTTTACAAGGAAACAGTACAAGCTAAATAACGACATTTTCCATTCTTCACCTATCCTCCAACACAATCATAATTTCTTCACTTCTTTAAGTTATTCTAGGCTTTAAAGCGTAACCTGTAGGCGAGCCAACAAGAACCATCTTAGAAATATAGTATTCAGAATTTTATATACTTATACACACACGCACACCCACACACACCAAGAAGCACAAAAACAAGTCCAGAAGTTGAACAAAATCAACAAGGTTCACACAATTCAACAAAACTGACTTTAATCTTGAATCCCTCAAAACCAAGATATTACCCCCCAACATAGCCCTTAACTGGGGTGACACTATCAAAACAAGAAATGTCTTCCAACAGTCTATCTGCAATGCAACTCAGAACTGAAATTCAACAAAAGCTCACCAATCGACAGCCACGCCTCAATCCAAAACTAGTTTGGGTAAGCTATCCTAAAAGTTCTCTAAACCTAGCAGTTCTATATGTGCTCTTCTGAGATACAACTATTTAAACAACCTAAACGAACTCCTGGCCAAAACCAAGACACGTGCAAGTGTACAGTGTACCAACACAACTGAGCCTTAATCTCAATTAAGAAATATAACAACTACTACTACTTGTGATACTCAATCTCCCGTGGAGGAACCAGAAATTCTAGTAAGAGGATTCAAAAAATTATAGAATGCAACATTTACCACTTACCGAGGGGATTCAACAATGTATAGACTATAGAAATACAAAAAAGATATATCTACCCTATTTCCACATTACAATTTTTCAACAAAGGGGATTCAATCAAACCCCCTTCCCAATAGGTAGCTCCGCCACTGCGACAATCCCTAGTTGAGGTAAGATGTATGAATCCTCAATATCCACCCTTTCATTCCAGCAAAACAACAAGCAAGTTGAATTTTCAAACTTAATCCAGTAACAAACAGCACAACCATCAATCTTTTATGAGGTGTTAAGCTTAAATTCTAGTAAATCATCGCCCTAAAATTAACCCTTAGCATGCAACTACTACACCACAATATCAATACTCATACTAGCTACAGTTCGCCTATATGAAATATGAATCATCAACATCCATTTCGCTTCACTTTTACCCATCTCATTCTGTTGAAGTGTGTGACCATCTAATGAGATGTTCACACTCTTCATCATGATCAAGTCTCACCGCCACCCATATCAAAAGGAATTTTGACATGCTTGGACCATGAGGCTCGCACGTGACAGGTCATGTTGAGGACAGAATTAAGTACATAAAAGTGTGTTTTGTCTTACAGTTTAAGCTTTTAGATGATACGGTCACAGACTTCTAACACATTTCAATACTCAATATATCAAATTTTGACAAAATTCAATAAACAACAACCAAAAAAAAAAACAGATAATTCAGCAAAATAACAATGACCCACATAATAAAAATGCAAACTTGATCCAATAACAAATACAAGAAACATGAATTCTAATGTGGGGTTGTTTGGGGGGGGGGGGTACTAACCGAAGACGTGTGCCAGATGAAAAGGGATTCATGATTGGGTTAGTTTAATCAGATCTTCAGGTATACAAATTCTTGAAATTGATCAACAATATAAATAAAAGATTATTTATAAGGCTCCCATTATAGCTCAATTAAATGAAAATTAAAGGATCTAAGAAGGAATAAGTGGGGTTCTTGGGAGAGGTTTGGATCTGGAAAAATGGTGGAATGATGAACAAGAACAGGAGAGAGAAGAAATGTAACAGAGTGGAAAATAATTTATATGTGTAATTAATTAATTATTAAAGTTAGAACATTGTTTTTTTGGAGAAAAAATAAAGTTGAGTCATTTGGAAAAAAAAAAAAAAAATTCGGGTTTCCCATCTAGAATTTGTATCTAATATCCACATCGAAGTCCAACTAATTTGGATACGTTCCGAAAAGCTCCACATTGGAGGGTAAAGCACTTACTATCAAAGCGACTCTCTACTACATAAAGTATTTTTGAGCACACAGTTTATTTTTACAAAATTAATTTGAGAAAAAACTTTTGATTTGTATAAATAATAAAATTTCAAATAAATTTGTTTAACAAGATATGGATGAGTGCGTGAGTATTTTTCTTTTCTTTTTACTTTGGGTTTTTAGTGAATGGAGAAAATTTTCGTCAAAGAGTGTAAAGGGATGAGTAAAATCAATCATCCTTGATTAAAGGTCTTGAATTTGAATTTAAAATAGAAAAAGTTTCTAATATTTAAACGTTTTATTTCAATACATTCTATTCCGTATAAATTTAAAATAGGAGTACAAACTATCGAATGGCTATACCAAAAAAGAAAACACGAGAATATCATCAAATTGTTTCTTCTTTTTTTATTTCTTGTTTATTAGGAGTACTTAAACAAACGTTCTGTTTTATTTCTAGTCTAGTAAAATTTTAATATGTGAACTAGTCAGTGGCGGATGTAGAAAGTTGAGTGCGGGTTCGGCTGAACCCAGTAATTTTTTGCGGACAGTTTATGTGGCACCATTTCTTTTTTTGTTTGTCCCAAAATAAGTGGCACATTTCCTTATTTGACAACTATTTAATGCATCATCTCTATTTTACCCTTGTTGGGCCCTACATACTTTTAAATCTACCAACAACTTTTTTATTACTCAAATCTTCTCTCTCTTACTTTTTTAAGGGTAAAATTGATATTTAACAAGGTCAACATCTATTTTCTTAAACTTCGTGCCCGGTCAAATGGTGCCACATAAATTGGGACGGAGGGAGTACTAGTTAAGTACTCCCTCCGTTTCAAAAAGGATGAACCTTTTCACCTTTTGAAAGTCAATTTGACTAATCTTTGAACCTAAATTAGACTATATTAAATTAATATTTTCAAATAAAAATTTGCATATTCAAAAACTATACGAAAAGTACTATAACATGCAACTCTTCGCATATCAATACGATGAAAACAATCATCTTACATTGTTGGTCAAAGTTCATCCAGTTTGACTCTCGAAAAGCGAAAAGGTTCATCTATTCCGAAACAGAGGGAGTACAAAATTTATGTCAAGAACCCGGTAACTTGTATTTGAAATTATTACACTAACATTTAGAATCCACAGAGTTCAAATCTTAGATCTGTCTCTGAAACTAGTGATAAAATATTTGTGAAGTTGGCTGATTTTAAGCCCCTTCAAGCTTGTAGTCTCAGTTTTTGGTGCACATGCATTTTTCTTTAGTTAGGTATCATGTCTGTTTTGAATGAATCGGATTCCATTATCATACATTTAATTAAGTTTGTTATCATGGTCAATTTTGTGTTATTAACATAACTTTACACAAATCAGTTTGAAGTTACTTAATAGTTAATGCTACTATCAAATTTTCCATAAAGCGTATTTCCCTTTTTGAATTTTTCTCCTCGTTTCTTTTCCAATGCATTTGCTCTCTTTGTTATTCATGACTCATAAGCATTTGTTTTCTTGTTAGGTTATCTCTTTAACTAAATATTGTCATATATGGAAAAAAATGTATTTAAACTGAATGTTTACACTAAATCAATAGGCGTATATCAAGTGCTAACTCACGCATTATTCTCACTTAATCATAGTAAATAAATTCATATTTTCACTTCATTAAATTATTTAATCATGATTTGTTGATTTAGTTTGATGTAAACACCTTTGATAATTTCATGTGTTGCATTTGTCTCTCCCTCCCTTTGATGCATTAACATTTAGAATAATGTTTGTCGAATCCACTACTTTGAAGTTCACAATAGTTTCCATTTCCTTTATTATCTTTACTTATCAAATCTTCAATCCTTATAACAAGATATTTCTTTTCTGTTTTTTTCTTTTTTTGTTACTCTTTTCATTGTTTGGCTAGAATCTAAAGTTTCATTATTGTGCTTTCGTATAGTACTGGATCCAAAGTGTCACTAATGTTTAAGAATTTTAATGTCATATATTTATTAAGTTTACAATTACTAAATGTGATAGTTTCGAGGTCAATTTATCCAAAGAAAAACTAAGCTAGCGTTTGAACATAAATTTGGTCGAAACTTGAAAAAAGAAAATAGTTTTAAAGTTGACTTAAAAATAGTTATTGAAAATTGAAGTTATCTTTGAACATACAATTTATTTATAAAAAAAAAAAATTAAGTTTTGTGAGTAAAACATTCTATTTTAGAAAAAAATTCCTCACTTTTTGTTTTTTAAAAACCCATTTTCAAAAACACACCAAAAAGTATGTCCAAACAAAGTTTTTCAACAAATATTTTTAAAACTGCTTACAAATTTTATAAATTAACGGGAGCTTAAAATTCACCTTAACATGATTATTATTATGAAACTCAAATTAAAATCCATTCTACTCAAAATATTAATTCTAAATTCCAAACCCCAAATTTATTGTCCAAAATATTGGTACTAAAGTATCCCAAAAAAAAAAATTCAAAAGGTTAAAATATTCCAACACTATCACTAGTGGGACAAAGAATAAAAGTTACTAGTAGTACTACTTATTTTATCTTCCCTTGGATTCCATCCTTGAAATTTACCTTTCATCCTGTGTGATCTCATGGCTTCACTGGTTTCTGCCCTTTTCATCTTCTTCACTATAATTCTTACCCCAGGTAAACTTTCTGGATTTTCTATACTCTTTTACTTGTTAAATTCAGTAAAAAAGCACTAAATTTTGAATATATTTTTACAGTTCTTGGTGAAGTGATCTATGAAGATGGTTACTCAGTTACCACAGTAATTGATGGTAACAAAATCAAAATTAACCCTCATTCAATTATCCCTGTAGTTGGTTCATCAAGTTTCATCATCTTAGACTTTTCTGCTAGTACTTTTTATACCGTGTCCTACAACAAGAACTCAGGTAAAATGTTGTAAAGATTCAATTTTTATGCTTTTTTTAATCTATTTGGTGTAAAGGGTTGTAAAATTGCTCCTTATTTGGTTCATTTAGTTTTTTGACATGACCCTAGATAGAAGAGCGGGGAGCCCGAGGACTCAGATAGAAGGTTAGAGGGTAGTCGAGTGGTTGGAGCTCGATTATTCAGATAGAAGGTCAGAGGGTAGTCGAGTGGCTGGAGCTCGAGGATTAGGATAGAAGGTCAGAGGGTAGTCGAGCGGCTGGAGCTCGAGGATTAGGATAGAAGGTTAGAGGGTAGTCAAGCAGTTTCTGTCATATTAGTACTAGTATTATTCTTATATATATACTATTTTTATCTTACTTTTCGCCTTTATTACTACTGTCTTTTCATTTACATTGGTTATCTTTAATTCTTTTGATGTCAGTACTCTCTAAATCTTAGTATTTTCGTCTGGGTTTTTTCCAAACATGTTTTTGAAAATGCTTTTCTTGCCGAGGGTCTATGGGGAACTATCTCTCTGCCTATTACTCAAGGTAGGGGTAAGGTCTGCGTACACCTCACCCTTCCCAGACCCCATTTATGGGATATCACTAGGTGTGTTGTTGTCATAGTCGTTTGAGATATTTCCATAGACCTAAAGCTTAGGTGAATGTGATAAAGATTGAATTTTCTTCTCTTTTTATCTATTTGGCGAAAAGGGTTGATTATTCTGAAGTGGGATTGCTCCAAATATGGTTTAGTTCAGTCTCTTGAGATAATCTTTTGCATATTTTTCATTGACCAAAACCTTAGGTAAATGTGATGAAGTGGGTTTTTGTTTTTCTTTATTTATACGGAGAAAATGTTGACTTTTCTGAAGTGGGATTGCTAAATTAAATTCCTGCTTAATCTATTTGGAGAAAAGGTTAATTAATCCACTTGTAACTGCATAATATGGGCATGAGGTGTATTTAAATGATGTAACATGATTGGTGAGGATTCATATAGCAGACTCCAAGGGAGTCTTGCTTTGAACTGAGGCGTAGTTGTTGGGATTGTTGCAGATTGGTTTGATTCAGTTTGTTGAGTTAATATGTTTCATGTACCAAAACCTCAGGCTACTGCGAGACTTGGTTGTAATTTTATTTTTCTATTCGGGCCCATTATTTATCGAGTTTCTAACGGTCTGCCACTGACCCTCGGAGATTTCTCGGTTTGGCAAAAGAAAATTATCTTTGGGTTTTTTACACTATATACCCATGAAATTAAAAGTATTTACCCAATCTACCCATTTATTATTGTATACCTTATGGGTGTATATCTTTAAGGTAGTATACTGCATAAATATACAAGTCTAGATGAGTAGGACATGTAAATAGTTTATGGGTAGGGCTTGTAAATATGAAACTTATGGGTAGAGGTGGGTAAAATATTTTGGTTTTGATTGGTATTTTCGTAAACCTCCCATTATTTTTGTATGAGGAAAAGCTGATTTTTGTGAAATGGGATTGTTGCAGAATTGGGTTATTTCATGTTGTTTGGAAATTTTTTTGGTATTTTGCAGAAGTTTCTATTTCAAAGTTAACGGGTAGCGAGACGCCTGGGTATGTGGATGGTTCTTTGGAGAAGGCTAAGTTCAACAAACCGAGAAGCTTTGCTGTTGATTCAATAGGGAATATTTACGTTGCTGATGTCAAGAACAGGCATGCAATTAGAAAGATTAGCAAATCAGGTATCTAAATTGTTTTGTTTATTTTGTCTTGACCTGTCTTAAGATCAGTGGCGGGACCAGGATTTTTACTAAAGGATATCAAAATATAAACAAGTAAAGATAAGAAAAAATAAAGGGGACTCAACATATGGCATGTATAGATAAAAATAAAATATCCATCTATACAATGATACCCCTTGACAAAGGGTTTGTCCTCCCCTGCTTAAGATGTTTTCCCTTTTTTTAAAAAAAAATGTTATACCAGAAATTGATAGTCTGGTTTTTGGTTGAGGTGTTAAGTTCAAAGACTATGATAGTGATGGAGGTTGAGGGTGGAGCCACAGGGCTTCTGTTTAGTGATACTTTTTAAGCAACAAATCCCCAAAATCCAAGAGCCCACTGTTGTGGTCTTTTCTACTTTACTCCATTGGAGGCTCGAACCCTCAACCTAATAGTTGGGTGTGGAAGGCCTTTGCCACTAAGCTATTTCCTTGTTAGTTTAAAAGATTTCTTTCTTATGGAAAATAACTTATATGATTCTGTCAACCAAACTTAAGATATTGGTATGAGGGTTCAATTTAGCAACCTCTAATGACTCGTGTTTCCCTTCAATACCCTTTTTCTTTCAAGGGGAGTTATTTTAGGGAGAGTGTTATCCTCAGGGAAGGTGATCAAGTGTGTTTCTTTATTTTTCATCTTTACCTAGGTAATTGTCTTATGGTCATGTTATTATGTGGTAATTATTGTTTAAGCTGTGTCAGTGACATTTATTCTGTTATTATTGTCACATTTGACTCTGAATGCAACTCCGTAATGAATGATGATATCAGGAGTGACTACAATAGCAGGAGGTTATTCAGAAAAACCAGGCCGTGTTGATGGACCCGGATTAAATGCCTCATTCTCAGATGATCTTGAGCTTTCTTTTATTCCTGAAAAATGCACTCTAATGATCTCTGACCGTGGCTCTAGGTTAGTCCGCGAAATGCAGCTTAAGGCCGAGGATTGTTCAAGAGATTCTCATTCTGGTAATACATTGAACCAAACATACAGCGCTCGTTTTGTATTGCATTTGTTCCTTATTGTGAGTTATGAGGTTGGATGCTCATCTGCAGTCCAGAAGCTCGTGGATTGGTAGTTCAGAGCATGACTATGAATTTTGAGTTTCCGATAACCTTTTTTAGTCTTATATCTTCGATGTTTCTTCTAAATTGTGATTCTTAGTGCCAGTCTGTCCTTTTACTTGAAACAACATACTTTAACATTTATAACATCTTTTCAGCTCTTACAGCAGTTTCTACATGGTTCTTAACCGTGGGGCTTCCCTGCTTGGTCTGCATGATTCTCGGGTTGGTCATTCGTCCTTATGTTATCCCGAATGTAAGTATCATAGGTGGTTGGTTTTTTACTTTTGGTGATATGACAAATGCTCACACATTCTCTAATGGGTCTTTCTAGACAGGAACGCAGCAGACGTCCGCAGCGCCACATGACATGGAAGCACTTCCTAATCAGTCTGGAGAGACAAGTTCTGATGTTCTGCTTCGGCATCAGAAGCGTAGTTGTTGACTCAAATATCTATTCACTTTTAAGGAAGCTCGTGTTGCTTTGTCTCTCCCATCTTCGTCTAATGTTTAGTCCTAAAGTAGTAGTATGCCAGACTCCTCGTAGACAACCAGCTCATCTCTTAAACTTCGATGATTGTGCTCCTCTCTTAAACTTTGATGACTCTGAAAGCAAGGAATCAGCAAACTCACAGATAGTACCTAACATTTTGGAAGACTTGATAACCTTTGATGCAAATTTAGATAACTCTGACCTGGCTACTAATCAAGATGATGCAGCGAGGAAGAGTATCGATGTTTCTGTTGTAGATAGCATGATACTAGCTAATATAAAAGGGTTTGCAGAGAAGCGGAGTGCTTCTTCAGAGCCAGAAGTTTCACAAAGCATTTTGAGCTTGGTTAACCAGAAAAAGAAAGTATCTTAGTGAAGTCTACGGAGTACTAGTATTAATGTTTTTAACTTTTTGGAACTATTTGTAAGTACGTCTATGACTATCAGCTACCTCTTTCATGTACATAGTTGGACAAACAAATGACTCAGCCCCTTTTGAGTTAGTACTACTATTCTGTGTTTCTTGTTTCAGTGAAGTGATGCTTCATATGAAAAAAACAGTCCCTCTTTTGTTTCCATCGGAGTCCAAGTTGCATATTTTAGGAACCTGGTTAATCTATATAGCTGCAGATTTATTTTCTTTATTCAGCTGCTTTATCAGAATAGAAATTTGATTGTTAATCAGGATTTTATGAGATTCTTATTACAAATGTTAACCAGCAGAAAGATAGTATTTAAAATTAATCTTGGTGGGATTCTTGTTAACATGGAGTAGGATTGTTGTGGCTTTATACAATGATATTTGTACTATGAAATTAGCTAGTTTTACTCTTGTTATCGGCATGCACTCCTCCTTAATATAGACTTGGGATCGCCAATGTGAGCAAGCTACACTGGCAGAGCTAGAGTTCATAGCTGGGGATGTATGTAGGACCTAAATTGTAGGGAACCAGCTGGAATCTTGTTATCTCATATAATGGAACCAATGGACAAGTCCAACTAAATTATGATCCTAATATTCCAAATGAAGTGATGTAGGACCTTCCAATCTGTTAGAATATCTTCAAATGGATGGTCCAAAAAAGAAAAAAATCTTCTCAAAGGGTGATAACATTATTATGGGTGATGGATGGTACTGGTGGGAGGTATTGGTAGGAGGTATCCCATGAAATTAGCGCAAGCTGATCAGAACATCGCATTATCAAATGTGGTGGCTGAAATTTTACCCCCAAAAGTTTTAACTCATCCGGTCCTGCTAAGTATTTTTCTCTTCTCGTCTACGGGATGTAGGGGAGCAAGGGACGGCATGAGAGGTTGTATGGGATCTATAAACAATGGCACTGAACCAAATGGCTGCATTTTGGGTGATCCAATGCCAAGATCTCAAATTAAGCTGCATACCTTTTTATTCTTGGCATTTTGGGGTGTGGAAAATGGAATTAATTAGAAAATGAGAAAAGTTGCCAAAAGATTAATGTCTAAGTTTGGCTTGCAATTTTTAAAAAGTTGGTAGAAAAGCTTGGTAATGTAATGAAATAAGTTCATAGAATAACAATATCTTTTTTTTTCATTTGTTTAAGTGCCATTGATAATTGTTTAAAGAGCACTATAATTGGATCTATTGACAAAAATACTTTTTCATTTGTCTTTCTCTAATGTTTAGTGTAGTTTACCGTTGGTCACGTGCCCATGTGAGTGAGTTCTCTTACTGCAGCAGTAGTACAGTTATATAATTTAAAGAACAAATATAAAAAAACTACAATAATGTATTTGGAAGATCTACAGACATTCCTACTCTCTCACAAAGAAGCAATATTGAAATCATTGATCATTAATGGCTTCAAGTGCATATTTCCTATATAGTATATATTCATGTCCTTACTCAGCCCATACCACATTGTTCTACCATGTTTGGTTAAACTAATACAACTTGTGCACTTGTGTATTTCATGGTTTTTATGTTTTCTAGCTTACCTATTGTGGAACAAATTGTAAGGAAAAAGACTTCTTTTTTGGCTGGTTTTGTTGTTCTTTTTCTGTTTGTCCTTTCTTTTTCTTGGACACTTTAGAGGCCAGGGTGTGTGCAAAGGACAACAAATGGAAATGGATCTTGTCTTTATATTGATATCCAGACTGGTACTCTAAAAGCCATGGAAGCAGTGGAATTCTTGGGAATTGATCATAGGATAGAATAGAACAATTTTTTGTACTAATAATTTTCATTTCACATTGACAGCATTCACTACAACACTTTTGACTACTAGATAAACATTATAAGCTATTCTAACATGGGCCCCCTCTCTCCAAAATTTATACTTTGATGGCTGCTAGTGTATGAAATATTTCTCATTTCTAAGCCATCAAGAAGCAATTTTAACAACTCTTGAAGTTTCTGTATGTAGATTGACTAATAGCCTTGAGAATATCCTGCAGAGTTGAATCGAGAACGGACATTATGTCGATCATAAACAGGATTTGCGTGTTCCAAAGGCTTTATCACCATTGTCTCGCGCTGCCCTTCTAGTTCTTGAACTGCGCCAAAGACTACTTCCTTTGTTTTCTCTGAGCTTTGCTCGTAGAATGTTTGAGGTCCAGATGAATGATATCGATGATGATGCAGATGCTTCTGAGGTTGCTGCTGGTGTTGTTGCATGTCAGCATTCCATCCACCATAAAAAGCACGGCTTTGTTTGAGCTGTTGCATCTTTTCAGAATCTTTGGTCATGAATGCATAGGTCTTTCGTGGAGTAGGAGTTCTGGGGTCAATGGAAGGGGGCTCATCTTCTTTTGGTATTACAAAGCTGTCCTGCACCGGCCAAGTTTGTTGCTGATACTGCTGCTGCTGTAGATACTGATGGTTCAAAGGGGTCCTTCTGAACGCAGGAAATACACCTCCCAAAATATCTGAAACTGACGCTCCAGTACGCACGATTAGCTTCCCTAGAGATCCAAACAAGCTCTCTTCTTGCTTCTCCTCCTCACCTTCAGTTGGAATTAAGGGAGGCCTTAACGATGACTTAGCTGGCTTCTGATATTGATTGGTGAAAGTGGATATGCTCTGATCCTTCAAGAAAACAGGAGAGAAAGTGAATGAGATCAAGTATGCTGACAATAGGCAAGTATAGAAGTAATCTCAAGTCCATATTACAATGCCTAGAAAGTAATGCGACTTAAATTACAAGACTAAGGAACTTGACTCTCACTTCTTCCGGAGATACCATGGTACCAACCCTTCGCTGCAGCAATGCTAGCATGTAACCAAAGAAGCCTGCTGCCAATAGCACAAAAATTCCTGCGGCATATTCTCTTCCTTCAGTAACAAGTTCAACTGAAACACTTTCGAATTGAACATAGTAAAATAGGATCAACTACTAACCTAGTGGAAAACCACTGCCATACTGATAAGCACAGTCTTCAAAATGGAGTTGGATCTCCCGTATTGCTTTATTTCCTCTGTCTATGACTAGCAGGGAACAACTGCTTCCCATATAGACCACATCAAAATCATTAGAGAATTTTGCATCTTCACTTGGTCCATCAACATGCCCGCCTCCACGGCTCCATTTGCCTCCAGCAATTGTTGTAATCCCTGGACAAGGAATTTCATAGCTTAAATTAGAAGAGCACTCTAACTTTCCAGACCTTAGCCCACACATTTTGCTCTTAAAATTAAGAGTCGACAAAAGGAGATTTTAGGAGTCATCCTATTTCTATCGGAGTTAGATGACCGGATATCTGGAGTTTCTTAAGAACATGGTTTAGCAAATCACCTGTATCACTTATCTTCCTAATTGCCATGTTATCAGTATCAGCTATGTAGATGTTCCCTCTGTCATCAACAGTAACGCCTTTCGGATGGTTCATTCTTGCCTCCCGTAATTTTCCATCAACATGTCCAGAATATCCATCAGCTGATCCAGCGACCAACCTAGGTCTAGTATCTATCAAATTCACTCAAGTTAGATTAAAATATCCACACAACAGAAGTCCTTGAAAGGAAGTTTCAGAAAAAAGCTATTAGAAAGAAAACACCAATAAGTTATTTGCCACAAAGATGTCGGTACAGAAAAAAAGGAGCAAAAGGTTTTGCAGCAGACATGAAGAATCAAATAGTAAGAGCAAAGCATCTTTAAAAGACTTGCTGGATGAACTCATATTAACAGCCAACATGAAAAGCAAATTGCAGGTAGGTACCTCTGGAGAATTCAATTTTCAGTACAACACATTTTTAACACAATTATGCAGGGTATTGATGTGGAAGCACCAAAATTTCCACTGGAAACAGTCAGTAGACTATTCAAAAGGAGAAAGTCACAAGGATTCAGAAATTATACAATGCTATTACAAGGACACAGTGTCCTATGAGCTAAAAAGCCTAAAACTCAGTACACTGTCTAGCTGAGATCACATGGTCCTTTTACCCAAATCTCAAACCCTGTTAAAATTCTGACACTGTTCAAATGAGAAGAAGCTAGTCTAAATATTCACATGTGACCTAGTAGTTAATGAAGTGGGAGAAGAACCATGACGTCTCAGGTTTAAATCTTTTCGGAAGCACAAAAACACTAGGAGCCCGTTTGGGTGAGCTTAAAAGTGACTTATAAGCTTATAAGCCTACTAATATATATTTGGTAACCTCAAAATTTTTGAACTTATAAGTCATAAGTTGCTTAAAAACCACTTTTTGAGAAGTTAGGAAATCCTAACTTCTTAAAAAGTAGCTTTTAAGTCACTTTTTGACTTATAAGCCACTTAAAATAAGCAGCTTTTAAGCCCACCCAAACAGGCTCTAGGTGCCTAAGCCTACACGGTACATGTGTTGGTAAGGTAACAAGTATCTAGTGGAATATTCGAGGTACCAGCAAGCTGGTAATTGTGCAATAAGGTAACATGTAACTGATGAAATAGTTGAGGTGCGACCACAATCACGAAAAGATACATATAACACAGACCACAAAAACTAAAACATAAAATCACACAAAAGTAAAAATTCAAGATTGAAGTTACTACAAGTAATTACCAAGAATAGCTAAAAAACACCAAAAGAAACTTACACTGAGATAAAGAGGAAGAGATCTTGTAAAGATTACTATTAGCAGAATCCAAAATGAGAAGCTCTCCACTAGACATAATCTCAACAGAGTAAGGCTCAATCCCAAGTTTACTTCCATCAAACACAGTCTCCACACTATAACCACTCTCAAATTTCATCATTGGTCTTGCAGATATCACTACAAAAACACCATTAAAAAATCACCAAAAATCAAATCTTTTCGAAAACCCGTAAACAAGAATGGAAAAATCAATGTGGGGTTATAACATAAAAAAAGATCCATACCTGTTTTTGTACTAGCTTTAAGTGACCAAACCCATTTCATCAACTTTGTAACAGCATTTGAAACAAACACATTTACAATTTCTGCATAAATATCAGTAATGCCATTAAAAAAATGAACGACAACAACAACATACTCAGTATGATCCCATAACCGGGGTCGGAGGAGGGTGAGGTGTACGCAGACCTTAGACTGTTTTTGATAGACCCTCGGCATTAAAAAAAATGAACCAAGAAAAATAAAAAAAAACAGATCAAGAATGGAAGAAACTTATAGAAAAGAACAGTTCGGTGTACAAAACATCCCGCATTCATACGGTATGATTCGAGGGAGGGTCGCGCCCAAAAGAGTAAATACATGCAGTAAAAATTCAAGAATTTAATAAACTTACTTGCAGGTGAAGTAGAAGCTGAAACAGAAGTGAAATCAGCTGAAATAAGCAAAAGGGTGAGTAAAAAACTTGAAAATTTTGTCACCATTGTTGTCATTTTGGAAAATGCAAGAAAGTGGCTAGTGAGTGAAAATTAGTGCATTATAATGGTTAGAAAGCAAAAACCCTAGTAGAATAAATGAGCTAAGTGAGGAAAAGGGTGTTATAAAAGTAAAGAGTGGAGGAGGAGCAAAGGAGAAGTGGCTTTGTGGGGTTTTTTGATCTTTAACAGAAAAGTGTTGGGGTTTTTGAGAGTGAAAAGAAAGCTGTGAATGAAAATAAAAAGATGGAAAAAGACTAGGGGGAAAAGAAAGGGGGGGGGGGGGTGGGGTGGTGGGCAAAAGCTAAAAGAAAAGGGGTAGGGGGAGGGGTGATGGGGTCCACAAGTGACCACTGGGAAGAAAGAAAAGGAAAGAGAGAATCATATATGATGGTGAATATGAATCTATGATTATATTTGTACAATCTTTGTGTTTGTAATATGTCATCATAAATCTTGTTTGTTACTACAAATACCAAGGTAGGCTATTGATTATTTGGTACTAATATCTTGGTTAAGAAGGAATGGAAAATGTTAAATTAGAGACTTAGAGTCTGTTTGGCCAAGCTGCCAAAAGCAGGGCTTATTTTAAGTAGCTTAAAAGCAAAAAGTTACTCATAAGTAATTTTTATGAAGTTAGTAAATTTGGTTTCTTTTAAGCACAGAAGTACCTATAAGTACTTTATTTTTTAGTTATCAAACACTCATTTTTTACTTAAAGGTACAAATATACTTTTAAGTAACTTTTTAAGCTTACCCAAACGGGCTCTTTGAGAAGTTTTATTCATCAAAAGTATTTTTTAAAGTAGTACTCTGAGAGATAAGTAATTTATGTTTGCTTTTATTATTAATTTGTATTTTACCAATATTTAAAAAAATTATCAAATTACGAAAATGGATATATAATAATATTAATTTGATTAAATATGGATTTTTTTTGTTCAAACATTCTTTTCATTCAACCAAAAAAGTAGTCTTTGTATATCCAGGTTAATGCCGACCATTAACACTCTAACAACCTGACAATTCTAGCCTAGAGCTAGTAATACCATTCTATACTACTTGCAAGCAATCTTAAACAATTAACAATAATCTAACTATCTTAACTAACTAAGGCCAATCATTCAGGCTCTCAAGAACTGGCCTCTACTTCCTGATGCTTTGTCCTCGTATATGAACATGAATAGCAATTTATTTATATAGCTTGTCCTCTTGGAAGGTAGTATGCTGGAACCTGGCTGCATTTCTTTCTCTCCAAATGACATAGACTGTCATAGCAAATACACAGCTTATTAGTCCATTCTTTCCAGATTTGCTCTTGGTTACTCTAGCAACCCATTGCACTTCATCTTCCCATGCTGTGATCCCCTGCTACTGTTCAGCCACCTTAATAGTCTGCTCCACAGCTTCTTGGTATAGGAACACTCAAAATAGAGGTGCCCTATTGTTTCTACAGCAGCTCCACAGAATGTGCACATCATAGGTACCTGTATGCCAAATTTTTGCAGTCTTTCAACAGTGGCCAGCCTCTGCTTGATAGCTAGCCACAAGATGAACTCATGTCTAGGGTGTACTGTGTGTTGCAATGTGAGGCTCTTCCATGGCACCTTTGCATACTGAGGGATGAGCTGGGTATAGAGCTTCCTAATAGAGCTTTCCCTCAGGATTATGTACATCTTTCAGTCTCTCTAGCAACCCCATCTGTAATGAAGAGAATTGTAGGATCATTTTCCTACTGTCTATGATCTTCCTAATTACCCATGCTGCAGCTTTAGGTGAGTCACAGTTTTTCAGGTCCTTCATCTTCAAATAGTAGTTGTGCACCCACTTGATCCACATAGAGTCTTTTTTCATTGTTAGGGCCCAAAGCTGCTTGGAAACTGCAACTCTATTCCATATGCATACATTGATCACATTGAGGCCACTTGCAGATGCAGGAATGCATAGTTTCTCCCCGGCAACCAGAGCTTTTTTTGACACATTTGCTGCACCTGTCCACAAGTAGGTCTTGCATATAGTCTCTACAGCTTTCATAACTTTTTAGGCAGGATAAATATCTGTGCCCAGTAGGTTTGAATGCCAAACAACACTGACTTGATCAGCTGGAGTCTCCCTGCATATGATAATAATTTTGATCTCCAGCAACTTATTCTTGAAGTGATCTTTTCTAACAAGGGCCAGCATTGCCTCACACTGAGTTTCTTTGAGGATAAAGGCACTCCCAAGTACTTAAAAGGAAGTTCACCTGCCCGAAAGCCTAACAGTTGTAGGAACTCCCTCTTAGTACTATCAGATACTCCAGCCAAATACATAGAGCTTTTTTCTACACTGGCCTGAAGTCCTGTGGCTCTGGAGAACCTCTCAAAAGTGCTCAATAGGAGCTGGATAGAAGTAAGATCAGCTCTACAAAATATCAAGAGGTCATCAGCAAAGCATAAGTGAGTCGTACTAAACTTCCTGCACTTAGGATGAAAATTGAAGTCTCTATTCAGTGCTAGCTAAGCCATCTCTCTCTGCACGTACTCCATAGCTATCACAAACAGGTAAGGTGACATTGGATCTCCTTGCCTTACTTCTCTCTTACCTTGAAATGATTTTGTCAATCCACCATACATGACCAGTGAGTAGGAGACTGATGTCACACATTCCATTACCCAGTCAACAAATTTCACAGGAAAGCCAAGTTCACTCAGCATCCTTTGCAGAAAACTCCATTCCAGTGTATCATAGGCTTTCCTGATGTCCACTTTCAACAAACATCTAGAAGAGAGTCCTTTCCTACCATAGCCTTTAAACAGTTCATGGCTAAACAAGATGTTGTCAAGTATGTTCCTGCCTTGTATAAAGGCAGACCGGGATTGTCCTATGACATCATCCAGAACTTCATTCATTCTTCCTGTCAGCACTTTAGATATTAATTTGTAGATAGTTGTACAGCATGCTATAGGTCTAAAGTCTTTCACTTGGGTAGGAGAGGGTACTTTAGGCACAAATGTTAGGGCTGTGACATTGATTCCTCTGTGTTGCTTTCTTGTTCTAAAAAAGCTTAGCACTGCCTCTATTATATCCTCCTTGATAAGCTCCCAATTGGTAGTATAGAATTATACTGGAAAAACCATCTACACCTGGAGCTTTGTCTTTAGGTATGTCCTGTAAGTCTATAAGAATTTCCTCAGCAGTTACCTCTCTTATCAGCTGACACTGTTGCTGATGTGTCTAGCATACACCCTTCCTGATGACCTCAGTATTTGGCCAGGGTAATTCCTCAGCAGCTTCACCCATTAGCCCTTTAAAGAATGACACAAACTCTCTCTCTATGAGGGTCTGGTCTGTTATCTTCTTCCCAGTGCTGTCATGTATAGAGCTAATAACATTCTTACTACTTCTGAGTTTTAGTTGAGCATGAAAGTATTTGGAGTTAGCATCTCCACTGGGTATCCATACTGCTCTGGACTTCTGTCTTAGTACCTTCTCATCCACCTTGCTCTATTTTTCTATTTCAATGATTAGTTCTTTCTCTTAAGTAATCAAGTCCTGGTTGCACAGTGAGTCAGACATCCTTGCCTGCACACTATCCTGTTCCTCCCTTGCCTTGTCTAGTTCCTGCTTGTATGTTGCCATATACTCCCTCTGTTCCAAAATGGTTGTCATAGTTCGGATTTCGAGAGTCAAACGAGTTTCACTTTGACCGTAATATTTTCATATGTCTTTTAAATATTTTGAATTATTAATTATTGTGACTTATAGTACTTTTTATGTAGTTTCTAAATATATAAACATCGTTACAAAAAACTTAAAGATTGTATGTTTAAATTCACGGTCAAAATGAACTCGTTTGACTCTCGAAATCCGAACTGTGACAACCATTTTGGAACAGAGGGAGTACTTGTTTAGGCTCTTCAGCTGGTCCTTCAGTATATGTAATTTATGTCATACTCTATGCATAGCATCTCCCATTATATGCTGCCTCCATACTGATTCCACTATTGGCTTGAAGGTCCTTGTACACCTGCTTCTAAGTGCTTCAATTCCCTCCATAGTGCTTGTCTCTGATGGTAGTCATTATAGGCATAGACAACAGTGAGATAGAACTGTGTCTAACCATTCTGACTTGTAACTTGGCAGTGTATCCATTGTCCAGAACTTTGAATCACTTGAACATTGAGATGGGGTGCCACATCACCCATATTCTCCCATTGTCTGCATGAGAGTAGTTGCATGCTACCCTCCAATCCTTTGCCACACTCTTTATTATTTTTTTGGAACTTTTTTCTTTAACTCTGGTCTCAAGGTATCCCAGGAGATCAATTTTATTCTTTGTCAAAAGAAGCTTCAGCTCCTTTTGTTTGAAGGCTTTATTCAGCCCTTTTATATTTCATGTGATGACTTTCATGGTGGAATGTCAAGCTTGTTATCAGCAGACCCCAATGTTACTTCAGTCAGTACAGCAAATCTGTTAGTAGAACCCCTTCCAGTGTTATTATGTGGCATCTTCTAAGCTTCATTCAACATTGCAGCTCTAGTAGCAGAGCTACTGCTCCTACTGTTCTTTGTCAGTTTCTCCACTAGTGTCTCACCTTGAGTAGAGATAAGTTGCATTGACTCAATTTTATCAGCTCTTTCTGCTTCTGTGGTCTAGCCATTCACTGGATCAGCAAAGCCTTCAGGCTTAGTGACAGTTTGCCATTCAAGTTTAACTTGAGTTTTCTTCTTTTTAGTTCTTCTTTTCCTTCTCTTGGTGAACTCTTGTTCCTCTTCCTTTGGCTCCTTTACCCAGCAGTTCACAGTGTCATGCCCAAATTTTAGGCACTCAGCACAGTAATAAGGCACCCAGTCATAGCACACAGGCTAGTATAAAGGTCCATAGGGGGTGTCCAGCTCAATACAGTCAATCAGTGGTTAAGCAACATCCACTTCCACTAGTATTCTAACATAGGAAATTTTTTCTAGATTGGCTGTAAACCTGTCAGTGTATAATGGCTTCCCTACTGTACTTGCAACCTTACTCAGGGCCTCAGCAGACCAATATCCAACCGGCAATCCAGGTAGTGTAATCCACAGGGGGATCCTAGTTAGGCACTCAGGGTCAAATCTGAAGTCCATTGACCAGTGATGCAAAATTAATGGCTTGTTATGATACGTGTATGGACCTGCTTGCAGCACAAGGTCACATTCTTCCTTAGTACTAAATCTGAATAGATAATAGCCTTCATCATGTGGTAAGATCTGAGGTTTTTCACAAAACTCCAAACATGAGCAGCATAAATTTTTAAGGATTTAGTATAAGGGGTGTCACCTATAACAAATCCTATTAAGGTATTATTCCAAATATTTTCGTGTTCTTCAATGTCATTTTGTTCAATTTTCACTACAACTTTCCCATTCCGAGTTAGTGGTGGAACAAATGCTAAAGTCTTACCCATTTGTGAGCTTCTGTTTCCTCGATCAGCTGGTAGAGGAGTAAGGTGCTGAAAGGAATCTGTATCGGAGTATTGCAAGCATCTCCCAGCTAATTTTTCTTTGATTTGCATCGCTGCAGCTGGATCTACTATTCTAGTTTGAGCTAGCTTAGTTCCTTTAGGTACTTCAATTTCTTCTGCTATCGTGTACATTGGTGGAAGGAAACTACCAAATGTTAATGGTGGACGTTTATTAGTGGTTTCATCATATGGTGTTTCAAGGATTTCGTTCAGTTGTGAAGAAGAGGTCGCTGCATTTCGTCTGGGCATTGTTCTTGGCGCAGGTTAGCAAGCCTTGCTAAACATGCGCTGAGAGCATCCCTATTATTTTTCGGTTTAAAATAAAAGTTTGAAATGTGTATTTTTGTCCCAAATAATAAAAAGCACTAATTTTTTCAAAAAACTACTTTTTTCAGCTTCTTGGTGTATTAAAAGAATTAATACATGAGAATTATTAATACAACGACTTACATGTATTGACTCTCTATTATGTACTTATTAAATAAATTAATTTTAGCAGTTAAAAATTTAAGTGAAAATTAATATTCCTTAATCACAAATATCATACATTTATCGGTTCAATGTAATATATCATTTGAATTGTGTCATTTTAAATGCTAAGGCGTTCTTTTGAAAATAAGGAACTGTGATTATTGAATGAATTTATTTTTTTTTGAATTATTTAGGATAAGGTGACCATTAAGTACAAGTGAGACTAATAAAAGTTCTGATTCTATGACGTTCTTTTCAATGTAAACGTCACGAAAGAATATAACATTTGAATTGTGTTGTGTCGTTTTAAATGTGAAGACGTTCTTTTGAAAATAAGGAATTGTGATCATTGAATGAGTTAATATTTTTAATTTAGTTAGGATAATAAGATGACCATTAAGTACACCTTAAGCAAGACTAATAAAAGTTCCGTGACAATTGAAGGTCATAAATTTGAAAAGAAAAATTATTTAGTTTCATAAATCTTATTCTCATGCATAATATAGCGCATACAGCTTATGAATATTTTAATAATTCCTCATTATTCATAATTATACATTAGCTTGTGATGAAAAGGCTAACATCTTATACTAGTTTCATATCAACAATTTCATCAATTCCACATAGCTTTTCTTTTTATTTTGTCACACAACTATAGCTATTGACTGTTAAGGGCAAGAAGGTGGGGCTATTTGAAAGGGGGTGGTCCAATTTTGTCAATATAAACATTGATTGTATCTATAAAAGTACTTATTCTACAACTGGTCTACATCTTGCTAAGCTTCCGTTTGGACATAGTTTTTGGAGGGATTTTTGGGCAAAAAAGCGTTTGTTTATGTTTTTTGAGTAAAATTTGTCTCAAAACTCAAAAAGTGACATTGAGCTGTTTTTGGGCCAAAAACTAACATTTACACGTCAAATTTTATTTTCATAAGAGCTCAAATGCTCTTTTGAGCCAAAAAATTTGTTCCCAAAAAGTATATCCAAACACTTTTTCATTTTTATATCAAACTTCACCAAAAAAGTATTTTTCAAAAATTATTTGGGAATCTATGTCCAAACGCTAGCTAAGGGTATTATATCTTTTTTTCTATTTTCAATTTCATAAGATATCTAAGAATAATTTCTTTAGAAGGAAATGTGAGTAATTTGGAAGAAATTCTATAGTACTATTTTCGTTTGTTAATCTTTCATTTTCATAACTAGCATTTGCCTATCTTTGTGATGGGACTCCTTTCATGTAGGCACATGCAGATTCAACTACTAAAACCGTACATATTCATTATGCTTAAGAAAGTTTATATGCATAATAACTAATTGTTAATTACACTATACTATATGAAGATTCAATTAAGGATTTTCTTGTGAATCTTTTCAAACATAATTTCAGAAACAACCCTTCGTATCTTATTAGTCAAGTGCACTAATAAATTGTTGTTTATTTGTAGAAAACTTCCAACGTCCCTCCTTGTCTTCTCATGCAAAAATATTTTTCATATCCTAACAAGAATTCTCCTTATTTGCTTAGCTTATAAATTGTATTTTATTTTAGTCGAGTGTCTATCGGTAAGGTCATCGTATATTCCAATTCTCTCCAGACCTTACTTGTGAAATAACACTGAATATATTATTTTTGTTATTGCTTAGCTTATAAATTGAAAACTGTTTTTTATAGTATTTCAAGCGTTAATAGATGTATTGTACATTCACATTTTCAAAAATGATCTTTTCTATGAACTCTGCCATTGGTTGGTGAATAGCAGAGGCCAAATTTGCCAAGTTTATAATGGTTAGTGTGCCCAATGTTCATTCACATCATTTTCAAATCTTATTACGTTATTTGTTTTGTACCCATCTTCATCATGTGATTTTCTGATGTCATACAAAAATTATTTAGCCTAACTTTTAAAAAGTCTACTAACTTTAAATAATTAATTCAATACTTTCTTTCTCTTTTCTTATTAGAGTTTAGTGCTAAATTCTGCAATGATTATTTCCTAATGCGAGGTAGATATTAGATGCGAAATGGGATCCCCTCCATTAGTATTTGGTGGAATATTAATCAATACGGTTATAGATATGCCATGTGTCTACCTACTTAATTTATAGATGAAATCATTTTATTACTAAACAACTAAATATGATAGTGTAATCTTAACCAAATTTTAAAAAAAATAAAATAGAATAACCTAAACTGCAGCGCACATTAACGGTGTATGATATTTCTCGTTACTCATAGAAATCTGTGAATGCTCGCATAAGATGAAGGCATGGATATTTTTGCCGCTTAAAATGTCAAGTAATTTTTATCCCCTCGATCATATTTTTCATATTTATTTTTATAATTAATCTAGATTAATTTTTATTTCTTTAATATGTGCATTACAGTGAGCCCTATGTTTTCTAGAAATGATGATCATTAGGGTTGTCGTCTAGGCCATAGTATCTTTTTAAAATATAATTTTGTATTAAATTACATTACCATATTTAATTGTTTAGTAATTAGTAATAAAATAATCTTATCCATGACTTAAGTAGGTGGACACATGGCATCAATTTATAGCCGTATTGAATAATATTGCACCAAATACTAATGGAGGGATCCCATTCTAGATGCGGCATTTTGCCCAAATATTTATTACATTTGATCTCTTTATTTATAGTCGATGTTCTAAAAATGAAAACTCATACACTTAAAATTGATTTATTTTCACCTTTTTGTACAATATATGTATTTTAGCTTCATTAAATCCTTCATCCCCTATCAATCTGAAAATAATTCCTCAAAAATCCGTCGGCAAACAGGGAAAAGAAACGAACACTGCTAATTCAGCAAAAAGCCCAGTGAATTTCTTTCACTCCCTCATTCTTATTTGTTTTACACTTTTTTTCCCTTTTAAACATCTTAAGTTACTTAAAACTATTGGCAGGCACGAATATAAAATAATTAATTCAAGACATGTTTGTCCAAATATGAATCAATATGAAATGAATTGATTATTTAGGTTCAATATACAAAATTTATTTTTCAGTAAAAGACCAATTTTATTAAGTTAATTCATTTATTCGAACTTCGAATGATGAGCTTACTTTGGTAGCTCAATATGCCATCTTATCTTACGGGCCTAAACTTGTTTCACATGTATAATGCTGTGGCACACCAAGCAAATGAAGTAGCCAATAAGGTCATATAGCATACCAAGTCAAATTTTAATGTTTGCAAAAGTGCGCCTCACGTACAAATGACGTGTTATGACTAATCAAACGTGGATTTATCACAGCTTCAACTAACTGTCTAAGACTAAACACTCTCAATTAAATCAAAGCAAATAAACTTTACTCATTACTATAAATATGGGTCATTCCTAACACATAAGAGATGAGAAATCAAGAAGCTACCAAAGAGAACTTTAAATAAAAAAGCACTCAAACGATCAGATTTGAGTTCAAGATCAGACATCCAAGTTCAAGTTAAAAAGGGGTACAAATAAAGATTCAATGAGTGCAAGCTCGAATCATCTCTCCATGCCAGTTGAATTTAAGGTCATTTGTGGCACCAATATAAACCTTAAGATCAAACTGCTAAATCCCTACAAGGGAGGGGGAGTTGGCTGTAATCGAGACACGTTTTTCGAAGGGAAAATATGATTTTTTCGAGATAGTTAACAATTTTCTTAACCGTGAAAGGGAGGTCATTCGGAACTCGTTAGCTCTGTCAAAGCCTTCCTCTAGTTCCTTTATAACTAGAATCTAAATAATAGAGGTAGGGGGCCGCTAACGAACAAGAAAATGGATGCGCTTGGGCGCAGCGAAAATTTAAATTCACATGATTCAAGATTAAGTTACCAAACCCTTGAATTTACTACTTAAGGAGAAGAATCGGGGTATATTTTTACCTGAATTTAGAGGATACCGAAGAATTGTAATATTGCTTATACTCAAAATACTATACTTTTCTTGTCTTGATGCATACCCGAAATTTGTTGTTATAACTATTCTAATCAAAGTATATTCCCACCATATAAATTCATGAAGAAATTTAACTTCGAAGTTTGATATACTATATATGAGCTTTTTTAATCAAACTAACAGTTTGGCAGCTATTTAATGTTCTTTTCTATATTACTAGAAGTGTGATACATAATCGAAATTAACTTCCAAACATAACCTATTAAGTAATATCACATAAGATGAGGACAATAATTTTTTTTTAGTATACATATTGTAGACTAATATATTCTTTACATGTTTCATTCATTTGAAGGGCGTAGAGCTGTAAATTTGGATCGGCCCTATCCGACTCAACCCAAGCCTCGCGGACTTTGAAGTTTGATGGGCTGGGGCGAGCTGACTCGATATTTAAATGAGCTAACAAATGATGATCTCAATCCAGCCCTAATAGTGCTGGATCGGGCCGGCCCTACCTCTTAAAATGGTTTTTCTATATTTCTATTTTACTCTAAAATTTTAACTAAAAATGTAAAACATATAAAAAATATAAAGTTTTACAAATATGTTCCTGAAGAAAGCATATGTTCCTTGATCTCTAAGATATTTCATAAAACTTATTATATAGCATCCAAGTTTCATGTCCACAATTAAAATGTGCAACATCACATTGTTAGATTCTTTGATGTATCATCGGGGCTGGGACACGATATACTATTATAGTGTCTATTTGTAAGATTCTTTAATTTGATTTATCATCTCGAACTTCTGAATTTTAGTGTAGTTGTTGTGCAACTTAAGGATCATTTGTGTATAAAAACTTAAATATAGTGGGTTTGACTATTCTTACTTTATAATTACTTGTTATTTCTTTAAAGGGTTTTTTATACAAATATACAAATTTTCACCCTTAATTACAAAAGAATAGCAATATTTCTCTAATTACAATTCATGGCATTATTTTTCTAACACATTTCATAATACACAAGATAAATCATAATTTTCCAAACAAACCTTAATTTCAACCCCAAAATCCCTGCCTCCCATGCCTTCCCCCCTGCGACTTGCACAGCAACAAACACCACCATACGCCACCAGCGGGCAACCACCAGAACACACCGGAAAACACCGTCATCATCGCCCCTATTCCGTTTCAAATTCCGACGGGACTGAGAAGCCATCGTACTTTCAAAGTTTCGTCGTCATCTTCGTCACCGGGAAAGTTGAAAATCGGCATGGAGGAGTCTGATCTGGTGGCGGAAGTGTTTTTGAGCGGCGGATCTGGTGTCGTAGTGACGCCACTGTGTCTGTCACTGGAAAACCAAGCCGGTGTCGCATCAAGCTCTGATGCTACACATTTCATGTACTTCCTTGCCAATTGTACAGATGAAAGCTTGATCCGCAGAAGAAAATCTTGTGTTATGTTAATAGGCCTTGAGAAAGAAGATTTTTTGAAACAATATCATTTCTGTTATTTAGATTTGTTTCATTTTTGTTCCGTTTCTGTTTCTTCAAAATTGTTAAGATTTCGTTTCTGTTTCTGTTCCTGTTCCTGTTTGCACGGATTTGTCAGATTAATAAATTTAAACTATTGTTTTCTATTGCTCACGACTGATGGCGTTGAAACAATATGATACGGTTTGAAATATTGTTGAAATATTGAAACAGTTGTTGCAACAGTTTGATACATCTGAAATGATGTTGAAACAGTATGATACTGTCTGAAACGACATTTAAACAATATGAAATAACTGTTGAAACAGTCTGATACGGTCTAAAACGGGAGTTCATACAGTCTGAAACGGGACTTGATACAGTTTGAAACAGTCTGATACAGTCTGAAACAACTGTTGAACCCCCAAAAAATATTAACCCCGAAGGATTAAATTTCAGAAATATCGACATGATGGACTAACTCTTTTGGAGTTTTTGGAGTCGCCACCCAATTTAAGGAAAAACAGGGAACCAGATAAACAAATGCGTGCAAAACTCCATTTTTTGGAAAAAGGCAGTCTTTCAGAGATTCTAAGTAAGAGGTTTTGTTAATTTCGAAAGAAGGTTTTTAAGGCACTTTCGAAATTCCGTTAAAACGGTTAATCCGACAGGTTTCCAAAATATTTGCAAGTGCTATTTATGCGCTTTTTCTAAAAATAATTAATTGAACTATTAATTAATTCAACTAATTAAATTTAGTAAGTTTTCAAAAGATTTTACAATTTTATTTAAAAGCTTTAATTATTTTCAAAATAAAATAAATAAATAAATAAATAAAGCGCATTTTCTTTTGAAAAGGAACGATTTGATCGTCCTAATTTCTTTGCCAACTCGTATGTGATAGTGCATAAATGGCACTTGCTTAATTTCAACTTTAAAACCCGAGTTTCTCATCATAAGATGGAGCTTAGGTTTCAAGTCGCTTTTTGCAAAGTTGTTTCGGAACATTTAGAAGTTAATTAAAACTTCTTTATAACTTTTGACTTTTTAAAGAAACTACTTCGTATCAATAAGATAGAAGCTTTTTCTTATAGTCGTTTGTTAATCGTGATTTTGAAAACTTTCTAAATTTGCACGCATTTGCATAATTGGCCGCTAATTGCAATAAATTGAATAACAATTCTAAAAATAAAGTAATGGCCATAAAGGAAAAACAAACCTATATAATACAAAATTATACGACTCAGTTTAATTCTAAGCTATGAATTTAAATATAAAAGATGAGTTAAAAAAATTTAGAACCCGGAAAGTAGACAGGAGTTGAAGGCATCTTGCACGAGTAGATGAAGACCAAAATAAGATCCTATGAACTTGGTTTCTAACAAATGCAGTACATTTGATGAAGCATCAACAGGTTGGAACGGCTTTCACGCTTGAAATGCGGACAAAACTTATTTAAGCCAGCTTGTCTCGGCTACTAGGAGTCCTTTAATTCCCAGATAACTCCATCAAGTATTCATGCCGAGAGAGAAAAAAAATAAAAAAAAATATTAGCATATATTAAAGAACAGAAAGTTGAAGCAACAGGTATGTAATAACCATCCAAAACTTGTGATATACAGAAAGTTTAAAACTTAGTAAAAGTCGCCAATTTAACAAGGTTTCATTTCAACACTCACAAGCTTCAGAGAGGGAATGGAAGATAACCAAATAAGTTTAAGACTAACAAAGAATGCACTCAGGTTCTACAACATTGTATCAAGTTAACAAAATTTAAAACTAGCGTAATAAGAACCATACAAAAACAAGTTTCAAGCTAGCTATCTAAAGCTTCACAATCCAGCCAATGAAACACCATAACATGCACTCTCTTACACCGGAACTACTACATTCTACCTTGACAGGGAACTAACTCAGAAGATGACAATTTATCCTAAGAGAAACAGCATCCTTACCTTTAAATGCACTTGACCTATACAACTTTTAACTAATCTAACATAGCAACAGAACATAAAACCCTATACAACTTTTAACTAATCTAACATAGCAACAGAACATAAAGGAGGATTTAAATGATATTCTGAACTTCAGTTTATATCTTGGCAATTTCAATCTCATTCTAACTTAAGAAATTTCTTTCTTTCTTCAATAGATACAATACAAAGATTCCATTTTTAATCTTAAAGGCTAGCCTTTTATATTAAACTAGTCACCTCCATACTAAGCTAGAAGTTCAAATAAATCCAGGAACTAGAAAGAGGGGCAGAAGATTTAAATTCTACATTAACAGGTCTAGAAAAAAAAAATCACATTTTAACTATCTTTGTTATCAAAGCAAGCTGTTACTATATGAAGAGAAGAGTGGATGCAGGCCATAGCTAAATTTTGGAAGGTTACCTAATTTCTTTTTTTTTAAAATACCAATTTAAAACTTAAGTAATATAGACAGGGATGACTGGATAACCAGATGAATAGATAGGATTCAAAGCTACATAAAACTAGGGATGCTAATGAAATCATGGAATGACTCAGATCCAAAAGGAGAAGCAGGGAATCATAAAAGAACCAAGACAATTCAGGATAAACTGAGGGCAAGAAACTTTAAGATCCACTACATAAACTATTGAAGCTGCAGACTCGACCCTTATTTCAAGCTCAAACAAACAGGAATAAGGAGCCTTTATACCGGGAACTTCGCACCATAGCAGATCTACAAACTGGCTGCAACACCTGCACCACCTACAAACCACCAGAAACACCCTCTACATCTCCTATTAGAACTACTGCAACCTTCCATTTCACAAAAATGCTTCCCACCTCCTAAACCTTTACATCTCTGCCTAAAAATACAACAAACACTCCCTGCTCTATACTACTATCTGCAGCACACTAAACTAACCCCCAAAACATCACAACAAACAGGGAACAACTCTGACCTGCACCCTTTAAAACCACTAGCTGCAGACACCAATACTCCCTAGACTACCTAAAGCCACTCCAGGATCCACCCTAAAATTGGTTCAAGCAACAAGAACCTGAAACACATTCTTATGACTCCCTGCTACAACTCCGGCTCCTCTAACACCTATTAACAAACCTACATACCATGAAAACGACCCCTCACCACCTGCAATCCACCTGAACTCAGACCAAACAGACCACCTAACCTTCCTACAAACTCCTCTACTCTCTGGGACAACTCTGAAGAACAGCCCTGCACTTTACAATGAACAACAACCACCTCATTCTTCTTCAAAATAAGCAGAAGAAACATCCTCACTCATATGCTAACATTCAAAGGGCATTAACCAAGCTAGACATGAACAAACAAAATTGAGACAGCATCTAATGAACTACTATAGCAGACATGATTTAGTAGATAACCAAAGATCAAACCAAGACAAGAGTTGAACTCACAAACAATGTTTAAGTTTTGAAAATGCTAACGACTGAGATCCTATGGTATCTAACTGCTAAAAAAAGTCATGATCTTAGCTCATTAAGGCAACAAAGATTTTAACTTTAAAAGCGACTGTGAATCTATATCAAAACAGAACAGGCAAACATAAAGTTCACATTTTATAACCATTAAGCGATTTGACAGTCTAAGGAATTTATGCTACATTTTACATGCTGAATATAAACACGACAAGAAAATGTTGGTAAAATAAGGATAGAGGTTATGATATTACCTTTTTCGGAGCAGGAACTGAGGCGACGAGTGGAAGAATACGACGAGTGCACAAGCGACGACTTGAGTATTAAAGCGACACGCAAAATCCCAGCTAAAACCAGTAACACTAACTTTTATGAAACTTAAAAAAACTAAAAGCACCAGTAACACTAACTTTCTCCTCTAAAACTTGGACTCATAGTATCCAACTCGAATACCCTTTTTCTCTGTTCTCGTTGCTGCCCCCCTCCTCTTCTCTTATTAATGGCCTTATATATGGAAATCATTAGGGTTCCTTTTTTAGGTCCAATTTTCCTTTTCTGGACAGAAATGACCCTCAACGGGTACAAACGGATAAGGTTGTACGATCAGGATGATGTGGAGAAGGGGGACCAGAATTTGGAGGATTTGATTTCAAATTTTTTTTTTGGGAAATTGAAAATGGGTCGCCGGTCTTGGGGTGAAGGGGAAAACGGGTTGAATGGTTTTTCTGAATTTGGGAAAATCGTTATTAAGGGTTGTGTGAGGTGATTATAGGTATTTTGCGGGGATAGGCTGGATTTTAAAACTTAGAACGATTTTATCCATTTTCTTCAAGATACTCATTAATTCACCTTAAAATTTGAAACTGATTTTTATTTAAATAATTAGAGTTAATTAAAATTTTCGGGATAAAATTGGGCGTCAACAGCTGCCCCTCTTTACCTGGAAAATGATGAAAGAGTTTTCAGGGTAAAGAAGTTGATATAAAGCCAATTTTGTCACGATAAAGCCAAGGACTTCTGATTCCATGGACCAAAAGGCGAGGCTTATGGGTATGGCCGAACTCCGATTTCCGAGTTGCCTACATATCTCGGGCTGAAAGTGAATCAGGCCATATGTAGTTCGACGACACTTAGAAACGAAGACTCGCACGATTGACAGAAAGGACGCACGAATAGAAAAGAAACCAAACTGACACCCTAATCCGAAATGAAAGATTAGGATAGACTTGCTTGTTCGAGTGCGATTCTTCAGATCCTCGTTGACGAGTGTAGCTCATATCAACGATTGCCCCAGTTCACTGCTAAGAAAGAGTTCCACGCTATGCTCCAAATGCTGTTGCGGTGCTGCTAATATCCTGTAATACACTCGACAAACGGTAAGCGAGTAACTGCAAATAAAGCTTAATAAATGAAGTAATAAAGGAATAACGATAATAAAACTTGTAGATGCTGGATGCAATATCAATGATAAGCTTGTCCCCAATCGACTAATAGAGAAATCCGGCTTTGTGAGGCAAGATGACTTCAGGGCCATTGGTAGACTGAAAATAAGACAATAAAGAACTTCAATCCATAGAAACGTAAAGTAGACTTAAATAAAATATAAGGATAAAAATGCCGCCTTTCGGCAATGACTCATGATCAAGTCTCCAGTTGTCTATGGTAGGATTCATAACAATAGCGCCTTCGATTGTCTACGATAGGCTTCATAAAAAGGGCTTCCAATTGTTTATGGTATGCTTAAAATGATAGTGACATCTTCGATTGTTTACGATAGACTTCATAATGAGGCCCCCGATTGTTTACGGTAGGCTCCATAACAATATCGCCTTCGATTGTCTACGATAGGCTTCATAAAAGGGCCTCCAATTTTTTATGAAAGGCTTTAAATGATGATGACGTCTTCGATTGTTTACGATAGACTTCATATTAAGGCCCCCGATTGTTTACGGTAGGCTCCATAACAATAGCGCCTTCGATTGTCTACGATAGGCTTCATAAAAAGGCCTCCAATTGTTTATGGAAGGCTTTAAATGATAATGACGTCTTCGATTGTTTACGATAGACTTCATAATGAGGCCCCCGATTGTTTACGGTAGGCTCCATAACAATATCGCCTTCGATTGTCTACGATAGGCTTCATAAAAGGGCCTCCAATTGTTTATGGAAGGCTTTAAATGATGATGATGTCTTCGATTGTTTACGATAGACTTCATATTAAGGCCCCCGATTGTTTACGGTAGGCTCCATAACAATAGCGCCTTCGATTGTCTACGATAGGCTTCAATAATAATGTCTTCGATTGTCTATGATAGACTTGATAAAGAACCATGCCTCCGATTGTCTACGGTAGACTTGGTAAATGTGATGTCTCCGATTGTTTACGGTAGACTTCATAATAGGGCCTCCAATTGTCTATGGTAGGCTTCAAATGATAAGGCCTTCGATTGTGTACGATAGGCTTCAATAATAATGTCTTCGATTGTCTACGATAGACTTGATTATAAAACTATCATAATAAACCCGTTGAGATAATAAAACCGATTGCATACGGTTAATCCGATATAAACACCAATTGTATATGATGGATCCATTAGAAGAAAGCCATTAGAATAATATCACCAATGGTATATGATTGATCGAATATAATAAGGTCATTGGAATAATATCACCGATTGTATACGATGATTCCAATATTGAGAGCCATTTGAATAATACCATCGATTGTGTGCGATGATTACAATATAGAAAGCCATTGAAATAATATCATCGGTTGTGCACGATGGATCCGATGTAAAAGCCATTGGAACAAAACCACCAATTATAGGATTGATCCAATATAAGAAAACCATTGGAATAATACCATCGATTTGTGTATGATGATTCCAATATAAGAAAGCCATTAGAATAATATCACCAATTGTGTACAGTAAATCTAAAATAGAAGGCCATTGAAATAATACCATCGATTGTGTACAGTAGATCTAAAATAGAAGACCTATGAAATAATACCATCGATTGTGTACGATGGATCCAATATAAAAGTCGTGGTCTTTGATAATAACATCCTTGATAGTCTGCGGTACCAATGATACCTCAATCAAGTGTCTATGACAAGTTTTGATAACAATTTTGTCAAAATAATATCACCAGTTGTCTATGGTAAATAATGACAATAAAGTGATGTCTTCGGTTGTCACCAATAGACTTGATGTTGATACTTGTAAAATAAATGTCCTGCAAAATAAAGTTTTCGTTAAATTCATATAAATAGGAAAATGTCAAAGATAAAGGAGATGTAAAGCGAGAGTTTAAGCCGTCCGGCTTATATTTGGTGATGCCATAAAGGGTTGAGTGTTGCTCTTGAGTAAAACTGAAGTTAATGCTTAATTCCTGCAAAGAGTAAAGTAAAGTTGTTAATGAAGCAATAAGGTTTTGATTAAGCAAGGGCAAAATAGAGAAAAATAAAATCGTTTCGCGTATTCGATGAATCAAATAATGCTTCCAATCTCGATTGATTATCTTGGCAACATTGTCCAATGTGTATGACAAAATGGTTGCAAATTTTCCTCATTTTGCTGCTTTTGAGAATTCCTGCACTCAAAGAAAAATTGTTAGTTTTGGGAGGGAGGGTGAAGCGTTTGATTCGTGTTGACTCGAGCCTTCATCCTTCAATCGCTTCCTTCTTCTATCGTTGTCTAGACTTGCGATCCATCTTTTGAGACTTGGCCAACTTATCTTTGTCAAGCAATACGACTTTTTGTAAAATTTTCCCCAGTTATGATCTTTCAAATCTTCAACTTGCCTTGCAAAATTTGCCCCAGTTATGACTTTCGATACTTCAAATCGCTTTGCAAAAACTGCCCCAGGTTGCAATCTCTCCCGTTTTCTACTTGTTTTTGCAAAATTTGCCCCAGTTGCTATCTTTCAAATCTTCAAATTATCTGGCAAAATTGCCGCAGTTTCTATCTTTCAAATCTTCAAATTATCTGGAAAAATTGCCCCAGATATGATCTTTTACATCTTCAACTCGCTTTGCAAGATTTGCCCCAGTTGCTATCTTTCAAATCTTCAACTTGCCTTGCAAAATTTGCCCCAGTTGCTTGCCTTATGGGAGACTGGAAATTTTAATATTATAGAGTCGAGCCCGTTAAGAGCGCCTACGTATCCCTCCACGGGAATCAGACCGTGCGTAGTTCTGCTTACATAAAGCTTTAGGGAATATGACAATCTAAGTACGAAGCCGAATTCGAATTGGAATGCCTACACATCTGCCCAGATGCGTAGTTCGGAATTACATCATCAAAGATAAAAAGGCTCGAAGCATTACAATAATTTGATCGAGTCCGATGTGGATTGCTTACTTATCCTGTTGCCATTCCAGGAATCAGACCAAAAGTAGTTCAGAATTACATAAAAGAGGAAATAGGGGATTCCTATGCTAGTGTAACCGAGCTCTATGTGAGTTGCTTACGTATCCCAGCCTTGGGAATCAGGTTACGCGTAGTTCGTATTACATATAAAATTACATTGAAATGAAAAGACTGATTTTTCCACTTGTCAAATGTGGTATCTCTTGATTATTCTTGATTTGAATATTGGCCAGGCATTTGCATTTACCTTCTTTGGTAACAAAATTCCTTCAAGAAAATCTGCCCCAGTTTGGGTTTGTCTTGATTTGTCCTCTGTATTGAAAGCTTTTGGTCCTCCCGACTTTGTAAGTTCGAGAGCTCTTCTTTGTCGTTTGGCTCTTTGGGATCCCAATGGTCCTTTTTTCAGCCTCATCAACTGATACCAAGTGTATGCCATACTCATCATTTAACAAAGGGTTATTATCAGCAGGTGTATTCCCAATGAGTTGAATCGAACCTTCTTGGATTAGAGTTTCAACTGCATTTTTTAGACTGTGGCAATTTTCAGTGTCATGCCCTGGAGCCCCTGAATGATAGGTACAATGTTTAATTCCATCGAACCATTTTGGAAGAGGATTAGGAGTCGCATCAGCAATAGGGTGAATCACTCCAGCTGCCCTTAGCCTTTCATAAAGCTGACTGTAAGGTTCCGCTAAAGGTGTGTAGGTTTTATATGTCTTCTTGACAGGATTAGCGTGTGGCTTTGGTACAGCTAGGCGATTTTGAAAAGTGCGGACTTGGGGATTGGTAATTTCTGATTGGTGGCCAAATGATTGCGGGTAGTAAACGGGTTGAGCATTGTAACCTGGATGTGGATTGCTTTGGTGAGTAGGCTGGGATAATGAGTTCTTGGTAGTAATAATGCCAACTTCCTTCTCTTTTTCCTCTAAATTTCCCAAACCAGTCTGGATGGCTTGCGCAGTTGCTTTCACTGTAGCAAAACTTACAATTCTCCCCGTCTTAATCCCTTCTTCAACCATTTCTCCCATCATAAGAAGTTCAGAATAGGGTTTACCCATCATAGGGAGCAAGTGCATGTAATAAGAATCATTTTGAGCTCGGATGAAGTACTTCACCATGTCTTTCTCAGTCATTGGTGGTTGCACCCTTCCAGCCTGTTCTCGCCATCTCAGTGCGTATTCCCTAAAGGTTTCTGTTGGTTTCTTCTTCATATTGGACAAGGTTATAAGGTCAGGAGCCACCTCGACATTGTACTCAAACTGCTTTGTAAAATCATTGGCTATGTCATCAAACTCACTCCACTTGCTTATATCCTGTCTTGAAAACCATTCAGCAGCAATACCTTCCAGACTATGACTGAAGAAGACCATCAGAAGTTCCTCTTAACCTCCCGCAACCCTCATTCGGTTGATATATTTGGTCAAATGAACAAATGGGTCACTATGACCATCATACATATCAAATTTTGGCACTTTAAACCCGGGAGGAAGAGTAATGTCAGGGTATAGATAAAGATTGCGATAGGAGATACTTTGACGCCCTCTAGACACTTGCAAATCTTTAATGGATTGCTGCATGATTTTCATTGTTTGGATTATCTCCCCTTGCTCAACTGTCCTTCCCAGTTTTTTCACGGTTACGGGCACTTCACTTTGTGGCACATAGTTAGTGAAATCCACGTTCTTACCATTGGGGTCATGCTCATAGTATTGGGCTTCAGGATATCCTTGCCTTGGGTCATTGGCATTTTGAGGAGCAACAGCCATGGAAATGGGTGCTTTGGATTGTAGAGTACGAGGAGTATCTTTGGCAGGTAAATATTGATAGTGAGGCAAGTTGTTCTGGTTAATGAATGCATTTGGAATGTTGTTAACTGGTGCAAGCATATGAATGACACTGGAATTTAAAGGCATGCTTGGATTAGCAATTTCAAAATTGGGATTCAGAGTTGATAGCATGGCTGGCACGTTTCCGTGGCTCGACCCTTTCATTCTCTCTAGTTCAGCTTGCATACATTCAATCTGCTTAGCCATTCTAGCAATTTGTTCATCAGGAACAACAACTGTTTGCTCATTAGAAGATGCAGGGATACCAGTCTGATTATCAGTCATTGCTCGCTTCACTTTAGGTTAGACACTTAACCAACTCGGGAGTCAACACGAATCAAACTCTCTCTGTTGGGGGATAATCAAAACAAAAGGAAAAATCAAAAGGTAACTATGTTAGTTTCCAGATCATTGGCATAATTGCACGCAATCACGTAGCGCGCGTCACGTAGCGCTTTGCATTTTAAACAAGTTTGACATGCGGCAATCACAATTAGTTGAGTGTAAATGAAAATGCGGGCGCGTCCTACCCTGTAAGGTACCTCTTTGTGCCAGAGGTGGGCCTAAGACGCGCAAACGAGTGGTAACGAAAAATAGTTCATGCCAGTTTTGAGCAATTCAGGTTTAGAGTAAGCAACAATAACAATATTTGATAACAATCATCTCTCCGCCTTGACATTGCAATTTGTTATCCCAACTACCTTCCAAAGTTGGCATCAACTCCAAATTTGCACAAAATTCTAAACCCAAATGCCTAAAACCTGAAACAACCCCCATACACCTTTTGTAAACATCCACACTCCTCCAAACACAACTCCCAATTATTTACAACATCCAGGGGTGAAATTTCCAACGCCTTCACAATACCAGACTGCAAATCATAAAAGGTTCCAATTGACCTTTTTTTTTAAAAATTAAACCTCGCTGGTCCTTGGCTTTGTTTGGACAAGCCTCTCAGCTTCCTAGGTTGTGCAAGGCTCACAGACCTTGTTCATAGGGCTCCTCACTGGTCCTCGGCTTTGATCAAGCCTCTCAGTTTCCTAGGTAGCCAAGACCGCACTGGTCTTAAGGAGGGACCCCATTGGTCGTTTATAGACATAGGGGCTTCACTCTCCTAGTATGCGACAAGCATACTTCAATTATCATGAATGCAGCTGGACAGTCAACACAGGCCTGCACACACGCAAAGCCATTCACGAGAGGGACCCCACTGATCTTTTTAAAGACACCAGGGGCTTCACCTCTTAGATCTCACCATACCATACCATACCATCTCCAAAACACAAACCAACCAAATCTGTCTAACTTTCCCCTGACTGCAATTCTGTCTTGTTCACAAAATTCTGCACTATGATGTCAAATTCTCCGTGGACTGCTATGACCACACAGATTCTGCTAAATTCTTCCACTTTCTAACCTAAAAGACAAAATAGGAGACAAAATTCTAAATCTGATTTTGCTCAAAACATGGCTAGGACTAAGGTTTCGTTATCACACAGCACATAATATGCATTGTCATTGGGTTTCAAGAACCCGCTGACGTAAGGGTGGTTTCCTGAATATGGAGGCGGTACCAAGGACCGGGTCCAAACTAAGGTGTAAATGCATGCATGCTCCTAAAAGCTCCGTCTAAGAGTGGGTTAACGGTTGAGGCTAACAGGTGAGTGGCAGGCGGCCTCGCAGTCGAATTACTCCCACGACAATCCGCCGGTATACCAACTCTTCATAGGGTTCTTTAGTGGAAGAAAGTGCGGGTACGCATGAGCGTACCTCACGGATATTTGGGGTGAAAATGCAAGAGGTTCCCAGGAGTGGGGGAAGTATGAACGGAATGCCAGTTTATATGTGCACAAATAAGATTGTAGTGACATGCGTTTCGTGGCACACAAACAAACAGATATAAGAAAACAAAATAAATTAAGCATGCTAGTTGCAAATAATTGAAAACCTTTATGGTCAAAACCTTTATTGATCCCCAGCGGAGTCGCCATGCTGTTGAACCCCCAAAAAATATTAACCCCGAAGGATTAAATTTCAGAAATATCGACATGATGGACTAACTCTTTTGGAGTTTTTGGAGTCGCCACCCAATTTAAGGAAAAACAGGGAACCAGATAAACAAATGCGTGCAAAACTCCATTTTTTGGAAAAAGGCAGTCTTTCAGAGATTCTAAGTAAGAGGTTTTGTTAATTTCGAAAGAAGGTTTTTAAGGCACTTTCGAAATTCCGTTAAAACGGTTAATCCGACAGGTTTCCAAAATATTTGCAAGTGCTATTTATGCGCTTTTTCTAAAAATAATTAATTGAACTATTAATTAATTCAACTAATTAAATTTAGTAAGTTTTCAAAAGATTTTACAATTTTATTTAAAAGCTTTAATTATTTTCAAAATAAAATAAATAAATAAATAAATAAAGCGCATTTTCTTTTGAAAAGGAACGATTTGATCGTCCTAATTTCTTTGCCAACTCGTATGTGATAGTGCATAAATGGCACTTGCTTAATTTCAACTTTAAAACCCGAGTTTCTCATCATAAGATGGAGCTTAGGTTTCAAGTCGCTTTTTGCAAAGTTGTTTCGGAACATTTAGAAGTTAATTAAAACTTCTTTATAACTTTTGACTTTTTAAAGAAACTACTTCGTATCAATAAGATAGAAGCTTTTTCTTATAGTCGTTTGTTAATCGTGATTTTGAAAACTTTCTAAATTTGCACGCATTTGCATAATTGGCCGCTAATTGCAATAAATTGAATAACAATTCTAAAAATAAAGTAATGGCCATAAAGGAAAAACAAACCTATATAATACAAAATTATACGACTCAGTTTAATTCTAAGCTATGAATTTAAATATAAAAGATGAGTTAAAAAAATTTAGAACCCGGAAAGTAGACAGGAGTTGAAGGCATCTTGCACGAGTAGATGAAGACCAAAATAAGATCCTATGAACTTGGTTTCTAACAAATGCAGTACATTTGATGAAGCATCAACAGGTTGGAACGGCTTTCACGCTTGAAATGCGGACAAAACTTATTTAAGCCAGCTTGTCTCGGCTACTAGGAGTCCTTTAATTCCCAGATAACTCCATCAAGTATTCATGCCGAGAGAGAAAAAAAATAAAAAAAAATATTAGCATATATTAAAGAACAGAAAGTTGAAGCAACAGGTATGTAATAACCATCCAAAACTTGTGATATACAGAAAGTTTAAAACTTAGTAAAAGTCGCCAATTTAACAAGGTTTCATTTCAACACTCACAAGCTTCAGAGAGGGAATGGAAGATAACCAAATAAGTTTAAGACTAACAAAGAATGCACTCAGGTTCTACAACATTGTATCAAGTTAACAAAATTTAAAACTAGCGTAATAAGAACCATACAAAAACAAGTTTCAAGCTAGCTATCTAAAGCTTCACAATCCAGCCAATGAAACACCATAACATGCACTCTCTTACACCGGAACTACTACATTCTACCTTGACAGGGAACTAACTCAGAAGATGACAATTTATCCTAAGAGAAACAGCATCCTTACCTTTAAATGCACTTGACCTATACAACTTTTAACTAATCTAACATAGCAACAGAACATAAAACCCTATACAACTTTTAACTAATCTAACATAGCAACAGAACATAAAGGAGGATTTAAATGATATTCTGAACTTCAGTTTATATCTTGGCAATTTCAATCTCATTCTAACTTAAGAAATTTCTTTCTTTCTTCAATAGATACAATACAAAGATTCCATTTTTAATCTTAAAGGCTAGCCTTTTATATTAAACTAGTCACCTCCATACTAAGCTAGAAGTTCAAATAAATCCAGGAACTAGAAAGAGGGGCAGAAGATTTAAATTCTACATTAACAGGTCTAGAAAAAAAAATCACATTTTAACTATCTTTGTTATCAAAGCAAGCTGTTACTATATGAAGAGAAGAGTGGATGCAGGCCATAGCTAAATTTTGGAAGGTTACCTAATTTCTTTTTTTTTTAAATACCAATTTAAAACTTAAGTAATATAGACAGGGATGACTGGATAACCAGATGAATAGATAGGATTCAAAGCTACATAAAACTAGGGATGCTAATGAAATCATGGAATGACTCAGATCCAAAAGGAGAAGCAGGGAATCATAAAAGAACCAAGACAATTCAGGATAAACTGAGGGCAAGAAACTTTAAGATCCACTACATAAACTATTGAAGCTGCAGACTCGACCCTTATTTCAAGCTCAAACAAACAGGAATAAGGAGCCTTTATACCGGGAACTTCGCACCATAGCAGATCTACAAACTGGCTGCAACACCTGCACCACCTACAAACCACCAGAAACACCCTCTACATCTCCTATTAGAACTACTGCAACCTTCCATTTCACAAAAATGCTTCCCACCTCCTAAACCTTTACATCTCTGCCTAAAAATACAACAAACACTCCCTGCTCTATACTACTATCTGCAGCACACTAAACTAACCCCCAAAACATCACAACAAACAGGGAACAACTCTGACCTGCACCCTTTAAAACCACTAGCTGCAGACACCAATACTCCCTAGACTACCTAAAGCCACTCCAGGATCCACCCTAAAATTGGTTCAAGCAACAAGAACCTGAAACACATTCTTATGACTCCCTGCTACAACTCCGGCTCCTCTAACACCTATTAACAAACCTACATACCATGAAAACGACCCCTCACCACCTGCAATCCACCTGAACTCAGACCAAACAGACCACCTAACCTTCCTACAAACTCCTCTACTCTCTGGGACAACTCTGAAGAACAGCCCTGCACTTTACAATGAACAACAACCACCTCATTCTTCTTCAAAATAAGCAGAAGAAACATCCTCACTCATATGCTAACATTCAAAGGGCATTAACCAAGCTAGACATGAACAAACAAAATTGAGACAGCATCTAATGAACTACTATAGCAGACATGATTTAGTAGATAACCAAAGATCAAACCAAGACAAGAGTTGAACTCACAAACAATGTTTAAGTTTTGAAAATGCTAACGACTGAGATCCTATGGTATCTAACTGCTAAAAAAAGTCATGATCTTAGCTCATTAAGGCAACAAAGATTTTAACTTTAAAAGCGACTGTGAATCTATATCAAAACAGAACAGGCAAACATAAAGTTCACATTTTATAACCATTAAGCGATTTGACAGTCTAAGGAATTTATGCTACATTTTACATGCTGAATATAAACACGACAAGAAAATGTTGGTAAAATAAGGATAGAGGTTATGATATTACCTTTTTCGGAGCAGGAACTGAGGCGACGAGTGGAAGAATACGACTCGTGCACAAGCGACAACTTGAGTATTAAAGCAACACGCAAAATCCCAGCTAAAACCAGTAACACTAACTTTTATGAAACTTAAAAAAACTAAAAGCACCAGTAACACTAACTTTCTCCTCTAAAACTTGGACTCATAGCATCCAACTCGAATACCCTTTTTCTCTGTTCTCGTTGCTGCCCCCCTCCTCTTCTCTTATTAATGGCCTTATATATGGAAATCATATGGGTTCCTTTTTTAGGTCCAATTTTCCTTTTCTGGACAGAAATGACCCTCAACGGGTACAAACGGATAAGGTTGTACGATCAGGATGATGTGGAGAAGGGGGACCAGGATTTGGAGGATTTGATTTCAAATTTTTTTTTTGGGAAATTGAAAATGGATCGCCGGTCTTGGGGTGAAGGGGAAAACGAGTTGAATGGTTTTTCTGAATTTGGGAAAATCGTTATTAAGGGTTGTGTGAGGTGATTATAGGTATTTTGCGGGGATAGGCTGGATTTTAAAACTTAGAACGATTTTATCCATTTTCTTCAAGATACTCATTAATTCACCTTAAAATTTGAAACTGATTTTTATTTAAATAATTAGAGTTAATTAAAATTTTAGGGATAAAATTGGGCGTCAACAACAACATTGAAACACTATGATACTGTCTGAAACAGTCTGATACCGTCTGAAATGGGAGTTGATACAGTTTAAAACAGTTAGATATAATGCTGAAATGAACCGAAACGGTGGAGAAACAATTAGATATAGTGCTGCAGAAACAGTTGATACGGTGCAGAAATAGTGAGATTCAACGACATACATTGACGATGGATGAGGAAAAGTGAAATTGAGAAAAATGAGAGGAGTAAAAGTGAAATTGGGGGGAAATGGTGGGAGGAAAAGGGAAATAGGGGGAAATGGGAGGAGCAAAAGTGATAGTAGGGGAAAATATTGCTATGTTTTTGTTATGTTTGTAATTATCTTGTGTTTTCCTCTATATAGGGTAATTTTACTAAAATGTTGCTATGTTTGGTGATTAAGCTCTAAAACTTGTACTTTTATGTAAAACATCCTTCTTTAAATATATAAAATTTTGAATGAAATAATTTATTTTAGGAAAATTAACACCATATGACTACCCTAATTGCTTAATTACAAAAAATAACGATACTTTTACCCTATTTACATAACATAACGATAGTTTTCCATATTTACCCTACATTACATTTTCTCATTTCCCCCTTTCTTGATGCAGCCCGAACACATGCTGATCAAGTGTTCGATCCACTGGGGAGACCGATGACACGAAATCAAGCCAAGCTGTTGCACGATGTGCACATTCACTTAGCCTGGCTGAAGGAAAGTAATTGCTCCGAAGCTGAGTAACCGAGCTCAAGAACCGAAGGCGTTATCTTCAGATTTGAGCCCGAAGGCAAAGTGACCGAGGACAATGAGCTCGAAGACAAGTGAGCGTCTGAGGAATATGAGTTTGAGCAAGCAACCACGCACCGAAGTCAAGGCTGCCGAACACACAATTTAGCTCAGCCCTGCGTGGCTTGTTTTTACTAGTCACTTGTGACTATTTACTATCCTGCCCTTAGCTTAGCCTATAAATACTTTACTTCATTTCATTGTAAAGGATCTATTTTTTAGTATATGAAAAACATAGCAAGTGCTATTGTGAGTCTCCGATAGAGCCGAACCCCGATGTGGGCTTTTAAAGAACTTGTGTCAACCGGTGTTACGTTGAACAATTTCTTCTTGATCATTCAATTTGCAAGAAGCGGGTCTTTCTTGAGGATTGTTGCATAGTATAGGTGCGTCTTGATTTCCCTTCAATCGAGCTTTGAGACAGGTTCCTCACTGTTCTTTTGAATCGAAGCAAGATTTGTCTTGCTTCTATCTTTTATTTTCTTGTCATTACTTCCGCGTTCGTGTTTAGCATTCTCCTTCGGGTTTGCTTGCACCATCTTGGTATCAAAGCAAGGTTTGAGTTTGTTCTTACAATCTCAAATCCTGTTCACTCGTGCTTTTGTCTTCAGTTTCAGCTTTCTTCCGTGTGTTTGATCGTTGTTGCTGAGCGTTTACAAAAAAAAAAAAAAAGTAGAAAAACAAAAATTCAAAAAAATTGTGTTTGATTGTTGGTTGTTTGGATTAAATAACCATTGATTCTTGCTCACCATCGATTCCTGATTCCAACAAGTACCCGATGTACCATTTTCGTGACTAGGGTTTCTTGGTGAAATTTTGGACTGATTTGAGCTTTAATGGTGGATGAACTCGAACCACATCGTGTTTGGTTGAAACCGATGAAGATTGGTGGTTCTTGAGTGATTTGGGTTTGTTTTGTGCTTAAATTTTCAAGGTTCTGTGTTGAATTCGTTGTCCGTACGCCGGAAAATTGTTACGAAATCGTAACAGTGTACGACATGAACGAGCTGGTTCTTAGCTCGAAAAACTTGAATTGATTTCCTCCGTTGTTGTTGGAACCGGAGTTGAAGAAGCAACCCAGGTCTGTTGAATTCGTGGTCAGTGAATTGAAGCTAAATTGTCCGTACGCCGGAGCAAGGCTTCACTGTTCCATTGAAGAAGAAAGGGGTAAAGTGTAAAGATCAAAACCCCAGGTGACAAAGTTGTCGGCTGAAAAGAGGAATTGGATAAGGTAAAACCCTATCCGTACCAAGGAGGGACCACTCTTGTACGGACAAGAGTTGGAGTGTTCGAAAATGATTCCAAAAGGGAATCAAAGGGTAGATTCTCCTAGGTTTCCACTTTCTTCTGTCCGAAAATTCTAGTTAGTGGATCTTTTGAGTAATCTTCCTACTTGAGGTCGTACTAACTCGTTTGAGCTAATAGGAACTCATGCGTGGGTGACCGAAGTCCAACTTCGTAGAAAATTCATTTGACTTCCCAAGTGCAAGAGTAAATAGTTGTCCGTTCCATCGAGTCAAATCAACTCACTCTTCCCGAAGTAAGACACTGCAACTTGTCGAATCTGAAGGAATTGAGAGAAGTTGATCAACCGAGGAAGCCATTGGCTACAAGTTCTTGAGTGACCAAATCCGAACCCATAAATTGAGTGGACCCGAGTGCCACCCAACAAAGGTGAGGGAGTGTGTAAGGTGATTCCTAACCTTAAAATTTGTTTGGTCTTTGGCTTGTACAAGTACCATGGCATGGAATGGAGGCGATGGCAAAGGCATTGAGAAGCCTGAAGTGTCGTTAGCCGATCTCATGGCTGGGATACAAGGCGTCAGTGCCGAAGTAAGAGGAGTGAGTGTTTGAGTAGCTCAACTCGAGCAAGGAAGCGCGTCCATGGCTATGAATGGGTCCGGTGCTGGAACTAGTCACTCCACTCCAATGAAACTTGAGCTGTATGCTGAGCTTGTTCGACAACATCAGTTGACGAGTGAAGCAATTCGAAGAGAACTTAACTTGGGCAATCCCCAAGCACAACAAAACTTGGGCAATCCCCAAGCTGGCTATCAAAACTTGGGCATTCCCCGAGGAGAAAGGATACCACTTCCAAAGGCCCGAAGAGATCTTGGAGCCGTTGTCAAAGAGGTCGATGAAGAGGAATTTCTCGAGGACGAATATGAGCTTGAGCCGCCATTCGCTCAACGAAGGCAAGCTCGCCGAGGTCGTGGAAATTTCCGAGGTCGAGGCGTAAATGTTGAACGACATATTGAGCGTGAGGCTGATGATCGCTATGATGAGTATCCCGAACAGGTTCGTGGAGTTCGAAACTCAAACTTGAGCAGCGTCAAGATCGCAATTCCACCCTTTAAATGAACTAGTGATCCGAATGAATATCTTGAATGGAAGCTTAAAATGGAGCGAATCTTCGAAACCAATGAGATGACCGAAGAGAGAAAAGCTGCACATGCCATTGCTTCGTTCGAAGCGTATGCATCTACATGGTGGGAAGCTGACAAAAGGCATAGACGAAGGAATGCCTATCCCGAAGTCGTTACTTGGCCACAGTTGAAGAGAGCAATGGATGCTAAGTATTTGGGTACTAAGTACAGGCAAACTCAATTGCAAAAGCTCTATGAGCTAAAACAAGGGTCCAAGTCTGTCAAAGAGTACCATGATGAGTTCGAAAGGGTTCGATTGAATCTTGATCTGGTCGAAGATGAAGAGCAAGCCACTATCCGATTCAAAAATGGCTTAGCTTGGGATGTGTCATCTCAATTGAGGCTACACGTGTACCACACATTGGAAGATCTGTTCGAAGCTGCTTACCGAAGCTGAATATTGGTAAAGGAAGATAAGGCAAACCGGTATCGAGGAGTCACTATTTCTACTCCTTTGAACCGAGGAAAAGAATGGAAGAATCCTAACCAAACAAGTGCCAACACTATTCGAGATTCGAAGAGACCCTTCGAGAGGGGTGTGACCGTTAACCAACCAAGAGAATTGGGAGGTAAAGTTCAACTCAACTCTCCTGGTGCTTCAAATATTCAGTGTCATAAATGCAAAGGTTATGGTCATATGGCAAAAGAGTGTCCAACTCGCAAAGTTATGCTTCTGCTCGAAGATGGAACCGTCCATGAGCAAGCGAGTGACACCGAGGAGGAATTTATCGAGGAGGCTGACCAAGCTGAAGGTGATGATGATCATGAGGCTGTCGAAGCTGATCATCCGGAAATGTTTCTTGTGGTTCGAAGAAATTTGAGCTGCATGACTCTTGAAGAAGAGGACAACCAAAGAGAAAATCTCTTCCATGCCCGATGTCGAGTGAGGGGAAAGGTGTGTTCGATGATCATTGACTCTGGTAGTTATGCAAATGTGGTGAGCCAAACCTTGGTTTCCAAATGGGACTATCTACGATGAAGCATCCCCACCCTTACAAATTACAATGGCTGAATGAGTGTGGAGAATTGAGGGTTGTCAAACAAGTGTGGATCAAGTTTAGAATTGGCGAGTATCAAGATGAAATGATATTCGATGTGGTGCCGATGCAAGCTTGTCATTTGCTATTGGGAAGACCGTGGCAGTATGACCGGTCAGTTGTTCACAATGGAAGATCCAAAACTTACACTGTAAAGCTTGAAGGGAAGAGTTTCATACTCAAACCCTTGTCTCCAAAGCAAGTCACCGAGGATTATAAACAGATGAAAGAATTGAAAGAAGCGGTCAAAGCTAAGCTTCCGATGGGAGCAAAATTGGGGGCCGAAGACACAAACTCACTGCCCAAAGTAAAAGGAATCTGTGCAATCATGCAACCGGGTGAGTTTCTACGAGGCAACGACAATGATCAGATGATGATCTGCCTTGTGCACAAGGGTATCTTTCTAAACTCTAATGATGATTTTTCTAATGATAACCCTTTGCCTAGCGCTGTACAAAGTGTTTTGCAGGACTTCGGAGACATGTTTCCCGAGGAAATGTCAGGTGGATTACCTCCGTTGAGAGAAATCGAGCACCAAATTGACTTCGTACCGGAGTCTCAAATCCCCAACAAACCTGCATACCGGTGTAATTCCGAAGGCACCAAAGTGCTCCAAAGGTAGGTTGATGAGTTGCTGAACAAGGGCCTTGTTCGAGAGAGCTTGAGTCCTTGCGTCGTTCCTGTTATACTTGTCCCAAAGAAAGATGGAACATGGTAAATGTGTGTTGATTGCCGAGCAGTCAACAAAATAACGGTAAAGTATCATCATCCCATTCCTCGACTAGATGACATGCTAGATGAATTGAGTGGTTCTTCATGCTTTACAAAGATTGACCTTAGGTCCGGCTACCACTAGATCCGAATGAAACCCGGAGACGAGTGGAAAACCGCATTCAAGACCAAATTCGGTCTCTATGAATGGTTGGTAATGCCTTTTGGCTTATCCAATGCACCGAGCACATTCATGCGACTGATGAACCCTGTGCTCAAACCATTCATAAATAAGTTTGTTGTCGTGTACTTCGATGACATACTTCTTTATAGTAAATCTGTGGATGAACATGTTACACACCTAAGGCTAGTGCTTGATAAGCTTCGAGAGGAGAAGTTATATGCTAACTTCAAGAAGTGTGCCATTTGTGTCGAGCGTGTAGTCTTTCTATGATTCGTTGTCAGTGCTAATGGTGTTGAAGTCGACGAGTCAAAAGTCGAAGCCATCAAAGATTGGCCAACTCCAACCTCGGTATCACAAGTTCGTAGCTTCCATGGCTTAGCTAGCTTTTACCGAAGGTTTGTTCGTGACTTTAGCACCGTGGCAGCTCCTTTAACCGAGCTGGTTAAGAAAGACAATCCATTTTTGTGGGGAGAGTCCCAAGAAAGGGCTTTCCAAGAGTTGAAACAGAGGCTTTGCTCTGCCCCGTTGTTGCAACTCCCTGACTTCGGCAAAGCATTCGAAGTCGAGTGTGATGCGTCTGGAGTTGGGATCGGAGGAGTGCTGATGCAAGAATCGAAGCCGATCGCTTTCTTTAGCGAAAAGCTTAAGGGCGCAACTTTGAATTACTCCACGTATGACAAAGAGTTGTACGCCTTCGTTCGAGCACTCGCCCATTGGCAGCATTATTTGTGGCCTCGAGAGTTTGTGATCAAAAGTGATCATGAGTCCTTGAAACATCTTCGAGGACAGGAGAAGTTGAACCGAAGACATGCCAAGTGGGTAGAATTCATTGAGAGCTTTCCCTATGTAATTCATTACAAAAAGGGTAAAGACAATGTTGTGGCCGATGCGCTATCAAGGAAATTTGCCTTAGCAACCACTCTCGCCTCTAAGCTCATGGGATTTGAAAGCATCAAGTCGATGTACGAAGACGATCGCAAGCAGAAATGCGTCCGTGACGCAATCTTGAGTGGCCGAAGGGTTAAGAAATATCAGTGGCACGATGGCTACCTCTTCAAGAATGGGAGGGTTTGTGTGCCAGTGTCATCGTGGAGAGAGCTCTTAGTTCGAGAAGCTTACTCCGGTGGACTGATGGGACACTTCGGTGTCGACAAAACTCTTGGTACCTTGACCGAGCAGTTCCATTGGCCGAAAATGCGACGAGATGTGGAAAAACTTTCCAACGCTTGTCTCGTTTGCAAGAAAGCTAAATCGAAGTCCAACCCTCATGGTTTGTATACCCCGTTGCCTGTACCTGATCGACCTTGGGTTGATATATCCATGGACTTTGTCTTAAGGTTATCGAGGTCGGGAGGAGGACATGATAGCATCTTTGTTGTGGTTGATCGATTTTCAAAAATGGCTCACTTTATTCCTTGCAAAAAGTGTGATGATGCACAACATGTAGCTGCATTGTTTATTGCTAATGTGTTAAAATTGCATGGTGTGCCTCGTACTATTGTGAGTGATCGAAACTCGAAATTCTTGAGTCATTTTTGGAAGTGTTTGTGGGGTGCCCTCGGCACCAAGTTATTATTCTCGACGTCTCACCATCCTCAGATTGATGGACAGACCGAAGTAGTTAACCGAACCTTGGGATCTTTGCTTCGGGCAATGACCAAAGGTAAGGTTGGAAACTGGGCTGATCGTTTGCCCATGATGGAGTTTGCATACAACCGAACGGTGCATAGAATGATCAATATGACCCCGTTTGAATGTGTGTATGGTTTTAAACCTTTGATTCCACTTGATTTAACCCCATTGCCTCGAGATTCTGTTCTTGATTTTGAAGGTACTCAACGAGCAGCTGCTTTGATCGAATTGCATGCAAAGGTGAAGAAGAACCTCGAGGAAGCTTATGCAAAGGTTGCCTTGAAGAAAAACAAGGGGCGTAAAAAGCTGGAATTAAAGAAGGGAGATTGGGTTTGGGTTCACTTCCGAAAGGAACGCTTCCCGAACCAAAGGAAAGGAAAGTTGGCTCCTCGAGGGGATGGTCCATTTCAAGTGTTGACCAAGATAAACAACAATGCTTATGTGATCGACCTCCCTGGTGAGTATAACGTGTCCAACACCTTTAATGTTGCTGACTTAGTTCCTTGTGTTGTAGGTCAAACTTCGGAGGACGAGGAGGGCTCGATTTCGAGGACGAAATCTTCTCAAGAAGGGGAGGATGATGCAGCCCGAACACGTGCTGATCAAGTGTTCGATCCACCGGGGAGACCGATGACACGAAGTCATGCCAAGCTGCTGCACGATGTGCACATTCACTTAGCCTGGCTGAAGGAAAGTAATTACTCCGAAGCTGAGTGGCCGAGCTCAAGAACTGAAGGCGTTATCTTCAGATTTGAGCCCGAAGGCAAAGTGACCGAGGACAATGAGCTCGAAGACAAGTGAGCGTCCGAGGAAAATGAGTTCGAGCAAGCAACCACGCACCGAAGTCAAGGCTGCCGAACACACAATTTAGCTCAGCCCTGCGTGGCTTGTTTTTATTAGTCACTTGTGACTATTTACTATCCTGCCCTTAGCTTAGCCTATAAATACTTTACTTCATTTCATTGTAAAGGATCCAGTTTTTAGTATATGAAAAACATAGCAAGTGCTATTGTGAGTCTCCGATGGAGCCGAACCCCGATTTGGGCTTTTAAAGAACTTGTGTCAACCGGTGTTATTCGTTTGAACAATTTCTTCTTGATCATTCAATTGCAAGAAGCGGGTATTTCTTGAGGATTGTTGCATAGTATATGTGCGTCTTGATTTCCCTTCAATCGAACTTTGAGACAGGTTCCTCACTGTTCTTTTGAATTGAAGCAAGATTTGTCTTGCTTCTATCTTTTATTTTCTTGTCATTACTTCCGCGTTCGTATTTAGCATTCTCCTTCGGGTTTGCTTGCACCATTTCTCCTATCACAAACCCTAATTTTTCTCTCTTTTCTTTCTCCTCCTCCACCCACCACCCACCCACCCGCCGTCCCTCCTCTATCTCCGGCGACTAGCACCCCCTCCCCCCCCCCCGGTCGTCCTTCCTCTATTTTCGGCCAAGCAACTCGAGTTTTTTGGTGTTGCTGCTGCTGTTTCCTCCATCTCTGGGCAAGCAGATCTGGGCTCCGATCAGCTTCTCTCGTTCTTTTTTTGTTTCTTTCTTTTTTTGTTTGTTTTGGAAGTGTATTAATGTGTATATATGTATATACCTTTTTGTATTAATGTGTATGTATATTTTTTGTGTCTAAATACACATTAAAATCTTTTCAAATGGCAATTGAATTTTTTGTATTGTTATTGTATATTTCTGTAGTTTTGCATTTTCAATTGTATGTTTGGAATATTTTTTGTTGTGTATGTATATATTTTCGTATATATTCGTATTTAACTGTATGTGAAAAGTGTTTTGCATATCCCCAAATTCATTTTTGTATAGCTTTTGTATGTTGTGGGTGTATATAAATGTATGTTTTGTATATTTTAATTTTTATGTATGTTTATGTATTTTTTATTGGTTACATATATATATTTTTAAAGTATGAATTTGTATTTTTGTATGTTTTATGCTTGTTTTCCAGATTTACTAAAAAAAAAAAAAAGAAGATTTTCGACGACCTGCCACCAGCGGCATACCTGAAATTGAAGCAGTGGCTTGGGGGAGAAGAAGAAAGCTTCATTTCCATGGTTTTGTTGAAACTTGTATATGTTTTGTAAAGAAACTATTGGTAGGTTTTGTAAAATGGAATAGTATCGTTATTTTTTGTAAATTTGTTATTAGGGTTGTATATTTGTGTAATTCACCTTTTATTTTAATGTTTTTTGTCAAGCCCGCGGGCCGACTCAACTCAGCCTCGATCAAACCTCACGGACTGGCGGACCTATTTGGGTCGGGCTAAAAAATCTCGATCTTCATTAGGTGAAAAAAATCTTATCTCAAACCTATCAAATATAGAGATAGATTGGTCTGGCCCAGGCCAAAACCCAAATTGACGGCTCTAGCGGTGTGTCTGTGACCCCTTATATCAGATCAATTAGTAGGGGCCTGTTATTCTCGTAAAAATTTCGAGTAGGGGCCTGTTGGCGCGCGCTAATTGATTTGTATCCGTCAAAAATAAATTCGCTGAGAAATAGCCACCTCCGGACAAATTCTAGTATAAATACTGGGAAGCTTCAGTAAACTAACCCCAGTATAAAATACTAGGGCTTTGAACAAGTTTTGTTCAAGGCCCCAACATTTTGTTATGGGACTTTGTATAAAGCTTCAGTCCCATAACAAAATACTGGGGCTATGAACAAAACTTGTTCACAGTCCCAGCATTTTGTTATGGGACTGAAGCTTTATATATAAAGTTCCATAACAAAATAATGGGATTTATCCCTTTGATGGGACATTTGTTATGGGAATAAATCTCATTATTTTATTATGGGATAAAGTCCTATAACAAAATAATGGGACCTTTGAACATGTTAGTTCAAAGTCCCATTATTTTGTTATGGTATTATTTTGTTATAGGACTTTCACAGTCCCATCACAAAATATTTGGGCTTTGAAGTTCAAAGCCCCAGTTTTTTGTTATGAGACTAGTCTGGGGTGTTTTTCCAATGCTAATAGAGCTTAAGTGTGCGCGCGAATTTTTGGCTATTCTTCAATAAATTTTGAAACGCTGGATAGTCCCAATGAGCGCGTCCAAAAATGGCTACTGATCAAAATTTCTCCTTATTCTCCCTCAACTTTGTGGGTCCGTCAATGGGCTTGGACACCGTCCAACCCAAAATGTACTGCCCCAACTTTCCATCGGCTTTGTTTGCCTATTTATAACTGAGAGTCCTATCTGGCCTACTTCTACCTAATCATTCATTCTCTATTATACTCTTACCAAATACTTGTATGTACTTGTTTACTTTCTACATAGAACTAAATTCCTAAACATATTACTTTACATAGAGATGTGGAAGCAATCTATCAGGAGACCCAGATTGGAATGTAGTATATCCACGCAACTGCAAGGTCTAAGAGATTTCAGAGATTTGGTCATCCTATTGGAGGCTTGCCTTCAGATAGGTAAGTTATGGGGCTGCAAAATGTAGCTTTAGGCATTGAACACACCTGAAGAACAAGTTCTGGAAAGGCAACCACGCCATATACATAGTAACATGTCCCAGTGCTATCTTCCACCAAAATTGTTGTTCAAAATGATCTTCTTTTTGGAGGATTCACTGAATCTAGAGCTCTGTCGGTTGATAGCCCTTGACACATGCAAGATTATATGGAATAATAACTCTAGTGAGAATTTTTTGTATTTTTTCTCTTAAGCTTTTATGGGAAGAAGTAGGGTCCGTGAACTAGGGGAAGGTAAAGCAACAAGAAAGAAAGTTTAAGCAACTTTGATACCGACACTTAGCATGCACGTCGGAGTTGCAACCTTGTAGGAAATGATTGAGAAATTACTACGCAACTTTTGGATTTACCATTTACCTAGTTGTAAAATATGAACTTTGAGAAATAACACTAGTTAACACCTAACACGAGCATTATTCCTATATAAGATTGATCCTTTCAATCGGCTCAGCTCGGTTTTTGCCCCACAGACCTCTCACATTTTGGCAATCTGGTCTGAATAGGACACTTATTAGATGCGATTGACATAGCAACTGATACAGACAATCTTCGACATATAGCATCAGAAGCTGGATTGAACCAAAGACAGAAAAATTGAGCCAACAACACTTCAAAAGGTCTAGTACTATATACATGTTCCGACTAATTCATTTGGCACAAATCACATCAAGCATTGTTAGCAGCTTCATTGAGATGAAACTTAAACCAGTCATTAGACTAAAGATTCAAATGTATCTATACAGCAAAATGGTGCTTGTTAATCACAGGGCAGCCATCTTCTGCAAAACTGTATTACTGAAAAAAGTTTTGCCCCAATGATGCTTTCTGCATAAAGGTAGTCAGCATCAACGGTAATTTCAACCCTGGATGAAGCATAACCGGCAAATGTTCAGGGCTGAGTCCAGCCATGCATCACATTAAGTTAAGATTGATCGGTAAAATGTAAACCCCAAAAGTAGAACCATGTACACGCGCTACCAACTTTTCCTTCTCACAAAACAGAGTCAAATGCAACCTGGAATTGAGCAGTATGTCTTGGCTTTGGACAAGAAGCATTAGCAAGGCCTCGAAGCAGTCTAAGAACATCAGAAGTATCGTCGAGGTAATACTTGGCTTTGCTTGGTTTTTGCCCAACAGTGCAGGCAAAGATATCGGGAGCAGCAGTGACTGACGGACTGGATACACTGCTTAATATGCTCTCAAACATGTCTTCATCTGATCTATCATCTCCAATACACATAACAAAATCAGGTGGTTTACCGCTATCTAGCATCATGGAGAGAACCTTTTGTGCCACTAGTCCTTTAGTTACACCCTGCAAAATCACCACACAAGGAGGTCAAAACCTTTGAAGAGAAGAATGCATCATGCACACATCTGTATCTGCATCAGAAGAAAACACAAAGAGGAGGAATGTCTTACTTGTGGCTTGACTTCGACAATATGCTGGCCCCTCTTAACTACTGCAGGTTCATTTGCAAGTACATTTTCCAAATGATCCAACAATTCTTTTGCCTGACAGGAACCAAAGTCTGGGTCTGCATCATGATGGTGCCACACCAGAGCACTCTCTTTAGGTTCTATATATGATCCATCAGTTGCTTCTGTGTAAAGTTTCATCACAGGTTCCACAATTGGCTTCCAGTCAAGATCAGAAGCCAAACATTCCCATTCTGACATTTTACTACCCCTGCAACAAGATAAAAACCTGGTTAACATGAACGTATCCAAGGAAAACTTCAACGGGGAGTTACACGGGAACGGCAAATCAAAGGACTGTCTGATGTTTTACAAAACATCCACACAAGTCAAAAGGGGTTGCTCCATACCTTATGAAATACCCATGCTCAGCAGCTATTCCAAGCCTTTCACATGGTGCAAGCCATTCACTTAATGACATCCTTCCTCTGCCACTAACAATATACACAGTATTTTTAGGATCATTGCTTAAGGTATTCAACAATGTAATAACTTCAGCACTTGGAGCTTTAATCAATGATGACTGAGGTACAACAGTGCCATCATAGTCCAAGAATATTGCCCTTCTCTGTGTCCTCCTATATGAGGAGACCATGTGATCAATAGACAACTTTCTGAAACTCGGAGAAAGTGCAATAACTCTGAAGCCCAGGCCTAGACCAATGCCCCAGCAACGCTTGCTATAATGATCTTTGCATGCTCTTTCCAAATCCTGCATAAAGCTACGGGCCCAGTAAGCTACATCATGAGAGCTTACATAGCGGTAGTGCTTCTCGTGACGAAGTTGTTTTTCAGAATCGGACATTGTAATAGCCACATTTAAAGCCTCAGCCACAGCTTCAATATCCCATGGGTTTACCCTTATCGCTCCGCTCAGAGATGGGGAACAACCAATAAATTCTGAGACAACAAGCATGCTAGTTCTTGGAGCATCAGCTTTAATACCCATAGCCTCATCCATACCAGGAGACCCTTGCCTGCAAACAATATATTTGTAAGGCACTAAATTCATTCCGTCCCTAACAGCATTCACTAAGCAACATTCAGCAACAGCATAGTACGCAGTTTTCTCATAGCGAGGGACCGGACGATCAATCAAAATTACAGGCTCATAATCAGAGCTACCGTAAATTTGGTTGATCCTTTCAGCAGTTGAATATGTTTCCCTCTTTGCTTCCTGTACATCTTTGCCCGAGCTACGAGCAGGATTTACTATTTGAACAAGAACAAGTTTCTCCTGGAAGTCCTGATGCTGTTGTAGTAGGTACTCGAATGCTAGCAATTTCAAACTAATGCCTTTAAAGATATCCATATCATCCACACCCAGAATGACCTTCTTCCCCTTGAACTGTTCTTGAACTTCTTTAGCTTTATCAAAAGTAGAAGAAACATTCATCACAGACTCTAGTCGACCCATATGTATGCCAACAGGCAGAATTTTAATGTATACTGTACGACCAAAATAATCAAGACCAATATGTCCTCGTTTAGATTCATAATCTAGACCCAACATTCGACTGCAGCACGACAAAAAGTGACGTGCATAATCAAATGTATGAAAGCCAATAAGGTCACAATTTAACAACCCTTTCAGAATTTCATCCCTAACGGGAAGAGTTCGGTAGATTTCTGACGAAGGAAATGGGCTATGAAGAAAGAACCCAAGCTTGACACGATGGTAGCGCTTCCTTAAAAATGTTGGGAGAACCATGAGGTGGTAGTCTTGAACCCAGATATAATCATCCTCGGGATTAACCACTTCCATAACCTTATCAGCGAAAATCTTATTTGCAGACACATAAGCTTGCCACAGCTGACGATCAAAACGATCTCCATGGTCAGGACACATTGGAAGCATGTAGTGAAAAAGTGGCCAAAGTTGCTGCTTACAGAAGCCGTGATAAAATTTTTCCTGGATGTCATGGGGTACAAAAGTAGGCACACACTTGAACTCCTCAAGAAGTCTTTGAGAAACTTCCTCCTGTTCACTGGGTTCCACATCAACCTTGAGCGAACCCACATAGACAACCTCAGTTTCAGGAGAAAACCCATCCTTCAATTGCAGTAAAAGAGAATCCTCATCCAAACTAAACAACCACTTTTCAGCTGCAGTGTCCCTTCGAGCATGCAAAGGCAGCATGTTTGCTACAAGAATTTTTCGCTCTCGACATGACGATGACATACTATCTGAATCACCATCAGATATTATTCCAGGAACTGTCATCACTCGTGGAAGACCTCTAGGTGTCTGCGGTATATCTAGTATCTCTCCAGATGCCATGTCCAAAAGATTAGCACAGGATCTCGATGACATGCTTAACTAGTGAATTTGGCCTCCGTTATCAAACAGGCGCTGCTGAAACTTGAAACCTACGCTTGAAACTTTCAGTCCCCAAAAGCAATTAGCCAGTAACCTAAAACACCAAGGAAAAACATCAATAATGATTTTGCCAAAAAGTCCATCATAGGACTTGTGATTCTTAACATCATCACAATACCAAACAGTCAAAACTATGGACTGGAACTGGAAGGGGTGAGGATAACAAACCAAAGATACAAAGAAGAAAGGCGGGAATAGAAGCATGAAAAAGACTCAATCTCAACCTTAAAAAAGAGAAACAATTATGGAGTTGATAGAACTGTTAGAATGCAACTTAATTACATGATTAAACGATTGAATTCAATTACATAATACGAATGACATGAAATCCAATACCACAGAATTTGACAGCTGTACTAGCTTAAAATGAAATCCAAGCTAGTGGTATATTACAGAATCTACAAGTATGAATCAATTTAGCAGGGTGGACGGTTGGCTACATCGTAAGACAGAATCCAATACAAAAGGAAGGGAAATACAATTTCAGAACACCAAGATATAAGGAACATGGCATTTATCATAACAGTGAAATGGCTGTGGAGGGACATGGCTGCCTAAGTAGAAACAACAGATAAATTGAGCTAAAATGGGCAGTGATAAACAAAGAATTATTGCTAAGTTCTCTTTTTAATGTGCTGAATAAGCTTGACGGATGGTTTGTAACAAACCTAGGGATGCTAAATCGAACCCAAACCCCATTTGAAAGTGAGTGCACTAAATCAGCAACTACCTCAAAGCTCTCCCATAAGAAAGAACAGGTATTAATCATTCTATCTCCCTTGAAAATACTCATGTGATGGAGGGCTAATTATTCCAAAGATGCAGGACGGATGCATCTAGCCTTTTAACATGAAAGGAAATTATTCGATATTCCGAAGCTACTTCAAACACTAAAGACATTTATACTACTACTGTTGTCTTTCGTAAGTATACTGATTGCAGGTCTAGTCTAAAAACTTGATAGCTTTGACAATCAGCCATGAGATGGGCTTCTAACATCCCATCAGTGCTCACATGCAAGATAAGCTTTTCACTTAGCACTATACTAGTAATTCTTTATCTGGTAATTGCCGTTTTTCTCATGACCTTCCTTCATTAGTTTTTTTGACAAAGATAACAGCGTATTCATCAGCATGGAAACTGAAATTGTACTTTACAAAAAAGAGGAATGAAAATCTTTTCTTTTCATATTTAGAAAGACCCTAAAAAATCTAGCAAACTATCAGCTTCATCTAGAAGTGGTTAATTATTGATACAGATCAAAATATTTACTGGTCTATCTGTACTTAAGAGTTCTGCTTAAATAATTTTTGAAACCCTAACGCGCATACAGAGGATTGTAGATAAACCAATGAGCCGAACACGCGTAAAATCTAACCAACCAGTCTTCAACTAGATTACTAGATAAGTGAAGCTACATAAGATGCTTTTGCTGTCGTATCGTAATCTCTGTAATAAAAGACGGCGGTGAAGTCTGACCTTCCAGTTTGTGGAAACGGCGACAAGTTGACTTCCATATAACATCTTACGCAACAAAAACAACCAGAAGGCACAACCTTCCAAATATTATAAAGAAAAAGAAAGAAGAAACAAAAAGTACAATTACATGAAAGTTTAGAAACAGTTGAATAGTTAATAGTTCAAATAAGGCATTTGTTCTTTATTAAGCACTAAAAATGAAACAGCTACAAATAGAATAATCACTCATAGGTAATCAGGAACCCAATTGCACGTCGGAAAGGGGTAAAAAGGAGGAATACTCCATGATTGATACTTTATGAAATCCAGACATACGAATTATGCATTTCTTCTTAATATACTCATTTCGCATTCCCGGACAAGTGCTGCTATAGGTGTAAAATACTCACCGGAAACATCCAATATGTTGCGTCAAGCAAAGAGTAAAAGGATTTAGCCCCTAGACAACGAATTTTCAAGGAACTTTATTAGTACTAGAATCAAACTTCTTGCATGTCCATTTCCTCGTGTCGAGATCTTCACATGATCATAATAGTGATAGTAGTAATATTTTCTGGCTATTAGTTAAGTGCCTGATAAGAATTAAATGCCCGGTACCCTGCCATTCCATTACTGCATAACAATGATAATTTGTTGCATTATGGGTGAAATTAGTTAATTCTTTCAACTTCACAAATTTTATATAGATAGCATGTGTAGGTTCGCATGGTCCATGATGCACAAGGAAACAAAACATGTTAAGCACTTCAACGGCTACAGACGATCGTTTTACATTCCTCTGAAAACTTGTGAAAGCTTTCCAATTTATGAGCTTTTTATCTTTTTACTCATTAATAAATGTGAACTCACACGTGTTATTCCTCTCAAACTTGTGAAAGCTTTCCAATTTATGAGCATTTTATCTTTTTACTCACTAATAAATGTGAACTCACACGCGTTATTGTGCTAAAGTTTCTCTCTAAAAACTAGTGGAAACTGCTATGCAGAGACTAAATTGTCGTCTTCTACTCATTAATGAACGACAATTCACGTGCATGGTTATGCATGCCCTAGCTCTCCAAGTAACACACCACATTATACCCGCCTACATAAAATCTGCACCTAAGTGCTTCCGAGTTCGCTCTCTTTCCTTTACCCTAATTTTTAATGCTGCCTCATGAAGCATTCAAATACAGACACGCGTCTAGATTCTTCCACCAACATCTACTTCCGCAGTTATTAAGTGAATCCAGTTGCGTAGCCATGATCTCCCAATCTCTTATGCATTTTGAAATGAGAATTAAATTACTGGTGCAGGTCAATGTCTTCAAGGCATTAGAATTCCTTTATTAGGAAATCTGATATGATTTGAAGAAACAAATACCTTCCCGCGCAAACTCTGCATCTAGGCGCTTTCAAACTCGCATTTCTCTTTCTTTTACCCTATTTGTTGACACTACCTCCACAAACATTTAACTACGTGCACATACAAACACACGTCCAGATTCTTCTTTAAACATTAATTCCATCGCTGCTAAATACATCCATTTCCATAATCATTCTCTCCCACATCTCTCATGTGTTTTTATATCATCAATTTCGTTTTTTTAATAACCATGGTGTCCAAACTAGCTTAACCACAACTCGACTAATTCGACAGGGTACCAACTACCTCCCACCACCACAGGTACCGTGTAGTAACTCTATCCATCAACGCTTTAACAGATAGAAAGAAATCATGGATATTAGCATTAAATTTACTGGTATGTCAACTGTTCAATTTCTTCTAGGTATTATAATTCCATTCTTACGCAATCTAATACGATTTGAAGAAACAAATAGTACGACATATCTCACCTTCATTTCCTAAGCATTTAAACTCCTCCTAGGGTTTTAACTTATAAGTTACAAAAGAAAAATGACTATTTTCTTTTTTCAAAAAACTACAAACACTAAAATTCCAGTTAATTATATCTACTGTAAATACACGTAAAAATAAAATCGCTACGCAATCACAGCAATTTAAACAAATTTTTAACCTTAAATTCAATTTTAAACAAATTTTTAACCTTCTAAAAGCTGTCAGCAATTTTTCTATGTGAAATAACAGCAAAAAATCCGAAATGAAAAAACAAAATATTTACAATTCACAACAACAGCATAATACTAATAATATTAGTAATAATTATTATTATTATTATTTTATTTTCATTTTTCATTTTGTTCTCTGTAACAGTTTTATTTAAGAATAACCTCTAAAACATGAATTAAACAGGAAAAAAAATTAAAAATTCAGAAAAAAATAACAAAAAATATATGTAACGGAAGTGTATACCGGTAACCGGTAAACGGTGATGACGTCACAAACCGAAGGATTTTTCAAAGCGCCGAAGATTAACACAAACATGCAGAAAGAATCTACTGTGTGTGTGTGTGTTTTTTTTTTTTTTTTTTTTTGTTTTTAGGTTTCAATGGAAGAAGAAAATGAAATGAAAGAAGAGAATAAAATGGAGATCAGAAATATGAGTATTTGTATAAAATGAGGGGAAATGGTACAACTGTTGATGCAATAAGTACTACGTATTTTTTTAAATTTAAAAAAGCTTGACTTTGGGGATTGGGCTAATTAGTGTCGTTTTACGTGTGAATAGATAAAGTCGACCTTCTTTAACTATGGTTATGTTTGAAATTAACCATGGTTAAGGATTTGTGTTTTATCTCTAAGTTTTATAAGTAGTGATTTTGGTTAGTTTCTTAATTACAATTGTATCCTTACCTACTTTATTTAACCACTATTTAAGGACTACTTATTTCCTAATGTATTTATGCCTTTATTTTTAGTTTTCTTATTACTCTTACTTTTACTGATTCCGCTTGTGAACGAGACAATTTGCTATTGTGGTGTTTAGATCAGTTTACAATTATACTGTTAGTTCATCTTTTGTTCATCTTTATTTAGGTACTACATTGCCTAAATTAGTCTCAAGTTGTAAATCGTCTTTTGCCAAAAAATATTGCCTTTAAAGTTTGCTAGATTTTTTCTTCCATTAGATGAGATTTCATTTTAAGTTATGTTATCTAGAGGTCGTTTTTATAGTATTTGCATTGATTGCTGTGTTCTAGTTTCAAGTAGTTTTTCCCCTCTATGTGGTAGAAAAAGGCCATCTTTAATAAATGAATCTCATAATTTGTGAATTTAATCACTGAAAAATGTCATGTAAATTAATTATATCAAATAATCTTAGTAATTAATAAGGTAACATAACATTGCATAATGTGGTGAGAAATTATAAAAATCACACTATGATCAAGCATTATGACAGGGAAAAGAATCATGCATTATTATACGAAAGATCATTTGAATATTCTACAAGCATAAGTATATTATCCCATTCAATGAATAAAAAAACAAGTAAATACAATTTTCTTTATTTACAGCTTGGACCACAATTTTCCCTTTACTAAAGATATTGCTAACAACCCCACTTAAACTCAAATAAGACAACTAGACCAAAGAGACACCACCAATAGATACGGAAATATTACTCCCTCCGTCCCATATTAATTGTCGCTTTCAGCTTTTGCACGCCCATTAAGAAAATCAATAAATAGAGTATACATTTTACTATGTTACCCCTATTTAATATATGACTATTAAATTTTTCTTGAAAATACTTTTAATAATTAAGGGTATACTTGGAAATAATGAGCAAAAAATGTCTTGAAATCCTAAAGCGTCAACTAATTTGGGACGGAGGGAGTATAAAAATAGAATAAAATGTAGGATTTAGGACCAATATTTATATCACCCAAGAAATTTATGATAAGATCTTAATATGGATTTGTATAGTTTTATCATTAAAATGTAATTAGTCAAATTGAGTTTTAACCATCTTGTACCTACAAAATCAAGAAAAGAGAACAAGCAATATTAGTTGTTTACCAAGACCATGAAAAATTAGAGTAATTCTTTAATATGGTTAGGGCCTAGGGGCAGATTAATTCACCCATCCATGAATATATAAAAGAAGACTTCATTAGGCTCAATAAACAATCTTATCTTGTGGACAGTGCAAAAAAGTTGAGCTGTTATTTATTGAACAAAGGTGTACTTTTTCTCTATTGGCTTATTTTAATCAACACAAGTTTAGGTCAAATGTGGATAAGCTATGACTAATTAATCCTTCCATATGCATTTCTTGATAGACTCCAACCAATGGAATAGTACAAAATATAAATATTGATAATATAAGATTAACAATATCTCAATCTGTCTTCTCAATCAAACATGATAAGGGATATCCATTTGCATGATTTGTTTAGTAAAATAGTACATCAAATGGTATTCTTGGGTTACTTATGAAATTAATAACCTGTTAGGCGAAGCTTCTCAGAAGCCAAAAGTATTTTTTTTCCAAGAAAAAAGTGCTTTTGAGATATTTGGCAAAAAAAAAATACTATTGAAAAAAAGCAGAAGCAGTTTTTCTGCTGTTGGGGAGAAGCTACAAATTTCTGCTTCTGGACAGTTTATTAAATTTTTAAGACAAAAATATTCTTACCAAAAATATTTATTTTACATACTATATTTAATTATTAATCAATTTATTTCTTAAATATAAATTAAACTTTATTTTCTGCTTCACGCTTTTAATTTAACCTTATTTCTATGGATTAAAAACCATAATATAAATATATTTTATATGTTATATTTAAACTAAACAAAAATAACATATTAAATTAAATCTTTTATTGAAAAAAATCTTTAAATCCCTGATACGTCTAAATAATATTAGTCACATAATGAATTTTAGTAATGCACTTTTTCGTAATTTGACAATAAAAAGTACTTTTTGTAAAAATTATCCAAACACAAACTTTTTAGAAAAGCACTTTTCAAATGAGTTGGCCAACCACAAATGGCTTATTCTTCAAAAGTAATTATCTGAAAAATATTTTTATTAAAAGTACTTTTTAAAATAAGCAGTTTTTGGTTACTTGACCAAACAGGCTCTAATGCTCTCCCTCATAATTTAAGGGTGGATTTAGAGGTAGTTCAATGAGTACAAGTTAGTAATTCATTTTTGACTCATAATTATTTATACATATATGAAATTATTTTGAAATCTATCACATTAATTTTAAACTTATTGATTCCAAATCTTAGCTCCACTTTGATAAGAATCATTAAAAGACCATAAGGTGTTCTTTGTACAACTAACATGTAGAAATATTTAAACAACCTATGAACTTTTTGGGATTCAAATTGATTTGTAAAGCTTGGATAGATATTTATCTTTAGTGTTTTTATCCTTTAAAAGACAAATATCTTAAAATTTAGAGAGTGCTAACAATTTTTGAGATGTAGAAACTACATCTACTTAAAGAATTAAGTATGTTTTATACTTCTTATATGCTTAATGGGAGAGCAAATTAAAAACTTCTACTATAAGTTTTCAGGAAGAAAAAAAAAAGGTTACAAACTATGCAGGTAATGGTGTAACGTGCTCTGCAATCTCCTCAAACCTAGTCATAAATATAGATATGACACTGGAAAAAATGGAAACTATGATGGATAAGATTTACAAAAATAATAAGCAAAAAAGAAACAGATAATATAAGAAGAAAAGTCCCAAGTAGGATAATGGTGAGTGCTATACTAATACCTATACTGAAGAAAAGTCTGCACGATAAATTAAATGTCAATAACATCAATGTACTTTATCCATTCGTGCATTTATTTATCAATGAATTATTTATCTTTTACACTACTCATACATTATCATTTCCATAACTTGTAATTTAGGTTAGCAAGACACTTCTTAATAATCTGCCATTAGTATTTTAGCTGCATATAAAACTTCACAAGAGTACTTCGTGCCAGCCTACGATCAAATTTAATATTGACATTTTTAGTGGACCACGTTCCAACTAATCATCAAGAGAAATGATGAAACAAAGAGTTCAAACACTATCAGATGAATTTTTTTCCTTATGTATAGTAAAACTAATACGGAGTAATATTTATTCTTCTTGTTGTTGTTTTAAAACAATAATAATAACTGGATATTTGTGTTAAGAGAAATTATTCTCAATATTATTTGATTTAGGTAGATACTTTTATAGTTCTAATCGTTATAACTATTTTTAGGTCTTAAAGAAGTGCAATGTACAGTCATTAAGGTGTCTTAAATTAAGAGATAATGTAGGTTATTGTCCTCTCAAGTTCAAATAATTTCAAAGTTTGTATAGCTTAATTAGACATATAAAACTCAGGCGGATGTTATCTAAATCATATGTATAAGAAGATATTGTCATTAATTTAAATCATGCATATAATAACAAAGTTACTGCGATTTATTTTAACTGAATACTTGAAATGAACAAATCTTATAAAGAAACTAATCATGTAGATTATTTGAGTATTCATATCCACTTTTGCTACCAAATTTTTATTTCTTTATCATCATAGGTGAGTTTCACTCAATTCATTTTAATATTTAGGTATTCTTTTTGTACAAAGAAAGATGACAGGATTTTTCTTTATTTAGAATTGCGTTATCCAACATGAAACATAAAAATAAAATGGACAAGAAGAACAACTCCTACTCTTAAATAACACCATCAAGTATATTATCCATATCCATTGACCATAAAAAGGCAACATTTTACATGTTGGGAATAAAAACCATGAAATCAATACGAGTTTTTCAATTGAATAGGTAATAGTGGTCCTTGGTTTCCTATCACCCAAAAGATACGAGGGTCCCAAATCTTAAATTCTTGACCGAAAATCTCAATTAAAATCCTTTGCCTTCTAGTAAATGAAAGCAGGCAATTTAGTTGTGCACCTATGAGAATATAAAGATCTAGTTAGATATTCATTTACAAAATTTTATTAGTAGTAGTATCGGATGTATTTCTAGACCAAATTTTAGGTTCCAGCTTCCAAGGTAGGCAGCCGACAATATAACTAAAGAAATGCATGGAGTTTATTCATTTAATTTTGCATTTTGGTCCCCTTAGAAATCAATTGGCCATGTGATAATTGCGGAAAATTTTGATCAGTAATCATTTTTGGACGCAGAGACTATTCAGCGTTTCAAAATTCATTGAAGAATAGGCAAAAATTCGCGCGCACACTTAAGCTCCATTAGCATTGAACAAAACTTGCTCCACTGGGCTTTGAACAAAACTTGTTGAACTTGTTCAAAGCCCAAATATTTTGTTATGAGACTGAATAAGTCGTCCCCATAACAAAATAATGGGACCTTGAACTAACATGTTCAAAGGTCTAAAAGTCCCATAACAAAATAATGAAATTTATTCCCATAACAAAGGTCTCATCAAAGGGATAAATCTCATTATTTTGTTATGAGACTTTATATATAAAGCTTCCGTCCCATAACAAAATGTTGGGAATTTGAACAAGTTTTGTTTACAGCCCCAGCATTTTGTTATGGGACTGAAGCTTTATACCAAGTCCTATAACAAAATAATGGGGCTTTGAACAAAACTCCCTAGTATTTTATACTAGGGTTAGTTTACTGAAGCTTCCCAGTATAAGTAATGGGGCTTTAAACAAAACTTGTTCAAAGCCCCAGTATTTATACTGTGATTTGTCCGAGAGTGGCTAGTCTTCAAACAGTTTTGCATTGTTGTATATGACTAAATTTTTACGATAATTACTGTTCTATTTTAATACAAAAATTTTCTAAAGTGTCACATAATCCGTTTGTTTATAAAATTTGAGAATAAATTTTCATTTTTTTAAAAGAATCTTGTTTGGACATAAACTTTGGGAGTTTTCGGTGAATTTTTTAAGATGACTTTTCAACGACAATATTTTGGGGTTTTCTTTAAAAACATATTTTTAGATACAAAGCACCAACTATTTTTCAAGTAAAATATTTGTGCAAGCACAACTTTCAAATTTTAAAAAGTATTTTTCAACTCAATTTTAAAAATTCAAATTTTTTTTCAAGTTTCGACCAAATATATGTCCAAACGCTAGCCTAATAACACAAATTAGTACTACTAAAACACTGTACAAGTGGAGGGACCTTTACATAAATCCAACAAAGTGAAGGGGGCAAACTGCAAAAGAGCTGCAGTCGGGGCTCCGGTTAGTAGCCACCTGCTAGCAGGCTGGCAACAACTGGATAACAAAATTTAATGGAATTTCGTACATCCAATCCGACATTAGTCCCCCTTTTCTTGACTTTTTATTGTTTTTCCTACCTTACACTTTATTGAAAAAAAATTCTTGTTTTGTAGGTTAGGGTAAAGAGGAAATATTCAGGAGTTGGCTTATGGCCACTTTGAAAGGGTGCTTATACAAGTGCTAATCTTGTCATAGGCCAAATTAAAGATTGTGACTCATTTGCTTTGAAATATGCTATTAAGATATTAATAGGCCAGATTAGTTTTAGTTGACACATGAATTCACGTGTCATTATCTTATAGGCTGTTTTAAGCATGCTTCATTGATGGAAAGAAAATTACAAAGTTTAAAGATATTGTGTGTGGTAATAGTGTGATGTCGGTACAAATACGAACAAAAGAACCTTGCTATATTAGTCAAATGACAAAGATGCATGTTTATACATAGAATATAAACATCGCACTAGTTAAAGTGATTTTACTTCTACATCATAAACTTAAAGTACTATAAAATTTCGAATAATGATCAATAGAATGTCAATGTTGATTATACTTGAGTGTCGAGTGTACAATCAATAAGTAAATGAGGTATAGAGATAACAACTTGCAAATTGAAATTACAACATTATATTCAAGATGAGTCGAGCTTATCTTCCTCAACCTTGTTGACTAAATTATCTGTATGACTAATAAAAATGCACACACATGACTATATGAATTTGGATACTGTCATCATAAAACAAATATGTGGCTTGTATTAATACGTTTAACAATGCTAAGCCTTTCAAATGCTTTTGGACAACATGGACCAAACAAACAAAGATATCGAAGATGGTCGGCATTTCAAACAAACAAGTTTGGGAAAAACTATTTTAGTAAACGAATAGATGACTTAAATAACTTCAATGTGACAATTTGCTGCATATTGTTAAATAAATCTGCATTAGGTCGTTATTCGTTATCATAAATCTTTGATACCTAACCATATCCACATAGAATATACAACAATTCAAACTTCTATCCTCTAGGAAGATATTGATTTTTAATATATCATTTTTAACTGTATATTTTGTACAACATCACTAGACCAGTTATGTTGTTCGGCATATAGTATTGATCAGTCAAGACCACACTTTCACAAAATGAGTGTAGCAGAGATGAGAATACTAAGATTAGGAATGAGGTCATTCGTGACAAGGTGGGAGTGACCTCAGTGGTGGACACAATGCGAGAAATAAGGCTGCGATGGTTCGACCATGTGAAAAGAAGGAGCACAGATGCTCCAGTGAGGAGGTGCGAGAGGCTGCTTGTGCTGGGTTTCGGAGAGGTAGAGTATACCATAAAAAAATTGGGGCGAGGTGATTCAACATGACATGCCTCACCTCCAGACCACCAAGGACATGACCCTTGACACCTAGCCTAGTGATGCAGTGTGTTCAAAATTAGTTAAACAACCTAAGTTCAAGTCCCATCTCGTACATTTTGGAAATTTTTTTTTTCTTTGAACTTTGAACACCCTTTGATTAATTTCTGACTACACCACTGCTCACTATACGCTTAAGCTCCATTAATAATAAGAAAAAAATACGAAATGGTAACTCAAAAGTATGAATACACTTTAAAAACATTCCGGATGATAATATTGAGTAAATATAGGGGAAATTTGGACAATTTCCTTTTAAACATACGAAGGCTAGTGGAGTATTTATTTGTGGGAAAGTTTAATAGGAGTAATTTTTTGGGGATCCATGGTAAAATGGCAAGGTGGTAAAAAAAGAGGAAATATGAGGTGAAGACTTTATAACAGTCTCTAATGTGGATAAATATCAAACTACAAACCGACAAGAATTATGGTTCACTCTTACCATTTTCCTCGTCCACCCACTTTTCCCACTCACTGTCGTACGGATTTTTTTCAATTTAATTTCTTCTTTTTTTTGCTTCCTAAACCAAACAACGACCAAAGCCCTTGTGGAGCCCACCATTTGCATGTCTCATCCAACAACAGAGTCGCACGTCATAAATATTCGTATAAGTGCCTCCGCATGCCTGCTCTTCCAATTAGATTTGCACACGTCAATGTTATTGTATATACTACATCGACATGTTCTTACCGCCTCACAAGTAATTGACAACCTATTATCTAAGTTTTTTTTTTTTTTTTTTGGTTAAAATCATTCGGTTAAGATTGAATTTCACCTTAGAATCTCGATTGTTAGTATACTAACTATGATCTTTCGCCTTTTATTTTTATTCAAAGGTTTATACAGAAAGGATAGCGGTTGCGGTTCCCTTGTCATCAAACAAGTCAAAAAATTTTAGCTTGATACAGCTTCCTTTAAGTATTAGTTTACTCAGCTAATTTAAAAAATAATGGAATAGATATCAAAATGTTTTTACTTTTGAGATGAAATGCTTATTACCAAATATAATTACTGTTTTTATAACGTCCAAATTCTATGTGTAGTTACGACCACAAAACAACCTTTGGTGAAGGTATATATAGAAGAAGGTATAGTAGTATCTAAAAGTGTAAATCCGTTTATGCATGTAATTTTTTGGCAGAGGTGACCACCGTTTAAGACTGAACACTAGTGTGTGATAAGCGGTTTGGTCGTAATAACGTAATATTTTTATGTTGCAAATCTTGATTGGCTATTAGCATTTGTGTAAATTAAATCTCACTATTTAAATATGTACTCGAAATTTGCTTGAACTTTATTTTAGGTGAGATAATAATTTTAAATTTACTATTTTTTCTTGCCTAGTAAAAGTTTATATCCAAATACTAGACTTCTCAAGTATGTGTTTTTTGTTAACTACAAATTTAAATGCTTTTTCCTCAACTTTGATCAAATATAGTGCAAATGCCTGTTAATTATATTGTAATGCATACTCACTATAGTCTAGAACCTAAGGGTACGGGTTTGAGCCAGTAACTGGGATTATATAGTTTATGTTCATCTCTTTCCTTTTTAATTTGTCCAACAATTTCCTCAGTAATTGTGGATGCTCAATCAATACTTATTTAATTTTTTTGCAAAGTATCTATGTAAATACATTAAGCTTTGCTAAAGATAATCAGGGGCGTAGGCACCCTATGCCAAGGGGTGTCACGGGACACCGCTTCGCCGAAATTTTTTACTATGTATATGTATATAAATATATAACAAAATCATAATAGTTAGTACAAATAAAGAAAGTGACACTGCTTAAAACACTATGGCTCATCGGTCTAGTGGTTAAGCACCTTTAGAAAGTCTAGAAGTGTGAGAGTTTAAATCCCGCTTGTAGCATAATTTAGCTTTTTTTTTATCAAAATTTTCAAACGTTTATCATTTAAAGTAGGGATTGAGCCCTCGACCTTCAAATTTTTTTTTAGAAGTGACACTGCTTGCAAAAAATCCTGCGTTCGCCACTGAAGATAATGGGTGCTCGAACACCGCAAATCTTCATGCAGATCTGCCATTGACTATGTTAGTGATCTTACCGATACAGATTTATGTCGTACAAAATCATTTAAGGAAAAATATTCTTTATCAAAGATTTTGTATTTCTGTTTACCAGTGTGTTTGATACAAGGAGAAAACATTTAATCGGGGAACAAATTTCATGATGAAATTCTAATTTTAGACTAAACGCTAGTATACATTTGTATGTTGGCTGCTACTGACCAACAGACAGAAAACTGACTAATCCTTGAGTTCGAAATATTATCCCTTTTTTGTACGTAAATGTTACTAAGTGTGGTTTTCACCTAGTGGGACCCACTGAATTGTGGGCCCAACTTTATCCAAAACACCTCATATCATGGCATCTTCTGATAAGATAGCGTATGGGCTTATGAAAGCTGAAGGACGGGCTTCGGGGATTGGGCTTCGTCCTTATCCAGAAACCGCATAAGGTGGGTCCCACTTACCCTCCTTTTAAATGCATGGAATGTTCCAAACGTATCTTTCAAGCAATGTTCGAATAAAATCTTATGAATTTCTTTATCAAATTAATTCTTTTTTTTTTTTCATATTTGCTTTATTTTTTTATGGCCGGAAGCTTTACGGAATTTAAATTTTATGCATCGATTACTAGTTATATAAATTTAAGGATGTCTACAATCATATTATTAAAAAGGCAACTACAGATAATTTTCATATATTTATCATTTATTAAAATTTTAAAAAATTTGGTAAGTGATTTGTTATAAGAAATCAATACAATGATTCACCAACTTCTTTATACGTTCAATGTTTATAATTTAAATGATATTACCAATTGAGAATACCTTTGCTATCCATAAGGACTCAAAGGAGTTCTAATTAAGCGGTTTAGAGTTGAATTAGAGCCCGTTTGGGTGAGCTTAAAAGTGGCTTAAAAAATACTTTTTGAGAAGTTAGGAAATCTTAACTTCTCAAGAACTGGTTTTGAAGTCACTTTTTGATTAATAAACCACTTAAAATAAGTTGTTTATAAGCCCAGCCAAACAGACTCTTAGACATATCATTTTCCAGCCCACTGAAAAAAGTATAACATATATGTGGAACGCTTATTTCACTGGCCTTATGTTTTGTGCATTTCACAGTTGCTAATGTAAATCATTGTACAAATAGTCCATGTATCCACCGATAGATGGAAACTAGTTACATTTATGTGATTGCATGTAATTATTAGTACTACATACTCTTTCGACAGAAAAAGGAAACTTCATGGCTATGTTTGTTTTGGTAATGTAGACGTAAAATGGACAAGAAAGACCATATATAATCAATCATCACTACTCTTTTTGCTCGAAATTTCGAAGAAAACCAAGCGCCCATGTTTGTGCAAATCAATGTAGTCTTTTATGAAATAATTTCTCATGGTAATATCTACTGGTATCTTTTTTATCAAAGTTACCCTATACAATATTTATCATAAAATATTAAATTTTCCAATGTAATTGAAATGATTGTATAACTAGATTTTTACTCTTCCGGTAATGCATATAAAACTTAAACTTATTACAAAAATATTAGAAACTTCTGGTTGGGATATTGTTGATCGAGGAGTAGTAGAAGAAAAGAAGAATGGTGGGATTAGATTTGAATGAATTTGAACCTTATGCGACCTAAGTAGCATATAAGATTTTAGCGTTGCAATCGTTTGCCTTAAAAAAAATGATCTCTTATGTGCTTTACAATTTGATGAAAGAAAATGACTCTACATGAATTTCTTACGTGTTTTTTTTGTACTCAATGATATCTTGTGAAAATATCATATAGTAACTAAAATGTACTAACATTTATAAATGGCTACAAAATCAAATCTCTCATAAAATATGAAACCAATCTCATTTTGTGCACAACCTTGACAAATGACAAGTATCTTAATTTTAATTTCCATAACAGATAGCAATACAGTTGTATATGTTACTCTTCACAATGTAGTTACATGAATGAAAATGTTGTATGTAGTAATGTAGCCTTGTGACTTGAGTTGTTAATTTGGGCTTCTAGCCCAATTAGTTTTGGGTACGTTATTTATTGGATCACTACTAAATGGAGCAACGTTCAGGCCCAACAATATCAGCAGACATTTGGAAGAATTTTTTGGGTAATTTTGATCGGTAGCCATTTTTGGACGCGCTCATTGGAGACTATCCACCGTTTCGAAATTCACTGAAGAATAGCCAAAAATTCGCGCGCACACTTAAGCTCCATTAACGTTGGAAAAACACCCCAGACTAGTCTCATAATAAAATACTGGGCTTTGAATAAAACCCAAGTATTTTGTTATGGGACTTTATATATAAAGCTTCAGTCCCCATAACAAAATGCTGGGGCTTTGAACAAGTTTTGTTCACAGCCCCAACATTTTGTTATGGGACTGAAGCTTTATATAAAGTCCCATAACAAAATGCTGGGACCTTGAACAAAATTTGTTCAATGCCCCAGTATTTTATATTGGGATTAGTTTACTTCAGCTTCCCAGTATAAATACTGGGGCTTTGAACATACTTATACTTTGATTTGTCCGGAGGTGGCTAGTCTTCAAACAATTTTGCATCGCTGGCTAGTATTCATTTAACGCGGTCAAAACAGACTGCGTGACTAAATTTTTACGAATTTTTTCCATCCCAAAATGGAAGGTGACCCAAACCCTTGCTTGCCACAAGAACTCATCATAACTATACTTGTAAGACTTCCTGTTAAGTATTTGTTACAGTACAACTGTGTTTCTAAATATTGGCTTACTTTAATCTCTGTGGTGCAATCTTTAGCAGAAAAAGAAAAATGGGTCTTCACAAATTTCGAACTAACAGGAAGACCCTTTCTTTACATAAGTGGAGTATTTCTTTTCACTTCATCTTTTACAGTTAGGAAGACCAGTTTCTTTTTCTTTGTCAATCTATATACTCGTGATTTTTTTTTTCATTTCCTTTGACCTACATTGCATCCTTTTCTTGATCAACTGTTGCAACACCTTGATCATCTCTACATGTAGGAAGCAATGATATCTCTTCGCCCTCTCAATTTTTAGATACTTCTGCTTTTTTAAGGTTGAAAAATCTCCATTTGAGGGTAATGATATCCTTGCCTGGACTTTCACTCCCACCCGTTAAATCTCTTTGTGATGTAAATGTAATCAAAGACACAGAACTCTCTGTCAAACTACAGAATACATGATCATTTCTCTTGGTTATGTCAGTAAGAAATGAACCTTTTGACCAGGCAATAGGTTGGTGTGTGTTTACTTACAAACAAATCTATACAGATTTAGACTGGTGTTTAATAGGTCATAAATTGCCTTTTCAATTAGAACAGCTTATACTCACATATTGTGGATGATTGCAGGTTGCTGTGCTGAATCATGCATGTCTGCAAGGAAGCAAACTAACCAGCTGATGTTTTGGCAAATAACTCCACTACTACTAAAACCAATATCACTATAACTGCTTCTCTTAGATGCAGTCTATCTACTACAACAACTACTTCTAATGCTATGAACAAATGTCTGTACTTACTGTAATTGTGACCAGGAGGGGCTAGTATGTTAATACCCCTCCAAATTTTGTTGTTGATCAGGTCACTTAGACTCCTAATGTACCGTGCTTATAGAAGAGTCACGTGTTGTTAATAACTATGATGCTGCTCGATTATATATAATACTACTTGTTTAAGCTAAAGCGAAAAATGAAAGGAAGAAAGCTCATAGTTGAAGGCTGAAGGTTTAAGCTTCTTTCTAGGCGATTATAGGAGATCACTTTCTCAGTACTATCTGCATGACATATTACTATAATTTTAGACCTTTTTGCACTCTTTTCCTCCGTTCTTTCATTTGCTTTTGCTCTTTAAATCTTGGCTCTACAAAGAACATCAAATTAAAGGGGTTAAATATCACTTCATGCGTAATGAAATAGCACAAATGAGTTTCAAACTTGCACTCTTGGCATTATGAAACCAGGAACATAACTTCTTGGGACGAGAAAGTACTTCACAAAACAATCAAATAAGTCTTCTTTGAAATGATTTTTCCTGCTTATCAAAGTTAATTGCCATTTAATATCTTATCATACAATTTTGTTTTATATAATTCATATGATTGTAAAATAATTTTTACTATTTTAATACATGTATATATAGAACTTAAACTTTTTCAGGAAAATGTTTGCTGTCAATTCTTTTGGTAGAGGGTGTAGCGGGTGGATCGATGAATCATTGAAGAATAATAGAACGTCGGAACTACATTTGATTGGATTTGAACCTTATGCCTATGTAAGATAAGATTTACTACCATGTTGCAACCCTTCATTTTAGAGAAGAAATGATCTCGAGTGTCACTTTACAATTTGATAGAACGAAATGACCATACAAAAATATTGTTGGATTTATCTGAATAAAGAGTCCACCCATAAAGGGGTGCTCTTAATGTCTATCCAGGTAAAATATAAGTTACCTGATAGAGTCCTACAAGTGGACAACTACTGTATTATACCGTTATAAATACAGTAGTAATAGGCTCAGATAAACACACAGATTTTCTCTACAGCTCTTCCTATCTCTCTCTCAAATAAACTAGTGTTTAGACTGTGGATAAAGGAGTTGATCCGTCAAGCACGTGACAACCACCGACGGCCAGTAATTCCAGCCACGGTTCAAGATCCTACCGCTTCCGCTTACGAGAACAACAAGTAAGTTCTCGGTTTATGTTTTAACAATCTATTTAGTATAGATTATTGTGATATATACATGTTTATATCCTTCATTGGTATCAGATGTCATAGGCTGGTTTTCTGGTTAAAATAAAAATTGTTATTGTTCTATTAGTCAACGCAGATTTAGACCTGTGTTTTTTTTTCCTACACCAGAGCCTTCGTAATAGCGATATTAATGCACTGTCCTTCCAATAAGTTTTTCCTGTAAAACTGGCAACAGAATCAAACATCTGCTATGGCAGAAAGACAATACATATATATCATCCAAAATCAGTTTTGAAGTCCCCACTAATAAACACCACTGGAATAAAAAAAAAAAAGAGCTCCGGCAAGGCAAAATCAGCTATCGAAAAAAAAAAAAAAAAGGGAACAGTCCTATATAATATTTTTCCTCGTTCTGCACAAGCTGTTGTAGCGAAAATTAAAAAAAAAAAAAAATGGTGGAGCTTAGTGCTTCATATCCATGGCTGATTTGAAATGAAGATGAAGAAATAAGCTTTTCTTTGTCTTTCTTTGGTGCCTGTAGCAAAGAAGAACTGGAAATTAGGATTTCTTTATTCTTATGGTATTCTGTAATGGCAGAAAACTAAAACAAAAAAAAATATAGAAGTTTTTTTTTGGTGTATGGCTGACGGCTGTTTGGTGGAAGAGAAGAGAGATTTAGGGTTAAACATAGCAATTAAAGTACCTGTAGGCTAGGTTGTACATCTGCTTTTTGCCAGAAGCTTTAAAATTGGGCTAAGGCCCATATGAAATCTACGGACAGTTTCATTTGCACAACTGGTCTATTTTTTTGTATATATGTACATCAAATTAGTATACGACTAATGGTCTAATTAAAATAATAATTATTATAAAATTCTGTTTTTTTTTTTTTTTGTAATTTTTTTTTTCTTCTTTAAAATAAAATGAAAATATGGGAACTAGTCAAATGGACTTAATCATCAAAAATTAAATTTAGTTCTTATATTTTTTTTATCCCAATTGCATGAAATGTTAATTAGTTTAACATTAATTATATTTGTTGATTAGTTTAACAAATTGCGTATTAACGATATTTGTTAATTAGTTAACATTAGATATACTTGTTAAGATGTTATACCAATTGCCTAAACAGATTAATATTAGATTAGTATTGTTAATTTGTTTAACATGTTAGAAATATTAATTAGTTTACTATTAAATATATTTGTTAATTAATTTAACGAATACATAGATGTTAATTAGTTTAACATTTAATTTTTTTAATATGTTAAATAAAATTTAAAAATTAGTTAAGTTAATTTGTTTAACTTAGATCCATACGGGATTATAAGATCATGAAAACAAAATGTTGTTTTTTTAAAAATGATTAGACATTAAGCTAAGTAGTTGACTAGGTTAATTTACATGTGTTTAATTTTTGGACGATGACTGGGAACATAGTGAACTTTCGACTCCATTATTAATATATGTGTTTATTAACTTAATCAACTTAGTGCTTATTGTCCGAATATGTATGTTGAACATAGTACTTGTGTTTAGATATTCCTTCTTTAGATCCTCACTATATTTTTTTTATTTTGTTAAAAGAAAATGTCTACTGCTGCTAAGAACATTGTTGCTGAGCTCAACAAAGGGTTGAAACTCAATGGTGACAACTATGAGACTTGGAGCTTAAAAGTCCAATATGTGCTTGAAGAGCAAGAGGCTCTGGAGGCAATTAACATCGTCATGGATGAGCCTGAGGAAGGCACCACGGCTCAGCATAGGCGTGACCGTGCGGCTTATGACGCTTGGAAAAAGAAAGACTCTTTAGCTCGCATTACGTTGCTGAGCACCTTAGATGATGATATCTTAAGGCAATTTAAGGATCACCAAAGAGCTATGGGTCTTTGGGTTGCTTTGAAGAATAGGTTTGGTACCTGTTCAATTGAAAGGCTACGATCCTTAACAATCAAGTTTGACTCATACAAGAAGCGCCCAGAACATTCAGTGAGAACTCATCTGAGGCTTATGACAAACATGATTGGGGAGTTAAAAGATGCTGGTCATGTGTTGACCGATGAGCAACAAGTTCAAGCTGTCATACGGTCCTTACCTAATTCTTGGGATCATATGAAGATGCATTTGACCCACAATCAGCTAATCAAGACTCTGGAAGATGTCCGGAGATCTCTTGAGCTTGAAGAGGATCGGCTTGAGGCTGCTAAGCCAACAGCTGAGTTGCATATGGCAACATCCTCTAAGGCCAAAGGTGGCTTTAAGAAAAAGAATTGGGTTAAGAAAGGAGGACCAACTCAGTCTCAGCCTGCTAAAAGAGCAAGGGCAGAACAACAAGGCAATAACAAACGTCCCAAACGTGTCAATGTTGCAAAGGTGAAATGCTTTAACTGTGACAAAAAGGGTCAATATGCGAAGGATTGCTCTGAGCCTCCTAGAAAGGTATTTCACAAAACTCAAACTAGTGAACTTTGTGTTTCTAGTTCAGTGTTTTTGACTGAATCTAATCCTTTGTGGATTGTAGACTCGGGAGCAACGGACCACATAACGAGGGAACACAATTCCTTTGTGGAGTTTCGGCGTATTTCACGTGGAACAAAGTGGATTTATGTGGGCAACAACAATAAGGTTGCTGTTGAAGGGATCGGTACATGCAAGTTAGTCTTGCATGGTGGTCGACACCTACTACTACATGATGTCCTCTATGCTCCAGGAATTCGCCGGAATATTATTTCTGTTATTGTTTTGCTTAGGCTTGGCTTTAGCTTGTTTTTCCATGACAATTCTGTCAAATTGACTTTAGGTTCAACTTTATTTGGTTTTGGTCATGTGACCGGAGGTTTTATTATTATGGATTTAGATTATGATTCATTTAATAATAATGCTAGTTTTTCTATGTTTGCTTCCTCACATAAATATGATAGTGATGTAAACATATGGCATGCTAGACTTGGTCATATTGGCCAGCAAAGAATGCAAAGGTTAGCAAAACAAGGTTTGCTTACTGGCATTGAACATGTGGAATTGTCCACTTGTGAAAATTGTCTAGCAGGAAAATCTGCAAGAAAACCCTTCGGTAAAGCGACTAGAGCTGAATATCCCTTGCAGTTAGTCCATTCGGACATCTGTAGGCCTATGAATGTCAGGGCTAGGCATGGAGCGTACTATTTCATCACATTTATAGATGACTACACTCGTTTCGGTTATGTCTATTTAATTTCCCACAAATCAGAAGCAATAAGTTGTTTCCAACGCTATATGAGCTTAGTGGAAAATCAATTAGACAAGAAAATAAAAATACTTCGAACTGACTGAGGTCGAGAGTACTTGTCAACTCAATTTAACGAGTTATGTGATGGAAAGGGAATTATTCATCAGTTGACTATCCCAAATACTCCACAACAAAATGGTGTTGCGGAAAGAAGAAACAGGACGCTTCTAGAAATGGTTAGGTCAATGATAGCACAAGCTAACCTCCCAATTAGTTATTGGGGTGATGCATTGCTTACGGCTACCTATGTACTTAACCGAGTGCCTACAAAATCAGTTGCAACCACTCCATATGAGTTGTGGACTGGAAGAGCACCCAACCTAAGTGTATTAAGACCTTGGGGTTGCGCTGCCTATACACATGATTCTTCACACAAACATGGCAAATTAGGCCCGAGAGGAAAGAAGAGTATTTTCATAAGATACTCAGAAACCTCTAAGGGTTATGTGTTTATAGGTCAGCAAGACAGTGGGAGCGTAACTGAGTTTGAATCACGAGATGTCACATTCTTAGAGGATGAGTTTCCTAAAAATGGAGAGGTAGGTCAAGACCTAACCTTGTTTGAGATAGAGGATCAAGATCAACAAAGATCACTTCATTCGAGTGGGAGAAATTTAACAGATGATGAATTAGTTTCACATCAACAACCTCTTTCATCATCGGATGCGAATGTAAGTAATCATTTGACATCAAACAATGACCAAATGGATCTTGTTCCAAGTGGGAGTGAGATGGTTACTGATCTTGTTCCAAGTGGGAGCAGGATAGATGTTCTTGATCCAAGTGGGAGCAACGTTGATCCAAATGGGAACAACGAAGAAGAATCACAAAAAGGACGTGGTTTACGTAAAAAGATTCCCCGTCGACGATTTGATGTCGAAGGTGCTGAACTTTTTATGTTGTTCTTACAAGTAGAAAACGAGCCTAAAAATGCAAAAGAGGCTCTCTCATGCCCTTCAAAGGAAAAATGGATAAAAGCAATGGAAGATGAAATGGAGTCAATGAGAGTTAACAAAGTCTGGGAACTAGTTGATCTCCCAAAACGACGCAGAGCTATTGGGAGCAAATGGGTTCTCAAGATTAAGCTCAAGGCCGATGGCACAGTTGAGAGATATAAGGCTCGACTGGTGGCGAAAGATTATACACAACAGGAAGGAATAGACTACGAAGAGACTTTCTCACCTGTTGTGCGATTTAACTCAATTCGCCTGATTCTAGCTATAGTAGCAAGTTTAGATCTTGAATTACATCAAATGGATGTAAAGACTGCCTTTCTCAATGGAGAATTAGATGAAGAAATTTATATGGAACAACCCGAATGTTTCATTGAAAAAGGCCACGAACAAAAGGTTTGTAGACTTAGGAAGTCTATTTATGGCCTCAAACAATCTTCAAGGCAGTGGTATATACACTTTCAAAATGTGATCATATCCAATGGTTTTACTATGGTTGATGAAGACCATTGTGTTTATACTAAGAGATCAAGAAATAAGCTTGTAATCCTGACATTGTATGTCGATGATATACTTATAGCTGGAAATGATAAGGAGTTATTAAACGAGGTAAAGGCCTGGTTGTCGTCTCAATTTGAGATGAAAGATATGGGTGAAGCTGCATATATTCTTGGAATCAAGATTTCAAGAGATCGTCCTAAGAAACTATTGTATCTCTCTCAGGAGAATTACATTAAGAAAATTCTTGAACGATTTAATATGCAGAATAGCAACCCAATTGACACTCCTATCAGCAAAGGCCATAACTTGGGAAATCATTTGTGTCCTCAGACTCCTGAAGAGACAGAAAAGATGAAGCGAGTGCCTTATAGAAGTGCAGTTGGATGTCTAATGTATGCTATGGTGTGTACTAGACCTGATATTTGTCAAGCAGTTGGCTTGGTAAGTAGATATCAATCCGATCCAGGTCCAGCACATTGGCAACCAGTAAAGAGGATCATGAGATATCTGAGAGGAACGGCTGACTACGCACTTTGTTATCAAGGCAGCAAAGATTTGCGATTAGTTGGATACACTGATGCTGATCATGGAGGAGATTTAGACGAGAGGAAGTCTACCTCAGGATATGTCTTCTTACTTAGTAATGGTGTCATATCATGGAAGAGTAAGAAGCAATCATGTGTAGCACTATCCACGATGGAAGCCGAATATGTGGCTCTGTCAAAAGCAACAAAAGAAGCTGTTTGGTTGAATAGGCTCTTCAAAAGCTTGTTGGGTAACACTGATGATGAACCAGTGTTGGTCTACTGTGATAGTAAGGCTGCAGTTGATGCAACCAAGAATCCTAAGCATCATTGTGATACTAAGCACATAGATATCAAGTATAACTATGCAAGGGACATGTATAAACGCAAGAGGTTGAACCTGGTGAAAATATCTACAGAAGATATGGTAGCAGACCCATTGACCAAGCCTTTAGCTAGAGATGCATTTGTGAGACACACTAGGTCTCAAGGCTTGCGTAGACTTTGAGTGATTTTGTATTATTCTTTGGTTTTTCCAGTTGTTCACAAAACTATGTTCTTTGATAATCAATAAAGTTGATTTACTTACATACATATTCATGATTTATTGAGTGTTTAATACATTCTTTAATTATATTTTAGTATGTCGGGTAGACAAGAGGTTGGCCTTCTCACACAGGCAACCGCCTCCTTATCTTAGTGATAAGTGGAGATGAGACTTGATTTTAAGAAAAATTATCAAATGGATAATTTGAGAGCGATATGCTTAAAATCAATATAGTCGTTTAAATAATAACATAAGGTTATTAAGGTGAAAGGATGTTCACCTAGTCTACTTAGTGAGCTAGATGTGAGTTTAAGAATCTCGAATTTAGATACATATGGTGTCTGAATTTCATCTATACAACATTATTTATAAAGACATACGCTCCTTAAGGAAAGGGGAAAAATGTTGTAGCACGTGTTTCATACCATGTGTGCTAATGTCGACCTTGGGTTAACATAAGTTTGATCTCAACTTACTGTTGCGTGAGACCCAGAGCCTTTATGCTGGCTCAAATTATGTACCCTCAGTGACTCCGATCAGATACTTGAGACTTAGTCTAATGTTAGCTATCTTAGTGTGTTTCCAAAAGGCCATGAAAATGGATGCGGTCTGGCGGGACATATCTAGAAAAGCAGTTGAGCTAATGTTAAGAGAATCGTGAGAAGAGGAAGATCATTAAAGGAATCTCATTAATTTTGTACTCACAGGTGCACCAGTTATAACTTATGAGTTATAATTGTGAATACATAAAAGTGATATTTGAGATTTTGAGAGGATATCAAAATGTGATTCATATGATCTAGGGTATTGCATACTTTATAATCTACTTGCAGGTTTGCGCTCGACGAGAGGCTATATACTCCTAACAGATGTATAGCACGTAGCTCTCACAGTATGTTGGTCGCACGGTCTATTTCACTGTATGAATATTTGTAGAGATGAGATGAGAATATGTTTCTCATATTGTAAGAGCACTCCCATTATGTGTGAGTGGGAGATGTTGGATTTATCTGAATAAAGAGTCCACCCATAAAGGGGTGCTCTTAATGTCTATCCAGGTAAAATATAAGTTACCTGATAGAGTCCTACAAGTGGACAACTACTGTATTATACCGTTATAAATACAGTAGTAATAGGCTCAGATAAACACACAGATTTTCTCTACAGCTCTTCCTATCTCTCTCTCAAATAAACTAGTGTTTAGACTGTGGATAAAGGAGTTGATCCGTCAAGCACGTGACAACCACCGACGGCCAGTAATTCCAGCCACGGTTCAAGATCCTACCGCTTCCGCTTACGAGAACAACAAGTAAGTTCTCGGTTTATGTTTTAACAATCTATTTAGTATAGATTATTGTGATATATACATGTTTATATCCTTCAAATATGTTATGTTATCTTTGTAAAGGTGATATGTTATTGTTTAGTGATCTGTTGTGAAAAATCATATAACTAAAATCACTATTGTAAATGACTTCAAAATCAAATCTCCCCTCTTCATGCACGAGCTTGACGAGTATCCTTTAAATTTTACTAATTCCATAACAGACAGCAATACAAATGTCTGTTACTCTTCATAATGTAGTTGTAACTTTGGGCTTGTAGCCCAATTAATATTAAATGGGGCAACACTCAGGCCCAAAATATCTGCACTTGTTAATTCACACACAAAATAGATATTTGGAAGAGTACAAGAATTTTGTGCTTTTCAAAATGGAAGGTGAGGGAGATGAAGAAGAGTCAAATAGGAGCAAACCCACAAATCCTTGTTTGCCCCAAGAACTCATCACAGCTATACTTGTAAGACTTCCTGTCAAATACCTTTTACAATACAAGTCTGTTTCTAAAGACTGGCTTACTTTAATCTCTAGTTCTGAATTTGTCAAGACCCATCTTAGCTTTTCTGCTAAAGATTACACCCGCCATAGATTACTATTTAAAAAGAATTGGAACAGTCTTAGACATTGTTCAGTTAGCTCTTTATTTGATGACTCTGTTACTCAGTCATTTGACTTGGATTATTCCCTGAAACCTAGACATATTCGTCATATTGTCGGTTCTATTAACGGATTGATTTGTCTTCGCTTCAGCTTTGATGGGTTCCTTATGTGGAATCCATCATTTAGAATGTTTAAGCAAGTTCCTCGCCTTATGTTATGTGCAAAGGCGACCCGTGCCGTGTATGGTTTTGGATATGATGAGGTCCACGATGATTATAAGATAGTTGGTATTTCGTATAACAACAACTATGCCTATGTCGATGCCCAAATATATAGTTTAAAGAGGGGTTCTTGGAGAAGTATTGATGGTTTTCCAGGCGTAGAGTTAATCTGTACTTCGGGTAAGTTTGCGAATGGAAAGCTTTATTGGGTTACTTGTGGTACTGGTAGGAGCATTATATCTATTGATTTGGTTGATGAGAAATGTGGAACGGTGGAGCAGCCGTGTTACGGAGAAGGAGATTTTATTTTGAATCTTGGAGTGTTGGGAAGTGATCTTTATGTGTTATGTTCTTATTATTGTGAGAGAGGTTATCGGATAACTCATGCTGATGTGTGGGTTATGAAGGAGTATGGGGTTAAAGAGTCTTGGACAAAATTGTACACCATCACATATCCTGATGACATAAATGTGTTGTTTACTCCTTTTTACATGTCAAATAAAGGTGAACTTTTGCTTTTGTCTAGATCAAATTTAACAATATACAATCCAGAAGATGATTCATTCAGACATCCAGAGATTACTGATGTTGATGGCCGTCTTGAGGCGGAAGTCTACATTGACAGCCTAATTTGTCCAATTTTACAAACCGAACCTATGACACTAATCGAAGGAAACTAAAAGTCAAGGTGGATGGTATTTGTGTACCTAACAACTTGTAAGTGTTCACTCATCTTCGCGTGTTGTTCAATTATGCTTCTTTTGTCAAATGTAGAACAATACATTGCACATAGAAAGGGCGTTTCTACACCACATCAATTAGGTATCTTGGTTGCCCTTTTTTATTTTTCTACATTTCTGAGGTTGTAGTTTTTGGTTAGCTTCTTTGTTCTAAGTATATGAAATTGGGCAGTTGTTCTCTTTTTAAGTGGTGTTGTAAGGGTACATGATGTGCCACTGGACAGAGTAAGAGTAATGAGCACTAATGCGAACATGAATATTGCTGATAATAATTATCATAGTCATTGTTTGATCTAGGGCCTTTTTAATGATTGTTTCCCCTGACACTTAAAAAAGGGAGAGTGGAATAACTGTTGAAGTCTGAAGTGGCATCTTTTCGCATTTTCAATTCTGCTGTTTATGTCAAATATGGTTTCCGTTTTGACGCAGAAGTCTACTTCGAAAGCCTAGTTAGTCCAATTTTACAAAATGAAAGGATGACGCAACATTGAATGCTGCAAAATTCAGGCAAATGATAATTATATAGCTAAGGACTTGTAAGTATTTGACTTATAAAAAAAAGGACTTGTAAGTATTTGCTTTATACATTTCCTGCTTGTTGTTCAATTCTGTTTCTTTTGGCAAATATAGAACAATATGTTGCATATTTGAGGGCCATCTTTACAGTACATGTACTTAGGTATCTCGATTTTAAAACATATTCCGATTGAACAACACTTGTAGTTTTTGGTGGGTTCTGCGGTCTGAGTAATCGACACTGAACATTCTTTCTCTTTTTAAGCAGTTGTTTGTAAGGGTACATGTGCATCTAGACAGATTAAGAGTAATGAGCACTAAGGAGAATGTGGGTACAACGATATAATTAACATATATAGGCAGGGTCATTGTTTGATCAAGGGCCTTTCTTTCCCATTGATGTAGGGCCTTCTTTAATGATCATATGTAGTGACTTAATGGAGAGACTGAGAAAAAACAAAAATCATGGAATAACAATTAAGGTCTGAAAGATCAATCATGTTTGGGTGTTTTCCGCTGCTACTAATAGCTCACTAATGTTTCTTCAACTATCTTCTCATCTTTTCAGTTATTTGGTCAATCAAACGGTTAAACATTCTTTCACTTTGGTGATACCATCGACTTGAGCAAAAGTGGGTTGATGGAGAAAAAATTTAGGAAGTGTTTAGGTGCTATGATCTGAGTGCACCAGACTCCTCTCCATTTTCCCAAGATTCTACTTTGATATACGACACATGTCTTGTTTTAATTTCAATGGCCCAGATTTTAACCACTATCCTGACCATAGTTGAGATGGTAGCTGTCCATCAGTCTAGGAGACAAACTCTCTAACTTTGCTAGTCACATTTGGGTTGAGCGTAGGTACATTGGAAGTGCTGATTTGCAGTATCCAAACTACTACTCTATGAACTTACATCTATTTCTTTTTTTCACTTAATCTTTGTCCCCTTTATAGATAGGAAAATCAGTTTCTTTTTCTTTTTCTATCTATACACTCGTGAATTAACTTTTCTGTTGTTCCCTTTGACCTACTTGCCTCCTTTTCTTCTACTGTCGTACACTCGTACCACCTTGATCACCTTTAGAAGTAAGAAGCATTGGTTCTCTCGATTTTTAGATACTATGCTTATTTAAGAAAAATCTTCTTTTGAGGGTCAAGATCTCATCGCATGAACTTCCACTATCCAGTTAAATATCTTTGTGATGTAAATGTATTCAAAGGCACAAAACTAGCCACAAACTAGAAATTTTCATGATCCTTATTATTCTTTGTTATGTCTATTTAAGAAATGAACCTTTGACTTGGCATATAGGTAATTGTGTGCTTACCTACAAGAAGAACAACTTATCAGCACTAATTGTCGATGATTGCAGGTTGTTGTGTTGAATTATGCATGTGTAGATGGAAGCAAACTACTAGCTCTGATGCTTTGGCAAACAACTCCATTACTGCTATTGCCTTGGTAACTATTTGTATTAGATGCACTCTATCTGCTATTATGAACGTCTGTACTTGCTGTACTAATGATCAGGAGGGGCTAGTATGTTATAATACCCACTCCAAATTTTATTGTTGATCCTGTCAGTAATCTTCAGGTACCATTTTGTATATAACATGCGTACTATTTGTTGAGACTGATTTCTAGGCACAGAATCTTACATATGTATGCATCTACACGGAATCCACCCAGCCTTTTTCTATTATCTTCACTGTTAACATTCAACCCTGTCTTTCTTGTTCGTATGAACTCAGCTAAGGTACATATGAGATCATTCTCAAACTCTGAATCATCCTTGTGAGCATCGCGGTAACCTTAGTTGGCAATGTATCTGTATATGTGGTACTATCTTGGGACCGATATGTCCAACAAGGAAGGGCAAGCGCTCCTCGTGTTTAACATGGAGAACTGGAACATATTTGACATAAAGGAATACTAAGACATGGTGGAATGGTAGATTGGTAACAAAGTGCGGATACGAGCTCAGTTTCTCTTAATTTTCCTACTACCTATACTCCTTTTCCCATTAAAAGCAACTAGAAACATACATACTTGGTAGAAAAACATAGAAAGCCAATACGACAGCTTTCATTCTCAGTAACATGATGCAGTGAATGATAAGCGCCTTGTCCCATATATGTGAGAATCAAACATGGATAATCAATGATGGTAATGCAATCTGCAAAAGGGAAACTAGTACACCTTTGCTACACGCAAAGAATAAATTGGGTTCAGCTTTCTAGTTTTGTATTGCCAAAAGGAGAACTTTCCAGAGATGTAGTACCTCAAAACCATTAATTCATCTTCAAAGTTTGAGATCCCTCTTCTTATTAGACATTCCTACCGGACTGAATTTACATCAGCAACAAGTGGAATTTCAATGTTAGCTCTTGATAGAATAAATGAACGTCAAGTCGTCAACAGGTCAACATGGAAAGAAGTAATAAATCCCATGATAGTTGACTGGACAAACTAAGTACTATCAAAAAGCTTAAACTAAGAGGGTTCATCCTTGTTACTGCCTCTGTTCTAATTTCGGTGGCAATATTATTTGGAGAATCAAACAGTTTTTATTTTTATTTTTTTTAAAATTTTTTTACCACATTTTTAGTTGGGTATTTTATACATACTAGTTTCTCGATAAGTGCATTGCACGTGGATGCTAAATTCAGTATAAGTACACTTTTGTGTATACAATTTCAATGTTGTCAAAGAATATAAGGAGCAATTTCATTCTCCAAGTAAACATGGATAAATATCTATTTCAAAACTGAACTAAGAAGACAGTAGTATTAAATATACCCGATCACCAAGAGCTGAATGAAGAAAATATAATATTTTGTTTTATGGACTTGACGATTGACTATTCTTACTACTCCATAATATATGTCAAACTTGATGCATTGGAAGACTGATTTCCAATTTCTTTTAGTTCTAAGCTGAATCAACGACAGAGAACAACACTTGCAAATTTTTATAAGGCTTCTTGTTGCATTTATTCATAGGTCAACATTTGGAGGAGACATACCAATATAATAAATAGGCAATCAAGATGATGAATAGACAAAACAAAAGGATCACGAAGACTTCTTTATGGAATGAAAAGAATGCCATGAAATCATACACCATTGCAATCCGTTCGGATTCGTAGACTAAATTTACAAAGTTATACCACGAAGACTTCTTTATGGATAGACCAAATGGTTGCATTAAACTGTTAGCCAGACTTGCAGTAAGGTATCTCCCTTGCATGACCGTACACATTGTAGTTTCCAGCCTTGTAAATATGGTAGAAATATGAAAAGTATGCAACACATTTCGAGGCTTGTAAGGCGTGAAGACAAAATGTCAATTCAGCACCCGTTGCAAGGCTTTTAAAGAAAGTCTTTGATAGTCAATCGCTTTGTTTTCATTTAAGAAGCGAAGCACCGATTCTTGTTAAGTTAGCAACGTTTGGAAACAAAGTATTAAGTTAGCAATGTTTAGAAACAAAGTACTGAAAATAATGGGAACCTTTGAAACTATCTGAACATTAGCAAGTAATTTGATAGATTGCACGGCTTCAAATGAACTTCCATTATTATTAATTTATTCAAGTAGGTCATTTTAGATTTTTGAGAACATACTTTTATAGTAATATGATATGATTTAATTACTCCTATTAAATATTATGACTTATATCACTTTTTTTAATAATTTTCAAATTGGGAAAGGGAGTAATTTTAACGTGAACTCAAGCACATATTGGTCAAATTTTTATATACCAACTACTTTGACTCTCGTACTCCAAACGTTAGGATATAAAGTTGAACACAGAGTATTTAGTTTAGGTCCTCAACACATCCCTTTACAAGTGACCCAATACCTTTTCTCAGGTCAATCATTTCGAAATAGATGGTAGTGAAACTTGAATTTAAAACTTTTACATGCTCTTGTTTTAATAATTGTTGTTTGTTACTTTCCCAACTAGAAGCTTATGCCCAGAAAAGGTTCTCTCTAATTTATTTTTAGGTCTTCCTACCTGGATGATCGACAAGGCCAAATCCTTAGGATCAACTGCAACTTCTAAACTCAAGTATAAGAAGTTCGTCTTTCTACCTTTCTCTACTTAAATATCAGAAATAGATAGCACGACACATAGGATGAACTTGTGATTTAAGTAACAAGTCCCACAACCTTTGCTACCCGTGCTAAGGTTTGGGACTTTCTTCCTAACTTTAGTCATATTTGTTACATTTAATCATTCCTTACTTATTTCAATACACCAAAGAGCCTAAATTCACAAAGAAGTGAATCATTATCACACTTACTGCTTCATGTTTTTGCTTATAATGGAGTACTATAATTTATAAACCCTGTCATTTATCAATTAGATGGACACAAGGGAGTAATTCTTTTTGATCCCTTCTTCATATAGATCACAAGGGAATTGAATAATTCATTATTTTTATTCTTACTAGTTTTTATGTACGTGCATTGCACATATATTTTTAGTTGAGTATTAATATAAAGGAGAATTATTGAAACACAGTTGACGTATATATTTTAAATGATAAAAGTTAATGTTATTACATATAAACAATATTTGAATTCAAAATGATTGAACATCACCAGATCCTATAAAATGATCAAATTAGTTAAATTAATGAGGTAGTGTATGTATTTATAGTGTAGAAACTATGCAATAAGTCGTACGCTGCCTAACATTTCTATGCAGTAGAATATTGGTGTATGTTCCCTTCTGACACTTTCGCTACTCTGTCATAATTGGAACAATTGTTGTTGACATTATTATCATGAGAAAATTACGTGGCATGAACATTTAGAAGAGTTCTTAATAAAAAATAGATATATTTTTTCTTTATTATGATTTATAGATATTTAACAATATGTCATTTACTTATTATAGACATTCGTTTTAACTGACATTTTCCCCTTTACATGCCTATTTTTTGGGGGAATCGAATAGATCATGTCAGTTATTTTTAGATATGAATAAAACTTGAATATTGTATGCATAAACTATCGTTGTTGTTTGAATAAAATGTGAATACTATAGTAATAAAAGTGGAATACCTTATGAATAAAAATTGAATATTGTATTTATGATAAATATGTCATATGTATAGATCTTGCATACTCTATGTATAATACATAAATATTTGGTTAATCACCAAAATTCGTGATTAATTATATGTACAATTTATATCTGATTTAAACAAATACATAAATGCATAGTTATACAATATGCACGGCTTGTTATATATAAATTATGCATATTCTATATTTAAAGGTTCACATATCATTTAGTTGTGATTGAAGGTTACAAATATATCAAAACTTTGTGGGAGTTATAGAAGACTTTTGAGATAACGTAGGAGTAATTTGTGTGATTACTCCACCAAAAATTATAATACTTTTTAGGATGAGTTATTTAAGTATCAGATGGATATTAAAATGATATAAAAATCTTTCTTCTAAAAATGATAGGAGATATGATGTGTTGAGATTTTTTATGAGTGATACATTATAATAAGGAAGCTAGAAAAGTTCTTGAGATACGACATCTTTATAAGTTAATTTGCTGTTATAAATAAGAAGTCTTCCTAATTTTTAAGTTAATAATTACAACAATACATATATTGATTTTATTATGTGGACTAAATCTTGGCTAGCCTTTGTGCAAATTGCCCAGCGGCAATTTAGATGTAGGGCTACTATAGTAGATGGCTAGATATGTTATCTTCTTTAATATCATCTCAAAATTGCTAACATAGCTCATGTTATTAGGACTCTTAGTAGCTATCCTTTAAATTATGTTTATCTCTTGTATAATACCTATCTCATAGGATTACTTATCTATGTAATTATCTTATGTATATAACTCATTATAAATAAATGTTGCTATGGCTCCCAATTTATTGAGCCATTTACCTTAAAATACTCTCACATATAACACATGTTATTAACAAATGTGACATGAAAATTTTCTATCATTACCTGCAAGGTTGGTACAAATTAATTTACATTTGACATTTCAACACCATTCCAATTTTCTATTCCGCAGTTAGGACTAAGTCTATATTGTCTTCCCATCCCTCTTGCTCTTCCCCTGCTCCTATTGATAGTTTCTCCCCTACCTTGATTATTTGCAACATATGAAATAGCTGGTCTATCATAGCCTCTACTTTTTATCTCTCTTACTATTCCTCTTCCTCTACCTTTAGGGTTAGTATGGAACGTATTATGCTCACTGCTATCATTACTACTTCTTCCATATTTCTAGTGAATACAAAGAAAATCACATAAAGCACACAAGAGTATGTCTTATGACAAAACTTAAACACTTTCACAATAACAAAATAACCAGATAATGAGCTGACTAATTGACTCCATGAAAATTTATCCATTATTTATCTTCTAAAATGTTTATTTGACATTCAACTCAATATCCCTATATATATCTTCATTAAACCAGCATTCAACCAGATTTGTGTGGTACTCTATTTGATAAAACTACTTAGGGGTCATTTATTTTTAATAAGATTAAGACGTATGAATCTGAATACATATCTGAATATTAAGATGTTGTCACTGGACCTGAATATTAAATTATTAAAAATATTTGATTTTTCAACATCTGGATGAATATACTTTATTTTTAAAACTATAATAATACATAAAATAATAATTAAATATTATATTAATAAGTTTTTACAGAAAATTTCATTAAACGAAAACAATGTTATTCTTTAGTAAGAAATTAAATATTTAAAAATATAAACGATATTTTATATTTGATAAAAATGTTAGACGATCTTAAATTAAAACAAAATTATATACCAACATATGTGATTGTTACAAAATGTATTTAAATGTGTTTTAAGAAATAGAAATTCACTTAATCTTTTAATTAAACTTTATCTAATTAAACAATAGATCCACAAATTACAACTTGTTCCCGTGAAAATGGAGAAGCTAGTATAAGAAAAATATGGATAATACCCTGAAACAATAAAATCACGTCTACTATGTACCATAAAGAATAAAAGTCAAACAGTTATAAGAAACAGAGAATGAGTTTGCTAATGAGGGAAACGTGAAGAGTGGGTTCCGAGAAAGCAAATGCATTCTCCAAAAAAAGGTGCCGCTCCATTTAATGGAATTGGAAGTCTTAAAGTATGGGTGTCAAACAGGTATACGGGTCCGGGTTCGGGTTGTAAAATTGTAACCACAGGTTCCGGGTACGGGTCGGGTACGGGTTTAAATTACGGGTTTTTAACGGATACGGGTTTCGGCTAGAAAAAAAAAAACCCGTGCGGGTTCGGGTCTTAGCGGGTAGGGGTACGGGTCGGGTTTTAGCGGGTAGGGGTATGGGGTCGGGTCTTAACAAATCGGGTTTGGCTACGGGTTATAATTTTATTTTTTAATAATATTATTTTAAATACTTAAAACAAATTAAAAAAAGATCAATAAGGAAAAACTCAAAGAGTTACTTTATTTAAGATACTTGAACTATTAAAGTCTTAAATATTAAACTTCCAAATTAAAAAGTGCAACATCAAAACTATAATGAAAATTCAAATTACAAATTTAAATATGCCTAATTCTTTGTGTAATTTCTTCCATGTCATTTCCATCATGCTCCGGTGTAGGTGCCATTACTTTGTAATAAATACGATCCCATAATTACTTTGTCCGACTCCAAGTAGCTTATTTTCTGAGGTATATATCGAAATTAATAGTTGAAGTTCTATACCATATTAGAGTAATATATATTCAAACTTCAAAGTGTTGATTTATTATGGAATATAAAGTATTTTTTTAATTAAATAAATAATTTGTTTCTCTTGAACATATTTTACTACTAACAATATGGACACAAAACAAATTAAACCATGAGTGGAAAACTTGTGTATACATTTCTCTCCACGTACAAGTTTTATTACTCAGTTTATTTTAACAGGTATGGGTACGGGTATATCTATTAATACCCATAATTTTGACGGGTCTTAACGGATACGGGTATTTGTTAAGAAAAAAAAAACCCGTTCGGGTAGGGGTATTTTAGCGGGTCTGCGGGTTCGGGTCTGAGTTTTTGCGGGTCCGGGTGGGGTCGGGTTTTAATGAGTCCGGGTCCGGGTTTTGACGGGTAGACCCCTACCCGTTTGACACCCATATCTTAAAGCCAAAAAGAGTTTGGGACAAATCTGTTTAGGACAGGGGTGTTAATAGGTACTCCCACCGTCCCAAATTAGTTGACGCTTTAGCAATAACTATTTGTCCCAAATTAGTTGGCACTTTAGAATTTCAAGACTAAAATTACTAGTCTTTTACAACTATACCCTTAATAATTAAAAGAATTCTCAATAAAATTTAATAGACAAACATTAAATAGGGGTAACATAGTAAAATACACACCTTATTTAATGGTTTCCTTAATGGACGTGAGAAAGCTAAAAGCGACAACTAATTTGGGACGGAGGGAGTAATAAGTGATACTCCCTCCATCCTAAATTAGTTTTCGCCGCTTCTTCACGCCCATTAAGAAAATCATTAAATAGAGTGTGTGTTTTACTATGTTACCCCTATTTAATGTTTGACTATTAAATTTTGTTGAAATTTTTTTTAATTATTAAAGGTATAGTTGGAAAAAACTAACAATTTTTGTCTTGAAATCCTAAAGCGACAACTAATTTGGGACACACCATTTTTCTTAAAGCGACAACTAATTTGGGACGGAGGGAGTAGAATTTAAGAAAAAATAAATGCACTTAATGGTGTAAGATCTGAATTATTAAGATTCAGACAAATGGGGCCTTAAAATAAGAGGAACGAACATATAAATAGGATTCTATTTTACGCCAAAAATTCCTTAAAAGAATGGGTTATTATTGTTTTTTTTTGTGTTTTTCGGTCATTGACTTTTGAGTTAAGGGGATAACCTGTCTCAGTCAGTAGGTGGAGTGGTATGTTTCCCAAATGCTAAAGGTCAAGGGAACTTAATGGATTTTTTTTTAAATTCTAATAATCTTTTTCCTAGTGCTGTTTCTTTAGTTTGACATTTTCTTCTATTGATTAATATAGGTCCTCTAACACGATTCAATAATAATATCATGTACAGAGGCGGATCCAAGATTTGAACCTTATGAGTTCTAAAATTTAAAAATAATGATCTTTTGTGTTAGTTAATGGGTTCTCAACTCGATTTTTATATATATTTAATGATTTTTTTAACACAAATATACTGTCCATAATAAACCTACTGGATTCTCCGAACCCGCATCATACTCTCTAAGTCCGCTCCTGATTATGTAATATTTTTCACCAGTTAGTTGTATTATTCAGGAAAGAGGATGTTATTACTAAATTAAATCTATAAAAGATATAACTTTTATTCTTTTTTTTTTTTTTTTTTTTTTTTTCAATCTATGTGGAAATCATTTGCACCCTAACTAATTTTTAAAATCCCTTCCACCTATGAGCAATAGACATCCCTCCCCCTCCCCTCATTTCTTGGGTAATGTGCATCTTTTCATTTTGAGGAGCACAAGAACATAGTGGTTGTGTATCCCCAAAATGGAAAGTGAGGGAGATGAAGGCACCCATCAACACCCAAAACGGAGCAAACCCACAAAGCCTGCTCAGTTTCCAAAAGATTCAAACCCTAGGTTGCCCCAAGAACTCATCACAGAAATCCTAGTAAGACTTCCTGTTAAGTATCTTTTACAGTACAAGTCTGTTTCTAAAGACTGGCTTAGTTTAATTTCTAGTCCTGATTTTGTTAAGACCCATCTTAGTTTTTCTGCTAAAGATTACACCCGCCATAGAGTTATGTTGAAAAAGTATTCAAATGGGTACGGTCTTAGACATTGTTCAGTTAGCTCTTTATTTAATGAATCTGTTACTCATTCATTTGACTTGGATTATCCCCTAAAACCCAAAGAGATTGGTCATATTGTCGGTTCTGTTAACGGGTTGATTTGTCTTTGCTTCGGGTTCGATGGTTTGGTTCTATGGAATCCTTTAACTGGAAAATTTAAGCAAGTTACTAGCGTTATGTTGTATGCAAAGACGCACCGTGCCATGTATGGTTTTGGATATGATGAGGTTCACGATGATTATAAGATAGTTGGGATTTTCTATAACATCAAAAATGTCTTTTTTGATGCTAAAATATATAGTTTAAGGAGGGGTTCTTGGAGAAGTCTTGATGATTTTCCAGGCCGGGAGCAAATCTATTTTCCGGGTAAGTTTGTCAATGGGAAGCTTCATTGGTTTATTAGTGGTACCAGTAGGAGCATTATATCTGTTGCTTTGGTTGATGAGATATGTGGAAAGGTGGAGCAGCCGAGTTATAGAGAAGGAGATTTTGGTTTGAATCTTGGAGTGATAGGAAGTGATTTATCTGTGCTATGTAATTATCATAGAGACTATCGGGTGACTCATGCTGATGTGTGGGTTATGAGGGAGTATGGGGTTAAAGAGTCTTGGACGATAATGTATACCATCACATATCCTGATGACCCAAATGTGCTGTCTATGCCTATTTACATGTCAAATAAAGGTGAAATTCTGCTTTTGCCAAGATCAAATTTAACAATATACAATGCAGAAGACGATACATTTAGACATCCAGAGATTACTGACGTTGATGGCCGTCTTGAGGCGGAACTCTACATTGAAAGCTTAGTTTCTCCAATTTTACAAACCGAACCTATGATGCAATTTGAAGGCAACAAAAATTCAAGTTGAATGATATTTGTGTAGCTAACAACTTGTAAGTGTTCACTTTATACATCTTCGCCTGTTGTTAAATTATGCTTCTTTTGTCAAATGTGGAACAATACATTGTATTATATAAAAGGCATCTCTACACCACATCCATTTAGATATCTTGATTTTTGGTTAGCTTCGTTGTTCGAAGTATATGAAATTGGACAGTTGTTCTCTTTTTAAGCAGTGTAGTAAGGGTTGTGCCACTGGACAGAGTAAGAGCACTAAGGCCTTTTTTAATGATCGTTTCCCCTGGCACTTAATGAAGGGAGAGTGGAATAACTGTTAAAGCCTGAAATGATATTTTTTCGCATGTTCAATTCTGCTGCTTTTGTTGCATAGATAAGGGCCATCGTTGTACCACATCTACTTAGATAGCTTGGTTATCCTTTTTGTTGTTACATATTTTCGTGGAACAACACTTTTGGCAAGATCATTTTTGGTAGTAGTTTTGCAGCTGCATATGAAGTAAATGACAATGGACATTCTCACTCCTTTCAGGCAGTGTTGTAAGGATGCATGTTTTGCCACAAGACATAGAAATAGAGTAGTCTGGCAATGCGAATTTTGCTAATAATATGTAGCCCTCAGCAGGGTCGTCGTTTGATCTAGGGCCTCTTTAGTGATCGTTTTTAGTGACACTTATGAATGGACAGAAGAATAACAGAAATCATGGAATAACAGTTAATATTGGAAATTTCATCAAGTGTGGATGTTTCTTGTTGCTGCTAATAGATTTCTGTTATTTCTTCGCAACTATCTTCTCATTTTTTAGTTATTTGGTAAATCTAAGGCTGAATCTTCTTTCACTTTCGCGATATAATTGACTCGAGTAAAAGTGGCTTGAAGGAGATAAAACTTTTAGGAAGCGCTTAGCTGCTATGATCTTGTGCGTTACAGGCTCTTCTCTACTAGTCACTCTCTCCAGTTTCCCAAGTTTCTACTGGCACAGTTGGAAGTGCTGATTTGCAGTGTCCTTAATACTCTGAGACTTGTATCTTTCTTTTCACTTCAGATTTTCTTATCTACAGATAGGTTGATCTGGGCTTACTTAAAGAAGACGGGTTAATAAATGACTTCACATCCACCATCAAGATGTCACATGTGGCCGCGAAACTAATGGGAGAAAAAGAGACATGTCTCAAGTAGGTCGGCGGAGACATTACCAGAAATTGGTGGCAAACTGGCAATAGTATTTGTGGTTCTGCAAAAATATTGGATCACTGTAATATATGGGGTATTAACTTCCCTCTATTGCTCATTTGCTCCTAACTTATCCAAAGAACCTAGTTGTTGCTCCGAATTTCATTGGTTGTCATTTTGAATCTGAATCATCTGAGTAGACTAGTGTTATATGACGCTGTTTTAGGAACTTAAACCACATCTTGATCGGCTGATCATTTTGCTGTTACATCTATGCTTGCAGGTTTTGAACTTTTATTGTTGATATTGGATGATCCTCCTTAACGGAGTGTTGTGTCTTTTGATTGCATTTTCTCCTGTGTGATGGAATTTATCATCTATGGTCATGCTAATTAGCATATGATAACATCAGTCTGTTTGAGTCCATATGACTTGAAAACCTGCACTATGGAATATTATAATCTATAACTTCAAATTCTATTGTTTTGAAACAATTCAAACCACTAAATAAAAGAGAAAAGCTACAGTATTTCGTTTCTCATTCACAGGTGCATCAAGTTTCTTCCTGATTACAACTAGCAGGGAAGTTCAGAAAACAATATTACTATTTTCCATTCCATTTCCGTTCGAGGTTAAGCACCTTAGAATACACAAGTAGCATAATGATCTCACAAAAGAAGGTTAGATGAAGCTTATATTTGTGATTGTAATGAACTGAACAAGTTAAAAATGAAATGAACAACTTTTATTACTCTTCAATTCACTACACACGATTACAGCTTGAGATCACTAACTATTCTGATACAGTCCAATAATGGACGTGGGAAAGGAAGAGGGATTAGAAGAGAATTTGGGGATTGAAAGAAGGAAGAAGAAGAAAGATTCAAGAATGAATCTGGATACCAAAACTGTTTCTCTCTCCTGTCCATTTGGTTGTTATAACAACCAACTAACTACCACTCTAATCCCAGCCCTTGGAGTTCATTTAACAGCTTCTAATCCTCAGCGTACACGTGTCCCTCCTAACTAACTTTTGAACTGTTTCTTTGTTCCTTTCCCGGCTTCCCCATATCGATTCTGGCTGAGCTCAATAAGCTCAGCTCAACACTTTCAGCTCATAACATCACCTTCCCCTCAAACAATCCTTGTCTCAAGGATTGGCATCAAACCCCGGAAATTTTGCTTTTAGATAGTCGTAATCCTCCCAGGTGGCATCTTCAAGGGGAAGATTGGGCCACTGCACCAACACTTTCACTGCAGCAGCATTGCCCCTTTTTATCATCTGTCTTTGAAGTATAGCTGCTGGTTTCACCACAAATTGTCCATCCTCTCCTGTAGCAGGTAGTGTAGTTTGCACTACATGCTTGTTGCCAATTTTCTTCTTGAGTAAGGACACATGGAACACTGGGTGTACCTTACTTGAGTCAGGAAGTTCCAGTTTGTAAGCTACCTTACCCACCTTGGCAATCACCTTGTATGGACCATAGTACTTAGAAGTGAGCTTCAGGTTCTTTCTCAGAGCAATAGAGGTTTGCCTGTAAGGTTGCAACTTTAGAAACACCTTATCCCCTACTGCAAATTCCCTCTCAGTTCTGTTCCTATCAGCAAACATCTTCATTCTTTTCTGTGCCTTGGTTAAATGGTCTTTGAGTAGTTGCTGCATCTGCTGTCTCCTCATAATCACATCCTCAGCTGCTGGTGCCACCACTTCTAGTAAAGGACTGAGGCTTAGCTGAGGGGGTGTGTAGCCAAATAGAGCTTCAAAAGGGGTACACTGCAGGCTAGTGTGGAAGTTTGAATTGTACCACCATTCAGCCAAAGGAAGCCATTGTTTCCACTGACTAGGCCTACTAGATATCATGCACCTCAGATAAGTCTCCAGGCATCTGTTCACCCTTTCAGTCTGGCCATCTGTTTGGGGATGATATGCAGTGCTGTATAACAATCTGGTTCCTGCTAGCTTGAACAGCTCCTTCCAGAAGTTGCTGACAAAGATCTTGTCCCTATCTGAGACTATGGACTCTGGAAACCCATGTAGGGAGTGCACCCTTTTGAGGAATAATTGAGCTACCTTAGCTGCAGTAAAAGGGTGTGAGAGTGCCATGAAGTGGGCAAATTTTGTCATTCTGTCCACTACCACAAATATAACATCCTTGCCCTTTGATTTAGGCAATCCTTCAATGAAGTCCATGCTTATGTGTCTCCATGCCTGATCAGGTATAGGAAGAGGTTGTAACAATCCAGGATAATGTAGGTTCTCATCCTTGTTTCTTTGGCAAACCTCACAAGTTCTTACATAAGAGTTAACTGACTCTTTCATGCCAGGCCAGTAGAACAGCTGGGCTAGTCTCTTCAGTGTGGCTTGTTGACCTGAATGGCCCCCAAGTGGGGAGTCATGGAATGTCTGCAGTAGTTGATCCCTTAATCCTCCAGATGAGCCCACATAGATTTTCCCTTTCCTTCTGAGCACTCCTGCTGACAGATGAAACAGATTGGGCCCTGTGGTGTCTATAGCTAACTGAGCCATCAAGTTTAAGGCCTGGGTATCAGCTGCATAGCTGTCATGTATCTCTTGTACCCACAATGGTATAGCAGCTGAAATAGCTTGTAATTGTGCCTTAGTTTCCTTCCCACTGTTGTCAATTTCATCCCTCCTTGATAGGGCATCAGCAACCTTGTTTTCTGCTCCTTTCTTGTACTGGATTTCATAGTCTAATCCCAGTAGTTTGGTCAGGCCTTTTTGTTGGACGGCTGAGGTCACCCTTTGCTCCAGCAGGTACTTCAAGCTGTGGTGGTCAGTTCTCACAATGAAGTGTTTAAACTGGAGATAGTGTCTCCACTTGTCTACTGCAGTTAGGAGAGCCATATATTCTTTTTCATAAATGGATTTGCCCCAATGTCTAGGAGCCAACACTTTACTCATGAATGCTATTGGTTTATTGTTTTGAAGTAGCACAGCTCCAATTCCAGAGTTGCAAGCATCAGTTTCCACTGTAAACTCTTGGTTAAAGTTAGGTAGTGCCAATACAGGTGCACTAGCCATGGCAGTTTTGAGTTCCTGGAATGTTGTGTCAGCTGCTGTTGTCCAAGTGAAGGCATTCTTTTTAAGCAAATCAGACAGTGGCTTACTGATCCTCCCATAGTTAGCCACATATTTTCTGTAGTAGCCTGTCAGTCCTAGGAAACCTCTAAGAGCTTTAATGTTCTGTGGAATAGGCCAGTCTAGCATAGCTTGTATCTTAGAAGGGTCAGTGGACACCCCAGCAGCAGAGATAATGTGCCCCAGGTACTCCACTTTAGGTTGGCCAAAGCTGCATTTAGATCTCTTTGCCCATAGAGTATTCTGTCTCAGTGTAAGGAATATGAGTTCTAGGTGTTGTAAATGGTCTGTGAGTGTCTGGCTGTAGATGAGAATGTCATCAAAGAATACCAGTGCAAACTTCCTCAGGTAAGGTTGAAACACATGATTCATCAAAGCTTGAAATGTTGCAGGTGCATTGGTGAGGCCAAATGGCATCACTTTGAACTCATAGTGGCCCATATGAGTTCTAAAAGCAGTTTTGTATACATCCTCAGGCTTCATCCTGATCTGATGGTACCCTGCTCTTAAATCAATCTTGGAAAATATAGTAGACCCATTCAGTTCATCCAGCAGGTCATCTACTATTGGTATTGGGTACTTGTCTTTGACTGTGATATTTTTCAAACCCCTGTAGTCCACACAAAATCTCCAAGAGCCATCTTTCTTCTTGACTAGTAGTGCTGGGGAAGAAAAAGGAGATTGACTGTTCTGAATGATACCTTGCTGCATCATATCCTTGACTTGCTTTTCCATTTCTTCTTTCTGAAAGTGGCTGTATCTATAAGGTCTCAAACTCACTGGTTCAGCACCTGTTTTAAGAGGAATGTGATGGTCAAAAGCCCTGCTAGGAGGTAGTGTCTTGGGTTCCTAGAATATATCATCATAGGACAACAACAGTCTGTTTAAATCCTCATTCTCCAAGCTAGGATTCTCCTCTTCAGTTGAGCTTATCATAAAGAGGTGAGCCATCAGGGTCTGTCCCTTCTTGAGTAGTTTAGACATGGAATTACCACTTATCATACTTAACTCTCCATTGTCCTGCATCCCTTGCAATACTACCTTCTTGTTTCTTTGAAATACTACCACCCTATTCTTTAAGAAATCAAATGTCACTGGATTATGGTTCTTCATCCAATCCACTCCCAGAATCATATCACATCCTCCTAACTTGATTATTCTCAAATCATCTTGAAATCTCATTCCCTGCATTGTCCAAGCAAATGCTGCACAGTAAGAGCTGCTCATCATGTAGTTGCCATCAGCTACTGTGACCTTGATTGGTGCACAGTAAGCAGGTTCAAATCCTACTTCTTTGACTGTCTGAACATCCACAAAGCTATGAGTGCTTCCAGTGTCAATCAGTATGACCAACTCTCTTCTTTTAACAGTTCCTCTCACTTTAATGGTATTAGCCCCATTAGTATTACCCTCCAAAGCATTCAAGCACACAGCTTCCTGTACCTCCTGATTATAGTTCAAGTTGTCCTCCCCTTGTGATCCAACAGGTCCTTCATGCATTAGTTCTATCTCTTCAGGCATTTCTTCCTGCTCACCTAGGATGCAGTGCAGGTGTCTCAACTTACATTGGTGGCCAGCTGTGTACTTCTCCCCACACTTGAAACATAGATGATTAGCTCTTCTATAGTCATAAGTCTCCTGATTTAGTCTGATAGAATTTGCCCCAGTGATGGGCCCTTGGTTCCTCCTCTGAGGTAACCCATTTCCACTACTAGTATTGACCTGGTGTGGCCTACTAGCTTGTCTTTCCTTCTGGTTAGCAATTTGTATGGCTCTTTCTTGCATTCTGGCTTGCTCTATGGCCTCCTTCAAGGTTCCAGGCTTAAAGAATTTGACAGAAAATCTAATTTCTTGTTTCAGTCCTCCCACAAAATTAGAGAGGAAATGTTCATCATTCAAGGCAGGATTTCTAATGATCATTTCAGCTCTTAATTCTTCAAACCTAGTAAGATAAGCCTCTACAGTCCCAGTTTGCCTCAGATCCTTAAATTCTTCTACCACATCTTCTAAAGGATTTTCCCCAAATCTGCTACAGACTTCTTCTTTGAACTCTTTCCAAGATACAATACCATTACTTAGCACAAATGAGTGGTACCAGGACTCAGCTCTCCCATTCAAATGCAATACAGCTGTTTCTAACATTTGACTAGTAGGAATCTTGTACAAGCTAAAGGATCTATCACATTTTCTAGCCCAAACTTTGGGTTCAGTTCCATCAAAACTAGGAAATTCCAGTTTAGGAGGTAGCAACTGCAAACCTGGTAATCGAGGGTTCCGATTGTCAACTGGTGGTACTGGAAGGAGTCCATTTCCCCCATTGACTGCCTCAGTTTCAACCACATGTTGATTCCTTTCTATGGTAGCTATCTTGGCCATGATCTGCTCCAAAGTGCCTTGTATTCCAGTCAATAGCTCATCGTGCTTGATCAGTTTCTCATCCATGGATTTCAATCGAGTGCCTTCTGCCATAGAAGCTTCACAGATCGATTAAGCTCTGATACCACTTGTAATGAACTGAACAAGTTAAAAATGAAATGAACAACTTTTATTACTCTTCAATTCACTACACACGATTACAGCTTGAGATCACTAACTATTCTGATACAGTCCAATAATGGACGTGGGAAAGGAAGAGGGATTAGAAGAGAATTTGGGGATTGAAAGAAGGAAGAAGAAGAAAGATTCAAGAATGAATCTGGATACCAAAACTGCTTCTCTCTCCTGTCCATTTGGTTGTTATAACAACCAACTAACTACCACTCTAATCCCAGCCCTTGGAGTTCATTTAACAGCTTCTAATCCTCAGCGTACACGTGTCCCTCCTAACTAACTTTTGAACTGTTTCTTTGTTCCTTTCCCGGCTTCCCCATATCGATTCTGGCTGAGCTCAATAAGCTCAGCTCAACACTTTCAGCTCATAACAGTGATGTTCTTTATCCATGGCAAGTTCAATGCCAGAAACTTCAGAGGGAACTGCACAAATGAATGTTGACAATCTCTGGGTCAATCAAGCAACCACACCACAATCCCATTCTATTCATGTCCAGTTCATATCAATACTATCCTTACACAAGTAACTAGTTTAATCTTAAGCAGTTGATATACGCGTGCTTATTTCTATTGTGCTCCATTCCTAACCAAAAGTAAAAATACTACAAACATTCAATTTATGGAGCTATTCTTTTGAATTCCATATAGAGAGCTGTCTGGTGCCCCTAGGTATTCTCAATCTAATGAAGGTTTAAGATCATCGGGTTTTGATAGAAAAACAGTCGAACCAAAAGAATAAATGCCTGCGGCAAGGGTGGAGTTGTGATGTTTGGCATTTTATGCCTATATTTCCTCACGTTTGAGTAATTTATTCGCACGTTTTCTAGTTAATGAATGTGATTTTGCACTGTTTTTATGTCGTATGTGTGTACGTCGTTATGCAGTGCAATTGGAGCTTTAAAGAGCATAAAACGAGCAAGAAAAGATTGGATTTTGATTGAGGATTGGATCGAACATACGAAGGCACAACGCGACGCGAACTGCAGACAAAGGAAACATAAAATTGGCTTGGCGCCCTAGGTGGCGCGCCGCGCCAGGCACCACGCCCAACTTCTGGCGCGTTTGGCTGCGTGGCACGGGGCCATGGCGTGCAAGTTTCGACGGGTTCTGCTTGGGTCAGCGCGTTCGGGGGCGCGGGGCGCCAGTTATAGCGCCCCTGGAGCATTTTTGGAAGTCCTATTTCGTCTAGGCTTAAGCTAATTGCTAGGCTTTTGTAAACATTATAAATACCCTTTTACTTAGTTTTTGAAAAAAGTTCAGACTTTGGAGCAATTGGAGAGCTCATAACATATTGAACAAGTGTTTTTCCTCTTTCCATTAATTTATTACATCATTATTTCATTATTTCATCAAATCCTTGTGTTGTTATTATGAGCATGCGTGGCTAAATACATCGTTCTAGGGTTAGAGTATTTCATGAAGGTTGATGTTTGAAGATTGAATTCCATATATTGAATCCCATAACGGATTGCTTATTCTTTCTTGATTTCACTTATGTAATTGTCAGGGCCCGATTATTACGCATTATCTATGGTTTTTAGATTGAACTCGAAAGAGAATTTATTAACGTAATAAGAAAGAGTAGAGCTAGATTGTGAACCCGGGCATCGGGGAACCAATTTGTGAGTAGGATAGACATATACTTGCTCGCCTAGCTTAACTAATTACAGAATTCGTTAATGCGTGCACGTGATTCAACCCATAGACATATAGGGATTGGAGTAGCTTGCATAGACCGTGAAGAATCGAGAGGTTTTCATGGCTACATTTAATCTGTCAGTTAGTAATCCAGAATTTAAGAAGTGGAATCAATTGGAAAACTCAACTGGATTGTTCGTAACTCTGACCCTGGACCGCCTTCTTATTACTGTTTACAACCAACTTTTGCTCCATTGTTTGAATTCACTTTTACCGTTTAAATTACTGTTCTTTAGTTAATAAAATCATCTTTATTGGAAAAAGATCCCTGAATAGTTGTTAAGAAATTGTTTGTTAGGAGTCCAGTCTGAATAGTCCTCGTGGGAACGATACTCTACTTATCACTTTATTACTTGTCGACCGCATATACTTGCGTGTGCATTGGGAGCAACAAGTTTTTGGCGCCGTTGCCGGGGACTAAACAATTGACTGTTTTCTTTTCAGACGATTTATTATTTCCTATTCAGGTTTAATTTTTGTTTTGAGTTTTGTGCTGTTTCAGGAATTAGGTCCTGCTTGATCTTTACCTACAGGAATGACAGCAGAACGAGCTTTAGCTGTGCGAGATGTTGCTCTCCCCAGCCTGGAGGGAGTAGCCTCGGGCATAGTTAAGCCTGAAATTACTGGAAACTTTGAGATTAAGTCCGGCATGATACAACTGTTACATGCGACTGGACAATTTGCTGGATTACTTAGCGAGGATCCACAACAACATATCCAGAATTTCTTGGAGATCAGTGATACTTATACACCGACAGGAGTTCCTATTGATCATGTTCGCTTGACATTATTCCCGTTTTCACTGATTGGGGCAGCAAATAGGTGGTTAAAGGCTGAAAAGTCTGGGTCTATCACTACTTGGGATGATTTGGCTAGGAAGTTCTTAGCTAAGTTTTATCCATCTACCAAGACAGCCTGGGTGAGGAGCGAAATTATGTCCTTCAGACAGATAGAAGGAGAGTCTTTGTATTCAGCCTGGGAGCGGTTTAAAGCTTTATTGGGAGATTGTCCTCACCACAACCAATCCAATGAGGTTCTTGCACATACTTTTGTGGAGGGGTTGACTGCGGATACAAAGATCGTGGTAGATGCTGCTGCTGGAGGCCAAGTACTGGCCTTAAACTTTGACTAGATCTATGAATTACTAGACAAGTTTTCGCAGAGCAATCCTGACTGGCTGGGAGATGGAAGAGCTACTACGCAGAAATCTGCTAGGGTACTTCAGTTAGATGCAGTTTCAAAGCTGAGGGCGAAGATGGATGCTATTTCCAATCAAATTAGCAAGCTAGCTCTGCCAAAGACTCAGCAACCAGTGGCTCCAGTGCAACAACTCCAGATATTTTGTGAGGGTTGTGGTCAAGATCATGCCACAAAGGTTTGCTCCTCTAATCCAGAGTCAGTTTATTACGTGGGTAATCAAAACAGGCCGAAGGGTCATAATCAGTTTGGTAATGCTTATTATCAAGGCAATATGAGAGCCCCAAATAATTACCAACCACTTCCAGCTCCACCACAGCAGGTTAGCAACTCTGTTGAAAATATGTTAAAGCAGATAATGGCAGGCCAGCAGAGAGTGATAGCTGACACTGCAGCCAATGCACATGCCATATAAGATCTTGTCAATGCTCAAAAGACCCTTGAGCACCAGTTCGGGCAGTTGGTGGGAGCAATAAGCACTGTTAAAAAAGAGCCTGAACAATGTCTTGCAGTGACTATAATTGAAGGTGGAGAGCTGATGGCCAAGTCTGAGGAGAGAGCTAAAATAGAAAAAGTTGAAAAAGTGGAGAAGGTAAAGAAGAAAGAAAAGTAAAAGGAGGCACCTTTGCCGCCTCCACCATTCCCGCAGAGACTTATACCCTCGAAGGATCTGGCCAGTATCAAAAATTTGCGAGTATGTTGAAAGAGCTTCAAGTTAATATTCCTTTGACTGATGTGTTTGAATTGATGTCATACTTTGTGAAGTTCTTAAAAGAGATTTTAGTCAAGAAGAAAAAGCCTCAAGAGATAGATACAGTTGAGTTAGATGAAGAGTGTAGCACAATTTTGAGCAAGCTACCTCCAAAACTTCAAGATCCTGGGAGGACTACTATACTTGCACCATTGGAGGGCATAATATCACTGGTGCATTGTGTGATCTGGGTGCGAGCATAAATCTCATGCCTCTATCTGTTTGCAAAAGGTTAGGGCTAGGAGCAATCAAGCTCTGTTCAGTTACTCTTAAGATGGCGGATGGATCACTCACTCACCCTGATGGTAAGTTGGAGGATGTGTTGCTTAAAGTTGGTAAGTTTACATTCTCTGCTGATTTTGTAGTCCTAGATTATGAAGAGGACCGAGAAGCTCCAATTATTTTGGGGAGACCATTCTTAGTCACCTCGAAGACAATTATTGACATGGAGCTGGGAGAGATGACCGTTAGAGCGCATGGAGAAAATGTTACTTTCAAGGTGTATAATGAGAAGGAGCACATAACTGAGGTTGAAGAGTGCTCTATGATTGAATGTGTCAAACAAGAACATTGTAGTAAACCAAATGACGTATGTGAGCAGAATGTGGAACAAGATAGCAATGGCACATCACATATGAAGTTGAAGATGGGTTCTCTCAAAGAAAGGAAGAAAGCAAAGGTTCGTCGTAAGAAGAGAAGACATAAATGCTGGAAGTGAGCTGAAAGTGTCGTCGTGCCACGACGTTAACTAAGGCGCTTCTCGGGAGGCAACCCGAGTTTGTACTTGTATTATTTTATTTATAGTGTCACGTAATTTTTTGTTTTTCTTTGGATTGCAGGTTCATGTAATGTCGAGTTTAAGTGTGGGGTGTCCTCACCCCTGCCTAATATGGATGACTTGTTGGGGGAAGTCTGAGTACCTCATACTATACGGAAGCTTGGAGGATGCTAGCACCAAGGACTAGAGCCTTCAGGGAAGTTTCTTTTACTCTCGCACTTTATTTGTTGTTTGCACTAAGGACATTGCTTAGTTTTAAGTGTGGGGTGGGGGAACTCCCCTTGATTTTTGAGGTTATGGATGCATGTACCGTTAAGATTTTTCCTTTGTCACTTGACTTTATTTTTATTTTGTTTCTTGCTTTAATATATGGAAAAAAAATTAGAAAACTAATGAAAAATTCCAAAAAGATTTTCTTTTAGTCTTTGTTAGTGGTACATGTCATCCACCCCGTGGTTTTTCTTATGGCCTCAGTTCTTTTCCACGGGTAGACCTTTGAACCGGGTAGTTTTTTATTTTTATTAGGATTAGAGTAGTAGTTAGAGGTGTCCCTAGACGAAAGGAATAGGTAGAATGCTAGGTGCCTTTGATTTATTTGATACCGGTGGACTTGAACTTGTTGCATGTGCTATTTGTGGTGTCCTTTGGTTTTAAATTGAGATGCATGCCTAGAAAAAATGGAACGACCCCCTTGAGATGCTTGAGTCCGCTCACTTGACTTTGTTGTGAACCTTTGTGCATTAGTGCTTAATTTTCCACAAGTTGCATCTTATTTGTTTGATTGAGAGTTGTGATGGAGCCATTTTGTGTAGACAGCGTGCAATATTTGTTGTGAGGCATATCCTTATTTTGCTCCATGTTTGCATATTCGTGTCTAGAACTTGCCCCGTGTGTGTGCAAAGCGAAATCCTAGGTTTGCTCTAGTCGTGAAATGATACATGTCTTCTTTTGATTTGCCTACCCTTATATGTACACCTTGAACTTGATAGTTGTGATCTTTTTGACCTTGTTGTTAGCACCCACACCGCAAGCCTACCCACTTGTTCTAAATTGCTTTCTTTTGACCCTTTACTCCTTAAGCACTTTAATTGATGATTTTATATTATTGTGGAGTTGTAGTTGAAATATTGGGAGGTTTTTTAGTGGAACCAATGGGGGGAATACTTGATAAATTGTGAAGTAGTTGAAGGAGCATTGGCAAGGTTTGGAAAGAATTGAATAGAAAAAAGCTGAAAAAAAAAAGTTGAATTGAAAGAGAAAAAAAATAAAAAGAAAAGAATATCCATCCTTGCTAGTGTTGTGTTTAAAGAAATAAATTGCTACTTGTTGAAAAGGTGTGTGTGGAAGTGTTGATTGGGTGGCTTTGATGAGACGTGTGCTTAATTGAATGTGATGTATTAAAGTGCTTAGGGAGGTAGTCACTATTACCCATATGTATCCTACCAGCCCCTTAGCCTACATTACAATCTTTTTAAAGTCCTAGTTAATCTCGATTGGAGTGAGCTTACATTAGTGGAGTCCTACACTACGGGCAAGCCTATGGTACATCGTGTGTGACATGTGAGCTTTTCATGAGAGTGAGTGAATTCTTTCTATGCTATTGTCCCTGTTCTATTCTTGATATTCATTGTTGTGTGTGATATTTGGGGGACACTCTCTTGCTTCATTATGGTGAGGGCACATGGTTTGCATGAATAGGTAAAGTCGTGACTCCTTGGTTGAGTAGATAGAGGTGACTTTGTGGGAGCATGGTTGCAATGAGTTGAGTTTGTGCATTTGAGCTATCTTGGGGTGGTTGTTCTTATGTTTTTGATGATTGATAAATTGTTGGCATGTTTGTTGAACTCATAGTAGTCATGTATGCATTTGTTCAATAGTCGGTATCAACCATAGTCATAGGCAGACCTGTTTTTCCTAGGTTGGGAAGTTATTAGTAATTCCTCGAGGGCGAGCAAAGGTTCAAGTGTGGGGTGGTGATGTTTGGCATTTTATGCCTATATTTCCTCATGTTTGAGTAATTTATTCGCACGTTTTCTAGTTAATGAATGTGATTTTGCACTGATTTTATGTCGTATGTGTGTACGTCGTTATGCAGTGCAATTGGAGCTTTAAAGAGCATAAAACGAGCAAGAAAAGATTGGATTTTGATTGAGGATTGGATCGAACATACGAAGGCACAACGCGACGCGAACTGCAGACAAAGGAAACATAAAATTGGCTTGGCGCCCTAGGTGGCGCGCCGCGCCAGGCACCACGCCCAGCTTCTGGCGCGTTTGGCTGCACGGCACGGGGCCATGGCGTGCAAGTTTCGACGGGTTCTGCTTGGGTCAGCGCGTTCGGGGGCGCGGGACGCCGGTTATAGCGCCCCTGGAGCGTTTTTGGAAGTCCTATTTCGTCTAGGCTTAAGCTAATTGCTAGGCTTTTGTAAACATTATAAATACCCTTTTACTTAGTTTTTAAAAAAAGTTCAGACTTTGGAACAATTGGAGAGCTCATAACATATTGAACAAGGGTTTTTCCTCTTTCCATTAATTTATTACATCATTATTTCATTATTTCATCAAATCCTTGTGTTGTTATTATGAGTATGCGTGGCTAAATACATCGTTCTAGGGTTAGAGTATTTCATGAAAGTTGATGTTTGAAGATTGAATTCCATATATTGAATCCCATAACGGATTGCTTATTCTTTCTTGATTTCACTTATGTAATTGTCAGGGCCCGATTATTACGCATTATCTATGGTTTTTAGATTGAACTCGAAAGAGAGAATTTATTAACGTAATAAGAAAGAGTAGAGCTAGATTGTGAACCCGGGCATCGGGGAACCAATTTGGGAGTAGGATAGACATATACTTGCTCGCCTAGCTTAACTAATTACAGAATTCGTTAATGCGTGCACGTGATTCAACCCATTGACATATAGGGATTGGAGTAGCTTGCATAGACCGTGAAGAATCGAGAGGTTTTCACGGGTACATTTAATCTGTAAGTTAGTAATCCAGAATTTAAGAAGTGGAATCAATTGGAAAACTCGACTGGATTGTTCGTAACTCTGACCCTGGACCGCCTTCTTATTACTGTTTACAACCAACTTTTGCTCCATTGTTTGAATTCACTTTTACCATTTAAATTACTGTTCTTTAGTTAATAAAATCATCTCTATTGGAAAAAGATCCCTGAATAGTTGTTAAGAAATTGTTTGTTAGGAGTCCAGTCTGAATAGTCCTCGTGGGAACGATACTCTACTTATCACTTTATTACTTGTCGACCGCGTATACTTGCGTGTGCATTGGGAGCAACAAGTTTTTGGCGCCGTTGCCGGGGACTAAACAATTGACTGTTTTCTTTTCAGACGATTTATTATTTCCTATTCAGGTTTAATTTTTGTTTTGAGTTTTGTGCTGTTTCAGGAATTAGGTCCTGCTTGATCTTTACCTACAGGAATGACAGCAGAACGAGCTTTAGCTGTGTGAGATGTTGCTCTCCCCAGCCTGGAGGGAGTAGCCTCGGGCATAGTTAAGCCTAAAATTACTAGAAACTTTGAGATTAAGTCAGGCATGATACAACCGTTACATGTGACTGGACAATTTGCTGCATTACTTAGCGAGGATCCACAACAACGTATCCAGAATTTCTTGGAGATCAGTGATACTTATACACCGACGGGAGTTCCTATTGATTATGTTCGCTTGACATTGTTCCCGTTTTCACTGATTGGGGCAGCAAAGAGGTGGTTAAAGGCTGAAAAGTCTGGGTCTATCACTACATGGGATGATTTGGCTAGGAAGTTCTTAGCTAAGTTTTATCCATCTGCCAAGACAGCCCGGTGAGGAGCGAAATTATGTCCTTCAGACAGATAGAAGGAGAGTCTTTGTATTCAGCCTGGGAGCGGTTTAAAGCTTTATTGGGAGATTGTCCACACCACAACCAATCCAATGAGGTTCTTGCACATACTTTTGTGGAGGGGTTGACTGTGCATACTAAGATCGTGGTAGATGCTGCTGCTGGAGGCAAGTACTGGCCTTAAACTTTGACCAGCTCTCTGAATTACTAGACAAGTTTTCGCAGAGCAATCCTAACTGGCAGGGAGATGGAAGAGCTACTACGCAGAAATCTGCTGGGGTACTTCAGTTAGATACAGTTTCAGAGCTAAGGGCGAAACACTTTTTGTGGACTGTCCTATTGCTAAACACTTTTGGACTAGTTGCTCTATTGATGTTAGCATTATTGATCACATCAATTGGCTAACTATGCTTAAGGACTCCTCTCCAACTCTTCGTTCAAAACATTACAACTCGTCTGAATTCTTATCTTTTGCTCTTTGGAACCTGTGGATTAATCGTAATAATAATAACATTCACAATCTAGACAAGTCCATAACCTATGGCCAAATTCATTCCAAAGTCATGGAATTTATTCTCCTTACTGATAAAGATATAAGATATCCTCGTTACTCCAACATTAAGGTAGCTTGGCATCCTCCTTCATTAGGTATCATCAAACTCAACATTGACGGATCTTATTCTCCCCAAAAAAATATAGCCAGTGTTGGAGGTGTTTTTCGCAACAGCAATGGGAACTGGATTCTAGGTTTCTATAAAAAGTGCATGGAATAAATCATATGCATGTTGAGCTTTTAGCTTTATACCATGGGTTATCCATTGCCATCCATCAGGAATTTAACATGTTAGTTCAAGGTCCCATTATTTTGTTATGAGATTATTTTATTATGAGACTAGTCTGGGGTATTTTTCCAACGCTAATGGAGCGTAAGTGCGCGCGCGAATTTTTGGCTATTTCTCAATAAATTTTGAAACGGTAGATAAAACTCTTTGAGTGCATCCAAAAATGGCTACGCATCAAAATTAGCGTTGAACTTCACACAAGTTCAGCCCATAAGGATTGAAGTTCAACTTCAGCCCACAAGGGTTGAAATTTACGCATCTATACCTAAAAGTTCAGCTTTTACAGATTGAAGTTGAAACTTCTAATTTAGGCATGAAGTTCAACCCACAAGATTTGAACTTCAGCCCACAAAGATTGAAGTTCCAAAAAGTGGACTCTTATATAAGACCAATAAAAAGAATGGTTTCAAACTAAATACCAGTGACAAAAATGGCATGTGGGTGAAAATTTTACTAAAATGGGGCAACACTCAGGCCCAAAATATCTGCAGTTCTTCATTCACACACAAATTAGTATGTACTTAAAAGATATTTGAAAGAGTGCAAGAATTTTGTGCTTTTCAAAATGGAAGGTGAGGGAGATGAAGAAGAGTCAAATAGGAGCAAACCCACAAATCCTTGTTTGCCCCAAGAACTCATCACAGCTATACTTGTAAGACTTCCTGTTAAATATTTGTTACAGTTCAAATGTGTTTCTAAAGACTGGCTTAGTTTAATCTCTAGTTCTGAATTTGTCAAGACCCATCTTAGCTTTTCTGCTAAAGATTACACCCGCCGTAGATTACTATTTAAAAAGAATTGGAACAGTCTTAGACATTGTTCAGTTAGCTCTTTATTTGATGACTCTGTTACTCAGTCATTTGACTTGGATTATCCCCTGAAACCCAAAGAGATTCGTGATATTGTCGGTTCTGTTAACGGATTGATTTGTCTTCGCTTTAGTGTTGGTGGGTTCATTATGTGGAATCCATCATTTAGAATGTTTAAGCAAGTTCCTAGCCTTATGATATATGCAAACGCGCGCCGTGCCGCGTATGGTTTTGGATATGATGACGTCCACGATGATTATAAGATAGTTGGTATTTTGTATAACATCAACTATGTCTATGTCGGTGCCAAAATATATAGTTTAAGGAGGGGTTCTTGGAGAAGTCTTCATGGTTTTCGAGGCGTAGAGTTAATCTGTACTTCGGGTAAGTTTGCGAATGGAAAGCTTTATTGGGTTACCTGTGATACTGGTAGGAGCATTATATCTATTGATTTGGTTGATGAGAAATGTGGAACGGTGGAGCTGCCGTGTTATGGAGAAGGAGATTTTATTTGGAATCTTGGAGTGTTGGGAAGTGATTTAACTGTGCTATGTAATTATGAGAGAAATCATTGGATACCTCATGCTGATGTGTGGGTTATGAAGGAGTATGGGGTTAAAGAGTCTTGGACAAAATTATATACCATCACATATCCTGATGACACAAATGTGCTGTTTACTCCTTTTTACATGTCAAATAAAGGTGAACTTTTGCTTTTGTTTAGATCAAATTTAACAATATACAATCCAGAAGATGATTCATTCAGACATCCAGAGATTACTGATGTTGATGGCCGTCTTGAGGCGGAAGTCTACATTGACAGCCTAATTTGTCCAATTTTACTAACCGAACCTATGACACTAATCGAAGGAAACTAAAAGTCAAGGTGGATGGTATTTGTGTAGCTAACAACTTGTAAGTGTTCACTTTATACATCTTCGCTTGTTGTTCAATTATGCTTCTTTTGTCAAATGTAGAACAATACATTGCATATAGAAAGGGCGTTTCTACACCACATCATTTAGATATCTTGGTTGCCCTTTTTTTTTATTTTTATACATTTCTGAGATTGTAGTTTTTGGTTAGCTTCTTTGTTCTAAGTATATGAAATTGGGCAGTTGTTCTCTTTTTAAGTGGTGTTGTAAGGGTACATGATGTGCCACTGGACAGAGTAAGAGTAATGAGCACTAACGAGAACATGAATATTGCCGATAATAATTATCATAGTCATTGTTTGATCTAGGGCCTTTTTAATGATCTTTTCCCCTGACACTTAAAGAAGGGAGAGTGGAATAACTGTTGAAGTCTGAAGTGGCATCTTTTCGCATTTTCAATTCTGCTGTTTATGTCAAATATGGTTTCCGTTTTGACGCAGAAGTCTACTTCGAAAGCCTAGTTTGTCCAATTTTACAAAATGAAAGGATGACACGACATTGAATGCTGCAAAATTCAGGCAAATGATAATTATATAGCTAAGGACTTGTAAGTATTTGACTTATAAAAAAAAGGACTTGTAAGTATTTGCTTTATACATTTCCTGCTTGTTGTTCAATTCTGTTTCTTTTGGCAAATATAGAACAATATGTTGCATATTTGAGGGCCATCTTTACAGTACATGTACTTAGGTATCTCGATTTTGTTTTTGCATATTCCCATTGAACAACACTTATAGTTTTTGGTGGCTTCTGCGGTCTGAGTAATCGACACTGAACATTCTTTCTCTTTTTAAGCAGTTGTTGTAAGGGTACATGTGCCACTAGACAGATTAAGAGTAATGAGCACTAAGGAGAATGCGAGTACAACGATATAATTAACATATATAGGCAGGGTCATTGTTTGATCAAGGGCCTTTCTTTCCCATTGATGTAGGGCCTTTTTTAGGGATCATATTTAGTGACAATGGAGAGACTGAGAAAAAGCCAAAAATTATGGAATAACAATTAAGGTCTGAAATATCATCATGTTTGGGTGTTTTCCGCTGCTGCTAATAGCTCACTAATGTTTCTTCAATTATCTTCTCATTTTTTTTTAGTTATTTGGTCAATCAAACGGTTAAACATTCTTTCACTTTGGTGATACCATCGACTTGAGCAAAAGTGGGTTTATGGAGAAAAAATTTAGGAAGTGTTTAGGTGCTATGATCTGAGTGCACCAGACTCCTCTCCGTTTTCCCAAGATTCTACTTTGATATATGACGCATGTCTTGTTTTAATTTCAATTGCCCAGATTTTAATCACTATCCTGACCATAGTTGAGAAGGTAGCAGTCCATCAGTCTAGGAGACAAACTCTCTAACTTTGCTAGGCACATTCGTATGAACTCAGCTAAGGTACATATGAGATCATTCTCAAACTCTGAATCATCCTTGTGAGCATCGCGATATGTCCAACAAGGAAGCACAAGCGCTCCTCGTGTTTGACATGAAGGAATGGTGAAATGCTAGATTGGTAGCAAAGTGCGAGAAGATTGCTGGGATTCCGGATACGAGCTCAGTTTCTCTTAATTTTCCTACTAGCTATACTCTTTTTCCCATTAAAAGCAACTAGAAACATACATACTTGGTAGAAAAACATAGAAAGCCAATACGACAACTTTCATTCTCAGTAACATGATGCAGTGAATGATAAGCACCTTGTCCCATATATGTGAGAATCAACTATGGATATACAATGTTACATCTCACTGTAAAACCGAACACACTCACACGAGAGAAACAATATTTGGGTGAAAACTCTTACTTTTATTGATGAGGGGAGTCCCCTATTTATACAAAAGAAACCTAGAGAGAAAACCTAACCCTAAACCTAACTTAGGGACCAAGTAAACCTAACGGGCTTGGCCCATATACAATTTACATAACTAACCTAATATACATAACTAATCTATTTACAATACTCCCCTCAAGTTGGAGCGTGAGGGTTCCTTATGCCCAACTTGTTAAGGAAGAATTCGAACTGGGCGCGTCCCAGCGCCTTCGTATAAATATCAGCAAGTTGCGTGGTCGTAGGCACATAGCTGGGACGAACGACTCCTCCGATGATTCCGAACAAAATGACAGTCGACTTCGATATGTTTAGTGCGTTCGTGAAAGACAGGATTCCGAGCAATATGTAACGCAGCTTGACTGTCACACTTCAAATTCATCGGAGAATCGTGATCAATTCCAAGGTTCCATAAAATCCCTTTCAACCACTTCAATTCACACACAGTCATCGCCATCGATCTATATTCTGCCTCAGCGGAGGACCTCGACACGATCTGTTGCTTCTTCGTTCTCCAAGATATCGGTGAGTCCCTTAACGACACATACCAACCTGTTAACGATCGACGTGTCAACGGACAGCCTGCCCAATCAGAGTCACACCACCTGTGCAATCTCAGATCACACTGAGAATGAAATACAATGCCTTGTCCCGGACAGCCTTTCAAATATCGAACAACCCTGAGTGCCGCTTCCATATGCTCAATACGGGGACTCTGCATGAATTGCGACAACACATGCACACTATAGGACAAATCCGGTCGTGTAAAACACAAGTAAATCAATCTTCCAACCAGTCGCCGATAGCGTTCAGGATCTTTGATAAAACGACCAGTCGCAAGTGCCAAGCGATGGTTTTGTTCTATCGGTGTACCAACCGGTTTTGCCCCCAACAAGCCTGCTTCCGATATGATATCCAATGCATACTTCCTCTGACACAAGAAGATTCCTTTCGGAGCCCTTGCCACTTCAACTCCCAAGAAGTATTTCAAGGCACCTAAATCCTTCATATGGAAACATTTCGAGAGATATAACTTAAAAATTCGAATTGCCTTCGAATCATTACCAGATATAATCAGATCATCCACATAAACAAGCACATTTAAATGCACGTTTCCCTTCTTCATCGTAAATAATGAGTAATCCGAATATGATTGTCGAAACCCATATTGCTTAAGTACAGCAGACAACTTCGCAAACCAACATCGGGGAGCTTGTTTTAATCCATACAATGATTTTCGAAGGCGACACACAACTCCTCTCCCCGTCATGCGATGTCCCGAAGGCAATTTCATATATACTTCCTCGTGAAGATCAACATGCAAAAATGCATTGTGCACATCCATCTGATGCAATTCCCAATTTTTGGCAGCTGCTACGGCCAGAAAAACTCGGACAGTCACCATCTTTGCAACCGGTGCAAATGTCTCCGTATAATCAACCCCTTCGATTTGGTGATTTCCAAAAATCACCAGTCTTGCTTTGTACCTTTCAATAGTTCCATCCGAGTTGTACTTTATCTTGTATACCCATCGACATCCGAGGGCCTTCTTCCCGGTAGGCAAGCGAACTATCTCCCAGGTTCTGTTCGCTTCCAATGCCTTCAATTCTTTCCCCATGGCTGTTCTCCATTTGTCACTTTTTACCGCCTCCGAATAGGAGGTAGGCTCATGTCCTTGCGTTATGGCTGCAAGAAAACTCACATGTTTCGAAGAGAAATTATCACAATTGACATAGTGTGCTAGAGGATAGGGCTTACCAGAGGGTTGTTGAGAAACGGATGAACAAGCAGACTTTCGAACACAGGACGATACCCGGTGACTCATCTTTTGGACCGTATTAGTAACAAAGTCTCTCAGCAAGATATTCTCTTTCTTAGTTCGTTTTCCCCGACCCAACTCTTCGGGTTCAACTTCGGGAACAACCTCAGGTTCAGCTTCCGGAGTCACCACTTCGGGTTCAATCACCGGAGTCATGACTTCGGGTTCAACACTCCCACTTCCTTGCACACTCTCCTCTTCCTCCTCCAATGCAACGGTGACAGAAACCGTATCTTGTGTCCGTTTTTCGGCATCAGTCTCCTTGGATGCTTCCTTTTCGTAAAACACCACATCCCTCGAGAACACAAACTCCTTTGCCTCCAAATCATACATTTTCCACGCTTTCTTCCCATTTGGATAACCCAAAAACACACATCGACGACTCCTACTTTCAAATTTGTCGCTTGTTCGTCCTTGATTGCGAGCATAACATAAGCAACCGAACACCCTCAAATGATCATAATTCGGTGTCACACCCATCAAGATATCGTAAGGTGTTTTCCCATTCAACAACTTAGTGGGTGCCCGGTTAATCAAATAACATGCCGTCATCACACATTCTCCCTAGAAGTCAATCGGTAAATTGGCTTGAAAGCGTAGCGCCCGTGCCACGTTTAAGATATGTCTATGTTTCCGTTCAACTCTACCGTTTTGCTGGGGTGTCCCCACACACGAAGTTTGGAACAAGATCCCTTGTTCGAGAAAATACCCTTTCAGACTTACAAATTCGGTTCCATTATCACTCCGAACGCACTTAACCCGTTTATTGAATTGTCTCTCTACCATTGCAAAGAAATCTTTCAATTTTTGTCCGACCTCTTTCTTATCAACTAACAGGAACACCCAGACTCCTCGTGAACAATCATCAACAACAGTCAAAAAATATGATGCACCACACGAAGACTCAGTTCTATAAGGACCCCACAAGTCACAGTGAACTAAATCAAAAGGTTCAGCAGCTTTATTATTACTCGAAGGAAATACATTTTTAGTTTGTTTTGCCCTAAGGCATACATCACATGCTTTTTCTTCTAAGCTACTTTTCCCACTATCTTCTAAGACTGAAAGAGATTTTGTTACTTGCATCGAAGGATGTCCCAACCTTTGATGCCATAAATCTACCACATCGACCTTCACAGCTTTCACCACGGGTATCGTCCGAAAATAGTAGAGTCCGTTCTTTTGTTCACCCGCTCCAATCAACTTCCCTGTAGCCCGGTCCTGCATAACACACAAATCATTAGTGAAATTTACATTGCAACCAACTTGATTAATTAATTGAGACACAGAAATCAAGTTGCAAGTCATTTCGGGCACATATAACACTCCGTGAAGAACCATGTCTTCGTTAAATCTGATGGATCCTTCCTGAGTCGCCATCGTACTGCTTCCGTTCGGTAAACCTACCGGACACTTTGGTATTGTTCGTAAATTCTCCAAAACACTTATCTGACCGGTCATGTGATTTGACGCCCCCATGTCAATAATCCATGAATGATGAGTTTTCTTACCGATCGATGGTTCACTGTACTTGCCTTCTCCTTTTTCAGCAAATCGAACAGCATCTGCAACTGATCACCTGTTATTCCGGACAAGTTAGTCTGTCCGGGTGTTGACACCCAATTTTGTCCCTCCGTTTTTCGCAATTTGGCTATATTTAATTAAAATCGATAATAGTAATTTTCCAAATAAAACTGCATTGGATTGCATGCATTTTACGTGTGTAAAATTATTATTAATCCCATATTTATATAATACTTATTTAATTGTGACTATATTACGTAATTACATTCATTTAGGCTATTTTCTAAAATATGTGTGCTATTTGTGTAATTTAACGCATTACGATATTATTTAATAATTATTTGTGGTCATCTATATTTATTTGTAATTAAGTACATTTATTTATAATTATTTATAAAATTTCCTATTTTTATACTAATTATTTATATTTATAAGTATTTTAATTAAATACTAGTCATTTTGCTATTTTACAATTCCATTTCTATTACATTCCGTCCTCGTCATCACATTTTATCCACGTGTACGCCACCCAAGCTCCACCTAAGCCTACAACACTCCTAACACATACGTACAACTCATCATGAGCGTAGTACTACTCTCTAAAGCACGAGTACAACTCATTGTAGCGTGAAGTACAACCCCTCAAAGCCCACATCCTATTAACACTTCAGCATATACACAAAACATTTACACTTAACCCCGACATGCCTACGTGGCATGATCTTGGCCCTCCAACTTATCTTATCCAACGGCTGATATTAAAACCCATGTTTTAATAATTACACCTCACCCCTCACTCCCCCAAACCCTAAACATTTCCCACACATCCCCTCACCCTTAACAGCCGCCGGATCCCATTTCCCTCTCTCCCCCTTTCCCCTCAAATCCGTCCAGATTCAGTCCGAATCTCCGCCATATCCTCCGCCATATCTCCGCCTATTATGCCACGATCTCTCCCTCCTATCTCGAAAAAAGGGAATCGATCTCTCTCTCACAAGGCCGAAAAGGAAAAGAAAGAATCGGGCAAATCATGACGGATTCAAACAAATCAAGGCGAAATCAGAATAGATACAATACACAAAAGGCAAAGATTGAAGATTTGAACTTGAAACAAGCAAGAACGAATCGGGTCAAAATAAGCCGACCCGACCCGACCCCAAAACAAGTAATGTCTTTCCTTTTGTTTTCATTTCCGTTTCATCTTTGCTTTCTCATGCTAAAATTTTGAATCACATACCTATTGGTTTTCATCCCTGATTTTATTTCATGACTATATGTTAAAGTGTTCATGATTAAAATTTAATCAATTTTGATTGTATTGATTAGTTGAAACTGAGCCAATCTAAATTCCTAGTGTAATGTTTGAATTATTGTGAATTAAGTTGATATTAATGTTAGTATTACTGAGTCGAGAAGCATCCGACCTTTTCAGAATCGACTACGTTTAATTTGATGTTAAGCTCTCGATGAAGCTATAGCTCTACACGAGAAAAAAATAAAACAGTCTTTCCTTCTTATGTTTGGAACTTTGTATATGCCTGCTATTTTTGCTAAATTGTGTAAAAGAATAAGAGAAAATCAGTGTTAGTGTATTTCTATATTTGCGATAGCTGCCATTAATGTGTGTTGAAATTCAAATCAAATGGCTCCTTCCTGTTATAGAAAACTGAATACCTACCTATTTTTTTGGCTAATCAAATATTGGATTCCATCCTTGATGAAACAGAATTGACATTTACCTTTTACGGAGTGATATTGAATATTTCTTTGAAATTCTCTGCCTCTCTCTTAAACACTATAAATACTAGCTCTTTTAACACTAGAAAGGGGACAGCTTCATACTCCCTTCTTCTCCTCTACACTGATACATCTACAAGATACCTTCAACTTCTCACATCTACACACACTGAATACACAACTTTTACATTTCTGGATACATTGAATACACCTTACAACATCTACAGACCTTCTCCCTTCCTTTCCTTCTTTGTCGAGAAGCAAAGCCCCTTCACTACACTGTCCAGCATCTCTTTTAGCCTTCTATATGTTTTAGCACATATCTGAACTCTTGTATGCATGCTGAAAATACTAAGCTGCTGGCTCGATATACTTTTGCTTCACTGATTACGAGCCAAGGTTTGGCTCTTGATCTTAAAACTCCCTTTCAACTCTATGTTAGTGCATGTTGTTCGATGTCAGTTTGTTTGCTTACGTTCACGGTGTACTGCTAGTGTATTTTTTGCATGTTTGTTTAGGCCCTACAAAGGGTCACCACTAACCATTTAGTGCAGGATATTGTAGTCCAGGCAGAATCTGGACAATATACAGGATAGCCATCGGAAGGCTATACCTTCATTGATATTTTTTCGCAGGTGTTCGAATGGGTTTGAGGTAGCCTAAAGCTATTTTGTTGGTAAGCTGTAACATGAATCTGAAGTCAATATTGAACTAGCCGAGGTTCAACAAGACTCTGCCAAACGATAATAGGGACAAGGCCCTCTTCTCTTCTATCCTTAATTTACTGGTTATCATGTGATTATAGTTTGATACTTAATATTATGTATTCATTAGGATTGTTGTGGTTTGTATTGAGCACCATAAGGTGCTGCTACGTTGGCTTATATGTTGGAGTGATTTAAAACAGGATTACTTGTGCAATGTGAAACTGTTTCATGTTGGAATCTGAAATACTATGTTAAACAAGACAGGTTTTTAACTAAATTTTGTTAGGGGGCTGTTTTGGTGAAAAATCAGAAAAGAGGGCTTGAATCGCAAGGCAGATTTAAAACGGCTTATTTATGCAATTTCTGAAATGATAGGATAACAGATCTATAACTGAAACCCGAAACTGATAATAGACTATTTTTGCAAAGTATTTATTTATGAAATTAGGGCAGTTAACGTTTTTGCTCTAACAGTGGTTAAATTTGCAATCTGTGCCAGAAGAAGGTATGTTTCTGCAAATTCAGTAATCTGGAATCGCAACAGTACTTGTTATTTTGTTAAAAATGGTTAAAACCGAAAGTTAGTCTATTTCTGCAAATCTTTGATTCTGAAAACGTAATAGTTTAATGGTAGGGCTGCTCTCTTCATTTTCAAAACTCTTGTTCATTTTATAATTTCTCCAAGCTAACTTAATAGCTTGTGAGGGATTTTTGGACTTCGGAGGTCAAGTCTTTAAAATTATACTATTTTAAACTTATGAGTTATTCTTCCAAATGTATATTATTTGCTACATTACTTGTTGCCTAAATGCCACTCATTTTATATGTGTTCTTCATTATTTGCTCACTAAAATATATAAGAATACTTTCTAACTATTATTATTTGTTTATTATGTTAACAATTGCTCAACATGTTATGTGTTAAATTAGATATGTCTTTATGTGTGCATATATTCTAAATATACTTCTTATTTTAAACTAATTATTTTAAACACGACCTCAAATCAAAGCTGCCGCTGAAGTTAACGGCATGTGACCACTAATGTCACAATGCCACCATTTAGTGGCACACATTTTTTATACTATATATTTCCTCTTTGTTTGTCACTTAAAATTTAACTTTTGTCAATTAAATTATAAGATATATGATAATATTAGTTAATTAATTATCGTTAACCATTATGGATATTTATGCAGTACTATCATTATCCAAGTCTATTTCTGCGAATTGTACTCATCTGCTTTTCTTTGCTAAACTTCTGAATTTACATAGATGTCCAGGATATTGGATTCGTTAGGATTTCAGCCTATTTAATTCATTTTAATTTATTAATGCATCATGATCTAATTTACATTCTTTATTTAGTTTTTGGTCTTTTTTTGTCCATTTTAAACCCAATATAGAAATCGGCCGGGAACCACATTTGTGGAACTTAGGAGGTGCCTAACCCCTTCCTTCTAAGTTAATTTGAACACTTACCTGAATCTCTGATTAGTAGACCAACCCGGAGTTATTATTTGAATTAGAAATTAATAGGTGACCTAATACGCCTAGAATAATTAATTAGGTGGCGACTCCAAAACTAACTCCAAACGAGTTACCCCAAGTCGGACACCACTTTACATTACAATTTAAAGTGGGGTGCGACACCGGGCACACTCATGTGTCCGTTTTCTCCATTCTCGAGCTCAGCTTGAGCAGCATTTGCTCGATTATTGCCACGTCCTCGACCAGCATTTGAACCAAACTGTTGATGTCCACGACCTCTTCCACCTCTGTTACCTTCAGCTCTTCCTCTACCACGTCCTCCATTCGAAGTGCCTTGCTTCGGATAATGCACCCCCTCCGGATAGCCAATAACTTCATACAGCGTTCCGGAGGATGTCCTCCTCGATCACACAAGTGACACTCCTTATAGCCTGTCTTCGGCAGCTGTGATCGTTGTGCAGCAAACGCCGTCACCTCCCCTCGTTCTTCCTGAGTTCGTGCCATCCCTTTGACCCGTTCATCTTGGATTACCTTTTGGTAGACTTGATTCATCGATGGCAACGGCTCCTGAGCCAAGAGATTGGAACGGACAGTTCCATAAAGACTTTCATCCAGGCCCATAAGGAATAAGTGAACCCTATCATTTTCCCTTTTCTTCTCCAGTGCAACCGTTAGATTGCAAGTGCAGTTTCCACACGAGCAAGTTGGAAACTTATCACAATTTCCTAGTTCTTCCCACAACATAGCCAGTTTTCCATAGTAAGCAGCAATAGTTAATCCCTTTTGCTTACAACCGGCCAAAGCCGCTTTTAATTCCTGAATCCGAGGTCCGTTTCCCACGGAGAAACGTTCTCGAATACTCTCCCACAGATCTTTTGCTACTTCCATGTGCGATATGGTGGTCCAAAGAGTAGGCTCGATCGAATTCCTAATCCACGACACCAGAAGAGAATTGATAGTCCACCAGTCCTCATAATCGATCGACTTTTCATCGAGCATCTTGATCGATCCGTCAACAAAACCAAACTTCTTCCTTGCACGCAGCGCCGTTCTAACCGACCGCGCCCATTCCTCGTAGTTTTCACTGGTCAACTGGACCTGTGTGATAATCAAACCAGGATTATCATTCGAGGTGATATCGTACGGAGAGATTGTCTTCCGTACGACTGCAACATCACCTTTTGGAGCCTCCATTACTTTTCTACTTGAAGAGTTTCACAATGGCTCTGATACCATGTAAAACCGAACACACTCACACGAGAGAAACAATATTTGGGTGAAAACTCTTGCTTTCATTGATGAGGGGAGTCCCCTATTTATACAAAAGAAACCTAGAAAGAAAACCTAACCCTAAACCTAACTTAGGGACCAAGTAAACCTAACGGGCTTGGCCCATATACAATTTACATAACTAACCTAATATACATAACTAATCTATTTACAATACTCCCCTCAAGTTGGAGCGTGAGGGTTCCTTATGCCCAACTTGTTAAGGAAGAATTCGAACTGGGCGCGTCCCAGCGCCTTCGTAAAAATATCAGCAAGTTGCGTGGTCGTAGGCACATAGCTGGGACGAACGACTCCTCCGATGATTTCATTCCGAACAAAATGACAGTTGACTTTGATATGTTTAGTGCGTTCGTGAAAGACAGGATTCCGAGCAATTTTCACCAAGTGCCCTTCATAGCGAGTGGTTTGAGAGTTTTCCCCCGTTTAACAATATTTTAGCAAAATACTCTTATGTAGGCATATAATCAAGGCTTCAAGTTACCAATTTGCAAGTGCCGTCTTTTAGGCAAGATATCAAGGACAAATGATGTCTTGCCAACACTTCAAGTTATCTGGGGAGAATGCTGGGAGAAATTGGAAGGGGCAAGTGCTGTCAGGAACACTTTCTTAGGTATAATGTGAGATTCAAGGGGCAAGTTGACGAATAAAGATGGGTCAAAGGCAAGTGTTAACCCTGTGCCATAAGATTCACAAGGGTATTTTCGTCCAGAATTTATTATTCATTAAACTTAACAAGGACATTTTGCAAAACTACTGTTAAGTGCGGGTAAAAAGGCAAACCATTGCTTATGATGTCATATTTCTGCAAAGGAGCCTTCACAATGTAGTTGTAACTTTGGGCAAAATTTTGATGAGTAGCTAACTTTAGACATCCTAAGTGAGTTTCATCCATCATTTCATAATTTATTGAGTAATCGCCAAAGTATCTCCCCCTACACTTACACCCTCTTGGCGTTAAATACCTGAGACCAGCCACAGTACCAATACTTGAGACGTTAAACTATACTCTAGTAAAAAAATCTGAAGTTTTGTTCAAAGTTTTAACAAAAATCGGAGTTTTATATTTAAAGTCCCAGTATATAAACTAAGCCCAATTACTATTGGGTTATTTTTGTTGGATGACTGGTGTAAAAATTTTGCTCCATAGCCGGTTTACACCGTGCTAATTGAATACTAGCCAGTGGTGCAAAATTATTTGAAGACTAGCCAGCTCCTGACAAGTCCCACTATTTTATACTGGAAATTTGAACTAACATGTTCAAAATCTCAGTATAAAATACTGTGATCACCTAAATACTAATTCCGGTATAAAATACTAGGAATTTGAAAATACTAGGACTATATATAAAGGGACTTCGAACATGAAATCCCAGTATAAAATAATAATCAGTCTGGGTGTTTTGTCAATGCTAATGGAGTGTAAGTGTGCGCGCTAATTTTTTTTCTAATTCCTCTATTAATTTTAAAACGATGGATAAAACTCAATTAGAGTGTCCAAAATTGGCTACTCATCAATTTTGAGATTTTTACCCCACATAAACACTTAGAATAGTTTTCAACTTTATTTGAACATACTTTTACTTTCCTTTCTTTTCTTAGCCAGTTACCTTATTTTAATTAACATTTTTATTTAATTGTATTTATTTTTCGTCTTAATAGTCCTTTACTTGAACCTAAATTTTAGGAGTATAAGCTTCCTTGTTTAACGTAAATCAATGTAGTAACTAAATCAGTTTCATTGTTTAACTTTTCTTCTAGTACTAGTAAAACTCAATTACTTTCCCTTCATTAAGCTTTTCTCTAAATCCATGTTATCATTCATACCTCAATGAATCTTTTGAATTGAATACATATCTACCAAATTCTATTGAAGTTAGTATTTTTTTAGAAAATTGAAATATTATTATCATTATATCTCCATGATTCTTTTGAATTGATTACATATCTACAAATTTCTATTGAATTTAATATTTTTAATTAATTTAAATATTACTTAGTTACATATTCTTTGAGCAACTCAAATACATAAATATGCTACACAAACTATACATATTACCAATATTATATCTTTATATCGTTAATAGTTGTTGTATATCTTATCTATAATATGCCACTATTTATCATTTATGCATCTAATATTTATGATATATTATTCTATATTTTCAGATATTACGAACACATGTAGCATGTATTTATTTAGTATTCTATATATTTTTATTAGTTAGTTACTTAAATATTCTAACGTATATTAACTTATTATTTATCATGTATTAATTTATTATTCGCAACTTATTAGTTCTTGTTTCACGTATTATTAATATGATATGAAGTCTATATTCATTTAATATTTTAATTAATTACTCAATTAGTCACCTAATATATCTCTGGAGTACAAAATTGTACTCCATTCGTCCCAATTTAGTAGTCACTTTAGCAAAATGTGTTTGTCCCAAATTAGTTGTCACTTTAGGATTTCAAGGCTAAATTGATTAGTTCTTTCCAACTATACCCCTAATAATTAAAAAAATCTCAAAAAAAGTTAATGGTGAAACATTAAAAAGTAATAAAATAGTAAAATAAACACCCTATTAAATGACTTTCTTAATGGGCGTGAAAAAGCTTAAAGCGACAACTAAAATGGGATGGAGGTAGTATCTTTTTTTGGAATAAAGACTAACAAGTTTGTTGGAAAAATTATGGGTTTGTTGGTTATGAGTTTAGAAAGGATAACGCCCTTATCTCTCAGATCCCATGAATTTCGCAATCGGCATTTAAGTGATTGTTTTCCCTTATCGATTCCTTAATTATAGGTACTATTTCTTTTCCTGGATAATTATTTTTGTCCAAAATTATCAAAACTTATGGCTAGAATTCTTAGGGTTAATGAAAAGTAAATTAGTGTGTATGGACGTCTAATTATGTTTTTGGGGCCACAACTATTTGTAGCCAATATTAATAACAAAATAATTAGAATATGTATTATTAGAAAAATAATAATATTCATTAATAAATACCTAAAACATTAAATATCAAATAAAAAATATTGTATCTGTCCCAAAAAATAAGGAATATGGGGAATACACGTACTACAGCAACTACTCTCCTAGAATCCTAACTACACCAACACACTACCCCTATATTCCCATATTTATCGGAATAATATTTATTACATTTAATTTACAGAAATATTCAAAAAACTAATATTAATAAAAAAGTATTTAAAAAAAAATGGCTACAAAAAGTTAATATCAACAAAAGGTGTTTATAATTAGAAAATATTTTTGATGAATGTTCATCTGGGTAAAAAATCCTTATATGTTTGTTTTTTGCCCATCAATTTTTCCCATGACTGGCAGCTTTCAGGCCCAAAAATATCAGCAGTAATTGCATATTTCTTCATAATTCTTGTTGAATATACATTGACAATACTAGAGCACAAGAATTATGCATCCCAAAATGGAAAGTGAGGGAGATGAAGGCACTCATCAACACCCAAAACGGAGCAAACCCACAAACAATCCTCAGCTTCTATCTACTTCAACCAAAGATTCAAACCCTAACTTGCCCCAAGAACTCATCACAGAAATCCTTGTAAGACTTCCTGTTAAATACCTTTTACAGTACAAGTCTGTTTCTAAACCTTGGCTTTCTTTAATTTCTAGTCCTGATTTTGTTAAGACCCATCTTAGCTTTTCTGCTAAAGATTACACCCGCCATAAACTTCTATTGAAAAAGTATTCAAATGGGTACGGTCTTAGACATTGTTCAGTTAGCTCTTTATTTAATGAATCTGTTACTCAGTCATTTGACTTGGATTATCCCATGAAACTTAAAGAGATTGGTCATATTGTCGGTTCTGTCAATGGGTTGATTTGTCTTTGCTTTGGGTTCGATGGTTTGGTTCTGTGGAATCCATCATTTAGAATGTTTAAGCAAGTTCCTAGCGTTATGCTGTATGCAAAAACACACCGGGCTATGTATGGTTTTGGATATGATGAGGTTCACGATGATTATAAGATAGTCGGGATTTTCTATAACATCAAAAATGTCTATGTTGATGCTAAAATATATAGTTTAAGGAGGGGTTCTTGGAGAAGTCTTGATGATTTTCCAGGCGGGGAGAAAATCTATTTTCCGGGTAAGTTTGCTAATGGGAAGCTTCATTGGGTTACTAGTGGTACTGATAGGATCATGATATCTATTGATCTGGTTGATGAGAAATGTGGAATGGTGGAGCAGCCGTATTATGGAAAAGGAGATTTTAGTTTGAATCTTGGAGTGTTAGGAAGTGATTTATCTGTGCTATGTAATTATCATAGAGATTATCGGCAAACTCATGCGGATGTGTGGGTCATGAAGGAGTATGGGGTTAAAGAGTCTTGGACGAAACTGTGTACCATCACTTATCCTGATGACCCAGATGTGCTATCTATGCCTATTTACATGTCAAATAGAGGTGAAATTCTGCTTTTGTCAAGATCAAATTTAACAATATACAATGCAGAAGATGATTCATATAAACATCCAGAGATTACTGACGTTGATGGCCGTGTTGAGGCGGAACTCTACATTGAAAGCCTAGTTTGTCCAATTTTACAAACCGAACCTATGATGCAATTTGAAGGAAACAAAAAGTCAAGTTGAATGATATTTGTGTAGCTAACAACTTGTAAGTTTATACATCTTCCCGTGTTGTTCAATTATGCTTCTTTTGTCAAATGAGGAACAATACATTGCATATATAAAGGGTGTTTCTACACCACATTACTTAGATATCTTGGTTGCCCTTGTTTCTTTTATAACAGATTCGATGTTGTAGTTTTTGGTTAGCTTCGTTGTTCGAAGTATATGAGGACAGTTCTCTTTTTAAGCGGTGTTGTAAGGGTTGTGCCACTGGACAGAGTAAGAGCACTAAGGCAAACATGAATACGCCAATAATAATTATGATATTCATTGTTTGATATAGGGCCTTTTTTAATGATCGTTTCCCCTGATACTTAATGAAGGGAGAGTGGAATAACTGTTAAAGCCTGAAATGACATTTGTTCGCTTGTTCAATTCTGCTGCTTTTGTTGCATAGATAAGGGCCATCGTTGTACCACATCTACTTAGATAGCTTGGTTATCCTTTTTGTTGTTACATATTTTCGTGGAACAACACTTTTGGCAAGATCATTTTTGGTAGTAGTTTTGCAGCTGCATATGAAGTAAATGACAATGGACATTCTCACTCCTTTCAGGCAGTGGTGTAAGGATGCATGTTTTGCCACTAGACATAGAAATAGAGTAGTAAGGCAATGTGAATTTGCTAATAGTATGTAGTCCTTGGCAGGGTCTTTGTTTGATCTAGGCCTCTTTTAGTGATCGTTTTTAGTGACAATTATGAATTGACAGAAGAATAACAGAAATCATGGAATAACAGTTAAGATTGGAAATTTCATCAAACTTGGATGTTTCTTGTTGCTGCTAATAGATTTCTGTCATTTCTTAGCAACTATCCTCTCATTTTTTAGTTACGTATTTGGTAAATCTAAGGCTGAATCTTCTTTCACTTTCGCGATATAATTGACTTGAGTAAAAGTGGGTTGAAGGAGAAAAAACTTTTAGGAAGAGCTTAGCTGCTATGATCTTGTGCTTTACAGGCTCTTCTCTACTAGTCACTCTCTCCAGTTTCCCAAGTTTCTACTTGGCACAGTTGGAAGTGCTGATATGCAGTGCCTTTAATACTCTGAGACTTGTATCTTTCTTTTCACTTCAGATTTTCTTCTCTACAGATAGGTTGATATGGGCTTACTTAAAGAAGACGGGTTAATAAATGACTTCACATCCACCATCAAGATGTCACATGTGGCCACGAAACTAATGGGAGAAAAAGAGACATGTCTCAAGTAGGTCGGCGGAACATTACCAGAAAATGGTCGCAAACTGGCAATAGTATTTGTGGTTCTGCAAAAATATTGGATCACTGTAATATATGGGGTATTAACTTCCCTCTATTGCTCATTTGCTCCTAATTTATCCAAAGAACCTAGTTATTGCTCCGAATTTCATTGGTTGTCATTTTGAATCTGAATCATCTGAGTAGACTAGTGTTTATATGACACTGCTTTAGGAACTTAAATCACATCTTGATCGACTGATCATTTTGCTGTTGCATCTATGCTTGCAGGTTTTGAACTTTTATTGTTGATATTGGATGATCCTCCTTAATGGAGTGTCGTGTCTTTTGATTGCATTTTCTCCTGTGTGATGGAATTTATCATCTATGGTCATGTTAATTAGCATATGATAACATCAATCTGTTTGCGTCCGTATGACTTAAAAACCTGCACTATGGAATATTATAATCTATAACTTCAAATTCTATTGTTTTGAAACAATTCAAACCACTAAATAAAAGAGGAAATCTACAGTGTATCGTTTCTCATTCACAGGTGCATCGAGTTTCTTCCTGATGACATCTACCTGGGAAGCTCAAAAAACAGTGTTACTATTATTCATTCAGTTTCCTTTCAAGGTTAAGCAGCTTAGAATACAAGTAGCATAACGATCTCACAGAAAAAGGTTAGATAAAGCTTACATTTGTGATGTTCTTTTTCCATGGCAAGTTCAATGCCAGAAACTGCACAAATGAATCAGCCACACCACAATCCCATTCATGTACTGTTCATGTCAATATTATCCTTACACAAGTAACTAGTTTAATCTTAAGCAGTAGATATACACATCCTTGTTTCTATTGAGCTCCATTCCTAACCAAAAATAAAAATTATCACACACACACACAATTTACAGAGCTATTCTTTTGAATTCCTTATGGAGAGTTGTCTTGTGCCCCTAGGAATTCTCTACCTACCTACGTCATGATGGTTTAAGATCATTGAGTTTTGACAGAAAAATAGTCGAGCCAAAAGAAATAACGCCTTGGGTGTTGATAGTCAAGCCAAAAGAAAGAAGACCTACGGCAAGGGTGAAGTAGCTAGCCACCAAGAACTAGTGATTGGAAGGGTTGAATATAGAGTTTCTTTCTGTTTTCCTGGGCAGTTAGCAATAAATAATGCAGTAAGGATCAATGCAAGAATTTCTTCTTCCATACTCCAATTGATCTTTTACTTAGAAAAACTCGGATTTAATATCTCACTAGCATTTATAAACAATCAAATCGAGAGCTCGGAGGAGAATCAATCATTCAATTACCAAAAACATTGGTATACCTGAAAGAGCATATGTAATGCCATCTCCAAGTATATGAGCATTGAGCTCCAGTAAAAGCCAACACAAGCAGAAGTCTCTGCATGTGTGGCCCCAAAACTTGGTGTAATAAATCACAATGAGTCACTAAAATTCTATCAACTTGATGGAATTATATCATGGACAGGACAGAGTTTGCACTCAATGCCACTCTCTTTAGTCTTTCCTCTAATATTTCAATGGATAAAACATAAACAAGTCAGCAACAATTAGAAAATGTTCATGGATAAGTTATAATTGATTGATTATAACATAAGCTGCAATACGTTGGTCAACATTATTTGGTCTTTCATATATTGTTTTTGTCGTGCTCAACGTTTTTGCAACTTAAGCAGTTGTACGTGGCATAACTTTCCTACCAATAGACAAGAATTCATGAGGAGATTCAAAAAATTTTAGAATGCTGCAACTAAAATATAAAGCCATGACCTAAAATAATTTTTAATTTTTTTTTATCATTATCTTGTTATGTCAAGGGGATCATTCAACCAAGTATAATAAAGTAAAGGTTCATTTTTGCCTTATTTACACGTTAGCATATTCCAACAAAAGAGAGTTTAATTGAACCCTTGATATACTTTTGATACATTATTACTACTAATATATACAATGACTAATACAGTACATGATTTTGGTGTTTCCCATCTAATTTTCATCGCACAAGAAAGTCATGGATCCAACACCCTTTCTCAGCATATTATTCATTTCCTGAAGAAACCCCATGAGCTCAAATTTGTGTAACACCCAAATGGAAGGTGATGAAGATAAAGAACTGCCAAAAAGAAGCAAACCAACAAATCCTAGCTTGCCACAAGAACTCATCAGAGAAATCCTTGTAAGACTTCCAGTTAAATATCTTTTACAGTCTAAGTGTGTTTCTAAAGACTGGCTTACTTTAATCTCTAGTCCCGAATTTGTGAAGACCCATCTTTCTTTTTCTGCTAATGAGTACGCCCACCATAGATTTCTATTGAAAGAAACAAAATACCCTCCACTTGAGGACAGTCTTAAACAGTGTTCAGTTAGCTCTTTATTTAATGAGTCTGTTACCGAGGCATTTGACTCCGATTATCCCTTGAAAAGCACCCATAGATCTGTTCGTATTGTGGGTTCTGTCAATGGGTTGATTTGTCTTCGCATTGGGTTGGATGTCTTGGTTTTGTGGAATCCATCAACTAGAAAGTTTAAGCAGGTGGCTAGTCATATGTTGCCTCCACAGATTTACCGGCCTGTGTATGGTTTTGGATATGATGAGGTTCACGATGATTATAAGATAGTTGGTATTTTTTTAAACATCAAGAATAGCTCTGTCGATGCCAAAATATATAGTTTAAAGAGTGATTCTTGGAGAAGTGTTGATGGTTATCCAGGCGGGTATCTATACCCTCTTTCGGCTTCAGCTAAGATTGTGAATGGGAAGCTTCATTGGGTTACTTCTGATAAAGACATTATAACCATTGATTTGGTTGATGAGAAATTTGGAAAAGTGGAGCATCCCTGTTATGCTGAAGGAGAGTATTCATTGAAGCTTGGAGTGTTGGGAGGTGATTTTTCTGTGCTATGTAATTATCATCTGAGAGATTATCAAAGAACTCGAGATTATCAAGTAACTCATGCTGATGTGTGGGTTATGAAGGAGTATGGGGTTAAAGAGTCTTGGACGAAACTGTGTACTGTCAAATTTTCTAATGGCTCTATGCCTACTCTATCCCTTTGCATGTCATATAAAGGTGAAATTTTGCTTCTGTGTAACTCAACTTTAGCGATATACAATCCAAAGGATCACTCAATCAGATATCCAGAGGTTGCTAACTTTGATGGCAATGCTGAGGCAGAAGTCTACATGGAAAGCCTAGTTTGTCCAATCATACGAAATGAACAGATGACATAGTTAAGAACTAGTAAGTGTTTACTTTATACATTTCCAGCGTGTTGATCAGTTCTGATTCTTTAGTCAAATATAGAACAATACATTGCATATTTAAAGCCCAATATTTTCTGCATATCTACTAAGTATCTTGATGTCCTTTTTGTTTAATTCGAGGAACAACATTTTGCAAGAACAGTTTTTGTATATAGTTTTTAGTGGCTTCTGCAGTCTAAGTAAATGGAATTGGACATTCTTTCTCTTTTTAGGCAGTTGTTGTTAGGTACATATTGTGCCACTAGACAGATTAAGAGTAATGATCACTAATGCGAATGTTAATAAAACAACAATATATAGTCGTTGACAGGGTATTATTTGATCTAGGGTCTTTTTTTCCATCCGTTGAACTAAGGCCTTCTCTATTGATAATTTTGGTGACACTTGCTGAAGAGGAAAAGGAATAACAAAAATCATTGAATAACAATTAAGGTCTGAAATATCATAAAGTTTGGGCGTTTTCTGCTCTCCTAATAGCTTACTTCTGTTTCTTCATGACTATCTTCTCTTTTCTTTTCGATATTTGGTAAATCAAATGGCTGATTATTCTTTCACTTTGGTGATACCATCTACTTAAGCAAAAGTTAGTTGAAGGAGAAACAAAAGTCTGTGTTTAGTTGCTACGATTTGAGTGCATCAGACTCTTCTCCATTTTCCAAGATTCTACTTGGATGTATAACACGTCATTTTTAACTTTTTCTTGAAAGTAACTAGTCATTTTTATTACCAAAGAACATTACAGCTCAAAAAAAAAAAAAAAAAAAAAAAACTAACTGCAGAGATGGACAAACCTCACCCAGCTAATACTTCACTTCCCTACCTTTACTGCACTACTCAAAATGTTAACTCACAATAGCTAACTAACAGAACAGTTCTTGTACTACTGCCTTACTACAGCTATACATTACAACTACTCAGCATATCAAGAGGTCCTCCACTTCAGTCAAGGATAGAAATTAAGTCTTTTTTAAATTTCAATCGCCCAAATTTTAACAACTATGCTGACCATAGGAGAAGGTAGCTGTCCATCGCTCTAGGATACAAACTAACTTTGCCAAGAAGTACTCTCTTTCAAAAATTTTGATTCATTTGGTTTGAGCATAGACACAATTGGAAGTGCTGATTTGCAGTGTTCAAATTGCTATTAACTTACATATTTTTTTTCGCTCAATCTTTGTCCCCATTACAGACTCGAAAATCAGTTTCTCTTTCTTTTTCAATCTGTAATCTCGTGAATTAGTTTTCTTTTGTCGTTCCCTTTGACCTACTTTGCCTCTTTTTCTTCAACTGCCCTATCACCTTGATCACCTTTAGAAGTAGGAAGCAATGGTATCTCTTTATCCTCTCAATTTAGACACTATGCTTATTTAAGAAAAAAATCTTTTTTTTTTGAGTAATATCTTCTCACGTGAACTTTCACTCTCCGGTTAAATCTCTCTATGATGTATGTAATCAAATGCACACAACTCGCTGCAAACAAGAAATTTTCATGATCATTTCTCTTGGTTATGTCTCCGTAAGAAATGAACCTTGACCTGGCAAATAGGTTGATGTGTGTTTACTTACAAAACAACCTATACGGGTGCAAACTGGTATTTAATTAGCTCATAAATTGCCTTTTCTTTAAGAACAACTTATACTTGCAGGTTGCTGTGCTGAATCATGCATGTCCGAAGGGAAGCAAACTAACTTGCTGATGTTTGGCAAACAACTCCAGTTACTCCACTACTACTAAAACTGATATCACTATAACTGCTTGTATTAGATGCAGTCTGTCTGTCTACTACAATAACTACTTGTAGTGTTACGAACAAATGTCTGCACTTATTGTAATAGTTACCAGGAGGGGCTAGTATGTTAATGCCCCTCCAAATTTTGTTGTTGATCAAGTCACTAAGAACTAATGTACCTTGTTGTTAGAAGAGTCGCATGTTGTAAAAATACTGTGATGCTGCTTGATTATTATTTAGAATACTACTACTTGTTTAAGCAAAAGCAAAAAATGAATGGAAAAAAGATCATATTTGAAGCGCAGAAGGTTTAAACTTCTTTAATTTTTAGGCATAGAATTATCCTCATTTATGCATCCACATCGAATCCACCAAGCTCTCTTAGGTGTTGTTAAACTCCTACTTTAGGCAAAAGAGTTTCAAACTCCTACTTTAGGCATTATTAAACCAGGAACTTAACTTCTTGGGACGAGATATATAGTACTTTACAAAACAATTAAATTAAAGTCAAGTCTTAAACTATATGATCTTTGGTACATGAAAATGGATATCATTACTTCACTCAATCTTATATTTGTCAATAACCATCTAAAGGAAGTTATTAAACTAGGAGAATAAAGATAAAAACTAAATGAACTTGTGTAGGTACGCAAATCCTCATCCCGACGAAGAGTACGTACTTTGTCCAATCTATCTTGAAGTGTTCACTAGGATAGTTACAAGTAAGGTCCTACCGAAACTTGGTATTTCACACTACAAACAAGTTCTGTAAATCTTGTCGTTATTGTACAAACAGTGTAAGATGATTGCATGTAATTTTATTAGTGGATTGAAGCAAAGATAAAGTGGGATGTAGAATTATTAATACTTGTGACAAATTAAAAGAGGAACTTCATGGCTATGCCTGTCTTGAAAATCTAGGTGGAGAATGGATACACAAACCGTATATAGTCAATCATCACTACTCCTTTTGTTCGAAACCAGCTCCAGTATGTTTTTATCGAGTCACCATTTAATATTTTATTATAGCTTTTTATATTGTTACGTTACAATTGGCATGATTGTATAACTATTTTTTACAATGTCAATACATATTAAACTTAAACTTTCACGAATATATATTAAATGAGGATTGTATTTGAACCTTACGCCTATATAATATAAAATTCACATGTCACAAACACTAAAATATTTCTGTAAATAACAAATTTTCAATCCTGAAAAATATAACCAAGACAAAAAGAACATTGTCACAAAATATATGATTTCAATATGAAACAAAGTTAAAATTTCCACAATGATCTCTCCTAATTGTGTACAACTAAAATTTTAACAATATTTGGACTTTAATATGATCCGATTCAACGCTTGAAAAGCTTATTCTCGAATCTGCATCTTGAATTTAGATTTGAACTATTCGCTACAAATATTTGTATTACTGTAGCTAATAGAATATTTAGATTCTTTACTATGAATGAATTAACTTCGCTCGAAGGTACTTTGAATCTTGTAGTACTTGTTTTGTTCTTGAACTTTGAAGACTTGAAATTAAAAGTTGTATGAATTTGCTTGAATTAATATTGATAGCTTGAAGAAATTTTAGACCATCCACAAGCTCTCTCTATTATTTGTTGCAAACTTCTTCAACTAATGAAACATCTATTTATAATAGTTGGAGGTAGTTGTAGTGTGATTTAAACGATACAATTGTTTGTTTGATTTTACTTGTCATGCCACCTAACACATGTCATAGTTTTATTGGCTCATTTATTTGACTTGAATTGCCACGTCACTTGACAAATAGCATGGCCTAAGGCTTTAAGAGCTAGTAATAAAGTGATTTATTACTTTTTATATAATACTACAATACACGTAAGTATGAATTCATTAACAATGTACTATAACTTTTATTTTTTTAAATTTTAATTAATGAAATATGATAGTCTATGGAGATTTTACATTTTGTTTTCTTGTAACATAAAAAATTCAAAAAAAAAAAATAAATATTGGTTAAATATTACTCCCTCCGTCCCAATTTATGTGGCACCATTTGACCGGGCACGGAGTTTAAGAAAATAGAGGTTGACCTTGTTAAGTAGTATCAATTTTACCCTTGAAAAAGTAAGAGAGAGAAGATTTCAGAAATAAAAAAGTTGTTGGTAGGTTTAAAAGTATGTAGGGCCCAATAAGGGTAAAATAGAGATGATACATTAAATAGTTGTCAAATAAGGAAATATGCCACTTATTTTGGGACAAACAAAAAAGAAAATTGTGCCACATAAATTGGGACGGATGGAGCAGTAAATATTTGTGGACAAAGATGTTTTGGTGTACAAATAAATGTATTTTACTCCTCCCAAAGTGGTAGCCTTGTGACTGGAAGATCTGTAGAAGAGCACAAGAATCCAAAATGGAAGGTGAGGGAGATGAAGGCACACATCCACTCCCAAAATGGAGCTGCAGACTCACAAATCATGCTCAGTTTCCATCTACTTCAACCAAAGTTTCAATCTTTACAAATCCTAGTTTGCCCCAAGAACTCATCACAGCTATACTTGTAAGACTTCCTGTCAAATACATCTTACAATTCAAATGTGTTTCTAAAGATTGGCTTTCTTTAATCTCTAGTCCGGAGTTTGTGAAGACCCATCTTTCTTTTTCTGCTAATGATTACACCTGCCATAGTGTTATGTTGAATAGCTATCTACTTCCGTTTAGTCTTAAACGTTGTTATGTTAGCACTTTATTTAATCAGTCTGTTATTGAGGCATTTGACTTGGATTTTCCCATGAAAAGCCCTAATATATGTACTGTTATATATATTGTGGGTTCTGTTAATGGGTTGATTTGTGTTCGCATTGGGTATAATGAGTTGATTATGTGGAATCCATCAACTAGGAAGTTTAAGCAAGTACCTACACAGTTGTCTGATTACGCGTACAAGTATGGTTTTGGATATGATGAGGTTCATGATGATTATAACATAGTGGGTCTTTTAGATAGCATCAAGAATGGATATGTCTTTGGCGAAATATATAGTTTAAAGAATGATTCTTGGAGAAGACTTGATGATTTTCAAGGCGCTAAGCTAACCAATTCTTCAACTAAATTGGTGAATGGGAAGCTTCACTGGGTTACTTATGGTGATAATGGTTATGGCATTGTGTTTGTTGATTTGGTTGATGAGAAATGTGGAAAGGTGGAGCCGCCATGTTATGGAGAAGGAGGTTTTAGTTTGGAGCTTGGAGTGTTGGGAAGTGAATTTTCTGTGCTTTGTAATTATCATCAGCAAGATTGCACGATAACTCATTCTGATATGTGGGTCATGAAGGAGTATGGGGTTAAAGAGTCTTGGAAGAAACTGTATACCATCAAATATCCTATTTACCCAGAAGCGGTGTCTACACCTATTTGCATGTCAAATAAAGGTGAAATTTTGCTTTGGTTTGAATCAAATTTAACGGTATACAATCCAGAGGATAAATCATTCAAATATCTAGAGATTACTAATATTAATGGCGGTTTTGAGGTGCTACTCTACTTTGAAAGCCTAGTTTGTCCATTTTAATATCCCAACTAATGGCATAATTTGAAGGTAACAGAAAGTCAAGGTGAATGACAGTTGTGAAGCTCAAACTTGTAAGTGTTCATTTTATGCATTCTTCACGTGTTGTTCAATTATGCTTCTTTTGTCAGACATAGAACAATACATTGCATATATATAGGCCATCTTTGCACCACAACTACATAGATAGCTTGGTTGTCCTTTTTTCTGTTGCATATTTCTTTGGACAACAACTTGTGGCAAGATCATTTCTGGTAGTAGTTTTTGCTGCATATTAAGTAAAGGACGTTGGACATTCATACTCTTTTCAAGCAGTGTTTTAAGGATACATGTTTTGCCACTAGACATAGAAAATCGAATACTAAGGTGAATCTGAATACGCCAATAATAACTAGCATATATAGTCCTTGCCAGGGTCATTGTTTGATCTAGGGCCTTTTTTAGTGATTGTTTTGAGTGACACTCAAGAACGGACAGAAAAATAGCAAAAATCATGGAACAACAGTTATCATCAAGTGTGGGTGTTTTCTGTTGCTGCTAATAGATTACTGCTATTTCTTCGCAACTATCTCATTTTGTTTAGTTATGTGGTATATCTAAAGGCTGAATCTTCTTTCACTTTGGTGATACAATTGACTTGGGCAAAAGTTTAGGAAGTGCTTAGTTGCAATGATCTTGAGCGTTGTAGGCTCTTCTCCACTAGCCACTCGCTCCATTATCCCAAATTTCTACATGGATTTATGACACATGGCTCGTTTAAATTTCAATGGCCCAGATCTGGTTAAACTGAACAACTACCTGACCATAAGCGTTGTAGGGTCTTCTCCACTAGCCACTCGCTCCATTTTCCCAAGTTTCTAATTGGATTTATGACGCCTGTCTTGTTTAAATTTCGATGGCCCAGATCTTGTTAAACTCAACAACTACCTGACCATAATTGAGAAGCTAGATGTTACCATCATTCTCGGAGACAAAGTCAATATTTTGTAACAAATCCTTATTTATCAAAGTTTTCAATATTTTTTTTGCTTGAGCATTAGGACAGTTGGAACTTGGAAGTGCTGATTTGCTTTGTCCAAAACACTCTGAAACTCGCATCTTTCTTTTCATTTATCTTTTTCCCTTTACAGATAGGTTGATGTGTGCTTGGAGAAGATGAGTTAATAAATTACTTCACATCCACCATCGAGATATTCTGTACGGCCGTGCAACTAATGGGAGAAAAAGAGACACGCTCAAGTAGGTTGGCGGAGACATTACCGCAAAATGGTGGCAAATTGGCATTAGTATTGCGGTTCTGTAAAAATATAGGACTGTGTCGATAATATTGATGCTTTTACAGAAATAGTGGATCACTCAGGCTTTGAGAATATTTTGTTGCTATACTTTGCCAACATATATTGATTGCTCCAAACCTATCAAAACAATCTAATAGTTGCTCCTAAATTAATTGGTTGTCATTTGGAATCTGAATCATCTGATTAGACTTGCGCTTATACAATGCTGTAAAAGAAATCACATATTGATTGGCTGATCATTTTGCGGTTACATCTGTACTTGCACCTTTTTGAACTTCTATTGTTGATATTGGACTCTCCTCGTTCATGGAGAGTCATGTCTTTTGATCGCATTTACTCCAGTGGAATGGAATTGATCATCTATGGACATGTTATTGCATATGATAACATCATTCAAGATGTTGGTTTGTTCGAGTATATATGACTTGAATAAAAGAGAAAAACCACTATCTAATTCACAGGATTAGCTGAAACTATTTGAATCTTAATTTGAAGGTGCATCGAGTTTCTTTAATCTGACATCTACCAGGGGAGCTCAGAAAACAGTATCACGGTTATCCATTCCAGTTTCTTTCAATGTTAAGCAGCTTAGAAAACATGTAGCATAAGGATCTCACAGGAAAATGTTAGTTAACTTACATTTGTGATGTTCTTTTCCAATAGCTGTTCAATGCCAGAAAACTGCTCGGTCAATCAATCAACCACACCACACAACAATCCCATTCTATTTAGGTCCGGTTCATGTCTAAATTATCTTTAATCTCATACAGATGGTAAATCTCTGACCCGTGAAAACATGCGAATCGAGCACCTAGAGGAGAATTGACCATTCAATTTTGTGACCACTCATCACAGCTATTCTTGTAAGACTTCCAGTCAAATATTTGTTACAGTTCAAATGTGTTTCTAAATATTGGCTTTCATTGATTTCTTGTCCTCAATTTGTCAAGTCCCATCTTAGCTTTTCTGCTAAGGATTACACCCGCCACAGATTTCTGTTGAAAGAACAAAAATATCCTACACTTGAGTGCAATCTTAAATATTGTTCAGTTACCTCTTTATTTAATGAATATGTTACGGAGGCATTCGACTTGGATTATCCCATGAAAAGCCTCAACACATCTGTTGATATTGTGGGTTCTATCGATGGGTTAATTTGTGTGTTTGCGTTGGGTTTGATGAGTTTTATGTCTTGGTTCTGTGGAATCTATCAACTAGAAAGTTTAAGCAAGTACCTACAAGTATTTTTACTAGGATGTCTTATTACACTTGGATATGATGAGGTTCATAATGACTATCAGAGTCTGTTTGGCCAAGATGTCAAAATATGCTTAATTTGAAAAGTACTTCTTAGATAAGTACTTTTGAAGAATAATCAGTTTGTGTTTGGCCAACGCATTTGAGAAGTATTTTTGCAAACAATTTGTGTTTAAATAATCTTTACAAAAAGTGTTGTTGACTGTCAAATTACGAAAAATGACAGTACTAAGATTCATTATGCAACTAATATTATTTAAAGTATAAAAAAATTAAATATTTTTTCAATAAAAGAGTTAATTTAATTTTTTATTTTTATTAATTTTACATATAAAATATAAAATTAAACCTCCTAATTCTTCTCTGAAATTTAATATATAGCAGCCTCATGGATAACGAATCTCCATGCAACAGTACAACCTTCTCTAGTTCATTCTATAGCACTAGAATTCTTAAAGTAGCTTGATAATCTCTTGTTGGGAAATAAATACTAGAATCAAAGTTTATGAAATTGATTTTATAGAATAAAGTTAAACAAAAAAAGTAAAACAGAAAATAAAGTTTTATTTATATTTAAGAGATGTATTGAAATAATTAAATATAGTATGGTAAATAAATATTTTTCGTTCTCTACTTCTGGGGAGAGTCAGAAATTTGTAGCTTTGTTTCTTCTCAAAAGTATTTTTTTTATTTGGCCAAACACCTTAAAATTCTTCAAAAGCGTTTTTTTTCTTTTAAAAAAATATTTTTGACTTCTGAAAAGCTTGGCCAAACAGGCTATAAGATAGTGGGTCTTTTGGATAGCATAAAAAATGGCTATCTTCGGCGAAATATATAGTTTAAAGAATGATTCTTGGAGAAGTCTTGATGATTTTCAAGGCGGGAAGCTAACCAATTCTGGGATTACATTGGCGAATGGGAAGCTTCACTGGGTTACTTATGGTGGTGATGGTTTTAGTGTCTGTTGATTTGGTTGATGAGAAACGTAGAAAGGTGGAGCAGCCATGTTATGGAGAAAGAGCTTTTAGTTTGGAGCTTGGAGTGTTGGGAAGTGATTTTTCTGTACTAAGTAATTATGAGAGAGATTATCAGATAACGCAGGCTGATGTGTGGGTTATGAAAGAGTATGGAGTTAAAGTGTCTTGGACGAAATTGTACACGATCAAATATCCTAATGACCGAGATGTGGTATTTGCATGTCAAACAAAGGTGAAGTTTTGCTTTCGTAAAATAAAATTAAGTTAGCAATATACAATCAAGAAGATAAATCATTCAAATTTCCAGAGATTATTTACGTTGATACCTTCTTGAGGCAGAACTCTGCATTGAAAGCCTAGTTTGTCCAAATTTACAAGACAAACCAATGGTACAATTTGTAGGCTGTTAAAAGTCAGGTGAATGACAGCTGTATTGCTAATGCTAACAACTTGTAAGTGTCCGCTGTATACATTCTTCGCGGTTGTTCAATTATGCTTCTTCTATCGGGCGTAGAACAATATATTGCATATATAAAGGCCATCAGTACACCAGGCCTACTTATATATCTTGGTTGTCCTTTTTGTTATTGCATATTTCCAAGGTTGTAGTTTTTGGTTACCTTCTTGGTTCAAGTAAATGACATTATATTCGACATTCCCTCTCTTTTTAACTGGTGTTATAACTTAGTATGGTGCATGTGCCACTGGACAGAGTATGAGTAATTAGCACTAAGGCGAATGTGAATACGCCAATAATAATTATCATATATAGTACTTGGCTGGGTCATTGTTTGATCTAAGGCCTTTTTTAATGATCGTTACTTGTGTCACTTAATGAAGTGAGAGTGGAATAACTGTTAAAGTCTGAAGTCATGTTCAATTCTGCTGCTTTTGTCTAATATAGAATACATTGCATATATAAGGACTATCCTTGCACCACATCTACTTAGATAGCTTGGTTGTCCATTTCCGAGGAACAAACAGCTTTTGGCAAGATCATTTTTTGGTAGTAGTTTTGCTGCATATTAAGTAAAAAATATTGGACATTCTTTCTCTTTTCAAGGAGTGTTGTAAGGATGCATGTTTAGCTTATAAATTGCATTTTCAATACGAACAGCTTATACTCGCCTATTGTTGATGATTGCAGGTTGCTATGTTGAATCATGCGCGTCTGCAGGGAAGCAAACTGACTTGCTGATGCTTTGCCAAACAACTCCTCTACTACTGCTACTTTTAGTACCACTATAATTACTTGTATTAGATGCAGTCTATCTACTACTATTACTACTAATTAATGTTGTGAACAAACGTCTGTACTTACTGTTATGGTGATCAGGAGGGGCTAGTATGTTAATGCCCCTCCAAATTTTGTTGTTGATTAGGTCACTAAGGATTCCTTATACCGTGTTTTTAGAAGATTCACGGTTTGTAAGAAACTATGATGCTGCTTGATTATATATAATGCGACTTGTTTATGCAGAAGCGAAAAATGAAAGGAAGCAAGCTCGTAATTGAATCGCAGAAGGTTTAAACTTCTTTCTAGGCACAAAATTATCCACATTGAATCCGCCAAGTTCTCTTGGGTATTTTATTGACTGATTATTGATGACAAGAAAAGGATCGAATACGCATAATTATCGTATGAACTCAGCTGTGCAACATACGAGAGCATTCTCAAACTCTGAATCGTCCTTGCGAGCATTGGATAACCAAACTTGTCAATGCATCTGTATATTCGGTGCTCTTTCGGGCCGGTATGTCCAATAAGGAAATGCTCCTCGTGTTTAACTAGGAGAACTGGGATAGATTTGACATAAAGGAATGCTGGAAGATTGGTAACAAAGTGTGAGAAGATTGCTGGGATTCGGGATGCAAATTCAGTTTCTCTGAATTTTCCAACTGGCTATACTCCTTATCCCACTAAAAACAACTAGCAAAATACTACATATCTGGGACAGAAAACATGAAGCCGATGCAATAGAGCTTTCATTCTCAATAACATGCTGCATTGAAAGATAAGCACCTTGTCTCATATATATGAGAATTAGCGATGAATAAACCATGATAGTAATGCAATCTGCAAAAGGGAAACTGGTACAATGTTAATTCTCACTGTGGTGAAAATACATAAGTTTGACTACACGAAACAATAAACTTGTTCAGCTTTCTATTTTTCTATTTTTCTACATATCTTTAAGAGATGAAGTACCTCAAAACAATTCTAACTGACCATTGGTTCATCTTCAGTTTGATATCCCTCTAACTATTAGATATTCTCACCAGATTGTAATCACTTTAGCAGCAACTGGCGGAATTTCAATATTAGCTCTTTGAATAGAGTAATTAACGTCAACAGGTCAAAGTGGAAAGAAGTATTAAATCCCATGATAATTAACTGGACCATCTAAGTCTCAAAAAGCTTTAATTAAGAGGGTTCGTCGTTATTACTGCCTCGGTTGCAATTTATATGGCAATACTATTTGGAGAATCATCAAGTTATTCTTTGACCACCTTTAATTAGTTGAGTATTTTTATTTTGAATTAAATTACTTTTTGTATTGGGTGAAAAATTGACGAGGTTAAAATCGGCAAGGCTCGGAGCTGAGTGGGGTTGAGAGCTTCTATTCACAAGCTCTCCAAAGCTCGCCCAGCTCCCGAGGTTAGGTGCCTTGAGCACGAAATGGATGGTGGCCACAAGCTAGCCATACGAGGCGATCGGAAGATATCCATCAGGAGACGAAAGATTCACCCCTAGTAGAAGATTTCTTTCCACGAGCTCTCACTTCTGTAACTGTTGACCTTTGCTCACGACTTAAATGAGCAGACCACAATTAAATATGGAGTAAATTCCATTAATCGCAATAAATGTTGCCCTCGTCCTGGAAAGCTATATATAGCCTTGTAAATATTATGTAATACATCCAAAAACATATCAGAAATACACTTATACTTTGTTTTCCATCTTTGGTCTCGTTTCTTTACTTGGATTCTTGTCTCGTTTTCTTTATTCTTGTCTTTTTCGTGGCTTTGATACGAATAATTATTAGATTACCCTATACATATTCGATTTGTTGTTCTAATCAGCTTTAGGCCAACACAAATTGGTGCCGTCTGTGGGGATTTAGCAATACCGTTCGTTCCAAAATCATATTCTCGGCCTTACAAATTGATCTTGTCAACATCATCCAATGACGGATAACACCAACACCTCTGATAACACAATTATCCAAACCCCTGACCCAACAACAAGCATCACCTCGTCAACGGATGGAATGCCTATAACCCCGCCAAGCCTAACACCACATGGTTTAACACCACCTAGCTTAACGTCTCCCAGCCTGGCACCCGCTGCTTTGATTCCTTCAACTGGCTTAAATCCCCCAATTGGTGTTATTCCACCGATTGACCCCCCGTCATCGACTTCAAATGATCCATTTCAATTGTACGTGATGGCAACTTGCAACGGCTTCAAGAGCAGTTCACTGTATTTTCTAGAAATGGGAGGAATGCATCAAACCCTGTCGAGCCCACCCTCAATGGAAGCATCCCGCACGTACGGGCGCAACAACAGAGGTACTTCCAAACGACACTGCATCTGGGGGCTCAGACTTTGCGCCACTGGGGAATCAACCCTTCGGGGCAGCTCCAATGGTGGCTGAAACTAGTGTCCCGCTGGACTTTGAAAAGTGGAAAAATGAATTCGAGGCCAGCATGGAAAAATGGCTCAAAAATTTCCCTAGGGTCAAGAAGCCTCAACGAGCAATAGATATTGAAAAATGTAGGCAACAACCTTTTAAGCCCGAGGCCGCTTCTGCCCTCATCCCTAAGCACTTCAAGTTGCAAATCTTGAAGAAATATGATGGAACAACTGATCCAGTCGACCACATAACTGAATACATGGCTATGATGAAGAGCAACGACTTGACCCCAAGGGAGAAGGAGTCAATGTTCCTTAAGAAGTTTGCTGACACGCTTGAGAAGGGAGCGCTGCGCTGGTATATGCTCCTCCACTCGGAGTCAATATCAAGTTTCGATGAGTTAGCTGACATGTTCATCAAAGCTCATACTGGGGCTCAGAATATCCTCAAGCGAAAGGAGGATATCCTCGACATCAAACAAAAACACCTTGAACTGGTCAAGGACTTTCTCGAGCGTTTTCAGGATGAAAGAATGGACCTGCCGAAAATGGACGATGCTTTGGCAGTCAAGGATTTTGAAAGAAATCTGAATGTGAGTAACTCAGAAGCAGTTTCCGAATTGAAGAAGGAGCTCCAACAGTACCAAGCCCATACTTGGGGTGAATTGCATGACAGAGCCTCTGCAAAAATCAGGCTCGAGGAGGCTGAGTGGAGAATGGCATATCGGTATAATTCATACCAAGAAAAAGCACAGTCATCTCGACGCGCCGATGCGCCACGAGGGAACTCAAAAGAGAGATACGAGCCTTATGATTTGCAAAGGCAACATGTAAGCCAGCGCCTCGGAGGACAGCAACATGTGAGTCAGAGGTTAGAAGGGAAGGTTACCACCAACACTAATCAGAAGAACTCCTCGGGGCCATCCTTGGCGTCCAAGGATAAAGAATTGCCTCGAATGTCTGATTATAACTTTAATGTCTCCACCTCCGAGCTGGTGAGTACCATAAAAGGGATGACGGATCAAGGTGTGAGGCTGCCGAGAGATATGAAAACGCCCCCGGGGAAAAGAGATCAAACTCTACACTGTGAGTTTCACATGGATTATGGGCACACCACCGAGAATTGCAAGACATTACGACTTAAGGTGGCTCATCTACTCAAGAAAAGTGTTCTGCTGAGTTTGTTACCGACAAGGGGAAGCAAAATTTCTCCAAAAATAGAGGATGGGGACAGCCGCCATACTCCAAAAAGAGTGGTGAACGTTATAAATGGGAGGGGGGTCAGAAGTAAATGGTGCGAACTTCGCGGCTGTGAAATTTTTTTCAAAACTTTCGATTACTGTGGAGAAGAGGACCCGAGCTAATGGGTCAAAGAATGAAATTATGTTCGATGCTGAAGATTGTGATGGAATGATGTTTTCTCATCACGATGCCTTGGTAATCATGTTGAGGATCAATGACTGCGACGTTAAAAGGTTTTGGTCGACCCTGGTAGCTCGGTTAATATCATCAATTATGGAGTAGTGAAGAAATTGTGGTTAAAGGACCTCGTCGTCCCAAAAGCAACCATATTGATAGGGTTCAACTGAAAAAACACTTGGAGAAATTACTCTTACTACGACTGTCGAGAGAGTAGATAAGAAGATTGTTTTCCAATTAATGGCAGAGGATATGGCTTATAATGTTATCCTCGGGAGGCCTTGGATCCATAAAATAGAAGCTGTTCCATCCACCTTGCACTAGGTAATCAAGTTTCTAACGCCATAGGGAATTCGTGCCATTCGAGGAGAACAACATATAGCTCGAGAGTGCAACATGATTGCGATGAAGAGTGGAATGGCTTTGGTTAAGCCACCTAAATAGCAATTACCAGGCCCAGTGCCCGACATTGAGGTTTGGCACCTCTCGTTCTCTTCGCCTATCTTTCTCAGAAAACTGGGAAAATGACAGTCAGTGCTCAGGTCCGCATTCTTCGCAGCCGAACACTAAGGGGTGAAAGGGAAATGGTACAACTGGGGACTTCGAAAACAAAGCTCGAAGACTGTCGATCCGCACACCGGGGACTGTTCTTTTAATTTACTTTGTTTATTCTGATGTTATCGCCCGATGAGGCTGTTATAATAAAAATTTACTTAAGTTTTGCTTAAGTCATGCGATAACTAAAAGCTTATGTAAATCGGCTCGTATTCCATATATCAATAAAACATGAACTCATTTTCTTTTTTATTTGATGCTTGAAAGCCTATCTTTCATTTATGCCACAACTCGAAAATGAGACCTCGTAAAGCTAGCTTCGTTTTTATATTATCCAAGTCTTGTAAGCAAACAACTCGATCGATAAGAAATAAATATCTTCAGTGCGAAGTAAAAGATGTGGTATTTTGAAGCACCTTAATATTCATTAGTGCCTCGAAGGCCAAGACTAACAAAGCGTTGGCCCGAAAGCTCAAGGCTCGAAGCGCAAAAAAAAAAAAAGAAAAAAAAAAAGGAAAGCTCATTCAGATGAAGCTTCAGAATCCTCATCTTCCTCATCTCCACTTTCGCTGCTCGAGGCAAATTATTCATCAACCATTGAGCCTTGACAAAATCCTCCTGCGCCTTAGCTATTTTCTCATCCAAGTTTGCCCCAACTTTGCACAGCTCAAGAGTCTGCAGCTTGGTCTGGATGATAGCCCAATTTTTCTCAACTCGAGCCCTAATATTGCGAGACTTCAACTTAGCCTCGATTTTGGACTTGAGTTTGGACGAGGACATGGCCCCTTCATTTTGAAGATTCTCAACTTGGTCCTCAAAGGTCTGGCCTTGGACTTCAAGCTCGTTTACCTCCGACGAAAACGATTTCCATTCGCTATGGAGCTGATCGTTCAGGCTGTCAATCGTTGCATTTGCTGCTTCCATCTTACCTCGAAGAATATTTTCTTGAGCTCTCTTTTTAGCTTCAAGCTTGGCAGCGGCTTCTCGAGACTTGTCAAGCTCAAGGTTAGACTCTTCGACCGCTTTACGAGCTCGGTCCAAGTCCACGTTAGAATGAAGCAAATGTTTCTCAAGATCAGCAATCTCGTCCTGAAGCTTCTCCTTCAAACGGTCCCAGTGGCCCCCAATCCTTCTCAACTCTTCCGCTCGTCCAGCCTCCATCTCGGCTGCTTTTATAGTGGAAACAAAACTCTGCAAAAGTAAAGAGTTCAAATGGGAGCTAATAAAGTCAAAGGGTAAAGGAAAAATGAGGTAAGCAGTGGCGAACGCGGAATTCTTTGCAAGCAGTATCATTTCAAAAAAAAATTTGAAGGATGAGGGTTCAATTCCTACTTTAAATGATAAACGTTCAAAAATTTTGATAAAAAAAGCTAAGTTATGCTACAAGTTGAATTCAAACTCTCACAGTTCTAGACTTTTTAAAGGTATTTAACCACTAAATCGGTGAGCCAGGTGTTTCAAGTAGTGTCACTTTCTTTATTTGAACTAAATATTATAATTGTTTTACATATTTACATATATATACATAGTAAAAAATTTGGCGAAGCGGTGTCCAGTGACACCCCTTGGCTTAGGGTGCCTACGCCCCTGGAGGTAAGAGAGTAAGAAGTTACATGAATCGCATACTGAGACGCGTAAGCCATCAAGTCATCAATTGGTAAGCCCTCGATCCGCTCCCGCTCTGCTGGGTCGAGCAAATCCTTAAGTCTGATGGGAACAACCACTGTGTCATCTAACATGCACAGATCAGAAGGGATGCTTATCAGCCTAGGGCTCGCAGAAAAAGACAAGGGATGGTCTGCCCGAGTACGACCTTCATCCATCCTCTCTTCATCCTGAGCAGGGTCATCAGTCGCCCTCTCCTTGGCAAGGAAGTTTTCTGCCACCTTGGCCTTGCCTTTAGCTTTCTCTGTGGCTTGATTCTCCTCAGGATTAGCTGCCGCAATTTCAGCATGAGTCTCGCCACCTGAAGGCTCATCGACTTGGTCACGCTGAGAAACTTCAGGTGAATTAGCCCGAGCGCGTTTAACTTGAGAGGGGTTGGCTGCCGCGCCTTTCCTCTTCTTTGAGGCTTTAGCTGTAAGGACTCACACTGAGTCCTCCAACTCTTTCAGACTGTCCCCCGCTTTGGGGACCCAGTCGCTGGTTTCTTTCCTTTTTTTTTCTTCTTTTCCTTATCTTTTTCTTCTTTTCCTTATCTTCTTCTTCTTCTTCTTCTTCTTCTTCTTCTTCTTCTTCTTCTTCCTTTAGCTCGGTGACCGCTTTTTTGGGGAAACCAATAAAAGAGGAAGGCAAGAATAAAGATAAATTGTGGAAGAAAGAAGATGAAGGTTTAATTCACATTTAATGTGCCGTTTGCACGACCACTGGTTCTCTCTTAACGCTGTCAGAATCATCCATGACCTTACAGGCCTCGACTTAGAAAATAATGAGTTGGTTAAAAACTGAGAAGTTGAACGAATAAAGAAGAAGTCAGGGGTCGGCAACTTACGAGTTCTGTTCCACTCCTCAGGGAACCCCACTTCGGAGGAGAGAAGGGCAGTAGGGATAAGGACGAATCGATCACACCAACCACGACCCTCGGTGTCATCACCCTTTGTTATTATGGAGAATTTACCCTGTTTGCTTAGCTGGACAATCCCATCTTTGTGCATAGTGGGGCAAAAAATAGAGACGAGGTGGTCAAAGTTAAGATCGACTTTGGCTCGTTGGCTCAGAAAGTCAAGGCACTGAATGATCCTTCAAACACTAGGACTGAGCTGAGCCAAACAAATGTTGTACGTTCTGCAAAAAGTATCAGCTATGCGATGGATTGGAAAAGAGAAACCTATCATAAATGGATAGGTGCAGACGAATGAATAACACGGGGACTCTGTCAGAAGTGCGGCGCTTTGGGGTCCGGACTATAATTTCGACCTCGGGACCCCAACCGCAATCTTCACGAACTTGATCTACAAGGTCTTGTGTGATCAGGCTCGAGGACTGTTGAACTGGAACTTTTCTGTTCTTCTCAAGATCATAATCCAATTGCTTCTGCATCTTGAAGTCTTTACTGTGATCAAATTTTGATGGGATCACATGATGGGGTTTTAACTCCCCGACGAAGGATTTCTTTGTGGGCTGGGAAGCTTTGGTGGCTTCAGCATTATTACCAATAGTGGTGGCTTCTTCAAGCACAACTCCGTCGCCACCAGTTGACACTTCTTCTTAGAACGGCGACGTCACGATGGTCGGAGACGGTTTCTTGATAACTTCTTTCTGGTGAAGTTATCCTCAACGTTACAAGCGTACCAACCGAAATTTCACTCGTTGACACAGGGGTGTCATCCACTGTTCTTGCCTCTGAAGTTTTTGAATTCTTGGTAGACATGGTGATAAAATTTTAAACAAGAAAAAGATTTGCAGAAAAATTGGTTGCAATTGATCATCAACAAAGGCCAGCAGCTCCTAAGTCCGAGCTTTGACTATTTATACTAGAAGCTTCAAGCAGCCACTCTCACATAGGGAGAGGAGAGGACAGAGATCGAGCCAAGATCAAAGACAACGGCCAGCACTATAAGGAGAGGAGCGAGTGACTTTCCCTGAAACCAAGCAATCCCGAAGTCAATGGAAGAAGTCGTTACCATTGAACTTTGTAGTAAAGGACAAGTTGGGAGTTTTATAAAAGGGGTAGTACTCAAGTGCTTCGAAGGGTCGTCATAATTATCTTTTACATTGGGAAGGTAAAACGAAGGGTGACAACCGCTCATAAAACGCCGCGTGGAGAAGATTAGACGTCGAAAGGTTGGTTAACTTTTCGAATTCCATGGTGGAGAATTGGCCACGTCGATTCCCGCTGATTTATTTCCACCCCTCAGAAAATTCTGACTATTATCCGAGTGGTGGGGGGACTATCTGTATTGGGTGAAAAATCAACGAGGTTAAAATCGGCCAGGCTCGAAGCTGGGTAGGGTTGAGAGTTCTATTCACAAGCTCTCTAAAGCTCGCCCAGCTCCTGAGGTTAGGTGCCTCGAGCACGAAATGGATGGTGGTCACAAGCTGGCCATACGAGGCGATTAGAAGATATCCATCACGAGGCGAAAGATTCACCCCTCGTAGAAGATTTCTCTCCACGAACTCTCACTTCTGTAACTGTTGACCGTTGCTCACGACTTAAATGAGGAGATCATGAGCAGTCCACGATTAAACGTGGAGTAAATGCCATTAATCGCAGTAAATGTTGTCCTCGTCCTGGAAAGCAATATATAGCCTTGTAAATATTATGTAATACATCCAGAAACATATCAGAAATACACTTATACTTTATTTTCCATCTTTGGTCTCGTTTCTTTACTTGGATTCTTGTCTCGTTTTCTTTATTCTTGTCTTTTTCGTGGCTTTGATACGAATAATTGTTAGATAACCCTATACAAATTTGATTTGTTGTTCTAATCAGATTTAGGCCAACACACTTTTTATGTAGTTTCCAAATTAAGAGATGGAGTAATTTTTAACTGATCTCTGGCATAGATTTAGTCTAGTGTTTATATAACTATTGACCCCGTACTTCGAACCTTAGCATACAAGGTGGAACACAGAGTATTTATTTTAGGTCCTTAACACATCCACTTACAAGTGAGCTGATTTTTTTTCTTAGGCTAACCATTTTGAAATATAATTGAGAGATGGTGGTGAGACTTGAATTTTAGAACCTTTACGTGCCCTTCCTCTAAAAACGGTTGTTGTTGACTATCAAATCTAGAAGCTTATGCCTTAGAAAAGGTTTACTCTCTAATTTATTTAGGTCTTCCCACATTTTCTTTTGGCAACAAATTTGTCAGGCTAATCTCTCAGGATCAACCGCATATTCAAAGCTTAGGAATAATAAATCCGTTTTTCTATTCTTCTCCACTTAAGTAACAAACTTAGATAACATGACACATAGGATGAACATGTGATCTAAGTGATCCACAATATTTGCTACCTGAGCTAAGGCCCGGTCTTAGGTCTTCCTCACTTTAGCCACATTTGATTAACATTTAATCAATCCTTACTTCTTATAATGGAGTACTATAATTTATGAACCCTGTCATTTATCAATTAGATGGACATAAAGGGTAATTCTCTGTGATCCCTTCTACTTATCATATTTAGCTTCTGCACGTCCTTTAAAAGATCGTTAACTAAAAGAATAATTTGACAAAATTACGCTTATTTATTCTTTAATCTCAATTTATTACTACTCTTGCTCTCATTGTATTAGTCTCTACATTTAGTAGCGTAAAGTAATGGTGGAAAAAACTAATTAATACTACTCTCATTGTTTTCTAAAACGAAAAACCAATTATTTTTACTAATCACGACAACAAAAAGGATCGGAGGGAGTATGACCAATAAGCAAATTAACCAAGGTCATTTTATTTGTTTACAATTATAAGAAAAGGGGTGAAAATCATTTTGACCCCCCAACTTTGGTTTAAAAATCAAGTTCCCTCCTTAACTATAAAAATTAGTCATTCTCCCCCCCCTTTATCCTATACAATGTCCATTTTATCCTTCCCATTTTCAAACCCCAACTATATGATATATTTTTATATATAGTTTTTTAATCAAAATATTTTACCTATAATTTAAATAATTTATAGCTTATGATAATAATTTAAGTTCATTAATATTATCAATATGCTTAAATATGAATTTGCCACAAAGTACATTCACTCTCATTCTTTATCGTGTATATAGATTTTTGAGTTTTAGTTATCATTGATGAAATAGAGGTGGACTCAGGAATTAGAAGTTACAGGTGCCACTATTTATAATGTATAAATAAAAATAAAATAAAGAAAGAAGAGAGCTGAGGAATTCAAAATATGGCCGGTACACTAAAAAAAGATGAAAATATTGCAGGCATACTTAACTAATGCACTAAAAAATAATTATATTCTATGGTTGTCACCTTAATATATATATCTACTTTCAAGGAAATCAACACATAAATACAAAAAGATTTGGCTGGCGAGTACAAGTGCACCTTACCCACCATGTGGCGTCCGCCTCTATGATGAAATATAATCTAAATCATTAATTAAAATTCGTTTCATACAAATAAATAATTTTTTTAATATAAAATATACTATTGTCTTCAATAATTTCTTCTAGTACTTCATGCATTAAAATTTTACTTTTTATTGCGCAATAGATTAACTTTGAGTTTTATTTTTTTATTTGTAAAGTACTAATACAAGTAAAATTATTTATATAATTTATTCTCCTCATATATTTTATTGAAATCATTAACTTTTATGCTTTAATTATTATTCACTCTTTTTATTTTTATTTAATTATAATATTTTTTTGTTATATAAGTTGAGAATAGAATAAATATATTATGATATTAATTAAAAAAATGAAAAGGTTTGATAAAAAATACTAATGAAGCAAATTTTGTATATTGGAGCTAGGGGTGTGCAAAATCGAACCGGTACCGATAGCCGAACCGTTACCGCTACCGCTAACCATAACGATATCGGTATAACAGTTATTGGTTCGGTAATGGTATTAATTTCCAATACCGATAAGATATCGGTCCGGTAACGGTTTCTATATCTCTTTACCATTACCGTACCGATAACCGATAAGGTTTTTTTTTAATACTTTTTATATATTTTATTTCATTATTATTAGTATATTAAGTCATTTAAACTCTTAATTTACAACATTAACTTATAGGTTAAACTTCAATTATTATTATTATTATTATTGGTCGTTATATATCAATACTCATCAGACACTTAATTAATGAGTCCGGCCTATTTTATAATTAATTTTGCTTTCTCGGATCATTGATCAGACTTTCTTATATTTTCTTTTTCGATTTCATTATTTTGTGTTATGTTAGCATGATGTTAAGACTTGTTGATTGCACTTGTTTACTTAATTTGTGTAGATGGTTTGTCTATTACTTTAGTGGTTATTCATATTAATTAAAAAATATTACATATTGACAACCATGCATAAAAAATTTACGCATTACTTCAGTGTACCGGCTACCGAACCGTTAAGAACCGATAATCGATAGCTTATTAGTACGGTATTGGTTTTACATAATTACATACCGTTAACCGATATACCATTACCGATAAACTCAAACCTAAACCGTAGCACCCAAGGAACACCCCTAATTGGAGCAGTATTTCATTCAGGTACTTGTCCAATTTTACCTTAATATATATTGCACAGATTAAGAGGGAATACTCGGACAAGTCTCCTGACCGGTTCAACTTGAACATTCACGGAAAATTTGATACACCTGAAAAACTTCAGTGTATTGGCATGAAATTGCCAATGGTACATCTTCAAGGTGCATCAAGCTAGCAACATAGAATTAATGATTAGAATTAAGTCACATAGATCATTCAAGAGCAAGGATGAAATGCGAAAAGCATTAGCATTCAGTGAAAAATATATACTTATTACAAATCAGAAACATCAGGTGAAAGGCAAAATGCAGCTTTGTGTTAGTGCATCAAAATTGTTTCTATCTACTCACTTAAACATCTAAAATATTTTACCCGGAGATCATGGTTTGATCAAATACGGCTGTGATATGATACAACTTGAAGTTAACAACTTCAGCCTTCGGTGATGTATGGTCATAGTTTATAGCCTTCAGTTGTTAGAGGACCTGCTAACATTACTGAAGAACAGAACAACTTACTCCATAAGAAATAGTACTAGACGAGTTATCTTATAGTCGAGAAAAAATTCAAGCTAATCCTAGAGCACTGATCATCCTTACACCCTTACACTACTGCACCAGCATTCGTTTCTATCTTAGTCAATTCAACTTCCAAAAACATTTTAGCCAAAGATCAAAAGATGAAGTCAACATTTGCCTCAGGTGATGCAGGCTTAATTTTTGATAGCCCGTCAAGAATTTTGCCTCTTGCAGATTCTTCAGTTAGACTGCGGAAATTGATTAGCATTCTCACCAGCACAGGAGACTTAGTTAACAGAAAGTTGATAAGTAGCATCGCAGGCATCGTGCCAATAAATCCTTCATCTAACTTAACTTTTCTGAGGCAATCAAATGTCATATCTGAGAGAGGTTCAAGTACTTCAGGAGAGATTGGAGCAGGAACACCATCACAAAAATCCACAACCTAAGAAACATCAACATTAACTCAAGTCTCAGAATTTATTAAGGGAAACTGGAATAAATATGAACACAAGACAGCCACAACATATGAATGAAAGGAGTCCACTCCCTAAGAAGAACTTTAACTCCACATACTGCAAATATGGGAAGCTTCTCATCAGGCAAAGAACAGACAGGGCCACATCAAATGGATCCATACGGAAGACAGCAGCAAGGGACCAATGGAAACCGGATAGGCAAAGATGTTTGACACAGTGAAGAACAAAAGGAAGCACTGTTGGTACTCCACCTATTCCAAGACACCAGAACTAGCAAAAGATGATAAAAATCACGATGAGTCAAAGCACAAAAGGATGTACCACAAAAGAAATGCATGACGATGAAGTCATTATACAACATTTGCCATGTTGTCCAACTGGAGATGCTTGAGAGCAGAAAGTGACTCAAGAAACTTGGCAATATCACAACCCCTTGCATTTACATCCTTGAGAGAAACGTTCACCAGAAGAGGGACATTGATAAAACAGATAGAACTCATACAGCCACTGAAATCAAAGGATCTCAGCATGGGAGCATTAATTTGGATGACATCGAGGGAGCCAAAAGTATCAATTTCAAGGGAGTCACATAATATCTTGTGCAGCAACAACTGCTCGAGCAATGGGCATTGAGAGATTAAATTTCCCAAATTTTCGGAAGATATCCAGACAGTTTTTAATTCCATGCTAATTAGCATAGCAAATCCGTTGAAGTCTGGTGGAAGACATGGTATAGAACAACCTTCGAGAGTCAAATGCCTCAACTGCGAACATGCAAAAAATGAAGAAGGCAATGCGCAAGAGATCACCGAAAGTCTAAGAACAAGATGTTGGATGCCATTCCTAGAGAGGAAGTATATCATGTTGTTAATATTTGGAATCTGTTTATAGGTCTCGAGGGTAAACTTCGTAACAGGCCCTTCATGAAGTGTCAAAAGGTGATACATAATGTTGGTGAACTAAATAGAAGGTGATTCTAAGCAGCCCTTAGACGATGCTTCCCAAAAAGTTCCATCAAGTTCCAACTGCGGAAGTCTGCACCACTTAAACCTCCATTTTCTAGATAAGATGCTTGTCCTTACAGCATCTCGCAATGGCACTCGCATAAGAATACCGTCAAGTACATTCTCGGGTAGGTTGCTAATTATATCCAAAGGTACAGTCAGACAACCATGCTCTTCATCCTTAGGAGGCATGGTGAAACAATAATCACCAACAAGGAACTACAGAAAGTCAACAAGAATAACAAGACAAGGGACGGCTGAAAGAAGAAAAAGAAGGCTACCAGCAAAAAAGCAAAAATCTGAATACTTCATTAATCTTGGAGATTATTAAGATATACTATTAATCAATAGGGGAAAAAACCACAAACGACATATTATATTTGGCTGGTATTAAGATCTACAAACAGACTAATATTGCAACAACTTTGGTTTAGATTAGGCATTAAACAAAAAGTTTCACTAGTATCATTTGTCTAGCTAAAATTAGTAGCTCAAAGAAAAGGTTAAGTTTATTCCGCAATTAGCCTAATCTTGAGCTTACTAGGGTAGTATAAACACAAAAGTTAATGAACAATTTAGTCCTATTGAACAATACCAAGTTCATTTCAACAACATGTAATATACTTAACCTATTGCTGCAATAGATATCATTGAAAATTAGTACACATGCAAATACACGACCAAAAGAACATCAACGTAGAAGTAATAACTAAAAAATTAAAAAAAAGCTTTTTCATAGACCAAAATTCATCCAAAAGCAAAGATATTTTTTTCTAAAAAAGGAAGAAGCATACTCAGTCAGTCTTTCCCTTGTTGTTAAATGCCCTTGAGCGAGCGTAAAGTCTTCAGCTATTTATAGTTTTCAAAATCTTCAGAAAGTACGTTGGCCATTAACTTTTTTGGTTCAACTGGAAATGAAAGATCATTGAGATATCCAATATCAATAAGAAGCCTTAATTTCAAAGAGTTGGAAATGAAAACAAGTTTGAATTCTTGATATATGCACCGTCACATATTAATTGTCCAACTTTTTTTCAGGCTACTGTTTATTTTCATTAGTTATTTAACATTTACCAATAACAATTCATTATGCTCGATTCGGAACCATTGTATCTAAAGTATTTCACATTATTTTTTATTCATATTATACCTATAGATCCTAGCCGAGGGTCTATCAGTAAAAATCTCTTCATTTTGGTGGGGTAAGGTCCGCGAATTAAGGCTAGGTATTTTTACTCAACTCGTGAAGTTTCATTTTTAGTTAGTAAGGATAAGGAAGCAAAAGCAGAATCCTTTAATAATGTGTTTGTCATTACGTCCGATTATCTCCACCGTAGAAAGAACAATATTTTCAGCAAATTTATACGAAAAAGTCTTTATTATTATATTAACATGTAGGCGCTTTGCGCGTCCAACCTAATTGAGGAAAGAGTGAAAGTGCTACTAGCAAAAAGGAACGAAGAAGTGGCACGTCTCACTTTCCACATGCCCCACTTCTATGTTGTTGTTGTGCTATACCTATAGAATCTGCTAATCCCATATGCTGTAGAAATGAAAGTTGTTTTCAGAATCATCATAAATTCGATTTCCTTGCACGCCTCTTAGACTACCACTGACATTTAGATGTGTAGTCCCTAGTCTATTTTTACTGGTCAAATATGGATTTTGCACAAGAATTAAGAAATCATAGATAAAGTGTTTATTTTACCAACTTACATTTATTAATTATTATATTATTGCTTTGGAAGTATAAATTTGGCTATGAAAGATAGTGTTTATTTTACCAACTTTAACTATATCTCGATGTAGCAAATACTACTACTATATTACTAGAAACTTCTTTGGTTTCAAAATACTCGAGACTTATTCAGGCCGTTTAAGAGTCATCATTATTGTGTTAATACTAATCTCTACAAACGTACGTTGCACGCTGATACCATATTAATTATTAAAACCTCACATAAAAGAAGATCATAAAAGAAGATATGATAAAGTATTGTAATCTACCATGCATATTGTAAAATCTAATGCAAACTTAATAGAAAAGATTTTGAATATTTGAAATACACATCGTTATTTTTTATGAGAAATACTTTTTTATAAAGAAACTATTCAAGGAACAAAGTAGAAAAAACACAAATTTAAAATATTGGAGTGGCAAACGACAAACCTGAAGCCCAAGAGCCGAACACAAATTTTAGGTCATCCAAGTTTAAGCAGAGTGAAAAAAAGATGTGGTACTACTGCATAGTGGACCTTTTTAGTTTTTGTTTCCAAGATCGTGTTCGTTGGAATTGGTGATGGAATTACTCATCAATATTTTTGAAAAATAAATACAAATTTGCCATGTTGGCTGAGAATCTTTTCACTAATTCAGAGTTTAAGACATTGAAGATGGATGAACTATTAAAAGGAATCAAGTACTTGATGGTTCATTCATTTGGTTGATTCTTATAAAGAAGCAAAACAAATGCAACGTTATGTATATGTGGTATTTGGCAACTATTGATGAAAGAGTATGAAAGTTGTTTTCTTGTTGCCAAAGGGTTCTTTCATTTGTGCCTACCGGTGCTAAGTGTTTTTTTTATTTTTTCAAATTTCTATTTTAAGTAGGTAATTTCTAGGTTTTGTGAGGACACTTTAGTAATATGACTTTTGACTTTTTTGAGAATATGCTTTTATAGTAGTATGATGATGATTAAACTATTTTCAATAAAAACAAAAAGATTACCGGTTAAATGAATTATCTGCGTGATTGCATGAGCTCTTAAATTTTTGCTCGATGGATATCTTAAATTTTATTCCACCAAATTGGCATTTTGTTAGAAGCAATTCTACAATAAATTAAGTACAACGACTAGAGTTAAGTTAAATAACCTACGTGACTGCATAGTTCAGCTACTTTTCCAATTTTACCTTAATATTGCATAGAGTAAAAGGGAATACTTGGATAAATCTCGACTGGTTGAACATGAACATTCAGGTAAGTTTAAACTGAAGAGTGATCCAACAAAAAAAAAAAAAAAAACTTACTGAATGGAATAAGCAATAAGAATTGAACTCGCAATGCATACCTAAAATTGGTCAGCCCAGGAAAGCATTACATTTTGGTGCTAAAAATCAAGAATTACGCTAAAGCATTTGAGCAAAAACATAGCAATTCATAGTTCCAAGAAGGTTTGATTTCACAAGCTTAAGGAACTAAACACTGAGCTTAATCAAAGTGGACATACAAAAGGGAGTCAAACCATGCAAAAACTAGAAAACTCAAAAGCTGGTAATTTTCTTCCAAAATGACAGTTCCCTTAAACGAATGGAGTACCACGAATCCACGATACTTACGTTATACTTCCCCTTAAGAAATCTATGCACACTGCTGATGGTGGCTGTGTTTGGGAAAATTAATCCCCACACAGAAATATTATTCACGGTATAATAGCAATAATATTAATGGAGTATTGAGAATGCGGTAATCAACGACAATAAAAATAATAACACAAAATTTTTTATGTGAAAAATCCTTCTGAACTTAGGGAAAAACCACGACCCGAGAGGAGCAAATAATTCCACTATAGCAAGGACTTTTACACCGTGTAGTAAATACCACTACACACTCACAAAAGAAATATCCCTCTTTTGATTTTGCACCTTACTATAACCGCTCACACTCTCTATTTTTCCTCACAGACTATACTGCCCGTCTATTCCCACAGACTACACCGTCTGTGTATTTTCCACAGAATACACTGTCTATATATTCTACCATAGACTACACTGTCTATATATTTTACCCACAGACAATATTGTCTAGGTATTTCCCTCACACAACACACTACATTTTTTCTCTGTGTGTTCTCCTGTGTGATGCTCTTTTTGGTGTGTATCAAACTGAAAGGAATCCTGCTCTATTTATAGAGCAAAGGTTGATGTCTATGATGTCACTACAAACATCATTGTTGCCATAATTCAAAGTTGGCACCGTCCAACCTTTCATTTCAACTACCTACAATTGTAGCCAAAACGTTACTGCCAATACTATTGGCTTTCTCTTTCACACACATTTTCTTTGTTAATTGATTGGGGTGGACCCCATCAGGCTGAAGCTGGAGCAGCTTCCTAGTGATATCCAATGCATCTTCTGCTTTAAGATTTGGGTACTCCAGAATGCTCATTTTCACAAGTGATGGCGAACTAAGGAGAAGGAACCGTATAAACTCAAACTTAGGAACAAAGCTTGAGATTTTCGTTAACTCGATGAGATGAAGCTTCCTCAGGGGAAATTTTTTGTATCCAGGTGTTCTAGATAACCTAAGACTAGTTCTTGGTCTTGCATGATTGTAGAAGCCTACAGAAACATAGAGCATAAATATATTTGTTTGCAAAACAAATCATCATGAACTAGATGGAGCTTCATAACTTACCTCAATATAAAGTTCTTGTAAATTCTGAGCACTTCTAAGACAGCAGACAACAACAGATATCTGATTGAAGTCCATAAAGTTCACACCTTTGAGTTTAAGAATCTCTAGAGAGTATGGCAATGTCGATAGCACTGACAGAACTGGAGTTTCAACTAGGAACTGAAACAATGATGGGTGGAAACATAATTTAATTCGGTTAAACAAGCAAAATACAAGTAACCTGATATAGCAATAAAAATGTAAAGGCATGTAAAAGTGACTTCAGTAGCACTAACCTGCACTAACTTGCCATCAAGACGAAGTATTTTGATTTTAGGCAAGCTACCTAAAAACACATCCAAATCATAGAGAGGGCAGCCATCCAAGCCTGCTACAACTTTCTCCAGAGAAATAAAAACTCCGGACAAGTTTCGAGCATTTTCTATGGAGATTGATTTGAACATATCATTAGCCTTAATGGACAATTTCTTGAGATTAGAACCGCTGATATTAAGATGATGAATGCCTAAGCACCCACGCAACCTTAGCTTTTCAAGAACGGGGCAGCTGGAAATAAAACTTTCAAAACAGTTGTTTGCAAAGTAAACCCCAATAAGTATTAATTGGTGTAGATTTTGGAAGCCGTTGAATTCAAGCGGTGGCGAAAGTACAAAATTTTGGAGCTTCAGGGATGTCAAATCCAGACAAGAGAAGAAATAAGGAGGTAACTTATGACCTACAGGATCCTTCTTGTATTTCAATTCTAAATCCTCGATATTCTTCCGAGACAAGAATAATATCCATTTGTTCACATCAGGAAGCCTAGTTGAATTTAAACTAGGAATGCACACTTTGAACTTCTCTATTTGACCAGGATGAAGCATAAGAGACTTGGTGACTGTAAGAAAAGGAGAAAGATCAATATAATTGGGTGAAATCTATGTTCTTCCATTCACATATGATCAAATATTTATACAGCAGAATACAACTCAATCAAAGGCTAAGAAATCGTGATCCCCAATTAGTGGGATTTGACCTACAGCTATGGAAAGTAAATATACAGAATTAAATGTACAAGATATTATTTCTCAACACTCCCCCTCAAGTTGGAGAGTGAATATCATGAAGTCCCAACTTGTTGCGCAACACCGAGAATTAATCTTTTCCTAGTGCCTTTGTAAATATATCTGCTAATTGAAAGCGCGTAAGAACATATGAAGGACTTATCATCTTTGCTTGCAGCTTCTCTCTAACAATGTGACAATCTATTTCAATATGTTTTGTGCGCTCATGGAAGACTGAGTTTGCTGGGATGTGTAAAGCGGCTTGATTGTCACAAAATAATTCTGCAGGAGTTATATGTAAGACCCTTAAGTCTTTAAGTATATAGCATAACCATGTTAGTTCCAAACATGTGTTCGCCATAGCTCGATACTCCGCCTTTGCTGACGACCTGGAAACAACTGATTGTTCTTGGATTTCCATTAAACAAGTGAACTTCCAAGAAAAACACAATATCCTGTGATCGACCTTCTTGTATCACGACAACCACCCCCAATCCGAATCACAATAAGCCTTTATAATTAAGTTGTTCTCGGAAGGAAATAGCAAACCTTGACCTGGAGTGCCCTTGATATATTTGAGGATTCGTACAGCAGCATCCCAATGAGGTTTTCTAGGCTCGTGCATGAATTGACTAAGCGTTCGGATAGAATAAACTATGTCAGGCCTTGTAACTGTGAGATAAATCAATTTGCCAACTAATCTTCTGTATTTTGTTGGGTCATTCAATAAAATTCCATCAGTAGAAGTGAGTTTCAAATTTTGTTCCATTGGAAATTTTTCGGGCCTTGCTCCTATAATTCCTGAATCTTGCAAAATGTCTAGTGCATATTTTCTTTGAGACATAAATATGCCTTTCTTCGAAAGAGAAAACTCAATGCCCAAAAACTATTTTAAGTCTCCAAGATCTTTAATACGGAAGCATTTGAGAAGAAACCTTTTGAGGCATTGAATTTCTTGAAGATCATTCCCTGTGAGAAGTATATCATCAACATAAATAAGAATTGTTGTGAATGATGTACCTTTTGCTTTGGTAAAAAGGGAATAATCTGCCTTTGATTGTTGATAACCAGCTTTATGGATAGATTCTGAAAAAGTGAGAAACCAATTTCTTGATGCTTGTTTAAGCCCATAAAGGGATTTGCGAAGCCGACATACAGTGTTCTCCCCCTGTCGGCAAAGACCTGGTGGAAGTTCCATATATACTTCTTCATGTAGGTCTCCATGAAGAAAAGCATTTTGGACATCCAATTGATAGGCAAACCAATTTCTTGCAGAAATAACTGTAAGAAGACAACGAAGTGTTGTGAGTTTTGCCGTAGGAGAAAATGTTTCTTGATAATCGACTCCCTCAACTTGAGTATATCCCTTTGCGACAAGACGAGCTTTATAGCGTCGATGGTTCCATCGGATTTGTATTTAAATTTATAAACCCATTTGCAGCCAATGGGTTTATGACCAGCAGGAAGTGGAACTAAACTCCAAGTATTATTTTGTTCAACGCTTCTAACTCTGCATTCATGGCACGCCGCCAATGGGGATCTAGATTAGCTTGAGCATATGAAGAAGGCTCAGTTGACCTGTAATATTAGCTAAAAAGGTGCAGTGGGCGGAAGAAATGCGAGAGTAAGAAATAAAATTAGAGAGAGGATATTGAGTACCTTTTGTAGAACTTGACATTGTAGAAGAATGACTGGCTGGAGTTGACATTATGTAGTCCTTATACCATCCTGGAGCTTTTTTTTTTTTTTTGACGAAGGGATTGTTTAAGATGAGGAAATGAAGGAGCTCCAACATGTGAAGTGTTTGTAGCAGGTTCACTGGAGTTGTCAATTATTGGAGTTTGAATGACTTGGTCTGGATTGTCAAGATTGTCACCCGTAATTTCAGGTAGGGGATCAGTATAAATGTCTTCTATTATCATGGGTTCATGAGATTCTACTTGCTCAATGGGCTGATGCTGAGAAGATGGTACATCCTCGATGAAAGATTGTGGAGAGCACAAAGTATCTATTATACTAGCAGGGGATTGAGGTGACAGTAAAGTTGAAGTTGGTGTAGACGAAGTAAACGGAAATATAGTTTCTGAAAATTTTACATCTCGACTTACAAAAAATTTTTTGGTTTCCAAATCATAGAGTCTGTAACCTTTTTGACTGGTAGGGTATCCAACAAAGATGCAACGTTTGGCTCGAGAATCGAACTTTTGTTTACGTTGAACAACAGTTGTGTAGCACAAACAATCGAAAACTTTTAGGTGACTAAGGGATGGTGATCGATGATATAATAATTCATAAGGTGATTTAGAGTGTAACAACGGGGTTGGTAATCGATTAATAAGATAGACTGCAGTCAACACACATTCACCCCAAAAGGTGATTGGTAAGTGCGCCTGAAAGCGTAAAGCTCGTGCAACATTTAAAATATGATGATGCTTGCGTTCAACTACCCCATTTTGTTGTGGAGTTAAAACACAAGTATGTTGGTATTCAATTCCATGAGAGTGAAAGAAATTTTTCATAGGCTCAAATTCTTTGCCATTATCTGACCTTATTATCTTAACTGAAGCTTGAAATTGATTTTTTGTAAATGATATAAAGGATTGCAAAAGATGTGAAGTTTCAGACTTGTATTTCATAAGAAATAGCCAAGTACACCTTGTAAAATCATCAACGATAGTGAGGAAAAAACGAGCGCCTAAATGAGTAGGTACTTTATGAGAACCCAAACATCACAATGTAACAAGTCAAATGGAGCACGAGTAGATATATTACTCAATGGAAATGGAAGTCATATTTGTTTGGCCAAAGGACAAACATCACAAGTATTATCAAATGAAAGACTACGAAAAGGCAATAATGGAGCAATTAATCTAAGGCGAGAGGGTGATGGGTGTCCAAGACGCATGTGCCATAAATTTTTGGGTTGTGAAACTTGATGAGAAGTTGGTGGTTGCTGCAGCGATGACATGTAGTAGAGACCACCACGTTTTTTACCCAAGCCAATCATCTTCCCCGTAGCCAAGTCCTGCAAGACCAAAAAAGTTGGAAGCATGATGGCACAATAATTTAAATCATTAGTAAGTTTGCTAACAGGCATTAAATTTAACCGAAAAGATGGAATATGTAAAATATTGTTTAAGGTTATATCTAAATTGAATGGAATAATGCCAGTTGAATGAATTGAGACGGATGAACCAGTCGGCAAATTGACAATGGGTATAGACGGGGATTTTGTTTGAGTGAAAAAAGTAGGATCAGAAGTAATGTGATATGTAGCTTTGCTATCCAAAATCCATGGCTTGGTAAATACAGAATTAATTGAGGCATTATGAAAAGGAGATAGACCTGCTATATTTGCATAAACATCGTTATTACTAGGAGAGGTATTCTTTTGAGTTATCAAACTCACTGCCTGGGCAATCTGTCGAAGTTGCTCTGTTGAAAGTCCATAGGAACTGCTGGTTTCTTGCGAGTGAACCTCATGTTTTGATTGAGAATATTCTACTGCATTAGCAACATGAGAAGGATTTCCTTGTGGTCCGCGTTGTTGTCGATTATTTTGGCCTCCTGTTGTAACGACCCTCAAATAGTCGTTACGGGATCCGGAACCTCAATTTGCATGTCGATAGTTCCAAAAGCTCCGTTAGGTCATTTATGACCCGTCTGTGAAATCTGAGTCGAAACGGAGTCCGTTTGATAGGTTTTCGAGAAAAGGATCCGTTTATGAAATTCCGGAAAGGAATTTGGGGTTTCGATAGGTCGTTTTGAGTAAACGAACCCCGATGGAAAATCCAAGCTCACCGTTAGGTCCGTCTCGTCATTTATGATATGTAGCAACCTTCAAAATTGAAAACGGACCTCGTTTGATAGGACTTTTGATAAAGTCCCCGTTTCGGAAGTTTAAAAGAGTTAAAAGAGGTTTCCGAGCTCGATTTGAGCAAATGAGCTCCGATGAGAGATCCGAAAGTTCCGTTAGGTTTGTATAGTCATTTGTGACTTGTAGCAACTTTCAGAATTGGATTCCGAGGTCGTTTGGTTAAATTTCGCTATTTTGGCGAAAGTCGAAAATTGAACCTTTGCCGTGGGACCCACTTTTTGAGTTCTGGAGGTCCGAATTGAGTTCCGTCTTGACGAGCATGTCACCCAAGTATTTTAAGGCTTGTGTGCAAAATTTGGGATCATTCCGAGCTTCGTAGGGTTCCGTTTTGCCCCTAAAACAGTAGAAAATCTGGTGCGCCTTTTCTGTTCTGTTTTGGCGCAAACAGCCGGATAAAAGCTGATTTTCCGGCCAATCCGTAAGGAATTAGGAAAAACTCAAAACATGAAAGTTGTAGCCCTTTGAGTTGTGGTTCTAATGGAACCGGTTTCAGGTAATTTGGACATTCCCATCAAATGTTATGATTTTTTCAAAAGAAGCTGTCACAGAGGCAAAAACTGCTATAAAAAGGCCATTTCGGGCCATTTCGGTTCATAACTTATAAAAATCATTTGGTGAACTCTTGAGGCGATTTTTGGGTATTTCTTGAAGACCCAATCATACTTACACTTAAGGTAAGCCCTTTCAATCCATCTTTATGTTGATTAACACAAGAATCAAAGGGTTGATTCTTGGAAATGGGTTAGAACCCTAGATTCTTAAGAATTGGGGAAAGACATCGAGCAATGCTCGCATGTGGAATCTAAGTGTACTTTTGGACTCACGGGAGCGTGGGGAGTCCGGAAAAGTATATTTTGTAAATTTAGGGCTCGGCCCTACCCGGGGGCATTTTGGTAATTTTTACCCTAGGATGCCTATAGGCTTAAATAGCTATAATTGAGCACTCATATGTGCTATATCTTGTCTTAATAGACCTAGTGGAGAGTCCTTCACGGACAAGGCGAGCGGGAAAGGAGATTCTTCCCGGCATTTGAGCCCGAATTTCGAGGTAAGTGAGACTTGACCTCTATTGTGCTTGTGGACTCTTCCTTCATGCTAGTATGCTTCATGTACGCATATATATATACCTAACAATGGTTAGGATTAATGATGTGAATTACTTGCTATTATTGTTTGTTATAAATAGCGAGATTGTGACTCGACCGAGGTATGTGCCGGTCTAAACGCTAGGTCGAGGTAGCTTAAATTTATATCGTAGTAACGCTTGCTATGCCATGCTTAGATAGCAAGAACTTGGGACATGGCCGAGGATGTTGCCGGCATGTCATGATAAATGTCTTGCCGAGGATTTTGCCGGCTTTTGTATGATATTGGTACTTGATTTGTTCACGTGTCGGGTTGGGTAGTGCTGTCTATACGTAACCTTGGGTTGGACGACATGGGAGTAGGGATTGTACCCCCAAACTGTGGTCGGGTTAACCTTCGCCTTACGTTCAGCTAGCATAACCAACCTGGGTTACGGTGACTGTGAAATATTATCGTTATTAATATTTCTGTTATTATTTCTGTTATTGTTATTAATATCGTGGATATTAATATTGTTAGAGGGACACTTGACAGGGGGTGTGGTGTCGCCTATACTATGAGATGTGTCACACTTGACAGGGGGTGTGGTGTGGACACTTGATCTTTGAGATGTGACACACTTGACAGGGGTGTGGTGTGGTCACTTGATTTATTGAGATACGACGCACTTGACAGGGGGTGTGGTGCGATCGTAGACAGATTTGAGATGAGCCAACGACTACGGGTCGTTGGTCTACTTATTCATGATTGTGATAGTGACTTCGGGTCACGGTATATGGTTGATACTTAGTAGTGGTGTTGCTAGTCCATCGTAGGTCTAGGTTAGTCGGCACGGGAGTAGAGATTGGACCTCCAAACCGCCGCTGAGTTGACCTATGCCTTACGTTGGATGGGCATAATCCTTGAGACTTCTGGTTACTACTTGTGTGTATGGAATGTGTTACATCTATTTGTGATTTCACTACTTTATTGTATGATTACTATAGTATGTTGTTGCTTATGATGCATGTAGCGACTTGTCCCGCAAGGGTACCTTAGCGGGCCTGTCGGTGATCTTACTGGGCTTCGGCTCATAACTTACTCTGCTACGTGCGCAGGTCCTTCATCCAGTCAGCAGCCCGGACGTTAGCGGTTCCCGAGGCTTCTGAGACTTTTGATTGAGGTGAGCCGACCACACAGACCGTGGTGGCATACCACCGGAATCACTTAGAGATAGGACTCAGATTTCTTTGATGTATATTCATACTTTATTGAGTCACTCTTAGAATGCTCCAATTCTTTTGTGGATATATTCTTTTGGACTTCACCCTTTTATATTTATATATCCATTTATGATCTTTTCACATTATTGTTCTTTTCCGCATCTTGTTTCATTGGTTCGCCTAGGCAAATGTTGTTTAGGTGCCATCACGAGCCCTTAGAAATTGGGTCGTGACAGTTTGGTATCAGAGCCCTAGGTTCTAATTCGAGTCCTAGGAGTCTTGGAGCAGTGTATGAGTAGAGTCTTGCTTATGGGTATGTTGTCGACCATACTTATGAGCGAGAGGCTACAAGGGCATGTTAGGAAATGTTTTCCCTTCGTTTCATCTCTATTCGTGCTGAGTAGCTTATATAGGTGCTGACCCTTTTTCGTGTATTGTATCAGATGGCGAGGACGCGAGCATCCTCAGCCAGGAGGGCTGCATCTTCTACACCCGCGTCTGCGGGAGAGCCATCAGCACCTACGCAGCCGCCAGCTGCTAAGAAGACTCGGGCAGGTCGCCCATCAGCCACTAGGCAGGACACAGCTATCCCTGCGGTGTCCGCAACGACTCTGTCAGCATCTATTCCCCCTGTGCCTGCTGTTGTGCCAGGCACCGTTGTGATCTCTTCAGAGGAGTATATGAGACTGATGGCCTTGTCTAGCCATCAGGTCCCTGTCAGAGATGATGTTGCAGCTCCTGTTTCGGCTCCTCAGCCGACCACACCTGTTATGAGCACGCCTACTTCTGAGGCTGCTCCTGATCATATTGCCCAGCCTTCTGCTTCTGCTCCTCAGGCAGGTCCTGTTATTTCTACTCCTCCTATGGGCACTGAGGAGGTTGCCAAGAGGATAGAGTCATTCATGAAGCTTCAGCCTCCAGAGTTCAACGGTACCTCAGCTACATGTACTGCCCAGAGGTACATTCAGAAGTGTGAGAAGATTTTGACAGTTCTTGGTACTAGAGACACCTTAGGGGTGCAGTGTGCTTCTTTCAGATTATCGGGAGATGCGGAGACATGGTGGGTCTCCATGATGCGGCAGAGGTCTAGTGACCTCCCTCCTTTGTCTTGGGCTGAGTTCGTGTCTATGTTCATGAGCAGGTTCGTGCCCCAGAGTCAGCACGATGCTCAGAGGCGCGAGTTTGAGGGGTTGAGGCAGGGAAACCTGTCTGTTTCAGAGTATGACACCAGGTTCTTGTGGTTGTCTCAGTTTGCGCCGGCTATGGTGGCTCAGGAGAGGGACAAGGTCCTCCGGTTTGTTGAGGGTCTTCATCCCCGCTTGCAGGTAGCTGTTGCCCCTGATATGGGCAACAAGTCATATTTTGAGATAGTTGATGTGGCGCGGCGGATGGAGGATATCTTCGCCAGGGCTGACGCGGAGAGGGCGGCCAAGAGATTGCGTCAGTCTGGTGGGTATAGTGGATCCGCTCAGAGGGGTCAGGGTCATCAGGGCCGTTCTCAGTCTAGGCCCCAGGCTGCTGCTTTGCCTGCCCAGGATTTTTCTTCAGAGACCCCGAGGCCTCAGTCATCCCAGAGGCGGGGTGGCTCTTCGCAGTCTGGTCCGCCGCAGTGCGGGAGGTGCCATCAGAGGCATCATGGGAGGTGTTCGTCTGGAGGTGGTCATGGCAGAGGTGGTATAGGCGGTAGAGGAGGTAGAGGTGATGGATGTTTTGAGTGTGGGTCTCCAGAGCACTATGTCAGGAGTTGCCCTTATGTTTCATCAGGTCGCCAGGGATCCGCAGCTATGGTACCATCTGGTCCTCAGGCCGCCAGGCCCGTTTCTCAGATTCCTCATAGACAGCAGTCTCAGAGAGCTCCGGGTTCAGGAGGCTCGGCGCAGGTCTATGCTATGACTCGTCAGGATGCTGAGGCATCCAATGATGTCATCACAGGTATTATTTCTGTCTGTGGCCGTGATGCTTATGCTCTTATTGATCCGGGGTCTACCTATTCGTATGTGTCGCCGGGATTTGCCCCTTGCTTGGGCAGGGATCTGGTCTTCTTAGATGATCCCTTTATGGTTGCCACCCCTGTCGGGTCTTCTATATGTGTAGATAGGGGTTATCGGCAGTGTATGATCTCCATCTGTGGTGTAGAGTCCTTAGTGGACCTGATGCTGCTCGATATGTCTGATTTCGATGTCATTATGGGCATGGATTGGCTGGCTTCCTGTCATGCGACTTTGGATTGCCATGCCAAGTCCGTGACGATCGGGGCAGAGGGTGAGTCTCGGGTTGTATGGAGAGGTTCCAGGCCTTCTCCGAAGAGTAGGATCATTTCTTTCTTGGAGGCGCAGAGGATGATATCTAGTGGGTGCGAGGGATATATTGCTTCAGTTCGGGATGTCCGGGCAGAGGAGTTATCCCTTGATAGAGTTTCGGTTGTTTGTGAGTATCCGGATGTGTTTCCTGATGATTTGCCGGGTTTGCCGCCTATGCGGGAGATAGAGTTTTGCATTGATCTATTGCCAGGCACTCAGCCTAAATCTATTCCCCGTATCGTATGGCTCCTGTTGAGTTGAGGGAGCTGAAGGAGCAGATTCAGGATTTGCTCGATAAGGGCTTCATTAGGTCCAGTGTGTCTCCATGGGGTGCCCCGGTATTATTTGTGAAGAAGAAGGATGGCTCTATGCGGATGTGTATTGATTACCGGCAGCTGAATAAGGTTACTATCAAGAATAGGTATCCTTTGCCGCGTATTGATGATTTGTTTGATCAGCTTCAGGGTGCTACCTTCTTCTCGAAGATTGATTTGAGGTCGGGGTATCATCAGTTGAGGATTCGGTCCGAGGACGTTTCCAAGACTGCTTTTCGTACCCGATATGGCCACTATGAGTTTCTGGTGATGTCTTTCGGGCTTACGAATGCCCCAGCTGCTTTCATGGATCTGATGAACCGAGTGTTCAAGGCCTACCTTGACTCCTTCATCATTGTGTTTATCGATGATATCTTGGTTTATTCGAGGAGCAGGGAGGAGCATGAGCAGCATTTGAGAGTTGTTCTTCGGACTCTGAGGGATCAGCAGTTGTATGCCAAATTCTCCAAGTGTGAATTTTGGCTCAGTTCTGTATCTTTCCTAGGTCACGTGGTGACCAAGGATGGGGTGTGTGTTGATCCGAAGAAGATAGAGGCCGTTCAGAGTTGGCCTAGGCCTACTTCTCCTACAGAGATTCGGAGTTTCTTAGGCTTGGCAGGTTATTATCGGCGGTTCGTCGAGGGGTTTTCTTCTATTTCAGCACCTCTGACGAAGTTGACCCAGAAGAATGTTCCTTTCCTGTGGTCCGATGCCTGTGAGTCTAGCTTTCAGAAGCTTAAGACTCTGTTGACTTCAGCGCCAGTGTTGGCCTTGCCTAGTGGATCCGGGGGATTCACCGTATATTGTGATGCTTCGGGTGTTGGCCTGGGTAGCGTTCTGATGCAGGAGGGTAAGGTGATAGCTTATGCCTCGAGACAGCTGAAGGTCCATGAGAAGAATTATCCTGTCCATGATTTGGAGCTGTTAGCTGTCGTGTTTGCACTGAAGTTGTGGAGGCACTATCTTTATGGCGAGCCATGTGAGATATTCACCGATCATAAGAGTCTCCAGTACTTGTTCACTCAGAAGGACTTGAACGGGAGACAGCGCCGCTGGTTAGAGCTGCTGAAGGATTATGATCTTTCTATCCGGTATCATCCCGGAAAGGCTAATGTTGTAGCCGATGCCTTGAGTAGGAAGTCCATGGGTAGCCTCGCCTATCTTGATGCTGATATGAGGCCGTTGGCCCGTGAGTTGCAGGCTTTGTCCATTAGTGGGGTTCGGTTTGATGATTCTGTTCCAGGCCGGGTGCTTGCATATGTGGGGTCTCAGTCGTCTTTAGCTTCCCAGATTCGGGAAAGGCAGTTCGAGGATCCTTATCTGAGAGATCTCCGGGACAGGGTCCTGAGTGGGGGAGTGTCCTCGTTCGTGATTGGTGATGATGGTGCTTTGCGGCTTAACGGCCGGGTATGTGTTCCAGCCATTGTGGAGCTGAGGCAGATGATTTTGGCAGAGGCTCACAGTTCGAGATATTCCATTCATCCGGGTACTGCGAAGATGTATCATGATCTTCGAGAGCTGTATTGGTGGAAAGGGATGAAGAGGGATGTTGCTGATTATGTATCTCGGTGTTTGAATTGCCAGCAGGTGAAGTATGAGCACCGGAGGCCAGCCGGGGTGACCCAGTCTATGCCCATTCCCGAGTGGAAGTGGGAGCAGATCACTATGGATTTCGTAGTTGGTTTGCCGCTGACCGTGGGTAAGCATGATTCGGTGTGGGTAGTAGTTGATCGACTGACGAAGTCGGCTCACTTCATTCCAGTGAGGACTACTTATACCTCGGAGCGTCTGGCTCGTATCTTCATTGAGCAGATTGTGAGATTGCATGGTGCTCCTGTTTCTATCATTTCTGACCGAGGTGCTCAGTTCACAGCTCAGTTTTGGAGATCTTTTCAGAGAGAGCTGGGTACTCGGGTCGATCTCAGCACTGCATTTCACCCGCAGACTGATGGCCAGTCTGAGCGGACCATTCAGATCCTCGAGGATATGTTGAGGGCGTGTGCTATTGATTTTGGAGGCCATTGGGATAGCCATTTGCCGCTAGCAGAGTTTGCGTATAATAATAGCTATCAGGCTTCTATCCAGATGGCTCCGTTTGAGGCATTGTATGGTCGGAGATGTCGCTCGCCTATCGGTTGGTTCGAGTCTGGTGAGGTCCAGGTGTTGGGGCCCGATTTGGTGCAGCAGACCTTAGATAAGGTCCGGGTTATTCAGGATCGACTCCGCACGGCTCAGAGCCGGCAGATATCGTATGCAGATCGGAGGCGGAGAGATCTTGAGTTCATGGTTGGGGACCGGGTATTCCTCAGAGTGTCGCCCATGAAGGGTGTTATGAGATTTGGGAAGAAAGGCAAGCTCAGTCCTAGGTTCATTGGGCCTTTTGAGATATTGGAGCGCGTTGGCGCCGTTGCTTATAGACTGGCTTTGCCTCCCTCTCTGTCTGTTCATCCGGTGTTCCATGTGTCCATGCTCCGGAAGTATGTTCACGATCTGTCTCATGTGATCGATATGGCTTCCGTGGAGGTAGATGGCGACTTAGCTTATTCGGAGGAGCCTATTGCTATTGTGGCTAGAGAGGTCCGTAAGATGAGATCGAAGGTGATCCCGCTTGTGAGAGTTCAGTGGGGGCATCACTCCATTGCCGAGGCCACTTGGGAGCTTGAGTCCGAGATGCGTGAGAGGCATCCGCGCTTGTTCGATGATTCAGGTATGAAATCCTTGTATTTTCTAAGCCTGAATTTGCATTTTTAAGTTTTATTGATTTCGGGTGGTACCGAGGGGTCCTCGAAATCCGTGCCAGCTCCGTGGCTAGTGTGTGGATCCTACCTTAGACTTAGGCTCGTCCGAGGACGGCCGAGAGTCTAAGTGGGGGAGAATGTAACGACCCTCAAATAGTCGTTACGGGATCCGGGACCTCGATTTGCGTGTCGATAGTCCCAAAAGCTCCGTTAGGTCATTTATGACCCGTCTGTGAAATCTGAGTCGAAACGGAGTCCGTTTGATAGGTTTTCGAGAAAAGGATCCGTTTATGAAATTCCGGAAAGGAATTTGGGGTTTCGATAGGTCGTTTTGAGTAAACGAACCCCGATGGAAAATCCGAGCGCACCGTTAGGTCCGTCTCGTCATTTATGATATGTAGCAACCTTCAAAATTGAAAACGGACCTCGTTTGATAGGACTTTTGATAAAGTCCCCGTTTCGGAAGTTTAAAAGAGTTAAAAGAGGTTTCCGAGCTCGATTTGAGCAAATGAGCTCCGATGAGAGATCCGAAAGTTCCGTTAGGTTCGTATAGTCATTTGTGACTTGTAGCAACTTTCGGAATTGGATTCCGAGGTCGTTTGGTTAAATTTCGCTATTTTGGCGAAAGTCGAAAATTGAACCTTTGCCGTGGGACCCACTTTTTGAGTTCTGGAGGTCCGAATTGAGTTCCGTCTTGACGAGCATGTCACCCAAGTATTTTATGGCTTGTGTGCAAAATTTGGGATCATTCCGAGCTTCGTAGGGTCCCGTTTTGCCCCTAAAACAGTAGAAAATCTGGTGCGACTTTTCTGTTCTGTTTTGGCGCAAACAGCCAGATAAAAGCTGATTTTCCGGCCAATCCGTAAGGAATTAGGAAAAACTCAAAACATGAAAGTTGTAGCCCTTTGAGTTGTGGTTCTAATGGCACCGGTTTTAGGTCATTTAGACATTCCTATCAAAAGTTATGATTTTTTCAAAAGAAGCTGTCACAGAGGCAAAAAACTGCTATAAAAAGGCCATTTCGGGCCATTTCGGTTCATAACTTATAAAATCATTTGGTGAGCTCTTGAGGCGATTTTTGGGTATTTCTTGAAGACCCAATCATACTTACACTTAAGGTAAGCCCTTTCAATCCATCTTTATGTTGATTAACACAAGAATCAAAGGGTTGATTCTTGGAAATGGGTTAGAACCCTAGATTCTTAAGAATTGGGGAAAGACATCGAGCAAGGCTCGCATGTGGAATCTAAGTGTACTTTTGGACTCACGGGAGCGTGGGGAGTCCGGAAAAGTACATTTTGTAAATTTAGGGCTCGGCCCTACCCGGGGGCATTTTGGTAATTTTTACCCTAGGATGCCTATAGGCTTAAATAGCTATAATTGAGCACTCATATGTGCTATATCTTGTCTTAATAGACCTAGTGGAGAGTCCTTCGCGGACAAGGCGAGCGGGAAAGGAGATTCTTCCCGGCATTTGAGCCCGAATTTCGAGGTAAGTGAGACTTGACCTCTATTGTGCTTGTGGACTCTTCCTTCATGCTAGTATGCTTCATGTACGCATATATATACCTAACAATGGTTAGGATTAATGATGTGAATTACTTGCTATTATTGTTTGTTATAAATAGCGAGATTGTGACTCGACCGAGGTATGTGCCGGTCTAAACGCTACGTCGAGGTAGCTTAAATTTATATCGTAGTAACGCTTGCTACGCCATGCTTAGATAGCAAGAACTTGGGACATGGCCGAGGATGTTGCCGGCATGTCATGATAAATGTCTTGCCGAGGATTTTGCCGGCTTTTGTATGATATTGGTACTTGATTTGTTCACGTGCCGGGTTGGGTAGTGCTGTCTATACGTAACCTTGGGTTGGACGACATGGGAGTAGGGATTGTACCCCCAAACTGTGGTCGGGTTAACCTTCGCCTTACGTTCAGCTAGCATAACCAACCTGGGTTACGGTGACTGTGAAATATTATCGTTATTAATATTTCTGTTATTATTTCTGTTATTGTTATTAATGTCGTGGATATTAATACTGTTAGAGGGACACTTGACAGGGGGTGTGGTGTCGCCTATACTATGAGATGTGTCACACTTGACAGGGGGTGTGGTGTGGACACTTGATCTTTGAGATGTGACACACTTGACAGGGGGTGTGGTGTGGTCACTTGATTTATTGAGATACGACGCACTTGACAGGGGGTGTGGTGCGATCGTAGACAGATTTGAGATGAGCCAACGACTACGGGTCGTTGGTCTACTTATTCATGATTGTGATAGTGACTTCGGGTCACGGTATATGGTTGATACTTAGTAGTGGTGTTGCTAGTCCATCGTAGGTCTAGGTTAGTCGGCACGGGAGTAGAGATTGGACCTCCAAACCGCCGCTGAGTTGACCTATGCCTTACGTTGGATGGGCATAATCCTTGAGACTTCTGGTTACTACTTGTGTGTATGGAATGTGTTACATCTATTTGTGATTTCACTACTTTATTGTATGATTACTATAGTATGTTGTTGCTTATGATGCATGTAGCGACTTGTCCCGCAAGGGTACCTTAGCGGGCCTGTCGGTGATCTTACTGGGCTTCGGCTCATAACTTACTCTGCTACGTGCGCAGGTCCTTCATCCAGTCAGCAGCCCGGACGTTAGCGGTTCCCGAGGCTTCTGAGACTTTTGATTGAGGTGAGCCGACCACACAGACCGTGGTGGCATACCGCCGGAGTCACTTAGAGATAGGACTCAGATTTCTTTGATGTATATTCATACTTTATTGAGTCACTCTTAGAATGCTCCAATTCTTTTGTGGATATATTCTTTTGGACTTCACCCTTTTATATTTATATATCCATTTATGATCTTTTCACATTATTGTTCTTTTCCGCATCTTGTTTCATTGGTTCGCCTAGGCAAATGTTGTTTAGGTGCCATCACGAGCCCTTGGAAATTGGGTCGTGACAGTTTGGTATCAGAGCCCTAGGTTCTAATTCGAGTCCTAGGAGTCTTGGAGCAGTGTATGAGTAGAGTCTTGCTTATGGGTATGTTGTCGACCATACTTATGAGCGAGAGGCTACAAGGGCATGTTAGGAAATGTTTTCCCTTCGTTTCATCTCTATTCGTGCTGAGTAGCTTATATAGGTGCTGACCCTTTTTCGTGTATTGTATCAGATGGCGAGGACGCGAGCATCCTCAGCCAGGAGGGCTGCATCTTCTACACCCGCGTCTGCGGGAGAGCCATCAGCACCTACGCAGCCGCCAGCTGCTAAGAAGACTCGGGCAGGTCGCCCATCAGCCACTAGGCAGGACACAGCTATCCCTGCGGTGTCCGCAACGACTCTGTCAGCATCTATTCCCCCTGTGCCTGCTGTTGTGCCAGGCACCGTTGTGATCTCTTCAGAGGAGTATATGAGACTGATGGCCTTGTCTAGCCATCAGGTCCCTGTCAGAGATGATGTTGCAGCTCCTGTTTCGGCTCCTCAGCCGACCACACCTGTTATGAGCACGCCTACTTCTGAGGCTGCTCCTGATCATATTGCCCAGCCTTCTGCTTCTGCTCCTCAGGCAGGTCCTGTTATTTCTACTCCTCCTATGGGCACTGAGGAGGTTGCCAAGAGGATAGAGTCATTCATGAAGCTTCAGCCTCCAGAGTTCGACGGTACCTCAGCTACATGTACTGCCCAGAGGTACATTCAGAAGTGTGAGAAGATTTTGACAGTTCTTGGTACTAGAGACACCTTAGGGGTGCAGTGTGCTTCTTTCAGATTATCGGGAGATGCGGAGACATGGTGGGTCTCCATGATGCGGCAGAGGTCTAGTGACCTCCCTCCTTTGTCTTGGGCTGAGTTCGTGTCTATGTTCATGAGCAGGTTCGTGCCCCAGAGTCAGCACGATGCTCAGAGGCGCGAGTTTGAGGGGTTGAGGCAGGGAAACCTGTCTGTTTCAGAGTATGACACCAGGTTCTTGTGGTTGTCTCAGTTTGCGCCGGCTATGGTGGCTCAGGAGAGGGACAAGGTCCTCCGGTTTGTTGAGGGTCTTCATCCCCGCTTGCAGGTAGCTGTTGCCCCTGATATGGGCAACAAGTCATATTTTGAGATAGTTGATGTGGCGCGGCGGATGGAGGATATCTTCGCCAGGGCTGACGCGGAGAGGGCGGCCAAGAGATCGCGTCAGTCTGGTGGGTATAGTGGATCCGCTCAGAGGGGTCAGGGTCATCAGGGCCGTTCTCAGTCTAGGCCCCAGGCTGCTGCTTTGCCTGCCCAGGATTTTTCTTCAGAGACCCCGAGGCCTCAGTCATCCCAGAGGCGGGGTGGCTCTTCGCAGTCTGGTCCGCCGCAGTGCGGGAGGTGCCATCAGAGGCATCATGGGAGGTGTTCGTCTAGAGGTGGTCATGGCAGAGGTGGTATAGGCGGTAGAGGAGGTAGAGGTGATGGATGTTTTGAGTGTGGGTCTCCAGAGCACTATGTCAGGAGTTGCCCTTATGTTTCATCAGGTCGCCAGGGATCCGCAGCTATGGTACCATCTGGTCCTCAGCCCGCCAGGCCCGTTTCTCAGATTCCTCATAGACAGCAGTCTCAGAGAGCTCCGGGTTCAGGAGGCTCGGCGCAGGTCTATGCTATGACTCGTCAGGATGCTGAGGCATCCAATGATGTCATCACAGGTATTATTTCTGTCTGTGGCCGTGATGCTTATGCTCTTATTGATCCGGGGTCTACCTATTCGTATGTGTCGCCGGGATTTGCCCCTTGCTTGGGCAGGGATCTGGTCTTCTTAGATGATCCCTTTATTGTTGCCACCCCTGTCGGGTCTTCTATATGTGTAGATAGGGGTTATCGGCAGTGTATGATCTCCATCTGTGGTGTAGAGTCCTTAGTGGACCTGATGCTGCTCGATATGTCTGATTTCGATGTCATTATGGGCATGGATTGGCTGGCTTCCTGTCATGCGACTTTGGATTTCCATGCCAAGTCCGTGACGATCGGGGCAGAGGGTGAGTCTCGGGTTGTATGGAGAGGTTCCAGGCCTTCTCCGAAGAGTAGGATCATTTCTTTCTTGGAGGCGCAGAGGATGATATCTAGTGGGTGCGAGGGATATATTGCTTCAGTTTGGGATGTCCGGGCAGAGGAGTTATCCCTTGATAGAGTTCCGGTTGTTTGTGAGTATCCGGATGTGTTTCCTGATGATTTGCCGGGTTTGCCGCCTATGCGGGAGATAGAGTTTTGCATTGATCTATTGCCAGGCACTCAGCCTAAATCTATTTCCCCGTATCGTATGGCTCCTGTTGAGTTGAGGGAGCTGAAGGAGCAGATTCAGGATTTGCTCGATAAGGGCTTCATTAGGTCCAGTGTGTCTCCATGGGGTGCCCCGGTATTATTTGTGAAGAAGAAGGATGGCTCTATGCGGATGTGTATTGATTACCGGCAGCTGAATAAGGTTACTATCAAGAATAGGTATCCTTTGCCGCGTATTGATGATTTGTTTGATCAGCTTCAGGGTGCTACCTTCTTCTCGAAGATTGATTTGAGGTCGGGGTATCATCAGTTGAGGATTCGGTCCGAGGACGTTTCCAAGACTGCTTCAGGGTGCTACCTCTATTGTGCTTGTGGACTCTTCCTTCATGCTAGTATGCTTCAGGTACGCATATATATACCTAACAATGGTTAGGATTAATGATGTGAATTACTTGCTATTATTGTTTGTTATAAATAGCGAGATTGTGACTCGACCGAGGTATGTGCCGGTCTAAACGCTACGTCGAGGTAGCTTAAATTTATATCGTAGTAACGCTTGCTACGCCATGCTTAGATAGCAAGAACTTGGGACATGGCCGAGGATGTTGCCGGCATGTCATGATAAATGTCTTGCCGAGGATTTTGCCGGCTTTTGTATGATATTGGTACTTGATTTGTTCACGTGTCGGGTTGGGTAGTGCTGTCTATACGTAACCTTGGGTTGGACGACATGGGAGTAGGGATTGTACCCCCAAACTGTGGTCGGGTTAACCTTCGCCTTACGTTCAGCTAGCATAACCAACCTGGGTTACGGTGACTGTGAAATATTATCGTTATTAATATTTCTGTTATTATTTCTGTTATTGTTATTAATATCGTGGATATTAATATTGTTAGAGGGACACTTGACAGGGGGTGTGGTGTCGCCTATACTATGAGATGTGTCACACTTGACAGGGGGTGTGGTGTGGACACTTGATCTTTGAGATGTGACACACTTGACAGGGGGTGTGGTGTGGTCACTTGATTTATTGAGATACGACGCACTTGACAGGGGGTGTGGTGCGATCGTAGACAGATTTGAGATGAGCCAACGACTACGGGTCGTTGGTCTACTTATTCATGATTGTGATAGTGACTTCGGGTCACGGTATATGGTTGATACTTAGTAGTGGTGTTGCTAGTCCATCGTAGGTCTAGGTTAGTCGGCACGGGAGTAGAGATTGGACCTCCAAACCGCCGCTGAGTTGACCTATGCCTTACGTTGGATGGGCATAATCCTTGAGACTTCTGGTTACTACTTGTGTGTATGGAATGTGTTACATCTATTTGTGATTTCACTACTTTATTGTATGATTACTATAGTATGTTGTTGCTTATGATGCATGTAGCGACTTGTCCCGCAAGGGTACCTTAGCGGGCCTGTCGGTGATCTTACTGGGCTTCGGCTCATAACTTACTCTGCTACGTGCGCAGGTCCTTCATCCAGTCAGCAGCCCGGACGTTAGCGGTTCCCGAGGCTTCTGAGACTTTTGATTGAGGTGAGCCGACCACACAGACCGTGGTGGCATACCACCGGAATCACTTAGAGATAGGACTCAGATTTCTTTGATGTATATTCATACTTTATTGAGTCACTCTTAGAATGCTCCAATTCTTTTGTGGATATATTCTTTTGGACTTCACCCTTTTATATTTATATATCCATTTATGATCTTTTCACATTATTGTTCTTTTCCGCATCTTGTTTCATTGGTTCGCCTAGGCAAATGTTGTTTAGGTGCCATCACGAGCCCTTAGAAATTGGGTCGTGACAGTTTGGTATCAGAGCCCTAGGTTCTAATTCGAGTCCTAGGAGTCTTGGAGCAGTGTATGAGTAGAGTCTTGCTTATGGGTATGTTGTCGACCATACTTATGAGCGAGAGGCTACAAGGGCATGTTAGGAAATGTTTTCCCTTCGTTTCATCTCTATTCGTGCTGAGTAGCTTATATAGGTGCTGACCCTTTTTCGTGTATTGTATCAGATGGCGAGGACGCGAGCATCCTCAGCCAGGAGGGCTGCATCTTCTACACCCGCGTCTGCGGGAGAGCCATCAGCACCTACGCAGCCGCCAGCTGCTAAGAAGACTCGGGCAGGTCGCCCATCAGCCACTAGGCAGGACACAGCTATCCCTGCGGTGTCCGCAACGACTCTGTCAGCATCTATTCCCCCTGTGCCTGCTGTTGTGCCAGGCACCGTTGTGATCTCTTCAGAGGAGTATATGAGACTGATGGCCTTGTCTAGCCATCAGGTCCCTGTCAGAGATGATGTTGCAGCTCCTGTTTCGGCTCCTCAGCCGACCACACCTGTTATGAGCACGCCTACTTCTGAGGCTGCTCCTGATCATATTGCCCAGCCTTCTGCTTCTGCTCCTCAGGCAGGTCCTGTTATTTCTACTCCTCCTATGGGCACTGAGGAGGTTGCCAAGAGGATAGAGTCATTCATGAAGCTTCAGCCTCCAGAGTTCGACGGTACCTCAGCTACATGTACTGCCCAGAGGTACATTCAGAAGTGTGAGAAGATTTTGACAGTTCTTGGTACTAGAGACACCTTAGGGGTGCAGTGTGCTTCTTTCAGATTATCGGGAGATGCGGAGACATGGTGGGTCTCCATGATGCGGCAGAGGTCTAGTGACCTCCCTCCTTTGTCTTGGGCTGAGTTCGTGTCTATGTTCATGAGCAGGTTCGTGCCCCAGAGTCAGCACGATGCTCAGAGGCGCGAGTTTGAGGGGTTGAGGCAGGGAAACCTGTCTGTTTCAGAGTATGACACCAGGTTCTTGTGGTTGTCTCAGTTTGCGCCGGCTATGGTGGCTCAGGAGAGGGACAAGGTCCTCCGGTTTGTTGAGGGTCTTCATCCCCGCTTGCAGGTAGCTGTTGCCCCTGATATGGGCAACAAGTCATATTTTGAGATAGTTGATGTGGCGCGGCGGATGGAGGATATCTTCGCCAGGGCTGACGCGGAGAGGGCGGCCAAGAGATCGCGTCAGTCTGGTGGGTATAGTGGATCCGCTCAGAGGGGTCAGGGTCATCAGGGCCGTTCTCAGTCTAGGCCCCAGGCTGCTGCTTTGCCTGCCCAGGATTTTTCTTCAGAGACCCCGAGGCCTCAGTCATCCCAGAGGCGGGGTGGCTCTTCGCAGTCTGGTCCGCCGCAGTGCGGGAGGTGCCATCAGAGGCATCATGGGAGGTGTTCGTCTGGAGGTGGTCATGGCAGAGGTGGTATAGGCGGTAGAGGAGGTAGAGGTGATGGATGTTTTGAGTGTGGGTCTCCAGAGCACTATGTCAGGAGTTGCCCTTATGTTTCATCAGGTCGCCAGGGATCCGCAGCTATGGTACCATCTGGTCCTCAGCCCGCCAGGCCCGTTTCTCAGATTCCTCATAGACAGCAGTCTCAGAGAGCTCCGGGTTCAGGAGGCTCGGCGCAGGTCTATGCTATGACTCGTCAGGATGCTGAGGCATCCAATGATGTCATCACAGGTATTATTTCTGTCTGTGGCCGTGATGCTTATGCTCTTATTGATCCGGGGTCTACCTATTCGTATGTGTCGCCGGGATTTGCCCCTTGCTTGGGCAGGGATCTGGTCTTCTTAGATGATCCCTTTATTGTTGCCACCCCTGTCGGGTCTTCTATATGTGTAGATAGGGGTTATCGGCAGTGTATGATCTCCATCTGTGGTGTAGAGTCCTTAGTGGACCTGATGCTGCTCGATATGTCTGATTTCGATGTCATTATGGGCATGGATTGGCTGGCTTCCTGTCATGCGACTTTGGATTTCCATGCCAAGTCCGTGACGATCGGGGCAGAGGGTGAGTCTCGGGTTGTATGGAGAGGTTCCAGGCCTTCTCCGAAGAGTAGGATCATTTCTTTCTTGGAGGCGCAGAGGATGATATCTAGTGGGTGCGAGGGATATATTGCTTCAGTTTGGGATGTCCGGGCAGAGGAGTTATCCCTTGATAGAGTTCCGGTTGTTTGTGAGTATCCGGATGTGTTTCCTGATGATTTGCCGGGTTTGCCGCCTATGCGGGAGATAGAGTTTTGCATTGATCTATTGCCAGGCACTCAGCCTAAATCTATTTCCCCGTATCGTATGGCTCCTGTTGAGTTGAGGGAGCTGAAGGAGCAGATTCAGGATTTGCTCGATAAGGGCTTCATTAGGTCCAGTGTGTCTCCATGGGGTGCCCCGGTATTATTTGTGAAGAAGAAGGATGGCTCTATGCGGATGTGTATTGATTACCGGCAGCTGAATAAGGTTACTATCAAGAATAGGTATCCTTTGCCGCGTATTGATGATTTGTTTGATCAGCTTCAGGGTGCTACCTTCTTCTCGAAGATTGATTTGAGGTCGGGGTATCATCAGTTGAGGATTCGGTCCGAGGACGTTTCCAAGACTGCTTCAGGGTGCTACCTCTATTGTGCTTGTGGACTCTTCCTTCATGCTAGTATGCTTCAGGTACGCATATATATACCTAACAATGGTTAGGATTAATGATGTGAATTACTTGCTATTATTGTTTGTTATAAATAGCGAGATTGTGACTCGACCGAGGTATGTGCCGGTCTAAACGCTACGTCGAGGTAGCTTAAATTTATATCGTAGTAACGCTTGCTACGCCATGCTTAGATAGCAAGAACTTGGGACATGGCCGAGGATGTTGCCGGCATGTCATGATAAATGTCTTGCCGAGGATTTTGCCGGCTTTTGTATGATATTGGTACTTGATTTGTTCACGTGCCGGGTTGGGTAGTGCTGTCTATACGTAACCTTGGGTTGGACGACATGGGAGTAGGGATTGTACCCCAAACTGTGGTCGGGTTAACCTTCGCCTTACGTTCAGCTAGCATAACCAACCTGGGTTACGGTGACTGTGAAATATTATCGTTATTAATATTTCTGTTATTATTTCTGTTATTGTTATTAATGTCGTGGATATTAATACTGTTAGAGGGACACTTGACAGGGGGTGTGGTGTCGCCTATACTATGAGATGTGTCACACTTGACAGGGGGTGTGGTGTGGACACTTGATTTTTGAGATGTGACACACTTGAAAGGGGGTGTGGTGTGGTCACTTGATTTATTGAGATACGACGCACTTGACAGGGGGTGTGGTGCGCTCGTAGACAGATTTGAGATGAGCCAACGACTACGGGTCGTTGGTCTACTTATTCATGATTGTGATAGTGACTTCGGGTCACGGTATATGGTTGATACTTAGTAGTGGTGTTGCTAGTCCATCGTAGGTCTAGGTTAGTCGGCACGGGAGTAGAGATTGGACCTCCAAACCGCCGCTGAGTTGACCTATGCCTTACGTTGGATGGGCATAATCCTTGAGACTTCTGGTTACTACTTGTGTGTATGGAATGTGTTACATCTATTTGTGATTTCACTACTTTATTGTATGATTACTATAGTATGCTGTTGCTTATGATGCATGTAGCGACTTGTCCCGCAAGGGTACCTTAGCGGGCCTGTCGGTGATCTTACTGGGCTTCGGCTCATAACTTACTCTGCTACGTGCGCAGGTCCTTCATCCAGTCAGCAGCCCGGACGTTAGCGGTTCCCGAGGCTTCTGAGACTTTTGATTGAGGTGAGCCGACCACACAGACCGTGGTGGCATACCGCCGGAATCACTTAGAGATAGGACTCAGATTTCTTTGATGTATATTCATACTTTATTGAGTCACTCTTAGAATGCTCCAATTCTTTTGTGGATATATTCTTTTGGACTTCACCCTTTTATATTTATATATCCATTTATGATCTTTTCACATTATTGTTCTTTTCCGCATCTTGTTTCATTGGTTCGCCTAGGCAAATGTTGTTTAGGTGCCATCACGAGCCCTTGGAAATTGGGTCGTGACACCTGTGTTATTAGGAACCCAAGTCCCATTTTTTGAATTTACATCTGTCCTCCGTATGAACTTTTCTATTACAATGATTGCAATGGAACTTCAAAGTGCGACAATTCTCAATTGTGTGGCCTTCACGATTACAATGTTTACAGTGCTTATCCTTAGATTTGTTGAAAAATTTATTTCCACGTCTTTGAACTGCTGCTGCGATGGAGAAACTTTATGTTGGTTCTGGTGTCACTTGTCTTTGTGTTTCCTCTTGAATAACTAGTGAATAGGCTTGACGCACATTAGGCAATGGCGTCATCATGAGAATATTTGATCGGACAACAATGTAAATATCATTTAAACCCATGAGAAATTGCATTAAACGATCTTCTTCAACTTGATCATTGTGTGCTTTCATCTGGTTGCATGTTGGAAGGGTTCGAAACGTATCTAACTCATCCCAAAGACCTTTGAGTTTTGTAAAATATGAAGAAGCAGTCATACTACCTTGTGAAAGTGAAGGCAATGATTTCTGAATTTGATATATTGCTGGTGCGTTCTTTTGTGAGAATTGGCCTTTGAGATCTTGCCATACTTGGTGAGCAGTCTTGGCGTAATGACTCCTTTAGCTAAATCGGGTTCGACAGAATGAGCAAGCCATGAAAAAATCATACTGTTGCATTGATTCCGCTGTGCATACTCTGTTGGCTTATCTGTTTCAGATGGTGGTTTAATTGAACCATTGATAAATCCTATTTTGTTTTTGGCTGTGAGAGCATGTACCATGGATTTGCTCCATGATGGGTAATTCATGCCATTTAATTTGATTGGAACAAGCATGTGGCTGGATTGATCTGAGTGTTGGAGGAAATATGGGTTTGATGAATCCATATTGTGACTGGTTTTGCTAGTGTTTTGGGTTTTGAATTGATCAGCCATTAAATTTGAGTTGGCTCGGATACCATGTAAGAAAAGGAGAAAGATCAAGATAATTGGGTGAAATCTATGTTCTTCCATTCACATATGATCAAATATTTATACAGCAGAATACAACTCAATCAAAGGCTAAGAAATCGTGATCCCCAATTAGTGGGATTTGATCAACAGCTATGGAAAGTAAATATACAGAATTAAATGTACAAGATATTATTTCTCAACAGTGACAATTTCATCAAATAGATAATTGAGCTCAAGATTAGTAACTAAATGACTTCTGTTTGCGAAGTCTTGAAGTTCTTTCTAGAATGGGTAATCAAACAATAATCGTGAAATGGTTAAGTAATATAATCTCCACTTCTTTGACAGAACACTCGTTCTCACAGCTTCACGTATAGGCATTTTCCCTAGAATGCAATCCATTGCATTCCTTGGCAAGTCACTGATTTTATCTTCATCAGCATTTAATTCCTGGATTCTGTCTGATTGTTTCCTTTTGATGCGCTTTGGAGGCATAACTTCCTATGAAGGAGAATTTTTTTTTTTTTTAAAAAAATAGGAAATAAATCAACATAGAATAGGGGCAGAAGGAAAAAAGAGAGGGTATTTTTAGGTTTCTAATCAAGATACTTTAGGTGTAATGAAGAAATTGTTGCAAGAAAAACTAAATGTAAAATGCCTAATGACCTTGTAAGGCAACAGAAGCATGGAGCAATCAAATGTGAGTCTCCAATGGAAATCTGTACAAAGTAAACAAGAGAATACTGAGGAAAGGGATCTCCAAACAATCTAGATACAACGGTTATTCACAGTGTTCTCAACATGCTACAACAGCAAGAAGAAAACAAAGGCTGCTACAATCAGAGGCGGATGCTACTGCCATCGACTTCAACTGAACCCAACATTTTTTTATACAGAGTATAGATATATATCTAGAAAATTTACTAAAATTCACTCACAATATCAGCTCGATTGCAGTTGACCGCCTTAGCTAGATTAGTCACCAAGGTAGTCACTTTATGACTAAAATTAGCATAGCCTATTGTTGCTTTATTCTATCAATTTTCATCACCCTAGCTTTATTGGCAAGTAAATCACATTTTACATTAGTAATACATTTCAACAATGATCGTACAAGGGAAATCCTCTTAAGTTGGAGGAGCAATATCTCTATGAAACTTATTACTCACCAGTCACCAATTGTAGTACTCCAATTATAGATCTAACTTCCACTAACAAAAGACACTTTCCTACAAAAACGTACTGACATGACTTTGATCTCTCTCCCCACACTCTGTTGTAACATAGAAAACATAGACTGTATGTAACCTATTCCGGCTTTTCCACGAAATTCTTTTATGAAAAGAAATAGTATTTTCTAAGTTCTTTTATTGCTTGGTTGGACATGAGTATGGTGGGGATTAGTGCATCGAAAGAACTAGAAAACATTTTAACCAAGTCAGACCAAGGACCAATTTCAATACATATGCAGAATGCTTATTGTTAAAAGAGGGAGAGATTGAGAATGTAAAAGTTCATTTCATTATTGGTAATTGATCCAACTGATTTCTTAGCTCAGCTAAGACTATATATAGAAATGGAAAGCTTAGTAATCAAGCTAACTCAAAGTTAGTTACTAACTAACTAACTATACTAATTGATCCTACTAGTTATTGACTTGACACTTTGGTCCTCTCCTTAGGTCATCAGTACAATTGCTTACTTAATACTCCCCTTCAATCTGGAGAGTGAAACACATCATGAACTCCTAGATTGGATAGTAACAGCTTGTGCTGAACACCTCCCAATCCTTTGGTCATGAGATCTGCCACCTGCATCTTGGTAGAAATGTACTGAGTGTCAATCAATCCTTCCTTGAGCCTCTCTCTGACAAAATGACAGTCTATCTCTATGTGTTTGGTTCTTTCATGAAAAATAGTATTTGATGCAATTTGAATTGCTGCTTTGCTATCACAGTGCAGCTGCACAGGTCTTTGTACCTCATTGTTTAACTTCTCCAGAAGTCCTACTAGCCAAACAATCTCAGCTACCACAGTTGCCATGCTCCTGTAGCTTCAGCTGAGCTTCTACTAACTGTGTGTTGTTTTTTGGACTTCCAAGATATAAGCGAATCCCCTAGCTTAACTACATAGCCTGACACAGACCTTCTAGTGTTGGGGCATGCTGCCCAATCAGAATCACAATAAGCAATAAGGCGATCACATTCTCCTTTTTTTAAGAATATTCCCTGACCTGGAGACCCCTTTATATATCTCACTACTCTCAATGCTGCATCCAGATAAGACTGTTTTGGCTGCTGCATGAACTGACTAAGCACTTGCACAACAAAACTTATGTCTGGCCTTGTAATGGTTAGGTAGAGCAGTTTCCCTATCAATCTTTGATAGGACTCTACATCCTGTAGTTCTGTATCACCAGTCCTTCCAAGATGTCTGTCATACTCTACTGTAGTCAGCCTCTGATTCTGTTCCATTGGGGTTGATACTGGTTTACATGCTCCTAGGCCAACACTTGATATTAACTCCAAGGCATACTTCCTCTGGTTCAGCAAGATCCCCTTTTCTAATCTCAGCACCTCAATGCCCAAAAAGTATTTTAGCTCACCCAAGTCCTTCATTTTGAAGTTCTGATTCAGGATGCTCTTTGCTTCTGCAATCAGACTGCTGCTGCTCCCAATTATCAATCATCCACATAGATTAGGACAATTACAATGTCAGTTCCCTCATGTTTGGTGAATAGAGAATGGTCATAGGCACTTTGTATAAAGCCAGCTTGTATAAGTGCATTGGTGAGCTTAATGTTCCATTGCCTTGATGCTTGCTTCAATCCATAAAGGGATTTCAGCAGCCTACACACTTTATTCTCCCCTTGGCTGTGAAAACCCTGTGGCAAGGCCATATATACCTCTTCAAAGAGACCACATTGTAGGAATGCATTGTTGACATCCATTTGGAAAATGATCCATCCTTTAGAGGCAGCAACAGAGATGACAGTTCTCACAGTAACCATCTTGGCTACAGGAGAAAATGTTTCATGGTAATCAAGTCCCTCTTGTTGGGTGTAGCCTTTAGCTACCAGCCTGGCTTTAAACCTATCAACTTCACCATTAGCTTTGTATTTTATTTTGTATACCCATTTTGATCCAATGGGATGCTTTCCAGGAGGCAAAGTGACAATCTCCCAAGTGTTGTTGTCCTTAAGTGCCTGCAGCTCCTGGTCCATAGCATGTAGCCACCTTTCATCTTTAGCAGCCTCTCTATATGTCTTAGGCTCAATATATGTAGAGAATGCAGTCAAGTAGGTTTGGTAATGGGCTGGTAAGTGCTCATAAGAAACAAAGTTGGCTATTGGATAAACAACATCCTTGTGCTCTTTGCTGGTGGTCACAAAATCCTTGAGCCAAATTGGAGGCCCTGCCTTCCTAGAACCTCAGTAGGTTGCTCCAAGTCCCTTAGTTGGTCCTCGTTTGCAATGATTGTCTCTTCTGATTCAGGCTGATCTAAGGATGAAGGATCAACTGTATTGGAAGTGTCCAAAGAAGCACTCTCATGGTGTGCCATGGCTTCAGATGTCAGGAAAGGAGTGTCTTCATTGTCACCAAAAACAGAAGGAAAAATATCATTGTATACCAGCTGCATCACTGTGTCTTCAGAGTATTGAGCACTTGTCTGTGTGGACTTAATGAATATGTCAGGGTCAGCAGAATCTGGCCCCTTGAATGGAAAATCAAATTCTCTGAAAAGAACATCTCTACTGACTATTATGACTCTTGCTTCCATGTCATAGAGTCTATATCCTTTCTGAGTCTCAGAATAGCCAATGAAGAATGTTCTCTTTGCTCTAGGAGCAAATTTGTCACCTTTTGGCAGAGCTACATCATAGGCCAAACAGCCAAACACCCTTAAATGATCCAGTTTGGCCTGCTTCCCATAAAGAACTGTATATGGACTCTGATTCTGTAGGACTGGTGTGGGGAGTCTGTTGATAAGATACACATCAGTTTTCACACAATCTCCCCAGAATCTGGTTGGTACTCCACTCTGAAACTTGAGTGCTCTAGCTATTTCTAGAATGTGTCTATGTTTTCTCTCCACAACACCATTTTGTTGTAGAGTATATGGACAACTATTTTGGTGAATAATGCCAAGAGAAGCTAATAGTTCATTACAACTGGAGTTAAAAAAAACTCTGTCCCATTATCTGACAGAGCCTTAACAGAAACACCAAATTGATTCTTTATTAACAGCAAAAAAATTTTAAGCACAACAGTGACTTCATTTTTTGACTGAATTAGACATAACCAGGTGTACCTGCTGAAATCATCAACAATAGTCACAAAGTACTGCTTTCTATCATAAGTGGGAACTCTATAAGGTCCCCAAACATCCAGGTGTAACAACTGAAAAATTTCTGCTGTCTTAGTACTGCTATGTGGAAACTGTAGCCTGCATTGCTTTGCCAGTGGACAAGCATCACAACCTTTGGTCTCCTTGGTATCTATTTTATCTTGGAGTCCTGGAACTTGATGAAGATATCTTATTGAGGCATGTCCAAACCTATGATGCCATAGTGTTGTTTGTACTTTCCCTTTTACTATATTTCCAGATGTTATCGAACTTGTATTCTTCTTCATTACATACAGGCCATTCAGCTCCTTACCAGTCCCCAAGACCTTGCCATTGTGTAGATCCTGAAAGACACAGTACCCAGGATAAAAGGTGACTGAACAGCTGAGGTCTTTAGTAAGCTTGGAGACTGACAATTGGTTAAATTTGAATTCTGGTGCATGCAGCACATTACTTATACAGTGCTCTGCTAAGACTTGTACTTTCCCTGTGTGTGTTATAGCACATTTATCACCAGTAGGTAATTGAACATCGTTTTCTGTTTTCCATTTCATTTCTACTAATTCACTCAACAAATCTCTATTTGAAGTAATATGATGTGAGGCTCCTGAGTCTATGATCCAATCAGAGGATGATGCCTGTGACATCAATGAAACTATACCTGCCAGATTGTTAGGATACTCAGTTTCTGATTCTTTGTTCAGCATTCCTATGAATTTTTTGTACTCTCTAGTCAGCACATGCCCCTGATCCTTGCCATTGCTACTATTTCCTGACTCTGCACCAGCATTGTTTGCATAGGATCTAGTGCCCCCAATATTGGACTTCTGCTTGCCTTTGAACTCATCAGAAGTTCTTTTGTTTTTGAAATCCTCAGGGTATCCAATCAACCTGTAATAATTTTCTTTCAAGTGCCCTTTACAACCACATTCCTCACAGATCAATGAAGACTTCTTCTGTCTGTAGTTCTTGTACTTTCCTGCCATCATGGTTAAAGGCTCTCTATTCCCATCTATCACTCCTAGGGTTCTCTGACTTTCCTCTTGTATCACAATAGCATATGCCTCATTCACATTGACAGATGGATTTCTCAATAGAACATTACTTCTCACAATGCTATAGCTCTCATTCAAGCCCATTAGAAACTGCAAAAGCCTTTGTTGTTCTAAATGCACTACATATGGCCTTGACTCTTCACAATCACATGAGGGTGAGGGAACAAGGACATCTAGTTCATCCCATAAACCCTTCATTTTAGAATAGTATGTAGTGACTGAACTTGTACCTTGTGTTAGGGTTGCAATTTATGTCCAAATTTGATAAATCCTTGTTAGATTCGATCTGTCAAAGCGTTCCTTGAAATCACTCCACACATTCTTTGCACTTGAAGCATAACTATGCTAGGTAGGAATTCTGCAGAAATAGTGCTACCAATCCAAGACAGGACAACAACATTACATTTTTCCCACTGTGCCCCTAATTCTCCTTTGTACATACTCTTCACACAAGTTCCATCTATGAACCATAGCTTCCCCTTTCCAAGTAGTGCCATTTTCATCGATCTGCTCCACAGTGCATAGTTTTCAGGACCTGTGAGCCTGATCGGAATCAACACTAACCCTGGTGCATCAGAAGCTTGGAGAAACAATGGATGATTGTGGTCAAGAGTTCCAATTGTTACATCTGCCATTGTTGCAGAGCTTCAAAGCTTGAACAATATCGAAAACAGGTTAAATTTTTGCGGAATTCTTCTACGAGCTAAGCCCCAGTTGCCCGCTCTGATACCATGTTAAAAGAGGGAGAGATTGAGAATGTAAAAGTTCATTTCATTATTGGTAATTGATCCAACTGATTTCTTAGCTCAGCTAAGACTATATATAGAAATGGAAAGCTTAGTAATCAAGCTAACTCAAAGTTAGTTACTAACTAACTAACTATACTAATTGATCCTACTAGTTATTGACTTGACACTTTGGTCCTCTCCTTAGATCATCAGCACAATTGCTCACTTAATACTTATATCAACCAAATTAAGATCAAAATCAAGTTCTGTGTTGTCATTTCTTCTTATCTTTCTGCTATCGAGAAATCCCAATAACTAATGGCACATGATTTTGGATGCGGTGGATACTATTGTGCCCGCCCTTCTATCCTTTGTCCACTTAAATACCAAACTATTGTTTACGGCAAGTTTCGAATTCGTGCCGTGCGCCTAACCACACATCACAACCACTAGATCAAAGCCAGAGGGACATCTTTTAAAAAACTCAATCCTTAATTGTGACAGAAAGAAACATCACTTGTTTATTTAATTGGAACTTCAACCACAATACTCAGCCTCTAATCTCGGTGAGCAGGTAAATCCAACACCTATGTTTATTGGTAACAGTTGCCCAGTATATTAGTTGAGATACACTGAACTATATGGTCATCGAGACACCACCTTCTTAAATTGAAAAAACAATACCAAAAGAAAGATACAACTAAAAAAAATATTTTTCCAAAATTTCTATAGTTTCTGACATTCATTGCAAGAAAATTGCTTTCCAGAGAAAACATTTTCCAGCAAATGGGGAAAATGTCTTCCCTCAATTTTGAAGGTAAATTATTTTCCGTCACAACTATCTCAACACTAAAACTTCTTATTACTGTTCTTACCAACATTTAGACGTTATTGTCAATCTTTAACACTAGAAGCTTTCATCAAAAGGCCATTCAATTTGTTAATCAATTTATCATTCTTTAAAAAATGTTTTTTCGTGGAAAATATTTTTGTCTCCAACTAAACGCTGGAAATGTGAAAGAACATGACAATTGAACTTAGTAGCATTATTTTCAATTTTAATTCGGATTGAGGCCCTAAATTGCATTGTACTTTAAAGCTTATTAATCTGAATTAACTCATTTTGAATTTATGAAAGTCGAAATAAAATGCATCTCATTCTTATTATATTATTTACGCTTGCATTTGTTTCTTTTTCAAAATTAAAATTGATAAACCTGTCAAAGCTTTGCTTGTGACGTATGGCAAAGCAACTGAACAGTTTGAAAAGGGGCGCCTTGAAAAGTTATCGTCTACGCTCTTTGGATATTGCACTACTTTTAGAACTTCAACTGGGGCAGCTTTTATTTGTTTGTGTATGGCGCTGAAGCAGTGATGCAGAACTACGCACGGTCTGATTCCCAAGGAGGGATACGTAGGCTCCCCCATCAGGCTCGACCCTTTAGCATTAAAATTTTATTTTCCCCCAAGAAGGACAACTGGGGCAATTTTTGCAAATCGAGTTGGAGATGCGAAAGATAATAACTGGGGCAGAATTTTGCAAGAAGCGGCATTGGGTATTAAAGATGAGTTGGCAAGAACTCTGTAATTGGCTAAGCGAACAGTGCAAAGACCAAGACAAAAGGACGTTCAGTTTGTTTTAAAATAAGTTACAAGTTTAAGTCAAGATAAAATTTTCAAAATGCATCTTTGACTTAATTTGCATGCTTATTTCACTTGCTATATTGCATTAAAATATTTTATCTTGCCTCTATTTTTTCAAAATCTATGCTATTTGAGTTCATGAGCCAAGTTTCTGAAAGCAATTCGCAAATCCAAGTCCAATGAAGACGAGGAAGCAGCAAAAGCAGCAAGATCAGGATGAAGTCTACATAAATCGAACGCTTCCCCCTCCCTCCCCAAAACTAACAATTTTTCTTTGAGAGCAGGAACATGAAAGCTTGCAATGAAAGGATCATTCGCATTATGGATGAAGAATTTATTGAACGTGCATCCAAAGTTGCATATTTTCCAGACAATAAGGGTAACTCTACTCACCAAGACCTTTTTTGAAAAAATATTTTTAATGGGACGGAGAGAGTACCAAACTATTTTTAATCAAGCAAAAAGACTACATTGGTAATTTGCTGCAAGGATATCTTATATTTTTCTCCCCCAAAATGGAGTTTTATTAGCAGCAATTCTACTTAAAATTAAATGAAAATGCTACAACTTGAATGATCTGCATGATTGCACATAGTCGCTCAGGTAATTTTCCAAATTTACCATAACACTGCACAGATTTTAAGGGAATACTTGGTTGCAAATTGGTCGTTTGATCGCAAAGGAGTTATCTCTGGATTAACAATTAAACCCACCTCTCATGTGGGATTGCTAGTCCCACCTTTTAATTACAAAATTGGTACTAGTACTAACCGATCTGACCAACAAAACATGAGATAACTATAGTCCCAAATTTAATCACGAGATTGTTAATCCAATATTACCAACCAAACGACAAGGGAACTAACAAACAAGGTGAACCCAAAAAGAAACAAAACTTACCAATTGTATATAAGCAATAAGAATTCAACACTTCTGCACACCCAAAATTGGTCAAACCTAGGAAAACAATACATTTTGGTGCTAAAAGCAAGAATAAAGCTAAAACATTTGAGTAATAACATAGTTATCCATAGTTTCAAGCTAAACAAAGGCTCAGTTGCACAAGCTAAGCTAACTAAACAGTAAGACTGACCCAAGTGACATTCAAAAGGAAGAGTTTCCAACTAAACATTGCATTTTTATGCAGATGATGATCTAATAGACAAAGCCTGTGATTAAGCGTCAAATCATGCAGAAACAAGATTACTTCAAAGTCGAAATTTTCTTCCAAAATGACAGTTCCCTGAAGCTAATTACGTGTTTTACTTTCCCTTGAGAAATCTATAGACACCGCTGATGGTGGCTGAAGCAGGAGCAGCTTCCTAGCTATATCCAATGCTTTGTCCGCTTCAAGATTTGGGTGCTCCAGAATGCTCATTTTCACAAGTGCTGGCGCACTAAAGAGAAGGAACCGGATAAACTCAAACTCAGAAGCGAAACATGAGATTTTCGTTAATTTGACAAGATGAAGCTTGTTAAGGGGAGAATTTTTGCAGTCCAGGAGTTTTAGATAACCCGAGACTTGTTCCTGGTTAATCTCGACTGTAGAAGCCTGCACGAAAATAGACCAGGAACTTAATAACTGCTGATTCATTTTCAAAACAAATTATCATAAATAAGATGGAGAGTTACAGATGACCTCAATATGAATTTTTTGCAAATCACGAGCGCTTCTAATCAAGCAGACAACTGTAGAGATCTCATCAAGGACCATAAAGTTCACATCTTTGAGTTCAAGTATCTTTAGAGAGTCTAGTGATGGCAGAACTGGAGTTCCAGCTGCCAGGGACTGAAAGTAATAATATATGAAACGCATTTTAATCAAGATTATATATATAATTAAGAATTCTTGGAGTCCTTACTATACAATCCTTACAGTGCTAGTCCTGAAGGTAAATATAAACTTGATTTTAACAATAGGAAAATAGACACATGTACAAGTAATCTCAGTAGCAGTAGCATTTCTAACCTGCAGAAACTTGCCATTTAGACGAAGTATCTTGATTTTAGGCAAGCTACCCACAAACTTAACCAAATCAGAGATAGGATTCCCTCCCAGGCCTATTACAACACTCTCCAGCATAACAGAAACTTCAGTCAAGTTAGGAGCGTTTACTAAGCAGATTGATTCGAACTTATCATCGGCCTTGATGTACAGCTTCTCAAGTTTAGAACCACAGATATTAAAATGACGACCAACGGAACAACCACGCAACACTAGCCTTCTAAGAACGGGGCAGCTAGAAATTAAACTTTCAAAACAGTTGTTTGCAAAGTCAACCCCACTAAGTACTAATTGGTTGAGATTTAAGAAGCCTTTAAACTCTAGCGGCGGTGAAAGAACATAATTCCGGAGCTTCAAGAATGTCAAGTCCAGACAAGAGAAGAAATAAGGAGGTAGCTTTCGACGTTCAGTATCCTTCTTGTATTCTAAGGTTAATTTCTTTATATTCTTCCGAGATAAGTACAATATCCATTTGTTCACATCAGGAGCACTCATTCCATTGAAATCAGGAATCCTTACTGTAAATTTTTCTATACCTCCAGGATGAAGCATAAGAAACTTGGTGACAATTACGTCAAATAGGTGCTTGAACTCATATGCAGAAAATGTAGGATCATACATCCTTTTGGTGAAGTCATAAAGTTCTTTGTCGAACTGGTGATCAAACACTAATTGTGGAATGGTTAAGTAGTAAAATCTCCACTTCTTTGACAGAACACTCGTTCTTACGGCTTCACGTACAGGCATTTTCCCTAGAATACAATCTATCACATTCCTTGGCAAGTCACTGATTATATCTTCATCAGCAATTGATTCCTGGCTTGTATCTGATTGTTTAGTTTTGATATGTTTCGGAGGCATATCTCCCTAAGAATGTGAATCAAATACAACAACTTAATAAACTCTCCCTCATTTGGAAGAATTATAGTAAAAGAAAACAGAAAGCATAAGAACAGCAGATAATCACAGTTAAACAGCACGATTAACATAATCATTACAGGAGGGTATTCCAATTAGTAGCAAATGCATATAACAACCCTTCTACTTTAGATGTCAACATCAATAAACTAAAAGTAGTAGCAAGATATCTATTTGTCCTACAAAAATAAATCAACAATGTTAACCACATCAAATTTTAAGGAAAACCCATTCAATTCCAGTTAAATTAGGCATACCAAGAAAATAAAAATACAATCTTGATTTAAAATTTCTAAAAACACAAATAGCCGTTCAAACTTTAGACAATCACCTAAACAAATAATAGTCTGGTGGTGTATGATAATTGATCAATGTGTTCATTGTTATACACGTATTATATTCGTTCATTTTACTTTATATGGTTATATTTTATGTTAGTATGTTAAAAAAGAATTTATAGCAGCACAAAATGCCAATTGAAATTACTGAACGTGTGCACATACCAAAGAAAGCTAACATCCATAAAGAGTAGAGAAGAGAAGACAAAGCAATTGATTCGTAAACTAACATCTTCCAAAAGAGAAAAAAGAAGAAACATACTGGAATTAGTCCAAAAAGATGGAATTAGTCCTTCTCTTGGTTGAGGTAAGTCTTCAACTGTTAGGCACTATTTGTAGTTTGGCTTTTCAACTCTTTGGTTCATCACTCTTAATTAATTCCATCTCTAGTTTTAAGAACTACTTTAGAATGTTTAAGTTCACTAGGAAACAATATGACCATTAAGATTTTCAGATAACAACTTTCAATAAAATGGAATAATATTTGCCTACACGGGCCTCAAAAGGTTGTCACTTTTAAAAGTTAAAAATAAAAATTTATGATGAATTACTTGATACATGCACTGCCTCAAATTATTTGTTCTAGGATCTGCAATGAAGATTTAGTCCTATAATGTGGTATTATAGTACTAGAATTTAACCAATGAATAATGTGGCAATTATTAGATGTGAAACGTCAGGTTGACCAATGTAAATTTGTTTCCTCAAGAAGTGGAAATTAAACTCTTCCGTGATACTGGGAAACGGAAAAGGGTCAAATTTACTCCTCAATTATTGAAAATGGAGCAATTTTGCCCTCCGTTGGAAAACGGTCTCAAAAATACCCTCGGCGTCAGGATTTAGCTCACTTATATCCTTGCTTTCTAACGTTAGTCCACCTAAGCATAAAACAGTTTAAAAAATGCTAATTTTATGATGAATTGGAAATCCACTATGATAAATCGTATCCGTTTTTTTCCTGAGTGAATGAGTGCCGGATAATTCTTTCTCTCCAAATATATCAACTCCATTTTCAAAGAACCACTACCACCGTTAAACCTCAAGTTGACCGGAATCAGCACCGTCCGGCCCCATGTAGGAAGCAATTGTATCTCTTCGTCCTCTCAATCTTTAGATACTATGCTTATTTAAGAAAAATCATTTTTTGAGGGTCATGATGTCCTTGAATGAACTTTCACACAATCCGGTTAAATCTCTTTGTGATGTAAATGTAATCAAAGGCACACAACTCGCTGCCAAACTATAGAGTACTACATGATCATCAGGTCGCGAAATGAGACTCTAAACATCAGGAATTACATCCTTCATAGGAAAAAACATCAGGAAATACATCTTTCGAGTATTTACATCTTTCGAGTATTTACATCTTTCTTTTCACTTCACCTTGTTCTCCTTTACATCTAGAAAGATCAGTTTCTTTTTCTTTGTCCATCTATACACGTGATTTTTTTTATTTTCCTTTGACATACTTTGCATCCTTTTCTTCAATTGGCGTAACACCTTAATCACCTCTACTTGTAGGAAGCAATTATATCTCTTCATCCTCTCAATTTTTAGATACTATGCTTATTTAAGAAATTTCTTCTTTTGAGGGTCATGATATCCTTGCGTGAACTTTCACACCCTCCCGTTAAATCTCTTTGTGATGTAAATGTAATCAAGGCACAAAACTCGATGTCAAACAAGAGAATACATGATCACTTCTCTTGGCTAATGTCTCTGTAAGAAACGAACCTTTTGACCTAGCAAATAGGTTGATGTGTGTTTACTTACAAACCAACCTATACGGGTGCAAACTGGTATTTAATTAGCTCATGAATTGCCTTTTCAGCTAAGTTGCTCGGACACAGCAATTTTTGTGCCGCACCCGTGTCGACACGACACTAGTATGGGTGTGGGTGTGGGATCCGTGTCGGATATGGTCAAACATTTTTGGGTACTTTGACCACGGGCAGCGGAAAAGTTCTAGACAAGATACAATTTGATTCCCGAAAGTAAAACCAAAGCTAGGGTAATTTTGTAGCAATTACCTCTAATGATGTCTTCCTACAATACCTCAACAAAAAATCAAAAGGGAAAATGTTTCTTAAGGCCAACAAAAAGTGTAGGATCGGATTAAAACTCTATTTTTAATTTTTTGAATTAGTTTTAGCTGAATCCCCACACCCGTATCCGTAATAGGATCCGTATTCCCGAATCTTAGAATTTAGATCTTGAAGGATCCGACCTCTAGATCCGCACCCGTGTCGGACACCCGTACCAGTGTCCGAGCAACTTAGCTTTTCAGTAAGAGCAACTTATACTCACATATTGTGGATGATTGCAGGTTGCTGTGCTGAATCATGCATGTCCGAAGGGAAGCAAACGAACTTTGCTGATGTTTGGCAAACAACTCCACTACTACTAAAGCTGATATCACTATAACTGCTTGTATTGATGCAGTCTGTCTACTACAATTTAACTACTTGTAGTGTAACGAACAAATGTCTGCACTTATTGTATTAGTTACAAGGAGGGGCTAGTATGTTAATACCCCTCCATATTTTGTTGATAAATAAAGTCACTAAGAAACCTGAAGTACCTTGTTTTTAGAAGAGTCACGGGTTGTGATGCTGCTTGATTATATAGAATACTACTAGTACTTGTTTAAGCAAAAGCAAAAAATGATACTAGTGTCTTCCCCTGTGAATCATTTAGAAGTTGGTCAGATCATCATGAGTTTATGCGGTGCTAATTGAAACAATGAATAGACAACTCAAATTTTTCAGTCAAAACATAGTTCTATCTAAACATCAGCTTTTCCTATCAATGGTTTCATTAGTATATATTTTCCTCAGTTTTGTAACCAAGATTCACCAAGTAAACACCACCAAAAAGTACATGCATCAATCTTAAAAATGCAATTGGTACCTTGAAAATAGGCCAGGGTTTGAGGTTCCAATGACAAGTTTGTTGATAAACATTTTGTTACTACTCCTGAAATTGCATCTACAGCATCATTTGGTTCAACTTGAACAACTCCAACTTGCACCTGCATTCAAAGTTTTAGAGATGCATGCCTTAGTAAGAATAAGGAGTCTTAATTGACAAAAGATGTACCTTTCCTTACGAATAAACCAGGCACGTAGAATTAAAATTGTTTGTTTAAGAAACTCCAAGCAGCAGGACTTGCAAGGAACTTTTTGTATTGAGTTTCAAACACTCGCCCGACGATTTGCTATGAATGTCTGGTACCTGGCGGTTTACCAAGATAGATTGATAACTAATGTTTGTATTTTGTTTAATGTGATAGTTAATTTTAAATAATTAACTTTTAGTATAAAGTTAAAAAATCCAACTATATAATTCTTTTTGTACAATTAAATGTGATGTTGGAAGTTACATTATAATTTGTATCGAACAGATTGGGATTTCATGAAATCCGAAAGAAAGAAGCTAAAGAAAATGCAAAAATATATTAATTTTTCATTCAAAATAATCTCTATTGCCAAATAATCTATAAGATTCGAAATATATTATTGCCAAATAATCTATTATTAAGGGATAAATATGAAAAAGGACTAAATTGGCAATAATAGAATCTTACAGCCTCAATGATAAAAGACTTCTTAAGGTCTGGGCATAGAGCTAAGCCGGCTCGGAACTCGGCTCGATTCGATTGCTTTTTAGCTCGGTTTGGTCTTATTTAAAGTTTGGTTCAGGTCGGCTCGGCTTAGTTAAAGCTCAATCAAACTCGGATCAACTAGATTAACATGATTAATCTTGTAACTTTTTTTAAAAAAAAATATATAACTTTCATTCATTAGGCTTAATTACCAAAAAAATTAGAAGTCTACAAGGAAAATTTAAATATTACTTTTTATATTATTAGGTACGATAACACAGAAAAAAAATTGGTTCGGGCTCGTTCAAACTCTAGCAAAGTACGGTTGAGCTCAGCTCGGTATGATACAAAGCTCGATTTAGCTCAGATTCGATTAGGCTCAGTCACTCGATGCCTAGGTCTAGTAAATATATTCATCAACCAATTTCACACACAGTTACATAATTACATTAAATAAATACTATAGGTCTTTGTGATTATTTTATAGTAGTAGTATTAAACTCGTGCACTCTCAACGTTTTCAATGGGGCTAAAAGTTAAAACGATTTGTTAATGGAGCCCAGAAAGTAAATCCGTGTTGCTATAGTGCCACATTTCACTATTCTGAACAAAATTGCAGATTAGAAGCAACCCTAGGCAGAGCAATGAAGGTACCGGAGACAGTCGCCGTAGACGGCGGAACCCTAGACCGAATCAGCGACTTGCCGGACTCACTCCTCGTTCGAATTCTCTCTCTATTGCCAACTACAAAGGAAGCTTTTAGAACAAGTCTCCTCTCGAAACGGTGGCAGTACCTCTGGACTTGTATTGATAATCTCAATTTTACTTATACAAAGCAATCAGGAGCAGTAAATAACTTTATATCCTTCGTAGACTATGCATTCGCTCAACGTAATTGTTCCAAATTAAGAAAATTACATCTCGTATTACAGGACATGCTTAGTTGTTACAACTTGCATATCGAATCGTGGCTTAGTTATGCTATTAAATACAATGTCGAATATCTATTATTGATCCCAGATTATCGTAGTGCGTACACATTGCCTTCATTGTTCTACACTTGCTCCTCGGTGATAACATTACATTTGTATGACTCTGCGTTTGACAAAGGGGCTGTTATATCATGGAAATCTCTAAAGGCTGTCAAGTTTATGAGGGTGGACTTAGACGATGAATCGATTGTGAAGTTACTTTCAGGTTGTCCTTTGCTAGAAACTATGGAAATCTGGTATTTCAATAGTTTTAGTCGTCTGGAGATTAGTAATCCAAATCTAAAGAGACTTATGTTGCGATATTTCATGGCTGAAGGTGAACCTTCAGTGGAAATTTTTGCACCACATCTTCAGCATTTGGAGATTTCAGGAAATAGTTTTCGTTCTAAGTGTAGGCTACTAAATGTATCCTCCTTGGTCAGTGCTCAACTTACTTTTCTTAATCAGTGTATCGGTAACTCCCTGCCTGGTGAGGTTGACATTTGTCGTGATTATCATCATGATTTTGGGACCCTTGTCAAAGATTATCTTCAAAAGTTGAGTCATGTTACAGAGCTAACAATCGGATCTTGGTTTGCTGAGGTTTGTTCTTGATTTATCATTACTTTAGTTGCTCTATTTGACTTTAACAAAGAGTTGCAGAATGCAATATACTCCTTATATAATCGACTACATTTGTTATAAAAAAGTATTGTGTTTAGCTTTTTGTGATTCTTTCTGTCAACTTTTGAAGTTAGATAGTATTTATTTCGTCATATTTAAAGTAGCATTTTGTATGTTGCTGTCGCTTTAATATTTATTTATTTACCTTGTCATAGAACTATCTGTCTGATGTGAGTTACTTTCTTTTTGTTGTTTTGTCTTTCTTTGTTATTTACTACTTTCCCTGATTACTGCACCAGGTCTTGTTCATGCTGCAGCTCGATGAAGTGCAGCTTCCAGAAATGAAATGCAAATGTCTAAGGCTAAAATTGCCGATAATAAAGTATAATTTGTATGGAGTGGCTAGCCTTTTGCGGTCCTCGCCTCACGTGGAGACTCTCAATATAGACATGGATGCTAATGTAACTTCGCACATCTTTTGCTCTTTTTCATACATCCCTTCATCTTTTGATGCATTAACATCCCCACTTCCCTCCCTTACTGAAAATATATCTGGTCAGGACCTTTTGTTTTTCTTGATAAAATTAGTGAAATACTATCTAAAGTTTCAAGCTCTTTCATTCTTCGTTTAGTTTACTCTCTGCATGAGTCTTTTAGATAGGATTTGCTATCATCATCATTTGATGAGGATCACGCTCATCGACTTCGAAATCGTTCCATAGACACTTTTACCGGGAAATTTATGTTGTCACTTTTACTCAATATAAGCTTCCTTAAGCGTTGGATTTGTATTTGATCCAGATTGTATTTTCTATCACCAGGTTTACTGGAAAAGCTGCCACTATGAGTCAAGTTATTTTAGAAAAGGAGATAATATCGATCTCAAGAGTTGGATTTCAAACTATCCATTTCCCTGTCTCAAGAGTGTTACTATTATCTGCTCCATTGGGATATGTCTGGAGCCTAGCTATGATAAGCTTTTTGAACTTTCAGAACTTTTGCTAAAGAATGCAATTGTTTTGGAGAAGTTCGTAATCATATCAAAGGGTACAAAATGTTGGTATTGTTCAATGGACTGTGCGTCCCCCTATTTGTCACAATTGGCTGCGAAATTGTCAGATTGTCCAAGACCCTCCACCAATTTCATGATGATTTTCCGTAATGGCTAGAGTGAAAGTGGTTTTCTTCTCAGCAATAGAATTCACTTCATATTTCATCTTTTGATCTGCTAATGAAATTAAGAATTCTTACTTGTCTATATAACTAATAGTGCTCTTTTTGTGGTCTTGCCATTATAGTGTGCCATGTGTTATGGATGCCGGGTGTCTCATGAACCATTGGCTCTTTGCATTCAAGACATTGAACCTGCGGTTGAAATTTCTTCCTATATTTGGTGGACCTTTCGAAATGGGCAGATCCAAAAACTATATCTTTCTCCTAATTAGGTCATTGTGAAATCTTGTTTTCGTAACCTTTTTCAAATAGCATCAAAGTTCTATGATTGGTGATGGTTCCTTTTGATGAAGATAGTTACTAAACCAGAAATTTTGTTCTTTCAGCTTCAATTTGTTTCTCTTCATTCTCAAATTAGATTCATATTCTCCTTCCTCGTCGTCATCATTTTCTTCATATGTACCATCTTCACTTTGCTCCATGTTCTCCTCTTTTTCATGGTATACTTTATCTTTCCCGCATCCTCTTTTTCTTGGTATACTTTATCTTTCGCGTGTCCTCCTTATGTTCTGTTTGTTCGTTCCTGTGTAATCCCTCTGTTGTAGATGTGACTACCAACATGTTAAGACAAGTTAGTTGGGTACTTACAATGAGCGAGGCGTAAGCCCCGAGATGTGGGCGTAAGTCCCATGGATCTTATTTTTTAATTAATTTTAAATTAATAAAATAGCACAATGAGCCAAAAAAATATCAAAAGAAAGTACAAAAAAAATTTAAAATAAGAAAAAAGATTATAGAAACAAAAGATCTAACCTTTTTAACAATCATAAAAAATTGAATAATGTTACAGTTTTTATGGATACAAATAAACCATAAAGCCTTAGCTTTTAAACAATTAAACATAAAAATTTGTTACTATAAAAAGTGAATAAACAATAAATATTTATTACTATTATAATTTAAAATATTAATTCTTCATTGATAAATATAAAATTGCTTCTAAATTGCAAAATAATTGAAGTCTAACAATTTTGACTGACAGAAATAAAACATGAAGACCAATAACAAGTGATGATGTACATCGGCTATGTTTTTTTAGATTAAGTATACATATGATATTCACCCTTATGATATTCTCGATTATAATACATGTAATATTATGTCTCGTTAATTGAACTGTACTCAAATTTTGAATTTCTATAGATGAATATAACTTCATATTTAAAGAAAATTGTGGATGAACAATCTTAATTAGAGAATTGGACACATTATTTACATAGGTTCTATAAGGCGCGTTCCGAGCGTTGGGCGTTGGGCGTGCTCTGGGCGCATCGTCGGGCGCTTGAGGCATAAGCCTTATGGATCTAAGTCCCGCCCGAGAGTCTCAGGGCATTTTACTAGTGCCGCGCCCCGGGGCGAGTCCCAGAACTGCCTTTTAAAACATAGAGCTTTATTAATAATGTGCTAACCTTTTCAATTTTTAATTAATGATGAAAATTTATTGAGATTTTAAATTTAACATGTATGTTTGAACTTTTTGACTATAACAACTAAATAAGATCTAACCGTCAAATGCCGGTATACATGTATAACAACACCTCACTATAGCAGCCATGAAAGTTCCAGATAAACGCTGTTACTTTAGAGAGATTTGAATTTGACTGTAATTACTATTTGCTAGCTGCAACTCATAATTTTCCTAAATCAATTGTTATTCCAGCAATTAAGTAGGAAATTTATGCTATCACAACAAATTGAAGACACCAAAACTTTTTGCAGTTGTTAGTCGGGACAATCATGTTGAAGCTAGACCAGAGAAGGAAGCTTTCAGAACACGCCTTGTTTCAAAACGATGACAATACTTTGGACTTCAGTTGATAATCTCAGTTTAGTTTGTCCGAATGAATGCAAAGCAAAAAAAAAAAAAAAAAAAAAAAAAAAAAAATTGTACCCTTAGCTTTGTGGATTATGTATTTGCTAAACGTACTTGTTCCAAAATCAAAAACTTCCATCGCGAATTCAGGGAAATAACTACTTACCCCTTGCATGCCGAACAGTGGCTTAGTTATGTCATAAAAAGCAATGTGGAACATGTTATATTCAAGTCAATTTAATTTATAACAATATTTCTTTAATCGTAGTTCAATCCACAACTAATTTAGTTTTCTTAATTAATTCGTTCCATTTATTTCACCCAGCCCATCACCAAACTTGAGCTAAGCAGCACTAAAAAGAAACTTGGAGAGAATAATCGTATTGACCAACAGCTAGGATAATCGTATTTTGACGTCCCACAAACACCAATTTTACAGCTTGGGAATGAAGATGTAAAGAACCACAGTGGAATATGATCTTTCACTGATATAAGTGATAGCACAAGTGTAGGATTCGAACGATCAACTGATGAGTTCTGGTAATCAACAAGTTACAGATACTACAACAATAGCCTTGTATTAGGGTTAGGGATGGCAATTGCGGGGGCGGGAGGGGCAAAACACTAAGGGGCCATTTGTTTTTATTAAGATTAAGAGGCCTGAATCTGAATGCACATCTAAATATTAAGATGCTGTCTCTGGACCTGAATATTGAATCATTAAGACTGTTTGTTTTTTCAACATCTGAATGTATTTAATTTTTTTATTTGAATAAAATAACATATAATTAAAATAAAATAGTAATTAAATATGAATAAGCAACTACAAAATATTCAAATCAATATCTAATATTTTCCTAAAGAAGAACCAACGTCTAACATTCAAGAAATAGAAAAAAAAAATTCAAATAACTAAAATATAAAATTTTCAAATTTATTCATCTTTGCATAAGTTGGTGGAAAATTAGTTCCGTAAAAAAAAAAGCAGTTCCTAGAAAAGTGGCGTACAAAAAAGCAAAGCTGAATGGGATACAGATACTTGCATCCATCTTTTTAGGGCAGAGGGTAGTAAGAGGTATTCAGTACTTATTTAAAAAAAAAAAATAAATAAACTTAATGGGTCCAAATCTGTCCAATTCAGATTAAGAGCCCCATTAAGTGCAAACAAATGGGGCCTAAATGGGGCTGGGCGGGGCAAAACTTTATTTTAAAATTTTTGGGCAGGGCGGGGCAACATAGAAGGCCAATAATTTTACTTATAAATATTGTTTCACTATTGGCTACTTAAGCTTTTAATTAGTATAGGTAATACTTAATACTTTTGAAAGACTAAATTTTTTTTTAAAAGATTCAATTTTTTCATGAAACTACAAAATCATCAAATTTAAAAATTTCAATAGAAAAGAAGTTAGAGATATGCTTAATGAATTAAAAGTTAAAAGAAAAGTTCAATTTGACGAGAAAAAATAAAAAAGTGATTTAAGTAAGGCGGGACGGGTCAAAACGGGGCAGGGCAGGGCGGGTCAAACGGGGCAGGATGAGGCGGGGTTAAAACTTGACAAAGACCAAAATAGGGCGGGGCGGGGTAGGACAAAATTTTGGCAGGAAAAGGGCTCAACCCGCCCGCCCGTTCTGCCCCGCCCCATTGCCACTCCTACTTGTACTTTCCGAAGATGTCAAGATTATTGAGATAAAAGATGTTAAAGACGTCAAAAGAATTTAATCATACAAAGTTTTAAAATACCTTCACGATCGTTGTTGTAACGATCCAAAAAATTGGTTAGAACAATTTTTGTATGGATAAACATTAAAAAAAAAAATCTTCGCTATCTTCACTAAATTATAAAATAATTTCAAAATTCACAAATGTGTTTCAAAACCGCACGAAGTGTGGGCTATTTAATGTTAGTGTAGTAATATACTACCTCAGTCCCAAATAAGTGATCATTTTTCAATTTATGAGTGTCCCAAAATAAGTGTCAATTTTAGAGTATCAATACAAAATTATTTAATTTTGTCAATATTATTGTTGTTGTTAAAGAGGTAAAAAGTAGTTAATACTTTTTTTTATTGGAATAGGAGAAGTTGACACTTATAATAGACTGAGGTAGTAATAAGCTTCCAGAACAAGTCTCGTCTCAAATGGCAATACCTGTGGACTTGTATTGATACTCTCGCATTCACTTTTACAATGAAATCAGAAGAAAAAGAATTCATATCATTTGTGGATTACGTATTTGCTAAACGTACTTGAGCCAAAATCAGAATCCTCCATCTCGATATCTTTTATATGTCGAGTTACAGCTTGCATATGGAACAGTGGCTTAGTTATGTTGTAAAAAGCGGAGTGGAGCATGTTATATTCAAGCCAATTTATCTTAAAAAGTACACATTGCCTCAAGTTTTCTGCACTTGCTCGTCGTTGATAACATTAGATTTGTCTTTCTATGCATCGATAAAGGAGCTGCTGTATCTTGGAAAAATCTAAACACACTGAAGTTACGGAGCGTGAAGTTAGAGGATGAATTAATCGATTGTCCAGCATTGGAAACTATGGAACTGTCCTTATTCCTTGGTTTCCATTGTTTGAAAATTAATAATTCAAACTTAAAGACGCTAAAGTTGCACAACTTTTGGCCGTCTGGAGGAGGTGATTACTCAGTGGAAATTGTTACACCATATCTTCAGCATCTGGAGATTTCAGGAGATATTTATGCTTTGAAGTTTAGACTAGTGAATGTATCCTCATTGGTCAGTGCTAAACTTACTTTTAGTACTTTTTCTGGTATATGTAGAGGACGGACTCCGAATGATTCTTTAAACGTTGAGGATGGCCAATGTCGCAATTATCATGATGATTTTTTGTCCCTTGCCCAAGATTATCTTCAAAAATTGTGTAACATAAAGGAGCTAACAGTCGTAACTTGGTTTGCAGAGGTTTGTTCTTGATTTAAAATTTAGTTGCTCTATTTGAAAGTTTTTTTTTTGGTCAAAATACGATATATTATAAATATATTAGAGGAGGCCAGCAACAGGCATAACTGCCTGTTGTGCATCATAGTTGCCAAGAGAGGCCAAAATATTACATGCTTCTAAAGAAAGATGTCTAGGGTACAGGCACCCTTCATAGTCATTTGAATACATAGATATAAGATTAGTAGTAGTAGGTTCAACAAGAACTATTTGAGAGGTAGCCTGGCTATGATCACGTCCCATTTTTGCTAGTTGGTCAGCCACCTTGTTTCCCTCTCTAAAACAGTGTCTAAGCTCCACCGATTCCATTGATTCCATCAACTTTCTGCAGTCACAAAGTAAAGCATAAGTGTTAGTGTCATTTTCTTTGAGATTAGCAACAATTTCCGAGGAATCAGTTTCTATTATAATATGGTTCAAGTGGTGTTCTTTAATAATATTTAGACCATGCCACAGAGCCAAAAGTTCCACATTGGTAGAATGGATTGAGAAAATATGGTTAAAGAAGCCTAATACCCATTCACCTTTATAATTGCGAATAACACCACCCGTACCCCCCTTGTCCCCTTTTCTAGCTCCATCTATGTTTAATTTAAGGAAACCTCTAGGAGGGGGATGCCATTTGATATTTAAGGTAATAGGAAGGGTTTGGCCAGAATGTTTGAGGGTTATGAGGTTATATTCCATTGTACGTTTATGAATTTGGTTGAAGGACACCTCATTGGAGAGGTTATTGTGATGATTATTGTTGCGATTGATCCAGATATTCCAAAGAAGGAAAGGGAAGAAGGTGGACCAGGAATATTGATTGTGAGTAAAAACGATATTTAAATTGTAGATCCCGTCTAGCCAATGGCACGATTGGATAGGGAGGTGATGGGGATTGATGTGGAGTTTGGTCCAAACGTCTTTAACTTGCTTGCAGAAGAGAAAGATATGAGGGAAGCTTTCATCTTCATTGGGGCATGAGGGACATTTGGGATTTATATTGATACCAATATGGTGAAGGTAGGTTCTCGATGGGAGTCTGTCATGATAGCATAGCCAGAGAAAGTATTTGATTTTATTTAGGGTTTTGAGGGTCCAGATCCAATTGAAATCTTTGTGAGGACCGGAATGATTATTATCAATAATAGCTCTAACGGATTTTGTAGAGAATAAACCATTACTGGAGGGCTTCCAGTAGGGTTGATCCTTGGAAGTAGAGAGGGTGGGAAGGTGGGTACTCTCAATAGTTCTTCTAATGTCTTCAGGAAAGTTGAAAGATATTTGGGTTAGATTCCAGTTTCCTCTAAGATTTAAGTCACTAATAGAGAAGTTCTCTTCTTCTCTTGTAAGGGGGCCATGAATTAGAGATCGAATAGGAGTATCTTTAATCCATTCCGAATGCCAGAAGTTTATAGACTTGCCATTGCCTATCTGCCAAGAGATAGCAGGTTTACAAAGATCGAGGCCCGTAATGATGTTTCTCCAGGTACCTTTGTAGGAGGCTTTAGTGGTCAATGAGTTTGTGTGGGCGTTAAAAGTTGTATATTTTGCAATGAGCAGTTTGGCCCACAGAGAGTTAGGATCCGATAGGAGGCGCCAAGCTAGATTTGATAGGAAAGCTAAGTTTTTAGATTCTGCCTTGATAATACCCAAACCTCCTTTGGATTTTGGGAGGGATATGGTCGTCCAATTCAACAGATGAATTCTAGATTTCTCATTGGTTGAACCCCATATAAAATTTCTTTGGATGCGGTCAATAGAGTGGCAAACTTTTTTTGGAAGTTTGTAGATTTGCATAATGTGATTTGGAAGGGAATTGAGAGTTGCTTTTGCTAGGGTGGTTCTCCCGGCCATGTTGAGAAGCTTTGTTTTCCAATTTGTTAAGCGGTTATTCATAGAGTCAATGATAAACTGGAAATCCTTTGCTTTGGGAGTTTTTTCCAGGATTGGAAATCCCAAGTATTTGCCAAAGGAGAGAGAAGGTTTGATGTTGAGCTTTGTAGAAATAATATCTCTAATCGTAGGGTCACAATTGTTAGAGAAAATGATTCTCGACTTGGCGTAGTTTATCCTTTGGCCTGATTGATTGCAAAAAGTTTTCAAAGTATGGGCGACTGAGTCACAATTTTTGCTATCAGCCTTGCAAAAAAAGGTGAGATCATCTGCAAAAAAGAGGTGTGACAAGATAGGTCCATTTCTCGAAATCTTAATGGGGTCCCATTTTCCTTCACTCACTTCGCTATTGATATTTCTAGTGAGCATTTCAAGGCAGAGAATAAAAATGTAAGGAGATATGGGATCACCTTGACGAATACCTCTCGTTGGGTAGAAGAAGTTTTTTTTTTTTCCATTTATAAGGATGGAGATTGAAGAGGATGAAAGACAAGACATTATGAGCTTAATGATGTTTGTAGGGAATTGAAAAAATTCCAATGTTTTGAGGATGAAGCTCCATTCAAGACGATCAAAGGCTTTTTCAAGGTCAATTTTTAGGATCATATTGGCTGTTCTACCTTTCTTAAGTTTGAAAGTTTTAACAACCTCCTGAATGATAAGGGCACTATCTGACGTTCGTCTGTTTTTGAGGAAACTGCTTTGACAAGGACTAATGATAGAGTTTAGGAAAGGCTTGATTCGGTTGGCAACAATTTTAGTAATGGTTTTATAAATAGTGTTGCATAAACCTATGGGTCTAAAATTCTTAATGCAATTTGCATTGGGAAATTTAGGAATAAGACAGAGGAAGGTTTCATTTAAATAAGGAGGCATAATGCCAGAATTAAAGATATCATGGCATTGTTTTAAGAAAGATGGACCTACGATGTGCCAATATCTTGTAAAAAAGAAAGGTTGGAGACCGTCCGGTCCAGGAGCTTTGAAAGGCTTAAAAGATTTGAGAGTAGAATATATTTCAAAATTCGTGATGGGGGCATTAAGCCTATCAAGGTCCTTTGGAGTGAAGGAGGCCGTGTTAGGATTTCCATGAATACGATAGGAAAAAGTTTCATCAGATGTGAATAGATTTTGAAAATAATTCATAATATGCATTTCAATGTCATTTTGATTGAAAAGAATAGTATCATTGTCATCTTTGATGAAAGCTATTCTATTGGTTCTACGACGGTTGAGGGTCGATATATGGAAAATTTTTGTACTAGCATCGCCGTCGTCTAGCCAATTTATTCTAGATTTCATTTTCCAAAAATCTTCTTCATCTCTCAGAATATTGTTAAATTCAAATTGGAGACGGGATTCTAAGTTATGGAGGAAGAGACTAGTAGGATATTGGGGGGGAATTTTGGATCCCATTTAGACGAGCTAGAATGTTTCTCTTCCTTTGAAAAATATTGCCAAAATATTCTAGGTTCCAAGTAGTAACCTTTTCTTGGAAGATTTTAGTGCAGCTATGGAAATCACTATTATGGTCCCAGGCATCAGCTACAACATTAATAAGGTCGAGATGATTACACCACATTTTCTCAAAACGAAAAGGTTTTAGGCTAGAGCTGATGTTGTGATGGTGTAATTGAATTAAGAGGGGAGAATGATCAGAGTGGGTACGAGGTAAGTGAGTAACTAAAATATCCGGGAAAAATTGAATCAGAGTATCATTTGAAAAGCATCTATCTAATCTTTCCAAAATAATTTTACCCTGTTTTTGTTTGTTAGTCCAAGTATATTTGCTACCCTTAAAACCTAGGTCTTGAAGATGACAGTAGTTCATACAGTCTCTAAAGGCATTAGCTCTATTAGGTCTAATACTTCTCCCACCCCACTTATCATCAGAACTCATGATCTCATTGAAGTCTCCACCCATAAGCCATGGCATTTTGTATTAATCATAGAGGCTCATAATATTATTCCATAATGCTAAACGTTCAGTAAAGGAATTATTTGCATAAATGGCAGAAAATAAAAAAGGTTGGGATATAGAAAATACCTTCACCATGGCATGGATTTCCTGTTCACTTATACGAACATCATCAACAGAAATTAGGTTAGTGTGCCATAAAATAACAATTCCTCCAGACCTAGGACCTGTAGGACTTTGAATCATTCCAGAAAAATTAAAGGCATCCCTAAGAGCAGTGTGATCATTGATATGCGTTTCCAGCAGGACAACCAAACAGGGACGATGACGATCCAGAGAAGATCGAAAATTACGCCTAAAGTTTGCATTGTTAGCTCCTCTAACATTCCAGATCATTATATAGTTAGCCCTATTCATAGGTAAATTAGGATTTGGGGGTGGAATGTCTTGGTTCATCCCCTAAGGGTTCACATTGGCCCTTAGAGTAGGGTTCCATATTATGGCATATTTGGCCACTGTTAGGTTCGTAGGGAACCTCAAGTCCATCGAGCACTTTGAGAGGGACAGTGGACAATAAAGAAGACAAGTTTTTTCGATTGTTTCTTTGAATAACATGATTGTTATCTCTCGCAGGCTTGAGAATATGACCTGATGGTCCATTTGCATCTCGTTTTGATTTTGTTCTTGCAGAAGGACCTCCTCTGCTGGTTCTGGATTGTTGTGATCTTGCATGTTCACTGGAGGTTGCTCCTGATGTGGGACGTTCATTTCCTCTTGTTGTGCCTGAAAGTGTTGGTGTGGCATCTGCTCCATGTTGACTTGAGGTGGCCACTGATAGAAAATTGGAGGTTGGGGAATTGCCTCCATCGGATGATAAAAAGGCAGATTCATCAAGTGCTGCGCAATAGGATCTAGGTGATTCTGAGGTCCTAGAGGATTCAATACATTGTTGGCCATGTGAAAATTCATGTAACTTTGAGCAGCCATTGTCATTGCTTCCGTAAAGGCACGTGCCAAGAATTGAGAGTTTTGAATCGCTACTACCACTGGCTGGTTGTTGAAATTGAAATGAAACATGAGAGCTCTCCCTCTCATCGAATGTTCGAGCCAAGAGGTGGGGAGTACATTCTCCTGTTGGGGCATGGAGAAGAGGAGAGGAGGAAGTGGTGGATTGTTCTGTGGGAGTGGATTGTTTGGTGCTAGTGGTGGTGGATGAGGATCCATGCGTAAAGCTTGAGGTGCTCGAAGAAGTAGACGGTATTGAGTTCCTTGCAGGCGGATTGTCCTCCTTTGGTGATTTAAAGGAATTCTCGGCATCATTAAGAGGGGTAAGAGGAGAGGTTTTAGTGTCTTATGAAGTGGACTTTGGTGTTAGATTATAGGTTGATTTATCAATGTCCATAGTAGTAGGGTGGCTGAGCGTGGGGGAGGGAGTAAATGTATGCGAATTGATTGGTGAGGAGGTAGAGAACATATGGAATGTTCATGATTAGGAAGAGGAGAGGGATTGGTTAAAAGATCCGGTGAAGGAGTGAGAGTGATAGAGGATTGGTCAGTGGGTTTCATGCTAGTAGAAGGAAGATTTTTTTCCTTATTTTTAATGGAATTATGCAATGATTGAGAATCATTTGGAGGAGAAGAGGGGCAACTGACACTTGGCATTGTCGAAATCTCATTGGTTGCATGGGGTAATTTAACATTTTTTAGTAGGGGCTCATAATTATCTAAGTCATTACTTAAAATGTTAAAAACGTTATAGTTTTCCTTAGATTGTAACGATTTAGTTTTATCCTACTTAATGATAGAATTCTTAGACTTGTAGACGAAATTTTGGGTAGTGAGATATTTCCCACTTTTGGCATCAAAAATTTTAGCATTCAAAGTAGCCGGCGCATTTAAATTTGCCTGTTCTAAAGGAGGTTCAGACATACCTGGATTGATGCGGTTTCTCCTTCTAGGGAACTTAACTGTTTTCCATGCTTCCATTATGTGAGGATCTGGACTTAATGTGGAGCTTGGAGTAGTTAATATTGCATCATTAATTGCTGAGGGAGAAGCAGCCGCTTTACCTTTGTCATAATTGCACGTGGATTTTGTGTGACCCAATCTCCCACAAAGTTGACATAGTATATTTTCACCTTCATAAATGATTGCTTGTTTGTGGTTTCCAATTTGAATGGATGTCTTCACCGGAGTGTCCAAAGGAACTTCTACACACAGACGCGCGTATCTGCCTCTAAGAGTAGATGAGGTGCAAGCATCCACCTTTAAAAGTTTGCCAATCTTTGATCCAATCTTAGTGAGGATTTGCATGTCATAGAATTCAGTTGGGAGTTCTGGTAATCGTAGCCAAATGGCCGAGTATGTGATCTTTGCCAGTGATGCAACAAAATTTGGTTCCCATCGTTTAACAGATAAGAAGAATCCATTAATGAACCATGGACCAAATTGTAAAGCTTTAACTAGGTTTTCCTCTTTTAGAAACTTGACAATGTAGTAATCAGCTCCCAAATCAATTAATGAAAAGACTTCAGTTGGTTTCCATAATTGGATCAATTTGGATTTTAAGTATTGATGACTAAAACGTTTACCAAACATTTTAATAATAACTGAAAATTTTCAAGGCTGGTAGAGTCTTTCCATTTCTAGATTTGAGAGAGGAATGATATTTTCATGGTGTAAATGATTTGAATGAGGTTCATTAATAATGGAAGAATTATCAAACATAGTCATGGAATTTTTAGCATTTAGAGGGACTGTTGAGATTAACATTTCTTGGAAAGAGGCCTTAGAGGTTTGGGATGATATTTTATCCGGAGGTTTTGGTGGAGGATCCATGTCAACTTTTGATTCTAAATCAATTTCCATGGAGGATGAATAGTTAAGTTGAGTTTAGAGAGAAGGCGGAGAGAACTATGGAGTGCTCAGCTACATGCGATGCCTTCGCTCTATTTGAAAGTTGCGGCATGCAATATAAGATACTCTATTGACAACCTTGCGCACATAAATTTTTTTGCAAAAAGATTTCTCCGTTTACCTTTTGTGATTTTTTTTTGAGGAAAGATATTTCTTTAGTCATATTGATCGATGAATAGATAAATGTTTTTAACATAGCATTTCATTTATTATTGTCGCTTAAAGTGTTTAAATATTCATCTAGACTGGTTGAGAAATTGTTAGGTTGCGCAAGACCCTCCACCAAATGTATGATGATTTATACTCTACTTATACTTGATCTTCCTCACTTAGAGATAAGCCTCCTCTCTAAACAATCATATATGAATTTTCCTCCTATAATCAGCCTTTTCCGAGTAATCAACAACTTTTTCACTGCTGATCTGTTTTCTTTATTGTTATCCTTTCAGCTTTAATTAATTCGATTTTCTTCACTCTCAGATTATTTGAGTTCATTCTCAGATTCATATATTGTGTCCTCGTCATTATCATTACTTCATCTGTACCTTCTTTATTTTGCTCATATTTGTGTTATCACCACGAAAATAGAATGATAAATGATATTTTATTTCTAAGATATTACAAGTACAACTATGGGTGGTGCTGGATATCAGGGGCGTAACTACCCTTATGTTAGGGGTGTCACGTGACATGATGGCTTGGTCGAAATTTTTTTACTAAATATGTAAATTAGCTTAGTAAAAATATTATAAACACATACAAGTATGATAAAATGACACTGCTTGACATTAAGAGTTCTTGACTAAGTTTGTTAGATTCATCACTTACTTGGTACAGGATAGAATTCGAGACTAGCTAATTGCAAGTTTTTTCTATTTTTTTCTTTCTTTTAATATCTAGTTGCCTAAAGGGTATGCTGGTGCACAAGTAGCTAAAGAAGGGAATGGATCAGCTGATCTTGATGGTTTGGATTGCCATTTTACATCACCTAACTAGTAGTAATAATTGCTTCAACCGACTATTTCTTTTGAGTAGAACTAGAATTTTAGTAATTAATAATCATGTTATTATTAGTGTAAATATTTTTAAGTGTGATTAAGACATTTTATTGGAGAAACTCTCATCAGCACTTTTTGACAACTACTTATTATCAAAGTTCATGAGTTTGATTGATTTTGGTTAAAATGTTAAACAAATCAATTTAGTCAATTTTTAAATTATTAAAATCAAATCAGACCAACTAAATTAAAACCATCGGTTTGATAATTGTCGGTATGATTCGGTTTGGTTCGATATATCGATTTTTACAAACAAAATATCAATGAACATAAGAAAAATGATAAAGATAGTTTCTTCTTAAAAAGAATGATAAATAGGACTAAAAATATATTTTTTTACTCGCCTAAAACGTTCATATATATAATAAGAAGGGAAGAGTAATTCAACGAAAACTAAAAATTGTATACCATGTTTTGTACTCCTTTCGGTCCATATTATTTGATGTTTTAGATGTTTTCACGGGTATTAAGAAAATCACCTTTTTAGCATTAATTAGCAGTGTAATTGACTTATATTAACCCTTATTCAAGCTATTATTACTTATCATTTTGTTTAAAGTCATTTATTAGCAAGGGGTGACATTGTAAAATTCCATCTTGATTTTCGAAAAGATCAAATATTATGGACAAAAAAAAAAAAAGCTAAAATATCGAATAAAGTGGACCGGAGGGAGTATATCATTTAAAGAAACAAGATAATGCAAAATACAATTTTGGTTTGTACCAAAAAGAGTGTCTCGCCGCATATTTGGTAACAATTTAATTCCAAAATTTGTTTTGAACCATAAAATCTAAAGGCACTGACCCATATTACACACAACTTTAATTTTAAACCACAAGATTCAAAAATCTTCCTTATTTTCTTAATTTTCGCACTAAATCAAACCCAAACCCTCTTTTTGGGATGGAGGGAGTACTACTCAGACCATCTGCTAAGTAGAATAATACAAAACAGACTTGTAAGTAAGTCACCTTATTTTCCAAGTTATTTCCTTGTTGGGTTTGAAGTCTAATTAGTTAAGTCCATTTCATTTCTATTACAAGTTTCGTTAAAAAAAATAGTAGAAAACTTAAAATTAAACTATATATAAATTAAAATATTGATATTCACTCCGTCCTATTTTTAGTGTCTGGGTTTGAGCAAACACTCTTGTTGTCCAAAATAAATCTTTAAATTAGATTAGCAAATCTTTAAGGGTTATCAGCGAGTAACCAGTGGAAAAGCCCTAGGAGCAGTGATGAAGAAACCAAAGGTAATGGAGACAATCGCCGGAGACGACGGAACCCTAGACCGTATCAGCGACTTGCCGGAGTCACTCCTCGTTCGAATTATCTCTCTTTTGCCAACTACAAAGGAAGCTTTCAGAACAAGTCTCGTCTCGAAACGGTGGCAATACCTCTGGACTGCCATTGATAATCTCAATTTTACTTATACAAAGGAATCAGGAGCAGAGAATAACTTTATATCCTTCGTAGACTACGCCTTTGCTCAACGTACTTGTTCCAAAATAACAAAATTACATCTCGAATTACAGGATATTCCTAGTAACAGCTTCCCTATCGAACAATGGCTTAGTTATGCCATTAAATACAATGTCGAACATCTTGTATTGACGCCATATCATCGTAGTACGTACACATTGCCTCAATTGTTCTACACTTGCTCCTCATTCATAACACTACATTTGTATAGATGTGCCTTTGATAAAGGAGCTGTTATATGCTGGAAATCTCTAAAGACGTTGAAGTGTATAAGTGTGGGCTTAGACGATGAAGCCATTGTAAAGTTACTTTCAGGTTGTCCTTTGCTAGAAACTATGGACCTGTGGTTAAACAATACTTTTCGTCGTCTGGAAATTAATAATTCTAATTTAAAGACACTCAAGTTGCTTGACTTGTCTGGTATTCATTCATTGGAAATTTTTGCACCATATCTTCAGCATTTGGAGATTTCAGGAATTAATTTTGACTTTACAAAGTGTAGGCTACTAAATGTATGCTCCTTGGTCAGTGCTGAGCTTACCTTTCTTCGTATGTGTTTCGCTCGCAATATCACGGGTGCTGAGGTTGACATTTGTCGTGATAATCATCATGGTTTTAGGACCCTTGTCCGAGATTTACTTCAAAAGTTAAGTCATGTAAAGGAGATATCAATCGGAACTTGTATTGCAGAGGTTTGTTGTTGATGTAAACATTACTTTAGTTGCTCTACTTGACTTTAACAAACAGTTGCAGTCTACATTTGGAAAAAAAGAAACTTCTGTTCAGCTTTTTGTGATTTTTTTGCAATGTTTTTGACAACTCTTGAAGTTAGATATCTTTTATATTGTCATACTGGGAAAAGATAATTTTGTAAAGTAGCATTTTCTACTGTGGTTAATGTATTTAGTTACTCCTTCCGTCCCAAAATGAGTGTCTACCTTTTCTTTTTTATTTGTCCCAAAATGAGTGCCTCACCATAAGATTTAAGGACACTGGCCCATATTACACACTTCATTTTAAACCACATGATTTAAAAGTCTTCTTTATTTTCTTAAACTTTATGCTCGTCAAACTCAGACACTCATTTTGGAACGGTGGGAGTATTTATCTTGTCATAGAACTGTCTGTCTGATGTAAATTACTTTCTTTTGATTGTTTTATCTCTGTTATTTACTAGTTTCCCTCATTACTGCACCAGGTCCTGTTCATGCTGCAGCTCGATGGAATGCAGCTTCCAGAAATAAAATGCAAATGTCTAACGCTATATTTGCAAGTAATAAAGGAAAATTTATATGGAGTCGCCAGCCTTTTGAAGGCCTCGCCTCACGTGGAGACTCTCAGTATAGACATGAATGCGATCGTAATTTCCTGCATCTTTTGCTCTTCATACGTCCACTTATCTTTGACTCTCCATGTCAATGCTACAAGCTCAACCTGTTTCATTTCTCGTTTTGTCTATACCTTCTTCATGAGTCTTTTAGATATGAATCTGCTATCACAATCAATTGATGAGAATCATATTCGTGGTTTTCGAAATCGTTGTATATTGCCAGAAATTTATGTTTCCACTTTTTTGCAATATAAGAAGGGGAGCCTTGAAGCAACTGGTAAAGTTGTCTTCGTGTGACTTAAAGGTCACTGGGGTTCAAGCCGTAGAAACAACCACTGATGGTTGCATCAGGATAGGCTGCGTACATCACAACCTTTGAGGTGCGGCCCTTCCTCAGACCATGCGTGAATACGGGATGCTTTGTTCTCCGGACTGTTTTTTTATTTAATTTTTTTACTTTTCTGCAATATAAGTTTCCTTACATCTTTTTGATCCAGATTATGTTGTTTATTTCCAGTTTGGTTGGAAGCGCTGCCCTCATGACTCGAGTTATTTTAGTAAAGCAGATAATATCGATCTGGAGAGTTGGATTTCAAACTGTGCATTTCCCAGTCTCAAGTGTGTTAACATTATCTGCTCCACTAGGATGTGTCGAGAGTACCGCCATGATAGGCTTTTTGAACTGTTAGAATTTCTGATGAAAAATGCAACAGTTTTGGAGAAGTTTGTTATCACATCAAAGAGTAGAATATGCTACAACTGTTCAGAGGACTGTGTGACCCCATATTCGTCACAATTGGCTGCGAAATTATCAGGCTGTCCAAGACTCTGCAGCAATTTTATGATCATTTATGAGTCAGATTTTAAATGATTAGAATGAAAGTGGTTTTGTTTCTCAGCAAACCAGAAATGTCGCGTCATATTTTATTGTTTGATTTATTGCTGATGAGATTATTACTAATAGTTAACTTGACTACGTAACTAAAACTGTTCTTTTTGTGATCTTACCCTTATGGTGTGGCATTTGTTATGGAGGGATGCTTGGTGTCTCACGAACTGTTGGTTCGTTGCACCTATATCTTTCTGCTATTCAGGCTCATGAAATGTTATTTTTGTGACCCTTTTCAAATAGCTTCGAAGTTACTATATGATTGGTGATGGTTCCTTTTGATGAAATTGATTGGGTATTGGTTCCGTGTTTTGACCTTTCTTGAAGGAAGTTACTATCCTTTTACCTCAAATTATTCGTAGCTGTTTTTCTTGCATTGCTGTTGATTGCTTTCCCTTTTGGTTAAAGTCATATAAGGTGTCTAATCTTATTTTTCTGTTTTGTCTTCCTGAAATCTACATTCAGCAGGCGGATTCGAGTTGTCTAAACAGCTTTCTAGGGATAGTAAAAGTTTGTGGACACAACTTTTTAATTTGAGTGCCACTGGAAGAGATCGGAAGGCTTCTTTTGATTTCATCCCCCAATGTTCAGTATGATATTAATCACCGTGAACATTATCTTGTATATCTTTGAGGTTCTTCATTCTATTGGTTATAGGTGGTGACCTTGAGACTTCAAGATTTTACTGGATCCTCCCGCTTGTTCAAAAACCTTCTTCTAGATCGCGTTAATGTATTTTCACTTAATCAACCTTCTCCAGGTAATCAACAATATTTTCCTTCTTCTAAAAACGTTGGTGTTCTTTTGTTTATCACTTCAATTTGATTCTCTTCATTCTCAGATCAGATTGATGTTTTCCTTCCTCATCATCATCATTTTTTTCCCTTTTTACTAGAGATGAGCTTTCTTTCTTTTAAACATATACTTCTCGAGTTTTCCACATAACCAAATTTGTTCCATTAATCAACAATATTTTCACTCTTGACCTGTTTATCTCCAGAATTATCATTTTGTCAGCTTCAATTTGATTCTCTTCACTCTCGGATTCATATTTTCTGTCCTCGTCGTCATTATTTTGTTCATCTACTATATCTCTTCACTTTAATCCTTATTCTCCTCATTTTCTCGGTCTGAATTATCTTGACCCTTCCCCTGTTGTATCTGTTTATTTTCATGTTCTTCAGCATTGGAATTCATAAGTTGTCTGTATCCTATGAGTAAGTACACGTTAATTATATGGTCTTGCAAGGTCTAATATGTATTCACTGTTGACAGTTGGTAAAGGAGGATTTTTACTGGTCTAATGTAGGTAGATATGACTACCTACATTAGCATAAGTTCGTTTGGGGGGAGGTGGAGTGGAGAGTTATACCCCTTCTCTGATTCTCTCATCTCAATGTTGCAGTACTCATTCTTCTTATTTGATGTTGCAACATTGTTCCTTTTGTTGGTTTTGATGAAGTGGACTCTATCTTTGATTTTGCTGGAATTTTCTACTGAGCTTTCTGTTGCTCCTTGTTCATATATCTGGTTGTGTTAGATTTTCTCTTGTTATTTGGTTGACCGACTTTATTTGGTTTGGTAAAATTGATATATTCATCTCTCCTTTAATTTTGAAAGAGTACCTGACGATGACATTGATGAGGTGCACAACTTCGTCCGTTGCTATATATTGCTGTGCTTTCTTCTGGTAGTTGCCTGTTGGCATTGAAGTTGAACAAGAATTGCTTCGTTTTCTTTATTCCTTTCTTTAATGTGTGGAAACTGACGGCATGTTCATAAATATTGAATCAATGACAACAGATTGGTGGAAACATGGAGAGGCATTCTCCATGTCATCATCAATGGTGGATCCAAAGGAATACATATTTTAGGTAAAGGTGTTGATGTTAAAGCAGAAAGAGGCCAGACTCATCATTTGGTAGCATACGAATCAAATTTAGTGAGAGCTTTGAGTTAGGAAACTCATAATTTCGAAAACATATACTCATGTTTTTAAGATGTGATATCTCGAATCAAAAGAGTGATGATGAACTTAGAGTTAACTTTGTAAAAGCAGATATTTTTTTTATGTAAAGCAATGAAATATGACGCTGTTTATTATACTAAACAATGTTTGCTTTATAAATAAACACTACACAAAAACTTGAGTTCCTTAAAATGATAAATAGACTGAACAGTATAACAAACTTGTCCCTTATCCACGAATGTGTCATTTGTAAGTTATACTTTTGCATCCAATTGCCGAAGGTGGCTATATTTTTTTTCCCTGTAGGTATTAATTAGCAAAATATGTTTTGAGGCTATGCTTCTCTCTTGTACATGCTTAAATCATAATGTTCACGTATCCAAAATGGGCTTATCTTAAATCTGTATGTGTCATCAGAGACATGTCCAGTCAAGCTGAAGTGGATGTTTATCAAGGAAAGAAGACGAAAATTGTTTGTATATATAACTAATTTTATAAAAGTAAAACTGTAAATTGTTGAGAGTTAAGAGTAAATTAATATATGTGAGGCTCTTCTGGGATTTGCGATGGCCATGCTGCAAAAATAAAGTATTTGTTGCAATAGAAATATGAAAGGAGCAACTAATAAATATAATAGACTGTGAATGAGTATTTATGTTTGAATACAACTACGACGCAAGTTATTTTTTAAACAAAAAAGAGTTAGCAGAATGATGCACGAAAAAAGTTTTATTCTCAATATCAGAAAAGTTATCATAACCAAATAGGCAAGGATCCAAAAATTGAATTTTATTATTTGAATGAATCAATACTTTGGCTTGGTGAAGAAAGATGTTGGTAACTATATAAGCGTTGTCGTAGTCATTTACTTATACTTTTTAAGTGCTTGGAGTGATTTTATAAATAAGCATGTTTGGATAGAACTCATAGAAGTAGTTGAAATTGAGAAAAAAAATGTTTGTTGTTTATACTAAAATATTAAAATAGCCTCAAAAGGAACAAAAGAAAAAGGAGGATAATGCAAGACATTTGTTAGTAATGGTAATTAGAATTTTAGCTATCCAATAAACTTACACACACCTGGTGTATACATCAAACTAATAGATATGAGCCAGTTTGGGTAAACTTAAAAAGTTACTTAAAAATATATTAGTACCTTTAAGTAAAAAGTGATTGTTTGGTAACTAAAAAAACAGAGTACTTATAAGCACTTTTGTGCTTAAAAGAAGCCAAAAGTAAGAAAGTTACGATTTCTTAACTTTTCAAAAATAACTTATAAGTAACTTTTTACTTTTAAGCTACTAAAAGAAAGTTACGATTTCTTGCTGGTTCAATAAATTTCTTGCTCTTTAAGTCCACACGGAGTATGGATACCATTTTATTTCTTTGATGTGTTGTCACTTGCAAAATAAATAGGGAAAATTGAATGACCATCAGCTGACTGTTATCCTTCAAAGCTAGTGCAGTTGCTTCTCTCATTTCTCTCTCTAGGGATCACACATAAACTTTTCCATCCCAGCTGCATCTTTCCCAAATTTATCCTTTTGGTATCCCTTCACCATAATAGAATCCTGAAAATGCAATTTTATGATCAGATTCAAACTTGTTAAATACAGTATTGACATCTTTTCCTTTACTAAACTTCACCTCTACAACAAATCGTTTACTCATATTATCCAAAGTTTATGTGTCTACCAAAGAGTAGAATACATCAACTAACTATAAGCTATTCAGCTAAAAAAAAATGATGAATAACTTGTTATCATGGGAATTCTTGGAGAGTAATCTCATATGTGATAGATGAGTGGTACCAAAAATTTAATTCTCACGATAATCTCATCTTCTTCTTCCAATATCTAAACCCCTAAATGATGGACATTGACTTATACATGATAATCTTGCAAAACTTCCAAGGTAATCTTGATAATTCTCATTTTAATTTCTTTTATATAAGTGAAAGAAATCATGAGATTAATATACATCAAGATAGAGCTAATAAATACAGGTAGTTGGCGTTGAATTGCCAAAACATTCATCCAACTATATAAACATGTAAGTATAATTTTTTTTGTACCAAAATTGAAAGTGCAAAAATAAAGCAACACACAGTCCGCAATGGGGAAAAAGAACTACAGCTCCATATGTAGTTCTTGTTGTTGCTACAATCCCAGAACAGATAAGCACTCTGCCAAGATGAAGTCATCCAATTATGTATGTAACCTTTTACACAATTCATAGAACAAATTTACTTAGCATATCAGCGTGAACTGAAGTAATGATGCATAGACAATTCGAAGCTGCCAAGCCACAATATGCAGCAATATGAAATGCCACATGCGAAGATGTAGCAAGCAATTTGATCAAGAAAGAAAGTATGTGAGTCTCAGTAAAATAAATTCAAGTACCTGCATCAAGTCTAGTCCAAAAGGGTCTTCAGTATATTTTCCCTTGATCTTTTTGACAACCCTTCACGTAAGATTCAATAAACTTATCACCCCTTTAAACTGACTGGAATAGCATAGATACTTACTTGTATGTAGAGATAAAGATTTTTACATAATAAATTATAGAAGTTCGTCAATTTACAGAATAACTACAACTCAACTTCTCCAAGTACGTCTACGTCTGATAAGATTATAAACAATTATTCTGATTTCTAAAAGGGAAACTGAATCTAAAAGAAGAAAAAAAATCGATGTAATAGTCGAGCAGTAATCTATATGAAAAAGGAAACAAAAGAAACCGTAAGAAGCCAGTAATGGAAAATACAAATATTGTTGGTAATATCCATTATTAAGTGATTAAAACAGTAAGAGAGTCACATGTAAAGTGATGAACTGATCAGTCTCTCTCAATCTGCAAAGTGAGAAACTGTAATTTTTAAAAAAAAATATGTTATACCCAGAAAATCTGGATATTATGTATTATACCAAAGAGAGTAAAAGTTAGTCATGAAAAATACTAAAATTCCAATCAAAACAAATGAAACCGTCAGAAACATGATTTAATGTTCATGGTTTGAAGAGTTTTTTATTATTTTTACGATTAGTAGTTCAAAAACATTACCTTTAAATTACAATTACTAATTCATGGTATGCAGTATATTTACAGTTGTTTATTAACATATAGAATTGATAAAGCCATAAAATCTCAATGAGAAATCTGAAATTAGTTTCATTACACAATTTTGGGTAAGAAAAATATCATGAAGAATACCTGGTAATGAAAGCTTTTGTGAATAAGATGCTGCTTGACGACGCCACCATCAGGCAATAATGGCTTTCATAAAAAGGGTTAAAATACATAAAGTCAGTTTCTAGATTTTTGCTATAAGGAAGGAGAATTTTTGCACGTAGAAACCGTCAAACCGCAGCTAAAGTGAGTAGCTTCTATATAAAATAACAAAAACTGAGAAAGACAGAGAAGTTTCTCTATTGTAAACATAAGTACTATTTTTAAAAAATATGCATGTCATTGATTCAATAAACTTTTAACCTACTCCAAACAATATAATAGTAAAAATCACCTGATGAATTGATCAATCTCTAATCCGCTACTTGAGACTACAACATGAAATATGTCCAAATTATCAAAAACAGGAAAGCATACTCTAATGTGAAAGTATAAACAATTGTAAGTCTCCTGAAAAAATGGAAGCACAACTCGATTAAAACTGTTCCCTCTGCAGAGTAACTGACAAAGTTATACTTTAAATAATATAAATTGGACAGTTTTATTTTTTGAACAATACTCCTAAGAAATGGAAACACAATGCACGATTCAACTGAAGGATTCCATCTTGGCCGAAACTGCTTCATCTTAAATTCACATTTGCTATTTTTTAGGAGATTTACATCATGGAGAACGTGATTTGTTTAAAGTTAGTTTGATTTTTAGGAGTTATTTATTTATTTTTCAATTGAAGACAACTACCCACGTTTTTATCCATACCAAGTTTTTTTTCCTTCTAACACCCAATCTGTAAACTTTCTTTTTCAAAATTCAAATTTTAACTATTTAACTAATTAGTTAGTTGTTTGTCCTAACAAACAATATGTGGTGCTTTCATGCTTTGACACTTGGAAGATTATTATTGGCTACAACACTCCTTTTAATATATATATATATATATATATATATATATATATATATATATATATATATATATATATATATATATATATAGGAATCGGGCGCCAAAATGGGTCAAAAATTTAACAATGCAACAAAAATGGGGTGCTCAACTATTTTGTAACAAAAATGGGTATATCGGCAGAAATTCTGCCGACTTACAACAACAAATAGACGGCACAGTTATGCAAGTAACGGGACAAACTTAATGCATAAGTCGGCATTTGTTTTGCCGACTTAGTAAGTCGGCAAAACAAATGCCGACTTATCATTTTTTACAAATCCACATATCGGCATTTCTTTTGCCGACCTGCAACTGTGTTTAACTTTATGCATCTGGAAGCCATGTGCTTTTCCTTGTTTAACTTTACCATGTAGCTTTGTTCTGCTTATTACTCTTTCTACTCTTACTACTCTTAGTTTAACATGTAGAAAGAGAGCGTACTAAGTTGGTTTATAAGTTGATATAAATGACTAAGAAAACAAGTGGTATTATATAAGTTACTAAGTTGGTTCATAGTCTGCTTGCATTTGTGAATTATTGATGTATAATTAGTTACTAATTGGTATTATATCAGCCCCCTGCATACGACAACTGATAGTGTGTGTGTGTATTAACACGTTTCGACATGTTTCATGGAAGAATTGTGCTATTAAAAATGATTAATTTTACCGGTGGTCATTCAACTATCGTTTCATTACCGCAAAGTTACTTTTATTTTATTTATTACCCAAAAGTCACTCAACTTTGCTCTGGTCTACAACAAAGTCACTCAAGCCGAATTTTATTTAAAACTTGCCGGAAAAATGATGTGGCATCATTAATTAAAAATAATTTTCTTAATTAATTTTTCATCTATTAGTCTAATTAAGAATTTTTTTTTTAATTAATGATGCCACATCATTTTTCCGGCAAGTTTTAAATAAAATCCGGCTTGAGTGACTTTGTTGTAGACCGGAGCAAAGTTGAGTGACTTTTGGGTAACAAATAAAACAAAAGTGACTTTGTGGTAATGAACTAATAGTTCAGTGACCACCGGTAAAAGTAACCCTTTTGTGGTAATGAACTAATAGTTCAGTGACCACCGGTAAAAGTAACCCTTTTGTGCACAATTCTTCCATGAAACATGTCGAAACGTGTTAATACACACACACACTATCAGTTGTCGTATGCAGGGGGCTGATATAATACCAATTAGTAACTAATTATACATCAATAATTCACAAATGCAAGCAGACTATGAACCAACTTAGTAACTTATATAATACCACTTGTTTTCTTAGTCATTTATATCAACTTATAAACCAACTTAGTACGCTCTCTTTCTACATGTTAAACTAAGAGTAGTAAGAGTAGAAAGAGTAATAAGCAGAACAAAGCTACATGGTAAAGTTAAACAAGGAAAAGCACATGGCTTCCAGATGCATAAAGTTAAACACAGTTGCAGGTCGGCAAAAGAAATGCCGATATGTGGATTTGTAAAAAATGATAAGTCGGCATTTGCTTTGCCGACTTACTAAGTCGGCAAAACAAATGCCGACTTATGCATTAAGTTTGTCCCGTTACTTGCATAACTGTGCCGTCTATTTGTTGTTGTAAGTCGGCAGAATTTCTGCCGATATACCCATTTTTGTTACAAAATAGTTGAGCACCCCATTTTTGTTGCATTGTTAAATTTTTGACCCATTTTGGCGCCCGATTCTATATATAGATATAGATTTTACAACAATTTTTTTCCCATCAAACCCTAGGATGACACCACCAGTGATGACGGAGACAATTGCCGGAGACGGCGGAACCCTAGACCTAATCAGCAAGTTGCCTGATGAACTCCTCGTCGGAATTCTCTCTCATTTGCGGCTTAATGATGCTGTGAAAACATGTCTTGTCTCAAAACGGTGGCAATACCTATGGACTTCAATTGATAATCTCACTTTTGTCTGTTATTCAAAGACCGTAAAATTCTTAGACTACGCATTTGCTCAACTTACTTGTTCTAAAATCAGAAAATTCGATCTTGATATTTGGGGCACACCTAATCGTTACAACTCCCATATCGAACAATGGCTTAGTTATGCTATAAAGAATAATGTGGAACATGCTGTAGTTAGGTCAGTTTTTGAAGAAATGTACACGTTGCCTCGATTACTACACACTTGCTCGTCCTTGATATCATTAGATTTGTATTGCTGTACGTTTGATAAAATGGCTTCTGTTATTTCATGGAAATCTCTAAAGACTGTAAAGATTATTAAGGTAGAGTTAGACGATGAAGACATTGTGAAGTTACTATCAGGTTGTCCTATGCTGGAAACTGTGGTATTGTCTTCTCTCTATGGGTTTCGTCGTTTGGAAATTAATAATTCAAATTTAAAGACACTAAAATTCAAGTTGGATGAGTCTTGGACATGTGAAGAAAGAGGTGATCGTTCGATGGAAATTGTTGCACCATATCTTCAGCATTTGGAGATCTCAGGAAGGATTGTTAATGTTAAGTGTAGGCTACTGGATGTATCTTCTTTGGTCAGTGCTGTGCTTACTTTTCATATTGACTGTAAGAGTAGCATGTGTCCTGATTATTATCATCATGTTTATTGGACCCTTGTCCAAGATTATCTTCAAAAATTGAGTCATGTAGCAGAGCTAACGGTCGGATCTTGGTTTGCTGAGGTTTGTATTGATTCGAATTACTTTAGTTGCTCCAGTTTCATATTTAGCAAAGTGTTCCAGAATGCAATTTACTTGAGTTGATTACTTTTGTACACATTAAAGTTTTTGTGAAAAAGAAAAAAAGATCTCCTACTAAGCTTTTTAAAGTCAAACGGTGTTTATTTTGGCATACAAATTATATTCTGTAAAGTAGCATTTTTATATTGCCGTTGCTTAAAGTGTTCAGATATTTACGTTTGTTATTGAACTATCTGTCTCAATGGGATTACTGCACCAGGTGCTGCAGCTGGACGGAGTGCTGCAGCTGGACGGAGTGCAGCTTCCAGAACTGAAATGCAAATGTCTAACATTAAAGATGCATATAAGAAAGCATACTTTTCATGGAGTAGCGAGTCTTTTGCGGGCCTCACCTCACTTGGAGACGCTCAACATAGACTTGAAACCTAACGTAACTTTGCACATCTTTTGCTCTTCGTCGTACATCCATTCACATTTTGATGCATTGCCACGTTTCCATCCCCATACTGAAAAGTTTGTAGAGAACCAAATATATTTTTAGTTATCCGTAAAAATCTTTTGTCACTATAAGGTTTCTTTTTTATCTCGTCAGGACTTTATTTTTCCATGCTATAATGATGCTCTGAAAGGAAAATAGAATAGCTGAGAAACTCATCCTCTTTTGTTCGTCGTTTGGTTTACCTTCCCAGTTTGGAATCGTATATCATAATCATTTGATGAGAACCGTATACGGGGTTCTTGAATTCGTTCTACATGTGGCACTTTTACCATGAAATTTATGTTCTGTCACTGATGTGCAATATAAGTTTACTTAAGCATTGGACCTGGAGTTGATCCAGATTATATTGTCTATCTCCAGGTTTATTGGCACCGCTGCTGCTATGTGTCAACTTTTTTGATCAGAGGAGATAATATTGATCAAGAGAGTTGGATGTCAAACTGTGTATTTACCAGTCTCAAGAGTGCTAATATTATCTGTTACGGAGGGATTTGTCGGATAAAGCGCCGTGATAGGCTTTTTGAACTTTCAGAGTTTATACTAAAAAATGCGATAGTTTTGGAGAAGCTCGTTATCATAGCAAACAGAGGAGAATGCTACTGCTGTTCAAAGAACTGTGTGTCCCCATACTTGTCACAATTGGCTGCGAAATTGTCAGGTTGTCCAAGACCTCCCAGCAATTTTGTGATGTTTTTCCATGAGTCAGATTTCAGTGATTAGAATGAAAGTGGTTTTGTTTCTCAGCAAACCAAAAATGTCGCTTCATATTTTATCTTTTGATTAAATTCGGATGAGATTATTAGTTGTCTATGTATCTAAAAGTGTTCTTTTTGTTATCTTACCCTTATGGTATGACCTGTCTTATGCACGCTTGGTGTTTCATGAACCGTTAGTTCGTTGCACTCAAGACGTTGAACATGTGGTTGAAATTTTCATCCGCTATTTGGTGGACCTGTCAATATGGGCAGATCCAAAAACTACATCTTTCTGCTAAACAGGCTCATGAAATATTGTTTTTTAAAAACCTTTTTCAAATAGCATCAAAGTTCTATGATTGGTGATGGTTCCTTTTGATGAAGATGATTAGTGATGGTTCTTCGTTTTGGCTTTTCCTTGAATGAAGGTTCTGTCTTTTTACCTCAAATTATTCGTAGCCGTTGTTTTTGCATTGCTTTTGATTGCTTTCCCTTGAGGTTAAAGTCATATAAGGTGTCTAATCTTATTTTTCTGTTTGATCTCCCTGAAATCTACATTCATCAGGCAGATTCGAGTTGGCTAAACAGCTTTTTAGGAGTTGTTAAAGTATGTGGAACATAATTTTCTTATTTAACGCCATTGGAAGAGTTCTGGAGGCTTCTTTTGGTTTCATCCCCCATGTTCAGTATGAGATTAATCACTGTGAACATTATTCTGTATATCTTTGAGGTTATTCATTCTATTGGTTATAGGTGGTGACCTTGAGACTTCAAGATTTTCCTACTTTCACGTGTACTATACTTGTACTGGATTCTCCCGCTTGGTGAAAAGCCTTATTCTAGATTGTGTTTATGTAATTTTCACATAATCAACCTTCTCCAGGTAATCAACAATTTTTTCGTCATTCTGAAAACGATGGTGTTCTTTTGTTTATCAGTTCAATTTGATACTGTTCATTCTTAGATCAGATTGATACTTTCCTTCCTCATCGTCATCATTTCTTCGTTTTCTTCATCTGTAGCTGCTTCACTTTGCTCCTTATTCTCCTCTTTTCTTGGTATGCTTTGTCTATCTCGTGTCTGTAAAGTATCTGTGCATTTTCATCTTCTGCAGTATTTAAACAGCTATCTGTTTCTTTGATTAAGTTTATAGTTATTATGGTCTTGCAAGGTCTGTTATGTATTCGTTTTTCTGTAAAGGAGGAAGTTCCTAATGCTCAGTGCAGTTGTGTTGGAACATAGTGTTCTGTTTGTTCCTTTCGGCCTAATCCCTTTGATGTAGATGTGACTACCAACACATTAAGACAAGTTAGTTGGGGCTATTTACCTTTTCTCTCATTTTTAACTGTTTTGTCCTCATTCTTATTCGATTTTGAAACTTTTTTTCCTTTTGTACTTCTACCCTCTGTCTTGATTTTGCTGGAACTGTCTGAGGAGCTTTATTTTTCCTTGTTCGTATAGTTGACCATTTCATTCCAATTTTGTTGGATTTTCCCTTGTTCTTTACTTGAGGTTAAAGTCATGTAAAAGTGTTTTATTAGATCTATCAGTTTGATCCCCCTAAAATCTTCGTTCATACAGCATATTTGAGTTGGCTAAAAATAACTTACGAGGGATCGTAAAAGTTTGTGGAACATCGCTTTCTTGATAAATACACGCGAAAGTGTTTTTGAAAGCTCCATTTGATTTCATTTTCCCATGTTCTATGAAAGCTTCATTTTGATCCTTATTTCCTCATTTTCTTGGTCTTAATTATCTTGCTCATTCCCCTGTTGTATCTGTTTATTTTTATGTTCTTCAGCACTGGAATTCAAAAGTTGTCTACACGTTAATTATGGTCTTGCAAGGTCTAGTAGGTGTATTCACTGTTGCCTGTTGGTAAAGGAGGATTTTGACTAATCATTTTGTTCCTGTTTGTTTAATCCCTGTGGTGTAGATGTCACTACAACACATTAGCATAAGTTAGTTTGGTGGTTGGGGGGAGGGGGTGTTTATACCCGTTCTCTGATTCTCTCATCACAATGTTCTTGTGGCCATTCTTCCTTGGTACACTTACAAAAATATCCACAAAACCTAAAATAATTACAGCAACTATCCACTATTTTCAAATATTACATGACCTACCCACTAAATTATTTACTAACTCTACCTATCCAGACTTGTATACCATAGTTTATGCAGTATACCATAAATGTATATACATATAAGGTATAACAAAGGTATACAATAATAAATGGTCCTCCAAATCTTTATACTATAATTTATGCAGTATACCTTAAAGGTATACACCTATAAGACATAACAAAGTTATACAATAGTAATAAATAGGTAGGTTGAGTAAATACTTTTAGTTTTATGGGTAGTATAATTTTTAATTGGTATAACTTGTAAATATTTTAAATTTCATGGGTATAGAGTGTAAAAATTCTCTTCTTCTTATTTGATGAGCTTTCTCTTGTTATTTGGTTGACCGTCTCCTTTGATTTTGAAAGAGTTCCTGACAGTGGCATTTCATCGATGATGTGCACAACATGGTCTGTACTGTTACTATATTTTGCTTTGCTTTCTTCTTTTGGTGGTTGCACATTTGGCATTGAAGTTGAACAAGAATTGCTATATCTCTGCCCTTTCTTTTTCTTTGTTCCTTTTTTTGAGTGGAAAATGACAGCATGCTAATAGATATTGAAACAATGACAACATCTTGGTGGAAACATGGAGGGGCATTAGCCATGTCATCATCAATGGTGGATCCAAAGGAATACGTATTTTTGTGACAGCCTTGAAGGTGTTGTTGATAAAGCAGAAAGAAGGCTAGCTAGACTCATCACTTGGTAGTAGCATACTAATCAATTTTAATGAGAGCTTCGATTTAGTAAGCTCATAATTTCGAAACATATTACCATGTTTTAAAGAAGTGATGCATTGAATCAAAAGAGTGATATGAACTTGAGTAACAACTTGTGTGAAGTAATGTCTAATATTTTGAGATATTTTTAAGTAGAACATTCAAATATGACGTTGTGAATTATATATATATAATTATGTTATGGAAAATAAATACTCCATCCGCCCAATTTTATGTGACACTTTCTTTCTCGATTTGTTCCAAAAATAATGACACATTTTTTTAATTGACAACTAATTAATAGTATTTTCTCAGTTCTATCCTTATTGGCTCTACTTACACTAAAACTTACCAATAATTTTTTAATTTCTCCAATATTCGCTCTCTTACTTTTTCTTTACATATTACAAGGGCAGTTTTTTAATTAATGTCTTTTTTTTTTTTTTAATATACTCTTCTTTCGTTTATTGTTTCAATCACCTTTTTAGAATAATGTAAAATAAGCTAAATAACAACATAATAAAATCACCTTACAATTATTACATTTTTTCAATTTTCTTAAGTGTACAATTATTTTGGACTGGAGGGAGTACTACTTAACTAGTTATTAATATTTATACAAGGATTTTTCTAATCTCATACGATATATCTTATACTTGGCCACAAAAATACGATATTGAATTATTGTATATACATTTTTTTTTAAAAAACTTACAAGTAACAGTATATTACAAATCCTGGCTCGCAATTCGCAATTACAAAAGAATTTAAAAACCCAATTGCGTTTATCAACATAGTCATGGAGAAACCGGAGTCACCGGAGACAGTCGTCGGAACCCTAGACCGAATCAGCGACTTGCCGGAGTCAGTGCTCGTTCGAATTATCTCTCTTTTGCCGACGACTAAGGAAGCTTTCAGAACAAGCCTCGTCTCAAAACGGTGGCAGTATCTCTGGACTTGCATTGATACTCTCACATTCAATTTTAGTAAAAAATCAGAATCAGAATCAACAGAGATATTCATATCCTTCGTAAATTACGCATTCGCTCAACGTACTCTTTCCAAAATTAGAAAATTACATCTCGAATTAGCCCCCCTTCCTATTTGCGACTTACACCCCCTTCCTATTTGCGACTTACATATTGAACAATGGCTTAGTTATGCTTTAAATTACAACGTGGAACATCTTGTATTTATTCCAGATTATCATACTAAGTACACATTGCCTCAATTTTTCTACACTTGCTCGTCGTTGATAACGTTACATTTGTTAAGCTGTGCGTTTTTTAAAGGAGCTGTTATATCCTGGAAATCTCTAAAGATGTTGAAGTTTATGAATGTGGGCTTAGACGATGAAGCGATTGTGAAGTTACTTTCAGGTTGTCCTTTGCTAGAAACTATGGAGTTGTGTTTTTGCAATAATTTTCAGCGTCTGGAAATTAATAATTCTAATTTAAAGACACTCAAGTTGCGCGACTTGTCTGGGGTTGGTACTGGTATTCATTCATTGGAAATTTTTGCTCCATATCTTCACCATTTGGAGATTTCAGGAGATGGTTATGATTTTAAGTGTAGGCTACTAAATGTATCCTCTTTGGTCAGTGCTAAGCTCACTTTTTTTATTATGTGTTCCGCTCACATGATCCCCGTTGCTGAGGTTGACACTGGTCGTGATTATCATTATGGTTTTCGTACCCTTGTTCGAGATTATCTTCAAATGTTGAGTCATGTAAAGGAGCTAACAATCGGAACTTGGTTTGCTGAGGTTCGTTCTTGATTTAGCATTACTTTAGTTGCTCTATTTGACTTTAACAAACAGTTGCAGAATGCAATATACTCCTAATATAATCATCTGCATTTATTACAAAAAAAAAATAAAAAATTGTTCAGCTTTTTGTAAAGTAGCATTTTCTTTATTGCTGTCGCTTTAAGTATTCATTTATTTACCTAGTGATAGAACTATCTGGCTGATGTAAATTACTTTAATTTGATTGTGTTATCTTTCTCTGTTATTTACTAGTTTCCCTCATTACTGCACCAGGTCCTGTTCATGCTGCAGCTCGATGGAATGCAGCTTCCAGAAATAAAATGCAAATGTCTAATGCTAAATTTGCAAGTAATAAAGGAAAATTTGTACGGAGTCGCCAGCCTTTTGAAGGCCTCGCCTCACGTGGAGACTCTCAGTATAGACATGAATGCGATCGTAATTTCCTGCATCTTTTGCTCTTCATACATCCACTTATCTTTGACTCTCCATGTCAATGCTACAAACTCAACCTGTTTCATTTCTCGTTTTGTCTATACCTTCTTCATGAGTCTTTTAGATATGAATCTGCTATCACAATCAATTGATGAGAATCATATTCATGGTTTTCGAAATCGTTGTATATTACCAGAAATTTATGTTTCCACTTTTTTGCAATATAAGTTTCCTTAAGCGTTGGACATCTATTTGATCCTGATCATGTTGTATATCTCCAGTTTGGTTGGAATCGTTGCCGATATGACTCAAGTTATGTTAGCAAAGCAGATAGTATCGATTTGGAGAGCTGGATTTCAAACTGTACATTTCCCAGTCTCAAGAGTGTTAACATTATCTGCTCCACTAGGATGTGTAGGAAGGACCGCCATGATAAGCTTTTTGAACTTTTAGAATTTCTGCTGAAAAATGCGACAGCTTTGGAGAAGTTCGTTATCATATCAAAGAGTAGACGATGCTACAACTGTTTAAAGGACTGTGTGTCCCCATATTCATCAGAATTGGCCGCAAAACTGTCAGGTTGTCCAAGACCCTGCAGCAATTTTATGATAATTTATGAGGCAGATTTTAAATGATTAGAATGAAAGTGGTTTTGTTTCTCAGCAAACCAGAAATGTCGCTTCATAGTTTGTCTTTTGATTTATTGCTGATGAGATTATTACTAATATTTAACTTGTCTATGTAACTAAAAGTGTTCTTTTTGTGGTCTTATCTTTATGGTATGCCATTTGTTATGGACGCTTGGTGTCTCATGAACCGTTCGTTCGTTGCACCTAAGACTTTGAAACTGTGGTTGTAGTTTTCTTCCAATATTTGTTGGACCTGTCAAAATGGACAGATCCAAAACCTATATCTTTCTGCTTATCAGGCTCACGAAATGTTATTTTTGTTACCTTTTTCAAATAGTATCAAAGCTTGGTGGTTCCATTTGATGAATTTGATTGGATGATGGTTCCTTTTTTTGGCTTTTCCTTGAAGGAAGTTACTGTCCTTTTACCTCAAATTATTAGTAGCCATTGTTGTTCAATTGCTTTTGATTGCTTTCCCTTGAGGTTAAAGTCATACAAGGTGTAATCATATTTTTATGTTTGGTCTTCCTTTCAATCTTTATTCATCAGGCAGATTCGAGTTGGCTAAACTGCTTTTTAGGGGTAGTAAAAGTATGTGGAACACGACTTTCTAATTGAACGCCACCAGAAGAGATCCGCAGGCTTCTTTTGATTTCACCCCCCCCCCCCCCTCTTTGAGGTTCTTCATTCTATTGGTTAATAGGTGGTGTGACCTTGAGACTTCAACTTTTTCCTACTTTCACGTGTAGTCTACCTTGTACTGGATCCTCCGGCTTGGTAAAAAGCTTTCTTCTAGATCGCATTAATGCAATTTTCACTTAATCAACTTTCTCCAGGTAATCAACAGTATTTTCCTTCTTCTAAAACGCTGATGCTCTTTTGTTTGTCACTTCAATTTGATTCTCTTCCATCAGAATGATATTTTCCTTCCTCATCATCATTATTTCTTCATTTTCTTCATCTGTATCGTCTTCACTTTGCTCCTTATTCTCCTCTTTTTCTTGGTATACTTTATCTTTCCCGTGTCTGCACGCTATCAGTGCATTTTCATATTCTTCAGTGTTGGTATTCAAACAGCTATCTGCTTCTTGATTAGTTTACAGTTGTTATGGTCTTGCAAGGTCTGTATATATTCTTTGTTTGTGGAGAAGGATTGAAGTTCGTATAGCTCAGTGCAACCGTGTTGGAACATAATGTTCTACACTTGCTCCTCATTGATATGATGATATCATTACATTTGTTATGTTGTGCGTTTGATAAAGGGGCTGTTATATCATGGAAATCTCTAAAGTCTGTGAAGTTTATGAAGGTGGACTTAGACGATGAAGCGACTGTGAAGTTACTATCTGGTTGTCCTTCATTGGAAACTATGGAACTGTCTTTTTGCAGTATTTGTCGACTGGAAATTAATAATTCTAATTTAAAGACATTAAAGTTGGGCTTCTTGTCTAAAGGCGATACTAGTGATCATCCATTGGAAATTTTTGTACCGTATCTTCAACATTTGGATATTTATGGTCAATTTTTTAGTTTGAAATTTAGGCCACTAAATGTATCCTCCTTGGTCAGTGCTGAGGTTACTTTTCTTATTATGTGTTTCACTGACATCCTGGGTGGTGAGGTTGACCATTGTTGTGATTATCATCGTGGTTTTTCGACCCTCATCAAAGATTATCTTCAAAAGTTGAGTCATGTGACGGAGCTAACAATTGGATCTTGGTTTGCAGAGGTTTGTTATTGACTCACAATTACTTTTGTTGCTCCATTTCATCTTTAGCAAACAGCTGCATTCTGCAGTATACTCCTAATATAATTTATTACATTTTTTCTTTTAGAAAGATCTTCTATTCATCTTTTTGTATGCAATATTTCAGTGATTTTTCAAAGTTAGATCGTATTTACTTCATCATACTAGCGAAAGATAATTTTGTAAAGTGGCATATCTTAGTATGTCATTGCTGATGAATTTGGGTGTAACATAAACTGTGTTTTCAATAAGAAAGAATTCATTAATGCCGTATATCTTTCTTTATCTTTACTTGTCTTTATTAAAAATTTACTGATGTATGACTGTTATCCAGCATTTGCTTCCCTCTATGAAGTTAGTCGTATGAGGTCCGGACTGGACTTATCCCCAAAAAAAAAGTTAGCCATATAAAAAGTTAATCTGATGTCCGGAATACTATACCTGTCTAGCTCCTTGATTGCCTGCATCAACATCTCCCAAATTTCTTCTTGTCTGATGCCACCTCAGCATCCTTGGTATTGGCAAGGGGGACTGTTCAGATTTTCCAGCATTACGGCCAACCAAGGGCACAACCTCATATATCCATACCTGTCATGAATGCCACAGTCACATTACTTAAGTTTTCACACAATCATTCTTAATAAAACTGGAAAATAAAATAATAATAATACTTACAAGGAAGGCCCATGGGAATCCAAACAGTGCATAACCGACAGTTTTTCCCTCTACATGATGTCGATGGGTCTTCGCAAAATCTACTTTATTATAGAGATAGTCCACTATCAAGTCATAAAAAATCCCACCCCAGGGGTAGTTGCTGAAAAAGTCTAGGTTATCCACACATTGGATCCACCATTTCTCAACATTCTTTGTTTTTTCCCTGGCCATTAGAACAGTATGGAGGAACCACAAAAGAGTCAACTTTAGCTTCTCTTCCTTAGAGAACTGTTTCTGCTCCATCAAGTACAGCAGATTTTTTGCCCTCACTTCCCCACCACCACAGACCTTCTCTAGAAATCCTTCACCACTTGCCAAGAACTTGGCCTTCAATTTGGTATCTGGCTCTTGACAACAGTTTAAGCCAGTCATCAAGTAGAACTCCATCAAGCCAAAATAAACTGGCTTACCATCTATTAAGAACCACATCTCATGCTTTTTCTTGGACTGCCTAATAGTCCTCAAAAGCACTGAGTGCACCAGCTGACCATTGAAGGTCCAACTCTCAGATAGGCTTAAGAAATCCCCAAAAATTGATCTCCTAAACATCTTTTCAAGCCCCAATTTTGCTAACTTGGTCTTGAAGTCATAAAACTTTTTCACTGAAGATCTCACAGAGATCTTTACATTAAATGATTCAAACCTTGACAACCAGGTTTTGAACCTAAAGCTACTGACGTCAATGTCAATCACCTTCTTTGGAATACTCAATCCGTCAAGAGGATGCACATCCTCTTCATCATCTTCATCCCCTTCTTCCTCATCTCCCTCTTTGTGTTTTTCCCCAGCACTAGCATTATCCCTATCAATCCCTTTATCAACTCCATCATCCCTTGCACCAGCCTGATCCTCCTCTCCATCCCCTGGACCAACACTCTTCCTACTTGCCTCCCCAGAATCATCCCCATCCTCATCATCATCAATAACAACAGTCTTTCCTTTTCTTTTTGCTGCAGCAGCAGCACTACTACCAACTCCATCTTCAGCTTGAAATCTGTCTATCTGATCAAAGGTATCAGCAGATGCTCCTTTTGAACTCAGGTACTCTGAGTTGTCACCCACCTCTGTTTGACCTCCACCAACATCTTTATCGGTGGATGTGGCATCACTATCATCATGTTCCTCCACCCTTCTTCTTTCACATTTGACAAAATCTTTGGGGATGTTCGCAGACACCCAAGATTCTTGCGCTGATTTATGCATGGACCACCTACGCGTACGTATATTTTTTTCCTTAGCTCTCTTATTTTCTAAAAGCTCCGCTCTACGGTCTTCCCAAGTTCGTGGACCTTTTCCTTTCGGAACGGCGTGCTTTACCCTAGGCATTTAAACACCTAAACAAAACACATTTTTACAACGAAAGTTAAAGAAAAAACCCCCAAAAATTACACCTATACAAACCACATTTTTACTACGAAAGTTAAAGAAAAACCCCCCAAAAATTAAACTGAAATCCTAAATCGAAAATTGCGTATAAAACGGTAAAATAACAAAACCCATTACCCGAAATCTCGATGTAAAGATGCAGAATAGCCATTAATCGAAGAAAATACAGAGTTAAATTTCAAATAAAAACCCTAACGAAATCGAGTGCGTACCTGTTTATGCTCTTCGTCGATAATGTGCTTAACCCACAGAGATCCTTTAAATAACTCAAACGGGACACTCACAGCAGTTATGAAGTCGTGCAGGCAGTTGATAGAGAGAAAATAGGAGAAGTTGAGAGTGAAAATTTGAAGGGCACAATGTAGTGTATGATCAACCAAATAGAGTAGATGTAGTATCCGTTATGTTTTAAATTACCCGGGTACTTTTTTTTATTTCAAAAGAATTCACAAGTTTTTTATGTTTTGCACCCTAAGGAATTATTGTTTTGCACCCACAAGTTTCTAAGAATACTAATCCAGCCCTTGATCCCCACTTAAACCCACTTAAGTTTTTCTCTCTCCAAAAATAAGTCAAAAAGAAATGAAAAGGTTAAACTTTTTATTCAATACTTTGAGGGGTTTTTTAGCTAATTCTTCTCCAGTATCTAATGCACTTGTCCAACAACCAAATATCTGCTCAACTAGACGTCACTCTCGACCTAACTAGTAAGAGGACTATCTTGCAAAAATAGAAAGATTATAATTGGACTATTTTAATACCAAGGGAGGTTTACGAAAATACCCATCAAAAGTAAAACAATATCTATCCCTATTCATAAGTTTCATATTTTCCAGTTCTACCCATAAACTATTTACACATCCTACCCATCCAGACTTTAACTCCCTCCGTTTAAGTTTACTTCTCCAAATTTAGCAAAGTCAAATTCTTAATTTACTTGTCATTTTAGCAATTCAAGATAAAATTAGCTATGTTCTTCCTAATTTACCCTTGACATCAAATGGTCAAATTCTTCAAAATCCCTTTCCAATTAATTAAAAACTACAACAAAGTATAATAAATAAGGGTAGATTTGTCAAGTTTAATTTTTCTTATTTTGTCTTGGTTGTAGTGCAAAATTGAATTTGGACAAGTAAACTTAAATAGAGGGAGTATATCATAATTTATACGGTATACTATAAAGGTGTATGTTCATAAGGTATAAGAAAAATATACAGTAATAAATGAGTATGTATGATAAATATTTTTAATTTTATGGATAGTATAATTTTTAATAGGTATAACTGGTAAATAATTTCGATTTCAAAGGTATATATATAATGTAAAATTCCCTAATATTATTAACTTAGGAAATCAAACTATCAACGGAACTATCAAAGGGATGAAAGTGCATAAACAAAAGACTTGTAAAACTTATCCCGTAACTACTCCTATTACTTAAAACAGCTAGGAACATCCTTTAAAGTGTCTGGTACCACTCCTAACTCCACAAAGCATCATGACCAATATAATGAAGAGGGCATTGATCAAAATCTTGCGGAAGAAAAGGAAGCAATGGTAGATTAGTTTCTAGCATAGCTGCAGCATATGCATCAATTTCTCTATGGTAAGAAGCAATTTCATCGTCAAGCGAGGGTTTTTCTTGAACCATAGGAACCACTGCAGCTTCAATTTTGAGTAAGCTTACTACGCTGCACTTGCCGTTTCCATTCAAAGATTTAATTTCTTGAATAGTAGATGGAACAGTCCAAGAACCACTTGGGACATAATCAAGCTGATTCTGATTTTGATCTTAAAGAGTAAAATTAGGCAAAATATTCTCTCCACCATGAAAATTTCTCAACTGATCAGTTGAAACGACAGTTGCATTGTTGGCATTTCCAAAATCTTCATTTTGTTGCAACTGAACAGAGGATTTTGTAATCGTCCTCTTGATACGACAAAGGACATAGTCCTCGTGTCGAATTTCACCACGTTCTTTTAACGCCTTTAGGACATTATCACTAAGACAAAATTCTTTCATAGTCCACTGAGTTCCTTTGTCAGTACTATTTTCTTCGTGAAAACGAAAGGTTTTCTTAAACCCTATGACTTCCTTATTGTCCTTGAGAATTGTTTTTTTACTGTCCAATCCTTTCCATGAACCGCCTCCAACAATGGTCCTCTTAAAGTATTTACCACCAAAAGTTTTTCTCTTTAACTGAGTGAAAATATAATTTACATCACTTGAGTCATCAAATATTTCACATGGCTTCAGGAACGTTCAACTTAATGATTTTCACATTCAAACACATAAATAGTAATTCAAGAAAACATACCCGAATTTGCCATAGCGTTCTCTTGACTTGAAGCGGAAGCCTTAATTCTTTGTTCTTGATAAAAGGTGATATCTCCCTCTTTCCTTTAACTTTAAGAAAACGTCTGATGGAAAACGTTATCAGTATTGGTAGAGAGAGGACCCTTTTAAAATGAGAAGAACACTTAATTTCACATTCCATCAATGTGAGGGAGTGGGTAGTTTTAAAACCACCAAGGAGTGGGTAGTTTTAAAACCACCAAATAACTTCCCATATTTAATTAGGATTTAGTAAATATTATTTAATTTATTTATTAAACCAAATATAAATAAGTGGGCCATAACTTACATTCTCCCACTTGGCACACGTTCATTATTCACTTAATGGTTTAATAAATATTTCAATCATCATGTGCACAGTTAATACTAAATCCCACATTATTCATTGTTATTGAATAAGTCAACCAATATGAGTCATGGCGGTTGTACATCACTTTCGACATAGTCCCTTCCATGTACTACAATATTAGTCTATTACCCAACACAACCTTCAATACATAATGGTCCAACAATAATGCTTAGAATATCTTTATCTAAGCTAAAACCTGTCATCGTCATTCTCAACGTTATGTATACAAGAGAAAAGCAGGTAATGCAGAAACATTTATATTAATGAGCTCAAAGTGTCAAATCTCATAAACATCATAAGTCTTTACATAAATTCATACATTGCTATTAATAATGCCCATTCTTTAAACATGATCCATAAATGCTTTGGGCGATAATCCTTTCGTCAAAGGATCAGCAATCATAATTTTGGTGCTAATATCTTCATTTGACACTTTATATTTCTGGACGTGTTCTTTAACGACAAGACATTTCAAGTCTATTGACTTAGCACCTTCTTATATTTGTCGTTCTTAGCAAAGAACACTGCTGAGGAATTGTCACAATAAATTTTCAGCGACATGGCAATATTGTCGACTAATCCAAGTCCTGAAATAACATTCCGCAGCCACTAAGTCTAAATTGTGGCCTCAAAGCATGCCACAGCCAGCATAATCTGAATCTGAATATCTAACCATATCAAGATGATTAGATTTTCTATAAGTGAGCATATACTTCATTACTTACGTTCGAATTAATTCTTTGAATTGAGATTTAATTTATCTCCTTTCTAGATTGGAACGGGACTTGATGACAATTTTCCATTCTAAATCTTTTTAGAACTTTATTAATATAGGCCTTTTTGAGACAACCCCAACAATCCTTGTGATCTATCCCAGAATATTTCTATCCCAATCACATAGGCTATCTCTCCCATATCTTTCATTTCAAAGTTGTTAGAGAGAAATTTCTTGGTGTCATGCATCATATCAAGATCATTAGTAGCAAGCAAGATATCATCAACATACAAGACTAAAATTATAAACTTACTCATACTGACCTTTAGATATATACACCAGTCAAGAATGTTTTCCTTGAATCCAAAGGCGACAACAGTTTCATGAAACTTAAGATACCATTGTCGGGAAGCTTGTTTAAGCCTGTATATTGATCTCTTTAGTTTACACACCATGTGTTCCTTTCCTTTAATTTCAAAACCCTCTGGTTGATTCATGTAAACTTCTTCCTCTAAATTTCCATTCAGAAAGGCAGTTTTCACATCCATTTGATGTAGCTCTAAGTCATAATGAGCCACCAAAGCCATTATAATTCTAAGTGAATCCTTTTTGGAAACAGGTGAAAATGTCTCTGTATAGTCAACACCATGTTTCTGAGTGAAACCTTTTGCAACAAGTCTAGCCTTGTGACGTTCAATATTACCATTTGAGTCACGTTTGGTCTTAAAGACCCATTTACACTCGACTCTTTTGCAACCTTCTGGTAATTCAACAAGGTCCCAAACTTCATTAGGTTGCATGGATTTCAACTCATCTTTCATAGCATCTAACCACTTATCAGAATTATTACTTTCAATGGCCTGTGAAAATGAAACTGGATCATCATTGATTTCCAAATCATCCAAATCAATTTCTGGATCAATTTCTGACTCGTGTAGATATACCAAAAAATCATCAGAAATAGCATTTCTCCTTTGTCTTTGAGATTTTCTTAATGCTACTTCTTGCGGTACGTCTACTGTAGGTTCATTGATTATGTTTTCATTATGAATAGCAGGATCATTATTTTGTTGTTCTTGTTTGGTTGTTAGGCGGTACAACAACTTCGGGAACAACAATTTTAGGAGAAGTACAGGGTAAAGGAATTTGCACCCTAACTTCCCTAATTTCCACATTACGCGGTTCTTCACTCCCACTAACTTCACCATTCTCAATGAACCTAGCATTTCCAGTTTCAACAATTCTCGTACTATGGTTAGGACAATAAAATCTATACCCCTTTGATTTTTCTGGATAACCAATAAAGAAACCACTGATTGTTCATGGATTCAGTTTCTTTTCTTGTGGATTATAAATTCTTACTTCTGCCGGGCAGCCCCAAACATGCAGGTGCCTTAAACTAGGTTTCCTACCAGTCCAAAGTTCAAAAGGTGTCTTTGGAACTGCCTTACTAGGAACCCTATTTAGTAAGTACACGACAGTTTTTAAAGCATACATCCACAATGAAGCGGGTAAAGATGAATTACTTAACATACTCCTAACCATTTCAATTAATGTACGATTACGCCTTTCTGCCACACCATTTTGTTGTGGTGTGCCAGGCATTGTGTATTGAGTACATATACCACGCTTTTCGAGAAATTTAGCAAATGGACCAGGGTGTTGTCCAGTTTCATCATATCTTCCATAATATTCACCACCTCTATCTGACCTAATTATTTTCACCTTTCTGTCTAATTGCCTTTCAACCTCATTAATAAATACCTCTAAGGTATTTACTGCTTGAGATTTTTCGTGCAACAAACAGACATAACCATAACGTGAAAAGTCGTCAATAAAGGTGATAAAGTACTTTTCTTTACTGAAAGATGGAATATCAAAAGGACCACAGATATCAGTGTGTATAATTTCAAGAAGCTGTGTGCTTCTTGTGGCTCCTTTCTTTGTGTGTTTTGTTTGTTTTCCTTTAATACAATTCACACAAATATTTAGGTCTGTAAAATCTAAATCTGGAAGGATTTCATTCTTAACTAATCTTTCCAGTCTTTCTTTAGATATGTGACCTAAACGTCTATGCCACAAGTAAGCAGAGTGTTCATTCACCAAACTACGTTTGGTTCCAACGTTATGATGCAGAGTTAAGAGGGTTTCAGCAAACAGATTATCAAGATTCAGTTTGTATAAACCATCACAAAGAATACCAGAACCAATGAGATGATTATGCTTAAACAAACTAAAACATCCATTGCCGAAATTAAAAGAGTATCCAGTCTTGTCTAACTTAGACAAAGAAACTAAATTTCTAGAAATAGAAGGTACATAATAAGTTTCAAATAAGTCTAAGTGACGCCCAGTATCTAGGATTAAACGATAAGTCCCGATAGCTTGAACTGGAGCCTTCACTCTATTCCCCATGTACACAAATCTTTCATTCTGATTTATGGTTTGGGTTGTAAGAAATCCCTGCATCGTATTAGAAACATGAACAATACAACCAGAGTCAATCCACCAAGTATTATAAGGAACTTCAGTTAAATTTGATTCGAGACACGTAAAAGCACAAGGCTTACCTTTCTTCTCGAACCATGCCTTACGTTTCAGGCAGTCTTTCTGAAAGTGTCCAGATTTTCCACAGAAATGACACTTATCATTCTTGCGTTCCTTCTTACGTACTTGATGAGAGGACTCACTAACATTATGGTTCCTCTGTTTGCCCTTAACATGCTTCTTTCCTTTCTTTCCAGCTCCTTGATGACCTACAAGGTTAATGGAGTGGGTTCCTTGGTTCTTTAGCCTTGTCTCCTCCTGAACCAGCATTCCGTGCAATTCATGCACGTTCCATTTGTCTTTCATGGTATTATAGTTCATTTGGAAAGGACCATACTCAGACGGTAATGAGTTGATGATGAACTGCACAAGGAAATTTTCATCCACTTCCATTCCCAGAGTCTTAAGTCTTGCTGCTATGTTTGTCATTTCTATGACATGCTCATGCATGGTACGCGAACCATCAAACTTCATGGTGGTCAAAGTACCCATTAGAGTCCCAGCAAGAGACTTGTCAGCAGTTTGAGAGTGTTCTTCTACAAGTCTTAGAAGCTCTTTGGCACTTTCAGTGTTGGGAAGAGCAGATTTAATGTTACCCGCTATACTCATTCGCATGAACATTAGGCTTAATCTGTTAGACCTGTCCCACTGCTTAAAATAAGACTTTTCTTCAGCAGTGCTAGTTGCAGTAATAGCAGCTGGCTTCTCAGTGTAAAGTGCAACATCAAGATCTAAAACTCCGAGATGGAATTTGATCTGTTCGCACCACTCCGAGAAGTTAAGTCCGTTAAAAGCCGTAACAGAAGCAGAGTGCGAATGAAGAGCAAGTGCTGCAAATATAATATGCTCATTCGTTAACGCTTTGAGTTATAAACTAAACATACTATCAGATTCAGAAATAATTTTATATAGCTTTAAGTGTATCTTGATGTTCACCTTTGGGCAGAACGCCAAAATACTAACTTTATACATTATGATGCTTAATATAACGTAACATAATTTGATAATTTTTAATGTACCTATTAATAATATTTATTATCTTTGGATAAATAAACAAAACTAATAGTACATTTAAATTATCTCATTAATGTTCCACGATTATAAGAACAAACGATCAACCTTTGGGCGATCCATAAATATCCTATAACCATGAACTTCAATTTACCCATAACTTATGGCGTTTCTAAGCATCAAGATTAAAGGGTAATTGAATATAAGTTTATCATTATTTTGGAATTAATTTTCATAAAGATTCGACCACTTTGGTGATTAACGAATCATACGTAATAATTCCAAATAGAATTATGAAGACATTAATCTTTCAAACTTCAAGGATTTCGATTAGTCGATTATAGGAAAATCATTAGATTCGACATTTTGGTTGATTTCAATTTAAGTAAACCAAATAGTCAATTACAGTGGTTACATAAGAAGTATTACGCAAGCCTCATCTTAAATGGCTTATAAAGGCTTTTCATAAATATCAGTTATGAAGTATACATGATCCAGTCCTTGAGAACTAAGCACAATAATTCTAATACTTCAGTATTTAAGCCTCCACTATAATTTAATATTTCATAAAGTGTAAGCTGAAATGAACTGATCAAAACTAATATTGAATCATGCCTCATAACATAGATGGAGATCAAAATTCCCTTAACTAATAAGGCTTTATGACATATATCATTCTAAATATGATAGCCAAAAAGTAGTGCTATAAACAGATATTATGGCAAGTTTCTAGCCATAGAACAAATCACGTCAACATACTGGAGCATTAAGTGTAAAGTGGAGCCAAATATTATAAGTGAAAGAAACCACTAGAATTAATAAAGATTTCATAAGCAGATTTCAAGTTCTCCAAATCTCAAAATCTTGACATAGTAATTTTAATATTTTAATCAATTTCATTCAACTATCTTTTCGTTTAAGTAATTGACAGTATTTTATAAACCCCTAAATTTCATAATTAATTAGGGTTCACAAATATTTGGAAAATCATTGGTTCGAAAACCTGGCTCTGATACCATATGTAAGAGTTTTCAATAATTTCAGGAACGTTGAACTTAATGATTTTCACATTCAAACACATAAATAGTAATTCAAGAAAACATACCCGAATTTGCCATAGCGTTCTCTTGACTTGAAGCGGAAGCCTTAATTCTTTGTTCTTGATAAAAGGTGATATCTCCCTCTTTCCTTTAACTTTAAGAAAACGTCTGATGGAAAACGTTATCAGTATTGGTAGAGAGAGGACCCTTTTAAAATGAGAAGAACACTTAATTTCACATTCCATCAATGTGAGGGAGTGGGTAGTTTTAAAACCACCAAGGAGTGGGTAGTTTTAAAACCACCAAGTAACTTCCCATATTTAATTAGGATTTAGTAAATATTATTTAATTTATTTATTAAACCAAATATAAATAAGTGGGCCATAACTTACGGTATTTACCACCAAAAGTTTTTCTCTTTAACTGAGTGAAAATATAATTTACATCACTTGAGTCATCAAATATTTCACATGGCTTCTTGTTACCATACAAGTCTGTTAGTCGAATGTGATCAGATTCAATAAATGGATTACCGCGAACAAATTTCATCAAGTAACCAATGAGCTTTTCATCATCATAGGGCGCCGGAAATTTCAGCATCGACATTTTGGATAGAAAACAGCAAGAAAGGGGCCGGGGGGGGGGGGGGGGGGGAGTGTGTACACAACAAATTAGGAAACACTCAAATGAAGCTGAAGGAACACCATTTACAGAAGGACCAGTCAGGTCCAGCGAATGTTGGTTAGGATTAGTTTTGGTGTACTAGTATCTACTAAATTGCATTGAGAAGTGGATTTTTTAATTTCTTTTTTAAGTATATGTAATTTTGGTTTGGAAATGAGATAGTATGAGAGTGAATGTGATAGAAGGAAGGGAGAAGAGATATAAATAGATATAGATATAGATATAGATATAGGTATAGGTGTCCTTAAATGAGGAGTTATAGAAAGTACTCCTTTTATTTGAGGCATTAGAAATTACTCCCGTGAGAAGTTAGTCAAATAAATATGATGAGAAGTCTAAATAATTTACTCTTGTATAGTTATATGTCATTTTGTAATTTACTACTACTATTCTCTTTTATAATTAAATGTCATTTGTAATTTATTCTCTCTTGTTGTTACATGTAATTTTCTATTTTACATGTCAATTCAACTATATGATTGACTAGTAGTAAATTATGAAATGACATATAACTACAAGAGAAACAATAAATTAAGTAAATGTTGATACAAAATCAATTTATTCCAATTGATTCTTATTCACGCATGACGTACCTCCTTTTGTATCTATATTTTTTATCCCATATTTAATTTTACCCTACAAATTCATCATCTTCCTCTCTCCTTTCTCCGTCCGCTGTCATTTTCTAATTTACATGTCTTTTCAACTATACTTTCTCAGGCCACTGTCATTTTCTAATTTACATGTCTTTTCAACTATAAGAGGTAGTAGTAAAAAATTAAGAAATGACATATACCTATACAAGAGAATAGTCTTGGTATGCAGCATCTATAAAACTTTATAAGAGGGAGTAGTAATAGTTTCTTGACTGGAATGGCTCCCATAAAACAATAGTTGTATGGAGTCTGGAAAAATCGGCTCAAAGTTTTTTTTTTTTTTTCCCTTTTACCCCCAACAACGGAACAGTGAGGACTAAGCTATTAAACAAATACTTTTACCCTGGGTTGTTGGTTCGTAAAATTAATCGAGTTTGATTTATTGTTTAAGCTAAGGATGTTCACAACTCAAATTGTTTCAACAATCATTTCACATATATTTATCTTCTCTTAGAAACTAAACTGAGTTGTATCTTTTAAAACTTAATATTGTTGTGTTAATAATCCGTCATAAGTTCAGCAGAAACACTTAGAATCCCGTTCAATTCTCTTGAATTTTCCTACTTCTCTCATGTATTCTTTGCTTGCACTGAGTTCTCCCGCTTGGAGATAAGCCGTCTTTCTGCATAAACATATACTGCACAACATCGTTCTTTGCTCTATATTGTTGTATCAACACTTCCCACCGTAGCAGAAACTACCTCCTCGGTTGACGTTGAAAAGTTAACCAAAGAGATCGAAGCAAAAGTTGAGGCTCGCGTCGAGGCATGAGTGGAAAAGCGCATCGAGTCATATAGGGAGTCATCATTCAAGCCCGAAGCCGCTCCATCCCCAACTCCCAAAAATTTCAAGCTCTTCTTCCTGAAAAAATATGATGAGACCACCGCCCCGAAGAACATGTGAACGAATTCATGTCGATGGTAAAGAGCAATGACTTAACAGAGATAGAGAAGGAATCAATGTTTATGAAAAAATTCGGCGAATCCTTAGAGAAGGGAGCACTACATTGGTACATGCGCTTGCCAGCGGGGTCAATTTCTACCTTCAAAGAGCTGGTTAACGCGTTCGTTAAGGCTCATACCGGGGCGCAGAAAATTATCTAAAGGAAGGAGGATATATTCAAGGTCAAGCAACGGCCCGGCGAGCCAATCAAAGACTTCCTCGAGCGCTTTCACGCTGAGCGCATGGAGCTACCTACTATGGATGATACTCTAGCCATCATGGAATTTGAAAAGGGAATCAATGTTCGCAACTCCGAGGCCGCTGCCGAGTTGCGAAAAGAACTCCAGCAATATCAAACCCTGAAGTGGGACGATTTTCACAATAGAGCTTACACCAAAATAAGGCTAGAGGAAGCCGAATGGAAAAATAATGGCCGAGGCCACAATTATAAGAACTGAGGGAATCCTCATATCGCGCCGAAGCGCCACGAGGAAATTCGAAGGGGAGGTACGAACTATATACCTCATCAAGGCAGCTTGTTAGTCAAAGGCTGGGAATTCGCTCAGAAATTCTTTTGGAAATCAACATGTGAGCCAACGGCTCGGAGGAAAGGTTCTTCCCAATTCGAACCAAAGAAATTCCTCAGGTCCAGCTTTGGTCAAAAAAACAATTACCTCGGATCGCTGACTAAAATTTCAATATATCAACCTCGGAGCTGGTCAATGTAGTGAAGGGAACCGCCGGGGTAAGAATACCAAAAGACATGAGAACTCCGGCAGACAAAAGGGATCAAAATTTGCACTGTGAGTTTCATGCAGATTATGGCCACTGCACCGAGGACTGCAAGGCATTATGCCTCGAGGTGGCGCACTTGTTGAAAAAGGGTATGCTACCTGAATTCCTCACCGATAAGGGGAAGGAAAACTACACCAAAAACCGAGGTGACGCACAACCACTTTGGGCACCACCCCCCAAGAGAGCCATAAATGTTATCACCGGGGGGTCAGAGGTGAACGGGGTGAACTTTGCAGCGGCAAAGAAATTCGCAAAGCTGTCAATCACAATGGAGAAAAGAACTCGAGTTGGAGGCTCGGCTAAAGAAATTGTGTTTGATGATGACGATTGTGATGGGATGATGTTCCCCCATCACGATGCTTTGGTCATCATGCTGAGAATAAATGACTCGGATATCAAATGAGTCCTGATTGACCCCGGTAGCTCGGTCAACATATTCAGCTACAAGGCCATTAAAAAGATGTGGCTGAAGGGTGAAGTTATCCCTAAGGCAACAGTGTTGACTGGCTTCAACAACTCCACTGAGAAGACATTGGGTGAAATTACACTCAAGACGTTTGCTGAAAGAGTTAGCAAGGAAACACTATTTCAAGTCTTGCCCGAGGACATGGCGTACAATGTGATCCTCGGTAGACCATGGATCCACTCCATGGACGTTGTCTCATCAACTCTTCATCAGGTGATCAAATTCCCTACCCCATGGGAAGTTCGGTCAATAAAAGGAGAGCAGCGAGTAGCAAGAGAATGCTATTCAGTTGCATTGAAGAGTGAAGTCGTCCCGATTGGATGAAAACAATAGCAACCAATGCAACCTGGGTCGAGCGACGAGGACCCTTGAGGAGAAACAGAGATTCACAGGCCTAACTATAGAGATTCACAGGCCTACAACAAGAACATAAACTTATCCAAGGCCTAACTAAACTAAGCCAACGCCTGGCAGAATCCCTAAGCAACTGCATATACACACACCTAACTTCCCTGAACTCCTATAACTCCTGCAACTACCAAACATACACCTCACAGACTACCAACTCTAAGAGCCAAAACAGAACCAAGAAAACACCCTACTGCCTGCACTCTAGAGATACACAAAACTCACCCTAAACTCCTACAAACTGCATCATCACAGCCTCCAAAACACCTACACACTCATCCTAACACTTCAAGATCACCTAAACACTAAAACAAGCAGGCTCCCCGCTAAACAAGATGCAGACTAAGGGACAAAATGTAGACAAGATACAGACTATAGATTTCCTGACCCACATTTCATTCAAAAAGAACAAGACTTTACATACTTTGACAATTGACTTACACAAACGGATTCAAAATACCTCATTTCCTAATTCTGATACCTAACCTAGAAGAACTGGATAACCATCTACAATTGCCATTTTCATTGATAAGCTACAATACTCAATGACATACAAAATTATATGGAAAATCTGACAGAACATTTTAGAGAAAAGAATAAAGCTTAAAGATTATATCTTATGTCAACATTATCAAGATTATTCTTTGAGGCAATAGTGAATATCGAAACAGGATACTAAAGACATATACCACATTTTAAGCTTCAAGCCAGGTAAAAAAAAGGAACAAGAAAATCAGACGAGGTTAAGTTGTTACCTCTTTTGGAGCAGTGACGGAGGCAAGGAATTCGAAGAATGCGACTCGACAAGGTCGACAACTAGAATGATAACAAAGCGACGCGAAAACGATGAAGTGATAATACCCAAAGATGCAATGGAACAGTAAGAAAAAACTCAAAAGAAGGAACCCTTGTGTGATAAAATGCTGCCGTTTTGATATGCCAATTTTCAGAACCCCTAAACCCTACCAAAAATGCTTAATATATAGTGTAGGCTTAGGGTTTACCTTGTTGAAGAAAATCGAAATTACCATTCCCTTTTTGATCTTTCCCCTCATGAGATAAGGGTGAGAGGGTCAAATCAGAGCCCCTCTTGTCTTTATCTCTAAGGAGAAGGGATCAACGACTCAGGATGGCTCGAATTCAAAATGCGCGGACGAGATTAGAGATTCGTTGGGGAGAAAATAAGTGAGAAAATGCCAAACCACCAGCTGGAGCAGCGTTACTTGTCCAGCTCAAACGTACGGAGAAGAAGAGATTTTGGGGTCGGGTTTGCTGTGGGTCGCGTAGGGAAAACGGGTTGGGGATTAGGAATTCGGGTTAAGGGTAAGGGGATTTGGGAATAGGCTGATGTGGTTTTGGGGAAATGAAAGTGGGCCGGGTTGGGAAATGGCTCTTCTGAGAATGGGAAATGTGTGTAGTGTATGTAATGTTGCATAAGTGATCCGAAATTAAAGGAAAGAACTATTTTGGCCCCCCCAGTTAGGATTAAATGAGTAATTGAGGGTGTTGCGCGGGTAGGACAGAAATTGGGATATGCCTGGTAATTTTAGCCTTCTTTTGAAATTAATTAATATACTTTAATTAAATTTAATTAATTAATTTTAATTCAAATAATTTTAATTATCTAATTCTAATTTTAATTTTATTTTGACAATCGATTCTCATTTAAATAATTTAACAGTTAATTATATCTCGGGACGAAATTGGGTGTCAACAGATGCACTGGTAGTAACGATGAGGATCGACGATGCCGATGTAAAAAGGGTATTAATCGATGCTGGCAGCTCGGTTAATATCATACATACGAGGGTAGTCGAACAGTTGCAGTTGAGTGATAAGATCGTGCCTCGCTCAACGGTGTTGTCGGGTTTCAATAATTCCAGCGAAGTGACCGTTGGAGAAATCACGATTAAAACATATGCAGAAGGTGTTGAGAGTGAAACATCGTTTCAAGTGATGAAGGCGAGATGGCATACAACGTGATATTGGGTCGACCGTGGATTCACGCTATGGGGGCGGTCCCATCGACCCTACATCAAGTTGTAAAATTCCCTACCCCATGGGGAATTCGTGAAATTAGAGGCGAGCAGCAGGCTTCACGAGAATGTTACTTAGTAGCTGTTAAGGATGGCTTTTGAAAGTAGCAATCACAGCTAGTGGAACCCGAGGCTGGAAGCTTCACTACGGTTCCGTCATGTGCTTCGTCACAATTAGCAGAATTCGAAGTTGAAGGCGACTTCGCACAGGTTCCACCGTGTGTGAGAGAACCGTACAAACAAAAAGCCGGAGACTCTACGATAGAAGAATTAGAAGAAGTAATGTTATTCGATGATAAGCCTGATCGGAAAGTCTATGTGGGAGCAGAACTGGATCCTGAAGTAAGAGCAAAATTCATATCCTTCCTCAAGGATAATTCTGATTGTTTTGCTTGGTCCCACGCAGATATGGTGGGGATCGATCCAAAAGTTGCCACACACAGATTAAACGTCGATCCAAAGCATCGGCCGGTGAAGCAAAAGAAACGGCCGAATGGAGGATTCCGAAGGAAAGTGATCAACGACGAAGTAGAAAAGCTGCTAATGAATGGGTTCATTAAAGAGGTTAAGTATCCAAAATGGCTTGCAAACACTGTTGTAGTACCAAAGAAAAATGGCAAGTGGAGAGTATGCATCGATTATACCGACCTCAACAAAGCTTGCCCAAAAGATTCGTTCTCACTGCCTCACATCGACAGGCTGATTGATTCAATGGCACGCCACGAAATGTTGAGTTTCTTGGACGCCTACTCAGGCTATAATCAAATTTCGATGGACCCAGTAGATCGGGAGAAGACGTCGTTCATCACAGACACGGGGACTTATTGCTACACAGTCATGCCCTTCGGCCTTAAGAATGCTGGAGCTACTTATCAGCGTTTGGTCACCACCATGTTCAAAGATTTGATCGGAAAAACTATGGAAGTGTATATCGATGACATGTTGGTCAAATCTCTGGAGAAGGGAAATCATTTAAGTCATTTGGAGGAGACTTTTACGATACTAAGGCGGTTCAACATGAGATTGAACCCGAAGAAATGTGCGTTCGGGGTTGGATTCGGCAAGTTCTTGGGATTCATCGTATCGCAAAGAGGAATCGAGGGCAATCCAGACAAAATCAAAGCAATAGAAAGCATCTCCGAAGACCTGACAACGGTGAAGGAAGTTCAACAGCTGATCGGTCGAGTAGCCTATCTCAGCAGGTTTATCTCGAGGTCATCTGAACGATGTCACAAGTTCTTTTCGGTGCTGAGAAAGAACAAAAGCTTTCAGTGGACACCAGAATGCAAAAAGGCTCTCAGAGAACTGAAGCAATACCTTTCCAATCCTCCGCTCCTGTCAAAACCAATCGAAGGAGAAATGCAGCTGATCTACTTGGCCATTTCCGATGTCGCTGTAAGCGCTGTCCTCGTTCGCGAGGATAGAGGTAACCAATTTCCTATCTGTTATGTTAGTAAAATATTGTTAGATGCAGAAACAAGGTATCCACACCTAGAAAAACTAGCACTTGCACAAGTCACTGCTGCACGAAAACTAAGACCTTATTTCCAATGTCATTCAATATCTGTCATAACTACTTTTCCATTGCGAAATATTTTACATCGGCCAGAACTCTCTGGTCGATTAATGCAATGGGCGGTCGAGCTGAGTGAGTACGACATCACTTACCAGCCTCGCACCGCCATAAAATCTCAAGTTTTAGCTGATTTTGTAGCGGACTTTAGCGCTAACATCTTCCCAGAAGCAAAAAAGGAAGAATTGATGATGAGGGATCTAGACTCTGGAGTCAGGATAATGTACACCGATGGAGCTTCAAATGTGAAAGGGACTGGCCTCGGAATCCTATTGATAGCACCTACCGGCGAGAAGCTCAGGTATGCGATCAAATTACATGCAAAAACTAACAACGAGGCCGAATATGAGGCCCTCGCTGCAGGTTTAAAGATCGCAAAAGACTTGAAAGTCGAACGACTAGACATCAAAAGCGATTCTCATCTGGTGGTAAATCAAGTCCAAGGCGACTTTTGTGTTCGAGATCTGAGGATGCAGCAGCTGCTCAAGAAAGTACAAAATCTCCTAACTTCTTTCCAGGAATGGAAAATAGCTCAAATACCAAGGGAAGATAACATCGAGGCAGACGCCTTAACCAACCTCGGCTCTGCAGCAGAAATCGATGGAAAAATTGACGAAACAGTGGTTCATTTGTTCGAATCCCCACTTTGTCGAAGCATCAAAGAGGTAAATAGCGTTAATCATACTTGGGATTGGAGAAACAAATATTTGTCTTATTTGCAGGCAGGCACTCTTCCCAGTGACAAAAAGTCTGCCCGATCACTTAAAGCTAAAGCGGCAAGATATTGTTTCCTAGAAAATCAGCTCTACAGACGAATGTTCAGTGGCCTTTTAGCGAAGTGTGTGGGACCAGATGGAACAAACTATGTGTTGAAAGAAGTTCACGAAGGCGAATGCGGTAATCACTCCGGAAGCAAATCGCTTGTTCGAAAGATAATAAGAGCTGGATACTATTGGCCAACGATCGCGGATGATGCCAAAGAATTCGTTCGCAAATGCGACAAGTGTCAACGATTTGGCAACATCATACATCAACAAGCAGAGCCACCTCATTCGGTCACGTCACCGTGGCCATTTATGAAGTGGGGAATGCATTTGGTCGGGCCGCTTCCAACAGCGCCCGGTGGGGTAAAGTTTATTTTAATTCTTACGGATTATTTTTCTAAATGGGTAGAAGCAATTGCTTTGGCTAAAATTCGTGAACAGGAAGTCATCAAATTTATTCATCAGAATATCATCTGTCGTTTTGGGATCCCGAAAGAGATCACATGCGACAACGGTAAACAGTTCGTAGGAAGACGGATCACTGCCTTCTTCGAAAAATGGGCATCAAGCGAATTGCCTCAACACCTTATCACCCCAGTACAAATGGATAGGCTGAGTCTTCCAACAAAACAATAATCGAGTAATTGAAGAAAAGGATGGACGAGTCAAAGGGCAATTGGCCGAACGAACTCCCCGGAGCACTGTGGGCTCATCGGACGACGGTGAAACACAGCACCGGAGAGACACCGTTCTCACTTGTCTACGAAACGGAAGCGCTGATACCAGTGGAAGTGGGAGAACCCAGTCTTCGGTTCGCCCACTCCACCGAAGAAACAAACAAAGAGGCTATGTTGATAGATCTAAACCTGGTCGAAGCAAAAAAGAGACATGGCATTTGTTCGGATACAAGCACAGAAACAAAGGGCAGAAAATTATCTCAACAAAAAAATCAAGTATCGATCTTTTAACGTAGGTGACTATGTGCTAAAGATCAAAAGACCGAAGAAGGATGAACCCAACGAAGGTAAATTAGGAGCAAATTAGGAAGGACCCTGTCGGGTCAAGGCAGTAACCGGAAAAGGTTCATACCAACTCGAAACAATGGACTCCAAGCCAGTCGACTTCAATTGGAATATCACACAATTGAAGAAGTACTACTTTTGAGGTTCTACGGTATCATCAATCCTCATCTTTTATTTTCCTTTGTAATTTTCATTCTCATTCTTTCTCCACCGAAAGAAGTTGTTTAATTGATTATTTGGTTATTTGATACTAACACTTTTAGATGATAGGCATAGTTGGAATCGAATGATGACAAACATCACCCACGAACACTTGAGCTCAAAACGCACCGATCGGGGTCGATAAGTCTGACGAACATTCTAACGTGATCTTCATCTATAACGACTTTCTCGGTTTTATTCTTTCAATGATTCCTTTTCAGGTATCGAAATCGAGGACTAGTGTTCGGCTGCTCATCCTTCACACCCAAACACTGGGGGGGATGAAGTTAGCATGATGGTCATTGGCGGATACTGGGGACTGCCCAAGAGCCAGGGACTTCCCATCGAAAAGAGGAAACAAAATCGATTGAAGACAATACTGGGGACTCGTTTGAAATCCAACAAGCTCAAAGACCCCAATGTTCACTCGAACTGGGGACTCGTTCAAAAGTTGACAAGATTCAAGACCGCAACGTTCACTCGAATTGGGGACTCGTTCAAAATTCGACGAGATTCAAGACCCCAACGCTCACTCGGACTGGGGACTCGTTCGAGCTAGAGACTAATCTTTGTCGAAGTTTTTTAAGACCCAAACGCTCTCATTCAGAGTCGGGGGCTATTTGTTTAAGATGAGTTGTGTGATATGTACACGATCCGTTAGCGATCAAAAATTTCTGTGCCTTCAAACGGCCACATCATGTAATCGATCGAATCATACGATCCAAAAATGTATTAAACGCCCATTAGCGGCTCACTTCAATAATAGGCAACACTTTGGTCATATTCTCGACTTTTCACATTTTTCGACTTGTGTAATCGGTTTAAACATAAGCGAATTTTACAATTCCAAATTTCTCACCAAGTGTCGTGTTTAAGTAATTCTTTCATTCCGAACCTAAAAATGTTCGAGGAGTGCATTACGTAAAAATGAGACGCCATTCTTTACCACGCACTAAAACATTGGGCCCCAATCATATCCTTTTCGACGACTGTCACTAAACATCAAAATTTTCGAACGATTAAGTCATCTCCGAAAAATAATAAACATCAAAATTTTCGAACGATTAAGTCATCTTCGAAAAACAATACAGCAATGAAAGTCAAAAGTAAGTTCATTCATGTAAAATATATGTACATAGCTGGCCATACGGCCATATTACATCGAATAAAAAAAACGAATAAACCACTATCGGAAACAGATCCAGCTCATTCGTCATCTCCATCAGAACCTTCATCGGAGGAACTTGCTGGAAGACCAAGACCTTCGCGGGCCAACCGCACAATGGCAACAACATCATTCAATTCGGTAGGAACATCGACATTTCGGTCCAACATCTCCCTAAGGACATCGCGCCTTGATTCGGCAAGGATCAGATCCTTCCTCTTTTCAAATTCTTCTTCAAGATCACGCCTTAGGGTGGTGGATTCCTTTTGGAGCAACAAGTTCCTTTCCGACAAACTATCAGCTTGAACCCTTAGATCTTCGTTGCCTTTACGAAGGGCGTTCAACTCTTTGAATTTGTCAGCCAATTCCCTGTCTTTGCTCTCTAAAGCAGAGTTAAGTTCGGCCATCTTCAGATCAGAATTGGCTTCGTGCTCGCTCAGCTGTGCGTTCAAAGCTCGAACCCGGGATTCCAACTCCGATTGACGAAGAGCATGCTCATTCGTGCTCTTGTCGAAGTTGGCCAAGAGTTCAGCATACTTGGCCTCTGCAGCTTTTAACTTCCGATGCAATTCCTCTCCAGCCGAAGTAAGATGAATAATTTGCTCGTTCAAGACTTTGGCCCCATCCTGAAGCTGGCGAATCCGATCGGCGGTCTCGATCGCCATTATGCAGTTCTGAAAATAAGTCACATTTGAAGTTCATAAAAATCTATGCAGAGTAAAAGGAAGAAATTTTAGGAAATATGGACTTTACCCTGAAAGCACCAAAAGAAATCTGGGAAGGCAAACTCAGATCTTCGTGCGTATTTAGCCGGGCTTGCTCCATCGGGCCAATGACATCGAACAGGTAATCCGCCAACCGCTTTGGGCATCTAAGCAAATCGACGTTGGGCGGCACTTCTATCGTGAGTGATCTGCGACCCCTCGTTTCAGATTCGCCCAAAGCGGCAAAGGCAGCAGCTTCTTCGCCCCGAGGAAGAGGTACAATTGGATCAGCATGATCCGCACCAAAAAACGACGATCCCGTCTCTTCATCGTACTTGGATTTCGTCGTCGCTATCGGCCGATCCAAAGCTGGCATTTTCCCTTTCGCTGGATCCCTTTCTTCGAGTTCGCAGTCAAAGGCCTCGATCATTTCCCCTCGATTTTCAGGTGCAACGCCCAAAGAAACGAGAGCACCTTCCCTACTAGGCAAACCCCCTGAGCCCGAATTGACCTCTTCGGCTACAGGGGAAAGATGATAGTCATCCACTGAAAGATCTCCCTGTTCAGCCACCTTGAGTTGGATGGCTGTCTCCTGGAGTCTTTTCTTTACAGGCTTCTTGGGACGCCTCATCAATCAGTCAGACCCCGATTCGTCCCCAGTCTCGTCTCCCTCGATGTCAATAACCGAGGTCGTTCCTTCGGCGGCTTTCGCCGCTGCAATCGCTGAACTTATTCCAGCGATCACATCCTCAATGGTTTGGGGCGTAGCCGATGAGCTACCCCCTTGCCCTTTCTCCACCACCTTGGGCAAATACTTATTCTTCAACTCCTGAAAGGATTTCTTTTTCTTCTTCGGAGGAGGAGCGTCATCGACCTTCTCTCCGCCCTCGAGTTCAGCCTCCTCATCACTTGGCTCACCTCCAGCGCCTGTGATACCTGTGGGAATTTGAAAATTACCAAAATTATCTAAGCAACGAGTCAAGCTACAAATTCCACACAAGTTCGAAAGAGAACTTACCATGATTTTTAGCCTTGAGGGTTTTCAGGGCTGCGACCAGTTTCTAAGCCCTTTCGTCGTTGGTCGTCTTATCAAGCACCCTGATCAACCACGGTATGATATCGGGAACTTGATCGAACAAAACCTTATCGGCTGAAAATTTTGGGAAGGAAAATTTGTAAGGTTAAAACTGCGGATTCATTCAAAAGGAAAAGAAACGAACAAAGCACTTACGTGTTCGGTTCCAAACACTCGGGAGCAGCTCCTTCCCAGGATCTGTCAGTTGCTCCGTTGGGATGAAAACGAAGCGTTGATCCCATCCTTGGAGATCGTCATCGTTGTCAGAAATCAAGGCTCGTTGGCCCCTTTTCGCTAAATTAATCACCCCTTCTTTATAAACCCGAGGGGAGTAAATATTGAGAATATGGCGAACTGTCAGTTCCACTTTCGCCTTATCTGCAATCCACCTCATAATCACGATCGTTCTCCATATGGCCAGAGAAAGTTGCCCTAGGCAAACGTTGTACATTCTGTAAAACTCCTCGATCACGTTGTCGACCGGGAGAGTAAAGCCGATGGTGAAAGGATAGGTCAGCACTACTGAATGACCTTCAACGGGAGTGGCCAAAGTCGACTTCCTCGGAGGACACATCACATCGATGTCACCAACTCTCCAACCACATTCTTCTCGAACATATGATATCGATTCCGGCGTGATCGCGTAGCATACCAAGTCGATTGGAATATTCTTTTTGGTCTTTTGCTCCCCCTCACTTTGAATGCTGACTTTGCAATCGTTCTCATAAGTGAATTAATACGATTTCTTGGGACCAAAGTCTTTCACTTTTCGTTCCTTTCGTTTCTTGCCTTTTTTATCCATTGAAGCGCCAGCAGCGGTGGAAATTTGCTCCACCACCAAGTCGGGCTGCGGCGGTGCTATGGCGGCAGCTGCCGCAGCGGAAGTAAGTTCAGCATCAACTATATTTTGGGAAGAAGACATTGTCAAAAGCGTAAAATCAACGATTGGAACAAACAACTTAAGAGATTTGGAGTGGAAATTGACAGAAATCAGCAAGAAGTTCTTGAGAGTTGCTTAGAAAGTCGGTGAATTTTGAGAAATTTTAAAGACTGAGTTTGTAAAGTTTGCAATATGATTTTGAAGTTGGTATTTATAGGGTAGGAGTCATCATTACCTTGGAAACCGTTGAAAACTGCTGCCCGCACGATCTCTGACACGTGCGGCGATGGGAAGTTGAGGCGACAGCTTGACGTTTCAAAATGGAGGGACACAAACGTTCCACGTATTTTTTCGCCTGAAAATTCAAGCCACTTGCGAAGTTTTACGAACACACGACTCGGCAAGTGGGGGGACTATCTGTATTGGTCGATTTCTGTTCGATCACAAGAAGGACGGACTCGTTTATATGGCAAAGCGCTAACTGATTTCGAAGACGTTATGATCGAAAAGAAGCAACTTCGTTCGATTGTGTGATCAATTATGCGATGTTGTGATCGGATAATTTCGAAAACATTGCTCCAACAGATAACTTGGGTAGTCCGCATCCCAAATTTATCGGAACAAATTTAGCGAATTCGGCGGAAGTGGATGAAGACAGGCAACTGCTGAAAGAGAGACGTGAAGAAGTGAAGTTCTTCTAGGGTTTGGAACTTTTGTCATTTCAACCTATAAATAGGACCTTATTCCTTTATTTGGGGACACGTTCATCTGAGCACCATTCTCAAAATCCCCCAAGCTATACATTTCCTTACTATATTATTGTTATTTTCTCATCATCTCACCATCAATCTATTATTACTATCAAAGCAATCACTGTATTAAAACTTCAGTCGTGGTTTGGTTCAGGCGTGGAAGAAGATTCATCTCTTTCCTCGAAGCACCATCCTCCGATTCTTCAATACAATAAGCTTTAATCGCTTTATTTACTTATTTATTCATTTGTTCATTGTTGCTTATTTCGTTGTTTGCATGTTGTTGCCATTGTTCAATACTTTGATTCATCACATTCGATCTCGTTAATTGACTGTCGTTACTCCGATTACATAAGCTAATCTATCGTTTAAACTTGCCTATATCGAACATATCAAGTAAATTGCTAGTATTGCTTTGTGATCGTAGTGAATTGCTAGTATTGCTTTGTGATTGTATTATCTGATTGAATACATCTCTATCGACCGCATTTATTCATCATTGTGTCGAACTTTGTCATCGAATCTGGTTAAAATTAAGCATTCAGCCTTAAACGAAATCAACCCGTAATTTGTCCTCGATAAGAAGTTCGCTTGAAATCACGTCATCGTAAATTGCTAGTTCGTCATTTGTCCCAATTTGTCTGTTTACATTTGCCTTCGAATTGTTCATTCAGACTTGACATCGTATTTGCATCCTCGAAATCGATATTTGTAATGTCATTCAATTAAAGTTCTAAGAATCGACTACTCGTCAACGTAAATTGTCGTTCAATCGATCAGATTGAGATATAAAACGATCACCTAAGACTCAACTAAAAATAATTTAATTGTAAAACCTGAAGTACATTTTTAGGAAATACAATACAGTAATAAATGGATAAATATTTTTAATTTATAGGCACTGTAATTTTTAATGGGTAAGGTGATTAAATACTTTGGATTCAAAGAGTAATGTAAAAACTCTTAAAGGGAAAGGGCAACATGACCACTTATTTTAGATGGGAGGGAGTATTACTTAACTGGTTACTGACCATAATACTTGTACATTTATTTTTTCTAATAAAACTATAATTATAAGTTGATTGTTTACTTATACTTGGCCACAAAAATACAATATAAAATTATACTAATTCATTTTTCACTTGAACAATATTAGTATATTACAAATCCTGACTCGCAAATCGCAATTAAAAAAGCATCCAAAACCTCAATTGCGTTTATCACCATAGTCATGGAGTCACCGGAGACAGTCGCCGGAACCGTAGACCGAATCAGCGACTTGCCGGAGTCACTCCTCGTTCGAATTATCTCTCTTTTGCCGACGACCAAAGAAGCTTTCATAACAAGTCTCGTCTCTAAACGGTGGCAATACCTCTGGACTGCCATTGATACTCTCAATTTCACTTTTAAAAAGAAATCAGAAGCAGAAAATAACTTTATATCCTTCGTAAACTACGCCTTTTCTCAACGTACCCCTTCGAAAATAAGAAAATTACATCTCGAGTTAATAGACATTCCTAGTGACATCTTACCTATTGAACAATGGCTTAGTTATGCTTTAAAATACAATGTCGAACATCTTGTGTTGAAGTCAGATCATCATGGTTTGTACACATTGCCTCAATTGTTCTACACTTGCTCCTCATTCATAACATTACATTTGTTCTGCTGCGCGTTTAATAAAGGGGCTGTTTTATCCTGGAAATCTCTAAAGTCTATCAAGTTTATGAAGGTGGACTTAGACGATGAAGCGATTGTGAAGTTACTATCTGGTTGTCCTTCGTTGGAAACTATGGAACTGTCTTTTTGCAGTATCCGCCGACTGGAAATTAATAATTCTAATTTAAAGACATTAAAGTTGGGCTTCTTGTCTAAAGGCGATGCTGGTGATCATCCATTGGAAATTTTTGCACCATATCTCCAACATTTGGATATTTATGGTCAATTTTTTGATTTGAAGTTTAGGCTTCTAAATGTATCCTCCTTGGTCAGTGCTGAGGTTACTTTTCTTATTATGTGTTTCGCTGACATCCTGGGTGGTGAGGTTGACCATTGTCGTGATTATCATCGCGGTTTTTTGACCCTCGTCAAAGATTATCTTCAAAAGCTGAGTCATGTGCCGGAGCTAACAATTGGATCTTGGTTTGCTGAGGTTTGTTATTGACTCACAATTACTTTTGTTGCTCGTTTCATCTTTAGCAAACAGCTGCAGAATGCAGTATTCTCCTAATACTATAATTTATTACATTTGTGAAAATTTTTTATCTTCTCTTCATCTTTTTGTATGCAATATTTCAGTCATTTTTCAATGTTAGATTGTATTTACTTCATCATACTAGCAAAAGATAAATCCGTAAAGTGGCATTTCTGTGTCTGCCATTGCTGATGAATTTGGGTGTGTCATAAACTGTGGTTTCATAAGAAAGAATTCATTAATGCCGTATATCTTTGTTTATCTTTACTTTTCTTTATTAAAAATTTACAATGTACGACTGTTATCCAGCATTGCTACCTTCTATGAAGTTAGTCGTACGAGATCCGGACTGGACTTATCCAAAAGAAAGTTAGCTATATAAAAAAGTTAATCTGGCTCTTCTGGAATACTATGTGTCGTTTGAAATATTGCTTTAATTGAGAATTAACCGATAGTCAGGATTGAAGTGTCTATACACCAGGGTGAAAGTCAGTAGCTTTCGAGCACTCATTAAGTTTCATGCACCAGAAATATATGTGAGAATGTTTCAGCAGTCAGATCTCACCAATGTAATAAAAAACAGATATGTAGCTAATTTCTCATATTGGTATTGGCACCTTTTTCTTGGGCCTCAATAAGATTTTATTTTCACAAACAACCCTTGAGTTCCTAATCCTGCCTTCCTGGTTTAGGCCTGTATAGCTTTACCCTGTCATTGAACTATCTTTCTGATGTGTATTACTTTTTCTTATCGTTTTCTCTTTCTCCTTTCTTTATTATTTTCATTGGTTGCTGCACCAGGTCCTATTCATGATGCAACTTGAGGGTATGCAGCTTCAAGAACTAAAATGCAAATGTCTAACGCTAAAGCTGCAGATAAATAACATTAATTTGTATGGAGTGGCTAGGCTTTTGCAGTCCTCGCCTCACGTGGAGACTCTCAACATAGACATGGATGATAGTGTAACTTCCCACATCTTTTGCTCTTCTTCATACTTTCCTTCATCTTTTGATGCATTAACATTCCTCCTTCCTCCCATACTGAAACTTTTGTAGAGAACACATATTTTTAGTTATTAATAGGATCTGTTGTCACTATAAAGTTTCATATTTATCTTGTCAGGAATTTTTTTTTTTCCTTGATAAAATGACACTCTGAAAGGTGAAATACTATCTAAAGTTTCGACCTCTCTCATTCTTCATTTAGTTTACCGTCTGGATGAGTCTTTTCAATAGGAATTTGCTAGCATTATCATTTGATAAGAACCATATTTTTCGATTTCGAAATCGTTCCATATGACACTTTTACTAGGAAATATATATTGTCACTTTTTGCTATATATGTATTTGAGCCAGATTGTATTGTCTATCTCCAGAACATTTTGAAGCGCTGCCGCTATGAGTCAAGTTATTTAAGCAAAGGAGATAATATTGATCTGGAGAGTTGGATTTCAAACTGTGCATTTCCCAGTCTCAAGAGTGTTAATATTATCTGCTCCGTTGGGATATGTCTGGAGCCTAGCTATGATAAGCTTTTTGAACTTTCAGAACTTTTGCTAAAAAATGCAATAATGTTGGAGAGGTTTGTTATCATATCAAAGAGTAGAAAATGCTACTATTGTTCAAAGGACTGTGCGTCTCCGTATTTGTCACAATTGGCTGCGAAATTGTCAGGTTGTCCAAGACCCTCCACCAATTTCATGATGATTTCAGATTTCAACGACTAGAATGAAAGTCATTTTATCTACTCCTTTTGATCTGCTGGTGAAATTATGAATTCTTACTTGTCTATGTAACTAATAGTGTTCTTTTTATGATCTTACCCTTATGGCATGCCATGTGTATCATGAACCATTGTTGAATACTACTGCATTCTGTCTTGGTCTTCTGCTACTACACTGTCTTTATTTTGCTTGACTTATCTTCAGGCCTTTTGTTGTTCCTTGTTTATATATTTGCCCATTTCATTGTGACTTGTTTGAATTGCTCGCGTTCTTTGCTTGTCTGACATTATTTGGTTCAGTAGAGCGAATCTATTTCATCTCTCCTTTCATATTGGAGGAGAGTACCTCACGGGGACATTTCATTGATGACGAGCTCAATATTGTTCCTTGCTCTATTTTGCTGTGTGATCATCTTTTGGTAGTTGCCCGTTTGGTAATGTTTCAATGGCGCTGAAGTAGAACAAGAACTGCTTTCTGTGTGCCCTTTCGATAGTGTTCCTTTTTGAATGGTAAATTGCAGCATCTATGTGGATTGAATACATGGATGTGTAAATAATGGTGGGCTCCTCCATGTAAATAGTGGTGGATACAAAAGAATACAAATCTTAGCTAACGGTATGCTTAGAAGAGTTGCGGTTTTCACTATGCTTAAAACTATTACCAAGTCTGAAAATACTGAAATCTTTTGAGCCGAACTTTTGAAATCGTCAGTAATTCAAGTTTTGGCTATGAATGCCCTGTTCAATCATCAGTACGTCAAGTTTTGGCTATGAATGCCCTGTTCCTCAACCGACTAGATGGAACACGAGGGGAGTTCCAAAAGATTTCACGGAATGTATCTTTTGGAACATGCTATGAATTTTTGTTCCCGTCAAAGAATTTAACGCAAAAATTGTCTCAATTTTCAAGTGCTCGTTAAAAGTTATGAACTATTTATTGCCAAGAGTTCATTTGTTCACAAGTTCTGTCAAATATTAAAACTTTGACAACAACAATTACATATCCAGTATAATCCTACGAGTGGGGTCTGAAGAGGGTGAGATGTACACAGATCTAATCCCCGCCACGATAGAGAGACTGTTTTTGATAGACCATCAGCTCAAGGAAAAATACTCCAAAACATACTAGCAAAAATAAGATGAAATCACCTAGGATAAAAACGATATTATCAAGAAAACTACTGATATCTAAGATAAATAGACAACAGTAATAGTAATAGTAGTAGTAGTAGCAGTAGTAGAGTAGTAGTAGGCGCAGAAGTCGATAAACAAGGTATATAAAAATAACGGAAAAGTGTCAAATTTACCTCTGTACTTTGGGCTATACTATAAGTTCATCCTTCGTTATACTTTCCTAACAAATTTACCCCTGCCGTTACGAAAGTTTCGCATTTGCCCTCATTTTACACGGCACACCACTCTGGCCCGTCCACTTGGCTTATCTTTTCCACGTTGGACGCCAAATCAGCTCCAACTAAGCCATTAATTTCATTTTGATTTTATTTAAAGCTTTACCCCGCCCATTTAAACCAAATTTTGTTCTTTCCTCATCCCTATTAGTGTAGCTTCCACAAAGAAAAGCTAGGGTTTCAATCAGATTTCTCTCTCTCTCTCTTTCATATTAAAATGTCACAAGAAAGTTGGTCTTCTTCTCAAAGAAGGTGTAGGTGTGGTGATTCTTTAAAGAATCTTACTGCTTGGACCCATGATAATGCCGGAAGGAGGTTTTGGAAGTGTCCGTGTGGTTATTTTGAATGGGACGATGATGTGTTACCTGAAAGAGCTTTGGTTGTAATTAGAAATTTGAAGTCGTCGTTGGAGGCCCTTAAGATGGAAAGGAATAGTTTGAAGAAAAAAGTGAATATGTTTGAATGTTCTACTAATTTTGAGGGTCACAATACCCTCAATAATTCTGTTGAATTTGACAAGTTGAAGGAAAAAGTTGAGGTTTTGGAAGCTGTCAACAAATCTGAGGTGGAAAAGGGCCGAGTTTTGCAAGAGAAATTGTTGAAGATGAAGATGTGTGCCTTGATTTCATGGGCTGTAATTGTTGGCTATTTGGCCGCAATGATCATGAAGTGAACTATTTCTTGTTGGCTAATTTAGGTTATGTTTAGTTTTGTTGTTGTGTTTGCATTCCAATTTGTTTAGTGTTCAATCCTAATGTAATGTAATCCTTTTATTTCTTGTTGACTAATTTAGGTTATGTTTAGTTTTGTTGTTGTACTTTCATTGCAAATTGTAGTGTTCTATCCTAATATAATGTAATGAATTGTTCTATCTTAATGTTATAGTTTGTCATTGCATTTCCTTGCCTACTATTGTAATTGTTCTATCTTATTTGTTCAAGTTCCTGTGATGCCCTTTTATTCTTCAAAACATAGCACCATAATATGAATAGATAAGCTAAAACATAACATCATAATATAAAGATAAAGGGTAAACTAACATCATAACATTAAAGGTGAATAATGTTTGGGTTGTACATTAATTGGGCAGAGGGGATGTCATATTATTACCCCAAAAACATACACCACCATAGTGATAATATGACATCCCCTAGCAATCAATAACCAAATACCAACCCTATTAAAACTGTCACAGCAACTAAATACACAAGTTTCATAGAGACAAAGCTAAATAAACATCAGTTTTTGCAAAAACAACATAGACACTACTATGTCCATTCAAATCAAATCATCTTGAGTCTTGCCATTGCCTTTCCTTGCCTTCAGCTTAGTCATTTTCTCCTTCTGAAGTTGTTGGCCTGTTACAGCAGCTTTCCCCATCCATGAGAGCTTTTTTGGTGAGTATTTTAGCTTTCTTGGTTGACTCACACCAGTGGGATCCCCCACAAACTTGATGGTTCTGGTAGCATAGGTTCTGGATTTCTCCTGCAGCTCTTTCAGTCTTGTCCTTTGCTCAGAAATAGTCATTGGCCTTACTGGTGGTTCTGGATCACTTTCATGGTCTGGATATTCAAAGTCTGGGTCTGCACTACTGCTAGACTGATGTTGGAACAATGTTGGCTGCTGCATTGGCCTCACAGAAGGTGTGGGCATGAATACCCATCCATCTCCCTGAGTTGGTTGGCTAGGTTGTGGGGCTGATAGGTGCAGGTCTTCTTCAGTAACATCAAATCCAGGTGGAGGGGCAGCTTGTGGAGATCTAGGTGGCTCATCATCACTTGCCTCATCAACCAACCCTCTCTTTCTTTCCAACCCTCTCTTTCTTTTACCCTTTCCCCTAGCTGCTTTCTTTCCTTTGGAGTGCTGCAAAAGTAATTAAATGTCAATATAAATAACTTAAAGGAAATCAAATGAAATTAGACATAGTGATACCTTGTTACATCCTCTTGAATTGTGACCAGGCTCTCCACATGTGGTACAAGTCATCACCCTCCCTTTCCTTTAAGCAGAATACTCTCCTTGCCTCTTGATTGCTTCATCTTTGTTTCTTTTTCTTTTTGTCCTTGGCCGGCCAGCCATATTGAGAAACTCAGGTGGATCCATAGCATGTTCTGGCAGAATCTTCCAGAACTTGTCTCCTCTGACTGGCTGCAACTTATGTTTGTAGGTAAGGGCATATGCTTCCTTGCTATACCACCAGTGGATTTGTGACACAGGGTCTATCTTCTTATACAAGAGGGCTTTTATGGCATGCCCACATGGGATTCCAGTAAGGTCCCAGGTCCTACATGTACATTTTTTCTCACCAATATCTACTGTGTGTTTCTCATTTCCATGAGTCACTTCAAACCCATCATCACCATTGGAGACTACAAAACATCTTTGAGCAATCTTCATGTATGAATTGTACAATTTTATAGCATAAGGACTGAAGTTTGTGTCCCACTTGATCAAATAAGCCTCATGATCAGCCAACAACTTCATCACCTTAACTCTGATGTTCTCCAACATCCTAATGATTGGCTTGTGTCTAGCCTCTAGGATCCATGAGTTGAAGGACTCTGTGAAGTTGTTGTCCACTGCCTGGTTCTTGCAAACTGTATCAAAATAGGCCCTACACCATTGACTTGGTGGATATGCAACCAAGTCATCTGCAGCCTCCTTAGACATATTCCCAATCTTGTCTAGTTGGTCTTCAAACTCCTCATGATAGCTACTCCAAGCAGCCCACCACAGATACATCTTGAAAATATCATTCTTCCATCTCTTCATCCAGTTTGATTCAACATGCTTAACACAAAATCTGTGTTTAGCTTCAGGCAACACTTCTTTCATTGCTTCAACCAAGCCCTAATTAAATAAACCAAGTGCAGAAAATTAAAACAATATAAAATAGAATTAACAAAATTAATAATGACAAAAAATTAATAGTAAACAGGTAACAAGTACCTTTTGCATGTCAGATATGAAGGTGAAGCCTTCACCCATTTCCAGATGTAAGGAATGTTGCAGCAAGGCCAAGAACCACTTCCATGTAATCTTTCTTTCCTTGTCCACAATAGCCCAAGCAATAGGATAGAACTGATTCATGGCATCTACAGCCACAGCAACTAACACTTGACCCCTGGCTTTACCTCTCAAGAAGGTGCCATCCAAGCCAATAAAGGGTCTTAACTCATCCTTGAACCCCATCTTCAAGGCATGGAAACAGACATACATCCTTAAAAACCTCCTTTTTCCTTCAGCCAAAGCATCTTTTGAGATATTTATAATGATATCTGATCCTGGATTGCTAATTCTCAACTCATTGGCATAACCCTCTAAACTGTTATACTCATCCCTAAAACTGCCTTTAAGCTTCTCAAGAATCAAGTGTTTGGCCCTTCTACACTTTGAATGACTAGCATTTAGGTCAAATTCAGCTTTCAGTTCTGCTCTCATTTCTTTCACCTTAAACTTAGGACTTTCTTGCAATTTTTCCTTGAAGTATTCAGCTATGGTATTGCTGTCAGCCCTTGGATTGTCATATGCAGTTTCACAAGTGTGCTCATTCACCAATGTTTTGATCCTAACCCCAGGAATGTTTCCTTCCTTTGATATTAAACACTTAAATGGGCATCCAACATCACATTTATACCTAAGCCTTGTCTTATCACTTTTAATAATTTCTAAAGCATACCCATTGGATAGGGAATACAGATTCATAACCCTTCTAGCTTCAGCAATACTACTGAAACACATAGCAGCATCTATATGCTTGTAGTAAGTTAGTTTTCTAGTGATTTGCCTTTTTCTTAGAGATGCAAGTCTCTCTAGTTCTTCAGAATCATAATCTGAAGATTCAGATTCATCATCACTAGGACCTCATCATTAGAGCTACAGTCAGTACCAGCTACATGATCTACATTTGTATAAGACTCAGAGTGGTGGGTAATATTAGGGACATAAACAGGTGGTTCATGATCTTCTACAACATACAAGTTGATAACATTGAAGGATTCACTAATCATGTCTATTAAGGTTCTAATCCCAGCATCCCCATCCACTTCATAATATTTACCAGATGGGACAGTTACTATTAATTGCTGAACTCCTATGCACCCTATCTGTCCAGTAAATTCATTAACCAAATCTATAAAAGATAAGTGATCAGGATCATACCCTCTCCAAGTATGCATTTCCTTCCTTGCATATACAACCTGTGGACTTCTTATCCAGTCACCACCATGGTGGAATAATAGGTCCACCTTCATGGCTCACAACCTGTTAGCACAATAAGAACAAAGAATTCAGAACAGTTAAACAATGCATAGTGGTCCCACAAATTTAACTACTAAATTAACTACAAGACAATATTATAATGGGGGACCACAAATTATATTAGCACATTATGTCCCCCACATTAACTTCACATACAGAAGAACATATACTAATGTCCCACTTGCTGGGTGAAATGTTAACAAATGGGACCAACAACCAACACCACCAGCCTTAAATACCCATAAAAAACCAAAAGTTCTATTACTATACAAACCGGGTCCACCATCTACCAAAACCCTAAACCACAACTCCATCGTGGAAGTTGTATACGTAGCCCTAAAACAGTCTAGGATGAACCCATCAAACCCTAAACCATCTTGGAAGAACCCACTACAAAACCCCAAATCGATTAAATAATTCAAAATCCTAAAAAGAAACAAGATTAACACATGCAAACAAAACAGGGTCTACTAACAAACAATACATATACATGTATTAAAACAAAACCCTAAATCGATTTTACAATTTGAAACCCTAAAACGAAACCCTAAATCGATCGGATTAAACAAAAATTAACTACTAACTATGCAATACCAGTCGCAGTAACTAATATCAAGTGAACAAGATTAGGGGTTAAACTATTTTCATGAAAAGATGACAAACTTACGGGATATTGACGATTCAGACACCGGCGATTGTTTGTCTTCGCACCCAAATTAAAAGAAGAGAAATAGGGAAAATAAAAATGGGTAGGGAGTTTTATATTCTGATAATTCGGAGTTAGTAAATCGGGTTAGCGGGTTAGTTTTAGTAAGGGTTTGGCTTAGTTGGAGCTGATTTGGCGTCCAACGTGGAAAAGATAAGCCAAGTGGACGGGCCAGAGTGGTGTGCCGTGTAAAATGAGGGCAAATGCGAAACTTTCGTAACGGCAGGGGTAAATTTGTTAGGAAAGTATAACGAAGGATGAACTTATAGTATAGCCCAAAGTACAGGGGTAAATTTGACACTTTTCCGTAAAAATAATGCAAATGATACTAAGACAGAACTCGCACGATTACTACTTAATTGTCTACATTAATTCTCGATCTTCACGCCTTCCTATCAAAGGTCATATCCTCGGTGATCTAGAGGTGAGCCATGTCCTGACTAATCACTTCACCACAATTCTTCTTTGGTCTACTTTACCTTTCTGTAGACTCAGCGCTGTCAACCTCTCGCACCTTCTCACTGGGGCATCCACGCTCCTTCTTATTACATGGCCGAATCATCATAGCCTCACTTCTCGCATCTTGTCCGCCACAGAGACCACTCCCACATTGTTACAAATGTTAAAACTTGGTGCATTTAAAACTTACTAGCGATTTTGGTGAAGTTGTGAACGAATGAACCTTTGGTAGAAGTCGAAACTTTTAAAATCTCGAATGAGGCAGTGGATCATATTCGAATTTCCTATGGGAATGCCAAAACCAAAAATACTGATATTTGCTAGCAACAAACATAATACTAGATGCAATCACTCAATTTTGATTGATGCGAAGCCTCACTCTAATCCAATATAATATTATAGATACATAAGAAATGTCTTGATCAATTCATTCTTTTTAATGAAAACAACTTTAAACACGACATTCATTCTTGTCAAAACTCAGAATATGTTTGCCCAAATATTGTAACAATACTCCATCTGTCCAGTTTATGTGAACTTTTTCGCTTTTTAAGAGTCAAACTAGAACTTTGACTACCATTTTAAGATGCATTTTTCACCATATTGATTTGAGAAGAACTTGCAACTTATCGTACTTTTCATGTAGTTTTAGAATGTTCAAAATTTTATTTTTAAATGCTAACTTAAGTTAGTCTAATTTAGCTTCAAATTAGTCAAGTTATGGTCTGCAAAGCCCTCCTATCTGCCCAAAAAATAAAGCTTCCTACGAACGACTGTCGTGCTCGCCTTGATCTAGGCCGTCCCTTTTGGAGCGGTCGTCTTCATGCGAGGTCGGTGTCATTGAGGAATGCTACCTGGTTGATCCTGCCAGTAGTCATATATATGCTTGTCTCAAAGATTAAACCATGTATGTGTAAGTATGAACTAATTCAGACTGTGAAACTGCGAATGATTCATTAAATCAGTTATAGTTTGTTTGATGGTATCTACTATTCGGATAACCGTAGTAATTCTAGAGCTAATACGTGCAACAAACCCCGATTTCTGGAAAGGGTCGACTCGGGCTCTACCGTTGCTGCGATGATTCATGATAACTCGACGGATCGCACGTCCATCATGCCAGCGACACATCATTCAAATTTCTGCCATATCAACTTTCGATGGTAGGAAAGTGGCCTACCTTGGTGGTGACGGGTGACAGAGAAGCAGTTGAGTTTAGAGAAGATATACACGAAAGAAACAGAAGAAAATATTGTCATATCAAGTACGAATTATAATCAATGGCAAGTTTATCCATTAAAGGAATAATAAAAATTCCTAGAGTAGATACCGATTACGGATATACGAGTAGCTTCTAGCAGTTTAAATAAACGAACACGTGGATAATTTGAAATCCCAACTTTGCCCTTGTTCGTCGTCCATCTCTTTTGTGGGCGTTCCACCGATCTGACGGAAATACCAATCTTGAATAAAGTGCTTCCAACTCAATGCGATTATAGTGTGATGTTAGCAACTTGAAGCTTTAATAACTATAAATAATGAAAAATAAATTATCACTTACTACAACCTTTTAAAAATATTACAAGTATCTACTACTATTCTATAAGTGGGAAGTCTTATATCTACTATCTACTATCTACTATCTACTACGTACTATTCTACTACTACTACGTACTATTCTACTACTATTCTATAAGTGGGAAGGCTCTAAAGTTGCAAAGTCAAAAGACCAAAATAACCTTCCAGCCAACAAAAAAGGTTTAATAAAGATAACCAAAAGCAAAAATCGAAACTAACAATTGTAAGAAATATAATAGACGCCAAATGAGTGGATTAAACTTTTTTTTAGTTTATTCTTTGTTTTTGGCTTATTCTCTAAAAAGAAAAATCAAAATCTTAGACCAAATGTTGATATATAAATCCAGCAGCTGTTAGTTGAATAGCTTTTTTTTTTGTGTTATTACTTTGTTTTCGACCTATTGTCTAAAGAAGATACTATCAAAATTTTAGACCAGACTTTGATAAATAAACGCAATAGTGACTGATTTATTATCTTTTAAATTTTATATATAACTTTCTTTTTCGTTAATTTATAGGGGATATATATGACAATAAAAAAATAAAACAGTCTCATACGTATTCATTTAATTTATTCAATTTTAAAAAATATTTTTTCTTTATTAATTCACGGAAAAAAGTATTATTTTACACAAATAACTAATTATTTTTGTATAGGTGTAGACCATAAAATTGATAATGATTTTCTAGCCATATTAATAAAGATATGTGATCGAATTTCTATACAACTTTTACAAACTCTTATTTTCATCTGGCAACAACATCTTGATTTGTTCGCAGCTCTAAAAATGAGGAGACAATAGCTTCTATTTAAAAAGATAAAAACATTAAGACGTGTCACATTTGCAGCCAATGTTGCTCACATTCACTTTTAAATTATGTAATATTGAAATATAAAAGAAAAAGTATTGATATTAAACTGAATTCTTGATATACTATAAAATTTGCATGATTAAAATCGCTGAGGGTCTACCGGAAACAGCCTCTACACCTTGGTGAGGGTAAGGACACCGTGTATGTAGTTGTTATTGTTGCATGATTAAAATCGTTTACATATCAATTACTGGCTCGACCGGAAAGTATTCGATATATAAGCACTTTGCATTTATTATTTTTTTTAATTTACGAGTAACTATACACGTTTATTACAAAATATTTATAATTTTTAGACAAATTATTAAGAATACACGTGCGATCACGTGCATCGCACGTATCAGAAAACTAATTTATTGTATAAGTGGGAAGCCTCATATGTAGCAAAGTCAAAAGACCATATTAGCCCCTTGATCAACTATTAATCTAAGTATAGTTGTGTATAAGAAGGTAAATACACACTCAAATATATAAATTTAAAAACAAAAAATTAAATATAAAACATGTATTTAAACGGATGATCCGAAAAAATTTGGAGAATGTAAAGAGTTGTATTGGTGACCCAATTTACGCTAAATTCATTTAACTAATTCATAGTACAAATCGACTTTATCTACAAAATGCAAACCAATAGACATCCAAAATGCTCACGAATTATCTCAACTGATGAAAAACCGTCATGCATTTTGTTCAATTTTCATCATATTCTTTTTTTATTAAGTGGACGATTGCATCAAATTTACATTGCAAATTAAAATTATTGTAAAGTAGGACTTTATGTTCATCTCTTGCATTGCAACACATAAATTTACTTTGCAAATGTCAACTCATGTAAGTTTATTATTTAGTTTTTTTTTTTTTTTGTTTTTTTTTTTCTATGGCATTCTTGAAACCGTCGTAAGTTGGCAGAACAAACGAGTTAGTGAAGCTAGAGACTATAGGGGTATCTTTAATTATTACTTTCTTGACATTGGGCTATAATTGTGTAGCTGCTCATATCGTCAATCTCAAATTAAAATAAAATAAGATATTTTTGGGAAGTATCCCACGCTAAAATTGCTCAATTTATTAACAAAAACTGATTTCAACTAGTTTGTGATTGGGATGTAGTTTTAGTAATTGTTGCAGAAATAGGGCTATCAGTAAGAATTGTTGTCGATATACCCATTATTGTTACAATATATTTGAGCACCCCATTTCTGTTGCCTTCTTAGATATTTGATCCATTTTGGCGCCGTATTCCAACTTATAGTGTCGTACTTCGGCGCCAAAATGGGTGCTTTTTTTAGTTGAGCAATAAAAATGGGTTGTCCAACTAAAAAGTTACAAAAATGGGTATATCGGCACTAGAAGTACCGACTTATAGCTTTTAATAAACAGAGCAATTGAACGAAGTAATAGAACAAATATTTAAATAAGTCGATATTAAGTCGGCAAAACAAACGCCGGCTTAATAAATCGGTGGAACAAACAACGATTTGCGTTGGTTTTTTAAACTAACATTATGATCTCCTTTGTTTTCTTAAAAGTTATCAAAAGAAGATTAACTGCACAAAGTGGAACTTTTAGGGTCATTTAATTTATACTATTAACGTTTGGCAAAATTCAATTATTTGAAAATCTTTCTGGCTTTACTACTATTTACTTACTAGAAGTATAACTTAGATGAGGTTTACTTGGTACTGTTTCAATTCTTGCAAATGTCATCTTTTTTACTTAAATCTTTTTACATGGATAAAGTTGGATCCCTTTGTCTGGTCATATTAGTTTTACAGAGTGAGTATTGCTACAAGGATTATAACAAAGTAATAAAAGTACTTTTCCTCTATATTCATTATTTATATGCTTGTCTGGTGAATGAAGTATTCATTATCGTTAGTTTAAAAAACCCAACGCAAGTCGGCATTTTCGTATATTGTAACAAATGCCGACTTGTTTAAATATTTGTTCCGTTACTCCATTCAGTTGTTCGGTTTATTAAAAGCTATAAGTCGGCTCTTCTAGTGCCGATATATTTATTTTTGTAATTTTTTAGTTGGGCAACCCATTTTTGTTGCTCAACGAAAAAAAGCAGGATTCTGATAAAATGGCAGTTCGGTGTACAAAATATACGAAAAAATATACAATATAAAAATAATTCATGAAATACAACAAATTGGTACCCTTCTACTATGTGAAATTGACTATATATACCCTCTTACAAAATTAGTGTAGAATCTACACTCCCTCCATTTACTCCACTAAGGCCAACACCATCCCAGTAGGAAAACCCTGAGGAGCGATGAAGGTATCGGAGACGGTCTCCGGAGACGGCGGAACCCTAGACAGAATCAGCGACTTGCCGGAGCCACTACTCGTTCGAATTATCTCTCTTTTGCCAACTACAAAGGAAGCTTTCAGAACAAGTCTCGTCTCGAAACGGTGGCAATACCTCTGGACTGCCATTGATAATCTCAATTTTACTTATACAAAGGAATCAGGAGCAGAGAATAACTTTATATCCTTCGTGGACTACGCCTTTGCTCAACGTACTTGTTCCAAAATAACAAAATTACATCTCGAATTACAGGACATTCCTAGTAACAACTTCCCCATTGAACAATGGCTTAGTTATGCTATTAAATACAATGTCCAACATCTTGTATTGCAGCCACATTATCGTAGTATGTATACATTGCCTCAATTGTTCTACACTTGCTCGTCGTTGATAACATTACATTTGTTATGTTGTGCCTTTGATAAAGGGGCTGTCATATCATGGAAATCTCTAAAGTCTGTCAAGTTTGTGAAGGTGGACTTAGACGATGAATCGCTTGTGAAGTTACTATCTGGTTGTCCTGCTTTGGAAACTATGGAACTGTCCTTTTTCAATAGTTTCCGTCGTCTGGAAATTAGTAATCCTAATTTAAAGAGACTTAAGTTGGACTATTTCACAGCTAATGGTGAACCTTCATTGGAAATTTTCGCACCCTATCTTCAGCATTTGGTGATTTCAGGAGATGGTTATGATGTTAAGTGTAGGCTACTAAACGTATCCTCCTTGGTTAGTGCTGAGCTTACTTTTCTTTTTAGGTGTTTCGCTCACATGATCCCGGGTGCTGAGGTTGACTTTTGTCGTGATTATCATCATGGTTTTTGGAACCTTGTCCAAGATTATCTTCAAAAGTTGAGTCATGTAAAGGAGCTAACAATCGGATCTTGGTTTGCCGAGGTTTGTTCTTGATTTAAACATTACTTTAGTTGCTCTATTTGACTTTAACAAATAGTTGAAGAATGCAATATATTCCTGTATAATCGATTACATTTGTAAAATATATCTTCTGCTTTTTGTGATTTTCTTTTTGGAGTATATCTGTCAACTTTTGAAGTTAGATAAGTAGTACTACTATTTATTTTGGTCATACTGGCAAAAGATGATTTTTAATGTAGCTTGTACATTCCTTTCACTTAAAGTATTTAGTTAGTTACTTAGTCGTAGAACTATCTGTCTGATGTGGATTACTTTGTTTTTATTGTTTTATCTTGCTTTTTTATTTACTAGTCTCACTGATTACTGCACCAGGTCCTGTTCATGCTACAGCTCGATGGAGTGCAATTTCCAAAAATGAAATGCAAATGTCTAACACTAGAATTGCCGATAACAAAGTATAATTTGTATGGAGTGGCTAGCCTTTTGCGATCCTCGCCTCACCTGGAGACTCTCAACATAGACATGGATGGAAGCGTAACTTCCCACATCTTTTGCTCTTTTTCATACATCCGTTCATCTTTTGATGCATTAACATCCCACTTCCCTCCCATACTGAAAATATATCTGGACAGGTCTGTATTTTTTCCTTGATAAAATGATGCTCTGAAAGGTGAAATGCTAACGTGTCAACCTCTTTCATTCTTCGTTTGGTTTACCTTCTGCATGAGCCTTTTAGATAGGAATTTGCTATCATCATCATTTGATAAGAATCACACTCGTCGATTTTGAAATCGTTCCATTTGACACTTTTACCTGGAAATTTATGTTGTCACTTTTCCTCAATATAAGCTTTCCTTAATCGTTGGACCTCTATTTGATCCAGATTTATATTGTCTATCACCAGGTCTTCTGGAAGCGCTGCCGCTATGAGTCAAGTTATTTTAGGTTAGGAGATAATATCGATCTCGAGAGTTGGATTTCAAACTATGCATTTCCTAGTCTCAAGAGTGTTAATATTATGTGCTCCCGTAGGATTTGTCTGAAGGAGAAGTATGATTATAAGCCTTTTGAGCTTCCAGAACTTTTATTAAAGAATGCACTTGTTTTGGAGAAGTTCGTAATCATATCAAAGGGTACAAAATGCTGTCATTGTTCAAAGGACTGTGCGTCCCCCTATTTGTCACAATTGGCTGCAAAATTGTCAGTTTGTCCAAGACCCTCCACCAATTTCATGATGATTTTCCGTGAGTCAGATATCAATGACTAGAATGAAAGTGGTTTTCTTCTCAGCAATAGAAGTCGCTTCATATTTATCTTTTGATCTGCGGTTGAAATTATGAATTCTTACTTGTCTTTGTAACTGATAGTGTTCTTTGTGTGGTCTTACCATTATAGAGTGCCATGTATTAGGGATGCTGGGTGTCTCATGAACCGTTGGTACTTTGCATTCAAGACGTTGAACCTGTGGTTGAAATTTCTTCCTATATTTGGTGAACCTCTCAAAATGGGATGATCCAAATACTATATCTTTATGCTAATTAGGCTCATGAATCTTGTTTTCATAACTTCTTTCAAATAGCATCAAATTTCTATGATTGGTGATGGTTTCATGTGATGAAGATAATTACTGAACCAGAATTTTTATTCTTTCAGCTTCAATTCGATTCTCTTCATTCTCTAATCGGATTCATATTCCCCTTCCTCGTCGTCATCATTTCTTCATTTTCTTCATATGTATCATCTTCACGTTCCTCCATATTATCCTCTTTTTCTTGGTATATTTTATCTTTCCCATGTCCTCCTTATGTTCTGTTTGTTTATTCCTCCTTAATCACTCTGGTGTAGATGTGACTACCAACACGTTATAAGACAAGTTAGTTGGGGGTATTTACCATTTCTCTCATTTTACCTTTTTTGGCTCATTCTTCTTATTTGATGTTCAAACCTTTTCTTTTTTTGTAACTTCTGCCCTCTGTCTTGTTTTGTTGGAATTGTGTCTTGTTTTGTTGGAATTGTCTGATGGACTTTTTATTCTTCCTAGTTTGTTTAGTTACCGTTTATTCTGATTTGTTGGATTTTCTCTTGTTCTTTACTCCCCTGACTTTATTTGGTTCAGTAGAAGGAACCGATTTCCTGTGTTCTCTCGCATTGGCATTTCATCTATGAGCTGCACTACATCGTTCTTTGCTCTATTTTGCTGTGCTTGCTGGTTTTCAAATTCAACAACTGTTCTCTCTGTTCCTTCATTATTGTTAATTGTTGAATGAAAACTGGCAGCATGTGCATGGATTGAATCAACGATAACAGTTAGGTGGATAGATGGAGTGGCATCCTCCATGTCAGCAGTTGGAACAGTTTTCTTTTCGTTGGTTTTGTACTACTGCACTCTATCTTGATTTTGCTTGAATTATCTGATGAGCTTTTTGTTGTTTCTTCTTCACATTTTTGTCCATTTCATTCTGATTTTGTTGGGTTACTCTTGTTCTTTACTTGGTGTTATTCAATTCAGTTGAATGAATCTATTTCACATCTCCTTTCATTTTGGAGGAGTACCTCACAGTGACATTACATCGGTGAGGTGCACAACATTGGTCCTTGCTTTATTTTGCTGTGCTTTTTATTTTGGCAGTTGCCCATTCGGTAATGTTTCAATGGCATTGAAATTGAACAAGAATTGCTCTCTGCCCTGGCTTTTTTTGTTCCCTTTTTAATGGAAACATGTTCATGAATAGAGTCAATGATAACAGATTGGTGGCAACATGGAGGAACATTCTCCATGTCATCACTGTGGATCCAAAGGAATACATATTATAGTTAGAGATGTTGATGTTGAAGCAGAAAGAAGTCTAGATGAGTAGATTCATCATTTGGTAGGATACCAATCGATTTTTATGAGAGAACTCTTTTTTTTCAGCGTTCGAATTCAAACAGCTATCTTTTTCTTTATTAAATTCACTGTTCTTCTCTGTTTTTTTCATGTCTTGCTTAATCAATTTACGGTAGATGTGATTACCAACACCATTTAGATAAGTTAGTTGCTGGTATTTACCCTTTCTCTCATCTCAGCTGTTTTGTGCTCATGCTTCTTCCGGGTTCGCTGGTATTATAGAAAATATTTCCATCTGTTTTTAATTATCCAAGTTGTGATTATTTAAATCCATTTTTCATGTGGAAGACTGTTGTATAAAAATCCAAAACTTATACTTTATGCTATCAAAGCGTTTTGCCCTCCCACATGTTCTACATCAATTTTTTGTTGTTACAAAAATCACCCATCTTTTTGTTTTAATGTGAAGAAATACTTACATGATCTCTTATTAGGCATTGGTATTATTTCAACGAACTACAGTAGGGACAACTTGACATCAAAAATTCCGCCAATTTGGTTTGATGAGATAACTAATCTAACCTGGTAACTACAAAAATAACACTCGAGAAGAGTTTACGGGCCATGTACTTTAACTGTTTGTTAGCTGCTATCACTGATCCACAAACAAAAAGAAACAATCAGTTTGCTGCTACTCCAAATCCGAGGTCAAGTGCAGGAGTTGCTGTCGAAGGGGCGGGAGAGTCTGGGTCCGTGTTCAACAATATTCAAGCCATTCAACTTGGGTTGGGATTTTTAATCTCACAAATCGGCTTTTGCATCTAGGTAATTATTTGTTTCATGAAACTATTCTCATGCAAAAATAAAGGGAAAATTACATAAATAGACAACTTATGACACTTAATTAGCTAACATAATTATATTTTTAAAAAATTATTGAACATAACAAATCTTAATAGGTATTTTACAAAATATAGCTATTTTATATTTCTATATATCTACAAGTATACCTTTGTATATTTATATCTATGTGTATAATTATGTATATCTTAGTATTTTTATATATCTTGTGTATTTTTTTGTATATATTATTGAATATAACAAATCTTAATAAGTATTTTACAAAATATAGCTATTTTGTCTACATGTATAATTATGTATATCTTAGTATTTTCATATATCTAGTGTATTTTTTTGTATATATTTACTTTGTATAATTTAGTATAACGTATAACTGTGTATTCTTTCGTATTTCTACTATTTACAAGTGTATTTCTTAGCATATCTTTACATTATATAACTTTGTATAACTATGTATAATTTTGTATTTCTATATATCTACAAGTATATATCTTTGTTTATATATGTATTTTTTGGTGGTTTTTTCGATTGCGTTAGTGGATGGTGGCGGGGGAGGGACGTGATAGTGGTGGTTAGGTTTGTAGGAAGGAGAAGATAGAATGAACACCAATTTAATAAGATACCATAATATTCTATAAAGTGTAAAAGAATATAGCTATATTATGTAAATATCTATTTTGTGTAATATAAGTCTCTAATATTGTCTATTTATGTAAAAATTCCTAAAATAAACTACATCCATTCCAAATTATATGGTACTACAACTTTTATTTGGGGAGTTTAGGAGGTGGTTATTTGACCACATTTTTATTATATATAAATATTTTGAATTATAAATTATTCAAACTAATTGTACTTTCTATGTAGATTCTAGATATGTAAATATTATTTTTAGAAACTTAACAAATTTATGTTTAAATTTACTGTTAAAGTCAGAAATTTTGACCCTTGTACTGAAAATCATGTCACAATTGTAACTCTTTACTGTTACATATCTCTAATATTTTTCTTCATAACCCTTGCACAAGAATTCTTGAAACCCAAATGGAAGGTGAAGGAGATGATGAAGAACAGCATAAAAGGAGCAAACCCACAAACCCTCAGTTGCTACAAGAACTCATCATAGACATACTTGTAAGACTTCCAATCAAATACATTTTACAGTGCAAGTGTGTTTCTAAACATTGGCTTTCTTTAATCTACAGTCCTGAATTTGTGAAGACCCATCTTTCTTTTTCTGCTAATGATTACACCCACCATAGAGTTATGTTGAAAAAGTATTCAAATGAGCACGGTCTTAAACATTGTTCAGTTAGCTCTTTATTTAATGAGTCTGTTACTCAGGCATTTGACTTGGATTATCCCATGAAAAGCACTCATAGATCTCTTTGTATTGTGGGTTCTGTGAATGGGTTGATTTGTCTTCGCATTGGGTTGGATGTCTTGGTTTTGTGGAATCCATCAACTAGAAAGTTTAAGCAAGTACCTACGAGTATTTTAACTACGATGTCTGGCTACACTTACGAATATGGGTTTGGATATGATGAAGTTCATGATGATTATAAGATACTGGGTCTTTTCTGTAACAGCAAGAATGGCTATATCATTAGCGAAATATATAATTTAAAGAGTGATTCTTGGAGAAGACTTGATGATTTTCAAGGCGGGATGCTAACCACTTCTTGTACTAAATTGGCGATTGGAAAGCTTCACTGGGTCACTTATAATGGTGATGGTTTTGACATTGTGTCTGTTGATTTGGTTGATGAGAAATGTAGGAAGGTGGAGCAGCCCTGTCATGGAAAAGGAGATTTTACTTTGAATCTTGTGAGTGTTGGGAAGTGATTTATCCGTGTTATGTAATTATCGTAGAGATTATCGAACAACTCATGCTGATGTGTGGGTTATGAAGAAGTATGGGGTTAAAGAGTCTTGGACGAAACTGTACACCATCAAATATCCTAATGACCCAGATGTGCTGTCTACACTACACCTATTTACATGTCAAGTAAAGGTGAAGTTTTGCTTTTGTCTAGATCAAATTTAACAATATACAATCCAGAAGATGATTTATTCAGACATCCAGAGATTACTGACGTTGATGGCCGTCTTGAGGCGGAACTCTACTTTGAAAGCCTGGTTTGTCCAATTTTACAAACCGGACCTATGACACAAAATGAAGGCAACAAAAAGTCAAGCTGAATGATATTTGTGTAGTTAATAACTTGTAAGTGTCCGCTTTATACATTCTTCGCGTTTTGTTCAATTATGCTTCTTCTGTCAGGCATAGAACAATATATTACATATATAAAGGCCATCTGTACACCACATCTACTAATATATCTTGGTTGTCCTTTTTGTTATTGCATTTTTCCAAGGTTGTAGTTTTTGGTTAGCTTCTTGGTTCAAGTAAATGACATTCGACATTCTCTCTCTTTTTAACTGGTGTAATAACTTATAAGCGTGCATGTGCCACTGGACAGAGTAAGAGTAATTAGTAGTAAGTCGAATGTGAATACGCTAGCAATAACTAGCATATGCAGTCCTCGGCAGGGTCGTTGTTTGATCTAGGGCCTCTTTTAGTGATTGTTTTTAGTGATACATAATGAATGGATTAAAGAATAACAGAAATCATGGAATAACAGTTAAGATTGGAAATATCATCAAGTGTGGATGTTTCTTGTTGCTGCTAATAGATTACTGCTATTTCTTCGCGACTATACTCTCATATTTTAGTTATTTGGTAAATCTAAGGCTGAATCTTCTTTCACTTTCATGATGCAATTGACTTGACCAAAAGTGGGTTGAAGGAGAAATAACTTTAGGAAGTGCTTAGCTGCTATGATCTTGAGTGTTATAGGCTCTTCTCCACTAGTAAATCTCTCCATTTCCCCAAGTTTCTACTTGGCACTGTTGGAAGCGCTGTTTGCAGTGTCGTTAATACTCTGAGACTTATATCTTTTCACTTCATATTTTCCCCCTCTACAGATAGGTTGATGTGGGCTTACTTAAAGAAGACGGGTTAATAAATCACTTCACATCCACCATCAAAATATGCCGTGTGGCTGCGAAACTAATGGAAGGAAAAGAGACATGTCTCAAGTAGGTCGGCGGAGACATTACCAGAAAATGGTGGCAAACTGGCAATAGTATTGTGGTTCTGCAAAATGTTGCATTTCTTGCAAAAATATTGGATCACTGTAATATATGGGGTCTCAACTTCCTCTCTCTGGGTTTGAGAATATTTGTGGCTATACTTTGCCAACATACTTTTATTGTTGATATTGGATGATCCTCCTTAATGGAGTGTTGTCTTTTGATCGCATTTTCTCCTGTGGGATGGAATTGATCATCTATGGTCATGTTAATTAGTATATGATAACATCAGTCTGTTTGAGTCCGTGTGACTTAAAAACCTGCATTATGGAGTATTGTTATCTATGACTTCGAATTCTATTGTTTTGAAACAATTCAAACCAATAAATAAAAGAGAAAAACTACAGTATTCGTTTCTCATTTACAGGTGCATCAAGTGTCTTCCTGATGACATCTACCAGGGCCATTACACTTGTGATGTTCTTTTTCCATGGCAAAGTTCAATGCCAGAAACTGCAGAGGTAACTCCACAAATGGATGTTAACAAACACTGAAATGCAATCTCTGGGTCAATCAATCAGCCACACCACAATCCCTTGGTGTCCAGATCATGTCATTATTATCCTTACACGAGTAACTAGTTTAATCTTAAGCAGTTGATATACGCATCCTTGCTTCTATTGTGCTCCAGTCCTAGCCAAAAATAAAAAATATTACACGCACATACAAGTTATGGAGCTATTCTTTTTGAATTCCTTATAGAGAGTTGTCTTGTGCCCCTAGGTACTCTCCACCTATCCACCTAATGATGGTTTAAGATCACAGGGTTTTGATAGAAAAACAGTCAAACCAAAAGAAAGAATCCAGATGTGTCGGTCAATGTTTCTGCAAATTGTTGTTACTGTTTTCCAGAATCCAGACTATAGAAGTCGGTATACATTTCGTTTTCTTTCTCAAATGGGCCTTTTCTCTTATGATTTCAAAAACTTGTTCAAACTTTTTGGTGACACACATCTTTACATTTATTATTGTTGAATTGTGGTAGTAATTTGTAAAACCTAAGTTGGTGACTCTTTCTTTCCTGAATTTAAGTATACTAGTTTTTGAACATGTGCATCGCACGTGTATTCCTATCGATCGGCACTAACATAATTTTTTAAAATAGTACAAATAATAATACTAATAAACATGCATACGTATGGTGAGTTGCACGAGAAAAGATTGAAGTTCGGCTCAAAAAGCGATTTATTTCGTATCCTTTTGTCTTAAGGTGAATTTATAAAGACAATTTTAAAGAGATCAGTGCTCTTAAATAGAGAACAAACAAATGTAAGAACATGTCATGTTTTCAATGAGGAGATTCAATTATTGAATTTTACTTTTTCGCAGTAGTTAAGTTAAGTATATGAAACAACAATCATTTTCTCCCCAAAGGTCCTCATATTGTATTTTTGTGAAATTTTTCCATTAAAAAACTAAAAATTGATCCATCAAATATTTTCATAAAATCCCAAAAAATGACACTATTAGCCACTCCAAGGGGCTGCTATTTTATAATGTAGTTAATATCTAGTCATAATATAAAATAGGGGTGAACTTTAGGACTTCGGGTCATGAACTTTTGAACTTTAAAACTAAACTTTGGATATGACTGAACTTTAGAACACATTGCACTGAATTTCTGTTGTTTAGTTCAAAGCCTCAATGCATTGTGTCATGAAGTTTTTATGCTAAAAAATTTCTGAATACTGTCTAGAAGTTAAGTTTCAAAAGACTAACAGTTTGTTTGGATGGTTGTTAGCTATTGTATTAGGAGTATATTGTATCCTTACTTTATATACAATGTTTGTTTTGACTGTTTCTTTAATTTCTATTGTTATCGTATGATATGTCGATACATAACGATGAAAAGTCTCAATTTATGTAACAGTTGATTTGGTGTGATCGCGTCGCTACCTTCTTTTTCTATTTTCTCTTTTTTTTTTCCTCCTTATTTATCTCATTTTATCCTTTACCCTAACTTCTTCATGGTAGCCTTACCCCGTAGCCTATTTTTTCTTCGCAATTATGTAAGTTCATTCTTCATAGTACTAGTGCGTGATATTATGAAACGACGATATACAACACAATCTATCCAAATATTATACCTATGAAATAATACAGTATAATAAATGCAATACAATACATTATTGACCGATACCTAATAACCATCCAAACAAGTTGCAAGTCCTAAAGTTTACCCATGTTAAATTATTGCTTAATAATTAAATAGTGGAGTAGTACATTATAAATATTGGCCAATTCCTAAATGGCAGCCGCAAGATTAGTTATTGGTGCACTTCCCCTATAATAAAACCCCAAATGTAGTCCAATAGTGAACACTATAAAATCCCACCCCTTAAACCCTAAACCCCAAGAACTCCTCACCACAAAAATAATTGAAGAAGCAAGAAATGGCAAAACGTTTGATCCCAACACTGAACAGGGTTTTGATTGAGAAAATCACAGCCCCTTCTAAAACTAATGCCGGTATTCTCCTCCCCGAGAAATCCTCTAAGGTCAGTGTTCTTTACTTGTTTTTAATTTTTATTAATAATTGCAACTTGGGATTTGCTATGTTAATTGTTGTACAAAACTAAGCGAAACAACCTTTCCACCTTGGTGCCAGACCCCACTTGTGGGATAACACGGGTTATGTTGTTGTTATTGTTGTAATTGTTATACAAAACCCAGCTACTTGTATTTAGAGGCGGATCAATGATTTTAAGCTTATGTGTTCTGGACCATTACCCTTATTATTTACCGGGGTCGGAATAGATTATTTATTCAAATTAAGTAGATTTTTAACAGGGTTTGCGCCAAATTTGCTGAGTTTTGCGGAACCTGTAAAACCAGGCTTCTACATTCGGCACTGTTGGTAATGGGTAGTGGGAGCACCTGTATTCTGGGGTATTGTATTTCACTGAAATGGGTCTGTCGGAACAAATATTGAAGATTCACATAGCTGATTTTTAACTTGTTTGTGATTTAAACTTAGTTGATGGTTGATTGGTTGTTGGTATTTCGGTTATCTTGGAAATGTGTTCTGATTTTAGTTTAAAGTTGGGATCTTTTGGTATGTAATATTCAAGTCTCATCTTAGTGAGTCTTCTGAATTTCAGCTGAACTCTGGGAAAGTGGTGGCTGTTGGGCCAGGGCTGCGTGACAAGGAAGGGAACTTGATCCCAACTGCTGTTAAGGAAGGTGACACTGTTTTGTTGCCCGAGTATGGTGGTTCTCAAGTCAAATTGGGGGAGAAAGAGTGAGTGCATTTTGTAATTTGACCTTGAATTGATGTAAAGTCTCCAACTTCATTCATTTTTAACATCCTTGATGATCTTTACTGCAGGTTTCATTTGTACCGAGATGAGGATATTTTGGGGACGCTGCACGACTGAGCTATTATATATTTGAGTACCTTTGCGCATCGAGGTTAAATTTAAGGGGAAGGGGTCTAATCTGGGGATGTGTTTGGTTTGTGTACTGGAGTCGTCGACAATTGTGTGATCTCTAATGCAGTATTAGTTGAATAACCTTTGTACCTGTTCTTAGACTTGGAAACATTTTGTATTATGCAATTGAGAGGAATCAATTTTAAAAAAATGACTTTCCGAAGTTAAACTATGTTACTGCTTTTAGCTTCCGATTTAGTTGTCTGGAGAGCCATACAGCGCGTCTCAACTTCATCTCTCTGGGTTTGAGAATATTTGTGTCTATACTTTGCCAACATATATGGATTGCTCCTAACTTATCAAAAGAACCTAGTCGTTGGAATCTGAATCATCTGAATGGACTTGTGTTTGTATTAGGAACATAAAAATCACATACTGATGGACGGATCGTTTTGCTGTTACGTCTATGCTTGCAGGTTTTGAACTTTTATTGTTGATATTGGATGATCCTCCTTAATGGAGTGTTGTGTCTTTTGATCACATTTTCTCCTGTGGGATGGAATTGATCATCTATGGTCATGTTAATTAGCATATGATAACATCAGTCTGTTTGAGTCCGTGTGACTTAAAAACCTGCAATATGGAGTATTGTAATCTATGACAACTAGAAAATGTTCGTGGATAAGTTATTGATATTATTAATTGCTATGTGTCGGTCAATGTTTCTGCAAATTGTTGTTACTGTTTTCCAGTATCCAGACTATAGAAGTTGGTGTACATTTCATTTTCTTTCTCAAATGAGCTTTTTTCTCTTATGATTTCAAAAACTTGCTCAAACTTTTCGGTGACACACATCTTTGCACCGGGACGGGGCTGGGGGGCAGGTCAAAATGAGGCAGAGCAGGGCGGATCAAACGGGACAGGGCGGGGCGGGGTTGAAACTTGAAAAAGATCAAAATGGGGCAGGGTGGAGCAGGGCAAAACTTTGACTGTTTCTAAATACTGTTTTTCAATATGAATCTACTACGTTCAAACTAGTTGATAGACAATTATTGAAGAATTAATCAAAAGAAAACAAAAATAACGATAGAGTGCAGAAGAATTAAAGCAGGAGAAAGAAAATTGAAACATACGGAATATTGGGTATTTTTGGTTGATCGCTACTAAGCTCCCGTTTGGACATAAATTTTGGAGACTTTTCAATTTTTTTTAAACCTTCTTTGTTTACAGAATTTGACCAAATTTTTAAAGATAAATCTTCAAGTTAAACTATTGTTTGGGTGAAAATTTTTATTTCACGCACAAAATTTTGACCTTTTTTTCAAGTAAAATACATGCCCAAATATAATTTTAAATTTTAAAAACTATTTTTCAATACGATTTTAAAAATTCTATTTTTCAAATTTCAATCAAATCCAGAAACTTAGAAAGTGAAAAGATTTAATAGTGGTTACCTTGGAGGGTGTGGGGTGGAGGGAGGTTCATTTAGCTCCGGTTTAGACATAGTTTTTGGAGGAATTTTTTGGGCCAAAAAGTGTTTATTTATATTTTTTGAGTAAAATTTGCCTCAAAAACTCAAAAAGTTGCATTGAGCTGTTTTTGAGCAAAAAACTAATATTTACCCATCAAATTTTATTTTCATAAGAGCTAAAACGCTCTTTTGAGCTAAAAATTTATTCCCAAAAAATATGTCCAAACATTTTTTCATTTTTTATATCAAACTTCACCCAAAAAAAATATTTACCAAAAATTATTTCTACTGAAATAAAAAAGCACTCCGGTGCATTAAGAATTCGGTGTTCACGGGTCGGATAATTAGACAGCATTTTAGACCCAAAAAGGATATATTGGCAATACTGCTTGATATCCAATTCTTTGGAAGAGCACAAGAACCCAAAATGGAAGGTGAGGGAGATGAAGGCACAAAGCATACTCAAGTTCCTTCTACTTCAACCAAATACTTGCCACAAGAACTCATCACAGCTATACTTGTAAGACTTCCTGTCAAATACCTTTTACAATACAAGTCTGTTTCTAAAGATTGGCTTTCTTTAATCTCTAGTCCCGAGTTTGTGAAGACCCATCTTTCTTTTTCTGCTAATGATTACACCCGCCATAGAGTTATGTTGGAAGAACAAAAATATCCTCCACTTGAGTACAATCAGCACGGTCTTAAACATTGTTCAGTTAGCTCTTTATTTAATGAGTCTGTTACTCAGGCATTTGACTTGGATTATCCCTTGAAAAACCTCAACTCATCTGTTGATCTTACGGGTTCTATCAATGGGTTAATTTGTGTTCGTATTGGGTTTGATCGGGTCTTTGTCCTGGTGGTTTGGAATCCATCAACTAGAAAGTTTAAGCAAGTACCTACGAGTATTTTTTCTAGGCTGTCTGATTACGGTTACAATTATGGTTTTGGATATGATGAGGTTCATGATGATTATAAGATAGTGGGTCTTTTAGATAGCATCAAGAATGGCTATGTCTTTGGCGAAATATATAGTTTAAAGAATGATTCTTGGAGAAGTCTTGATGATTTTCAAGGCGGGAAGCTAACTCATTCTGGGACTACATTGGTGAATGGGAAGCTTCACTGGGTTACTGATGGTGGTGATGGTTTTGACATTGTGTCTGTTGATTTGGTTGATGAGAAATGTAGGAAGGTGGAGCAGCTGTGTTATGGAGAGGGAATTATTGGTTTGAAACTTGGAGTGTTGGGAAGTGATTTTTCTGTACTATGTAATTATCATAGAGATTGTCAGATAACTCATACTGATGTGTGGGTTATGAAGGAGGATGGGGTTAAAGAGTCTTGGACAAAACTGTACACTATCAAATATCCTATTGACGGAGGTGGTGTGTGTGAACCTATTTGCATGTCAAATAAAGGTGAAGTTTTGCTTTTGTATAAATTTGAGTTAGCAATATACAATCCAGAAGATAAATCATTCAAGTTTCCAAAGACTACTAACGTTGATGACATTCTTGAGGCGGAACTCTACATTGAAAGCCTAGTTTGTCCAAATTTATAAACAAACCAATGGTACAGTTTGAGGGCAGTAAAAAGTCAGGTGAATGACAGTTGTGTTGCTAACAACTTGTAAGTGTTCGATTTATACATTCTTCTCTTGTTCCATTATTCTTCTTTTGTCAAACGCAGAACAATACAGTGCATATATAAAGGCCATTTTTATACCACATCTACTTAGATATCATGGTTTTCCTTTTTGTTTTTACATATTTCCGAGATTGTAGTGCTTGGTATGCTTCTTTGTGTTAAGTAAATGACCTTGGTTGGGTCATTGTTTGATCTTGGGACTTCTTTTATGATCGTTTCCAGTGACACTTAATCAAGAGAGAGGAATAACAGTTAAAGTCTAAGATAACATATTTCGCATGTTCAATTCTACTGATTTTGTCAAATATAGAATACATTGCATAGATAAGCGCCATCTTTGCACCACATCTACTTAGACTTCTTGGTTGTCCTTTTTGTTGTTGCATATTTCCGAGGAACACCAACTTTTTGCAAAAATCAATTTTGGCTGTTGTTTTTGGTGGTGTCTGCACTCTATGGGAATGACAGGACGTAAACATTCTCTCTTTTCAAGCAGTGTTGTAAGGATACATGTTTTGCCACTAGACAGAGAAGAGTGATGAGCACTAAGGTAAATGTGAATATGGCAATAATAATTAGCATATGTAGTCCTTGGCAGGGTCGTTCTTTGATCTAGGGCCTTCTTTAGTGATCGTTTTTAGTGACACTTGATGAAGAGACGGAGGAAAAAACAAAATTCTTACTTAATCAAAAAAAAGAAAAGAAAAAAGAAGAGAGATTGAGGAAAAAACAGAAATCATGGAATAACAGTTAAGATCGAAAATATCATCAAGTGTAAGTGTTATTTGTTACTACGAATAGATTACTGTTGTTTCTTAGTGACTATCTTCTCATATTTTCAATTACTTGGTAAATCTAAAGGCTAAATCTTCTTTCACTTTGATGATACCCCATTGATTTGAGCAAAAGTGGGTTCAAGGAGAAAAAATGTTCGGAAATGTTTAGTGCTCAGGCGCTTCTCCACAAGTCATTCTCTCCATTTTCCAAGTTTATACTTGGATGTACTGCTAATGTCTCGTTTATTTTCATTGGCCCAGATTTATTTTACTAAACAACTACCCTGACCATAGTTGAGAAGGTAGATGTTACCATTGTTCTTGGAGACAAACTCTCTAACTTTGGTTAAGTATAATTTCGAATTTTGCTTATTGTTATAAGTCTCTGCTAAGTACTAAAGTGGTGAATCAGTTTGCATTTTTATTAAGTAGAAAAATGGCACAGTATAATAACTTACCGAAACCAAACCAAAGAAGAAAATGGAGTTAAACAGACTACGGTTTGGTATTTGGTATATACACTCGAAAACAGAAGGGCGAAGAACTGAACCGGAGTTCTCAAAAGTTGAATCGAAATACCGAACGCACACCCTACTCTCTAACGTTGGTAAGAAATCTTATTTCCAAACTTTTGAATCATTTTTGTGTTGAGCATTGGCAGAGTCGGAAGTGCTGATTTGCTGCGTCCTAAACACTCTGAGACATGTATATTTCTTTTCACTTCGTCTTTTCCCCCCTTACAGATTGGTTGGTATGTGCTTACTTAAAGAACGTGGGTTAATAAATGACTTCACATCAACCATCAAGATATTTCGTATGGACTCGAAACTAATGGAAGAAAAGTGACATGCTCAAGTAGGCTGGTGGAGACATTACCACGAAATTGTGGCAAACAGGCAATAGTATTGTGGTTCTGCAAAAGTAATGTACAGTGGCAATAATATTGTGCTTTTTCAAAATATTCGATTGCTGCAATAAATGGGGGTATTAACTTACCTCTCTCTTTGGGGGTTAGGGAATATTTTTTGTTATACTTTGCCAACATATATTCATTACTCATAACTTATCAAAGAATCGACTTGTTTTGAAATGTGAATCATCTGTGTGTTTATAGGACGATGTACAGGAAGTAAAACCACATATCGTTTTACTGGTCATTTTGCGGTTACATCTATGCTTGCCTCTTTTTAACTTCTATTGTTGATATTGGATGCTCCTCCTTAATAGAGAGTTGCGGATTTTGGTCGCATTTACTACTGTGGGATGGAATTGATCATCTGTGGACATGTTAAGTAGCATTTGATAACATCACCAAGGGCTTCAACAAGTTTGGAAGTCTGTTTGAGTCCATATGACTTCAAAACATGCACTATGGAATACTACTTTATGTTAGAAAAAACAGAAACGACATTAGAAGAAAATAACATTGAGGCGAGAACAGAATTCCCTGTCCTTCGAGAAATATCACCTGTACATACTTTGGGGAATACAGACAAGTTTCTTGGGATTCCTCAAAGTCAAATTTGTTACTGCAGAATGTTTCAGGGAAGAGGAATATATAGAAGGAATAGGAGAGTATTCTGAAAAGGTGTCTTATTAATGAATAACTTTTTAACTTAAAACTTAAGCTTACTGTTGTTTTGTCTGGACTATCTTCTCATTTTCTTATTTAATTGGTCAATCAAAAGGCTGAATATTCCTTAACTTTGGTGATACCATCGACTTGAGCAAAAGTTGGTTGAAGGAGAAATTTCTTTTAGCAAGTGTTTAGCTGCTATGATCTTAAGAGTATCAGGCTCTTCTCCGCTAGTCATTCTCTCCATTTTCCCAAGTTTCTACTTCGATGTGGAACACCTGTCTTGTTTAAATTTCAATGGACCAGATTTGTTTTAACTGAACACCTACCCTGACCATAGTTGAGAAGACCATCATTTTTGGAGACAAAACTCTCTAGCTTTGGTAATTAAGAAATCCTTATTTTTATTTTAGATCACTTTCGGGTTGAGCATTAGGACAGTTGGAAGTGCCGATTTGCAGTGTCCTAATCATTCTGAGACTTACATCTATCTTTTCACTTCATCTTTTTCCCCTTTACAGATAGGTTGATGCGTGCTTACTTAAAGAAAATGGGTTAATAAATGACTTCACATTTGCCATCAAAAAATTCTGTGGCTGCAAAACTAATGGGAGAAAAAGAGACATGCTCAAATAGGTTGTCGGTGGCATTTCAACAAAATGGTGGCAAACTGGCAATAGAATTGTGGTTCTGCAAATGTATTGGACAGTGGCAATAGTATTGCTTTTGCAAAAAATTTGGATCACTGCAATATATGTAACTTCCCTCCATTTCTCAGATTTTGAGAATTTTTGTGGCTATACTTTGTCAACATATATTGATTGATCCCGAACTATCAAAAAAATCTAATTGTTGCTCCTGAATTTATTGGTTTGGTCATTTGGAACTTGAATCATCTGAGTAAACATGTGTTTATAGGCTGCTGTGCTGGAACTAAAATCACATAGTGATTAGCTGATCATTTTGCATCTATGCTTGCATTTTTTAACCTTCTATTATTGCTATTGGATGATCCTCCTTATTGGAGAGTCGTGACTTTTGATGGCATTTGCTCCCGTGAGATGGAATTGATTATCTATGGATATGTTATATGATAACATCACCAGGAGTTTCAACAAGTCAGAAGCCTGTTGGAGTTGGAGTCCTTACGACTTCAAAACGTGCACTGTGGAATACTACTTTATGATCTTTAACTTGAGATTCCATCATTTTGAAACTAGTCAAACCACTGAATAAAGGAGAAAAACTGTATTTGTTTCTCTTATTTACATGATCAGCTGAAGCTATTACTAGTTTCTCTACTTTCTAATACAACTACACTTGTATTAGATGCAGTTTATCTATCTACAACTACTTCCATTATTATAAACAAATGTTAGTACTTGCTGTAACAGTGACTAAGAGTGGCTACTGTATCAAAAAATAAGTTTGATCCTTATTCCGCTCTTACATAGGATTGTCCCTATATGTAAACTATTCCTGCTTCTCTTCCTTCCATCAATTCCCTCAACTCATGTGCACCTGTGATGAAGGTAACAGCAGTCTGGAAAAGCGAAACTAGTCTAGAGTCTAGACACTGCTTCATCTCAAAGCTTAAAGCTTGAACTATTAGAGAGAGTCCACCATTATTACTCTCCAAGTTCAAAAATTATTTTTTTGGAGAATCAAACAGGTTATTCTATGACTGTGTTTGAACATACATACATACATACATGAGCAGTCTTTCTCTGAATTCATGATAAAAAACTAATTATTTTGATTCATGGTCGAGCAGTCAGCAACCAAATTGTAAAACTATGACACTATAGGCAGTGGTTTGTCTTGTTGATCCCGTTTAAAATGGTTCTGTCAAGAATGACATCCGCTAAATTTCAAACTGAAATATCCCTATAAAATCTTATAATGACACCCTCATCCTGCCCTTCCTTTCTCGTAACTTAGGCAGCACTTAAAAACACTTAGACTTTGATCCCTCTACCTAGAAACTTCCCTTTTAAAATCTCTTCCCACATACTCCTAGATAACTTGAAATGTTGTCAAGGAAGCATTTGTCCCTTAAATCCCTTTGCAGGCAACACTTGCCCTTCGAGACCATTTTGCTAAAACATTCTTAAGTGAGGACAAAAAGACATTACTAAGTATAAAGGGTACACATGAGGGGCAAAGTGCACAAACAATGAATATTAGGCTGATACTTGGAAAGTAAAAAACACTTATAGAATATAGTGTATAACTGAAAAAAGTTTAATTCAAGATCGAAAAAGGGTCAAAAATGTCTTTCAACTATTGGAATAGATCAAATTTACCCTTCAATTAAGAAGTGTCTCAAATTTAGCCTCCACGTGGAGGATTTGGGCCAAATCTATCCTTCATATACTAACAGGCTTAAATGTTAGATAGAGGGCTGTTAAGTATGAAGGGCAGATCTAGCCAAAATCTTTTTGCGGTAAGGGTAAATTTGAGACACATTTTAAATGAAGGGTTAAATTGATCCATATCAGATAATTGAAGGGTATTTTTGACCCTTTTCCGTTTCAAGGTATAAAATATATAGCCTAAATAGAGTGGGTTACTGCACGAATTCCGATAATCAAGAACCAAAAATGGAAGGTGAGGGAGATGATAAAAGGAGCAAACCCACGAACCCTAACACTCTGTTTGGATCATTGTTACTTATTGTTTCATAATGTATTGTTTTGTATTGTATTGTATTGTATCGTACTATATTATAAAAACAACGTTTGAATTGATTGTATTGTTTCCCGTTGTTTAGTAACATTGTTATTGTTTGTTTTGATTGTATTATATTGTACTGTAACTAATAAGTTTACTAATATACCCTTAGTTGTTCTAAATATTAGATTAAATAATAATTTTTTTAATATAATTTGAGACAGTTTATATTTACTAGTTTATCACCAACTATACTTTGTAAATATATTCATGCAAATTATAATAAAAATAATAAAAAAATAAGTTAATAATATTAAACATAACAATAAGTTCATACTATTAATAATTTAGATAAAAAATAATATTCCATAACGACATGCAAAGCAATCATATTATCCAAATAATAGTTATTAACAAAAGTGTCATCATATATTTTGTGTAAAAAAAAAAAAGAACATTTGGCTTGTAATTAATGAAATCTACTAACTCAAGTTTCACGTTTTTGCTCTGTAACTAATGAAATTAAGAATTATACATTAAATAAATTAAGATAAAACGTTTAATGTAATCACACAACAAGATGGCTTGTGAATTTGAAAAGGCAGGGAACGTACAAAGTAATAAGAGAGGCAGGGAACGTACTGTATTTTGAGAAGAGGGGAGATGAGGTCAAAATAACTACTTGGGTGTATTTAAATAAGAAAATAGGGTAGAGGGTAAAATAGGATTATAAGGTTATAATTAAGGACATGATGGGAAAGTGTAAAAGCGTAACAATGCAAAACCACCAAATCGGTTGTAACAAAAAGTGGGTCTTTTCATTGTTAGGTAACAACGGAACTTAACAATACAATACAACAAAATTAAAGTTACAACCAAAACAAACGTTGTAATCATAATAACAATACAATACAATACAATGGGTAACAATGATCCAAACAAAGTGTAACTTGCCCCAAGAACTCATCACAGATATCCTTGTAAGACTTCCTGTTAAATATCTCTTAGGTGACGTTTGGTTTGAGGGATTGGGTATATTAATCCATGTATTAAATTTAATCCCTTGTTTGGTTTGTATTTTGAAAGAGGTATAACTAATGCATGTATTAAATAATACACCAATTGGTGTATTATTTTATCCCTCCACCAAGGTGGTATAACTAATACATGTATTAGTTAAACATGGATAAAGGAACAAAAGGACAACAATATCCTTCTCATTTCCCTAGAAGCCAATAAAAGTCAATCATTAAAGGATATAATTGTAAATTCATTACTTTTTAGTTTAAAAATAAATCAAATATATTAAATGATAACTTTTATCTCCAATGAACCAAACACTGCATAAAATTTAATCCCCGTATTATTAATCCCTGCAATATTAATCCCTGTATTATTAATCCATGTATTACAATCCATGTATAACTAGTGCATCAAACCAAACGACCCCTTACAGTACAAGTCTGTTTCTAAAAACTGGCTTTCTTTAATTTCTAGCCCTCAATTTGCCAAGACCCATCTTTCCTTTTCTGCTAATGATCACACCCGCCATAGTATTCTGTTGAAAGAAACAACATATCCTCCACTTGAGGACAATCTTAAACATTGTTCAGTTACCTCTTTATTTAATGAGTCTGTTACTACTGAGGCATTTGACTCTGATTATCCTACCAAAAACACCCGTACATCTCTTTGTATTTTGGGTTCTGTCAATGGATTGGTTTGTCTTCAAATTGGGTTGGATGTCTTGGTTATATGGAATCCATCAACTCGAAAGTTTAAGCAAGTGTCTGTCATTAGGCCTACTAAGACTTGCCAAATTACGTATGGTTTTGGATATGATGAGTTTCACGATGATTATAAGGTAGTGCATATTTCGTTTGACAGTAGTACTCAATCTGTCGTCGAGATCAAAATATATAGTTTAAATAGTGATTCTTGGACAAGACTTGATGACTTTCAAGGGCTGGTGCTATTTCCTTTATCGGATCCAACTAAGTTTGTTAATGGGAAGATTCATTGGGTAAATACTAGTTTTGGCATCATGTCTATTGATTTGGTTGATGAGAAATTTGGAGAAGTGGAGCAGCCATTTTATGGAGAAGGAGAATTTACTATGAAGCTCGGTGTGTTGGGAAGTGATCTATGTGTGCTATGTAATCATTCTCAGGGACAATATTGGATAACTCATGCTGATGTGTGGGTTATGAAGGAGTATGGGGTTAAAGAGTCTTGGACGAAACTGTACACCATCAAATGTCCACTGCATTCGCGTTTGCTGCCTACACCTGTTTTCATCTCAAATAAAGGTGAAATATTGCTTCTGTTTAAATCAAAGTTAATGATATATAATCCAGAGGAGAAATCAGTCAGATATCCAGAGATTACTAGTGTTGATGGCCGTCTTTGGGCAGAACTCTGCATTGAAAGCCTAGTTTGTCCAATTTCACAAACTGAACCAATGACACAATTAGAAGGTCAAGGTGAATGATAAAACTTGTAAGTGTTTGCTTTATACATTCTTCGCACGTTGTTCAATTATGCTTCTTTTGTCAGACATTAGAACAACACATTGCTTATATAAAGGCAATGTCCAGATATCCAGAGATTACTAGTGTTGATGGCCGTCTTTGGGCAGAACTCTGCATTGAAAGCCTAGTTTGTCCAATTTCACAAACTGAACCAATGACACAATTAGAAGGTCAAGGTGAATGATAAAACTTGTAAGTGTTTGCTTTATACATTCTTCGCACGTTGTTCAATTATGCTTCTTTTGTCAGACATTAGAACAACACATTGCTTATATAAAGGCGATCTTTATACCACATCCACTTAGATATCTTAATTTTCCTTTTTGTGGTTACATATTTCCAAAGTCGTAGTTTTTGGTTAGCTTCTGTGTCCTAAGTAAATGACATTGGACATTCTTTCTCTTTTTGAGCAGTATTGTCAGGGTACATGTGCCACTGGACAGATCAAGAGTAATGAGCACTTAGGCGAACGTGGATAGCGCCAATAGAAATTAGTGCATATAATGCTTACTGGGTCATTGTTTAATCTAGGCAATCCATAATGATCGTTTCCAGTGACACTTAACTACGATAGAGGATAACAGTTAATGTCTTGAATAACATTTTTACATTTTATTCAATCAAATGTAGAAAACATACCTATATAAGGGCCATCTTTGCACCACATCTGCATAGATACTTGGTTGTCCTTTTTGTCGCTGGATATTTCCAAGGAACAACAACCTTGCAAGATCATATTTGGTTGTAGTTTTTGGTGGCTTTTTCTAAGTACATGAAATTTTGGTGACACTTAAAGAAGAGACAGAGGAATAACAGTTAAGATTGGAAGTATCATCAGCTGTGGGTGGATTTTGTTGCTGCTAATACATTGCTGTTATTTTTCGCTACTATCTTCTCTTCTTTTTCTTTTTTTTAAATTTATTTATAGTTAATTGGTAAATCTAAAGGGTGAATCTTCTTTCACTTTGGCAATACCCCCTTGACTTGAGCAGAAGTGGAGAAGAAATTTCTGTAGGAAGTGTATATCTGTTATAATCTTGAGTGGATCAGACGCTTCTCTACTAGTCATTTTCTCCATTTCCCAAGTTTCGACCTGGATGTAGTGCACGTGTCCTGTTTAATTTTCAATGGCTCAGATTTGTTTAGCTAAACAACTATCTGGACCATAGTTGAGAAGGTAGCTGTCCATCATTCTAGGAGACAAACTCTTTAAATTTTCTAATAAATACTAATTTCCAGAATTTCGAATCATTTTTGGCTGAGCATAGGCACAATTGGAAGTGCTAATTTAATTTGCAGTGTCCAAAATACTCTGAAATTTGCATCTTTTTTTCCACTTCTGCCCTTTACAACTAGGAAGATCAGTTTCTTTTTCTTCGTCAATCTAGACACTCGTGAATTATTATTTTTTTCCATTTGTTTTGACCTACGTTCCATTATTTTCCTCAACTGCCATAACACCTTGATCAGTATGATCACCTCTACATGTATGAAGAAATGTAACTCTTCATCCTCTCAGTTTTTAGATCCGATGCTTATTTAAGAACAATCTTCTTTTGAGGGTCAGGATATCCTTGCATGAACTTTCACGTCCTCCGTTAAATCTCTTTGTGATGTAATTGTAATTGAAGGCACACAACTCGCTGTCAAACTAGAGAATACGTGATCATTTCTCCTTGTTATGTCTGTATAAGAAAAGAACCTTTTCACCTGGCAAATAAGTTGCTGCGTGTTTACCAACCAACCTTTACAGGTGTAAACTGGTACTATTTAATTAGCTCATAAATTGCATTTTTTACTAGAACAACTTGTACTCACATATTGTGGATGGTTGCAGGTTGCTATGCTGAATCATGCTTGTCTGCAGGGAACCAAAAAAAACTTGCTGATGCTTTGCCAAACAACTCCATTACTAGTACTTTTAATACCGCTATAACTACTTGTAATAGATGCAGTCTATCAACTACTACTACTAGTGTTTTGAACAAACTTTGTACTTACTGTTATGGTGACCAGGAGGGGCTAGTATGTTAAACACCCCTCCAAATTTTGTTGTTGATCAGGTCACTAGGGATTCCTTAGGTACCGTGTTTTTAGAAGATTCACAGATTGTAAAAAACTATAATGCTACTTGTTTAAGCAGAAACGGAAAATGAAATGAAGAAAGATTGTAATTGAAGAGCAGAAGGGTTAAACTTCTTTCTACGCACAAAATCATCCACATTGAATCCGCCAAGCTCTCTTGGGTGTTTTATTGACTGATTATTGATGACAAGAAAGAGACCGATTACGCACAATTATCATATGAACTCAGCTGTGCTACATAGGAGATCATCCTCAAACTCTGAATCATCCATCGGGGTAACCAAACTTGACATTGCATCTGCATATTCGGTACTCTTTTGGGCTGATGTGTCCAATAAGGAAATGCTCCTCGTGTTTAACATGGAGAACCGGCATAGATTTGACACAAAGGAATGCTAAGAGCTGGTGGAATGCTGGACGATTGGTAACACAGTAGTGAGAAGACTGCTGGGATTCTGGATACAATCTCAGTTTCTCTGAACTTTCCTACTGGGCTATACTCCTTTTCCCACTAAAAGAAACTAGAAAAATCCATACCTGGTACAGAAACATAGAAGCCAATACAATAGAGCTTTCATTCTCAATAACATGCTGCATTGAAAGATAAGCAGCTTGGCTTTTATATGTGAGAACCATTAGTACTTGAGGAGCTTCGAAAACAAAAAGACAGTTGAATATGCTATCCATTAGTACTTGAGGAGTCCTAAGTAGTTTTTACAGCTGAGTTAGTTATTTAAACAAATGAAACGATCTCTTGTAGTGATTTAGTTATTGGAATGATAGACATATCATTTTCCGGCATATTATGGTGCAGTCTTACAAAACTACTAAAGGAAAAGGCACAATTATGATCTACTCAGAGAGACTAGTATTTTGAAAAAGAAGTGATCTATCTTAAATGGATCAAGACAGGCTAAGACAAAAAATTTCTCCTTCTCAACTTACATTTCGAGAGACCGATTATTCTTTTTGTTATAGGGCATACTCTATCTCATTATCGATTAAAAAATATTAGTATGTCACGCTTAAGATTTCATTTTGTGACCTAAAACATTTTTTGAATCTCATTTACTACTACTACACTACAAGCTTCCGTTATGTCATGATCAGGAATCAACAATATATATGTAACCATAAAGATCCGTTTTTATCTTATTTGTGCAGTATAATTTTGAGATGAAGGGGGATTGAACCCTCTTGGTTGCACTTAGACCCCCCCTTGTTGACAAGTATCTTTAGAACAGATAGTAATACAAATGTCTGTTACTCTTCATGATGCGGTATTGCGGTTAGCCTTGATACTGCCTTGTCACTGGAATTGCAATTTTGGGCTTCTAGCCCAATTATAGTTGGGTATTAGAGGTTGAATCACTACTAAAATGGAGCAACATTCAGGCCCAACAATATCATCCACACACAATATACATTGACAATACTGGACAAATTGTAATGTGAAAGATCTTTGGAAGAGCACAGGAACTTTATGCAACCCAAAATGGAAAGTGAGGGAGATGAAGAAGAGTCAAAAAGGAGCAAACCCACAAATCCTAGCTTGCCACAAGAACTCATCACAGCTATACTTGTAAGACTTCCTGTCAAATATCTGTTACAGTACAAGTCTGTTTCTAAACCTTGGCTTTCTTTAATTTCTAGTCCAGAATTTGTCAAGTCCCATCTTTCTGTTTCTGCTAAACATTACACCTACCATAGAGTTCTGTTGAGAAAACATAAATATCCTCCACTTGACGACAATCTTAAACAGTGTTCAGTTAGCTCTTTATTTAATGAGTCTATTACTCAGGCATTTGACTTGGATTATCCCATGAAAAGCACCCATAGATCTCTTTGTATTTTGGGTTCTGTCAATGGGTTGATTTGTCTTCGCATTTTGTATGAGGGGTTAGTTCTATGGAATCCATCAACTAGAAAGTTTAAGCAATTGTCTGACCCCATGATGCCTGCACCCATGTACTTGTCCATTGGTTTTGGATATGATGAGGTTCACGATGATTATAAGATTGTGTGTGTGTTCTTTTACAACAGAGAGGATCACAATGCAAAAATATATAGTTTAAAGCATGATTCTTGGAGAAGTCTTGATGATTTTCCAGTCCGGGCACTAAACCCTGGGTCGGGTTCAACTAAGTTTGTGAATGGAAAGCTTCTTTGGGTTACATCCCTTTGGAGCATCATCTATATTGATTTGGTTGATGAGAAATGTGGAGAAGTGGAGCAGCCATGTTATGGAGAAGGACAATTTACTTTGAAGCTTGGAGTGTTGGGAAGTGATCTTTATGTGTTATGTTCTTATTATTGTGAGAGAGGTTATCGGATAACTCATGCTGATGTGTGGGTTATGGAGGAATATGGTATTAAAAAGTCTTGGACGAAATTGTATACTATCAAATATCCTAATCACCTAGATGTGGAGCCTACACCTGTTTGCATGTCAAATAAAGGTGAAGTTTTGCTTTTGTTTGAATCAAATTTAATGGTATACAATCCAGAGGTTAAATCATTAAGATATCCAGAGATTACTGACGTTGATGACTGTCTTGAGGCGGAAGTCTACATCGAAAGCCTAGTTTGTCCAATTTTACAAACCAACCAGTGACACAATTTGAAGGCAACAAAAAGTCAAGGTGAATGACAGTTATGTAGCTAAAACTTGTAAGTGTTCACTTTATTCAGTATTCGCGTGTTGTTCAGTTATGCTTCTTTTGTCGAACGTAGTGCAATTCATTGCTTATATAAAGAGGCCATCTTTACACCACATCTACTTAAATATCTTGGTTTTCCTTTTTGTTTTTACATATTTCCAAGGTTGTAGCTTGTCTTTGTTCTCAGTAAATGACGTTGGACATACTTTCTCTTTTAAGTAGTCTTGTAAGGATACATTTTGTGCTATTAGACAGGAGAAGAGTATGAGCACTGAGGCGAATATGGATACACCAATAATTTCTAGCATATATAGTCCTTGGCAGGGTCATTTGTTTGACCTTGGGTCTTCTTGAATGATCGTTTTTAGTGACACTTAATGAAGATAGAGAGGAATAACAAAAATTTATGTAATAAAACTAAGGTCTGAACCATCATCAAGTTTGGGTGTTGTCCTATATTGCTAATAGCTTACTGTTGTTTTGTGGTGACTATCTTCTCGGACTCTTCTGCATTAGTCATTTCCCTCCATTTTCCCAAGTTTCTACTTGGATGTATGACACATGATCCGTTTAAATTTCAGTGGCCTAGAGTTTAACAACTACCTTGACCATAGTTGGGAAGGTAGATGTCCATCACTCTAGGAGACAAATCTAACTTTGCTAACAAATACCTGTTTTCCAAAAAAATTGCATCAATTTAGGTTTGAGCATAGGCACAGTTGGAAGGCTGATTTGCACTGTCCAAAATACTCTTAAACTTGCATCTTTCTATTTTAGCATATAGGAAGATCAGATTCTTTTTTTTTTTTTTTTTTAATCTATACAATTGTGGATTAATTTTTTCTCATTTCCTTGGACTTACTTTGCTTCCTTTTCTTCAACTGTTGTGATAACTTGATCACCTCTAGATGTAGGAAGCAATGGTTTCTCTTTATCCTCTCGAAATTTCAGATACTATGCTCAAGAAAACTCTTTTTTTGAGGGTCACGATATCCTTGCATGAACTTTCACACTCTCCGGTAAAATCTCTGTGTGATGTAAATGTAATCAAAGGCACACAAATCGCAGGCAAACTATTGGATTTACATATTCATTTCTCTTGGTTGCTTCGTCATAAGAAATGAATCGACTTGGTAAATAGGTTGATGTGTGCTACCTTACTGACCAACTTTAGGGGTGCAAACTGGTTATTAATTAGCTCATAAAATTGGCTTCTCAGGAAGAACTGCTTACTCTCTCATATTTTGGATGATTGCAGGTTGCTGTGCTGAATCAGGCATGTGTGCAAGGAAGCAGACTAACTAGCTGATACTTTGGCAAACAACTCTACTACTACTACTACTAACTAATAAAACTATTTTTGTATTAGATGCAGTTTATCTATCTACTAGTACTTCCAGTGTTATTATAAACAAATGTCTGTACTTGCGTTTATATTGTCCAGGAGGGGCTAGTATGTTAATACCTCTCCAAATTTTGTTGTGGATCAGGTTTCTAAGGACTCTCTAGGTACCATGTTTTGTAGAGGAGTCTCGGGTTGTTTAAAAAAAACTATGATGCTGCTTGGTATATATGATACCATTTTGTTTAAGCAAAAGCGAAAAATGAAAGGAAGAAAGCTCAGAATCAAAGCACAGAAGGTTGAAACTTCCTTCTAAGCACAGATGCATAAATATATATGCGTCCACATTGAGTCCACCAAGCTCTTGGGTTTTCTGTTGATTGACTATTTATGATAAGAAAGAGATCGACTGGACAAGACAGACCATTATTCCCCTTTGTATTTTAGAAATATACCCTGCATAATGCAATTCCTATTTGAACATTAAAAACATCTCGAGAATGATCCTACCTACAGGGTTCCTTAACCTTATCATGCTATTGTATGACACATAACAAACAATGAAAAGAGTTTCGTCATTGTTTTCCAATCAAGATTCGAACATAAAAGGAACAAATAGATAAAAGAATATGGGTTGTTAATGATAGATGTTTCTCATTCACAATCAGTCATGGTAAAGGTTACTCACTTCTCTTCTATTCATACAAAAAGCTACAAAACACATGTACAACATTCGTTATTTGTTTTTATCCTGTATACAAAATCATACATGATAAACCATTCCTACTTCTAAAGTAGAAGCATGAGGTACACTTAATGCGTATGTAGGTGGTCTACTGTTCCTTCTCAAAAAGTCATATCCAAAATTTACAACTATTTTCTTAAATAAGCTAGAACCTTGTTTGGCTCTAACATAGGAATGTCCCAATATGTAAGCTATTCCTGCTTCTCGTGCTTCCATCAATTCCCTCAACTCCTCTTGTGCACCTCTATCGATCTTGGGAGAATCTGGTATGACAAATCTCACCCTTTTCTTAGGCTTGGTAACGCGTGGTGAAAGTATTTCTCTACGCTCTGATGTTCCAACTATGTCAGCATTTACATCCTCATCCTCGCATAGTTGAACTCCAGATAAATTAGTTAACGGAGTTCCAACAACAGTCAGGTCCTCAAAATCTTTTCTAAGACCTTCACCATTAACGTTCAACCCTGTCTTTCCTGTTCGTATGAACTCAGCTATGCTACATACGAGATCATTCTCAAACTCTGAATCATCCTTGTGAGCATCGCGATAACCATACCTGACAATGCATCTGTATATGCGGTACTCTCTTGGGCCGATATGTCCAACAAGGAAACGCTCCTCGTGTTTAACATGGGGAACTGGGACAGATTTGACACAAAGGAATACTAAGACCTGATGGAATGCTGGAAGATTAGTAACAAAGTGTGAGAAGATTGCTGGAATTCCGGATACAAGCTCAGTGTGTATGAGGCCAATGCCACGAACCCGCACAATGCCTAGACTGGGACCAAGACCGAGTAGCCACTCAACAGAGACCTTATTTTGGACATCAAACTCGTACTTCTTTAAAGAACCATAGTGCCAAATGCACATCACTATCATGAAAGTAAAGGCGATTGCAATAGGCACCCATGCACCTTCCAAAAATTTAATCAGAGAAGCTGAGAAATATAAGGCCTCAACCATTCCAAAGAATAGCACAAAGCAAAGTGCAAGGACGACACTCTTGCGCCAGCACAAAACAATTACCAATGACATCAAGCAAGTAGTAACCAGCATGACAGTTATGACTGCCAAACCTGATGCAAAGCAAAATTATGGATGAGGATTAGTATTCAGCATGGACAAAGGGCCTTTCGTTTATGAGATCTTTCTATCCACACTACAAACAAGTGCAAAATGAATTCCAAAAGAGTTCATAAAATTTTATGGAGGACAAATGAAGTATGGAGAAAGCCCGGCAAAATGAACATGAAATTGGTTTCCCATGGAGGATGCGGACAGATTCAATAAGTAACTCTGTTGCTGGACTGAAACAAGTGCAAAGAAAACTGTGATAGGGATTTTAAAATTTTAACAGCCAGTCAAGATTGATTCTTTGAAACTCGAAGAAATGCATTTTATGCTTAACACTACAACCAGGAAGGGCGGATGATTTTGACTAATCAAAACTTTACTCGCTTATTCATCCATACCTGAAGCATTGCCCATCCTTTTGGTGTCTCTAAATCCAATAGTAACAGCCAAGCAAAGGACCATTAAGGTCCAATTGATCTCTGGAATATAAATCTGTCCATGTATTTTTGACGACGTGTTCACTATTTTGACTCTAGGAAAGCAACCCAAAGAGGAGCATTGTTTAATAATTGAAAAGGTTCCAGTAATAATGGCTTGGCTCCCCACCACAGCAGCAAGTATAGCAATCACCAGAACAGGCAGCCTTATTTGCTCTGAAACAACAATTCATGATGTCCTTCATCAGCTGAATTTTCCTATTAGCTTTACTCTTTTTCCCAGTAAGAGCAACTAGAAAAATACATACCTGGTACAGAAACATAGAAGCCAATACGGTAGCTTTCATTCTCAATAACATGATGCTGTGAAAGATAAGCAGCTTGTCCCATATATGCAAGAATCAGCGATGGATAAACCATGAAGGTAAAAGCAATCTGCAAAAGGGAAACTAGTCTCTTAGACAATGCTACATCTCACTATGGTGGAAATACATAAGTTGACAATATGCGGACCATTAATTCATCTCCAAGTTTGATATCCTTCTCATTATTAAACACTCTCACCAGGTTATAATCACATCAGCAACAACTGGGAATTTCAATATTAGCTCTTCGAGAAGAGTGATTACTGTCAACTGAATATTAACATGGAAAGCAGTAACAAATCCATGGAAATTAAATGGACAAAGTCAGCATCAACCCCTGATCAAAAAGGCTGCTTGAAACTCTGCTACTGGGGGAACAATTGTCCCGAAAGCGTTATTAGGAGTTTTTCAAACCTCATCTTCTATATAACAAGTTTCCACTCACAAAACTTCAACTTTTCTCCCAAGTGAAATTCATTTCCACTTTCAAATACCATTTTTCAACTTCAACTTCAACTTCAAAATACTTTTTTTTTTTTTTTTTGCTTTTCAAGTTTCAACCAAATCATGTCCAACAGGAGAAAATCAAGTTCCCAGAACAGGAAATAGCAGGAAGAATGAAAATATACCTGTATTGACAACTGGGAGAAATGACCAAGATCAGCAAACATTGCTTCTGAACCTGAATGAAATTGACAACTATATTGGTTTAACGATCATAATAACCCAAAGACGAGAAGTAGCAGATAATTATTTTGCTTGAGAGAAGAATAATAATTAGAAAAGAAATTAACAACTATCTTGCCTGTTATGCACAAGAGGATCCCTCCCAAGGACATCCAGCCTCCTCTTTGAGTTTTCTTCAGGAATTTGTACATGTAATATGGTGACAGTGCTCGATACACATGACGGTCCCACCGTATTATATTATATACACCAATAGAACTGATACATATAAGCCATGTTATGACAACAGGTGCAAACAGAAATCCAACCCTGTGGGTGCCATAATGTTGAAGGGCAAACAAGGCTATCAGTATGACACAAGCAAGTGGAACTTCTACATCTGCAAATGTCATTTTTTAGAAGGATAACATGTCATTTTGTGTGTATGAAAATATAATTAAACAGTATTTTTAATGATAAACATTATTATAAACAGAATAAAGAAATTGATGAAAAAGAAAGAAAAAAAGTAAAGTAAGCTTAACTTCAAAGCAGGGTGCCAAGCTAGAATATTTTACACAGAAAGACATGTTCAAAAGGTGCTCACTATAAAATGTTACCCTTCTGACCTTAAACTTCTTATGTTCTAAAAAAAATTTGCCAACTTTGTTCAGTACAAGTTATATTAAAAGATCTCCAAACGTTAGAAAAGAACTGGAGATGTTCCTTCATGATTAAATAGCTGTTATCCCATTGGAAACGGCATTTTAAACAATGAAGATCTTGAAAGCAATGTGAAGAAGAAAGAAATGGCCTAACCCTATTCAAAATCTAGACAGATAACCAGCAATCAGCAAAGAAATGACTAATAGTAAATATATTTGTTCCTCATTTATATTATGGTTGTAGGGAAATCGGACCATTCTAGGTGCATTTGTTATTCTATAAAATGACAACTGTCAGGGTCAAGCAGAGAAAGCTGATTCACCCTCAAATCAGTGGCCAAAGCTGAGTTTGGTGTTTTTTACCCAAGGAAGAAGGGTTAACAGACTAATGGATGGTCTTAATGACTTTCCACCCACGATCATATGACTTCAAAACATGCACTGTAGAAATAGTGCTAGTACTTAATAATTATTTAACTTCAATCATACCATTTTGAAACAAGCCAAACCACCGTATAAAAGACACGAATCGGATTAATTTTTTTAATTCAAATGATTAGCAAGAAACTGTGTAAAGTTAAATTTGAAGGCGCATCAAGATTCCCCTTGATGACATATACCAGAGACGCTATAACACAAGTAACTGTTAACCATTCTATTTTCTATTGAGGTTAAGTAGCTTAGAGAACAACATAATGATCTCATATAAAAAGGTTAAACCTTACATTTGTGATGTTCTTTTCCAATAGCAAGTTCAATGCCAGAAACTGCTGAGAAAACTGCATAAAAGTCCACAAAAATGAATGCTGTCAGATACTGACAAACACTAAACTCCAAACTCTGGGTCAATCAATCAACCACACCACAATCCCAAGTAAGGTTATATGAATCATTTATACCATTCCGTTCTATTCAGGTCCAATTCATGTGAACCTAAAGAAATTTGCATTAAATTAGGGATAGTTTAAATCTAACACTTGTCCCTACACAGTTGACTAGTTTAATCACAAGTACTAGTTGATATCCCTAAACTGATCCATTACTTTTATTTGGTTCTATTCCTAAACAAAAATAAAATATAAATGTGTGTGTCTGTGTGTGTGGGGGTGTAAAAGTTACTGTACTATTGCCAAGTTCTTTAGAGAGAGTTGTCTCGCACCCTTAAGTAGTTATCTACCTACACCACTTATGTCGGTTCCAAACACCGGATATTGATAGAATAAAAGTTCACCAAAAGAAAGATGAAGAGGGAGCATGCGACAAGAGTAGTTGCCACCAAGAACTAAGGATTGAAAGGGTTGATTTAGAGGTTCTTTTTCATTTCAAAGGGTAGTTGTCAAAATTGATAAGTAGAAAAGTGGTAGGAACTAGAATAAATAGTGCAGTAACAATAAATGTTATTTCATCTGCCTTTACTTCACAATAGAACTCATGATTTAATCACATAGACATGATAAAAACTTTGGCATGTTTAAACAATCAAATCGAAAATTCTGAGGAGAATTGGCCATTCATCTTATGACATACCTGATAGAGCAGGTGTGAGGATGCCATCTCCAATAACCATACAAGCTCCAATTAAAGCCAATACAAGTAGAAATCTCTGCAACACTCTATGTCTCTCAAGAGTTGATTTAAGTGTAGCCCCAAAAGTAGTTGGGGCAGGACTAATAATATCTTTCTTATAACTTGATAAGTCTTCATCTGCTAACTGACAACTTGGCAATGAATTAACCTTAGCATGTCTACAAAGGAGTGAATACAAAGCAAAAGTACCACCTTCACCATTATCATCAGCTTTCAGCACAATGAATACGTATTTCAATAGAGGAACTATAGTCAATGTCCAAAACACAAATGATAAAACACCATAGATTTCTTCGTTACTCTCTGAATGTGTAATATCTTCAGCAAAAGTACTCTTATACACATACAAAGGTGATGTACTCAAATCTCCATAAACAACTCCTAAACTCTGATAAGCCAATGTCAAGATTGTCCTCCACGATTCTTTCTGCAAATCCAAAAACCATCAAAATGAATAAAGATACCATCTTAAAGCAAATTCAAAAAATAAAAATAAAAAAATCTTAGAAACTACCTAAAAGAAATAAACTTTAAAACATTTAATCATCAAAATGAATACCGAAGGGGAGCCTTGAAACAACAGTTAAAGTTGTCTATGTATGCCCTATAAGTCACGGGTTCGAACCATGGAAACAACCACTAATAGGCTGCATACATCACACCCTTGGAGTGCGGCCCCTTCCGGACCCTTTGTACCCATCAAAATGAAGAAAGATACCATTTTGAGAGCACATTCAAGAATTTCTCTAAAAAATACCTAAAGAGCTAAACATTAACACTTAGTCATCAAAATGAATAAAGATACAATCTTTCACAACAAATTCAAGAATCTATTAAAAACTACTTAAAGAGCTAAACTTTAACATTACCTTCAAACGATTCTGATTAACCCCGGTTTCAAGATCCATAGCAGGTGCTTTTCAAAACCATAAAGATACCATTTTTATATCAAATTCAAGAATTTCAACAAACACCCTTTAGTCTTAACTTCAATCCAATGAACTAAACTTTCAAGAAAATACAAAAAGACTAAACACCACAAAGATTAATGAATATTTTGAGCTACAGAGATATTGCTTGTAAACAATGACAGAGAAAGGTGAAAAAATAACTTGAGAATCAGAGCATAAGAGTAAGAGAATATTTTGGTCATAACACTAGTAGAGTATATGACAATTTTATGAGGAGTTAGTATTTTTTTAAAAATACATTTATATTGGTTTTTTTTTAAGAAATAAATGAAAGAAAACTAAAGTAAGATATAGTTATAGTATAAAATTAGTTTTATTGTACGTTTCTGTCAGTTGGCCCTGGGGGGGAGTTGAAAGCTGGCTGCTTCTGCTAGAGTGGGCGTATAGTTTGCCTACCCTTTTATTATTTTTTACTATATCTTCAATACTTATAGTTGTGGCAACAATCAACTACGTGTGATCTTGTACAGACGTTGTTGAGAAATAATTAAATAAATAAAATATATTTCTTTTCATAGTAGATAAAGGTTTTGAGATCGAATTTATCGAAAAGAGTCTCTTTATTTTGGTGGGGTAAGGTTTGGGTACATATCACCCTCCTCAGACTCCACTTGTGGGATAACACTGAGTTTGTTGTTTTTGTGTTTGTATTTTTTCAGAGCAAATAAAGGTCCTGAGATCGACAAAGGTCCTGAGATCGAATCTTACTGACACCTAATATTAAATCTTTTTTCACATATAGGTGTGATCTTGTATAAATATTGTTGAAAAATGGAGTAATTAAATAAATAAAGTGTGTTTTTTCAAAGTAGACAAGTCCCCATATCAAATTTCACTGTCACTTAATATTTTAAAAAAAATCGCATACTTCGTCCATTAAAAAGAATCAAGCTACTTGGACAATGTACATATATTTCAAACTTTCAGCTCAATCAAATGATGGATGGCTGCAAATTATTTTGTAATAACAATACACATATATTTGGCTATTGAAAAGTCATAAAGTGTTAGTGAGAGTTGAAAATCATAACGCTAGATTTGAATTGTAACTTATATATTGACCATTGAGTTATCTTATTGAGATTGCGTATGCTCTTATAAGGAAACAAATGGTATTTATTGCCTTTTGCCATTTTTGTTAACATGCATTCGGTGAGTATTTGTAATTTTATGGAGTAGTAATTAGTGCATTTCATGGGATTTAATGCAATCCTTAGTTGACTTTAGACCAAGAAAGTGATTATTGGATAGGCACACAATGAAAGAAAATGTACTAGATATGGTAATAAATACTTATGCGTTTACTGATAGGGGTCTATCTATTTATTGTGATGTTACTGTCTCCGGTCCACTTTATATGATTTTTTGTTATTTTTTTAGGTTCATAGTATTTGATTTTTATAAAGACCAAGATGTTATTTGTTTTGACTTTTCAAAGTTACCCTTGTTAATAAATTAAATATATAAAGCTCTCACAATTTTCTGAGTAAATTTTGAAAGAAATGAAGGTTAATTTAGTAAATAACATCTTTAATTTAATGCTAAAAGATGGATTCCTTGATCTGTGTGAAAACAGTCAAAAAATCAAATAATATGGACCGGAGGGAGTACTGATTAATTGATGTAGCAAATGCAGTGAACTTACCTCGTCTTTCTTTAATTCAATTTAATTATCAGTACCTCCTTTTTCTTCACTTTTTCTATTTTATTTTACTCACTTTCCCATAATTCTTGCTGAAATTATTCATGAATATCTGGTTAAAGTTCACAAGAAGAGACGTGTAGTTCTACTCTTATGTTACTTGAAGTATTAGAAGTTAGAACAGAAGAATTGTAAAAACATGGACAAGGAAAATACATTATTTAATTTGGAGTTGAAGTTTTGAGTTTCTTTCTTTTTGTTATTTTAGTGTTTGTGTATTTAATTAAGTATAAAGACAATAACTTCACTCAATTAATTAGCATAAATAATTATTTCCTGAACAAATCGACTCATGCAAACGTTATCGTGCCAATGAAATAGTCAACTCCAACTCTAGTGATAATAATACAAGGATATTACCTTATATACTGTGAGACTATAAATAGATTTGAGAACCTTACAGAAATAACCTAGCAGGGATACGTAAATAATATACTTATTATAAATATATTATCAAATATATAAAAAGTGATTATTTTTATTTAAGTAGACTAGACAATGCTCATATATAGAGCCCGTTTGGGTGAGCTTAAAAGTGACTTATAAGCTTATTAATATATGTTTGGTAATTCCAAAATTTTTGGACTTATAAACCATAAGTTGCTTAAAAGCCACTTTTTGATTTATAAGCCACTTAAAATAAGCTGCTTTTAAGCCCACCCAAACAGGCTAATAGTATAAAAACCAGTAAAATCGTTACATGATGAACATATTTTAATATATTATGATAAATTGTGAAGAGAATTTTTCATTTAAAAATATTACTACTAGATTGCAGAAGTCTTTCTTAAAGATGATTTTCTAGAAATTTTCTATCACTAGCCTGTCATAATGAATTTTATGTTTATGTAATGATGTTTGACTTGACATAGAGTTTAAAAAAAAGATAAGACTTTTTAAACTTAAGATCTAAAACTAGTCATAAATATTTATGTGGTTGTAAATCATTTCATAAAGATAAATTATTTTTACTTATAAAAAGGTGACAGAAATAGTGTCACATAAATTGGGATAGAAAGAGTAGTTATTTTCCATTATATTTTTCCTTTTACTTTTTCAAAGTTATTGTACATCCACGGCTGAATTTGTTTAATAAGCTGACTATTATATATACTTAATTTCTACTTCGTTTTTCTTACAAAGTAAAACTAATGAATTAATTAAATAATCGTGTGATTATTGACGATCTACCGACCACATAGTATGTCAACAACCGTATACTTGGTCTTTGTATTATGATTAATATTTAATAAATAGATTTAAATATTGTACAAGTGCTCGATCTCGATCTTAAGACCTGGTGGAGAGGCACCTAATGACCTAAGATTAGATAATCAATAATTAAATTTTTAATTTTATTGCAGATCCCGCAGATTCATGATCTCGATATTACGATAAAAATACTATTAATTTACTTGCATCATATTTTATGGTCTTGGTTTATGCTCTCCCACGCTTGAACTTCTTCTCTTTTTACTTTTGTATTGCCGGCTAACATTTACAGTATTTAGGCTCTCATTACATTTTTTTTTCCTCAGAATTCGTAGATCAACAGCATTTGAACCAAAGTCATGCCAACAACCAACATAAAAAATGAAAACCGAGAACTTTTCAAAAAGTTTCATACAAATGCTACAGTGTACTCAATTTGTCAGATGAGCTGATTGGGTAGAGAGTATGAAATGGTGTGGAGTTGACTAAAGAAGCATCAACATTTTTGAAGGGCTGTCACAATTCACAAACACACGAGAGTTTGACTAAGTAAGATATGATATATTTTACCTAACTATATATTTTTGTCTCCGTCATGGAAAACAAAATCAAAAGTATGAGTTTTCTTCAGATATAAGAGGTGGACGTCTTATTTTTACGTCTGACGTTCTTTTTTTTTTCGATTTTCTAAGTTGACATAATTATATTGACTATTAAATTAGTGTCTTTTCCTGTTCGATAAGATTTCTGAATTGTCCGTAAAATAAAAATCTGTATTTATAATGTTATATCTGCTTTTATTCACTTAATTTCTTTCCTTTTTCCAAATTCTAGATGTTTGATGTTTCTATGAACATGTGCAATTTATCACACAAATTCCAACATGGTTATATGATCTTCGTATATGAGCATGAACTGTTAAAATTTCCACAAACTTAATTCTATCTTCAACGAGATCGATTGTTTAGAACTTTTTTATTGTTATAGAAAGGTACTATTATAGTGAAATATATATAACATAAAATGAAAATCTGTTAAATTTTTTTTAACATTATAGTAAAGTGCTATAATAAAAGATGATCATTATAGATAAGTTTAACTGTATAAAACAATACTGTCAAACGGACAATCTGTTTTACTGACCTTACCGTTTGTTACTTCAAGAAATATGCAATATTCTATTATCATATGATTGTATAAAACATACAAGAAAATCTAATCTATTTGTTAGAATTTTGATGAATTGACGCTGAGAAAGAAGATAATAGTACTTAATTGATATAGCCCTCTCGTTAACGCAAAAGAACCTAGCTAGCTGTCAATGAAGTTGACATCAAAATCTAACCAATTAAGAAATTGATTCAAACCACAAACCTTTCGATGTTCTTGACTAAACCTACCCCATCTCCCACCCCGACCTCCTATCCCTCAAAATGGTTATTAACAAAAACGATATGATAGTAGGCCCAGAAAATCTTTATTCTTATGATTTTGTGCCTCTTAAGAAAAATGGATTTGCTTAGGGTACAAAGAACAAGAACAGATAACAATAGTGTCCTGCAATAATAGGGTTGTCTAATTAAGGGTTATATGATATATGTCCTCCTTTTTCCATGAATATGAGTTACATGTCTAGGTAGCATGTTGTATAGGGAACAATAAAATAGTAAGTACTAATGTAGCTGCCAGCAATGGTCTCCAACTCATAGAAGATAAGTCCACATGTATATAAAATAATTGGAGAATAAGTATATACACCTCAAAATGGAAGACGAATTGTTTTAATTTACAACTGCATTACTGGTCTAGAAGAGGCCTGGAGCTCGACTCGGTTCAATTATCTTTAGTTATGTTCGACTCAACTTGTTTTAAAAATCTACTCGACCCCACTGGCTTAGTTTTGCTCAAAATTGAGCTCGACTCGACTTTGTTAAACTTGATGAGGTCAAAGCTCGAAATTGACTAAGCTATCTCGGCTCGGATCGATTTGATCATTTGATATTGTTATAAATACCGAATTAAATTTATTTTTAAACAATTAACAAATGTATGATGCTAACAATTTTTATACTTTGGTATGGTGGAAAACTGGCAAAAATAATATCCAATTTTGTCTACTATGATCCGAGATTTGTTAACTTGATGTCTATCGTATCATCCACATAACTCGATGATATTGTGATAATTCCTCAGCAGTGTTCTTTGCTAATCCATTTTAATGTTGGGTGAAAATTGATATATATACTTTTCAGTTCACTCTTAGTGACATGCTTAAAAATCACGAATATATTGTTGAGCATTTAAAACGATTTTTTTAGATCTCTTGCTCAGCGAAATATAATCATATAAATTAAAATAGGCCAAATACATTGTCCGCCCTTTGAACTTGACACTATATTTCACTTAGACACCCAACTAAGATCCTTTTCAGTTAAGCACTTGAACATTTTTTATAAGTATCCATCTAGACACTTTTCACCCACTCTGATGAAAAACTCATGCGCGTGGTTGCACACGAGTTTTATGTGGATAAGTGACCCATTTATATTCCGCCACGTGTAACAATTAGACACATCATATAACACACAATATTTCCGGATGATGAATTAATGACCTCACCCGCTTGAAAAAATTGACCATATCTCCTAATAAAGGTAACACACAACCCATATCCCCAAAACTCTCATAATTCAACCGGTCTGTTGGATTTTGACAATCAAAAAGCTTAAAATATTTTTCCTTTCGAATCGACTCTACTAAGAAACCTAACGAAGTCTCTATATCACCAATCAAACCTACTTTTTAAAGGTCTATAAATGGGTCATTTATCCAAGTAATACTCGTGTGCAAACATACGCATGAATTTTTTAACAGAGTGGGTGGAAAGTGTTTAGATAGACACTCTTGAAAAAGGTTCAACTGATCAATTGGAAAGGACCTTAGTTGGAGTGTTTAAGTGGAATATAGTGTCAAATTCAAAGAACTGATGATGTATTTGGTCACTAAAATATATAGAGCAATAGATTATCCTTTGGAGCATCCACAATGTCATCTATGACATCTTATATTTCTAAGTATTATTATCTTTTGATCTTTCCTTTTATAACAAAATTCCATACAAACAAAAGATCTCCGAAATGACAATTTTCTAGAAAAGTTAAGAAAGAGGTAATTTCTAGTTAAAAAGAAAAAGAAAAAAAAAAGAATTAGTGAAGTCGAGGGAAAGCATCAACAATTTGAATACTCAAACACACTTGATTGCTGTGTTTGCACGTACGGTTATGCAGCTATTTCCCTCCACTGAACAGTGGTGCTTAGAAGAGCGTGTAACCCAAACGCTTTAATTTATCTATGGAGAAAAAAGATAATACTGTATAAAAAAGCGTATGTGGATGAAATTCTACTTTTACCTTTATAATACGCGCAATGACTACTCGCGAGATGTCACACTACTTTTCATGGGATAGTATCAGCACTGCTTATCACTCCATTTAACTTTTTCAAAAAGATGATTATGAATTACTACTATGATCATAGAATTTAGACAAAACGTGTTTTGTGCTCTCACTTTTTCTTGTCAAAGCTCAATTATGATGCAATCTTTTTTCTCCATTGTGGAAACAATGAAAATGGTGGCACTTAAGTTCCTTTTTTCTTTTTCTTTCACCTCTTTTTTTTTCCTTGTAGAAGATGTGAAAGAAATATTGAGGACTAGCTTTCAATCAATTATTGTAAATTCCCCACTTGGAGTCTTCGCCACGTAAGAATAGAAGAAGCAGATATGCTGAGTGGGTGGACAACTTCAAGAAACACTAGTACAAACGGAAGAAAATGCACAAATATATAATGAGTATTTACTCATATAATATTTCAAAACATATAGTTAGTCTAATCGGAAACAGTCTCTCCATCTTGGTGGGGTAAGGGCTACGCACATCTCACCCTCTATTTTAAATGGTAGTTTTGGGACTCGCCGGGGACTCACCCTGGGGCGAGCCGGGCACTAGCAAAGCGTTCTGAGGCTCTCGGGCGGGGCTTAGATCTGTGAGGCTTACGTCTCAAGCGCCCGACGGTGCGCCCAAAGCACGCCCAACGCTCGGGACTCACCTTATAGATACTATGCAAATGATCTATCTAATTCCCTAATTAAAATTGTTCATCCATAATTTTCTTTAAAGATGAGGTTATATATTCATCTATAGAAATTCAGAAATTGAGTGTAGCTCAATTAGCAAGACATAGTATTGCATGTATTATAATTGAGAATATCATGAGGGTGAATATCATCTGTATACCTGAAAATGCGTAGTCGATGTTTATATCATCGCTTGTTATTGATCTTCATGTCTTATTTTTGTCACTCAAAATTGTTGGATCAATTGTTTTGAAATTTAGAAGCAAATTTATATTTATCAATGAAGAATTGATGTTTAAAATTATAATTGTAATAAATCTTATTATTTATTCACTTTTTATAGTAATAAAATTTTACTTTTTAATTGTTTGAAAGTTATGACCTTATAGCTTATTTGTATCTCATAAAAATTGTAATATTATTCAATTTCTTACTATTATAAAAAAATGTTAGATCTTTTGTTTCTATAATCTTTTTTCTTATTTTTAATTTTCATAATTTTTTTTTATGTATTTTCAATATTTTTTTGGCTCATTATGCTATTTTATTAATTTAAAATTAATTAAAAATAAGATCCATGGGACTTACGCCCCACGTCTCGGGGCTTACGCCCCGCCCCATTGTAAGTACAACGCCTCGCCTTATGCCTCCGGTTTTTAAAATATTGATCTCACCCTCCCCAGACTTTATTTGTGGGATATACTGTGTATGTTGTTGTTGTTGTTGTTATTATTGTTGTTGTTGTTGTTATTCTTAACTTTTTTCTTCTGATTTCAATCTTATATCAAAATCGTTGTTTGTGGTTAGAGTCTATTCACATAAAATTAAGATTGAATGATTGAGCTTAGCTAGCTAGTATAACAAAGAAACTCGTGTTTGAAGGTGACAAGACACAATTAGGTGAACTTGTATTTATGTGGTTGCCGATATGGATCATTAGCTGGGGAGGTCTTAAGGATTTGTGTGACTTTAGAATATCCATAGAAAATGGTTGATCATGATTCGTGAAGCATTAATTGGAATTGTTAGGTGATGACCAGGAATATGTGCTTATGGAGTGTCCGATTAGTTGTTAATTTATTGAATGGGGTACATTACTAGGTGATTTGAGAGGAGCGTGGAAGAAAAAAATGATTCAACAAGTGGTCAAGTCATCGATCGGTTGGGACTAGAGGATCCTTGTGAATTGACATGATGGATGCACGAAGGTCTTTTGGGATTACGTTGATATTATTAGCAAAAAATAAAGTATTAGAAATAGGGGTGGAGTCAGGATTATATGTAAGGGGATTCAAAAATGTCACACCTTGAATTTGAATATGTGATCCAAAGCTATTTTTGAATTCTTTTGCCACTTTAATAGATTTTTTTAATATTTTTAATCTAAATTAGAGTGTAATCCGTCGACGAAAGGGGTTCAATTAAACTCCTTGGAGCTATGTGGCTCCGCCACTGATTAGAAAAGGTAGGAAAGTTGGTGGTTATCATTGTTGATTCTATAGCTTATTTATCTTCTATAGATACGTTGTTCTTGTTAGTGTTGGAACTTATAATCATGAGAAGGAATGATTTATCAATTCATCTTCTAGGCATGAGTTGATCTAAGGTATCAACTGATAATTATGAGATATCTTAAATTCATATGAAAAGATAAATCTCATTCTCTTGCAAAAGCCAAAAAGGATTATGTTGGGTAAAAACAAATTCTAAAATCTATATCCCTTTAAGTGTCGGTGATGAGTAGCTTAATTACTTGCTAAATATAACTACTATATCACTTCTTTTCCTTTTTAGTTTTACCTACAAAGAAAACGGTCTAACTAAAATTGAAACATGAAAGGGATTGTTGGGAAAAAACAAAGGGAAAACAGAAGTTCTGCCACATAAATCCAACATCATTAGACTAATGGCCGACTACACAGCTTCTAGGCGGCTGGACTGAAGATGACCTTTTTCACCACAAATTTCACGTTGATTTCGCATTTGTATTTCAAGAAGATGAGACCATAAAATTAGTTGATATTCTATGCTTAGTCTAATTAGTAAAATTAAAAGGTCGATTTGAAGATAAGGCAAGTTATATTAAGAAAGTTGTATCGGTCGATTTACGTTCGATCGCGATGGGTGTGTTCGATTGTGCGATAAGACCATGATTGATTCCGAAGGCATATCTTGAGAAGATCGATGGAGAATGACTTCAATGGAATGATGTGATCGATCATGCCGTGGCGCGATCGGAAAGTTCGAAGACAACTGTTCTAATAGCGATAACTGATCTTATCCCACTTTTATCATAAGAGAACCAGCGCATTCCATGGGACGTGGAAAACTGTTGAAGAAAGGTGAGAAGTCAGACTTCTTCTAGGGTTGGTCACCTCCACTTCAAACTATAAATAGATCTCATTTCTCCCATTTGAGGACACGTTCAGCAGAACAAAGAAACAACATTATTTCTATTCACCAGCTATATTATTGTTCACTATACCATTGTTCATTTATTGTCATTATTAAATTGTCATTATCAAAGCAACAATTGTATTAAACATCAATCGTGGCCTGGTTCAAACGTGGATGAAGATTCATTTCTTTCATCGAAGCACCAGCCTCCGATTCTTCAATACAATAAGCTTTTATCGCTTTATTTATTTATTTGCTATTAATTTCGTTGTTTGCATGCTATTTTCATTATTTGGTATTCTAATTCATCGTAATCAATCTTATTAACCATCGTTGCCTTGGTCATATAGCTAGTTCATTACTTGATTTGCTTATTGATATTGAACATATCAGCTGAGTTGTTACTATCGCTTTCTGATCGTATTGTTATTTGATTGAATACATTTCCATCGATCGCATTTATTCATCACTATATGTATAAATTTATCATCGGATCTGGTTAAAATCAAGTATTCAGTATCAAATGAAATCAATATATAAGTCATCTTCGATAGAAACTCGTCCGAAATCGGATCATCATAAATTGCTAATTCATTATTCGCCTTCGCTTGTCTGTTTACGTCTGCCTTCGAATTGTTCATTCTGACTACAACATCGGATTTGCGTATTCATATCTTCGAAACTGATATTTGCATTGTCTTCAAATTAAAGCCCTGAAAATCGATTACTTGTCAATGTAAACTGTCTGTCAATCGATCGAATTGAGATATAAAACGGCCACTTTAGACTCAACTAAATATAAATTTAATTGTAGAACCCGAAACACATTTTTAGGAAGTACAAGATTAAATCAAAGATTACTAAACATTTCATACAACGACTCTCAACCATGACGTGAACTCTCTTGAGAAAATATTTATTTTTTGCTTAGTTGACTTTTATTAAGTTTAAATAAAGTATATTAGACAAATTAATTTCACTTCGAACAAGATAAGAATGGGTAATAAATCTCTCATAAAGTTAAAGTGTGGAACTGATTTTTCGAATCAGATTAAAGTGTCAAGTTATGTGTTTTTCCCTTTTGAAAATGACTAATATTCCTCGTCAATTACAACAATGAAAATACATGAAACTTGTGAAAACGGTCAATTTCTCCATTAAAGGATACATATTTTAGTACAAGTAACTTCAAAACTTTTGCCAAATGGTGTTTTTGTGGGTTTCGTGATATGGAATGTTACTGGCCGACAATCCACTTCTTCTTCTTCTTCTTCTCGATGGAGACATCTTCAGAAATACCATAGACAAGAGATTTTGCTATTATTAGTTGTTTATACTTTATTTTTCTACTATAACAATTATAGAACGAAACGTTTCTTCCATATTTGGGATTATACCTACTTTTTCTACTCTCTTCTACTACGGAAGTTGGTTCTAATTATAGGAGTATATAGTTCTTACCAATCTATCAAATAGTGTGTAAAAACTCCTTTTTCTTTTACGAAAAATAGTCGATGGCGTTGCACGTGTGCAGATGGAGTACGAAGTTTTGTAAAGTAAGTAGTTTGTTCAACTGCAAATTAGACGTGAAAAATTGGAAGTTCAATTGACATACAACACATCGAATTTTGTTTGTCAAGCTACGTGTACCATTTAAAGGGACCAAAACTTATTATTTATGAGAGGAAGGTAATTAATTTTGGAAAAACTGTAGCACTTATCTAATAAGATAGATAAATTTTACTTTCGTGAATTGTAACTTAAATATTCTAAATGTTTTCATGTTAAGACCAATGTTATTTGCGTGTTGTTTACATTTAAACGTGTTAGCATGCATGTGTGTTAGGGTATTACAAATAACACACAAAAAGTATACGCATTAAAAAAAGAAAAAAAAACACATCACACGTTATCATTAGCTATGTTGATAATAAGTTTGAATATGTATCTGGATGAGCCCTAGTCATAAAGTGTTTAGTAGCCGCCTAAGTAGGTTAAAGAATTAGGAGAACTACATTTGCATACTAAATTATATATATATATATATATATAGAGAGAGAGTTAGGTAAAACATCAAATATACATCCATCAAGGGCTAAAGTGATATATTATCCAACTAAATAAAGCCAAAATAGGCAAATAACAAGGTTGTCCTTAGTAAGTCTAGAAACATTATTGATCAACCACCACCACCTTTATTTTTCTCCTTTTTTTAGGATATTGTTTGTCATTTTATTCTTGTATCGTTAGTTTCTTGCTTGGAAAATTTTGTCGTGTTAACTATAAGAGGATTAGGTGAATAGTAAGGAAAAGATTATTCACTACAGAACCAATTGCGGAATTAAATCCATATGCCCAGGGCACGCAAAGATACATTGAATTAAAATACCCTTTTTTAAATGAAAAAATTATAGTACGGAGTATTCATTTTGGTATTGAGATTTTAAAGTGTCAAAAGTAGGGGGTGAACATTCGGTTTTTCGGTTCGATTTTTAACTATTCGATTTTGGAGGTTTTCGGTTTTGAAAATTTTGGTTTTCTTCTTTTTGGTTCGGTTTTTTTCGGTTTAGTTTTTGATTTTTTCGGTTTAGTTTTTGATTTTTTCGGTTTTGTTATATAAGACAAACTTTAAAATGAAATACTTGAAAGAATATAAATACAAGTCAAAATATTAAACATTAAATCTAAATCATAATTCTAGATAAAGAGAGAACATGAATCCTAAGTAAAAGGAGATCTTACCATTCAAGGGGTAAAAACTGATTGAAACTTTGATGAAAGCTTCACACGTATTATACCATAATACAAAAAGGTTAAAGTATTGAAGGCATAAAGTATTGAAATATTCAAACTCTATAACCCTTAAACAAGTTTAGATTAGAGATAATATGAGAGCTTTTCTTCGTGTGTGTGTATATATATATTTCGGTTTTTTCGGTTTTTCGGTTTCTATGATTTGAAATCCGAAACCAAATCAAAACACCAAAGTTTTCATATTCTCAATCCAATCCAAACCAATTATTTAAAAATTCAAACCATATTAAAAAACTAATTCGATTCGGTTTGATTTTTCGGTTTAATCCGAATAGTGCCCCTAGTCAGAGGACCTATGATCAAAAAATTTCCACATCGAAGCACGTGGAAATACGCAATTACCACTTGATGAACAACACAAAGCAAACTTTTCACATTTTTTCATTGATGAGTGGTTTGTCATTGTTATAAAACCTAAAGCATCAGAATAGAAAGAAAAATGTTACCAAGTGAATTTCCCATATTATGAATAAATTTAAGTGTTATACCACACAAACTTGGTTATCTAGAACAAAAATGTGACATAAATCCTTATTTTGGTCATAAATGTGTAACTCGTTATAATTTTCATCATTTAAGAAGCTTGCTCAAACTTGGGCTTAGTTAGGCGAATTCTAATTGTAAGTCAAACAAATAGTATTCATTATCAACTCAAACAAAATTTGAACAGATTGTTTAGCCGGTCTAGCCAAAGGTTAGAGATAAATAATGTGAAAAATTATCTCATTGACTACCACTCAACTTAGCCCCCGTTTGTTTATAGTTTTTGGGAATATTTTTTGGGAGTTTTTGGGAGAAAAACTGTTTGTTTATGCTATTTGAGCAAAACTTCTCCCAAAAACTCCCAAAAATTCAAAAAGTGCTCAAAAGCTCTTTTTTGGCCAAAAACTAACATTTACACACAAATTTCATTTTCATAAGAGCTCAAAGGCTCTTTTTGAGCCAAAAATCCTGTTTCCATAAAGTATGTCCAAACATTTTTTCATTTTCATATCAAACTTCACCCAAAAAATATTTCTCAAAAACTATTTGGGAATCTATGTCCAAACGCTAGCTTAGTATCTCTTGTATGATTCATAAAACTGGCTAATCTTGCAATGATCTGTCCACTTGACACCCTATTTATTGTTATTGTTGTTGCTTATTATTGTGTCGTTATATTTACATATTGGGGCAAAGTAGTGTCTTCATACAGCCAAGGCGACCTTACTCGTACACCATGATAAAGACTTTAGGTCATCTTACCTAAATTTTGATTGCTGACATAAAGTTTTTACCTAATATTTCTCTCTTCTCTTTCTATAAAGTGGTGATCGACTCTTCTCCTCAAATGAAATTGGGCAAGAAGTTGACATCACTAAAGTCAAAAATCAATGTGGTTGTTTACGTAAACTCAAACATCCTCATGAATAGTTCACCACACGTGGAAGATTGTCTCAGATTGGGCCCATTAACAGTAGTACAATATTTCTGATTTGAACTTCTCATTTTGTCTCTTTATTTGTTTGATTGGACTAGGACTTGGACCCATTTCCAGAAAATTCAAGAAGTGATATACTACATTCAATTTGTTCTGGACCTGGACACAGGAGCTTACAGAAAGTGGATAAGTATAGTTAGTAGTTACACTATTCAATTTATTTGCTGCCTAATTGGGAACACCCAAGCTTGAATAAGTAAAACTCTGTGTTATTTTGGGGTCTCTATATATTTCTTTCATGAGAGGAACTAATAGTGAATGGAAGACACTCATAATGTTGGTATCATTATATTACTCCATCCGTTTCAAAATGACTGTCATAATTTGATTTGAAACGGAGTTTAAAAAATGTGGTGACGTACCTATCTTTGTGTATACGTGTGCACCTTTGCTACACACTCTTGTTCTTGTTTATTTGAGAAGAACACAACTTGCTAATCCACTCGACAGAAATATCTAAGGCCTACAAGCCTCAAATCAAAATAATTGATAGTAGTAGTCTAATAATAAATAGGACCACAAAACTTTGTCTATGTTCATTTAATTATTTTTATATCTCCTCTTCATCTTGTTAGGACACTTCTTTGGAAATTTTCTATACCCTGACCATATGCAAAAATGCCTGCTGCCTAATTTTATACCACATTTATCACAATATCACCTTGTTTAATGCTTGAGAGTTGCGCTAGGTCTTCAAACATAACTAGTCAATATATGTGTTCAGGGTTGTTTTAGTGAAAAATATTATGAAAGTATAAATTCGCATCTAACTATTTTTTCCATATAATCAAATTTATTACTTGCAAAAAATGTCAGTAGGTGCCACATTTCAGGGAATATCCGTTATTTGAAAAGTTAGAGATCAAAAAAGGTGAAAAAGATGTTGGTTCAAGAATTTCTTATCATCTATGATTCCTATTGCCATTAATATCACATTTAATGAAGGGACCATCCCAAGTGTCAAAGACAAGGATAGAAAATGTTTCCTCCATAGTATTTCTACTTGAGTAATTGGAAACCTAAGATGCTGATATATTTAAAGGAACACTTGAGAAAAAGAAATGTTGGTTAATTATTATGCTGCTTTTACGTTTGTGCAACTTTTCTTAGGACCACCCCCAAATTATCACCATAGGATAACACATTCCTCACCATTCTCTTGCTTTTTCTTGTTTTATCAGAAGTGTTGATAGCCACTTAAACCTCACACTTTTACAATATGAGATAGAGGTCTAGTAGCAAACTTTTGAGACAGCATCACTATTTTTAAAGAGGTGTCCGAAACCTTAATTGTTTTATCGAATAACTTTCCACCAGCACATGTATCAGATAACTTTGTTTAGCCAAGACTAATTCAAGTCTCGAATCCATATTCTTGGTTTTGCTTTATGGAGCAAAAACATTAAAACGTATGAGTATCTTTTTTCAGATAATTATATGCAAGTATTATTAATATTTCATTGGATTGACATCCTTCATAAAAGTGAGAAATTGGAAAAGCTTTCAACTCAAGTACCTTAGCATGAGAGAAAAGCAAAAAATGAGTTGCTTAAAAAGCCTAACACATTCTATTTTGCCCATATGACTCTTACTAACTTTGGGCCCATAGTCCACATAGCTTTATCCCTTGCACTGGTATGTACTTAAGTCATACTCAAACTTCAAATCCATTAGGCACATGCAAAAGTCTAAAACCATATTCAAGACAGCAACTAGAGTGCTACCAAGAGAACATACATTTATAGCAAATGATAACAATCACCTTAGCCTTTGACACTTTAGATGGTTCTTGAAATCATCATGCTTCATATACATTTTGCTTTTTGGCATCAAGGATTCTATTTAAGAAGATGGTTGAATATTGCTACAATATCAAACCATATATGTCATTCCAACTTGGATAATGTTCATATGAGGTACCCTCATTGTTGCAGTCCCTCCTCTACAATTCCTCCTAAGGAATGCATAGAAGTAATTTATGGTAAGTTTCTTGATAAACCATGAGTTTTTCTTCGCCCTCACGTCCCCATGTCCGAGCAAATATGTAAATCCTGATTCACTAGCTTCACGCAGTGCTGAAAGCTCGTATTCTAAACCAGGATCTTCATCTACTGATGCTATAATTGATGGTTCTGAGGTAGATATCCCTGCCTCTAATCTTTGATCGCTCATCAGTGGTACCTTAAGCTCGTCCACGCCATCACCACCGTGCAGTTTAGAGTAGTCCCTTGATCTCATAGACCTGCTACGAAAATCAGGTTGAGCAGGCTTGTTTTCTAAAGCAAGATCAAGTGCTTCCTTTCTTAAAAATTTCTCAAGGCTATCAACCAAAAGTTGTTCAAATGAATGATGGTCTTCTTTTCTGACATCCTTATAGCCATATCGAGCAACACAACGAAACATATGATAGTCCTTAGGACAAATCCTTCGAAACAAGAACCGTTCTTCTTGAGGGACGACAGGTACTGGCACATATTTGATGCACACAAAGACTATTACAGAATGAATAGCTGGAAGGTCCAATAGAAACTGAGTAAAAATTGATGGAATGCCTTGAACCAATTCATTATATAGTAAACCTATTCCTGGTACTCTTACTGTACCCAAAGAACATCCAAGTTCATCCATGATATCCATTGAGAGTTTCTGCTTAACTTCACTTTGGTATTTCAACACACTTCCATAGTTCCAGATGTACATTACACAGAGAAAGAGAGAGGCAAAAGCAAGTGGAAGCCAACCACCTTCTAAGAGCTTTGATAAAACAGCAGACATATAAATGAGCTCCATTGAGCCAAATATCAGTGGGAAAGACAGAGCCAAAATCAAATTTGTTTGCCATATTAGTACCATTACAATTGTAACCAAAGTGGTAGTAACCATCATGACACCAACTTCAGCTATGCCTGCAAAAAGTCATAAAATTACGTATTAATTTGCACGCAGAAGCAATACTTATATGGAAATTTTTTTTTATCTTCCAAGAGTGTTACACAAATTGCTAAAGTGAGACGCTAACCGTATGCATTGGCTATACTTGTTGTGCTCCTAAATGCAGCAACCACAAGCATGCACATTATCATCAAAAACCAATTAATGACCGGAATGTAGATTTGTCCCATGTGCTCTTTTGAGGTATGAACAATCTTCACCCTTGGGAAGCATCCAAGCGCCATGGCTTGCTTAACACATGAAAATGAAGCAGATATCATGGCCTGGCTGGCAATTATAGCAGCTACAGTAGCTATCACAAAAACTGGCCAGAAGAGACTATCTGTTTGTTCAAGAAAAAAAATTAACTGTCAGTGGAGCACTTGTGATAGACGCCATTTAAATGACCTTCAAAAGAATTTGGAAGGGAGTAGCTAGAGTTGCATATTAGCAGAATAATTACTTGGGACTGAGTCATAAAATATTCGGCCTGCTGACTGAGGGTGATGCAGAAGAAAAGCAGCTTGGCCCAAGTAGGCCAACAGAAGGCAAGGAAACACAACGCTTGTAAAGGCAATCTACACCAATCCGAAAGGTAACAGCTGTTATAGATATTACAGTAAGGCAAGTAGCTACAGCATTAGTAAAGGGATAAAGCGAAACCTGTATAGACTTCACAGAAAAATGACCTAAATCTGCAAACATTGCTTCTGCGCCTGCAAAAATATTTCAAATAGCTCATATTGAATAATCGAGTATCAACATTAGTATTCTACATCAGTTCACAAACTTTACAGATTATTTTTCCATAAATATACAGCTTAACCATAGCGTTACATTGCAATTGGAGTTGTAACTGTCAATCTAAACATTTTCGAGAGCATTTCAGAAAAGGACTACTATTTCCTTGTAAAATAATATCAATACTTTGTCTTGTTAATCAGATTACTACATACATATACACATTTGCAGATGCATCCTTAATCGGATCTCTATGTATGCCCAATTTGTTTTTTTAAACTTTAAAGCTAATCAAAGGAGAAGAATAACTCCATGTACCTGTGATGCATAATACACAGCCACCAAGAGCTGACCATCCGTTGCTTTTGTTCTTCTTGAAGAACAGATAAATATAAGCTGGATTTATAGCCCTTATGACAGTTACATCATACGTCAGCAGATTGTAAATTCCTATAAACCCCAGACAGAAGAACCACAATGCAAGCGCAGGAGCAAAAGTGAATCCAACTTTACTTGACCCGAATCTCTGTATGCTGAATAATGCAGCAAGAATGATGATCGAAATAATAACAAGAGCATCTGCATGCAATACCAATTACAAAATGGTTTCAATAAAGCAAAAGTATCTGGCTTCTTAGAAGTAGCCAATTGCAGTGATTTAAAAGATAAGAAGCAAGCTGACCTGTATTAAATCCCGGTATCCTGCCCTCCAGTCCACTAACAGCAGACATAACTGTGAAAAAACAACGTTTTACAGCCATCTGTTATTGAGGACTGTCACAAAGTTAATAGTGCAAACAATTTAAAGACGGGCCAGATAAGGAAAATTACCTGATATTGCTGGGGTCAAGATACCGTCCCCTATTATCATTGATGTTCCCATCAGAACCAACAGCAAGAGAAGTGTTTTCAGAAACGATTTACGTTCCAATACCTCCTTTATGTACACAGCTCTTTTTAGCTCTGGAGTGGGCAATCTGAGTTTAAAACTCGAGATGCATTCATCAGCAGGCGTACGATTAGGAAGAAGATTAACATTTGCATACCTGCATATCAATGAATAGAGTGCAAATGTTCCTCCTGTAATTTGAAAGAACCATTATCTGCTAGAAAACCAGCATATGAAAAGTTTGAGAACATAAGATAACTTTTGGTAAGTGTCTATACATACCTTCTCCATTATCGTTGGCCTTGAGCACTATAAACACATATTTCATTAGAGGAATAAGAGCAATTGTGTAAAGCACAATTGACAATGCCCCTAAGACATCTACTTCTGAAGTGATCTGAACTTTGCTGAATACATCTGAGAAAACATATAAAGGGCTTGTCCCCATGTCACCATATACCACACCAAGGGTTTGAAATGCTAGAGCAAGAGTTCCCAGAAGTGGAACATCCTGATTTATTAAAAGTAACAGAAATTAAATATGAAGGTAACTAGAAATGATGATAGTTCCAGAAAAGAAAAAGCAGGTACAATCTAAAGGGAGAGCACATATATTTACATCCACCAACATTATAGTCTTTGCAAGATCTTTCATTTTCGGTGGTGTCAAGGCTAGTTTGTGCGCTCCTCGACTATTCCACCGGCTATATGTTACCCTCCACCGGCACAGTACCAATTAAGAAAATCTTGCCAAGGCCAAACTGGAAAAATATGAACTGATAGGAAACAAGTTTAATTCCTTTCAAAAGTTGTTCTCTGAGATCATGTTTTTGATAATTTGTCTGATTAATGTAACTTGCTGAGCTATTTCTACAAAATTAATGGACAAGAATTGTTCTCACAAATTTCAGACTTAAATACATGAGTAATGACTTGTCATATGGTAGCTTGCATTCGTAATACCAGTATACCGGCTTCACTTATTCTCCGAAAAGCCTACTATATTAATCCACAGTGCTCTAAAGAATAAACCATATTTAATCATACAGATCCACAAGCTAATGAAATATAACAACAAGGCACAAAAATGTCACAAAAGACTCAACCTTTAAAAAAACCATACAAGCACAAATTTTAAACTTCTATATGCCAACAGTGTAAAAGAAGTTCTACGTCACAAAAAAGATGGCTTCATGTACATGTCTATAAAGAGTTTAAGTTATATATTCAAGCAATGCAATGAATTCTTCACACTACTATAGCAATTTAACTTGTAATTGCAGGTAATTACTCTATTTTCTAGGTGACCTTATCAGGCTTAATATAAAAGTTGTCTGATGCCATCGTATGTCAATTTAACGTGATAGTGTTATCATTCTTGAACGTTCCATCAGCAGGCCAGTTAGTAATCAATCTTTTAATTCATTGAACTTTTGTACACTCACAAGACAAACTCTTCCACAGAAAGATTACTAATCCAGAAAATACGACAAATTATCTACTACAACATGTTAAATAAACTAGTAATGCAAAAAATTATTACAATGTCAGCATGCATAAGTTAATAAAAATGTACCTTCTGATGCTGGCTGCCTACAGCTCCTTTAATCTGCATAGATTCAACATCTAAAGAATCCACTCTTTTAGGCTTCTTAAGCCTTCTTCTAACAGATCCATAACTTTCTCTATTTTCCTCACTATCAACCAATTCTTGTTCAATCTCAGTACCATCAACCCACCTAAATGAACCTGTACTTCCACCAGTTGCATTTCTCTTCAATAATCCCTCAGTAACACTACTCTCTTCAATTTCTTCTTTACTCATTGTTAACTCTTCAACAAAAAAGACTACACAAAAATCTTCACAACAAGACTGAATATATATTACAACATTATTATACTTCAATTATTTTTGACATGATTTTTTTGTTAACTAGTGTAGTACTATAACATTATTACCTCAATCATTTTCTGACAAAGGTTGCTCTTTGTTTTTTTTCTTAGTGATTGTAGTTTCCCATTACAATAATTTTGTTTCCTAAATCTAGTTCGCGTAACACGGGGTGTTTTGTTAGAACTAGTATTGATGTCACTTTGGGACCTAAAACGTGTCATGTTATAGTAACAAACCAACGGATTCGCCGAATAACGTTGACAGTTTCATCTGACAAATCAGAATTGGTTTTGTTTTTTTCTTTCCTTTTTTAGTAAAATCGTTTTTGGATACTAATCATAGAATATTCAATACTCACTGGTTCGACTAATTCAAATTAGTAACGTATTAGAGTAACTAAGGTGAGTTCGGGATTTCTAATTAAGGGTAGAGAAATCTCATTTATTCCATCAAACTTGATGGTTTGTGTTCTTGTAATGAGGTGAAATAAACTAAATGCATGGACTAAAATATATAGTAGGTTTGATGTATATATATGTTGCTAGTAACTTAACTTTGTATGAAATGTTATTGAGGTGGAAATATCTTCCGTAATTATTTTCTGTTAACAAGGAAAATATCATGCCTTGAAAAAGGTACTTATTAGAAGTATTGGCCAACTTATAATTGTTTGTTGGTTTTGTCACATATATATGTATAATATAATGATCCACCAAATTACATTTATCCTCGATAATTAGGGATCCAGTGATCATTAGGGAATGGCTTTTCTTGTTGTGAGGTGTGGTTCATTTTAGGGTAACAATAGTACGTACAACAGCAATTAAGGGGGGGGGGGGGGGGGGGTTGTTAGTGCGCGATTTCTTCTATAAAGAAGTGTTTGTTATTTCAAGGTCAATCTATTTACTCATCTAGGTTATACTACAATGATTTAAATTGTATTGTAAATGAGGACGGGTGAAAAAGAAAGCTTTTGGAGAATTGAGTGTATATGATAAGTTATGTAAATACTGTATTACCTTGCCTAAACTTAAGAAAAGTGAAGTTTTATGGAGTATTAAAGAAAACACAAGTAATTACATGATACGTTTTTAGAGTGAACATGATATAGTAAAAAGACTAATTTACGAGGTCTACTGGATAAAAGAGGATAATATGTGGTATGCACCTGAATTGTAACGCTAGGAAAAGAGCCAAATGTATAACATGCCGCTTTAATTTTGTGCATAGCTTAAAATGGAAATTGCAAGGGACAGGCACATGAAGGCAAATAAATGAGCCTCTCCAAATCCTAACAGAATCATGTTCTCAATAACATTTGAGAGAAGGTTTGAACGACTGTTAGGAGAGTAAGTTTTCTTGATGACATTTGAAATCTTGTTCTTTCCATTTATTAGTGAAAAAAAAAAAGAATAGAATAACTCAATTACTGTCATCGATCAAGCCATAGTTGAGAAGGCTGGGGGAGTCTTAGAAGTGGACAGTTGAGTTATTAATGACATTTTTTTTGTCATTCATTTTGTAAGTGGAATTACACAATCACTTGTTATATGTGAATAAGAATAACTAAAGTAAGCAGTTCTCACCTAACAGTTTTTACATTTTTATTATTTATTGTATGACAGTTCATGTTCACCACTGCAAAAATAATCCATGCACTTTTTCGTTTATGATTAATCTGCAAACCAATTGACCCCTAAGATTAAGTGAAAACTCAGTGGTTATATCTCGGAGACATAAGATTCAATCTTCATTATGACTTCTCTTTCACCCTCCCCAGACCCCATTTGTAAGATTATACTGGGTATGTTGTTGTAGCCGCTAAATCTTAGAAACAAATCCTTGAAATTTGAACTAACCTTCAGGAAAAGTTGCTGGAATAAGATTCAAAGTTTTAGGAAATTTTTCTGGACATTATATTTTTCAGTCCTAGAAAAAATTCATGTAACTTTGTACTATGATCCAGGAAATTTTCTGAAACTGCGCGAGACCTATTATAAAGTCCGAGAAAATTTTCCTAGACTTTCAATGGCTATTCTTCAAAAACTTTCCCCATTTTTGTAAGTTGTGGTTATTCTTCTCAAAGTATGCAAGTGTTAGTTATTCCTCATTCGGCACCCTAAAAAGTGGTTATATAACCAAAGATTTTGATGACTAACCAGTTTTAAACTGCTCATAGAAAAACAGTCAATAGTTATAAATTTCTAAAAAAGTAGCCAAATTAGAAGACTAGTCACAGTAAAGTTTTCAGGAAATTTGAACTAAAATGCAGGAAAATTTCTTGGGGTTTAGTTCAAAGTTATTTTATGTTTTAATTATTTTCACATATATTAAAAAATTATCTTTTAGCATTAATTAAAGATGTCATTTACTATATTAATCTTTATTGCTTTCAAATCTACTCACATAAGCTTGTAAAGAGTTTTTAAAAATGTGTTTAAATAATTTATTAACAAGGATAAATTTGAAAATAACCATTTAACAACTTTTCGATCTTTAAACAAATCAATTATTTAGACCAAAGGAAAAAGTCTTAAAAATCAAATAAATACTATATATATGGGAAACCGTATGTATATATTATTTGGTACCCTTGTAAAGACTCAATAGGTGCATTGTTCAACAGGTAGGGGCGGGCACAAACCGAACCAAACCGAAAATTCGACCGAACCAATTTTTTTTAATTCGGTTTTCGATTTTTTGGTTTTTGGTTTGGGTCTGGTTTTACATTTTAAAAATTTCGGTTTTACAGTTTGGTTTTGGTTTGGGGTGGGCACAAACCGAACCAAATCAAAAAAACCTTATATATATAGGCAACTAGGCCTAATATAGGCTTTCTAACTTGAAAATTTTACGGAATATAGACACTTTAAATTGATATTTTATTAAAATAGATATATTTTAAGTTTTTTATAGTTTTTAGACCTTTTACTGTTGCCATACTACTTTTATAGCCAATTTTAAAACTCCCCCCTTAATATATTCTACGCCTATTTTTTTGGGAACAGTGTGAGTAGGAAGAGTGTAAATTTCGTCTGAAATCATTAATCCCTGTTAACTACTTACCCACATGCCTACTATTTCCTGTTTTCTAGGTAATTAAAACAACGGTTATTGAAGAGTTTTATTTATTAGCGTGACCTTTATTCTTCTTCCTCAGTAGATACATCTTCTTTTACTAATTCTAAAACCGATAAATATATGTCTTTTCATTCTCCGTTTACATTCTTTGTGACCGTTGCTTTAATTTGCTGGTAAGATTGTCACTTATTAGTTGTTTTGAGTTTTAATAGTTTTACATTGTTCTGATTATGTTCTAATTTTGGATGAATTTTTTTTTTTTTTTTTGGTTTAGTCGTAATGTCTAGGAGAGGTGAGAAGAAGGTCAAACAATCTTTGCATGTACTAGATGATGATGACTTTGACGACTTTGATATGGGTTCGCCGACCAGAAATTCGGTTCAAACGCCAAGTCGTGTTACAAGGTCTGTTACTAAGTTGAATACTAAAAAGAGAACTCGGCAGGGGGATAATGTCAAGCGTAAATGTTGTAAAGTTAGTTCTGATTCTAGGGGTAAAAGTGTGGGTGTAGTTTCTTCGGGTGATGATTCTGATGGTGATCCCCCTGTGTTGGGAAAAAAGAAGAAAGGTGTATGCGCTCCCTCCCAGAGGATGAAGAAGAAATTGTTTCAAGGGAAGAGTAAGAGATCAGTAAAAGTGGAAAGGATTGATGATTTTCCTATGGTGGATGTTGAGGTATTTGTTATTTAGATTTTTTTTAGTTTAAAGTAATTTTATTTAGTGCATAATTGTTTAATAATTTTGTGAATGTGATCATTTTTGGTTAGTAATATTGTGTATTTCTGTAGATATATTTGTAGAGTAAATGAGTAATATTATTTGAATATTGTTACATATTGTAAGTATATTATCTGAATATTTTATATGTGTTGATGTTCTATTTATCTGCTAGCTTAGATTTTAGTGCTTCAGTAGTTATGTTTAATATTTGTGTATATTGGCTGAATATATTAGGTATGTAATAGAATATTTATACAGAGATAATCACTTGCATATGTTAGGCTAGTAGGTATGTTTTTTTTATGTAGGAATTTACTAGTATACTGGATATATTCATACATTATGCATGTTGATATTCATATATTCATAGATTATTCATACATTGTACACTGATTAATCCTTAGCTTATGTCATCCTAGTAGGTTAGTTGTTGATGTAGGTATTACTTGTATACTGCATATATTCATAGATTATGCATTCTTTTATTCATAGATTATTCATACATTGTACAATGATTAATCAGTAGCTTATGTCAGCCTAGTAGGTATGTATTTCATGTAGTATTCACTTTTATACTGCATAGATTCATAGATTATGCATGTTGTATATTTTTTGAATATAATAGGTATGTAATTGAATTGTTATATGAATGGTGTATTTGTAGAATAAATGTTGCATATACACTGATAATAACTTGTGTATGTTAGCCTAGTAGGTATGTTTTTATTAGGTTTTACTTGTATACTGCATTTATTCCTACATTATGCATGTTTATATTCATTTTTTGATAGATTTTTCATACATTGTACATTGATTAATCAGTAGCTTATGTCAGCCTAGTAGGTAAGTTTTTCATGTAGTTTTCACTTATATACTGCATATATTCATAAAACTATGTGTGTTGTATACTTTTTGTATATAATAGGTATGTAATTGAATAGTTATATGAAGGGTGTATATGCAGTATAAATGTTGCATATACACTGATAATCACTTGCTTATGTTAGCCTAGTATGTATGTTTCATCTAGGTTTTACTTGTATTCTGCATATATTCATAGATTATGCATGTTGACTTTCATATTTTTATACCCAAAAAAATATGTGTCATTGGGATAGTTTAGAGATATAGTATAAAAGTATTAGATATATTTATGGTTATTTTTTTATGGTGCTAGCTATTGCATTTTAATGGCATATTCATTGATTATTTTTATTTAGTTGAAAAATTTTAGTTTAATATTTCTTTTTAACTTTTCAGCCAATGAAAATGTATTTTCGGCCGGTCCAGTATAGAAGTCGTAGGATTAGCACACATACTAATGTTGATGCTGTTTCGACCATTAAGAAGGTGCTAGATGACAGGTTGTTGGCAATTTTTAGAAAGTCGTGCTTTGGTCATTTTATTGACATGCCCGTATTTGTAACATGTAACAAATTATTGAATTCACTGTTGTTGCGTGAGGTCTGTCCGCCTATTGATGATGCTGATGCTTTGTGGTTTGATCTTTATGGGAATAAGTTGAGATTTGGCCTTGTAGAGTTTGGGTTGATAACGGGGCTGAAATGTGTTGGTAATTATTTGAAGGAGTACCATTCGGACGAACCTAATAGATTGTTGCAATTGTATTTTGGGGGTGCGACTAAAGTAACAAAGAAAGATTTAGTAGATTGCTTTGTGGAAAAGAAGTGGAAGTCTGATGAAGATGCTATTAAGCTTGCTGCTTTGTACTTCATTCACACTTTTTTGTTTTCCACCAAAAATTCTGCTACTAATGATACTATCATTGTTGAGGCTGATTTCAATCTTGTTGAGTGTGGAGAATGGCAGACGTTTCCATGGGATACAAAGGTGTTTTTAGCAACTGTTACATCAATGCATGACAAGTTGCGGCCTTTTCTACAGTGTTATCGTTTTGCCGGTCTGCCCTATGCGTTGCAGGTGTGGTTTTATGAAAGTTGTCCTACAGTGCATGAGAAGATTGCATTTAGAGTTGCCCATAAATCACCTCGTATTCTGAACTGGCATGTGAAGAGAACGCATGATTTTGAAGAGTTGCAGAAAGGGTTTTTTAGTTTAAAGAAAAGTGAGGTATACCTTTTCCTTGATCTATTTTATTTTATGAATTTTTTTTTATAACTATATTCAATAAATCTGTTTTACATATATTGTTTTGTTTGTTTTTTTTTTTTTTTTTTGTCAAGGTGTGTTTTACAAAGATTGAACCATCTCAGGCCGAAATTGATAGTTTTGAACTGCCTGCGTTCAAGCCGTACAATATTGGTCCAAATGGTCCAAATGTAAGTGTTGATCCTATTTCAGATGAATCAACTGGGGACGGGATTAATCGAGAAAGGGCTGAAACCGTTCAGCAGTCATCTTCTAATTGTGATAACCAAAGGCTGTCGCCTGAGTTGCAGCTGCTGTATCGTCAGCAGAAGTTGTTGCGTGCAGATCTTTCAGGGTTAAAGGTTTATTTGGCTAATTGCTTTGATAAAATTTTCAAGAAGCTTAATATTGATCCAGATGATATTAGAGACACTAATGGGTGCAATGGGGTACGATGTTTCAATGATTGTATATTTTAATGATATTTACTGTGTATTTGTTGTATTCTTAAAGGTTTAATTGTTGTCCTCTATTATTATTAGGTTTCTGGAAATAATCATGTGCCGGATGATGATCGCATTCATGATAATATTAACGAAACTTCTGAGCCGGTTGAACCACAACAAGATCATCAACAACAAAAGACTTTTGCATATCAATTTTATGGTAAATGTGTAGTGATTTGTAAGGTTTCAATTGCTTTTTTTATTTGCTAATTATTGCATTTATTTTACAACAGGACCCGCTGAAAAGCAACCGGTTGTTTCTCCTAATCAAAATGGCGCTTCAGGTGTTAATGAGTGTGATAATTTGGAAGGTATACTTTGTGTTTTTGAGTAGTTGTATAATTTTGCAAATTTACTTGTTTTGTAAATGCTGTAGTTGTTGTTGATATTTATTGGTATCATAGTACTTGTTCTCATTTACCTACTGTTTTTTTGGAATTGTTATTTTTGTTGGGTAGAAGTCAATGAAGATCCACATGGAATAGATATGGAATTTGGTCTAGGTGTAGATGTTGTTGTTTTGTCTGATGCAACAGGTATGCACAAATTATGAATTAAATATGTAATATTTTTTTCTTACTCGGTCTGTATATTTATTTCAGATTTTTTTTTTAATATTCAATTTAGGTTAAGTTTTGTTTGTAATTTCACAATGCTGTTTTAATAGATTCTGATTTAGAGGATCACAACCTTTGTGGTCAAGCTCAGAATAAAATGGAAGCAAATGATAAATCCCACACAGCTGGTATTCATCTAATACTTAGGCATTATTTTTTGAATATTTACTTGATATTCTTTGTTTATGTAAGTTATTATGTAGTGCTTGCTGAATTTTCTTATGTATATCAGAGCTAGCTGAAGAGCATGTTAGAATTCGTAATAATGATGCAGTGATCTCTGAAGGTTTGCAGTATATCAATTTCTATTTATTTTATAATTTTGAATTTTTTATCATGTAATAATTTTATTATAGATGATGATTTGCTAATACGTTCTAAATTTTTGATTTTTATTTGTTTTACTTTTTTTTAATTTCAACCTTTAATTTACTTTTACTTCGTAAATGTGCGTGAAGATTTACAGGTTGACAAGGATGTTAACCTAAATTTAATGGAAGCAGTAAATATACAAGGTATTTGACTAAATTTTGTGAAGTTTTGTGTAAATTTTTTTTCTAGTTAATCTTACTTTGTAAGTTTTCTTTTTACTATCCTTTGATTAAAGTTATATAATTTTTTCCTTACAGTGAATTTATTGTCTGACTTTATCCTTTGTTCTTTTTGTTATTTAGTGTATCTTGTTTGCCAATGTAATTTTATTGCTTAATAAGTTAATATTCAGTGAATATGCATTTTGTTTGAGCTCTTATATTTATTTAGAAAGAGTTTATTTTGTAGATGCTTTTTCCTAATCTTAGGCCATTGACTCTTTAAGTAGAAAGTTAACTATTACAATCATTTTCTGCTGCTGGTCTGTCTGCTGTTGTTTTGTGGGAAGACAGATCACCGTTTTGTTAATTTTATTGTATATGTTTAAATAGCATGTCATTATTAAAGAAGTATTTCTTTACTTTGTAATAACTGTTCTTTATAGATGAGGGTATTAGTGCTCATGTTCCTCCAGTTGAAGCAGATGGTCATCAAATTGGAATTGATGACCCCATTCATGCGTGTCCAGTTGGTGTTGAGGCTAATGTTCTACATAAAGGTAAATTATTCGGGGCAATATTGCCTTTACCATGTATGTTTTGAAAAGGTTTTTTTAAGTTTTATATGTATAGATTTTAATAGTTACCATCTGTCATATTTCTGCATATCTACCTTATGTATGCATAACCCATTGGATCTGAATGATTCTGAATATATATCATATTTAAACTGTCACATATTCTTGTGATGTTACTAGAATATTATAGGAATGAATCTCAATTATCTCTTTCATTTGTGTATTATGTAATAAATGGAGCCATCCAAATTTGTTTTTTTTTTATTGTAACTTAAACTAACTTGTCACAATTACTTGTGCTGTTACTAGAATATCATAGGAATGAATCTGAATTAACTCTTTCATTTGTGTATTATCTAATAAATGCAACTATACAATAAGTTTATTTTATTTAAACTTAAATTGTGTGTCTCTCATTAATTTTGATTATATGATGCATATATTCATACAATATGTATGTTTACTTCAATTACACTTCAGTTACTGAATTTTTTTTTGGCTTTTTATTTGATATTTGCAAAGTCTATTCATAATTGTTATTATTATTAATTAATTAATTATTCTTTCTTTTATCCAACTCTTACTTTTAGATGCGGGGAATAGATTTGATGTCCCTATAGGTGATATAGTTGGTAATCAAATGGGTAATGTTGAAACCATTAATGCAATACCTGTTAAATTAGATGCTGCTGTTCTTCATAAAGGTAAATTTTTCCCTCAATTATAGCTTACATTTTGTTCGTAGATTTTTTTAATGATATATTGTAAAATTTATTCTTTCAAACTACTTATTGCAGTTGAGAGTAACGATATTCTTATTGCAGTTGAGAGTAACGATATTCATGTTATTCCAAGTGATGCTGTTGATACCGACATGGGGAATGAAGACTCTGTCCCAAGAACGTCCTCTCTAGCTGGTATGTTTATATAATGGGTAAAGCCTTTTTCTATATTATTTTACTTTCTATATTATTTGTATACTCTATATACCAATTCAGTAAAGCAATTGCAGTTCCTTTGACATATTGGATTTAATTTTGTAGATGATTACTGAATTCATGTTTTTGTTGTTGTAGGTGATGATATTGGAAATGAGTTTGTGCAATGTTGATCCGTTATCTCAACTGCGGGAATCACAGTGGCATGATCTCACCGCAAAGGCTGCAGAAGTTGTGAAAGAAAGTGTTGAAAAGAGGTTAAAAGAAGCTGAAGGTGGTGTTGCGATACCTAGTTCTGTTGATGGTCAAAAACAGGGGTTAATGAATGAATGTGACAAAGCTCCTGTTAACATATGTCCTTCAGAAGCTGTTGATGATGTGACTCCTTTAATATCAGTCCGGGAAAGAAAGACTTCTAAATTCAATAAGTCTCCATTTACCACAGAATTTGGTTCTTCTGGAGCATCTGCTGAATTGACAAAGAGGCGTATATTTTGTTTGACTCATCCCCTCTTGGCAGATATACGGACTGAGCCGGATTACAGACTTATTACTGACTGGTGTACATGGATAGATCGCAAAGTTATAGCAAAATCAAAGTAAGTTTAACTTTTATAAAAAATCATCTTTTATTGCTGATAATTCTTAAATTCCTGTAACACTCTTAATATCCCAGGGTTGGCAACATTTATCCAGCTAGGGAAAATAATCTGTATCCAGTGTTTAATTTTGGAGTACATGTTGTTGACAAGAAGGAGTGGTTCCATGTGCTAAACTATGGTTCAAAGGAACTCAGCACCTCGGTATTTAACATCTATTCAACTGTTATTTATTTTGTATTTTTAAATTATCTTTCATATGCATTCTCCATTCATATAATATTCAAGTAATTTGTTTCTTTTGAAATTATTATAGCTGGTATACAGAGCATTTGTAGTAAATGTATGCATTTGTTCTGATTTATTTTTTGGTTTGTTTGCAGCATTTGGTTGTTTTGTTTTATTATTTGCGTAAAAAGGCAATATTTGATCAAGATATTTCTGTCAAAGTATCCACTACTGATTGTCAATTTGATCGAATGCTTAGAGCTGTGCATGCTGAGTTCTTAAGGGCAGGCAAAGACATCAGGGTTGTAGATTCTAGTACAGGGATTATGGCTTACATTTCTGGTGGTGGCTTGCGGTGTAATAGACCTTGGGTTCAGCTTGATGATGCGCTTTTTCCAGTCAATGTTGTACATGATTGGCATTGGATATTGGCTAGGTTATCTTTCAAGGATCGGACAATTTATGTGTATGACTCTGATCCCACTTCAGCTAAATATAATGAAGAACTCATATGTGCCTTAGAGCCTTATGCAGTTATGTTGCCACTCTTCTTGTATGCTGCCAAAATTATCCAATCAAGAACTGAATTGTTTTACAAGGGATCTCCTTATGAGGGCATTTCTATGGCTGATCCTTTTATTTTGCGGTTTCTGGGCAGGCCTTTATCGTTGATTAAACGGTACGTTGGATTCTTTTATATCTTAATATTTTTTTATTCATTTTTATATTATAATTTTTATTTTTTTCAGTGATTATGGAGTGTTTGCTGCTGCTTTTGCGGAGTACTTCATCCAGTTTCAGTCCATGCCTTCAGTGACAGATGATTTATCACTAGTACGCAGTCGTTATGCAATGTATCTGTGGAGTTATGGCAAGAACAAGCAGATTGATTGTGCTGTTAGCGATGATGATAGTTGATGTGTAGTTGTTGTATAGTCTAGCTTGCTGCTTTGGTGAACAATCTTTTGGATTACTCTGTTTGTTTTTTTTCTACAATTAAGATCTTTTTTGCAAGATGTAATGATGTTGCAATTGTTATGAATCGATTCAAGTTTTATTTATGGTTAATTATTTGTAATTGATTCCTCTCTTTTTACTTATTTATATTGGCCACTCTGTATTCATTGTCTTTAATTAAATTTGTTATGTTTCTCAATAAAAATACATCTGATTGAATTGAATTTTTCTGTAAATTTTTTAATATTACTAATTAATTCTGTTTTAAACCAATATTGCTCGCATATTTTTGTATTTAACTTAATGTTGTTCAGAGTATGCTTATATGTAACTGACATAATTTGTTACTTTTTACAATATTTTTGTTAAATCATTGATGAATCATTTATTACGTGTATGTTCTGATAATTTGTGTTTTTAATACCACAGTTTATTTAATTGTTATATTTGTTATATAACTGTTAAATATAGATTAATATTTCATGAATATTGCTAGTCTTTGATAATCTTTATTTAACTAAAATATTCCAATAATATATTGAACATTATGTAAATAAGGTTTTTTGGTTTATTCTTGTTCATTCAACATAAGTAGTGATAAATGAAGTACCAAATGCATTAGTTTCTAACAAATATAATTTGAACAAACTTCAACAACTATTCATTGAAAAAACTAGTATTTGTCCTTACAACTTTCAGTAAACTAACTGGCATTCTAAATTCTAATAGGAGGATTTTTACAGGTTTGGCGGTTGTGTCCTTGTTGACCACATCTGCCACATGCTATATGGGCACGTTTGAAGGGCCTCTCCCATGCAGATTTGATTCTGCTTGTTTTTGGTCTGCCTGGCGGCTTTCGACTGTGTGGAGCTGAAACCTTTTCACTGAATATTTCAGCTGGTACGTTCCAAAAACAGTCACCTTGAATGGGATACACTGGAATATCATATGCATTCACAATTGTTTCCTTTTTGTAGTACTTAGAACAGTATTCATCAACTTTTATGTGTAATAGATCCAAGACTGCAATTGTGTGCTGACATGGTATTTCATCAAATTGAAATCTTCTGCATGTGCAAGTTTTTGCTTGTAGATCCACAATATGCTTCAGTTCTCCATAAACGACTTTGTGCAGCTGATTTGTTGATGGGATTACCTGCACAGATTTATTTTTAGGAGAAAAAATTGTTACAATGTAAATGAGGAACTTATCTAAATTGTGCACCTATGTCTATTTGTGCATCAGTACCTTGTAGTTATATAATTTTCAGTTTACTTTTTAATGAGAGCACAATATTTTGATGTTAATCAGTGTATAAAAATAAAACTTACACTCCATATTTTGGAATCAATTGTGTTTGCATTCAGTACATCTTGAAACTTATCTCCCAGGGGTGTGAATGTTTCCATTGCACACTGTCTATTCTTTGCTGTCCACATTTGGAACATATCTGTCATGTATTCAAGTAGGGCAAGTATTGGCAGTTTCCTAGCGTGCATATTTGCTGCATTCACTGATTCCGCTATATTTGATGTCATGAAAAATGTTCTCTTGCAAGTTGCATGTGCTGTAGACCATCTTTCATACCCAATATTGTACAGATACTCTTTTACTTTACTGTCAATTTCCTCAAGATCGGCCATTGCTTTGTCAAATTCGGCTACAATGTATGCCATAACTAGGCTAAAATATGCAGCTTTTAGTTTCTTTTGGCTTTTCTTGAATCTGAGCTTGATATTATTCCATAAATGGAACACACATACACAGTGAGGTATAGTTGGATATACTGCCTTAACAGCCCGTGCTATACTCTCGTGTCTGTCAGATACTATACACATTTCATTTTTCTCCCCATATGCTTCTTTCAGACATTTAAAAAACCATTCCCACGATGCATCATTTTCCGAATCAACAACCGCATACGCTAAGGGGAGTATGTGTCCTGCATATTTCATATTACTGTCAGTTTGACAAATAATTAAACTACAGCTTGTTTGTTAATTAAATCAGGATGAAGTATTTAATATAATAAAATTATTCATTAAATATTTTAGTTATATAATTACATCATCCTTCTATATATGAAATTTACTATATAAAGATCTTAATATACAATATATATGCATTTAGTATTTCATTATGTAATGCTATTAAAGTTACCTGAGCCATCCAATGTGCAGGCAATCAGCATAGTACCTCCAAATACCCCACTCAGGAAGCTTCCATCTACAACCATAACAGGCCTACAGTGATTCCATCCATTCATAAATGATTGCAGTGCAATGAAAACATACATAAATGAGTTGTCTTCAGCTTTCTTCAGTTTAGTTAATGATCCAGGGTTTGCCTTGTTCAATTCATACAAATAGCTTGGTATCTTCCCATATGCTTGTTTTGGATCTCCTCTTAGCAATTCTATTGCTTTTTCTTTACATCTCCAAGCTCTCATGTAGTTCAGCGTAAGGCCATATGTTTTTTTCAATTCCTTGATGATGTCCTTTGGAGTGTACACTGTTTTTGGATCTGATAATCTGTCCTTAAGTATGTTTCCAATAACCTCAGTACCCACTCGTCGCTGAGAATTCAATCTTTCTTCTAATGGACATGTATGTATATTGTTGAATTTTCTGATCATAAATACACTTGATCCATTTAAGCTTGATGAGCGTAGCATCCACTTACATTGACTGTTAGTACATATAACTGAGTACCTGTGCATTTCAACAGAATAAATATGCAATGAATATTAATACAATATTCATGTATTATTTAATAAAATACAACAACTCTGTCAAACTGATTACCTTTTTGTTGATGACCTATCCACTTTTGCTTCGAATTTTTCCTTCAGACAGTATTTTTTGACAACACTTTGCAATGTCCCTTTGTCTTTATATACTTGGTTTTGTTCAATGAAGTCATGATCTGGATTGTCTATAATTTTGATGTCATCTATATGTACACCATCAATATTGTCTGTGTTACCTGAAAAAATATTCTCCACCACTTCACTGATGTTTATACTGTGGCTTGCATCATTTATTTGGCATATACTCATATTTGTAACTACTGGATCTGAGATTGAGCCACATTCTTGATATTTTTCCTTAATTGTAATGCAAATTGGGTATTCAGTCATCTTTGTATTTTTTTTCTGCTCAATGTAGAGATGGACGCTCATATCATTCTTAATTGTGATTGGCTGGAAACTATCTTCAATTTGATATGCGACTTCAAGGTTATACTTTTTTGTATCGATTGACAATTGAGCAACAATTGTGCTCATGAACGTCGTATATGAACAGTCTTGTTGCAGGAGAATTCCATCAGCTTTGTAGTTTATAAATTTGAAGCCTTCTATCCACTCTCCTCCATATTGAAGTAATACTTTAACTGGGGACATATTTGATAAATATTCAGTGACAAGTATCTATCTAATTTTGTTTGAACTAGTTCTCTGCTTTTTTGTCTGGTGTATTCATGAAAAACACTCCTTGTGGTTTATATGCAGTTGAGATTATCTATTTATAAGGTTCAGAAACTGATGACAACATGGGATATAGCATGGAAACGTGACTACTTGTATCCTTAATTATAGCTAGGTGATTTAATTGCAGTTTTAAATATTTAGGTATCCTATTTACACGCAGTGATTTCATTTCATTTTAAATCTGTACGTATCCTATTTAAACGCAGTATTTTAAGGTTTTTAGATTTATGTAAACCTATTATGTTGGTTATTGTTGGCTAGCCACTTTGAAATGGTAAATGTGTCTACTTAATTGTAAGTCTATGCTATATATTAGGCTAGTTATAAAATTTTCTCTTCTAACTTTGTCAACTAAAATGTAAAGCCCATAATAACATCTCCAGTCCACTAAGTAGTAAACTTACCATGTACTTACCAATACTTAATATCATGGACCTAAGTGTTTAATATTTTAGTTTGCACCAGTACGTACTAAGTTCGATGGTTATGTCATTAGTCTGAACTACTACAAGATATGTTTAGCTAAATTGTTTTTATTTTCAACTGCTAACTTTGTTGTTTCTGTTGTACTTATTCTTCTTCGCACATACAATTGAAAAACACTGAGTATGCCATATTAGTTTATATGTGAAAACCGAACTACTAAACCGATTTAAACCAAAGTGAATTCTTAAAAACTGAATTAATTCGGTTAGGTTTTGGTTCCTAATATTACCAAACTGAAAACCGAAAAACCAAACCGAAATGTCCTAAACCGAACCGACCGAACGCCACCCCTATCAGCAGGTGTTCCCACCGTGCTCAAATTTTGTGTCCGCCTCTAAGCCTAAAGTAAGTGATTCACTTTGAACATTTCTTACATTATTAGAATTACTTATTGTATAACAATTCATCTTCAATGTTCACCACGTAAAAATAAACAGTGTGTCATAAGTCATTCATGAAGATAGTATAATTTGTTGCTTATATGACAAGGTTTCAAACTAATTAAAACGTACGCCCAGTGAGCACAAATCATTCTCATTCACGTAAGGTCAGGGAAAGAACCACACTCAAAAGAGTGAGATGTCCGCACCCTAACCTGATGCAAGCATCAATGAGTATTTTCATGACTTTGTGCACCGGACACTGTGAGCAACAAATCACAATGGACAACAAAGGTTAATTTTTAAGATTTAGCTAAATGGGGCCAAAATTATAAGACCAATCCTTATGGTGTCAAATTTTGCAATTTTTACATAAAAACTGGCTATATTTCAAATTGCATACTATATGTGCAAAATTTTCCCATATCACCTGTAAACACGTGTCCTCCTTTCTCTGAAAAAAAAAAAATTACTACTTAGTTAAAAAGGACTCTCCAGAAGTTTCCAGTTTCCATTGAGCGCCACTCTCCCCTATTACAAAACACACACAAAAAAAAAAGCTCATTAATACTGTGGAAGCCATTGATTAGAGCTCAAAAAACCCTAGATAATTCTCCCTGTAAAATTTCTTATCTCTTTTAAATTACATTTTCTTTTCTGCATGAGCGGGATGTCTCGTGCACCGGGCTGTACTTCTATTTTTTAATCCTAACTGTGTTTTTATGAATATTTTGTAATAAAGATGTGATTTTTTAACTTTAATATTTCAGGAGAGAGCAATGTCGAGGGTTTACGTAGGGAATTTGGATCCTGCGATAACTGAAAGAGACCTTGAAGATGAATTTCGTATTTACGGTGTTTTGCGAAGGTAAAAATTTCACTTTTATTTGTCAAATAGACTTAGATTTTATAATTCCTTGTTTAATTATGATTAACGTTGATATTTTATTGGGGAAAAGTAATGATTTTTGTGATGTTAAGACTTAAGCTCATGTTTTTACCTTTTATGTTTGTTTAAATAATGATGGTGTTTGGGCCAGCTCGTATACACCTTGACTAGTTTAACGAAGTTTTGTTGACTGATGAAAGAAATTACCTAACGTCTTGATTCGTCGATCCCTAGGCTACATTCTTGGTATTGTTTTCTTGTGTTTCTCTTTATTTTTTGTTTTTTCTTTTGTTTTGGAGTTGGGTTTGAATTAGCTAAATAATACTCCTACTTAGTAATTTACTTCATGACAAAGATTTTGGGTCTACCAACGGGGTTGAGGGGTGGTGAAAAAGAGTCGTTACTTGATCAACTTATCAAAAAAAGAGAAGTTACTTGCTCATATCGCAACGGATCCATTTTAGTTTTGTTTTTGGTATAGAAATTATTCATTGTTGAGTGGAGTACCTCAATTAGCTTCGGTGCTTGGGAGGAGAAATTTTTCTCGTACTACTTCGACAATTTTGTAAGGTATTCTGTTTTTGGTATACTTCGTGTACGAGCGTTGCCCTTCTTTTGTTGAAAATTTTATTAACTTGGTAAAATAATGTTATGTGACATGTCTCTTTTACATCAAAACGTCGTATTTATGGCTTGGACAATATGAAAATCTGATCAGAACTTTCAGTAGCTTCAGCAGTATGACTTAGTTTTCGTTCTAGTCGATGGATGAGTACTTGCATGAAGTGGTGGTTGGAAGTATCTTACTTTGTCAAAATAACTTATACTATCATATGAACAAGCTTATAGTTATACATCCCATATGTGTTGTAACAGCTGCTGCATTTTCTATCTATGTTTAGGCATCCTCTTGTTTAGAGCTACTTTATATCTTTATTTGCTTCTCATGCTCCATAAGAGCAATAGTGATGATTGCCTTTTTGGGCTTACTTCTATGCCCTCTTTACCAGTGTTTTATCTCTAGTTATGTGATATTGTTCTGGACATATTTAAAAAGTTCTTAATACTTTTTTGCAGTGTCTGGGTTGCAAGACGACCTCCAGGTTATGCATTCATTGAGTTTGATGATCGTAGAGATGCTCTAGATGCTATTCGCGAGCTAGATGGTATGAATTGAAAATTGAAATCATATATCATTAGCTGGAAGAGTAATGTTCTAGTTAATGTTTTCGTAGTGATAATTGCGTACAAGTTCAGGACGTCAGTATAGCCTTCCTTGTTGGTTCTCTGATTCTCGCTTGAGTAGTGTATAGAAGTGCGCCCTTTGTTGATCCAGGAGTGATGTATCTGAATATGTTGAACCACGTGTTTCCATGCTTTCCTTCGACTTTATGATATATTTTAGTGTAATTTAAAACATGTATAGATCTTGCTAATTGTCTCCATTCTATCTAGTGTATGTTTTCCTGGAAAGCTTGATTCTTGTTTTTGGCTTGCCCTGTTCTAATGTGATGTTTCCTATCTGATGTAATCATGTAATCGGTGTTTGCCTCCTAATTTGTGTGTCTTATCATATTAATATCTTAAAGACATCCAAAAGAACAGATATCTATACATAACTACTGCTGAACATGTCAGCATTCGTATCAAGAGTGTGTTGTAGCTTCATTCAGAGTATGTGATATGGAATAGAATCTACTGTGAGTTTTTAATAGCACATGAGTCTGATGCAGGTTCATTCAGAATACTTCTTGCCTGCAAGACTTCATCTGTATCTCTTGTTGATAGTAATTCTGTTGACGTGTCCCTGATGAACCTTTTGGGGTATTGACTGTGACGTGGTTCCGTTTATCTGGTCTACAGGGAAAAATGGTTGGCGTGTGGAGCTGTCACACAATTCGAGTGGTCGTGGTGGAGGCCGTGGTGGTCGCGGTCGCGGAGGTGATGATACAAAATGTTACGAGTGTGGTGAGCCTGGTCATTTTGCTCGAGAGTGCCGCTTGCGCATTGGTTCACGAGGACTTGGAAGTGGGCGACATCAAAGTCCCAGTCCTCGATATCGTAGAAGCCCCAGTTATGGAAGAAGGTTTCTCTCTTTGTGTGATTTTACTCGAATAGATCTTATCCGTGTTTGTATGCACTCTACTGATGCACCTCTTTTTGAAATCAATTTGTGGAGCTACTTAAACTATAGTTTTATGCTCTACTTGTCTGTGACACTTTGGTAAAAAATAAACGGATACAGAAGTTGTGCTTGTGGTGTAAGGGAAATGTGCTGGAGGATATGGAACAGTACTTAGAATTTTTAGATTTATTTATTCAGAAGTATGTAATGGCCGGTAATTGGTCTCTGGTCTAGTTGTAGCTACTGTACCATTTTGGTACCTTAGCAATAAGATTTTACTTTCCTTTTCAAAACAGAGAAAAATGAAAAACTTTACTGCGTATTACTTCCTTGGCAATCATCTTTGCTGGTTTAATAAGCCAATAGCTGATTTTCTTTTTGTACTTTTCATTACCTAAATAAAAACTGACCCATACAGGCGTAATGAGAGTGTATGTCTACTTCTGTTACCTGGCTTGCCTGTTGCATTATGAACTATAAACATGTGTATATATCCTATATATCATGGTTCTTGATTGTTGTGTTGCAGCTACAGATTTGGGAACATACCTTTTAGTTTTTAACTTGGGAAGTTCTATTTGGAAATTGACATCTTTTCCGTATCATTTTGAACAATTAAATTGTCTCTAATGGGCTTTGTATATTAAGTTGGCTTCATCACCTTACATGGGTTATAATTGTGTTTGGTAGCGACAGTTTCAATTTTGTTATAGTACTACTCCTGAATATGAACATGCCACTTAGTGTTGCACTCTCTTGAGTGGGGTTTCTGTGCACATAAGAATTTTCTAAGAAATTTTTCATCTTGAGGAACGTGGTGATGTGGTATTGCAGGAGTTATAGCCCTCATAGAAAATCTCCTCGAGGTCGCAGCCTATCTCCTCGTCGTGGACGCAGCTACAGCAGATCACCACCCCCCTATCGGCGGAGTCGCTATGAGTCACCTTATGCCAATGGGTTAGTAGTTGATGAATATATCTACCATATATGCGTTTACTGGGTCAATTCGTGAGTTACACAAGCTTTAGGCTTCGCTTTGAGATTTGTGTGCTTTTTTACTGGACGCCTGGAACTTTCTAGTACTCAATGTTACTTGTGTGTGTATTGAATTGGACGAAAACATTAGATCTGCTGCTTTCTTCTGGAAGCACCTGCCCCAACAAACCCAATTTAACCATCTTTTACTTGAGCAGATTATCACCACGTCGTGGCCGTGGTAGCTACAGTAGGTCCCCAGCATATCGTCGTCACCGTGATTCTCCGTATGCAAATGGGTATGTTTGTTCTGCCTCCTCCAATTGATTTCATCGGTAGCCTTTTTCTCCAGTGATTGCCTATCAAAGCATAGGATGGTATCTTTCCCCTTTTTCTTGTTTGGTGATGGTGGTTTGTGTGGGGTGTGTGTGTGTTGTGGGGGGGGGGGGGGGGGGAGGTGATGCTACATCTTCGAATAAAAGCATATTTAAAAAATATGGGCAATAATACTATCTACTGCTATTCGTCCAATTAATGCTTGCGTAGGTAATAATACATGAGCAGTGCTTTCCTGTATTTTTGAACTTACTCATTTTTACTCTTGTGGGACTTCTTTGCACGATACTGATATGGGCACTTGGAATTAATTTCTCTTGCAGTGCTTGATGCTGTGATTTGAGCAGTAAAATAGAGCTGAGGATCTCTGGTTGTAGTCTGGTAGGCTTGACAAATAGCTGTAGGTAGTTTGTTTCTGTGGTCACAGGTGTCTTGAACTGGATTCTCTCTTTAGCTGCGTGTAGACATCATTTTTCAACATTTTCCTCAGTTCAGCAAACTTTGAGGTCTCTCACATGCTTTAGTATAGTATTGTTCAATATGTACTTAATTGCTATGTCTGTTATCATAAAGTCACTGCTTTCTGATATATCCATGTTTCTTCTTCGAGGTATGATCATTTCGTGACATGCTTCTGTAGTGGACACAGTTTAGCCCACTGGTTCTCTGCATCAAATAGTGATCATATGTGTTGTCTCTTTTCATATTGAAACTGCAAATCTCCAAACGGCTTCCTTCTGCAACAAAGCTTCATTACGTAGGTAATATTCTGCGCTTCTCTGTCGACTGGGGGACATTGGAAGCTGTTCGCCACCTTCAATCTTCGTTTGCAGCTTAAACGGCCAAATTCTCAAACAAAGCTTCGAAATGTCGTCTCATTTGCTTCTCCTGCCCACTATTATAGGAAGGTATCTGATGAACGATTCTGTACATGATGAGGGACTGACAACTCCTCGAACTTGCTTTTCTATGTACATTGGGGTGGAACTGTGCACAATCCCCCTCCTTAAATCTGTATATCAAAAGTATGTGGTCTAAATGCAAATTTAAACATTAGAATTTTGGTTCCAAAAGAGAGCAGAGAAATTCATCGTGAGGTTTGCTAAGAAAAGGAGTTATTATGTGATTTGGAGCAAGGCATATCCAGTAATCCAATATTATTATTATTATTATTATTATTATTATTATTATTATTATTATTATCTTGGATAACCATGAAATCCTGTTTCCAGCTTCGAAACCCGATGTGCAATGTTCCCTGAACTCTATCCTTCTCCTTTAAATACCAGAGAATTCGAACTAGTAGTGAATGTTCAGCACATCCTACATTGCCTTTTTAAGTAAATTGTTAAATCGCTAATAACTTCTATCAGCATGCTTTACACATTCAAGTCATGCACAGTGCAAGCATGTAAAATGTGCACAAGCTCCATAGTGACGGTAGGTTATTGATACAAACACATACCATCTTTGTGAGACATGAATTTCAGACGTCTACAAATCCTTTCTCGTTTAATGTTTTCATGCAACTTCCTCATGTTATGCAACTTCAAAGTGAAAATGAGTTGCATTTGACTTGTCCAAATTATTTGGAGAGGCAACTCAACCAATCACTTTGAAAGCATTACTTCACCACTACCCACAATATCTGAGTCAATTTAACTTGGGAAGAATTCAATTGCAATCAGGCAACCATAGAACTGTCCCGAAATTCATAAGCAATGATTTACAAATTTTATCCTTCCAAGGGGCTTTAGGAAGTATATATGCTCTTATTTACACGAGCAAGGGGTATGTAATCTCTTGCTTTTGAAGCTTTTAAACTACAGTCATCTGGGAACTTAGTCTTTCTGGACTAAGAAAACAACATGGGGAGAAATGAGCAACAGACAATGTTCTTCTAATTCAGTTGCATTTCCGTGGCCAAAGGTACACTACTTCCCAAGCACAGATTATCTTATACTAAGCTAACTACATTGAAGGTTTTGATCACTAGCCATTTTTGGACGCGCTCAATGGGGACTATCCACCGTTTCAAAATTCATTGAAGAATAGCCAAAAATTCGCGCGCACACTTAAGCTCCATTAGCGTTGGAAAAACACCCCAGACTAGCCCCATAACAAAAAACTGGGGCTTTGAACAAAACTTGTTCAAAGCCCAAGTATTTTGTTATGGGACTTTATATAAAGCTGAGTCCCATAACAAAATGATGGGGCTTTGAACAAGTTTTGTTCACAGCCCCAGCATTTTGTTATGGGTTATGAGACTTTATATATAAAGCTTCAGTCCCATAATAATGCTGGGGCTTTGAACAAGTTTTGTTCACAGCCCCAGCATTTTGTTATGGGACTGAAGCTTTATACATAGTCCCATAACAAAATGCTGGGGCCTTGAACAAAACTTGTTCAAAGCCCCAGTATTTATACTGGGGTTAGTTTACTGAAGCTTCCCCAGTACAAATACTGGGGCCTTGAACAAGTTTTGTTCAAAGTCCCAGTATTTATACTGGGATTTGTCCGGAGGTGGCTATTTCTCAGCGAATTTGTTTTTGACGGCTACAAATCAATTAACGCGCGCCAAACAGGCCCCTACACTAAATTTTTACGAAAAACCACTGCCAATGTTGATCCGAGAAACACACGGCAACAGAAGCAAACTCCAGAATAATCAATTTGCTATGGTAGTAAACAAAAATATGCAGCACATGCATTCAAATCTAGAGCAAAAATTGCATCATCACAAAAGTTATAAACTTCTTGTATTATTTGATATAAATATGCTGCACTTGAATCATCTATATCTATATCTATATATTATTAAAAAGAAGGTAGTAAGCCTATGAAAAGTAGTCAAGTGGCATGTCAATAAAAAGCCAAGTGTTAATGTTTAGGACAAAATGGTTAATTTAGGTGAATTAGTTAGTAACTAATTACATGTTTAACTATAACAATTTAAAAAGTAAAAAAATGGAGAAAAAGTTTTTTTTTTTTTTTAAAAAAAGAATGATAACTTCTTATAGTGAATCAGTGGGTAACTGATATCCAAATTTAACCACAACAAATTAAAAAAAATTTCGGAAATAAAAAAATGAAAAATGAAAAAAGATACATACAAAAAAACATATTTTTTGCTCCTTATTTAATGCAATAGTTATCCAAAAACGATTTTGCACCTTCCTTATAGCAAACAGTTTTGATTTAAATTGATAATCTCCTTATTTGTTATGACTTTTAAAACTTGATTAATGGATCATTCACGTTCTCCCCCAAAATAGGAGATTGCACTGAATTGAACTCTTTTATGAACGTGTATTCTACGGTTATAAATTTCAATAACTGCTTTTGCTTCAACAACGTGTCTTTATTATCTGCTTCTCTAAAGAAAGCCCCAAGAGATGGATTGAATCATGATTCTAATTGACTTTGTAGACGTTATAGAAACGTTACAATTATAGTGTATGTGTGAAAGGTTTCCTGTATATTAAATTTTGTTGTACATGTTTGTATACTTTAGTTTTATGCGGCTATTTATTACTTACTTCTTCTGGCCGTATGGAGATAGGCAGTGCCAAAGGTGTCGATGTGTCTTCCATTAAGGGGAACTCTGCTTCATGAAATTGATTTGTCAAATATCTTTCCATGCATTTTCATCAATTTCAACACGTACAACAAAGCCTTCCAACTCCAATCCCATATTTATCTAAGGCTAATTTGGCTACTTCATCAGAAGAAGGACAAGTGATCGGCTGCCACAAGGTTGAGGAATGGAAACACTTCCAGAAAAATGTTGAGACTACGAATAGTTTAGATTATCCATATCAACACTTAATATGATATAAGAATAGTTTATAAAATACTCATGGTTATTATTTTTGAATGCTTTCTAATGCAGGACAGCAGGACTGTAAAATTAATAAGTATTCGATTGATGGACACCCTATGCTTAATTCAAAAGTAGCAAACCGTTGGTGGCCAACATTATTGACGTCCAAAGAAAAGTGTACATAATTTTATGGATATCCTTTAGTTGACTTAGTAGAATTAGCAGATTAAGAATTTCAAAAATTTACCGAATCCTAATGCTGGTAAGTTTCCTGTTCAGCCAATCTTACTAAGTTTATGTTATTGTTTCTTCCTTTTGTTGGTAATTCAAAACCATGCATCTTCATCCTTATCATTGCTTGGCTTTTTTTAATATTGCTTTGGACTATCAACTTGATGATGGATGAAATGTTATTGATAATGTTTATTTTCTTTTTTATTTCTTTAAAACGTTTCGTTTGATTTATCAAATGCAAACTAAAAAATGCATGATAAAAATCTAAAGAAAACAAGTGTAAAATAAAAGGATCAGTCAAACCATTGCCATGGACTGATTTATGAATTTCACTTTCTTTCCTATAGGGCAGGGCGGAGTTCATTAAAAAAGAATGTCAAATGTACCAACCTTCTGAACAAACTATTATACTCCCTTCATCCCAATTTATGTGAAGATGTTTGATTTTGCACAAATTTTTAAAAATAAGAATTACTTTAAAAGTCCATCAACGTATGGCACGAGCAGAACTCTCTAAGAATATATCTTTGCCGGTAGTGTGCCAAGAAAGGAATAGATATTGTTCCAGGAGAAGCTAAGGATTGCAACAATGCTAATGAGAATTATTACTCAGGAAGCATACTTAGAGGCTTTTAAAAAAAGTAAAATAGCTAGAGCAATGGCAAGTTTTAATTACTATCCCTAAGAATTAGATGAACGGGATATGGTAGGAGTGTTTGGGAGAATTGAGGTAGTATATGGAAAATAGTTAGAAAACTTGGAGCCATTCGACCAAGTTATGCCGTGATTTTGAGCTATGTTAATCTCTCTTTGGTAAATATAATTTTACTACCTCCTAAAAATATATGATTTCTTCAACAGAGAGTTTTGCTCCCACAACTGATAGAGGGAGCAATTACGAAAATGATTTTTTTTTCCTTATGCGATATATATGATGTAAGTTGACATTGGTGGAGTTGTATCTGAAAAATTAGGTGGTGTCCTTCATCCGTACTCTTTAAAGGTGAGAGAGTACTCAATTTGTGATTTAAGAGTTATTTCTTTAAATTAATCTCTATTATGTATTTCTCACCATTTTGGTCTCTTAAAAGATAGAAAAGTTGCCTGAGGATAGCTTCAAAGAACACACTACACTTGCAACCAAATCACAACTCAAGTTTAATTTGTTGATAATGACAATGTCTTCAATATATCTGCAGGATCCGAAACAATAATTGGCAACCAAATTGCAACTCAAGCCATTTTATGTGGAAGTTTGGTATCAGAATGGAAGAGCAATGTGATCTCATATATTTAATTTATATGCACTGTAATGTAAATAATATTAACACTATTAATGTGTTTTTGCCGGTTATAATTGGTTATTTGCACTATTTGACTATTAAATAAGGGGATTAACGTTATTTTAGTCACATATAAAATATTACTGTCAGTGCATATAAATTAATCTCGAATTTCATTTACTGCTCTACTTTTTATTATTTTTATTTGTTGTGATCCTTTCTTCTTTCATTATTAAGTTTGTGTATGCATCATAAAGGGCTAAGTGAAGAAAGAGAATACCATGAGTTGAAGAAGAAATGAAGCCAAAACTTGGGTGACAAAAGTAATAAACTAATCTAAAGAGTTACAAGAGCTAAGATAACACAAGACTGATCAAGATCGTCTTCAACTTTCTACGGCTTGAACAGTTGTGCCATATCCATCTTGCAAGAAATTTTCAAACGTGGGTGCATGTGAATCTGGTTTTAGAAGAAAATGGTGGAAAAGTATATATTCAACTCCATTTTAAGAATTTAAGGTTTGTGAAAAGTAAGATATAATTTTTAATTAAGCTTTTACATTTCTAATTTTTTTTTTCCTTTTATGCTCTTATTTATTAGCCTTAGAAGTTTTCATTCGTCAGTAAAATGTTGGGATTGGTGAGATTTTGAAGATGAATATACTATCATTTTGGTGATTTGACTTCTTTTATGCTAATATGATGATGTCTAAATATAACTTATGTTATAGTTTGATTACTTTGTCAGCACAAATTATTAAACCTTCAACTTGAAGCAAATAATTGTGATAACTCTGAGTGAAATATTCTTTGAAATTTACTTACTCAGAGTCTAAAACAGATGTAGTCTCATTATATTGAATGTGTAACTGATCAAATCTGAAGTGTCGATGCTTAGATGGTAATGGTTGAGGAACAGACGTCATTGAGCGAACAAGAGAAGCACCATAAACAATAACCAACTATTAGGAGCACTATAAGACAAGAGGCGATTTTTCATTGAGGAGTTCGTGTAGAGTGGTATTATTTATAATTAGTGTAATATGGATAATAGCCAATGGTATTACATTGACTGTGATTTTTTTTTTTGGGTGGGCGCGCTTACATGATAACAAGGTTAGGATTAGGATTTATTTTGTTTATATGTAATGGTCCAAAGGCCAAGTTGTATCCCCTATGTTGTTGATGTTTTAATATTTGTGTTATACCTCTATCACAAAATTATATAGAAGGTGTATTTTTAGTCCAATTATTCATAAAAGCTATCAAGTATTGTATCTAACAATTGACATTAGCTTGAAATTTTGTTCATTCTTCATCAGTCATTGCAATCATGTTGCAGTTTGAAGCAAAAACTGAAGGATTCAAATTTCAACAAGATGGTTCAATAAAGGCATAATGCACTGGCACATTATTTTTTTTGTTATTTCATCAAGATTTTTTTTTTTTTGCATCTCGACTGAATATTATTTTGAACTCATTTTTTATTTAATATTATGTGTTCTTTTATGATTATATTAATTAATCAACTCATATTGTTTGTATTATAAAATATATGGTCATCAAATTATTAGGATCATAAACTACACGATTATTTTGTGTTTTCAAATTTAATCTCTTCTGAGTGAATGCATCATTAATTGATCGCACATTTTCTTATTGTGGTATTGTTTGGGAGTGGGTTTTAATCAAAAGAAAAAAAAAATAGAACCACAATAGTAAATACCATAATTCATATGACAAGTTTAGTTTTGCTACTTTGATATATAAAATTTGATATATTAGTTTCTGTGGTAACATCAGTTTTGCCACGGTTTTCTACACTTACCCATGGCCAAAGACGACGTAATAATCACAAGGAATAACAGAATTTATATGAATTAGCCACGGTTCATCCGTGGCTAAAGTTTGCCTCTGATTAAAAAAAAATTATATGACACCTCCTAAATGTAATGGCAGAATAAGATCAGTGCATTACTACCAAAATCATCAAGTCTCCTATAGAATATCCACAAATGCAAATCATTCTAAACAACAAAATGATGCAAGCATCTAAAGCCTCAACCAAAACATGATTTTACTCAAAGATTCCTCAAAAACTAGCAGCTAACACTAGTAAGATGAATGATGAACATCTAAGGCTGGTTCTTTTGCGTCTCTGATCCAATATCATCTTGCTACTCTCTTCATTCTTCTTCAATCCTTTACTGCAATCTCCATTGTTTCTAGCCACATGAGAATAGAACTCACAAATAATTATCTGTTAGCTTGGAAAGCTTGGAGTTTTGACTGATGACTGAGGAACGGATTCAAAGGACCTGTTCCTTTGAATTACTGAAGCAGAATAGATAATTCATGCAAAATCATTTGATTAAGATATTATTATTTATCCTAATACTGACGTATATCTTGATAATTATGCAGGCCTAATCAGATACGAAAAGATTGCATAATCCTAAAGGATAAAGGATTCGGATTCAAGAAGGTAGAATCCAATTAGGATTCAAAGTCAAGGGAGCTTTGGAATTCTAATTCATTGGGACTTCTTGGCTGCTGGAAACTATAAAACGTGGACACTATCAGCCATAGAAGAAGTACACAAATACAGAGAGCATCAAGCAAAAGCTGAGAAGAATTATTAGCTTATTTGTGTAATCAGTTAGCTACAGTAGAACTAAGCGAGAACCTGTTCCTTAGATTGAGTCTTGTAAAAGTTCAAGTCTTAGTTCAATTGTAGTAAGCAAAAATCGAGTTGTAAACTGTGTAGTTCAAGTCGTGGACTTGACACAACTTCACTGATCGTGAGAAAGATCACTAAAGGATTAGAGTTAGTCCTAGGTTAGTAAGAGTGAGTCTTGTAACCAAGTGGGTCTTTTTACATAGTGAAGTTGAAATCCTACTTGAGAAGTAGGTCGTGATTTTTTGATCCCGTGTCTAGGGGTTTTTCCACGCTAAAATCTGGTGTTCAATTACTTACAGTTTTTATTCCGCACATCGTAGAGTAAAGGAACACATTTTAAGGAACTGGTCCTTAAAACAGTAAAGTGGTGTATTTGTGGGAAATAACAATTGGTATCAGAGCAGGTTATCCTTGAAAAGGCTAACACCTAGGATTAGATGAGTACATCACGTGAGAACAGTGAGGGTCAGTCAATGGTTAGAGCACCTTACTTCAATGGAAAATACTACTCATGGTGGAAAGAGAGGATGCGTGATCACCTTCAGGCAGAGGATTACGAACTGTGGGACATAGTTACTGAAGGTCCCATGATCCCAATGAAGAAGGATGCTGATGGGAAAGATGTTCCCAAAACCAGGAAGGAGTGCAATGCCGAAGACATAAAGCAATGGGAAAAGAATGCTAAGGCAAGGAAGTGGCTGGTTGGTGGACTTAGTCCTGACGAATGCACAAGGATCAGAGGGTATGCCACTGCTAAGGAGATTTGGGATGCTCTACAAGTTGCACACGAAGGAACAAGTCAGGTAAAAAGGTCCAGAGGTACACTTCTTTATGCTGAATATGAAAGCTTTAAAATGAAAGAAGAAGAATCAATCTCTGAAATGTATACTAGATTCAATGCCATTGCCTCTGAACTTATCTCTTTGGGAAGGGTTTTAACTGTGGAAGATAGGGTAGAAATGATCTTAACTAGGGTTCTTCCAGATTCTTGGGAGATCAAAGCATGTGCTATCATTGAAAGTAAAGATTTAACCACATTATCCTTAGATGAGCTCATAGGAAATCTAAAGACTTACGAACTAAGGAAAAAGGTTAAAAACATAGGAGCACCAGTTAAAACTGAACCTAACCTAGCCTTAACTGCTGGTGATAAAATCATTGATGATAAGGAACTGGTCCTTATCGCTAAAAGTGTTCAGAAATATTTGAATAAAAAAAGGGAAATTAGTGGACAGGGTAGGTCTACTAACATGAAACAGGCTGGAGAATGCCACAAATGTGGAAGCTCGGAGCACTACATCAGCAAATGTCCAATCATGGAAGGAGAATGGAGGAAGAAATTCATTGATGAAAGGAAGAAGGCTAGGGAACAGGTCCATAGAAAAAGTGGAAATCCCAAAGCGCTGGTTGCAGGATGGCAAGACAGAGAAGATGAAATAACTGATGATGATCTGGATGAGGATCTTGCTCTAATGGCACTTGGAGATTCAGAAAATGAAGAGGATCCTGAGGTATTTGTTTCTAAACTTAAAGAAGATGTAAAAAGCATGTCTAGAGAAAAGTTGGTTAAAGTATTCCATATTGTGCTAAATGAATTTAAAACTCTGAGGGATGATAATCACCAACTGCATGATAAAGTTGACTGCTTAGAAACAGAATGCAAAGAGGAAGTAATTAAAAATGACTTTCTGGAAAGGAAGATTAGCATGCTTGAGGAACAGGTCCTCACACTTGAAACAACTGCTCAGGAATTAGAAAATGTTAAAACAGTTGTAAAAGGTAAAGGTATTGCTAATTCTCATCAGATCATTGCTGAAGAGAAACTGAAAAACACAGTTGATGAACTGTGTAAGAAAGATGAAAAGATAAGATCTCTAGAAGAAGACTTGGCTAAAACAAAAATGGAACTAAGGAAAACTGTAGAATGGAACAAGTCTTCTGAAGCACTAGAATGGTTACAGGAAAATCATAGTAGTGATAGGAAAGGTATTGGATTCATGAAAACACAGAGTTCACCCAAGTGGGATCCAAAGAGTAAGTATCTATCATTTCCTGAAAACTGGCTATGCATTCATTGTGGGAACACTGGTCACCGGAAAGAAAATTGTCAATCTTTAAAAATGGCTGACCAGAGGAACAGGTCCCATAAACCTGTTCAGAATTCTGTGAAACAGAAGAATAGGTCCTATAAACCTGTTCAGCAGTCTGTAAAAAGAAAAGATGTTCACACAAAGAAACCATTACCATCTTGGGCTAAGAAAGATTTGATTCATCCTTTTTCCAAAGGAAAGGAACCCAAACTAGTTTGGGTTCTTAAAATTAACCCCTAGTTTTCTTTTGCAGGCTAGAGTGAAGGAGACAAACCACAAATGGTACATGGACAGTGGTTGCTCAAGACATATGACAGGGCATAAGGAACTGTTCCTTTCACTCTCAGCCTTCCAAGGAGGAAGTGTTTCCTTCGGTAATGGTAAGAAAGGGGAAATTATTGGAATTGGAAAGGTAGGTAAGTCTGACTCACACTGCATAGATAATGTATTTCTAGTAGATGGACTGAAGCATTGCTTATTGAGTATATCTCAATTATGTGACAAAGGTAATAATGTTAATTTTTCATCTACTGGATGCACTGTGACTAATCAAGCTTCTGGAGAGGTTATTTTGCAGGGAAACAGACATGGAAACATCTACAAAGTAGACTTGCTGACATTATCTGATGGAAGCTTGAGCTGCTTAAGTGTGGAGCAAAATGATCCCCTCCTATGGCACAAAAGACTAGGACATGCTAGTCTTTCACAATTGAACAAACTTGTGTCAAAGGACTTGGTGATAGGTCTTCCTAACATCAGGTTTAATGATGAAAAGGTATGTGAAGCTTGTGCCAGGGGGAAGCAGGTAAAATCCTCCTTCAAATCGAAGAAACAGGTAAGTACCACTAAGCCTTTGGAACTGGTCCATATGGATTTATGTGGTCCAATGAGAACAATGAGTCGTGGAGGTAAGAAGTATGTAATGGTATTGGTGGATGATTACTCTAGATTTACATGGACTATATTTCTTGCATCTAAAGAAGAAGCATTTAATGCATTTTCAATTTTTGCTAAGAAAGCTGAAAGAACACTAGACAGTCCTATTGTTGCCATTAGGTCAGATCATGGAACTGAATTTGAAAATCATATGTTTTTCAATTTTTGCAATGAAAATGGCATTAATCACAATTTTTCTTCACCTAGAACTCCACAACAAAATGGTGTAGTGGAAAGGAAAAATAGGACTCTAGAAGAAATGGCAAGAACTATGTTAATATCTGGAAATCTTCCACAAAACTTTTGGGCTGAGGCTATTAATACTGCATGCTATATAATAAATAGATGTATGACTAGGCCATTAATAGAAAAGACCCCATATGAGTTGCTTAAAGGAAGAAAACCAAACATCTCTCATCTTAGGGCTTTTGGTTGCAAGTGTTTTATACACAACAATGGGAAAGATGCCTTAGGAAAATTTGAACCTAGAAGTGATGAAGGAATCTTTGTTGGTTATTCTTCGAATAGTAAGGCATATAGGGTGTTTAACAAGAAAACTTTAAAAATTGAAGAAAGCATGCATGTAAAATTCGATGAAACTAACAGTCTCACTCAAGAACAGGTACAGGAGGATGAAGAAATTGGACTGCTGAAAGCTTATGAACTTGATCCACAAATGCAAGGTCTGGATGTGAGAACTGAACTGCAAGGAACTGTTCCTCAGAACAGAACTGAGAACAGTGGCACATATACAGGGGGAACAAATGCTAGTTCCACCTCACAAACTGGTAGTGCTACTCGATCAGGAACTGTTCCTCAGCAGAGGACTTTTGACAATGGATTGACCCCCAAGCCTTACAAGTATCAAGGGTCACATCCTGTGGATCAAATAATCTCAGACAAGAATGCAGGAATTCAAACTAGATCAGCAGTCAAAAATCACAATCTGTGTGCTTTTAGTGCTTTCCTATCTCTTGTTGAACCCAAAAATGTGAAAGAAGCACTGAAGGATGCAGACTGGATAAATGCTATGCAGGAGGAATTGAATCAATTTCAAAGAAGTCAAGTTTGGCATCTGGAACCCAAGCCAAGGAACAGGTCCATAATTGGAACAAAATGGGTTTTCAGAAACAAACTTGATGAGGATGGCATGGTAACAAGGAACAAGGCTAGACTGGTTGTTCAGGGATATAGTCAAGAGGAAGGCATCGACTATGATGAGACTTTTGCTCCAGTTGCAAGATTGGAAGCAATAAGACTTCTTATAGCCTTTGCTACATACATGGATTTTACTCTACATCAAATGGATGTTAAGAGTGCATTTCTGAATGGATACTTGAAAGAAGAAGTGTATGTCAAGCAACCTCCAGGTTTTGAAAGTGAACAGTTCCCTGAACATGTTTACAAGTTGGACAAGGCCTTGTATGGGCTCAAGCAGGCACCAAGAGCATGGTATGAAAGGCTATCAAAATTTCTACTCCAGCATGGATACAAGAGAGGTAAAATTGATAGTACTTTGTTCTTAAAAGAAAAAGGTAAGGATCTCTTAATTGTTCAAATCTATGTAGATGACATAATTTTTGGTGCTACTTGTGAAAATTTAAGTAAAGAATTTGCAAACTTGATGGGGAGTGAATTTGAGATGAGCATGATGGGTGAACTCAACTTCTTTTTGGGTTTACAAATTAAGCAAACCTCAAATGGAACTATGATCCATCAACAAAAGTATGTTAAGGAATTACTTAAAAGATTTGATATGGACAATGCTAAGGGAATTGACACACCTATTGCTACTGCCACAAAATTGGATCTTGATGAACATGGAATATCAGTTGATCAAAAATTGTATAGGGGTATGATAGGTTCCTTACTTTATCTAACTGCTAGTAGACCAGATATAGTGTTCAGTGTTGGTTTGTGTGCTAGATTCCAATCAGATCCTAAGGAATCTCATTTGAAAGCTGTTAAAAGAATATTGAGGTATCTGAAAGGAACAGGTCCCTTGGGACTTTGGTATCCAAAAGGTGGTAATTTTAATCTTGTTGGATATACTGATGCTGATTATGCAGGTTTCCTTGTCGATAGAAAAATCACCTCAGGTATGGCACATTTTCTTGGTGAGTGTTTGGTTTCTTGGGGAACCAAGAAACAAAATTCAGTGGCACTTTCCACTGCTGAGGCTGAATATGTGGCAGCTGCTTCATGTTGTTCACAGTTGTTATGGATCAAACAACAATTACAGGATTTTGGTGTTGATGTAGGAACTGTTCCTATCTATTGTGATAACACTAGTGCTATTAATATGACAAAAAATCCAGTGCATCACAAAAGGACTAAACACATTGACATAAGACATCATTTCCTAAGAGACAATTATGAAAAAGGTTTGATCACCATAGCATTTTGCCCAACTGAAAAGCAAATAGCTGACATTTTTACAAAAGCTCTAGGTAGAGATGATTTTGAAAGAAATAGATTGGAATTAGGGATGATTAAATTCACATAAAATCTTCAATGCTTTACTTCATAATTGGCTAGAAAATTGCTCTTAAAATGAATTTTATTCAAGTCATTATGAATTATTCAGTCCAGTCTCTATACTTAAATGTATACTCTCATGCTACATATATTATTTAGAGTTGCTAAAATTGAATGATGTTACCCTTATGCTCTTAGAATTTCAGATGATCAAAAAATTGCAAATTGGAAGGACACTGAATTGTGGTGTTAAAAACAGGTATGTACTCGTAATTATTCAATTAATTTAGGAGTATAAAGGCTATAGGTAACTTGTGTTTAGGATAAAATCCCACTAAGTTTCCTACCCATATCCAAACTGCAAAAGAGTCCCATCGGAGGAACAGTTCCCATTCTGAAAAGGTGTCATGCAGCCTAACGGCTCTTTTTTCTCCGGGAGACTCCCAAGAGTCCTTAGCCGTTGCATGTTGTGCTGAGGTAAGTTGATCGTCTCCTACTCTAATTGCACTACTTAATTCATTCTATAAATACCCTTCTTCTCCTACATTATTCTTTTACCTTGTTCTTCAATTAAATTAGCAAAATTTCAGAAAGAATTATCAATTATCTTTTGATTAGAATTGCAAACATGTCTCTTTCTTCTGATAATTCTCCATCTGCACCCACTGTTGAACAACCACAAAATCTCAACCCTCCTTCACCCATGGAAATCATCGACCCAAACCCTGAAGTTCCTGAACAAATTCTAGAAATACCTGAACCTGAAATTCAGGGGGAAGGATCAGTTCCCACGGCTGAATCCATTGCTGAGCAGGTTGAGGATCTCTCTCATGCTATGGTGTTGTATCAGTTTAAGGTAAACTACACTCACCCTCTGAATATTGTTATTGATGAGGAAGAAGAGGGAGAAGGTTCTGAGGCTGCTCTTGAGGGGGAACTCATTAGAAGTTTGGAAGCACCGGTGCATGGGGGGTCAGGGTCTCCAGAGGTTGCTTTTAGAGCACCCATGGAAGATGTTATAGATGTTGAAGAGGCTATGAGTGACAGTGATAGGCCATTGGTGGATTTGATAAATATTAGGAGCCTGAAAAGAAAATTGGCTAGAAAGGGACCCATTAATGATCATGAGACTGTTGAAATTGCTGCTAAATTGAAGAAGATAAGTGATAGTTATAAGCCCGGAAATAAGAAGAAAGTTGGAAGTTCCTCTAAGGCAAAAGGACCTGTTCCTTCTGCCTCAACCCCTGCATCTGGGGGTAGGAGGACAAGAAGTGCTGCTAAAGCTTCTGATGAACAACTGGCTGCTGCCTTGGAAAGGAGCAGAAAAGGGAAAGGAAAACAGGTAGTTGAGGAAGAAAAAGTGGATGATAGTGATGATTTTGATTTGGCTGATTTTTCTGAGGATGATGAGATGGTAGAGGCTGAGGAGGTGGTGCCTCAGTCAAAGAAAAGAAAGGTTCCTGAGAGAAGGGTGACAAGAAGCTCAGTTAAAGCTGCTGAGAAAATTGCTAAGAGGACCAGGTCCTCTAAAAGAGTGGTGGTTTCTGAAGACTCTGCCAGTGACAGTGATGAGTTAGTTGCTGAGGCTGAGAGTGATAGTGATGCTGAAGAAAGTGAGACTGTGCACTGTGTTCATGATGACATGCTAACTAGAAAGGTGTTGAAAGGAAGGGTTATGACTGATGTTCAAGAAGAAGGAATGGTTTGGTTGCTGCAAAAGCTACATGCTCAGGGTTGGAGGGACATGGTCCTTAAGATCTCTGGTAGGTGTGCAAAGGGAATGATGCAGGAATTCTATAAGAATTGTTCCATCCGAGGTGATCAAATCACTACATCTGTTAATGACAATGTCATCATTTTTGATACAAGGGAACTTGGTGAGTTGCTGGGGATCCCTGCCTCTGGGTATGCTAGTTATGTCAAGACTGTTTGGCCTGACTTGACAAACTTGCCTACTGATCTGGAGATCACTAGGAAGTTTGCTGAGAATGATGGTGAAGAAAAACCCAGGGCAGTGCAAAAGAGTGAGATGCATCCACAGCATCAGGTTTTATTTGAATTTGTGAACAAAGTTGTGATGCCAAGGCAGGAGAAACGAGGAGTTGCCAGTTTCATGGACCTGGTCCTTATGGAACTGTTGGACACTGAAAAGCAGATCAATTGGCCCAGCTTTATGATCCACCTGATAAAAAGGGTGATTGCTGGGAAGAGAAAACACTCCCTGCCGTTTGGTTTCATTCTGACTGATATTTTTGCCAAGTTGAAGGTTCCCTTGGAAGGGGTTGTGAAAGCTACAAAGAAGGAGAAATTTGGGTGTGCTACCTTGATAAACTGTGACTTGCCGGTTCAGGCTGATCCTCCACAGGCTGGTGTTGGGAGGCAGCCTCTGAACAACAAAGTGAGGGCACTTAGGCAACAAGTTGCTATGCAGGCTGCTGAGATTGCAAGGTTGGAAGAAGAGAGGAATTACTGGAAGGCAGAGGCCTCAAAAGCAAAAGAGACTAATGAGGGAATGCTCAAGCAGATGTTTGATCTCCTTCACAAGTCTCAGGGAACTGGTCCTTCCACATCCTGACCACCTTAGCCCTAGCCTTTAGCCATCTTTTGTCTAGTGGGATCTAGCCTAGCCTAGTGCCTTAGCCTTTATTAGTAAGGTCTGATTTTGCATGATTTTATACCTAAGAAAAATCTGTTCCTTAATGATAAATTAATTCTCCACTGATTGGTGTCTTTTTGAGCTTAAGTTGTACTTTAGGACATTAAGGAGATGAAGCTATGAGTATGAATTTGTCATCATCAAAAAGGGGGAAATTGTTAGCTTGGAAAGCTTGGAGTTTTGACTGATGACTGAGGAACGGATTCAAAGGACCTGTTCCTTTGAATTACTGAAGCAGAATAGATAATTCATGCAAAATCATTTGATTAAGATATTATTATTTATCCTAATACTGACGTATATCTTGATAATTATGCAGGCCTAATCAGATACGAAAAGATTGCATAATCCTAAAGGATAAAGGATTCGGATTCAAGAAGGTAGAATCCAATTAGGATTCAAAGTCAAGGGAGCTTTGGAATTCTAATTCATTGGGACTTCTTGGCTGCTGGAAACTATAAAACGTGGACACTATCAGCCATAGAAGAAGTACACAAATACAGAGAGCATCAAGCAAAAGCTGAGAAGAATTATTAGCTTATTTGTGTAATCAGTTAGCTACAGTAGAACTAAGCGAGAACCTGTTCCTTAGATTGAGTCTTGTAAAAGTTCAAGTCTTAGTTCAATTGTAGTAAGCAAAAATCGAGTTGTAAACTGTGTAGTTCAAGTCGTGGACTTGACACAACTTCACTGATCGTGAGAAAGATCACTAAAGGATTAGAGTTAGTCCTAGGTTAGTAAGAGTGAGTCTTGTAACCAAGTGGGTCTTTTTACATAGTGAAGTTGAAATCCTACTTGAGAAGTAGGTCGTGGTTTTTTGATCCCGTGTCTAGGGGTTTTTCCACGCTAAAATCTGGTGTTCAATTACTTACAGTTTTTATTCCGCACATCGTAGAGTAAAGGAACACATTTTAAGGAACTGGTCCTTAAAACAGTAAAGTGGTGTATTTGTGGGAAATAACATTATCCTTGAAACTAATCATTCAATAAGATGTTTAATTAGTTCATAAACAATAAACTAAAAAGCATCCCCTGAAATTGTATGTTAGCCAGGAGATTCAACTGAAAATGCATGTCCTGAAATTGTAAACTGATTGCAGAGCCACTATTTTCCCAATGTCAAGCCCCATATAGATAATAAATCAATCAGAAAAAGGCCAAAACATCTAGAATGATGACCAAATTAAAGCATACAACCTAAATACAAAATTACAAACAGAAACGTACATAAACACAATCAAAACAGAATCTCGGAAACTTGAACATATTTTAAGAGTGGCAAGAGTTAAAAGAAGTTCATGTAGTTCCTTCACCTTGGATTCAGGCAGTCCATTTACATTACCTGACATTTAGTGCCTCTTAGCAATAATTAATATTCAATTCCTAATATTTTGGACAGTTCTTTTGTCTTTCCAAACTAGCTCGACCAAATATATGCAAACAATCCCCCAAAAACTTTCACCATATGATCAACATGCAGCACCTAATAATCCCTCAAAATTTGTATCAAGAGTCAACTTATTTTCGAGAACAAATAGAAGAATTCATTTGCAGAAATATAGCAACTTCTTCCACCCTAAGATTCAAGAACTCTTCTTTGTATCTCACCATGTAAACAATTTAAGCCTTCACTTCCACACTCAATAAAGTTTTAACCAATATTATTCTAGCTAACCAAAAATAATCCTTATTCTTTTTATACAAGAACATGAATCAGCACATTCATTAGGGGCACTATTGACAATGTTCTGGTACAAAAGTGAACACTCCGTAAACCTCTTGTACTACAGCTTATGCATAATTAAGAGTTTAGCAGCTGGAGCATTCAAGTAGAAGAATGTTTTTGTTATTGCATTAGATAAATGACCAACTTCTCTAGCTAAAATAGACATATTGCTTGAAAAGGAGAAAGACAACAACCAATACTTACAACTTTTGTAATCAAAATTCTACATATTTTCACATAATAATTCTACCAAAATTCCATCAACACATGCAACTACATCCTTATATCAAGCCCAATGTGGTTCTGCAATATCGACACATTCTTCACTGCAGCCTTAGCTAGCATATAGCTTCATCTTCCAAGTAATTAGCGATTCCTTCATGTTATCTTCCTCCACAATGTAATATCCATCTACCGGGTTGCCATCCTCAATTTGAAAACATTCACCACCAGTGCCATCAGATAACTTTTTGCATGAAAATCTCTTGCATAACTTCCTTCACAGCTCAGTTGATATCTTCTTTTCATATTCCCAAATCCAAATTAACTGTAATTCATATATATAAACTTTATAGGCTAATACACAACGCTAAGAAGTAACAGTTGAAAGTACAAATTATGTAGTAACAGCAGTACGTAAAAACACCAAAAAAAAGAGCAAGCACTAAGCACCTTTGTGATTGAATATGTCCAGAAAATAATACTGCTCCATATGCCAACGAAACTCGGCGTCATCTTCAGGGAAATATCTAACACTTGATGTTTTTGACATCCACTCTCTTCAAACACATTCAGGCAGCGCGTATCTGCATCATGAACTCTCTTTCTGCTTCCAAAGCATCGCCAAAATCCACTGTCCGTTTTATGCTTTCTAGCGCAGCCCTAGCATTTTCTCGTTCTTTTTGGCGTTGTAACGTCAACTTTGCTTTCTTGATCTCTTCCCACACTTGCTTTTCCTTACGTCCATCAAACCCTTTCCCAATCAACGTCAGAATTTCTCTCTCAGCTATCAAATTATCACCAAAATCCACAGTCCGTTTTATGCTTTCTAGCGCAGCCCTTGCAGCTTCTCGTTCTCTTTGGCGTTGCAACTTCAACTTCGCTTTCTCAATCTCTTCCCACACTTGCTTTTCCTTATGTTCATCAAACCCTTTACCAATCATCGTCATAATTTCTCTCTCAGCTATCAAATTATCACCAAAATCTAAAGTCCGTTTTATGCTTCCAATAGCAATCCTTGCAGCTTCCCTTTCTTTTTGACGTTTTAAGTACTTAGACTTCTCTTGTTCTTCCCCCAACCCTTTTCGAACCTTTTTTTCATCATACTCTTTTCCATGCACGAGTTGTTGTTCCGCTTTGAAGATCGTATTGGCGAATCTCTTCTTCAGCATTGCAGCCCGAACTCGTTTGCTTTCTTTCTCCAACGTGGTAATATCGAAATCAAAGGAATCGGAAAGTTGACAGATTTTCCTCTTACTTCCGCAAACGGCCTTCTTTGTTACGGCAAATTGTGGCCGAGAACAAAGTAGTGACGCCATAACTTCTAAGCTTATAATGAAAACGAATGTGAAGGAGTTTAACACTAAGCCTTGCGAAAGAAACTGAAGTTATGTAGAGGGTTACTGATTGATCATTATGAAAAAATATATATAGGTGAAAGTTTCCCTAGCTAACACATTTCCCATATCCTATAGGAATAGTGTTTCCTAAACTTAAAAGTTTAAAATTGTAGTACTGCTTAGCGTAGTAATTAGTTTTTGTTTTTCCGAAGGGCTAAATTTTTTTGTTTCTTAGTGATGTGATTTACCCACATATTTACTGACAGTTTTATTATTTCTTGGAATCCAAGTTTATACTATGGATTTTAGTTCTACTTTATTGTTTTAATTGTTTATGATCTTATTGTCGCTCAAATAGTTAATGTCAAATGTAGTAAAAACAGCATGAATATAATATTATAAGTAGTACCAACATAAAACGAGAGTGGATACAACTAGTTCTATCCTACTTAGGGAGATTTTAGAATTCAAAATTCCAAAAATGTGATTCGATTTTTAACAAGGAATGAAGTTAACTTGAAGTGCTTTTTTATCAAGGATTTAAGTATACGCAAATGTTTTCTTTCAATACTATGTACATTATATTGAAGTAGGAGTAAAAATCATTGATATTTGTCATGTTAATTAATTTTTAAAGGTCATCAATTAATACTTATCAAATACATTTATGTGTAATTTCTCATTACGATCTATTGTGTGAATATTTTTTTTTACATAATTTGTCCGGGGAACATAAAGTCATTCATCAAATACATCATCTTAAAGCATTTAGGCTCTTTTTCTTTTTTCCTATGAAGCTTGTACGATAATAATCCAATTTACGGTACCTCATGTGGTTAAATGTGGAAAATTATATCCATCTCAAAATATCCGTCGGTGGTATGATAAGACTACTTCCGTAAAATTATGGTATGATTGGGGAATGTCCAATTTGAGATAATTGGGATAATCTTACTATCATGCATATGTTGAAATTTAGAGTTTGATGTCACTTATTACATCTCACCCTCCCAGATCCCACTTGCTCTTACAATAGGTATGTTGTTATTCTATTCAATTTTTTCACTATGTTCTAAACTTGCATTTTATTTTGTAAATGGAAAAACATAGAAGATGAACAATTTGCAGTTACATGGCGTCTTCATAGGAAGGCAATTATTCATCTATATAAATTGCTGACATAGTTGTTCATTGAATGATTAAAACAGGACCATGAGTACATCTAATTTTCTGCACGAGTAGGTTTTCGACAGATCTTGAAAATTTGGATAATTCTTGTACTCCCTCCGTTCCAAAATGATTGTCACAGTTCGGATTTCGAGAGTCAAACGAGTTTAGCTTTGACCGTAATATTTTTATATGTCTTTTAAATATTTTGAATTATTAATTATTGTGACTTATAGTACTTTTTATGTAGTTTCTAAATATATAAACATCGTTACAAAAAATTTAAAGATTATATGTTTAAATTCACGGTCAAAATGAACTCGTTTGACTCTCGAAATCCGAACTGTGACAATCATTTTGGAACAGAGGGAGTACTATTTTAAAGAACGGGGACAAAGCCATTTTCCGTATAAAAATCAACAGGCTTTTAAGATAGACGAACTAATGATTCAGTCAAGCTGACAACTTCATCCAGTGCAAAATCAAGAGAAGAATTTATAATCCATCAAAGGATATTACAACTCTTCTTAGATTAGATAACCTAAAAGCATCCACTAGAACATAATCAAACAGTGACAACTATAAGTGTTGTAGTACAACAATCCATCCTGCTTCAGTAAAGTACTTCAAAATATGGGATCAACTTCCTTTAGATTCAATCACCCTCTTAGCAAATGATGGCAAAGTGAATGATGCTTTGTGAAGCTGGGGAGGAAAAGATATAGCAAAAGTGAGTAACAAATACTAGAGATGTTAGTAATGAAGCAGGCATGGCATTAAACCACCGAGGAACATAATGAAAGCATACCTCAGAGTTGTAGAATTTCAAAGGTGGGAGAGTTTTGCTATGGATTTCATCGTTTTCGATGAGGTTAACTGGGTTCTTGAAATCGACTTCAAGTCCCTCGGTAGAGCAGAGCATGAAACCGATCATACCACTGGAATTAATATAACCAGACAACCCATATATTAGGATAAACACCAGTATGCCAACAGCAAGAAAACGCATTGCAAAGAATTACAGCTACACTTAGACCCAAATCTAGTGGGAGTTAGCAGCATACAACTTAAGAATTCATACCCAAAGAAGAAGGAAAAAAAAAAGACCAATAAAGCGCGTGAAGGCAAAACCCAAAAAAAAAAAAATCAAGTCTGCATATTTAGAACATCTGAAATCAAAGTGCCGGTGAACCTTGGATAAGTAGGAACAGTATTCCATGCATAATTGACTGATCCTTTAAAGATCTGGCGACAATTGGTAACAATATTCTCAATTATGTCCATGTGAAGCCATATGCCCTCAGCCTATGTAGATACAAATCCTCCTGGACGAAGAGCTCTTGCTACAGTTTCAAAGAAAGGCTTTTCGAACAACTCTTGTGCTGGACCTGGAGTTAATGATTGATAATAAACTGAGAGCTAAAATTTCATGACAAATGTAGTACTCACTTGTCGACCACGTATACTTGCGTGTGCGTTTGGGAGCAACAAGTTTTTGGCGCCGTTGCCGGGGACTAAACAATTGACTGATTTCTTTTTGAACAGTTTATTACTTTCTATTCAGGTTTAATTTTTGTTTTGAGTTTTGTGCTGTTTCAGGTATTAGGTCCTGCTTGATCTTTACCTGCAGGAATGGCAGCAGAACAAGCTTTAGCTGTGCGAGATGTTGCTCTCCCCAGCCTGGAGGGAGTATCCTCGAGCATAGTTAAGCCTGAAATCACTGGCACTTTGAGATTAAGTCCGGCATGATACAACTGTTACATGTGACTGGACAATTTGCTAAATTACTTAGAGAGGATCCACAACAACATATCCAGAATTTCTTGGAGATCAGTGATACTTACACACCGAAGGGAGTTCCTGTTGATTATGTTCGCTTGACGTTGTTCCCATTTTCACTGATTGGGGTAGCAAGGAAGTGGTTAAAGGCTGAAAAGTCTGGGTCTATCACTACTTGGGAGGATTTGGCTAAGAAGTTCTTGGCTAAATTTTATCCATCTGCCAAGACAGCCCGGCTGAGGAGTGAAATTATGTCCTTCAGGCAGTTAGAAGGAGAGTCTTTATATTCAGCCTGGGAGCGATTCAAAGCTTTATTGCGAGATTGTCCACACCACAACCAATCCAATGAGGTTGTTGCACACACTTTTGTTGAGGGGTTGAACCAACACACTAAGATTGTGGTTGATACTGCTGCTGGAGGCCAAGTACTGGCCTTAAATTTTGACCAAATCTATGATTTGCTAGATAAGTTTTCGCAGAGCAATCCTGATTGGCAGGGAGATGGTAGAGCTATTACACAGAAATCTGCAGGGGTACTTCAGTTAGATGCAGTTTCAGAGCTAAGGGCGAGGATGTATGCTATTTCCAATCAAATTAGCAAGCTAGCTCTGCCAAAGACTCAGCAATCAGTGGCTCCAGTGCAACAACTCCAGAGCTTTTGTGAGGTTTGTGGTCAAGACCATGCTACAGAGGTTTGCTCCTCTAATCCAGAGTCAGTTTATTACGTGGGTAATCAAAACAGGCTGCAGGGTCAAAATCAGTTTGGTAATGGTTATTATCAAGGCAATACGAGAGCCCCGAATAATTACCACCCACTTTCAGCTCCACCACAGCAGGTTAGCTATTCAGTTGAAGAGATGTTAAAGCAGTTAATGGCGGGCCAGCAGAGAATGATAGCTGACACTGCAGCCCATGCAGTGGCCATACAAGATATTGCCAATGCTCTCAAGAACCTGGAGCACCAGTTGGGGCAGTTGGTGGGGGAAATAAGCAATGTTAAAACAATGTCTTGCAGTGACTTTAATTGAAGATGGAGAGCTGATGGCCAAGTCCGAGGAGAGAGCTGAAATAGAAAAAGTTGAAAAAGTGGAGAAGGTAAAGAAGAAAGAAGAGTGAAAGGAGGCACCTCTGCCGCCTCCACCATTCCCACAGAGACTTATACCATCGAAGGATCTGGCCCAGTATCAAAAATTTGTGAGTATGTTGAAAGAACTTCAAGTTAATATTCCTTTGACTGATGTGTTTGAATTGATGCCATCCTTTGTGAAGTTCTTAAAAGAAATTTTGGTCAAGAAGAAAAAGTCTCAAGAGATAGATACAGTTGAGTTAGTTGAAGAGAGTTGAGTTAGTTGAGGAGTGTAGCACAATCTTGAGCAAGCTACCTCCAAAACTTCAAGATCCTGGGAGGTTTACTATTCCTTGCACTATTGGAGGGCATAATTTCACTGGTGCATTGTGTGATTTGGGTGCGAGCATAAATCTAATGCCTCTGTCTGTTTGCAAAAGGTTAGGGCTAGGAGCAATCAAGCCCTCTTCAGTTACTCTTAAGATGGCGGATGGATCACTCACTCACCCTGATGGTAAGTTGGAGGATGTGTTGCTTAAAGTTGGTAAGTTTACATTCTCTGCTGATTTTGTAGTCCTAGATTATGAAGAGGACCGAGAAGCTCTAATTATTTTGGGGAGACCATTCTTAGTTACCTCAAAGGCAATTATTGACATGAAGCTGGGTGAGATGACTGTTAGAGCGCATGGAGAAAAGGGTACTTTCAAGGTGTATAATGGGAAGGAGCACATAGCTAAGGTTGAAGAGTGCTCTATGATTGAATGTGTCAAAAAAGAACATGGAAGTAAACCAGATGTGAAGTTGAAGAGGGGTTCTCTCAAGGAAAGGAAGAAAGCAAAGGTTTGGCGTAAGAAGAGAAGACAGAAATGCTGGAAGTGAGCTAGAAGTGTCGTCGTGCCACGACGTTAACTAAGGTGCTTCTCGGGAGGCAACCCGAGTTTGTACTTGTATTATTTTACTTATAGTGTCACGTAGTTTTTGTTTGTCCTTGGATTGCAGGTTCATGTAATGTCGAGGCTAAGTGTGGGGTATCCTCACTCTTGCCTAATATTGATGATCTGATGAGGGAAGTCTGAGTACCTCATACTATATGGAAGCTTGGAGGATGCTAGCACCAAGGACTAGAATCTTCAGGGAAGTTTTCTTTACCTTGCACTCTCTTATTTTTAGCTCTGAGGACAGTTCTTAGTTTAAGTGTGGGGTGGGGAACTACCCTTTTATTTAATTTTGAGGTTAGGGATGCATGTACCGTTAGGATTTATCTTTTGTCACTTGACTTTATTTTGATTTATTTCTTGCTTTAATATATGGAAAAAAAAATTAAATTAGAAAACCAATGAAAAATTCCAAAAATATTTTCCTTTTAGTTTTATTAGTGGTACATGTCATCCACCCCGTGGTTTTTCTTATGGCCTCAGTTCTTTTCCACGGGGAGGCCTTTGAACCGGGTAGTTTTTATTTTTAGGATTAGAATAGTTAGTATAGGTGACCCTAGACGAAGGAATAGGTGGAATGCTAGGTGCCTTTGATGTGTTTGATACCGGTGGACTTGAATTGATTGCATGTGCTATTTGTGGTGTCCTTGGGTTTTAAATTGTGATGCATGCCTAGAAAAATTGGAACTACTCCCTTGAGATGCTTGAGTCCACTTGCTTGACTTTGTTGTGAACCTTTGTGCAATAGTGCTTAATTTCCACAAGTTGCATTCTAGATGCTTAGTTGAGAGTTGTTGATGGAACCTTTTTGTGTGGACCATGTGCGATGTGTGTGTGAGGCATGTTCTTGTTTACTCCATGTTGTATATTAATGTCTAGAACTTGACCCGTGTGTGTGCAAAGCGAAATCCTCGGTTTGCTCTAGTCGAGAAATGATACAGGCCTTCTTTTGATTTGCCTACCCTTACATATACACCTTGGAAAAAAAAATTGTTGTTGTGATTCCTTTGACCCTTTTTTTGTTGGCACCCACACCCCGAGCCTACCCATTTGTTCTAAATTGTCTCTTTTGGCCCTTTACTCCTTAAGCACTTTATTGATATTGTGTTGTTATGTTGGAGTTGTGGTTGGATGTTGGGAGGTTTTTGAGTGGAGCTAATGAAGGGGAATAATTGTTAAAATTGTGAAGTAGTGAAAAGCATTGGCAAGGTTGGAAGATAATGAAAAAGAAAGAAAAGAAAAAAAATTGTGGAAAAAGAAATTAAAAAAAAGAGAAAAAGAATATCCATTCCTTGCTAGTGTGTGCTTAAAAAGAAAAATGCTACTTGTTGAGAAGGTGTGTGTGTGAAAGTTGTTGATTGGGTGGCTTTGATGAGAATTGTGTTTGGAATAATTGTGATGTATTAAAGTGCTTAGGGAGGTAGTCACTATTACCATATGTATCCTACCCGCCCCTTAGCCTACATTACGACCTTTCTAAAGTCCTAGTTAATCCCAATTGGAGTGAGCTTACATTAGTGGAGTCCTACACTACGGGCAAGCCTATGGTACATTGTGTGTGACATGTGAGCTTTTCATGAGAGTGAGTGAATTCTTTCTATGCTATTGTCCTCATTCTATTCTTGATATTCATGGTTGTGTGTGATACTTGGGGGACACTCTCTTGCTTCATTTTGGTGAGGGCACATGGTTTGCATGAGATAGGTGAAGTTGTGGCTTCTTGGTTGAGTAGATAGGTGTGATTTTGTGGGAGCATGGTTGCATTAAGTTGAGATTGTGCAATAGGGCTATTTTGGGGTGGTTGTTCTCATATTTTTGGTTTTGGTAAATTGTTGGCATGTTGTGGATCCATAGTAGTCATGTGTGCATTGGTTCAATGGTCGGTATCAACCATAGTCATGGGCAGACCTGTTTTACCTAGGTTGGGAAGTTAGTTGTGACTTGCTCGAGGGCGAGCAAAGGTTCAAGTGTGTGGTGGTGATGTTTGGCATTTTATGCCAACGTTTCCTTAATATTTCCTTACGTTTAGATACTTTATTCGCTAGCTTTATAGTTTATGAATGTGACTTTGCACTGATTTTATGTCGTATGATTGTAGGTTGTTATGAAGTGCAATTGGAGCTTTAAATAGCATGATCGAGCAAGAAAAGATTGGATTTGGATTGAGGATTGGACCGAGCACGCGAAGGCACGACATGACGCGAGTTGCGGACGAAGAAAGCAGCGAAATAAGCCTGGCGCTATAACTGGCGGGGGGCGCCCCCTATAGCACCCACTTTTCTGGCGCGGTTACTGGCGCGGGGCGCCCCAAAAGTGCCCAAGTTTCGACGGGTTCTGCCTTGGGTCGCGCGTTACGAGGCGCAGGGCGCCCGTTATAGCGCCCCTGGAACGTTTTTGACCTCCTATTTCGTCTATGCTTGGGTTTAACTTATTACTAGGTGTTTGTAAACCCTATAAATATTCTTTTTACTTAGTTTTGAGTGTAGTTCAGACCTTGGAGCAAATTGGAGAGCTCATAACATCAAGAACAAGGGATTTTCTTCCTTCCATTAATCTATTTCATCATTATTTCATTATTTCATCAAATCTTTGTATTGTTATTATGAGTATGCGTAGCTAATTCTCTCGTTCTAGGGTTAGAGTATTTCATGAAAGTTGATGTTTGAAGATTGATTTCCATTAATTGAATTCCATAACGGATTGCTTATTCTTTCTTGATTTCACTTGTGTAATTGTCAGGGCCCGATTATTACGCATAATCTATGGTTTTTAGATTGAACTCGAAAGAGGGAATTTAATTACGTAATAAGAAAGAATAGGACTAGTTTGTGAACCCGGGCATCCGGGAACCAATTTGTGAGTAGGATAGACATATACTTGCTCGCCTAGTTTAACTAATTGTAGAATTCGTTAATGCGTGCACGTGATTCAACCCCATAGATATATAGGGATTGGAGTAGCCTGCATAGACCGTGAAGAATCGAAAGGTTTTCACGGGTATATTTAATCTGTTAGTTAGTAACCCGGGATTTAAGAAGTGGAATCAATTGGAAAACTCAACTGGATTGTTCGTAACTCTGACCCTGGACCGTCTCCTTATTACTGATAACAACCAAGTTTTGCTCCACTGTTTGAATTCACTTTTACCATTTTAATTACTGTTCTTTAGTTAATAAAATCCTCACTATTGAAAAAGATCCCTGAATAGTTTATATAAATTGTTTGCTAGAATTCAGTCTGAATAGTCCTCGTGGGAACGATACTCGATTTATCACTTTATTACTTGTCGACCACGTATACTTGCTTGTGCGTTTGGGAGCAACACCGCTACCTGTATATTAACATCCAAAAAGTGAAGATATGGACTAGGGGGACATAATGCCTTACCTGTCCAATTACATTGAGAGGTTCAGACCAATCTAACAATTATTGCTTGTTAGCTTTCAAAAAGAGTACATCTGTGCTATCAGTACTACAATTTATAATGTTGGATTTTGTTCCCTTCCACTGGAATGCTAGAAGGGAAATAAGTAAAAGTAGTTTCCACTAGTCAATTGCTAGAGAGAATCCCATCATGTGCTTCTGTTTTAGTAGAGTTTCTTGTTGCTTGCCTAACTCTAAAAGTTGGCATTTGAAGTATATCCATTCTGTATGCACCCCTTGCTTCACTAGGCAACTCCCCCACATTATGAAAGACTTGAAAATAATTCCTCATAGCACTTCATCTCTTAGCTAAACTATCGGCTACTGCATTCGCTTCTCTTAGACAGTGAACTATGTGAAAATTAAATTGCTCAACTATTTATCTAATTTTGATCATTCTGTCTTCAAACTTCCATGGAACTAATCTGTTCCTTTAATCATCTCAACTATCAACATGGAATCCATTTCCAAGGTTACATTTGTCCAATCATTAGACACACATAGATTGACTCCAAAGATTGCATCCTCAAGTTCTGGAACATTGTTAGTGCAGAAATGGATAGATTTGGCGAAAGCTATTATAATCTCACCATTTCTGTTCCTGGCAATGCCCCCAATACCTGCTGTATTTTTATGTAGTAAACTACTACCATCAGTGTTCAATTTCAAGCATACTCCAGTTGGTTTGCTCCAGATAACTTGCCTTGAGGTAATACTTGGTCTGTAAGACTCAGTAAAGTCACATATTTGATGCCAAGACCAAGTAGGAGCCACATTGAGTCCCTGATTCTTCAAATACACTCTCACATGGAACATTATTTCATGAAAAATTCTTGATGCAGTGGGTTTAATTGATTCAAACCTCGCTTTGCATCTCGCCTTCCAAATTTCCCAGCAAATAAAGCTGGGCAATACTTGTAGCAGGCACTTGATCATAAACTTCTTTGATTGTGATTTCCACCAAAGTTGAAACATCCTTTCCAAAGTGTACACATTTGTATGAATTACAAGAGGAGCTCCAAATAGTTTCCACCTCTGAACAACCATGACACTAGTCACAAAGACATGATCAATAGTCTCACATCTAGGTTGGTTGCAGCATGAACAACGAGATATCAAGTTTTGTCTAAATTGCAATATTCGTTCATCTACTGGTATCTTCTCCAGTTTTACAAGAAGAATTTGTACACTCTAAAATACATACTACAAATTTCATTTATATTTATGAACAAATTCCTTATGAAATAAAAAAGCCAAAAATGTTGTTATTCGGAGAAAAGTACATTACGTTTCTTGCTTTCTTTCCCACTTCATCCTCTCATTAATTTTATCGGATTGATTTGTCATATCCTGTAGAAGTAAGACAAAGTAAATTGAGAGTTCAATTCATAAGCACAATCATGAAGTACAAAATGCAGCAACAATCAAGAAAATATACAATAACCTATCATTGTATTAGTTTTCACAATTGATTATAAAATTATATAAATCATGAAACCCATGCATAAAATTAACACAGTAAATTGTTTCATAAATTGTCAACTCATAAGGGTAGGATTTAGGAACAAGCAACTGTTAGATATATAGGTCATGTGTACGGCTGAAAAATAAGGTTTTTGGTCAGACAAAAAAGACTCCTAAACCTATGTCTTTAAAATTAGTGAATTTTAAGTTGGACTCCACAATTACAAACCTAAACAAATTATAAGCCAAATACTATATGAAAATGAAGAAGTCCCTTTGGGATGGCTCAGTTGGTCTGGAGGGTGGTTATCCATATGGATGACTCGGGTTCGATCCTCCCTCAATGCCTTCTGAGTCGAGTCTGTCGTACCGTGTTTTTTTAGTGCGGTTTATATCCCTTGTGTGGTTTGCAGGCTATTACACAAGGGGGGTTTACTCAGTGCGCACAGTCAATAGGCTGCAGCGGCTGCGGATTTTTCCTGGGATTCAAAAAAAAATGAAGAATTAATTTTAAATTATTAAATATTAGGAGTTCTTACCTAGATCATATAAGGAAATTATTTAATTTGTAAAATTTTAGTTGATTTTAAAGTCCTTAATTTTAAGAAAATTAGTAAATTACAATTTTGTCAAATGTGCAATATGTTTTTAAAGGATAAAAAAGGCAGATGACATTTCATTAAAGCCTTCGTGCTTTTATAATAGTATAGATTTTTTTATTAGTGTATTAAGTATTTTAAATTTAAATTAAGAGCTTTAATTTATAGGTTAAACTTAAACTACTATTGCTATTGGTGTCTATTAGTCATTTCACTTTAATTATATTATCTAACCTATTTTATAATTGATTTTGCTTTCAAGCTCGGGCCATAGATCAGACTCTCATGTTACTTTAGCAGCTGTACTTATTTAATTAGTTTGTTCGGATGGTTTGTTTGTTACTTTAGTGGTTGTTGTGGGCGTGTATTAAATCTTTCAACTTGCATCTGTTGACATTCATCATACAACTAGTTTTTACTTTTACTAGAAGTGAGGATAGTAACTGGATCTTGAAGGCAAGTATCAACAGTAAACATCACAGCAACAAGTCTTCATGTGCATTTGTGAATGCTCAATTACAGTGCACCTTTTTAGAGATAACTTGGCATAATTCGTAGTAATGAGAACCGTTAATATCACTTACCAAATCGTTAACTACTGAACCATTAACTACTAATGACCGATAATTGATAGCTTATCAGTATGGTATTGGTTTTACATAATTAGATACTTTTAATCGATACACCACTACTGATAAGCTAAAATCCGAACCGTACCGCCCCATGAACACCCCTACTCAACTTTGAAAAATGAGTGACCAAGTCACTTTGCTTTGATTTGTACTGATAAAGTCACTAAATTTTAGGCAATTCTCACTAAAAATCATTCTAGGCGGATTTTGCACAATCACTCAACTAAAATCTGACATGACTTTTTAATTTTTATTTATATACATGTGGGTCCCACTTTATTTTTCATGTAGGATTTTTCTAATGAGTTGATTTATTTCTATATGACAAGAAGTGATTTGATTCTTCAAATGACGATTTACTTTTGTAAACTTTATATTTTAAGGAACATTTGACGTTTCTTCTTAAGTTGATTAACTACAAGTTTAATTATAATTATTTTGATTTACTTAAATTAGTACTGAGTTTACATTAGTCATTCAATTTTGATCATGGCAATAAGTTGTCATTGTGTAATAAGCCTCGTTAGTGAAGTTCCAACCGAAGTGTATACTGTTCATATTATATATGAAATGAGACTACAAAGAGTCTTCTCTGCAGCTCCTTTGAAGTCTGGTTCAGTTTCTACTTTGTGACCTCCCATTTGAAGAGTCAGTTCTTGTTCTACGAGCATCCGATGCGCAGCATTAGAGTTGATTTTGGTTCCAAGTTTTATGATTATGTTTTTGTGCAGGTTCAATAAGAATGTGTCGAAATGAATTTTCTTGGATGATTTTGCTTGATATAGTGATTTGATTCCAGTTTATTAAGTGCTAAGTGTTCTAGCAAGGAGTTATGTTTGCGCCTGTGAAGCTTCAGGAGTAATGAAAAGGACTATGATATATTCATTTGATTTTGTTTTCAATTAGAGTGGATCTTTGAGAGAAACGACACTTACAAGAAAGTATAAGTCAACTCCTCCTCACTGAGATAATAATCAGGCACTGTATTGCTTAATATTGAAGCTTCATATTCAACACTTTAGAAATGACATTTTTTTGGTGATATTAAGACAATTTCTACAGAATATGACTTCAAATTAGCGTGCATCATAAGAGTCAAATAATTTTCAAAAAATATGCTGAACAATTAATTAAGGTTATCTGATCACCTTGCACATGTGAAAGTCTTCCCATGCATGAATAAAGTCTAGTTGACGCAGATGAGATAAAAAATAAATGAGATTTTTTTATTAATGATAACTTCCAGATAATCAATCTAATGAAAAGGAGAACAACAAGAAAAGAAATGATGCTTATAGCCTAATATAACTACAACTTGTAGTTAATTAACTTTAAAAGAAACGTCAAATGTTCTTTAAAATATAACATTTACAAAAGTGAATCAACATTTGTCATGTAGAAACAAATCAACTCAATAGAAAAATTTGACATGGCAAATAAGTGGCACATGTATATACATAAAACGTCAAATTTTCAGTGGATTGATAGTGCAAAATCTGACTAAAATAATTTTGGGTGAGAATTACCTTAAATTGAGTGACTTTATTAGTACAAATCAAAGCAAAGTGACTTTAATCTCTCATTTCTCAAAATTAAGTGACCATATAAGTAATTTACTGTTGTTATAGTGATTGTTATTCTTATTTAACCATATATGTCAGAGTAATTGCGGGAAAAAGTCAATCCAATGATAATGAGTGGTCATCTTAGTACTAGAATTGTGTCTTATAAGATCTTAAAAAAAGGGGAATACTAGCAGTTTGGTTGTTAAGCATTGTGAAAATGGGATAGCTGAGGAAAATTCCAAAGATCCTTGACCAATATGCAGTGAAGGAAGATGTGCTCAATGTCTTATTGATCCCTAGGCAGCTGGGGAAGTGGGGATACATTTATGCCAATGTGACTAAGATAGGCTCTAGTAGGTAGTTGCACCGCGCTCAATGAATACTAGCCATCGGTGCAAAACTGTTTGAAAACTAGCCAGCTCCGGACAAGTCCAAGTATTTTATACTGCGGTCTTATATATAAGCTTCTGAGTATTTTTCAAAGCTAATGGAGTGTAAATGTACTCGCGGATTTTTGAATATTTCTCAATTAATTTTGAAACGGTGGATAAAACTCACTTATAGCGTCCAAAATTGGCTAATTATCAATTTTTCCCTAGAGAGCTACATGAAAAATTTAATCTTATTGTTTGTTTTTAATTTTCAAATCACGGAGTAGTCAAAAGAGGCAGTGTTTGGATTTTGAATGAGATGTCATGCCGACTTCGTATTAAGGAACCCATTATTGTTGGGATACCAAAAGGAGTATCATTTGTAAAATAGTATTCAGGAATATGAATACTTCCGATTAGAAATTTCATGTTGTCTGGAATTAGAAAACAAGTATTATCAAGATTTCATCTACCCATTTCAATAAAACCGGCTACCTTGAGGGTATATTGTTGCTAATTAAAAGGCTCGTAAATGTACTCGTTAATGGTGGTGTTATCAGTGAGCCAGCGGGTGTGAAGGAAGTCCGCCATCATACAATTCTTCTTTTGCAAATTTCCCAACTCGTAAGAACATTAATTATCCCAAATACCATAACTATTTTTATAACTGATGCCAATATTGTGTAAATTGTTGTTGAGGTATCTAGAGATAAGAATTTTAGCCCAGAGACTATTAGGGTTGCTGGAAAGGCGCCTGGCGAGACCAGCAAGGAGAGAAATGTTCTTTTCCTCCACTTTAATGATCCCAAGACCACCTTCTATTTTAGAAATAGTAAGGATATTCCAATTGACAAGGTGGAGTTTGGATTTCTCCCAGGTGGAGCCCCAAATAAAGTTGTGTTGGATTCTATCGATTTCAAGACAAATTTTTTTGAGGAGTTTGTTTTATGGCATAATGATGTTGGAAATATTGTTGAGGGTAGAATTAGACAAAGTGGTACATCCAGCCATATTTAAGGAGTCCACTCAAAAACATATGCATATTGTCAACGATACATTGGAAATCTCTACCTTTGGGTTTTTTATGAAACATCGGACAGTAACATCACAGTTATTTGAGAGAATAACTTTAGATTATAAAAGGTTAATTAATTTTTTGGTAGAGAGATTGTAGAAATAGTTAAGGGTCGACATGACAGTGTCATTATTTCTACTATCAGCAGGGCATAGTGTGTGGTTGATTTAACAAATGTACTCGAACGAACAGTTTGAAAATTTAAATCCATGCTGCAGATGATGCATATTCGATGTCAAAACATGATTTCTTGTGCTTGCACATTTGTTTTTCTTTTAACTTATATGCATAACAAATTGTAAATTGTATCCTACGATTATTTTTTAGGTAGTCTGTGATCATATAAAAATTCTTTCAGAATTAAGTTAAAGATCTAAACTATACAGTTGAATCCATCGGCTACTGGTTAGCACAGTGATTTTAGATGGACTGGCCACGAAATTTTGTGACAACTGAGTTATAGGTGATGTTTTTTTTTTTTTTAGAAAAATGAGCTCCCAACATAATACAATTTGATAAGCATTTCAAAAAAAACAACAGCACAAAGCACAAAACAAAACAATAATTGTGATGCATTGGTGACCTCCTAGACATCTAAGTACAAGAAATGATTGTAGAATAAAATAAGACAAGGCTACCATAGAACTGCCCTGAGCTTCATAAGCAATAGTTTACATATATCATTAGCTGGATGAGTATGTTCTAGTTAACGTTTTCGTAGTGATAATTGCGTACAAGTTCAGGACGTCAGTATAGCCTTTCTTGTTGGTTCTCTGATTCTCGCATGAGAAGTGTATAGAAGCGCGCCCTTTGTTGATCCAGGATTGATGTATCTGAATATGTCGAACCATGTGTTTTCATGCTTTCCTTCGACTTTATGAAATATTTTAGTGTAATTTAAAACATGTATAGATCTTGCTAATTGTCTCCATTCTATCTAGTGTATATTTTCCTGGAAAGGTTGATTCTTGTTTTTGGCTTGCCCTGTACTAATGTGATGTTTCCTCTTTGAGGTAATCGGTGCTTGCCTCCTAATTTGTGTCTTATCATATTAATATCTTAAAGACGTCCAAGAGAACAGATATCTATACATAACTACTGCTGAACATGTCAGCATTCGTATCAAGAGTGTGTTGTATCTGGTCTACAGGGAAAAATGGTTGGCGTGTGGAGCTCTCACACAATTCGAGTGGTCGTGGTGGAGGCCGTGGTGGTCGCAGTCGTGGAGGCGATGATACAAAATGTTACGAGTGTGGTGAGCCTGCTCATTTTGCTCGAGAGTGCCGCTTGCGCATTGGTCCACGAGGACTTGGAAGTGGGCGACATCGAAGTCCCAGTCCTCGATATCGTAGAAGCCCCAGTTATGGAAGAAGGTTTCTCTCTCTCTGTGATTTTACTCAAATAGATCTTATCCGTGTTTGTATGCACTGTACTGATGAACCTTATTTTAAAGTCAATTTGTGGAGCTACTTAAACTATAGTTTTATGCTCTACTTGTCTGTGACACTTTGGTAAAAAATAAACATATACAGAACTTATGCTTGTGGTGTAAGGGAACTGTGCTGGAGGATATGGAACAATACTTAGAATTTTAGATTTATTCAGAAGGAGTATATAATGGCCAGTACAGTTTGGTCTCTGGTCTAGTTGTAACTACTGTACCATCTTGGTACCTTAGCAATAAAATTTTACTTACCTTTTCAAAAAAAAAAAAATGAAACTTTGCTGCGTATTACATCCTTGGCAATCATATTTGCAGGTTTAATAAGGCAATATCTAATTTGCTTTTTGTGCTTTTTATTACCTAAATAAAAAGTGACCCATACAGGCGTAATGAGAGTGTATGTCTACTTCTGTTGCCAGGCTTGCCTGTTGCATTATGAACGGTAAACATGTGTATATATCCTATATATCATGGTTCTTGATTGTTGTGTTGCAGCTACGGGAACATACCTTTTAGTTTTTAACTTGAGAAGTTCTATTTGGAAATTGACATCTTTTCAGTATCATTTTGAACAATTAAATTCTCTCTAATGGGCTTTGTAATATTAAGTTGGCTTCATCACCTTATATGGGTTATAATTGTGTTTGGTAGCGACAGTTTCAATTTTGTTATAGTGTTGCACTCTTGAGTAGGGTTTCTGTGCACATAAGAATTTTCTAAGAAATTTTTCATCTTGAGGAACGTGGTGATGTGGTATTGCAGGAGTTATAGCCCTCATAAATGTTACCATAAAGTCACTGTTTTCTGATATATCGATGCTTTCTTCTTTGAGGTATGATTTCTCGGCTTAGACTGCATCATTTCGCCACATGCTTCTGTAGTGGGCACAGTTTAGCCCACTGGTTCTCTGCATCAAATAGTAATCTCCTGCTTTTGAAGATTTTAAACTACAGTCATCTGGGAACTTGGTCTTTCTGGACTAGGAAAACAACCTGGGGAGAAATGAGCAACAGACTGTGTTCTTCTAATTCAGTTGCATTTCCGTGGCCAAAGGTACACTACTTCCCAAGAACAGATTATCTTATACTAAGCTAACTACATTGAAGGTGGAGAAACCACTGCCAATGTTGATCCGAGAAACACACGGCAACAGAAGCAAACTCTAGAATAATCAATTTGCTATGGTAGTAAACAAAAATATGCAGCACATGCATTCAAATCTAGATCAAAATTTGCATCATCAGAAAAGTTATACACTTCTTGTATTATTTGATATAAATCTGCTGCCCTTGAATCATTTTGGTTACAAGTAACCTACGTACCCCTACAAATAAAACCTTTTAGCTGAATCAAGTCCTAACGTAATTTTTTCATGAGCGAACTAGCAGCTTCCTCCAGAATTGGTTTGAGAAGATTTCATGTTCCCAATGTGGTTCTGCAATATCGATACATTCTTCGCTTCAGCCTTAGCTAGCATAGCTTCCATCTTCAATTTGAATACATTCACCTCCAATGCTATCAGATAACTTTTTGCATGAAAATCTCTTTCATAATTTCCTTCACAGCTTAGTTGATATCTTTAACTGTAATTCATATATATTTATAAACTTTATAGGCTAATATACAACGCTAAGAAGTAACAGTTGAAAGTACGAATTATATAGTAACAACAATACGTAAAAACAGCCAAAAAAAGAGTAAGTTAAGCACCTTTGTGATCGAATTGGTCCAGAAAATAATACTACTCCATATGCCAACGAAACTCTTGGCGTCATCTTCAGGGAAATATCTAACACTTGATGTTTTTGACATCCACTCTCTTCAAACACATTCAGGCAGCGCGGATCTGCATCATGAACTCTCTTTCTGCTTCCAAAGCATCGCCAAAATCCACTGTCCGTTTTATGCTTTCTAGCGCAGCCCTTGCAGCTTCTCGTTCTCTTTTGCGTTGCAACTTCAACTTCGCTTTCTCAATCTCTTCCCACACTTGTTTTTCCTTATGTTCATCAAACCCTTTACCAATCATCGTAAGAATTTCTCTCTCAGCTATCAAATTATCACCAAAATCTAAAGTCCGTTTTATGCTTCCAATAGCAATCCTCGCAGCTTCCCTTTCTTTTTGACGTTTTAAGTACTTAGACTTCTCTTGTTCTTCCCCCAACTCTTTTGTCATCATACGCTTTTCCATGCACGAGTTGTTGTTCCGCTTTGAAGATCGTATTGGCGAATCTCTTCTTCAGCATTGCAGCCCGAACTTGTTTGTTTTCTTTCTCCAACGTGGTAATATCGAAATCAAAGGAATCGGAAAGTTGACAGATTTTCCTCTTACTTCCGCAAACGGCCTTCTTTGTTACGGCAAATTGTGGCCGAGAACAAAGTAGTGACGCCATAACTTCTAAGCTTATAATGAAAACGAATGTGAAGGAGTTTAACACTAAGCCTTGCGAAAGAAACTGAAGTTATGTAGAGGGTTACTGATAGATCATTGTGGAAAAATATATATATAGGTGAAAGTTTCCCTAGCTAACACATTTCCCATCTCCTATAGGAATAGTGTTTCCTAAACTTAAAAGTTTAAAATTGTAGTACTGCTTAGCGTAGTGTAGTTTTTGTTTTTCTGAAGGGCGAATATTTTTGTTTCTTGATGATGTCATTTATCCACATTTTTACTGGCATAATTATATTATTTCTTGGAATCCAAGTTATACTATGGATTTTAGTTCTGCTTTATCGTTTTAATTGTTTATGATCTTATTGTTGCTCAAATATTTAATATCAAATGTACTAAAAACACCTCGAATATTATATACCAACATGACGAGAGTAGATACAACTAGTTCTATCCTACTTAGGAAGTGCTTTTATATCAAGGATTTGAGTAATACTAATACACATTGATAGACGTAAATGTTTTCTTTCTATTTACTATGTAGATTGAACTAAAAATCATTGATATTTAATATGTAGTAAATTATTTTTATAGGTCATCAATTAATACTTATCCAAAAAAACTTGTGTAATTCTCATGACGATCTATTGTGTAAATATATATTTTTTTTACATAATTTGTCCGTGGAACTTAATCTGATTCATCAAATACATTATCTTAAAGGATATAAGGCTCGTTTTTTCCTGATGAAGCCTGTCAAATAATAATCCATTTTTCGATACCTCATGTGGTTACAAGTGGAAGATTATATTCATCCCAACAGATGCTATCAGAGCCACTCAGTGTCAGTCTTGTCGATGTGGGACAGAGTTCAACGCTGAGTCTAGGCAAATACCGGGATGGCAGGGAAAACCTCAGCGATGACGCTGAGTCCATAAGAGGGGGTGTTTGTAACACCCCAGCTAGAGGTTAAGTGTCCCACATCAGCATAATACAGGGGAGGTCCTGGGTATATAAGTTAACTGACCTTAGACCATGGTGACACGTTTTCAAACCATGCGGGCCTAGGTTCAAAGGGGACAATATCACTAGCGGGCTTGGGCTGCTACAATATTAAATACTACTCCATCTGTTTCAATTTATATAAATTTTTTTTAGTCCATTAAAAAAAGAATGAATTATTTTTAAATTTGGAAACTACTTAACCAAAAATTTACCACTGTGTCTTACGAAATAGTTTATATACACAGAAATACCAATGAATTCGTTTAGACCACAACTTTCAAAGTTCTTTATTTTTTTTATTAAACATTGTGTCATATCAAATAAGTTCATATAAATAAAAACGGATGGAGTATATAGATTTTACCATATTGCTCTGATTTATCAATACCAAACTTAAATACAACTATTCATTTCTTACATATTTAATTGCATGGATAAGATTAGAAAAAAATAATAAAATTTGCATTGATTTTCTAAAGTGACACTTATTTTAACAAAAAAAAAAAAAAAGAACACTTACTAAAAAATGGAGGCAGTGTAACCTATACTAGTATAGCATCCGCGCATCGCATAAAGTAACTACTATAATTTTATTTAAAAAGTAGCACATATGTAAAATTTTCATTATCTATCTTAAAAGGCAACTATTCGTATGCAGTAAATGTCTAGCAATATTGTAGAAGGGAAAAACGCAAGCATAATTGATACGTACCCCACGATGTGCGGAGAAGAAGCTTATTCTAAGGATCCTAATTGACATGAAGATACCTTTGATATACGGTCTTCTCTCACTAAGAATTAAACTGATACGTTATTGCTGGAACGACCTCGATCAGTCGTTTCGAAAGTTAGAACTTCGATTGGCGTGCCGATAATTTTAAAATATTCGTAAGATTCATTAGGACCTGACTGTAAAATTTGAACTAAATCGGACTTCGTTTGGTAGGTATCGGAAGAAGGTTTCAGTTTTTATTGTCGATAAATATTAAAAAGAGATTTTCGAGCTCGATTTTGGCGAATTAACTCCGATTCGAAATTCGAAAGCGCCCTTAGGTTGGTATGTTATTTGTGACTTTTATGAACATTTGAAAGTGAATTTCGAGGTTGTTAGGCTAGTTTCCGCTAAAATGCCGAAAGTTAAATAATTTGACCTTTTTTCATTTAATTTACATATTGAGTTTCGGGAGTCCGATTTGAGATCCGCCTTAGCAAGTGTGTTAATATATTTTGTATAACTTACTTGAAAAATTTGGGATTATTTAAAATTTCGTAGAGTTCCATTTTAATTTTCGTCGCGAAAAGAAAAGAAAAAAATAAAAAAAGGAAAGGAAATGAAAAGAAAGAAAAGGATAAAAGGAAAAGAAACAAATAAAGGCGGCGTTGGGTCCTTAGTTAAGCTAAGGACGAACATAACAGAAACAACATAAGAGCAGAAACAAGAAAGTGCGAGAAAGCAACTGGGAAAAAATGCAGAAATTGAGAAAAGAGCCGGAAAAAGATAGAATTTTCACTCCGAAACATTCAAGTAATGATATTAATTCATTATTTGAGTTTATTCCATGTGTTTGAATATATTTTAATGGTAAAACTTGGGATATTAGACATTGTTTTAATATGTTCAATTAATAGTTTAAAGGGTTAATTGGACTCCGATAGTGGAATTGATTATATATTCATACTCAGTGAGTTATGGGCAACATATAAATGTAATTCATTTAGGGTTTGGTTATGTGACCTTAAACCCTGTACATAGGCCTGACCTGCGTATGCGAATAAGGCATCAGGTTCCTAACCGGATTGCCCTAAGATGTGAGGAATAAAGTCTTTAGCCTAATTTGATATATTTTCTACTTATTGAATAAGCATGATCGTTTGGCAATGAATCCAAAAGATAATTCGGTTGTTGAGTAGCAATGCTAGTTTTGGAATAAGGTAAGTGTTTGTATCTATTTCTTTGGAGGCCCTTGGCTCCGTGGATAATCTACCACGTGTTCCTTACATGTGAAGCTGTCGATAGGTGTACTCATTACGCCTTAGCTTTGGATTTACATTGTATAATATATGTTATGTCCTGTTGTTGGTTGTATTGCATTGAGGATCTGAACATTGTACTCTGCCTGTGAGTTGGCATATACTTTCCAGCTGTCGAGGAGAGTCCCGCACTGGTGATGGGTTATTATTGCATCATGTTGTATTCATATGCATTATGGTGCATTCATATGCATTACATTGTATTCATATCGGTTGCATGAGTATTCGGCTCCAAAAGAGTGCAGGAGTATTCCGCCCCAGGAGCAGGAGTATTCCGCTCTTATGTGATCAGATACTGAGTGCAGGAGGATTCCGCCTCAGCTTTACATTATTTTGGGTGCAGGAGTATTCCGCCCCAGGAGCAGGAGTATTCTGCTCTTATGCCAGATACTGAGCGCAAGAGTATTTCGCCTCAGCTTGATATTATATCGGGTGCAGGAGTATTCCGACCCAAAAGATTGCATGAGTATTCCGCCTCTAGTTTATATCATACCAGGTGCAGGAGTATTCCGCCCCAGGAGCAGAAATATTCCGCTCCAGTTGGTTATCATATTGGATTCCCCTCGAATGCAGGATTATTTCGCTTCGGGATGGGATGACAGGCACATGTGACCCTTTGCATCATATTTCATTTCATTTCATTTCATCTCATTTCATTTCATTTCCTTTCATACCATTGTGTAGACTTGCGGTACATGACTACTGTTTTGCTTATATGTGCATTGCTTATTTGTTGATATGTTTCTGGCTCGTATTCTGGGTTGCACGCCGCAACGATATAAATATATGGATTGAGTTGCACTCCGCAACAGTATGTATTTCTGATTGTTGATATGTTCGGGATACTTAAAAACATATATGGTCTGTCTATTTCACGTCCCTAGTTGTTTTATGAGTTTATGATTCCATACGTGTTTCTGGTTATTATCTGGCTCTGTCTTTTTATAATTTAAATAAGCAGAATTTGGTTTATCTGTTTCTTTTCTCCCTGACTAGCTATCCTATTCTTTGAGGTGGCTAGTCTGCCCCACTTATTCAGTCCTTTTGACTCACCCTTGTTTGTTGTTTGTTTCTTGTCTATTTATTTCGTTTCGGCAGGTTTGCTCCAGGATTGAGTTCGCCACGTTGTTCAGGACCGAAGACGACTTCAGCTGTCAGGGTGGGCCAACTTTTATTCTGGATGGCCACAAATATTATATTTATTGTTTCAGTTGTATTTTGCTCCTTCAGGAGATATCTGTCTTCTTTGTACTCTTAGATGTCTAGTCTAGATAACCCTAAACCTAGTATGCTGGGTAGTCAGCTGTAATTTCTTTTGTACAGCTTAGAGGTATCAATATGTCTGTATTTTTTTTCTAAGTCTTGTTCTTATTTATGAATTGAATTAAATTTATTTTCCTAACTTAATTAGTAAGGGTTCACCTGGCGGGTCTAGGGGAGGATATCGGGTGCCCGCACGGCCTAGCCGAATTTCGGGTCGTGTCAGTTGGTATCAGAGCCCGATTTAGAGTCTATCCAGACTAAGACAGTGTCTAGTAGAATCTCGCTGATGGGTACATAGACGTCCGTACTTATCTACGAGAGGCTATGATGGCATTTAGGAAGTTTCACTCCTTATTTTCTGATCGTGCGTTGGTCTAGGATGCAAAAGTATTTTCGTTAATTCCTTCATGGTAATCGTGAACCCTCGTGCAACAAATCAGCAAATGGTAGGAGTTCAGGAAGAAGTAGTCTAGCATGGGGCTAGAGCTACTCAAGCCCCGAGAGTTGTGGATCGTGCTGACGATCCAGTTGTGGTTGCCCCAGTTGTACGAGCTCGCGATGGGAAAGGGAGCAAGGCCTTGTGGTTCCCTTGGCTCTCTGCGATGCTTTTATGAAAATCTTGGCAGCGCAGATACTGCAAGAACCTCTTATTAGGTTGCCGCAGATGCAGATGTTCTGACTTAGAAGGCTCTTGTTCCAGTTCCTGATATTGTCCTAGTAAATTATGTTCCAGAGGCAGCATGTGTTGCACCACTAATTGTTCTTGTTGGTTAGCTAGTCCAAGTAATGGCTCGGTCCGAGTGTCCGAAGAGGCTGCATTATTCTACCCAACTGAACCTTATCATGTTCTTAGGCCATGCATCAAATAATTCCTGTGGAAGTTTTTTTTTTCAAAAAATAAAATGATGTCAGCGTATCCTTCAGGCTTTTGATTATATTGAGCGGTATGGTGTTGATTATTCTGCTTTCCAGTTTCAGGGGTCCAGTGTTGAATTGGTGGACCGCTCTCTTATTAGCTAACTTGGTTCAATTTTTCTTCTAGATTCGTGGAAAAGATCCTTTCGCGTAGCGAGTGAGATGAAACGAGTCGCCAATTTGAGTTGATTGGATGGGTAGCTTGTCGGATTTCAGAATATGAGATTGAATTCTATAGAATGGCTGGATATGCATTAGAACTAGTCCATGAGCCTTCTGAGAGATTCAAAGATTTATTGATGACCTTTCTTTTTCCTTGAGATCCCACATGGCTCAAGAAATTGAGGTCGGGATTTCATTTGATGTTGTTATTGATATTGCTCGAAGGTACGAGGCATACCCTAAGTTAGAGCGGAAAAAGTTAGAGCGGGAGAGCAAGAGATCCCGTGGCCCCAGTGGGCAACCATGATACCTCTTTTGGAAGTAAGAGTTCTGATTATTTTGGGAAGTTACTTTCCAGGTTATCTCAGCTTGTAGAGCATGATTCTCAAAGTGTGCAAGTAGTTCATCAAGATTAGACTCAGCTTTCTCTCTGTAGCTTTCAACAATCTGTCCAGCTTCTATTTTCACCGAAAATATGTTATCATTGTTATGAGTCTGGTTATCCTTTGAGGAGTTTTCCCTTACACCGGCAAGTAGGCAGTCGTCCTTTCTCTCGTCATCAGGCACCTGCATGGTTGCAGGGGATTTCATTTAAATCTTAATCAGCTAGAGAGATGCCACCATCCAGTAGAAGTCGAGAACGTGGTGGTTGTGGTTCTTCTGGAAGTAATTATCAGGGTAGCGGCTCAGCTCAGCCGAAGAGGCAGTTCTATGAACTGCTAGTCTGGCAGGATGCTGAGGCATCCAACGTAGTAGACCCATGTATTTATTCTTCCCTTATATGTTAGTAAGATTTATTTTTCCGATCGATCAACAAATAGTTTGTCTTATCATATTTTCATGGTTTCCTTAAATGTCGTTCTATTAAGAAACTGTTGCGGTAGAGGAGTGAGCTTTCGGAATGATTTATTCCTGGCGTCTGTGAGACCCCTAGTAGTTATCTGGTTTAAATGTGAGAGACTTAGGAGTGAGTATCGGAATTGTCTGCTTGGCATCTTGTTGTGCTACCTTCTTCTGTTATGTCAAGTCAGTCTACATTTCTCTTTGGAATTCAATGTTGGTAAGATATTGGGATTCTTATTCATCACCATCAGAAAGTGTCGTTGTTTCTTCCGATGTAAAGTGATTACTAAGTAATAGTCGATCTACGTGTCTCCTCTTGGTTTGGGACGCTAGTAGAGTCATGTTACTCTATGAGTTTGTCTCGATTATAAAAGGATTTTTTTTGGGTAAATTACCGGAGTTTCCTTTTCATAGGAAGGTTAAAAATTGACATAGATGTTGTTCCATAAAGCTCATTTAATATCTATTTCTTCAATTGTGATTCTTCGGTTAGCCTGACTCGTAAGTAGTCTAGCTCTGGTAGCCAAATAAATAAGAAGAAGAGCTTCCTAAAGCTCTAATTATTTCTATCCTCTGTCTGTTGCCATCTCTTCTTTATTCGGCACTGGTGAGCTAAGGTGGTCAGTAACCTATTGTGATGTTCCCTGCGTTGAGCCAGAGTGCGTGCCAAGGTAGCCGGGTAAGCATATTGTCATTTTTCAAGGCTACTAAGGGTAATGAGAGGCGTCATTTGACCTTTGATTTGATCCATCAGGCGGTGGTGCTTATAGAAAATGTATGGAGTTGTGACTCGAGAGTTGCAGCTGTCAACTCGAAAAGGTAGTTGGTAGCTTAGGTCTGCCTACGTTCAGCATTTAGCTAAATCTTCTTTAGTCTAGCAGACTGTGCGGAGATGGGTATTCCTATTCAAATAGCTGCATGAGTTAGTGCTTTAAGTGGAGGAGTCTTCCTCCAAATACTAAATGGTAATACTAAATCTCTAAGGCGTTGATACCACTTTTTTCACGACCCAAACTAGGGCCACGACAGAAACCTACAATGAGTGTCGATCATTACTATGTCACACTTTATTCCGTCCCACCAATAAATCTGCTTAAGATCATGGTACATCTTAGTCGAACCTGGATGAACAGTATATTTGGAATAATGTGTCTCTATCATAATCTATCCACGTAAATCTGCAACATCAGGAACACAAAGTCTATCTTTATACATAAGAACACTGTCAGTAGTAACCCTGTATGGTGACTCTGGTTTTCTTCTGGCTATCTGTCTGTATTCAACTAGAACTGGATCCTCATACTGACGCTGTTTTACTTCATGAAAATTTAGAGTTAAAGGTCTAGTGCAGCTTATCGTCCATCCATCATTGGCATATCTCCTTCACACCTCAACTCTTTAAGAAGTTACTTTAGCGTTATAAGTGCACATGTAATCAACTTTGTTGCTGGTATTCTGCCTCAGCTCATGGTCCTACTACATGTCTCTTTTATTTTCACTTTTTCAAGTCATAATATTTCCAATTCAAAGACAATACCCTGAAGTAGATGTTCAGTCTGAAGATCATTCCTGGTTTGCATCATACTATCTATTAGTATTTGCATAATCCTTATCCTTATATGATAGACCCTGTTCAGATGAACCTTTGACATACATTAGGATATGAGTAACTACATTCCCACAAGGAGCTTGCGGAACAACACTAACATCAACTGAGAAGTTGCATAGTGCGTTCGTAAAAATAATATAGCTTGCATTAAATCTTCTATAGTGTGTAGTGACAACGTACTTCAAAAGCTCTCCCTATTGCATCAAGCGTGAGCTAATTCTTAATTCCATCGACCTGTTCTATATCGAAAGGTATATCGAAGAGGTGATTGTCGGCTGAATCATGTTAACCCATTCAAAGTTCCGTGTATCTTTGCTTCGAAAATGTAGAACTTTCTTCTCGTGATCGAGGAAGGATCAGCTTAGTCAGAATAAGCTGTGCAACAGTATTATCATATTATCCAGATATATTTTATTCCAAAAGTCCGATGTGCGCGATATAATTATGATACTTTAATCAGGAGATAAGGCCCGTGGAGTAGCTTATGAAGGTCGTGCAAGTTCTCTTGTTATCTGTGTGAATTTTTTTCTTAAGACTTAGGCTCGTTCGAGGACGAACGAGAGTCTAAGTGGAGGAGAATGAAACGACCTCGGTCAGAACTCCGATTGCCGTGCCGAAACTTTTAAAATAGCAACTACATTTGCGACAACCATCGCATAGCTATTCGTAAGGTCCATTAAGACCTGTCTGTAAAATTTGAACTAAATCGGACTTCATTGGTAGGTATCGGAAGAAGGTTTCAGTTTTTATTGTCGATAAATATTAAAAAAAGATTTTCGAGCTTGATTTTGGCGAATGAACTCCGATTCGAAATTCGAAAGCGCCGTTAGGTTCGTATGATTATTTGAGACTTTTATGAACTTTTGAAAGTGAATTTCGAGGTTGTTAGGCTAGTTTCCGCTAAAATGCCAAAAGTTAAATAATTTGACCTTTTTCCATTTAATTTGCATATTGAGTTTTGGGAGTCCGATTTGAGATTCAACTTAGCAAGTATGTTACATATATTTTGTATAACTTACTTGAGAAATTTTGGATTATTTCGAATTTCGTAGAGTTCCATTTTAATTTTCGCCGCGAAAAGAAAAGAAAAGAAAAAATAAAAGAAAATGAAAGGAGATGAAAAAGAAAGAAAAGGATAAAAGGAAAAGAAACAAATAAAAGCGGCGTTGGGTCCTTAGTTAAGCTAAGGACAAACATAATAGAAACAACATAAGAGCAAAAACAAGAAAGTGCGAGAAAGCAGCTGCGAAAAAAATGCAGAAAATGAGAAAAGAGCCGGAAAAAGATAGAATTTTCACTCAAAAACATTCAGGTAATGATAATTTCATTATTTGAGTTTATTACGTGTGTTTGAATATATTTTAATGGTAAAACTTGGGATATTAGACATCATTTTAATAAGTTCAATTAATAGTTTAAAGGGTTAATTGGACCCCGATAGTGGAATTGATTATATATTCGTACTCAGTGAGTTATGGGCAACATATAAATATAATTTATTTAGGATTTGATTATGTGACCTTAAACCCTGTACATAGGCCTGACCTACATATTGCGTATGCGAATAGGGTATCAGGTTCCTAACCGGATTGCCCTAAGATGTGAGGAATGGAGCCTTTAGCCTAATTTGATATATTTTTCTGCTTATTGAATAAACAGGATCGTTTGACAATGAATCCAAAAGATAATGCGGTTGTTGAGTAGCAATGCTAGCTTTGGAATAAGGTAAGTATTTGTATCCATTTATTTGGAGTCCCTTGGCCTCGTGGATAATCTACCACGTGTTCCTTACGTGTGAAGCTGCTGATAGGCGTACTCATTACGCCTTAGCTCTGGATTGACATTGTATAGTATATGTTATGTCCTGTTGTTGGTTGTATTGCAATGAGGTTCCGAACATTGTACTTTGGCTGTGAGTTGGCATATACTTTCCAGCTGTCGAGGAGAGTCCCGCTCTGGTGATTGGTTATTATTGCATCATATTACATTCATATGCATTATGTTCCATTTATATGCCTCTGGTTTATATCATATCGGGTGCATGAGTATTCCGCTCCAAGAGAGTGCAGGAGTACTCTGCCTCTGGTTTATATCATATCGGGTGCAGGAGTATTCCGCCCCAGGAGCAGCAGTATTCCGCTCTTATGCTAGATACTGAGTGCAGGAGTATTCCGCTTCAGCTTTACATTATATCGGGTGCAGGAGTATTCCGCTCTTATGCTAGATACTGAGTGCAGGAGTATTCCGCTTCAGCTTTACATTATATCGGGTGCAGGAGTATTCCGCCCCAGGAGAAGGAGTATTCCGGTCCAGTTGGTTATCAGATTGGATTCCCCTCTAATGCAGGAGTATTCCTCTTCGGGATGGGATGATGGGCACACGTGACCCTTTGCATCATATTTTATTTCATTTCATTTCATAAAGACTTGCGGTATATGACTACTGTTCTTCTTATATGTGCATTGCTTATTTTCTGATATGTTTCTGGCTCGTATTCTGGGTTGCACGCCGCAACGTTATAATTATATGGATCAAGTTGCATTCCGCAACAGTATGTATTTCTGATTGTTGATATGTTCGGGATACTTAAAAACCTATAAGTTTTGTCTATCTCATGTCCCTAGTTGTTTATGAGTTTATGATTTCATATGTGTTTCTGGTTATTATCTGGCTCTGCCTTTTTATAATTTAAATAAGAAAAATTTGGTTATCTGTTTTTCTCCCTGGCTAGCTATCCTATTCTTTTAGGTGGCTAGTCTGCCCCACTTATTGAGTTCTTTTGACTCACCCTTGTTTGTTGTTTGTTTCTTGTCTATATATTTCGTTTCGGCAGATTCGCCCCAGGATTGAGTTTTCGACGTTGTTCAGGAGCGAAGACGACTTCAGCTGTCAGGGTGAGCCAACTTTGATTCTGGATGGCCACCAGTTTTATGTTTATTATTTCAGTTGTATTTTGCTCCCTTCAGGAGGTATCTGTCTTCTTTTGTACTCTTAAATTTCTAGTCTGGATAACCCTAAACCTTGTTTGTTGGGTAGTCAGCTGTAATTTCTTTTGTACAACTTAGAGGTATCAGTATGTCTGTGTTTTTTTCCTAAGTCTTGTTCTTATTTATTGATTGAATTATATTTATTTTCCTAACTTAAGTAGTAGGGGTTCGCCTGACGGGTTTAGGGTAGGATGTTGGGTGCCCGCACGGCCTAGCAGGATTTCGGGTCGTGTCAATTGCCTATCTACTTTTGAAAGTTCCTGTCTATGGTTTGCATTGGTTTTGAGTGAATGTAGTTCATTTCGTAATTTTTAAGAATTATATTGTACTCTTATGCATACATTATTTTATCTTGCTGCAGATCATATTGCGCAAGTTTTCCAACATGATTACCCTGCAAAGTATGCCAATAGAACAACGTTTTCAAGATTTTAGCCGAAGGCGCGGGAAAACTTACTTCACAATTTGAATTAGAAAAGAATATATTCTAAGCCTATGTCTTAAACGCGACACTGGCAGGAGAACGAGTAGAGCAGGGACAATCAAAGTGTATAATAGAAACATGAACCTAGATGAAGTTGATGTCCAATGTTCACACTCTACCTATATTACAAGTTTACAACTGAAATATTGAATAATTAAAAAAATCCATACTTCAAGGTGGATAAAAATTAATTTCCACAGCCTTAAGTTGTGTAAAGCTGAGTGATGCTATCTCCCATTTGTCCAGTTGAATGAGTCTTTTAACTTACCTCAACAGCCTTTCTGATCTAGTGAATATTGCTAAGTGCAGTCAGCTTGTCTGCCAGTTTGTTGCCTCACGATAGCAGTGTTGTATTGGTAGATTTCTTTCTTCTACAATTTGCTTGATTTCTTCTACCATTTGAAAAATTCTTCAGGGAACTACTGTGTCGTCTTGAACATAGGTAGTAAGAAGCCTAAAGTACACCTCTGCAATAAGCTTATCTAGTCCTGTTGCTATACAATTTTGTAAACCAATAAGCATTGATTGATTTTCTGCCCAGTGCCTTTTCCCAAGTTTATCAAGTATGCCTGGACAAAATTCCCTTTGATGTATCTTATTATCACTTTTCCACCAGACTTTCCATTTTGATATCTTCCATTCGAGTAAAGCTTGTAAAAAATGTGGTGGTGGTTTTATCCGCTTCACAATTTTACATGACTTGTGCATCATTGGTTGATCAATTATAGCTTGCAATTTCTTTCATGAATGTTGCAACTTCAGGCTCACAAATTTTTATCCCACTAGTTCAACCAAAAATTCAGTAAGCAGCTTCTAATTCTGCTGTGCCGGTGCACAAAGCAAGAACATAATGACTGCGTAAATCTTTGGTATGTCTATCATTGCCCATGTTGGGCTGATTCCTTTTTCTAGGCAAGAAGACCACTAGTTGAATTATGAAACTATTAATACTAATTAAAAAAAGGGTACTACTCTTCTTCTCCACTATTGATATTGATTGACTAGTTGATAGGATAGCAGGGAAAGTTGAGAAGTTGCCTGCCGCTATATAACGAGTTCTTTCCGATGAGTAAGCCGAGCCGTGGAAAGAAGACTCTGGCTAAGGCATTAGGGTACAAGATCGAAAAGAAGGAATTGGAAAAAAAAGGGGGGAGCTATTGTGAAGCCTAGTAGTGGCGGAAGCAACAAATTGCTTATACCGAGTTCCCCAACAGCAGCTTATTCGGTGGGATTTAGAATGGAATCGAATCATGAATGCACTTGCGGTTAAGACAGGTCCTGCATCTCCAAGAGTTTAGGCCCCTGATTCGGTCTATGTCTGGGTTGCTGCCGTACTCGAAGGCAAGGGGCTCCCGATCTTCTCCCGGGTTGAGGAGGACGGGGCATCCGAGACAGTTTTCACCTAATTGAATTGAACCGCTAGAGACTACCTTGGGCGAGTAGCACTCAGATCGACACATTAAATAAAGCATCCAGTACGACAGACAAGCTACTTTCTTATTCTAGGTCTGGAAGATCCTCTATCTATTAGCATACCCATACCGGCAGTTAGGGTTATTGGGACCCTGTGGCGGTCGAACCTCAGAAGGAAAAGGTAGAGCATCGGGACCCTGCGGGAGCGTCCCCTGTCTCCCGCTCATACTATCTTGTAACGCATTGATGAAGGGCATAACTGCCTCTAAAAGCTCATTCACGGGTCCTAGCATTGTCCTTTTTTAACTTTTTTTTCCAGAAGTAGTAGGGGCGTTAAGACCGGAGCTTTTTGTAGTGCTAGCAGCAATGCAAGTGAATGAATCTCATCCCCTAGCGAGTGAAGTGCTTACGCCCCTTTAGAGATAGGGGCGAGCAAAAGAACTCGTTCTGCCATCTTGAGATCTTTAGATTCGTAAGATCATAATGTGTTTGTTTGGTCTAATAAAAATATTATTCATCACCGCAACCACTCTCGCTTAGCTACCACTTGTCTTTGCTTGCTTAATTTTAAAGCAAACCAAACTGAAGACAGTAGAGAAAGACTTTTTATTACGTTATCCAGAATGCGATGCCCCAAGGCAAGAAAGTAGCAATCGGCTTTCAATCCTATGATTTTTACTCGAATAGCTAATATCAGAGTAGCATATATGGTTTTAGCGGAAACTGCTTTCCCCGGATGCAGAATTGAAAGAACTATGCCTTTTTTCTTGCCTTTGGCTTCTGAATCTCTGAAACTGGACTGGAGCAAGCTACCAATCTCCTCTTCCCCCTTCATCACTCTTTATCTCCGGCCCTTGCCATTAGTTAGCTTGCACTTTCCTTGCTTGCCCTTTGAATTTTCAAAGTCAAGGTGCCTTTCCCTTTTCTGCCTTACCTCTTACTGAAGTGAAAGCACTAACTGTCATTTGGAAGTTGGTAAAGACCCGCCCCTTGTTTCAATCAGAATGAGTCCTCGAGACCTCGGGACATTGGCTTCCGCCAACAGTGAACTATTAAGTATCGCTCTAGTCGAATTGAAGACTTTCAACACTCATGCTATTTGAAAGATCTTTCAACATGGAGTGGAGACTCCATAACGTACACAAAGAGTAAGCGATCTATGAATATCATCCCAATTAAGGCTCCACTAAAAAAATACTCTTTTTCAACAGAGAGGTTTAAGGCACATTAATCACGCTTTGAAGGAGGGAAGTAGTGGAGTAAGAGAGGCATGCTTTTTACATATCTCTATTGGGACCCTATTTACCTCTTTGAGTGAATCGAGAAATAGGTTTGATTAGATTTTCCACTCTTTGTTTTGTAGAGTAGGGGGTTGTGGGTTACCGTGCTCCTTAAGGAGTGATCCGAGATTAAGCCACGTGGCGATACACGCCAAAAGAAAGGGTCCCTTCGTACGGATTGGACCTATATTTATTTTGAATTATCCGTCGCTATGCTGTTCCCAAGGACTAGCTAAATTGAATCTATCTTACTTTGAAAGGGAAAGTCGGAGCCAACAATCGAAAAGCTATTGGGTAAGTCATGTGGCGCATCAAATCTTTCAAGAGAAAGAAAGTGCCCTTCAGAAAGGAAAAAGAAGCGTAGAAATCAAACTCCTCGGGTGCGTCTGCGCGCAGTCTCAGTCTGACAGCCCATTACCTAATCTCAATCTAGCTTCAAAAGGTAGCATTCTTTCTGGCCTGACGGCTTCTTCTTCATCTAATCATTATACTTGCAGCAAGAAAGTGGCTTTGGAAAGATAGTTCGCCAGGTCTGTAATTCTCTGATCCAAATGGCAGAGAAGTTTCCATATTTATACCTTTTCTTGTTGGAGGGGCCTTACTTCGAATGGAATCTTAGCCCCCCTCACTTGCTTTCTTTACTACATAAATAAGGGCATAAGCGAAGTCAAGGTATTTCCGTCAAACTAGTGTCTGAGAGTAAGCAAGCTACCTTCATTCAACAGATTTATGGTTGAGTCAATAACATCCTCTAGGCACCTTTGGAAGCAGGGAGTGTGAAAACGTACACGCTTCCCTTTACTCCATAGGGCCTTCTCATCAGTTGCAGGGTTTGGTGGCTCGAAATTGACCCAAGCGAGAGTCGTGGAAGAATCATTCTGTAGGCAGAAATAAAGGCTTTCTTGGTTGAAGAATGGTGACAGGAAAACTCCATTTTTTCATGCTTCTATGGCAGCAAGAAGGGGAAGGAGCCCTTTCTGGCTAATATCTGCTGGTCACGGGTCGAATTAGAGTACTTCAACTTGGAAGCTGAAATCCTTTTTCCCCTGTCATGTCAGCATGAAAAACTAAAAGTATTATCCTATTTGGGAACCTTCATTCCCCCCTGTTGTATCGAATTCTTTTAATATCCAGCCTGCTTCCTTTGTTCAGCCAGAATCGAAGAAGACCTAACCTGGCTCCATCTAGAAGGTTGGAATCTTTCGGGTCTATCTGCTCTTCAATCACAAACACTTTTTTGATTATGGATCTACTACCAGAAATTCAATGCGTAATCTCAGCATTCAATGTGTATTAGCCTTAGTTTACAAGGAAGATTTGTCGTACTTAGAAAAGGATGGTTCTAAAGTAGGTGTCAAGCTGAGAAAAGGCGAAGAATTTTTGAATTCAAAAAAAGAAACCTTTGACTTTGACTGTGAAAAGCTCCAAATAGGCACACAGTAGTTTAGAGTATGGTATACGAATCAAAGACTAGCTAGTGGCTAGACTTTCGTTCCGAACCTCCCCTTGACCCATCATCTTTGATTCGGATTGTGGGGTATTCAATGCACTTGATGTAGACGAGAAAGAAGAGGCTTTCCCGTGGGCTGCCTGTACAGCTACAGTACCCTATGAAGAGATTTTCCACTCTTTGCTTTGTAGAGTAGGGGTTGCGGGTTATCGTGCTCTATCTAGAATCGACCATGTTAGAAGTCTTAAGGTAGATTCAAATCAAGGACCTTGACACAAATGGTGGTTCCGAACTATATTTTGATGCGCACACCGAATTGACTAACATGTCATCCGTTAGTTCTCTCCAGGTGATTGAGGCCATTTTAACAGGGACACCTATTCGTACCAATTTTCTTTTAACATACCTGAAAGATTTTTCCTTTGCCTTAGCAACTCACTCATTATGTTGTGAATTGTTAAATGCAACAGTGCCCATACTTCAATCAAGAACAATTTAATTAATATTACATTGTACGTTAAAGGGTCGTTTGGTAGGAGGGATAAAGAATTATAATTCTGAGATTAAATCCGGGATTATATTATCTCATGTTTGATAGGAAGTTTCATTAAGAAATTATCAATTTTGAGATTACTTATCCCACAATTTGAGTACTATTTTTATCCTATAGGAGAGGTGGGATTAACAATCTCAGGATTATAATCTCAAGATTGTTAATCCCTGGATAATCTACATTCCCACCAAACGACCCCATAAGTACATAACATTATTACAATAACTAATCCTTGCTCTAACAAAATTATCACTTTACGCATTCTCATGTTCACCGCTTAGCAAAACCATATTACAAAAACCTCATTTAGATCAATCAGTACTTCCAGATTATTACTTCATATTTATCATTATTATCTCCTTTTGAAAATTAAATTACTATTATATAAGAGGTTGTTTGCAGTTCTTCTCGCATATATCAGCCTCACTTTAAAATTTAATCGATTTTTATTTGAACTTGAGTAATTAATATAAATAAGATAACATAAATCTAAGAGAGTATTGCTTTACTATGAAAGTTTTTCCAAATTTTAAAGCTAAGTTAGAATATACTCGAACATTGTTGTGCTCCCCAAGCTCACGAACCCCATAATCTACTGTGCCTGCAGTTAGTAAAAAAATTAATCATTCTTGTTAAGAAAAATCTCAAGATGAAGACAAACAATTAACATACCCTGATATTGTTGTGCAACTTCACAGTTAAATGAATTACATTTGACTTGACTAAATCATTTGGAGAGGCAAACTCCAACAATTACCTTGAAAACATTATTCCACCACTGCCCATAGTATCTGAATTTAACTTGGAAGATGTTTCACTTGCAAACAGGCTTACCATAGAACTGTCCTTAGCTTCACAAGCAGTACTTTACATATATTTTCCTCCCAAGGGGCTTTAGAAAGTATGCTCTTATTTACATAAGCAAGGATATTATATCTTGCTTTTGAAGCTTTTAAACTAGTCATTTGAAAACTTTAGTCTTTCTGGACTAGGAAAACAACCTAGGAAGAAATGAGCAATAAACAGCGTACTAGTTCAGTTGTATTTTCGTGGGCAAAGGTACACTACTTCCCAAGCACAGATTATCTAATAGAGTGATAAATAAGCTGATTACAGTGAAGGTGGAGAAACCACTGCCAATGTTGATCCGAGAAACACACGGTAAGCAAACTCCAGAATAATCAATTTGCTATGATAGTAAACAAAAATATGCAGTGCATGCATTCAAATTCAGGGCAAAAATTACATCATGACAAAAGTTATAAACTTTTTTTTTTCTTCATTTGATATAAATCTGCACTTGAATCATTTTGGTTACAAATAGCCTACGTGCCCCTACGGATAATAACTTTTTAGGAGAATCAAGTCCTAACGTAATTCTTCACATAACCCACAAATTTGGATCAGCACATCAAAAGAATAAAGTTATGTTCTACAAAGGGGTTGCACTAGATCAATTTTGATTACAAGTTACCGACGTAACCTTTTAGGAAGGTCATGCCAAACAGTTCATGAGCGAACTAGCAGCTTCCTCCTCCTCCAGAATTTGTTGAGAAGATTTCATGTCTATATCGATACATTCTTCACTTCAGCCTTAGCTAGCATAGCTTCATCTTCCAAGTAATTAGCGATTCCTTCAACTGCCATCTTCAATTTTAATACATTCACCTCCAATGCTATCAGATAAATTTTTGCATGAAAATCTCTTGCATAACTTCCTTCACAGCTCAGTGATATCTTCTTTTCATATCCCCATATCCAAATTAACTGTAATTCATATATATAAACTTTATAGGCTAATACACAACACTAAGAAGTAACAGTTGAAAATACGAATTATATAGCTAGTAACAGCAGTACGTAAAGAAACCCAAAAAAAGAGCAAGCACTAAGCACCTTTGTGATCGAATTGGTCCAGAAAATAATACTACTCCATATGCCAACGAAACTCTTGGCGTCATCTTCATGGAAATATCTAACACTTGAAGTTTTTGACATCCACTCTCTTCAAACACATTCAGGCAGCGCGGATCTGCATCATGAACTCTCTTTCTGCTTCCAAAGCATCGCCAAAATCCACTGTCCGTTTTATGCTTTCTAGCGCAGCCCTAGCATTTTCTCGTTCTTTTTGGCGTTGTAACGTCAACTTTGCTTTCTTGATCTCTTCCCACACTTGCTTTTCCTTACGTCCATCAAACCCTTTCCCAATCAACGTCAGAATTTCTCTCTCAGCTATCAAATTATCACCAAAATCCACAGTCCGTTTTATGCTTTCTAGCGCAACCCTTGCAGCTTCTCGTTCTCTTTGGCGTTGCAACTTCAACTTCGCTTTCTCAATCTCTTCCCACACTTGCTTTTCCTTATGTTCATCAAACCCTTTACCAATCATCGTAAGAATTTCTCTCTCAGCTATCAAATTATCACCAAAATTTAAAGTCCGTTTTATGCTTCCAATAGCAATCCTTGCAGCTTCCCTTTCTTTTTGACGTTTTAAGTACTTAGACTTCTCTTGTTCTTCCCCCAACTCTTTTTGAACCTTTTTTTCATCATACTCTTTTCCATGCACGAGTTGTTGTTCCGCTTTGAAGATCGTATTGGCGAATCTCTTCTTCAGCATTGCAGCCCGAACTTGTTTGTTTTCTTTCTCCAACGTGGTAATATCGAAATCAAAGGAATCGGAAAGTTGACAGATTTTCCTCTTACTTCCGCAAACGGCCTTCTTTGTTACGGCAAATTGTGGCCGAGAACAAAGTAGTGACGCCATAACTTCTAAGCTTATAATGAAAACGAATGTGAAGGAGTTTAACACTAAGCCTTGCGAAAGAAACTGAAGTTATGTAGAGGGTTACTGATAGATCATTGTGGAAAAATATATATATAGGTGAAAGTTTCCCTAGCTAACACATTTCCCATCTCCTATAGGAATAGTGTTTCCTAAACTTAAAAGTTTAAAATTGTAGTACTGCTTAGCGTAGTAATTAGTTTTTGTTTTTCCGAAGGGCTAAAATTTTTTGTTTCTTAGTGATGTGATTTACCCACATATTTACTGACAGTTTTATTATTTCTTGGAATCCAAGTTTATACTATGGATTTTAGTTCTGCTTTATTGTTTTAATTGTTTATGATCTTGATGCAGTGGGTTTAATTGATTCAAACATCGCTTTGCGTCTCGCCTTCCAAATTTCCCAGCAAATAAAGCTGGGCAATACTTGTAGCAATCAATTGATCATAAACTTCTTTGATTGTGATTTCCACCAAAGTTGAAGCATCCTTTCCAAAGTGTACACATTTGTATGAATTACAAGAGGAGCTCCAAATAGTTTCCACCTCTGAACAGCCACGACACTAGTCACAAAGACATGATCAATAGTCTCACATCTAGGTTGGTTGCAGCGTGAACAACGAGATATTCGTTCATCTACTGGTATCTTCTCCAGTTTTACAAGAAGAATTTGTACACTCTAAAATACATACTACAAATTTCATTTATATTCATGAACAAATTCCTTATGAAATAAAAAAGCATAAAATATTGTTATTTGGAGAAAAGTACATTATGTTTCTTGCTTTCTTTCCTAGTTCATCCTCTCATTAATTTTATCGGACTGATTTGTCATATTCTGTAGTAGTAAGACAAAGTAAATTGAGAGTTCAATTCATAAGCACAATCATGAAGTACAAAATGCAGCAACAATCAAGAAAATAGACAATAACCTATCATTGTATTAGTTTTCGCAACTGATTATAAAATTATATAAATCATGAAATCCATGCATAAAATTAACACAGTAAATTGTTTCATAAATTGTCAACTCATAAGGGTAGGATTTAGGAACAAGCAACTGTTAGATATATAGGTCATGTGTACGGCTGAAAAATAAGGTTTTTGGTCAGACAAAAAAGACTCCTAAACCTATGTCTTTAAAATTAGTGAATTTTAAGTTGGACTCCACAATTACCAACCTAAACAAATTATAAGCCAAATACTATATGAAAATGAAGAATTAATTTTAAATTATTAAATATTAGGAGTTCTTACTTAGATCATATAAGAAAATTATTTAATTTGTAAAATTTTAGTTGATTTTAAAGTCGTTAATTTTAAGAAAATTAGTAAATTACAATTTTGTCAAATGTGCAATCTGTTTTTAAAGGATAAAAAAGGCAGATGACATTTCACTAAAGCCTTCGTGCTTTTATAATAGTATAGATTTTTTATTAGTGTATTAAGTGTTTTAAATTTAAATTAAGAGCTTTAATTTACAGGTTAAACTTAAACTACTATTGCTATTGGTGTCTATTAGTCATTATAGTTTAATTATATGATCTAACTATTTTATAATTGATTTGCTTTCAAGCTCGGGCCATAGATCAGACTCTCATGTTACTTTAGCGGCTGTACTTATTTAATTAGTTTGTTCGGATGGTTTGTTTGTTACTTTAGTGGTTGTTGTGGGCGTGTATTAAATCTTTCAACTTGCATCTATTGACATTCATCATACAACAAGTTTTTACTTTTCCTAGAAGTGAGGATAGTAACTGGATCTTGAAGGCAAGTATCAACAGTAAACATCACAGCAACAAGTCTTCATGTGCATTTGTGAATGCTCAATTACAGTGCACCTTTTCTTTAGAGATAACTTGGCATAATTCGTAGTAATGAGAACCGTTAATATCATTTATCGAATCGTTAACTACCGAACCATTAACTACCGATGACCGAAAATTGATAGCTTATCAGTATGGTATTGGTTTTACATAATTAGATACTTTTAACCGATACACCACTACTGATAAGCTAAAATACGAACCGTACCGCCCCATGAACACCCCTACTCAACTTTGAAAAATGAGTGACCAAGTCACTTTGCTTTGATTTGTACTAATAAAGTCACTAAATTTTAGGCAATTCTCACTAAAAATCATTCTAGCCGGATTTTGCACAATCACAACTGAAATCTGACGTGACTTTTTAATTTTTATTTATATACATGTGGGTCCCACTTTATTTTTCATGTAGGATTTTTTAATGAGTTGATTTATTTCTATATGACAAGAAGTGATTTGATTCTTCAAATGTTGATTTACTTTTGTAAACTTTATATTTTAAGGAACATTTGACATTTCTTCTTAAGTTGATTAACTACAAGTTTAACTGTAATTATTTTGATTTACTTAAATTAGAACAGAGTTTACATTAGTCATTCAATTTTGATCATGGCAATAAGTTGTCATTGTGTAATAAGTGTCGTTAGTGAAGTTCCAAGCGAAGTGTATACTGTTCATATTATATATGAAATGAGACTACAAAGAGTCTTTCTGCAGCTCCTTTGAAGTCTGGTTCAGTTTCTACTTTGTGACCTCCCATTTGAAGAGTCATTTCTTGTTCTACGAGCGTCCGATGCGCAGCATTAGAGTTGATTTTGGTTCCAAGTTTCTTGTCTTAGTAGTTTGCCTTTACGATTATGTTTCTGTGCAGGTTCAATAAGAATGTGTTGAAATGAATTTTCTTGGATGATTTTGCTTGATATAGTGATTTGATTCCAGTTTATTAAGTGCTAAGTGTTCTAGCAAGGAGTTATGTTTGTGCCTTTGAAGCTTCAGGAGTAATGAAAAGGACTATGATATATTCATTTGATTTTGTTTTCAATTAGAGTGGATCTTTGAGAGAAACGACACTTACAAGAAAGTATAAGTCAACTCCCCGTCGCTGAGATAATAATCAGGCACTGTATTGCTTGGTTAATATTGAAGCTTCATATTCAACACTTTAGAAATGACATTTTTTTGTGATACTAGGACAATTTCTAGAGAATATGACTTCAAATTAGCATGCATCATAAGAGTCAAATGATTTTCAAAAAATATGTTGAACAATTAATTAAGGTTATCTGATCACCTACACATGTGAAAGTCTTCCCATGCATGAATAAAGTCTAGTTGACGCAGATGAAAAAAAAAATGAGATTTTTTTATTAATGATAACATCCAGATGATCAATCTAATGTAAATGAGAACAACAAGAAAAGAAGAAATGATGCTTATAGCCTAATATAACTACAACTTGTAGTTAATTAACTTTAAAAGAAACGCAAATGCTCTTTAAAATATAACATTTACAAAAGTGAATCAACATTTGTCATGTAGAAACAAATCAACTCAATGGAAAATTTTGACATGGCAAATAAGTGGCACATGATATACATAAAACGTCAAATTTTCGGTGGATTGATAGTGCAAAATCTGACTAAAATAATTTTGGGTGAGAATTACCTTAAGTTAAGTAATTTTATTAGTACAAATCAAAGCAAAGTGACTTTAGTCACTCATTTCTCAAAATTGAGTGACCATATAAGTAATTTACTCTTGTTATAGTGATTGTTATTCCTATTTAACCATATATGTCAGAGTAATTGTGGGAAAAAGTCAATCCAATGATAATGAGTGGTCATCTTAGTACTAGAATTGTGTCTTATAAGATCTTAAAAAAAGGGGAATACTAGCAGTTTGGTTGTTAAGCATTGTGAAAATGGGATAGCTGAGGAAGATGTGCTAAATGAATATCCTTGACCAATATGCAGTGAAGGAAGATGTGCTCAATGTCTTATTGATCCCTAGGCAGCTGGGGAAGTGAGGGGATACATTTATGCCAATGTGACTAAGATAGGCTCTAGTAGAGAGTCGATTGTGGTAAGAGAGCGTAAAAATTTGGCTCCGTACGTGTTTGCACCGCGCTAAATGAATACTAGCAATCGGTGCAAAACTGTTTGAAAACTAGCCAGCTCCGGATAAGTCCAAGTATTTTATACTGCGGTCTTATATATAAGCTTCTGGGTGTTTGCCAAAGCTAATGGAGTGTAAATGTACTCGCGGATTTTTGAATATTTCTCAATTAATTTTGAAACGGTGGATAAAACTCACTTATAGCGTCCAAAATTGGCTAATTATCAATTTTTTCCTAAGAGAGCTACATGAAAATTTTAATCTTATTGTTTGTTTTTAATTTTCAAATCCCGGAGTAGTCAAACGAGGTAGTGTTTGGATTTTGAATGAGATGTCATGCCGACTTCTTATTAAGGAACCCATTATTGTTGGGATACCAAAAGGAGTATCATTTGTAAAACATTATTTAGGGATATGAATACTTCCGATTAGAAATTTCATGTTGTCTGGAATTAGAAAACAAGTATTATCAAGATTTCATATACCCATTTCAATAAAATCGGCTACCTTAAGGGTATGTTGTTGCTAATTAAAAGGCTCGTAAATGTACTCGTTAATGGTGGTGTTATCAGGGAGCCAGCGGGTGTGAAGGAAGTCCGCCGTCATACAATTCTTCTTTTGCAAATTTCTCAATTCGTAAGAACATTAATTATCCCAAATACCAGAACTATTTTTATAACTGATGCCAATATTGTGTAAATTGTTGTTGAGGTATCTAGAGATAAGAATTTTAGCCCAAAGGCTATTAGGGTCACTGGAAAGGCGCCTGGCGAGACCAGCAAGGAGAGAAATGTTCCTTTCCTCCGCTTTAATGATCCCAAGACCACCTTCTTTTTTAGAAGTAGTAAGGATATTCCAATTGACAAGGTGGAGTTTGGATTTCTCTCTGGTGGAGCCCCAAATGAAGTTGCGTTGGATTCTATCGATTTCAAGACAAATTTTTTTTTAGGAGTTTGTTTTATGGCATAATGATGTTGGAAATATTGTTGAGGGTAGAATTAGACAAAGTGGTACGTCCAGCCATATTTAAGCAGTCCACTCAAAAACTTATGCATATTGTCAACGATACATTGGAAATCTCTACCTTTGGGTTTTTTTATGAAACATCAGACAGTAACATCACAGTTATTTGAGAGAATAACTTTGGATTATAAAAGGTTAATTAATTTTTTGGTTAGAGAGATTGTAGAAATAGTTAAGGGTCGACATGACAGTGTCATTATTTCTACTATCAGCAGGGGCATAGTGTGTGGTTGATTTAACAAATGTACTTGAACGAACAGTTTGAAAATTTAAATCCATGCTGCAGATGATGCATATTCGATGTCAAAACGTGATTTCTTGTGCTTGCACATTTGTTTTTCTTTTAACTTATATGCATAACAAATTGTAAATTGTATCCTACGATTATTTTTTAGGTAGCCTGCGATCATATAAAAATTCTTTCAGACTTAAGTTAAAGATCTAAACTATACAGTTGAATCCATCGGCTACTGGTTAGCACAGTGATTTTAGATGGACTGGCCACGAAATTTTGTGACAACTGAGTTATAGGTGATATTTTTTTTTAGAAAAATGAGCTCCCAACATAATACAATCTGATAAGCATTTCAAAAAATAACAGCACAAAGCACAAAGCACAAAACAAAACAATAATTGTGATGCATTGGCGACCTCCTAGACATCTAAGTACAAGAAATGATTGTAGAATAAAATAAGACAAGGCTACCATAGAACTGCCCTGAGCTTCATAAGCAATAGTTTACATATATCATTAGCTGGATGAGTATGTTCTAGTTAACGTTTTCGTAGTGATAATTGCGTACAAGTTCAGGACGTCAGTATAGCCTTCCTTGTTGGTTCTCTGATTCTCGCATGAGAAGTGTATAGAAGCGCGCCCTTTGTTGATCCAGGATTGATGTAGCTGAATATGTCGAACCATGTGTTTCCATGCTTTCCTTCGACTTTATGAAATATTTTAGTGTAATTTAAAACATGTATAGATCTTGCTAATTGTCTCCATTCTATCTAGTGTATATTTTCCTGGAAAGGTTGATTCTTGTTTTTGGCTTGCCCTGTACTAATGTGATGTTTCCTCTCTGAGGTAATCGGTGCTTGCCTCCTAATTTGCGTGTCTTATCATATTAATATCTTAAAGACGTCCAAGAGAACAGATATCTATACATAACTACTGCTGAACATGTCAGCATTCGTATCAAGAGTGTGTTGTATCTGGTCTACAGGGAAAAATGGTTGGCGTGTGGAGCTCTCACACAATTCGAGTGGTCGTGGTGGAGGCCGTGGTGGTCGCAGTCGTGGAGGCGATGATACAATATGTTACGAGTGTGGTAAGCCTGCTCATTTTGCTCGAGAGTGCCGCTTGCGCATTGGTCCACGAGGACTTGGAAGTGGGCGACATCGAAGTCCCAGTCCTCGATATCGTAGAAGCCCCAGTTATGGAAGAAGGTTTCTCTCTCTGTGTGATTTTACTCAAATAGATCTTATCCGTGTTTGTATGCACTGTACTGATGAACCTTATTTTAAAGTCAATTTGTGGAGCTACTTAAACTATAGTTTTATGCTCTACTTGTCTGTGACACTTTGGTAAAAAATAAACATATACAGAACTTGTGCTTGTGGTGTAAGGGAAATGTGCTGGAGGATATGGAACAATACTTAGAATTTTAGATTTATTCAGAAGGAGTATATAATGGCCAGTACAGTTTGGTCTCTGGTCTAGTTGTAACTACTGTACCATCTTGTTACCTTAGCAATAAAATTTTACTTACCTTTTCACAAAAAAAAAATTTGTTGCGTATTACATCCTTGGCAATCATCTTTGCAGGTTTAATAAGCCATTATCTGATTTACTTTTTGTACTTTTTATTACCTAAATAAAAAGTGACCCATACAGGCGTAATGAGAGTATATGTCTACTTCTGTTGCCAGGCTTGCCTGTTGCATTATGAACTGTAAACATGTGTATATATCCTATATATCATGGTTCTTGATTGTTGTGTTGCAGCTACAGATTTGGGAAAAATATGGGCAATAATACCATCTACAGTATTCGTCCACTTAATGCTTACAAATTTGATCAGTGCTTTCCTGTATTTTTGAACTTATTCATTTTTACTCTTGTGGGACTTCTTTGCACGATACTGATATGGGTACTTGGAATTAATTTCTCTTGCAGTGCTTGATGATGATGTAAAATACAGCTGAGGATCTCTGGTTGTAGTCTGGTAGGCTTGACAAATAGATGTAGGTAGTTTGTTTCTGTGGTCACTGGTGTCTTGCTGGATTCTCTCTTTAGCTGCGTGTAGACATCATTTTTCAACATCTTCCTCAGTTCAGCAAACTTTGAGGTCTCTCTTATGCTTTAGTATTGTTGAATATGTACTTAATTGCTATAAATGTTACCATAAAGTCACTGTTTTCTGATATATTGATGCTTTCTTCTTTGAGGTATGATTTCTCGGCTTAGACTGCATCATTTCGCCACATGCTTCTGTAGTGGACACAGTTTAGCCCACTGGTTCTCTGCATCAAATAGTCATCATATGTGTTGTCTCTTTTCATACTGAAACTGCAAATCTCCAAACGGCTTCCTTCTGCAACAAAGCTTCAGTAGTCTGACATTGGAAGCTGTTTGCCGCCTTCAATCTTCGTTTGCAGCTTAAACGGCCAAATTCTCAAACAAAGCTTCGAAATGTCGTCTCATTTGCTTCTCCTTCCCACTATTATAGGAAGGTATCTGATGAACGATTGTCTACATGATGAGGGACTGACAACTTCTCGAACTTGCTTATCTATGTACATTGGGGTGGAACTGTTCAGCAATCCCCCTCCTTAAATCTATATATCAAAAGTATGTGGTCTAAATGCACTATTTCCGCTGTTTCACCAAGACATCAACTTGTCAAAGAGTCAGTTCTGTAAAGCTACCATCTCTCCAGCATAAAGGCCTTTTTCATGTGGAGGACATAAATTTGCAAATTTAAACATTAGAATTTTGGTTCCAAAAGAAAGAGAGCAGAGAAATTCATCGTGAGGTTTGCTAAGAAAAGGAGTTATTATGTGATTTGGAGCAAGGTATATCTAGTAATACAAACTTTTTTTTTCTGGGTAACCATGAAATCCTCTGTTTCCAGCTTCGAAATCCGATGTTCAATGTTCCCTGAAATCTATCCTTCTCCTTTAAATACTAGAGAATTCGAACTAGTGGTGAATGTCCAGCACATCCTACATTGCCTATTAAGTATATTGTTAAATCACTAATACTTTCTATCAGCATGCTACACATTCAAGTCGTGCACAGTGCAAGCATGTAAAATGTGCATAAGCTCCAGCACAGATACAAATACATACCATCTTTGTGACACATGAATTTCAGATGTCTACAAATCCTTTCTCGTTTAATGTTTTCATGAAACTTCCTCATGTTATGCAACTTCAAAGTGAAATGAGTTGCATTTGACTTGTTCGAATTATTTGGAGAGGCAACTCAACCAATCACTTTGAAAACATTATTTCACCACTACCCACAATATCTGAGTCAATTTAACTTGGGAAGAATTCAACTGCAATCAGGCAACCATAGAACTGTCGAAGTAAAAGTGCGGAGACAAAGGCCGAAGTGAGCAAATTGGAATACCATGGTTACAATCCACAAACATATTATGCAATGCCAATGTACAATCAAAGTTACATGAACCAAGACTATGGTGTGACGGTGTACGATCATGGTTACAATGCTCATCACACGAGCTACGTCATGGAGTATGGCCACCAACTTGTTTATTCTTTCTTGAGCCTAATTGTTTGGTTATTGAGGCCTGATAATTGAACACTATCTACGGTTTACAAGTTGAACTCAACAGAGGGAACTTGTAAACGCAAATAAGAAAGAATAGGGCTTGATTGTGAACCTGGGTATGAGGGAATCGATTTGCGGGTAGGATAGACATATACTTGCTCGCCTAGCTTAGCTAATCACAGAATTCATTAATGCGTGCACGTGATTCAACCCATAGACATATAGGGATTGGAGTAGTCTGCATAGACCGTGAAGAATCGAAAGATTTTTACGGGTACATTTAACCTGTTAGTTAGCAATCTAGAAAATCAAGAAGTAGAATCAACTGGAAAACTCAACTGGATTGTTCGTAGCTCTGACGCTGGACCGTTTCTCTTTTATTGATAACAACCTATAATTGGCTCTATTACTTGACTTCAGTTATTTGTTTAATTATTGTTTTAGTTTGTAAAATCTCAACCATTGGAAAAAGATCCCTGAATAGTTCTTAAGAAATTGTTTGTTAGGAGTCCAGTCTGAAGAGTCCTCGTGGGAACGATACTCTACTTATCACTTTATTATTTATCGATCACGTATACTTGCATGTGTGTTGGGAGTGTTGACACCCAATTTCGTCCCAAGATTTAGTTAGCGGCTAAATTATTTAAGCGAGAATCAATTATGAAAATAAAATTAAAATTAAAATTAGATAATTAAAATTATTTGAATTGAGTTCAAATTAATCAAATTTAATTAAATTAAATTAACTAATCTCAAAAGAAGGTTAATTTCGTTTAAAGTCCTAGAGATTTTCCTACCCGTGCCTTATCCCTATCTTAATTCAATTTAACTTGAAAAGGGGCTAAAGGTGCAAGCCCATGCAATTCCAGCCTACCCATGCAAGCAATATATATAACATATACACCTATACACATATCCGTTTCCCCTTTCAGTTTTCCAATCACCTGACCCAAAGTCCCTTTCCCCAAATCGCGACCCGCGAATCAGAACCAGAAACCCGACCCAAAACCCTCATCTTCTTCGTACGATCAATATGCTGGACAAGTAATCTTGTTCCAGCTGGTATCCTTGGTCTCTCTCACCAGTACAAAGCTCAACCAATCTTGTCCGTTTATTTTGAATGAGATTCGATCCGAGCCGTGATTCATCCCAACGGGCATTTTCTAAAAGGATAAGGAGGAAAATCGTACATCCTTTAGGGGATTTGACGATTTTCACCCCTATCTTTGAAGTAAAATGTCCGATTTAGGGCAAAACTTGAAGATAATATCACAGTCCATACCCTAGTTCGCAGGTATATAATCTCTTTTTTTTCATTTTTTAAAAAGGGGTTGGAGATTAGGAAAGGAGGCAGCTGATACACCTTTTCTTAGTTTTCTTTCCTTTGGAATACATACATACATATAGGTTATTTTCTGTTTTGGGGATAAACACATTACTTTTCGGGTGTGTCGTCGCTTCATTATGCTAGTCGTCGACCTTGCTCGCGTCGCTTAGTCGAGTCATATTTTTCAGCTCGTCGCCTTAAGTTCACTGCCCTGCAAAAGGTTCGATCTTTTTCTTTGCTTCCCCTGTCAATGTTGCGATTACTGTTGCATTCTTGGTTTCCTGTTTAGTTTAGATCAAAGCCTAAGCCCTTTTGTCAGACACGAGCTTCTTTTTATTGCTTCTATGTTCTTGAATATTGATCGTACATGTCAAAAATCATTAGTACTCCATGTCTTCCGGTTAGCATCAAAAGGAATGTAAAATATAGCTAGTTTAGTAGTTGTTAAAATGTAATAAAAGTCTGGTTTAAACCTATGTTTGATGATTGAATTCTGTTAAAGTTGTGATGTTTAACTGCAAATAGTCTTAATAATGGTTATTTTTGTTGCTCGGTTTGTTCTCTGTTGAGTTGGATGGAGTATGAAGGAGTGGAGCTTGGGTCAATGAAATGTGCAGGGTGTGTTTCTGGTTCTGTTTTGGTTTTGTAAAGTGAGGGAAGGCTTAGGTCTGGTCTGTTAGGAGTTCAGTGATGTAGAGATGAGCCTGTGAGGTGTGTGCTAGTGGTTCTGTAAGCTGAGGGAGTCTGATGTAGGTGTTCTTGCCCTGTTTGTTTCCAGTATGTTTCCTGGTTGTTCAGAGAGTGTAGGTGTGTGTGAGGTTTGATGCATAGTGTGAAATCTGTTCAGGTTAATAGCAGGAAGGGGCTGTCCTGTTCTCAGGCAGTGTAGGTGTTTTGTAGGTTGTTTGTCTAGTTCTTTTGTCCAAGTGATTAGCCGGGAGTTTAGGAGTTTGTCTGATTTGTTTCCGGAGTCTGAAAGAGGGTATGAGTTGTTCAGATTTTAGAGGAGAGTGCAGGGTGTTAGAAGCTGGTTTAGGAGCATTTCAGTGGAGTTGTTTCTTGTTTGTTTTAGAGGGTGCAGGTCAGGGAGCTTTTTGTTTGGTTTCTTGGTAGCTCAGGGAGGTTGGAAGATGAATGGGGGCTGTTTTGATTGTTCAGGCTGTCTAGGTAGTGGAAGTGAGGTAAAGTGAGTCTTGCTTAGTTTGTTAAGCTGTGAGGGAGTTTGTGAGAGTGGGGAGATGTTGAAGCCCATTTGTAGGTCTGCTATGGTGTGAGGCTGTTTCTGATATAAAGGCTCCCTGTTCTTGTTTGTTTAAGCTGAACTAAGGGTCAAATCTGCAGCTTCAGTGGTTTTCTTTGGTGGATCTTAGAGTCTCTTGTCTTCATCTTATCCTGTTTGGTTCATTAGCTTTGTGTATGTCTCGTTCAGTATAAGTTTTAAAGCTGGTTGTGTTGGTATAGACTGAATCTTGAGGTTGTTTCTGCTTAAAGATTCGATCTTTGAACTTGTTAAATAAAGTTTCATGTTTCCGAGTTTAAAGAAAAGATAATAGCGAGAATCTGACTATTATTCTGTTGACTATGAACTTGCTGGATAAACTCTATCCTATTTGGTTTGGAACTGCAATCTTTATCAAGGATCTAATATGGCTTGTGTAAGTTAATCTTTAATTATATATGGTGTTTACTTGCATGTGTATTCTAATTAGTCAAATCGGAGAAGTTCTTTTCAAGTCCTGTGTTTCTCTTGTCAATACATTGCCTGCTATCTCATAAAAAAGAAGAAATCATGTCTCTTAATATCTAAAGAGAAGTAGGTGGTTTTCATTAAGCTAAGCTCTATTAAATTCCTTAAAACATTAACTTGGTATCAGCTCCCTGTTTCACTTAGTGATTTCTGTTTATGTCAGAAGTCCTGATTTTATATCCTCTTTTCTTTCTCTCTTGAAGTATTGATGCTTAAATAGCCTACTGCTTGAACTAGTTAAGTACTTAAGGCCTTTACTTGAAGTCTTTAAAGTAATGAAACAGATCTGTTAATTAGTTCTTGGTAATTTGAATATATATCGTGCAATAGCTAGAGTATTAATGACAGGCAACACTAGTAGTTCATTTGAAATTCCCATAGCAAAGTTTGAATTTCTTCTCTTATATACATTGTCTTGTCTGCCTGCTACTCAATCGAGTTAGAATTCTCTGGAAATTTAGCTTATAAAATGTGAAAACTTGGTAAAAGATCGGATCTTTCCTAGTTGAATTTAACTCTTAGCAGGGAGTTTGTTTAGCCTATTTGCCTATAGTTACAAAATGATTTGACCAAAATTAAATGTTGTAATGTTGAAATTTTTGTTTTAATGATAAAGTTGATTATTTTACCACCTATTTGAGTTTAGTATTTTTGTCTGTTTAGCCGCTATGCATTGTTTAAAAAAAAGTAAATTCTTTACCATGTTATAACTCTTTGCTATCTACTCTAAATGGCATATGAAGTCCTTCGTTTGAAATGTGAAAGTTTGATGGCTGAATAGGCAAAAGAAATGCATTTTCGAGGTTGTATGTCAAATTCATAAGATCTGCTTCGTTTTTTTTAGCATGCCAGACTTCATACTTAAAAGATTAGATATTTGGGTCAAGTTAATCCTCTTGTTTGATTTACACTTTTGTTTTCTATAAATTATTTTGAATATATACTAATCCTTATCTCCTTTTTCTTTGCATGAACTCTTGGGAAACGAGTTGAATGAAACTCATAAACGGGGATGGCTCCATGCATTCAGAGTTGTTTAATCCGCTCCGCATTTTCGGGACTTGATATCCCCGAAAATGTAAGAAACGAAAAAATGAAAATTACAAAATCCAAGGCTCAATGATGAGTTTGCGCTTCCGGGTTCTGCCTTCTAAACTTCATCTTTCCCCGCTCCCTTAGAAAATGCATGTTGTATAGGATTTCCCCATAGACCAGATTAGGAGCTTTGTAGGATAGAAATGATATTTGAATTGTGAATAACTATTGTAAATTACTCAAATTGTTTTATATGAATGCTTTGTATCATTTCTTTGTGAATCGCCAATTAATTTATGGATGTTTAGAATCATTTGACAATTAATGAGTGCAAATAAAATTCGACTAAAATCTTACCCTCGTCATACTTCGCATTTGAATTGCTTCTTTATTTATTTTATTAAATATTCAATTATTTATTTATTTATCTAATCTAATTTATTTATTTAGTCAATCAATTAAATTTTAATCTTTTATTTTATTTATTTAATTAATTTCAATTAATCATTTATTTAATCAATTAAATATTTATTTATTTATTTATTTAATCAATTATTATTCGTTTACTCCTTTATTCAATTAAAATTGATAAGTATTCATTTATCTAATTAATTTATTTATTCGCTTATTTATTTATCTATTTATTCAATCAATTAATTAATCCTTTATTATTATCCAATTATTTATCTAATTTTTTTTATTTATTTATCTAACTTCATTTAACCTTTACTTGTTTTATTAATTAATTAATTGATTATTATTTCATTATCTATTTAATTAATCTTAAATTGGATCATTTATTTATCTAAGTATCGGCATAATTAAAATCTTATCTTATTTATATTATTCATATTATCCTTATATAAAATTAGCTTTATATATTTATTATCCTTAACAAATTCGTGAAAACCGCCGGATTAACCGCATTTAGCGGATTTTCGAAAGTGCTCCCGCAAGGGACCTTCTTTCAAATTTAAAAGAACCACTAACCCTAGAATCTCTGATTTTAAGTTAATTTCATTTAATTGAAGAATAAATTGCACTCTTTAGTTAACTTAGGTTGCTAATAATCCTTAAATTAGGTGGCGACTCCAAAAAAAACCCTGTCCCATTTTGTTGAAATATACCCGAAACCTTTAATTTTTGGGGTTCAACAGGGAGCAACCTCTACCACTTGAATTATGCATCATTCGCCTCAAATAATATGTAGAGCCGAAGGTAGGAACCTATGTTTGAGGAACTAAAGTTTTGTTCAATTTAGATCATCTTAAATGCAAAACATGGACCCATTTTTTTAAGGATTACTTGCTTTGTCTAACATGCACGCATAAGTTATTCTATAGGTTGCTTTTTTCTTATTGGTCTTGCTTAAAAGCAAGAACAACCTATTAGGAGTGAAGTAAATAAGAGCATTCAGCAGGTAACTCATGACAAGTCATGGTACATGTCTATCTTAGAAGCTAAGGGACACAATAGTGTCAGCATCTCAACTTTGAGTAGGAGACTCATGTTTTCTATATTTTAAGGAGTTTAAGCTATAGTAACAAAGAAGCAACTACAGTGACTAAAATAATTAGAACAAAACAAAACCTTAATAATGGTCTCTCAGACTCTTGATGAGAACATGCACTTTCACCTAGTTTTTGTTGAAACACTAATACACATATTTTATGAATATGCTCAACTGGTCTTATTCAAACTGCATTTAACTTATATACATACTATAAAGAACTTTGTATTTTAACATGTTATAGTAGATAATCTGCCTTATTTTACAGGTTGCTTATCCCACTTTTTATAAATGATTATAGCTATATTTTGTGACCTGATAATATAAAAATTATTACACTATAAACTCATTAAAAAATTTACGGTGACCTACTTTACTGGAGGAAGTTAAACAACATTATTCCAACCGCGACCACTATTTTTCATAAATTGGAAGGAGCACTATCCCATTAGCACATAAACGGACATATAAGGTGAGGAACTAGCTAGTTGAAGAGAAAGAAAAGGTTTGGCAAGAGCAGGGAGATGAGGAACTGGTTCAAAAGAAAAATGAAAAGCAACGACAAGATGGATAACATAGCAAAAAGATGGAAGCTTCTGAGTGGGAAGAACAACTGGGAAGGCCTTCTAGATCCTTTAGACAATGATCTACGTCGATACATAATTCACTATGGAGAAATGGCTCAAGCAAGTTATGACAACTTCAATTCTGATATTATGTCCAAAAATGCAGGGAATAATCGATATTCCAAGAATCACCTCTTTGTGAAGGTCGGCCTTGAGAAATGCAATCCATTTAAGTATCAGATAACAAAATATTTGTATGCAACGTCCTCCATTCAGGTACTGTTAAATCGTGTTACCATCTCATCCTAATGTTTAAATTGTTTAAAAGAGCACATGTTTAATTGTATCTTCGCAACAGGTTCCTGAGGCCTTCATCGTAAAATCATTGTCAAGGGAGTCATGGAGCAGGGAATCAAATTGGATAGGTTTTATTGCTGTGGCAACGGATGAGGGAAAAGTTGTGTTAGGAAGAAGAGATATTCTTATTTCTTGGAGAGGGACGGTTCAGACTTTGGATTGGGTGGCTGATCTTGATTTTCTTCAAGTTTCAGCACCCAATATCTTTGCTGGTAATGCTGATCCTAAAGTTCATCGAGGGTGGCACTCTATTTATACTTCCGATGATCAACAATCACCGTTCAATAAGAGAAGCGCCCGAGATCAGGTAAAATGTTGAGCTTGCATAGTTCTTATAAATACTTTTGTTACCGCCTCGAACATATCTTCTGTGACTTATTTTTAGAACTGTTTTTCCTAGGAAATATTTTGTAAGGTTTCATTGGGGAGTAGAAAACGTTTTCGGAAAAAACAATTGAAGTCATTATATGAAGTTGAGAGTTGAGATAATGGTGAAGGAAAATGGCTTTTCCACCCAAAAGTGAGGAAGTGATTTTAACGGACAATGTTTTCTCTGGATAAAAAAATTTGGCAACCAAACATTGAAAAAAGGACTTATTTCTTGAAAAACCTTTTTGGGGATATATTTTTGTTATGCCAAAGCAAACCTAACTATGATATTATATAATATACTCTAAAATATTTTGGATCTGTTAATAGGTTATCGATGAATTGAAGAGATTAGCAGAGCAGTACAAAAGTGAGGAAATCAGCATAACAATAACAGGACATAGCATGGGAGCAGCAGTTGGAACACTAAACGCAATCGACATAGTTGTGAATGGGTTCAATAAGCCAAGAGACAGAGGGCTGATAAGCAAGGGATGTCCAGTGACTGCTTTTCTTTTTGCAAGTCCCCGAGTGGGAGATTCGAATTTCAAAAATGCATTTTCTAAGCTGGAAAATTTGAGAATCTTACGTGTTTGTAATGCACTGGATATCGTTCCGAATTATCCGATGATAACTTATTCAGAAATCGGAGTTGAATTAGCCATCGACACTACGAAATCAAACTATCTTAAAGTACCTGGAGATGTAAGAAGTTGGCATAGTTTGGAAGCTCATATGCATGGAGTTGCTGGATTTCAAGGGGCTAAAGGTGGGTTTAAGCTTGAAGTAAAACGGGATATTGCACTGGTTAATAAGCATTTGGATGCATTGAAAGATGAATATTGTATACCAAGTTCGTGGTGGGTTGAGAAGAATAATGGAATGGTCCAACAACATGATGGATCTTGGAATTTGATGGATCATGAGGATGAGGATGATTCTACTACATAGATGGCATTTTCTCACTCAATCCTTCTCTGAGATCTGTTTTTGTTTTCTTTTTTCCTGCTACTATTATTATTATTTTTTTTTTTTTTACTACGAAGGGTGAACAAAAATTTGTTCTTTCGTTTGAGTATTTCTTTAGGGTGCTGAGAATGTTATTAACAAGTTGTGGGAGTTATTTTTATGTTTTGTGACGGTTTCGAACCCCCACAGAGAGAATTGTGGCGTTTTTAAAAAACGTCACAATTACTGTTGCCACGAGCAATATTGTGACGGTTTTTTAAAACCTCCATGACAACCTCCACAAATTAAATTTTGAATTTGTGACGGTTTCAAAGACAAATCCGTGGTGGTTTATAACCCCCACAGAATGATCCTAGCATTTTTTTAAAAAAAAAAAATATTGTGGGGGCTTATAACCCCGACAATATGATCTCATTATTTATAAAAAAAATAATTACGGATTGTAGCATTAAATAAATTATTTATTGAATAACTTGTAATTTCAATCAAATTCCATTACAAATAAACACAATAACAAATATCTGTTAAAGAAGAAAGTTATTTGACTATTACAATCCACATTTAAGTAAGGTTGGAGATGACTTTCACAACAAAAATGGCAGGGACCTCTGTTGCTTTCGGATTTCACTAGTCGTAGGGACCTCTGCTTCTAGTTTCCAACTGAGATGCTCCTCCAAGTCCAAGTCCTTCCCAGACTAACTGCAATTACAATATATATAGTATTTGTAAGAGAAAATTTAGGCAGGCATTGCTGCTTATGGGTAACATAAGAAATAAACAAATACCCCCTACTAACTAACGTGTAAATGTAAGAATCTCAAGATATTAACATATCTAACCATCATAAAGTATCCAATAACAAAGTAAACTCACTGAAACAACAACACAAGCAACATCTTCCTCTTCCATTACTCCTTAGTGTTGTCTAGACCAAGCAATTAATTACTCCCAAAACATATAGCTTATGCAGTCCATGTTGAGTAAATTAAAGTTGTACTATTGACAAAACAGAGCAATGAGATAAATAAAAGACGAAGAGGACAAAAGAATATATAGACTTAACTCCTAATTGTGCACAAAATGAATGACATCCCATTCTGCAACCCCCAGAAAAAAAAGAAAAAAAATTTACCAAACGATGAAATATGTTAAAGAAAATAAGGAGAACCTAAAAAGGATTTCTATGTCTGCCTAAGTATATAAAGAGAAGACAGACATACACAAAAAAAAAAATTAACTCAAACTAAGTGTTGGACTCTAGTTTAGGCATACTGAATTTAGCTATGAATTCAAACAATGTTTAATTGTTAACTAGTCATAGCATGCCAAGTGTTTAAATAAAGTAACTTGTAGAAGCGACAATAACAAGACAAGTTTTATATGCAAAATCTTAGCCATAAAACAGTGAAGTAAAAACAATATATAAACGGGTTAATTAGTAAATAATTAGCCTCTTTCCTAATTGCAAAGTAAAGCTTACATTATTTTAAATGCTCTGAATTAGTGTCCTTGTACATTCAAGAAAAACGACATGTTTTGAGCTCCTCTGGATAGCGTCCATTAGCAAAGTAGCACCTCGGAAGAAAGAAAAATTGTTAGTACAGATGTGCGCCACCTTAAAAGTGTGGTGTTGTGATAATATTCATCACATGTCACTGCGTTTGGTAAATTTAACATAAAGAAAAGGCTCAACGAAATGATTTCAACTTACTATCCTAAACAAGGATTGAAGCAGGTAACACATTTACACTTTTTCCCATCTAAAGCAAGCACTTAAGTTGAGTAACAAATGAATGTTGTCAACTGACAGATATTGGAATAGGTTGATATCACAAACAAATATTCTTATGCTAAAAGACTTAGTTTAATAGCTAGGGCTTGAAAACTTAGTCGTTGAAGTATTTTCCAAGTAAGTTTCAGAATAAGTTTAAGGATTTGGCCATGAGGTTTTTGTCCTTCACAAATCATTAATTAACTTTGTGGAGAGAGTACAGAGAAAGCAAAAAGGTATGCACATATCATGGGAGAAATCTCTTTACAGTTCAAGTGGTATGAACCAACCATAGGAGTCAACATAGAACAAGGACACGGATAACTCCAAACAGGGCATAAGGTATCTATTTTTATTTACAACCTCATTAGACTACCAAAAACATCTCAGCATTATCTAGGCTACATTATTAGGAAAAAGTGTAGACAAGTTCCTAATGTTCACAAAGGGTCAAAGATAAACTCTTTTAAAAAAAATTAAAGAAAAGAACTCCACCCAATCATGCTGGACAACCTTGAGAGTGAATAAAAATGGCTCAAGGGGAGCAAAGCCAAACTGATTTAAGTTTTTTTGGTATATCAACACCATAGAACATTTTCCACAAAAGGTATAGCATATCCCAAGTTATGAAAAAGCAGCGAAATTGAACAATTAACAAACTAAAATCAAGTCATGTGGAATTGCTAAAGCATCTATCAGACAATAAATTAATTGCAAACTTTATCTTTACTGAACAGAAACTGAAGGAATTAAAGATGCTGTCAGTTATTCTAGGTAAGCATAAACTTGCCTGAAACACTAACATTTACAGTAAAGTAAAGACGAATTTGGTTTCAAATAAGAATAAGGTAATGTAACACCAAAGAAATTCACAAACAAGAATAAGGTAGGAAATGCAACACCTAGAATTAGTGTTGTTCCAGCAGTTGCAACACAAGCAAGGACGCTGATGGAACCAGGCGCAAGCTTCTTAAATTCAGGATCTTCAATCTAATAATTATTCTTCATCTGCTAGAAAGAAAAAGGCATGTGGCTACATGCAATAAATCATCAAAAGGATTAATGAAATTTAAACGAACTGCTCATTTATACCCATTTGGCTCCGTAAGAGATTAGTTCTCTCAAATTAATTAGAGTCTAGAGCTATCAACAATCTTCACGAATTAATCGCCAATTTTATGTTAGAAGCCCAACTTAAAACCCTAGATCATAAAATGATACTAATTGTTGGTGAAGATCGAAAGCAGTGAAAGAGGAAAAATAAAGGAAAAAATACGTAGATTCAATCATGGGGAGAAACCAGATGACTTACAGCTGAGCAGATCAAAACCCGCAAAATCCTGTGAGGGGAGGAGAGAGAGAGAGAATGTAGTATGAACTATTAATGCATGTATTAATGAACTATTAATGTGGCTATTAATAATGCGGAATATAGAAAAAAGCAACCAAACGTTGCACTAATTTTATGCAGGTATTAAAATTTCACAAAAACCAACCGAACGCTGCGCTAAATTAACGCTGAGTTTTGTGCGGGTATTAAATGTTAATACCTGAAACCGAACGACCCCTTATAACACTGGGATGAAATAAAAAAGAGGGAAAGGGGAAAACAAGTGGCGCTCAAATTTTTTAGTGAATTGGGCAGTTTAAATTTTCCCACAAATACTGTACTAATTTGTGTCGATTAGAATAAACCCCTCAAATTAATGTAATTTGCGGAGCTTGCATTAACCTCCTTAATAAAACCTCCACAGATAGTCCCTTTTCTTGTTATCTCATAAATGAACTTCTAAGCAGATTAAAAGAGTATTTTTAATAAATTTACTTTGAAGCCTGGAGAATTCGATTTTATATATGTTGCGCTGTATTCTAAGGTGACGGATCAAAGGGAATGGGCTTTGCTCCATTTTAGTTTGGCAACAACAAGCACTCCTAGGGGTGGGCATAAAGTCCGAAATACCGAATTCCGTACCGAACCGAATTAATTCAGAATTTCGGAATCGGTATTTCGGTATTCGGTACAGAATTCGGTATGAAATTTCGATATTTCGGAATTTCGGTTCTGAATATGGTAAAGGGTCTCAGAACTTCGGAATTTCGAAATTCCGAAGTTTTTTGGGTTCATTTTGTAATTTTTACAATAATATAAGTAGCAATGATGCGTTAATCCAATTGTAAGAAGCACTATATAGATTGGTACTACTGATATTTACTATAGCTTGTATATTAAAGAGCAATTAGCTCAGCTGGTCATTATTATGTGTATGTTTTATGTTTACTTGCTGATTTTTTTTCCATTTCAACCAAAAACTCGTCGTTTACCTCTGTTTCCAGATATACAAAGCTTTAAGATAGATACAATTGCCCAACTAAAAAAGCATAAGCAAAGCGTTTTATTTATGCTAAACTTTGTACAATTCTTCAAAAACTTGGAAGAACAATTACCCAACACCTAATGATGCCTTCTTATTTTATTTTGTTTCTCCACTATAAAAAGATGCATTGAAGAATTGTATTAACCTTAGGCACAAATCTTTAGTGTCCAATATTGTTTAATTGTAACCACTAATGTGGTATCTGCAAAATATTGTTTAATTTGCCATTCACTAAAACTACCGATAATGATAGTGGGTTTTATCTTTTCCTATTGAAATGATTTCTTGCAAGAAATTAATGTTTGGTATACCGAATACCATACCGAATAAAACCGAACTGAAATACAAAATACCGAACTGTACCGAAGTAGTTTGGTACGGTATTTGGTATCCACTATTTGGAAACCGTATACCGAAATACCGAACCGTATTTGATAAAACCATTCCGAAATACCGAACGCCCACCCCTAAGCACTCCTACATAACTCACTCGTGGCACTGCAGTGATAGACGTTGACTTTCTGGTGGCTTTGGTAAATGCTGAAGTATAAAGGTAAGAGAAAAGTATGGGGTTAAACAAAAAATGTGCAAGAGGGCGCATGTTAAGCTGAGAGAATTTTCTTTCGGCGCAAAATTAGCTAGGCTTGCTAACCTGCGCCAAGAACAATGCCTCAACGAGCTAACACCCCTGCAATACCACAAAATCAATTAGAAATTATGAAACCTCAGATAACTATGAGGAAATCCCTCATCCACCTATAACATTTGGCAGCTTACCACTGTCGATGTTGTCTATAGCAGAAGATATGGAAGAGGAACCTTCAAATACAAAATTGATGACCAAACCGATTAATCTTGAAGGAGTTGCTATCCAGATCAAAAAGGAGCTGGCAGGACGTCGCCTTCAGTATTCTGAAGCTGAATCTTCAGAGCAACTGACACCTACAATACTGAATCTAGGTAACCGGGGTTGTCGCATGGGTAAGCCATTAAAATTATCCTTCCTATTACCAGAAATGGTAAGGGTGTAGTTAAAGTAGAGGTGGGTAATATTAAGGTCTAAGAGGACTATTGGGAAACTGCTTTGATTGGCTATGTAATTAGGGATACACCGTATAAAATCAATAGAATATTATGTAGCTAATGTGTGGAAGTTTTTCTCTGAACCCCAGATTCTAATGCATGATGATGGTTACTACATCTTTAAGTTTAACTTGGTTGATGAACGTGACTTGGTGCTACAAGCTGGACCTTATACTTATCACAATAAACCATTCATTCTTCTGCAATGGAAAATTGATTTTAACTTTAAGCTTGGATGCTTAACTACCATACCCCCTTTGGGTTTTATTTCCCGGTTTTCCAGTAGGGTACGATCAGTAGAGGCCCTTAGCAAAGTGGCTAACGCTATTGGAACACTTTTATATGCAGATCACTTATTTACTAATATGAAAAAGATCTCCTATGTTAGAATCCTGGTAGAAGTAGATGTTTCTCACCATTTGGAAGAGTGTATTGAGCTTGACACTCCCACTGGGCTTATTCATCAATCTGTAGGGTATGATTAGTATCCAGGTACTGCACAGGCTGTATGAAGTTTTGTCATACACTGGAGGTTTTCTTAGCAAAGGATGAAGCTGAAGTTGAATTTCAAGAAGAAGAAGGGGATGAGGAGTATGAGGAGAAGGAGGAGGAATAGGAAGAAAAGGATTCAGACCAACCTATAATGGAAACAAGTAGACTCTATGCCTGTTGAGGGTAATGTGGAGGATACATACCAGCTGGTAGCAGTAACACCTACCAAGCCTCATACTGATGAAGTGACTTAAACTACAAGACAAGGGAGCAACCAAGCTGCCACAGACATTGTTCACCCAATAGTTTCTTGTGTGAGTGCATGCAACAAGTTTAATATTTTGGCAGATTTGCCAATGGATGGTGAGAAAGGCCCTGACTCTTGCTGGGGAATGGGGCAAGCCAATTCAAACCCCCATGAAACTCTGTACCTGGAACATTAGAAGGCTGAATAAGTTCTTTAAACAAAAGAGTTTAAGCTCTTTTTGACAAAGAATAAACTTGATCTCCTGGGTTGCTTGGAGACAAGAGTTAAAGAAAATTAAAAATGATATCGTATAAGTTGGCAAGGGGATGGGAGTAAGCTGCAATTATTCCCAATCACTTAATGGTAAAATTTGGTTAATGTGGAGAAATCATCTTTCAATACAAATTTTATCTAAGACTGGCCAGTTGATTTGTTGTGAGGTAGGGGATATAAACACTCAGAGTATCATCTCCCTCACAGTTGTATATGCTAGGAATGAGTTAATTCAGAAGGAGAAACTATGGGCTAGTCTAGTTCATCTAGGGCAATTTACTAAGGAGCTTGGTTATTTTGGGGGGACTTTAATAATGTGGTTTATACTGAGGACAAAATAGGTTCACTTGTAACTTAAGCTGAAATCCAAGGGTTTTAAGCAGTGCATAGATACATTGCAGTTAACTCCACTAAAATCTACTAGGAGGCACTTCACCTAGTGTAATAAGCAGCAGGCGAATAGTAGAGTGAATTGTAAAATTAATTGGCTTTTTGGTAATCTTAAGTAGCTGCAAGTTTATGGGGATGTTGCATATTTCCTGAACCCTTTGGTCTTTGATCACTCTTACGTGGTCATTGAATGTGTCCCTTGACTCAAGCTTGTTGATACCCAATTTTGTCCCTCTTTTTTCTAAAATTGGCTATAATTTAACTTAAAGGTGCAATTTGACTACTTGTGTAAAATGTGCATTAGAAATCATGCATCTACTTATACATTACATACTTAAATATGACTATATTACGTAATTTTTCATTATTTAGACTATTTGTCAAGCTGCGACTGTTTGCACAATTTAGTACATTTATAATGGATCATATAATTATATCATTTAGGCTACATATCAAGTTTATATCAATTTGTGATTATTTGTGCAAATTAGTAATATCTGTGATTATTTATATTTAGATAATTTTATTTGAGCTTATTTAATGATTATTTGTGCATTTTATACAATATGTATATCTATATTTTTTATTTTCGCACCTTTAAGTTGAATATTGGCCAATTTTAAAAAAAAAAAATCGAAATTTCTTTTTTATTAAATCCTCCATATATCAAAATCCCACTAAAATTCCTTATTAGTTTATATTTATCTTTATTTATTTTTTCTATTTAATTACTTTTTTATTTGAAACTGGACGCAATATCTAACCAAATACGTCTTTATTATTTGAATTTTGAAAGGAGCATTCCTAAATCTTCTCCTTGATTTTTTTAATTATCTTTTCAAATCAATTTAATATCCCTAAAATCTCTCCCTAATCTTCTCCTAACCTTTTCCTAATCTCTTCCCAATCTCCCTCCTAAATTCTACACCCAATTTCTCTAATCTCTCGAACCCGCAACATCTCTTTTTTCTAAGTCTTTCTTATAAAGTTGACTATGAAATGCATACAAGTACATAGATACATCAAATACACAGTACAATAGAAAGACTCAAAAACACAGTACACCAGCCTGCATCTCATCTCTTCACATGCCTACTCCCTCATCTTCTCCTTCATTACACACCTACATTATCAGAAATACACAAACAGTGCCATAGCCACACTTCCTCATCCTCTCCACCTCCGAATCAAATACACTTCATATACAGTACACTCACTTCCCCCTCCTCTCGCTATCACACATCTCTCATCTTCTCCAATACACCACATACATACACAAAAGCGGATCAGAAACAAGGCCAACCATACAATTATACACAAACACACAAAAAAACAATTACACAAGCAGACCCCCTACTCGATCGATCTTCTTCTTGAACACCACTTACAAGCAGAGAACAGCATACATATACACGCATATGCACCCCCCTTACCTTCTTCTTCCCCATTAACACCTACACCATCGGGCAGGAAATCAACAACACCAACAGTAATCCTTACCTCACAGCAAACACACACAAATACACACCAAAATACTCCCTCGTCTTCTCCCCGGCTTCCCCTTCACAGTACACACAACACACGCCTAAAATTCTCTCAATCTCCTTCTTCAATTACCCCATCCTTACACCTAACACAAACCACTGATACATACACTTACATACAGAAATTAGAAACAGGGGATGAGGGTAAGGGAACATCGGTGAGCACCATCGCCTGGAACCTCACCGGAATTCCGGTGACTGGTCACCCGATCGTCTGGTCCTTAGTCACCTGTCTTCCTGGTCGCCGCTTTGTTTCCCGTGCCACCTCACCGCTGTCGTTGTTTGACCGTCGGAATCAACTTTTTTCTGATTTACTGGATTTGTTTACTTTACTGCATATCATTGTTGGCATATGATATTTGTGTTGAGCCTTGACTTTCCTGTTGGATTCTTCTGCGTATTTGTTCTATTAATTCTTTGGATTTGACTGGTTTCCTAAGTTTTTCAGATTGATGGTTTGTTAAGATTTGAACAGACATTACGCAGTGTACGCTGAAGTAGGCCAATGAAAAATATATTTACATGTATTGATTATTGAGGCCTCGGGATTAATTCGAGCATAATACTACACTTGAACCGTCCCATCCCTGTATCCCTAAAAAAAATAGGTGATGACGATGCATATCACTTTGCAAAGTAAGCGATAATAGAGTGGTGAGATTGAAAGTACCTGGCATGGGAAACCGCTCGGGCTCCGTGTTTGCAGCCGTACCGACACCCCTAAACTCTGCTTGATGCAATACATCATTCTGAGCCTACACTTTTACAAAATTTATTTTTTCTTTTATTTTATTATTATTTTTATATTTATTATTATTGCTATTATTGATATTTTGTGCTATTATTATTATTTTTTATTTATTATTATTGCTATTATTGATATTTTGTGCTATTATTATTATTTTTACTAACTTATTTTCTTTGTATTTTTGCGAGGTAAAATTGGATGAGATACGATGGTCTATTTTTGAAGGAGAACAACCAGAAGAAAAACTTTTATTTATTTTCATTATATTATTATTTATTAATATTACTAGTATTATTATTAGTCTTATTAATATTTATTATTCTTATGGTTATTTATTATTATTATTTCACTTTTAATTGTCGTACTAATTTATTTTTATTTTTGCAAGGTACCTTTAGAAGAACTCAATTCGTGGATTTAAAACCCTTTTTTATTTAACCTTAATTAATTATATGCATATTATTGTATCCATTTAATTACTTATCTATTTTAGTTAGCTATTTTATTTGCTTATTTACTTAGAATCCCAATTGTTTAGTCCGGCCGGTAAACCACATTTGGTGGAGCTTGAGAGGTGCTAACCCCTTCCTCTTAGGTTAACTTGAACCCTTACCTAGATTTTGGTTGATAGACTAAGTTTCGGAATTAATTATAAAATTAGCTAGAAACAAAATAGGTGCCCTAATACGCCTAGTTAAAAAAATATGTTAGGTGGCGACTCCAACTCTTTACCCGTGAGTTACCCAATAAGTCGAGCCCTATTTCGAACTTCAACCAGTTCGGATAAAAATAGGATGCGACAAAACTTACGCCAAGGACTTTCAAACTATTTCCTCACATTATGGAAGAGCCTGGATTTGTTGACATATTGAGTTTTGTGTGGAACCAACATCAAGGGGGTGGAGAAATAGGCAAAGTGTGGGGAAGCTTCATGACCTCAAATAAAGCTTCGATGACCTGAATTCTTATATGGCATCATATAGTAAGAAACTGGATCATGTTAGGAAGGAACTAGAAATAGTTCAGACCAGGATGATCACTCAAGTTCATGACTCTCTGATTATGCAAGAGAGGCAGTTGTTACTAGATATAGAAAAATAGAGTGAAATGGAGGAGCAGGTTCTTAAGGCAGAAATCTAGAGCGACATGGATAGCTTGTGGTGATACTAACTCTCACTACTTTCATGCTCAACTCAAAATGAGAATAACAAGAACCACCATCTCTTCAATCTATAATATGCAGTGAGACAAGATCACTGATTCTAAAACTATTGAAGAGGAGTTTATAACCTTTTTCACTAGTCTTATGGGGACTCCTGCATCAGAACTTCCATGCCCCAACTCTGAGGTCATTATGAAAGGGCCATGCCTCAGCTATCTGCAACAGTGTGATCTGATTAAGGATGTAGCATTTAAAGAGATAGTAGCTGCTATCAGAGACATGCAAAATGACAAAGCCCTGGAGATGATGGCTATCCTTTTGAGTTCTTTTTAAAGAATTGGAATCGGTAAAAGATGATGTTGTGAAAGCAGTAAAGGAATTCTTCACCACGGGCACTCTCTATTAGGCAATAAGTGTAATTGCAATTTCTCTAATGCCTAAGGTTCCCTCATCAATTCAGGTGAAAGACTTTAGGCCTATTGCTTATTGTACCACTTTGTATATATCATTTCCAAAGTACTCACTAATAGGCTTAAAGTTGTGATAGATTGACCCATAGGCCAGTCACAGTCAATATTTAACCAAGGAAGAAGCATCCTTGGTAGCATTTTGTTCAGTCATGAGCTCTTCAAAGGTTATACCAGAATGGGTCTCTCCCCTAGATGTGTATTAAAGATTGATCTTAGAAAAACTTATGGCATTACTGAATGGAGTTATTTGAGGATAATTTTTATAGATGTAGGCTTTCCATACAAATTCATCCAGTGGATAATGGAGTGTTTCACTAAGGTATCATACTCTTTAATCATGAATGGTGGTCTTATCAAGCCTTTCAAGGCCAAGAGAAGGCTTAGACAAGGAGACAAATTATCCATCTCAAGGGCCAACTAGCTCACTAGGGAGAAGTGAGAAGTAAATGATACGAGGCTAGGTATTGCTATATTTCTTATACTTTTGCCTCGTATTCATGCTTCTACTTGTGATATTTGTTAGCACTTTAAACTGAATTTTTCTTATTTGGTATGTTCCATGTTAAAGAAATTATGTTGATGATATGAGGCGTTCGTGGAGCAAAGTTTAGTGAAATCAAAGATTTTGAAGTCTCAGTTGAAGCCCGAGGGTCGTTCGAACAAAGGACGGACGGACGAAGAAGGAACGAACCAGATGAAAAGACCAGGCTTCATAACGTGTTGCACTATGTGTTGCATACTGTGCCGGCACTCCATGCTACACTATGTGATGCACGACACGTAGCCCCAAAAAATTATACTAGTCCGAGTTTTAGTTGGCTTTTCCAATGGCAGTTTCATCTTATATCAAATCCTACACTATAAATACATCTTGGAACCCAGTTGGACAGGACTTTTGACTCAATTAAGAGAATGCAAGGAAGAGTGAAGATCAAGATTCAAGGCTTTACCTTATCAATCCATATATCTCTAGTCATTTTTACATACTTATAGTTATTTCTTGTCTTAGAACACGACTATGAGTGGCTAAATCACCCATTCTAGAGTTTATTAGACCACTCCACATGATTGTGTGATAATAATTATTTTTTTACTAATGAAGCTCGTTAATTCTTCCTACCTATGTTGGTTACGAATTGCTTGCTATTAATTGGTAGGATCCCCAATTAATTGTTCTTTTATCCTTGTGATTACTAGAAATAAATTTATGAGTTAGGGTTAAACATATAGCAGTATTTTAACCTAAAACAAAGTCATTACTTAGGTTGTCAAAATGGTGAATTGTGATTATTGATCCTTACTGTGAATCATAAGTGTAGTCCCTCTTATCTTCATTAGTTAATTGGAATGGTTGATTAGTGAAAGTTATGATTACTTAACGGAAGAGGGTAGTTGCAAACTTGGAGCACTTGTTCAGTAGGAAGACTCAAGGGAAATTAATAACATAATACTTTAGCACAAGTTAGGAGTTGGGGAAATCAATCCTAGGTTTCAGATATCTTGAGTTATCTTTAATTCCTTGTTATTTAGTTTCTTGTTAAGTAGTTGATAAAACCAAACCACATTAAAGATATACTCTTGAAGTTGATTGGATATATAGTTTTAGCTAGATTAACTGCTAGGAGTCATGTTCTCTGTGGGATTCGACCTCGGGACTTTAAGTACCGAGCTATATTTGACGCGATCCCTTAGTCCCTTTTATAGGTCATAGTTAGGCATGATCAGTAAATGACAGAAAAATAGATCATTCTCAAATATTAAGCACACCAATGACACAGAACAACAGTCAGGTATCATACAACAATCTTTGTTACAAAATAATACTAATGCAATATAGTACAGTAGGGTCACATGTGCCCGAATACCATCTCGGAGCAGACTCTCTCGCACTCCGGAGGTACACAACCTGATGTAAAATCTAGGGTGCGAACTCCATGGCGCACCTATAATATGAACTCCATAAGGCATCGTTGTTACGAAATCCATGGCGTATCAAGAATTACGTAAAGTGATGCAGCATCTCTGACGTATCAACAATACACAATACCGTTCTAGATATTATGGAATCCTTCTAATCTCAGTACATTATCATGACTATCACTAGCACAAGTCTTTTATTGCTAACCAAATGATGTGTCGAATTTCATGACTTAACAAGATTTTTCTATTCCTTAATTGTTGTCCACGACCACCTTATAACTTTTATTCACAATGAAAATGCTAAGTTTTAAGCTTATCAATTGATATCCACAATAACCACCATAATATCACCCTCAATATAACCTTTACATAATAAGTCTAACACATAGTATTCATGTTTACAATAAAGAATTCATATTCTTGAATCGACACCAACCTAAAGCAAATCAACATATTACTATATAGTACAACACTCGAAATATAAAGTAAACAGAATCCCAATATAGTAAGTACGCCGAACAGCAACTAAGCACGTAAGAAATGCGTGGGTAGATCATCTATAGACCAAAGACCACTAAAGAGTAGGATGAAATCACTTACCTCAAGTCTAGGCTCGATATAGCTACTGGATGATCTCCTTTCCTTCTCGATACCCCTCGGAATAATCTTTTCAAGCCAAAGAAGTTTAATCACACATATAAATGCCCAAAGAAGGAGTAATTATCCTTCAGACAAAGAAAGAGAAAAAAATTATCAAAATACCCTGGCAGGGCCTAGCTGTAAATTTGGGTCTTGTCAATATAGTAATTTATCAACTCATCTTTTGATTGTTACAAATATGAATGAAAATATAGAGAATTTTTTATTTTTAACATAGCAAATATAAACTTATGTAGCAGAGGAGGAAGAGCACCTTGCAATTAACTTAGTTCTTGTTTATGTAGATAGACTCATCACTCGAACGATCGTAATCAATTATTCTTGAAGAGTTATGATATTTCTATAACACTACTAGATTCTCATTAAATGCACGTTATTAAATCATGTACTCATTATATTATCCTCTTTCCCCCCATAGGTAGGACATCTAAAATTTATCTTATTAACTTTGTATCGAATTTCTCTCTTTCTCTCTTACGTTGGTCTACTGTCTTATAATTATTCTATAAGTCTCATCGCTAGAAACCAAGAATTTGGGACATGCAGATAAGCAGCTATATTCATTTACTTTCTGTCACCTTATTTTTAGTATTACTATTCCATTATTATTTTGACATTATCTTGATACAATTATATTGATTGTGACCTAAGACACAAATTTAATTATTTAATTTATTAATAGGTGGATTTCTTTGAAGTTTGTAATGTTCAGATATCTTAATTTTACTATTAAATACAAAGGTCTCCTTAAAAAAATGTTTGAATATTACAAACTTGAATATTTTAGTAAAGGAAAAGAAAAGAAAAAAGGAAAAAGAAAGAGGTGAAAAGAAGAAAAAAGGGGAGCAAAAATGGAGCAAGAGTAGTAGGTTTATAGAGAAATTAAAGATGATTAGTATAAGGTGCTCAATCAGACATCCCCCACAGCTTCTCCATCCAACAAATCTCCATATCATATCATCAGCTATGGCCAGTAAGGAAACCCCTGTTCCTGCTGCTGCTGTTGTGCCTAATTCTTCAATGACTCTTCTCTTTGTCGAAATGGGTGTCGGCTATGATCAACATGGGTATGTTTAGTTTCTTTTTTTTAGTTTGAATAATGGGTGTGAGCTAAATGAGTGAATATAAACAGGCAAGACGTTACATCAGCTGCAATGCGGGCTTGTAGGGATGCTATTTCTTCCAATTCAATACCCGCCTTCCGAAGAGGTACTGTTGTTTCTGTTTGAATTATAACTTAATATAATTGAATATCATAATTGTTGCTTACCAAATTACAGAAGATGATAATCAAGTTTAGGTTTTAGCACGAATCGTTTGTTGAGTTCCACTAAACCAGCTTTCTGCAGTTCAATAATGTGTAGGGATTTATGAAATGACCTGTATGTGTAGGCAGTGAAGGGAATGTTTAGTTTTCTGTTAAAACTGTTAGCTCTACATGTATTTCCTTTGGATAATTAGGCTCCGATTAGTGTTTTTTCTCGAAGAGAATTTAAACAAGTAACAGCTTCTTGATGTAGCGGAAAGGCATAAGTGTAGCTTAGAGAATGTAAGAGGGAGAGAAGAGAGATGGGTTCAGCTCTTACAGCATTTCAATTGGTGGCTGTCGGTTTTGGATGCTGCTTCACAGTTTTTGTTGGAGCTTGCTGCGACATCTGGGATGATGTCAGCAGGTGCATGGAGGGTCACATGATGATTTGCGACCTCCTTTCTGTACAGCTTGATGCCTCCTTTTCAGAGACTGGTTAATTTTACTTTTGATCATGCGCCTTCATAGCCTCTACAATGTTTGGTTGACATTTTTTTTGGATGTATGGAAGCCCTTCTTTTTTCCTCAACTTATGTAGAGAGTATACTAGTCATAAGTGAAACGGACGGAAGCAGCTGATACAGTTATCAAGCAATAAAATAAATAGTCAAATTGGAGTGGTTTTAGGTGGAACGTTAATACAACCTCTCTGACATTTTGGTTCTGGTTAACTTGCTAAAAACAAGAATTCAAAGGCTTAGCCGTGGACTAATTTCCTTCTGCAAGGCAAATAGCACTATCTTTTGATCCCCTAAACTCTACTGTGACATTTTGTATGTACAATTGTCACGACCAAAATTATGAGGCGAGTGACTAGCACCCACCGAGCTTGGCACCCATAGAGAGAATCTTAAACCCTGTTGTAACGATTAAAATAAGCCTACATCAGGGTTGCAAGCAACTCAGCAACGTCATCTGTCAGCTGAACAAAGCATGAGCATCCCATAGAAAGGCCGAAAGTATCTCGTATATGAAATAAGCCTCGACAGGAGGCATAGACTAAATACACTTGCAAACTGTTACAATTTAGGATCTATTATTTTAAATGTTATATCATGGGGTCCAAATAGTTTAAATATAATAAAAATTGGGGATCCCTATTTGCACAGTATAATTTTCAGGCAGAGGGGATACAATTTACCTTGCCTGAACCTAGCTCTTATCAATAGGCATAGTACCTTTTTCAAGTGCAGCTTTTTAGATTGTAAACACACTTCAAGTTTTCCCGTTCTAACATTTTATGTGGTGTCGCAGGATCTATACCTGGTGTTTCATTCGAGCAGATGAAACTGCAGATCAAACTGGGAGTTCCTCAGCCTCTCCAACAGTCCTTAGATCTTGAGAAGGTCAAGGCAGTCTTTCCTTAGTAAGTACAAGATACAATAACACGTCATTGTTAGTAATAGCATCTCCACTGGTGTTTTCATATGTAACATGAATATTGCTCTGGAACTTTAATAGCAATAGATATTAAGTAGGAAAAAAGGAAGTCACTGAACTTTTAAATTTTCCTGGAACAAGTGGAGGCAGGAAAAGTAATGAAAGACTGTTTACGCAAACTGGCCCTATCCCCAGCCTCACATTTGAATGGGTTGGTAACTTTAGATGCATCAGATCTGGAACTTACTACTTACATTTTTGTTCGCTTCTTTGTGTTTTCTTTTTGTCTCTTTTGTGTGTTTTTTAGTGGAAGAATCTTGAATATTGAGGTCTCCGATGGTGGACTGATATGCTCCAGCGGTGTCCTAGTGGAAGACATGGGAGATAAGAATGATGATTGTTACATAGTGAATGCTGCTGTTTATGTTGGTTACTGACCTTATTCCATCATCTTCGAGGTCAGTTCTCTTTACCTTAGTCAAAGGTATAGTGCAAATTCTTTTCAAATTATCCCTTCCTGAAAGTCTTTCGTCTAGCCATAAGCTTTAGTTGCTAGAAAACCTCAATTGTTAGTGTTAATCTGTAATTATAACTCGAGGTTTGCCTACAGTTAGCAACTATGAACGATCACCGAGGAATGAAATACAAACGAAGGGATACTTACGTGTGTTGTTCCACCGCTCAGGGAAATCAGGTTCAGTGGACAAAACGCTGGTTTCCAGCAAGATGTAACAGTCGCTCCAGCCTCGGTTCCCGTGGTCCTCACTCTTGTGGAGGAGCTATAATCTTGCACTCCGAAGCTGTACTTTGAATCCATCAACTCGAGGACGAGACGTCGTTCTAAGTTTGCATCGATTAAATTCAATCAAGTCTTGCAAGCAAGTATTTATTTATTATAAGATGTTCCGTACATGCAAAAACCAACACTTGAGATGAAAACATGAAAAACATTTCATTAAAGAGCCCGAAGGCTAAGAATATTACATAAAAAAGACCAGAGGTCCAAAAAGTTATGCATAAACGCCCGAAGGCTTACAAAATGCTATCAGAAATCTAAGCCTCGGGAGAATCACCTCCATCCTCGGAGCCCCTCTCGGCCTCTTCATCATCCTCCTCATCGTCATCGCCTCTCGAGGCCTCACTTGATGGGAGTTCATCAATAATAGCTTGAGCCTCTACTGACTTCACCTCAGCTTTTGCAATCTCCTCATCTAAGTTAAGCTCGCCGGCGCGGCACCGCTTGAGTAGCCTCAACCGAGATCTGATAATGGCCCATCGCTTGTCCAGCTCGGCTTTCTTAACCTTGATCGCAGCCGTACTCTTATGATCAGCGATCTCGTCTCGAAGGGCTTCGACCTCGGCTTCTTTAGCTGAAAGTTTGGAGTTTTCACCCTCCAACTTTTGTATATGAAGCACATGCTTCTTCAGCTGGTCGTGGTGTTTTTTGGCCATCTCCACAACTTCAGCCTTTGCTTGGGTCAGCTCGGTACTCAATCTCATAGCTTCGACCTCCAGCCTCGAGCGTTCTACCTGGAAGCCGTCACCAAGGGCTTTGATTTTTGCCTCAGAAGCTGCCTCGGCCTCATGTAGATCAAATTGGGACTTGGACAAATCAGCTTTTAGTGTAGCTATTTATGTATTGAAGCTGTCTCTTTGCCTGTCCCACGCACGAGCAACACACCGGACCTCTTCATTCCTCAAGGTCTCAACCTCGATAGCCCCAATGACAGAACGAAACTCTGAACAAAGATCAATCAGGAAATCGAAGTCAGCTATGAACCGAAGACAAAGACGAAAGGAAAATCCAAGGCAAAACTCAAGAGCAATGAAACTTACTCTGATAGTATTGGCAGCAATGGTATTATATAGTTGACCTCTAGAAAATTCCTGCACGACTTTATCTTCCCCGGGCCTAGCAAAGGCGTAAGACTCAAGATGTCGGCTCGGCTGCATGCCAACAGATTTGAAGAGGTCGGCACCTCGAGCTTCCGATAAGACCCCACCGAGGACGAAATCCTCGCGGGTTCAAATTGTGCCCTAACCGTGTCTGTACCAGCTCCCTCTTCAATCATAGCAGCGCCAGCCTCCACAACCTTGGACTTGCCTTTAATCTTGGCAACTGCCGCCTCGGAGCTATGCTCTTGGTCCTCGAGGTCAACAAACTCGACCTCTCTGCGAGCTAAACCTTCGGCAGCTGCATCATCGGGCTCATCAATTAATCTTCGGCGCCCTTCCCCTGCTGCCTCAGGTTGGGGAGGAGTTTCCACCTCGGTACGAGGAGCCACTGAATGAGAGGGCTTCTTTGAAACTGCCTTCTTCCTCTTCACACCTACGAGAAGTAACATGGAGGAATTGAAGCAAGGAAGCAAAGAGGAATGATAACCGACGAGTTGATCAAGGATGGTGATTACCTTTGGAGGACCCTTGGCCGGGGGCCCCATTTGAAGCTTTTGAATACTTCGCAGCCTTCGATTCCTTCAACTCCTTTAAATCTCATGCCACCGAAGCCAGGTTGTCGTCTGACTCGGTCTCCTCTCCATCCTTTTTCTTCTTTTTCTCTTTCTTTTTCTTGCTTTTCTTCGTATTGATGGCACGGTTTAGAAAACCTGCCACCAAAGTCAGGGAAAGAATTCAACAAAACGAAGTTAAAACCCCAAAACAACATGCCAAGTAAAACACCACAAAGGAGCATACCATGCCGTTTGCATTGCCAACCAAAGTCAGCAGCCATCTTCATCCACGTTCTTTCGGGGCATTTACGAGACTCGGTCATCGCCTTCACCCATTCAGTCAACCCCTCGGGAGGGATGATATCAACCTTGTTGGCTAAGGAGTAATAGAGGTTCTTCTCTTTAATTCTATAGTTTGTTCGTTCTAGGGTTAGAGCAAATACATGAAGGTTGATGTTTGAAAGTTGAATTCCTTCTATTGATTTTTGTCTGGGTTAATACCTCAAAACCCCGTTAAACATATCACTTTTCTTACTCATACTTAAACTATTGGGTGTCTCCATTATCCCCCTGAACTAGATTGTTCACATATTCAAATACCTCCTGCAGCGGAAAGAGTTGATACGTTAGATATACACTCGAAAAGCCATTTTAAATTTGCCAAGTGGCAGCTGATAGTTCCAGTGCCTTTTTAAAAAAATAAAAAATAAAGAAAAAAGGGGGGTCAAATTATAATAAATAAATCTATTATGTCATTTCCTCCATCGAACCACGAACCCCCTGTCAAGAGCAAACTCAAATCGCCGAAGACGGTTTCACAGCGGGCTTGTAGTGGTCCATTACAAATTTGAAGAATCTTGGAATCTTTCGTTTTGGGGGCAGTAATGTAATTTGGTGTTTCTTAAATCTACTGTTCCTTCTGCAGAACAGCAGATTGTTGGTCTTATAAGTGTCTTTGTATCTGCTGTAGTTTCTGCATATATTTTTTTAGTATGATATACTGTTCTTGAGACCTACTGAACTACTTTATTAATTAGTTTGAACATCTTCTTATCTTTTGTTACCCAAGACAACTTTTGTCGAAGAAGAGGTAATCTTACTATAATAATAGGAAAGTTGGAAGAACAATTAAGAAGAAAAAGATGAACTTTGAAGGAGTTGAACAAAACCCAACTTAAGCAGCAGCTAATGAACAACGAAATATGCAAAGAAAGGGGGAGGAGATACAATAGTAAATATACATGTAGGCAATCTTTTTACCATTTTTCATCCCCCACGCACCACCTACGAATTGAACACATGAACTTCTCTGCCACATGGCCCTTGGGGTATTAAATGTTGTAGTTCAAGAGGGTAATGGAAAAATTCAATAAATTAAAGTATGAAAATAAGGGAAGTGATATTGTTTAGGGGGGCTTTGAGGTATTAACCCTTTTAGTTTTGCAGCTTAATTTTGTCCAGACTGCAGTTTCTAATTCTTCACTAGCTATAGTTTCTCTTTTCTATGTTTTACCTTGTGCTGGTCCAAGTGAATGAGAATTATCTCTTCTGTTTGATGACATTTTTGTGCATCAAGTTGATACTTAGTACTGATTACTGTTATTTATGGTCTTTTGATCAGTGTAATATGAAGCTTGCTAATCATTTCGGCAAAGTCAGCAAGTCTTCGGCCTGAGACGAAGTTACGGTACTCCATGCTGAAGTACAGGGATCACTATTCTCATCTACATATGTTCTACGAGTGTGATACGAGGATAACTCCAGTGGACTCAGTTCTCTGTATCCTCCAAGATTGACTTTAGTTCAAAATATGCACAAGGTGCACACGCCTACAGTTCGAGCTTGTGCCATTTGTTCATGATGAGATTCAGATTTCATATGCTTGTGAGTGCTAGTTTTGTCATATTTTACTCAAGTTTGACATGTGAGAAGTTCAGGCTCTTATTGTCCAATGTTAGTGCACTAGGAAGCCTACAAGAGATATTTTTGTCCGAAGTCGCTGTAATATTGATCTGTGGGCTGCCCAGGTTGATTTCATCATGTTTTTGCTCAATAGCAGTAGCAGTGTCAAGGAGCATCTGCAGTAATCAGTTTAGATAGTCCAGGATTTTTTAGCAGCTGGACCAAATGTTTTCATAGTCCATTACATTGCTGAGCCAGTGTACCAGTAGGCAGAGAGAACAGCGGTGGCCTGTAGAATACCTCAGTTCACTCAAGTGCAGCAACAGTGGTGAGCTTGGCGACTCAGATTCTAGTGTAATGTCGCCGCAAGGGTCAGATTGTACAAACCTGTTCACTTCACGAATTTAGCGAATTTAACGTCTCGCAAAATGGAGCTCGTTTACACAAAATGACATGTTGGCCATGTCTTTATAGATGGCTGCGTCTGCACTCACAGTCCCATGAATGCCCTGTTTGTAAAGCCCTTATTCAAGAGGAGAAGTTAGTTCCTCTTTATGGTAGAGGAAGAACTTCTACTGATCCCAGATGAAAACCAATCCCCGGCCTTGAAATTCCTAATCGGCCTGCTGGACAACGACCTGAAACGGCTCCTCAACCTGAACCAAATAATATTCCTAACCTTGGTTTTGGTCTTATGGGTGGATTTTTTCCAACGGCAACTGCAAGATTTGGTAACTTTACTATGTCTGCTGGTTTTGGTGGATTGTTCCCTTCATTACTCAGCTTCCAGTTTCATGGATTCCCTGGCCCGACAGAGTATCCTACTGCACCAAATTACCCATTTGGTTATGCTCCTGCATATCATGGGCCACATGTACGTCCTGCTCAAGACCCAACCCAAGCACAGGCAGATAGCAATCTCAAGTTTATGTTCTTACTTGTTGGTTTTCTTGTGCTCATTTACTTGTTGGGTTAAGGAATGGATCCACTCTAGGCCTGATGCTAACCTTGGCTTTCAGTTTTGTGCATGTGGATATGTTAATTCTGCAGTCACTTTGAAGTTACACATAGATAACTTTGGTTAATCGAGCTAATCGAGCTAAGAGAAAATTTAAGTTACACGATTAATCGAACTAAATTAAGTTACACGATCAATCAAGCTAAATGAATTTTGATCAATTGAGCTAAATGGATTAATTTAGCACTCGAGATAAATGAACTAAATTGAGTTACATGAAACAATCAAGCTAAATTAAGTTACGTGATAAATCGAGCGAAATGAATTATTTATCGATTAAGCTAAATAAACTCTTTTATCAATCGAGCTAAGAGAAAATTTAAGTTACATGATCAATAAAGCTAAATTAAGTTAATTGGACTAAATTTAGTTACACGGTCATCAAGCTAAATGAACTCATTTATCAATCAAGCGAAGAGAAAAAAATCAGCTATGCATTCAATTGGGCTAAATTAACACTTCTATTAATCGAGCTAAGAGAAAATTTAAATTACACGATCAATCGAGCTAAATTATGTTACACGATCAATCAAGCTAAATGAACTCATTTATCAATCAAGCGAAGAGAAAAAATCAGCTATGCATTCAATTGAGCTAAATTAACACTTCTATTAATCGAGCTAAGAGAAAATTTAAGTTACACGATCAATTGAGCTAAATTAAGTTACACGATCAATCAAGCGAAATGAATTTTGATCAATTGAGCTAAATGGATATTAATTTAACAGTCGAGATAAATGAACTAAATTGAGTTACACGAAACAATCAAGCTAAACTAAGTTACGCGATAAATCGAGCGAAATGAATAATTTGTTGATCGAGCTAAATGAACTCTTTTATCAATCAAGCTATAAGTTACACGATCAGTCAAGCTAAATTAAGTTAAATGAATTAAATTTAGTTACACGACCATATCAAGCTAAATGAACTATTTTATTCTAGCTAAATGAAATCTTTTATCAATCAAGCGAAGAGGAAAAATCAGCTACACATTCAATTGAGCCAAATTAAGTTATTGAACTAAATTAACACTTCTCAATTGAGCTAAGAGAAAATTTAAGTTACACGATCAATCGAGCTAAATTAAGTTACACGATCAACCGATATAAATGATTTTTTTGTCAATTGAGCTAAATAAATCATTTTATCAGTCGAGATAAAAGAACTAAATTGAGTTACATGAACAATCAAGCTAAATTAACTTACGTGATAAATAGAGCGAAATGAATTATTTATCGACTGAGCTAAATGAACTCTTTAATCAATCGAACTAAGAGAAAAAAATTAAGTTACATGATAATCGAGCTAAATAAGCAAAGTCAAGCCGAAACTTATATGAAATTGGGTCGAGTCGAGCCGTGCCTATTTATGAATAAGTCAATCTCAGCTGAACTCAATCAGGCTTTACCAATTTGATTTAGCCCAAGCCCGGTGATTTCAGCTTGTGTTCGCATAGCTGGCCATTAGCAATTTCCATTTATTATTCTACTAAATTAAAGAATATGATCTTGATTAAACTATCACATTTTTTTTAAAGATGAGTCAAGAACATAATAATTTAGTATTAACATATATTTAAATATTTTAAAATAATATTCATGTCAAATTTATTGGTTAAGAAAAAATTGAGCAAAATACCCAAATTTACGTCCACCAAAAATGGGTTAAGAAAACCTATCTAAATTTTTTCACATTCCCTCCATTTTTACACGATTTCCCTCCACTTTTCTCTAATTTCCATAAGTGTATTAGCTTAACCGTAAAAAAAATTCTACTACTTCTTTTATTTGTTTAAAAGCCTCCCTTTCCAGTACAGATTATCTTATACTAAGCTAACTACATTGAAGGTGGAGAAACCACTGCCAATGTTGATTCGAGAAACACACGGCAACAGAAGCAAACTCCAGAATAATCAATTTGCTATGGTAGTAAACAAAAATATGCAGCACATGCATTCAAATCTAGAGCAAAAATTGCTTCATCACAAAAGTTATAAACTTCTTGTATTAGTATTTGATATAAATCTGCTGCACTTGAATCATTTTGGTTACAAGTAGCCTACGTACCCCTACGAATAAAACCTTTTAGGAGAATCAAGTCCTAACGTAGTTCTTTACATAACCCACAAATTTGGATCAGCACATCAAAAGAATAAAGTTATGTTCCACAAAGGGGTTGCACTAGATCAATTTTTATTACTAGTTACCGACGTACCCCTACTAATTAAACCTTTTAGGAAGGTCATGCCCAACAGTTCATGAGCGAACAACAGTTCATGAGCGAACTAGCAGCTTCGTCCTCCAGAATTTGTTTGAGAACATTCCATGTCTATATCAAGCCCAATGTGGTTCTGCAATATCGAGATTCCTTCATGTTATTTTCCTCCACAATGTGATATCCATCTACCGGTGCGCCATCTTCAATTTGAAAACGTTCACCACCAGTGCCATCAGATAACTTTTTGCATGAAAATCTCTTGCATAACTTCCTTCACAGCTCAGTCGATATCTTCTTTTCATATTCCCAAATCCAAATTAACTGTAATTCATATATATAAACTTTATAGGCTAATACACAACCTAAGAAGTAACAGTTGAAAGTACAAATTATGTAGTAACGGCAGTACGTAAAAACACCCAAAAAAAGAGCAAGCACTAAGCACCTTTGTGATTGAATATGTCCAGAAAATAATACTACTCCATATGCCAAAGAAACTCTTGGCGTCATCTTCAGGGAAATATCTAACACTTGATGTTTTTGACATCCACTCTCTTCAAATACATTCAGGCAGCGCGTATCTGCATCATGAACTCTCTTTCTGCTTCCAAAGCATCGCCAAAATCCACTGTCCGTTTTATGCTTTCTAGCGCAGCCCTAGCATTTTCTCGTTCTTTTTGGCGTTGTAACTTCAACTTTGCTTTCTTGATCTCTTCCCACACTTACTTTTCCTTACGTCCATCAAACCCTTTCCCAATCAACGTCAGAATTTCTCTCTCAGCTATCAAATTATCACCAAAATCCACAGTCCGTTTTATGCTTTCTAGCGCAACCCTTGCAGCTTCTCGTTCTCTTTGGCGTTGCAACTTCAACTTCGCTTTCTCAATCTCTTCCCACACTTGCTTTTCCTTACGTTCATCAAACCCTTTACCAATCATCGTCAGAATTTCTCTCTCAGCTATCAAATTATCACCAAAATCTAAAGTCCGTTTAATGCTTCCAATAGCAATCCTCGCAGCTTCCCTTTCTTTTTGACGTTTTAAGTACTTAGACTTCTCTTGTTCTTCCCCCAACTCTTTTTGAACCTTTTTTTCATCATACTCTTTTCCATGCACGAGTTGTTGTTCCGCTTTGAAGATCGTATTGGCGAATCTCTTCTTCAGAAGTGGAATCAATTGGAAAACTCAACTGGATTGTTCGTAATTCTGACCCTGGACCGTCTCCTTATTGCTGATAACAACCAAGTTTTGCTCCATTATTTGAATTCACTTTTACCATTTTAATTACTGTTCTTTAGTTAATAAAATCCTCACTATTGGAAAAGATCCCTGAATAGTTTATATAAATTGTTTGCTAGAATTCAGTCTGAATAGTCCTCGTGGGAATGATACTCGATTTATCACTTTATTACTTGTCGACCACGTATACTTGCGTGTGCGTTTGGAAGCAACAAGTTTTTGGCGCCGTTGCCGGGGACTAAACAATTGACTGATTTCTTTTTGAACAGTTTATTACTTTCTATTCAGGTTTAATTTTTGTTTTGAGTTTTGTGCTGTTTCAGGTATTAGGTCCTGCTTGATCTTTACCTACAGGAATGACAGCAGAACAAGCTTTAGCTGTGCGAGATGTTGCTCTCCCCAGCCTGGAGGGAGTATCCTCGAGCATAGTTAAGCCTGAAATCACTGGGCACTTTGAGATTAAGTCCGGCATGATACAACTGTTACATGTGACTGGACAATTTGCTGGATTACTTAGAGAGGATCCACAACAACATATTCAGAATTTCTTGGAGATCAGTGATACTTACACACCGAAGGGAGTTCCTGTTGATTATGTTCGCTTGACGTTGTTCCCGTTTTCACTGATTGGGGCAGCAAGGAAGTGGTTAAAGGCTGAAAAGTCTGGGTCTATCACTACTTGGGAGGATTTGGCTAAGAAGTTCTTGGCTAAATTTTATCCATCTGCCAAGACAGCCCGGCTGAGGAGTGAAATTATGTCCTTCAGGCAGTTAGAAGGAGAGTCTTTGTATTCAGCCCGAACTTGTTTGTTTTCTTTCTCCAACGTGGTAATATCGAAATCAAAGGAATCGGAAAGTTGACAGATTTTCCTCTTACTTCCGCAAACGGCCTTCTTTGTTACGGCAAGTTGTGGCCGAGAACAAAGTAGTGACGTCATAACTTCTAAGCTTATAATGAAAACGAATGTGAAGGAGTTTAACACTAAGCCTTGCGAAAGAAACTGAAGTTATGTAGAGGGTTACTGATAGATCATTGTGGAAAAATATATATATAGGTGAAAGTTTCCCTAGCTAACACATTTCCCATCTCCTATAGGAATAGTGTTTCCTAATTTAAAAAGTTTAAAATTGTAGCACTGCTTAGCGTAGTAATTAGTTTTTGTTTTTCTGAAGGGCGAATATTTTTGTTTCTTGATGATGTCATTTATCCACATTTTTACTGGCATAATTATATTATTTCTTGGAATCCAAGTTTATACTATGGATTTTAGTTCTGCTTTATCATTTTAATTGTTTATGATCTTATTGTTGCTCAAATATTTAATATCAAATGTACTAAAAACACCTCGAATATTATATACCAACACGACGAGAGTGGATACAACTAGTTCTATCCTACTTAGGAAGTGCTTTTTTATCAAGGATTTGAGTAATACTAATACACACTAATAGACGTAAATGTTTTCTTTCTATATACTATGTAGATTGAATTAAAAATCATTAATATTTAACATGTAGTAAATTATTTTTATAGGTCATCAATTAATACTTATCCACAAAAACTTGTGTAATTCTCGTGACGATCTATTGTGTAAATATATACTATATTTTTTTACACAATTTGTCCGTGGAACTTAATCTGATTCATCAAATACATTATATTAAAGGATATAAGGCTCATTTTTTCCTGATGAAGCCTGTCAAATAATAATCCATTTTTCGATACCTCATGTGGTTACAGGTGGAAGATTATATTCATCCCAACAGATGCTATCAGAGCCACTCAGTGTCAGTCTTGTCGATTTGGGACAGAGTTCAACGCTGAGTCTAGGCAAATACCGGGACGGCAGGGCAAACATCAGCGATGACGCTGAGTCCATAAGAGGGGGTGTATGTAACACCTCAGCTAAGGGTTAAGTGTCCCACATCAGCATAACACAGGGGAGGTCCTGGGTATATAAGTTAACTGGCCTTAGACCATGGTGATACGTTTTAAAGCCATGCGGGCCTAGGCTCAAAGCGGACAATATCACTAGCGGGCGTGGGCTGCTACAATATTAAATACTACTCCATCTGTTTCAATTTATGTAAAAAAATTTTAGTCCATTAAAAAAAGAATGACCTATTTTTAAACTTGAAAACTACTTAACCAAAAATTTACCACTGTGTCTTAACGAAATAGTTTATATACACAGAAATACCAATGACTTCGTTTAAACCACAAGTTTCAAAGTTCTTTATTTTTTTTAATAAACATTGTGTCATATCAAATAAGCTCATATAAATAAAAACGGATGGAGTATATAGATTTTACCACATTGCTCTGATTTATCAATACCAAACTTAAATACAACTATCCATTTCTTACATCTTTAATTGCATGGATAAGATTAGAAAAAAATAATAAAATTTGCATTGATTTTCTAAAGTGACACTTATTTTAACAAAAATAAAAAGAAAAAATGAACACTTACTAAAAAATGGAGGTAGTGTAACCTATACTAGTATAGCATCCGCGCATCGCATAAAGTAACTATAATTTTATTTAAAAAGTAGCACATATGTAAAATTTTCACTATCTATCTTAAAAGGCAACTATTCGTATGCAGTAAATGTCTAGCAATATTGTAGAAGGGAAAAGCGCAAGCATAACTGATACGTACCCCACGATGTGCGGAGAAGAAGCTTATTCTAAGGATCCTAATTGACATGAAGATACCTTTAATATGTGGTCTTCTCTCACTAAGAATTAAACTGATACGTTATTGCTGGAACGATCTCGATCAGTCATTTCGAAAGTTAGAACTTCGATTGACATACCGATAATTTTAAAATATTCGTAAGATTCATTAGGACCTAACTGTAAAATTTGAACTAAATCGGACTTCGTTTGGTAGGTATCGGAAGAAGGTTTCAGTTTTTATTGTCGATAAATATTAAAAAGAGATTTTCGAGCTCAATTTTGGCGAATTAACTCCGATTCGAAATCCGAAAGCGCCCTTAGGTTCGTATGATTATTTGTGACTTTTGTGAACATTTGAAAGTGCATTTCGAGGTTGTTAGGCTAGTTTCCGCTAAAATGCCGAAAGTTAAATAATTTGACCTTTTTCCATTTAATATGCATATTGAGTTTTGGGAGTCCGATTTGAGATTCAACTTAGCAAGTATGTTTCATATATTTTGTATAACTTACTTGGGAAATTTTGGATTATTTCGAATTTCGTAGAGTTCCATTTTAATTTTCGTCGCGAAAAGAAAAGAAAAGAAAAAATAAAAGAAAAGGAAAGGAAATGAAAAAGAAAGAAAAGGATAAAAGGAAAAGAAACAAATAAAGGCGGTGGGGCTCCTTAGTTAAGCTAAGGACGAACATAACAGAAACAACATAAGAGCAGAAACAAGAAAGTGCGAGAAAGTAGCTGGGAAAAAATGCCAGAAAATAAGAAAAAAGCCGAAAAAAAGATAGAATTTTCGCTCCGAAACATTCAGGTAATGATCTTAATTCATTATTTGAGTTTATTCTGTGTGTTTGAATATTTTAATGGTAAAACATGGGATATTAGGCATTGTTTTAATATGTTCAATTAATAATTTAAAGGGTTAATTGGACCCCGATAGTGGAATTGATTATATATTCGTACTCAGTGATTTATGGGCAACATATAAATGTAATTTATTTAGGGTTTGGTCATGTGACCTTAAACCCTGTACATAGGCCTGGCCTGCGTATTGCGTATGCGAATAAGGCATCAGGTTCCTAACCGGATTGCCCTAAGATGTGAGGAATAAAGTCTTTAGCCTAATTTGATATATTTTCTGATTATTGAATAAGCATGATCGTTTGCCAATGAATCCAAAAGATAATGCGGTTGTTGAGTAGCAATGCTAGTTTTGGAATAAGGTAAGTGTTTGTATCTATTTCTTTGGAGGCCCTTGGCCCCGTGGATAATCTACCACTGTTCCTTACGTGTGAAGCTGCCGATAGGCGTACTCATTACGCCTTAGCTTTGGATTTACATTGTATAATATATATTATGTCCTGTTGTTGGATGTATTGCATTGAGGATCTGAACATTGTACTCTGGCTGTGAGTTGGCATATACTTTCCAGCTGTCGAGGAGAGTCCCGCACTGGTGATGGGTTATTATTACACCATGTTGCATTCATATGCATTATGGTGCATTCATATGCATTACATTGTATTCATATCGGTTGCATGAGTATTCCACTCCAAGAGAGTGCAGGAGTATTCCGCCTCCGGTTTATATCATATCGGGTTCAGGAGTATTCCGCCCCAGGAGCAGGAGTATTCCGTTCTTATGTCAGATACTAAGTGCAGGAGGATTCCACCTCAGCTTTACATTATTTCGGGTGCAGGAGTATTCCGCCCCAGGAGCAGGAGTATTCCGCTCTTATGCCAAATACTGAGTGCAAGAGTATTTCGCTTCAGCTTGATATTATATCGGGTGCATGAGTATTCCGCCCCAAAAGAGTGCATGAGTATTTCGCCTCTGGTTTATATCATACCGGGTGCAGGAGTATTCCGCCCCAGGAGCAGAAGTATTCCGCTCCAGTTGGTTATCATATTGAATTCCCCTCGAATGCAGGATTATTTCGCTTCGGGATGGGATGACAGGCACATGTGACCCTTTTCACGCCGCAACGATATAAATATATGGATTGGGTTGCACTCCGCGACAGTATGTATTTCTAATTGTTGATATGTTCGGGATACTTAAAAACCTATATGTTCTGTCTATTTCATGTCCATAGTTGTTTTATGAGTTTATGATTCCATACGTGTTTCTGGTTATTATCTGGCCCTGCCTTTTTAAAATTTAAATAAGAAGAATTTGGTTTATCTGTTTCTTTTCTCCCTGGCTAGCTATTCTATTCTTTGAGGTGGCTAGTCTGCCCCACTTATTGAGTCCTTTTGACTCACCCTTGTTTGTTATTTGTTTCTTGTCTATCTATTTCGTTTCGGCAGGTTTGCTCCAAGATTGAGTTCGCCACGTTGTTCAGGACCGAAGACGACTTAACCTGTCAGGGTGGGCCAACTTTTATTCTGGATGGCCACCAATTTTATATTTATTATTTCAGTTGTATTTTGCTTCTTCAGGAGATATCTGTCTTCTTTGTACTCTTAGATGTCTAGTCTGGATAACCCTAAACCTAGTATGTTGGGTAGTCAGCTGTAATTTCTTTTGTACAGCTTAGAGGTATCAATATGTCTGTATTTTTTTCTAAGTCTTGTTCTTATTTATGAATTGAATTAAATTTATTTTCCTAACTTAATTAGTAAGGGTTCACCTGGCGGGTCTAGGGGAGGATGTCGGGTGCCAGCACGGCCTAGCCGGATTTCGGGTCGTGTCAGTTGGTATCAGAGCCCGATTTAGAGTCTATCCAGACTAAGACAGTGTCTAGTAAAGTCTCGCTGATGGGTACGTAGACGTCCGTACTTATCTACGAGAGGCTATGATGGCATTTAGGAAATTTCACTTCCTTATTTTCTGATCGTGCATTGGTCTAGGATGCAAAAGTATTTTCGTTAATTCCTTCATGGTAATCATGAACCCTCGTGCGACAAATCAGCAAATGGTAGGAGTTCATGACGAAGTAGTCTAGCATGGGGCTAGAGCTACTCAAGCCCCGAGAGTTGTGGATCGTGCTGACGATCCAGTTGTGCAGGCCCCAGTTGTACGAGCTCGCGAGGGGAAAGGGAGCAAGGCCTTGTGGTTCCCTTGGCTCTCTACGATGCTTTTATAAAAATCTTGGCAGCGTCTGCAAGAACCTCTTATTAGGTTGCCGCAGATGTAGATGTTCGGACTTAGAGGGCTCTTGTTCCAGTTCTTGATGCTGCCCTAGTAAATTATGTTCCAGAGGCAGCATGTGTTGCGCCACTAATTATTCTGGTTGGTTAGCTAGCCCAAGTAATGGCTCGGTCCGAGTGTCCGAAGAGTCTGCACTATTCTACCCAACTGAACCTTATGATGTTCTTAGGCCATGCATCAAATAATTCTTGTGCAAGTTTTTTTTTTCAAAAAATAAAATGATGTCAGCGTATCCTTCAGGCTTTTGATTATATTGAGCGGTATGGTGTTGATTATTCTGCTTTCCAGTTTCAGGGGTCCAGCATTGAATTGGTGGGCCACTCTCTTATTAGCCAACCTGGTTCAATTTTTCTTCTAGATTCGTGGAAAAGTTCCTTTCGCGTAGCGAGTGAGATGAAACGAGTCGCCAATTTGAGTTGATTGGATGGATAGCTTGTCGGATTTCAGAATATGAGATTGAATTCTATAGAATGGCTGGATATGCATTAGAACTAGTCCATGAGCCTTCCGAGAGATTTAAAGATTTATTGATGACATTTCTTTTTCCTTGAGATCCCACATGGCTCAAGAAATTGAGGTCGGGATTTCATTTGATGTTGTTATTTATATTGCTCGAAGGTACGAGGCATACCCTAAGTTAGAGCTGAAAAAGTTAGAGCGGGAGAGCAAGAGATCTCGTGGCCCCAGTGGGCAACCATGATACCTCTTTTGGAAGTAAGAGTTCTGATTATTTTAGGAAGTTACTTTCCAGGTTATCTCAGCTTGTAGAGCATGATTCTCAAAGTGTGCAAGTAGTTCATCAAGATTAGACTCAGCTTTCTCTCTGTAGCTTTCAACAATCTGTCCAGCTTCCATTTTCAGCGAAAATATGTTATCATTGTCATGAGTCTGGTTATCCTTTGAGGAGTTTTCCCTTACACCGGCAAGTAGGCAGTCGTCCTTTCTCTCGTCATCAGGCACCTGCATGGTTGCAGGGGATTTCATTTAAATCTTAATCAGCCAGAGAGATGCCACCATCCAGTAGAGGTCGAGAGCGTGGTGGTTGTGGTTCTTCTGGAAGTAATTATCAGGGTAGCGGCTCAGCTTAGCCGCAGAGGCAGTTCTATGAACTGCTAGTCTGGCAGGATGCTGAGGCATCCGATGTAGTAGACCCATGTATTTATTCTTCCCTTATATGTGAGTAAGATTTATTTTTCCGATCGATCAAGAAATAGTTTGTCTTATCATATTTTCATGGTTTCCTTAAATGTCGTTCTATTAAGAAACTGTTGCGGTAGAGGGGTGAGCTTTCGGTATGATTTATTCCTGGCGTCTGTGAGACCCCTAGTAGTTATCTAGTTTAAATGTGAGAGATTTAGGAGTAAGTATCGAAATTGTCTGCTTGGCATCTTGTTGTGCTACCTTCTTCTGTTATGTTAAGTCAGTCTACATTTCTATTTGGAATTCAATGTTGGTAAGATATTGGGATTCTTATTCATCACCATCAGAAAGTGTCGTTGTTTCTTCCGATGTAAAGTGATTAGTAAGTAATAGTCGATCTACGTGTCTCCTCTTGCTTTGGGACGCTAGTAGAGTCATGTTACTCTATGAGTTTGTCTCGATTATAAAAGGATTTTTTTTTTGGCAAATTGCCGGAGTTTCCTTTTCATAGGAAGGTTACCAATTGACATAGATGTTGTTCCATAAAGCTCATTTAATGTCTATTTCTTCAATTGCGATTCTTCGGTTAGCCTGACTCGTAAGTAGTCTAGCTCTGGTAGCAAAATAAATAAGAAGAAGAGCTTCCTAAAGCTCTAATTATTTCTATCCTCAGTCCGTTGCTATCTCTTCTTTATTCGGCACTGGTGAGCTAAGGTGGTCAGTAACCTATTGTGATGTTCCCTGCGTTGAGCCAGAGTGTGTGCCAAGGTAGCGGGGTAAGCACGTTGTCATTTTTCAAGGCTACTAAGGGTAATGAGAGGTGTCATTTGACCTTTGATTTGATCCATCAGGCAGTGGTGCTTATAGAAAATGTATGGAGTTGTGACTCGAGAGTTGCAGCTGTTTGGCAACTCGAAAGAGTAGTTGGTAGCTTAGGTCTGCCTACGTTCAGCATTTAGCTAAATCTTCTTTAGTCCAGCAGACTGTGCGGGGATGGGTATTCCTATTCAAATAGCTGCATGAGTTAGTGCTTTAAGTGGAGGAGTCTTCCTCCAAATACTAAATGGTAATACTAAATCTCTAAGGCGTTGATACCACTTTTTTCACGACCCAAACTAGGGCCACGACAGAAATCTACAATGAGTGTCGATCATTACTAAACCCACTAATAATCTATTAATGATACAGATAAGTTGAAAACTGATCATATATACATACCTATCTGCTGAACGCATAAAGTCTGGAAAGATGACATGACTTTAACTTGCTGGAAATTAGAACACTGAGCCACAAATTCTGCTATGTCACACTTTATATCGTCCCACCAATAAATCTGCTTAAGATCATGGTACATCTTAGTCGAACCTGGATGAACAGTATATTTGGAATAATGTGCCTCTATCATAATCTGTCCACGTAAATCTGCAACATCAGGAACAAAAAGTCTATCTTTATACATAAGAACACTGTCAGTAGTAACCCTGTATGGTGACTCCAGTTTTCTTCTGGCTATCTGTCTGTATTCAACTAGAACTGGATCTTCACACTGACGTTGTTTTACTTCATGAAAATTTAGAGTTAAAGGTCTAGTGCAGCTTATCGTCCATCCATCATTGGCATATCTCCTTCACACCTCAACTCTTTGAGAAGTTACTTTAGCGTTATGTTATACTTTATGCACCTCCTAAGGACACTAGAAGGGGGGGTTGAATAGTATCTCTTGATTTTCGCAAGAACTGTGTTCTTCTACTGTAGAACAAGGTTCTTAGAATTTCCTTCTACCTGCGTCTAACAAGAACATACACTGACTAGCACACCAAACACACAAGGATTTTTACGTGGAAAACTCCTTGCTCAAGGGAGAAAAACCACGACCCACACTCTGGGATTTTTGCACTGAATCCACTAACACAAGAGCAATGTTTTAGATTACAAACTCTGTAACCAAGGGGCTACACTCTAGACCCTAATCACTAACCAAAGCTACACTCTAGCTTTTCTAGTAATTCACAAAAGAGTTTACCTAATACATAAGCTTCTAGAATAAGCAGATAGGTAACACAATGAATGCTCGATATTATGACAACTTACAACTCGATAATCCTAGACAAGAAATCTAGACTCAATACTCTGCATGCAGTTTAGTTGTCTTCTTCAGCTTATCCACGTAGAAAGTTATTAAATCGCCTTTGCTTGTGCTTGACTCTCTGTACGTGAATAATTCAGAAAAACGTCGGCTGTCTCTACTACTGGCTTTTATATCAGTCGTGTACCCCTAGTTGAGTTCTACTAGGAATCCCCTTAAGTAAGGTAAGTTGAGACTCGTAGTAACTCTTTTCCATGTTAACGTCTGACTCTTTTCATACTTCGTAGACACAGCTGGGACACCGCCTCTTTTAGTCCGACTAGGATACGTATACAACCACGCGCCACTATTCCTAGTTCCACAGGGATTTGCAACCCACAATCTTTTCGATCAACCGTGCCCTTCCCTTCAAGGACAGGGTTCTTCAGGTTCCTTGCATGAACCTCGGTGTCCTTCTTGTTTGTCATACTTCAAAACCAGCTTTCAACAAATTCCCCCTTTTTGATGATGACAAACAACCGTTGCCCAAGAACCTGAATAGACATAAACCAAAAACCAAAACAAGAGAACAGAATAAAAAACAAACAGATGAGTCAGGTCACAAACACCCCAAATTCCTTCTTCCCCTTTTTGGCATCATCGAAAAGATTCGAAGACCTGCAGGAACTTGTCAAGTTAGTTCAGTCTACTGCACAGGACAACTCGTTAGTAATAAGAACACAAGCATACACAAATAAGGGCCCATCCAAGAACCTGATTACTTAAGCAAAAAACAGATAAGAACACAAGAAGTTTAAAAACATTATCCAGATTGTGACATCAGCACAACCCTGTTAATAGTTACAGAACCAAATTAAAAATTGTCTTAAACATCCATAACATGCAATCACAGGAGAATGAGAAGGAGGAAAGATCAGATAGGGGTAGGAGGACAGGACTGGAAGGATCAAAGCTGAAGGTTGAAGTGTCTGGCAAGTGCCTCAAGCTGCTTCGTATTTTTGGCCCTCTCCATCACCAGCTCGGCCTCATACTTGTGGCAATCAATCTTCAGACGATCAATCTCTTGATCCTTCACCTTCAACTGTCTCTGGAGCTCAGCATTTTCAGCATTAATCTCAAGAACAATCTTCTCCAGTTCCTTTACTGCATCAATGGCCTCATCAGGACCAAAGTCTTCACTGTCCTCTGCCTGCTCTTGTTTCACCTGCATTGGCCTTTTGGAAGCTCTGCTTTCTCTGAAAAAATCACAATTCTTAAGCATATTTATCCCAAACATCTGATGAATTGTGGGCTTCTTTCCTGCTTCCAAAGGAACCCCAAAATGCTTAAAAAGCTGGTGAAGAATGTAAGAGTGCCCAAGAGAGTGGGGCTTCTGATCAGTGTCAGAGATCCTCTTTATGTGCCTAATGATCAGCCCAGGCAGATTTATCTTCACCCCCCTGTCCATCAGATCCATATAGGTCAAATCCAGAGCACTTGCCTCACAATTCCTTTCACCCCTAGGCAGAAGAAACCTGTGCACAAATTCAAACAGTAGTTGATGGGCAGGTTCCATCTCCTTTTTCTCTACTTTCCTCTCCTTCCTCAGTCTTGGCTTCCCTGAAAACTTTCTCACAACATCCAAAGAGGTAACTCCATCTGTTCTTTTTGGCCATTTTAGCTTAACATACCTGCAGTAACCTTCAGCAGGTACATCCAGAATCACCCCCAGTTCAGGTCTTCCAAATTCTATCTCAATTCCTTTAACAGTAGAAAACACTCTCATGGCAGTTACTCTACAATTAGTATAGAATTCTCTCACTTCATCCACAAACAACTTCCTGTCCTTGTTGGAAAACACAGCAAGCCACCCCTGATCACCAATCATCCTCAGCAATGGTCTCATATGGAACTCCTTTTCATCATGCAAAATACTGCCTGGCAGTACCTGATGCCTAGAGAAAAATGCTTCTCTATCCACTTCCTCTTCATTGTCCCCTCTTCTTCTTCTCTTATTCTCCACCTCACTATCAGTATCTGAATCACTGGGTTCTACATAGCTCCCATTCTCACTATCCTGCTCAGCCTCACCAGCTTCCCTTCTTTCTTCTTCCAGCTTCTTTTCTTCTCTTTCTTTGACATTGGTTACTGTTCTTCCCAACTTGTCAAGCTTTTCTAACTGCATTTTTAATGAGGATCTGGTACCAACTCTCCTGACAATAGGCTCAGCAGCTACCTTGTCATCACCATCTACACTATCTTCATCAACCAGTCTAGATTTCAGCACTGGCTTCCCATCTCTCACCAACCTTCTTCTTTTTTCTGGCTCTACTAGATTCTCTCTCACAAACACTACTTCCTCGTCTTCTTCCTCAACTAATTTTCCATCTTCTTCCCCAAACTTTCTCTTCCTCTTTTTTTCTTCAACTTTCTTGGTTATCTCCTCTTGTTCTAAAACAACTTCTTTGTTCCTTTCCTCTTCAGAATCAGTCCAACTAAAATCTGCCTCATCAGTCTCAGTAGGATTTGGACAAACAATAGACTTTTGACCCAAATCCCCTGAGGCTTCAGCACTAACAAGTCCATCACCTGCAGGACTTTTAGACACCGATTTTTTCACAACTTCAATGGTTTCACTCACTCCTTTACTCAGTTCTACTGTATCTTCCCTCGAGATTTCCACATTATCTTGTTCTTTAAACTGTTCTACTATTCTTTCCGCAATGTTCAACTTATTCCCACACTCACAAACTACAGGACCTAGCACATCTTCCCTAAAATCAATCTTTTTACTATCTTGTTCCCCCTCACATGAATTCCTCCTATCTGTTCTATCCTTTTCATGCTCACCCATTATCTTGTCTAGTTCAACAACTAGGGTTTCACTTTCTACAATTCCAGGGCTCTTTATATTAACAGGCTCAACAGGCGTAGATGCAATAGGTTCAGGAATTACCTCTTGTGACGATAGTGATGAACTTTGTCCGGTAGGTGTTGAGAGAACAGTTCTTGATTTCATCTTCTTTACCAGTTTCCTATCCCCCTTTTGCAGAAATTTTGTGCGTGCTCTTGCAATTCTTTGAGCCAGAGTGGACGGAGGTGGTCTACCAGACATCTTGAAAGATTTATGAGTGATTTCTGAGGTTTTTAAGGAGATTTTTGTTTTAGGGTTTGAGAGAATTTTGGTGTTTTAGCAGAAGAAGTAGGTGAAGTGTGAGGGATTGAGAGAGTGTGGTCGAAGTGAAGAGGCTTTAGTGATTTGACACTGTCTAGGGAAGGCAAGAAGTAATGAGTAGAGTAGAAAGGCAGCTTTTTAAATTTTTCGAGAACCGGGAGAAGTTATACATTTGACGGTTATGAACTTAATTAAATAAGCCCTTTTTCAAGAAGTGGGGTCCAAGCTATTAAAAAAGAGATCTATCCTAAAAAGGAAAATGTTCCTATAATTTAGGACAGTTACGAGAGTATGGTAGACCCCTGTGACACACGTATGAATGACAATTTTCATTTCAGTTATGAATACTATCATACATAGTAAGATGAATGTACCTGGACATGATTCCTCGTGTTCAAACTGGTTCCTTCTCAGTACATAGTAGGTCCTTCATGGGATCACATTATTTGTGCCTTGTGATCAAAACATCAACACGAGTGTACTTTTACAAGCACGAGATTAGACTAAACATCTATAACAAGTTTCAAGCAACCACATCAAATACTTAACTAGCCAAATACAAAGGAATTACCTGCTGGGTCATCCGTGTATTTTGGTCATCCCTAACTCCAACCTGTTCCTTTCAAACTATACCTTGTTCAAAGCTTTGGTAAATATGTCAGCTATTTGATCTTCAGTCCTGCATGAATTCATAGTAATCAGACCTTTTTCTACATTGTCTCTCAAGAAATGGTATCTGATATCAATGTGCTTGGTTCTTTTATGTTGGACTGGGTTCTTGGCAATGTTAACTGCACTGGTGTTGTCACAGAAAATTTGCACTGCTCCACACATGATACCAAAGTCCTCCAGTTGTTGCTTGATCCACAGCAATTGTGAGCAACATGAAGCAGCTGCCACATACTCAGCTTCAGCTGTTGATAGGGCAACTGAGTTTTGTTTCTTTGTAGCCCACGAGACCAAGCAGGGACCTAAAAAGTGTGTCATCCCTGAAGTGCTTTTCCTGTCCACCAAATGACCTGCATAATCTGCATTTCCCACCTCTGGGATACCAAAGACCTAAATCCTGAGTCCCTTTCAAGTATCTCAGAATTCTCTTCACAGCTGTCAAGTGTGATTCCTTGGGCTTTGACTGAAATCTGGCACACAGTCCTACACTGTATACTATATCTGGTCGACTAGCTGTGAGATATAGGAGTGAACCAATGATTCCTCTATATTTCGTTTCATTTGTCGAAGGACCAAGTTCATCCATGTCTAACTTTGTTCCAGGTGCAATAGGGGTAGTCATTTCCTTTGCTCCTTCCATGTCAAATTTCTTCAATAGTTCCTTGACATACTTTTGCTGATGAATCATGGTTCCTTCAGAAGTCTGCTTTATTTGCAACCCAAGAAAGAAGTTCAGTTCACCCATCATGCTCATTTCAAATTCACTTCCCATCAATTCTGCAAAACCTTTGCTCAGTTCTTCATCAGTAGCTCCAAAGATGATATCATCAACATACACTTGAACTACCAGCAAATCCTTTCCTTTCTTCATGAGAAATAGTGTGTTGTCAATTTTGCCTCTTGAAAAACCATTTTTCATCAGGAACCCTGAGAGTCTTTCATACCAGGCTCTAGGAGCTTGCTTCAAACCATACAGAGCCTTGTCCAGTTTGTAAACATGATCAGGAAATTCATTGCTCACAAAGCCTGGAGGCTGCACCACATAGACTTCTTCATTCAGATAACCATTCAGAAAAGCACTCTTCACGTCCATCTGATACAGTGTAAATTCCATGTACGTGGCAAAAGCAATCAGCATCCTGATGGCTTCCATCCTTGCAACTGGAGCAAAAGTTTCATCATAATCTATTCCTTCTTCTTGACTGTATCCTTGAACCACTAGTCTTGCCTTGTTCCTTGTCACTATCCCATGTTCATCCAGCTTGTTCCTGAATACCCATTTTGTTCCAATTATAGATCTGTCCTTCGGCTTAGGAACTAGATGCCACACCTTGCTTCGTTCAAATTGGTGAAGTTCCTCCTGCATAGCTAGAATCCATTCTGGATCTTCTAGGGCTTCCTTTACATTCTTTGGTTCCAAGGATGAGAGAAATGCAAAGAATGCACAGAAGTTCTTCAATGCTGATCTAGTCATAATTCCAGTGTCCAACTCAGATAGGACATTCTCCAGTGGATGAGAACTTTGATACTTCCATGGCTTGATTTGAATCTAACTTGAAGGACCTGCAGCATTCTCTGGGTTAGGTTCTTCTTGACTTTCTGGATTATCAGCCTCATCTGAAGTTCCCCCTGTCAAGTTGACTCCTTCATCTGAATTGTTCAAATTCTCCTTTTCATCTGAGTCCTCCAGTTCATCTATGGTTTCTTCTCTCCTTAAACCAATTTCTTGATCATCTGCTTCAGTTTCTCCCAGTGTCTTATCTGATTCATCGAATACAACATGCATACTTTCTTCTACAGTTTGTGTTCTTTTGTTAAGCACTTTGTATGCCTTACTTTAAGTGGAATATCCCAAAAATATCGCCTCATCACTCCTGGCATCAAACTTTCCCAAAGGTTCCTTCCCATTGTTGTGAACGAAACACTTACAACCAAAAGGTTTTAGATGAGCAATGCTTGGCTTTCTACCTCTGAGCAACTCATATGGAGTCTTGTCAAGAATTGCTCTAATGGAACACCTGTTCAACAAGTAACATGCAGTGTTTACAGCTTCAGCCCAAAAATTTCTTGCCAGCCCACTTGCTAACAGCATAGTTCTAGCCATATCTTCCAACGACCTGTTCTTCCTTTCAACCACACCGTTTTGTTGGGGAGTTCTTGGTGCAGAGAAGTTGTGATCTATGCCATTCCTTGCACAATACTCAGAAAATTTTGAGTTTTCAAACTCAGTACCATGATCAGATCTCATACTGATGATCTCAAGGCTTAGTCTTTTCTGAACCACACCAGCCCAATCATTGAAACTTTCGAAGGCTTCATCCTTAGAGACCGAGAACAGGGTCTAAGTATATCTTGAGTAGTCATCCACGATAACAAACACATATCTTTTTCCTCCACGGCTCCCGACTCTCATAGGACCACATAGATCCATATGTATCAGCTCCAGTGGCTTAGTTGTGCTGACCACTTTCTTTGGTTTGAATGATGTTCTCACATGCTTTCCCTTTACACAGGCGTCACACATTTTTATGTTTTCAAATTTCTTGCTTGGCAATCCGCGAACCAGTTCCTTCGAGGCCAGCTTGTTTACCTGAGAAAGACTTGCATGACCCAATCTTTTGTGCCACAGCTGAGAGTCGCTTTCTTGCACATTCAAGCATGTCTTATATACATTGTTCACCCTTTTTCCTTCCATCACCACTTCTCCACTCTGTAGGTTCTTTACGATGCAACCAACAGATGAGAAGCTCACTTCGTTTCCTCTGTCACACAGTTGGGAGATACTTAGTAAATTATGTCTAAGACCATCCACACAATAGACATTTTCAATTGCATGTTCCAGAGATCTCCCAATCTTTCCAATGCCTACTATCTGACCACTTTTTCCTCCTCAGAAGGCTACACTGCCCCCTTGAAATGCTGCGAGTGAGAGAAAGTTTCTTCTATCTCCTGTCATGTGCCTAGAACAACCGCTATCCAGAATCCAGCTTGAGTTGTTCTCCCTCACTCCAGCCTGCAAGACAAATCAGAGGTTAGTCTTAGGAACCCAGACAAGCTTGGGTCCCTTCTTATGAGAAAATGGATAAATCAGATCTTGTTTAGCCCATTTGGGTAAACCACATCTTTTATTTTTAGCCTTTGCCTTGCTGATATTAACACACTTTGCTTAACATGACCAGTTTTACCACAAAAAGTGCATAACATGTTACAAGGTAGACCTACATATTTGCTTTTAGGATTATATGGAGGCAGGGGTTTCTTGAATCCTAATCCTTGTTTTCCTTTGTTTTGATTTTCAAGAACCCAATTCATAGCTTCAGAAGATTTATTCCATTTTGTCAGTCTGGCAAGTTCAAGTTTTGAGTTTTCAACCTTTTGGCTTAAAATCCTATTTTTTTCAGTTTCCTGATACAGAATTTTATTTGCTCTTTTAAGTTCATCTTCCAGAAAGGATTGAACTTCACTCATAACTTTCTTACCATTCTTACTTTCTCTTAACTGATTACATTCCAATTCAAGTTCTGTAATCTTAGAGTTTGACACAAGAGTCTGCCCTTTCAAGATGGCATTAGTTTCTTCAAGTTCAATATTCTGTTCCAGGAGACTCTTGTGCTTAGTTCTAAGATTGCTTAGTTCTTCAGTTAAGTTATCCTTTTCAAGTTTTTCTTTTTCATATCCTTCAATCAGGGTGGCTGTGATTAGAATTAAATTTTCAGAAGAGTATGTATGTAAAGTTTCCTTTAGATCAGATAGACATACCTCTGCTGAATTTCCTGCTTCCTCTCCATCAGTTGCCATAAGAGCAGAGTCCTTTTTGATGTTGTCAGCAATATACAATTCCTTCAGTTTCTTCCATATTTCCTTGGCAGATTTACACTCCAGTATCCGTGCCAGAACATCCTCAGTGAGTCCTCTTCTTAGATACCCCACAGCCTTGGAGTTTGCTTGTAACCAGTCCAGATCTTGAGGATCTAGTTCTTCCACTTTCTTTGGCACTAGGACAACATTTACAGCTCTCTTCACAGGAACATGAGGTCCTCTTTTCACTATCAGCCACAAGTTGTAATCAGTTGCCTGTAGATAATTTTTCATCTGCTTCTTCCAGTGATTGTAATGAGTCCCATTGAACACTGGTGGTTTTGATGGATCTCTTCCTCCTCTAAATTCTCGAGGATCTTCTTCATCACAGCTGACGTCTGTCATACCTGTTAGTGCTAGTGGTGAGTCATCCTCAGCCTCTTTTTCATGATCAGACTCACTATCAGTTGGTCCCCATGTGGCATAGAAAGCTTCCTTCTTTTTCCTTCGCTCTGCTCTGAAGTTTGGGGGCCGTCTTGTCTTCTTTTTGTCTGTATCATATTCCTTAGTGGTTTCCTTTTCCTTTTCCTTAGCAGCTCTGTTCTTCCTCCATTCTATTTCCCACATCGGGCAGTCCATGACAGCATGATCTTTCTTGAAGCATTTGAAGCACCCAGAGTAGTCAGGACTGTCAACTATGTTCTTCCTACTTTAGCTCTCCTTGTTTCCTCGTTTGAACCCTTTAAACCTTCCCAGATTGAGTTTTCGTCTTAAAGCACTCACCATTGCAGCTTCTACTGATTGAAGATCAACATATTCATCAGTTTCCTCTGTTGCTTCCAGCGTAAGAGTCTTTTCCTTCTTTGCCGATGGTTTAGCGTTTGAGTCTTTCATCATCTCATGAGTCTTCAGGCTTCCAACCAATTCTTCAAGCTTGATGGATTTTAAAGGTTTGGATTCAATGATGGCAGTCATCTTTGGTTCCCATGCTTCAGGCAACACATTCAGGATTTTATCGACCATCTCTATTTCAGGCAGTTCCATCTCAAGGGATCTCATTTCATTTGTGATCATGGTCAACCTGGTCATCATGTCCTGAATCGACTCCTTCTCACCCATAGTAAACAACTCAAATTGTCTCTTCAACATTCTCATTTTTTGAGTCTTTTACTTCTGTAGTTCCTTCATGTGCAACCTGTAAAGCATCCCATATTTCTTTAGCCGTCTTATATGATGATACTCGATTGAACTCTTCCGGACCAAGACCACATATGACCAACCGCTTGGCCTTGTGATTTTTTTCGATCATCTTAAAGTCCGTCTCATCAAACTCTTCTTTCAGTTTAGGTTCTTTTGAGGCAGTGGTTCCTTCGCCAACAATTTTGGTGGGAATCAGATTTCCTTCAGAAACTATCAGCCAAAGTTGATAGTCTTCAGCACATATGTAATTCTCCATCCTATTTTTCCACCATGCGTAGTATTGCCCATTAAACTGTGGGGGCCTCAGAACCGATTGTCCTTCAGTAATGGTAGGTGGTGCACTCATTCTGATCCTTCTCAAGGTGTTAACCTTACAAGAGAAGACCTGCTCTGATACCACTTGTTATACTTTATGCACCTCCTAAGGACACTATAAGGGGGAGTTGAATAGTGTCTCCTGATTTTCGTAAGAACTGTGTTCTTCTACTGTAGAACAAGGTTCTTAGAATTTCCTTCTACCTGCGTCTAACAAGAACATACACTGACTAGCACACCAAACACACAAGGATTTTTACGTGGAAAACTCCTTGCTCAAGGGAGAAAAACCACGACCCACACTCTGGGATTTTTGCACTGAATCCACTAACACAAGAGCAATGTTTTAGATTACAAACTCTGTAACCAAGGGGCTACACTCTAGACCCTAATCACTAACCAAAGCTACACTCTAGCTTTTCTAGTAATTCACAAAAGAGTTTACCTAATACATAAGCTTCTAGAATAAGCAGATAGGTAACACAATGAATGCTCGATATTATGACAACTTACAACTCGATAATCCTAGACAAGAAATCTAGACTCAATACTCTGCATGCAGTTTAGTTGTCTTCTTCAACTTATCCACGTAGAAATTTATTGAATCGCCTTTGCTTGTGCTTGACTCTCTGTACGTGAATAATTCAGAAAAACGTCGGCTGTCTCTACTACTGGCTTTTATATCAGTCGTGTACCCCTAGTTGAGCTCCACTAGGAATCCCCTTAATTAAGGTAAGTTGAGACTCGTAGTAACTCTTTTCCATGTTAACGTCTGACTCTTTTCATACTTCGTAGACACAGCTGGGACACCGCCTCTTTTAGTCCGACTAGGATACGTATACAACCACGCGCCACTATTCCTAGTTCCACAGGGATTTGCAACCCACAACCTTTTCGATCAACCGTGCCCTTCCCTTCAAGGACAGGGTTCTTCAGGTTCCTTGCATGAACCTCGGTGTCCTTCCTGTTTGTCATACTTCAAAACCAGCTTTCAACACGTTATAAGTGCACATGTAATCAACTTTGTTGCTGGTATTCTGCCTCAGCTCATGGTCCTACTACATGTCTCTTTTATTTCCACTTTTTCAAGTCATAATATTTCCAATTCAAAGACAATACCCTGAAGTAGATGTTCAGTCTGAAGATCATTCCTGGTTTGCATCATACTATCTATTAGTATTTGCATAATCCTTATCCTTATATGATAGACCCTATTCAGATGAACTTTTGACATACATTAGGATATGAGTAACTACATTCCCACAAGGAGCTTGCGGAACAACACTAACATCAACTGAGAAGTTGCATAGTGCGTTCGTAAAAATAATATAGCTTGCATCAAATTTTCTATTGTGTGTAGTGACAACGTACTTCAAAAGCTCTTTCTATTGCATCAAGCGTGAGCTAATTCTTAGTTCCATCAACCTGTTCTATATCGAAAGGTATATCGAAGAGGTGATTATCGGCTGAATCATGTAAACCCATTCAAAGTTCCGTGTATCTTTGCTTCGAAAATGTAGAACTTTCTTCTCGTGATCGAGGAAGGATCAGCTTAGTCAGAATAAGCTGTGCAACAGTATTATCATATTATCCAGATATATTTTATTCCAAAATTTTGATGTGCGCGATATAATTATGATACTTTAATCAGGAGATAAGGCCCGTGGAGTAGCTTATGAAGGTCGTGCAAGTTCTCTTGTTATCTGTGCGAATTTTTTTATTTAGACTTAGGCTCGTTCGAGGACGAACGAGAGTCTAAGTGAAGTAGAATGAAACGACCTCGGTCAGAACTCCGATTGTCGTGCCGAAACTTTTAAAATAGCAACCACGATTGCGACAACCATCGCATAGCTATTCGTATGGTCCATTAAGACCTGTCTGTAAAATTTGAACTAAATCAGACTTCGTTTGGTAGGTATCGGAAGAAGGTTTCAGTTTTTATTGTCGATAAATATTAAAAAGAGATTTTCGAGCTCGATTTTGGTGAATGAACTCCGATTCGAAATTCGAAAGCGCCGTTATGTTCGTATGATTATTTATGACTTTTATGAACTTTTGAAAGTGAATTTCGAGGTTGTTAGGCTAGTTTCCGCTAAAATGCCAAAAGTTAAATAATTTGACCTTTTTCCATTTAATATGCATATTGAGTTTTGGGAGTCCGATTTGAGATTCAATTTAGCAAGTATGTTACATATATTTTGTATAACTTACTTGAGAAATTTTGGACTATTTCGAATTTCGTAGAGTTCCATTTTAATTTTCGTCGCGAAAAGAGAAGAAAAGAAAAGGAAAGGAAATGAAAAAGAAAGAAAAGGATAAAAGGAAAAGAAACAAATAAAGGCGGTGTGGGGTCCTTAGTTAAGCTAAGGACGAACATAACAGAAACAACATAAGAGCAAAAACAAGAAAGTGCGAGAAAGCAGCTGCGAAAAAAATGCAGAAAATGAGAAAAGAGCCAGAAATAGATAGAATTTTCACTCTAAAACATTCAGGTAATGATAATTTCATTATTTGAGTTTATAACGTGTATTTGAATATATTTTAATGGTAAAACTTGGAATATTAGACATCATTTTAATAAGTACAATTAATAGTTTAAAAGGTTAATTGGACCCCGATAGTGGAATTGATTATATAATCGTACTCAATAAGTTATGGGCAACATATAAATATAATTTATTTAGGGTTTGGTTATGTGACCTTAAACCCTGTACATAGGTCTGACCTGCATATTGCGTATGCGAATAGGGTATCAGGTTCCTAACCGGATTGCCCTAAGATGTGAGGAATGGAGCCTTTAGCCTAATTTGATATATTTTTCTGCTTATTGAATAAACATGATCGTTTGGCAATGAATCCAAAAGATAATGCGGTTGTTGAGTAGCAATACTAGCTTTGGAATAAGGTAAGTATTTGTATCCATTTCTTTGGAGTCGCTTGGCCTCGTGGATAATCTACCACGTGTTCCTTACGTGTGAAGCTGCCGATACGCGTACTCATTACGCCTTAGCTCTGGATTTACATTGTATAGTATATGTTTTGTCCTGTTGTTGGTTTTATTGCATTGAAGTTCCGAACATTGTACTTTGGCTATGAGTTGGCATATACTTTCCAGCTGTCGAGGAGAGTCCCGCGCTGGTGATGGTTTATTATTGTATATTGCATTCATATGCATTATGTTCCATTTATATGCACATGCACTACATTGTATTCATATCGGGTGCATGAGTATTCCACTCCAAGAGAGTGCAGGAGTACTCTGCCTCTGGTTTATATCATATCGGGTGCAGGAGTATCCCGTCTCAGGAGCATTCCGCTCTTATGTCAGATACTGAGTACAGGAGTATTCCGCCTCAGCTTTACATTATATCAGGTGCAGGAGTATTCCGCCCCAGGAGCAGGAGTATTCCGCTCTTATGCTAAATACTGAGTGCAGGAGTATTCCACTTCAGCTTTACATTATATCGGGTGCAGGAGTATTCCGCCCCAGGAGCAGGAGTATTCCGCTCCAGTTGGTTATCAGATTGGATTCCCCTCGAATGCAGGAGTATTCCGCTTCGGGATGGGATGATGGGCACATGTGACCCTTTGCATCATATTTTATTTCATTTCATTTCATAAAGACTTACGGTACATGACTACTGTTCTTCTTATATGTGCATTGCTTATTTGCTGATATATTTCTGGCTCGTATTCTGGGTTGCACGCCGCAACGGTATAATTATATGGATCAAGTTGCATTCCACAACAGTATGTATTTTTGATTATTGATATGTTCGTGATACTTAAAAACCTATATGTTTTGTCTATCTCATGTCTCTAGTTTTTTATGAGTTTATGATTTCATATGTGTTTCTGGTTATTATTTGGCTCTGCCTTTTTATAATTTAAATAAGAAGAATTTGGTTTATCTTTTTTTCTCCCTGGCTAGCTATCCTATTCTTATAGGTGGCTAGTCTGCCCCACTTATTGAGTCCTTTTGACTCACCCTTGTTTGTTGTTTGTTTCTTGTCTATCTATTTCGTTTCGGCAGATTCGCCCCAGGATTGAGTTCCCGACATTGTTCAGGAGCGAAGACGACTTCAGCTGTCAGGGTGAGCCAATTTTGATTCTGGATGGCCACCAGTTTTATATTTATTATTTCAGTTGTATTTTGCTCCCTTTAGAAGGTATCTGTCTTCTTTTGTACTCTTAAATTTCTAGTCTGGATAACCCTAAACCTAGTATGTTGAGTAGTCAGCTGTAATTTTTTTTTTACAGCTTAGATGTATCAGTATGTCTGTGTTTTTTTCCCTAAGTCTTGTTCTTCTTTTATGAATTGAATTATATTTATTTTCCTAACTTAAGTAGTAGGGGTTCGCCTGACGGGTCTAGGGTAGGATGTCGGGTGCCCGCGCGGCCTAGCAGGATTTTGGGTCATGTCAATTGCCTATCTACTTTTGAAAGTTTCTGTCTATGTTTTGCATTGGTTTTGAGTGAATGTAGTTCATTTCGTAATTTATAAGAATTATATTATACTCTTATGCATACATTATTTTATCTAGCTACAGATCATATTGCGCAAGTTTTCCAACATGATTACCCTGCAAAGTATGCCAATAGAACAACGTTTTCAAGATTTTAGCCGAAGGCGTGGAGAAACTTACATCACAATTTGAATCAGAAAAGAATATATTCTCAGCCTATGTCTTAAACGCGACAGTGGCAGGAGAACGAGTAGAGCAGGGACAATCAAAGTGTATAATAGAAACATGAACCTAGATGAAGTTGATGTCCAATGTTCACACTCTACCTATATTACAAGTTTACAACTGAAATATTGAATAATTAAAAAAAATCCGTACTTCAAGGTGGATAAAAATTAATTTCCACAGCCTTAAGTTGCGTAAAGCTGAGTGATGCTATCTCCCATTTGTCCAGTTGAATGAGTCTTTTAACTTACCTCAACAGCCTTTCTGATCTAGTGAATATGGCTAAGTGCAGTCAGCTTGTCTGCCAGTTTGTTGCCTCACGATAGCAGTGTTGTATTGGTAGACTTCTTTCTTCTACAATTTGCTTGATTTCTTCTACCATTTGAAAAATTCTCCAGGGAACTACTGTGTCGTCTTGAACATAGGTAGTAAGAAGCCTAAAGTCCACCTCTGCAATAAGCTTATCTAGTCCTGTTGCTATACAATTTTGTAAACCAATAAGCATTGATTGACTTTCTGCCCAGTTCCTTTTCCCAAGTTTATCAAGTATGCCAGGACAAAATTCCCTTTGATGTATCTTACTATCACTCTTCCACCAGACTTTCCATCTTGATAGCTTCCATTCGAGTAAAGCTTGTAAAAAATGTGGTGGTGGTTTTATCCGCTTCACAATTTTACATGACTTGGGCATCATTGGTTGATCAATTATAGCTTGCAATTTCTTTCATGAATGTTGCAACTTCAGGCTCACAAATTTTTATCCCACTAGTTCAACCAAAAATTCAGTAAGCAGCTTCTAATTCTGCTGTGCCGGTGCACAAAGCAAGCACATAACGACTGCGTACATCTTTGGTCTGTCTATCATTGCCCATGTTGGGCTGATTCCTTTTTTTAGGCAAGAAGACCACTAGTTGAACTATGAAACTATTAATACTAACTGGAAAAAGGGTACTACTCTTCTTCCTCCACTACTGATATTGACTGATCAGTTGATAGGATAGCAGGGAAAGTTGAGAAGTTGCCTGGCGCTATATAACAAGTTCTTTCCGATGGGTAAGCCGAGCCGTGGAAAGAAGACTCTGGCTAAGGAACTAGGGTACAAGATTGAAAAGAAGGAATTGGAAAAGAAAGGGGGGGAGCTATTGTGAAGCCTACTAATGGCGGAAGCGACAAATCGCTTATACCGAGTTCCCCAACAGCAGCTTATTCGGTGGGATTTAGGATGGAATCGAATAGTGAATGCACTTGTGGTTAAGACAGGTCCTGCATCTCCAAGAGTTTAGGCCCCTAATTCGGTCTATGTCTGGGTTGCTGCCGTACTCGAAGGCGAGGGGCTCCCGATCTTCTCCCGGGTTGAGGAGGAAGGGGCATCCGAGACAGTTTTCACCTAATTGAATTGAACCGCTAGAGACTACCTTGGGCGAGTAGCACTCAGATCGACACATTCAATAAAGCATCCAGTACGACAGACAAGCTACTTTCTTATTCTAGGACTGGAAGATTCTCTATCTATTAGCATACCCGTACCGGCAGTTAGGGTTATTGGGACCCTTTGGCGGTCGAACCTCAGAGGGTAAAGGTAGAGCATCGGGACCCTGCGGGAGCGCCCCCTGTCTCCCGCTCATACTATCTTGTAACGCATTGATGAAGGACATAACTGCCTCTAGAACCTCATTCACAGGTCCTAGCATTGTCCTTTTTTAACTTTTTTTCCAGAATTAGTAGGGGCGTTAAGACCGGAGCTTTTTGTAGTGCTAGCAGGAATGCAAGTGAATGAATCCCATCCCCTAGCGAGTGAACTGCTTACGCCCCTTTAGAGATAGGGGCGAGCAAAAGAACTCGTTCTGCCATCTTGAGATCTTTAGATTCGTAAGATCATAATGTGTTTGTTTGGTCTAATAAAAAGATTATTCATCACCGAAACCACTCTCGCTTAGCTACCACGTGTCTTTGCTTGCTTAATTTTAAAGCAAACCAGACTGAAGACAGTAGAGAAAGACTTTTTATTACGTTATCCAGAATGCGATGCCCCAAGAAATTAGCAATCGGCTTTCAATCCTATGATTTTACTCGAATAGCTAATATCAGAGTAGCATATATGGTTTTCGCGGAAGCTGCTTTCCCCGGATGCAGAATTGAAAGAACCGTGTCTTTTTTCTTGCCTTTGGCTTCTGAATCTCTGAAACTGGGCTGGAGCAAGCTACCAAGCTCCTCTTCCCCCTTCATCACTCTCTATCTCCAGCCCTTGCCATTAGAAATCAAACTCCTCAGGTGCGTCTGCGCTCAGTCTCAGTCTGGCAGCCCATTACCTAATCTCAATCTAGCTTCAAAAGGCAGCATTCTTTCTGGCCTGACGGCCTCTTCTTCATCTAATCATTATACTTGCAGCAAGAAAGCGGCTTTAGAAAGATAGTTCGCTAGGTCTGTAATTCTCCGATCCAAATGGCAGAGAAGTTTCCATATTTATACCTTTTCTTGTTGGAGGGGCCTTACTTCGAATGGAATCTTAGCCCTCCTCACTTGCTTTCTTTACTGAATAAATAAGGGCATAAGCAAAGTCAAGGGATTTCCATCTAACTAGTGTCTGAGAGTAAGCAAGCTACCTTCATTCAACAGATTTGTGGTTGAGTCAATAACATCCTCTAGGCACCTTTGGAAGTAGGGAGTGTGGAAACATACACGCTTCCCTTTACTCCATAGGGCCTTCTCTTCAGTTGCAGGGTTTGGTGGCCTGAAATTGACCCAAGCGAGAGTCGTGGAAGAATAATTCTATAGGCAGAAATAAAGGCTTTCTTGGTTGAAGAATGGTGACAGGAAAACTCCATTTTTTCATGCATCTATGGCTGCAAGAAGGGGAAGGAGCCCTTTTCTGGCTAATATCTGCTGGTCACGGGTCGAATTAGAGTACTTCAACTTGGAAGCTGAAATCCTCTTTCCTCTGTCATGCCAGCATGAAAAACTAAAAGTATTATCCTATTTGGGAACCTTCATTCCCCCCTGTTGTATCGAATTCTTTTAATATCCAGCCTGCTTCCTTTGTTCAGTCAGAATCGAAAAAGACCTAACCTGGCTCCATCTAGAAGGTTGGAATCTTCTGGGTCTATCTGCTCTTCAATCACAAACACGTTTTTGATTATGGATCTACTACCAGAAATTATTCAATGCGTAATCTCAGCATTCAATATGTATTAGCCTTAGTTTACAAGGAAGATTTGTCGTACTTAGAAAAGGATGGTTCTAAAGTAGGTGCCAAGCTGAGAAAAGGCGGAGAATTTTTGAATTCAAGAAAAGAAACCTTTGACTTTGACTCTGAAAAGCTCCAAATAGGCACACAGTAGTTTAGAGTATGGTATACGAATCAAAGACTTCCTAGCTAGAGGCTAGACTTTCGTTCCGAACCTCCCCTTGACCCATCCTCTTTGATTCAGATTGTGGGGTATTCAATGCACTTGATGTAGACGAGAAAGAAGAGGCTTTCCCGTGGGCTGCCTGTACAGCTACAGTACCCTATGAAGAGATTATCGTGCTCTATCTAGAATCGACCATGTTAGAAGTCTTAAGGTAGATTCGAATCAAGGACCTTGACACAAATGGTGGTTCCGAACTATATTTTGATGCACACCTCGAGCTCTAAAGTTCGCAGGAGATTATCATTGGCAGCGCTTTAACCATGAATGAAGCTACACCATTGATTGTTTTATGCTTCCAGCAGTTATTCAAAAGTTTTCTGAAATTCAGATTTTCAGTAGGAAAACCAAAGAGTCTCGCAAATTTTATCGAGTTAATTTTACCTGTGGTCACTCAACTATTGCTTTATTACTACAAAGTCACTTTTATTTCTTTTGTTACCCAAAAGTCACTCAACTATTGTTTCATTACCACAAAGTCACTTTTGCTTCTTTTGTTATCCAGAAATCACTCAACTTTTCTCCGGTCTACACCAAATCACTCTAGCCGAATTTTACTTAAAATTCACTGAAAAAATGATGTGTCTTCATTAGTTAAAATAATCTTTCTTAATTATATTAACCCAATTCTTTAGTCCATTACACTAATTTTATCCAACGTAAAACACAAACAGATTTCACTACTAATTTTACCCAACAGAAATTTCACCAATTCTCTTAATATCTCCTTGCTTTGTCACTCATCCACCCCAATAACCATCACAACAGGCTTTCTTGGAGCAATTCTTCCAATACTCATGAAGCTTACATTCACATTCTCCTCAGACAAGATGCTTTCCACATTTCCAATCATTTTTGGCTAATCAACCTGTCTGCAGAGAATGATACGGCATTCTAAGCTCACATCCACTTTAAAAGATTCAACTTTTGTTAAATGAGAATTTCCATCTCTAACCCTGCCCTCCACTCTAATCTCTCCAGAATCAATAATAGTACTGGCAAACTTAGACTCCACATTGGAAATTTGAACGTGAATGAACTCGAATGGATTTTCTGGTGAACCATCTAGAAGAAATCTTTCTTCGGCAATTCTTTGTCCCCTCTGTTTAACAGTACAGTAAACTAGAATTATTTTAATAACTTGACACAATCAAAATCAAATGCAGGGTTAAGTAGTAAAATAGGTTTGAGTCTTGGGTTGGGTAAAATTAATGTAATGGATTAATATAATTAAAAAAAAATTATTTTTAATTAATAATATCACGTCATTTTTTCGGTGAGTTTTAAGTAAAATCCGGCTAGACTGCTAGAGTGACTTAGATGTAGACCGGAGGAAAGTTGAGTGACTTTTTGGTAACAGAAGAAACAAAAGTGACTTTGTGATAATGAAACAATAGTTGAGTGACTTTTGGGTAAGAAAAGAAACAAAAGTAACTTTATGGTAATGAAGCAATAGTTGAGTGATCATTGATAAAGTTAACTCAATTTTATCCAAATAGCCTTACAAAAAAGCACCAGTACCATTATATAGTCGGAATTTTCAAGCTTTGTTAAGGGTGATGAGCAGCAGTAATATTTTGCTACTACATTAATACCGAATTGACTATCATGTCATCCGTTAGTTCTCTCCAGGTGATTGAGGCCATTTTAACAGGGACACCTATTCGTACCAATTTTCTTTTAACATACCTAAAAGTTTTTTCCTTTGCCTTAGCAACTCACTCATTATGTTGTGAATTGTTAAATGCAACAGTGCCCATACTTCAATCAAGAACAATTTAATTAATATTACATTGTACGTTAAAGGGTCGTTTGGTAGGAGGGATAAAGGATTATAATTCTGAGATTAAATTCGGGATTATATTATCTCATGTTTGATAGGAAGTTTCATTAAGAGATTATCAATTTTGGGTTTACTTATCCCACAATTTGAGTACTATTTTTATCCCATAGGAGAGGTGGGATTAACAATTCCAGGATTATAATCTCAAGATTGTTAATCCCTGAATAATCTATATTCCTACCAAACAACCCCTTAAGTACATAACATTATTACAATATCTAATCCTTGCTCTAACAAAATTATCACTTTACGCATTCTCATGTTCACCGCTTAGCAAAACCATATTACAAAAACCTCATTTAGATCAATCAGTACTTCCAGATTATTACTTCATATTTATCATTATTATCTCCTTTTGAAAATTAAATTACTAGTATTATATAAGTGGTTGTTTGCACTTCTTCTCGCATATATCAGCCTCACTTTAAAATTTAATCGATTTTTATTTGAACTTGAGTGATTAATATAAATAAGATAACATAAATCTAAGAGAGTATTGCTTTACTATGAAAGTTTTTCCAAATTTTAAAGCTAAGTTAGAATATGCTCGAACATTGTTGTGCTCCCCAAGCTCACGAACCCCATAATCTACTGTGCCTGCAGTTAGTAAAAAAATTAATCATTCTTGTTAAGAAAAATCTCAAGATGAAGACAAACAATTAACATACCCTGATATTGTTCTGCTCCCATTACTTATAAACCCGATAACCAATGCTTACAGTATAGCAAAAAATTAAATTTAGCTTAAACTATACGTGCTGCGATAAACAGAAAAATTTAAGATCATTAACAAACTGCCTATTAGCAGGCAACATCACTTATCACTTTATTTATGGGTTATGAAATTATTCAACTTTCTATAGACAAGTAAAAAATAAGCTTTGATATCGATAACAAATATTTTTGGTAGTATACCTACAAATTTAACACTCCAGCTGAGAACATTTACTTCATAGAAACTGCTTTTATGCAAAAATACACTGGCAATTATCAAACTAAAGTGTAAATTAGGGTAAAAAAAATTCTCACAAAATTGTGTAACAAATTACTTATACTTTGGACGGAGAGTATTGAAATTACAATCCACAATTCTTTCAATGACATTATAGTTGAACAACAGTCACCAATAGATAAACGAATTGCAAGGCAAATTCTATACTATAATTCCACTCTTACTACCTTCAACCATAAAAGAGAGGAAAGCGGACAGAAGTGTAAATTACTCAAATTCCCTCAAGCTAGTATCAACTGTGCTTTGCCTCTTCCATATTTCTTGGTAAAATCCTCCTTGATTCTCTCTAGTATTGCAATTGGCACTACTAAAAAAACAGGAATTTTCGACCGCCAAATCGGTCGAACAACGGTCGACATGTCGACCGATCTTCGATCGATTGAGGTGGTCGAATAAAATTAGGTCGAAATAGCCCTTCGACCGAATTTCGATCAATATTTCGACCGCCATTCGACCGACTTTCGGTCGAAGAACATGGACCATTTTTTTTAAAGTGACCAGTTCTTCGACCGAAAGTCGGTCGAAGGGTGGTCAACCTTTCGACCGAAATTCGGTCGAAGGCCTATCGACCGAGTTTTGGTTGAAGGTCGGTTGAAAGGTTGGTAAATTGTTTTGACCAACTTTCGACCGAAAATCGTTCGAAAACCTGTAAAAACCTGCAACATAAAATCTGAAATTAGCCCTACACCACCTGTAAATTCAGCAACACGCAGAAAAACCAGACAAAACACATTCATAAACGATATTCAACAAGGCTAACAAAGCCAAACAATAGAAACAAGTCTTTCAACATTAGTTCTAGTGTTACAATTATCAAACAAACTTAACAAACAGTTTATGGTTCAACTATCACTACTACTGGCTAGAACCCGAACTAGACTCGGCATCAGACTCAGACGACGAACGGTGTCAACGTCTGCTCTTTCGTTTTCCTTTGCCTTTTTTTTTTTTTGGTTACTGAGGAGTTGTTGAATCATTTCATGCATTTCTCTTTGATGAGTCTCTTGTGCTAAGCGCATAGCTTCATTTTGTCTCTTCAGCTCTGCGATCTCCTCTTTCACCTGAGCCATTTTTTCAGGATCAGCAGAGCTTGAAGGAGCAGTAGAACACGAGCCCAAATAGTTTGATTTATGCTTGCCAGATGAATACAATGTTGCAAGGCCATATGCGGACCCCTTCTTCACCCCTCCGACCGCTTCCAACCATAAATTAGTTTCTTGCTCGAGCGTTAGGGGTGCTGGGGTACTGCTACCGCATTCAAATTGTTGAGTCGAGGTCCAGTCTTCAACGGCCTTTGTAGCTCTTTCCTGAAAAACAGAAATATATCAAGGGTACAAATATGAAGTATAAACGTTGAAGGATTGGCGCGAAAAAAGTTTGAATTTAATAACTTACCCAGGTCTCTTTTGCGCGGGGCTCGACCCAGACTTCTTCGCCCTTTTTATCATCTTGATATGTTGGATCTTGTGTATTTCAGAGATTGGAATTGTCCGATTTTCTTTTTTTTCCTACAAATTAAAGAAGAGAACAAGTTACATAAAAAATAAACGATTATAGTAATTCTAATTAAATTACTTTACCAATCGCATCTTCTGCGTCGCTGCGCTAACTGAGCCACCGGTATAGAGCGATCCACCCTTACTTGATGCTTGCGCTTTCTTCCCTTGTTCACTCTTCTTCTGAAATTCGGGAGTCTCCCAATATTGCTGCAGCTCTCTCCATTGATGATCATAGAGGAAGCCGGGCATTTTTGCTTTTTTACGCGCAACATACATTGCGTTCTTGAATAACTCACCGCATTTCTTTGGGAAGTTGGAACGGACTTTATAGTCCAGAGCCGGATGCCACTTACACTCAGCCTGGCAATATTCATCAAAATATTTTATTTAAACATAATCATTAGAAAAACCGCAATTAGTAATAAACCTGATGCATATTTATCACCTCAAAAGCCTGCATTATCCGCTGCTTTACTTGAGAGGGCACAGCGCCCCAGGATGGCCACGATTCTTTCCATTGAGATCTCATGCATCTCGTCAGTAAAGGAGTAGCATCAGTGTTGGGGCAAAAGCTACATAAAAATCAGAAGCGTTAATAGAAATACTAACAATTAAACGTTAACTAATTACTAAATAGATAAGAACTTCAAAAATAAGATACTTACCTGTTATCCCCTCGGGATAAATAATCAACCGCCCTCCTTCCCATGTGCCAGGCTCACCGATGTAATAGGGCGATCTCGGATCATAGTAAGCAATCTCCTGCTGGACCGATGGGCCGGTAGAGCTAGATGGGTCTGAAGGCGGCTGAGCCGACCCAGACGGAGTAGTGGACTGTGTGGGATCGCCCTGTGCGGGATCGCCCTATGTGGGAATGGCCTGGGTCTCAGTCATGTCAAAACTACTGAAGTCATGCCGCCAACCAGGATGCAACTGAGACATGCCAGGTGGCCTGAAAAAATCTGGACTGTATCCTGCAGGGGCTCCTGTAGGAAGCGAATGCGGCACCTTCCCATGGGATCTGCTTGCCAACACATTCAATGACAATAACACACCATATTGTGCATGTTTGTATACGAAGTTTATCAGCATGAAAAAGGACCAAGTAAACTGTATCACAAGGGAGCATTTAAACATTCATAGGAAAAAAATTCTTTTTCACTATGAGTAGAAGATGAATCAATTAAATCCCTACATTTTCTTCTCTAAATCCCTACATATAAATTTACAGACGTTCCAACAATTAAGCATGATAGAAGTGATGACATCCATCTTTATAATATATGTGCACAAAAAATAAAAAAAGCAATGTAAATAAATTTTAATCAAAATTACAAATATATATAAATATGAAATGAGAATCTAAAATAAAACAAAGAAGAAGCAGTGAGCTCTGTGAATATCTGGATCCACTTTGGGATTGAGAGGATTAAATAGGAGAAAGAGAGGAGGGAGATGAATACTTTATATTTAAATTTAAAATAAGTGTTGTTATCTTTTAATTTAAATTCAAAGGTTTTACTCCCTCCGTTCCAAAATGGTTGTCATAGCTTGACTTGGAGCGGAGTTTAAGAAATGTGGTAAGACTTTTGGAACTTGTGGTCCAAAATAAGTTATACATAAATATGTGGCTATAAAGCATTTCATTAAGGGTAAAGTAGTAGTTTCAACTCAAAAATATTTCCAAATTTAGAATTGTGTCATTCTTTTTGGAACGGACTAATAAGGAAACTATGACAACCATTTTGGAACGGAGGGAGTATCTTTCACCTTGAATTCAAAATTAGTGATAGTAGTAGAGCTTTTCTATTTATCTTAAATGTGTTATCCTTATCCTAATATTATCTTGCTTCTTGTTTAATTGAAATATGTCGCCTAAAATTGCTAATTTGAATTTGCATGTGATAGAAGCCTTATAGGACTTCTTCCACAACAATATGGTTCTGACTTATCTACTAATTTGATATTTTCAGCAAGTTAACGAAATATTTTGTAATATTGAAGTAAAATATATTTTCTTCTAAGATAAACTTTTGAAAGAAATTACTGAATTTTGTTGCGATTTTCACCTTTTTCAGTATATCTCTAATCAAATGGAGTAAGACTTTACGAATATTTTCATTTACTGTAATCGTTCTAGTGTGCATCTTTAGTTCTATCATTTTTCACTATCTTTCAACAAAATTTAAATTAGAACACTGACGTATTACAATTAAATTCATTAAGACATGAATTTGTCAAAGAGTCAGCTCTGTAAAGCTACCATCACCAGCATAAAGGCCTTCGTCATTGTGGCTTGGATCATCTGAAGGACGTAAATATGAATGAGTTTTATATGATTCAGTTAAAGATATATCTAGGAACACAAGCTTTTCTTTTTTCTGGATAACCAGGAAATCCTTTGTTTCCAGCTTCTAAACTCAGTATAATGTTTCCTCAACTCTATCCTTAGAGGATTCAAATTAGTGGTGACTGGTGAATGTCCAACACATCCATCAATGTCTTTTAAGTATAATGCTAGATTGTTAATACTTTCTATCAGCATGCTTCATATTCAACTCAAGCACAGTGCAAGCATGTAAACTGCGAACAAGCTCCAGCAGACTGGAATTCTTGAGACAAACCCATACCATCTTTGTGACACATGAATTTCAGATGTCTAGAAATCCTTTGTTGTTTACTATTTCCATGCAACTTTCTCATGTTATGCAACTTCACAGTTAAATGAGTTACATTTGACTTGGCTAAATCATTTGGAGAGGCAAACTCCAACAATTACCTTGAAAACATTATTCCACCACTGCCTATAGTATCTGAATTTAACTTGGAAGATGTTTCACTTGCAAACAGGCTTACCATAGAACTGTTCTTAGCTTCACAAGCAGTAGTTTTGATGTTTGGCATTTTATGCCTATATTTCCTTAATATTCCCTTACGTTTGGATACTTTATTCGCTCGTTTTATGGTTTATGAATGTGGTTTTGCACTAATTTTATGTCGTGTGTATGTAGGTTGTTATGCAGTGCAATTGGAGCTTTTAGGAGCATGATTGAGCAAGAAAAAATTTGATTTTGATTGAGGATTGGATCGAGCACACGAAGGCACGACACGAGCGAGCAAAGGAGCGAACGGAACAGGAAAATGGCTGGGCGCTGTGGGCCATGCGCCGCGCGCGCCACCCCAGCGCGGTTTCTTGTGCGCCGCGCCCCAAAGGCGGAGGAGTTTCGACGTCTTCTGGTTGGAGTCACGCGTTACGAGGCGCGGGGCGCCCGTTATAGCGCCCCTTGTGCGGATTTTTACTTCCTATTTCGTCTAGGATTGGGTCTAACTTATTACTAGGCTTTTGTAAACTCTATAAATACTCTTTTACTTAGTTTTTCATGGGAGTTCAGACCTTGGAGCAAATTGGAGAGCTCATAACATCAAGAACAAGGGTTTTTCTTCCTTCCATTAATCTATTACATCATTATTTCATTATTACATCAATTCTTTGTGTTGTTATTATGAGTATGCGTGGCTAATTCTATCGCTCTAGGGTTAGTGTAACGACCCTCAAATAGTCGTTACGGGATCCGGGACCTCGATTTGCATGTCGACAGTCCCAAAAGCTCCGTTAGGTCATTTATGACCCGTCTATGAAATCTGAGTCGAAACGGAGTTCGTTTGATAGGTTTTCGAGAAAAGGATCCGTTTATGAAATTCCGGAAAGGAATTTGGGGTTTCGATAGGTCGTTTTGAGTAAACGAACCCCGATGGGACTTTTGATAGGTCGTTCAATTTATGATATGTAGCAACCTTCAAAATTGAAAACGGACCTCGTTTGATAGGACTTTTGATAAAGTCCCCGTTTCGGAAGTTTAAAAGAGTTAAAAGAGGTTTCCGAGCTCGATTTGAGCAAATGAGCTCCGATGAGAGATCCGAAAGTTCCGTTAGGTTCGTATAGTCATTTGTGACTTGTAGCAACTTTCGGAATTGGATTCCGAGGTCGTTTGGTTAAAGTTCGCTATTTTGGCGAAAGTCGAAAATTGAACCTTTGCCGTGGGACCCACTTTTTGAGTTCTGGAGGTCCGAATTGAGTTCCGTCTTGATGAGCATGTCACACAAGTATTTTATAACTTTTGTGCAAAATTTGGGATCATTCCGAGCTTCGTAGAGTCCCATTTGGACCCAAAACAGTTCGGATTTTTCTGGTGCGAAACTGCTGTTTTCTGCTACTGTTTCTGTTGCGAGCAGCCGGAAATATGGCATTTTTCCGGCCAATCCGTAAGGAATTAGGAAAAACTCAAAACAGGAAAGTTGTAGCCCTTTGAGTTGTGGTTCTAATGGAACCGGTTTCAGGTCATTTGGACATTCCTATCAAAAGTTATGATTATTGGAACAGAGGCTGTTACAGTGGTAAAAACTGCTATAAAAGGGGTCATTTCGGGACAGATTTCGGGAAACCGAATTTTTATTCAAAGGAGGCGATTTGGAGGCGATTTTGGAAGGTTCAAAACGTGTATAATCATAAGGTAAGCCTCCATAACTCATTTCATATCATATATCATGAGAATCAACGCTTGATTCATAGGAAATGAGTTAGAATCCTAAATTTTAAGATTTGGGGAAAATCAACGAGCAAGGCTCGTATGAGAAATCTAATTGCATATTTGGACTCACGGGAGTGTGGGGAGTCCGGAAATGTATATTTTATTAATTTTGGGCTCGGTCCCACCCGAGGGTATTTTGGTAATTTTACCCTAAAATGCTTAGAAGCTTAATTGCTTATAATTGAGCACTAATGAGTGCTATATTGTCTTGATAGACTTAGAGGAAAGTTCCCCGAGGACAAGAAGAGCATGAAAGGAGATTTGCTTCCTAGCTTTGAACCGGAATTCGAGGTAAGTGAGACTTGACCTCTACTTTGCTTGTGGATACGTCCAGCATGCTAGTACGCTGTTGACACCCAATTTTGTCCCGAAATTCTCTTAAAATTAATAAATTATTGCGATATTTTATAATTAAGGTTAAATTTAAAATTAAAATAAATGATAATAGTAAAAGGAAAATTAATTAATTGTGAAAGAAAAGAGGCCAAATGTGAAGACATAAGCTAAATCCTAGCCTACCCGCTAAACATTTCTATTCTTATTTAATTACCCTTAAAAGGCTAAATCTGCTCACAGCCTAAAAATCCTCCTATCCGTGCAAAGCCTATACATACACTACACACACGCTTTTCATTCCCAGATAACCAATTTTCCCAATTCAGTTTCCTCTTCCCTGACCCGCGACCCAGTTACCCATTTTTTCTCAAGTTCGACCCGCGATTGATCTCCATTCCCTCCAAAAATCGATCCGCTAGCAGCCAAAATCTCGTACCACTGGTCCCCATTCCTTTTCCCTCTCTCTAGTACAAGATCTCAATCGATCCTAGCCCTCCATTTTGAATCGCGGATCAATCCGAGCCGTAGAGGGATTCAACGTCCATTTCCTCTTTGAATCAGGGTGAAAGTAGTACAATCCAGGAGGATTATACTATTTTGACCTTGGTTTCAAAGGGGAAAAGCAAAGGGAGTAAGGGTCGCTTTTGGGAATTCAAAGAGATCCGAAACCCTAGCATTACAGGTATAAAATCTTCCTTACGTTCATTTTAAAAGGGGGCTAGTCTTGGAGAACAAAAAAGAGGCAGCATCTCCACATATAAAATTTTGTTTCTCAGTTTTGAGTTTTGAAGATAGCATCACTGTTTCTTAGTTTGTTTCTGGATTTTTTCCTGTGTAGTCGATTCATTATTTGATTCGTCGCTTCATCATTCGAGTCGTCTTCTTAGTCGAGTCGCGTATTCTTCAAATCTACGCCTTAGCTCACTGCGCCGCAAAAGGTATTAAATCCCTTTAACTTGTTTCTTGCTTTGAATCTGCCTTTAGTACTTAGTAGATTAGTGTATATATAGGTTCCTTGAATAGTTTAGTTTCTTCTTGTTAACATATGAATCTGTCGGCTGATAACTGTGGGTATGAAACTGTTTCAGATACGAAGGGATTGTTTCTTTAGTTGTCTTGCCAAGTTATGATCTTTTAAGCTCAAAAGAAAGATGTTTTATCAAAAAATATTTATTTATGAGGGTTAGTGAATCTATACTAGGCTGGAATGTCATAGATTCTATATGTGAGTTCAGTTTTCTTTTTTTTGTTTGAAGAGCCATTCTAGCAATCTAGCCTTGACTATTGATGTTCTAATCAGTTAGTTGCAAGCTATTCTATTAGGCCTTATCTTCGCTTTATCTTTGTCTCCATCTGAGTCTGTGTTAAAAGGTGTGAGATGCAAGTCTGGTGAGGGTATTGGTGTTCCAGGTTTATTTTTTATTATTATTTTTTTTTAGCTCCTGGTAGTTTTTTTCTTCAATTCAGGTCTGGTTTTTAGTTCTTGGCCCGGGGAAGTCTGTTTTGGAGAGTTTTGAAAGGGGGCTGTTCTGTTTCCCTGTTTGTCTAGGGAGGGTCTGGAGTTTATTTAGCAGCTGTGAAGTATTGAAGGATGGAACAAGGTGTGTTTTGTTTATGGTAGCAGTCTGCAAGTGTAAGAAGTAATGGAGTTCAGGGTCCTGCGGCTTGTGAGGTTTGATCTCTGGTTTGTTCAGAGAACATTAGGTAGCTGCAGGTAGTAGAGAAGCCTGTTCTTGGTTGCTTTGAAGCTCCTAAGTATGTGATAGAGTAGTTCAGGTTTAAGAGGAGGTCAGGGAAGTGGCTGATGTGATCTGAAATGCTAAAGAAGTTATTCTCTAGTGCTTTGCTAAGTGAGGGAGTCCAGATGTTATAGTGTGGTTGCTGCATGTTCAAGGGAGAGAGGCAGCAGGGTGTAGAGAGTCGTTTCTGGTTTCAGGGATGAAGTTTGTGGAGATGGTGTATAGGGGGTGCAGAGAGTTAGCTTAGTTCAGGGAGCTTTTGTTCTGTTCTTGTAAATTGAGGGCATAGGATTTTATAGTTGTAGCAGCAGCAAGGGTGAGTTTTCACTCAAGTTCTCCGAAAGAATGTGGGTGGTAGGGCAGCATCCTCTAGGGGTTATCAAGTATGTTTCAGAATTGCACCTCGGCTTAAATTCCCTGGTTTTGTTTTCAGTTTTCCAGTCCCAGTTTTAATCTTTTATCTGTCTTGCTTCCTATATCTTTAATTCTGCTTCTATGGTGCTCCAAATGTAGTATGGTATTAAGAAGTTGAGGAGGTGAAAACTGAAAATGGAGTTTGCTCTGTATGAATAAATAAGGGGAAAAATGATGCTAAGATTAATGTTTTCCAATTTATGTGTGTAATCGCAGCAGCTTTTAGTTGGTTAGTTGAAGATTAGAAGTGAACTTAGTTAGAAGGGGTGCAGCTTGTTATCCATTCTTCCTGATTTAGTGCTTTGGTCTGCTATTCGCTTTTCCAATTCCTGGTATTATGTGGTGCAAGTTTCCAGTTTTTCTAGCTTAAATGTGTGAATTTCATTCATGTATTGATAATGTCAAGTATTTTTTTTCTCTAAAATCAATTTCCCTTTTTTTAAGTATTATTAGCCTCTACTGTAGGCTTCCTAGGTTCTATTTCAGCCTAGATTAGACGTCTAGTCCTCTTAGTTAGTCCCTCTCAGTTTAATGATCCACTTTCCACCTATATGGTTCCTGAGGTGTCTATGTTTTAATCAGTGCCCTGTTTTCCCTAAAAATTGTGCTTTGAGTTCAATCTTATTAATGCATTTTATAAAGTTGGAGTTTGCGTTAGTTGTGAGCAATGAAATAAATATTCTAGTAGTAGCCATCGTTTCTTCTTGCCTTCATTAGCATTCAGTAGAAGTTTTGATATCAAAAATTGTATATATATGTAGAGGTTGTATGTGAATTTTCTTTTCATGTCTGTTATTGATTAATGTTATCCAAATATGAGTTATGCTCATCCTGTTAAATAATTCTAATTTCATTTTCTAATTCTTTATCTCTTATTTTCCTTGGCATGAAATCTCTTGGGAACGAGTTTGAATAAAACTCACAAACGGGACGGCTATTTGCATTTGAAGTTATTCGATCCGCTTCGCATTTTCGGGACTTGATATCCCCGAAAATGTAAAAAAAATGATGATGATGATGAAAATCACAAAGTCCAAGGCTCAATGACTGAGTTTGCGCTTCCGGGTTCTATCTTCTAAAATCCATCCTTCCCCGCTCCCTTAGAAAATGCATGTTGTATAGGATTTCCCCATAGACCGGATTAAGAGCCCTGTAGGATAGAAATGGTATTTGAATTGTGAATAATTATTGTAAATCACTTAAATTGTTTTTTTATATATGAATGCACTGATCATTTCTTTGCGAATCGCCAATTAATTTGTGGACGTTTAGAATCATTTGTCAATTAATGAGTGCAAATAAAATTCGACTAAAATCTTACCCTCGTCATAATTCGCATTTGAACTACTTCTTTATTTACTTTATTCAACATTCAATTATTTATTTATCTAATCTAATTTATTTATTTAGTCAATCAATTAAATTTTGATCCTTTATTTTATTAATTTAATTAATTTCAATTAATCATTTATCTAATCAATTAAATATTTATTTATTTATTTATTTAATCAATCATTATTCGTTTACTCCTTTATTCAATTAAAATTGATAAGTATTCATTCATCTAATTAATTTATTAATTCGCTTATTTATTTATCTATTTATTCAATCAATTAATTAATCCCTTATTAGTATCCAATTATTTATCTAGTTTATTTTATTTATTTATCTAACTTCATTTAACCTTTGCTTATTTTATTAATTAATTAATTGATTATTATTTCATTATCTAGTTAATTAATCTTAAATTGGATCATTTATTTATCTAAGTATCGACATAATTAAAATCTTATCTTATTTATATTATTCATTATCCTTATATAAAATTAGCTTTATATATTTATTATCCTTAACAAATTCGTGAAAACCGCCGGATTAACCGCTTTTAGCGGATTTTCGAAAGTGCTCTCGTTAGGGACCTTCTTTCGAATTTAATAGAACCACTTACCTAAGAATCTCTGAATTATTTTCCTTTAAATAAGGAATAAAATTGCACTCATTAGTTAACCTTAGGTTCCTAATAATCCTTAAATTAGGTGGCGACTCCAAAGAAAGCCCTTTGGAGTCCCATTTTGTTGAAATATACCCGAAATCTATCTTTTCTTAAAGAAAGGGTAATTTTTGGGGTTCAACAGCGTGGCGACTCCGCTGGGGATACGCAAATGGTTCTAACCAAAAGGCTTTCACGAATTTGTTTGTTTGTATTGTTTGACTTGTATGCCGATACTAGTATGCGTAGCTTATTTAATTATTGCGTTTGTATGTTGAAACTGGCATGATTATATCTACTGTTTATTTGCGAGCATGCTTAGTTAATTTAATTGATTGCTGTGTGTCACGAAAACATGTCACTACACCCTTATTTGCGCACATATAAACTGGCATTCCGTTCATATTTCCCCCACTCCTGGGAACCTCTTGCATTCTCACTCAAATATCCGCGAGGTGCGCCCATGCGCACCCGCACTTTCTTCCACTAAAGAACCCTTGTGACGAGTTGGTACACCGGCGGCCATCGTAGGAGTTATTCGACTGCGAGACCGCTTGCCACTCACCTGTTAGCCTCAACCGTTAACCCACTCTTAGAAGGAGATTAGGAGCATGCATGCATTTACACCTTAGTCTGGACCCGGTCCTTGGTACCGCCTCCATAGTTAGGAAACCACCCTTACGTCAACGGGTTTTTTTTAAACCCAACGACAATGCATATTATGTGCTATGTGATGACGAATCCTCAGTCCTAACCATGTTTTGAGCAAAATCAGATTTAGAATTTTGTCTTCTATGTTGTCTTTTAGGTCAGAAAATGGAAGAATTTAGCAGAATCTATGTGGTCATAGCAGTCCACATAGAATTTGAGATCATAGAGAGAATTGCAGTCCGGGGAAAGTTAGGCAAATTTGATTGGTTTGTGTTTTGGAGATGGTATGGTGTAGTGAGATCTAAGAGGCGAAGCCCCTGGTGTCTTTAAAAGATCAGTGGGGTCCCTCTCGTGAATGGCTTTGCGTGTGTGCAGGCCCATGTTGACTAACCAGCTGCAAATTCTTATGGAATGAAGTATGCTTGTCGCATACTAGGAGAGTGAAGCCCCTATGTCTATAAACGACCGATGGGGTCCCTCCTCGAAGACCAGTGCGGTCTTGGCTACCTAGGAAACTGAGAGGCTTGATTAAAGCCGAGGACCAGTGAGGAGCCCTACGAACAAGGTCTGTGAGCCTTGCAAAACCTAGGAAGCTGAGAGGCTTGACTAAAGCCGAGGACCAGTGAGGTTTTATTTTTTGAAAGGCCGATTGGCGCCTTTCATAATTTGCAGTCTGGTATTATGAAGGCAGTTTGGAAATCTCACCCCTGGATGTTGTGAAATACTTGGGAGTTGTGCTCGGAGGAGTGTGGATGTTTGAATAAAGTTTAGAGGATTGTTTCAAGTTTTAGGCATTTGGGTTTAGAATTTTGTGCAGATGTTGTGGAGAGCATGAGTTGTGTTAGAATTTTGAGTTGGCACCAACTTTGAGAAGATAGTTGGGATAACAGAATTGCAATGTCGAGGCGGAGAGCTGATTGTTATCGATTATTGTTATTATTTATCACTTACTCTAAATCTGAATTGCTCAAAACTGGCATGAACTATTTTTCGTTACCACTTGTTTGCGCGTCTTAGGCCCACCTCTGGCAAAGAGGCACCTTACAGGGTAGGACACGTTCGCATTTTCATTTACGCTCAACTACTTGTGTTTGCCACATATCAACTTGTTTAAAATGCAAAGCGCTACGTGATGCGAGCTACGTGATTTGTGTGCAATTTTGCCAATGACATGCAAACTAACATGGTTACTTTTAAACTTTTCCTTTTGTTTTGTTTATCCCCCATTCAGAGGTTTGATTTGTGCTGATTTAAGCTGGCTGATCATTCCTATTACATAAGGACAAAGGACAAATCTGCATACTGGTACACATTTCCACAACTGACAATGACTGGAATAGACGATGAACCTCGCAATACCGAGAAAAATCTTGCAACTCCAGAGTCTTCAAAAAGAAATGTCATTATTGCTCAAGACGAAATGATTCTTGAAATGGCTAAGGAACTACAGATGTTAAAAGATGAACTGGCTGCAGTAAAAGGGCAAACTCCTAAAAACACGCCGCTACGTGGGCCCGATGCATCACACTCTCTGGTTCAAATGGGGCAATCTCTGGGGCAGTCTCTGAACTCAATTGATGAGGTCGCCAATATGAACACACCTTTGAACACCCACAATTCTCTAAAAGCACCAGTCCACCAAAGCAACTTGCCACTTCTCCAAGCTCCACCTCCAAATAACGCTCAATCTAGCCAAACAATTAACCGACCACCCATCTACCCATCACATCAACAACACCCATCATACACCCCGCACCCTGCCAATACTTATTATCAGACAAACACTCCATATCCTTACCAAACCTCCACTTACCAAAATGAAACCATCCCGCAAGCTTATACTGAAAATCCATCCGCACCATTAGTCCAAGTGGCGGTATCTGGTGGGAAAGATGTTCCTATTGTGCAAATTGATGATTACACCAATCCTCCTTATGTGAAGTTTCAAAATGGTGTTAGAAGAGTCGAAAAAGCAGTCGATGGGGGTGAAGATTTAGAGAAAAAGGTACAAGGTTGGGTGATGAGTGCTCTTAGCAAAGCATCAAAAGGCAAGGACAAGGAAAGTCTAGAATATGAAGACTTGTGCGTTCATCCTGGGATTGAATACCCAGAAGGGTACAAAGTACCAAAGTTTGTTAAGTTTGATGGCAAAGGCAACCCCCGATCCCATTTGAGAAGGTATTGTGAAACCTTGGGAGTGGGAAAGAATGAAGAGCTTCGTATGAAATTATTCATTCATAGTCTTGAAGGCGAAGCTTTAGACTGGTACTCCGAGCAGGATCCCTCAAAATGGATCAACTGGAAGAGTATGGCTCACGACTTCATGGAGCGTTTTGGTTTCTATGCTGAAATACCATTAGATCGGTTGGCTATTGCAAGGTTTAAGAAGAAGACGACCGAGACTTTTAGGGAATACGCAGTACGTTGGAGGAGTGAGGCTGCCAAAGTTAAGCCTCCCATGAGTGAGGAAGAGTTTGTGGGACATTTCATCGAGACATTGGATGAATTTTACTATGATCGAATGGCATCCATGACTAACTCTACTTTTGCCAATCTAGTGAAAACGGGGGAGATGTATGAAGCTGGTTTGAAATCGGGTAGGATCACAAATTTGGCCGCTTTGCAAGCTACAAGTAAGGCAATCCAGTCTGGGTCTGGTAATGGCTTTAACAAAAAGAAGAAAGAGGAAGTGGGAGCTGTTGTGGGGAATATCGAGCGTCCACCGGCTGTAAAGTTGAATTTTGACAATTCGTCTGCTTTTCCCACCTACCAAAGCCCATATTACCCAAATTACCCCACTCACTACCAGATGCCACCTGTTCCTTATCCGGTTTACAATACACAAGCAAATTACTACCAACCTAGAGCACATGCACCTAATCAACACCCTCGTCAGCCAAATTTTCAAGCACCCCAGAATTACCAGCCTCGTCCTCCTGTTCGTCCCAATGTGCAAGGGTTTAATCAGAATTACGAAAGAAGAGCAACCAAAACCTATACTCCTATAGCCGAGTCATATGGTCAGCTTTTTGAGAGATTAAGGAGTGCAGGAGTTGTGCAGCCTATCCCTGATAACACCCCAAACCCTCGTCCAAATTGGTATGATGCAAATAAGCACTGTGCTTATCACTCAGGGGCAGCCGGCCATGATATTGAGAGATGTTATACTTTCAAAGACAAGGTTGAGGGTTTAATCAAAGCAGGCACCATTCAACTCACCGGCACTCAGCCAAATGTGCATGATAATCCTCTTCCTAATCATGGTAACAATGCAGTTAATATGATTTCTCTTGAGGAAGAACCAAATCTGAAGGGCACCATAGTCTCTATCTATGATGTAGAGGTTGATAATATTGCTTTTAAGGTACCTAAGCAAGCACTAACTCTATTTCCAAAGAATGAGGGAACTTTTGGCCTAGGTGGCAACCCCGCTGAAGGAAAGATGGAAAAGGTTGAGTCTGAGAAGAAGCCGACTAGTGTCATGCTACAGCCTCTTTTACCATTGAACCAGTCATTTGTCCAAGCACCAGAAATGGCCATGCAGAATTTCATTGAAGGTGTTGGCAGCCTATTCTTGAATGATGGATTGAAATGCAGTGCAACTATTGAAGATTTTGAGAAAGAGCCGCATGTGCAGAATGCTGAACCAAGTGATGTGATGGCTAATTGGACTTGCGGTCCAAAAGAGACTTGATGAATGAACTCGTTATTTTTGTTTTGGCATCACAATCAGCTTGAGGCCCTGAACTGTGTTTTGCTTTATGTTTATGTCTATGTCTTTCAAATAACTTTTTTTTTAATCCTGCATGTTTACTTTTATGTTGTATGCCTCCCTAAATTAGGTTTTGAATAAACAAATGCACTGCATTCCTACCTTATTATTTTGCTATACTTTAACTATCTATGTGCTTTATTATTTGCTTCTGATTAATATACTTACTACTGTTTCAAATTAAAAACAAAACCTGCTTGAGCTTTGCTTGTGATCTATAACGAAACAGCTGAACGATTTAAGGATGATGCGCTTTTTGCACTCTTTGGATATTACATTACCGTTAGAACTTCAACTGGGGCAGCTTTATTTGCCGGCAATTGGAGCCGAAGCGGTTTGTCTATACAATTGGAAATCCTTTATTTGAGAAACCATTCAAGAAGATAAGTTGGAAGATGTTGAATGCACAAAGAGAAGATTTGAATAGTTTACTTCAAACCGGGGCAATTGGTGCTAAAGAAGATCTTTCCTAATCAAGAAGAAGCAAGGGGCAAATTTGCACCGAATTGGCAAGGTCCATATGTGGTTCATCGGGTTTTGTCCGGAGGAGCACTGATTCTGGCCGACATGGATGGTCAAGTTTGGCCAAAAGCAATCAACGCAGATGCTGTCAAAAGATACTATGTCTGAGGCAATCGCAAGTTAGCATGGGTTTTGAATGTAATCTTTGATGTAATGCGAACTACGCGTAACCTGATTCCCGAGGCGGGATACGTAGGCAACTCATATAGAGTTCGGTTGCACTAGCACAGGAATACCCTATTTCCTCTTTTATGTATGTTTGAACTACTTCTGACCTGATTCCTGGAATGGCAACAGGATAAGTAGGCAATCCCCGTCGGATTCGGTCAAAATATTGTAACACTTTAGGCTTGTTTATCTTTTGTGATGTAATGCCGAACCACGCATCTGGGCAGATGCGTGGATTTTCCAATTCGGATACGGCTTCGTACTTAGATTGCCATATTTTCCCAAAAATCTTTATGTAAGCAGAACTACGCACAGTCTGATTCCCGTGGAGGGATACGTAGGCGCTCTTAACGGGCTCGACTCCATAATATTAAAATTTTTAGTCTCCCCTAAGGCAAGCAACTGGGGCAATTTTGCAAGATAATTTGAAGATTTGAAAGATTGCAACTGGGGCAATTTTTTGCAAAGATAATTTGAAGATATGGAAGATAGAAACTGGGGCAAATTTTGCAAAAGAGTTCGAAGGCATAAAGGTTATAGCTGGGGCAGATTTTTGCAAAATTGGTATGGCTTATCAAAGGTTTAAGTGGCAAAGTTCTAAAAGTATTCGAGATTAGCATAAGTTGCAAAGACAATTTACGTTCAGTTTGTTTCAAGATATGTCATGAGTTTGAGTTAAAGCAGAAATTTTAAATGCATTATAACTTCGGTTGTGTATCAATGATTATTTATTTTATCAAATTACTTTATTTTGCCTCTATCTTGAAATATTATGCAATATTGAGTTCATAAGTCAAGTCTCTGAGTATAATTTGCAAGCCCAAGTCTAAAGAAGAACGAGGGAGCAGCAGCACCAATTTCAAGATGAATCAGCACAAATCAAACACCCCTCCCCAAAACTAACAAAATTTTCTTTGAGAGCAGGAATATGAAAGCTTGCAATGAAATGATCATTTGCACTATGGATGAATAATTTACTGAACGCGCATCCAAAGTTGCCTTGCAGATTGCGTCGCATTGCCTTTTCATGACTTAAAGCGTTATGCTTTGTCATGAGTTATTGCCGAACAGGCGGCATTTCCACCTCTATGACTTTCATTCCTTATAGGCGACAAAGTCGAGGCTTGTTTTGTGTTTTCAAATTAAGCCAAATATGGCATCGCTTTATTTCGGATGATAATCCGCACAAAGCCATACTTGCCGGATTGTCTCGCCAATTGATTTATCAATGGCTATCACACCGACTACATTCCCGCACTACTTTTCTTTGCACTTGCTTTGAATTATGTCTTCGCACTTGCTTTAAAATTAACGCCTTGCTTTACTCTTTCAGGTTGACCACCGGCTACGAAGATCCCCTTTGTTGGACTATCTCACCTATTGATTTCCCAAATGGCTCTTTCATTGCTCTACATTCCCTCATTGCTTTTCTTTGACTTGCTTTAAATTATGTCGTCGCACTTGCTTTAAATTATGCCTTCGCATTTTCTTTGTATTACGTCTTGTTTTACTTTTCAGGTTAACAGGTCAGCCCCGAGACCCTCCTTGCTTCGTGCCGGACCGGTTCGCCAGCTGATTTGTTTGACAATCAACCCCAAGACCCTCCTTGCTGCGTGCCCGACTGGCTTGCCAGTTGATTTGTCAAGATGTTTAAATTGCCTTGCACTTGCTTTCAATTATGCCTTTGCACTTGCTTTATATTATGAACCGCTTTACTTTTAGCTTAGCAGGTTAACAGGTCAGCCCCGAGACCCTCCTTGCTTCGTGCCGGACCGGTTCGCCAGCTGATTTGTTTGACAATCAACCCCAAGACCCTCCTTGCTGCGTGCCCGACCGGCTTGCCAGTTGATTTGTCAAGATGTTCAAATTGCCTTGCACTTGCTTTCAATTATGCCTTTGCACTTGCTTTATATTATGAACCGCTTTACTTTTAGCTTAGCAGGTTAACAGGTCAGCCCCGAGACCCTCCTTGCTTTGTGCCGGACCGGCTCGCCAGCTGATTTGTTTGACAATCAACCCCAAGACCCTCCTTGCTGCGTGCCCGACCGGCTTGCCAGTTGATTCGTCAAGATGTTTAAATTGCCTTGCACTTGCTTTCAATTATGCCTTTGCACTTGCTTTATATTATGAACCGCTTTACTTTTAGCTTAGCAGGTTAACAGGTCAGCCCCGAGACCCTCCTTGCTTCGTGCCGGACCGGCTCGCCAGCTGATTTGTTTGACAATCAACCCCAAGACCCTCCTTGCTGCGTGCCCGACCGGCTTGCCAGTTGATTTGTCAAGATGTTTAAATTGCCTTGCACTTGCTTTCAATTATGACTTTGCACTTGCTTTATATTATGAACCGCTTTACTTTTAGCTTAACAGGTTAACAGGTCAGTCCCGAGACCCTCCTCGCTTCGTGCCGGACCGGTTCGCCAGCTGATTTGTTTGACAATCAACCCCAAGACCCTCCTTGCTTCATGCCCGACCGGCTTGCCAGTTGATTTGTCAAGATTGTTGATAATGCTTTGCATTATACCTTCGCACTTGCTTTATTGCTTCGCCAGTTGTTTGGAAGACAACTTATCAATGACATCGCAACCCGCACTTGCAAATTTGTATCATCAATATTTGATCATTCTTTACTTTTGATTATCAGGCTTTATTAGCAGTTGCTCGCTTACCGTTTGTTAAGTCTTTACAGAACTTTAGCAGTACCGCAGCAGCATTTGGAGCATAACGTGGAACTTTTTCTTAGCAGTGAACTGGGGCAATCGTTGATATGAGCTAGACTCGTCAACGAGGATCTGAAGAATCGCACTCGAACAAGCAAGTTTTACCTAATCTTTCATTTCAGATTAGGCGTCAGTTTGAATTCTTTCCTATTTCGTGCGTCATTTTCTGTCAATCGTGCGAGTTTCGTGCCTAAGTGTCGTCGAACTACATATGGCCTGATTCTCTTTCAGCCCGAGATATGTAGGCAACTCGAAAACCGGAGTTCGGCCATAAGCCTCGACTTTTGGTTCTTAGAATCAAAAGTCTTTGGCTTTGTTGTGACAAAATTGGCTTTTCCGTCAACTTCTTTACCCCAAAAACTTTTTCATCCTTTTCCGGGTAAAGAGGGGCAGCTGTTGACACCCAATTTTGTCCCGAAATTCTCTTAAAATTAATAAATTATTGCGATATTTTATAATTAAGGTTAAATTTAAAATTAAAATAAATGATAATAGTAAAAGGAAAATTAATTAATTGTGAAAGAAAAGAGGCCAAATGTGAAGACATAAGCTAAATCCTAGCCTACCCGCTAAACATTTCTATTCTTATTTAATTACCCTTAAAAGGCTAAATCTGCTCACAGCCTAAAAATCCTCCTATCCGTGCAAAGCCTATACATACACTACACACACGCTTTTCATTCCCAGATAACCAATTTTCCCAATTCAGTTTCCTCTTCCCTGACCCGCGACCCAGTTACCCGTTTTTTCTCAAGTTCGACCCGCGATTGATCTCCATTCCCTCCAAAAATCGATCCGCTAGCAGCCAAAATCTCGTACCACTGGTCCCCATTCCTTTTCCCTCTCTCTAGTACAAGATCTCAATCGATCCTAGCCCTCCATTTTGAATCGCGGATCAATCCGAGCCGTAGAGGGATTCAACGTCCATTTCCTCTTTGAATCAGGGTGAAAGTAGTACAATCCAGGAGGATTATACTATTTTGACCTTGGTTTCAAAGGGGAAAAGCAAAGGGAGTAAGGGTCGCTTTTGGGAATTCAAAGAGATCCGAAACCCTAGCATTACAGGTATAAAATCTTCCTTATGTTCATTTTAAAAGGGGGCTAGTCTTGGAGAACAAAAAAGAGGCAGCATCTCCACATATAAAATTTTGTTTCTCAGTTTTGAGTTTTGAAGATAGCATCACTGTTTCTTAGTTTGTTTCTGGATTTTTTCCTGTGTAGTCGATTCATTATTTGATTCGTCGCTTCATCATTCGAGTCGTCTTCTTAGTCGAGTCGCGTATTCTTCAAATCTACGCCTTAGCTCACTGCGCCGCAAAAGGTATTAAATCCCTTTAACTTGTTTCTTGCTTTGAATCTGCCTTTAGTACTTAGTAGATTAGTGTATATATAGGTTCCTTGAATAGTTTAGTTTCTTCTTGTTAACATATGAATCTGTCGGCTGATAACTGTGGGTATGAAACTGTTTCAGATACGAAGGGATTGTTTCTTTAGTTGTCTTGCCAAGTTATGATCTTTTAAGCTCAAAAGAAAGATGTTTTATCAAAAAATATTTATTTATGAGGGTTAGTGAATCTATACTAGGCTGGAATGTCATAGATTCTATATGTGAGTTCAGTTTTCTTTTTTTTGTTTGAAGAGCCATTCTAGCAATCTAGCCTTGACTATTGATGTTCTAATCAGTTAGTTGCAAGCTATTCTATTAGGCCTTATCTTCGCTTTATCTTTGTCTCCATCTGAGTCTGTGTTAAAAGGTGTGAGATGCAAGTCTGGTGAGGGTATTGGTGTTCCAGGTTTATTTTTTATTATTATTTTTTTTTAGCTCCTGGTAGTTTTTTTCTTCAATTCAGGTCTGGTTTTTAGTTCTTGGCCCGGGGAAGTCTGTTTTGGAGAGTTTTGAAAGGGGGCTGTTCTGTTTCCCTGTTTGTCTAGGGAGGGTCTGGAGTTTATTTAGCAGCTGTGAAGTATTGAAGGATGGAACAAGGTGTGTTTTGTTTATGGTAGCAGTCTGCAAGTGTAAGAAGTAATGGAGTTCAGGGTCCTGCGGCTTGTGAGGTTTGATCTCTGGTTTGTTCAGAGAACATTAGGTAGCTGCAGGTAGTAGAGAAGCCTGTTCTTGGTTGCTTTGAAGCTCCTAAGTATGTGATAGAGTAGTTCAGGTTTAAGAGGAGGTCAGGGAAGTGGCTGATGTGATCTGAAATGCTAAAGAAGTTATTCTCTAGTGCTTTGCTAAGTGAGGGAGTCCAGATGTTATAGTGTGGTTGCTGCATGTTCAAGGGAGAGAGGCAGCAGGGTGTAGAGAGTCGTTTCTGGTTTCAGGGATGAAGTTTGTGGAGATGGTGTATAGGGGGTGCAGAGAGTTAGCTTAGTTCAGGGAGCTTTTGTTCTGTTCTTGTAAATTGAGGGCATAGGATTTTATAGTTGTAGCAGCAGCAAGGGTGAGTTTTCACTCAAGTTCTCCGAAAGAATGTGGGTGGTAGGGCAGCATCCTCTAGGGGTTATCAAGTATGTTTCAGAATTGCACCTCGGCTTAAATTCCCTGGTTTTGTTTTCAGTTTTCCAGTCCCAGTTTTAATCTTTTATCTGTCTTGCTTCCTATATCTTTAATTCTGCTTCTATGGTGCTCCAAATGTAGTATGGTATTAAGAAGTTGAGGAGGTGAAAACTGAAAATGGAGTTTGCTCTGTATGAATAAATAAGGGGAAAAATGATGCTAAGATTAATGTTTTCCAATTTATGTGTGTAATCGCAGCAGCTTTTAGTTGGTTAGTTGAAGATTAGAAGTGAACTTAGTTAGAAGGGGTGCAGCTTGTTATCCATTCTTCCTGATTTAGTGCTTTGGTCTGCTATTCGCTTTTCCAATTCCTGGTATTATGTGGTGCAAGTTTCCAGTTTTTCTAGCTTAAATGTGTGAATTTCATTCATGTATTGATAATGTCAAGTATTTTTTTTCTCTAAAATCAATTTCCCTTTTTTTAAGTATTATTAGCCTCTACTGTAGGCTTCCTAGGTTCTATTTCAGCCTAGATTAGACGTCTAGTCCTCTTAGTTAGTCCCTCTCAGTTTAATGATCCACTTTCCACCTATATGGTTCCTGAGGTGTCTATGTTTTAATCAGTGCCCTGTTTTCCCTAAAAATTGTGCTTTGAGTTCAATCTTATTAATGCATTTTATAAAGTTGGAGTTTGCGTTAGTTGTGAGCAATGAAATAAATATTCTAGTAGTAGCCATCGTTTCTTCTTGCCTTCATTAGCATTCAGTAGAAGTTTTGATATCAAAAATTGTATATATATGTAGAGGTTGTATGTGAATTTTCTTTTCATGTCTGTTATTGATTAATGTTATCCAAATATGAGTTATGCTCATCCTGTTAAATAATTCTAATTTCATTTTCTAATTCTTTATCTCTTATTTTCCTTGGCATGAAATCTCTTGGGAACGAGTTTGAATAAAACTCACAAACGGGACGGCTATTTGCATTTGAAGTTATTCGATCCGCTTCGCATTTTCGGGACTTGATATCCCCGAAAATGTAAAAAAAATGATGATGATGATGATGAAAATCACAAAGTCCAAGGCTCAATGACTGAGTTTGCGCTTCCGGGTTCTATCTTCTAAACTCCATCCTTCCCTGCTCCCTTAGAAAATGCATGTTGTATAGGATTTCCCCATAGACCGGATTAAGAGCCCTGTAGGATAGAAATGGTATTTGAATTGTGAATAATTATTGTAAATCACTTAAATTGTTTTTTTATATATGAATGCACTGATCATTTCTTTGCGAATCGCCAATTAATTTGTGGACGTTTAGAATCATTTGTCAATTAATGAGTGCAAATAAAATTCGACTAAAATCTTACCCTCGTCATAATTCGCATTTGAACTACTTCTTTATTTACTTTATTCAACATTCAAAAATTTATTTATCTAATCTAATTTATTTATTTAGTCAATCAATTAAATTTTGATCCTTTATTTTATTTATTTAATTAATTTCAATTAATCATTTATTTAATCAATTAAATATTTATTTATTTATTTATTTATTTATTTAATCAATCATTATTCGTTTACTCCTTTATTCAATTAAAATTGATAAGTATTCATTCATCTAATTAATTTATTAATTCGCTTATTTATTTATCTATTTATTCAATCAATTAATTAATCCCTTATTAGTATCCAATTATTTATCTAGTTTGTTTTATTTATTTATCTAACTTCATTTAACCTTTGCTTATTTTATTAATTAATTAATTGATTATTATTTCATTATCTAGTTAATTAATCTTAAATTGGATCATTTATTTATCTAAGTATCGACATAATTAAAATCTTATCTTATTTATATTATTCATTATCCTTATATAAAATTAGCTTTATATATTTATTATCCTTAACAAATTCGTGAAAACCGCCGGATTAACCGCTTTTAGCGGATTTTCGAAAGTGCTCTCGTTAGGGACCTTCTTTCGAATTTAATAGAACCACTTACCTAAGAATCTCTGAATTATTTTCCTTTAAATAAGGAATAAAATTGCACTCATTAGTTAACCTTAGGTTCCTAATAATCCTTAAATTAGGTGGCGACTCCAAAGAAAGCCCTTTGGAGTCCCATTTTGTTGAAATATACCCGAAATCTATCTTTTCTTAAAGAAAGGGTAATTTTTGGGGTTCAACAGCGTGGCGACTCCGCTGGGGATACGCAAATGGTTCTAACCAAAAGGCTTTCACGAATTTGTTTGTTTGTATTGTTTGACTTGTATGCCGATACTAGTATGCGTAGCTTATTTAATTATTGCGTTTGTATGTTGAAACTGGCATGATTATATCTACTGTTTATTTGCGAGCATGCTTAGTTAATTTAATTGATTGCTGTGTGTCACGAAAACATGTCACTACACCCTTATTTGCGCACATATAAACTGGCATTCCGTTCATATTTCCCCCACTCCTGGGAACCTCTTGCATTCTCACTCAAATATCCGCGAGGTGCGCCCATGCGCACCCGCACTTTCTTCCACTAAAGAACCCTTGTGACGAGTTGGTACACCGGCGGCCATCGTAGGAGTTATTCGACTGCGAGACCGCTTGCCACTCACCTGTTAGCCTCAACCGTTAACCCACTCTTAGAAGGAGATTAGGAGCATGCATGCATTTACACCTTAGTCTGGACCCGGTCCTTGGTACCGCCTCCATAGTTAGGAAACCACCCTTACGTCAACGGGTTTTTTTTAAACCCAACGACAATGCATATTATGTGCTATGTGATGACGAATCCTCAGTCCTAACCATGTTTTGAGCAAAATCAGATTTAGAATTTTGTCTTCTATGTTGTCTTTTAGGTCAGAAAATGGAAGAATTTAGCAGAATCTATGTGGTCATAGCAGTCCACATAGAATTTGAGATCATAGAGAGAATTGCAGTCCGGGGAAAGTTAGGCAAATTTGATTGGTTTGTGTTTTGGAGATGGTATGGTGTAGTGAGATCTAAGAGGCGAAGCCCCTGGTGTCTTTAAAAGATCAGTGGGGTCCCTCTCGTGAATGGCTTTGCGTGTGTGCAGGCCCATGTTGACTAACCAGCTGCAAATTCTTATGGAATGAAGTATGCTTGTCGCATACTAGGAGAGTGAAGCCCCTATGTCTATAAACGACCGATGGGGTCCCTCCTCGAAGACCAGTGCGGTCTTGGCTACCTAGGAAACTGAGAGGCTTGATTAAAGCCGAGGACCAGTGAGGAGCCCTACGAACAAGGTCTGTGAGCCTTGCAAAACCTAGGAAGCTGAGAGGCTTGACTAAAGCCGAGGACCAGTGAGGTTTTATTTTTTGAAAGGCCGATTGGCGCCTTTCATAATTTGCAGTCTGGTATTATGAAGGCAGTTTGGAAATCTCACCCCTGGATGTTGTGAAATACTTGGGAGTTGTGCTCGGAGGAGTGTGGATGTTTGAATAAAGTTTAGAGGATTGTTTCAAGTTTTAGGCATTTGGGTTTAGAATTTTGTGCAGATGTTGTGGAGAGCATGAGTTGTGTTAGAATTTTGAGTTGGCACCAACTTTGAGAAGATAGTTGGGATAACAGAATTGCAATGTCGAGGCGGAGAGCTGATTGTTATCGATTATTGTTATTATTTATCACTTACTCTAAATCTGAATTGCTCAAAACTGGCATGAACTATTTTTCGTTACCACTTGTTTGCGCGTCTTAGGCCCACCTCTGGCAAAGAGGCACCTTACAGGGTAGGACACGTTCGCATTTTCATTTACGCTCAACTACTTGTGTTTGCCACATATCAACTTGTTTAAAATGCAAAGCGCTACGTGATGCGAGCTACGTGATTTGTGTGCAATTTTGCCAATGACATGCAAACTAACATGGTTACTTTTAAACTTTTCCTTTTGTTTTGTTTATCCCCCATTCAGAGGTTTGATTTGTGCTGATTTAAGCTGGCTGATCATTCCTATTACATAAGGACAAAGGACAAATCTGCATACTGGTACACATTTCCACAACTGACAATGACTGGAATAGACGATGAACCTCGCAATACCGAGAAAAATCTTGCAACTCCAGAGTCTTCAAAAAGAAATGTCATTATTGCTCAAGACGAAATGATTCTTGAAATGGCTAAGGAACTACAGATGTTAAAAGATGAACTGGCTGCAGTAAAAGGGCAAACTCCTAAAAACACGCCGCTACGTGGGCCCGATGCATCACACTCTCTGGTTCAAATGGGGCAATCTCTGGGGCAGTCTCTGAACTCAATTGATGAGGTCGCCAATATGAACACACCTTTGAACACCCACAATTCTCTAAAAGCACCAGTCCACCAAAGCAACTTGCCACTTCTCCAAGCTCCACCTCCAAATAACGCTCAATCTAGCCAAACAATTAACCGACCACCCATCTACCCATCACATCAACAACACCCATCATACACCCCGCACCCTGCCAATACTTATTATCAGACAAACACTCCATATCCTTACCAAACCTCCACTTACCAAAATGAAACCATCCCGCAAGCTTATACTGAAAATCCATCCGCACCATTAGTCCAAGTGGCGGTATCTGGTGGGAAAGATGTTCCTATTGTGCAAATTGATGATTACACCAATCCTCCTTATGTGAAGTTTCAAAATGGTGTTAGAAGAGTCGAAAAAGCAGTCGATGGGGGTGAAGATTTAGAGAAAAAGGTACAAGGTTGGGTGATGAGTGCTCTTAGCAAAGCATCAAAAGGCAAGGACAAGGAAAGTCTAGAATATGAAGACTTGTGCGTTCATCCTGGGATTGAATACCCAGAAGGGTACAAAGTACCAAAGTTTGTTAAGTTTGATGGCAAAGGCAACCCCCGATCCCATTTGAGAAGGTATTGTGAAACCTTGGGAGTGGGAAAGAATGAAGAGCTTCGTATGAAATTATTCATTCATAGTCTTGAAGGCGAAGCTTTAGACTGGTACTCCGAGCAGGATCCCTCAAAGTACCAAAGTTTGTTAAAAGGGGTGCAGCTTGTTATCCATTCTTCCTGATTTAGTGCTTTGGTCTGCTATTCGCTTTTCCAATTCCTGGTATTATGTGGTGCAAGTTTTCAGTTTTTCTAGCTTAAATGTGTGAATTTCATTCATGTATTGATAATGTCAAGTATTTTTTTTCTCTAAAATCAATTTCCCTTTTTTAAAGTATTATTAGCCTCTACTGTAGGCTTCCTAGGTTCTATTTCAGCCTAGATTAGACGTCTAGTCCTCTTAGTTAGTCCCTCTCAGTTTAATGATCCACTTTCCACCTATATGGTTCCTGAGGTGTCTATGTTTTAATCAGTGCCCTGTTTTCCCTAAAAATTGTGCTTTGAGTTCAATCTTATTAATGCATTTTATAAAGTTGGAGTTTGCGTTAGTTGTGAGCAATGAAATAAATATTCTAGTAGTAGCCATCGTTTCTTCTTGCCTTCATTAGCATTCAGTAGAAGTTTTGATATCAAAAATTGTATATATATGTAGAGGTTGTATGTGAATTTTCTTTTCATGTCTGTTATTGATTAATGTTATCCAAATATGAGTTATGCTCATCCTGTTAAATAATTCTAATTTCATTTTCTAATTCTTTATCTCTTATTTTCCTTGGCATGAAATCTCTTGGGAACGAGTTTGAATAAAACTCACAAACGGGACGGCTATTTGCATTTGAAGTTATTCGATCCGCTTCGCATTTTCGGGACTTGATATCCCCGAAAATGTAAAAAAAATGATGATGATGATGAAAATCACAAAGTCCAAGGCTCAATGACTGAGTTTGCGCTTCCGGGTTCTATCTTCTAAACTCCATCCTTCCCCGCTCCCTTAGAAAATGCATGTTGTATAGGATTTCCCCATAGACCGGATTAAGAGCCCTGTAGGATAGAAATGGTATTTGAATTGTGAATAATTATTGTAAATCACTTAAATTGTTTTTTTATATATGAATGCACTGATCATTTCTTTGCGAATCGCCAATTAATTTGTGGACGTTTAGAATCATTTGTCAATTAATGAGTGCAAATAAAATTCGACTAAAATCTTACCCTCGTCATAATTCGCATTTGAACTACTTCTTTATTTACTTTATTCAACATTCAATTATTTATTTATCTAATCTAATTTATTTATTTAGTCAATCAATTAAATTTTGATCCTTTATTTTATTTATTTAATTAATTTCAATTAATTATTTATCTAATCAATTAAATATTTATTTATTTATTTATTTATTTATTTATTTATTTAATCAATCATTATTCGTTTACTCCTTTATTCAATTAAAATTGATAAGTATTCATTCATCTAATTAATTTATTAATTCGCTTATTTATTTATCTATTTATTCAATCAATTAATTAATCCCTTATTAGTATCCAATTATTTATCTAGTTTGTTTTATTTATTTATCTAACTTCATTTAACCTTTGCTTATTTTATTAATTAATTAATTGATTATTATTTCATTATCTAGTTAATTAATCTTAAATTGGATCATTTATTTATCTAAGTATCGACATAATTAAAATCTTATCTTATTTATATTATTCATTATCCTTATATAAAATTAGCTTTATATATTTATTATCCTTAACAAATTCGTGAAAACCGCCGGATTAACCGCTTTTAGCGGATTTTCGAAAGTGCTCTCGTTAGGGACCTTCTTTCGAATTTAATAGAACCACTTACCTAAGAATCTCTGAATTATTTTCCTTTAAATAAGGAATAAAATTGCACTCATTAGTTAACCTTAGGTTCCTAATAATCCTTAAATTAGGTGGCGACTCCAAAGAAAGCCCTTTGGAGTCCCATTTTGTTGAAATATACCCGAAACCTATCTTTTCTTAAAGAAAGGGTAATTTTTGGGGTTCAACATACGCTTCGGGTATTCTTATGTGATTAGCTTAGGGCTATGTGTTAAATATGAATTGACTAGCGTTGGCTAGGTATATTACTATTAATTAAATATGAATAGTAAAGACATGAGTTGACCGAGGTATGTGCCGGTCTAGACGCTATATTGAGATAGCGATTAATTATATTGTGGGATTGCTTACTATTATTTGATCATAAATAGTGAGTACATGAGTTGACCGAGGTATGTGCCGGTCTAGACGCTACATTGAGATAGCGATGACTTATATTGTGGGATTGCTTGCTATGTCATGATTAGATAGCAAGGACCTGGGGATATGGCCGAGGATGTTGCCGGCATATCATTGATCATGTCTTGCCGAGGTTTCTGCCGGCTTATGTACGAATTTGGTACTTGTATGGTTATCATGACGGGTTGTGTAGTGCTGACTCCTCGTAACCTTTGGTTAGACGACATGGGAGTAGGGATTGTACCTCCAAACCGTCGTCGGGTTAACCTCCGCTTTACATTGAGCTAGCATAACCAATCTTGGTTACAGTGACTGTGTAATATTATCGTTATTAATATTTCTGTTATTATTTCTGTTATTGCTATTAATGTCGTGGATATTAATACTGTTAGAGGGACACTTGACAGGGGGTGTGGTGTCGCCTATACTATGAGATGTGTCACACTTGACAGGGGGTGTGGTGTGGACACTTGATTATTGAGATGTGACACACTTGACACGGGGTGTGGTGTGGTCACTAGATATTTGAGATGTGACACACTTGACAGGGGGTGTGGTGTGGTCACTAGATTGTTGAGACACGACACACTTGACAGGGGGTGTGGTGTGGTCGTATATAGATGAGATGAGACAATGACTACGGGTCATTGGTCTACCTCCTTATGATTGAGACAGTGACTACGGGTCACTGGTATGTTGTTTATGTTGACAATGGCGTTATGGCCTATAGACGGAGCCGCACAGGGTGCGTGCTGATATTAAGTGATGAATGTATTGTTGCCTACGTCCGTTGGCGGTGTTGCTAGCCTACCGTAGGTTTAGGTTAGTCGGCGTGGGAGTAGAGATTGGACCTCCAAACCACTGTTTGATTGATCTAGGCCTTACGTTGGGTGGGCATAATCCTCTTTGACTTGTGTATGATATTCTGAGACTACTGGCTTACTTAATGTGTATGTGACATATGCTATCTGTATGTACATAGGTACATACGTACACTTGGATAATTATATTGTGAATATGTGCGACTGCGCTATTTATTTACGTAGAAACGACGTGCTTAGTTGCTTGCGATGCATGTTTGCGACTTGTCCCGCAAGGGTGATTTAGCGGGCCTGTCAGTGATCTTACTGGGCTTCGGCTCATAACTTACTCTGCCACATATGCAGGTACTTCTTCTAGATAGCCATCGAGACAGTAGCGACCGTTCGAGGCTGCTGTATTATTTTGTTGAGGTGAGCCAACCGTACAGTCCACGGTGGCGTACCGCTAGTGTTGTATAGAAGTAGACTCCACTTCACTTCTGTTGTATTTTATTTCGATTGAGTCACTCTATAGATGCTCCATTGGTGTTTGTTGGGTATAGTAGACAGGGTTGTCTACCTTCTTTTGGATTCCAATTTTATATTTATATATATTTCATCATGTTTCTCTTCTTTCAATTTATTTCCGCATTTTTGTTTCTGTTGGTTTGCCTAGGCAATATCGTTTAGGTGCCATCACGGATCCAGATTTTGGGTCGTGACAGTGGTATCAGAGCTCTTGGTTCTAAGTCGAGTCCTAGGAGTCAATGGAGCAGTGTCTGAGTAGAGTCTTGCTTATGGGTATGTTGTGCACCATACTTATGAGCGAGAGGCTACAAGGTCATGTTAGGAAAATGTTTCCCTTCGTTTCATCTCTGTCGTGCGATGTAGTGTACGGGTGCTGACCTTTTTTTTTCCTTCGTATATCTGCTGAGATGAGGAAGACGAGGTCATCTTCTGCCAGGGTAGGCGCTCAGGGAGCGTAGGCTGGTACATCAGCACCAGCACAGATGCGAGCCCCTACAAATGTCTGGAAAGGTCGTCCGCCAACTGTTAGGCAGGACACAGCTATTCCTCTGGTGTCTGCAGCGACACCATCAGCACCTGTTCCACTTCCATCTTTGCCTACTATCGTGTCGGGCGCAGTTGTGCTTTATTCGGAGGAGTATATGAGACTAGTGGGCATGGCCAGCCATCGGGCCCCCGCTAGTAGGGATGCTGCAGTACCTGTATCGGCACCTCAGCCGACCACTCCAGTTATTAGTACGCCGACCTATGAGGCTACTCCGGATATGGGTCATGTTGTTCAGCCGGGTTCCGCTATTCCTATTCCGGTTATGGTTACCGAGGAGGTAGCTTGGAGGATTGAGTCTTTTATGAAGATCAGGCCTCCTCAGTTTGATGGCACATCTGCCACTTGTTCTGCCCATCATTTTCTTCAGGAGTGTGAGAAGATTTTTAGAGGTTGCAGCGGAGAAGCATGTCGGTGTCTGCCTAGGACACCAGGTTCTTGGAGCTGTCCCGTTATGCGCCAGCTATGGTGGCACTCGAGAGGGACAGGGTGTTGAGATTTATTGAGGGTCTTAACCCTCTGTTGCAGTTTGCTGTCACCACAGTTGCGATTGGCATGACTTATCGCAAGGTAGTGGATGCTGCCAGGCGCTTGGAGGATGCCCATGCCAGGGTTCAGGAGGAGCGGTGCAGGCTATGCTATGACCAGGCAGGGTGCCGAGGCACCTACTGATGATATTGCAAGTATGCATTCTATTTGCGGTCGCAGTGCCGTTGTTTATTTAACCCGGGGTTTTGCTTATTTATATCTATCGCCTGGGTTTGCCCTTATTAGGGCAAGGATTGGATTTGCCCTTATTTGATGATCCTTGAATGGATGGTATATCTATCGGGAGATTTTATATGTATGAATAAGGGTTATTGGCAGCGCTTATGTTCTTATATGCGGTGTAGAGTCCCTAGTAGACTCGCTGGTTTTAGATATGACGGATTTGACGTCACTAGGGATATTGATTTATTGGTATCCTGTCATGCGACACTGGGTTGCCATGTCGAGTCAGTGGCTATCGGTATTGAAGGCGGGATCAGAGTGGCGCAGCGGTAGCGTGATGGACCCATAATTATTTGGAGGGATTATAATGTTTTCTATTCGCTATCATTTCGGGAAATTTAGCGTTGTAGCCGACGCCTTGAGTAGGAAGTCCATGGGTAGCCTTGCCTATCTTGATGCTGATATGAGGCCGTTGGCTCGTGAGTTGCAGGTTTTGTCCATTAGTGGCGTTCGGTTTGATGATTCTGTTCCAGGCCGGGTGCTTGCATATGTGGGGTCGCAGTCGTCTCTAGCTTCTCAGATTCGGGAAAGGCAGTTCGAGGATCCTTATCTGAGAGATCTCCGGGACAGGGTCCTGAGTGGGGGAGTGTCCTCGTTCGTGATTGGTGATGATGGTGCCTTGCGGCTTAACGCCCGGGTTTGTGTTCCAGCAATTGTGGAGCTGAGGCAGATGATTTCTGCAGAGGCTCACAGTTCGAGATATTCCATTCATCCGGGTACTGCAAAGATGTATCATGATCTTCGAGAGTTGTATTGGTGGAAAGGGATGAAGAGGGATGTTGCTGATTATGTATCTCGGTGTTTGAATTGCCAGCAGGTGAAGTATGAGCACCGGAGGCCAGCCGGGGTGACCCAGTCTATGCCCATTCCCGAGTGGAAGTGGGAGCAGATCACTATGGATTTCGTAGTTGGTTTGCCGCTGACCGTGGGTAAGCATGATTCGGTGTGGGTAGTAGTTGATCGATTGACGAAGTCGGCTCACTTCATTCCAGTGAGGATTACTTATACCTCGGAGCGTCTGGCTCGTATCTTCATTAAGCAGATTGTGAGATTGCATGGTGCTCCTGTTTCTATCATTTCTGATCGAGGTGCTCAGTTCACAGCTCAGTTTTGGAGATCTTTTCAGAGAGAGCTGGGTACTCGGGTCGATCTCAGCACTGCATTTCACCCGCAGACTGATGGCCAGTCTGAGCGGACCATTCAGATCCTCGAGGATATGTTGAGGGCGTGTGCTATTGATTTTTTAGGCCATTGGGATAGCCATTTGCCGCTAGCAGAGTTTGCGTATAATAATAGCTATCAGGCTTCTATCCAGATGGCTCCGTTTGAGGCATTGTATGGTCGGAGATGTCGCTCACCTATCGGTTGGTTCGAGTCTGGTGAGGTCCAGGTGTTGGGGCCCGATTTGGTGCAGCAAACCTTAGATAAGGTCCGGGTTATTCAGGATCGACTCCGCACGGCTCAGAGCCGGCAGATATCGTATGCAGATCGGAGGCGGAGAGATCTTGAGTTCATGGTTGGGGACCGGGTATTCCTCAGAGTGTCGCCCATGAAGGGTGTTATGAAATTTGGGAAGAAAGGCAAGCTCAGTCCTAGGTTCATTTGGGCCTTTTAAGATATTGGAGCGCGTTGGCGCCGTTGCTTATAGACTGGCTTTGCCTCCCTCTCTGTCTATTCATCCGGTGTTCCATGTGTCCATGCTCCGGAAGTATGTTCACGATCTGTCTCATGTGATCGATATGGCTTCCGTGGAGGTAGATGGCGACTTAGCTTATTCGGAGGAGCCTATTGCTATTGTGGCTAGAGAGGTCCGTAAGATGAGATCGAAGGTGATCCCGCTTGTGAGAGTTCAGTGGGGGCATCACTCCATTGCCGAGGCCACTTAGGAGCTTGAGTCCGAGATGCGTGAGAGGCATCCGCGCTTGTTCGATGCTTCAGGTATGAAATCCTTGTATTTTCTAAGCCTGAATTTGCATTTTTAAGTTTTATTGATTTCGGGTGGTACCGAGGGGTCCTCGAAATCCGTGCCAGCTCCGTGGCTAGTGTGTGGATCCTACCTTAGACTTAGGCTCGTCCGAGGACGGCCGAGAGTCTAAGTGGGGGAGAATGTAACGACCCTCAAATAGTCGTTACGGGATCCGGGACCTCGATTTGTGTGTCGACAGTCCCAAAAGCTCCGTTAGGTCATTTATGACCCGTCTATGAAATCTGAGTCGAAACGGAGTCCGTTTGATAGGTTTTCGAGAAAAGGATCCGTTTATGAAATTCCGGAAAGGAATTTGGGGTTTCGATAGGTCGTTTTGAGTAAACGAACCCCGATGGGACTTTTGATAGGTCGTTCAATTTATGATATGTAGCAACCTTCAAAATTGAAAACGGACCTCGTTTGATAGGACTTTTGATAAAGTCCCCGTTTCGGAAGTTTAAAAGAGTTAAAACAGGTTTTCGAGCTCGATTTGAGCAAATGAGCTCTGATGAGAGATCCGAAAGTTCCGTTAGGTTCGTAGTAGCAACTTCCGGAATTGGATTCCGAGGTCGTTTGGTTAAATTTCGCTATTTTGGCGAAAGTCGAAAATTGAACCTTTGCCGTGGGACCCACTTTTTGAGTTCTGGAGGTCCGAATTGAGTTCCGTCTTGACGAGCATGTCACACAAGTATTTTATGACTTTTGTGCAAAATTTGGGGTCATTCCGAGCTTCGTAGGGTCCCATTTGGACCCAAAACAGTTCGAATTTTTCTGGTGCGAAACTGCTGTTTTCTGCTACTGTTTCTGTTGCGAGCAGCCGGAAATATGGCATTTTTTCGGCCAATCCGTAAGGAATTAGGAAAAACTCAAAACAGGAAAGTTGTAGCCCTTTGAGTTGTGGTTCTAATGGAACCGGTTTCAGGTCATTTGGACATTCCTATCAAAAGTTATGATTATTGGAACAGAGGCTGTTACAGTGGTAAAAACTGCTATAAAAGGGGTCATTTCGGGACAGATTTCGGGAAACCGAATTTTTATTCAAAGGAGGCGATTTGGAGGCGATTTTGGAAGGTTCAAAACATGTATAATCATAAGGTAAGCCTCCATAACTCATTTCATATCATATATCATGAGAATCAAAGCTTGATTCATAGGAAATGAGTTAGAATCCTAAATTTTAAGATTTGGGGAAAATCAACGAGCAAGGCTCGTATGAGAAATCTAATTGCATATTTGGACTCACGGGAGTGTGGGGAGTCCGGAAATGTATATTTTATTAATTTTGGGCTCGGTCCCACCCGAGGGTATTTTGGTAATTTTACCCTAAAATGCTTAGAAGCTTAATTGCTTATAATTGAGCACTAATGAGTGCTATATTGTCTTGATAGACTTAGAGGAAAGTTCCCCGAGGACAAGAAGAGCATGAAAGGAGATTTGCTTCCTAGCTTTGAACCGGAATTCGAGGTAAGTGAGACTTGACCTCTACTTTGCTTGTGGATACGTCCAGCATGCTAGTACGCTTCGGGTATTCTTATGTGATTAGCTTAGGGCTATGTGTTAAATATGAATTGACTAGCGTTGGCTAGGTATATTACTATTAATTAAATATGAATAGTAAAGACATGAGTTGACCGAGGTATGTGCCGGTCTAGACGCTATATTGAGATAGCGATTAATTATATTGTGGGATTGCTTACTATTATTTGATCATAAATAGTGAGTACATGAGTTGACCGAGGTATGTGCCGGTCTAACGCTACATTGAGATAGCGATGACTTATATTGTGGGATTGCTTGCTATGTCATGATTAGATAGCAAGGACCTGGGGATATGGCCGAGGATGTTGCCGGCATATCATTGATCATGTCTTGCCGAGGTTTCTGCCGGCTTATGTACGAATTTGGTACTTGTATGGTTATCATGACGGGTTGTGTAGTGCTGACTCCTCGTAACCTTTGGTTAGACGACACGGGAGTAGGGATTGTACCTCCAAACCGTCGTCGGGTTAACCTCCGCTTTACATTGAGCTAGCATAACCAATCTTGGTTACAGTGACTGTGTAATATTATCGTTATTAATATTTCTGTTATTATTTCTGTTATTGCTATTAATGTCGTGGATATTAATACTGTTAGAGGGACACTTGACAGGGGGTGTGGTGTCGCCTATACTATGAGATGTGTCACACTTGACAGGGGGTGTGGTGTGGACACTTGATTATTGAGATGTGACACACTTGACAGGGGGTGTGGTGTGGTCACTAGATATTTGAGATGTGACACACTTGACAGGGGGTGTGGTGTGGTCACTAGATTGTTGAGACACGACACACTTGACAGGGGGTGTGGTGTGGTCGTATATAGATGAGATGAGACAATGACTACGGGTCATTGGTCTACCTCCTTATGATTGAGACAGTGACTACGGGTCACTGGTATGTTGTTTATGTTGACAATGGCGTTATGGCCTATAGACGGAGCCGCACAGGGTGCGTGCTGATATTGAGTGATGAACTTATTGTTGCCTACGTCCGTTGGCGGTGTTGCTAGCCTACCGTAGGTTTAGGTTAGTCGGCGTGGGAGTAGAGATTGGACCTCCAAACCACTGTTTGATTGATCTAGGCCTTACGTTGGGTGGGCATAATCCTCTTTGACTTGTGTATGATATTCTGAGACTACTGGCTTACTTAATGTGTATGTGACATATGCTATCTGTATGTACATAGGTACATACGTATGGATATATATATATATATATATATATATATATACTTGGATAATTATATTGTGAATATGTGCGACTGCGCTATTTATTTACGTAGAAACGACGTGCTTAGTTGCTTGCGATGCATGTTTGCGACTTGTCCCGCAAGGGTGATTTAGCGGGCCTGTCAGTGATCTTACTGGGCTTCGGCTCATAACTTACTCTGCCACATGTGCAGGTACTTCTTCTAGATAGCCATCGAGACAGTAGCGACCGTTCGAGGCTGCTGTATTATTTTGTTGAGGTGAGCCAATCGTACAGTCCACGGTGGCGTACCGCCAGTGTTGTATAGAGATAGACTCCACTTCACTTCTGTTGTATTTTATTTCGATTGAGTCACTCTATAGATGCTCCATTGGTGTTTGTTGGGTATAGTAGACAGGGGTGTCTACCTTCTTTTGGATTCCAATTTTATATATATATATATATATATATATATATATATATATATATATATATATATATATATATATATATATATATTTCATCATGTTTCTCTTCTTTCAATTTATTTCCGCATTTTTGTTTCTGTTGGTTCGCCTAGGCAATATCGTTTAGGTGCAATCACGGATCCAGATTTTGGGTTGTGACAGTTAGAGTATTACATGAAGGTTGATTGTTTGTAGATTGATTTCCATTGATTGAATCCCATAACGGGTTGCTTATTCTTTCTTGATTTCACTTGTGTAATTGTCAGGGCCCGATTATTACGCATTATCTATGGTTTTTAGATTGAACCCGAAAGAGGGAATTTAATTACGTAATAAGAAAGAATAGAACTAGTTTGTGAACCCGGGCATCGGGGAACCAATTTGTGAGTAGGATAGACATATACTTGCTTGCCTAGTTTAACTCATTACAGAATTCGTTAATGCGTGCACGTGATTCAACCCATAGACATATAAGGATTGGAGTAGCCTGCATAGACCGTGAAGAATCGAAAGGGTTTCATGGGTACATTTAACCTATAGTTAGCAATCTAGGAAATCAAGAAGTAGAATCAACTGGAAAACTCAACTGGATTGTTCGTAACTCTGACCCGGGACCGTCATCTTTTATTGATAACAACCTATAATTGGCTCTATTACTTGACTTTAGTTATTTGTTTTAATTATTGCTTTAGTTAGTAACTTTCACAACCATCATTGAAAAAGATCCCTGAATAGTTTTTAAGAAATTGTTTGCTAGGATTCAGTCTGAATAGTCCTCGTGGGAACGATGCTCTACTTATCACTTTATTACTTGTCGACCACGTATACTTGCGTGTGCGTTGGGAGCAACAAGTTTTTGGCGCCGTTGCCGGGGACTAATTATTGACTGATTTCTTTTTGAACAGTTTATTACTTACTATTCAGGTTTAATTTTTGTTTTGAGTTATGTGCTGTTTCAGGTATTAGGTCCTGCTTGATCTTTACCTACAGGAATGGCAGAAGTCCAAGCTTTAGCTGTGCGAGATGTTGCTCTCCCCAGCCTGGAGGGAGTAGCATCGAGCATAGTTAAGCCCGCTATCACCGGGGGATTTGAGATTAAGTCCGGCATGATTCAGTTGCTGCATGTGACTGGACAATATGGTGGATTACTTCATGAGGATCCGCAGCAACACATTTAGAACTTTCTGGAGATCAGTGATACTTATACACCAGCGGGTGTTCCTACTGATTATGTTCGCTTGACATTGTTCCCGTTTTCATTGATTGGGGCAACAAAGAAGTGGTTAAAGGCTGAAAAGTCTGGGTCTATCACTACTTGGGAGGATTTGGCTAAGAAGTTCTTGGCTAAATTTTATCCGTCTGCCAAGACAGCCCGGCTCAGGAGCGAAATTATGTCCTTCAGACAGTTAGAAGGAGAATCCTTGTATTCAGCCTGGGAGCGATTCAAAGCTCTATTGAGAGATTGTCCACACCACAACCAATCCAATGAGGTTGTTGCACACACTTTTGTTGAGGGGCTGAACCAACACACTAAGATCGTGGTTGATGCTACTGCTGGAGGTCAAGTACTGGCCTTAAATTTTGATCAGATTTATGATTTACTTGACAAGTTTTCGCAGAGCAATCCTGATTGGCAGGGAGATGGTAGAGCTATTACGCAGAAACCTGCAGGGGTACTTCAGTTAGATGCAGTTTCAGAGCTAAGGACGAGGATGGATGCTATTTCCAATCAAATTAGCAAGTTAGCTCTGCAAAAGGCTCAGCAACCAGTGGCTCCAGTGCAACAACTCCAGAGCTTTTGTGAGGTTTGTGGTCAAGACCATGCTACAGAGGTTTGCTCTTCTAATCCAGAGTCAGTTTATTACGTGGGTAATCAAAACAGGCTGCAGGGTCAAAACCAGTTTGGTAATGGGTATTATCAAAGCAATACGAGAGCCCCGAATAATTACCACCCACTTCCAGCTCCACCACAGCAGGTTAGCAGTTCAGTTGAAGATATGCTAAAGCAAATAATGACAGGCCAGCAGAGAATGATAGCTGACACTGCAGCCCATGCACAAGCCATACATGATCTTGCCAATGCTCAAAAGAACTTGGAGCACCAGTTGGGACAGTTGGTGGGAGAAAGAAGCACTATTAAAAAAGAGCCTGAACAATGTCTTGCAGTGACCTTAATTGAAGGTGGAAAGCTGATGGCCAAGTCTGAAGAGAGAGCTGAAATAGAAAAAGTTGAAAAAGTGGAGAAGGTAAAGAAGAAAGAAGAGAGAAAGGAGGCACCTCTGCCACCTCCACCATTCCCGCAGAGACTATTACCATCGAAGGATCTGGCCCAGTATAGAAAATTTGTGAGTATGTTGAAAGAACTTCAAGTTAATATTCCTTTGACTGATGTGTTTGAATTGATGCCATCCTTTGTGAAGTTCTTAAAAGAGATTTTAGTCAAGAAGAAAAAGCTTCAAGAGATAGATACAATTGAATTAGTTGAGGAGTGTAGCACAATCTTGAGCAAGCTACCTCCAAAACTTCAAGATCCTGGGAGGTTTACTATTCCTTGTACCATTGAAGGGCATAATATCACTGGCAATGGGCATAATATCACTGGTGCCTTGTGTGATTTGGGTGCGAGCATAAATCTCATGCCTCTGTCTGTTTGCAAAAGGTTAGGGCTAGGAGCAATCAAGCCCTCTTCAGTTACTCTTAAGATGGCAGATGGATCTCTCACTCACCCTGATGGTAAGTTGGAGGATGTGTTGCTAAAAGTTGGTAAGTTTACATTCTCTGCTGATTTTGTAGTCCTAGATTATGAAGAGGACCGAGAAGCTCCAATCATTTTGGGGAGACCATTCTTAGTCACCTCGAAGGCAATTATTGACATGGAGCTGGGTGAGATGACTGTTAGAGCGCATGGAGAAAAGGTTACTTTCAAGGTTTATAATGAGAAGGAGCACATAGCTAAGGTGGAAGAGTGCTCTATGATTGAATGTGTCAAACAAGAAGATGGAAGGAAACCACATGTGAAGTTGAAGATGGGTTCTCTAAAAGAAGGGAAGAAAGCAAAAGTTCGGCGTAAGAAGAGAAGACATAAATGTTGGAAGTGAGCTAGAAGTGTCGTCGTGCCACGACGTTAACTAAGGCGCTTCTTGGGAGGCAACCCGAGTTTGTACTTGTATTATTTTATTTATAGTGTCACGTAGTTTTTGTTTTTCCTTGGATTGCAGGTTCATGTAATGTCGAGGCTAAGTGTGGGGTGTCCTCACCCTTGCCTACTATTGATGACCTGATGAGGGAAGTCTGAGTACCTCATACGATATGGAAGCTTCGAGGATGCTAGCACCAAGGACTAAAATCTTCAGGGAAGTTTTCTTTACCTTGCGCTTGCTTATTTTTAGCACTGAGGACAGTGCTTAGTTTAAGTGTGGGGTGGGAAACTACCCTTTATTTATTTTTGAGGTTAGGGATGCATGTACCATAGGATTTTTCTTTTGTCACTTGACTTTATTTTTATTTGTTTCTTGCTTTAATATATGAAAAAAAAAATTAGAAACCCAATGAAAAATTTCAAAAAGATTTTCATTTTTAGTTTTATTAGTGGTACATGTCATCCACCCCGTGGTTTTTCTTATGGCCTCGGTTCTTTTCCACGGGGAGACCTTTGAACCGGGTAGTTTTTATTTTTATTAGGATTAGGATAGTTAGTTGTAGATGACCCTAGACGTAGGAAAAAGGTAGAATGCTAGGTGCCTTTGAATTGTTTGATACCGGTGGACTTGAATTGATTGCATGTGCTATTTGTGGTGTCCTTGGGTTTTAATTGTGATGAATGCCTAGGAAAAATTGGAACGACCCCCTTGAGATGCTTGAGTCCACTTGCTTGATTTTGTTGTGAACCTTTGTGCATTAGTGTTTAAATTTCCACAAGTTGCATTCTAGATGCTTGAGTGAGAGTTGTTGATAGAACCTTTTTGTGTGGATCGTGTGCAATGTGTGTTGTGAGGCATGTTCTTGTTTACTCCATGTTGCATATTAATGTCTAGAACTTGCCCCCTGTGTGTGCAAAGCGAAATCCTAGGTTTGCTCTAGTTGGGAAATGATACAAGGCCTTCTTTTGATTTGCCTGCCCTTACATATATACCTAGAAAAAAATTGTTGTTGTGATTTCTTTGGCCCTTTTTGTTGGCACCCAGACCCCGAGCCTACCCATTTGTTCTAAATTGTCTCTTTTGGCCCTTTACTCCTTAAGCACTTTAGTTGATATTGTGTAGTTGATTGGAGTTGTGGTTGGAATTGGGAGGTTTTTGAGTGGAGCTAATGAAGGGGAATAATTGAAAATTTGTGAAGTAGTGAAAGGCATTGGCAAGGTTGGATGAAATTGAAATAAGAAAAGAAAAAAAATAGCAAAGTTGAAAAGAAAAGGAAAAAAAATTGTGGAAAAAGAAATAAAGAGAAAAAGATATCCATTCCTTGCTAGTGTGTGCTTAAAAGAAAAAATTGTTACTTGTTGAGAAGGTGTATGTGTAGAAGTTGTTGATTTGGGTGGTTTGATGAGATTGATGATTAATTTAAATTGTGATGTATTAAAGTGCTTAGGGAGGTAGTCACTATTACCATATGTATCCTACCCGCCCCTTAGCCTACATTCCGACCTTTTTAAAGTCCTAGTTAATCTCGATTGGAGTGAGCTTACATTAGTGGAGTCTTACACTACGGGCAAGCCTATGGTACATTGCGTGTGACGTGTGAGATTTTCATGAGAGTGAGTGAGTTCATTGGTTATTGCCCCATTCTATGCGTGATATTTATTGTTGTGTGGGATATTTGGGGGGCACTCTTTTGCTTCATATTGGTGAGGGCACGTGGTTTGCATGAAATAGGTGAAGTTGATGGTTCTTGGTTGAGTAGATAGGTGTGATTTTGTGGGAGCATGGTTGCAATAAGTTGAGTTTGTGCATTTGAGCTATTTTGGGGTGGTTGTTCTCATATTTTTGAGTTTGATAAATTGTTGGCATGTTTGTGGATCCATAGTAGTCATGTGTGCATTGGTTCAATGGTCGGTATCAACCATAGTCATAGGCAGACCTGTTTTACCTAGGTTGGGAAGTTAGTTGTGACTTGCTCGAGGGCGAGCAAAGGTTCAATTGTGGGGTGGTGATGTTTGGCATTTTATGCCTATATTTCCTTAATATTCCCTTACGTTTGGATACTTTATTCGCTCGTTTTATGGTTTATGAATGTGGTTTTGCACTAATTTTATGTCGTGTGTATGTAGGTTGTTATGCAGTGCAATTGGAGCTTTTAGGAGCATGATTGAGCAAGAAAAAATTTGATTTTGATTGAGGATTGGATCGAGCACACGAAGGCACGACACGAGCAAGCAAAGGAGCGAACGGAACAGGAAAATGGCTGGGCGCTGTGGGCCATGCGTCGCGCGCCCCAGCGCGGTTTCTTGTGCGCCGCGCCCCAAAGGCGGAGGAGTTTCGACGTCTTCTGGTTGGAGTCACGCGTTACGAGGCGCGGGGCGCCCGTTATAGCGCCCCTTGTGCGGATTTTTACTTCCTATTTCGTCTAGGATTGGGTCTAACTTATTACTAGGCTTTTGTAAACTCTATAAATACTCTTTTACTTAGTTTTTCATGGGAATTCAGACCATGGAGCAAATTGGAGAGCTCATAACATCAAGAACAAGGGTTTTTCTTCCTTCCATTAATCTATTACATCATTATTTCATTATTACATCAATTCTTTGTGTTGTTATTATGAGTATGCGTGGCTAATTCTATCGCTCTAGGGTTAGAGTATTACATGAAGGTTGATTGTTTGAAGATTGATTTCCATTGATTGAATCCCATAACGGGTTGCTTATTCTTTCTTGATTTCACTTGTGTAATTGTCAGGGCCCGATTATTACGCATTATCTATGGTTTTTAGATTGAACTCGAAAGAGGGAATTTAATTACGTAATAAGAAAGAATAGAACTAGTTTGTGAACCCGGGCATCGGGGAACCAATTTGTGAGTAGGATAGACATATACTTGCTTGCCTAGTTTAACTCATTACAGAATTCGTTAATGCGTGCACGTGATTCAACCCATAGACATATAGGGATTGGAGTAGCCTGCATTGACCGTGAAGAATCGAAAGGTTTTCATGGGTACATTTAACCTATAGTTAGCAATCTAGGAAATCAAGAAGTAGAATCAACTGGAAAACTCAACTGAATTGTTCGTAACTCTGACCCGGGACCGTCATCTTTTATTGATAACAACCTATAATTGGCTCTATTACTTGACTTTAGTTATTTGTTTTAATTATTGCTTTAGTTAGTAACTTTCACAACCATCATTGAAAAAGATCCCTGAATAGTTTTTAAGAAATTGTTTGCTAGGATTCAGTCTGAATAGTCCTCGTGGGATCGATACTCTACTTATCACTTTATTACTTGTCGACCACGTATACTTGCGTGTGCGTTGGGAGCAACAAGTTTACATATATTTTCCTCCCAAGGGGCTTTAGAAAGTATGCTCTTATTTACCTGAGCAAGGATATAATATCTTGCTTTTGAAGCTTTTAAACTAGTCATTTGAAAACTTTAGTCTTTCTGGACTAGGAAAACAACGTGGGAAGAAATGAGCAATAAGCAGCGTACTACTCCCTCTGTCCCACTTTGTTTATCATACTTTCCTTATTAGTCTGTCCCAAAAAGATTGACATACTTCTAAATTTGGTAATAATTCAACTCTAAAGTTACTTTTTGACTCATTTATAGCCACACAAATATTCATGGCTTATTTTAGACCACAAGTTTCAAAAGTCTTTCTTACTTTATTAAACTTTGTGCCAAGTCAAACTATGACAAACAAATAGGGACGGAGGGAGTAGTTCAGTTGTATTTTCGTGGGCAAAGGTACACTACTTCCCAAGCACAAATTATCTAATAATAAATAAGCTGATTACTGTGAAGGTGGAGAAACCACTGCCAATGTTGATCCGAGAAACACACGGCAAGCAAACTCCAGAATAATCAATTTGCTATCAGGGCCGTCTCAAGAAGATTGGGGGCCTAAAGCCAAGCTTCACGGAGAGGCCCTATTTTTTTTTTTCATTTGAAGAACATTTTTCCCTATTTTTCGATTCAAGAATTTTATTGTTTGTTAAATCAATCAAAGGTTCCTTTTTTATTTAATTAATTCTTTAAATTTTCTCCTTTTTTTCTCTTTTTGCACAGTCGGATTCATATTTTCTAGTTGACATATTTATATTGATTAAATTCTAATAATAGCTAAAACAAAAAATATATACTTAAAAAGTAACAATATCAACAAGAACAAATTTTCAATGAAAAAATAAAATAAAAAGTTAGAACAATAAATCTTGCTCAGGAAATTGATAAGTTGATATAATAATATCAAAGTAGTGTTGGTGCTACTTCAATATAATGATTTGTTGTTGCAATTGCTTGAAAATTTTGATCTTTGTAACTTGTAAGAAGTAAATTCTATAGAAAAAAAAGTATTTGTATTTAGAAGACTCGGAATATTCAATTAAAAAAGAATAAGAACTGTAAAAGAAGATAAATACTACTTATAAGTAATTCTTAGGATATAAATTAGCCAACAAAAAAGATATCCACCTAAATAAAGATAATATAATTATCAAAAAATAAAAACTCTTCTACTTCCCTATAAATGCAACGATTCCACTCCCTACATTAAAAGGACAACGTCATAGTATTTCTCCCTAAAATTTCTCTTCTGAGATTGAATAGACACAATTGAAATTTTCTTTTTTTTAATATAATATATATAGTATACATTTTTTGGAAAATGTGGGGCCCCAAGCCATTGCCTCATTGGCCTTACATTCTAGCCGGCACTGTTTGCTATGATAGTAAACAAAAATATGCAGTGCATGCATTCAAATTCAGGGCAAAAATTACATCATGACAAAAGTTATAAACTTTTTTTTTTCTTCATTTGATATAAATCTGCACTTGAATCATTTTGGTTACAAATAGCCTACGTACCCCTACGGATAATAACTTTTTAGGAGAACCGACGTACCCTACTACTTAAACCTTTTAGAAGGTCATGCCAAACAGTTCATGAGCGAACTAGCAGCTTCCTCCTCCTCCAGAATTTGTTGAGAAGATTTCATGTCTATATCAAGCCCAATGTGGTTCTGCAATATCGATACATTCTTCACTGCATCGCAGCCTTAGCATAGCTTCATCTTCCAAGTAATTAGCGATTCCTTCATCTGCCGGTGCACCATCTTCAATTTGAATACATTCACCTCCAATGCTATCAGATAACTTTTTGCATGAAAATCTCTTTCATAACTTCCTTCACAGCTCAGTTGATATCTTCTTTTCATATCCCCAATCATAATTAACTGTAATTCATATATATATAAAAACTTTATAGGCTAATATACAACGCTAAGACGTAACAGTTGAAAGTACAAATTATATAGTAACAAAAGTACGTAAAAACACCCAAAAAAAGAGTAAGCTAAGCACCTTTGTGATCGAATTGGTCCAGAAAATAATACTACTCCATATGCCAACGAAACTCTTGGCGTCATCTTCAGGGAAATATCTAACACTTGATGTTTTTGATATCCATTCAGGGAGCACGGATCTGCATCATGAACTCTCTTTCTGCTTCCAAAGCATCGCCAAAATCCACTGTCCGTTTTATGCTTTCTAGCGCAGCCCTTGCAGCTTCTCGTTCTCTTTGGCGTTGCAACTTCAACTTCGCTTTCTCAATCTCTTCCCACACTTGCTTTTCCTTACGTTCATCAAACCCTTTACCAATCATCGTCAGAATTTCTCTCTCAGCTATCAAATTATCACCAAAATCTAAAGTCCGTTTAATGCTTCCAATAGCAATCCTCGCAGCTTCCCTTTCTTTTTGACGTTTTAAGTACTTAGACTTCTCTTGTTCTTCCCCCAACTCTTTTTGAACCTTTTTTTCATCATACTCTTTTCCATGCACGAGTTGTTGTTCCGCTTTGAAGATCGTATTGGCGAATCTCTTCTTCAGCATTGCAGCCCGAACTTGTTTGTTTTCTTCCTCCAACGTGGTAATATCGAAATCAAAGGAATCGGAAAGTTGACAGATTTTCCTCTTACTTCCGCAAACGGCCTTCTTTGTTAGGGCAAATTGTGGCCGAGAACAAAGTAGTGACGCCATAACTTCTAAGCTTATTTAACACTAAGGCTTGCGAAAGAAACTGAAGTTATGCAGAGGGTTACTGATTGATCATTATGGAAAAATATATATATAGGTGAAAGTTTCCCTAGCTAACACATTTCCCATCTCCTATAGGAATAGTGTATCCTAAACTTAAAAAGTTTAAAATTGTAGTACTGCTTAGCGTAGTAATTAATTTTTGTTTTTCCGAAGGGCTAAAATTTTTTGTTTCTTAGTGATGTGATTTACCCACATATTTACTGACAGTTTTATTATTTCATGGAATCCAAGTTTATACTATGGATTTTAGTTCTGCTTTATTGTTTTAATTGTTTATGATCTTATTGTCGCTCAAATAGTTAATGTCAAATGTAGTAAAAACAGCATGAATATAATATTATAAGTAGTACCAACATAAAACGAGAGTGGATACAACTAGTTCTATCCTACTTAGGGAGATTTTAGAATTCAAAATTCTCAAAAATGTGATTCGATTTTTAACAACGAATGAAGTTAACTTGAAGTGCTTTTTTATCAAGGATTTAAGTATACGCAAATGTTTTCTTTCAATACTATGTACATTATATTGAAGTAGGAGTAAAAATCATTGATATTTGTCATGTTCATTAATTTTTAAAGGTCATCAATTAATACTTATCAAATACATTTATGTGTAATTTCTCATTACGATCTATTGTGTGAATATATTTTTTTTTTACATAATTTGTCCGCGGAACTTAAAGTCATTCATCAAATACATCATCTTAAAGCATTTAGGCTCTTTTTCTTTTTTCCTATGAAGCTTGTACAATAATAATCCAATTTACGGTACCTCATGTGGTTAAATGTGGAAAATTATATCCATCTCAAAATATCCGTCGGTGGTATGATAGGACTACTTCCGTAAAATTATGGTATGATTGGGGAATGTCCAATTTGATATAATTGGGATAATCTTACTATCATGCAAATGCTGCAATTTAGAGTTTGATGTCACTTATTACATCTCACCCTCCCGGATCCCACTTGCTCTTACACTGGGTATGTTGTTATTCTATTCAATTTTTTTTCACTATGTTCTAAACTTGCATTTTATTTTGTAAATGGAAAAACATAGAAGATGAATAATTTGCAGTTACATGGCGTCTTCATAGGAAGGCAATTATTCATCTATATAAATTGCTTACATAGTTGTTCATTGAATGATTTAAACAAGACCATGAGTACATCTAATTTTCTGCATGATTTGCACGAGTAGGTTCTCAGAATATCCTATCGGCAGCTACACACGTAAAGAACACGTGGGTAGAAAATCCATGAGGCCAAGTGCCTCCAAAGAAATGGATATAAACACTTACCTTGTTACAAAGTTAGTACATCCACTCAATAACGGCTTGTCCTTTGGTTTCATTGCCAAACAATCCCACTCTATTCAATAAGCAGAAAAATATATCAAATTAGGCTAAAGGCTTTATTCCTTATATTTTAGAACAATCCAGGTAGGAACCTGACACCCTATTCGCATACGCAATACGTAGGCCAGGCCTATATACAGGGTTTAAGGCCACATAACCAAACCCCAAATAAATTACATTTATAAGTTGCTCATAACTCACTGAGTACGAATATATAATCAATTTCATTATCGGGGTCCATTTGACCCTTTAAACTATCAATTTACGTCATTAGGGCGATGTCTAAGATCCCTATTTTTACCGTAAAAATATATTCAAACATACGTAATAAACTCAAATAATATATTAAGATCATTACCTGAATGTTTCAGGGTAAAAATTCTACTTTTCTCCGGCCCCTTTTTCCATTTTCTGGCATTTTTCCCAGCCTCTGCGTCATTTTTTGCTTCTTCATTTCTCCTCGGTTTCTGTTCACGTATCTATCATTTATATTATAAGCTTGCCCACCGCCTGCCTTTCTATATTTGTCCTTTTCTCTGTTTTTTTTTTTAAGAAAATTCGCTACTACGATAAAAATTAAAACGGTACCCTCGATATTCGAAATAATCTCAACTTTTGCATACAAGTTATATAAAATATATGTAACATACTCACGAAGATGGATCTCAAATCGGACTCTCGAAACTCAATATGCGAATTTAAATGAAAAGAAGTCAAATTATTTAACTTTCGGCATTTTAGCGGAAACTAGCCGAACAACATCGAAATTCACTTTCGATAGTTTACAAAAATCACAAATAATCATACGAACTTAATGGCGCTATCAGATTTCGAATCGGAGCTCATTCGGCAAAATCGGGCTCGAAAATCTCTTTTTAATATTTATCGCCAATAAAACTGAACCTTCTTCCGATGCCTACCAAACGAAGTCTGATTTAGCTCAAATTTTACAGACAGGTTCTAATGGACATTACGAATATTTTAAAATTATCGGCACGCCAATCGGAGTTCTAACTTCTGAAACGACTGACCGAGGTCGTTTCATTCTCCTCCACTTAAACTCTCGTTCGTCCTCGAACGAGCCTAAATCTAAAGCAAGATTTACGCAGATAACAAGAGAACTTGCACAACCTTCATAACTATTCCACAGATATTATCTCATGATTACAGAATTAGAATTATGACACGCACATCAAACCCTTGGATAAAAACATAGCTGGATAATATCATAACGCCATTGCCCAACTTATTCTGACTAAACTGATCCTTCCTCGATCACGAGAAGAGAATTCTACATTTTCGAAGCAAAGATATACGAAACTCTGGATGGACTAACATGATTCAGCCGAGAATCACCTTTTCGATATACCTTTCGATATAGAACAGGTCGCTAAAATTAAGAATTAGCTCACGCTTGATGCAATAGGGGGAGCTTTTGAAGTACCTTGTTACTACACACTATAGATGATTTGATGCAAGCTATATTATTTTTGCGAACGCACTATACAATATCTCAGTTGATTTAGTATTACCATTAAGTAATTGGAGGAAGACTACTCCACTTAAAGCACAAACTCATGCAGCCATTTGTATAGGAATAACCATCCTCGCACAGTCTGCTGGACTAAAGAAGATTTAGCTAAAAGCTGAACATAGGCAAACCTAAGCTACCAACTACCCTTTCGAGTTGCCAAACAGCTGCAACTCTTAAGTTCACAACTCCATACCTTTGCCGTAAACACCACCGCCTGATGGATGGTATTTCTATATAAAAATTTCGGCAGAGTTTCCCCTGAAACTGGATGATCCGCAAAAACAGAACCAGCACTATACTATACATGGAAATGGATACCCGGATAAACTGATATCCAAAATAATAATATGCTTACCCGGCTACAATAACACGTACTCTGGCTCAACACAGGGAACGTCACAAGCGGCTACCAATCGCCCAAGCTTACTAGTGCCGGATGAAGAAGAAATGGAAATGGACCGAGGATAGAAATAATTAGAGCTTCAGGAAGCTCATCTTCTTATTTCTTGGCTACCAGAGCTAGACTACTTCCGAGTCAGGCTAGCCCAAAAATCGCAATTGAAGAAATAGACATTAAATGAGCTTTGTGGAAAAACATCCATACCAATTTAACCTCCCAATAAGAAGGAAATTCTGACAATTTACCATAAACCCTTTTATAACCCAGATAAGCTCATGGGATAACATGACTCTACAAACATCTTGAACCATGGAAGACACATAGATCAAATATTACTTACTAACCACTTTACACCGGAAGAAACGATAACACTTTCTGATGGTGACAAATTGGGATCTCATTATCCTACTAACACGAAATTCCGAGAAGAGAGGTACACTAATTTGATATAATAATAAAATGTGGCACAACAAGATGCCAGGCAGACGATACCGACACTCACTCCCAAATCTCTCACATTTAGACCCAATAAATTAGTAGGGTCATCATAAATGCCAGGAGTAAATCATATCAGAAACTCATCCCTCTACCGCAATCGATTCTTAATAGAAACGGCATCCAAGGAAACCATTGAAACATGATAGTACACACCATTTCCAGATCGATCAAAAGAATCAAATCTTACTCACATTTAAGAGAAGAAGAAATACATGGGTGTACTATATCAGATACCTCAACATCCTGCCAGACTAGCAGTTCATAGAATTGCCTCTGCGGCTGAGTCGAGCCACGACCCTGATAATTACTTCTAGAAGAACCACTACCACCACGCTCTCGACCTCTACTGGGTGGTGGCACTTCTCTGATTGATTAACATTTAAATGAAATTCCTGCGACTGTGCAGGTGTCTGAGGGCAAGAAGAAGGACGATTGTCTACTTGCTGGAGTAAGGAAAAACTCCTCAAAGGGTAACCAGACTCATGACAGTGATAATTGATTTTCATTGAAAATGGAAGCTGGACATATTGTCGATAGCTATTAAGAGAAAAACTGGGTCTAATCTTAATGAACTACTCGCGCACTCTGAGAATCATGCTCTACAAGCTGAGATAACCTGGAAGGTGACTTCCAAAAATAATCAGAACTTTTACCTCCAAATGAGGTACCATGGTTACCCACCAGGGCCGTGGGATCTCTTACTTTCCCGCTCTAACTCTTCCCGCTCTAACTTATGGTATGCCTCGAACCTTCGAGCAATATCAACAACAACATCAAATGAAATCCCGACCTCAATCTCTCGAGCCATCTAGGATCTCAAGAAAAATGAAAGGTCATCAATAAGTCTTTGAATCTCTCGAAAGGCTCATGAACTAGTTCTGATGCATATCCAGCCATTCTATAGAATTCAATCTCATATTTTGAAACACCAACATGCTAACCGACAGGCTACCCTATCCAATCCACTCAAACTGGCAACACTCTCCATTTCGCTCGCTACTCGAAAGGAATTTTTTTTTCCCACGAATCTAGAAGAAAACCGAACCAAGTTAGCTAATAAGAGAGAGAGACCCATCAATTCAAGGCTGAACCTTGAAACTGGAAAGCAGGATAATCAACACTATACCATTCGATATAATCAAGAGCCTGAAGGATACAAATACCCTGACATTATTTTTTTAAAAAAAAAAATTCACGGGGTTTATCTGATGCATTGCTTAAGAATATCGGAAGGTTCAACCGCGTAAAATAATGCAACCTCTTCGGACAATATGACCGAACTGATACCTCGGCTGGCTAAAAAGTCAGAACAATTAGAGGTACAACACATACTACCTCCGGAATATAATTTACTGCAACAATATTAAGAACCAGAAAAGGAGCTCCCTGAGATCGAACGTCTGCACATACGGCAACCTGATAGGCTGTCCAACGAATAATAGGTTCTTACGGTATCTGCGTCACCAAGTTTCTCGTAAAGCATCGTAGAGAGCCAAGGGAACTACAAGGCCCTGCTCCCTTTCCCATCGCGAGCTCGTACAACTGGGACCTCCATAAGTAGATCGTCAGCACGATAAGAAAAACTCCCGGGGCTTCGTCAGTGCTAGCCCTTGGCTAGACTGCTTCGTCTTGAACTCATACCATTTGCTGATTTGTCGCACGAGGGTTTCACAATTACCGCGAAGGAATTAAAAAATTAACGAAAATACTTTTGAATCCTTGACCAATGCACGATCAGAAAAGAAGGAAGTGAAACTTCCTAAATGCCATCATAGCCTCTCGTAGATAAGTACGGACGTCTACGTACCCATCAGCGAGACTCTACTAGACACTGTCTTAGTCTGGATAGACTCTAAAGTGGGCTCTGATACCAACTGACACGACCCGAAATCCGGTTAGGTCGTGCGGGCACCCGACATCCTCCCCTAGACCCGTCGGGCGAACCCTTACCAATTAAATTAGGAAAATAAATATAACAATTCATAAATAAGGACAAGACTAAAAAAAATACAGACACATACTGATACCTTTAAGCTGTACAAAAGAAATTACAGCTGACTACCCAACATACTAGGTTTAGGGTTATCCAGACTAGACATCTAAGAGTACAAAAGAAGACATATACCTCCTGAAGGGAGCAAAATGCAGCTGAAATAATTAACAATAAACTGGTGGCCATCCGGAATAAAAGCTGGCTCACCCTGACAGCTGAAGTCGTCTTCGCTCCTTCACAACGTGGCGAACTCAATCCTGGAGTGAACCTGCCGAAACGAAATAGATAGACAAGAAACAAGCAACAAACAAGGGTGAGTCAAAATGACTCAATAAGTGGGGCAGACTAGCCACCTCAAGGAATAGGATAGCTAGCCAGGGAGAAGAAACATATAAATCAAATTCCTCTTATTTAAATTATAAAAAGGCATAGCCAGATAATAACTAGAAGCACATATGGAATCACAAACTCATTAACAACCAGTAACATAAAATAGCCAGAACATATAGGTATCCCGAACATATCAACAATCAAAATTACATCCTGTTGCGGCGTGCAACCCGATCCATATAATTATCCTGTTACGGCGTGCAACCCGATCCATATATTAATAACGTTGCGGCGTGCAACCCGATCCCCGCAACCCAAAATACGAGCCAGAAATATATAGGCAAACTGAGATATGTCCACGACATAGTGTACATACCGCATACATAAAACACAACACAATACACACAATAGTCAGTATGCGGTGCAATGAGATGGGATGAATGCGGTACAATGCAATGCAGTCACATATGCCTGATACCTATCTCCGGCGCGGGACTCTCATCGTCTACCAGGAGATATATGCAAAGATGACCCTTCACCGGCTCGAGACTCTCATCGATTACCGAGAAGTATATGTAATAATGGCCCTTCTCCAGCTCGGGACTCTCATCGATTACCGGGAAGTATATGCAATAATGACCCTTCACCGGTGCGGGACTCTCATCGCCAACCGGGAAGTGTATGCAATAATGACCCTTCACCAGTGCGGGACTCTCATCGCCAACCGGGAAGTGTATGCAATAATGACCCTTCACCGGTGCGGGACTCTCATCGCCAACCGGGAAGTGTATGCAATAATGACCCTTCACCGGTGCGGGACTCTCATCGCCAACCGGGAAGTATATGCAATGATCAAAACCAGAGTGCAATGCTCATATGCAATACCAACAATAGGGCTTATCATATAATATACTATACAATGTAACTTCAAAGCTAAGGCGTAATGAGTACGCTTATCGGCAGCTACACACGTAAAGAACACGTGGTAGAAAATCCATGAGGCCAAGTGCCTCCAAAGAAATGGATATAAACACTTACCTTGTTACAAAGTTAGTACATCCACTCAATAACTGCTTGTCCTTTGGTTTCATTGCCAAACGATCCCACTCTATTCAATAAGCAGAAAAATATATCAAATTAGGCTAAAGGCTTTATTCCTTATATTTTAGAACAATCCAGGTAGGAACCTGACACCCTGTTCCCATACGCAATACGTAGGCCAGGCCTATATACAGGGTTTAAGGCCACATAACCAAACCCCAAATAAATTACATTTATAAGTTGCTCATAACTCACTGAGTACGAATATATAATCAATTTCATTATCGGGGTCCATTTGACCCTTTAAACTATCAATTTACGTCATTAGGGCGATGTCTAAGATCCCTATTTTTACCGTAAAAATATATTCAAACATACGTAATAAACTCAAATAATATATTAAGATCATTACCTGAATGTTTCAGGGTAAAAATTCTACTTTTCTCCGGCCCCTTTTTCCATTTTCTGGCATTTTTCCCAGCCTCTGCGTCATTTTTTGCTTCTTCATTTCTCCTCTGTTTCTGTTCACGTATCTATCATTTATATTATAAGCTTGCCCACCGCCTGCCTTTCTATATTTGTCCTTTTCTCTTTTCTCTTTTTTTTTTAAGAAAATTCGCTACTACGATAAAAATTAAAACGGTACCCTCGATATTTGAAATAATCCCAACTTTTGCATACAAGTTATACAAAATATATGTAACATACTCACGAAGACGGATCTCAAATCAGACTCTCGAAACTCAAGATGCGAATTTAAATGAAAAGAAGTCAAATTATTTAACTTTCGGCATTCTAGCGTAAACTAGCCGAACAACATCGAAATTCACTTTCGACAGTTTACAAAAATCACAAATAATCATACGAGCCTAACGGCGCTTTCGGATTTCCAATCGGAGCTCATTCGGCAAGACCGGGCTCGAAAATCTCTTTTTAATATTTATCGCCAATAAAAACTGAAACCTTCTTCCGATGCCTACCTAACGAGATCTGATTTAGCTCAAATTTTACAGACAGGTTCTAATGGATATTACAAATATTTTAAAATTATCGGCACGCCAATCGGAGTCCTAACTTCTGAAACGACTGACCGAGGTCGTTTCATTTATATAGAAGATAGCCCTTTTGTGTAAGGGAATAACTCATCATCACACAAGCCTCTACTCTAGGTGTAAATTTATCACCCCTAACTAACTTGGTGGCATAACACAAGCAGCCTATAACTCTTAGATGACTGATGTTTGGTTTGACATGGTGGAAGACTTCATAAGGGGTCTTACCATTCAACACTGCAATGGGCAATCTGTTTATTAAGTAAACTGCTACTAAAATGCATTCACCTAAAAATCTGATAGGAATTCCTCCCTGGAACATGACGGATCTAGCCACTTCCAATAAATGCATGTGTTTCCTTTCCACCACTCAATTTTGTTGTGGAGTATGCGTAAGGCTGCTCTGATGTATGATGCCTAATGAATTAAACATCACATTACATTCTGAGTTAAAGAATTCACTTCCATTATCAGACCTTATGGTCTTCACAGATTTGTTGAACTGAGTTTTCGACATGATGAAAAAAATTCTTTAAGATTGTAACAACAGCACTTCTCATTCTAAGCAGAAACACCCAAGTAATTCTAGAAAAGTCATCAACAAGAGTCAAGAAAAACCTAAATCCATTATGAGTTGATGTTCTATATGGTCCCCAAACATCCATATGTACAAGATCAAACACATTTGCAGATCTAGAAGTGCTAACAGGGAAGGGTAACCTTGTCTGCTTTGCTAGAGGGCACACAGTGCACTTATTGCCTATACTAATATATCATCCTTTCTACTACTAACTAATTTCAACTGCTTCAAGACATTTAATGAAGGATGCCCCTGAGTCAATGATCCATTTCCTATCTGCATTATTTATAAGTATTGGAGTAACATTACCTGCCATGTTAGCAATGTCATCTCCAGACTCTTCTTTGCTCAACAGCCTGAAAATCTAATTGTATTATTTAGGAGTGAATCCAGACTGCCCAGGCACAGCTCCTTGCCCAATTTCCTTAGTGACTGGTGCAAAAGCATCATCAACTTGAGCCTGATTAGCTGAATTAGGTTGTGAGTTTCCTTTGTAGAACTTATGTCCTTTGGGATATCCATTCAATTTCCAGCAATCCTCCTAGGAAGATTTGGCAATGATCACAAAAGGCGTTCCAGTTCTTCTTTTGCTTGTTGTTTTCCCTTTGATTATTATTGTATTCTCTGGTGTTTCCTCCCCTATTGTTGTAATTTCCTTTGTTATTAAGTGCTCCTCTATTATTATGGTTATAAGCTCCTCTATTAGCATACAAGGCAGTAGTGTCAAAATTATCTCCACTAACATATGCACCTGCTGTCATACGCTGACTTTCATCAACCATAACCATTGAGTAAGCCTTGTTAACACTAGGGAGGGGATTCATCATTAAGATTTGTCCCCTAGTTTGGTTGTATGAGTCATTCAATCCCATAAGAAAACCAAATAAACGCAAATAATGAACATGATTGGCATAGCTTTTAGATTGCTTACAATTACATGAAGGTGGTGGCACTAAAGCATCAAATTCATCCCATTGTATGCGCAACTTGGAGAAATAGAACGATACAAAGGAGGTACCTTGAGTAATTGTGCATGTTTCACGGTGAATTTGATAGATCCGTGAGCCGTCAATTTTATCAATACGCTCTTTCAAGTCCGCCCAAACTATAGTCGCATCTGAGGCAGACACAATACTAATAAGAAGCTCCTGTGATACGGTATTCATGATCCACGCCAGAGCAAACGCATTGAATTTTTCCCACTGTTCTTCCAGTGATGAATCAAAATCATTTTTCTTCCTGGTTCCAAGTACAAACCCTAGCTTACTCTTTGCTCTCAAATTGATCAACATAGATCTACTCCAGACTGAATAGTTTTCAGTTCCTGTGAGTTTGACGGAGCTTAGAATTGCACCGGGTGTATCTGATGGGTGAAGATACAGGGGATGATTTATCCCCTAAGTTCAGTGATTCATCAGAAGTAGAAGCATTAACCGCCATGGTTGACAAATTTGCCATTATTGTTTTCTTCAGCAAGCTGCAGAATGTGCAGAGAGGAAGGTTCTAGAAGGTTCTAGAAATTTCTGGAAACTGTGTGTGAGAATTAAGAATTGATCGATGCAATGAATCTCGTTGAGATTCAAAGCTCTGATACCATAATGATTTGTAGAGAGAGAATTATTTTGAGAGAAAGTGAATCTGATTCTCTTAGCTCAGAAATGGTAACTATACACAAGTATATATATATAGAGAGAGAGAGAGAGTTGCTTACTCTCCAAACTATCCCTAACTAACTATTTTAATTAACTGCCTCTATTAACATGACTAACAAACTAGTCTCCCTAACTAACACTGTACAAATCAGCTCTTATCCACATCATCATCTCTAATAGTACCCTCTTAAGTGTTGTAGAAAACTATCCAAAACATATCAATTGTCTTCGTGCCTTCCTTTGCCATTAGGCTAGCTACATGATTTTGTCCCCTGAAGCTGTGTCTAAGCTCCGACTTCTCCATTTGCATCTTCATTGCTCTGCAATCATTTTCAATTTATAAGTATGGTTAGTTATTTGACTGCAAATTTTTATGACCTTGATGGTGTCGCTTTCAATATCAACGGGAAAAGATTATTTACTGTAGATGGGAGTCGCTAAGGTAAAGGCATAATATAACCAAGGATTCAATGCCCATTTGATTTCCTGATAACACCACAATTCCTCCTTTATCATGAGCACATTCCCCAATCCCATATTTAACTTATAGCAGTGAGGTTTGGGAGGAAGCCATTTGATATTGAGAGTAATAGAGGTGGGAGTAATGTTGGTAGGTCTGGCAAGAGACATATATTCGATTGTTTTGAAATAAAAGTTTTATTACTATTTATATGGTCAATCAACTTTAGGGGTGTGCAAAATCAAACCTGTACCGATAACAGAACCACTATCGATAAGCATAACGGTGTCGGTATAAAGGTATATCAGTTCGGTGATACGGTATATCGGTTCGGTAATAGTACTAATACCGATAAGATATCAGTACGATAACGGTATCTATATATCGTTACCGTTACCATACCAATAACCGATAAGGTAATTTTTATATTTTTTTATATTTTTTTGTTTTACTAGTTTCTCTGTACGCGTTCCGCGCGTGTATTACTGAATATTAAAAAAATAACCAAAATATTACTTAATAGCATTTATGAATTATAAAGCTTAACCAAAAACAAAGAAGTTATTTTTTTGGCCTCAATAAAGAAATTCTGGGAACCTCAGATACCTTATTGTGATTATGACTTTGCTTCCAAGTATAAAAGTTATCTCGTTGTCTTCTTTCTTTAGTAATTTGCAAAATATAGTTGATTATAGATATTAAAATTTAAGATTAAATTTTATAAAATATTATACTGTCAAAGTATATAACTTGAGTCCGTTATAAAAATATCTGTTTAAATTGCTATAAAACAACATATATAAAATATTGATAATGTCAAATTTAATCTTTATTGGAATAGAATATTCTTAATTTGCATTCCAGACCTCAAGATACAATACAATCTTATACACAATTGTAATAACAAAGTTTCCTCCTCTGTCCTTCTCTATGTTATTGAATACTCCTAGATTTTATAACTATACTCATGGTAGAACTCTTCCTTTTGTATTTTAAAATTTGTAACACAATAAAGATTATGTCGAACTCACCTTCCTGTTTTTTGTTTATTTCATATTTGCTTTCTTGTTGGATGACACATAGAATAGTTAAAGCGATAAACAAGAAATACGAATGAGAACACTTACCTACAAGTATCTGAATTTCTTATAATGAAGCTAAATAACAAATCCAGGAGGAATTCCCATATATATCAAAGCAAGAAACAAAAAACTTACCTAAGAACAAATCATTTAAAATTTGTTTGAATGACTATCCATCCGCTAATGTAATTACTTGGTTATGCCAAACTGGAAGCCCAAAAGCTCCACAGATCTTCCGCATTATATATGATCTTCTCTAGTTTTTTTTTTTCCATTAAAAGTCCACATCATTGTGGTGGGGGGTTGAGGCCTAGACCGCTATCTGTATATTAACATCCAAAAAGTGAAGATATGGACTAGGGGGACATAATGCCTTACCTGTCCAATTACATTGAGAGGTTCAGACCAATCTAACAATTATTGCTTGTTTGCTTTCAAAAAGAGTACATCTATGCTATCAGTACTACAATTTATAATGTTGGATTTCGTTCCCTTCCACTGGAATGCTAGAAGGGAAATAAGTAAAAGTAGTTTCCACTAGTCGATTGCGAGAGAGAATCCCATCATGTGCTGCTCTTTTAGTAGAGTTTCTTGTTGGTTGCCTAACTCTAAAAGTTGGCATTTGAAGTATATCCATTCTGTATGCACCCCTTGCTTCACTAGGCAGCTCCCCCACATTATGAAAGACTTGGAAATAATTCCTCATAGTACTTCATCTCTTAGCTAAACTATCGACTACTGCATTCGCTTCTCTTAGACAGTGAACTATGTGAAAATTAAATTGCTCAACCATTTATCTAATTTTGATCATTCTGTCTTCAAACTTCCATGGAACTAATCTATTCCCTTTAATCATCTCCACTATCAACATGGAATCTATCTCCAAGATTACATTTGTCCAATTATTAGACACACATAGATTGACTCCAAAGATTGCAGCCTCAAGTTCTGCAACATTGTTAGTGCAGAAATGGATAGATTTGGCGAAAGCTATTATAATCTCACCATTTCTGTTCCTGACAATGCCCCCAATACCTGCTGTATTGTTATGTAGTAAACTAATACCATTAGTGTTCAATTTCAAGCATACTCCAGTTGGTTTGCTCCAAATAACTTGCCTTGAGGTAACACTTGGTCTGTAAGACTCAGTAAAGTCACATATTTGATGCCAAGACCAAGTAGGAGCCACATTGAGTCCCTGATTCTTCAAATACACTCTCACATAGAACATTATTTCATGAAAAATTCTTGATGCAGTGGGTTAATTGATTCAAACCTCGCTTTGCATCTCGCCTTCCAAATTTCCCAGCAAATAAAGCTGGGCAATACTTGTAGCAAGCACTTGATCATAAACTTCTTTGATTGTGATTTCCACCAAAGGTGAAGCATCCTTTCCAAAGTGTACAAATTTGTATGAATTACAAGAGGAGCTCCAAATAGGTTCCACCTCTGAACAGCCACGACACTAGTCACAAAGACATGATCAATAGTCTCACATCTAGGTTGGTTGCAGCATGAACAACGAGATATCAAGTTTTGTCCAAATTGCAATATTCGTTTATCTACTGGTATCTTCTCCAGTTTTACAAGAAGAATTTGTACACTCTAAAATACATACTACAAATTTCATTTATATTTATGAACAAATTCCTTATGAAATAAAAAAACAAAAAATATTGTTATTCGGAGAAAAGTACATTACGTTTCTTGCTTTCTTTCCCACTTCATCCTCTCATTAATTTTATCGGATTGATTTGTCATATCATGTAGAAGTAAGACAAAGTAAATTGAGAGTTCAATTCATAAGCACAATCATGAAGTACAAAATGCAGCAACAATCAAGAAAATAGACAATAACGAATCATTGTATTAGTTCTCGCAACTGATTATAAAATTATATAAATCATGAAACCCATGCATAAAATTAACACAGTAAATTGTTTCATAAATTGTCAATTCATAAGGGTAGGATTTAGGAACAAGCAACTGTTAGATATATAGGTCATGTGTACGGCTGAAAAATAAGGTTTTTGGTCAGACAAAAAAGACTCCTAAACCTATGTCTTTAAAATTAGTGAATTTTAAGTTGGACTCCACAATTACCAACCTAAACAAATTATAAGCCAAATACTATATGAAAATGAAGAATTAATTTTAAATTATTAAATATTAGGAGTTCTTACCTAGATCATATAAGGAAAATTATATAATTTGTAAAATTTTAGTTGATTTTAAAGTCCTTAATTTTAAGAAAATTAGTAAATTACAATTTTGTCAAATGTGCAATCTGTTTTTAAAGGATAAAAAAGGCAGTTGACATTTCACTAAAGCCTTCGTGCTTTAATAATAGTATAGATTTTTTATTAGTGTATTAAGTGTTTTAAATTTAAATTAAGAGCTTTAATTTATAGGTTAAACTTAAACTACTATTGCTATTGGTGTCTATTGGTCATTACACTTTAATTATATGATCTAACCTATTTTATAATTGATTTTGCTTTCAAGCTCGGCCATAGATCAGACTCTCATGTTACTTTAGCGGCTGTACATAAAATTAGCATGCATCATAAGAGTCAAATGATTTTCAAAAAATATGCTGAACAATGAATTAAGGTTATCTGATCACCTTGCACATGTGAAAGTCTTCCCATGCATGAATAAAGTCTAGTTGACGCAGGTTAAAAAAAATAAATGAGATTTTTTTATGGCAGAAGGCCCAAATAGACACTCGTACTTGTCCGGTTTAACCATAATCATGCTTATACTTTGCAAAGTGTCAACCAGCTCCTTCTACTCGTCCAAAACATGATTTTTAAACCCTCCTGCACTGATGTGTCTAGCAAATTGCTTATGTGGCAAATGAGCGTGAGCCACACGAATTTTCAGTGCGTGGATCAGTAAAAAAGCACTACCAACAGCTATTTTTTGGTCTTTTTAAGGCCTTTCAATACCAAATCCTTCACCTTCATTTTTCCTTTGTCTTTTTGCTTCTTTTTTTTTCCTTAGTTTCTTTCCTTCTCCTTTATTTCTTATTATTTTCTTAATCTATTTTTTAACAAAATTCATATTTAATGTTGGAAGACATGGAATGAAGGTCCTAATTAGTTAAATTTTTAATTAATTAAAGCCCTAATTAGTTAAATTCCTAATTAATTAAAGCCCTAATTAGTTAGAGAACTAATCCTTTAACTGTCCTAATTAGTTAAATTCTTAATTAATTAAAGCCCTAATTTTTATAACAAATCGCAAATAACAAATTATTAAAAAAATTAGAAAGGAAACGGGTTTAAACCCTTACCTCAAATATGGGGAAACCTTCAAATGTTGTTAATCAAACGAGTTAAATATTGTTAATCAAACAAGGATCATTTTTTTGTTGTTAATCGACGGGTTTTTTTGGGTTAATCGATGGGGTAAGTTTGGATTTAGGTAAGTATTGTTTGAGTTAAAGTAATTTTTAGTTTTGTTTACCATGAAGTCGCTTGGATTTTTTTTTTCTTTTTTTTGCTTTTTAGGGTAAAAAAGTCGTTTGGATTTTTCTTTTTATTTTTTAGGGTAAAAAAAATATGTGGCATGTGATATGGGCCACAAATCTGACGTGAAAGCCACGTGGTCGCGTTTGTGCACCACACTTAGACGGGAGGGTTTAAAAGTCATGTTTTGGACGAGTAGAAGGGGCTGATTGACACTTTGCAAAGTATAAACGTGATTATGGTTAAACCAGACAAGTACGAGTGTCTATTTGGGACTTCTACCTTTTTTTATTTATGATAACATCCAGATGATCAATCTAATGAAAAGGAGAACAACAAGAAAAGAAGAAATGATGCTTATAGCCTAATATAACTACAACTTGTAGTTAATTAACTTTAAAAGAAACATCAAATGTTCTTTAAAATATAACATTTATAAAAGTGAATCAACATTTGTCATGTAGAAACAAATCAGCTCAATAGAAAATTTTGACATGGCAAATAAGTGGCACATGTATATACATAAAACGTCAAATTTTCGGTCGATTGATAGTGCAAAATCTGACTAAAATAATTTTGGGTGAGAATTACCTTAAGTTGAGTGACTTTATTAGTATAAATCAAAGCAAAGTGACTTTAGTCACTTATTTCTCAAAATTGAGTGACCATATAAGTAATTTACTCTTGTTATAGTGATTGTTATTCCTATTTAACCATATATGTCAGAGTAATTGCGGGAAAAAGTCAATCCAATGATAATGAGTGTCCATCTTAGTACTAGAATTCTTATAAGATCTTAAAAAAAGGGGAATACTAGTAGTTTGGTTGTTAAGCATTGTGAAAATGGGATAGCTGAGGAAAATTCCAAAGATCCTTGACCAATATGCAGTGAAGGAAGATGTGCTCAATGTCTTATTGATCCCTAGGCAGCTGGGGAAGTGAGGGGATACATTTATGCCAATGTGACTAAGATAGGCTCTAGTAGGGAGTCTATTGTGGTGAGAGAGCGTAAATATTTGGCTCTGTACGTGTTTGCACCGCGCTAAATGAGTACTAGCCATCGGTGCAAAACTGTTTGATAGCTAGCCAGCTCCGGACAAGTCTAAGTATTTTATACTGCGGTCTTATATATAAGCTTCTGGGTTTCCAAAGCTAATGGAGTGTAAATGTACTCGCGGATTTTTGAATATTTCTCAATTAATTTTGAAACGGTGGATAAAACTCACTTATAGCGTCCAAAATTGGCTAATTATCAATTTTTCCCTAGAGAGCTACATGAAAATTTTAATCTTATTGTTTGTTTTTAATTTTCAAATCCCGAAGTAGTCAAACGAGGTAGTGTTTGGATTTTGAATGAGATGTCATGCCGACTTCGTATTAAGGAACCCATTATTGTTGGGATACCAAAAGGAGTGTCATTTGTAAAACAGTATTTAGGGATATGAATACTTCCGATTAGAAATTTCATGTTGTCTGGAATTAGAAAACAAGTATTATCAAGATTTCATCTACCCATTTCAATAAAACCGGCTACCTTAAGGGTATGTTGTTGCTAATTAAAAGGCTCGTAAATGTACTCGTTAATGGTGGTGTTATCAGGGAGCCAGCGGGTGTGAAGGAAGTCCGTCGTCATACAATTCTTCTTTTGCAAATTTCCCAACTCGTAAGAACATTAATTATCCCAAATACCACAACTATTTTTATAACTGATGCCAATATTGTGTAAATTGTTGTTGAGGTATCTAGAGATAAGAATTTTAGCCCAAAGACTATTAGGGTCACTGGAAAGGCGCCTGGCGAGACCAGCAAGGAGAGAAATGTTCTTTTCCTCCGCTTTAATGATCCCAAGACCACCTTCTTTTTTAGAAGTAGTAAGGATATTCCAATTGACAAGGTGGAGTTTGGATTTCTCCCTGGTGGAGCCCCAAATAAAGTTGCGTTGGATTCTATCGATTTCAAGACAAATTTTTTTTGAGGAGTTTGTTTTATGGCATAATGATGTTGGAAATATTGTTGAGGGTAGAATTAGACAAAGTAGTACGTCCAGCCATATTTAAGCAGTCCACTCAAAAACTTATGCATATTGTCAACGATACATTGGAAATCTCTACCTTTGGGTTTTTTATGAAACATCGGACAGTAACATCACAGTTATTTGAGAGAATAACTTTGGATTATAAAAGGTTAATTAATTTTTTGGTTAGAGAGATTGTAGAAATAGTTAAGGGTCGACATGACAGTGTCATTATTTCTACTATCAGCAGGGGCATAGTGTGTGGTTGATTTAACAAATGTACTCGAACGAACCGTTTGAAAATTTAAATCCATGCTGCAGATGATGCATATTCGATGTCAAAACGTGATTTCTCGTGCTTGCACATTTGTTTTTCTTTTAACTTATATGCATAACAAATTGTAAATTGTATCCTAGGATTATTTTTTAGGTAGCCTGCGATCATATAAAAATTCTTTCAGAATTAAGTTAAAGATCTAAGCTATACAGTTGAATCCATCGGCTACTGGTTAGCACAGTGATTTTAGATGGACTGGCCACGAAATTTTGTGACAACTGAGTTATAGGTGATGTTTTTTTTTAGAAAAATGAGCTCCCAACATAATACAATCTGATAAGCATTTCAAAAAAACAACAGCACAAAGCACAAAACATAACAATAATTGTGATGCATTGGTGACCTCCTAGACATCTAAGTACAAGAAATGATTGTAGAATAAAATAAGACAAGGCTACCATAGAACTGCCCTGAGCTTCATAAGCAATAGTTTACATATATCATTAGCTGGATGAGTATGTTCTAGTTAACGTTTTCGTAGTGATAATTGCGTACAAGTTCAGGACGTCGGTATAGCCTTCCTTGTTGGTTCTCTGATTCTCGCATGAGAAGTGTATAGAAGCGCGCCCTTCGTTGATCCAGGATTGATGTATCTGAATATGTCGAACCATGTGTTTCCATGCTTTCCTTCGACTTTATGAAATATTTTAATGTAATTTAAAACATGTATAGATCTTGCTAATTGTCTCCATTCTATCTAGTGTATATTTTCCTGGAAAGGTTGATTCTCGTTTTTGGCTTGCCCTGTACTAATGTGATGTTTCCTCTCTGAGGTAATCGGTGCTTGCCTCCTAATTTGCGTGTCTTATCATATTAATATCTTAAAGACGTCCAAGAGAACAGATATCTATAAATAACTACTGCTGAACATGTCAGCATTCGTATCAAGAGTGTGTTGTATCTGGTCTACAGGGAAAAATGGTTGGCGTGTGAGCTCTCACACAATTCGAGTGGTCGTGGTGGAGGCCATGGTGGTCGCGGTCGTGGAGGTGATGATACAAAATGTTACGAGTGTGGTGAGCCTGCTCATTTTGCTTGAGAGTGCCGCTTGCGCATTGGTCCACGAGGACTTGGAAGTGGGCGACATCGAAGTCCCAGTCCTCGATATCGTAGAAGCCCCAGTTAAGGAAGAAGGTTTCTCTCTTTCTGTGATTTTACTCAAATAGATCTTATCCGTGTTTGTATGCACTGTACTGATGAACCTTATTTTAAAGTCAATTTGTGGAGCTACTTAAACTATAGTTTTATGCTCTACTTGTCTGTGACACTTTGGTAAAAAATAAACATATACAGAACTTGTGCTTGTGGTGTAAGGGAAATGTGCTGGAGGATATGGAATAATACTTAGAATTTTAGATTTATTCAGAAGGAGTATGTAATGGCCAGTACAGTTTGGTCTCTGGTCTAGTTGTAACTACTGTACCATCTTTGCAGGTTTAATAAGCCAATATCTGATTTGCTTTTTGTACTTTTTATTACCTAAATAAAAAGTGACCCATACAGGCGTAATGAGAGTGTATGTCTACTTCTGTTGCCAGGCTTGCCTGTTGCATTATGAACTGTAAACATGTGTATATATCCTCTGTATCATGGTTCTTGATTGTTGTGTTGCATTATGAACTGTAAACAGATTTGGGAACATACCTTTTAGTTTTTAACTTGGGAAGTTCTATTTGGAAATTGACATCTTTTCAGTATCATTTTGAACAATTAAATTCTCTCTAATGGGCTTTGTAATATTAAGTTGGCTTCATCACCTTATATGGGTTATAATTGTGTTTGGTAGTGACAGTTTCAATTTTATTATAGTACTACTCCTGAATAGGAACATGCCACTTAGTGTAGCACACTTGAGTAGGGTTTCTGTGCACATAAGAATTTTCTAAGAAATTTTTCATCTTCAGGAACGTGGTGATGTGGTATTGCAGGAGTTATAGCCCTCATAGAAAATCTCCTCGAGGTTGCAGCCTATCTCCTCGTCCTGGACGCAGCTACAGCAGATCACCACCCCCCTATCGGCGGAGTCGCTATGAGTCACCTTATGCCAATGGGTTAGTAGTTGATGAATATATCTACCATGTATGCGTTTACTGGGTCAATTCGTGAGTTACACAAGCATTAGGCTTCGCTTTGAGATTTGTGTGCTTTTTAACTGGACGCCGGGAACTTTCTAGTACTCAATGTTACTTGTGGAACATTAGATCTGCTGCTTTCTTCTGGAAGCACCTGCGCCAACAAACTTTGCTATAAACTTTACTTCTTGAATCTTCCTCAGTTCAGCAAACTTTGAGGTCTCTCTTATGCTTTAGTATTGTTGAATATGTACTTAATTGCTATAAATGTTACCATAAAGTCACTGTTTTCTGATATATCGATGCTTTCTTCTTTGAGGTATGATTTCTCGGCTTAGACTGCATCATTTCGCCACATGCTTCTGTAGTGGACACAGTTTAGCCCACTGGTTCTCTGCATCAAATAGTCATCATATGTGTTGTCTCTTTTCATACTCAAACTGCAAATCTCCAAACGGCTTCCTTCTGCAACAAAGCTTCAGTACTCTGATATTGGAAGCTGTTTGCCGCCTTCAATCTTCGTTTGCAGCTTAAACGGCCAAATTCTCAAACAAAGCTTCGAAATGTCGTCTCATTTGCTTCTCCTTCCCACTATTATAGAAAGGTATCTGATGAACGATTGTCTACATGATGAGGGACTGACAACTCCTCGAACTTGCTTATCTATGTACATTGGGGTGGAACTGTTCAGCAATCCCCCTCCTTAAATCTGTATATCAAAAGTATGTGGTCTAAATGCACTATTTCCGCTGTTTCACCAAGACATCAACTTGTCAAAGAGTCGGTTCTGTAAAGCTACCATCTCTCCAGCATAAAGGCCTTTTTCATGTGGAGGACATAATTTGCAAATTTAAACATGAGAATTTTGGTTCCAAAAGAAAGAGAACAGAGGAATTCATTGTGAGGTTTGCTAAGAAAAGGAGTTATTATGTGATTTGGTGCAAGATATATCTAGAAATACAAACTTCTTTTTTCTGAAATCCTCTGTTTCCAGCTTCGAAATCCGATGTTCAATGTTCCCTGAAATCTATCCTTCTCCTTTAAATACTAGAGAATTCGAACTAGTGGTGAATGTCCAGCACATCCTACATTGTCTATTAAGTATATTGTTAAATCGCTAATACCTTCTATCAGCATGCTACACATTCAAGTCGTGCACAGTGCAAGCATGTAAAATGTGCATAAGCTCCATCACAGATACAAATACATACCATCTTTGTGACACATGAATTTCAGATGTCTACAAATCCTTTCTCGTTTAATGTTTTCATGCAACTTTCTCATGTTATGCAACTTCAAAGTGAAAATGAGTTACATTTGACTTGTCCAAATCATTTGGAAAGGCAACTCCAACAATCACTTTGAAAACATTATTCCACCGCTACCCACAATATCTGAGTCGATTTAACTTGGGAAGACGTTTCAACTGCAATTAGGCTACCATAGAACTGTCCTGAAATTCAGAAGCAATGATTTAGAGATTTTATCCTCCCAAGGGGCTTTAGGAAGTATGCTCTTATTTACACGAGTAACGGGTATGTAATCTCTTGCTTTTCAAGCTTTTAAACTACAGTCATCTGGGGAGAAATGAGCAACAGACTCTGTTCTTCTAATTTAGTTGCATTTCCGTGGCCAAAGGTATGGGTGTCAAACGGGTATACGGGTCCGGGTTCGGATTGTAAAATTGTAACCCCACAAGTTCCGGGTACGGGTCGGGTACGGGTTTAAATTACGGGTTTCGGCTAGAAAAAAAAAAAAAAAACCGTGCGGGTTCGGGTCTTAGCGGGTAGGGGTACGGGTCGGGTTTTAGCGGGTAGGGGTACGGGTCGGATCTTAACAAATCGGGTTTGGCTACGGGTTATAATTTTATTTTTTAATAATATTATTTTAAATACTTAAAACAAATTAAAAAAAGATCAATAGGAAAAACTCAAAGAGTTACTTTATTTAAGATACTTGAACTATTAAAGTCTCAAAATATTAAACTTCCAAATTTAAAAAGTGCAACATCAAAACTATAATGAAAGTTCAAATTACAAATTTAAATATGCCTAATTCTTTGTGTAATTTCTTCCATGTCATTTCCATCATGCTCCGGTGTAGGTGCCATTACTTTGTAATAAATACGATCCCATAATTACTTTGTCCGACTCCAAGTAGCTTATTTTCTGAGGTATATATCGAAATTAATAGTTGAAGTTCTATACCATATTAGAGTAATATATATTCAAACTTCAAAGTGTTGATTTATTATGGAATATAAAGTATTTTTTTAATTAAATAAATAATTTGTTTCTCTTAAACATATTTTACTACTAACAATATGGACACAAAACAAATTAAACCATGAGTGGAAAACTTGTGTATACATTTCTCTCCACGTACAAGTTTTATTACTCAGTTTATTTTAACGGGTATGGGTACAGGTATATCCATTAATACCCCATAATTTTGACGGGTCTTAACGGATACGGGTATTTGTTAAGAAAAAAAAAACCCGTTCGGGTAGGGGTATTTTAGCGGGTCTAAGGGTTCGGGTCCGGGTTTTTGCGGGTCCGGGTGGGGTCGGGTTTTAATGAGTCTGGGTCCGGGTTTTGACGGGTAGACCCCTACCCGTTTGACACCCATAGCCAAAGGTACACTACTTCCCAAGCACAAATTATCTTATACTAAGCTAACTACATTGAAGGTGGAGAAACCACTGCCAATGTTGATCCGAGAAACACACGGCAACAGAAGCAAACTCCAGAATAATCAATTTGCTATGGTAGTAAACAAAAATATGCAGCACATGCACTCAAATCTAGAGCAAAAATTGCATCATCACAAAAGTTATAAACTTCTTGTATTATTTGATATAAATCTGCTGCACTTGAATCATTTTGGTTACAAGTAGCCTACGTACCCCGACAAATAAAACCTTTTAGCTGAATCAAGTCCTAACGTAATTTTTTACATAACCCACAAATTTGGATCAGCACATCAAAAGAATAAAGTTATGTTCTACAAAGGGGTTGCATTCATGAGCGAACCAGCAGCTTCCTCCTCCAGAATTTGTTTGAGAAGATTTCATGTTTATATCAAGCCCAATGTGGTTCTGCAATATCGATACATTCTTCGCTTCAGCCTTAGCTAGCATAACTTCATCTTCCAAGTAATTAGCGATTCCTTCATCTGCCGGTGCGCCATCTATAATTTTAATACATTCACCTCCAAATCTCTTGCATAACTTCCTTCACAGCTCTGTTGATATCTTCTTTTCATATTCCCAAATCCAAATTAACTGTAATTCATATATATAAACTTTATAGGCTAATACACAACGCTAAGAAGTAACAGTTGAAAGTACAAATTATGTAGTAACAGCAGTACGTAAAAACACCCAAAAAAAGAGCAAGCACTAAGCACCTTTGTGATCGAATTGGTCCAGAAAATAATACTACTCCATATGCCAAAGAAACTCTTGGCGTCATCTTCAGCGAAATATCTAACACTTGATGTTTTTGACATCCACTCTCTTCAAACACATTCAGGCAGCGCGTATCTGCATCATGAACTCTCTTTCTAGCGCAGCCCTAGCATTTTCTCGTTCTTTTTGGCGTTGTAACGTCAACTTTGCTTTCTTGATCTCTTCCCACACTTGCTTTTCCTTACGTCCATCAAACCCTTTCCCAATCAACGTCAGAATTTCTCTCTCAGCTATCAAATTATCACCAAAATCCACAGTCCGTTTTATGCTTTCTAGCGCAGCCCTTGCAGCTTCTCGTTCTCTTTGGCGTTGCAACTTCAACTTCGCTTTCTCAATCTCTTCCCACACTTGCTTTTCCTTATGTTCATCAAACCCTTTACCAATCATCGTCAGAATTTCTCTCTCAGCTATCAAATTATCACCAAAATCTAAAGTCCGTTTTATGCTTCCAATAGCAATCCTCGCAGCTTCCCTTTCTTTTTGATGTTTTAAGTACTTAGACTTCTCTTGTTCTTTCCCTAACTCTTTTTGAACCTTTTTTTCATCATACTCTTTTCCATACACGAGTTGTTGTTCCGCTTTGAAGATCGTATTGGCGAATCTCTTCTTCAGCATTGCAGCCCGAACTTGTTTGTTTTCTTTCTCCAACGTGGTAATATCGAAATCAAAGGAATCGGAAAGTTGACAGATTTTCCTCTTACTTCCGCAAACGGCCTTCTTTGTTACGGCAAATTGTGGCCGAGAACAAAGTAGTGACGCCATAACTTCTAAGCTTATAATGAAAACTAATGTGAAGGAGTTTAACACTAAGCCTTGCGAGAAACTGAAGTTATGTAGAGGGTTACTGATTGATCATTATGGAAAAATATATATATATATATATATATATATATATATATATATATATATATATATATATATATATATATATATATATATAGGTGAAAGTTTCCCTAGCTAACACATTTCCCATCTCCTATAGGAATAGCGTTTCCTAAACTTAAAAGTTTAAAATTGTAGTAGTACTACTTAGCGTAGTAATTAATTTTTGTTTTTCCGAAGGGCTAATATTTTTGTTTCTTAATGATGTCATGTACCCACATTTTTACTGACATAGTTATATTATTTCTTGGAATTCAAGTTTATACTATGGATTTTAGTTCTGCTTTATCGTTTTAATCGTTTCTGATCTTATTGTCGCTCAAATATTTAATGTCAAATGTAGTAAAAACGAGAGTGGATACACCTAGTTCTATCCAACTTAGGGAGATTTTAGAATTCAAAATTATCAAAAATGTGATTCGATTTTTAACAAGGAATGAAATTAACTTTGACGTGCTTTTTTATCAAGGATTTAAGTAATACTAATACATACTGATAGACGTAAATGTTTTCTTTCTATATTATGTACATTGAATTATTTTTATAGGTCATCAATTAATACTTAACACTTATTTAAAAAACTCATGTGTAATTTCTCATGATGATCTATTGTGTAATTTTTTTTTTTTTACACAAATTTTCTGTGGAACTTAATCCTTTTTTTTTCATGGAACTTAATCTGATTCATCAAATACATTATCTTAAAGGATATAAGGCTCTTTTTTTTCCCTGATGAAGCCTGATAAATAATAATTTAATTTTCGGTACCTCATGTGGTTAAAGGTAGAAAATTATATCTATCCCAAAATATCCATCAGCAGTATGATAGGAACTTGAGCAACATTATGGTATGATTGGGCATCGGGGCATGTCTAATTTCTCATCTTTGGGATTAGAGCTGACAAATGGGCGGGTCGGATCAGATATGGCCGGTCAAAAATAGAATAAGATAAAAATGAATAAATTATCCGATCCGCCCATATTTAATGTGGATAAAGATGAATACAGTAATGGATTGACCATATTACCTATTGATTTATTGAATAAATATAAAAAAGACTTATAATATATACCTTGATTATATGGTTTTAACTGGTTCTCCTCCTACACACAATATAGTAACAAATGGACATATAAGTAGTTGTATGACATTCATATCAATATTTATACCACATTTCCATGTGTTTTAGTCGCTCCAAAACTGAACTTTTTTTTTGGTGTTTTCTTTCATTTTTGATAATGTCTAAGTGGTTTCTTGTGAAGTCTCTTAATCCGAACAAATCAGATTACATCAATAAATTGTGTCTATTACAGGGGAAATAAATTGTGTCTATTACAGGGGAAGGAAAATTTTAATATAGTTAATAAATAAACAGCTTCAAAGTCTAGCACCAAATCCACTATGAATATAAACTCCCATAACAATCTGTCTGTTTTTGCAGGCGTTGTCCTAAAAAAAAGGAATCTTAAGAGCACATAAGAGAGTTTCTCTCTAATGTTAGTCAAAACAGACCTAGAAAAAACTTTTGATTAAATTGAGTGGTCTTTTATTCGCACAATGCTTGTCTTTTTTAAATTTTTAAAGAAAATTTCGAAACTCATTTTATCTTGTATTACTTCCCCTACATTTTCAATTTTAGTTAATGGAGCAAAGTCTACTTTCTTTTTCCCTTCTAGGAGAATTAGGCAAGGAAACCCTATGTCCTCTTATATTTTTATTTTATGCATAGAACTTATTTCAATTTATATAAGTATAATCAAGTAGAGGCAAATTTTTGGGAACCTATTAACTTAACCTCTCAAGATCCATATTTGTCCCACTTACTATTAGCTGATGTTTTTATGGCTAAGACTACTGCTAAATCAGCCATGGCAATCCACATGGGATTATTATGTCAATGGTCAGGGGGAAAAGTGAGCTATGTTAAATCAAAAGTGATATTTTTTAAGAATACGGATATAAATTTAGCATCTCATCTAAGTGGGATTCTAAATATTCAATTAGGGAGTCATTTTGGAAAATACTTAGGCTTCCGTATCTTAAATAACAAACCTAGGCACGCTGATTATAGTTTTATTCTAGACAATCTCAACAATAGATTGGCCGGCTGGAAAATAAATTTTCTCAATATGGCTTGTAGAACTACTCTTATTAATTATACACTTAATAGTATTCCAAACCATATTATGCAAGTTCACTTCTTACCTTCTAAAACCTTGAACTCTATTGATAAAATTCAAAGGAATTTTTTGTGGGTACTACCGATCAAAAGAAAAAGTTGCATCTTCTATCTTGGGATATTGTTAGGAGGCCTTAACATCACAAGAGCTCGTACTAAAATTTTGGCTTTGCATACTAGCTTAACGTAGAGATTATTAACTAAACCTAATTCTACATGGTCTAGAATCATTAGTACAAAATACTTGAACATGCCCTCTAGTCAATCTAAATCCTTAGTCTGGAAAAGCATTAGTAAAGCTTTGCCACTTTGCTGAAACAATACTCATTGGATCCTTGGTAATGGTGGAAACATTTCTTTATGAGACCTGTTAAAACTCCATTAATGGAGCTCTGGAAGCATAAGAAGTAAGGAAGCATAAGAAGTAAGGAAGCTACAGAGAGAATTTTCTGGAAATTTTCTTAGCTCAAATTGTTACAAGAATTGAAATGAATAACTGACTTGCTTCTACTCTAAGCTACCCTATTTATACACAAATCATAACCGACTTAATCTACTAATTTACCCAACTAACTGACAGCTAACTAACTAAGATATTTACAACTAACTTCCAGCTCATCAATGCTGGCCTGGCTAACTAACTAATTTGATTCCAACAGTCGATTACTTAGCTGCTGGCAGTCGACTACTTAGTTGTTGTATCAGGTCTTCTCAACACCCCCCTTCAAGCTAGGTGGTGTGAAGACATTTAACACACCTAGCTTGGACAAAAAATGATAGTGTTGAGCCCCTCCAAGTGCTTTGGTCAATATGTCTGCTTCTTGTTCACTTGATGGCACATGAAGTGGTAAAATCAGTCCTAGCTTAACCTTCTCTCAGATAAAGTGGCAGTCTATCTCTATATGTTTTGTTCTCTCGTGAAATACTGAATTGTTTGCAATTTCTATGGTTGATTTGCTATCACTCAACAATTGTACTGGTGTTCTTACTCTGACACCTAAATCCTTGAACGGACCTTGCATCCAGAGTAACTCACACACTGTCAATGCCATGCTTTTATATTCAGCTTCAGCTGAACTTCTTGCTACTGTATTTTGTTTCTTTGATTTCCATGATATCAATGAATTTCCAAACCTGACAATGTACCCTGTTACTGATCTTCTTGTGTTAGCTAAAACAACTGGCCCAGTCTGCATCACAGAATACACTTAAATTTGGATCCCCCTTTGAACTCATTAGAATCCCTAATCCAGGTTGATTCTTTACATACCTAACAACCATGTATGCTGCCTCTAAACGTGACCTTTTAGGGGCTTGCATGAATTGACTTAAGGTCTACACACTGCATGAAATATCTGGCCTGGTTAAGGTTAAGTACAGTAATTTTCCAATCAGCCTCTGATACCTCTCACATCAGATAGCACATCATCTCCCTGTGTTCCACAATACTGATCCAATTCTAAAGATGTCAACTTCATGTTCTGCTCTAATGGGGTCAGTGTAAGCTTAGCTCCTGATAATCCCAGCTTAGATATTAGCTCCAGTGTATATTTTCTCTGACATAGTAAAATTCCATCTTGTGATCTGCATACTTCTATCCCAAGAAAATATCTTAGAACTCTGATCTTGAAAGCTCCTTGTAGAATGCCTTTTTCTTTCTGTATTAGTACTGAATCATTCCCTATGATAAGAAGATCATCAACATATACAAGTATAAACACCTGAGCATGGCCTTGTTTCAATATGAACAGGGAGTGATTATGTCTGCTTTGTGTAAAGCCTGAAGCCAAAAGTGCCTGAGTGAGCTTCAGATTCCACTGCCTTGAGGCCTGTTTGAGCCCATATAAGAATTTGATCAGTCTAAAACCTTTTTGTTTCCCCCTTGGAGTGACAAATCTAGATGGAAGCTGCATATATACCTCTTCTTCAAGATCACCTTATAGAAAGGCATTGTATACATCCATTTAGAAAATGTATAGCAGCTAGTGCAAGTACTGCTCTTATGGTAACCATCTTAACAATATGAGAAAATGTCTCCTGTTAATCAAGACTCTCTTGTTGGATGTATCTTTTGGCCACTAGTCGAGCCTTGAACCTTTCAATTTCACTATTTGACTTGTACTTGATTTTAAACACCCACTTGCAACCTATATGACTCTTTCCTTGGGGTATATCAACTATTTCCCATGTGTTGTTATCCACCAGAGCTTGAATCTCAGCCTTCATAGCCTCTACCTATCTGGGATACTTAACAGCTTCAGCATAACTGGATGGTTCAACCTCATAGGAGGCACTGGCAAGGTAGGATTGATACTTAGGAGATAAGAAGTTGTAGCTGATGAACTCAAAAATAGGGTAAAATGAAGTAACACTATTTTCCTTCTTGTTGGGGCATACATAATCTGTCATCCAGATAGGTGGCTTTGAGGTTCTGACTAACCTCTTTAAAGGTTGTTCTGGAATAGTGACAACAGGCTCTGAAGCAACAGCAGTGTCATCATGAGACTCCTTTTGAAGTGAAACTTCCTCCCCTTGACCAATGTCATTTGGAACAGTAGGCAATGTGGATTCTAGCGCTGGAGTATTCTCAGGTGTAGCTGAGTCAACAGGTAAATCTAGAAACATAGGAAATGGCTTGTCTGAACTCACTAGAGTGAAAGGAAATATGCTTTCCTTGAAATGAACATCCCTGCTGACAAAGAACCGTTTCTCCTTGAGATCATAAAGTCTATAAGCCTTTTGTGAACCTGAATAGCCCATGTGAACAGCTGCAATAGCTCTGGATGCAAACTTATCAATTCTCTCAGTCACTGTTGCATAACACAAGCAACAAAGAACTCTTAAATGATCCAACTGTGGCTTGAATTTGTGGAATACCTCATAAGAGGACTTTCCTGATAACACAGATGAAGGCATCATATTTATCAAGTATACTGCAAAAAACACACAATTACCCCCAGAAGTGTAGGGGAATACTACCCTGGAACCTCAAGGCTCTAGCTACCTCAAGAATATGCCTGTGTCTTCTCTCCACCACCCCATTCTGTTGTGGGGTGTGTGGACAGCTACTTTGATGTAATATACCTTGCTCAGTTAAGAAACTTCTGAAATCAGAACTAAAAAATTCTGCACCATTATATGTTCTTATCATTTTAACTAGAGTCCCAAATTGTACATGCACCATTTTAATAAAGGATTTGAGCAATGTAACATCATCACTTTTCAATCTCATCAGATACAACCAAATCACCTTAGAATGATCATCAACCAGGGTAAGGAAATACATGTATCCATTATATGTAGGGACCTTGTAAGGACCCCAGATAACTAGATGCATTAGTTGGAAAATAGAACTTGACCTAGTAACACTATGAGGGAATGGCCTCCTAGTTTTTCTAGCCAAAGGGCATACTGAACAGTTATTGAAAGAACAATCCTGAGAGCTACTGCTCTTCAAATGGCCTATCTGCTTCATGACTCCAATTGGTACATGTCCTAATCTCTTATGCCAGGTGTAGTAATCAGCCTTCCCCTCCTTTATTGAACAAGAGTTGACTTGAACTAGTGAATGATCTTGACTTCCTTTATGATGTAGCAAATACAGTCCATCCTTCTCTTCACCAATCCTTTTCACCTTCCCAGTAGAGAGGTCATGTAATATACAACATGTTGGAAAGAAAGTTACTTCACAGTTTCTCTCCTTTGTCAACTTTGAAACTGATAACAGATTGCACTTGAATTCTGAAACACATAAGACATTAGTTATCATGTCATCATCTATAATGTTGCAGCTGCCCTTGTATGTTACTGGAACTGTGTTACCATTTGGTAAATGTATGTTGCCTCTTTGTTGATCATGCAGGTGAGAAATGTTGTTCAACATGTTGGAATAAGATACTATATCATTTGTAGCACCTGTGTCAATAATCCAGTAATTATTATCAGACTGTATCACATAGGAACTGGCTTTACCTGCCATATTAACTGCATGTTCCTTGTCCTTTCTTCTATTGATCATGTTCATGATTTGGTCAATCTGTGCTTCAGTGAATTGATTATCTGCCCTATCATTCTTCAGAACAGATCCATTATTATCATCATATGAATGTTGATCTCCTTTGGGGTAATATCCATCGTTTGGGATTGCAGTAGCTGCATTGGCAGCATTATAGCCCTGCTTCTTCTTTCCTTTATATCTGGAGTCTTCCAGCAATAGTCCCTAGTGTGACCTTTAATCTTACAGTAATCACAATACAGATCATTATACTTCTTTGGCCTTTGTTGATATCTCTTATTAGCAGCTAAAGCAACAGAATCAGCATGTTCATTCACTATGTTCTATGGCATATTGAGCACTTTCCTCTGACTTTCCTCATGAATAACCATTGCAAAAGCTTTGCTAACAGATGGAAGAGGTGACATGAGTAGGATCTGACTCCTAGTGTTGTTATAGGTCTCATTTAACCCCATTAAAAACTGAAATAGTTTTTGATGTTCTAAATGTTCAATGAAATCCTTTGATTTTTCACATTGACAACTAGGAGGTGGAACTAAGGAACTGTACTCATCCCACGGTAAACGTAGTCTAGAGTGATATACAGAAACATTTGAAGTACCTTGTGCAATTGTAGCAATTTCTTTATGAAGATGATAGATCCTTGATCCATTCACTTTATCAAAACGATCCTGAAGGTCAACCCAAACTGCATGAGCATCTTCTGCATAAACAATTCCATTCAACAGTTCTTTAGTCACAGTGTTTATGATCCAGACAAGCACAATTGCATTGCAACACTTCCATTCCTCCACTAAATCTCCAGCGTATGATGTTTTGTGCACGATCCATCAATAAAACCCAGTTTCTCCTTAGCTCGTAATGAAATCTTCATCACTCTGCTCCAAAATGCATAGTTCTCAGTTCTAATCAATTGAACTGATACCAAAGCTAATCCAGGGGTATCTGAGGGTAACAAATAGAGAGGATGACGATGATCAATTTCATTGAGACTTCCTGATGAAGTGCTTGAAGCATTTTGGGAATTAGGGTTCACTATTTCGGAAAAATTCACTGTATGAAACAAGTAATGTAGAATCAGAGGGAATTGAATTCTACTACTGAAGTGAGCCTAAAAACTGTAACCCTAGCTTTGATCGAAGAGCCTAAGCTCTGATATGATTTTAAAACTTCATTAATGGAGCTTCGGAAGCTTAAGAAGTAAGGAAGCTATAGAGAGAATTTTTCGGAAATTTTCTTAGCTCAAATTGTTACAAGAATGGAAATGAATAACTAACTTGCTTCTACTCAAAGCTACCCTATTTATACACAAATCATAATGTCATACCCAATTTTGGACTCAACTCGAGGCGAGTCGGGTTTCGGATTTGACTGGGTGAACTCGTTTGAGTTAAGGTCTTGGAGTCGCCACCTAATATAATTCTAAGGCGTATTAGGTCACCTAATGTCTAAAGTTAAGTTCAAAAAGTCTACTAGTTTTTTCAGAGATTCTATGCGTGTAAGAAGTCCAAATGACTCAAGGAAATAGGTGTTAGGCACTTCTCCGAGTCCCACTAAAAATGGTTACCGTCCGAGTCTTAGTTTTGGGATGTAAGCAGTGTATATTGAATACTAACTTGGATTTAACATTTTAAACTAAGATATGACATGCTTATACACACATATACAAACAACTTTCACTTTCGACCTAGGTTTTGAGCCTAATCGTATCTACGGCCTCTAATGTCAAAGCCTAATCGTAAACAAGTGTTATCATACGAATGGACATTCTAATTTAACTTACACACTTTGAAAAGGATATTGGCCTAAACAACTTATTTTGCAAATAGATTCAAGTTTAATAAGAAACCTAAAGGAGTTTGTTTTGAAAACAAAATGTTGGCTCATTTAGAGTCGGTGTGACTCGTCATTAATTGTCGAGCCCTAACCTTAATGGCCTTTTTATGTAGGGGTCAAGTTTTGAAAGATATACATATAGGTAGGAGGGCTGTTTTTGAAAATGGGTTCACGAAAAAAGCACATAGATGCAGACAAGGGGATCGTCGCACATAATAGCATATAAATATGTATTAGGCATGCAAATATATGGTCTAAGTGATAATTATACCTTTAGAAAAACCTTTTAGAGTGTACAAGTGACCCCAAAGCTTTATACACCTTTATACACTATTAGACTAGTGTATAAGAGTGTTTGAGCATCCAAAAAATATTTTTTCACATAAAAAGGCCATTTTTTAAAAGGTTTACTGGGCCTGGACTATTTGCGAAAAATAGAAAATGGTTTAAACACATAAAAGGCATGGTTTTAACACAAGGGCCAGTTTTAATTTCAGAGATAGTCCCTTTTAGACAAATAGAACACATATAGGCCCTGTTTCATCGAAAATTTAGACGATGATGTTAATTGATCATGCGTTTGATACTTTTCGAAATGTACAGAGTCTCGGGGAAGTAAAAATTCTAAGCATACTATCAGTTTTCTCAAAAGAAACAACTTAGAACAAATTCAACTTAAGCCTAAAAATGATGCAATGCACACAAAGGGTGAGAGAGTTGAAAGAATAGCCCCTGGTAGCCTGTTTGGTATAACATCATTGTTATACCCCTGTCTTAAGAAGATACAAATAGGGCACTTAACGAATATACAAGTTTTGGGGGGCAGTTCCTAAAGGGAAACACAGAAAGAGAGGGAGTATTGGCCAAAGGAAAAGGGCCTTGTTTCCCAAAGAGGTTCCCAGTTTCAAAGTCCAGAAGTATCAATAGTCACGGATTATTTTATCTCAAATTCACCAGAACCAGTTTTGGCAATTCATACAGTAATTTCATTGAACCCTCAAGGTTCTGTGAGCAATAGAACATAGCTGCAAGAGATAGAGTTAGCAGGGGTGAGTGAAGGGGAAAGTCTGACCCCAAAGGAGAAGTCTATCATGAACCAGTGCAGTCATTCAAAAGAGGGTAGTGCAGACCAATAACTCAGGCAGAAACAGAGGTAAGACAAAGAGACATGTCAAGAAACCAACATAGAAGCATTCAGCAAACAGTAAGGAAGTAAGGCATTATGCCTCTAACCATATCCTGGCAAGGTTGATTTGATTTTAAACAGAGATATAAGTACTACCCAGAACCAGAACATAGTATGCAGACTAATGATTTTAACAGAGCATGGTTATGGTACACACACCTAGATGTCGAAATACTAAATAAGCAGGAGTAAAGATGAATACCTCTAGGTTAGAATGCAGACAAAATGTAAGAACCAGCAGCAAGAAACAATCCTCCACAGAGAGCAGAGTGAGCAGAGAAAGAGGGGGATGCCAAGAAAACTATGTAGGTTGTTTTTGCTAGGTGTATTAGAGTGTTTCTAGATTTTTTGTCTCCAGAACTTGTTCTTCTTAGTCGAGGAGGAGGAGGAGGATTTATATAGGTCTAGTCTAGGGTCTCAAAATTCCAATCTTGATGTAAAGAAGGCAAAACTATAAAGAAGGAAAGGGAAAATCATGTCATCAATCTGAGGGGATCAATCTCCCATAATCAAAGCCAGTAGATAATCAAAAGAAATAGGAAAAATAATCCTTCCAAGTTTAAAAGATGTCCTTAGGTGGACTTGCCAAAAATAAAACCAATCATGCCCTTAGTTTAGGGTAACAAGATCTCCTCTCTTCACACTTAATCAGTCAAGGTTTGGGATTGACCCGTTAACCAGTTTAAACAATTGAGAACAACTTATCATATTTCAGAAGATGTTATAACAGATCCAAATTATAGATTTCAATCAAAGATTCAACTAAATCTCTTTTAACCTAAAACATGTCAAATCATACTAACCATTTCAAATTCAGGCATTCCAACGTGTAAGACCAAACATTTTGTAAGGTAAAGCTAAGCACACTGTGACAGGACAAAAACAAGCAATAATTCCAAACCAACAAGAATCTCCAGCTTAATCATCACATAAATAATCTAAGACACTAATTGTGAACTCAGCGTCAGTGTCTAAATCGACATTATGAGCAGAAATTATCATTTACCAATTTTTAACCCTACTTGGTTCGAGAAATCATAACAAGGCATGATAAGATTTTGAACAAACTAGGCAAATCTAGGTTTTAAAATCACGTAGGAGCAAATAAGAAAACAAAAAGAAAATAGGGGATAGAAAGGATACCAATTAGGGTTTGAATCGGGTCGGGTCAAATCGACCCGCTTCTAATTAAGGTTGCAAGGGAGAAAAACTCACCTTTTCTCAGTGTTCGAATTATCTAAAAACAAACAGAGCCCCAGCGGAGGTGTTTCCCGGCGGTGGCGTCACAGTTGTCAAGGTTCGCACCTCGCCCTTACCCAAACATTGCCAACACTGCATGTGTTTTGTAGCGGACCTCGAGGGGAACTTAATGGTGCCATTTCCCCAATTTTCTCCGGCCATTTATCGGCAAGGGGTGGCGATTTGTTTCACCAAAGGAGGAGAGAGAGAGAGACAGTTCTAGGTCCGATCGAGGAAAATGGGAGAGATCGTGTAGGGTTTAGGGGGTCGTTTGATCTTGGCCGTTGAATCAAATCAACGGAGGGTCAGGATTAAGCCACATAGGTGCTTGAGTGGAAAAAAATAAGCTAATGTATGTGCATGTGTAATATATGCGTGTATTATATACATGTTATATAAATGAGTATAAAAATGGTATAAAATGGTTTAAAATAATATAAAAATTATAGAAAAATTAAGGGGGTTAAATTTAAATTGTTAAGAAGGCTAAAATGCGTTAAAAAATTGTAATTTTAAGGCCTAAAACAATTTGGATAATTTTTCTAAAAATGAGAATAATTGTAGAAAATCGTAAAATGGTTATGATTTGAGACGATGCTTTGCAAATGGCCTCAAATGTCAGGATATTATGAGCAGGTAATACGAAAAGGATAAACGAGGTAGGAATGGATACACAAGTGCGTGTAAAATTCAAGAACGGTTGATTTTGAAAATAGGAGGGACAAAATTAGGTGTCAACACATAACCGACTTAATCTACTAATTTACCCAACTAACTGACAGCTAACTAACTAAGATATCTACAACTAACTTCCAGCTCATCAATGTTGACCTGGCTAACTAACTAATTTGATTCCAACAATCGACTACTTAGCTGCTGACAGTCGACTACTTAGCTGCTGTATCAGGTCTTCTCAACAGGACCGTACCATAGTTGGTTTCCCAACAAAAAGACCCTTAGAAGCCAAATTAATGGGCCCCTTCCTTTAAATGATTTCAACTTAAAAGTGTCTGATATTGCCTACAATCATGCGTGAGATTTCTCATCTATTTCTTTTAATATTACGGATATTATTAAAGACCTTTTTCAAAATGTTAAACCTTCATTGAATCCATTCGACATTGATTACCCCATTTGGGGTCCTAATAGCAATGGTCTTTTTACAGTTAAGTCTATGTACCTTATTTTGAAAAACTATTCTAATGAAGATCAAGATTTTATGTGGATTTGGAAGATAGATTCTCTTAATAAAATCAAATTCTTCCTTTGAAAAAGTCAACATAATAGGCTTCCCACTAAAAGCTACCTTAGTAAAATAGGTATCAATATTGACCCCATACGTCCAGTTTACAAGATTTGTGTGGAGGATCAGTATCATATTTTTTGGGGATGTCCTATTGCAAAAAAAATTTGGAGAGAGGGGTTAATAGATATTAGCACCATTAGAAATCAAGAGTGGATGTCTGATCTTAGAAATTTGATTAGTTACTTTTATAATCTTTTTTATTCGTGGCTAGAGTTTATGTCTTTTGCTCTATGGAATCTGTAATCATAACAATGTTAATAATACAAGTAAAGACCCTCCTTTTAACTAAGTTCACCACCGCACTTTAGAATATAAATTATTTACTTCGTAAGAACCTCGTAGTAATATTTCTAGAATTATCAAAGTCCATTGGTTTCCCCCTCGTCCAAATTTTATTAAACTTAATATAGACGGATCGTATAAACTAAATCGCAACCAAGCTGGTATTGGTGGGGTTTTTCGAAACTCAAATGAGGACTGGATATTAGGATTCCATAAGAAAATTGTAGGACTTAATCATACGCATGCCGAGCTTTTGAGCCTACAACAAGGCTTATTAATAGCTTGCCAAAACAACTTGTTCCCTCTAGAAGTGGATATCGACTCAACTGAAATTTTTCACTTATTAGAAAAGCCCTTCCCAACTTACGCTTCTATAACTGATTCATGCAGTTTAATGATGTCCAAGATGCAGATGCCAACAATCCGGCATAATTTTTCGGCAAGGCAACAAAGTAGCTCATCTTTTGGCTAAAGGAGCTTCCTCGCAATCCAATTTCAATGTAGTTTTCCATCATGCAGTGCCTCCAACCTCCGTCTATGAAGCTTCTATGAAAGATAAAAATGGCACAAGTTTTGCGACCACCACTTTGGATAGTACTTGTCATTTTTTATCTTTTATAAGAAATCCGAATGCGCTTAATGTCATTCACATATTTTGTATAAACTCTACTAGGATAGAACCTACGTGTATCCATGCATACTCTCTATGTTATCCGTCTTAAGTGTTAATATATTATCGTACTTAACCACAAAAAAGAAGTTTCTCTCTAAATCATGGGTGCCTTATTGATAAGAACTTATACAAAATTGATAAAAATTTTGGTGCCGAAACATCTGTTTCTAATTTCTGTTATCAATCAAACAAAAACTCGTTTAGAACTTTTATCAAACAATTCATCTGCACCATTATTTGCTTATATTGCATAGTTAAGTTTTTTCATTAGAAGAAATAGGGACAGCGGAATTAGAAGAAAACCAATGAACAAACCAAAAATCAGCTACAAGAAGAAGATACTGGAGTGAATTCACAACATATGTCGATGAAATGCTTGATCGAATAAGAAATTTGAGAGATTGGGGTTACTAACTTCCAAGCTCCAAGTGTGGGTTTAAAGTAAAAACCCTGGACAGTTATGGGTATATTGGTTATCCATTTATTTTGGTGGATAATATGGGTAATGTCTATTTTGATCCAGGTATGAAAATACAGTTATCCAACCTATTTTCAATGGGCTAAATTGGATGGATATCCATTTTTTCTAGCCATTTTGCCTGCTTGGGATAATCTAATATCTTATGTTTAAGTTTAGAGTTTGATGTCACATTTTCTTTACTATTTTTTAAACTTTTATTTTATTTTGTAAATGGGAAAACATAAAAGATGAATAATTTGCAGTTACATGGCACCTTCACGTGAAGGCAATTATTCATCTATATGAATTACTGACTTTTGTTCATTGAATTGAATGATTTAAACAGGACCATTAGTACATCTAATTTTCTGCATGATGTGTACGCATAGTTTTAAACAGATCCACCAAAAGTTGTGACAACATGTGTGAGTTTTGATGCGAGTGCCACCACCAAATCTTGAAAATTTGGATTATTCTTGCATCAGTTTAAAGAACGGGGGGAAACGTGAAATTTTTCGCATAAAAATCAACTAGGCATTTAAGATAGAAGAACTAAAGATTCAGTCAAGCTGATAACTTTATCAAGTGCAAAATCAAGAGAGGAATTTATATTCCATCAAAGGATATTACAACTCTTCTTGGATTAAATAACCTATAAGCATCCACTAGAACATAAAAAAACTGTGACAACTATAAGTGTTGTAGTACAACAACTGATCCTGCTCCAGTAAAGTACTTCAAAATGTGGCGATCAATTTCCTTTAGATTCAATCACCCTCTTGGCAAATGATGGCAAAGCGAATGATGCTTTGTGAATCTGGGGAGGAAAAGATATAGCAAAAGTGAGTAACAAATACTAGAGATGTTAGTAATGAAGCAGGCATGGCATTAAACCACCGAGGAACAGAATGAAAGCATACCTCAGAGTTGTAGAATTTCAAAGGTGGGAGAGTTTTGCTATGGATTTCATCGTTTTCGATGAGGTTAACTGGGTTCTTGAAATCGACTTCAAGTCCCTCGGTAGAGCAGAGCATGAAACCGATCATACCACTGGAATTAATATAACCAGACAACCCATATATTAGGATAAACACCAGTATGCCAACAGCAAGAAAACGCATTGCAAAGAATTACAGCTACACTTAGAGCCAAATCTAGTGGGAGTTAGCAACATACAACTTAAGAATTCATACCCAAAGAAGAAGAAAAAAAAAATGACCAATAAAGCGCGTGAAGGCAAAACCATAAAAAAAAAAAAAAAAACAAGTCTGCATATTTAGAACATCTGAAATCAAAGTGCAGGCGAACCTTGGATAAGTAGGAACAGTAGTCCATGCATAATTGACTGAGCCTTTAAAGATCTGGCGGCAGTTGGTAACAATATTCTCAATTATGTCCATGTGAAGCCATATGCTCTCAGCCTGTGTAGATACAACTCCTCCTGGACGAAGAGCTCTTGCTACAGTTTCAAAAAAAGGCTTTTCGAACAACTCTTGTGCTGGACCTGAAGTTAATGATTGATAATAAATTGAGAGCTAAAATTTCATGACAAAGGTAGTACTCAAGTATTCACATGATAGATTACCAATAGGGTCAGAAGAATCTACTATGACAGCATCATATGTTCCTGCAGGAACAGCTTTCAAGAATGCAACACCTACAGGAACAGAAGGAAAAAGGAAAGCCCATGAGCTTCGGTTGACACGTGAAGAAAAAAAGAGATTAACAGAAAGTAGAGAAGATAACTATTCTTTGATCATACCGTCACCAATGTGGAGATTCACACGGGGATCCTCATATCCTACGGCAACATCTGGGAAAAACTGTTTAGAAACCTGAGTAGGAAAAAGGAAGACTTAGCTTCAACATGGCATTAAGTTTTAAATCATGCTCCAGGGGGTACATTGCAACTGAGATGTCCCAAACATAAAGTAGATAAATTAGCACATTAAAACCTTTTAATAACAAGTAATACACAAAGGAATAAAATCCGATAACAACTTCCTGAGTAAGATGGAGTATGACATAAGACACTGCTAATACATGTAATGGTGCAGGGTAATGCGAGTAATACTTTTATGAATTAGCTTACCTCAACTACCATCTTGTCAATCTCACATATGTCAATCTGTTCAATAGAGGAATGGCGCGACACCTCACGCAAGACACCTCCATCTCCTCCTCCAATAACTAGCACCTGAGGGAAGAAGAAACATCTTCACGTTGGCACACAAGTAAAAGAGAAAGTAATAGTATAAATAGTTTTAGACGATCATGGGCCTGCAAATATCACTTGCTTCATATATCTTTCACAAGAGTATATTTGACATAATATGTAATGAAGAGATACGAGCATGACTTAACAACTTTCTGCAGAATGCAATTACTAAGTAAACAAAGGGAATAAGAAGCTTGTTTAGCAAATTATACAAATTGAAAAGAGATGTGGATAGATATATGGACTTGATTAGCAATGTGCTTAAAACTTTCATCATTAGATGACGCCAAAAGCACTCAAGATCTCTCATCATTTTATACTTTTCTAGTCATGATATGATGGGGTGCACGGACCTTTTTGGGATTGGGAATTGAACAAAGAGGAAGATGAGTAATCATCTCTTGGTAAGCACATTCATCCCTCTCAGTGAGTTGGATCACACCATCCAAAACAAGCACCTTTCCATAAGTTGATGACTGCAACAAAAAAAAGATCACACAAATATAAACAACACGTAATAAAGCATACATTGCATCTTAAAAGTGAGATAAGAAAGCAAAACCTTAATAGATCAACCAAATACCTGAAAAACCATGACATTCTGATAATCAGACTTCCCCTGAAACAAAATCTTCTCCACCTTCAATGAGTGTGCTTCCCCTGCATAATTGTTTCCCCTCAGTAACCTTTTCCCTCTTTCTACCCATACAATGAATCACCGAACAATCCAGGAAAAGTATTTCGAGAAACTATTAGTGCACCTCAACTCCAAACTAGTTTGGCCACTGTTTCATTCCCATATAAAAGTTCAAGAAAATGCACAAGCCAAATCTTACTTGTGAATTTCACAGTTAACACCAAACCCTGCCCCCACAAAAAAGGCATTTACAAAACCAAAAAACCAACCATATAACATCGAAACAAATTGCAAACCATCACCACAAGAACCATGGATGTTGATACACACAAGAATTCACATACTAAACTCATCAAGTCAAAAAGACATAAACTTGGACACCCAAATGCATAATAGAAGCACTCAAAGAAGGAAAATCATAAAGTTTCACAGCTACAGATGTTAAAAGTACTAAAACTCTAAACGCCAAAAAATCCCCTCCAAAAACAGAACATAAACAGGAAACCAACCACAATGTAATTGCCACAATACAAAATCTTAAATACCCAAATGCATATTCTAAGCACCCAACAAAGGAAAAAAGTAAGCTTTGATATCCTCAAACATTAAAGTACTAAACTCATCAAAACAGAAACAAATTGCAATCCAATTGCCAAAATGTACAATCTTGGATACCTAAATGCAAAATCGAAGTAACCAAAAAAAGAAAAATGTAAACTTTGATAAAAACCAACCAAAAACAGAATAGAAACAAGAAACTATGCAAGCCAAAGAAGAAAAAGCAGCCTGGTGCAAAAAGCATCCCCATTCACATAGTGTACTAGAAGGGCCGCACCCCAAGGTATGTGATGTAGGCAGCATCAATGGTTGTTTTCACGGTTCGAACCAATGACCCAAGTCATACGGAGATAAACTATATGCAAGCCAATTGCTAAAAGATACAATCTTGGATACACAAATGCATAATCTATGTACCCAAAATCAAATCTTTGATAAAAACCAAGCAAGAACAGAACATAAACAAGAAACAAAGTGCAACCCAATTGCTAAAATAATACAATCTTGGACACCCAAATGCATAATCTAAGCACACAAAAAATGCAAACTTTGATAAAAACCAACCAAGAACAGAACCTAAAAAACAAACCAAGTGCAACCCAATTTCCAAAAAGATACAATCTAGAATATACCCAAATGCACAAAATCCAAACAAACTACAACAACGACAACAACAACATAATCAGTATGATCCCACAAGTGGGGTCTGGGAGGATGGACTGTACGCAGACCTTACCCCGATAAACCCTTGGCTCAAGAGTAAATCCAAGCAAACAATACATAAAAAAATACAGAGATTTAGCACAAACCAGGCCAAAGGGGGCTAATCTCAGAGAACCATCCAGGTAAAACAGAAGAGATGCAAGCTGATTCTTTGTCATTGGTACAGTTATTGTTGTTGTGATTTTCTTGTTCCATCTCAACCTTAATTTCCTCTTCTTGTCTAGGTCTCTTAACAGGCAATTCAGTTCCCTTCACAACTGCACACTCTTTAGCTGCCATGACAAACCCTCACTATTTATAGGACCACAAATAAAAATAGGTATTTTCTTTTAACCCTTAATAATAGTTACCACAAATCTGAGGACTCTTTATAAATAAAATGATAGTAGAAAAAATTAAAGAGAAAAAAGAGAGAATCTGTAAAGGAAATAGGACACGGATTGGTTGTCTTTTTGCTTTAGGACTCTTGTGCTGAAAATTGTATTCTCTTTTTTTTTTTTAATTTAGTTCATATGGTTTTAACAGAAAAAGGATTCCTATAGTTTTGTTTGATTAGACATGAAAATTAAAATATTTTTATTATGTAAATCCGTTTCCAAAACTTTTTTTTTTTTTCGTGATAGTTTTTCCAAACTCGAGGTAGGTGTAATATCTGTATACATGTTATCCTCCTAAAATCCTGCTTGCAAATTCAAAGTAGGGTAAAATCTGTGTATATCTTATCCTTCCGAAATCGCACTTTTATATTGTACTGGTATGTTGTTGTTGTTTTAGCTAGTGACGACAAATAATCATATAAAAATAAGAGCAGCTCAGTACACAAAGTATTTTTCATTTTACAGGGTCTAGGGAAGGGTCGCATCCCAAGAAGTGTAATGTACGCAACCTTATTTGATTCAATCATCAATTACTGTTTCCACGACCGAACTCATGACCTATAGGTCACACAATACAACTTTACCCGTTGAGATTTAAATTTGAAAATAGAATATAATTTGATTTCATTAAAGTTTAAGATATAGTATTGGGTGAAGAGTGTCAATTTAAACATATTTTAGTACTTTAATAAAAGAATTGTAAACCTTTTTATATTATAATAGAATTCTGAAAAATACTAATATGAAAATAGTTAGTACTCCTATGATTGAAAGGGAGGACAATTTAACTTTTATGTTTTTTTAAGAAAAGGAGTCAAAATTATTGCAGTGTGAACTGTCATCATTGTAAAATGATGGGGCACTACTCAACTAGGGTTTCGTGTGTTTTACTAGGTATATCATGCTTTGAAAGATTGGCCCCATTATTCCCCTAACAACCCCACGCTTAAATTTTACTACTACTCCATCCGTACAAAAATGAGTGTCTGAGTTTGATTTGATGCGGAATTTAAAAAAATAAGCAAAATTTTTAAATTTTATGATTTAAAATTAAAGTTGTGTGTAATGTGGGTCAGTGCCTTTAAATCTTGTGGTCCAAAACAAATTTTGGAATTAAAGAGTTGCCATAAAAGGAAATAGACACTCAGTTTGGGACAAACAAAAAAGGAAAGATAGACAGTCATTTTGAAACGGGGGAAATACTACTTAAAAGAACAAATTAGAAAAGAAAAAGAGTTTGGAGTGTGGGACTTCAATTTGTGGAGGCATATTTTACGGTATCTTCTTCTACGTAGCCATATTACATTATTTTCACAACTCATAACTTTAATTACCTAGCAAAGAGTTTACAAACTTTTTCGCAACATGTTCAACTTTGTCCTTAAACTGACTGACATCATTTAATTTTGACGCTTAATTTTGTGATCTCTATTTATCTTTGTCACTAACGAGTATTTCAACTGAAATGAGTAAATTCCATGTGTTCAAAATTACTCCTTATTTTTTAAATATGACTTATAATTGTGCTCAAATTAAAGTGGATCTTAGTGAGGGATCATGGGCGAAAACGAGACTTGATAACATCGAGCATTATTACACCAAAAGTCTAAGTATGGAGGACGAAATTGATCTATTTTGCAGATTACATGCCCTAATTTGGCCATTTTCCTTAAATTCATACTCCATTAACTATTTGTAACAAATGCGATATGGTACCTTAAAGAAGAGTACTTAAAAACTTGTATTAAATTGCAACAGTATTGAAATTTCTTTATAATGTATTTATTATCATGCACCTAACTCATAAGTCATATCCGTATCTTTTTTTTCTCAAATATACGTTGATCATATTCATACTATATCTCTTAATTCTTCTAACTTTGTTTAGAACTTTTTAGTTTTGCATAATACTTTGCATTTTGTTTATTGTTTGGATTCTAACTATTGATTTCCTTTTGCGGAAAGTATAATCCAAAATAGTGTTTTTTTTTTAATGTTTTACCATTGTTTGCCTGAACTTGCAAACAATGACATTCTGTGAAAGGACTAAAACAAATAAAATATTGATGTTCCCTTAATATAGCATGCCACTTTGTAAGGTGGGCTCATGACCAAATTGGCAATGAGTTACATGATTAAAAAGATATTAATTTTTCCTTTGGTAGGGAGGGCTGTTGATTGTGGTATACTTTCACACGTTGCCCATGTTGCTTTTATTTGGAAATTTGTGATGGATTGGCCTTTCAAGACCTGGGTAAGCCTTTCTCACCACAATCTTTCCTTGAAATTTTCATAATTATATCCAAATTGTACTCCCTCCATTCCAATTTTTGTGGCAGCATTTTCTTATTAGTTTGTTCCAAAAAGAATGACATTATTTTAAATTTGGTAACAATTTAACTTCAAAATTACAGTTTTGTCATTATTGAAATGATTTACAACCACACAAATATTTTTGTCTTATTTTATACCACAAGTTTCAAAAGTCTTCCTTTATTTCTTAAACATTGTGTCGAGTCAAACTATGACACATAAAGTGGAATAGGGGAGTATTATTTTTATTAGATTAATCATTGTCTTTCGTTTCTTGTTTATCGAGTTCTTTATATTTTGCACATAACCTATGCATCATTATATGCACGATTGGATATAAGAGTAACAGTAGTATAAAGTATTTGTTCGACGGAAGTTGATCGAGTATATGGCCTAACGTAGCACTGCAGCAAAGAAAAACCGAGCTACTCATTGTTAGTGCAAATATAATACATTATATCGGAATGAGGGCCGTCTGATATGTTATTTCGTTCTTGGATTATATTATGGAAACATGGAATGGGGATAATTTGTTAAAATTGAGATAAAATCTAATTAGAAGAACCTCTCAAAACTGTAGTAATTTCTCACGTTTAATAATTTTATTACAATATTCTAAGCTAAACCCATTAAGTAAATATTACAATACAGTGATACGCTAAACATTATAAATGATTGTTACAAATTAAAAAGATAATAAAATCAAAAGAAACCATAGTCAATTATATGAAGAAAAAAAAGTAATTTTCAAGAATATGTGGAAGAAGATGAACCAACTGCACCTTTTCTTTTGCTGCTTTTTCTAGCGGGAAAGAGAATTACGCGTTTGAAGAAATTTCATGGCCACTACTAAAAAACAGGGAAAATTCGACTACCACATATCGACCGAAATTCGGTCGAACCACAATTTCGACCGAATTTCGGTCGAACACCTGTGACTATCACAAGTGTTCGACCGAAATTCGGTCGAAATTGTGGTTCGACCGAATTTCGGTCGATAGGCTAAACATAAAGTTGGGCCGGTCGACCGAAATTCGGTCGAAATTGTGGTTCGACCGAATTTCGGTCGATAGGCTAAACATAAAGTTGGGCCGGTCGACCGAATTTCGGTCGCCTAAGCGGTCGACCGGCCCGTTATTAAGTCGGGCAGACCAGCTCCAAGAGCTCACTTCTTCTTCCCCAAAAACATTTCACTCTCTTTTAAACCCTCCCCAGCCCCCATACACGAAATCCACCATAACCCACCCCCAAAATCAACACTTAAACACAATCTACCCTCCTAATCACTACCCATAACAACAAATTCAAGGTAAATTCTTAATTTTAGGGTTATTTTAATTACTTTGTAAAACTTGAACCCTAACTTTTTAACTCAATTTTTTTGTAGTTTTGAAGCATATAACAAGTGGGGAATCATTTGTAGGTGCTATAGGAGCATAAATCAACGTCGAGGTACGGTTTTTTTTATTTATTTATTTAATCCGAATTTAATTGATTTTTTAATTATTTTTTAACTTTGGCCTATAATGTTGCATATTCAGTTAATTACTAGTTAGCAAACTTTATTGTAGTTTTTGTGATTGTTGAACAACTTGTTTGGTGTTGTTAGCTATTATAAAGTTAGGTTTGTGTTGTTTGGGATAGTTGTAGTTGTTGGTATTGTTTGGTAGTGTTGTTTGCAATGTGTTCTTGCCTTGGTATTGCCTTGGTATTTTGACTACTGTGTTAATGATGTGGATTATTTCATCTGCTTACATGTTTAAGTTCTGTAACCATGTCAAAGCTGATGGTTGGCATTCCTACTTCAACATAGATGATGTTTTGTCTTTTTCAGTCTAATTCAATTGGATCTGCTCAAAATATGATCAGTATGGAGGGACAAATCATTTAAGTAGTGCAAGTGTGTAGTCCAACGGATAGGGGAACTTGGGGAAGGGAGAAGGGACTGCTGCGAGGAAAATAATGTACACTTGTTTACATCAACCCAAAACATAAAAGGGATGTCTTTATTTCAAATGTTATCAGTTAACCTTAGTTGATTAATATATATTCTTTCCTCATTTTATAAGAAACAAACTACATCCAGAATTAATAAGAAAAACAACACTAAATACTTTCCTTAGTTGTTTTGGTAGTTAATATAGCTCCCATTCCCAACTAGGTGCACTGCATTTCTTAGCTACTATGGAGGAAACACAAAAAACAAATACTTCTCTGAAAGTTCTAATGGTTCCATGGCTTGTCAATGAATGTGTGTATTTAATCTATTTAACCCGCCTATTTTTTTTGCAAAGAATGTGTTTATAGCCATTCTGATGACGGGTCTAGTTCGGCTTCTAGCCATTAGTAGTGAAAGTTGAACTTTAAACTGTTTGTTTAGTTTGTTTGAATATTGTAAAACTTGAACGAATGTTGAATGACTCCTTTCTATTGTTTGGCTTTGTTAGCCTTGTTTGAATAGCGTTTATGAATGTCTTGTGACTGGTTTTTCTGCGTGTTTACAGGTGGTGTAGGCTAATTTCAGCTTTTATGTTGCAGGTAATTACAGGTGTTCGACCGAATTTCGGTCGAAAGTTGGTCAAAAAAAAATACTAGCCTTTCGACCGAAATTCGGTCGAAATCCTGTTCGACCGAATTTCGGTCGAAGGCCTATCGACCGAAATTCGGTCGAAATTCGGTCGACGTTCGACCGAATTTCGGTCGAAGGCCTATTTTCGACTTTAATTTTTTCGACCACCACAATCGGTCGAAATACGGTCGATGCGTCGACCGAATTTCGACCGATTGGGCGGTCGAAAATCCCGGTTTTTTTAGTAGTGGGCCAATAGTCATTGCTTTTGTAATATATTAAAGAACAATTACTTTATGCATGCTTCATCAATAAAAAAGAAGTCATTATAAATCAGTTATTAGTGGTAAGCGTTGCTATTATCCTCTTTTAACTTTTGCTAATATCTATATATTTGCCAAAAGTTATAAATAACTTACTTTTTTGACCACCTTTAAATTTTATCGAGTTTTTTAGATCTCCAAATAGTAAAGAATATGTCTTACTATTAATCTGCACTACACCAAACTACAGTAATAAATATAAATAGGTGTCTTTCGTACACATTTAATCACTTAATCATACTTAATACAGTAATACGCACTCTCATTTTAATTTTTAAGATGATATAATAATTTAAGTGAGTTAATATAATAATCAGTGTGTAGGTAAATTATTTGCATTTGGCCTACTTCAATCGTTCAACCTTATCTTTTAATCATTGTAGTTGGTTTTTTAAGAGGCCTTGTTTGAACTCTATAGTAAACTGGAAATTGACTATTAATGATGTTTCTTCCATATAAAGCATATACTATAAACAACTTGAGAGAAAAAGAAAAAGAAAAAGAAAAGAATTAACCGTCCTTGTAAAATGTAATTATGATTTTATCAAAAGTTATGAGTGGGCGAAAGAATATGAGAACATTATCATTTGTGGTTGCATGCATGTGTGACTGTCTTTTTCTAGTTCAAACTTTTAACTGCTGGGTTTGATTCCTCTTCAATTTTACCAGTTCTTTTTCTTAGATAAGGATTCCTCTTCAATATTCGAATCATCTAAAAATGGAATTTTTTTTTGGAATGGTTTCGATACCATATGCCTATAGTACATTGAAGGGTGACCCCATTAATGAGACAATTATACAATGCATAAAAAATACATTTTCTTCTTTTCTTTTTTCATTTCAAAACATTCTTTTTCTGAAAGTTTGGATTTGATTTCTTGCTGAATCATTCTGCTCTTTTGGCTTCCATGCATTACCTCATTCTTGTATTAAACTCTCAAGTACTCCTATATTACTGCTTTCTGTTTTCTTCTCTTTATCTTATTTTTTGTTTTTGGAGTGGGTTGGTTGAGTATCATTAATCCATATACGAACTTTGGATTTTCCCTATTGTCATACATGTGAAAAACGTACTGCTTAAGTACTCTAGTTCTTTGCACCCAGTACTTTTCATGATATAAAATATTACTCCTCCGTCCCAAAATGAGTGTCTGGATTTGACTTGATACGAAGATTAAAAAAAATAAGAAAAACTTTTGAATCATGTGGTTTAAAATAAAGTTGTGTTTAATGTATGCCATTGCCTTTAAATTTTGTGGTCAAAAATAAATGTTGAGATTAAAGAATTACCAAATATGGAAAGATGCATTTTTGGGATAAATCAAAAAAGAAAAATAGACACTCATTTTGGAGATGGGAGTAGTATAGGAAATAACAAATAGAATAACCACATAGAGAACATAAATTGCTAAGTTGGTACGTCCATCCCCCTAAAAAGCAGAGTAAATTAGGGAGTTCTGTGGAAAAAACTACAGTTTAACAAGACTTGGGGAGTGTTATATATATATATATATATATATATATATATATATTTCTTTTTTTTTTTTTTTTTTTTTGAGACTGACATTGGTATTTACTTCATTGAATTCCTTCCTGTATGGTCTTTTAACAGGTAATGGATGCGCGGTTAATATGTAATTCAACTTATAATAAAATTAATAATTATATAATTTAATCATGAATGAACCTTAGAAATCAACTATTCGCCTACATATTTAATGCTCAATTGTTCAATTTCTCATATATATATATATTCTATTCGTTAAAGTTGTAAAATATATTAACTTATTATTGTATCATTTACTCTTATCTTCTATTAAATATTGTTTCTTCACTACTTTTTCCTTTAATCTTTTTAACAATCCGCTTGTTTTTCCTCTTTTCTTTTGGTTTCTCTAATTGTTCTCTTGTTCTACTATTTACTTATTTTACACTTGTATTAGAATTGCTTGATTCTTTTTTCGTTGATCAAATATATAAATAATATATCGTATAGTATTATTACATTATTTTATTTATTTATTTTTAATTATTTTAAAGGACAAATAAACTGTCGCTCAGTCTTTATTTAACTTTTTATATTTATTTTTTATGTCGGTTTTTGCAAAGAAATATCTCTCGACATTAACTTCGTATGGGATGACTGCAGGACTTGTACGAAGTCAGCGGACATTGATTTTATATTATAAATAATAATGTATATGTAAGGGACATCTGTGTTAGGTAGGCCCAGGGATCAGTGATTAGTCGAACGAGCCCATCTCTCTGGCCTATCATTTCTTCCTTCCAATATTTTGAATTTTAGCATCCCTCATTCCTTTTATTGAGCATAATGATGATGCATGCAATGATACGAATAAAGAGAAAAATAAACTTACCATCATAAACCCCAATAGGAATGAGATTAGAACACTGTAATAATTTGTAAATAATGACTTGACAATTTAGTTGTTGAATGACGAAGTAACATTAGGATCGCTTATATTTTTCATCCTCCTTATTCTATACGAGTATAAATTTTTACCGAAATATTTTTCCTTTGCAGTAGAGAAAACTGAGCCAAGAAAGCTTGAAAAAAATAACGCTTCTACTCAAACACAATATATTTAAAAGAGATTATTTAAAGAATAGAAACCTAGTTTAGATACTAATGGTTGAGAAATATTTTTAGTTTTTGGATTTTATTACGTAAGACTTCAAGTTAAGCATTATCACCCAAATTTTTAGCATGTCGAATTAAGATTTATCATCTCAATTTCACACATTTCATTCTTTTAAACTTCAAATAATAAAAATTTATCTTTCAACTAAAAAACCTTATCTTGTAACTCAAAAAGAAACTTTATCCCGTAAAACTTCAACGTTAGCGTTAAACTATTGACTCAAACTTCAATTATCCGTCTATAAGCCCTCTATAAACCCTCTTCACTTAAAATTATCAACTATTGACTAAACTTCAAACTCAAGAAGCAGTAAACTATTATTGAAAGGAATTTTTCTTATTGAAAAGGACATTATGAAACATGTTTATACCAGTGCATAATTTTCATTATCACTTATAAAAAAAATTCCAAGTGTAATATTCTTGCAAATATATGTAGATGATTTGACAAAGTATAGAGAATTTATCACTAAAGTAACTCTCAGCGCAAAAACAAATGAATACAGGTGATTTTTCTTTCACTAAAATCAGATATATCATTCATTATTCTCATGCCTAGATATTCATATGCATGAGCAATCTTAAATAGTGTTGAAGTTGGAGAATACTAATGAGAATTTACTCTTTTGCTATATTTGCCAAAAACACTTAGCATAAGAGTCGGTTCTAGTGAGTACAAACTTAAGAAAAGAAAATTTTTTATTAGTACACCCAACATATTACAAAAACTTCAGTTACAATGGCACAATGCGCTTTACTCCTATAACTAAGTAAGTTAAACTTGAACGTAAAGTTCCAATATACAGTAATGTAAAACCAATACCTTATTTGTACACTATAATTTGATCTTTGTATTTTATTTTCTCTTTTTTTATTTCATAACTAACTTTTACAGTATTAATTACATTGTATAATAGTCTCAATCCAATAAACAAATCACCATAAATTATTAAGTAACCTATAGAAAAATATAATAAAAATTGTTTAATCTTTGTACACTTACGAGCATGCGTTGGAAATCCCTGCTCCTCGCCCGCTCCTTTTCCCAACCATAATTTTTCTCCCCTTATATTGTGTCTTGTCTTTTCCAAAAAATGGATCCAAAACATATGAAAGTTGCTGGTATGTTGAAACATTACCCGTTATGAATGATATATAAAGAGATTATAAACAGAGCATAATTATAAATAATCTATACAGTTACACACCTAATAAAAATACTTACTACTATTAGAGGATATTTCTTTGATTAAAAGAAGCTTTTGTACTTTTTAATGGAAGCATCTATACAATTACACACCTAACAAAAATACTTACTATAAAATTGAATGTCTCCCTTGATCCCAAGCTTTCTACATGCAACAACATGGATCTAAAAGTAAGATAATCTCGAATTCATATAACTACTAACACATTTAAATATATCTAAGCTGAGATTTTGACTTGGAATACTAATATCTCATCCAATACATAAACAAACAGAAATAATGAAGATAAAAAGATACTAAAACAAAAGCAATTTGTTGTAATGGAATCAGTCATCTTATCGAGGATACAGTACCATCAAATTTATTCTTGCACCTAATTAATTAAAAAGGCAAGAGACATTAGACATTATGAATTATCCATACATAGATATTTGATAAGCGTGCTAATTAATGATCAATCAATAACAAAAAGATTCATGAGAATAATCAGCTTTGCAAAAAACTAAAAGGTCATTATGGTAAGGGGAGTAATCCCGAGACGAAAAAGTAACACTGATTTACGTGTCACTCGATGGTTGTATATATAAGAGGTTAATATGGAATTCTTGTTAGGAAGAGGATCTGCATTAGAAAATCAATATATAATTGAAAAGATAGGATATTAAGATATATTACATGTTTTCAAAATGAAAACTTAATCTTAGAAATTCAAATTCAAAATCTTTTATCTTTCAATTTGAAAATTTTACCATTCAAGATTTTAGTAGTATTAAAATTGTATTGTAAAATTACACTTGACCAATAAGAATTAATATTTTAAATTGATGATTTTCTGGCTCATGGAAGAAGTCATATGTTATTCGTATTATCTTTCTCTAAAATTTGAACTTCAACTTTGTGATCATATTTCAATTTGTACATGTTGCTCCCAACGCACAAGCAAGTATACATGGTCGACAAGTAATAAAGTGATAAGTAGAGTATCGTTCCCATGAGGACTATTCAGACTCGACTCCTAACAAACAATTTCTTAACAACTATTCAGGGATCTTTTCCAATAGTGAGAATATTATCAACTATAAAAATAGTAATTAAAATGGTAGAAGTGAATTCAAACAATGGAGCAAAAATTGGTTGTTATCAATAATAAGGAGACGGTCCAGGGTTAGAGCTGCGACCAGTCCAGTTGAATTATCCTGTTGATTCCACTTCTTAAGTCCCAAGATTGCTAACTAACAGGTTAATTATACCCGTAAAAACCTGTCGATTCTTCACAGTCTATACAAGCTACTCTAACGCCTATATGTCTATGGAGTTAAATCACATGCACGCATTAACAAACTCTGTATTTAGCTAAGCAAGGTGAATAGGTATATGTCTATCCTACCCACAAATTGATTCCCTGATGCCCAGGTTCACAATCAAGCCCTATTCTTTCTTATGTGCGTTCATAAATTCTCTCTGTCGAGTTCAATCTAAGAACCGTAGATAGTGTTCAATTATTCGGCCATTATAATCAAACAATTATGATCAAGAAAGAATAAACAATCTGTAATTGGAATTCAATTCATGGAAATCAACATTCAGACCTCAACCTTCATGATTTCGCTCTAACCCTAGAACGATGTATTTAGCTACGCTTACTCATAATAACAACACAAGGATTTGATGAAATAATGAAATAATGATGTAATAAATTAATGGAAGGAAGAAAAACCTTTGTTCAAGATGTTATGAGCTCTCAAATTGCTCCAAAGTCTGAACTCTCTTCAAAAACTAAGTAAAAAAATATTTATAATGTTTACAAAAGCCTAGCAATTAGTTAGGCCTAAGCCTAGACGAAATAGGACTTCCAAAAACGCTCCAGGGGCGCTATAACTGGCGCCCCGCGCCTCAAAACGCGCGCAACAAGGCTGAACCCGTCGAATCTCGCACGCAACGGCCACGCCCCCCGCCACAAAATGCGCCAGAAGAGTGGGCGCTATAGGGGGCGCGCTGCGCTTGGAACCACGCCAGGCCGTTTTCCTGCTTTCGTCGTCCGCAGCTTGCGTCGCGTCGTGCCTTCGTGTGCTCGATCCAATCCTCAATCCAATTCCAGTATTTTCTTGCTCGATCATGCTCTTTAAAACTTCAATTGCACTTCATAACAACCTACAATCATACGACATAAAATCAGTGCAGAATCACATTCGTTAACTGGAAAACGTACGAATAAAGTATCCAAACGTGAGGGAATATTAAGGAAATATAGGCATAAAATGCCAAACATCACCACCCCACACTTGAACCTTTACTCGCCCTCGAGCAATCACAAATAACTTCCCAACGTAGGTAGAACAGGTCTGCCTATGACTATGGTTGATACCGACCATTGAACAAATGCATACATGACTGCTATGGGTCCAACAAACATGTCAACAATTTATCAAACATCAAAACATGAGAACAACCACCCCAAGACAACTCAAATGCACAAACTCGACTCATTGCAACCATGCTCCCACAAAGTCACCCCTACCTACTCAACCAAGACGCCACGACTTCACCTACCTCATGTAAACCGTGTGCCCTCACCAATAATGAAGTAAGAGAGTGTCCCCCAAATATCACACACGACAGTGAATATCAAAAATAGAACGAGGACAATAGCATAGAAAGAATTCACTCACTCTCATGAAAAGCTCACATGTCACACATGATGTACCATAGGGTTGCCCGTAGTGTAGGACTCCACTAATGTAAGCTCACTCCAATCGGGATTAACTAGGACTTTAAAGGGTTGTAATGTAGGCTAAGGAGCTGGTAGGATACATATGGATAATAGTGACTACCTCCCTAAGCACTTTAATACATCACAATACAGTAAAAGCACATATCTTCTCAAAATCAACAACCACTTCACCCAACCAACAAATTCTTTTTTTCTTCACACACCTTTTCCACAAAGTAGCAATTTTTCTTTTAAGCACAACACTAGCAAGGATGGATATTCATTTCTTTTCTTTTTTTCCCTTTTTCCAATTTTTTCAGCTTTTTTTTTCATTTGTTTTTTTTTTCTATTCAATTCTTTCCAAACCTTGCCAATGCTCCTTCAACTACTTCACAATTTTATCAAGTATTCCCCTCATTGGTTCCACTCAAAAACGTCCCAATACTTCAACCACAACTCCACATAATATCAAATTATCACTTAAAGTGCTTAAGGAGTAAAGGGTCAAAAGAAAGTAATTTAGAACAAGTGGGTAGGCTAGCGGTGTGGGTACCAACAAAAAGGTCAATATGGTCACAACAATCAAAGGTGCATATAGGGTTAGGCAAATCAAGGTAAAAGGCTTATCCAAGAAGGCCTGTATCATCTCCCGATTAAAGAAAACCTAGGATTTCACTTTGCACATACACGGGGCAAGTTCTAGACACCAATATACAACACGGAGTATAATAGAATATGCCTCACAACACACTTTGCACACAGCCAACACAAAATGGCTCCATCAGAACTATCAATCAAGCAAATAGGTTGTAACTTGTGGAAAATTAAGCACTAATACAAAAAGGTTCACAACAAAGTCCAGTGAGTGGACTCAAGCATCTCAAGGGGGTCATTCCATTTTTTTCTAGGCATGCTTCACAATTTAAAACCAAAAGACACCACAAATAGCACATGCAATAAGCTCAAGTCCACCGGTATCAAACAAATCAAAGGCACCTAGTATTCTACATATTCTTCATCTAGGGCCACCTAATAACTAGTACTATACTAATCCTAAAAAAATAAAAAATAACCCGGTTCAAAGGTCTACCCGTGGAAAAGAACCGTGGCCATAAGAAAAACTACGGGGCGGATGACTGTACCACTATCTAAAACTAAAAATAAAATCTTTTTGGAATTTTTCATTAGTTTTCTAATTTTTGTTCATTTTTTTATATATTAAAGCAAGAAACAAATTAAAATAAAGTCAAGTGACAAAAATAAAAATTGCTAAGATTAAATTCCTAAGGGTTCAATCATCCGTAACCTCAAAAACTTGGGAAGTCCCCCACCCCACACTTAAAACTAAGCAATGTCCTCAGTGCGACAAAAAAATAAAGTACAAGAGGTTAAGGAACTTCCCTGAAGGCTCTAGCCATTGGTGCTAGCATCCTCCATGCTTCCGTATAGTATGAGGTACTCAGACTTCCCTCAACAGGTCATCAATATTAGGCAGTGGTCAGGACACTCCACACTTAAACTCGACATTACATGAACCTGCAATCCAAAGAAAAACGAAAACTACGTGACACTATAAAACACAAAACAACTAAACTATTACAAATACAAACTCGGGTTGCCTCCCGAGAAGTGCCTTAGTTAATGTCGTGGCACGACGACACTTTTAGCTCACTTCCAGCATTTATGTCTTCTCTTCTTACCACGAACCTTTGCTTTCTTCCTTTCTTTGAGAGAACCCATCTTCAACTTCACATGTGATGTGCCATTGCTATCTTGTTCCACATTCTTCTCACACACGTCATTTGGTTTACTTCCATGTTCTTATTTGACACATTCGATCATAGAGCATTCTTCAACTTTAGTTATGTGCTCCTTCTCATTATAAACCTTGAAAGTAACATTTTCTCCATGCGCTCTAACAGTCATCTCTCCCAGCTCCATGTCAATAATTGCCTTCGAGGTGACTAAGAATGGTCTCCCCAAAATTATTGGAGCTTCTCGGTCCTCTTCATAATCTAGGACTACAAAATCAGCAGAGAATGTAAACTTACCAACTTTAAGCAACACATCCCCCAACTTACCATCAGGGTGAGTGAGTGATCCATCCGCCATCTTAAGAGTAACTGAAGAGGTCTTGATTGCTCCTAGCCCTAATCTTTTGCAAACTGATAGAGGCATGAGATTTATGCTCGCACCCAGATCACACAATGCACCAGTGATATTATGCCCTCCAATGGCGCAAGGAATAGTAAACCTCCCAGGATCTTGAAGTTTTGGAGGTAGCTTGCTCAAGATTGTGATACACTCCTCGACTAACTCAACTGTATCTATCTCTTGAGACTTTTTCTTCTTGACTAAAATTTCTTTTAAGAACTTCACAAAGGATGGCATCAATTCAAACACATCAGTCAAAGGAATGTTAACTTGAAGCTCTTTCAACATACTCACAAATTTTTTATACTGGGCTAAATCCTTCGATGGTATAAGTCTCTGCGGAAATGGTGGAGGCGGCAGAGGTGCCTCCTTTTTCTCTTCTTTCTTCTTTACCTTCTCCACTTTTTCAACTTATTCTATTTCAGCTATCTCCTCAGACTTTGCCATCAGCTCTCCACCTTCAATTAAAGTCACTGCAAGACATTGCTCAGACCCTTTTTTAAAAGTACTTATTGCTCCCACCAACTGCCCCACCTGGTGCTCCAGGTTCTTTTGAGCATTGACAAGATCTTGTATGGCATGTGCATGGATTGCAGTGTCAGCTATCATTCTCTGCTGGCCTGCCATTAGCTGCTTTAGCATATCTTCAACTGAATTGCTAACCTGCTGAGGTGGAGCTGGAAGTGGTTGGTAATTATTTGGGGCTCTCATATTGCCTTGATAATAAGCATTACCAAACTGATTTTGACCCTGCGGCCTGTTTTGATTACCCACGTAATAAACTGACTCTGGATTAGAGGAGCAGACCTCTGTAGCATGATCTTGACCACAAACCTCACAAAAACTCTGGAGTTGTTGCACTGGAGCCACTGGTTGCTGAGTCTGCGGCAGAGCTAGCTTGCTAATTTGATTAGAAATAGCATGCATCTTCGCCCTCAGCTCTGAAACTGCATCTAACTGAAGTACCCCAGCTGATTTCTGCGTAGTAGCTCTACCATCTCCCTGCCAATCAGGATTGCTCTGTGAAAACTTGTCTAGTAATTCATAAATCTGGTCAAAGTTTAAGGCCCGTACTTGGCCTCCAGCAGTAGCATCCACCACGATCTTGGTATGAGTATTCAAACCTTCAACAAAAGTATGGGCCAACACCTCATTAGACTGGTTGTGGTGCAGGCAATCTCTCAAAAATGACTTGAATCTTTCCCAGACTGAATACAAGGATTCTCCATCTCTTTGTCTAAAAAGACATAATCTCACTTCTTATTCTAGCTGTTTTGGCAGAGGGATAGAATTTAGCCAAAAATTTCTTAGCTAAAGGATCCCAAGTAGTGATAGACCCAGGCTTTTCAGCCTTCAACCACTTCTTTGCTGCCCCAATCAATGAAAAGGGGAAGAGTATCAATTGAATATACTCTGTTGAGACCCCTGCTGGTGTGTATGTGTGACTAATCTCCAAGAAATTCTGGATATGTTGTTGTGGATCCTCGTGCAATAATCCAGCATATTGTCCAGTCGCATGTAACAGTTGTATCATGCTGGACTTAATCTCGAAGTGTCCAGTAATTTCAGGTTTAACTATGCTCGAGGCTACTCCCTCCAGACTGGAAAGAGCAACATCTCGCACAGCTAAAGCTCGATCTGCTGCCATTCCTACAGGTAAGGTTAAGAGAAACCTAATACCTGAAACAGCATAAGAAACTCAAAACAAAAATTAAACCTGAATAGAAAATAATAAATCGTCTAAAAAGAACACAGTCAATTATTTAGTCCCCAGCAACGGCGCCAAAAACTTGTTTCTCCCAACGCACACACAAGTATACGTGGTCGACAAGTAATAAAGTGATAAGTAGAGTATCGTTCCCACGAGGACTATTCAGACTGGACTCCTAACAAACAATTTCTTAACAACTATTCAGGGATCTTTTCCAATAGTGAGAATACTATCAACTACAAAAATAGTAATTAAAATGGTAGAAGAGAATTCAAACAATGGAGCAAAAATTGGTTGTTATTGTAATCACCTAATTTTGGCACACAAAATTCAAAAATGCTCAAAATATTCGTATTAGATTCTTAGGACGTGTCGTTAATTTTTCTGGACTTCTAGTGTTTGTTCTTAATTAAATTTGTTTCTAATTAGGACGTTAAAATTTGAAAATTAACAAAAATCACTTGTTACGTGCTTAATTTTTTATAGTTCTATGTTTAATTGTGATAGTGTTGTAAAGTATGTGGTTTGATTTTAGTTTAGTTGTGTGTGCATAAATAGTTTTATGGCCATTTGTGAAAAATATCACAGCCCAACACTTAGCCCACCAGCCCAATGTTTTAACCCAAGCCCACACCCAAACTATATATACGGAAAACCCTTCATTTTTCACATTTCACACCCCTTTTAGCTTCAAGCTGGCCGAGCCCTTGCCAAATTTTCCCCTCCCACCGGAAATCCCCCTCCGCCGTGGCTCCGCCGTACTTCCACCGCACGGCCGCCGCCGGCCACCACCTCCGGTGGCCGGAAAATTTTGAAAAATATATCATTGGAAAGGCCTCGACCCCCCCCCCCCCATTCCGTTTCTCAACTTAGTTTCTCCAAATCCTAAGCCGATTCTCGTAGATCGACGGTCAAAGTTGCGGTCAAACCAAAATCCGGCCATTTTATGCTTTTTCCGGTAAGTTTTTGTTTCTCTTCTCTTTTCCTTACTCCTTCTTTCTCATCCCCTTACACCCGTTCCTATTTTTTCTGTTTTTCTCTTTCTTTCTTTCCGTTTCTGTTTTTCTTTTCCGTTTCTGTTTTTCTTTTCTTTTCTTCTCCTTCTTACTTGTTTTCTGTTTCTGTGGATGTTGTTGATTGGGAGTTTTGTGGAGGTTTTTGTTTGGAGAAATTTTGTTTTCAATCCGTTGAGGCAGCGGTGTTGATTAGGCCACTGTGATGATGTTGTTTTGTTTGGAGGAGGTTGTGGAGATTATTTACGATATGGGGGTGTTAGTGATGTCATAGGTTAAGGCAGTGAAGAGGGAGTATGGTGGGATTGTTTTTGAATCAGGGGCTGTTTTGGAGTTTGAGGGAGACAATGTTGTTGGTTGAACCCGAGGCAGTGCTTGTGATTTTTGGCATTGGCGTGGGGTTTTGACGCTGATTTGTGGTGGAGGGACTGTTTCAACCTTGAACGGAGGCAGTGATGATGTTGTGGAGATGACGAGGGAGCTGTGACAACGACTCAGTGGCAACGCAACCGTAACAGTGTCTGCGAGACAGTGTGAATGGCGAGGCAGCGGCTTTGGCTCGCGAGGATTGGTTCTAGCTGCCCCTAGCTGCTTTCTTGATAAGGCAATGGCTCGACGACGGCAGTGACGCTGTACTCACATCGACAAGACTGCAGCGAGCGAGCCTTTTGCTTGGCATAAGCTTAGACGGGTTAGCAATGAACTTGGATCTTTTCCTTTCGTTTTCCTGTTTAGTAGTTAAAACCTTAGCGAAGTGAAAGAAAAAACTTGTATTAGTATAACTTTAGTGTAGTATTGAGTTGTAGGCTGTCCGAGCTCACGTGTGATCCTGAATAGCCCGTGTCTTTTATTCACAAATGATAAGCATGAAAGTTGATTTGCTATGGCTTGCACTTGTTTATCGGTTTAATCCCCGGAGCTTGTCTACTTCCGCTAGGATTAGTTCTATTAGTGGAAAGATGCAGACTGCTTAATTCATAAATTGTGTTTTCGTGTTAGTCTGTTTTGCTTGTTTCATTTGTTATAGTAGCTAATATGATTCCCTTTTAAGTTAAAAGTACTGTTAGTTACACCTTTGTAGTTCCAGTCTAAGCTATGAACTGTAATATGTTTGAATCAGTCTTATTAAGATGCTAAAATATGCCTTGTTCAGTTTTATTTTTGAGTTTTCATTAATCTTAGACCACTGGTTTAGATGTTCATTAAAAATGAGTTGGTGTTCTTTTGGTTTGGTTAGTCTGAATCACTGGTACTGTTTGGGAGTAAGTCTTGGATTTGTTAGTTCTGATTTTTGAAATTTGGTTGCATTTTAGTTAGTTTCAAGTTAGTTTGGGGCTGATTTTATTTGGTTTAGTTGGTCCTTGGACTTTCTAGTCTATGTAATGAGTATTGGGGGTCCTTTTAGAGGACCCTACTTGTAGTATTTCAGCTTTTGGAAGCTGTTTTGGTAGCTGAAACAGTCCTCTACAGCTGCTGTACTTTTTGCTTGAAAAATGGGACTAAAAGCACTCAAGTGTAGGGTGTGGGCTTGTACTTTTGTACAAGTCCACACCCCACCTTTTGGCTCTCAATTTCAGCCATAAATAGGGCCATTTAATGCCCTTATTACACACAACAACCAGCTGAAAATTTACAGAAAAAGGGAGCAACAATACTTTAAAAAAATTAGTAGTAAGCTTGATAGAAAGATTTAGAACCAAAGGCTCTACATCAAAGGTCTTTGGGGCTTAAATCTTTGTTGTATTAAAGGTTCAAAAGAGATTAATAGGGGGTTGTTTTTAGTTGCTTGATTTGGTGTCGTTGCTGTGTTCGGTTCGGGTTTAAGCTGGTGGGAATTCTCACTATTTTGTTGCTGTTTTCTTTTGGCTTTTGGGAGACTTTAGCGCACGAGGTAAGCACTTCCTAACCATGTATCTTAATGAATATTAGAGCTGTTGTATATTAAGATGGTCTGTCAAAATTTTGAAACGGAGAACCAAGCCCATTGGACTTTTCTTTATGCTTCTATGTCTTGCATTTTATCGCAAGGTGATGTTTGTTTTGCTCTATGCATGTTAAATCAGGTCATATAACTCGTGGGTCACACGTTGAACTTCATGTTATAAGAAATAAGCTCATTACATAAATATTGTAAACCAAATGTGTGGATTATTGGCATAGCCAAACTTTGTTGAAAGAAAGAAAAGGTTGACAGAATTAGAACAAGCAAGCAACTCAGTACATGGAAATCAATCCTTTAAACCATTTCCAACGTGCAAGCTGCCTACTAATTTAATTAGCAAGATTTGGTGTTTGTTTTTAATATTAAAATTGGTGTTCTGTAGTTACTTTAATTTTGAAGTCGGCTTTTTTTTAGTGAAGACCATGATTCCTTTTTTTTTTTGAAGTTAAAGAACATGTCATATGCTAAAAAAGGATATAAAGTAATTGGGTTGTATGCTTGATTTTACATCAGTGAATGACGTTAGAACAACTAATACGTAAAATGCTAATAATGTGGTTCAAGTTAGTAAGACGACAATTTTTTTCACACGATTAGGCAAATCAATATGGACGAGAAGACCTCCATTCGATTAGGCATAAACGATGAGTGTGACTTGTGGTCCGCTTATTTACACGAAAAAAAAAAAAATTAAATAAGCTAACTCTAATTTAATTATCTTTGGAGTTAATTAAATTCTTTTAAAGAGAAACCAGTCCTCTGTTAGATTGGAAATGCGCGATACATTTTATTTAAAATTTTCATTTATTTAGTTAACTACTATGAATCGAAGTGTAAATTCGTCCAGTCCTCTGTGAGGTTGGATAAGAATAATGCTTTTAAATTTTTGAATCAAAGTACAAATTCAAATCAACGGCATTAATATAACAACCATATTTGATAAATTAAAATTGCGACAATAAAGCAACTGTGCTTGGCACAGGACTCGAGGGTGCCTAATACCTTCCCGAGAGTCAACTGAGAACCTTACCCGAATCTTCTAACGCAGACCATTAGACGAGTCAGAGGTGTTCTAAGGTACCTTTTGGTGACTTGGCACACCTTAAACTATGTCAAGTGGCGACTCCGAGTTTCTCTAAAATAATTTGTACCTTTTGAACACCAGTCACGAGCCTTTAAATAATAAACCTCGCAACTCGCGCAGTTAACTCGTAATTTTTTTAGGGCGTGACAGTTATCAGTAATAAGGAGACGGTCCAGGGTTAGAGCTGTGACCAATCCAATTGAGTTATCCTGTTGATTCCACTTCTTAAGTCCCAAGAGTGCTAACTAACAGGTTAATTGTACCCGTAAAAACCTGTCGATTCTTCACAGTCTATGCAAGCTACTCTAACGCCTATATGTCTATGGAGTTAAATCATATGCACGTATTAACGAACTCTGTATTTAGCTAAGCAAGGTGAATAGGTATATGTCTATCCTACCCACAAATTGATTCCCCGATGCCCAGGTTCACAATCAAGCCCTATTCTTTCTTATGTGCGTTCATAAATTCCCTCTGTCGAGTTCAATCTAAGAACCGTAGATAGTGTTCAATTATTCGGCCGTTATAATCAAACAATTATGATCAATAAAGAATAAACAATCTGTAATTGGAATTCAATTCATGGAAATCAACATTCAAACCTCAACCTTCATGAATTCGCTCTAACCCTAGAATGATATATTTAGCTACGCTTACTCATAATAACAACACAAGGATTTGATGAAATAATGATGTAATAAATTAATGGAAGTAAGAAAAACCCTTGTTCAAGATGTTATGAGCTCTCAAATTGCTCCAAAGTCTGAACTCTCTTCAAAAACTAAGTAAAAGAGTATTTATAATGTTTACAAAAGCCTAGCAATTAGTTAGGCCTAAGCCTAGACGAAATAGGACTTCCAAAAACGCTCCAGGGGCGCTATAGCTGGCGCCCTGCGCCTCAAAACGCGCGCAACAAGGCAGGACCTGTCGAATCTCGTACGCAACGGCCACGCCCCGCGCCACAAAACGCGCCAGAAGAGTGGGCGTTATAGGTGGCGTGCCGCGCCTGGAACCGCGCCAGGCCGTTTTCCTACTTTCGTCGTCCGCAGCTTGCGTCACGTCGTGGTGCTCGATCCAATCCTCAATCCAATTCCAGTCTTTTCTTGCTCGATCATGGTCTTTAAAGCTTCAATTGCACTTCATAACAACCTACAATCATACGATATAAAATCAGTGCAGAATCACATTCGTTAACTGGAAAACGTACGAATAAAGTATCCAAACGTGAGGGAATATTAAGGAAATATAGGCATAAAATGCCAAACATCAGTACAGATTTGGATGGATAAATTATCTGATTAGATTATTTTTAAAAAATATCTTATTCTTGTTATAGTTTTTCAGTTTTATTATAGATATAGATAGTTTACTTTTTAATTTTAAATTCAAAAGGATGAAGTTTTTTTAGTTTCAATATCATAGTTATCTTCATTTTACATTTTAAACATTTGTTTTTCAATTTAAAAATTCTTCTTTCAATTTAAGATATTGGACAAATATTTTGCTCTAATTTTTTTTCTAACTACTCCCCTAACTAATATAACTACTATCATCCTTTTATATATAATATATGTCGATAAGCTTAGATTATATGCTCCGTAGTTAAAAAAAAAAAAAATAAGTAAACCAGTACGAAATATATATTGATCTTTCCTTTTCAATCTTTTACCAAACTGTACTTAAAAAATACAAAAACACAAACCTTTGAACCCAAATGAAATATTAATGACCTTGGTTTATTTGTACATACAATACAAAGACTAGATGTCAATGTGTTAACTCACGTGAGTGACTTAAATAAAGTACTCATCATTTAATTATTGGATTTCATGTGTCGGTTTTGGCTACAAGAGTACAATTCATGGGGTTGGAGAGCTTGTCATTTTATCGAGTATGATAGGAAATACATGTGCAAATAACGTACTCCTATGTACATAATATATTGACCCCCGAAGAGAAATCATAAATGAGATTTCTTACTTACACTAACCTAGTTACATTACCACCACGTTATAGTGGTGACTTGAAAAGTTAAGTGGTTTGACATTTTCTTTAATTGTTTTAAACGTTCAATATTTGAAATAGATTGGCCTGATAATTTTGAATTGTGCCACAAAGTCCCTTTAAGGATGTTGGCAAAGCGAACCTTCTCAAAAAGTTCTTCAAATTGATAAGTGAGAAAATACTCATATCCTCACATCACAGCCATTAAAATTAATGAAAGTTATTATTGTAATTAGGTTTATTTATGTAAATTGTAGTGTCTAGATTAATTGTGTATTGGGTCAAGCCCATTAGAAATTACTTAGGGACCAAGTTAGATTTTTTATTTCTCACTTGTATATATAGGGGTATTGATTAATGGAAAAAGTGAGAGGTTCTTCACCCAAAATTTGTATCTTGTCTTATTAATTTTAACATGGTATCAGAGCCACCGCGCAACTGATCGGGAAAGTGATCAGAATAGTGAAAACTTCTCCATAAAAGTATGAGGAAAGAGTATAGTGATGGTCGTTCGACGAGAAGGATCTAATGTCACTGTCGCTAGTGTTTATGCCAATGGAGGGAATGGTCTACAGCAGATGAGGTCTTCGTGTGACATAGAGTTTAATGATGAAAGGGCGAGATTGGTTCGGACAATCTTGAATGCCCTAAAGAAGACAGGTTTCGGAGGCGAAACCATTGACCGACCTAGAGAGGTTTCGGCAGATATGTTGAATAAACAAGTGGGAAGTAAAGATCGGAGACAGAGCGACCGTGAGAGATTTGTGAATTATGCCGTGAATAGAGCAATGTTCTCCCCGGGAAGTGTGAAGAACAAGTGGAAAGGGGTGATGTGTCCGAATTGTGATCGTTCGGGGCAAAACCCAAAATATTGCTATGAGGTTATCGGGTATCCAAAGTGATAGAAATTTGACTCACAGAATGAGAATGGATTCTGTAATCGAGATACGGTGTCGTCAAGCGGCTGCGAAGTGATCCAAGCAAATATGGTTTGTGCGGCGAATGAAGTTGGATCCGGGATCTCTAATGTCTTCGGATTGAGTAGTGAATAGGTAAAGGTGTTGATGAGTTTGTTAAATCCAAAGAAGTCGGACGCTGTTGATCGAGTGAATAAGAAGACGTTTAATAGTCCGTGGATAATTGACACTGGAGCCTCGCACCATATGACTAGAGATTTGAATGTGTTGAGTGATATACAAGATATTGTACACTGTCCGGTGGGTTTGCCTAACAAAAGTAGCACCATGGCCACAAAAGAAGGGTCAACCCAGCTTAATGAACACCTGACCCTCCGAAATGTTCTTTATCTGTCCAGAATGATGGGTGATTTGATTCTGGTGTCTGAGTTAATTGATCAGTATGATTGTGATGTACAGTTTACTAAGGACATGTGTGTTGTGATAGATAAGACCATAGGCAAGTTGATTGGCACGGGCAAATGAACAAACGGATTGTACTACTTTCGGACGGTGTCAGGCTTTGAAAGTGGATGTTTTGGAACTGTGGCATCAAAGATTGGGATATCCTTCTATTCAGGTAATGATTTCTCTCCCAATTCAAAAAGTTAGGAATTATAATGGTAAGAAAAACGTAAAAGCATGTGATATATGTCATCGGGCGAAGCAGACTAGGAATGTGTTTCATTGAGAAAAATAGAGCCTCCGAGAGTTTTGAATTGAAACATTGTGACTTGTGGGGTCCGTATAGAACTGAAACTTCGTGTGGTGCCTCCTATTTTCTGATAATTGTTGATGATTTTTCTCGAGCTGTGTGGTTATTTTTGTTGGCTGATAAGAAAGAGGTCGGAAGAGCTTTGAAAGATTTCTTTGCAATGGTCGAAAGACAATATCATAAATATGTCAAGATTGTCCGAAATAATAATGGGACCGAGTTTACAAGTATGAAAGCCTATTTTCGGGAACAAGAAATCCTTTTTCAAACCTCGTGTGTAGAGATATCACAACAAAATGGAAGGGTTAAAAGAAAGCATCGGCATATTTTGAATGTAGCTCGGGCGCTCCGATTTCAAGCACACTTACCTATTGAATTTTGGGGAGAGTGTATAATGACAGCTGTTTATTTGATCAATCGGACTCCTTCTTCGGTGTTGAATGAGAAGACACTGTATGATATCCTGATGCATGTGACACCGAACGATGATAACTTGAGAGCGTTCGGATGCTTATGTTATGCGCGTAACCACAGACGAATGAATGATAAGTTTGAAAGCAGAAGTCATCGATGTATATTTTTAGGCTCGGTGCGTATTTTTAGGCTATCCTTATGGGAAAGAGGCATGGAAGATGTATGATTTGGATACCAAAGAGTATTTTATGTCTCGAGATGTTACGTTCTATGAGAACGAGTTTCTGTATGCACCAAAAGTGGCAGTGAGGGAGATGAAATCGAGACAACAGAGATCGGGATAGGAGAGTTGAGGAACGGGCAGAACGATGGTAGTAACCACCAGTAGTGGCAGTGATAGTGGAAAACACAACAGGCAGCGAAACGGCGGATTTGATTCGTAGAAACGATAAGGAGAGGTTACCTGTGAATGAAATGCTAATGTCTCTACTTTTGAAATTGAATTCCGTCCGTGGAATCGACTCCGGCGTTAGAGGAACTAATGCTGAAATGGTTGCATAAGCCATTGCTTTGCAAAATAGTTTTGAGGAACTGAATGACTCATGGAGTAGCTTAATAAGTGAACTAGGAGTGAAGCAATCATCACGGGAAAATATTAACAACTTTTTACTTTATTGAATATTTGAAATTTTGACTATTGTTTGGAATATGTGATTGTGAACATAAAAGTGGATGTGCACTTTAATGACTGAAACCGTCTGAAAATGGCGTAGAAACAGTTAGATACGGTGCTGCAGAAACAGTTGAAACGGTGCAGAAACAGTTAGATACGGTGCTGCAGAAACAGTTGAAACGGTGCAGAAACAGTTAGAAATGGTGCTGCAGAAACGGTTAGATACGGTGCTGCAGAAACAGTTGAAACGGTGCAGAAACAGTTGAGATACGGTGCTGCAGAAACAGTTGAAACGGTGCAGAAACTGTTGAGATACGGTGCTGCAGAAACTGTTGAAACGGTGCAGAAACTGTTGAGATACGGTGAGATACCACGAGATACATCGAGGATGGGATGAGGGAAAGTGAAATTGGGGGAAATGGTGGAAGGAAAATTGAAATAGGAAGAAATGAGAGGAGCAAAAGTGATAGTGGGGGAAATAGGAGGAAGATTGTAAGGGTTTGGTATGTTATGGGAAAATATTGCTATGTTTTTGCTATATTTGTAATTAACTTGTGTTTTCCTCTATATAGGGTTATTTTGCTAAAATATTGCTATGTTTGGTAATTAAGCTCTAAAACTTGTACTTTTATGTAAAAAATTCTTAAAAAAATACTGTTGCAGAAAAATAATTTGGTTCGCACTTAATACTCCCAAAAGATCTCTCTCTCTCTCTCTCAAGAAAGAAAAAGATCAAAATGATCGTTTAGATAGGATAAATACTTAGTAGGCGTTTGGCTATATATACCCGAGCAAATTGGAGAAAAGTCTTTGATATTGAACTGAAAAATTATATTTGCAAGTCAAAATTGTATTTAAACATGAATTTTACGTGAAAAGGTTAAGATTTATTTTTGGACATATATTATACTTGACTATATATTCGATGCCAAACCGTTTTCTCAATTTTTTTTCTCACGAAGAAGTTAATATATATATATATATATATATATATATATATATATATATATATATATATATATATATATATGGCCAAACGACCTCTTTAAGTCTTTGGTCTAGCTAGTCCGACTAAAACATGGAGTCAAGCTGAATGCTAACGGAGAAATATCTATCTACATTTCTAACTACTAAAGTATTGAGCTTATTTGACCAATGTTTAGGAAGCAAAAGTCCTATTTTTTATTTTAAAAAAAAGTAGTTGTTTTGAGAAGTTGGTGGTGTTTGGCCAAGCATCTAGGGAAAAAAAGTATTTTTAAATAGTAGTAGTAGTAGTAGTAGAAACTGTTTTTCTGTCGTTGAGAAAATACTGGAAAAAGTAGTTTCTTCCTAAAAGCAGAAGCAAAAGTTGTTTTTAAGTTCTTTCATTACAAAAATATCTTTACTAAAAAATACTTATATACTGAATTACCCTTTTATTAAATCTCATGATTATCAGTTATATATAGTACCTTATTATTTTTCTCCTAATTTCCCTTACTCGTAATTTAATACTCAAAAATACTTTTTGAATAATTTGGCCAAACACAAATTGCTGAACTAGGCTGAGGTGATTAGCCAAGACATGACTCACCTCCAGATCACCAAGGAAAACATGGAGGTTGAGGATTGTTGACTCCCAATTTGATCCCGACAGTTTCAAAACTATTCTTCTTGGTAATTTAGAATCACTAAATACTTTAATGTTGCCTTAATGCGAAGTAAAATTATAATTTTGGTCCAATTGGCTGTTATTTACAATAAGACTATTTTTGCAAATTTTTTCATTTTCACAAAATTAAATTATTGTTCTGTAAAATCAAGTTTTCATAACCCTACAGCGTTTCATGTATGTTTTCTACATAATAATTGTATATTAGGCTTGTAAATTGCATTTTAGCTTGAGATTAGCAAAGTAGCAAAAATAGTCTCACTGCACCAAAGATCTTAATTTTATTGATAAATAGGCATTCCCGGCAGAATTTTGGTATTTGTTGAAGTCTATTTAAGTAATAAGACTTCTACTATAGACTAATTTTGAATTTAGTTGAAGCAATTGATAGTTTTGGTTCAATGGGTTAAAAGCGCAAGACATCCTAATACTAGCCTACTCATGAAACTCCCACCGTTAAACTAATGGGTTTTTTCCACAAATATTCAAATTTTCACCCTTAATTACAAGAAAATAGCAATATTTTTCTAATTACAATACATAATAATATATTTTCTAGCACATTCATCAAAACCCTAGCTATATAAAGTTTATTTTCTCATTTGCTCATTCCTCCCATATTAGCTCATCACAGCTCTCCAAACATTTGAAAAATTCTCATGGCTCACCGGGGAAAAAAAACCACGCAGCGCCGCCGGCGGTCTTCCATCGGCCACCGTAGTCTGGCCACCGGAAATACTAAAATATACCTTTCCGAACTCGTCTTGACCCATACTTCCCAGATCCGACCTCCATTACCCTTGAAAATGCTTCCTTTGGCGTAGATCGGGCCAAAACAGTGGCAAGGGGATGAAAGAGCATAATCTTTGTATGCTGCTGCTGATGATGTTGTTGAAACCGAGGTAGATGATCGTAACAGGATTTGAGCCATCGTTGCTGCTGATGATGTTGTTATTGGCTTATGTATGATAACATAACACATTTATTAATTCTCAATTGATAGATACGTATGATGTTCATGGAAGTAAATCAATCGATCAAGGGCTTAGATTGTTTCCCTGATCCAGAAACCAACGGTGTAGATTGCTTTCCCCACCCAACCCATTTGATTCCGATTCCACTGTCGCCTTTCTCCTATTTGCAGATTACTAAAATGTACTACTAATCTATTTAAGTGTTGTTTTGAGTTTAGGTGAGAGGACTTTGAGAAATGGGGACTGTGGAAACCACAACAAAGGGTGAAAATTTTATGTTATTTTCGAGTAGTACTGAGTGGACTCGCATTGGTTCTTTTTATTTTTTCTTTTATTATATACTACTAAATCAACGTTGCTATTGTAAATGCTGAAACACTCTGAAACGGCACTGAAAGGGCGTTGGAACAATCTGAAAATAGCTGTTGAAACTGTCTGATAGAGTCTGAAACAGTTTTGAAACAGTATCTTACAAAGGTGAAATAGTTTAGACAACGGCTAAAAATAAGATGAAATAATATTGAAACAGTCTAGAAACAACTAGATACAGTTTAGAAAATAGTTAGATACAGTGCAAAACAACATAAAACGGTGTTGAAACAGTACGATACAGTCTATAAATATTTAGATACGGTGAAAAATAGTCTGAAACGGCGCCGAAATGGTCTGAAATAGTGCATAAACAATTTGATACAGTGTCGAACACAACCTGAAACAGTGCAGAAACAGTTTGATACACAACCTGAAAATGGTGCAGAAACAGTTAGATACGGTACTGCAGAAACAGTTGAAACGGTGCAGAAACAGTTGAAATGGTGCAGAAACAGTTAGATACGGTGCTGCAGAAACAGTTGAAACGGTGCAGAAGCAGTTAGAAACAGTTGAAAAGGTGCAGAAACAGTTAGATACGGTACTGCAGAAATAGTTGAAACGGTGCAGAAACAGTTAGATACGGTGCTACAGAAACAGTTGAAACGGTGCAGAAACAGTCATATACGGAGCAAAAATAGTACATATATAGTGCTGAAACCGTCTAAAACGACTAGGGAAAATTTGTGAAATAAAATGTAAAATATAATGTGAGACAATGCACAAACGGGATGAAACAAATACTAAAATAATCTAGAAACAGCTAGAAACATTGAGATACGGTGAGATACAACGAGATACATCGAGGATTTGATGAGGAAAATTGAAATTGGAGGAAATGATAGGATAAAAAGTGAAATTGGGGGAAATGGTGGGAGGAAAAGTGAAATAGGGAAAAATGGGAGGAGCAAAAGTGATAGTGAGGGAAATAGGAGGAAGAATGTAAGGATTTGGTATGTTATGGGAAAATATTGCTATATTTTTGCTATATTTGTAATTAACTTGTGTCTTCCTCTATATAGGGTTATTTTGCTAAAATGTTGCTATGCTTGGTAATTAAGGTCTAAAGTACTTTTGTGTAAAAATCTCTAAACTAATTCCCAAATCAGATCACCCATACCCGTCCTTAGTTTTGCTTATAGTCGTAGAAACCTCGACGCGTCATTTTTTATTCGAGTATGGATTCGACATTTTCACTATGTTACAAGAGGTAAAGTCTTGAGCTTATTATTTCCTTGCTTTTCAGATCATGTTAAGTAATATGTAGATTGTTTCCTGTGTTATTGTTGGAATCTAAAATGTGCTCTCTTGATTGCATGTATGTTAAGCAATCAGAATATGAAACTTTTTGATTACATAAACTTTCATATTCTGATAGCTTAACATGGTCGTGCGAAAAATAACTTTAGTGAGTCATTAATCCAATTTGTTTCCATTCAGCTTAGAAGCATAATCATTTCTTCTGTTTAGTTGCTGGTGTATGTTCCTAATCCATGTCATTTTCAGCTATAAGTTGTTGTAGGGATAACATAGTAAAAAATCGAGTCTTTGGTTTCTAAATGATAAATTTTAAGAAAAGAGAAGCATAATTTGTCTAGTCGACTAAGAAATGCATTAATAATATATCTTGTTTATGTTTTGGTTGTTGAAATCAGCATATGAACTGTTTTATAGTTTTGATTAAAAGTTAATGCTTTTAAGCATGAAATGATGAATTAATTATAAACACACGATCACGCATAAATCAAGAACACCTAGTAACCATAATAAGGATGTAAGTAAAAAAGGGCGTACCTTTATCCGCCATGGCAATACGGTATTGGAGACGAGCAAAGGCCAAGTCTTTCTCTCCTTGAGCTTATGAGAACTGACAGCGTAATGAGAAGTTGTCTACAACAGGGTTAAGCCAGGAGAGGAAACCTAGCCTCATATATATAGGCTTAAAAGCCTCAACCTAATGGGCACACCCATAATAGGCTCACATGTTTAACAACAGGCCTACACTACTGTCAGCCCACACCTAACACAAGAAACAATACAGGCCCATCATGGAATCCTCAAATATGTGGCCCGTGTATTGTCCACCAACTATTTACAATTAGTCCGTTTTGGTAAAACCAAATAAGTTAATGTTAAGTCCAATATTTAATAAATAATTCTAACATTCTCCAACTTGGACAACATTAACTTACTTATTTAAAATAGTTGAAAAAAAAGTTCAAATCAAATTAAATGACTCTCGGGCTAAATAGACAGTGGCCACAAACATATAGTGGTGGAACATTATTTCTAACATGATCTAGTCAAACTATCAATGTCGAAAGGCAGCAGTACTTGCATCAATCAACGAAATAAGACTAGTCCATAATCACAAACATCGAAGTCTTGCCGACAGACCTAAAGGTGTGGTAGTGTAGCAAGAAATAGTCAACATGGACTCCAAAATAAGACTATTTCATTGTCGGTCCTTCAAACGATTTTCCATAAACAACATTGAACGATAAAACAACATGTGCACCATTAGAAAATCGTCAACATGATTTTCTATTACAACATGTGAGCAACTAAATAACATGTGCTTCACTAGAAAATCATAATCTTCAAGGCCCAATATGTGCAACTAATCATAATGTGCAATAGCCAAGAAAATCCATATGGCATAAACAATATGCCCCATGTGTCTCCATCATCAACACGAGACACCATCAACACTTAAGACAACAAGTCTTAAAATAATAATTTAATAATCAAATGTGCACAAAAGATCAACATTATATACGATAGCAGAATTCACTATAAATTTATTAAGAATGTGAATGTCGTAACAAAATAGAATGTATCATCATGAGCCCATAAAGAATGATGCAAGTAGTCTAAATAACATAATGAAAATATGAACACCTAACACTCCCACTAAACTGGCACATCAAAAAACTCGACAAGCCCCATATTAGCAACATCCTCCTTAAAAAATATGGTCTTCAATCCTTTAGTCAGTGGATCAGCGAGCATGAAGTCTGTCTGTATGTGCTCAACCTCAATTTTCTTCTCTTTAATCTTATCTCTCACTTTAAGAAACTTTATGTCAATGTGTTTATTACCTGGAGTGAATTTACTATCATTAGTAAAATCCACAGCTGACTTGTTATCACAAAACATCTTTATGGGTCTTGATATGAAATAAACGATCACAAGTTGTGAAATGAAGTTCTTAAGCCAACTAGCATGGGAAGCTCCTCCAAAACAGGCCATATACTCCGATTCCATAGTGGAACCTGCAGTAAGAGTCTGCTTCACACTCCTCCAACATATTGCACCACCTGCTAACATGAAGATATAACCAGGAGTGGACTTCAAATCATCAGGGCATCCAGCATAATCTGAGTCTGTGTATCCAATCACCTCAAGATTGTCAACTTTTCTATAGAGCAACATATAATCTCTTGTCTTCTTTAAATACCTCATCACCTTTTTAGCAGTAACCCAGTGAGCTCTTCTAGGATTAGACTGATAACGTCCAAGAGCATTAACAATGAAAGCAATATCTGGACGAGTGAAAACATGTAAATACATAAGACTCCCAACGACACTTGAATATGGCACATCTTTCATGGACTCTCTCTCAAGATCATTTTTGGGACACAATTGAAGACTTAAATTATCGCCTTTCACAACGGGCACATCTCCACCTTTACAATCTTCCATATGAAATCTGCTCAAAACACGATCAATGTAGGCTCTTTGTGAAAGTCCTAACAATCGACGAGACCTAACTCATTGAATCTCAATGCCCAAGACAAATGACGCTTCTCCAAGGTCTTTCATGTCAAATACTTTACTCAATGATTGCTTTGTTTCACAAACCAGTCCTGAATTATTACTGGCAAGTAAAATATCATCAACATAAAGAATAAGAATGATGAACTTACTCCCAGTGATCTTAATATAGATGCACTGGTCAACTTTATTCTCCACAAAACCCAAAGAAGTGATAGTTTTCTCGAACTTCAAGTACCGCTGTCGAGAGGCTTGCTTCAGGCCATAGATGGACTTCTTCAACTTGCACACTAGGTGCTCATTACTTGTGTCGATGAAACCTAAAGGTTGTTGCATATACACCTCTTCATCAAGATCACCATTTAGAAAAGTTGTCTTTACATCCATCTGATGCAACTCTAGATCGAAATAAGCAACCAAAGCCATAACAATCCTTAAGGAATCCTTTGATGACACTGGTGAAAAGGTTTCATTATAATCAACTCATTCCTGCTGTATGAACTCTTTAGCTACCAACCTTTCCTTGAAATGTTCAATCCTCCCTTTAGAATCCTTCTTAGTTTTAAAGACCAATTTACAACCAATAGTCCTATATCCCTGAGGGAGTTCTGCGAGCTCCTACACATTGTTTTATGCATGGAATTCATCTCTTCAGACATAGCATCGAGCCACATCTTTGATTGAGCACAAGAAACTGCTTTATGGTAAGTTATAGGATCTACAATGTCACCTTAAGCAAGATAAGCTAAGTAATCATCAGACAATGTTGATCTTCTTTCTCTACTTGATCTTCTCAAATTTTGCTCTACATGTATGGCAGCACCAGGTGCCTGGCTCAACTTGTGTAGGTGCCCTCACAACTCTTTTTGTGGCAACAATAAGAGGAATTTTCACAGTCTCATCATTCTCTGCATGTTCAACAACAACATTTTGTGAACAATCTTTATCATCAACATCAAATTCCAAAAATTTTGTATTTTGTGAATCAACTATTCTTGTTCCCCCTGAAGGACAGTAAAACCTGTATCCCTTAGAATGAGCTGGATATCCAATAAAAAAACAACACGAGGTTCTTGGTTCAATTTTCTTCTTAGAAGGATTGTATATCCTTACTTCAGCTGGACATCCCTAAACACGAAAGTGGTTCAAACTGGGTTTCCTGTTGGTCCACAGCTCAAAAGGTGTTTTAGGAACTGATTTGGAAGGGACACGGTTAAGAATATACATGGCTGTTTTAATAGCTTCACCCGATAGGAACTCAGGTAAGTTAGATCTACTCATCATACTTCTTATCATGTTTTTTAAAGTGCAGTTTCGCCTTTTAGAAACACCGTTTCAGGACTACCAGGCATGGTATACTGAGCAACCATGCCACAATCTTGCAGATATTTGGCAAAAGGTCCCATATGCTACCCAGTTTCAGTGTGTCACCATAGTATTCACCCCCACGATCAGACCTCACTATCTTAATGACCTTTCCCAATTGTCTCTACTTCAGTTTTAAACACTTTAAACTTTTCTAGAGAGTCAGACTTGTCTTTAATAAGAAAAATATAACCATAACGGGAAAAGTCATCAATGAAAGTGATGAAGTAACTTGAACTAGCTATTGTGGTAGAATAAGGACCACTAATATCTGTATGAATGATCTCCAACAAGGCAGAACTACGAGTCGCACCCTTTTTCCTAGTTTTGGTCAACTTTCCTCTAATACAAGCAATGCATGTACCTATGTCCCAAAAATCAAGAGAAGGTAGAATACTGGACTTGACTAATCTATAACCTCTTTCTTTGGAGATATGACCTAAATGCCTATGCTACAACATACCAGACTTTTCATTCAAAAGTGATCATTTGATTCCAAGAATTTCAAAATTAAAAGAGTTATATTTAAAATTAGAAGCCAAGGAGATTTTTAATAAACCACCAGACAAGATTCCATGACCAATAACTTTAGAGTTCAAAAGCAAATCAAATTTTTCGTTATCAAAAAGAAAACCATAACCGACTCTATTCAAAACAGGAATAGAAATCAAATTCCGCCTAAAGACGGTATATAAAAAGTGTTCTCTAGAACAAGCTTATGACCAGAATCTAATGCTAAAACTAATGTTCCTATGAACTCTACTTCAACTTGGACATCCGTGGCGACTCTAAACTTTGACTCCATTTCCTTTGGCTTCCTTTTGTTTATGGCAACATGGGCAGAGGCCCCACTGTCAAGCCACCAGGAACTAATGGAGACATCAACTAAGTTTGACTCAAAACAAACAAGAGCTAGATAATTACCTTCTTTTGAATCCTTTTTCTTTAACCAGAGGTGGAACTTGGTGCAATCTCTCTGCTTGTGACCAGGTTTCTTACAAAACTAACAATTATTATTTTTCTAAATGACAATGTTATTTACCCCCAAGTTTTTTGGTCTGATCTTTACCATGTCTTTTGGTATCTTGACCCTTCTTTAAAGTATGATGATTAGATCTATTAACTTCCTAGGTCCCTTACTAGAGCTTGCTCTAGAATTATGGAAAACAAGCAATGCAGTCTCACCCTTCTCTTTTCTTATTTTTTCCTCTTCGAAAACACATTTTGAGATGAGATCATTAATTAACCAAGACTCATTTTGGGTGTTAAAGGCAGTTTTCATCTGGCTAAACTCAGCAGGCAGGGTATTAAGAGCAGAGTGATCAGTATAAGCATCAGGAAGAACTATGTCTAGAGATTTTAGTTTAGACTGGATGTGGACCATCTTAAGGATATAATCTCTAACCCCTCCTATGTATCATACCTCATTCCCGCGAGTTTACTCATTAGATCTCCACTCTCAGCCTTATTGGATACATGGTGTCTCTGTTCCACTTGGGCAAGAAACTCCTTAGCATTGGTAGTTTCAAGCAAGCCACTCTTGAGATGCTCAGCAATTGTTCTCTTAAAAGCAAGGATGCATAGCATACTAGATCTCTCCCACTTAGCATAATTTTCCTTTTGAGCAGCAGTGCTAGTAGCTGTGAGAGCAGGTGGCTCATTCTCGCGCAATGCTTGATCTATGTCAGCCATGCCTAAAGCAAAATCAAGATCCTCCTTCCATTTCTTAAAGTTAGATCCCGATAGGACCACAACTTCAACATTGTTGTTGTTCAAATTAATAGTAACTGTACACAACACGCCATAAATGGGATTTTATTAGTAATGCATAAAATAATATTATCACGATGATGAGTCCAGCAACAATGACAGTAGCCCCCCTTTGGGCAGGACAAGAAAATATTCAATATTAAAAACCTATCCCCTTTGGGCAGACAGATTTACTGAATTAAAATATTCTGATATAATTGGTCTCATCAACATACCAAATTATAATGCACAATAAAACCCCCTTTGGGCAGGCTATTGTATATTTATAGTCAGTTAATAACTTACGTTAGTGCCCAATACTATATAATATTAAAATAATGAACCATTGACACAAAAAGAAAACGATGCAAGGAATTGTAATAATTGAGTTGTTAGCATAGGAAGTAGGAACGTTCACGGAAAGACAATTTTTCATTGTGGAATCAGAAGAAATCGGCGGATTTCAAGTAAGGTATTAAACTAATATTACGAAAATTATATTTTGATTCTAAACGTTATTTTGTAAAACACATATTCTATGCATCGTAATCAAAAGAACAGTCAACCAGACTCAATCTTCGTTCTAGAAATAGAATTACAGACATGACGGTTGTATAGTTCACCATCGTTTTAGCAAAAGTAGTTTGATCTCACATTTACTATAGTAGGATTCTAGATCTATGTGATTCACTTTGATACTAAATGTTGAATTAATTATAAACACACAAACACATAAATCAAGAACACCTAGTAACCATAATAAGGATGTAAGTAAAAAAGGGCGTACCTTTATCCGCCATGGCAATACAGTATTGGAGACGAGCGAAAGCCAAGTCTTTCCTCTCATTGAGCTTATGAGAACTGACAACTTAAACTACAACAGGGTTAAGCCATGAGAGAAGACCTAGCCTCATATGTATAGGCTTAAAAGCCTTAACCTAATGGGTCCACCCATAATAGGCTCACATGTTTAACAACAGACATACACTACTGTCAGCCAACACCTAACACAAGAAATAATACAGGCCCATCATGGAATCCACAAATATGTGGCCCGTGTATTGTCCACCAACTATTTACAATTAGCCCGTTTTGGTAAAACCGAATAAGTTAATGTTAAGTCCAAAATTTAATAAATAATTCTAATATGAAAATTATTAGAAACTTGATTTGATTACGTTTTGCTTCAAAAAGATCAAACATTTATGTGTTTTATTAAATCAAAAGCAGCATGTGTGCTCTTATAAACCTTTCTCCTTAACCTATTGAGATACTAATGTCAAAGTATGATGGTTTAGTGTTTTATTTGAGAAGAGTTGTTTCTCCTGCTTCATTGAACTAGTTTTTGTGCGCGTGCGTCTCATCTATGGGTATAAATATTAATGTCCCAAATTATAAACCAAAAATCCTAAAAAGTAACTTGAAAGAGATAATGTTAATCATATTTTTTATGACAATAGGATAAGGAACCTGCCAATAGAAGTTCTCAAATTTGTTATTATAATTTTGATAGGAAGGTTATGCAATTGCTTTAGAGCTAGACTGGCTTATATTCAGATTATTCTCAGGAGTATTTCCATTTTTTTATACATATATGTACCTTTTGCACAAACGACTGGAAAAGAACAATTTAAATATTAGACACTGTACAATTACATGACCCAACTACTCTACACATTTATACATAACATAAGCTATAAAAATCCAAATATAACTTAAAGTAACATTTGAAAAAATAATGTTTGGATTAACCCTAAAGACGAAATCAAGTTAAAGAATGTCATGTTAATAACAAATACGATGAAAACAACCAAAGTAAAGTATAAGTGACTAAAATATAAAAGACTACAAACACCAAGGTCATGTTATCTCTGTAGATGGAATGAGCAAAGGAAAACAAACATCTCATATATAAAAGGTTAATAGTAATATATTTTTACCTGGTCAAAATGGAGGTTCTTGATTGGCGCAGTTTATTGATAGATGCGAAGGAAAAACTCGGCTTTTTCAATCCTTGTCATCTACAAGTCCATAGCATATAGCTGTTAAAAACCTAGACAAAAATGCAACAACCAATAAGATTAACAATGTGAATGAAATTCAAAAACAACAATTTAAGATTAAATAAAACAAACTCAGATCTTCAAATGTAATAGTATATTCAAGTAACCTAATTAATGGGGAACTTTGAATGTCCATATAAAGGACTTTTCCTTTAAATTACCTCAGTTCAAGATTCAGTTTAAAAAGGCGAAAGTTTTTTTTTAAAAAAAAAAACTGAATTTTGGGAAAAGAATAAAGAAACGTTGAAAGGACTTGGCCTATGATCGAGCAAAATGACATTTACCCAACATATAACCCCATTAATTATTCAATTTCAGTCCGTTCACATTTTGGATGTTTCTATTTAGCATTAAGTACGATGAAATAATTCACATACTGTGTATTTGCTGTGTATTTGCTTTCTTAAAATCTTTAATTGCACAATTTATGCAACTTATAATTCTTTTCATTGCTCTCACATTAAGATCACACGGTTTTACAACTTTAATGCTTTAAAGAATACAATATTCACAGTAAGGGAAGACACGTAAAAGACATGAGTTTTTCGGCCAATAAGCGTTTAGTGAATCATATTTGTAATTTGGATATTTTATCGGTTAGCTTTTCTAGAAATTAATATTTTCTCATTTTTGGAAAATTACTTTCTTATGATTTTTGATGCATGTATATGGATCTGATATATATATATATATATATATATATATATTGAGTACGTTGCAACTGATTAAATTCTTTAAGTTTGCAAGAGTAATAAATTTCTTTTTAATTTCGCATTTTTCTGATTTTTCATCTTCTATAAAATGTATTTTACGGCTTTGTACAGAATTTCTTATTGGATTACTGCTTGACTAAAGACGATAAATTCATTTTCAAACACGTGCGTCGCACGTGTATCTCTACTAATAAATAAAAATAAATTGACATGATATAATAACAAAAACAAAAAAGAGTTGAACAAAAGACATGAACATGTTTGAATCTATAAAAATAAAAATAATTATTCAAGAAAGAAGGGATCGGAACATACCTCAGTTTGCCAAATACGCCCGTTATTAATCGGTTAACATCCCATTTATTGTATTTTTCTATCATTCATTGATAACAAAGTGGTAGAGAAAAATTTGCTTGTCACAAAATAAAATTTAAAGATGCGAAGAATTCCAAGTATTGTGATCCACAAAAGAACTCAAAGCAAGCCAACCTACAAGATACATAGAAAAAAATTTACCTTCTTTTGCAATGGTGCTTAGCGAATATGAAAAGAGCAGCAAGATGACAATTTCCACTGGATAATAATATCGAGAAGAGAGAATAAAATGGAGTAACAAAATAACGTGATTTGAGATTTCATTCTGCATAGTTTTTTATACTATATATATATAAATTGCAACAAAGTATGTGAAAGGTTATACATGAAATTTATTAATAACGGAAGTTTGAAAGTACCAAAACATTAAAAACTTAAATATGAAAAGTTTAGCATTATAAATAATAAATAATGGAGTAATTAAGATACGATGTATCATGGGGGACGAATTCCTGGAAGGTGAGAACCAAGAAGGCATAAATTGATTTTTTTTTAAAGATCTAACAATATTTAAATGGTAAAATGGTTATTCATTTCTTGCTTTAGGAGATTCATGTTTTTATATCACAATAAAGCCTGAGTCCTTATTAAAGGATGACATCACAAAAAGTTAAATTATTTTTTAGTGCAAAATTATAGATAATAGTATTTGGTTGAAGGGCAAAAAGTACGTTTACTCTTTGCTATAGGATTGACTTTTTTAGAATAGTATATGATGATATGATACTTCTATTTACTATATTTATTGGTGATGAAGTGTGCATGTATCTTTCTCATTTTTGTGTAATGGGTAATAAATTTTTGTGTAATGTGTAATATAATGTAATCTTTTATTAACTTCTATTTACTATTTTTACTTTTATTGCTGCAGGGGTAAAATGGTCTTTTACATTTTACTTTTGGGTTTGGCTCTTTTATATTAGTATGATATGATATGTAATGTAAAAATTTAGTGTAGGAGCCTGTTTGGCGCGCGTTAATTGATTTGTAGCCGTCAAAAACAAATTCGCTGAGAAATAGCCACCTCCGGACAAATCCCAGTATAAATACTGGGACTTTGAACAAAACTTGTTCAAGGCCCCAGTATTTGTACTGGGGAAGCTTCAGTAAACTAACCCCAGTATAAATACTGGGGCTTTGAACAAATTTTGTTCAAGGCCCCAGCATTTTGTTATGGGACTATGTATAAAGCTTCAGTCCCATAACAAAATGCTGGGGCTGTGAACAAAACTTGTTCAAAGCCCCAGCATTATTATGGGACTGAAGCTTTATATATAACGTCTCATAACCCATAACAAAATGATGGGGCTGTGAACAAAACTTGTTCAAAGCCCCATCATTTTGTTATGGGACTCAGCTTTATATATAAAGTCCCATAACAAAATACTTGGGCTTTGAACAAGTTTTGTTCAAAGCCCCAGTTTTTTGTTATGGGGCTAGTCTGAGGTGTTTTTCCAACGCTAATGGAGCTTAAGTGTGCGCGCGAATTTTTGGCTATTCTTCAATGAATTTTGAAACGGTGGATAGTCCCCATTGAGCGCGTCCAAAAATGGCTAGTGATCAAAATTTCCCATATGTAATTGTTAAGAGTTTGAAGCCATAAAGTTATAATTGAGTGTCTGGGCATGTTTTTCGATTTTTTTTTAAGGTCAGATAACATGTAAATTAATCTGTTAAAGTTTATTCATTCATTAGTTACTTTTTTTCATGAAAAGCTTTCTTTGATTGCAGGTAATACTTAGATGTACATTAAGAGGAATTTGTCTTCTGGAATAGTTGCTAGTTTGCATACATAGTTTCTTCAACATCAAATATTTGGAATCTGATCCTTCTCGTTGTAATGGCAGAAAAGTATTTATAACTTTGATATTAGGCCGGTTGCTTGAGCTGCATAGCATGATTAAGGTTCTTGTCTGTTGCTGTAGATTGGTTGCATTTAAAAATAGCCCATCATATTAAAGCCTTTTAATTTGGCATATGGAAGATTTATTCATTGGCTAAAAAATCAATTTTAATAGGTTTTATGGCTGTGATCAAATCATGAATCTGCTGCGGTTTTCTCTTTTTTATGAAGTTAAACCAGGCCTTTGTGTTTTTATTGTAAAATTTTCACCCACATGCCACTTTTGTCATTTGTATTTAGTTTGAAGCCACTTTTTTTATTGGTCTTACATGAGAGGCCACTTTTTGAAACATTAATTTTTGTTGGCTGAAGTTCAAACCTTATGGGTTGAACTTCATTCCTAAATTATGAAGTTTCAACTTCAATTTGTAAGGGCTGAACTTTTTGGTATAGATGCGTAAACTTCAACCCTTGTAGGCTGAAGTTGAACTTCAATGGGATTTTACTCAACCTAAACATCCATAACCGTTAAATACTTTTCCTAAACCCATTTTACACTTCCTTTCTTTACATAGCCATTAAATATATGTTTTGTATTGCTTTTTTATTTTTAATATTCAGAATATCTAAAAATAAAGTGGGCCCAAGCGTTAAGTGTACGGATTACTACTATGATAGTTACATTTTTGAATTTACGGTCCCTCCTTCAAGCCTTAAATTTAGGGATTTGTACTTACCAATTATTTAACCTAATTAATTTTGTTACAATATTAATTGCACTCTCCCTATAGTTAAATACGAAGTTAAGTATATTTGGTAAGAACAGATAACTATCTTCCTCTTTTTTCCCTATTAATTGTATTTTCTCTCTCTTCCATTACCTATTTTATGCATCCATGAAATTATATATATGTTGTATTAATTTTATTATAATTTACAAATGACTTTGTGAATACTCAATATGTATATGATATGCATTGAATATTTATTCACCAGGTATATTGAATATTTAATATTTATTCATCATGTATGCATTGTGTATTCAATATTTATTTATCTTTTAGCATATTATTATATTTTATGTATCTATCCAATATTCAAGATTTATTATTTTATATTTCACTTATTATTAACATGATATGTAGTATGTATTCATTTAATATCAGTGTGTAGTTAGTAATTAAACATTTTCACATATATTAACTTATTATCTATCATGTATCCATCTATTATATAGATATATATGTGATATGTATTTCATTTGTGAAAATCCATTGAAATTGTTTATCTACACTATGAAAAAAAAGATTCACATTTTATAAAGAATAAACAAAACAAACAAACAAAAAAGATGTAGCCATAAGAATTAGTTATCTTTGAATGAGTAATTTGTGGAGTAATGCCGATTATCCATTTCCTTAATTATCGTATTCATATAATATTTATCATTTTCGTAATATTATTAATTCCATTAAAAAAATAAAGATATGGCTATATGGTGTTGTAGCTAGTAGAAAGTAATATCCTATATATCAAAGGTTATTTATGTTTTTTTTCCAACTTCAATCTTTGTGGGCTGAATTTGTGTGAAGTTCAACCCAAAAGAATTGAAGTTCCAAAAAGTAGCCTCTCATGTAAAACCAATAAAAAAAATGGCCTCAAACCAAAGACCACTTCCAAAAGTGGCCTTTGGTGCACTTCGCCGCCTTTTATTAAGTATAGCTATTTGTGTTCTTTGTTCAATTTGCAATTTCTTTTTTCACTTTTTTCTGAATTTTGTTGAGCATTAACTAATCCTTTTCTCTGTGTTTATTGGCATGGACAACCTTGGGATCGAGTTCCCGGCTAAGTTCACAAAAAGAGGGAAGACCATAAAACTAAATGAAATTTTTACGGTAAAAGAAAAGCAACACACGAAAATTACCAAAAATAGTTTTTAATTGTGAATCTTACCCAAAAATATCATTCTTTTCCCAAGGTAGCAACCTGCCGCAAGTTTATTCAATTTTTACAAGTTTATACACATGTATAAAATTGCATAAGTGTGTATATGTGAGTGAATAAATATGTATAAATTTTCAGATTTCTTTAGTATTAAAGATGTTTATATGAGTTTTTACATTTTTGTGTATATTTTTGTATTTTTCTCATTGTCTACGCATTTATCTATGTATATTCATGTATAATTTATTTTTTGGGGAGAGATTTGTGTGTATAAATTTGTCAAAAGCAATGATATAGATAAAATCAACAACATAACTTCAGTGAAATATAAAAAAGTAACGACACCGCCGGCGGGGAGGGTGTCTGCCCGCGGCTCAGTAGAAGGGGAGGGAGAGATTTGGTAGGTAGGGTTTTTTATTTTGAAGGAGTGCTAAAATTTATAATTTTAGGGGTGGATGCTATGCATAAAAAAATATATGACTTACTGTTTGTAATTTTAGGTAGTAGACTGCCTATTTCTGAAAATTTTCCAAACTACATTGCTTTGTTGGGTCATTTGTATTAGACCCATGGGCATTATCTCAAGCCTCCTTTCTTTTCCCGGTCATCCGAAATCTTTTTCTCTATCACATCCTTTAGGTAAAAATTTCGCCCAGCAGCCACTTTTAACACTGGTATTTGATTTGAGGCCACTATTTTCTTTGGTCTTACACTAGAGGCCACTTTTAGGCCTTTACTAAATAAATATTGACTTAAGTTCTGATAATTGACTGAAGTTCAGTCCATACGGCCCCTGGACTGAAGTTCCATCTCTTAAGGACTGAACTTCAGTCCATGGTATGGCCATACCATGGACTGAAGTTCCATCTTTAGGGATTGAACTTCAGTCCATATGGCCCTGGACTGAAGTTCCATCTTAAGGACTGGACTGAACTTCAGTCCATATGGCCCTGGATTGAAGTTCAATCTTTAAGGACTGAACTTCAATCCGGCCTCTGGACTGAAGTTCTATCTCTTTAAGCAAAAGTGGCCACAAACTAAATATTTTGGTATTAGTGGCCTGTGTCCAAAGACCAGTGGCAAAAGTGGTCTTTCGTGCACTTTCCCCCATCCTTTAGAAATGCATCTTTATAGGAATTTTCACCCTTTATTTAGTATTTGTAGAATAATTGATTCGTTTATTAATTACATTTATTCATGAGATATCTCTTGTGAATGAATTGTTATTTTTCTTGAATTGCCATTACTTTGTGAATTTAGAATCATTTACCGCGTACAAAATTAAATCCAAAATAATTATTAAAGTAACTAGTTATAAAATCTCTTTTAAATGCAATTTAATTCAAAAGACTTTAAAAAATATATATATATTTTTCTCATATCACGCGAATCATGCCTAAGTTATTTTTCTATTTCCATAAAAGCATTCTTTAATTGAGTTTGAATCAGTCAAATTTTTGAAATCAAGAATGATTCAAAGCATTTAAGTGGCAATTTTGTTAAAAAATCAAATGATTAACCACGTTTTGTAGATTTTTGAAATTACTTTCAATTGAAACTTTCTTTCGAAAATAGCTGAACCTCTTACCTGAATCTCTTTAAAAAGACTATTTTTCTTAAAATGGACACAACTATTTAATTATTTGGTTCTTAATTTTCTAAATTTGGTGGCTACTCTAAAGAAAACCCTTTGAAATCACCATAATGTTGAAAGTACCCTATTTTTACGTTAACCGGTAATTTTAGAGGTTCAACAAGAATTAGTGTAGAAGGTAAGGTTAGATAGTAGTTGAGCGATTTTTGTCATATTAACAATAGTACTCTTACATATTCTATTGCTTTCTTATTCTTCATCTTTATGGCTATTGGTATTTTTTGAGTTTACTTTGGGTATTCTTTAGTTTTTATATCGACATTTCCTTACCCTTGTCCTTTTCTTTTCTTTTTTCTCACATGTTTTCGAAAACGTTTTTCTCTAGCTGAGGGTCCATCGGAAACACCCTCTTCATCTTGGTGGGGTTAAGGTCTGCGTACATCTCACCCTCCTCAGAACCACTTGTGCAATAATACTGGGTATATTGTTGTTTTTGTTGTTGGCCAAACACAAATTTTTACTTAATTATTGGCAAACGTGCTTCTCGAATGTATTGCCCAAATATAAACTACAAGTATTTGTTTTTGTTGATCGAGTTTAGAAACGCTAACACACCTTTTGTAGATAGTCCAGATACCACACCTTTTGTAGATAGTTCAGATACCACGTGAGCGGTACAAAAAATACTTCTACGATTTTTTTTTTTTTTTTTAAGATAAGAAGATTTTAGAAGCTTGACCAATGATGCTCTTAGACAGATGTACAAAATAGGATACTTAAGCGTCACTGTTTAATTTTGGCACCCCTTAAAAGACCATCTAATATTAACCTCAGCGTCAAAAGTTGGAGCAATTTTTAAAAAGGTGTCAGGACATTAGTTCAAAAAGGTATGGTGGATCCTCGTGGTTCGCCCTAATAAAGGGCTAAGACTTAAATACTTTATCTATTGGGGCTAAAAGCTAAACATTTATGGCCACCACCAAGAAAGTCATTACGTGCCTTCCATAGTGACTAATTTGAGAGCTTGCTCCCGTTTAATAATGTTTTAGCAAAATACACCCTTATGTCACGGAGCCAACGCTTCAAGTTACCAATTTATAAGTGCTACTTTTTAGGAAGAAGTCAAGTGGCAAGTGTTGCCGAGGCGATACTTCCAGTTATCTAGGATAATGTAGGAAGAGATTAGAAGGGGAAAATGCTGCCTAGGCAACACTTCTTTTAAGAGATGTGAGATTCAAGTACAAGTGTTAGCTAAGAAAGATGAGTCAAAGACAAGTGCTACATTTTAGGCAGTACTTATGACCAAGTGGTGACCAACACTTTCTCTGAGATAATGTGAGATTTAAGGGGCTTCCAGAGGCAAGTGTTGTATAATAAAGAGGGGACAAAAGACAAGTGCTGACCCAGTGTCACAAGATTCATAGGCATATTTTTTGTTAGCAATTTATTCATTAAACTTAGTGGAGAATATTTTTGCAAACCACTGCTATATGGGGCAAAAGGAAAATCATTACTTATGGTGTCGTTTGGAAATATGACACTATAAGCAATGGTTTGCCTTTTTACCCCCCACATAACTGTGGTTTGCAAAAATGCCTTCCGCTAAGTTAAATGAATAAATTTCGGATGGAAAATACACCTATGAATCTTATGATCTAGGGCCAGTACTTGCCCGTGACATCTCTTTCTTAGGCAAGTGATAAGCAACACTTGCCCTTGAAGCCCCTTAAATCTCACATTATATCGAAGAAAATGTTGCCTGGGTAGCATTTGGTCTTAAGTACTTCCTAAAAGGCAGCACTTGTCTTTGACTCATCTTTCTTAGGCAACACTTGTCCTTGAATCTCACATCTCCTAAAAAAAGTGATGTCTAGACAACACTTGCCCCTTCCATTCTTCTAGATAACTTGAAATGTTATGTACTTGACATTTTCCTAAAAGGCATCAATTGCAAATTGGTAACTTGAAGTGTTGGTTCCGGATCATAAGAGGGTATTTTGCTAAAATATTACTATTAAACGAGAGCAAACTCTCAAAACCAGTCACTATAAAGGGCAGGTAGTGAAAATTTATGACAAATTTTTAAGAAATAGTACTTATCAATGGCCAAATCAGAATTGGTGTCTGAACACTTGAAATTGCAGTGCTATTTCACAAATTACAGGCTCCTTTCATTTCGAATCAACTAATTAATGGGCTTGAAGTCTTAGTCATTTAATACCAACTCAATCACTATCAACAAGATTTTGGGACAGCCTTAGGCTTGTTTTATTTTGTTATAAAAGAAAGTAGGTTGTGTGAATTCATTGGTACACCTTTTTAGTGCTAGTAAGGTTGGAATTGTGGTCGTCCGTCTCTAGTTTGCTGGCTGATAAGTTTGAGATTGACTAGCCAATTGAGTTGGTTTGGATATTCGTTTAGTAAGATCATTGAGATTGACTGGTCAATTGCGTATGTGAGTTATCACTTATCATAGACCTTCTAACATAAACAACTGATAGGTGCACTCTTTTTTAGTTACTCCATAATAATACTGGTTATCGGTATAAATATGTACGTTGCAATTGACCCTGTAAGCTACCGTTATTAAGCAAAGAGAAAAATTATGTAAAAATAATAATCTTTTTCCTTTAAAATAAGTTGACTAGATCTGCAGGCTGCAGCCATCGGTTAGATTGACATAAATCTTATGGATTTTATACAATTAAACTCATATTTTATTGGGAACGATAAGCTATTATAACAACTAAAATTCACTGTAATCATAGGGGCTCCGATACTCATGGGATGTACTGTAAAGACACGTTATATACCAATTATCTTGCCGATATTCACGGAGTATATTAAGATATTGTTTTAGCAGCTTAAACATAAATTGAAACTGCAGCAATAGTATATTTGAATTATGATTGTTATAAAGTTTAGAAGTGCGTAAAAAAGCAACATATCTCAATGCAAGCTATGAGGATTCTGAAATTTAAGCCTTCTTATTATATTTGAAAATCACTTTCTATAAGAATATTTTAGGGTCTAATAATCAGTTATAGATTGAACGCCATGAGTTGATTGGTTTACTCATTGCAGCATTGAAAATAGATCATCATATGAGTTGTAAAAATACATAAGGACAAAAAAAGGAACAAAACCAATATATTTTAACTTGTAGGGCGATTGCTCCCTTCATTTTATTTTTTAATTTTTATGCCAGTATTTTCTTTCACGTGGTATTTTTATCTTATTTTTAAATATATTTTAAAAATGTGTTTAGCCGAGGATCTACCAAAAACAAACTATTCACTTTGATAGGGATAAGGTCTGCACATCTCAACCTCACTTCACTTGTAGTATATTACTGATATGTTGTTGTTGGTTATATCATTATGTAAAATTCTTTATTACGACAGTAAAATTCTTCATAATTAAAGAATTTTATAATTTTAAGTAGGAGTCGATCAAGTCTACTAATCTACTAAAAAAACAAGCTCGAACCGGCTCTTGATATGAACAGAACAGGAAAAAGAAGATCACGTATTTTGTGGAATTTGAACTCAATACACAATGAAATAAAAGATGTCAATTCAACTTATCTTATTTGTTTACTTGCTTTATCAACTTTCATATTTTCTTTGACTTATTCTTGCCTAAAGTGAGGCTTAGTGCTTAGTTCTGATCTTTCATATCATTTCACACAGTTAACTAAAGCGAAAGGAACAACAAAATTGACCATATGGAAGTGCCATTTTCAGTTTAAACATTTTTTTCTCTTTATTTTTAAATAAATAGAAAACTGACATTTTTCCTTATTAGAACATTCAAATTTGGAGTCCCGTATACGACTGTTTTGAAGTTTTCAGTTCATATATTTTGGTTAAGCACTGGAATAAAGTATATAACTTTCTTTTCATAAATGTTTAACTATAAATAGAAAAAGATAATAGTAGGAATGACTTCGCTATCGATGTTAGTTTAATGTGATACTCAGAGTTCAGTTCTTTTTTTTTTTTTTTTGTAAAATTTTGAAATAGACTAAAATATCTTACTCACACAATTGGAATGCAAAATTAATACTCCTTGTATGGGCCTAAATCAGTTTTAGGATTACAAATCGAATTTGGATTCGAATATAAGCAATTCTTCGTATCAAAGTTGAACAAATACACGAAATAGATGTAAATGCGGAAAAATAACTGTATTTCAATATATGATTGTGAGTACAAATTTGGGCAGAGTTTCAGTATCAATTTCTGGATCCGTACAATATAAAATGAAATGCTATTTATAGATACAAGCTGTTATCCCACGTTCCCCACTACTTCTTCATTGCCAACCCACGCCTAGAGCATTTATGGGTGGAGTTAATGGGCTGCAAAGCCGCTTGAACCGAGGGGATCCACCGAGGCGCGAATAACTGGCCTCGGTGGCAAGGCCCTGTTGCTTGACCGAGGTGGCTGTCACCGAAGCTCAGCTTACGGCTTGCCTTCGGTGATGATCTCGGTGCCTGGCTTCGGCGATTCATTGATTTGTTTCGGTTTATGACTCGCCGATATGTGTTCGGTCGTTGTCCATTTACATGACCGGGACGAATCATCGCGGGTCGATTTTTACCCAATACACTCCTATTAAATACTCAAAATATGATATTTTCAAACATCAGAACCTAGTCACCTACACAGCATTTTTATGAATACGGAATTGGTTGTCTCTTAATTACAGTTAATTCATCGTTGAAATTCAGATTTATTAAAATTTGATTCTTCGACTTAGGTTGGAAAATTAATAACAGAAATCATTAAACAGTCACATGCTATTTTAAAAAAATAAAGAAGCTATCCTTTGTAGGCCGGTGGCGTATCAATTTCAACAATCAACTATGTATATCTTCGAATAGCCCAATTAAAACGTATTTAACTTAAGCTCTTATCCTCAAATGAAGATAGGATAGGACAATTTTATCTTTTGTTAACCAGTCCTAAAGATAATATATTTTATTAAGACCGTAATATATATATATATATATATATATATATATATATATACACACGTTAAGGATCATATTATCGAGAAAATTTTTTCTTTTTCAATTAAATTTTTTCTACTTGACAAAATGATCAACAATGCACACAATTTCTTAAGCTACATCTAGTCCAAAGGCTCACCAAGAACTCAGATGGTTTTCTAAATACATTGAACATAAATTAAATCCGTTATAATAGTAATGCATGACCTGTATCATTACAATCTATGATTGTTAGTACGTCTTTTCTTTTTATTCTTAAGGACAATGAACTACTCTCTTTGTTGGCTCATTTTAGTTGTCGCTTACGCGTAATATTAAAAAATTAGTAAATACAATATATATATTTTACCAAGTTATCTATATTCAATGACTTTTTAAAATTGAACAATATTAAAATGGAAAGAATATTTTTTTAATGATTAAGAATATTTTGGGACAAATTTGTGAATGAAAGCGATAACAAACGTGGTACAGTATATAGGTTAGGGCCAAGCCTATTTTAGACTCGTGGGAAATTTCTCTTTGGTAATGATGATAACTTGAGGTGTGTAATTATTATATGACCAAATTTCAGTCAGAGTATTTATTATTGATTATTGAGATGATCATTGATGACAAGTTGATAACGTGGCATGATATTTTGACAAAAAGATTGTCAGCAAATTATACACCAAAAGCACTTTGTGGTGGTTCACACTCATAAGTAATTAATGTGTTGCTAATTTGGTATGCATGTAATCTCTATTTCTCACGTATATTCCCTTTTAAGTTTTTTTTTTCCAAAAAAAAAAAAATTATTGATGATTTGGTGAGTCACCATTTACGTGATACAACAAACTAGCATATCAGGGACTTCTCCTGTATATATATATATATATATATATATAGTGGCTATTATTTTTATTATTGGTTCTTGAATACAGTAACAGTGAGGGAACTTTCATTTGCTTTGTACTTTTCATTTATCTACAATGGCGGCTCGTGTATTTTCCTCACTTCTCTCTCGTTCTTTGAATTCTTCAAAGGGTATGTTTCTTTCCAATCATTTTCTTTTTCTTGGTGATTTTGCAATTTATGTATACATGTCTATTCAATTCACTGTTTGTCTTGTTCTATCTGTTTTTATAAAACGGGTTTGTGTAACATGGATCTTGATACATTTGTTTGATCATTATTTTGAGATGTATTTGTATACATTGTTTTTGTTTTGCATGATCTATGACCTTGTTATTATATGATAAGCCTTGGATGAATAATATTTCAAAATTTGGAATAAAAGTTTCGATTCTTTAAGTAATAATGTCGTTGATAATGTATTCATGTGTTTCTTGTTTTGTGGAGGTGTTTTAAATTCAAGATGCTTAAAGATCTAGTCTTTTACAATCGGAAGGAAAACTTGGATGATCAACTTATCAAAAAAGAAAAAAATAAACTTGGAAAATCAACATGTTTTAGTACATATATAAACTTACATTTGTTTTAGTAGCATGAGTTTTGTTGCACATTTCCATCATACTTGCACTGAAACTGTTTGTTCTTCAGAGCTGTAATATCATGATATTTTTTCTCTGTGATAATGTACTACTATGTTCAAAGAGTTATTGTCCTTATCCATTTTGACCAATTAAAGATTATGCCATAACTCTAGTTCCAATGGCTGAATTTTGTACAAAGTGACATACTTTGTCAACAACCATGTGCTAATGAACTAGGCTAAGGCTGAATATGGATGAGTGGATATGTTTTGGAAGCATTACTTGTTAAATTGGTTGTTGCTGTCAGTTGCAATAACTGCACAAAACTCAAAATGTGTTATGTACTTTATATTTATCTTATATCCAAGTATATGTAATCCCAGATTTCTGACTGAACCTGAGATAAAAGTCTAGTTGGAAAGAGGATTCTAGTCCTTTTCCAATATATCTCATTATCTTTCCTTCTCATCAAGTTTTGAGATTGCTGCAGCTTTTTTCTCTTCGCTGCAGATTCGACTAGGTTCTGAGATGTTATATGTTCCCTCTATTTACTAAATTCTTTGATCATTATTCTGTGAAAAACAATTTTAGGAAGTAAATCCCATCTGGGAAGAATAGCTGCTTATCGATACAGCACAGCGACTGCTACTGAGGAACCCATCAAGCCAGTTGTAAATGTGGAACATACTAAACTTTTTATCAATGGGCATTTTGCTGATGCTGCATCAGGTAAAGTTGGTAGTCCACGCCAGTCCACCATAATGGAGTTCAGTACTCTTTTTCCAGACCTGTATTTGGCCATATGTTGCACAAAGGAGCTAATTCATTGAGTTTTTCAGGAAAAACTTTCCCGACCCTCGACCCCAGGACAGGGGAAGTAATTGCACATGTTGCTGAAGGTGATGCAGAAGATGTTAATCGGGCAGTAGCTGCTGCTCGTAAGGCTTTTGATGAAGGACCATGGCCTAAAATGACTGCTTATGTAACCACTTCTTATCTCTTTATACTCTTATACTACTTTGATGGTTTTGCAGGAATGATTACACCTAATTCTCCATCTTTCATAACTGCAGGAAAGGTCCAAGATATTGCTTCGCCTTGCTGATTTGATAGAAAAACATAATGATGAAATTGCAACGCTTGAGACATGGGACACCGGGAAGCCATATGAGCAGGCTGCTAAGATTGAAGTACCAATGGTTGTACGTATAATCCGTTATTATGCTGGTGAGTCAGCATACCAACTCGAAAGCATAATGTGCTCCATCAATTCTTTCATGTCAGTCCCTGGAAATATTATAACCACTGATGTTTTCCTATTGATTCTGCAGGCTGGACAGATAAAATTCATGGTATGACTATTCCTGCTGATGGACCATATCATGTTCAAACGTTGCACGAACCAATTGGGGTTGCTGGTCAGATTATCCCGTGGAACTTTCCTCTTCTCATGTTTTCTTGGAAGATTGGCCCTGCTTTAGCTACTGGCAACACTGTTGTGCTAAAAACAGCTGAGCAGACCCCATTATCTGCTTTATATGTAGCACATCTGTTACAGGAGGTAGAATCCAAATTTCCTCTTTTATTGCGCCTAAGAGTCATTCTGCACATCAAGTACACAAAATTTCACCTTATTTGGCATCATATCTGAGTGAAAAAAACCTGATTTATTCATATTTTATGAAATATACCAACACATGACATCCTAGAATCTAAGAAGTTCCATTACTTCTAATACTCGCTGAAGTGTTTTTTCCGTGGTCATTAGTTTATGGTATTAATATAATCACAAACTGAAGCATCTACTAATTGAAGAGGAGACGTGGCAACTTCCTTTTCTGTTCAATTGTCATTGCTACTTGCTACATGTTATCGATGATATGTGACATAACTCTGCTTTATCTAACAGGCTGGGCTCCCTGAAGGTGTTTTGAATATCATTTCTGGTTTCGGTCCTACAGCTGGTGCTGCTCTTTGCAGTCATATGGATGTGGATAAGGTAAAACCTTGCTTTTCTGCAGTCTCTTAATCCATTCTGTGTATAAGTTCTGAAACTTGTGGTTTCTCAGCATTTACTTCTCCAAGAAAGTAGGGAGGGAATTATTTGGTTGGAAGGATCGCCAGATACTACAACTACTCGTTTATATTCAAGCGATGAATTCATGTATTTGCATTTGCTGCCATTTCTTGGTGAATACTAGTTGTGTCAATGAGCTAACATTCCTCAATTTGATATTTTAAAAAGAACAATGAAGGAATCTTGTCACTTTTCTATATGCAATTTTATTAAGAAAATGAATTTTCATGCAATTAATAAAGAAGGCAAATAACATACATTACATGTAGGAATTTGAGCACATATTTATTGGTGATGTCATTCTATCTGAAACTCTAGAAGTATTTGGTTTTAGCATCACTGTCATTCTCTTAACCAATCTTTGAACCGGATATTAGGATTATAGAGTTGATACTTGATAGCGCTTGAATATTTACCAATTTATCCTAACTCAAAGTACTAGGATGGAAGAACTGTCCGCCTCGAAACTTGAATTGCGCGATGCACTAGGTTCTGTTATTAAGATGCTAGGCTCATGTGAGGAGATGTCATTGAACAGAAGGCTTATGAAATGGAGGGCTGTTTTTTTTATCAACAGATTCTCTTTTTCCTCTTTTTATATCCTTTTTTAAGGTCAACTGAAGCAAGAACATGTGGATTGTTTGTTCTCATGAACTTTTTTCCATGAATTCATTTTCATTTTCCAATCTTTCTTTAATGTACCTAGGTAGATTATTCAAGACTAATGAGTAGTTCATAACGACTTGAACGATATATCCCTATTCTTGTACATTAGGAGGTCGATACCACTTTATTGTGCTGGATTGTACACTGATTCACTTTTGCTTCAACCACAGCTTGCTTTTACTGGATCAACCGATACGGGAAAAGCTATTCTCGCTTTGGCTGCTAAAAGCAACCTTAAACCTGTGACTTTGGAACTTGGAGGGAAATCCCCTTTTATTGTTTGTGAGGATGCAGATATTGATGCGGCCGTTGAACAAGCTCACTTTGCTCTTTTCTTTAATCAGGTATTCCTATCTATACTTTTGCAGAGGGTTGTTGGTCAGGTTCGTGGTAGATACTAACATCATTGTCATTGTTCTGAAGGGGCAATGTTGCTGTGCCGGATCTCGGACCTATGTTCACGAGAAAGTTTATGATGAATTTGTGGAGAAGGCAAAGGCACGTGCCTTGAAGCGCACTGTTGGCGATCCATTTAAATCAGGCACTGAGCAGGGTCCTCAGGTATTGATGATCTCCAAGCTTTTTTAAGCACTGTTTCCTTGTTATTTTCTGGAATATCTTATCTGCATTCATTATTTTTGTTCTTAATTAACTTGACGAGGTAGCATTCTTTACACAAAAGCTTTATAAAGATTCTTAACTAACTTGACAAGGAAACAAGGCAGCATTCTTTAGCATTCATGAGCAAATTATGCGGGTAAAACCTGTATGAACAAAAAAGCATATGTTGTTCCTTTTAACTCTTCACTTAAGGTAATAATACTAAACCGATGAGTTTTGTGACACAACAGATTGATTCAAAACAATTTGAAAAGATCATGAGGTACATTAGATCTGGTGTTGATGGCGGAGCTACTCTTGAAACTGGAGGTGAGCAGCTTGGTGAAAAGGGCTACTATATTAAGCCCACAGTTTTCTCTAATGTTAAGGTATGTATAGTTTCACTACATTAGACATGACTTTCAGAATCATCGTCCATACTTTGTCATTACTAACAAATTGTAAAATTGTCAGGATGATATGCTGATTGCACAGGATGAGATTTTTGGTCCAGTGCAGTCCATCTTAAAATTTAAGTATGTCAGAAAGAATGATCTAGTATATATGTTAATCTTGGAGTTCATATATCCACTTATTTTAATATATGAATTTATTCATTACAGTGATCTTGATGACATGATACGGAGAGCTAATAACACTCGGTATGGTCTAGCTGCTGGAGTATTTACACAGAACATCGACACTGCAAACACCTTGACACGAGCCTTGAGAGTTGGGACAGTATGGATTAATTGCTTTGATACCTTTGATGCTGCAATTCCTTTTGGTGGCTATAAGATGAGTGGGCAGGGAAGAGAAAAGGGTGAATACAGTCTCAAGAATTACTTGCAAGTAAAGGCAGTTGTAACCGCATTGAAGAACCCAGCATGGTTATAAACAAAATCTTCCTCAGCTTATTTACAAATAAAACTAAACCATCATGATATCAAGTTTTGGTTTATTTATCATGTTGTTGATGACGATAAAATGTTGGTACTCTTCAAAATTGCCTTTATATGCAAACTGAACTTGATTACACAAGTAGCAGGTTTATTAAATTCATTGTCAAAACGTCATTTCCTCTTTTATCCTCCTTGCATATTCATTTTGGATTTAACTTATATACACTGGCAGTGTAAAGAATTTTAATTGTATCAGCGTATCTTAACATGTTATAGAAGGTAAAATGCCTTATCATTTTGGTTACTGTTTCCAGTTTTCATGGATAGTTACTTGCAGTTATCCTTTTAGTCGCCCTACCAGTGTAAAATTTTATTTTACACTATGAAGATCTAATCCTGTATAGTAGCATCCATTGGTTAGCAGTTAGCACAGCGATTTTTGGATACTCTTGCCTTGAAATTTTGTTCAGAACTGAACAAATTTTACTTTATAGGTGAAGACATCAGAGATAAGATGAATGAGTTTCCTACATAATACAATCTGAGAAACACATACAAATACACAAAAGCACTTGACACAAAACAGAACATTTGTGATATAATGGTGACATCTTAAAGAAGTTGGTACAAGAAATGATTGTAGAATAAAAATGAGACAAGGTTTACAAGTGATGTTGGAACTAATTTTGACTCTGTTGTGACATGTCTTTTTAAGTATCATTCATGATAACCACCGGGGTTGATCTTCTTGTTCTTGTTCTTGACAAGGGAAACAATGGAGTGGCCAATTTTTTCACCCATCATGGTGGAAACATGCTTCTTTTCTTTAGGAAGTACACTTCCCTTCTTTGGAGTGAAGGGGAATACACCATTGTTACTCTCTCCACTGCTTGCCATATTTGCTTTTCCTTTTCCTTTGCGTTCCTTATCGGCCATACTCTCTTTCTGGTTCTCCTTTGTCTCTTGCTTAAGATACTACTAGTAGCTTAGATTGTTATGTGAAATGTGTCTCTTCCAACAAGGGAAAGAGGCTTCTTATATAGGCCTGAGAACCCAATTCTCTTACTACCATTTTGGTTAATTTCTTGTGTATGTGTATGTGTATGTTTATGTGTATGTGCATGTGTGTTTGTGTAAATTTAAACTAGTCAACATGAGCTAATGCAAAAGACCATATTCTGAGATAGTGTGTTTAAGCTCGTCAAAGTGAGCTAAAGCAAAGATTACATTGTGAAAACAAGGAAAGATCATATTGTGAGTATGTGTATGTGTGAGTGTGTGTGTTTATGTGTATGTGTGTGCTTCTGTATCTTTATAGCTAGTCAAAGTAAGCTTAATAAAGCAAAGATCATGTTGTGAGTTATGTGTTTTTTGTATGTTTAAGCTAGTCAACGTGAGCTAAAACAAAGATTAAATTGTGAAAGCAATGAAAATCATATTGTATGTGTGTGCATGCTTATGTATATGTGTGTTTGTGTATGTTTATAGCTAGTCAAAGTGAGCTAAAGCAAAAGTTATATTGTGAGTTCAAGCAATTTTATAAAGCGTGTTTATGTATGGGGGTGTGTAGACATTACGAGAGTGTCGTATGAGTTGGTAGCTCGACTTAGCGAATGTGTTTGTTTTCGAGCTGATATGCACTATGTATATACACTAGTGGGTATATAGGGTAAATGTGTGGGTTGATAAAATCTAATAAGTTTGGCTCAGACCACAAATTGTATTAAAAAAAATCACTATATATATAAAAATTAAATTCAGAACTCAATTATTAACATTTAAAATCATCAATCTAAAATTTTGAACTCATAGTTTTCAAATCGTGAATCAACCATTTCAAATAAAGTCCAATTTTACTAATAAAACATAGGATGACAAACTAATGAAAAAAAAAATGTTTTCATACACGGTACGTTTCCTTGGCTATTCCCTGGTGTGTTGGTGTGTATTGTGGAGCTAAATTTAATTTCCGCGTTGCTGTGTCTGTGTGATTTAAAAAGACCACACATGAGTTGTGTGTGTGTGGAACCGAGATTTTGAACTCCCACATTGATTTTTTTCTTTTAATTATTGAAATATTTTCCTTTATCTTAATTTACATGACACTACTTCCGCTTTAACTTCCTAAAAAGTTACCGATTGTTCTACTAGTAATATTCTTCTAAACAATTTTCACAATTTTAATAATTCAAACTAATTTAAACTTTGTTAGATGATTTCTTAACAAAATTATTTTCTTCATTCATCATTTGATCCTTCATGTCCAGTAATACATTGTATGTTAATTTTGTTTGGATAATTTTAGGACTTTGAGGTGTAGAAATCATAACTAGCAAGAAGATTGAGGTATGCTAATTTTCAACGTCTAGAATTAAATTTTTTTAGAACAATAAAAGAAAAGCTCAATTATTGATCAATCACATCAGTTTTTTCGAAACCAACTCGAATGTAGAGCCATATACCACCCTACCATTTAATGTGGTAAGTACTTACTCGCACCTGATGTTTATACCAACTTAATTGAACTTTAAGATTAACAAATTACAATGAAATGCAACTTAACTTTACTTAGGTGATAAAAGTACATATCGTGTATTTAACATGGGATGATTTTTCAACTGTTTTTGCAATTGATTAAAAAAACAAATCAATTATCAATAGATGTACTTTTTACAAGTATTTTTCAATAAAATTTGGGACTCTAAACAAACTTAACTTTGTTTCTATCAAATTTACTTGCTTTTTTCTTTCTTTCCTCCAAATTTTCTAGCAATTCCTGAGTTTTTGTTTACCCAAATATGATAAGGCTGAAAAAAGGAAAGAGCAAAGGAAGATGATTAAGAGTCACTATCAATTTTCACCATTTCTTTGTACCTGTGATATAGCAATTACTTGTATTAAAGCTTCTCTAATTGGATCAAATCATCTTTTTTCTTAAAAAGATTTCCTCTTCTTTAATTTTATACTTCAAATCTTTTCCTCAAATGGTTCGTGATTGAACTGACAAGACTGCCACGAAAGGCGACAGTTCAAAAGCTAAGAGGCCATAATTTGAGCTACAATTTCACGAGTTTGAATTCTGGCGACTTCTTACCCTTATTATCTTATGAGACATTATTGGGACAATTACATTGAGAGACACCCATTAATGAAAATTACTAAAAAAAATTTCTATTTTGCTATCTTACCTGACATAACACTCTCTCCCTTTTTAAAATTTTTCTTTCACTCTATAGCACCATATTTAAAGAAAAAAAATCCTAGCCCCCATTTTTCCTCTCTTTTCCTTCTCTCCTTCACATTTTTCTCTCTTCTCTTCCCCATCAAACCTAACGCTGTCGCTACCCCCAACCCTTCCACCACTGCCCCAACGTTATCTCCTCTCCTCCAAGCCACTGACGTCGTGGTCACCACCACCGCTGCTGCTTCTTCTTCGTCTCGTTTTCTTTTTGTTCTTTTTATTTTTTGTTTTTGTATAACAATGTCGATTTTCATTGTATATCTCAGTTAAAACTCCGGTGAGTTTGTTTAAAAAAGTTGTTTATCATATTTCTTCTTCTTTTTTTTACAATTTTCATAAGTATCCGTTGAGATCTACTAGTTTTTTCTAAAAACTTTTTAGATCTAGTGCTTTTCTTGTATAAAACTGTATAGATTTGGGATGTTTGTTAAGCTTTTGTGTAAAAGCTGCCCGAAGCACTGTTTAAAGTCAGTTTTGCGAGTTTATACACTTTTATACATTTTTATACAAGTTTATACAATTCTATAAACGTGTATAAAAATATATAAATATGTATAAGTACGTATTGACAGTGTATAAAACACATTCTATGTATTGTAAAATTTGTATAAAGCTGTATATGCGTGTATGAATAATGAATAAAATTGTATAAATTTCAGATTTGTGCACTTTTTATGGATGTTTTGTATAAAATTTATATTTTTTGCGTATATTTTTGTATTTTTCTTCTTGCATACACAATTTTCTATGTATTTACATGTATAATTTATTATTTTAAAAGATTTAGGTGCATAAAATTATCAAAAAATAATTATTTAAACAAATCCACATATAAAATAAGCAAATCCGGTGAATTTTTGGTTTTCCGACCACCGACCGGCGGCGGCAGAGATGGTGGCTCAGTTTATGGTGGCGGGGCAGTGGTGGGGGAGGGTGAGGGAGTGGCTCCTAGGGTTTTTAGTTTAAATGGATACTATGTTATGTAATTTTGAAAATAAGGGGTGCTATGTTGTGTAATGTAAAAATAAAAGGGTACTATGGATGAAATGTGGCCCCTCATTTGTAATTTTGTGTTGTGGGGTGCGTAGTTTTGAAAATTTCCCTTTCATATTCGGTGTTAAATTTGTAGAAAAAAGAGAAAATTTCAAAAGTATCTAACTTAATAGAATACTTTACACCCACATAGCCACAAATTTATACCTGCATAGCTAATTTTTTTTTTTGGCAACAGTGTGTAAGTGTTGCTTAATTTATATGCCCTTATATTTATTTATACAAATGTACACATTTTATTTACCTTATCTATATCTATTTTTAGTTTTAATGTTAAAAGGCGAGGATTCTCTCCTTAGATACATTAAGCCAAAAAGGACAATTTACTACAAAGCTGCTTGGCAATTTTTAAGAGGGTGAGCAGTTTTTTTTTTCTTTTCTTTTGGGGAATTTTCGAAACTAGGTACCCCACAACACAAAATTACAAATGAGGGGCCACATTTCATCCATAGCACCCCTTTATTTTTACATTACACAACATAGCACCCCTTATTTTCAAAATTACATAACATAGTATCCATTTAAACTAAAAACCCTAGGAGCCACTCCCTCACCTTCCCCCACCACTGCCCCACCACCATAAACTGAGCCGCCACCACTGCCGCCGCCGGCCGGCGGTGGCCGAAAAACCAAAATTCACCGGATTTGCTTATTTTATTTGTGGATTTGTTTAAATAATTATTTTTTGATAATTTTATGCACCTAAATCTTTCAAAATAATAAATTATACATGTAAATACATAGAAAATTGTGTATGCAAGAAGACAAATACAAAAATATACACAAAAACATAAATTTTATACAAAGCATCCATAAAAAGTGCACAAATCTGAAATTTATACAATTTTATTCATTATTCATACACGCATATACAGCTTTATACAAATTTACAATATATAGAATGTGTTTTATATACTGTCAATACGTACTTATACAGATTTATACATTTTTATACACGTTTACAGAATTGTATAAACTTGTATAAAAATGTATAAAAGTGTATAAACTCGCAAAACTGACTTTAAACAGTGCTTCAGGCAGCTTTTACACAAAAGCTTAACAAACATCCCAGATCTATACAGTTTTATACAAGAAAAACACTAGATCTAAAAAGTTTTTAGAAAAAACTAGTAGATCTCAATGGATACTTATGAAAATTGTAAAAAAAGAAGAAGAAATATGATAAACAACTTTTTTAAACAAACTCACCGGAGTTTTAACCGAGATATACAACGTCAGTGGCTTGGAGGAGAGAAGATGGCGGTGGGGCAGTGGTGGAAGGGTTGGGGGGTAGCGGCGGCATTAGGTTTGATGGGGAAGATAACAGAGAAAAATGTGAAGGAGAGAAGGAGAAGAGAGGAAAAATGGGGGCTAGGATTTTTTTTTCTTTAAATAGGGGTGCTATAGAGTGAAAGAAAAATTTTAAAAAAGGGAGGGGGTGCTATGTCAGGTAAGGTAGCAAAATAGGGGTCTTTTTTGGTAATTTTCATGAGTGGGGTGTCTCTCAATGTAATTGTCCATTTTCTTTTAGGGCGTAAAAGAAGATTATATTATAACTAAGATAGGTTCGGACATAGTATGGAGCTCATTAGAGCATAAAAGTTGTCATACATGGCAGACATATTACATGCCAACATAGAAATTGGTCTAGGATGTACCCTCTAAATCTTGCAGAAAACTATCCAAAACATATATATGGCCTGCGGAAAGTGTATTGGATAAAAGCTGACTGGACTTTGAAGGATGACACGTGTCTTCCATGTGGCACGAACTGGCGTTTCAATGGACAGACATTCACCGGACAGATATTTCCCACGAGCAGACCCAAGGAAGTTACGGAACATTTCAACAGTCAACATAGTTTAAATGAGCAGTTATTAGCATTATTGTCCACGATCATTCATTAAATGGTCATCAAGGCAATCATTACAGCCCAACGGTTACAAATTCGCTGAATAGGTGCCCAGCGGTTACTTATCCAGACGGATCCACGCCCAACGGTTACTACAATCCCAACGGGCGCCTATCAGGCCTATAAATAGCGTTTACCTTAACCAATTGTAACATAACTTTTACCTCTTGTCTACACTATCAATAAGAATACTCTCTCTCTCTCTCTCTCTTGTTCAGATATACTCTTTGCTCATATTTCAATTACTATTTTAGTGTTTGGATCGTCTGAAGTGTGGCGAATATCGACCAACTCTCCCCGGAGACGAAGGATACGATACGTTTGCCTCTCTTTGCTTTCGCTTATACTTTACCTTTAACGTTCTATATTGATATTATTTGATTCTCCTTACAAATTCTTAATCTCAACTATTGATCGTGACTCCACAAATACAAATTTAATTGTTAATTGGCCTAAAATTGGATCTAGGTTAAACAATTTGGCGACCACAGTGGGAGCCGGTCAATAGCTTTCGTAGGTTAAAAATCTATCTTTGATATTATATCTATTTCCGTCTATCTTTTTTTTTTCATAACTAACATGGCAGAAAGCAATTCCCAACGAACCATCATAGGCGGACAACAGGTAAACACCCCTTCACTCAGTCCTAATTATTCTCCTGATTACTCTCCCGATTATTCGTCCGATTGGCAGCAACAATCTTCCCAAGGACCGGTCAGGCAATATAGGCGTACGCGCTCTCAGAGTACTACTCCACCCAGGAGACGACGACATAGGAGTCTCTCCCCTGGCCAAGGGAACCTGCAAGAAACACTTTTTGCTTTTATGCAGGAACAGGCAGAAGTGAACCGGGGAATCAACGAAGCGCTTACCTCTCTCCGGAGAAGCAATCTTTCAACTGCAAGGGCTGACGCTGCAACGCCTAACCCCAATGCACCCTCTTCACATACTTCAAGGCAAGGAGAAGAGAGCAACAACGGTAGTGGTACTGCAGATCCGACGACTCAAGCCAATCAGAACCCGAACGGAGGATCTATGGCACCTACAGATGTGAGCCTTGTCGTAGAAGCTCTCACCAAACAATTCAAAGAAAGCCAAGAAGCACTTCAAAAGTCTCTTCACGAGAGAATCGATCAGATACCAGGCGCCCACCTACGCTGAAGAAAGTTGACGTCCAGCGTTATTCACAGAGGCCTTGGAAGAAGGAGGCAGCTCCAAAAGCGATACCTAAAACGTTCAAAATGCCGAATATTCCAAGGTATCGCGGAACATCTGATCCCAACGATCACCTCATGATGTTCAGCAATTTTATAAAGGCCAGTGATCTCACCGACGAGGAGATCGAATCTGTGCAATTGAAGAAGTTCGTAGAAACCCTGGCAGATGGAGCCCTGCGATGGTACTCAATGTTGCCACCCAACTCCATTGGGTCCTTCGCAGAAATGGCTGAATTGTTCGTGAAGGCGCACACGGGTGCTCAGAAGACGGAGACCCGGGTAGAAGATATCTTTGAAATTAAGCAGAGACCCGACGAGTCGCTTCGCAAGTACGTGGATCGGTTCCAGAGAGAACGGATGATGCTCCCCAAAGTACCAGATAGGTGGGCATCAATCGTGTTCACCAACAGCTTGGATATTAGGAGCTCAGAGGCCACACGAAGGCTTTACGAGTCTCTTCGCGAGTTTCCAGCAGCCAGTTGGTCAGACGTCTACAATCGTTACAATTCTAAGGTACGTATCGATGAAAATAAACTGATTGGAACAGGTGCTCGGGGAAGGGCTCAGGCTCGCAACAGTGGATCCAGTGGAAAAGCAGAAACGGAGAGGTCAGGCACATGGTATGAGCCGTACCCTGACCAATCGCATAACAATTCCAAAGGACACAGCCGCAACAGCAATATGGGTCTATCTCGGAGGGAGAATTCTGAATCGAATCCCTATGGAGTCCCAAGCCTGCCAAGCTTCAACGTTTAAATGACGGAGGTCATGGCAGTACTCAAAGACATGGGAGAAAAAGTCAAGTGGCCAAAAGACATGAAGACTGATCCCAGCAAGCAAAATCAAGACCTATATTGCGAGTTCCACCGCGACCATGGGCACACCACCGAAGACTGCAAAGCTTTAAGATACGAATTTGCTCATTTGTTGAAACAGGGATTCTTGAAGGAGTTCCTGACTGAGAAGGGAAAGCAAACTCACGCGAAGGCTCAGTAGAACAAATCTGGTCCACCGCGAGCATCCTCTCCGAAACGAACGGTCAACGTTATTTCGGGTGGGATCGAGGTAGATTCGGTTACCTTCACAACGAAGAAGTATGCAAAGGTATCCATTACAAACAACAAGCGTCCTCGGTCAGAAGAAGTAATCACCTTTGAGGAATCTGATGCTGATGGATCACAGTTTCCGCATGCTGATGCATTAGTCATAACGTTACGCGTGGCAGAGTTTGACGTGAAAAGAGTGCTCATCGATGCGGGCAGTTCTGCAAATATTATCCAGTCGCGAGTTGTAATTGAAATGCAGCTAGCAGATAAGATTGTGCCAGTATCTCGAGTTCTTTTCGGTTTCAACAATTCGAGCGAAAAGACTCTCGGAGAGATTACCTTGATGACTTTGGCTGAGGAGTAGCAAAGGAGACAACTTTTCATGTTATCGACGCAGATTTAGCCTACAACATCATTCTGGTAGACCTTGGATCCACGACATGTAAGCCGTCCCTTCTACCTATCATCAGGTGTTGAAGTTCCCATCCGAGTGGGGAATACGTGAAGTCCGAGGAGAGCAACGCTCTGCACGAGATTGTTACTCGGTAGCCCTCAAACTACCCGAGGAGAACAAATAGCAATTACAGCAACTGGGGCCGAATACTACACCTGAGGAGGTTAAGTACGAAGTCCCGGAGTTCATCGCCAAGATGGATGAGAAAGAAAACCACATCCCAACAGTTGAAGCTCTGGAACCCGAAGAGCTGTTCACTGATAAACCAGAGCGAAAGGTGTATTTGGGAACTGAGCTGAGCGAACGCCTGCGGGGGGATATCCTCCGGTTCCTCAAGGAGCGGCATACAACATTCGCCTGGTCCCATGCAGATATGACAGGTATTTCTGCTGACATCATTACTCACAGGTTGCACGTTGATCCATACCACCGCCCGGTGAAACAGAAGACGCGCCACCAAGGAGCTTTCCGAAACTAGGTAATCAATGACGAGGTCGATCGGCTGTTAAAGATCGGTTCGGTACGTGAAGTCAAATACCCGGACTGGTTAGCAAACGTGGTTGTCGTACCTAAATAAAACGGCAAGTGGTGAGTCTGCATTGACTTCACAGATCTGAACAAAGCCTGTCCGAAGGATTCATATCCTCTTCTCAGGATAGATCAGCTAATCGATGCAACAGCTGGACACGAAGTGTTAACCTTCCTCGACGCGTACTCCGGATACAACCAGATACTGATGGACCCTGAAGACCAGGAAAAAACGGCATTCATAACCTGTCGAGGTACGTATTGTTATAAAGTTATGCCATTTGGATTAAAAAATGCAGGTGCAACCTATCAGCGTCTAGTCAATCGAATGTTCCATGACCATATCGGAAAGACTATGGAAGTATAAATTGACGACATGCTGATAAAATCCAAACGGGCAGAAGACCATCTAGCACATCTGAAAGAAGCTTTCCGAATTTTGGATCAGTATAACATGAAATTGAATCCAGAGAAATGCACTTTCGGAGTTGGATCGGGAAAATTTCTGGGGTTCATTGTTTCTCAGCGAGGCATTGAAGTCAATCCCGCTCAGATTAAAGCTATTGAATCAATCCCAGATGTACTTCGCGATAGGAAAGAGGTCATGAGACTAACGGGGAGAGTAGCAGCTCTACGTAGATTCATTTCCCGGTCATCTGATCGTTGCAAAAGTTTCTTCGATGTCTTAAAGCAAAATAAGGAGTTCGAATGGACTCCCGAATGTCAGCAGGCATTGAGGGATCTGAAGAAATATCTATCCAATCCTCCACTGCTTACCATACCTGTGGAAGGTGAGCAGTTGCTAATCTATCTGGCAGTTTCAGAGCCATCGATAAGCGCTGTACTAGTTCGAGAAGAAAAAGGTAAACAACTTCCTATCTATTATGTTAGCAAAGCTCTAATTGATGCAGAAACCCGCTATCAACCTTTAGAAAAATTGGCATTGGCTCTAGTAACTGCTGCTCGAAAGTTACGCCCATATTTTCAAAGTCATTCGATAGTTGTGGTTACTACTTTTCCTTTACGAAATGTCCTGCACAAACCAGAATTTTCAGGAAGATTGGTGAAATGGGCTATAGAATTATCCGAATTTGATATCACTTATCAGCCCAGGGTAGTGATAAAGTCACAAGTCTTGGCAGACTTCGTGGCAGACTTCATCATGAATATATATCCTGAGGCAGAGAAAGAAGCCATTCTCTATGCAGGGCAGGCTCCAGGTACCTGGATCCTCCATACAGACGGTTCCTCGAGTGTAAAAGGGTCAGGACTCGGACTGGTCCTCGTTGCTCCATCCGGAGAGACGGTAAGGCAAGCTATCAAATGTCCCTTTATTACTAACAATGAGGCCGAATATGAGGCCGTTATTGCAGGATTAGAATTGGCACGGAACTATGGGGCAACCATAGTCAAGCTAAAAAGCGATTCTCAGTTAGTGGTCAATCAGATCAATGGAGGTTTCGTTGCACGAGAATCGAGGACGCAGGCGTACCTTGGCCGGGTGAAAGAACACTTGGCACAGTTCGACGACTGGGAAGCAATTCAGATTCCACGGGAAGAGAATCACGAAGCTGATGCTCTTGCAAACATGGGATCGGTTGCAGAAGTAGGGGCAACTAGCTCTTCAGCTATTGTTCAACTTCTCTACACAACCATGGACAGGGGAAAGTTTGAAGTCAACGCCGTCAGCACTATCTGGGACTGGAGAAATGAGATAACGAATTATCTTTTTCATGGGACTCTGCCCGCAGATGCAAAGGCTGCTCGTAAACTCCGAGTAAAAGCTGCCCGATACACCATTCTCAGTGGTGAGCTGTACCGGAGGATGTTCGCAGGACCCCTCGCAAAATGTCTTGGACCAAATCAGACTAATTATGTGATGAGAGAAGTCCACGAAGGCTGTTGCGGAAATCATTCCGGAGGTAAGGCGTTAACCCGAAAGCTGATACGTGCAAGTTATTACTGGGACAAAATGGAGAAAGATGCAAATGAGTTTGTCAAGAAATGTGACAAATGCCAGAGGTTTGCCCATCTTCTTCATCAGCCAGCCGAACCGTTGCATTCAATAATCTCCCCGTGGCCCTTCATGAAATGGGGAATGGACATTGTTGGTCCTCTTCCCACGGCACCAAGGGGGATGCATTTTTTACTGATCATCACTGATTATTTCACAAAGTGGGTCGAAGCAGCAGCATATTCGAAGATACGGCAAACAGAGGTTGTCGATTTTCTCTGGCGCTTTGTCATATGTCGCTTTGGAGCACCTAAGGAAATAGTCATGGACAATGGCCCGCAGTTCGTCGGCCAGAAAGTGACTAGGTTCGTTGACGATTTACACATTAAGAGAATCACTTCTTCTCCATATCATCCTGTTGCCAATGGGCAGGCCGAATCTACCAACAAAATCATTATTGAATCTCTTAAAAAGCGCCTCGAGCAGGCAAAGGGATGTTGGGTAGAAGAACTACCTGGAGTATTGTGGGCTTATCGAACCACAGTAAAAATGTGTACCGGGGAAACTCCTTACTCATTGGTATATGGTGCAGACGCTCTGATCCCAGTCGAGATAGGAGAACCCAGTCTGCGGTATGCACATGCCACTGAGGAATCAAACTCAGTTAACCTATCTGAAGAGCTGGATCTCCTTGAAGAACGCAGAGAACTGGCCCTCGTACGAGTGGTCACCCAAAAAGAACGAATCGAAAAATACTACAATCGGGGACTACGCGTACGAAGCTTCCAAGTCGGGGACTTTGTACTCAGAAAGGTTTCCCAGAGCACACAAGAGACAAATTCAGGGAAACTTGGCCCTAATTGGGAAGGACCCTACAAAGTGATCGCTTCGGTCGGCAAGGGATCTTACCGCTTGGCACGACCAGATGGCTCGATTGTCCCGAACAGTTGGAATGTGGTTCACCTCAAAAGGTATCACTTCTAGGTGATAAAAACGGTTAGTTACTCTACACTTACCTTTTTATCTTTACATAAAGTCCATGCTTTCATTATACATTCTTTCTAAATGGTACTAACGGCCTAAACAAGGTCAGATCCGTTTAGCTCAACTGGTAGAGCTCGAAATTCTTAACTTCGCGGCTGTGGGTTCGAATCCCACAACGGACACACTCCTCGTTTGGTTATATGTGTTCAATGTACAACTCACAGAAAACTCTTTTCATATTATCACTTTACGTGTTCCAACATGAAAACAAGGGGGGTGGTGAGGGCCCTGTAGGCCAGATAAGACCTTCATACAGGCAAAAGACCTTATCTAAAGGCAACAAATTTTCAAAACTTTTACGTGATAAGACTTCCACGGCAAATAAGAGAAGTCATTCACAAAACAAAACCTTCATGTGACAAGGCTTCCACGAAAATAAGAGAAGTCGTTCACAAGGCCAACGACTCGGCCAGAGCCAACCTACAATGCCATGCAACAACTTTCGATTATCAAAACGATAAGCAAAGTTATACGCATACAGCAATGATTTGGCCAAAACCCTAACGACCACAACTCAGTCAAACTACTTACAACTTACGACCTTTTCCTAATAAAAGGTTAAGTTAAAAACATTCGGGCAGATTTTTAAAAAAACGAACTTAATAAAGTTCAAAATTCTAAGAAAAGTAACTCCCAATCATAAGGCACGAAAGCCACAGCGTATCTATACAAAAGATCAAAAGTTCAAACTAAATATAGTCACTGAGCAAATCTAAAATAACATGTATACATTATCCTGTAAATTGATAAAATGCCGAGAACGGCTGACAGAAATTTGCTGAGTGTTCAAAGGCCAAAACAAACTGGCCATACAAAGGATCAGAAAGTCTCTAACAAACAAGTCTAGCTCTCGCCAGACAAAATAAAAATACATCAATTGAGGAAAAAGAGCATTAACTTGAAGGGCCATGACCAGAACTCAACGCACCAGCTCCGTCAATCCTGCTGTCATTCCCTGAATCCTCGTCTTCATCTCCATCATCGTCATCATCGCCTTCAGACTCTTCGAGGAAAAGACCCAATGCTTGGTGTATTCTTCGAACAACGCTCTTTGTCGTCTGCAGCATCTCCTCGACATCAACTTGTCCAGCCTGGATCTGCACGAGCAGTGTACGCTTGGCTTCAAGGGCCGCAAGCTTGGTCTTGATTTCCGACTGATCACGCAAGTTTGCCAAGTCCTTGGTTAATGCGGTCTGAGCACCCATTAACTGAGCGACCTGGTCCTTGGCAGCTTGGAGATCAGAACGGGCTTTGATTGATTCTTCATTTGCTCTCTGCAGATTCATCTCAAGAGTTACACGGTTGTCGTTAGCGCTATTCAAGCAATTGCGGCATTCTTCAAGCAGTCTCTCCAAGCCCTGGATAGAGCGTGCGAACCCTTCTTTCTCCTCGGAAAGAAGGTCCTTTTCCCTGGTGAGAGCATTGATTTGCTCAAGACGATCATTGTTAACATCAGTTAACCGATTAACTTCTCCACCAAGGAAACCATACTGCTCAACCAGAGTTTTATTGTCCTTCAGAGCTTCCAGCAGTTCTTTCTTTATCTCTACCACCTGATCGACACTATTAATCCTGGCAAAACATAAGCTCTGCAGCCAGCATGCTTAACTAAAAAAAAAATGAAACAAGCTAAGGTTAAGGGTCCGAGGCTAAAGTTACTTCCAACATAAGAACGAAAAATACTTACTCGGGCAGAATCAGCAGCAATCTGAAAGGCTAATTCCTCATCGCTCAGCTCCCTCAGTACCCACTCTTTACGGGGACCGATGAGTGAGGAGACCACTTTAGCCAAGCCGCTTGGCCCAGTTATGAAGTTGACATCAGGGGCAAGTTTCAAAGTGTGCTTCCTCTCACAATACTTGGGTTCCCAAGCCTGGTCGGAAGGGTAATTCGGCCCGAACTTGTAACGGATACCCCTGATATCCTTCAACTCTGTCCGCCCACTGACGACTGATCGCCAGACAAACCTCGACGACGAGAGGTTAGAGTCATTTTCTGCCCCAGGATTAATTGTCTCACATTCACGAAGACCAACTGGCGTCGCCCCCTCAGTAGCCACGTTCTCCAGATCCTCGAAACGAAAAACACGAGGACCCCGGCTACTCTCTTGGGGAACGTCTTCCCTGGCTTCTTCCTTCACTTCTTCTTCATCCACCTTCTTCTTTCCCTTGTCCACACGAGAAGGACCTGCCTTCTCCCCATCACCAACTCGGGGACTCCTCTGCGGAGTACGGACGGCTTCCTCCTCGGCCCTTCTTCTGTCACTACGAAGATGAGGTCTTCGCCCAAGAGGAATATCCACTTCGACTTCAGTGTCCGGAAGATAGATGACCTCCTTGGCTAGACCCTCTCCCCGCACGGACTCGGGGACTTCAGCAGCAACCTCGGCATTCGCTTCCATAGGCTCTACCAACCGACGAGGGTTGCCCGGCAGCCACGGAAGTCTTACGAGTAGATTTCTTCCGTGCTCCACCCTCCCCTTGGCTTCTTTTCTTCCTCTTCAAGGAGCCCAGTCCATCGGACAAGAGTTCTTCACCCCCCTCCCTGCTGCACAGAGCACCTACCGAAGCCAGTATAGCCTCAGCCTCAGCAGCTGGGTCAGCAACAGGTTTGGTAGGTCTGTCCTGGGGAGGCACGTGAAAGAAATCTCCCGAAGTGCCCAAACCTGCAACAAAGATGAAACGGTCAGACATGAGGAGGGTTCAAGAAAGAAGAATTATCAGAGAGACAGAAATAATCTCACCGTGGTGTTTCACAGTCAAACTTTTGAGAGTAGCAAAGTACGCCCACTCTCTTTTCTCTGGTCCGAATTTATCCAAAATCGGCTCAACCCACGCCGTCAGTTCATCAACAGATATGAACCTGTCGTAAGGTTGCTTGGCCGCTGCACGAAGAAATTGAACGAAGATTAGAGGAAAGAGGAAGGAGAATATAAAAAAAAAAAAACTCGGGGACTTACGCGTCTTATTCCAGACTTCTGGAAGGTACGTCTTGTCGTCAAAAGTCAAGGCCGAGGAGCGCACGAACAGATACCGGTGCACCCAGCCTCGGTCACTGGCATCCTCAGAACTGCGCACCAAGCCTTTGCTTCCGTGCATCCTGGCATTTACATAGCCATCTTTAAAAATCTGAACACTATACAAAGAAATAAAATGCTTGTAGTCAAAAGATTGATCGGTTTCTGTCGCAAACCAATCTAAGAGTGTAACTATCCTATATATACTGGGGCTCAATTGCCCCGGGCAGAGAAGGTACTCCCTGCAAAGCCTCTCCAGCACAGGGTGCAAGGGCAGCCTACATCCCACTGTGAAAGGGTAGGTGCACATAGCTGTCCACCCAGCCCTGTGGGAAGTAATGTTCTCCCCCTCAGAGACCGGCAAGAGAGGAACTTCATCGCCCCAGTTGCAGTCCACCCTCACATGAGGGATTACCTCCTTCGTGATCCCCGACTTAAACCTATACGCCGGCCAGTTGCGCGTATCTCCCTCCCTGTTATGAAAGGACTTAATATTACAGTCCGCCTCAAGTTCACCCCATTTCTTGGGGATTATTTCCGCAGCAGTGGCTTGAGTAGCCCACGGCCTAGGAGTGGCCATCGTGGAACTACCAGCAATATCGGTACTCTGATTTTTCCTAGATCTTGAAGCCATGATTTCAGGAAAAGAATGAAGTTATCAAGAAAAACTCAAGAGCTAATTCAGAGGTTTTCAAAGAACAACACAGAGGAAATAAAAGCAAGTAAAAAGTTTCTCATCAAGTGAATCCCTATTTATAGGAACCAAGATTCAGATCCCCAACTTCTCTCGAAGACACGTGGAGGTTATCGGAGAAACTACGACCAGATCTGGCCGTCGAAGGAGGAAATAGGGTTAATCAAAACTCTATAGCGCCATCATTATTCTGAAGAGTAGTTGTAACCTCGCAATCAACAGACGACGTGTGCACGTGGTTGAGGCGGTTGAAATCATTGCTTTTACCCTTGGGATACGCAATAGTCACTTCAGTGTAAACTGCGGTTCCACAGGCGTGCCAGCTGCAGTTACTTTTTTATACGGCACATTTAATGCGCACGACATAAGGGCTTGTCACTTATCTGATAAGATTCATACGTCATCAAGTTACGTCATATGAAGACAAAAAGTTCGAAAAAACTCCCGCCAAAGCTCTTATCCACTCCTCGGACAGATACTCTGCCCGAGAAGTGCGGGGACTATCTGTATTGGATAAAAGCTGACTGGACTTTGAAGGATGACACGTGTCTTCCATGTGGCACGAACTGACGTTTCAATGGACAGACATTCACCGGACAGATATTTCCCACGAGCAGACTCAAGGAAGTTACGGAATATTTCAACAGTCAACATAGTTTAAATGAGCAGTTATTAGCATTATTGTCCACGATCATTCATTAAATGGTCATCAAGGCAATCATTACAGCCCAACGGTTACAACTTCGCTGAATAGGTGCCCAGCGGTTACTTATCCAGACGGATCCACGCCCAACGGTTACTACAATCCCAACGGGCGCCTATCAGGCCTATAAATAGCGTTTACCTTAACCAATTGTAACATAACTTTTACCTCTTGTCTACACTATCAATAAGAATACTCTCTCTCTCTTGTTCAGATATACTCTTTGCTCATATTTCAATTACTATTTTAGTGTTTGGATCGTCTGAAGTGTGGCGAATATCGACCAACTCTCCACGGAGACGAAGGTTACGATACGTTTGCCTCTCTTTGATTTCGCTTATACTTTACCTTTAACGTTCTATATTGATATTATTTGATTCTCCTTACAAATTCTTAATCTCAACTATTGATCGTGACTCCGCAAATACAAATTTAATTGTTAATTGGCCTAAAATCGGATCTAGGTTAAACAGAAAGTCTTCTCCTATCAATTGTCTTCGTGCCTTCCTTTGCCATTAGGCTAGCTACATGATTTTGTCTCGTGAAGCCGTGTCTAAGCTACGACTACTCCATCAGCATCTTCATTGCTATACAATTATTTACAATTTATAAGTATGGTGAGTTATTTGACTGCAATTTTTTATGACCTTGATGGAGTCACTTTCAATATCAACAAGAAAAGATTGTTTACTGTAGATGCATGGGAGTAGCTTAGGTAAATGCAAGTATAACCAAGGATTCAATGCCCATTTGAGTTCCTCATAACACCCACAATTCCTCCTTTATCATGAGCACATTCCGCAATCCCCATCAATATTAATTTAACTTATAGCAGTGAGGTTTGGGAGGAAGCCATTTGACATTGAGAATAATAGAGGTGGGAGTAATGTTGGTAGGCCTGACAAGAGATATATATTCGATTGTTTTGAAATGAAAGTTTTATTACTGTAATTGTTATATGAGTAAATTACTTATATGGTCACTCAACTTTGAGAAATGAGTAACTAAAGTCACTTTGTTTTGATTTATACTAATAAAACCACTAAATTTAAGGTAATTCTCACCAAAATTCATTCTAGCCGGATATTGCACAATCACTACACTAGAAATTTGACCCGACCTTTTAATTTTTATTCATATACACGTGGATCCCACTTTATTTTCCATGTAGGATTTTTCTAGTGAGTAGATTTATTTCTATGTGACAAGAAGTGATTTAATTCTTCAAATATTGATTTACTTTTGTAAACTTTATATTTTAAATAACATTTGACGTTTCTTCTTAAGTTGATTAACTACAAGTTTAATCATAATTATTTTGATTTACTTAAATCATAACAGAGTTTACACTAGTCTTTCAATTTTGATCATGGCAATAAGTTGTAGTGTAATAAGTGTCGTTAGTAAAGTTCCAACCGAAGTGTATATTATTCATATGATGAATGAGACTACAAAGAGTTTTTGTACAGCTCCTTTGAAGTCTGGTTCAGTTTCTACTTTGTGACCTCCCATTTGAAGTGTCATTTCTTGTTCTATGAGCATCCGATGTGTAGCATTAGAGTTGATTTTGGTTCCAAGTTTCTTGTCTTAGTAGTTTACCTTTATGATTATGTTTTTGTGCAGGTTCAATAAGAATGTGTCGAAATGAACTTTCTTGGATGATTTTGCTTGATATTAATTCCAATTTATTAAGTGCTAAGTGCTCTAGCAAGGAGCTATGTTTGTGCCTGTGAAGCTTTATGAGTAACGAAAAGGACTATGGTATATTCATTTGATTTTGTATTCAATATGAGGATATGATAGGTTGATCTTCGAGAGAAACAACAATTACAAGAAAGTATAAGTCAGCTCCTCCTCGCTGGGATAATAATCAGGCATTCCATTGCTTGGTTAATATTGAAGCTTCATATTCAAAATTTTAGAAAGGACATTTTTTTGTAATATTAGGACAATTTCTAGAGAATATGACTTCAAATTAGCATGCACTATAAGAGTCAAATTATTTTTGAAAAACATGCGAAATAATTAATTAAGGTTATCTGATCACCTTGTGATGCAACCCAATGGACGAGCAAGCTATTTACGAGAAGCTAAGCAAGGGAGTTGCAACAGTTGCAGGCCACATTTGCACAACTGGAGCTGCTGGAGCAGGTGTTGGAGGCTTCAAGACCTGTTTGCAAGCTCACTGCCTCAGAACCAGGAAATACTCTACCCGATCGCGCGTCATCAAATGCGATCGCGCAAGGTCAAAAAGCTGAGCATCGCGATTGCACATCGGCAAGCTCGATCGCGCAAGGAAGAAATGATGAAAAATGCGATCGCGAGGCCTCAGACGCGATCGCACAGGAAGCTGACAATGGATGAAGGCAATTGTCTTCGCAATGCGTGATCATAGCAGCGATCGCGAAGCTCTGGTTACTCCAGACACGTGATCGCGCGTATCCTAGCGCGATAGCGCTGTAGCAATGACTGGAACAATATTTTCAGCCTAATGGTCTATTGTAAGCCCATTACAAGGGGAATTAAGGCATTATTGCCATTTTTGGGAACCACTGCATAAGGTCCTTACCTTTTCATTAATTAGGGTTAGATTTTGATGACATTGATTATTGTAAGATTATTGGCTAAGCTTGTTTGCTTAAGCACATTTAAGTCCTTGATTTGCAATTGGATTTGATCTAATTGAGGATCAAATAGTATTGGTTCAAATTGATAGACAATTAAGAGGGGGGGGGGGGTGTTTAGGCTACTTTTCCCTAATCTACTCCCTTAATTATTTTCTAATCAAATTTGGGTGTTGCTTTCATCTTTCCATCCTTGTTATTTTCCATTGTTATTGTTGTTGTATCATATCATTTGGTATCAGAGTTGGATTAGTGCTTGTTCTTACAACCACTAACCAAGTTTTGGTTCTCAAAATCCAAAAATCACAAAATAAATCAAAATTCTAAAAATCCAAAAAAATAAGTCTTAGGTTTAGGTTTCCTTTGGGCGAAATTTTTGATACCAACTGAAGATATATGAATCTAGAAGTTGTTCCTTGAAGGAATCAAACAAGAAACAACATTTGGGGTGTTGAATTGAAGATTCAAAAATTAGGGTTCATCAACAAGAATTGGGGCTTTTGAATTTTGGTTGTTGCTTTTGAAGATTCAACTACTAGGGTTTGTTCACGGACCAACAAGGAACATAAATCTCAAATTTGGAATAAAAAAGCACTGGTTTGTGAAGATTCAAGTGAAAAAAGTAGCTGGAAAAACGGTTCCTGCATCAGGCTTCAGAAGCCTATGCGATCGTGCGAGGACACACACGATAGCGCAGGTCAATAATTAAATCTCTTCGTGATCGCGCCACAGTTAACGCGATCGCGCCCAGCAGCAGACTTCTTCTTCGCGATCGCGATAGTACTAACGCGATCCCATAGAACAACCTTTTTCGGTAAAACAATTTTCTTAGACAGATTGCTTGCAACAGCCCCTGAACAGTTTCCAATTAACTAGAGCCCAATTTCAGCATCAAGTACAGTGAGTTTCTAGATCAAAAATAAAATTTCATCCAAATCTGTATCTGTTTCATGCCAATTCAATTTGTGCCTTTCTTCTTTCCTTTCTTTGACTTTTTCTAAATTTCGTCCGTTAGCTTTAATTGTCCGTTCCTTGCTACAATAATTCCTTTCCATCCCAAATTGGATTGAGTTTAATTGTCGAGTCGGGCTTGTCTGCGAAGAACAAACTTGCATTAGCCAAGAGAGGTAAAAGACAAGTGTGGTGAGAGCATTAGAGTAAGTAAAAGCCAATCATTGAGTGTAAACACGAGTGAATTGGGTGCAATCAAATCGAGTGTAAACACTTAGAGAGTGAATTGGTGAGGACTCTTTCTACTAACCTTTTTTGTTTAATTGTTTGTAGGTACGATGGCTCAAAAGGAAGTCGAGACGCACATGGAGGTCAAAATTATGTTGCAAGCCTTGATGGCGAGTGTTAATTCAATGCAACATGAATTCAAAGGGATGAAGGTGACGGTTGATCACCTATCTCGAAAAGATAGGCTTCGGGAAATGGGAAAACAAGTAGTTGAGACACCTCCAACCGTGGGGATGCGGGGTGATGGACCTAGCCGGATCTCTCGGGCTAATGACCATTACTCTCACTTAGTGGTCCAAGACACCTATTCTCCAAATGATACTCCACAAGTGAAGGATCCCATTCATGATCTTCCAAGAAATGAACCACCAAGAAATGAGACTCCAAGGCGTGAAGGAGTGGTGCATCTAAAAATGATCATCCATATGATGACGAATCTTTTCGTGCACATGAAAACTATGATGATAACCCATTTCTCTATTCGGGGGAGGCACGACAAAGGAGAAATAGAGGTCGAGGTGGTTGATTTGGGAGAGGCTACCAATGGAGAGCGGAACGTGAAGAGGACTACTATGACTATAGGGGTCATGGTGGAAATCGGAGACATCATGATGATGATAGAGGGTTGAACACTTTCAAGATCAACCTACCAACTTTCCAAGGAGAAAGTGATCCTGATGAGTATCTAGAGTGGGTTTTTAAGATGGAGAGGATTTTTCAAACCAACAATGTTCAAGGAGCCACGAAGGTCAAGTATGTCATTACTCAATTTGAGAATTATGCTTCCACTTAGTGGGAGTCCAAACGAAGGCAAATGGAGACTCAAGGGCTAATATCAAATGGTGGCTGGGCGGGCTTGAAAGCCATGATGGAAACTCGATTTCTACCCACCAACTATGAAGATGAGTTGATCAAGAAATTTTATAACTTGAGGTTAGGGAACAAGACTGTGACAGAATACTTTGATGAGTTTGAGAAGACAAGGATAAGGGCCAACATTTAAGATGGTGATCGATTCCTTACTCCAAAATTTTATGGAGGCTTGAATAGGGAAATCTCATCTCCGATGGAATTGCACCAATTTGATTCCTTGTATGATAAAGGGCTTAAATTGGACAAGTCCTACAAGTCAAAAAATATCTCTACCAATTGGAGCAAAGGAAAGGATAATGTGAAGATCTATTCCCCATGGGACAAGCAAAAAAGCCCAAGCGAGAGTTCAAAGGCTAATTTGACAAAGCCAAGCCCAAAGAAGAGCCAAATGTGGGAGGTAACAAAGCTAAACTTGAAAGTTTGTCTAACATTCTATGTTATAAATGCAATGGCCGAGGCCATATGATGAGGGATTGTCCAAATAGGAGAACTATTGTTGCTTTGAGTGATGGTGGTTATCAAATGGGTGATAGTGATGTCGAGGAGATAGATGGGGATACTCCTTGTGATGATGATTTTGATGGGGAACGCGGGGAAGGTGAGTAATTTGAGGAAGACATATCTGCTACTCTTGTGCTAAGGAGAATAATGGGTGTGCATGTGAAGAAAGAGTCGAATCAAAGGGAGAATTTGTTTCATGCTTATTGTAAGGTCCAAGGAACAATTTGTTCTCTTATCATTGATAGTGGTAGTTGTGTCAATGTAGTGAGCACCACTTTGATTGATCAACTCAAGCTTCCCACTAGGAAATGTCCACAATCTTATAAGCTACAATGGTTGAACGAATGTGGTGAATTAAAGGTGACCAAGCAAGCTTTGGTCAAATTCAAGATTGGGAACTACCATGATGAGCTCTTATTTGATGTGGTTCCAATGCAAGCTTGTCACATTTTGCTTGGTAGACATTCGCAATAAGACCATTTAGCAAATCATGATGGCAAGACTAACAAGTATGCCTTGGAGTTGGAAGGTCGGAAGTTTATTCTTAATCCATTGACTTCAACTCAAGTGAGTGGGGGCTATAGGAAGATGCGTGAGTTGAAGTTGAAAAGAGAGAAGGAAAAGAAAGATGGAGTCGTAGGGGATAAAAGAGTGGGAGTTGTCACACAAAAGAGTGAGGAAACAAAAGAGGGAGTGAACTTGTTCTTGTCCAAGAAGGAGTGTTTGAATGATGTGAAGGAGGGAATGCCCATGATTCTCCTCCTACACAAGGACCATGTTTTGTTTACTAACGAACTAACCCCTTCTTTGCCTAGTTCTATTTCTTCTCTTTTGCAAGGTTATGAAGACATCTTTCCCGAGGAGTTGCCTAGTGGATTTCCACCACTAAGAGGCATTGAACATCAAATTTACCTTGTTCTGGGCTCCCAATTGCCCAACAAGGCCGCTTATAGAAGCAACCCGGAGGCCACCAAAGAGCTCCAAAATCAAGTGGAGGAGTTGCTTGAAAGAGGACTTATGCAAGAAAGCTTGAGCCTATGTGCTGTCCCGATCATCCTAGTACCAAAGAAAGATGGGACTTGGCGCATGTGTGGATTGTAGAGCCATCAACAAGATAACGGTAAAGTATCGTCATATTATCCCTAGATTAGATGATATGCTTGATGAGTTGTGTGGTTCTTGTGTGTTCTCTAAAATTGATTTGAGGAGTGGATACCACCAAATCCGGATGAAACCGGGTGATGAGTGAAAGACGACCTTTAAGACTAACTTTGGTCTTTATGAGTGGCTTGTCATGCCTTTTGGCTTGTCCAATGCTCCTTCAACCTTCATGAGGTTGATGAATTATGTGCTTAAATCTTTCATTGGAAAATTTGTTATAGTTTACTTTGATGACATCCTTGTCTATAGCAAATCCATTGATGAACATGCTAATCATTTGACACAAGTGTTTGATGTTTTGAGAAAGGAGCAATTATTTGCTAACTTGAAAAAGTGCTCCTTTTGTATTGAAAACGTTGTGTTCATTAGTTTTGTGGTGAGTGCAAATGGTGTGGAAGTAGATGAGGCTAAAGTGGAGGCCATTAAGGATTGGCCCACTCCTAAAAGCATTGGTGATGTGAGAAGTTTCCATGGGTTGGCTAGCTTTTATAGGAGGTTTGTGAGGGGACTTAGTACTATAGCCGCACCCATTGACCGAAGTGATAAGGACGGATAAGGCATTTATGTGGGGGAAGGAGCAAGAAAAGGCTTTTTCAAAATTGAAAGAAGTGCTTAGTTCCACACCTCTCCTTCAATTACCAAATTTTGATAAAACCTTTGAAATTGAGTGTGATCCTAGTGGGGGTAGGAATTGGAGCCGTGTCGATACAAGATCAAAAATCCATTGCCTATATTAGTGAGAAACTTAAGGGAGAAACCACTAAATACTCAATTTATGATAAAGAGTTGCATGCCTTGGTGAGGGAATTGGCTCATTGGCAATATTACCTTTGGTCAAAAGAATTTGTCATTAGAACCGACCACCAATCTTTGAAACACCTCAAATCCCAAGAGAAGTTGAATGTGAGACATGTCAAATGGGTGGAATTCCTTGAAACCTTTCCTTATGTCATCGTTCCAAAAAGGGAAAAGAAAATATGGCGGCGGATATCTTGTCAAGGAAGTTTGTACTTCAATCAAGAAGACAAGTGTTGTTGAATACTCTGGGATCCAAGCTCATGGGTTTTAAAGTATGAAGTACATGTATACCAATGACCCAGAGTTTGGGGAACTATATGCTAATTGTGAATTAGAGGAAAGGGGGAGAAGGATCAATCGGTTGTATGGTGAAGAGGAACCTAGTGGTGATATGGAGAAAAGGAGGTTTCATAAGTTTGAATGGTTCTTGTTTAGAAATAGGAAGTTGTGTGTGCCTAGTTCATCTTGGAGGGAGTTGTTAATGAGGGAGGCACATATTGGGGGACTAATGGGGCATTTTAGAGTGGGCAAGACTATGGAAATTCTTAAGGAGCAATTTTATTGGCCTAAGATGAAGGTGGATATTGTAAGGGCGTGTGGTCAATGCTTGGAGTGTAAGCAAGCAAGCTAAGTCAAAGCTACTTCCACATGGTTTGTACTTATCCATCCCCATTCCGTTAGATACTTGCTTGACATTTCTATAGACTTTGTGCTTGTATTTACTAGAACCAAGAGGGGAAAAGATAACATCATTGTGGTAGCTGATAAATTTTTCAAATTGCACATTTCATTCCATGTCATACGACTGATGATGCATCCCAAGTAGCCAATTTTTTTGTTGAACATGTACTCAAATTGCATGGGGTCCCTAAAACTATTGTTAGTGATAGGGATTCCAAATTCCTTAGTCATTTTTGGAAAGAATTATGGGGAAGGCTTGGCACTAAGTTGTTATTCTCCACTTCTTGCCACCCTCAAACTGATGGCCAAATCGAGGTTGTTAATAGAACCTTGAGTGCCATGCTTAGAGCATTGGTTAAGGGGAAACTTACTTCTTGGGAAGAACACTTATCTTTGATTGAATTTTCATATAATAGAACCATGCATACTTCAACTTACATGACGCCTTTCGAGGTTGTGTATGGTTTTAACCCCCTTGGATCTCACGCATTTGTCTCAAGATGTAGTTTTAAGCTTAGATGCCAAGGTGAGAGCTCAAGAGATTAAGCAGCTTCACGAGCAAGTGAGGAAGCAACTCGAAAAGAAAAATTAAGAAGTTGCCAAGAAGGCTAACAAGGGAAGGAAGAAGTCTTCGAACTAGGAGATTGGGTTTGGGTCCATTTCCGGAAGGATAGATTTCCCAACAAGCGGGTGATCAAGTTGATTCCAAGAGGCTATTGTGCATTTTCAAATCCTTGAGCGCCTCAATGACAACGCCTAAAAGGTTGATTTGCCAAGAAACTACCAAGTGCACAACACTTTCAACGTGTGCGACTTGTCTCTCTTCAAAGTCAAAGAACAAGCGAATTCGTGGACGAAATCTTCTCAAGAAGGAAAAATGATGCAACCCGATGCACGAGCAAGCCATTTACGAGAAGTCAAGCAAGGGACTTGCGGCACTTGTAGGCCACATTTGCACAACTGGAGCTGCTGGGGCAGGTGTTGGAGGCTTCAGGACCTGTTTGCAAGCTCACTGTCTTAGAACTAAGAAATACTCTACCCGATAGCGAGTCATCAGACGCGATCGCGCAAGGTCAAAAAACTGAGCATCGCGATCGCGTAACAGCAAATGCAACTGCGCTAGGAAGAAATGATGAACAACGTGATCGCGAGGCCTCAGACGCGATCGCAGAGGAAGTTGACAATGGATGAAGGCAATTGTCTTCGCGATCGCGTGACCATAGTCGCGATCGCGAAGCTCTGGTTACTCCAGACACGTGATCACGCGTGTCCTAGCGCGATACCGCTGTAGCAATGACTAGAACACTATTTTCAGTCTAATGGTCTATTGTAAGCCCATTACAAGGGGAATTAAGGTCTATTGTAAGCCTATTACAAGGGGAATTAAGACATTATTGCCATTTTTGGGAACCACTATATAAGGTCCTTACCTTTTATTAATTAGGGTTAGATTTTGATGACATTGATTATTGTAAGATTATTGGTTAAGCTTGTTTGCTTAAGCACATTTTAGTCCTTGATTTGCAATTAGATTTGATCTAATTGAGGATCAAATAGTATTGGTTCAAATTGATAGACAATTAAGGGAGGTGTTTAGGCTACTTTTCTCTAATCTACTTCCTTAATCTAATCAAATTTGGGTCTTGCTTTTATTTTTCCATCCTTGTTATTTTCTATTGTTATTGTTGTTGAATCATATCACCTTGCACATGTGAAAGTCTTTTCATGCATGAATGAAGTCCAGTTGACGCATATGAGAAAAAAATAAATGAGTTTTTCTTAATGATGATAACATCCAGATGATCAATCTAATGAAAAGGAGAACAACAAGAAAATAAGAAATAATGCTCACAGCCTAATATAACCACAACTTGTCGTTAATTAACTTAAGTAGAAACATCAAATGTTCTTTAAAATATAAAATTTACAAAAGTGAATCAACATTTAAAGAATTAAATCACTTCTTGTCATATAGAAATAAATCAACTCAATAGAAAAATTCGACATGGCAAATAAAGTGGGACCCATATGTATATACATAAAAATTAAAAAAGCTACGTCAAATTTCTGGTGGAGTGATAATGTAAAATCCGGCTAAAATAATTTTTGGTGAGAATTACCTTAAGTTTAATGATTTTATTAGTAAAATCAAATCAAAGTGACTTTGGTCACTTATTTCTCAAAGTTGAGTGACCATCTAAGTAATTTACTCTTGTTATAGTGATTGTTATTCCTATTTAGCCATATATGTCAGAGTAGTTGCGGAAAAAATTCATTTCAATCATAATGAGTGGTCATCTTAGTACTAGAATTTTGTTTTATATGATCTTTAAAAAAAAAGGAAATACTAGTAGTTTGGTTGTTAGCATTTTGAAAATGGGATAGCTAAGGAAAATTCCAAAGATCCTTGACCAATATGCATTGAGGGAAGATGGGCGCAATGTCTTGATTGATCCCTAGGCAGCTGGGGCAGTGAGGGGATACATTTATACCAATGTGACTAGGATAGGCTCTAATAGGGAGTCTATTGTAGTAAGAAAGGTAAAAATTTGTCTCTGTACATGTTTGTGTTAAGGCTACTGATATTCCAACTCATCAAGAATAATATTACCATTAATGCTTACTGTATGTTTTAGTTGTTTGAATTTTGTATTACCATATTTGTAGGATCTTGATAAGATCTTCTAGTTACTCTTGATAAGATCCAGTAACTGTTCTTATACATTGTATCTATTTATACCATGAATGAATAAATGAAACACAGGTTTTCGGTTCTCAAGTTTCTTCTCTTACTAAAAAACTTTACATGGTATCAGAGCATTGATCCATATTATTTTTTGCCTCTTCATTGTTCTTCAAAAAGTATGGCTGCATCGGGCACTAACAATGTCACACAAATCTCTGGAAAATCATTGATTTCTATCAATGGTACTCAACTTCCATTGAAACTTTCGACTCAAAATTACTCTACATGGCGTACTCAGATTACTCCTCTTCTTCGAGGACACAATCTCATGAGTTATGTCACTGGCACTCTTGCTCCTCCTCCTAATCTCATTGTAAAAGATGGCAAAAGTATCCCCAACCCAGATTATGAGTTTTGGGAATGTCAAGATCAGTTAATCCTTGTCGCCATCATCGCTTCAGTTTCTTTCTCTATTATGAACACCATTGCAGATGCTAAAACCTCAGCGGAGGCATAGAATAAACTTCAAGTAGCCTTTGCCAATAAATCGGCTACACTCAGGGAAAAACTCTCGTGCACCAAGCGTGGTTCTCGCCCAGTTGCTGAATATCTTTAGATTGTCAAATCAATTGCTAAAGAACTTTCCTTGTGTGGCAGTCGTGTAGATGATGTTGATCTAGTTGTTCATTTCTTGGGTGGAATGGCTTTGAGTTTCGTGATATTGTTGCGGCAATCCATGCTCGTGATACTGTCATCTCGTTTGATGAATTTCAGTATAAGTTGCTTGCCCATGAACTATATCTGAAGCAGATTGACCCCAAATTTGATCCGACTCCTGTAAAAGCAAATCATGTTCGCAAGGGGAATTCCAACAGGCCAACCTATCAATCTAGGCAAATTAATTATAATAAGCCTTCCACTCCATTTCAGTTTGCTAACAATGGTTATCACTGTTCAGAGAATTCTTCAAGTCTTGACAATGTTGGATCACGCCATCAATCATCCGCACCTTCATCTCAATTCTTAAATTATAACTCTCAACCAAAAGTGCAATGTCAGTATTGTGAAAAATATGGTCACCATGTCAAGAAGTGTTTTCGGGCTAGAGACTATTTCAGGGATCTATTCTCTCAACATTCTCAGGCTCACCACTTCATGATTACCACAAACTCAGATTCTCTGTGGCTTCTTGATATCGAGGCTTCCCATCACATAACCAATGACTTGAGGAACCTCTCATTTCACGCTCCATATGATGGCAATGATGAGTTGCAACTCACAGATGGTTCAAGTTTGTCGATTTCACATGTTGGCTCTGGTATTGTATCTTTACCATCTAAAAAATGTCATCTAACCAACGTTCTTTGTGTTCCATCTGCCCAGACAAATCTTATTTCTGTTTCTGAATTTTATAATTCAAATCAAGTGTCGATTGAATTCTTTTCTGACTATTTTCTTATCAAGGATCAATTCACATGACAGATTCTATCCAAAGGGCAAATTGACCAATCTCTTTACAAGCTCAAATCCTAACCGGCACCTGCTTGCTTCAATGTTCGCCATTCATCAACTGCCTGGCACCAGCGTCTTGGACACCCAAACTCCAAAGTGTTTAATTTTATTTTATCTAAATTTAATTTGCCTGTTTCTTCTGTGAATGAGGCTGTTTGTCATCCTTGTAGATGTAATAAAAGTCACCGTTTATCATTTGGTTCTTCAACTCTTTCAAGTTCTAGGCCTCTAGAACTCTTGTATTCTGATTTATGGGGTCCTTCCCTAGTGCAATCAACAAATGGTTTTCGTTATTACGTTATCTTTGTAGATCACTTTACCAAATATATATAGATATACCCGTTGAAGGTAAAATCAGAGGTTTACACCATTTTTCCAACTTTTTAAAAATTGGTTGAAAACACGTTTAATGTTAAAATTCAGTCCATATACACTGATGGGGGAGGGGAATACATTGCTCTAAGAAATTATTTTCAATCTTGTGGTATTAATCATCTTCAAACACCTCCACATACTCCCCAACATAACGGGGCTGCTGAGCATTGCCATCGACACTTGGTAGAAACGTGTCTTACTTTATTACACACGGCTTCACTCCCAAAATTATTTTGGTCATTTACTTTTCAAACAGCAGCTTATTTAATTAACCGATTACCCACACCTCTTCTTCATTTTTCCTCACCTTATGAAAAATTATTTGGTCGATCTCCCAATTATAACTGCTTAAAAGTATTTGGATGTCTCTGTTACCCATGTCTTAGACCATATACAAAAATAAAATTTGATCTCAAATCAGTCTCTTGCGTATTTCTAGGATATTCGCTCAACCAAAGTGCGTACTTTGCTACGATTTCAAGTCTGAAAAAATTTATGTTTCCCGCTATGTCATTTTATTGAACATAGTTTTCCTTTTCAATCTCAAACACATCCAGACTCCTTATCCTCTTCTACTTGGTTTGATATTCCTTCGCCTGACCCTCAACATATCATCATTCCTTTTAATTCTACTTCTGTCACGCAATCTTCATCTCCTCATATACCTTCATCCCAGCCTAATTTGTCTCCCTCAAACACAACAGCTTACCAAGATGAATCAGCTTCTCCAATTGTGTTGTCTCCTCACCATCTAACTTCTTCATCATCCTCATCAACCCATGTTCAATATCCAATGGTTACCAGGTCCAAAAATAATATTTTTAAACCAAAAATTGTTCACCAAGTCACAAAACACCCATTGCCTGAAATACCAGAACCAACTAGTGTTACAAAAGCTCTCTCTCATTCTCAATGGTGATCTGCGATGTCAGAAGAGTTTAATGCTTTGCTAAAAAATAATACTTGGGTCCTCGTTCCTCATGACTGTCACCAAAATCTGATTGGTTGTAAGTGGATTTTAAGGATTAAAAGAAATGCAGATGGCTCTACTCAGCGATACAAGGCTCGTTTAGTTGCTAAGAGGTTTAATCAGAGACCGGGAATTGATTTTAATGACATCTTCAGCCCTGTGGTCAAACCAGTCAAAATCCGTGTTGTTATCATATTGGCGGTTATAATTCATGGCCACTGTTTCAACTTGATGTTAATAATGTTTTCCTATATGAAGATGTCTTTATGAAGCAGCCTCCGAGTTTTGTAGATTCGACAAAGCCTACTCATGTTTGCAAGTTAGTAAAGGCACTCTATGGCCTCAAACAGGCACGGGGTGCCTGGTACCAAGTATTGAGATCATTCATCTTGAAAGATCACTCGCTTTTTATTTTTAGGCAAGGTTCCATATGTTGCTATTTTCTGGCATATGTTGATGATTTAATTGTAACAGGCAATAATTCAGATTTTATTTCTCGATTTATCCAAGCTCTTGGAGCTCAGTTCTCCTTAAAAGATCCAACTGAATTATCTATATTCCTTGGTATTGATGTGCAGAAGACATTTCAAGAAATTTTTCTCTCTCAACACCATTATGTGCGCAAGCTTCTTCAACTTGCTCACATGGAAGGTGCGAAGGATGTCACCACGCCTATGGCAACAGGCTCTCCTTTGTTCAAGTCTTCTCCTAATACAAAGGCTATTGATCCTACTGAGTATCATCAATTGGTTGGTGGGTTACAATACCTAAGCCTAACTAGACCTGATGTGGCCTTCTCTGCTAAAGAATTATTTTAGTTTATGAACTGTCCAAGCAACTCTCATTGGCAAGCTCTCAAACGGTTGTTGCGATATCTCAAGTCCACAATCCATTTTGGTCTCCACATTACACCTCAATTTACGCCAATCTTCCATGCTTTTTCTAATGCAGATTGGGCGGGTAACCCATCCCATAGGACTTCCACTACAATGTATTTTTTATATTTTGGAAAGATTCCAATCAGCTGGAGCTCTAAGAAACAAAGAACAGTGGCTCGCTCAAGTACTGAAGCCGAATATAGAGCGGTTGCTTCAGCTGCGGCGGAAGTTCAATGGGTAAAATCATTTCTTTGTGAACTTGGGTATTCTGTTCCAATTCCAACAATCTACTGTAATAATATCTCCACCATGTATACTTGTCAAAATCTAGTACTTCACTCCAAAATGAAGCATCTGGAGATAGATATCCACTTCGTGCGTGATTTAGTTCAATGTGGGGATCTTCGTGTGTCGCATGTTTCATCCAAAGACCAGCTTGCTGATCTGCTTACAAAGCCATTATCAAAGCAGATATTCATCTTGAATCGGTCCAAGATTGACATCCAGAATGGATCCTCAATCTTATTGAGGATTGTTAAGGCTACTGATATTCCAACTCATCAAGAATAATATTGCCATTAATGATTACTGTATGTTTTAGTTGTTTGAATTTTGTATTACCATATTTATAGGATCTTGATAAGATCTTCTAGTTACTCTTGATAAGATCCAGTAACTGTACTTATACACTGTATCTATTTATACCATGAATGAATAAATGAAATACAGGTTTTCAGTTCTCATGTTTCTTCTCTTACTAAAAAAAACTTTACAGTTTGCACCATGCTAAATGAATATTAGCCAGCGGTGCAAAACTGTTTGAAAGCTAGTCAGATCCAGACAAGTCCCAGTATTTTATACTGGGATCACTTAAACTAATCCCAGTATAAAATACTCGGATTTTTAATATGTTAGTTCAAAGTCTGAATACTGAGACTTTATGTATAAAACTCCACGGACATTGAACATGAATCCCAGTATAAAATAATGGGACTTTGAACATATTAGTTCAAAGTCCCAGGATATAATACTGAGACTAGTCTGGGTGTTTGCCAACGCTAATGGAGTGTAAGCATGCGCACAGATTTTTGAATATTTCACAATTAATTTTGAAATGGTGGATAAAACTCACTTATGGCATCTAAAATTGGCTAGTGATTAATTTTTCCCTAAGAGAGCCACATGAAAATTTTAATCTTATTGTTTGTTTTTAATTTTCAAATCCCGGAGTAGTCAAACGAGGTAGTGTTTGGATTCTGAATGAGATATCATTCCGATTTCGTAGTAAGGAACCCATTATTGTTTGGATACCAAAAAAGAGGATCATTTGTAAAAGAGTATTTAGGGATGTGAATACTTCCGATTAGAAAATCGGCTATCTTAAGGGTATGTTGTTGCTAGTTAAAAGGCTCGTAAATATAGTCGTTAATGGTGGTGTTATCAGGGAGCTAGCGGGTATGAAGGAAATCCGCTGTCATATCATTTCAATCCTCTACACAATTCTTCTTTTGCAAATTTCCCAACTGGTAAGAACATTAATTATCCCAAATACCACAACTATTTTTATAACTAATGCCAATATTGTGTAAATTGTTGTTGAGGTATATAGAGATAAGAATTTTAGCCCAAAGGCTATTAGGGTCACTGGAAAGGCACCAGGCGAGACCAGCGAGGAGAGAAATATTCTTTTCCTCCGCTTTAATGATCCCAATACTACCTTCTTTTTTAGAAGTAGTAAGGATATTCCAATTGACTAGGTGGAGTTTGGATTTCTCCGTGGTGGAGCCCCAAATGAAATTGCGTTGGATTCTATTGATTTCAAGAAAAAAAATTTTGGGGAGTTTGTTTTATGGCATAATGATGTTGGAAATACTCTTCAGGCTAGAATTAGACAAAGTGGTACGTCCAGCCATTTTTAAGCAGTCCACTCAAACACTTATGCATATTGTCAATGATACATTGGAAATCTCTACCTTTGGCTGTTTATCAAACATTGGCAAAATCAGATATTTACCAAAGTCAGTTGTGTGATGAATGTTGATGTTATTTGAAGTGTTGGACAGTAGCATCACAGTTATTTGAGGGAATAACTTTGGATTATAAAAGGTTGATTTTTTGCTTAGAGAGATTCCAGAAATAGTTAAGGGTCGACATGATAGTGTAACTATTTCTACTATCAGCAGGGGCCATCAATACAGTTTGCGGTTGAATTAACTAATGTATTCGAACGAACAGTTTGAAAATTTAACGGAAAAGGGTAAAAAATGCCCCCGAACTATCAGAATTAGACCAAAAATGCCCTCCATTTTAAAATGGTAGCAAAAATACCCCTGAGATCAAACCATTCGGCCACAAACACCCTTCTACTTAACGGAAAGTCCATAAAAGCATAAAAAAATGCAAGAACAATAAAAGTATGATGACATGGCTGCCGCATAGACTTGACACATAAGCCTACTCATTTTCTCCCCATTAAAAAGTTGAGTAGGGTCTTCTTCCGCAATATTAGAAGCTCTAACTTCTTATCTTCTAAAAACAACTCATTTTAGTGTGATGAAGAATCCTTTAATTCACAATGCAAAGAGAAACTTATTTTCAAATTAATTTTGAAGAAATAATTAAAGTGATTAGTGAAGAGAAATATTTCTACGGATGCTGGAACACAATATTTTGACATTTTAGGATTTATGAAATGATTTTTTTTATTTTTTAGCTTCATAATACTCATAGACAGACTCTTTGAGGGTCTGAATACCATGGCTACATCTGCAGACCTGAAAAGGTAGTTACTACTATTTTGCAAAATAGCTTAAAAGATGCAGTATTTATCCTAACCTATTTCTAATCTATCTGTTAATTAACTAATGGAGTTCCTAAGTTAATTTTACTTAACTTTAAATTCAATGTTGAAGTTGATATGGGCATCAATATTCGTAATAAGAAATAAGAAGGCGTGTGAATTGTTTTAATGCATGATTCAATACTACACATAAGAAGTAGGATATATTGTTCCCAAAATTTATGGGAGCTGATAAGTTGAAAAGAAGAAATAAATAGCTATTAATTTGATGAACTAGAGCAATCCGGCAATTAATTTTTTAAGAAATAATTAAAGGAGTTTCTCTTCACATTGTGAATTAAAGAATTCTTCATCACACTAAAATGAGTTATTTTTAGAAGAGAATAAGTTAGGACTTCTAATGTCGGGGAAGAAGACCCTACTCAACCTTTTAATGGGGGAGAAAATGAGTAGGCTTATGTGGCAAGTCTATGTGGCAGCCGTGTCATCATACTTTCATTGTTCTTGCATTTTGTTATGCTTTCATGGACTTTCCATTAAGTAGAAGGGTATTTGTGGCCGAATGGTTTGATGTCAGGGTATTTTTGCTACCGTTTTGAAACAGATGGTACTTTTGGTCTAATTCTGATAGTTCGAGGGCATTTTGGCCCTCCATACCAAATGATGCATAGTCGATGTCAAAACGTGATTTCTCGTTCTTGCACATTTGTTTTTGTTTTAACTCATATGCACACACTTAACAAATTATAAATTGTATCCTACGATTATTTTTTAGGTAGCCTAGTCGTATAAAAATTCTTTCAAAATGAAGTTAAAGATCTAAACTAAACAGTTGAATCCATCAGCTACTGGTTAGTGTTGGAGTTTTGGAATAAATAGAGTGTGAATGGGAAATGGGTGGGAAGGTGAAAAGACTCCTTTTAGTAAGGAAATGCACCTTCTCCCATATTGGTAGAGGAAAAGACTTTTGTTGGGTTCAAATACAGATTCACTTCTCTTAGCTCTTAAAAGGGTTGAGAAGAAGGGAAGCCTCGCGCCGTCGTCGTCGCTCACTCGTCTCGGCTTCGGCTTCGGATTTCGGATTTCGGATTTCGGTCAATTGATATGATTGTCTTAATTTTTTGGACCAACAAAACTAAAAAATATTAATTAATTAATAATTTATTATTAATATTTAATATTAAATCTGTTTGTGCAACAAAAATCTGAATGGATTAATCAGATTAATCCAGATTAATTATTCCTCCATGTTCTCCCACGTTTTCCCATTAGTGGATAATTCATTACTGACATTTAGTGAATTCAGCCATTAGTGGCAGTGAAGTCAGGTGTTAGTGGCCATTAGTGGTGACTCTTCATACTCTTTCCAAAGGCTATAAAAACTGGCCAGTCATCAACCTTTGAACACACACTGAAACACAGAATACACAAACACATCTTACTGCATTCCCTCTCTTTTCTGCATACTAAGTAAGTCGTGTGATTTGCTCCGTTTCTTTGAGTTCGCAGTGTTCTACTGTTTGAAGTGCCGCTACATTAGAACTGTTATCCCGTTCCATCCTGGGAGAAATTAACCCGTGAACCTTGGGCAACTGTGAGGGGGTTAGATTTCTTAAGGAGACACAAGCAAATTGTGGGCTCGGGATCGTCCCATACCAAACTGATAATATACTTCTGTTTTTCTGTCTTTTCTGATTTATTTGGTTGCAGGAATAACAAGCATAAGAAATCTAATGTTATTTATTTTCTGCACTTAAATAAATATTATTTAAGGAGACTGCTTAAGGAGACTAAAACCTTTGTGGTTTTCTACTCCTATATTGTATATTAATCTGCTGTGGAGACTAAAACCTTCGTGGTTTTTCTACTCCTAATTACTGTCAAATAATCTGTTTGTGGAGACTAAAAGCCTTCGTGGTTTTTCTACTCCTACTGTTTAAACAGTTTATTAATATTGTTTCTGCTTGTGTCACTTGACAGAGATGACAAACGGAGTGGAACAAACTACCCCTGCTGTGAATACTAATGCTACCGCAGTTTCTGGTGCTGCTGGGCCTAGCCGTGCTGCTACAACGGTTATGCCACCTGCAGAAAAGCCGGGGAAGTTTTCTGGTGTGGACTTTAAAAGGTGGCAGCAAAAGATGTTCTTTTATCTGACCACCTTAAGCCTACAAAGGTTTATCAAGGAGGATGCTCCAGTCCTGACTGATGAAACACCTGAAAACGAACGCTGATTGAGGCTTGGAAGCATTCTGACTTCCTATGCAAGAATTACATTCTAAGTGGCTTGGAAGATGACCTGTACAACGTTTACAGTAATGTTGAAACGTCTAAGAAACTGTGGGATGTTCTAGAAAAAAAATATAAGACTGAAGACGCTGGACTGAAGAAATTTGTGGCTGCCAAATTTCTGCATTATAAAATGGTGGATAACAAATCTGTTGTGTCCCAAGTCCAAGAATTTCAAGTCCTTATCCATGATCTCCTTGCTGAAGGTTTGATCCTGATTAATACTTATGTTAAGAGTATTATTTATATTGTTGCTAACAAACTTTTCTTTGAAGGTTTGAAGATTAATGAGGCGTTTCAAGTTGCAGTCATGATTGAAAAGTTACCTCCATCATGGAAGGACTTTAAAAATTACTTGAAACACAAGCGCAAGGAGATGACCCTTGAAGATTTGATTGTACGCTTGAGGATTGAAGAGGACAACAAATCTGCTGAAAAGAAGGCTCGTGGAAGTGCTGCAATAGCGGGAGCAAATATTGTTGAGCATACTCCAAATCAAAATAAGAGAAAGAAGCCTTCTGAGGGAAGACCAACCCTAGCAAGAAAAAGTTCAAGGGAAATTGCTACAACTGTGGCAAGAGTGGACATAAGTCCGCAGACTGTCGTACTGCAAAGAAGGACAGGAAAAAGGAAAAAGGTCAAGCAAACATGGTTGAAGAGACAAAATTGGCCCAAAGAGTGCAAGACATTGATTTATGCGCTATGATTTCTGAATGCAACTTAGTTGGAAATCCTAAGGAATGGTGGATTGATTTAGGAGCCACCCGCCATGTTTGTGCTGTGAAGGAAGCCTTTGCTTCATATGCTCCCGCTGGACCAGATGAGGCGCTCTCTATGGGCAATTCTGCAATGGCCAAAATTGAAGGATATGGGAAGATATTCCTCAAGATGACATCTGGCAAGGTTGTGACTCTGAATAATGTTCTTCACGTTCCTGAAATAAGGAAGAACTTGGTGTCTACTGCACTTCTTGTTAAGAACGGGTTTAAGTGTGTGTTTGTTTCTGACAAAGTTGTAATAACTAAGAATGAGCTGTATGTAGGAAAAGGTTACCTGACTGAGGGCCTTTTCAAACTCAATGTAATGGTCGTTGACACTATGAATAAAATTGCAGCTTCTTCTTACTTACTTGAGTCAAATAATTTATGGCATTCTCGTTTGGGACATGTCAATTATAAAACCTTGCGAAAAAAATGATCAATTTGGAAGTATTGCCTAAATTTGATTGCGCTAAGTCAAAATGTCATATATGTGTTGAGTCTAAATATGCTAAACACCCTTACAAGTCAATTGAAAGGGATTCTGAACCATTAGACTTAATTCATACAGATATTTGTGACATGAAGTCAATACCATCTCGTTGTGGAAAGAAGTATTTCATAACTTTTATTGACGATAGCACTCGTTACTGCTATGTTTATTTCCTTAGTAGTAAAGATGAGGCAATTGACGCATTCAAGCAATACAAAAATGAAGTTGAAACGCAACTTAACAAAAAGATCAAAATGATAAGAAGTGATAGGGGTGGAGAATATGAATCTCCTTTTGAACAAATATGTTTGGAACATGGCATTATTCATCAAACAACTGCCCCTTACACGCCTCAATCCAATGGGATTGCGGAAAGGAAAAATTGGACATTAAAGGAGATGATGAATGCCTTGTTCATCAGTTCGGGTCTACCCCAGAACTTGTGAGGGGAAGCTATATTCACGGCTAATCAAATACTCAATCGAGTTCCCCATAGCAAAACACTTTCCATTCCATATGAAAAGTGGAAAGGAAGGAAGCCCAACTTGAATTACTTCAAAGTGTGGGGGTGTTTGGCAAAAGTGCAAGTTCCAAAACCCAAAAGGGTTAAGATTGGACCGAAAACAGTTGATTGTGTTTTCATTGGGTATGCTATAAACAATAAAGAATATCGGTTTCTGGTTCATAAATCAGAAAATCCCGACATTCATGTTAATATGGTGATGGAATCAGATAGTGCTGAATTCTTTGAAACAATATATCCGTATAAGAAGGAATGTGAGTCAGTTGGTGAAAGATCCAAACGACCTCGGGGAGGAACCAAAGAAAATTCACCAAATGAGGAAGAACCAAGACGAAGCAAGTGTCAAAGAACTTCTACTTCATTTGGAGATGACTTTGTCACTTTTCTGTTGGAAAATGAGCCTCGGACGTTTAAAGAAGCAATGTCTTCTTCAGACTCTCCATTTTGGAAAGAGGCAGTCAATAGTGAAATAGAATCTATTTTGAGCAACCACACTTGGGAGTTGGTTGATCTTCCTCCTGGAAACAAACCATTAGGTTCTAAGTGGATTTTTAAAAGGAAAATGAGAGCTGATGGCACTATTGACAAGTACAAGGCAAGGCTTGTTGTTAAAGGCTATAGACAACAAGAAGGTCTTGACTACTTTGACACATACTCGCCGGTAATAAGAATTACATCCATTCGTATGTTAATAGCTGAAACGACCTCGGTTAGTCGTTTCGGAAGTTAGAACTCCGATTGGCGTGCCGCTAATTTTAAAATATTCATAATGTCCATTAGGACCTGTCTGTAAAATTTGAGCTAAATCAGACCTCGTTTGGTAGGCATCGGAAGAAGGTTTCAGTTTTTATTGGCGATAAATATTAAAACGAGATTTTCGAGCTCGATTTTGCCGAATGAGCTCCGATTAGAAATCCGAAAGCGTCGTTGGGTTCGTATGATTATTTATTACTTTTGTGAACTTTCGAAAGTGAATTTCGATGTTGTTCGGCTAGTTTCCGCTAAAATGCCGAAAGTTAAATAATTTGACTTCTTTTCATTTAAATTCGCATCTTGAGTTTCGGGAGTCCAATGTAAGATCTGCCTTCGCGATTATGTTACATATATTTTATATAACTTGTATGCAAAAGTTGAAATTATTTCGAATATCGTAGGGTACTATTTGAATTTTTATCGCGAAAAGAAAAGTAAAAAAAATAAAAGAAAAAGAAAATGAAAAGAAAGAAGAAGAATACAAAAGTGGGCGGTGGCCCTCATTTTTGATGAGGAACGAACAGTGATGGGAAACAGAGCAAAGCAGGGTAAATGAAACGCAGTCAGGAAAAATGCCAGAAAATAGGAAAAGAGGCCGGAGAAAAGTAGAATTTTCACCCTGAAACATTCAGGTAATGATCCTAATATAGTATTTGAGTTTATTACGTGTGTTTAAATATATTTTTGCGGTAAAAATAGGAATATTAGACATCGCCCTAATGACGTAAATTGATAGTTTAAAGGGTCAAATGGACACCGATAATGAAATTGATTATGTATTCGTGCTCAGTGAGTTATGGGCAACTTATAAATATAATTTATTTGGGATTTGGTTATGTGGCCTTAAACCCTATATATAGGCCTAGCCTGCGTATTGCGTATGCGAATAGGGTATCAGGTTCCTACCTGGATTGCCCTAAGATGTGAGGAATGAAGCCTTTAGCCTAATGTGATATGTTTTTCTGCTTATTGATCACAGTGGGATCGTTTGGCAATGAATTCAAAAAATAACGCGGTTGTTGGTCGCAATGCTAACTTTTGAGAGAGGTAAGTGTTTATATCCATTTCTTTGGAGGCACCTGGCCTCGTGGATTTTCTACCACGTATTCCTTACGTGTGTAGCTGCCGATAGGCGTACTCATTACGCCTTAACTTTGGATTTATATTGTATATTATATGTTATGTCCTATTGTTGGTATTGCATTGAGAATTTGAGCATTGTACCCTGGCTGCGAGTTGGCATCTACTTCCCGGTTGTCGATGAGAGTCCCGCGCCGGTGAAGGGTTATTGCATCACATTGCATTCATATGCATTACATTGCATATCATATTGAGGGCAGGAGTATTCCGCCCCAGGAGCAGGAGTATTCCGCTCCATTGTATCATATTGAGGGCAGGAGTATTCCGCCCCAGGAGCAGGAGTATTCCGCTCCATTGTATCACATTGAGGGTAGGAGGATTCCGCCCCAAGAGTAGGAGTATTCCGCTCTTATGTCAGATATTGAGTGCAGGAGTATTCCGCCTCAGCTTTACATTATATCGGGTGCAGGAGTATTCCGCCCCAGGAGAGTGCAGGAGTATTCCGCCTCTGGTTTATATTATATCGGGTGCAGGAGTATTCCGCCCCAGGAGCAGGAGTATTCCGCTTCAGTTGGTTATCAGATTGGATTCCCCTCGAATGCAGGAGTATTCTGCTTCGGGATGGGATTACGGGCACATGTGACCCTTCGCATCATATTTCATCTCATTTCATCTCACTTCATTTTATTTCATTTTATTTCATACCATTGTGTAAACTTGTGGTACATAACTATTGTCCTGCTTATATGTGCATTTCTTATTTGTTGTTATGTTTCTGGCACGCATCCTTGGTTGAGTTTATAAGTTTCTTACGTGTTTTCGGTTGTTATCTGGCTCTACCTTTTTATAATTTAAATAAAAGAAATTCGATTTATCTGTTTCTTCTCCCTGGCTAGCTATCCTATTCTTTGAGGTGGCTAGTCTGCCCCACTTATTGAGTCCTTTTGACTCACCCTTGTTTGTTGTTTGTTTCTTTTTCTATCTATTTCGTTTCGGCAGGTTCGCTCCAGGATTGAGTTCGCCACGTTGTGAAGGAGCGAAGACGACTTCAGCTGTCAGGGTGAGCCAGCTTTTATTCCGGATGGCCACCAGTTTATTGGTTATTATTTCAGTTGCATTTTGCTCCCTTCAAGAGGTATTTGTCTTCTTTTGTACTCTTAGATGTCTGGTCAGGATAACCCTAAACCTAGTATGTTGGGTAGTCAGCTGTAATTTCTTTTGTACAGCTTAGAGGTATCAGTATGTCAGCATTTTTTTTAAGCCTTGTTCTTATTAATGAATTGAATTATATTTATTTGCCTAATTTAATTGGTAAGGGTTCGCCCGACGGGTCTAGGGAAGGATGTCGGGTGCCCGCACGGCCTAACCGGATTTCGGGTCGTGTCAATAGCGTTAGCCGCCGTGTATGGTCTGGAAATCCATCAAATGGACGTTAAGACAGCGTTCTTAAATGGAGATTTGGAGGAAGAAATTTACATGGAACAACCTGAAGGATTCGTGGTTCCAGGTAAAGAAAAGATGGTGTGTAAACTTGTTAAGTCACTTTATGGACTGAAACAAGCACCTAAACAATGGCATGCGAAATTTGATCATACAATGTTGTCAAATGGCTTTAAAATTAATGAGTGTGACAAATGTGTCTACATTAAGAACACTCCTAATTTTATAGTCATTTTTTGCTTATATGTGGACGACATGTTGATAATGAGCAATGACATTGCCAATGTAAAGGCTACAAAGCGCATGCTGACTAGCAAATTTGATATGAAAGACTTAGGAGTTGCGGACTTAATTTTGGGTGTTAAGATCCATAAAACTCCTCAAGGTCTGGCGTTGTCTCAATCTCACTACATCAATAGTGTGCTTGAAAAATTTAAATATTTGGATTTTAAAATTTCAAAGACTCCTATTGATGTAAACCTTGCTCTTAAGAAGAACAAAGGTCAAAGCACGTCGCAACGGGATTATGCTCGTATTTTGGGGAGTTTGATGTACGTCATGAATTGTACTCGACCAGATATAGCTTGCGCTATAAGTAAATTAAGTCGATACACGAGTAATCCCAATCAGACCCATTGGATGGCAATGAAACGTGTTTTGGGGTATTTAAAATACACTCAAGACTTTGCATTGCATTATAACAAGTATCCTGCAGTTATTGAAGGATATTGTGATGCCAATTGGATCACCGGAACAACTGATTCTAAGTCCACAAGTGGATATATTTTCGCACTTGGTGGAGGAGCGGTGTCTTGGAAATCGTCCAAGCAAACGTGTATTGCCCGTTCTACTATGGAAGCTGAATTCATAGCCTTAGATAAAGCCGGTGAAGAAGCTGAATGGCTTCAGAATTTTTTGGAAGACATTCCGTTCTGGCCTAAACCGTTGACACCAATTTGTATACATTGTGACAGTCAATCGGCTATAGGACGAGCTAGGAATGTCATGTATAACGGTAAGAATCGTCACATACGACGAAGGCATAAAACCGTTAGGGACCTACTCTCTAGAGGAATTATCACCATTGACTACGTGAAGTCAAGGGATAATGTATCGGATCCGCTTACAAAAGGCTTAACTAGAGAGGCGGTTGAGTGTTCATCGAAGGGAATGGGACAATGGCCAAGGGCAAGTCATCACGGCGGTAACTCTACCTAGGAGACTGGAGATCCTAAGAACTAGGTTCAAGGAGAATACAAAGTTGTGTTTGACGGTCTAACATTGTCAGTTAATGTTTGGTCCATTCTCATGATTAGACAATGTTCAAGTACCAAGGGTAAAATGCTAGAGGCATTTTTTAATGATTGTCTAAGTTTGATATTTTAATTATCAAACAGTGTACATCTATAGGATTACACGTTTAGAAATCACCTATGTAAGTGTGAAGTGGAAGTCGCTTCAAGGAGAATTCGGTATGGCAAGTTCTCTAAGTACTTATGAAACCAGGCGGTGTTCATGGCTGAAACGAACACAACAGTGAGAACCAAAGACGGTTAAGGGTTAGTTGTGTGACTTACGTTGTCTAGGTATACACCAAAGCTCAACGGTTCAAAGATATCAAATCTACCGATTGACCGAGTATATCCGATGTATGTTCACTACGGAAAGGTCAAAGGAAAACCTACTTATCCCGATGCAACTAATTCTTTCTTGCAAATCATACAAGTCTGTCATGCATATTTCCAATATAGCCATTCCCCATTCATGTGGGGGATTGTTGGGGTTTTGGAATAAATAGAGTATGAATGGGAAATGGGTGGGAAGGTGAAAAGATTCCTTTTAGTAAGGAAATGCACCTTCTCCCATATTGGTAGAGGAAAAGACTTTTGTTGGGTTTAAATACAGATTCACTTCTCTTAGCTCTTAAAAGGGTTGAGAAGAAGGGAAGCCTCACGCCGTCGTCGTCGCTCGCTCGTCTCGGCTTCGGCTTCGGCTTCGGATTTCGGATTTCGGATTTCGGTCAATTGATATGATTGATTGACTTAATTTTTTGGACCAACAAAACTAAAAAATATTAATTAATTAATAATTTATTATTAATATTTAATATTAAATCTGTTTGTGTAACAGAAATCTGAATGGATTAATCTCCCACGTTTTCCCATTAGTGGATAATTCATTATTGACATTTAGTGAATTCAGCCATTAGTGGCAGTGAATTCTGATGCCATTAGTGGCAGTGAAGTCAGGTGTTAGTGGCCATTAGTGGTGACTCTTCATACTCTTTCCAAAGGCTATAAAAACTGGTCAGTCATCAACCTTTGAACACACACTGAAACACAGAATACACAAACACATCTTACTGCATTCCCTCTCTTTTCTGCATACTAAGTAAGTCGTGTGATTTGCTCCGTTTCTTTGAGTTCGCAGTGTTCTACTGTTTGAAGTGCCGCTACATTAGAACTGTTATCCCGTTCCATCCTGGGAGAAATTAACCCGTGAACCTTGGGCAACTGTGAGGGGGTTAGATTTCTTAAGGAGACACAAGCAAATTGTGGGCTCGGGATCGTCCCATACCAAACTGATAATATACTTCTGTTTTTCTGTCTTTTCTGATTTATTTGGTTGCAGGAATAACAGTTAGCACAGTGATTTTAGGTGGACTGGCCACGAAATTTAGTGACAACTGAGCTATAGGTGAAGTTTTTTTTTTTTTTCTTTTTAAGAAAAATGAGCTCCCAACATAATACAATCTGATAAGCATTTCAAAAATACAACAGCACAAAGCACAAAACAAAACAATTGTGATGCATTGGTGACCCCCTACACATCTAAGTACAAGAAATGATTGTAGAATAAATTAAGACAAGGTTTACAAGTGGAGTTGGAACTACTTTGGCTCTGTTCTGACATGTCTAGTTAAGTATCAATCACGATCACTGCTGGGGTTGATCTTCTTGTTCTTGTTCTTGACAAGGGAACCAATAGACTGACCAATTTTCTCACCCATCATGGTGGAAACATGCTTCTTCTCTTTAGGAAGTACACTTCCCTTCTTTGGAGTGAAGGGGAATATACCATTGTTACTGTCTCCACTGCTTGCCATCTTTGCTTTTCCCTTTCCTTTGCCTTCCTTATCTGCCATAGTTCTTTCTTGTTCTCTTCTGTCTCTTGCTTAAGATACTAGTAGCTTAGTTTGTTATGTGAATTGTGCATCTTCCAACAAGGGAAAGAGGCTTTTTATATAGGCCTGCAACCCAATTCTCTTACTATACCATTTTGGTCAATTTGTTGTGTATGTATATGTGCATGTGTATATGTGTTTGTGTGTGTTTAAACCAGTCAACATGAGCTAATGCAAAAGACCATATTGTCATATGCATTTGTTTAATTGTATGTGTTTAAGCTCGTCTAAGTGAGCTAAAGCAAAGATTATATTGTCAAAACAAGGAAAGATCATATTGTGAGTGTGTGTGTGTGTGTTTTTTCTGTATGTCTATAACTAGTCAAAGTAAGCTCAAGCAAAGATTATGTTGTGAGCTATGTGTTTTTGTGTGTGTTTAAGCTAGTCAAAGTGAGATAAAACTAAGATTATATTGTGAAAACAAGGAAAGATCATATTGTGAGTATGTGTGTGTATGTTTATGTATATGTGTGTTCTGTGTATGGTGGTGTGTGTTGACATTACGAGTGTGTCGTATGAGTTGGTAGGTCGAGTTAGCAGGTGTGCTTGTTTCGAGCTGATATACATGATGTATGTAAACTAGAGTGAATGTATTATAAACTGTGTGGATTCGATAGAATCTAGTAGGTTTGGCTCAAACACCAAATTGTATTAAGAAAATTATTGAATATGTATAAAAATTAAATTCAAAACTCAATTACTAACATTTGAAATCATTAACTTAAAATTTTGAACTCATGATTTTCAAATTTTGTATCCACTGTTTCAAATAAGTTCAATTTTACCATTAAAACATTGATGACAAACTAATGCGAAAAAACAAAATGTTTTCATACATGGTGTGTTTCCTTGGCATTCTCTGGTGTGTTACTGTGTATTGTCTACTGTGGGAGCTAAATTTAATTTCCGCGTTGTTGTGTGTGATTAAAAGGGGCTAAGTGCACGAAAGGTCATTTTTGCCACTGGTCTTTGAGCACAGACCACTAATACCAAAACATTTAGTTTGTGGCCACTTTTGCTTAAAGAGATAGAACTTCAGTCCAGAGGCCGGATTGAAGTTCAGTCCTTAAAGATTGAACTTCAATCCATCAGTCCAGTCCTTAAGATGGAACTTCAATCCATGGCCATACCATAGACTGAAGTTCAGTCCATGGTCATATGGATTGAAAGTTCAGTTCTTAAGAGATGGAACTTCAGTCCAGGGGCCGTATGGACTGAACTTCAGTCAACTATCAGAACTTAAGTCAACATTTATTTAGTAAAGGCCCAAAAATGGCCTCTAGTGTAAGACCAAATAAATAGTGGCCTCAAACTAAATACCTGTATTAAAAGTGGCTGCTGGGCGAAATTTTTACGATTAAAAGACCACAGTTGAGTGTGGGTGGGGTGGGGGGACCTGGGATTTTGAGTTACCATACTGATCTTTTTTATTGTTAATAAAACACAATACATCCTTCATTTCAATTTACATGACATTACCTCCACTTTAACTTCCTTAAAATTGAACCATTGTTGTCCTAGTAATATTCTTCTAAACAATTTTCACAATTTTAGTAATTCAAATTTATCTAATTAATCATATTTTAATTGATGGATGGTTTCTCTACAAAATTAATTTTTCATTCATCATTTGATCCTTCAAGTCCAGTAAAACGTACTTTTGTTTGGATAATTATAGGACTTTGAGATGGAGAAAGCGTATCTTACTAGATCGAGGCATGCCTAATTTCAAACTTCTAGAATCAGTTCTTTTAAAAACAATACAAGAACTCAATTCAGCGATTACATCATTTTTTTGGAAATTACTCCAATGGAGAACCACATACCACCCTATAGTATAATGTGATAGTATTTACTGGCACTAAATATTTATATCAATCAAGTAAATCTATCTATTTATATATATATATATATATATATATATATATATATATATATATATATAATTCTAAGCTCAAAAGAAGTGATATAACATCTCTTTGGCCAAAGATTTTAATTATCTTTTTTCTCAATTTTTTAGATTTTCCCTTATTTTCCCAATTTATGTGCAATATTTTAAAACTTCAAAAAACAGTCATTAATATGTTTTCATTAAGTTCACCTAAATACATGATTGATTCTTTTCAATTAATTCCATTAAACTTAATCCATATCGGTTACAACCTTTTCACCCCTCCAATGAAATTTAACCTTAAAACTAACAAATTAAAACGAAATTAACTTAATTGTAGTTAGGTGATTAAATTACATGTCGTGTTACCTGTCACGGGATGACTTTTCAACTGATTTCACATTTGATTAGAAAATAATTCGACTCGTCAATAGATGTACTTTTCACAAGTACTTTTCAATAAAATTTGAAACTCTAAACAAATTTAGCGTCGTTTCTGTCAAATTTCCCTTGCTTGTTTTTTTTTTTTTTTTCCTCCTAATTATCTAGCAATTTCTGAGTTTTTGTTTATCCAAATCTGATAATGGGGAAAAAAGGGAAGAGCAAAGGACGATGCTGAAAGAGTCGCTATCAATTTTCACCATTTCTTTGTGCCTATGGCGAAAGAGTATATACTTGTTTTAAAGCTTCTCTTGGACTAAATTCTCTTTTTTTCTTTATAAAAATTTCCCTCTTCTTTTATACACCAAAATTATTCTCTCCTATTTTAAATATTTCGTGATTGAACTGACAGAGGCCACGAAAGAGACAGTTCAAAGGCTAAGAGACCATAATTTAAGTTATAATGTCACAAGTTAGAATTCTGGCGAATTTCTACCCTACTATATTATTAGGCAATTTGTGTTTCGGGTTAAATGTGTGGAAAAAGAGAGAATTTTAATAATATCCAATCCATCATAATGCTTTACACCCACGTAGCCACAGTGTACAATTGTTGTTTAATTTTATTAAGCATTATTTATACACATATACACTTTTTATTTACCTTCGCTGTATCTATATTTTTTCGTTTTTATTGTTAAAAGAGAACAGACTCCTTTGACATTAAGCCAAAAATGGAAACCTACTACAAAGGTACTAGGCAATTTTTGAGACAGTGGATAGTTGTTTAATTAATGTAAACTAACGACCAGTTTGAAAATTTAAACCATGCTGCATGTTACAGGGTCGATTTTTCGCAAATCAAACGCTGCACGGCAGCCACAAACTCTTATGACTTCAGCCTACTTCTTTGCCTAACGTTCAGACCTATGTTTGTCTAACGTTTGCAATGTAAACAAACACACACACAATCAGATTCAAAGGGACAAACGGAAGGGACGAGACAAGCATATACGGGCAATGCCCAACCTTTAATATTATTACTTCACTCAATAATACAAAGGACTTTCGTTGTCAAAGGCTTACAATATAATTTGAATGCCCTATTCAACGTTTACAATGCTTAAAATACAAAGGGGAACAGTTTGGGACAGTTACAAACGGAACAGGCATGCCTGGCACATGCCCAGGCAGTTGCCTTGCCAAGTCAGCCACGTTTTGGCCCATGACTGCCTAAAACTCGGCCTGCTTGCTCCTGATCCAAGCGCTCACGTGCCTTGCACGCCTTGTGCCATCCGCTCAGCAACTCAGCTTCACACTTAGACAATCAGCTGCTGACATGCCCCATATTGAGTGCCATGTCAGCCCATCACGTGCCACTCACGTGCAGCTTACTTAGCCAACCTGCAATGCCTTCCGTTCCTTGTCGTTGCCCACTCTAAGTCCACACTTTGCCCACACAAGCAAGGCTGCCTTGCCATCATCAAGACCCTCGCTTAGCCGTCTTGCCCAAGTGCCAAACCTGCACACTTAGACACACGATGTCAAGCCCACATCGAACGACTTATACATTGCTTCACAACCTGCCTATGCCAAGGTGCAACATATCAAAACCTTAGCATAGCCAACAGCCGACGTCTATCATGTTCCAAACCGAGGGGCTAACAAACCACCCCCACTAGCTGAACTCGACGTCCTCGTCGAGGCTGATTTCAAGTAGTCCTCAAGCTGATCTTCAAACTGCCACAAAGAAGTACTCTTCTCCCAAGTTGCATCCGTTTCAGCCCTGCCTTTCCATTGAATCAAAAATTCTGTCCGCCTATTTTTCTTTGACATACCAAGGACCCGATGATCTAAGATCTTCTCAATTTGAGCGTCAAACTGTGTGCGCACCACAGGCGGCGCTCTCTTGATCTTGTGTCTATTTGGATCTTCAGCATCTTCATGATAAGGTTTCAGAAAACTCACATGGAAAGTAGGATGTACTTTCAACCGTTCAGGCAGCCTTAATTTGTAGGCAACCTCCCCGACTTTCTGCACCACCTCAAAGGGACCATCATATTTTGGAATCAGACCCCGATGACGTGTTTTACTCTCAATTTTCTTCCAGATCTGAGGCGTCAACTTCAGCAACACTCTGTCTCCAATATTGTATTCAACAGCGCGCCTCTTCAAATCTGCATACTTCTTCATTCTTTTCTGGGCTTTCCTTAAGCTATCTTGAGCTTCAGCAATCAGCTCAGTCCGGTCACGGGCATACCTGTAAGCTGCTGGACATTTTCCTCCTGTTTTCTGTTTTGCTACATCAAGCGGCGACAAGGGCTGCCTGCCAAGAACCAGCTCAAACGGACTCAACTCTGTTGCACTTGACTTGTGCAGATTGTAACAAAACTGCGCACAATCAAGTAACTCCACCCAGTTTCGCTGACTTGCAGTCACATAATGACGAAGATATTCTTCAAGCAGATGATTGATACGTTCAGTTTGGCCGTCTGTTTGTGGATGATTCGCTGTAGAGAATTTCAAATCTGTCCCCAACATGTTAAACAACGACGTCCAAAACCTGCCTGTGAACCGTGCATCTCTATCACTTACAACGTCACTAGGCATGCCAAAATATTTCACAACATGCTTGAAAAATAACTCGGCAGCAACATCACTTGGGCAAGCAATAGGAGCAGCAATAAAAACAGCATACTTGGAAAATCTATCAACAACTACCATAATTGATGCCATACCGTCAACTTTAGGAAATCCACCAATGAAGTCCATAGAAACTGATAGCCAAGGCCGTTCAGGAATGGGTAACGGCTGCAGCAATCCAGCTTCCTTCTTTCTTTCAGTTTTGTCTAGTTGACACACTAGACAAGTCTTGACATACGCTTCTATGTCATCTTCCATCTTAGGCCAGAAATAAGACCGGGACAGCAAAGCAAACATTCTTTCAACACCGGGATGACCTGCCCACGTGGTATCATGCGCCTCTTTCATAAGGTCACGACGCAGTCCACCACCTTGAGGCACGACAATTCTCCCCCCTTTGAAATGGAGCAGATTGTCCTCAATCCAGTAGCGTCTCACTGTTCCGTCTTTCACTTGATTCATTACTTTCACGTACCAAGGATCATTGATTGCACAGAGTTTTATCATCTCAAGAAAATCAGTTTCAAGTTTACTAATGGAATAAACCGCAGCAAATACCTCTTTACGGCTCAATGCATCAGCCACTTGATTATGTTTCCCCGGTTTATGCTCCCACACGAAATCATATTCAGCCAGCAACTCTTGCCACCTAGCCTGTTTTGCACTTAACTTCTTTTGAGTTTTGAAGTAAGTGTTGGCTACATTATCAGTCCGCACAATGAACTTCGTTCCGAGTAAGTAAACTCTCCAAATCTGCAAGCAATGAACTACGGCAACCATTTCCTTCTCATGTGCTGAATAGCGTTGTTCGGCACCATTCAATTTCCGGCTCTCAAAGGCAACAGGATGACCCTCTTGCACAAGCACACCCCCGATAGCTTTATCCGACGCATCAGTATGTATTTCAAACGGTAACTCAAAGTCGGGCAGTCTTAGAATAGGCTCAGATGCAATGGCTTCTTTCAGATTGTTAAAAGCATCATCACATGCCTCAGACCACACCCATTTCACATTCTTCTTCAACAAATCAGTCAAAGCAGCAGCTTTCTTTGAGTACCCAGCGATGAACTTGCGATAGTAGTTTGCCAAACCGAGAAACGAACGCAGCTCCTTGACAGTTTTAGGAACCTGCCATTCAACAATAGCCTGCACCTTCTTAGGATCCATTCTCACTTGGTTCTGACTCACCAAGTGTCCTAAGAACTTAATCTCTTGTCTAGCAAATTCGCATTTCTCCATCTTGACATAAAGCTGATATTGTCTAAGCCGAGACAAAACCAACTTCAAATGATCAATGTGTTCTTCAAGGGACCTGCTATAAATCACAATGTCGTCTAAGTACACGACAACAAAATCATCAAGATATTCATAAAGCACATCATTCATCAAATTGCAGAAAGTAGCCGGAGCGTTTGTCAAACCGAACGGCATCACAAGAAACTCATATGACCCATATCTAGTCACACAGGTTGTCTTACTTTCATCACCTTCAGCAATTCGAACTTGCCAATAACCTGCCCGCAAATCAAGCTTCGTGAACCAGCAAGCTTTTGTCAATCTATCCATCAAGTCTTGTACCAGCGGCACCGGATACTTGTTCTTCACAGTTACTTTGTTCAATGCTCTATAATCCACGCACATCCTCAATGATCCATCCTGCTTCTTTTGAAACAAAACAGGGGCACCAAACGGAGCTTTTGACGGCTGAACCAAACCTGCATCAAGCAATTCATTCAACTGTTTACGCAATTCAGCTAACTCTTTTGGAGCCATTCTATAAGGGGATTGTGCAGGAGGCACAGAACCAGGCAGCAACTCAATCTTATGATCAATAGCTCTCCGAGGCGGCAAAGACTTGGGCAATTCAGGGGGCATAACATCAGCAAAGTCACTCAAGACTTGAGCAACACAATCAGGTACTTCGACTTTGACATCGGGCTTGAGTTCTATCATTGCAGCAAGATAGGTTTCATCACCTCTTTTCAAACCCTTTTCAATTGATATAGCAGAAATTAAAGCACTCTTGTCTTTCTTTTTTCCTTTCCCATGTGGGTAAACACATTTGATAAAACCGGGTGATGATTCATGCATCATCATCACACCATCAAGATGAGGCATTGGAGCAAGACAATGTTTCTTCATAAAGTCAATTCCAAGAATCAAATCAAAGTCATCTAGCGGAATTACCATCAGATTTGCCTTACCACACCAACTCCCCACCGAAACAGGCACATCATAAGCCATGCCTACAATGGCTTGTGCCTTGGTATTAACAGTCTTCATGTAAGTCGGACACTTGCTAATAGATAAACCATATTCATGTACAATTCTAGCCGAGACAAAGGTGTGAGTAGCACCCGTGTCAACCATTGCCACAACAGTTTTATCCCCAAGTTTCAGTTCAATATACATCAATAAAGCATGAGGGCTTTTAAGACTATCACCTGTAGCATTTAGCAAAGACATTGTACCTAGCAATTGAAGTGGATTCACCAAAGCAGCACCGCTACATCCATCATCATCACTTCCCTTTTCTGAACTTGCAAGCATTGCGTTTACTTTTTCACGATTGGGACAGTTTCGGGCTATGTGATCTCCTCCACACGTCCAACAACCTTTGTTGTTTGCAGCATTTTTACCCTTGGCAGCATTGTTATCAACTTTCGTTTTTCCTTTATCAACAGCATCTTTGTGCCCTTCCTTCCTACAATCACTTCTCTTTTCAGCCTTTTTCTTTGGCTTCGAAGAAGAAGGATTTTCAGAAGTTCGATTAGTACGATAGTCAACCAACGAATCCGCCGCAGCAATAGCCGAAGGAAGGTCCTTCACATTCTGCCTTCTTAATTCATTCTGCGCCCAACCTTGCATTCCAGAAATGAAGTTATGCAGTTTATCATCATCCGACATGTTCTGAATATCAAGCATTAAAGAGGAGAATTCTTTAATGTATTCACGAATGGATCCCGTCTGCCTCAAACGTTTCAAACGATCTCTAGCAAGCCATGACGCATTGCTAGGCAGAAATTGCTCACGAATTTCTTTGCGCATCTTGTCCCAACTATCAGTTTTGGGACGACCGAAACTCTCATCATCCGCAATCTTTGTTCTCCACCACAGTTTAGCATCTCCTACAAGATAACTTGTTGTGATGTTTACCTTTTCAGTTTCAGCAATTCGGGCGGTTGAGAAGTAATGTTCCATGTCCCACAAGAAATTCTCAACTTCTTTGGCACTACGTGCACCATTAAACGCTTTAGGTTCAGGGACTTTTACCTTAGAACGTTCATCGTGAGTATGAGTAGGAGCAGCAGCCAACGCCATACGCAGTAGAACGAATTCTAAGTTCACATTCTCATTCTCCTTTTTCAGATCTGCGATTTGGACGATATGCTCTTCAGCAGTTTCACGAACAAGGTCCAAATCTGCCTTCAACCGGTTGATCTGCGTCACTAAATCCACCAGATCAATAGCGTCGTCAGTTATCCCAACCAGTGCCTCCAAGCGAGACACTCTTTCCCTCATTTCTGCACTCGTGTTCCCAGCCATAGCACCGTTACAGCCGAGCTCTGATACCAGTTGTTACAGGGTCGATTTTTCGCAAATCAAACGCTGCACGGCAGCCACAAACTCTTATGACTTCAGCCTACTTCTTTGCCTAACGTTCAGACCTATGTTTGTCTAACGTTTGCAATGTAAACAAACACACACACAATCAGATTCAAAGGGACAAACGGAAAGGACGAGACAAGCATATACGGGCAATGCCCAACCTTTAATATTATTACTTCACTCAATAATACAAAGGACTTTCGTTGTCAAAGGCTTACAATATAATCTGAATGCCCTATTCAACGTTTACAATGCTTAAAATACAAAGGGGAACAGTTTGGGACAGTTACAAACGGAACAGGCATGCCTGGCACATGCCCAGGCAGTTGCCTTGCCAAGTCAGCCACGTTTTGGCCCATGACTGCCTAAAACTCGGCCTGCTTGCTCCTGATCCAAGCGCTCACGTGCCTTGCACGCCTTGTGCCATCCGCTCAGCAACTCAGCTTCACACTTAGACAATCAGCTGCTGACATGCCCCATATTGAGTGCCGTGTCAGCCCATCACGTGCCACTCACGTGCAGCTTACTTAGCCAACCTGCAATGCCTTCCGTTCCTTGTCGTTGCCCACTCTAAGTCCACACTTTGCCCACACAAGCAAGGCTGCCTTGCCATCATCAAGACCCTCGCTTAGCCGTCTTGCCCAAGTGCCAAACCTGCACACTTAGACACACGATGTCAAGCCCACATCGAACGACTTATACATTGCTTCACAACCTGCCTATGCCAAGGTGCAACATATCAAAACCTTAGCATAGCCAACAGCCGACGTCTATCATGTTCCAAACCGAGGGGCTAACACTGCACATGATGCAAATTCGTTGTCAAAACGCAATTTCTCATTCCTGCACATTTGTTTTTGTTTTAACTTATATGCACACACTTAACAAAATGTAAAATTGTAACCTACAGTTATATTTTAGGTATTCTCTGTGTAAAAATTCTTCTAAAATTAAGTTAAAAATCTAAACTATATATAGTAGAATCCATCGGCTACTGGTTAGCGCAGTGGTTTTAGGTGGACTGGCCACGAAGTTCTTTTTTTAGAAAAATGAGCTCCCAAGTCCCGACATAATACAATCTGATAAGCATTTCAAAAATACAACAGCACAAGACACAAAACAAACAATTGTGATGCATTGGTGACCTCCTAGACATCTAAGTACAAGAATTGATTGTAGAATAAAATAAGACAAGGTTTACAAGTGGTGTTGGAACTACTTTTGGCTCGTTAAGTATCAACCACGATTACTGCTGGGGTTGATCTTCTTGTTCTTGTTCTTGACAAGGGAACCAATAGACTGACCAATTTTCTCACCCATCATGGTGGAAACATGCTTCTTCTCTTTAGGAAGTATACTTCCCTTCTTTGGAGTGAAGGGGAAGACACCATTGTTACTCTCTCCACTGCTTGCCATATTGGCTTTTCCCTTTCCTTTGCCTTCCTTATCTGCCATCTTCTCTTTCTTTTTCTCTTCTGTCTCTTGCTTAAGATACTAGTAGCTTAGTTTGTTGTGTGAATTGTGTCTCTTCCAACAAGGGAAAGAGGCTTCTTATATAGGCCTGCAACCCAATTCTCTTACTACCATTTTCGTTAATTTCTTCTGTATGTGTATGTGTATGTGTATGTGTGTTTGTGTGTGTTTAAACAAGTCAACATGAGCAAATGCAAAAGACCATATTATGAGATTTTGTGTATAAGCTCGTCAAAGTGAGCTAAAACAAATATTATATTGTAAAAACAAGGAAAGATCCACTACAACAAAATGTACATTTAGCGACATTTGATTAGCGGCAATAAGCCAATTGCCATTAAATCACTCTTTAAATTAAGTTATTAGTGGCTAATGAACATTTGCCACAAAAAATATATTTTTAGCGGCAATAAAGATGAATTGCCACCAAAAAATTCAATTTTATTATTATATATTTCCTCTAAATATTTTGCCCAATTCCCTCCTTTCCTTTTCCCTCTCTAAATCAGATCTAACCCAATTTTGAAATATCTCTCGTCCCGCTTAACTTTACTCCTCCTCTATCAACTTCGCTCTGATCTACCGTCAATCAACCGCCAATCAATTTCCGATCTACCTACGATCAACTTCACTCTAACTTCGATCAATTTTCCTCTAACTCCGATCAGATTTTCTCTAACTCCGATCAGTTCTGCTCTAGCTCCGATCAGTTCTGCTCTAGCTCCGATCAACCTCCGATCAACTTCGTTCAGCCTTCGCTGCCAGGTGATTGCCTTCCCAGTTTTCATTTAAGTGACGATTTTGCTTTTTCTCCTATTATCCTTTATTTCTTACATGTTTTCAATATAAATCACAGATTTGTTAGGTCGTTGTATTGCAACAGATCTCTGTAAGTATTTCATTGTTCTTATCTCATTTTTTAGTATGAAATCCGCTGTTTTATGACTTTGCTTGTTGATATATCTGATTTTGTTTTGCTACTTTAAATCAGTTTAGGCGTGGTTCGATAAATTTAGTTTGATGATTTTTCGAGCTGTTTATTTATGTTTTTAAAATTATTTAAGTGCAAATTAGTAAGTTTTGTTTGATGATTGTTGATCTATTTGTGTCATGCATATGCAGTGTTTGAAGTGAAAATATAATGTTTAGAGTGAATTCTAATTCTACATATTGTATTAATCCCTTTGTCGATACTACTACATAATTATTCTTACTAATAGTAGGAAGTGACTTTTTGTTCTAAATGATGTAAATAGTTGAACAAAGTTTTCCTTGTAATTGATGTGAATATGAATTCAAATATCTTGGACTATCGTCATTAGTTTCACAGTAAAGGTGAAAAGGAATTCAAATTTTTTGTTTGGACTCTACTCTCTCTACCTTGAATGGCTGAAGAGTGACAATTTTCTCCATTGCGTAATGAGTTTAGCACCTGTAAATAATCTACAAACGGCTAGCTTTTCCCCCAAGTTTATCTGGATTTATCTTGAACTTATATAGCTTATTTGATTGATGTTCTAATCTTCATTGCAGCGACTATCTTTTCAAGCTTTTGCTTATTGGAGATTCTTGAGTTGGCAAATCATGTCTCCTCCTTAGATTTCTTGTAAGGCTTTGCATAATTTTGTTTTATTTTTGCTTCACTTAGCTTTGAAGTTTCATGTTGTGTATCTGTTGTTTGGGTTCTTCCCTTCCTATCCTTTCCCCTCTCCCTCTTTATTGTTGGTAACTTTCAATAACAAAGACAGTGATGAAGTTTTTGACTTGGTGAATTAGATAAAAAAATTTCTATATCTTGACTTTTACAAGTTCTTGCAGCTAGATAAGAATTTCATTTTGGAGAACTAATTATGAGAACTAGAATTGGTAAAAGATTGGTCACTCAAAAACAGTATGATGACGAAGCGGCGCCTTATATTCAGCAATTACTGAATGATCAAAACTACTCTCAAGTGCAAGCAAATGTTGGTCAATCTAGTCAATTGCGTAGTTCTACTAATGTTGAAGTTGAACAGGACCTTGATGCAGGTTAAGTTTAACTTTGGACTGCCTAATTATATTTTCAGAGTCAATTTTTATTGAATATTTATTTGAGTTGGATATATGATAGGTAATTCAGAGGCAGTTAAGGTTCGTGGGCCTACATTACTAAAAGATGTTTGGAGTTTGCCTCCAGGGAAGACAATTGCTGTGCGATTTAATAATCGTAACCAAGCAGTCGGAAAAGAGAGTCAAAAACTTTCCAGCTTTCTAGGCATTATTGCTAGAACTCCAGAGCTCACCCCTTTAAATATCGATGATTGGAGAAATTAGGTCAAAACATAAGTTGAAAATAAACCTTAAACATGAAATAGTGGATACTATCATAAGTATTCATGGCCCATTGGTACATTAGGTCTCTGCATCAGATCTGTCAAACCCAAGAATCTAAGTGCCATATGCAGCAGCAAAATATAAAGAGACTTCCAACTCCCTGAAGAGCAGGTATATCACACAAATAGAGCAATATTTTGTTTGAGGACACGTGCATTAGTTGCTTGTATTTTGTTGAATTTCTTTTACACTAACTCATGTTGATATTCTCCAATGAATTAGACTGTAGATGGGAGAGAGCCTACACGTGCCGAAGCTTTCATATTAACTCATGCTCCGCGCAAGGATGGTAGACCAATTGATGAGGAGTCCGCAAATGCAATCGTAATATTTCTTATGCACTTCTATCCTTTGCAAGCTTAATGTGTTTGTTATACTGTTACATTACATAATTTTTTTATCTCAATTATGTTCAGGACATGATGAATGAAAAGTTTAGCAACGGTAAAGAGATATCTAATGAACAACCTCCTGGAAGTGTTGCTTGGAAAGGAGATGTGTATTCTCAAGTCATGGGAAATGAAAGAAGTGGTTATGTCCGTGGTTTAGGGCTTGGTCCAACCCCTTCTCTGTTATGGGGTAGTACATCTTCATTAGGAAATACTGATGGAGATAGTTTGTCTAATGAAGTTGTACAAAGGTTAGAACAAGAGGTGAAGGAGTTAAAGGAGTTAAAGAAAAAGCAAGATGAAGAAATGGGTATGATGAAACAAAATAAAGCTCGGTTACTGTCCGAATTATCCTGGGTGAGACAAGTTATTGGCAGATCTGCTCCACCAGAATTATCCATGCCTCAAAATTTCAATAGAAGCTACTGGGGAGGTAATTCAATTTCACAAGCTTATTAATATCAAGTTATTGGTTCACTACAAACTTGATAAGCTTAATAGTTCAGCTTTTCAGCGTTTGCTCTAACTTCTTTTTCACAGTTCCTCTGTAGTGAATTTCTTGGACAATCATCCTGATGAACTTCTTGGACAATAAGCCTGACTGGTAATTCTGCGTTCCTTCTGTTCTACTGAAAAATTGCTTGCAGAATTTAAAGGTGCAGTCTTAACTTTAAAACATATGCACTTCTTAAGTGACAGATTGTAAGTCTTGATGCCTTCAGCAGATTTAGAAGGCTTATCAGCCATGGTCTTTTGAGATCAGTTACATACGATGCAGACATATGCATCTAGCTAAGCTTAATAGTTCAGCTTTTCAGCATCTGCTCTAACTCTTCTTCACAGCTCCTATGCAGTGAACTTCTTGGACAATCAGCCAGATGAACTTCTTGGACAATAATCCTGACTGGTAATTCTGTATTCCTTCTCTTTTGATGAAAAATTTGTTAAAACTCTGTCCAATTAATCTTTGATGTCTCTGTTTGTTTATATTAAAGAAGAATAAGATATCAAAGATGCAGAGTCTGTCCAATTTCATGAAACAATGATTAATTCTAATCATTTTCTTTTTCTTCTATCATTGCAGGTTTTATTGTAAATCAACAATAGCTATCAGAGTTGGTATGATGGACTTTACTTTGATCAAGAGCGGAATAAATGCTTCTAGGCTATTCAAGTTTATAACACTAGTGATCAGACTTAATAAGAAACCCAAAATATTGATGAGTTGTCTTTGTTTGGTGGGATTTAATGAAATATTACGAATTTTGGCTTGAACATTAGTATGTTTTATTTGAGATGTTAGTATGTTTGAATGAATAAGAATAGTATGCTTTGGTAATCATTTTAAGCCAGAACCACTAAAAGGTTCAATTTTACCGGCAATAATATTAAGAGAATAACTAATGTATCGATAGATTTAATTACCATATTAATTGCTGCTAAAAGGTGTCACATTTATCGGCAATTATCATTTTTTTACCGGCAATAATAATTGTCAATATATGTATGAACCAAGCCAATATTTGATAAGATTTAGTGGCAATTTAAATGGCTGGCAAACAAATGTCGCTATATCTAAGGTCTTTTAGCGGCAATAAGATGGGCCTTTACCAGCATTCAAATTAATTGCCGGGAAAGCCTTTAGCGACATCAACATTGCCAGCTAATATGTTATTGTTGGTAAAACTATTAGCGGCAATTGTTAATGCCACTAAATGCCATATCAATTGCCGCTAAATGTGCTTTTTGTTGTAGTGATCATACTCTGAGTATCTATATGCGTGAGTGTGTGTTTATGTGTATATGTGTTTCTGTATGTGTATAGCTAGTCAAAGTAAAGCTTAAGCAAAGATCATGCTGTAAGCTATGTGTTTTTGTTTGTTTAATCTAGTCAAAGTGAGCTAAAACAAAGATTGAATTGTGAAAGCAAGGAAAGATCATTTTGTGAGTATGTGTGTGTATGCTTATGAGTATGAGCGTTTGTGTATGTTTAAAGCTAGTCAAAGTGAGCTAAAGCTAAGATTATACTCCATCCGTTCCAATTTATGTGACAGTATTTTCTTATTGGTCTGTTCCAAAAAGAATGACAGCATTCTAAATTTGGTAACAATTTAACTTCAAAATTACTGTTTTGCCATTACTGAAATGATTTACAACCACACAAACTTCTTTGGCTTATTTTAGACCACAAATTTCAAAAGTCTTCATTTATTTCTTAAACTTTGTGTCAAGTCAAACTATGACATATAAAATGGAACGGAGGAAGTATGAGTATTCAGATTATATTAAAGCGTGTATGTGTATGGAGGTGTGTGTGTTGACATTACGATTGTGTTGTATGAGTTGGTAGCTCGACTTAGTGGGTGTGCTTGTTTTCGAGCTGATATACACTATGCAAGCTAGAGTGGACGTACGGTAGAGTGTGTGGGTTCGCTAAAATACAAGATTTGACTCAGACCACAAATCATGTTAAGAAAATTAATGAATATGTATAAAAACTAATTTCGAAACTCAATTATTAACATTTGAAATCATTAACTTAGAATTTTGGACTCATAATTTTCATATTGCGTATCCACCGTTTCAGATAAGTCCAATTTTACCATTAAAACATTGATGACAAACTAACGAAAAAAGAAAAGAAATGTTTTCATACGCGGTATGTTTCCTTGGCATTCCCTGGTGTATTAGTGTGTGTTGTGGGAGCTAACTTTAATTTCCGCGTTGGCTGTGTGTGATTAAAAGACAACAATTTAGTGTGTGTGGATCTGGTATTTTGAAATGCCACATTGATTTTTGTATTAGTAAAACACAATACCTCCTTCATCTCAATTTGCATGACATGACTTCCACGTTAACTTCCTAAAAAGTTGACAATTATTATTCTAGTAGTAATATTCTTCTAAACAATTTTCACATTTTTAATCATGTTTTAAACTTTGATGGATGTTTTTTCTCAACAAAATTAAGTTTTCATTCATCATTTGATCCTTCATGTCCAGTAAAACTGTTGTGAATATAACTAAGATGGAGGATCCACTTGGGAAGATGTCAAATTACATTTGGGACCCTGGGGAAAATGCCTATATATAGAAGAGGAAATTAACCTATTAGGACTTATGTTATGATGTTGGTCTTATTTTTCTTAGCTAGTTTGTTAGTGTAGCTCTGGAACCTCCATTTTCTATCTTTTTCTTTCTTTTTGGTTACTCGATGAAAATTTGTAACTTTAATCTTACTTAATTCCATCATTTCTCTTTTACATTTGGTTCAATACAAGTTGGTTCACTACCAAGCATTATATGTTAACTTTTGATTAGGACTTTGAGATGGAGAAAGCATAACTTGCAATATCGAGGCCTGTCAAATTTCAACATCTAGAATCCATTCTTTTAGAACAATACAAGAAGAGCTCAGTTGAGTGATAAGTATTTAATGCACCTAATATTTATATCAATGGAGCAAATGTAACCCTAAAACTAACAATTTTTATGATGAAATGCAACTTAACTTTAGCTAGGCGATTAAAGTACATGTCGTGTTATTTATCATGGTACAACTTTTCAACTGTTTCACAATTGATTTTATTAATAGATGTACTTTTTACAAGTATTTTTCAGTAAAATTTGGAACTCTAAACAAACTTAACGTTGTTTCTATCAAATTTCCCTTGCTCTTTTTTTTTTTTTTTTGGTCTCTCCATATCTGGCAATTTCTGAGTTTTTGTTTACCCAAATTTGATGATGGGGAAAGGGAAGAGAAAAGGACGATGCTGAAAGAATCACTATCAATTTCCACCATTTCTTTGTGCGTATAGTGAATGAGCAAATACTTGTATTAAAGCTTTTATTCGACTAAATTACTATTCCCTTCGTCCCAATTTATGTGGCACCATTTGACCGGGCACGAAATTTAAGATAATAGAGGTTGATTTTATTAAGTATCAATTTTACCTTTGAAAAGGTAAGATAGAGAAGATTTGAGTAATAAAAAAATTGTCGGTAAGTTTAAAAGTATGTAGGGCCCAACACGGGTAAAATAGAAATGATGCATTAAATAGTTGTCAAATAAGTAAATGTGCCACTTATTTTGAGACAAACAAAAAAAAAATATGTCACATAAATTGGGACGGATGGAGTACTATCTTTTTTCTTACAATAATTTCCTCCTCTTTTATACACCAAAAAATTTTCACTCCTACTTTTCTTTGAATATTTCGTGATTGAACTGACAGAGCGGCCACGAAAGAACATTTCAAAAGCTAACAAAACACAATTTAAGCTACAATGTCACGAAGTTTGAATAATTAACCCTACTATCTTATTAGGCATTTTGTATTTCGCGTTAAATATATGGTAAAAGAGAGAATTTCAAAAATTATCCTATCCATAGTAGTAATACTTTACACCCATATAGCCACAATTTTACACCTGCATAGCCAATGATTTTTTTTTTTTTTTTTTTTGCAACAGCGTATAAGTGTTATCTAATTTATATTCCCTTAATTTATACTCCCTATACATTATTATACATTATTTATACGCATGTACACTTTTTATTTACCTTCTCTATATCTATAACTTTTATTTTTATTGTTAAAGTAGAATAGCTTTGACATTAAGCCGAAAGTGGATCGGAAATCTACTGCAAATCTACTTGGCATTTTTTAAGTCATTGTGTAGTTGATTTAACTAATGTACACGAACCAACAATTTGAAAATTTAAATCCATGCTGAAAATGATGCAAATTCCTAGTCAAAACGTACTTTCTCATTCTTGCACATTTGTTTTTGTTTTAACTTATATGCACACACTTACCAAATTGTAAATTGTATCCTATAGTTATTTTTAGGTAGTGTGATCGTATAAAAATTCTTTCAAATCTAAGTTAAAGATCTACTATACAGTAGAATCCATCGGCTACTGGTTAGCACACACGAAATTTTGTGACAACTAAGTTATAGGTGAAGACACCAGAAGTGTTTTCAGAAAAATGAGCTTCAGACAATATACAATCTGATAAGCATTTCAAAAATATAACAGCATAGTACAAGAAATGATTGTAGAATAAAAACAAGACAAGGTTTACATGTGGTGTTGGAACTACATGTCTTGGTAAGCATCAATCACGATAACTGTCGGGGTTGATCTTCTTGTTCTTGACCAGGGAAACAATAGACTGACCAATTTTTTCACCCATCATGGTGGAAAAATGCTTCTTCTCTTTAGGTAGTACACTTCCATTCTTTGGAGTGAAGGGGAATACACCATTGTTACTCTCTCCACTGCTTGCCACCTTTGCTTTTCCTTTTCCTTTTCCTTCCTTGTCCACCATCTCCTTCTTGTTCAATCTCCTCTTTCTCTTGCTTAAGATACTAGCTTAGTTTGTTATGTGTGAATTGTGTCTCTTCCAACTAGGGAAAGGGGCTTCTTTATATAGTCCTCCGAAACCAAATCTCTTACTATCATTTGATTATTCTCTTGTATTGTGTATGTGTATGTGTATTTGTATGTGTGTGTGTGTGTGTGTGTTTAAACTTTAAACTAGTCAAAATGAGCTAATACAAAGATCATATTTTGAGATATGTGGTTGTGTGGTTAAACTAGTCAACGTGAGCTCTATTGTGAGATCAAGCAAGATCATACTGCGTGAGTATGTGTGTTTATGTGTGTTTGTGTTTGTGTTAGTGTTTTATAGCTAGTCAAAGTGAGCTCAAACAAAGATCATGTTTGGAGCTATATATGTGGTTTTGTGTGTGTTTAAGCTAGTCAATGTGAGCTAAAGCAAAAATCATATTGTGATCAGTTCAAGCGAAATATCCTAAGGCGTGTAAGTGTTTGTGTTTGTGCTTGTGCTTGTGTTTTTGTCTTTTGTTTTTGTGTCTGTTTTATAGCTTAGTCAACGTGAGCTCAAGCAAAGATTAATAATGTGGGTGTGCCTTTGGATGAAGAAACAGAAAACTCATACTATGTGTATGTTGTATTGGTGTATGTCTCTGTTGACATTACGAGTGAGTTGTATGAGTTGGTAGCTCGACATGCACAGGGCGTGCTTTCCCGCTGAAATACGACAATAATATGTATATGCAAACAAGAGCGGATGTGGGTAGTGTCTGGGTTCGGTAGAGCCGAGTAATTTTGGCTTAAGACTCCGAATTTGTGTTAAGAAGTCCAAAAAAATAATCTTTTAACCTACTACTAGCTTATTTGTGGTCGTTATCCTAGAATTAAAAATCTATAACATTCAAATTTTGAATCCACTGTCTCAATATATACCATTAAAACATTGATGACAAACTAACGGAGAAATAATCTTCATAAGGTCATGTTTCCTTGGCCAAATTTGTGTGTATTGTGGAAGCTTGAATTTAGTTTCCGCGTTGGCTGTGTGTGATTAAACGACCACAGTTGAGTGTGTGTGTATGAGAGAGAGATCCACAATAGATCTCATTTACATGACATTACTTCCACTTTAACTTCCTTAAAAGTCAATCATTGTTCTACTAATTAACATTAGTATGTAGTAATATTCTTCTAAAGTCTAAACAAATTTCACAATTCTAATAATTCAAACTTATCTAATTATTCAAATTCTAAACTTTAATATGATGTTTTCTCACTAAATATTCAATGCTACTTTTGTTTGGATAATTCATAGGACTTTGAGGTGGTGAAAGCATATCTACCAAGATCGAGGTATGCCAAATTTCAACGTCAAGAAATTAATTCTTTTAGAACAATACAAGAAGGGCTCAATAGGTGTACTTATTTTTCAAAAGAATTTGGAACTCTAAACAAACGTAACTTTGTTTCTATCAAATTTCCGTTGCTTTTTTTTTTTCCTTCAAATTTTCTAGCAATTGCTGAGTTTTTGTTTGCCCAAATCTGATAAGGGGTAAAAAAGGAAGAGCAAAGGAAGATGCTTAAAGAATAACTAATAATTTCCTCCATTTCTTTGCAACTATAGTGAAAGATCACATACTTAAACTAAAATTTCTCCTGGACCAAATTGTCCTTTTCTTTAAAATCTTTTATTACTTCTTTTATACACAGATTTCTTTTTCTCCTCTTAATCTTTACATGAACTCACATTGATCACTAGCTATTAGTATTACACAATAACACAGACTGTAACATATACTAGTCCAAACACTTATCAACAAACATGGAACAAGTTCATTTGATTCATTAACGATTACAAGGATAGAAAGATAACACTGAAGAAGGTAGAAGGGGATGGGATACAGACTCAGAGAAGAACAATATAGAGACGGGAGAACAGAAAGAGAAGATAGAGGAAGACCCGAAGAAGGGGGATAGGAGAGGTAAGGGTTGACAAAATCATAGCTAATTTTCCGTCTACTATTCTAGTGGTATTTAACTATTTATCTAACCCGGGTCCCAAGATAATTTTTTAATTTTCCTAATATACCCTCCAAGAAGGTATTTACATTCATAACATTACTCCCGTCCTCAATAAGAACCTTGTCCTCAAGGTTCGAGTAGGAAGATAATAATAAGGAAAGAGTGCTAAAGTCTGGTCGAATATCGGTCCACACCATCACTTGTTTCCATTTTGCTGCTTTCACCCGTGCATGTGCAGATAATCGATGTTCCATTTCAGCTAAGCCATAAGTGCTGGTTTGAACGATCACCAACAACCATAGATAGTCAACTGAGAAGCCATGTGAACTAGGCTTCGACACTTTTGCAATAGCATATTTAACATATGCTGCCATCATAAGCTTTTCAAGCGCTTCCTCGGCCACATTAAGTTTTCTTTTCTTAGAACACCAGCAGAAATTATTAGCAGAAATGTACAGCAAAAGAGAAAGTATCATAACAGATATGTTGGACATCCAAAAACATACTTGCCACTTACAACCAATATCCTTGGTAAGAAAGTTAATGAGGAAAGATAGCAGGAGCCAAAGGCATGTGGCAATTTGAGTGGAAACCCCAAATGTCCACCTAACAACATATAACCCCCCAAGAAACATGACTCCAATAATACACGTTGCGATGCTCATAGCAACACCACTTATCATTGGTAGCACACACTGTTGAGGACACAGCTATTACTTAATGTGTCCTTGTCAGCATCCAGGTCAGCAGCTAGTTAGTGTAGTCAGCTTAGTTAGTCTTAGCTTAATCCAGTCAGCAGTTAGTTAATGAGAGTCGGTTAAGTTAATTAGTTAGATAACAGAATTAGTTAGTGGTTATAAAGTGAAGGGTAGTTAGTTGCAATGTAACTGATTCATTTTAATTCAGTGAAGATATTTTCCCAAACTTCTCTCTCTAGATTTCTTCCATTCCAGCTGGTTCAATGCAAACCTAGCTGAGATTGTGCAAGTTAACATGGTATCAGAACCTGTATACGGCGAGTTTTAGGTGTTTTTATCCACAAATTCACCGTCAATTCCATTCAATTTCTGTTCTTACGTTTTTTTTTAGTGTGATTTGCGAAGTTTTCTGTTAAAATCACTCAAAATGAGTCCAATTGGTGTAGAATCATCAAATGCAGGGGGTTTCCGGAAGGATTCAGTCGCCAGAGTTACCGATCATAATCATCCTCTGTATTTGCACCCATCGGATACACCAGGTGCGGTGAATGTAGGCATTAAGCTTGTGGGAATGGAAAACTATAACCTGTGGAGTCGAGCCATGAAGGTTGCTCTTCTCACGAAGAACAAGTTGCCATTCATTGATGGAACCTCGAAGAAAGAGGATTTTGGAGTCGAATTAGAACATCAATGGGATCGCTGCAATGCCCTAGTTATCTCTTGGCTAATGGGAAATGTAAGTAGCAATTTACTTAGTGGAATTTTGTTTAGTTCTGGAGATGCTCATCTAGTATGGAAAGATCTTAAAGAGCGTTATGATAAAGTAAACCTCTCACGCATATATCACCTCCACAAAGAGATTGCTACCTTGACACAAGGTGTCAACTCAGTATCTACCTATTACTCTAAACTCAAAGATCTATGGGATGAATATGACTCAGTTGTCCCTCCCCCTTCCTGCAATTGTGATAAGTCAAGAGACTTTATAGTGCACATTAAGAATCAGAGACTTCTATAATTCCTAATAGGGCTAAATGATGGATACAACCAAGCAAGAAGTAAAATTCTCATGATGTTACCCACACCCACACTTAACCAGGCCTATTCTATGTTGGTACAAGATGAGAGCCAAAGACTAATTACAGGTGGTAACTATGGAGTGACAAACGAATCTGCTGAACCTACTGCATTGTTTATTGCAAAGGGAAAGAATAATCAGCAAAGACAGAAGAGGCAACACTTGTACTGTGATTACTACAACATTAAAGGACACAGTAGGGAGAACTGCTTCAAATCAGCTGAATGCAGCTATTGCCCTAAGAAGGGACACCTGAGAGAGAAATGCTACATCAACCCTGAAAACAAGTCAAAGAAGAAGGGGCCACAGATGAGTGGAAATCATGTCTCATATGGAGAAGATAATCAACACATCTCCAATGCAGCTTATGGCCAGGCTCCCAGCATAAATGGACACTATGGGACCTCCAATATAGGTTATGGACAACCTCCCATTACTAATGCAACCTATGGACAATCTGCAGGCCACAACACAACCTATTCTGCACCAGACTACAACAACATGACACCAACATATCACACTCAGGCTGCACATCCTTTGACCTATCCTGCATGTTTTACCCAGGACCAAGTCAGTCAATTGATGCATATGCTGAACAGAAACACAATCAATGACAGAAATGCTAGGGCCAACATGGCAGGTATACCTTTCTCTAACAATAACAGCAGTAGTACTAGCTGGATTATTGACACAGGTGCAACAAATCACATGATAAGTGATGACTGTTTGCTACACTGTCATGAGAAAGTAGGTAGTTCAGGAAAGGTGCAAATGCCAAATTGGGAGTCAGCTAATGTGTCACATGTTGGAAACTACCAAATGACAGGTGGTGAAGTCATTAAAAATGTCCTTTGTGTTCCAGACTTTAAATTTAATCTGCTGTCTGTGTCCAAAGTCACAAGAGATCTTAACTGTTCTGTCACATTCTTCCCTAGATTATGTATCTTTCAGGATCTTGTGAGTGGGAAAATCAAGGAGATTGGTAGAGAGAAGGATGGATTGTATGTGCTGAACACAAGAAGGAATCAAACTGAGGTCACAAGGTCATTGACTGCACAAGTATTACAAAATGGTGGGCTTTGGCATAAGAGGTTGGGCCATGTTCCTATGAGTGTGTTGAGAAATATAGGAGAATTTAAAAATAAAAGTAGTTTTGTGTTAAATAATTGTGATATATGCCCTCTAGCTAGGCAAACAAGGATTCCCTTTCCCAACAGTAGCAGTAGAACCACTGAGCCATTTCAGTTGGTACATCTGGATATATGGGGACCTTATAGAGTTGTAACACATACAGGGATGAGATATTTTTCTGACTGTGGTTGATGATTTTTCCAGAATGACATGGGTGTTTTTCATGTGTGTAAAATCTGATGTTGTTTTCCTACTTAAAATTTCATACTGATGGTCCAAAATCAGTTCAACAAGCTCCATTAAGACTTTTAGATCAGACAATGGTACTGAGTTCTTTAATTATAACTGTCATGACTTGTTCAAGATGTTTGGAATAAATCACCAGAGCTCTTATCCATACACTCCACAGCAGAATGGAGTGGTGGAGAGAAGGCATAGACACATACTAGAAACAGCCAGGGCAATCAGATTTCAAGGGCACTTACCTATAAGGTTTTGGGGTGAGTGTGTGCAGGCTGCAGTGCACATCATTAACAGGATACCTTCCACTGTGCTGAACAATAAGTCCCCTTATGAACTGTTCTACAATAGGCCTCCTTCACTCTCTCACTTAAAAGTGATAGGATGCTTGTGCTATGCCACAAATCTGACAAGGAAGGACAAGTTTGGGCCAAGAGCCATTAAAGATGTACTGCTGGGGTATGCAGTAGGACAAAAGGGATACAGGGTATATGATCTTGCTAACAAGGTGATCTTTGTAACTAGAGATGTGGTGTTTGCAGAGCATATTTTTCCCTTCATGCCCACTTCCACTCATCCAGACAGTGCAGAGTTGTCACCTGATATATTGGGATCTGATGATGCAACCCAAGAGTTCATAGACACTACCTGGCCATCATTTGACCCTCAAGAAACAGAACACTGTGTGCCTGTGCACAACCCCAGTCAACACCCAGCACCTCCACCAGATTCAACCCCATCATCTCCTCAACCAAATCAACCTCCTATGATAGATTCTCATGATGCAGTACCACCAGATAACCTTGATAACAGGAAGCCTGACAGAGTTAAAAGGCCACCTGTGTGGATGAAAGACTATGTTGTGTCTACCAAGCACACCAAGAAGGGAAGTACTTGTCAATACCCTCTTTCAGATGTTCTCACCTATGCCACTGTCTCTCCAAAATACCAAAGCTACTTAACATCTTTCTCCACTGAAGTTGAACCAAAAACCTACTATGAAGCAGCTAAGGATGCAAGATGGGTGGCAGCAATGCAACTGGAGCTTCAGGCATTAGAAGACAATAATACCTGGAAGATTGTTACTCTCCCATATGGGAAGAAGGCTATAGGATGTAAATGGGTATACAAGATAAAATATAAAGCAACATGTGAGGTAGAAAGGTTTAAAGCTAGGTTGGTTGCCAAAGGATACAACCAAAAGGAAGGTTTAGACTACCAGGAGACATTCTCTCATGTGGTGAAGATGGTTACAGTAAGATCTGTTATTGCTATAGCTACAGCTAGAAACTGGCACATCCAACAGATGGATGTCTACAATGCTTTTTTGCAAGGTGACCTCTATGAAGAGGTGTACATGGAGCTGCCACTGGGCATACCAAGACCAGGCAAAGGGAGACATGTCTGCAGGCTAATGAAATCCCTCTATGGCCTGAAGCAAGCTTCAAGGCAGTGGAACATTAAGCTCAGTTCAGCTCTAATTGCTTCTGGTTTTGTACAAAGTCATAGAGACTACTCCTTGTTCACAAGAAGAGTCAGGGGTGATATTATGATAGTGCTAGTATATGTGGATGATCTCCTGATCACATGTAGTAATGAAGGCATGATACAGCATACCAAGGCCATTCTGCAAAACAACTTCAAAATTAAAGACTTGGGGGAATTGAGGTACTTCCTGGGTATTGAATTTGCAAGGAGCAAAGAAGGGATACTCATGCATCAAAGAAAGTACTCATTGGAGCTGATTTCAGACATGGGACTGTCTGGGGCAAAGCCTGTAAAGGCCCCAATGGAGGTAAATCAGAAGTTGACAAGCATGGAGTTTGATGAGCATTTGAAAATACACCTGCAGGGCCCAAAGGATCATCTATTAAAGGATCCTAGTGTGTATCAGAGACTGATAGGTAGGCTGCTATATCTTACTGTCACAAGACCTGACATTGCATTCTCAGTTCAATGCCTTAGCCAGTTCATGCATAGACCCAACACAGAGTGATGGCAGGCTCAGTTCTTATTGTGATGTTGATTGGGCCTCATGCATTATCACAAGAAGATCCATTACAGGGTATCTAGTCAAGTTTGGGTCATCATTGGTTTCATGGAGATCAAAGAAACAGGACACAGTTTCAAGAAGTTCAGCTGAGGCTCAGTACAGAAGCCTAGCTTCAACTGTTGCAGAGCTCACCTGGTTGGTTGGATTATTCGGAGAGCTTGGGGTGAGAGTCCACCTCCCAATTTCAGTCTACAGTGATAGCAAGTCAGCTCTCCAGATAGCTGCTAACCCAGTCTTCCATGAGAGGACAAAATACATAGATATCAATTGTCATTTCATCAGAGAAAAGGTTCAGGCTGGACTTGTTTCACCTCAGTACTTGGCTTCCACAGAACAACAAGCAGATCTATTGACTAAGGGGCTAAGTGGTCCACAGCATTTGTATCTAGTCTCCAAGCTAGGAATGAAAAATATTTTTTCACCTCCTAGCTTGAGGGGGGGTGTTGAGGACACAGCTATTACTTAATGTGTCCTTATCAGCATCCAGGTCAGCAGCTAGTTAGTGTAGTCAGCTTAGTTAGTCTTAGCTTAATCCAGTCAGCAGTTAGTTAATGAGAGTCGGTTAAGTTAATTAGTTAGATAACAGAATTAGTTAGTGGTTATAAAGTGAAGGGTAGTTAGTTGCAATGTAACTGATTCATTTTAATTCAGTGAAGATATTTTCCCAAACTTCTCTCTCTAGATTTCTTCCATTCCAGCTGGTTCAATGCAAACCTAGCTGAGATTGTGCGAGTTAACACACACAGTCGAAAGCAACCAACCTCATACACAAATCCAAAAGATATATCTGTGAATACAAGCATACTAAGAACAACCATATTATCTTCAAATGTAAGGGTCAATTCCTTGGAGATTAGATAAATAGCAGCAACAACTAGTATATTTGCATTATAAAAAATAATGAAATGAGCACAAAGCGTAGATGCTCTACCAAGCCAATAATCAAACACATCCCCTGAACATCGAAGCACACCAAATTCAAGTGTAGGAAAGTCGAGCATCGCAAGAAAATACGTGTAAACTTGATCATCCAATAGGCTTCGCCCGATTTCCAGCAAACTACTTTTGACATACATATATATGTCAATCATAATATGCAGAAACAAAGCTGTAGCGAAGCTACTAGCCTCAAGTCCATGTGCACTGTCACACACACACACAATATACTTGATCTTTACTTGAGCTCACGTTGACTAGCTACTAAACACAACATGAAATATATACACAATATGATCTTTGCTTAGCAACTTAGCTCACGACATAATCTTCAGTGCAGGTTGACTATATGTTAAACACACACAAACATACATAGCTTACAACATGTTCTTTGCATTAGTTCATGTTGACTAGCTTAAACACACACAAATACACAGACACATACACACTCATGAAATATAATCAAAAGGTTGGTAAGAGTTTCTTAGGCCTATAAGAACCCTCTTTTTCTTGTTGGAAGAGACACAATTCACAGAACAAACTAATTAAGCTACTAATATCTTAAGCAAGAGACAGAAGAGAAAAAGAAAGAGAATATGGCAGATAAGGAAGGCAAAGGTAAGGGAAAAGCCAATATGGTAAGCAGTGGAAAGAGTAACAATAGTGTATTCCCCTTCACTCCAAAGAAGGGAAGTGTACTTCCTAAAGAGAAGAAGCATGTTTCCACCATGATGGGTGAGAAAATTGGTCAGTCTATCGTTTCCCTTGTCAAGAACAAGAAGATCAATCCCGATCATGAATGATACTTTAACAAGACAATGTTACTACAACAGAGTGAGAACTAGTTCCATCATCACTTGTAATCCTTATTTGATTTTTATTCTACAAACCATTCCTTGTACGAAGGCGTCTAGAATGTCACCATTATATCACATTTGTTCTGTTTTGTGTTGGTGCTTTTGTGTTTTGATATGTTTATCAGAATGTATTGGAGTATGTAGGAACTTCATTTTTCTAAAAGAATAAAATAAAATTTGACAACACTACTATCTCACTAGGATGAGAGGCACAGATCAATGTCTTTACTTTATCTTGAAAAACTTTGATTTTATTGTTCTTTACAAATGTCATTTTAAATATACTATAGTTAGTTATCATTATCCCTCCCCCAATCCCATCCTTGGCCAGAGCATTAGCTCCCCTCGCTGTATGTGAGTCTCATGAATTTTAACTTTTATTAATATATCCAAAAATAAGTACATATAAAAAGTAGATCAATACATGAAAATCACAATAACAACGACAACGTACCCAAGTATGAACCCACAAGTGTTGCCTAGATCAATACATGAAAATATTCTATAGAGTATGCAAGAAGTTCTTTAAAGTCAAGATTTAATTTGAAGTTCAAAAAAAAAAAAAAAAAAAAAAAAAAAACAGCTTTCAGTTAGTTTAAACTTCAATCCCAGTATTCTGAAAATAGATAAAGTGGCCACCCTCTGTAAAGTTACTCCCATAACTGGCTTGTGCGAAAAAGTGACAATTTGTGCACTTTGCCCGTAAGTAATTCATAAAGGCAACTTAATGACCCAAAACCCCTAATAACTAGGGAATCTTACACTAAGTACCCTTAGATTCAAAGTATTTATCCATTTTTTAATACTACCATGCGGTTTAATACTATATTGTGCTTCCAAGTCTACCCTTTTTTTTTATGTATACGTTCATGTTATACTGAATAAATTATGGTATACAATACAGATAGATAGGGCAGATAAATAAATTCTGGATATTTTGGAAAAAGATGAAACTTATAGGTAGGGCAGGTAAATATTTTGAGTAAAAATTTCGCCAGGGAGCCATTTTCCCCGGCCATTTAGTTTTTAGCTATTTTTAAAAATTATTTAATTTTTAGCCATTTTTCAAAGTTCTTCATACTATAGGTTTGAAGTTCAACCTACAAGGTATAAAGTTTAGGTATAGAAGGTCTAAAGTTAAAATAAAAAAGGTATGAAGTTAAACTTCATACTTGAAAGTTTGAAGTTTAGACCCACGAGGTCTGAAGTTCAGCCTATAAAAAATGAAGTTCAAAAAATAGCTAAGAAATAAAATAGTTTTTAAAAAGTAGCATCAACTGTAAAAGCGAGCCAAAAATGGCTATTTCAGCACTTCCCCTAAGTAATTAAGTAAGCCCAACTTAAAGTCCCAAAACCCAATTAGCGGACCCGTTGCCTCAGTGAGCCCAATACAAAACCCTAATCACAATTCACACACATATATAAACCATTTTATCACTCCTCATTCAAAAAACCTCAGGAAATTTCAGATTAAAGCAATAGAAAATTCCAAAATCACTCTCAATGAACGCAGCACCAGCAGCGGCGGAGTCCGTACAATGCTTCGGCCGTAAGAAAACCGCCGTGGCCGTAACACACTGCAAGCGCGGCCGCGGTTTAATCAAAATCAACGGCGTTCCAATCGAGCTAGTACAACCAGAAATCCTCCGATACAAAGCATTTGAACCGATTCTGTTATTAGGTCGTCACAGATTCGCTGGAGTGGATATGCGTATTCGCGTAAAAGGCGGTGGACATACTTCTCAGATATATGCTATTCGTCAATCAATTGCCAAAGCATTAGTGGCTTTTTATCAAAAGTATGTTGATGAGGCTACTAAAAAGGAGATTAAAGATATTTTAGTTAGGTATGATAGGACTTTGCTTGTTGCTGATCCGAGACGTTGTGAGCCTAAGAAGTTTGGTGGTCGTGGTGCTCGTGCTCGTTTCCAGAAATCTTATCGTTAGATTTTGGAGCTTTTATCGGTTTTATCATTTATGTTTGTTGTTACTTGGTACTGTTTTGAGAAAGTGTTTTCGATTAACTGTAGTTGTTATGGATCTTATGTTATGAATGAAATGATATGAAATGTGCTTTCTTATGCGAATGTAGTGTTTATATTATCCGTTGTAGCCAAGTGTGTGATTGATCTTGTTTAAATTTGCTGATGAAAGCTATGATCTCATGGATTGGTCTAGTGGTAAGAGTGCAATTCGTGAGGATGTGTGGTTGTAGAGGGCACTGTCCGCTGAATTTGAGCTATAGTGCGTTACTGGAGCTAATGATGATGTGTGGGTTAGGTAATCGTGATTATAGCGGTTATATTATCTTGCAGTTACTGAAACTAGCTGCTCGTGCTCGTTTCCAGAAATCTTATCGTTAGACTTCGTATAATCGTATTGGTTTTATTTGTTACTGTTACTGTTTGATTTATGGAATGTTATGGATCTACTGATGTTTGTTTTACATGGAAATGGAATTTATGTTATGAATGCAATGAAATGTGCCTTATTTTGGGAACGGGATCCCCTCCGTTAATATTTGGTGCAATATTTAGCCAGTAATGCGAGCGTGGTGTTTGTATGCGTTGTAGCTAATTGTGTGATCGATCTTGTTAAGTTTTGCTGAAGAAAAGCTTACATGATTTAGAAAGAGTTATTTTTGTTAATATCCCAAGGATTGGTCTAGTGGAAAGAGGGCAACTTGTGATGATGTGTGGTAAGGTGAGTCTCTAAGTTGACAAGGGTAGAGGAGCAGGCACACTTTCCACTGACACCAAGTTTGGAGTAGTGCGTTACTGGCTCCTGTGAATTTCTAGATATAACAAATAAAAGAGTTCTTTGTTGCTAATAGGGAAACTGGTACTGAGATCATTCCTTAAGAACTGTTTTAGAGGTTCACATTATCCTGTGGTATTGAAAATTATGCGCCTTAATAGTTGTGAATAGAAATTGCATTGTAAGATCTACTGGTTTGTACAGGGCTTTTACCAGACTCTTAGTGTCATTTTTTTCCTTTTGCTTTTTGGTTATGTATTATGTAAGGATTTGGATGACCCATAAGTTTTGTTGTGAAGGATTATTTAGTCTATGTGAGATTTCAGTTGTGTGGAACAGTATAGATGATTGATGTTGATTACCTAACTGATTAGGATCGAGCGCATTTTAATCTGTTGGTTCCTGTATCGTTGTGGTATGCTTTACTTGTTCTACGTTTGGCATATGCATGTGGTATGCTTTACTTGTTCTACGTTTGGCATATGCATGTTTGTGGTGCTACCTTTTCGTGGCAACTAACTGTTATGTATCAGGCTAGTAACCATCTGCTCCACCATCCCCGCTAGCATGAGTTAAGAACCTCTGAAGTGTTGGTGGCAGCCAATTTCCACACCTTTTCGGGTTAAGGAGAACAGTCAGCTCTGTTCCATGCCTTAATTTCGTGATATCCCTTTTCGATTTGTTTGGCTAGTGGTGCCTCAATACTCATTTTGTATCATCTTGGCCAGACTATTCTGTTTTATCGCAACAGCTATATTAAAGACTTTGAACCCGAGTAAATCATCAGCGTCTTATTCAGTTGTTTGTATCTACTTTTCCAGCATATTGTTAGGTGCAGATACAGAATTTAGTTCCCATTTTTCCTGGTATGATGTTTTGAAATTGGAAACTGAGTTATTTATGAGTCAGTATCAAACGTCAGCTATCTCGAATATGTTCGAGATTGCATATTGTTAGGTGCAGATACAGAATTTAGATCCCATTGAATTTGCTGACTATGCTTGCCTGGTTACTTTGGCGCACAATTTATCTAATGCTTGCCTGGTTACTTTGCCACACAATTTATCTAATCCACAACACTGCCATATTCAAAGTTTTTTGATGTCCCTAAGAAATGAGGTCGAGAAGAGCTACTCAATTAACTAAGCACCTTAACTCATAAAAGTCTCGGCAGTTAGCATTCAAAAACTGATATGACATTGAGATTTGGCGGAAATATATTTTGCTCGTCTTGCTCGCGATGTTCAACTGGTTTTGGGTATAATATGGTACAGTACATTACATGGCAGTTGGCGCTCACCTATTCACTAGCAGCTGTATGAATTGAATTTAATCAAAGAGTAGCTATGTGTTAATAGGAAATGGTCCATAAGTTTGGTACCTTAAAATGAAGTCCAAATTGGCGTGAACATGGGTTAATGGATACTGGTCTACAAAATTCAGTCTAGTATGAGATACATTACGCATAGAATGGTAGATCCAACACTTGGTAGCCTATTTCTTTTTCCACGATTGTTGTTTACATCTTGTGTTAAAAGGTGATTTATTTGAAAGTAGTTTCATTGGATCAACTAATAAGAAACCTCTCTCCTTTAACATCCATGATCAACAAGGACATAAAGAAGAATAGCCAATGTCTGTATGCGTGTGTGTATTGACGATCATAACTGCCAACCACATGTCTGTTCATGCCATAATGGGCTTCATTACAATTTATAAGCAACTAGAGGTATCTGTGTATCAAATTTAAGTATCAGAACTTGAGATTTAGAGAATAAGGTATCCAGACTTTGAGCATAAGGTATATACTATTATGAAACGTCAGCTATCTCGAATAAGAGCTTAATCAATAACTTGAGATTCTGAGAACAAATGATTCCGATAGTTAGTGTAAACAACAGATGTTAGTAAGTTGCTAGCTATTTGCACATTCCTGGCGAATTCAAAGAAGTAAACTGAAAAAACTCTAAAATATAATCTCTTTTAATTTGCATTATCATTAATTCAGATATTTCAACATGTTAGGGCCACAATCAACAATCTTTTTACATCATAAAAAGAATTTGGTCATTAAATAATTATTCCTCTAGATTCCACCGTAGGCCATCTCAACTTTTAAACTATAGACAAAGAATCAAAGATTCACTAGTTACAAATAAATTATTTAGCAGTACACTCCGGTGGTAGAACTTTGTATCTATTAGTATCCTTACAATATGAATAGTACATGTGCTTTCCCCTTGCCCAATCAAGCCCCGCCATTTGCTTTTGTGATAATTTCATAAATCCTTCTCCATCAACAGGGTCCAAACTTGAAGTACTTCTCCTGTTACATGCAGAAGTGGATGAAGAATTTTGTTGCTTTATGCATCCTTCTAATTCTACTCCTTTCATTGATGTTATAAATGGTGCATATTTGTAGTCTACAGGGTATTTTCCTCCATGAGTTGCCCATTCTGATCCATCCCATATTGTTGCTATAACAGACATTGGCTTTGATGGGTAAACTGAAGATATAGCTGTATTATGGATGACCTCTCTTATTGGCACATTGTCAACAAGAAACCTGCATAATTTACAAGAAACTGTGAAAACTTTGAACCCGACAAACAAGTTAATGCCTGCGACTTGTGAGAACTTCTTTAAGGGTGGATTCTGTGAGGTTATTCTCTTGAAGCTTGATATTATCATAGTCTCGTGGAATAACGAATTGTTCATCTCTGCTCGTGAATGTATGTCAATTGACCGAATGATGGTTAAATATTTGTCTATTTTATTACTACTTTTTTGTCTAATTTATGGTCGTTCTTGGTTTGTGTTTTAGCTCCCACAGGGCACCTGATTACTTAGATCATAACGAAAAAGTAAGGATTAGTGTAAAATTTCAACTAGCTTACACAATGTGATGATCGTTCCAGAGGATGCTATAGTCATGAAAGTCCAGTGTCGGATCAAACCAGAGGTAGAACTTCTCTTCTCTCCCTGTATGAGTACTTCCATTGCCATAAAGATTAGTCTGTAGAACCCAATCTCTTCTCTTCTCATGCCCAAGTAATTCGAAGTCAATTTCATCATGATTGTGTGGGTAAACATGTTGATTAGACATCTAAAAATGAAAAAAATAATAATCTTGCATTAGCCCTGATGATCAAATACAGGGAAATCATAATGAATCATAAAACAACATATTTCCCGTTATATAGAGACCATAATAAATTAGTAATATAACGTATCGTTTTTAATATTACGCTCTGCATAACTGAGTATAATTGATAAGTCCCAAATATTTATAACTTATACAAAGATTAGTACTACTATGAATTATGCGATATGCATGGAAACTTACATAGAAGGCAACTACAACTCCTGAAGTAAAATGAGAAGGTAATTTCAGTGCAGCATTGAAGAAACCGTAGTAATATTTGTCTTTAGAGATCAGTCCTGAACCTATGGAGGCACCAAGAAAACATGGAAAAAAAGGAAAGTATTGTAAATACTTCATCAACTATATAAACTGAAAGTAAAAACATCTTTTGTATCATGATGTTGTGTAGTGTTACCTGAAGATTTATCTAATATAAGCTCAGCACCAGTCCCATTGTTTGTCATACGAATATTATGACCTCCAAAAAATACATCATAACCTTGATTAACAGGTAATCTGGTGAATTCATCGGTTAATTTCTCGACTTCTGGAGGTTTATAGACTGGACCGCGACATGAAACAACAACTACCATGCACAAAATCAAGAATTCGGATAGTAAAAGTGCTTTACCATGAAAAAAGAATTCCATTTTTTTTCTTTTCTTGTTCTTGTTTATGAATATGGACGAATGATGAAAATGTGGGACAAAAGATGGGCTATTTATGGAGTGAAAATTTGAGGAGAAAACATGAATATTTTGTTCTTAGTTGTATCAAGCTGGCTGTATCTTCTAAAGAATCACATTAAATAGTTGATGTTAAGATACTTGGATGGCATTTGTGGACATTGATTAGAAAGTTCATGTGCAAAGATATGTTTGGAGAAAGCCCTCGTGGGCCAAAGCAGTTCAAGTGGGAGCCAAACTTACAGAAAAGTTAGGCTTTTTGATTGTTTGGTGAAAAACATTTACTAACTTTATTGACATTTAGAGCTTTATAACTTAGTTTAGTTTTTCCTAGATTTTAGATTGGTCCCATTGACTGATTGGGATCATGAATTCGGTTCGGTATTCTTGTTTGAATGTCATGTCCAATACTACTCCCTCTGTCCCATTTTAGCTGTCACTTTCAGTTTTTACACGCTCATTAAAAGAATCAATAAATAGAGTATACATTTTACTATGCTATTCCTATTTAATAAGTATATGACTATTAATTTTTTTTTTGAAAATATCTTTAATAATTAAGGGTATACTTGGAAAAAATGGGCAAAAAATATTTTGAAATCCTAAAGCGTCAATTAATTTGGAACAAACTAAAGCGACAACTAATTTGGGACCGAGGGAGTACATTGTAGGGGACGTTAATGAAGCGAGCGAAAATTATAGGATACCAAAGTCATATGATACTCCGTAAATTAGTTTTATCCTAACACTAGTCTTATAAAAAAGATTTACTATGTTTGTGGAGATGGAGTAATAACTATCCTGTGAAACAATAGTGTGATTAACACCAATGTTATGCAAAACACTTACCATCATGCACCGAGTTTAGTTGGGGAAATGGATAACAGAAACCAAGAAATGTTGCAATTCGAAATCAATCATGATTGTCTAATCCATTAGAAAAACTGCTGCATTTGTCAGTGTTTCAATCAACAGCTGTTGATTGGTATTCTAATTGAGACAAACGAGCCGCAACACCAACAACTGGACCAAATTGATGCAACTAACCACTCTTATTCTTCAAATAAATTATTTTTACATTATTTCTCTATAATGTATATATGTGCTATTTATTATACTTTTTAGAAGACATGATCTTTTGCTATTTTGAGGTTATTATCTGACAAATGAGTTTGTCGGGTACCTGAAGGAATGATGAGATCCACTACAAAAAAGGCAAAATACACATTTTACCCACTGAACTTTACATCAAATCCCGCTGACACACTTATTCTTTGCAGGCAAATTTTGACACACTAAAGTTTTAAAAAGTGTAACTATTACACACTACTTTGACCCAACCTCATTAAATGAACAAGTTGTGTTACACATGCATTAAAAGACCCGATCCATTAGCTCTTTTAACATTTAATTTTCAATCTGACGCCTCATTTCATATTCCAAACCCGACCTAAAAACTACCCCTTTTATCCATTTATCCTAATTAACCCAACATAACAAAAACTTTAAACCCTAAAACTCTCTAATTCTGCTGCATAGTAAGGGTAGATGCTCTAATTCTGCTGCATAGTAAAGGTAGTCCATGACATTGTTAAAACCACTTCATCACCGCAACAACAAAAATTCACAAAATTAGCCCTTTTTTTCCAAACCCTAAATGTAGAAATTTAGTGTACAACTATTACAAATAAATGTTCTAAAGAGAATAGGAAAAGATATATGAGAAAATGTAGGAAGATTTGGACAAGAATTTTGCAAAAGCTCAAAATTTGGTAATGGAAGATTTGGGTTGATTTGGGGAAGAAGGAGACCCAATTTATCAAAAAATTAGAATAGATCCGTTATTTTTAGCTGTTTGGACCGTTACATATAGCTGATGTGGGTTTTAATATAGGCTTCACGCGCTTGGCCATGTTGTTGCACAGTCTCGGGTACCTGGGTCAAAGTAGTGTGTAATAGTTACAATTTTTAAAACTTTAGTGTGTCAAAATTTGCCCGCAAATAATAAGTGTGTCAGCGGGATTTCGTATAAAGTTCAGTGGGTAAAATATGTATTCTGCCCTACAAAAAATTCAGCCTTTTATCATGCCCGAAAAATGTAGCCTAAACTATCTAAAAATGTGGCCTTTGATCCTAGTCCACACTTTTTGACCTAAGGTAACGCTTTTTTAGAGGTGGCCAAATAAGGCGTAACCTTTTTCCTAAGGCAGCGCTTTCCACTTACTAAAGGCCACACTTTGCACATAGCCCCTAAGGCAACACTTTTCACGTCCTATAAGTACATTTTCAAAAAAATTGGCCTTTGTTACCTTATAGGCCACAGTTTCTACCCGTGGCTCCTAAAGCAACACTTCTAAAACGTGGCATTCTTACTACACAGACCACACTTTTTCCAACACCCTATGGCTACCCTTTGCAAGGGTGGCAATACTAGCTAGGATGTAAAGCATAAATATAATTTTTACCTTTATATACGTTATAATGACATCTTTATCAAACATTTAGATATTAATTTTGAGATAATTTCTCGAGTAGAAAGATCTAATGCACTAGATTGACTAACAAACCACAAAAGATCAAATTAATTTAATTACAATGAACTTCGGAAAAAAGTTCGTGACATCAACTTATAAAGCAAAATGCTTAAGGGTGCATAATAACATTGAACTTTGCCTTAATCATTCACTCCAAAAGATCAAATATTATTACAATACTGAATATATTCATATAGGATCATGACTAATACACATCGCGGTTGTCCAACTGTACTTCATCGTTCACTCCAAAAAAGATCAAATTGACTTCTTGCCATCATTTCTAGATGCACCACAAGAACCTTCCTACATAATCAAAAAGAAATTAAAATTAAATAGAAACCAATAGTATGTGAATGCAACATGACAAATGATAAAATTAAACAGATTGCTAATTTTCATACTACTAAAAAACTTTTGCCATCAAACTCAAATATATGAGAAAGCATTAGATAATTTAAAAGCATTCGACCAAATTAACAAAATAGAAACTGCTAAATAAATTACTTCTCTCAAATAACTCCTATGACATGTAACTTCATGTCCAGCATGCAGTATGACAAATTGTGCAAAGAACTAGATCTCTGAAACGAGTGTGTTTATGAGGAGCACGGATAGTTTGAAAGTTCTACTCCTTTGACTTTTTAATGACACAGAATGTTTAAACTAGGTAACAATAAGGACACCTTCTGTTGGAATACATGATCAAGTTAATCCGGGTTATACAGAGATTACATAGTATAGTAGAGTAAAAATTTTGTGCAGGGGCCTGCTTGGCGCGCGTTAATTGATTTGTAGCCGTCAAAAATAAATTCGCTGAGAAATAGCCACCTCCGGACAAATTCCAGTATAAATATTGGGGCCTTGAACAAAACTTGTTCAAAGCCCCAGTATTTATACTGTGAAGCTTCAGTAAACTAACCCCAGTATAAAATACTGGGGCTTTGAACAAGTTTTGTTCAAGGCCCCAGCATTTTTCTATGGGACTTTGTATAAAGCTTCAGTCCCATAACAAAATGTTGTGGCTGTGAACAAAACTTGTTCAAAGCCCCAGTTTTTTGTTATGGGACTGAAGCTTTATATATAAAGTCCCATAACCCATAGCAAAATGCTGGGGCTGAGAACAAAACTTGTTCAAAGTCCCAGCATTTTGTTATGGGACTGAAGCTTTATATATAAAGTCGCATAACAAAATACTTGGGTTTTGAATAAGTTTTGTTCAAAGCCCCGGTATTTTGTTATGGGACTAGTCTGGTGTGTTTTTACAACGTTAATGGAGCTTAAGTGTGCGCGCGAATTTTTGGCTATTCTTCAATGAATTTGGAAACGGTAGATAGTCCCCAATGAGTGCGTCCAAAAAAGGCTAGTGATCAAAATTTCCCTATAGTAGATTACATAGTGCAGTATTTATGTGGCCCACTGGCCCACTTTAGTTTAGCAAAATATACTCTGTAAATATCTTCACTATATTCTTTCATTTTTCTTTTTCTATATTTGTAACTATAAAAGACTTTGGAATATTCTGGAAGAAGGTGGTTAACATTTCCACTTCACATTGACTACTGTACACTTTCTCTCTCTACGATGGGTTCTCATCTCCTTCAATGGGATGACCCTAATCACTAAATTTACATGGTATCAAATTGGGAAATCTTGGATATTATCATATATACACGAAATTCTCGACGACTTTGAGTTCCCTTTGTGAAATTTAGATTTAGGGTTCCACATTTCACCAGAGAAATCGGCGATTTTGATAAATTTCCCAGTCAAGCTTCGTGGCGGTTTATTTTTCGAGGTTCCTGTTGAACTTGTGTCCTCTAACGGTTTTCGATCGCCGGAGATTTGAAGTTAGTTGTCGGAGTTTCTGTTTTTGGCGTTTTTGATGGTGAATTTGCTTCTTCATTGGTTAGATCTAACCCTAATCTCTGTTATTAGCATATTTTGTTGAAGCTTTGATACGTTTTCACTGCCCCTGCTTGTATCGTGAACACACTGTTTCTGTAACCCTAGCTATGGCTGAACGTGTTGCTGGTCCTAATAGTTCTACTGTTGTTACTGATGAGACATCATCTGTACTGAAATTGGATCCTAATCGTCCACTGTATCTTGCATCTTCTGATCACCCTGGGATGTTGTTTGTAGCTACTCCATTCTCTGGTTCAGGGTTTGGAGGTTGGAAAAGAAATATGCGAATCGCCTTTTCATGCAAAAATAAGCTAGGATTGTTGACTGGTAGTTATCTAAGCCTGCTGAAGACTCTCCTCTATATGAACAATGGATTAGGTGTAATGATATGGCCATAGCATGGATTCTTAATGGTCTAGAAAAGGATATAGCTGATAGTGTGTATTCAAACACCACTACTGAGATCTGGAGTGAGCTAAATGAGAGATTCGGCCAAGCTAATTTGGCACAATGGTATCAAATTCAAAAGGAGATTTCTTTGAGCTCTCAAGGTTCCTCAAGTGTCTGTGCTTATTACACCAAACTCAAGAGACTGTGGGATGAACTTTCCGCTGTTTTTATCATTCCTTTATGCTCCTGTGAAGCAAAACAGTTGATGCAAAAATTGCTTGAGGGGCAAAAGCTCATTCAATTTCTCATGGGGCTCAATGAGTCCTACACTGCAGTTAGGAGTAATATTATGCTCATGAACCCTATGCCTTCTCTCAGCACAGCCTATTCTATGGTGATGCATGAAGAGAAGCATAAGGAGATTGCATCATCTAGTAGTGTGCCATCTTTTAATTCTGAGGCAACATCTTTTAATGCTGGGGTACAGAAGCCCTACTCCTCTGGTCCTCGCAAGTCCAATTCTTCAAATAAAAAACCTTCCCAGGGTGGACCACAAAGGACTTATTCTGCTGGGTCCCAAAGGTACTATCATCAGAGGGTAAATTTCGAGCCTAGGTCTTCAGGGATTGTGTGTAGATATTGCAAAGCTTCTGGTCACTCTATTGATCAGTGTTATAAGCTGCATGGTTATCCCAAGAAAGATCATGCCAATTCTAGGAATAATAGGTCAGCTACTTGTGCTGAAGTATCTGAATCTGGTCCTGAAGTGACTCATGAGGTTCATGGCAAGGGATTGTTGCTGGAAGCACACATGGTTTCAGTAAGGAGCAATATGATCATCTTCTCACTCTCTTTCATCAGTCCCAGTCATTTGATCATGAGGCATCATCTTCTGGTACTGCCAATTTTGCAGGTGAGGAGCCAACTCCTAATTTTAATGATTCTGGTTTATTCGCATGTCATATGTCCAAAGTGGTAGATAGTACCTGGATTCTAGACTCTGGAGCTTCCAATCATATGACGCCATCTAGACATTTACTCACAGATATTACTCCTCTTGTTTATCCCTTGCTTATCACCCTTCTAAATGGTTATAAGGTCAAAGTAACATGTACTGGTTCTTTACATTTGTTTTCTGACATGGTACTTCACAATGTCTTATATGTGCCATCTTTCCACTACAACTTAATTTCCATGCACAAACTACTTGATCAATTTCATTGTACAGCACATCTCACCAATGTTTCTTGCTTGTTACAGGGCCCTTCTCTGAAGAGGCCACTGGAACTTGGTAAGTTGTGCAATGGCATATACACTCTTACAATACCAGATGAGGACAGATCTCACTCCACCCTTCCAAGTTGTTACAAACAGCTAGATTTTCCATTTCAATCTGTTTCTGCTCATGTTAGCTCTTACTGTTCCCCTAGTTTTACTCCAATTGTAAATACCATGGCTGCTGGGGACAATTTAAATGTTATTCCATCTGTAAATGTTACTTCAATAAAGCATTCTGATTTGCATTGGCATCACGTACTTGGCCATCTTCCTTTTGCAAAAATGAAATGTAATCCTTATTTTAATACATTACTATCTTCTCCTAAACAGAATTTTAAGTGTGATATTTGCTCAATGGCTAGGCAACAAAGGTTGCCTTTCCCTGATAGTTCTTCTGCTTCTTCCTATCCTTTTCAATTAGTTTATGTAGATGTCTGGGGTCCCTATCACACTCTTACATATGGTTTTAGATACTTTTTGACCATTGTAGATGATTATTCTAGGGCAACTTGGACACATCTTTTAGCTACCAAATCTAGTGCTTTTACTCTTATCAAATCCTTCATTGCACTAGTTAAGAACCAATTTCAGTCCTCCATTAAAACAATCAGGTCTGATAATGCCTTGGAATTAGGGAGCAGCCTTGAATACAGTGCATATCTCTCCTCTCTTGGCGTACTCCATCAGACTTCTTGCCGACACACACCTCAACAGAATGGTGTGGTGGAAAGAAAGCACAAACACCTATTGGAAACATCTAAGGCTTTGTTGTTTCAATCCAAGCTTCCTTTAAAGTATTGGGGGAATGTGTTTTAACTGCCACATACTTAATTAATAGATTCCCCTCACCTTTACTCAACAACAAAACACCATTTGAGTTACATGGTTATGTCCCTTCTTATACCCACCTTAAGTCTTTTGGTTGTTTGTATTTTGCAAGTGTTCCCAAACCGTACAGGGACAAATTCCAGTCCAGAGTTTACAAATGTGTTTTTCTTGATTATGTTTTTAGAAAAAAGGGATACAAAGTTCTTACTCTTGATTCACACAAGGTTTTAGTTTCCAGGGATGTCAAATTTGTGGAGGATATTTTTCCTTATCACTCCACTTTTGATTCCTCCTCCACTGCTCCATTTCCTCCTATACCTTCTCCTCCTGAAGACTTTGGTTTTTCTCCTGATCCTATTTCTCATCCTTCTCCTTCCAGTGTTATACCTCCACTTCATTCACACTCTCCTTCTTCTCATGCTCCCAGTATTTCCCTGTCTCCACCTCCTCATTCTCCCTCTTCACCTGCCTTAAGAAAATCCTCCAGAACCAGAGTTAGACCTTCTTATTTGGATGATTTTGTTTGCTCTTATGTCTCCACAGCTCCCCCAGGTGCTTCTATACCTAAGGTATGTGACATCATAGAACCACGTCATTACAATCAAGCTGTTTCTAAAACTCATTGGCAGGAAGCAATGGCTAAAGAGTTTAAGGCTCTTCAAGCTAATCATACTTGGGATATTGTAACTTTACCAACAGGTAAGAAAGCTATTCCATGCAAGCGGGTTTATAAATTTAAGCAAAGGTCAGATTGTACAATTGAACGATACAAGGCTAGGTTAGTGATTCGAGGAGATACCCAACTGGAGGGGATTAATTATAATGAGACCTTCTCCCCTGTGGTCAAGATGACCACTATCAAATGTCTCCTCACTGTAGCAGTCAAAAGGAATTGGCATATTTACCAACTTGATGTAAATAATGCTTTTCTTCATGGTAACTTAGCTGAAGAAGTCTATATGAAGATTTCCCTTGGGCTTGAGGTTGTTTCTGATGCACCTCCTCCTCTTGTTTGTAAACTCACCAAGTCTCTTTATGGGTTGAAACAAGCTAGTCGTCAATGGTACGCCAAGCTCTCCTCTTCCCTTCATTCCAGAGGTTATCAATCTGGCAAAAATGACTATTCATTATTTACTAAGTCTTCTGCATCTTCTACTATTTTGGTTGTGGTATATGTCGATGATATCCTCTTAGTTGGGTATGATCTTTCAGAGATTCAGGCTTTGAAGAATTACTTGGATGATGTTTTCAAGATCAAGGATTTAGGCCAAGCTCACTACTTTCTTGGTCTTGAAATTCATAGACATCTCACAGGCATTTTGTTGAATCAATATAAGTTCACCACTGATCTTCTCAGGGAATTTAATTGCTTGGATGTGACCCCTGTATCTTGCCCCCTTGATTTGAATTTGAAATTACTTGCTACTGATGGTGATCTTCTCCCTGATGCTAGTGCTTATCGCAAACTTATTGGGAAGCTGAATTTTCTTCAGCATACTAGGCCTGACATTTCTTTCTCAGTCCAGTATTTGAGTCAATTTCTCCGGTCGCCAAGAGTGCCTCATATAAAGGCTGCTATGCATGTTTTGAGATATTTGGCAGGTTCCCCATCTCTTGGTATGTTCTTTACTGCTTCCCCGAGCCTTCAGCTAGTAGGCTACAGTGACTCTGATTGGGCTTCTTGTCCTATGTCTCGTCGCTCTGTTACTGGTTTCTTTCTATTGCTGGGTGACTCTCCTATTTCTTGGAAATATAAAAAGCAACCAATAGTGGCTCTTTCTTCAGCTGAGGCTGAGTACAGAGCACTTCGCAAAGTGGTGGCTGAGGTCACTTGGTTGGTGCGTTTATTGGGTGAATTGGGTGTTTCTGATCTGTCTCCTGTCTCCATTTATTGTGATAATCAAGCTGCCCTGCAGATTGCTGGTAATCCTGTGCTACATGAGCGCACCAAACACATCGAAATTTATTGCCATTTTGTGCGTGAAAAGCTTGGTGATGGTCTGATCGAGCTGAATTTCATTTCTACCAAGTTACAATTGGCTGACATCTTGACTAAGTCCCTACCTGGTCCTCAACATCGCACTCTTCTTAGCAAGCTAGGCCTCACTTATCGTAGGTCCAGCTTGAGGGGGGTGTTGGAATACATGATCAAGTTAATCCGGGTTATACGGAGATTACATAGTATAGTAGATTACATAGTGCAGTATTTATGTGGCCCACTGGCCCACTTTAGTTTAGCAAAATATACTCTGTAAATATCTTCACTATATTCTTTCATTTTTTCTTTTCTATATTTGTAACTATAAAAGACTTTGGAATATTCTGGAAGAAGGTGGTTAGTATTTCCACTTCACATTGACTACTGTACACTTTCTCTCTCTACGATGGGTTCTCATCTCCTTCCATGGGTTGACCCTAATCACTAAATTTACACCTTCATCACTTATAAATTTACACTTTGATATTTGTGAATGCACCTTCATCATTCAGTTGTCTTAAAAAATAAAAGGGTCAAATGAACTCGCAAGTACTCTTATACATTGATTAAAAAAAAAAGGTATACATATATCCAAGGCCTAATTATTGTACTTACCGAATTAGCTAGGTGCTTCACCGCAAGGCTCGAAGATAAAAATTTCAAAGAAAAGAAATACTGTAAACGAAAGGTCAAATGTGCACAAATGGATCAAGACAAAGAGATAGATTAAATTATATCTACATATAATCTAAAATGACCAAGGAGAAAAGGGAATCCAAATCAACAGAGGGTAGGTAATCTCTTATAAGAATAACTGATTAGAGTAACACAATTTTCTTTTCGGTTCATAATGGCCCTTCTTAATTAAATTTAACCTTATCCTCAAGTTCAATGGCTCAACAAATCAGTGAATCATAATTGTGAACAACAAAGATATGATAGTATTGATTCACACATATACAAGAGAAATTCCAAAGTGATATAGTATAATAATTAAGACAAAAATTCATAGAGAAAATGAGAGAGATACCTGCTATAGAAAGAGGGAGAACGAAGGAGAGGATAACAGCACCACCATAACTGTACACAATAAAAAATCTATGTTTATTTGCATTTTATATCTTTGTGTTTAATCTCTTCTTTAATTAAGTATTTTACCTAGAGGCTGGAATGGATGATCAGAGAAAGATGTTGGCCAAGAAGCACCTTGACTGGTAGTAGTTCGTCACATGTGATGATTTCCCAATACGATCCATAATTTATGTGACATGAACGGAGAAAAAATAAAAATCATTTCACCAAAGAATTAAAACTCACAGTATGGATATTCGAGAAACCTAAAAGTTTTTCATTCCGCACTTTCAAGCAGAATAAACATAGAAAAAAGCAACGAAGTTCATAAGAAAATGAATACCAAAGTAAATAAGTTTTAAACTGTAGACATAGTTGTGTAACTTTCCATCTTTGGATGCGAAAACTACTCCAATACTTTCACTAGAAAAGTAAAAATAAGTCAAAACCATATGTGCCATATGTGAGAAATGACAATGAGTTTATTATTTTATCTTATGTTCTAGATTTAGTTATTGGGTAAACTTGCTTAATAAATGGGCACATCAAGTCCTAGAAAATAAATTGTGATTATACAAGGTTTCTAGCCAATGAAAAAGTAATGTTTCCATTTCAATAGTAAAATTTCAGCCTATTTGGACGAAATACACATCCACAATTACTAGTAAAATATATTAGAGTCCACTGTCCACAGTTGAAAAAGTGAATGCAGCATCAGTTTTCAACATTTTATTTAAACAAGAATGAACAAATGAAAGCCGGAAGGATATGGTTCTTACTAGTTTTTGTTTTGACAAACAGCAGTGAATAGCTTTACCCTACTAAGATTTAGGGACTTGGATGAACCCTAATCTTGAAGAAGAAAGTGAGTTGGGGAAGAAGGGTTTGACGAGAGAGAGAGAACTGAGAGAGATGATTGAATCAGTTGTATGTATTGCATTGTGTATTGAAAACAATTACAGAATCAGCTATTTATAGCTGAGATAGAAAGCAACAAACTTAAACTAATTAACTACTAGTTAACTGACATTTAAAAGCTAACCGAAATTAGAAACTGCTGGAATTACCAAATTGCCCTTCAGACTTAACTACTTATTTAGCTATTTGTAACTAACTGCCTATACTCTTAACACTCCCCCTCAAACTAGGAGGGGTAAAGATATTAACTAATCCTAGTTTGGAGCACAAATAGGCATGTTGAACACGATTCAAGCCCTTTGCTAAGATATCAGCTGGTTGCTCCTTAGTAGGAATGTATAGAGTCTTGATCAGGCCAGTCTGGATTTTTTCTCTAATGAAGTGGCAGTCGATCTCGATATGTTTAGTTCTTTCATGATAGACTGGGTTGTGAACTCCAAGCTCCTTTACCAATCCAGTTACCCAGGTTAGTTCTGCAGCTAGAGTTGCTAAGCTCCTGTATTCAGACTCAGCAGAGCTTCTGGATACAGTGGTTTGTTTCTTGGACTTCCAAGATATCAGGGAGTCACCCAGCTTAACCAGGTAGCCAGTGACTGATTTCCTTGAGAATGGGCATGCTGCCCAGTCAGCATCACAGTAGGCCTTGATTGCCTGAATGTTGTTTGCTGATAGTAGTACTCTTTGCCCTGGCTGGTTCTTCACATATCTCACAATCCTTAGTGCAGCTTCCATATGTGACACCTTTGGTTGTTGAAGGAATTGACTAAGTGTTTGAACACTATAGGCTATATCAGGTCTTGTGATTGTCAAATAAAGTAGTTTTCCAATCAGTCTTTGATAAGTAGATGGATCAGGTAGCAGACAGTCTGTGGTTTTCAGTTTTAGTTTCTTGTTCACAAAGTCATCATACTCTTTAGTTGTTAACCTGGCATTGAGTTCCATTGGAGTACTGATTGGTTTTGCAGCACTTAAACCAGTTTCAGAGATAAGTTTCAGGGTGTATTTTCTCTGATGCATCAGGAGTCCCTTGGTTGATCTAGTAAATTCCAGGCCTAGGAAGTATTTTAACTCACCTAATTCTTTCATCTTGAATGCCTATTGTAGTGCTGTTTTGGTTTCTGTGATCAACTCTAAACTGTCACCAGTGATCAGCATGTCATCTACATAGACTAGAATGACTACCATGCCTCTCTTGGTTCTTTTTGTGAACAAGGAGTGGTCCAGCCTACTCTGAACAAACTGAAATTTGATCAATGCTTCAGTTAGTTTTGCATTCCACTGCCTTGGGGCCTGCTTTAAGCCATATAGGGATTTTATGAGTCTGCATACTCTCTCCCCTAGCTCTTAAAACCCTGAGGCTGGTCCATATAAATTTCATCAAACAAGTCACCTTGTAGGAAGGCATTATACACATCCATTTGGTGTATATGCCATTGCTTTGCTGCAGCTACAGACAGCACTGTCCTCACAGTCACCATTTTGACTAGTGGTGAGAAAGTTTCTTGATAATCAATCCCCTCCTTCTGACTGTAGCCTTTGGCCACTAGCCTGGCCTTAAACCTCTCCAACTCTCCTGAAGCCTTGTATTTGATCTTGTATATCCACTTACACCCTACGGTTCTTTTCCCTTTAGGCAGTGGAACTATGTCCCAAGTGTGATTAGTCTCTAAGGCTTGTATCTCAGCTTTCATAACCTCTACCCTCCTGGGATCTGCTGCAGCTTCTGCATATGTTTTAGGTTCAGTTGTAGAGGAAAAAGCAGCAATGTAGGCTTGGTGTTTAGGAGGTAAGGTATCATAGGAAAGGAACTGGTCTATGGAGTAAGGTACATCTTCATGAATGCCTAGAGAGATGAAGTCTTTCATCCATATTGGGGGGTTTTTTCCTCTTTTGGGTCTGTCTGTGTGTGGGAGTGATGTCTGAGCTGTGTTGGTAGGCTGTGTTTCCACTGGAGGAGGTTGAGGTTGTTGTACTTCTGGTGGTTCATGTGTCTCATTGTTATCTGGAGGCAACTCAGCTTCAGCTGGATGAATGTTATTCTGTTGGGGAGCAGGAATAGGTATTGTTGTGTCAGAGGGTGATTCTTCTGTCAGATTGTCACTGCTATCTAAGAATAGTGGCATAGTGACATATTTTTGTATAAAAGGGAACGTGTCTTCTCTAAAACTGACATCTCTACTAACAAAGAAATTCTTAGTTGTGAGATTATATAGGATATAACCCTTCTGCACTTCAGAGTAGCCTAAGTGTACTGTTGCCTTGGCTCTTGACTGTAGTTTGTCAGTCTCATTCATTACTTTAGCATAGCATAAATACCCTAAGACTTTGAGATGTGCTAGAGAGGGTTCCTTGCCATACAGCATCTCAAAGGGTGATGTATTCTTCAGCACAGTTGATGGTGCTCTATTTATAAGATAGACTGCAGCTAAGATACAATGTCCCCAAAATTTGATGGGTATATGAGCTTGACACCTGAGTGCCGTGGTAACTTCCAAAATATGTCTGTGCTTTCTCTCAGCTACCCCATTTTGCTGAGGGGTATATGCACAGGTTCTTTGATGAACTATCCCTAGTTGGTTGAACATAGAGGTACAAACTGAGTTAAGAAACTCTGCTCCATTATCTGTCCTTACCACTTTTACAGACTTATCAAACTGAGTCTTAACATGCTGAAAGAAATTTTTCAGAGCAATACAGGCATCAGATTTCAACTTTAGTAAAAACACTCATGTCATTCTAGTAAAGTCATCAACAATTGTCAAGAAATATCTGTTACCATCAATAGTAGCTTGTTTGTAGGGACCCCAGACATCTACATGTATCAACTCAAAGCAAGCTATACTTTTTATACTGCTAGCTGGAAAAGGTAGTCTAGTCTGTTTTGCACAGGGACACACATCACATTTATTCAGTACTATACTAGTAAGTTCAGGATCGACTACAAACGGTTTCTTCAATACTCTGGATGACACATGTCCAAGTCTCTTATGTCACAGCTTGATATCCTCAGCAGTGTATGTTGCAGCTAAGCTGATCCCTTGTTCTGGTTTTAGTTGTCCATTCAGCACATATAGCCCATTGTCTTCCTTACCAATCATCCTCACCTTCCCACTTGAGAGATCCTGAAATACACATAGGTGTGAAAAGAAGGTGACTGAGCAGTTTAACTCCTTAGTCAGCTTAGAGACAGACAACAGGTTGTATTTAAACTGTGGGAGATGAAACACATTACCTATCACATTTCTCCCTTGTAAATGACTTGAACCAGTGTGAGTGACTAAAGCCACTTCACCATTAGGTAGATACACTCTTTTAGTATGATTACTCTCCAGCGACCTGGACTGTTCCAGCATTGTGATGTCTGACACCATGTGATTAGTAGCCCCTGTGTCTATGATCCAATTCTGTACTAGATTAGAGGCTATCATAGCAGTACTCATACCTGCTGCATTTGCAGTAGCTGTTGTTGAAGGGTTGGTGTGACTGTTTCCTAGCAGCTTCAGGATTTCTTCATATTGTTCCCTGGTAAAGATACTTGAACCCTGCTGCATGTAGCTAGAATCTGTCCTTTGTGCCTGATACACATCTGCTTCACTGTACAATTCAGCTTCACCCATAGCATTATAAGCAGCAGCATTGGGCTTCCTTCTTTTGTAATCAGCTGGATATCCTTTGATTTTGTAGCAGTCTTCAGTATTATGATTTTTCATCTTGCATTTTTCACAGTACAGATTCTTTGGGTATGGCCTTTTGTACTTTTGATTCCCAGCAGTCTTGGTGTATAAAGCAGTTGAGTCCAAGCTTGGTGCTGCTCCAAGTAAGCCAGTTGCATTTGTCACCCCTTTTTTACTCTCATCACTCATTATCATGGCATATGCCTGATTCACTGTAGGCAGAGGTGTCATCGGCAGAATTTGACTTCTGGCTTGTAGGTATGTATCATTCAAGCCCATTAGGAATTGATACAACTTCTGTCTTTGCAAGTAATCCTTGAATTCTTTGGACTTGTCACAATTACACCTAGGAGGTGGCACCAAGGCCTCAAACTCATCCCACAGATCTTTTAATTTTGAGAAATAACAGGCCACAGGACTGGTTCCTTGAACTAAAGTTGCAATTTCCTTATGTATACTGAATGTTCTTGAGTCATTTGCCTTGTTAAATCTTTCACACAGGTCTTCCCATACCACCTGTGCATTAGAGGCATATACTATCCCACCTAAGAGACTACTAGACACAGAGTTCATAAGTCAAGAGAGTACAATGGCATTGCATCTTTCCCATTGGGTCCACAGATCTTCAGTATACACATCTTTTCTACAAGTTCCATCCACTAATCCCAGTTTGTTTCTTCCTAACAGGGCAATCCTCATTGACCTACTCCATAATGCATAATTTTCAACACCAGTCAATTGTACTGAGATTAGAGAAATTCCACTTACATCATTGGAATGCAGATACAATGGATGATTATGATCCAGAGTTTGAGCTAGGACTCCATTGTTCTGACCACTTGCCATTTCTTGACTGAGATCTTGAAACTTCTTGAACTTGAACAAAAAGAAATTTAGACTTGAGAACTCTTGTTCCTGATTACAGGATCGATTTCACAATCAGATTCACTGACTGATTTGCTCTGATACCATGCTAAGATTTAGGGAGTTGGATGAACCCTAATCTTGAAGAAGAAAGTGAGTTGCGGAAGAAGGGTTTGACGAGAGAGAGAGAGAGAGAGAGAGAGAGAGAGAGAGAGAACTGAGAGAGATGATTGAATCAGTTGTATGCATTGCATTGTGTATTGAAAACAATTACAGAATCAGCTATTTATAGCTGAGATAGAAAGCAACAAACTTAAACTAATTAACTACTAGTTAACTAACATTTAAAAGCTAACCGAAATTAGGAACTGCTGGAATTACCAAACTGCCCTTCAGGCTTAACTACTTATTTAGCTATTTGTAACTAACTGCCTATACTCTTAACATACCCTTTCAAGTAAAATGAATTAAAAGTAATTACAACATCTCTAATTGAAAATAAAAAAATGTCCAAATTCCAATATACCAACGCACACTAGAACCAAAACAAGAAAGTAAGCCATGAAATATTTTTTAGGAGTTGTCTAAAATTACTGCGGCGTTAGGCCAAATTTGTTGTAGTGATCGTAGGAATATTTTACGGTTTTTTTGGAAAAGAAATACTGGCAGTGCGGGAATGATTAATAATGGGACGCAAATTTCTTAAGAAATTGTTAAGAGTATAAGCCAAGAACGTGCCTTCATAATTTATTACTCCCTCCGGTCCACTTTATTTGATGTTATTCACTTTTCGAGAGTCAAGTTGACTAATTTTCGGATTCAAATTGAACTAGATTTATTCAATATTTTAAAATTATAATTTAGATATTAAAAAACTACACGAAAAGTACTACAAGTTGCAATTCTTGTCATATTAATATGGTGAAGAAATATATCTCAAAATGTTGGTCAAAATTTATATTATTTGACTTTTAAAAAAGGAAAGTGATCAAATAAAATGGAACGGAGGGAGTAAAAATTTATTGGTTAGTAAAGTAACAAAGCACATGCGAAGAGGATTTTCCCCATATAATCTATTTGTTGTTGTTGTTGTGTTGTTGTTGTTTTTTTATTTTTTTTTATTTTTATTTTTTTGGAAAAAACAAAGAGTGAATATGAGAGGAAAAGGAGGAAGAGAGTAAGATTTTAACATATTAAACATACGTGATGCAAAGATGAAATTTCACCTTTAGAATAACTCTAATCCCACGCATGGAGTAATTATATATTTGGCTAAGAGTACTTCGCATGACTGCATCTTGATCACAAAATTGTGTCTTTGATTTACTTCTTCATGCACATGCTTCCCGTAGGTACGCTTTATATTGCAATTCCTCTTATTGCTTAAGCAGTAGCTTTTGTCATACTTAAAGGGAGAAGGAAATGTAAACCCTGTGAATTCTTAAATTTTAACTACGTAGATTACAAGCGTAACTATCAAAAATTGGTGTAACGTTTTTTTTTTTTTTTGCAACTATGTATCGAATACAAAACCCCAACAAGGATTACATATTTTTCAAGTAGTTTCTCCGTATTAGTCTGCACATAAACTAGCTATGTTTAATTTGTATTTTCTTGTATTTCTGGAAAACATATTTCTAGTAGTATGTTGCTAAAATTCTTAATTATAAAAAGGAATTCCCTAAGAGTTGCTAGTCGAGACATGCAACTCTTTTGGTCAGTCGACAATGATCATCTCCAATATAATAGATATTGGGATTACTTCAAAAAAAACTTGAATAGTCATACTTCTTTATCTTTATCGGTAGTGGAATCAAGTTAAATTAGCCTAAATGGATTTCCAAATGGGCTCATTAAGCTCTGGTCTTTCTGTAATCAATTCTTAGTTCAAGTCCATATCTTGCCCTTTAGAACTTTGGAACTGGAAAGCAAGGCACTATTTCTTGTCCAATTTGCGACAAACTCTTTATCTGAAAAAAATGCTAAAACATTTCTGCAAAATGGTGTAATTTATATGTACTTTCTGCGCTACTTATAGTTCTTTTATTCTTTTGATTTTTTTTTTCTGAAAGTGTTAAAATAAGAGTTACACCTGTACCTGAATGAATAATGGGATTTTAGGAAGATCTTACGTGTGGGGAAAATCTCAAAAGGAATTGTACAGTCACCAAAAATTTGAATAATTAAGAGATACTGATTTCTTGTGAAATAGAAAAAATGTGTATAAGCCAAGAACGTGCAGTAATACAGCACATATGGACTTGACATTTGGATTTTGTCAGACTTTTTATTCTTTGCCCTATTTCCTTTTTATTTTGTCGTTTTTTCTTAAGGAGTATTTTACATGGTTCATGCTGGGTCTGGGATCAGCCAAACATGTTAAACACAATTGTATTAGTGCTTTGTAGGTAGCTTTGTCGACTTAGATTGACTTCTATATATGGTTAAGAGATAGAGAAATTTTATTTTATATCTCACACGCTATGTCATACTTGTATGAGACACTTAGTTATTTGACAAAGTGGATTCATGATTCCATTAGATTTATTTAAGATAAGAATTTAAAATGGTAATTTTTTAGTATATATTTACTTTTTCCTAAAAAATCTTTATTGAAAGACCAAAAATGGTAATAACATTTAAGAAAATATACGAGGAAATTATCATGCATCATCATGTGATTTCCGGATTGCACAATGGCAGCTAAAATTGAAGTGCAGCCGTTGTTGGAGCTCTTTTCTAGAAGGCATATGTTCTTCAATTTTAATATTTTTGGTCTCTAACTATCACAATTATACTAATGGATTTCTTTCATCATTTTTCTATCGAAAATTTTGAATGGTTCTATAAATAATGTGATCTAACTTTTCGTAAACAATACTTCTAAAAAAAAAACTTTCTGAATGCAAATTTTCATACAGTCAAATCTCGCTATAGTGGCAGCGTTTATCTGAAACTTTCATGACCGCTATATATAGTGAGGTGCTGTTATATATGTATACTGGTGTTTGACGTTTACATCTCATTTAGCTGTTATAACCGAAAAGTACACAAAAAATACATGTTAATATTAAAATCTCAATAGTTTTTCATATTTCATTAATTAAAAAATGTAATATTAATATATTATTAATAAATTCATTACTCGTTGTACAGTACAGACAACTATTTTATAATTATTTTACGGTATGAATGTGAAAAAAAAATATGTTTATGGTACAAATGATTATCATAAATATTTTATATTTTATTTTATACATAATATATCTCTTACAAAATATAATTACGTAATATTTGAGTATGGCTGTTATAGAGAGGTAATTTTACAAAGTGTGTTCCGCTATAGGGAATGTCATTGCCATTATATGTAGAATGTTGTTATAGAGAGATAAAATATAACATTGAAAAATCGATTCTGGAGAAAATTAGGTCGTTATACTGAAATGTTGTTATAACGATGAGCTGTTATAACGATGTTTGACTGTATATAAATATGACGGCTTTCTACATTGGGACGTCTATAAGAATAAGTTAAACTTTTTTTAAAAAATGCTAATAAAGTAAGGATAATACAATAAAAATAATAAAATAAAAAAATCAGTATATACTGGCTCATAAAATTATTGGTACTAGTAACTAATAATACTGTTTAAGCTTCACCTAATACTATAAATCAATTGATCAATAGAGTCATTAACTCTATTGTATTTCCTAAAAATGTATCAAGTATTCAAGTTTTACAGTTAAATTTATATTTAGTTGAGTCTAAGGCGACCGATAAGCAATTTACGTTGACAAGCAGTCGATTTTTAGAACCTTAATTCGAAGACAGTACGAGTGTCGATTTCGAAGATGCTAATTCGATGTCAAGTTCGAATAAACAATTCGAAGGCAAGTATAAACAGATAAATCAAAGCGAATGACAAACTAGCAATTCACGATGAGATGATTTCAATCGGATTTCTTATCAAGGACAAATTATGAGTTTGATTCTGTTCAAGGCTGAATGATCAGTTTTAATCAGATTCGCTGACAGAGTTAGATAAGATGACGAATAAAAACGATCAATAGAAATATACTCAACCAGGCAATACGATCGCAAGGCAATACTAGCAATTTACTTGATACGATCAACACTAACAAGCAAATTGATTGATAAATTATCTTGCGCGATTAGAATAACGACAGTAAATTAATGAGATCGAATGCAGTGAATCAAAGTACTGAATAACGTAAATAGCAAGCAGACAACGAAACAAGCAACGATTAAATGAGCAGATAAATAAATAAATAAAGCGATAAAAGCTTATTGTATTGGAGAATCGGAGGATGGTGCTTCAATGAAAGAGATGGATCTTCTTCCACGTTTGAACCAAACCACGACTGAAGTCTAAATACAACGATTGCTTTGAATAACGATAAATTGATGCTAATATGATGAGAAAATAACAATGGTGTGGCGAGGAGAAAGTGTGTATCTTGGAGAATGAGAGTGATTTTGCTCAGATGAACGTGTCTCCAAATGGAGGAGGAAGGTCCTATTTATAGGCTGAAATGGTAAGCACTTCCCAATCCTAGAAGGACTCTCTCCTACTCACGTCTCTCTTTCAGCAGCTGCCCACGTCGCACAAAACACGCTGGATCTGTTCCGATAAAAGTGGGATAAGGTCAATTGAGTTTATCTGCTAGAATCAGCGTCTTCGTAATCTTCCGATCACGTCATCAAATCGAAACCACATCAACCAACATGTGTCTCCGGAAATTGTAAATGACTATGCAACACAACCGAACACGTCATCTTTGTGATCGAACGGAAATCGACCAATACATCTATTATTGAAAGATCCATGAAATAAGAACATATATTTGCTGCTCTTCTTCAACATGAACAAAAAAAAAAAAAAAAAAAAAAAAAGATGTGGCCTATGAATGCATTGCCGAGGTACTTCCATCGTGCAATGAATAATTAGATGATGATGCATAAGTATATTTTCTTTAATGTTATTTTCATTTTGGCCTTTCAATTGAGATTTTCTAGAAATAAATAAATAAATATGAACTAACAAGTTGCCATTTTTTATTCTTATTTTAAAGTAATTTAATTGGATCCAACAGTCCACTTATCAAGTAACTAAGTGTCTCATACAAGTAGGACATGACGTGTGAGATATATAATAAAATTTATCCGCTGAAGATACAAAATTAAACCATAGGTGGCCAGAAGATTGCCCAGCGTAAATATTAGGGTAATTTTGATCAGTAGCCATTTTTAGACGCGCTCATTGGGGACTATCCACCGTTTCAAAATTCATTGAAGACTAGCCAAAAATTCGCGCGCGCACTTAAGCTCCATTAGCGTTGGAAAAACACCCCAAAATAGTCCCATAACAAAATACAGGAGCTTTGAACAAGTTTTGTTCATGGCCCCAGCATTTTGTTATGGGATTAAAGCTTTATGCAAAGTCCCATAACAAAATACTTGGGCTTTGAACAAAACTTGTTCAAAGCCCCAGTATTTTATACTGGGGTTAGTTCACTGAAAATTCAAAGCCCCAGTACTTATACTGGGACTTGTTCGGAGGTGGCTAGTCTTCAAACAGTTTTGCATCACTGGCTAGTATTCATTTAACGCGGTCAAAACAGGCTACGTGACTAAATTTTTACTAAATATTAGCTTCATCTTTTGGAAAGTTTGGGTCACTCTAATTTCAGGATACTGGACAATCTAAGTGATGCACTAGTTGGGTTCAAGTTAGATAAGTCTTGATGGGCATTTGATGGCGTTTTCCATGTTTTCAGTCAAGACCTACTTCATCGAAGATTTACAATAATAAGTAATACGAGGCAGTGGTTTAGAGTTTTTTCGCCGCTTACCAAAATCTTTAATAAAGTAGTCTTGGGCATAAAGTTTAATGATATTTGTTGTCCATTGAACATAATTTTAAATTGGTTGAAACTCTGCCTAATAGGCAACTAATTATACTACGTTCGCTCTCTGTAAATCATAAAATGTCCAAAACTTCTGCCTAATAGGTGAAACTACAAGTTATGCCTAATCGGCAATAAAAGCTAATTTTGAACGATTTTTTTGTGGGGGGGGGGGGGGGGGGGGGGCAAAAGTTTAAACATTTCTTATAGGCGTCCTTTTTCTGCAAATTTTGCAGTTTCATCTGGTCCAAGAAGATAATGGCCTTTTCAACAATCCAAAGGACAAACCTGTTAGGTTCTCTTCAAAGGAAAAATTACATAAATAGACTAATTAACACACTTAATTTAGCTAATATAATTTTATTTTTAAAATATTTATGAACATGGAAAATTCTAATAGATTATATACAAAATATAGCTATTTAGGATAATTAAGTAGATAAAGTAAAATCCTTAGAAATAGATTTTTATTATGGAAAAATTAACACAAAAAATACTCCTAAATTAACTTCCCCTAAAGTCTCTCCATTATCATATTTTATTTACCCTTAAACTTATATTTTCTCATTCTTGTCTCTTTTACCCAACAAATTAAGCTTTATTTTTTATATATAATTTTATATAATTATGTATATTTTTGTATTTCTACATATCTAGTGTATTTTTTAGTATATATTTACTTTGTACAATATTGTATAACTATGTGTTATTTCGTATTTCTATGTATCTATAAGTGTATTTCTTAGTATATCTTTATATTGTATAATCTTGTATAACTATGTATTATTTTGTATTTCTACAAGTGTATATCTTTGCATCTACAAGTATTTTTAAGTGATTTTTTTGTGCGGTTGTGGACAGTGGCGGGGGAGGGATGAGATAGTGGTCGCTCGGGTTTGTAGGAAGAAGAAGATAGAATGAATCCCAATTTAGTGAGATACCATAATATTCTATAAAGTGTAAAAAAAATATAGTTATTATTATATAAGCAAAATAGTATAGCTATTTTATGTAGCATAGGTCTCTAATATTATCTATTTGTGTAAAAATTACTTCTTCAAAGTATCATAATCCACTATGAATTTAGGGAGAATTGCAAAACTATAGCATCATACACAGTGGTTTGCCTTTTTGACCTCATTAATAATGGTTTAGCAAAAATGACGTCCGGTAAATTTAATAAATTAATTTCGAACAGAAATACCCTTAGGAAACATTATAATGATGCCCATATCCCGCGCTCTCTTTCTCATAAGTACTGCCTAAGAGGTATCACTTACCTTTGATCCCCTTTTGCATAGGCAACACTTGCCATTTAATATCTTCCCACATTTTCCTCATACCTTGAAGTGTTGTCTGGGCGGTACATGTCCCTTCAATCTTCTCTCACATTCTCGCAGGCAACACTTGTCCTTTGAACTTTTCTGAAGAGGTATTACTTGTCAATGCATTACCGAAAGTGTTGCCTACGAATGAAAAACAAGTCATTTTACTAAAACTCTCCTAAGTGGGGACAAAAGGACAACATTAGTCATTTGTGAGGATACGTGGTGAAATTCTTTGATGAATTTGTTGCAGTATAATGGGGAGAATTACACAACTATGACCACCGACGGCAATTGTTTGCCTAATTGTCCTCATTTAAAACTATTTATTAGAATGGCCTCTGCTACCTTTAAGTAAGTATTATCTCTGTGGTAGTACTTGACATTTTATCTCTTTCAACATTTTCCCAGATAACTTGAAGTGCTGCCCCGCGGACGGAAATACCTCTATGAAATCTTATATTGATGCCCGCATCACGTCATCCCTTAAAGTAAGTGTTGTCTCCTAGGTAGCACTTGACCTTTAATCTTTTTCAACTTTCTCTCTGATAACTTGAAGTGTTGTCTCGGCAACACTTGCCTCTTTAATCTCTTCACAGGCAGTCCTTACCCTGTATATTTTTCGAAGAGACAGCACTTGTTAAGTTATAACTTGAAGTGTTGTCCGTGTAGGTAGCATTTGTCAATTTATAACTTGAAGTGATGCCTCCAAAGCCATTTTACTAAATCATTCTTAAGTGGGGATAAATACTCCATGTGGTGAATTTTTTTGGTATAACATGGGTTGTTTACGAAATTACCCATTAAATTTAAAGTATTTACCTCCCCCCCCCCCCCTTACCAATCGGTTTCATATTTACATGAAAGATCCAGTAATAATTTACCCACTCTATCCATCCGGATTATATATTATAATTTATGTGGTATACCATAAAGGTATACGTCTAGTATACCATGTACTATACATCAAAAATAAATATATCATAAGGTATACTATGGAAACACATTATATCATAAATGTATATGGTAAAAATAAGTATATTGGATAAATATTTTGTACTGTATGGGTAGTGTAAAAATCACGAATAATATTTAGCCCATGTGACATTGCTCGTTAGGATTTTGGTTATGGAGAACCAAGGTATTTGTAGGTCATCCTCTTGGGAGTTGGGATTGTCAACTTACAATGGTACAATAGATTGTAAAACAAGTTAGCCGGTGTACTTTTTGTACCTTTTGAGACATAGGTAAAATTGCAAATATGAAAAGTAGAGCCGTGGAGTTATACGTTCTCCCAATTTATTTGTCATTTTATATTTTATGGAATGATAATTTTAAAAATAAATCAATGATATTGTTTTATTCTAAATTATATATTAGGTATGGAAAATTGTACAAAATTCCACAAAAAAAGTTTACAAAAGCATTACAATAACAATATTTCATATTATAATGGCGAAAAAATGTCTAAAGTGTTAACCAAAAATTCGCTTTATTTGAATATCCACAAGAAAAAGAGAGAGAGAAGACATCTCTTTAATTTTCATTTAAGTTTTGAAAATTTTGTTAAAGGACATACTTCCCTTAAATTTGATTGTAACTCTTTGAGAAATGTTGGCTTATCACTTGAGAGTCTTTGGTTGGGTGCGACGATATGAAAAACTTATTAGTATTTACATCACATCATACTAATAAATCATAAAGAATATCATTAAGGTTGTACATAATCTAATTTATAATAGAAGTGAATGTAAAAGATACATATATATTGGTTTGAAATAAATACTACTCTATTCTGATTAGTTATAGAAATGGGGTAATGTATAAGTATCCTTTGAAATCTTTTTGTGCATGTTCCAACCTTAATGACTTGAGGGTGTTTGTGGGTAGATTTGATTTAACTTTTAAAAAAAATCAAATCAATTGAGTTGATTTATCAAATTGTTGCACCAAAATAAATCAAACTAGCAGAAACTTTATTTTTACGATTTTTGTCAAACCAAAAAGATATTAGGTTTTTTTTGCCGATTTGGTTTGATTTTTGATTAAGTTCTAATTTTTGATTATTCATGGACACCCCTACTAATGACCAAGAAACTTGAAGGGGAGAAATGCAAGAATAAGAACTTCGTGGGAGAGGGATTAGAATGTAATACTAGTCTACAGCCAATTGGAATCGAATCATTCACCAAAAAATTCCATGACTATAAACAAAAATATAGTTTCCGCAGTACACCTCGAAGATAGAATATACATTCCAACACATCACATGATCACATTTAACAAAGCCTTCCAACTTCGATGCATTATACATTTTTCATAGTACAATCTATAATTTATAAATATACACATTCAGTGATTCAAATTCAATGCTGAAGTTTCGCCGGTGCCTCTTATCCGTCCTAGTAATTGCTGACTTGTCTTTTATTCCCATTCCTATATTAAATTTCATAACATGCATTATGTCAACTCATAAAATACAGGGGTCGTTCGTTTGGGGTAGTAAGATGGTTAATACACGCAGTTAGTTTAGCACAATTTAGTGTTGCGTTTGGTTGGGTTTTGTAAGTTGGTATAGAAAGATGCACAACTAGTACATTGTTTGAATTGAATTTTGCTCCTCTTACCCATAATATCAGTATTAGTGTGAGAATCTATGTATTATTTTATGTGGGATAGAAGATGCAGGTCCTAGCAATACATGGATTAAATTATAAAATAACAAATATGCCTTCATCTCTTAAAATAAAAGTATAGATAGTATAACAAAGAAAATATCAAAAGTTAGAGATGGTGAAGGGTATAATAATAAAAAAAATCCTTTTTAATAAAAAAAATATACGTATAATTTAAATTATTCGATATATACTAATTTTTAATACAACAAATCATTCATTCAACAAAAAATAATATATGCATAACTAATACCTGTATAGTTAATACCTGCATAACTAATACCTACATTGTTAATACCTGAATTGTTAATACCTGCATAACTTATCTCCATACCAAACGACCCCTAAATGCTACCAAATTTTAAGTTATTGACCTAAAAACATCTAAGGATGTGATGTAATTGCCAATAAAATGGTATAAATATCATGAAAGATTAAGATTTGAATCTTAGTAATAAGATAAAATAGTTAAATGTAAATTTTTCCAGACACTATCGATATGAATGAAACATTACTCAACCTTCGAATGATAATAACATAGAATCAAAATATATAAGCGAATACTTAAACCATATTTATTTCAACGTAATAAAAGTCTGAATCGGAACCATTAGATATCCGACCATTAAGAGTGTGTTTGGTATGAAGGAAAAAGTTTTTTTGAAAAATAAGTACTTATTGGTAGCAGAAAATGTTATCCAAAAGCATTAATATAGCAGCTGAGCAAGGGTGGGGGGTGGGAGCGAGTGGTGACATGCATTGTGGGGGTGTGGGTGAAACGACCTCGGTCAGTCGTTTCGGAAGTTAGGACTCTGATTGGCGTGCTGATAATTTTAAAATATTCGTAATGTCAATTAGAACCTGTCTGTAAAATTTGAGCTAAATCAGACCTCGTTTGGTAGGCATCGGAAGAAGGTTTCGGTTTTTATTGGCGATAAATATTAACGAGAGATTTTCGAGCTCGGTATTGCCGAATGAGCTCCGATTCGAAATCCGAAAGCGCCGTTAAGTTCGTATGATTATTTGTGATTTTTGTAAACTTTCAAAAGTGAATTCCGATGTTGTTCGGCTAGTTCCCGCTAAAATGCCTATGGTTAAATAATTTGACTTCTTTTCATCTAAATTCACATCTTGAATTTCGGGAGTCCAATTTGAGATCCGTCTTCGCGAGTATGTTACATATATTTTGTATAACTGCTATGCAAAAGTTGGAATTATTTCGAATATCGTAGGGTTCTACTTTAATTTTCGTCGCGAAAAGAAAATAAAAAGAAAAAGGGGAGAAAAAGACAAAACAAAAAAAAAGACAAAACAAAGAAGAGAAAAGCAAAAGTGGATATGTATAGATTTGAACGATATGATCAGAAGGAGCAAAGGATGCGAGAAACGTACAGAAATGGAGAAACGCGAAGAAACAGAAAATACACAGTGGAAAAATGCCAGAAAATGAGAAAAGGGGCCGGAGAAAAATAGTATTTTCACCCCAGAACATTCAGGTAATGATCCTACTATATTATTTGAGTTTATTACGTGTGTCTGAATATGTTTTAACGGTAAAACTTGGAATATTAGACATCGTTTTAATAAGTTCAATTAATAGTTTAAAGGGTCAAATGGACCCCGATAGTGAAATTGATTATATATTCGTACTCAGTGAGCTATGGGCAACATATAAATGTAATTTATTTGGGGTTTGGTTGTGTGACCTTAAACCCTGTATATAGGTCTGGCCTGCGTATTGCGTATGCGAATAGGGTATCAGGTTCCTACCTGGATTGCCCTAAAATGTGAGGAATGAAGCCTTTAGCCTAATGTGATATATTTTTCTGCTTATTGATCACAGTGGGATCGTTTGGCAATGAATTCAAAGAATAACGCGGTTGTTGGTCGCAATGCTAACTTTTGAGAGAGGTAAGTGTTTGTATCCATTTCTTTGGAGGCCCTTGGCCTCGTGGATTTTCTACCACGTGTTTCCTTACGTGTGTAGCTGCCGATAGGCGTACTCATTACGCCTTAGCTTTGAATTTACATTGTATATTATATGTTATGCCCTGTAGTTGGTATTGTATTGAACATATGAGCATTGCACTCTGGTTTTGAGCATTGCATATACTTCCCGGTTGGCGATGAGAGTCCCGCACCGGCGAAGGGTCATTATTGCATATACTTCCCGGTTGGCGATGAGAGTCCCGCACCGGCGAAGGGTCATTATTGCAGATACTTCCCGGTTGGCGATGAGAGTCCCGCACCGGCGAAGGGTCATTATTGCATATACTTCCCGGTTGGCGATGAGAGTCCCGCACCGGCGAAGGGTCATTATTGCATATACTTCCCGGTTGGCGATGAGAGTCCCGCACCGGCGAAGGGTCATTATTGCATATACTTCCCGGTTGGCGATGAGAGTCCCGCACCGGCGAAGGGTCATTATTGCATATACTTCCCGGTTGGCGATGAGAGTCCCGCACCGGTGAAGGGTCATTATTGCATATACTTCCCGGTAATCGATGAGAGTCCCGAGCCGGTGAAGGGTCATTATTGCATATATCTCCTGGTAGACGATGAGAGTCCCGCGCCGGAGATAGGTATCAAGAGTATGTGACTGCATTGCATCATGCCGCATTCATCCCATCTCATTGCACCGCATACTGACTATTGTGTGTATTATATTGTGTTTTATGTATACGGTATGTACACCATGTTGTGGACATATTACAGTTTGCCTATATATTTCTGGCTCGTATTCTAAGTTGCGGGGATCGGGTTGCACGCCGAAACAGTATAAATATATGGATCGGGCTGCACGTCGCAGCGGTATGAATATATGGATCGGGTTGCACGCCGCAACAGGATGAATATATGGATCGGGTTGCACGCCGCAACAGGATGTATTTCTGATTGTTGATGTGTTCGGGATACCTATATCTTCTGGCTGTATTACGTTCCTGGTTATTGAATAGTTTGCGATTCCATACGTGTTTCTAATTATTATCTGGCTCTGCCTTTTCATAATTTAAATAAGAGAAATCTGGTTTATTTGTTTCTTTTCTCCCTGGCTAGCTATCCTATTCTTTGAGGTGGCTAGTCTGCCCCACTTATTGAGCCCTTTTGACTCACCCTTGTTTGTTGTTTGTTTCTTGTCTATCTATTTCGTTTCGGCAGGTTCGCTCCAGGATTGAGTTCGCCACGTTGTGAAGGAGCGTAGACGACTTCAGCTGTCAGGGTGAGCCAGCTTTTATTTCGGATGGCCACCAGTTTATTGGTTATCATTTCAGTTGCAGTTTGCTCCCTTCAGGAGGTATTTGTTTTCTTTTGTACTCTTAGATGTCTGGTCTGGATAGCCCTAAACCTAGCATGTTGGGTAGTCAGCTGTAATTTCTGTTGTACAGCTTAGAGGTATCAGTATGTCTGTAAATTTTTTTAAAGTCTTGTCCTTATTTATGAATTGTTATATTTATTTTCCTAATTTAATTGGTAAGGGTCCGCCCGACGGGTCTAGGGGAGGATGTCGGGTGCCCGCACGACCTAACCGGATTTCGGGTCGTGTCAGTTGGTATCAGAGCCAGGTTTAGAGTCTATCCAGACTAAGACAGTGTCTAGTAGAGTCTCGCTGATGGGTACGTAGACGTCCGTACTTATCTACGAGGGGCTATGATGGCATTTAGGAAGTTTCACTTCCTTCATTTCTAATCGTGCGTCGGTATAGGATGCAAAAGTATTTTCGTTAATTCATTCATGGTAAGTGTGAATTCTTGTGTGACAAATCAGCAAACGGTATGAGTTCAAGACGAAGCAGTCTAGCCTGGGGTTAGCACTGACGAAGCCCTGAGAGTTTTTCTTATCGTGCTGACGACCTAGTTACGGAGGTCCCAGCTGTTCGAGCTTGCGATGGGCAAGGGAGCAGGACCTTGTGGTTCCCTTGGCTCTCTACGATGCTTTTACGAGAATCTTGGCGACGCAGATACCGCAAGTACCTATTATTCGCTAGAAAGCTTATCAGGTTGCCGCATATACAAATGTTCAATCTCAGGGAGCTCCTATTCCAATTCTTAGTATTGTCGCGGTAAATTATGTTCTAGAAGCAGCATGTGTTGCGCCACCAATTGTTCTGGCTGGTTAGCCAGCGGAGGTAATTATTGGGTCCGAGTGCCCAAAGAGGTTGCGTTATTTTACGTGATTGAACCTTCCGATATTCTTAAGCAATGCATCAGATAACCTCGTGATTCTTTTTAAAATAAAATGATGTCAGCATATCCTTCGGGCTCTTGTTATATCGAGCGGTATGGTGTCGATTATTCTGTTTTCCAGTTTCAGAGGTCCAGTGTTGAATTGGTGGACTGCTCTTTATTAGCCAACTTTGTTCGATTTTTCTTCTAGATTCGTGGAAAAGTTCCTTTCGAGTAGCGAACAAGATGAAAAATGTTGCCAGTCCGAGTGGATTGGACAGGGTAGCCTGTCGGTTAGCCTGTTGGTGTTTCAGAATATGAGATTGAATTCTATAGAATGACTGGATATGCATTAGAACTAGTCCGTGAGCCTTTCGAGAGATTCAAAGATTTATTGATGATTGTTCTCCTTCCTTGAGATCCCAGATGGCTCGAAAAATTGAGGTTGGGACTTCATTTGATGTCGTTGTTGATATTGCTCGGAAGTACGAGGCATACCATAAGTTAGAGCGGGAAGAGTTAGAGAGGTAGAGCAAGAGATCCCGTGGCCCTAGTGGGCAACCATGGTACCTCATTTGGAGGTAAGAGTTCTGATTATTTTGGGAGGTCACCTGCCAGGTTATCTCAGCTTGTAGAACGCAATTTTCAAAGTGCGCAGGTAGTTCATCAAGATTAGACTTAGCTTTCTCTTTATAGCCATCAACAATCTGTCTAGTTTCCATTTTTAGCGAAAAGGGTGTTATCATTGTCATGAGTCCGGTTATCCTTTGAGGAGTTTTTCCTTACTCCAACAAGTAGACAATTGTCCTTCTTCTTGCCCTCAGGCACCTGCACCGTCGCAGGAATTTCATTTAAATTTTAATCAATCAGAGAAATGCCACCATCCAGTTGAGGTCGAGAGCGTGGTGGTAGAGGTTCTTCTAGAAGTAATTATCAGGGTAGTGGCTCGACTCAGCTGCAGAGGCAGTTCTATGAACTGCTAGTCTGGCAGGATGCTGAGGCATCCGATATAGTAGACCCGTGTGTTTCTTCTTCCCTTATCTGTAAATAAGATTTATCTTTCCGATCGATCTAGAAATGGTGTGTCTTATCATGTTTCGACGGTTTCCTTGGATATTGTCGTAATTACGAATCGGTTACGGTAGAGGGGTGAGTTTCTGATACAATTTATTCCTGGTATTTATGAGACCCTACTAGTTTATCTGATCTAAATATAAGAGATTTGTCGGTGAGTATTGCTATTGCCTGCTTGGCATCCTATTATGCCACCTTGTGTTATTATGTCAAGTCATTTTACCTCTCTCCTTGGAAATCAGTGTTGGTAGGATGGTGGGACTCTTATTCGTCACCATCAGGAAGTGTCGTTTTTTTCTTCCGGTGTAAAGTGGCTAGTAAGTAATGCTCGATCTATGTGTCTCCTTTTGGTTCAAAACGCTAATAAAATCATGTTATTCTATGAGCTTGTCTTAATTATAAAAGAGTTTATGGTAAATTGTCAGAATTTTCTTCTTATTGGTAAGTTAAATTGGTATGGATGTTTTTCCATAAAGCTTATTTAATGTCTATCTTTTCAATTGCGATTCTTTGGTTAGCCTGACTTGGAAGTAGTGTAGCTCTGAGAGCCAAGCAAATAAAAAGATGAGCTTCCTGAAGCTCTAATTATTTCTATCCTCGATCCATTTCCATTTCTTCTTCGTCCGGCACTAGTGAGCTTGGGAGATTGGTAGCCGCTTGTGACGTTCCCTGTGTTGAGCCAGAGTACATGTTATTGTAGCCGGGTAAGCATATTACTGTTTTGATATCAGTTTATCCGGGTATCTATTCCCATGTATAGTATAGTGCTGGTTCTGTTTTGCGGTTCATCCAGTTTCAGGGGAAACTCTGCCGAAATTTTTATATAGAAGTACCATCCATCAGGCGGTGGTGTTTACGGCAAAGGTATGGAGTTGTGAACTTGAGAGTTGCAGCTGTTTGGCAACTCGAAAGGGTAGTTGGTAGCTTAGGTCTGCCTATGTTCAGCTTTTAGCTAAATCTTTTTTAGTCCAGCAGACTGTGCAATGATGGTTATTCCTATACAAATGGCTGCATGAGTTTGTGCTTTAAGTGGAGGAGTCTTCCTCCAAATACTGAATGGTAATACTAAATCTCTGAGATGTTGCATAGTGCATTCGTAAAAATAATATAGCGTGCATCAAATCTTGTATAGTGTGTAGTGACAAGGTACTTCAAAAGCTTCCCCTATTGTGTCAAGCGTGAGCTAATTCTTAGTTCCATCGACCTATTTTATATCGAAACGTATATCGAAGAGGTGATTATCGGCTGTATCATATTAGCCCATTCAAATTTTCATATATCTTTGTTTCGAAAATTTAAAACTCTCCTCTCGTGATCGAGGAAGGGTCAGTTTAGTCAAAATAAGCTGGGCAATGGTATTATCATATTATCAAGATATATTTTATTCCAAAAGTACGATATGCGTGTTATGATTCTGATCCTGTAATAACGAAGATAATGCCCGTGAGTAGCTCATGAAGGTCGTGCAAGTTCTCTTTTTATCTGCGTGAATCTTGCTTTAGACTTAGGCTCGTTCGAGGACGAACGAGAGTTTAAGTGGAGGAGAATGAAACGACCTCGGTCAGTCGTTTCGGAAGTTAGGACTCTGATTGGCGTGCTGATAATTTTAAAATATTCGTAATGTCAATTAGAACCTGTCTGTAAAATTTGAGCTAAATCAGACCTCGTTTGGTAGGCATCGGAAGAAGGTTTCGGTTTTTATTGGCGATAAATATTAAAGAGAGATTTTCGAGCTCGGTATTGCCGAATGAGCTCCGATTCGAAATCCGAAAGCGCCGTTAGGTTCGTATGATTATTTGTGATTTTTGTAAACTTTCAAAAGTGAATTCCGATGTTGTTCGGCTAGTTCCCGCTAAAATGCCGATGGTTAAATAATTTGACTTCTTTTCATCTAAATTCACATCTTGAGTTTCGGGAGTCCAATTTGAGATCCGTCTTTGCGAGTATGTTACATATATTTTGTATAACTGCTATGCAAAAGTTGGAATTATTTCGAACATCGTAGGGTTCTACTTTAATTTTCGTCGCGAAAAGAAAATAAAAAGAAAAAGGGGAGAAAAAGACAAAACAAAAAAAAAGACAAAACAAAGAAGAGAAAAGCAAAAGTGGATATGTATAGATTTGAACGATATGATCAGAAGGAGCAAAGGATGCGAGAAACGTACAGAAATGGAGAAACGCGAAGAAACAGAAAATACACAATGGAAAAATGCCAGAAAATGAGAAAAGGGGCCGGAGAAAAATAGTATTTTCACCCCAGAACATTCAGGTAATGATCCTACTATATTATTTGAGTTTATTACGTGTGTCTGAATATGTTTTAACGGTAAAACTTGGAATATTAGACATCGTTTTAATAAGTTCAATTAATAGTTTAAAGGGTCAAATGGACCCCGATAGTGAAATTGATTATATATTCGTACTCAGTGAGCTATGGGCAACATATAAATGTAATTTATTTGGGGTTTGGTTGTGTGACCTTAAACCCTGTATATAGGTCTGGCCTGCGTATTGCGTATGCGAATAGGGTATCAGGTTCCTACCTGGATTGCCCTAAAATGTGAGGAATGAAGCCTTTAGCCTAATGTGATATATTTTTCTGCTTATTGATCACAGTGGGATCGTTTGGCAATGAATTCAAAGAATAACGCGGTTGTTGGTCGCAATGCTAACTTTTGAGAGAGGTAAGTGTTTGTATCCATTTCTTTGGAGGCCCTTGGCCTCGTGGATTTTCTACCACGTGTTTCCTTACGTGTGTAGCTGCCGATAGGCGTACTCATTACGCCTTAGCTTTGAATTTACATTGTATATTATATGTTATGCCCTGTAGTTGGTATTGTATTGAACATATGAGCATTGCACTCTGGTTTTGAGCATTGCATATACTTCCCGGTTGGCGATGAGAGTCCCGCACCGGCGAAGGGTCATTATTGCATATACTTCCCGGTTGGCGATGAGAGTCCCGCACCGGCGAAGGGTCATTATTGCAGATACTTCCCGGTTGGCGATGAGAGTCCCGCACCGGCGAAGGGTCATTATTGCATATACTTCCCGGTTGGCGATGAGAGTCCCGCACCGGCGAAGGGTCATTATTGCATATACTTCCCGGTTGGCGATGAGAGTCCCGCACCGGCGAAGGGTCATTATTGCATATACTTCCCGGTTGGCGATGAGAGTCCCGCACCGGCGAAGGGTCATTATTGCATATACTTCCCGGTTGGCGATGAGAGTCCCGCACCGGTGAAGGGTCATTATTGCATATACTTCCCGGTAATCGATGAGAGTCCCGAGCCGGTGAAGGGTCATTATTGCATATATCTCCTGGTAGACGATGAGAGTCCCGCGCCGGAGATAGGTATCAAGAGTATGTGACTGCATTGCATCATGCCGCATTCATCCCATCTCATTGCACCGCATACTGACTATTGTGTGTATTATATTGTGTTTTATGTATACGGTATGTACACCATGTTGTGGACATATTACAGTTTGCCTATATATTTCTGGCTCGTATTCTAAGTTGCGGGGATCGGGTTGCACGCCGAAACAGTATAAATATATGGATCGGGCTGCACGTCGCAGCGGTATGAATATATGGATCGGGTTGCACGCCGCAACAGGATGAATATATGGATCGGGTTGCACGCCGCAACAGGATGTATTTCTGATTGTTGATGTGTTCGGGATACCTATATCTTCTGGCTGTATTACGTTCCTGGTTATTGAATAGTTTGCGATTCCATACGTGTTTCTAATTATTATCTGGCTCTGCCTTTTCATAATTTAAATAAGAGAAATCTGGTTTATTTGTTTCTTTTCTCCCTGGCTAGCTATCCTATTCTTTGAGGTGGCTAGTCTGCCCCACTTATTGAGCCCTTTTGACTCACCCTTGTTTGTTGTTTGTTTCTTGTCTATCTATTTCGTTTCGGCAGGTTCGCTCCAGGATTGAGTTCGCCACGTTGTGAAGGAGCGTAGACGACTTCAGCTGTCAGGGTGAGCCAGCTTTTATTTCGGATGGCCACCAGTTTATTGGTTATCATTTCAGTTGCAGTTTGCTCCCTTCAGGAGGTATTTGTTTTCTTTTGTACTCTTAGATGTCTGGTCTGGATAGCCCTAAACCTAGCATGTTGGGTAGTCAGCTGTAATTTCTGTTGTACAGCTTAGAGGTATCAGTATGTCTGTAAATTTTTTTAAAGTCTTGTCCTTATTTATGAATTGTTATATTTATTTTCCTAATTTAATTGGTAAGGGTCCGCCCGACGGGTCTAGGGGAGGATGTCGGGTGACCGCACGACCTAACCGGATTTCGGGTCGTGTCAGTGGGCTAAGGTGCTGAATGGGTTATATAGGGGAAGGGTTTAGGGTGGGGTTGGGGCAGGGATAGGGGTTCAGGGTGGAGTGGGTGTAGAGGGTAAAGATGAGACAACTAGCTGAAATGTTATTTAAGGAACTTGTTTCCCTACTCTCATCAAAGAAGTTATTTCCCTGATTTTTAAGGAACTTATTTTCATAAGAAAATATTTTGAGTAACGCGACAAAAAAAATTAGAAGTATTTTCCATAAAATGTTTCCACCATACCAAACACACTCTCAATGCATTTATTTATTTTTCCACAACTAATATATTAGTTCTTAATAGTTTTCAATTATTTGGATCTTGTACAGAGTAATATTAAGATCGTGCTACTCTATTTATTATCACGACAACTAAGGGTGGCTAACGGTCCGGTTTTGACCGGACCGGACCGGAATCGGGCCGGAAACCGGCTCGGACCGGTCCGGACCGGTTGAAACCGGACCGTTGGCCACTAACGGGCCCCGATCCCGGTACCGAACCGGTGCCTAGAAAAAAAACCGGGAGGACCGGATAAAAATGGGACCGGAACCGGCCCGGACCGGACCGGTCAAAAAAATAATAAAAAAAAAGGAAAAAAACTGCCTGTTTCTAGCCGTTGGGCAACGGCTATTTTGACCTCCTAGCCGTTGTCCAACGGCCAAAAACGGCCAAATACACCCCATAACCACTCCTAACTATTTTTTTTCTATAAATACCCCATTATTTCATCATATTTTTCACACAAATCTTCCAATTCTCTCTAATTCTCTCAAATTTTCTACAATATTGCTATTGTTCTACTTTGGCTATTTGTTAAAAATTTATAATTTGGCTACTTTATCAAGTTCTATTTGGAGTTTCTATCAAAGTTATATTGTGCTACTTGGTGAAGTTTATAAATATCAAGTATTGGGTTAATTGGAGGCGCTACGTGGTTGAAAATATCAATTTGGCTATTTTTGCAATTTTTCGATTATCAAGTATTCAACTAATTAATTGAAGTGGAGGCTCAAGTTTCAACTTCACCTCAATTATACGGTTATATTTGGTTGGTCGTTCCTACTTCTACTCTTTTATTATTTTTTTGTCATATATATTTATTTTATTTGCTATTATTATGTCTCAACGAGGTTCAATTGGAACTAGTAGTGGGGGGCGGGCACGTGGTCGTAGGGGAAATAGGGGTAAAGAAATTGCTGGTAGTTCTAGTCGGAATACCCACCACATAGATGATTCTCAACATTATTATAATATTAGCGCTGATAATATACTTGATCACGAAATGTTAGAAACACGATATGGGAATCAAAGCGGGGGTAATTTAGAAGAAACACCTGAATTTCAAGCTAGTCCACCCGAAGTTCAGTCAGACTTGCCTCCTGAACCTCCTACTAGAATACTGGCTAAACGTAAGGATAGATCTGATGTGTGGGATTTTGCATCAAAGAATGTTGAAGCGCAGACGGCCTCCTGCGGGCTTTGTGATAAGGTGTGGGTTTTTAGAACTGGGGGTAATGAGGGTGGGACGGGTAAACTTAGGCAGCAGTTACAAAATAAACATCCTAAAGAATGGGCAACGCGGGCGGGTGGTATATATTTAGGGACCGAACATGGGGGAGTAGCGCATGATTCTTCTTCGGGTATCCAAGCAAGAATTAACCATTTAACAGGAGGGCTTCTTACTTATGATAAACAAAAGGATAGGGAAGAAATTGCTAAACTAGTTGCCCTCGAGGGTTTACCTTATAGTTTTCCTTCTTCTACTGGTTTTGTTCGTTATGTTCAGGCTGTATATAATCCCTCTTTTAGAGGTTTTCCAAGAACTACTGTTAAAAATGATATTATTAAATTTAAGAACGAATATCAGGATTATTTGCGATATATGTTTGATAACTTTGACACTAGAGTATGTCTTACTACGGATATGTGTCGTTCTACTAATGAATGTAATTATATTACTGTGACTTGTCATTGGATAGATCCTGATTGGGTTTTTCAAAAACGTATTATTGCTTATAAAATTGTTGATGAACCACACACGGGAAATTATATTTGTAACAAAGTTTCATCAATTTGTCGTACGTACTGTTTGTCTAACAAAGTTTTTAGTATTACGGTAGATAATGCTACAAACAACACAGACGCACTTAGGAACTTGATACCTATTTTGAACCCTCCTTTTCCTGAATTTTTTCATGTTAGGTGTGCATGTCATATTTACAACTTAGTAGTCAGAGATGGTCTTACCTTGTTTAACGACATTATCAAAAAGGTGCAGATAGCTATTACATATATTTTTAGAAATAAAAACCAAGAAAGAAGACGAGAATGGGAAAGAAAATGTGTAGAATTAGGAATGCCAGTTAGGAGAGTCCCAAAGGAAGTTTGTACTAGGTGGAACACTTTATATGAGGCATTGAATGTTGCTTATGAATATAGACTGCCTATTTCTCAAATGTATAATAAACATTTTATGGAAATCTATCACCTTAAAGATGAGGATTGGCAAGTTGTTCAACATCTTCTTCAGTTTTTACATAAATTTTATCAAGCTACTTTAGAATTTTCCGGTCAATATTATCCAACTACTCCTACCATGTTATATTATATAGCTGGAATATCGGAATTATTGAAAATGTATAAACAATATGCAGTTTACTTACCGGCTGTAGAGTTAATGATTGAAAAGTTTAGAAAATATTTTTTTCCAATTCCTCCTCTTTTTTACATTGCTTCTGTGTTGCATCCTGCTTTTAAAATTAAGTTAACTGAACGACTTGTTAGAGAAGTATATGCAAATTTAGAAATTACTCCAGAGGAAATTGCTACTAACAAGTTTCCAAGTGTAGACGAGGCTGTTGCTAAAGTTTATGCAGATACCGTGGCTATTTTTGCAAAGTATAGAGCTTGGGCAGACACTGCAGAGCCAACGGAACCAATACTATCCACCGGGCAAAGTTCTTCACAGGCAGGAGCAGGAATGCGCACTTTTGGGGGACTTGACGAAAAGTTGCTTTCAGAACAGGACGAGTACGGAGAGGAATACAGCGAGTTCCAAGTGTATTTAATTCAATATCCAAAGAAACTTAACAACTTTGGAACTGCGAATTTGTTGGATTATTGGAAGAATCAAGAATCGCAATTTCCAATTCTTGCAAAAATGGCCCGGGATATATTAACAATTCAAGCTTCATCAGTTGCATCGGAAAGCGCTTTCAGCCAAGGAAGATTTCAAATTGGAGATCACAGATATTCGTTGAGAGAGGAGGCAATGGAGACAGGAGTTTTATTCAGGGATTGGATAAGAGCAGAGCGAAGAAACTTTGGTCTACCAGAACTTACTAAGGAAAGGGGCAGAGCATATATCGATCAAATTTTGAGCGACGGAACAAGTGAAGGGAGTCAAACCGGCAATGAAGAAGAAGAAGAAGACGAAGAACCAGAAGGATGATGAACAAGATCAACAACGGCCAGTTCCAAAAGAAAAGCCTACAAGTGTCCTCAAGAAACTAGCTAATATGTTTAAAAGAATGTAATATTCTAAATAAGAATTTTGAATTTACAAGTTTTTGTTTAGATGTAATTTGCACTTCTTATATCTTAAACAATTCAATAAAATTGCTCCAAGTCTTGGAATTCAATCACAACTATTGTCTTCATACTATTTATTTTTAATTTATAGTTTGCGCAAAAAATACTACAATTAATTACTAGTTTGTAAATTAGTTCAAATATTGAATTTTGAACTTAAAGAATTAATTCAAAAATTTGAATTTACTAAAATTAATTCAAAGTTTGAAACTTTGAATATTGAACATAACAAATTAATTCAAAACTACAAGTTCAAATTATAAAAAATACTACAAGTTTTTTTATTCTAAGTTTAAACTTTAATATATACAAGTAAAAACTAAATAATATTTTGTTGTAATATTTTTCAAAGTTTCCATCACTTTAAATAAAACTCAATGGAAAAACAAAAAAAACAAAAAAAAAAAAAAAAACTTATTTGGGCCGAACTGCCGGACCGGACCGGACCGGACCGGCATTTTGGCCCAACGGCTCTCTTTCAAATATAGCCGTTGGCCAACGGCCAAAAACGGCTATATTTGCCTATCACCCCCCCTAAACGCCCCCCATAACCCCCCAACCTATTTTTATCTATATATACCCTATTATTTCATCATTATATCACACAATTTACCATTTTCTATCAATTTATCTCTCAAATTACTCTCAAAGGCTATTTTCTAAATTTCTTCCAAAATCCAAACAATTATAATGGCTGAAAATCAAGCTCCCGCTGCTCCTGCTGCTCCTGAACGAAGACGTCGTTCTATAGTGTGGGAACTTATTACGAAAGATACTGAATCTCAGAAAGCTAAATGTAGCATCTGTAACAAAGAGTGGCAACTTTACACTGGACCCAACAATGGAGGGACGGGAAAGTTTAGGCAACACTTAAAAAAAAAACCACAGAACCGAATGGGATATAATAAATGGCTTTATTCCGCGTGATTGAAAATTTGAAGAGATGGCTAAGGGAATATCTATTTCAATTATGTATTTTCGAATTTCTAATTTATTTAGTATCTTTGTAATTTTTCGATTTCTAGTTTGTTTTGTCATTTCAATTATCTATTTCTCATTCAATAAACGTTTGTTTTGTTTCATAAACTTTACACTGATAAAGTAACAAACTAGAAGACGTCGTTCAATTATTTATTTCTCATTCAATAAACTTTACATTAATAAATTTTAAAATATAATTTACATAATTATTTTGTTAATTTATTTCATTAAAAAATATAATTTACCTAATTATCACAAATGATGTTTAAATAAATTGTTAAGTTTTTCAAATTTTAGTTTTATTTGCCTAAAAAAAAAATAATAATAACAAAAAAAACCGTTAACCGGCCGGACCGGACCGGTACCGACCGGCCTAACGGTCGCCGGAACCGGTTCCGATCCGGCTCCAATATTTGAAACCGGCATGGACCGGACCGGTAGACCGGAATTCCACCGGTTTGAAATTTTTTTGGCCCGGTTCCGGACCGGACCGGACCGCTGGCCACCCTTAACGACAACCATCACTATCTATGACCATCACCATCTATCACCTCTCATCCAGTACCAACCATCGGTCATGCTTCTCCATCCATCGCTATTGCATGCCACCACCTCCTCCATCCGTTGTCACTGTACATTCATCACCGGTGAGTTGTGACCACCACTATAATCACCATGTCAACCTCATCCGCTTGATACACCCACCATCAAACACCACCTTACTACCATCATCACTGACCAACGTTGCTAGCTTGTAAAGTGTGGTTCATCAAAGAAATAATTTATATAACATCATATAAATTAATTTTTTTTCTAATATTTTGTGGATAGTGTTTGGATAACTTATTATTAGATATCGAAATAACAAATAATCTTAATTTTCAACATATAGATCCAAATCAATATCTTGATATTCGTATGAGTATTCAGATATAAATATTTTAATCCTAACTAAAACAAACGGGCGCTTAACCTGCTCGCAACCTCTGATCTTAATACCAAATAAACCTCTCATCTATTCACTTTCCTTCTTTCTTCCTTTTCAAGGCTAACTAATTGACTTCGAACATAAGCTATGAACAAAATTAATTTGCTTAATTACACATTAATTTGCATAACTACACATTAATTTGCATGCAATAATGTCTCTCTCTCTTTCTTCCTCTTGTTTTGTTTTTTTCAACATGCCAATAATGTCACCACTACGTTAATTATGAACTGTCGGCTACGTCCATTCACGTAGACTTCTGGCTTCTTTCCTTCACGAGCTCTTCCCATACTTGTAGCTACCTTACATGCTCTACTTTTTATTATTTTATGTAAGTCTCCACGAACTCTCCTTTTCTAATATCCTAGTCAACTCTACATCTCAAAAACTTTGTCAAAATTTAGACATTTAGACCATTTGATCAGTAATTACCCCTTGATCTTCTTACACGTGTCCATTCCTACATTTTCAAACTAACTACCTATATATATAACCAAACTACTTTTCACAATAGCTCATACACAAAGTCACAAGTAACTTACTAAAAATATCACGTAAATCCAGACACACACACTTTTCTCTTTGTTCAGACTTATATTCTTGTATAGTTCTTACATTCAATCTTTCTTTTTGTTTTTTTGTTTTTGTTGATTATATCTTTGTGCATCGAGCTGTCTTTTTTCGTTGATCATCGTACCTCAATGATTCATAAGTCTAATGAATTCACACGCCGGATGTTAAATTATCCGGCTATTCGTCCTAGTGAAACAGTCTCTTTTTCTAGCCTCCTTACTTCTTTGATTCAACTAGGCCAAAATATATGTGACTTCAAGTCAAGAACCTTCTTTACCAATAAGAAAAATGGCAAAAACTCTATTCGTTTGGTTGAAGATATTCTCATTATTCTTAATGAAATCCCAAATGGTGTTTCAAGATTTGCATATTCCAGCATATTGAGCTTATCTGAAATCCATTTTGTATTCCAAAAGTTTCATTTCTTGTTGGAAGATTGTACTAGAGATGATGCCAAGATTTGGATTTTAACCAAATGTGATGTTGTCTCTAGCCAGTTTCAGATGTTAACAAGAGCTGTTGCAGTGGCTCTTGATGTTCTTCCTTTAGAGGAAATGGATGTTTCTTTGGAAGTTAAAGAGTTGGTGGAGTTTGTGAGAAAGCAGGCTGTTAAGTTGAAGTTTGAAGTGGAAATGGATAGTAGGATAATGCAAGGGAATGTTTTGAGGATTTTGGATCAGTTTGAAGCTGGAATCATTCCAAAATCAAGTGATCTGAAAAGGGTTCTTGATTATTTGGGGATTAAAAGATGGGGTGAGTGCAATAGAGAAGTTAAGTTCTTGGATAATGAGCTTGGCTTAGAGGGACAGACAGGAGAAAAGAGAGATTTGGGACTTCTTAGTAGCTTAATGGGGTTCATGATTTACTGCAGGGGTACTCTGTTTGATGTTTTGGATCATGCAGTTACTAGATCGCAAAGTTATGATGGAAGCAATAATGGAGATCAAATCATCAGATTCTTGAATCTTGATGATTTCAGGTGTCCAATTACTCTTGAAATCATGACTGATCCAGTGACAATAGCCTCAGGTCACACCTATGATCGGTCTTCGATCTTGAAATGGTTTAGAGCTGGAAATTCCACTTGTCCAAAGACTGGTGAAAGGCTAATGAGTCTTGATTTGGTTCCTAATTTGGCTTTGAAGCTCTTAATCAAACAGCATTGCTTTCCAAATGGCATTCCATTTGTGGAAACTGGCAGGCGAAATCGTGATGCCATTAGGTCAGTTGCTACAAACAGTGTTGCTGCTGAGCAGGCTATGAAGTTGCTTGCAAGTTTTCTTGTAGGCAGACTAGTTGCTGGAACAATGGAACAGCAAAATAAGGCTGCTTTCGAGATTCGTTTGCTCACCAAAACAAGCATTTTTAACAGGTCTTGTTTGGTGGAAGCTGGTGCAATCCCATCGCTTCTGAATCTTGTTTCTTCAAGGGATTCATCTTGTCAAGAGAATGCAATGGCTTCTCTGTTGAATCTCTCAAAGAACACAAAGAGCAAAACGATGCTTGTTGAAAATGGAGGTTTGTTCGTGATAATTGATGTGTTGAAAGGAGGACTAAAGATGGAAGCTAGACAGCATGCAGCTGGTACATTATTCTATCTTACATCGATAGAAGAGTACCGTAAAATGATAGGGGAAAATCCACAGGCTATTCCATCACTTTTGGAGCTCCTTAAAAATGGAACTGACAGAGGGAAAAAGAATGCCTTGGTCACCATTTTTGGCCTCCTAATGCGTCCCGAAAACCATTGGCGAGTAATTGCTGCTGGATTAGTCCCCTTGCTAGTTAATCTGTTGAAGTCTTTCGAAAGGGAAGATCTCATTATAGATTCTTTAGCAGTTTTATCAAGTCTTTCTGAAAGGCTTGATGGAGCAATGGCAGTTCTTTATGCTGGAGTTTTACCTATTATTGTCGATGTTCTAAATTCTTGCAATTCAAGGGCAGCAACGGAGCATTGTGTTTCATTGTTGCTGGCTTTGTGCATTAATGGTGGGGCAGATGCAGTTCCTGTTTTAGTAAAGAACTCATCTGTTATGGGACCTTTATATTCCCTCCTCAGTGAAGGCAACTCCAAAGCAAGGAAGAAAGCTAGTGCACTCATCAGACTCTTGCACGAGTACAATGAGAAGACATCTTCTGGATTGATCACTCCAGTTTTTATAGAGGATCAATTCATTAATGTGTGGTAATTATTTTTTCAGTTCTTTTACAAGCATCCATCATGTATATATACACCATGGTGTAGGATGCTTTTGTTTTCCTTTTCCTGGACTGGTGACTTGTGCTCAAGTTTTAAGAGCTAGTCACTATACTGCTACAGCTTCTATTTTTTGAATGAAGCTTTGTATAATTTTACCTGTATCTCTATAGTTTCTAATGTAAATGTGAATTGTTGATGTGTAAACATCAGTCCTTGTACCCTTCAAGTGAATAAGAAGTGTTGTACTCTTACAATAAATAATTACTCTTGTTTTATCTGAATCAGTTGGTATTATTAGTTACTTTTAACTTGATTATTCAGCTACATTCCCCTGGTAGGCACATAATTAAGATCAAACTGTTGGATGAAAATTCTGTAACTATACAATCTTGGGCAGAGGCAAATCTAGAGCAGGTTCAATGGATTCAACTGAAACCACTGCTCTCCACTTGATCCATAAGTACATAGCAAAAAGGAAAAAACTAAGTAGACTTGTGTGTATATAAATAATGATTAAACCTGTTTTGAAGCCTGTAAATTCAGGATTCACACCTGACCTTGGATATATTATTCCAAAAACTGAATTGATGTGAGCTATTATATTCATGAGACTCAATCTGGTTAGACCAAATAAAGAGTATATGTGCTAAGGATGGACTGACTCAACTCTTGTCGATAATTCAAGAGCTTCTTCAAGTTTAACAACCACCTGTTCCATGGATGGTCGTTGCTGCTTAAGCCCTATGCTAGCTAAAGCTAGCTTAAATACAAGTTCAAAAGCCTCCACGGAGAATTTCCCATCCAGCTTGGGATCAGCAAATTCTTTGATATTCCCATCTTTAGTCAAGTTCTTCGCCTAAGATTCATAAAGATGTGTTAAAGAAAAAGTTGAAAAGAACTCAAGAGAACAAGATTTTCTGGTGTAAAAGAGGAGGGAGGAGTTGGTAGTTATCTTTTTCCTATACCATTTTACTTAGAGGCATTGGATTCTGCAGCTCCAAATTTATAACCCTTTGTCCAGATAAAAGTTGTAGAAGTACTATCCCAAAGCTATAGACATCACCATAAGAATTAACTTGCCGGTTCTTTTGGTATTCTGGATCAACATAACCAAAGGTTCCTCTCACTTCTGAACTAGCATACGAGTGGCCAATGCTAATAACTTTGGACAATCCAAAGTCTGAGAGTTTGGCTTGAAAGCTGGTAGATAGAAGAATATTTGCTGGCTGCAAATATCACCAAAAATAGAGGAACATTAGTGAGCATTTTAAGAAGATGAGAACAGGTATGGAGGTATAATAAGATTTTACCTTGATATCCCGGTGAACAATAGAGCCTTGAGGATAAGAGTGAAGAAATAGGAGACCACGAGCACAATCAAGTGCAATTTCTAGTCTTCGTCTCCAAGAGAGATATTTACTTTTACCTGCTCATTAGTGTGTAAAAATTAGGAGACACACAACTCAGGTTAACAAAGATCAGAAAAGTTCAGACAGTAAAAATATACCAAACAGCCATTCAGAAAGATTTCCATTGTGGCATAGCTCATAAACCAGAAAACACTCATCGGGTCCATCATAGTGTCCTAGAAGGGATACAAGGTTCGGGTGTCTGATATGTGAGAGACTTGTAACTTCTCTAACAAATGTTTCCATCTGTTCATCCTTAATTATGTGCTTAATTGCCACATGTTGTCTATCTGCAAGAATGCCTTTGTATACTTTCCCTGTAAAACATGATCATATCAATGTCCAACTTTCAAAAGAAATCGATCCATAAACAAGGCCAACTAGTACATCATCTGATTTTGTCTTACCAGCTATGCCTTGACCTATGAAGTTAGACATGCTGAGATTGTCAGTCGCAGAGTGAATTTCTTTAAGTGATAGTTTATGATAGCTTGATTCTTCAGAGCAATATTCGTCTGATACTGCCATCAAGAAGCAGAATTGGTATAAGCTAAAACATTCAATACAATGATCTTGTCGATGATTTTTGGTGTAGAAGGCTTACTATATTTTCCACTTGAGGGTTTAACTTCCGTCTTCCTTCTCATTAAGATCCACACCACAAGGACTATCACTACTACAAGCCCCACTATACCACCAATTAGGATCCAAAGTTCTGCACATTTAACCAAGCCTTAACCATAAGAAGGCTCTTTTGTCCTAAAACTAAGCAATAGCAATAATAGTTGTGAATATGGATATCAAGATTTACCAGTTTTAAGCCTAGTTCTATGTCGAGTTTCACTTCCAGCAGTCTCATCAGCAGAATATACTGCAGAATACAATGATCAATTAGAATCATTGTTAAAATTAAGAACTTGGAAGAGAAAAAACATAATTCTGCTTATAACATGAAGTAGACAAGTGTTACCCAAAGGGAGAGAGTTATCTCCTAGGCAATGAAAGATTTTGTCAATCCAACTCTCATCAGAAACTCTTTGGCTTGTCAATGAAATCAGCATACTAAATCTACAAATATCAACTTCAAGTTTCACCGAATCATTTTTCAATCGTGAAGCTAGTTCTCTCCATGTCCTCAAACACTGAATGCAGGCTCCTTCTGAATCCGTTAGCATGCAGTCATCTCTCAGACTTTTCAAACTGCTCCCTTGCTCGTTCACAACGCCGATCACTGAATAATCAGAGCACCCTCCTGCACCACTAGTCAACTTTCCAATGCCACAGCTAAATATATTAGAACTAGTATTCTTCATCAAGGTTAAGCAGTTCCTTTGTTGGGTGGAATTAAGAAAGACATGTCCTGTTTGGTTTGTCCAATGTGACAATGCTCGTAAGTATCTTTCGAAAGGTAATCCACAACAAGGGTGTGTCAAAAATCCATCCCAAGTGCTGTCTAAACTAGTACAATTCTCTCCAGATGATGAAGAAATGTTAATATCTAGGACACACTTGTTGAAACCACTAGTTTGAGAAAAAGCTAAGTCCAAAGATATGGAGAAAACCATGATGTACATGATTAATATTGTTGCTTTGAAGCAATTCATTTCTTGAAAATGCTAAAGGAAATGTGGAACCATAAAACCTGTTCTAATAGATTGACACAATCAGAGGTCATATAAGTTTCTTCTTTTGCATAAAGAACATTTTTAAACAAGAAAAAGTCAAGTAAATGAAAGAAGTAACAAAGAGAAGGCAAATGGCTAAAAAGGATCCTTTTCTTGTTTCCTATTGTAGAGTGTTACGTTATTTAATCCAATGATCAGTTGATCACATAAGACAGCAATTTTATTTTATTAATTTCGAAAATTTCATGTAAAATCCTAGATGATTTGTTGATATAACATTTGTAAATTCGTAACTAAGTAAGATGCTATAAAAGACAAATGCCGATCATGGAAATATCAACAAAAATAATGAAGTTTGATGTCACCTTGTGTTGTAGTGTTTGGCTGGCGAAGGACTCAATTGTAACAAATATTAGAAAATATCAATTGTTTTATCAAAGACTCGACTAGTTTATAATCATTTGTTGGATAGTTAGAACTTAGAATCATCTGATCAAATGTCATCTTGTATTTTGTAAAAGCAAGAATATGAAATGCTTGGAACGTGTTTGATATGACGGACGTAACTTTTCATGAAGAATTAAGATTTGGAATAAGAAGGTAGAAACATTCAGCGTGTCATGATTATAATGAAGCATATACTATACTTATGCTTCCTTTCCTACTTAAAATTTATGGAATGAGTGCGTTAATGTGTTGGCAAATAAAACTTATCATTTAACCATATAATAATCAAATTGATATATATTTTTACATTATTAAAATATTTAATCATGATAAGCTGATACGATTTGAGATAAATACCATGTACCGGTAAATATTTACGAGAAAGGATAATAGTGTCAGGGAAAATATTTGGAAAAAAAAAAAAACAAAGAAGTTCATGGAAGAGGCCGTGTTACTTATGTAATATTTTCTTAGTTTTTTTTTTTTTTTTTTTTGGTTATCTTTGTTCTGTATATTTTTTAAGATAAGAAAATTTTTATAACCTGCATCTGTCTTGCATATGGGCAACTTATGCTGAAAATTCGTCATCTATATGGATCTTTTCCGGCATTGACATTGTTAGAATTATAATACTCTACTAAAGCTTCCATTATTTTAATTATTTTCTGGGGGCCTATGAGGTGGACTTTGCCTAATTTATTTTCAAAGAATTAAGAGCCTGTTTGGCCAAGCTGCCAAAATCAGTTTATTTTTGATAAATATTTTTTTATTAAAAGTATTTTTCAAATGAGTGTTTTGTGAGATCAGCAGTTTGTATTTGGCCAAATTTTATAGAAGTGCTTTTGTTATTAATTTGTGTTTGATCAGTATTTTAAAAAAATATCAGATTACAAAAATTGATATATAATAACATTAATTTGATTAAATATGGAAGTTTGAAATGGGTATTCTTGTCCCAAATAATCAAAAGCACTTATTTTTTCAACAAGCTACTTTTTCAGCTTCTTCCCCACAGCAGAAGAACAACATCTGCTGCCACTCAGAAGCACTTATTTTTCCCCAGAAGCTTGGCCAAACACCCCAATATTTTAAAATAAGCACTTTTTGAGAAAAATAAGCACTTCTGACTCCCCAGAAGCTTGGCCAAACAGGCTGTAAGATTGGTCTAGAGCAAAGAGGGATAATGACAGAAAAAATCACGCATGAAGTCATTGTATGTGTTTTTTTCAAAAAATACAGCAATAGACTATCGCTTTACCAAACGTAGCAACATTTTTGAACTACGCTACCAAAAAAAACTCCTAGCTCTCTCTTTTCTCTCCCCAATCCCACTGATTTCGGCCACTGCCCTTCCCCACTTCCCCGTCGCCGGCGTACCTCCCTCATCCCCTATTGTCGTTGGCGTGCTTTCCTCTATCCCTATCGTCGCTGACAACTTTTGCTTTGTCGCGTCGCTGCTACAGCTTCTCTGTATATGCTGCTGTTGCAGCTTCTCGGTGCTGCTGTCGAGTCGGCGATGGAGCTTCGATGGCTCTGTTGTCGACCCTTGATGTATTACTACCATATCTGAAAGTCTGTTCCGTCGTCGGCGCTGCACCTTTTCTGGCGCTGGCAGATCTGACTAGTCTGTTCCTTTTTTTTTCATTCTCCCGGTGGCTCCGGTGGTTGTTGGCGGTGGTTGGAGGTGAAAATAGAATATGTCATGGGAATACTCATTACATGTTTGGTGTATATCACCAGACATACAATGGGTATACACTTTACATATAATAAATGTATACAAATGTATGTTTGGTTATTCATTATTTATGTTGTGTATGAACGTAAAATTACAAAAATTAACACTGGAATGAATTTTTTGGCGACCGCGGCCGGAGGCGGCTTTCTTATGGTGGCAGCTGTGGGTAGGTGGGGGGGGGTGTTGTAGGTGGGTAGGGTCACCATTTTATATGTATTTGTAATGCTTTAAAAAAATTTAACTATATTTTGAAAATGGAATAATATTGATATTTTTGTATAAAAAATAATGTTAGTATATAGTTGTGCAAATTGCCCGATAATAACAGCCTACGTGGGAACGACTTTGATCGAACAAATTTGTGCCTTGTAGCCATGTTTACAGTGCTAGATGAGGAATAATCAATATTTTTAAAGTGTTAGATGAATAGTCACAACTACTGATACTTCAGCTTTTGAAGTAGAGTTTGGACAATCGTGACCATTCATCTGACATTTTTTAAACATTAACTATTTCTTGTTTAGCGCTCTCAAAGTAGCTATTGGTCAAAACTCAGAATTACTCAAAACTACGTGTGTAATGTTTAAAATGAAAATATTGAGAACCTTCGAAAGTGGGCCTTAGCAATTGTGATGTTCAAATAACTAGGGGAAGTGCACGAAGAGTCTATTTTGTCTCTGACATTTTTAAAGTTGGGACTCGTCTTGCTTTCGTTCATCCTTGAATATCCAAAGTTCAACTTTAGTCATTCAAATTTGAAGTTTGGCATATCCTGCTTCCAACTTCAGTCATTCAGGTTAAACGTTAGGCATAACAACTTTCAACTTCAATCCTTCTAGTTTGAAGTTAAGCTTAACCAGCTTCCAACTTCCGTTCTTCATTTTTAAAGTTAGCCCCAAATAGGACAAGTTAAAAAAGTCTTTTCACAATTCACTTAATGCACACCAGCCAGAACCGACTCTTTATTTATGCACAAAAAAAAAAAAACTAGCCAAAACTTAAAATGATATGGATAAAATAGGATCCACACAATATTTTCACTCAAATAGCAGATCTCATATAGTATGTCTTGAAATTAGACTGAAAGATACTTCAAAAAATTTCACTACATCTACTCCATTATTATTGATTATGATTTTTTGTCCCTACTTAAAAATGATTTAACAAAATAATCTCGGGAGGCAACATTTCACGTTATAAATTGAAAAGTGCTGCCTCGGGAGAGACGCTTCAAGTTTAGATTATGCAGGCAACACTTCAAGTTATTTGGGGAAACATCGACAGAGATAAAAGGTCAAACGTGCAACACTTGTCAATTTATTCTTGAAGTGCAGCCCCTGAGGCAGAACTTGTCAATTTTATAACTTGAAGTGTTGCCCACGTGGTAGTACTTACCTAAAATTAGTGGAGATTATTCTTGCAAATCATTTTGAGCGAGCTCAGTTAGGCTAACCATTGCCCGAGGTGTCATGTCGTGTAATTCTCCCAAGATACTTATGCGCAAAGCCCATGGATTCTAGCCCCTAGTTAAAATTTCGCTCAACCGCCTAAAAAAACAGAGCAATTCAAGGTAGTCACTTTTTAAATTTTTTTGCAAGCATAGTAACTTCAGTCCCCATGAGGCCAACTCCAACTTGTGATGCGAAATTTTTTCACGCTAAGTTGCATATCCTTCTACAAATGTATGTTTTATGTTTATACGTGGCAGTGTGATACTTATTTGGTAGTTTAGTGGTAGGAGTTAAGTTGCTTAGCCAATGATGATGAGCTAGAAAGATTTATGGGAAGTGAATTGGCAGTTTTCATTATGTGAGTGGAGCTCTTAGGAAGACAAAAACATGAAAAGACATTCATCACCGAGAGTACTAGATGACAAATGCAACTATACAATGTACAATGGCTCTGCATGTAAAGTGTGAAGGTTTTGGCCTCTTGGTGCAAAAAAAAATTGCTTGTAAGTAGTTAGTTGGAGGGAAGGAATATGAAGCGGGGCCTTTGTCTCAATTACCCCATTTCAAGTTATGCCATGAGATTGAGTATGTAGCTTTCTAGTCACGACATAGATAATTTGACTCTTTTTAAGACAATAAAGTTAAGCATACGACACGATTTACATGGCTTTTCATTCCGGAGTTTAAGCTTTATACCTTGACAATTTTAGGTTTTGTTTACTCATTGGCAGATTGAGTTTTATGCCACTAAATGTAGAATACGATTGCTTCGTGCATTCACTATTTATTTTATGAAATTGATGTGTACGGAACATTTATAGAGACATATTTGACCTTCAAATCGGCTCGTTAAATACATAGAGTTCGAGCAAAGACTAATATACATGCAAAAATATATGGACTATTGGATTTACTATTAAATTTGAGTCTACTCCGCCTCTTTAAAATATAACCAAACTTTGTAGTACTAGCTAGTATCAAATAAAAAGTTGCATGTGCTCACTAAAACAAAACTTTATACAAGAATTACCTATTATATTGAAAAAAATATTACTATCATGAAAATTATGTTGCTTTCAATTTGCAATTAATGCCTCTAACATGAGAGAAACCAAGTGTATAAAAAAATATTAACGATTTTAACTCGGATAAAATTTTGTAGTCATTTATTTTTTTTAATTACATTGCAAATCAAACATCATCAATAAATTAAATGCATAATATATATAACTTAAAATCTTGAATCTGTCTGGACGTTGATGATATATTAGAAACAAACCCATAGTGCACGGTGAGCGTGGGAAAGAGCATGTTATGGAGTAGTTCAAGAGTGAAAGAGTCACGGGGAAAGAGTTTAGAGAAAAGCAGTCTTCTTCATGATCCTCATACGTGTTGTGGGTCCCACACTTACCCATTGATGTTGTCACTCTCACGCTTCGCGGAACTCAAAAGCCTAGAAACCATCACCTACCCCCCCAACTATTTGGACCCCTTTGTGTCATTTTACTCTTTTAACCCTTAGCTTCCATTTACTTTATTTTGGTATATTCTTTTCTTTATTCCCTTCCTTCTGGTATTACCAAACCGGTCGCGATAAAAATTTATGGCACCAAACTATATCAACTTACTAGCATGTATATTGTTGATATTATTATACTTGGTGCAAATAATTTTCTCTCATAGTTGTCCATCCTCCCATAGATTTCTATCCCAAAGACTTTACCATTACAAGTTACTCCCTCCGGTCCATATAATTTAATTTTTTGGGTGTTTTAACGCATATTAAAAAAATTACTTTTATAATATTAATTAGCAATATACTCCCTCCGGTCCATATTATTTGATTTTTTGACTGTTTTCACACAAACTAAGAAATCCGTCTTTTATCATTAATTAAAGATGTCATTTACTAAATTAACCTTCATTTCTTTTAAAATTTACTCATAGAAAATTGTAAGAGCTTTATGTATTTAATTTATTAACAAGGGTAACTTTGGAAAGTCAAAACAAATAACATCTTGGTTTTTGTAAAAATCAAACATTATGGACCTAAGAAAAAATACCAAAAAAATATATAAAGTGGACCGGACGGAGTAATTGACTATATTAATCCTTATTCAAGCAATTATTACTTATCATTTTGTTTAAAATAATTTATTAGCAAGGGGTGACATTGTAAAATTGTGTCTTGATTTTCGAAAAAATCAAACATTGTGGACAAAAAAAAAGGCTAAAAATTCAAATAAAATAGACCGGAGGGAGTAGGAAATAAGGGAATGCGAATTTTTATTTTATAACGATTGCATGTACAATAGAATAAAGCGAATCCACAAACTATATATCAACTTACTGGCATGTATACTGGTAGATGGTGAACACCTTTTTATAACATAGGATGATTAAGATATTGAATGTTAGTTAACAGCATGCAGTTTATAATGGTATTGACCAAATTATATCATGCATGGTTTATAAGTTGGGAGATGAGTAGTATAAAACTGTTCAAAATGACATGAATTTAAGTGACTTTCTATTCAAAGAGATTATGGCGATCTAATTTTCATATTCATTTATTTACTTCGAGTAAATGAAATACATACTTTTTAGTTTTTCATAATATGTGTGTATAAAGTTGAAATTAATAACCTACCTATCCATTTCGATTATAGTATTAGCAAGTTTATATATTACATTTAAATTATAATGAGTTTGGTCGTTCAAAAGAAAAATATGATCAATCTACTCATTGAAATGCTTATGCTACTTGTATTTATTGTTATTAATAATAAGTTGCAAACTTCTTTGAGGATTTATACTCCTATCTACTTTCATAGCTTACTAGAAACTTAAGTGAGATTTAATGAATTGCTTATGATATTTCTAAATGAGTAATACAATGTAATTGAATTGCTATCCTAGATTAATTGTATCACATTGTTATTTTGAATCCATCAATTTGAGAATGTAATTGACATAAAAAAAACATGTATTGGTCTTGTCTTGTTACAATCATAAAAAATTGGTAAAAATCATTTACATTTCTTAATTTTACTTTAAAAATCAAACTCCCCCTCAACTAGGAAGAACAATCGTTCTCCCTCTTGTATAAGAGAAAATCATTATGAAATAGTTCGTATTGTCTAATATCGTTGTGTAGGAAATACCTGCATAATTGAGTTATATGAGTAAAGATATAGAGATACCAAATTCTAATTCTAATTCTAATCACAAAAGTTGTTATATTCATCGTTATATGAAATTATATATGTATATCGATTAACAATCACAGTAAGAATATGCATACTGTACTTTCTACTCGTGCATATTTTTTTCTAGTTAGTTTACGATGAATAATTTTATAATTTTGAACTGAAATGTTTTATCTTGAAGTTCCAAACTTTAAAAGCAAACGGATATTACAGAACTAGTAGTTCTGGTCACATTTTTTACAATGCCCACTTTGTCATTTATTTGGTCTAATCAAACTCAACTATGTTCACACCATAGAACACTCCCTTTGGCATTTTGTTCACTAACTTCCCACTCACTCTTAAATAAAGAGTGTAATCAAATCCACTCAAATCTCATAGTTGGATTAACCAAATCTGAATACTTGATCTGTCATGTATACATGAATTACATTTTTCTTGTCATCGTTCATCCATCTGACAATAAAATCTTTATTATGCTATAAACTCTGTAATTTATTATTGAAAATAAATTTGTAGTCTCATGAAAACCACAAATCAATGAAATTGACGGGAGGTAAATATAATTTTGCTAGAATCCAGAAAATAAAATAAAAACAATGAAATGGTTCGATTACACTGGTCGCCATAATCTTATAAATAAGATTGATGGATGAAAAACTTGTTTGATTTAGAGAGTACTTATTGAATTAAAAATTATTTTGTGCTAAAAATTACGGTCTATATGTTAAACTATTGACCACACTCATTATGCCTATAAATAAGCACCGATAGAAAAATAAAAAGATATAAGTATACAAAACGATAAAGACCAAAATAACAATAAGAAGTATAAAAGGCAAGAAATAGGAGTATCCAGATTGCTTTACAATAATCCAAATGTACTTGTTTGTAACTCGTAATCACTACATCAGAGAAATTTAATACTCTAGTTGAAAAACAAGTTTCGACAATCATATTATTTAAAAGAACTTTTTACAAGAATGGAAACACATAAACGTACGCCGGGTTAGTTAGGCGATATGTTTTTGTATTCTTATGAGAAGCTCGATAGAATCGAGGTTAAATGTTCAATAATATGATAGTATAAGTTGTTTTTACCCATACTAAAAATCAAAATTATTTATTTTTTCAAAAACCAAAAGGGTGATTTTGTCATTTCAGCCAATGGCCAAACCAAGTACTACTTCACACACCATCTGCAGCAGCATCTCCATTCTCGAGAAAAACAAAAAATACTCTCAAACCCAAACCCATCGCCTCATTCGCCCCTTCTTCTTACAGCAACTAAGTACAAACCCCACCCACCCACCCACCCCCCCCCAATATACGTTACAAAAAATAGCCACTGTTTTCTTGATTCACAAAATCCAGTCGGTGGGTTTCTAAAAATCACCCCAAAACCCCAACACCCAAGACCCATTTTCCTTTTGTTTTTGTGTTGCACATATAATGCTTGTTGAATTGTCTCAAAGAAATTCAACTGTAAAAACAACAACTAATGGATTTAACCTCTTCTTCTTCTTCATCTTCCAACAACAACAACAGGGTTTTACCATTTCACATTGATCTTAACGAAACTCCTCTTCCTTCCCCTAGAGAAACCCAACACCTTCCCCCGCCCTTCTTCCAACCGGGTCGGGTCAAGAACGAACCGGGTCAACCTGTTGCCAGGAATGCCCGGGTCTGTTCTTCTTGTGACTTGGGTGGTTCTGGGTCTAGAAGGGGCGAGCTGAAGAATGAGTGGAAATGCTTCAAGTGTTTGCTCGGTAATAGCGGCGGAGGTGGCGGTGGCGGTACCGGTACTGGAGGTGGTGGAGTGGGGTTGTTGGATATTAATGCGTCGCCGCCACGAGAACCGGAAAGGGGAGGGTTGTTTGTGGATTTGAATGAAGATTTGAGAGAAGTGGAGCAGAATCATGGTGCTGCCAAGTATGAATTTTACTTCTTTATTTATCCTTTCTTTTCGGTTTGATTATAAATTGGGGTTATTTTTAGCAATGCATGTTGTGTATATGTACATAAAGGTTCAAACTTTGTGACTATCAAGTTGTGTATCAAGACTGAACTTTCTTGTATTAAATTGGCTATTTTGTAAATTTTTAAATCCTTGAATGGTGTCTCAATTGCTAGAATAATTGCATACCCTGTGGTGCATTGATAAATAGTACTATAGGAGTAGCCTTTTTTAGAAAAGGGGTGAGAGGTGCACAGTACGATACTTAGTGGATAATGGGCTTGCGCCTCTACCATTCCGTTAAATACCAAACTTCTGTCCGCGGCGGGATTCGAATCTGCGCTGTGCGCCTAACGCACACATTACGAGCTGAACTTTTACCACGAGATCAAATATTGTACAGTAGTCTTTAGACATTGTTTGCATGGGCCTTGGAAAGAATCCCCTGAAATTTGTGGTTTTAGACTTTTAGTAGATTAAAGCTTTTCATGGCTTAAGCTCTTTTTAATTTTCTGTCTTGGATATTGTTGAGTGGTATTATACAAAGTACGTACAAGGCAATCCTCAACTAGAGAAAGATTTATATTAACCACATTAGAATTCAAACTCTTGGGTTGACTTCAGTTTGTGTACCTTTCTTAGCTATGTTCTAGTGGGAATAAGACTCTTCTTGATGATTTCTCGATCGCATCCCTAATATATGCATATTGATGTCTGTTTTAGCTAGTCAACGGTATCACCTTCACCAAAAAAAAAAAAAAATGGAGAGAGATAACAGTTGAATGTAATGTATTGACTTCTTGCGTGCTAAGTGCAAGTGAAATGCATCAGATCTTTGATATTGGACCAATTTGCTGTGCCCTCAACTTAAGTTAGGAGCTCCCTGCTGGTGTTTCTCATCTTCCGGACGCCACTATAGTCCCTTTATCTCATTTTATAAAGCGGTATTTGACTAAACTAGGAGTTTGAGATGTTAATTCGACATAGCGGTGGTGGAATGATTTATAAAAAACAATGTAGGGAAGTTAGTTGATGAAGTAGAAACTATATAAGTTTAAAATTTGAGTTATATGGATTTGAATTCTTGAAAATTATTGAAGATGTAAAGTGATATTATTAATAGAATGGTGCAAATTTTCTGGGACGTCAAAAATGGAGCCATTTAAATTTGGATGTTTCGTCCCAAAATGTAGCTTTCCTTTTCTTACACTTCCTAACTTTTTGGGCATTGTCTTATCATGTGACCTAGGGGTTAATGAAGTGGGTGAGAACCATGGGGAACATGGTTCTAATACCATTAGAGTCAAAATGTTAGGTGATTTCTTTCCATCTAGCCTAAGCCTTTGTGAGTAGAGTTTACAATAGGTACCCGGTGGATAGTAGAGACGTGCACAAGCTATTCCGGACACCATCATTAATGAAAGAAAAGGTTTAGGAGAAAATTCTTTTGGATAGTGGCATAGATAAGAAGTCATACCTATTGTACTATATTTACGCAGTTGGAGTAACCTCAAGTCATTGTACTATATTTACACAGTTGGAGTAACTGTATCCCTGTAAATTCCCCTAACTCTTTTCCTGGACTTTGTTTCTCTTTACCCTTGGTATACAACTCATTGAAATGGAGCTAGCAAACTCTCTTTGGTACTTCTTATCGTTTGTACTATTTGCATCTTCTTGATGCCATTAACGATATCACTCATCAACAAATCATATAATTAGAAGAATGGGAGACAGTAATGTTAAGGAGCATACTGAAGATGTTAGTCATCTTTTATTACATTGCAAGGTCACCAACATGTTGTGTGGCATGGAGTAAGTTGGATTATGCCAGAATCCACCTTAGAGTTTTTGAAGGGCTGGAACAGAGACGGTCTCAACAAACAGTCAAAAAAATTGGAACATGATTCCTATTGCTATCTGGTGGACTGTTTGTACCAAAAGAAACAACATAATTTTTGAAGGAAAATTAGAGATGTTCATAGCCTTAAATTTCGGTCTCTTTCTTTATTAGCCTTTTGGCGCAACCTGGTACTTGTTCATGATGTTGATGCTATGTTAGATATGATTGAGGAGGTGCACAATATGTAACTTTGTTTCGTGGCCCTGGCTTAGTGCTTTTTCTTCAACAAAATTTCTTTATTAATTATTACTGATAAAAAATGTTAAGCAAGGAGGAGGGTGAATTGGAATGAGGAACTTGAAACTCTTTTTTTATTCCCCTGGGATAAGTGAACAAGGATTTGAAACCTGACCACCAAAGTTTGCTTATAAAATGGTTATGGAGGTACAACGAGGAGGAAGAGGTGATGTGTGGAGAGGTTATTTAATTTTAGTGAACAAGTTGGTGTACCAGAAAATTAATAGCTCCCATGGGGTAGGAGTCAAGGAAAGATATTAGAAATAATTGATCTTGCCTTCAATGGAGAAGAGTGACTTCAATGGAGTCTTGGAGCTGTATCTTGTTCCTTTAATGGTGATCTGGGATAAAATATCGTTATTAGCCTATCCAAGTTTTGGAGTTGTCAAGATACCTTCCATTCACTTGGTTATCTCAAATTCACTCAATGGAGATCTCCAACTTTCGTGTACAATGAGAATTATTATTGCATCTTCTCTTGTTATTCCTCCTCCTATGGTAATTGTCTTTATCTTGTTGAGAATTTGAAATCGAAGATGATGCTCGATATAGTTCTTTATTGGTTGATATAGAAAAATCACTCAGATTATACTTTGGAATGTTAAACATTTAATTTGGTTTCAAACAGTTTTTTAATCTTTAGCCTTTTTTCGCTTCGTGGCCCTGTGCCATAATGGAAGTAATCTTCGCTAGTGACTAATAGTCGATCCAGGAAAGGCATCTTTAGACATGGTAGCACAAAATTTCCATTCCATTATTTACTAGAGAGATCCATTTTGTTGGGTTGGTTAGCTTTCTACATTGGAGGAGAGAGAGAGAGAGAGAGAGTGCTTCAATCGGTGCTCTTTTCGTCATCCATGAATTGTCCACATTCCAAGTTATCTATTGGAAGTTCTGTAGGGTCCATGAGGACTAAAGGGGAAAAGGAGAGAAATGAGAATAGTTGGTTGCTTTTTTTTTCCATGTAAAACTACTATTCTTCGCCTCTGGTGTAAACCTAGAGCCCAATGTCTTTAGAGTAGTTCAACTTCTTACCTTTTTTTCATATATGGTTTATCTCAAAAGAGGTTGTATTTCTTTGGTTTATTTGAATCGGAATGCTTAAGAACTTCTTTCTATAGAAGTGGTCCAACAATACTACTCATGGGTACACTTTATAGTTGTTTTTGCGTGCAATTCAGTTATGGAAGAACCTCCTGAGGAGAAACTTCGCGAGAGAAACGGTACCCAGTCGCTAGAATCATCCGAACTTTGAATCACTGACCATTAATAAGGAGACACGATATATTCGATGACTCTTCTACCATCACAAGGATAACTGTACAGTTCGACACGCTTTCCAGCTTTGATTGTTGCCAAGGTGATGTTACTGCATCTAGGACTGAGGATCCAGGAAATGCAAATGTAGAGTAAAGTCAGCTATCTAATGAGAAATAAATAGTTTAGTGTTGAGTTGAATAGGTTCATAATAGGGATGAAAATTTAATGCAGTAAGTCAAGTCAACTTTCAATTTAAGATAGGTTTGCAAAATTTATATACTCCCAACTTTTAATATCCATTCTTATTTTGGGATGCCCAAAATTATGTCCATCTTTTTAAAAGATAAACTTTTTATCTGACAGTCATCAGTCATCAATAATTGCTTGAAATCTTTTGATAGAAAACAATTTCTAATTTTATACTATAGCACGTGCATGCATCAAAAGTATCTTTATCTCCACGTTCAACTAATTTGTATTCATTAAATCTAATTAATGCAACTCTTACTTAACACCGAGATTAATGTCAAATTCTTTTGATATGGTAATTTTCTCCACAAGTGACTCGAACCCATAACCTTAAGGTTGGAGGTGGATGTGCTTTCCAATTGAGCTATCCTCCTTGTCATTTTGGGAATAACAAGTTGCCGCACTTTGAACATAGAAATCTCTTGATTTTGTGGGAGGGGCTTCAGGATTTATCCCTTATAATTCTTTCTCTTATAGGTATTAGTAATACATACATTAATGAAACACTATCGTGGTGCCTAACCCCTTTACTAAAAGTCAAAGTATCCGCCTTTCAAAATCAGTTTGAGATTGACAATATCTGGCCATTTTCTATTTTCCTTCATTCTTTTGAGATGGAATTTCTTTCTTTCCGTCACCTTTGCAAGATAGAGATTAATTTACTTTGACTAATGCAGAGGGAGAAATCATGCATTTGAGTGTCTCGCAAAGCAAAACTTAGAGCTTACAGATTTATCTGCTTATTCAGCTTCAGAGAACACATTTAATGTGAAACAAGTATGTTAATGTTTGTCCTTAAGTCTAGTGTTCAGTAAAACTAAAAAGTGTTTACAAACCCTTTAGCAGTGTTTTTTTAACCTAAATGTATTTGGTCTAAGACAATAGGTTTTATATTTGCGAATGCCAGACAGTTTTCAGCAAGGTATGGTTCCATTCTGCTGTTGTCTTCCTTGCTAATAAAATTTTCTTTTGTCATAAATCGTGATAACTTCTTTGTATGGAAGGTAATCTATTTATTGTTGTAGTGGAATGCTAATGATTGAACCATAAACATTCTTCTTGGGGGTTCAAATTCTCAAAGCAAGAGTCACCTTACCTAGGACGTAATGAACCCTGCTATACGACCCTTTCGAAATTGAATTTGCTTATGAAAGAACAGCTGTAAAACATTTCAGTAACACGTGACATAGAATCTGAGACTCGGGCTCCATGGTAAACTTGTCAAGAAAACAACAAGCTGCATTTCCTGGTTTGGTTTGTAAATCCTTGTCTTGCCCTTCTTTGTTTGGGGGTTGGGGGTGGGGTTGTAACTTTATCAGGTTTTGATGTTTATGATTGTATATCGGTGGTGCTCTCAATCGCCTCGACTTCTAAATTCTGTGTAGATTTCAAAAATCAGAGTTTTAGGAATGATATCTAAAATTTACTTAACATGTTTTTTCTATATTTTTCCGTCGCCTCAAATTCTCGCATTGACTTCTTGTATGTGCTTTTTTCAAGAGAAACATGAGCGTTAAATAAAGGTGGCATAATTTCTTGTCCACGTATTGATGAGGGTAAAAAGCATGTTTTTTGCATGAATCTATCCTATATAAAGTACATGTGATTTTTACTCATTTTGCCTGCTTATTTGGTTTAATGCAATTGGTAACACACTTCATAAAAAAGTGCCTTTATTGTAATGGGAGTTAAAGGAAGTATGAATCTGTTTCCTTTTGAGGAAGAACAAGTACTTGTATTGCTTGATTCCTTACTCTTTCTTCCATTAAAAGGGGAACACAGAAGCTTAGAAGTGCTATTAATTGGTTAACTTACCTCTATTAAAAAAAAAAGAAACAAAAAAAATTATAGGGTATAATTTATCAGTTATACCTTATAAAGATTGCACCCAAGGCTGTGGCTTAGCGGTCAATGAAGTTAGTTAAGACCATGAGAGATCAACGTTCGGATTCCAACTGCAATAAAAAAGCACTGCTTGATTTTCTTCCAATATGCCTAAGTCTTGGTTGACAGAGTTACCCGATAGCCGTGTTGGTGGTAGGTAACATGTATCTGGTCCAATAGTTGAGGTGCGCGCAAGCTAGCTTGGGCACCGCCCTTAATAAAAAAAGGCTATACCTTATACAGGTAGTGGTGGAGTTGGTGAAAGTAGAGTCAGCGACCAATATGCTTGTGGACGGATCTGGAGTCATCCACTGGAGAGATGGGCATAATGCATCTTTCTTCTATATGCATACAAGTTATACAACAGTTACTATCATGTTTTGTGGAAATACTTTCTTCCATTTATTGTAGAGTAACTTTTATGTTGTGGTTTCAGTCGAATTCCTTGTCGTCTGTTTTTTGGATATGTGGGATTAATATTTACTTCCAATTGTGTATAGCTGTGAATGTTTTGTCAATTACTCTTTTTGGATGGTTTCAGTAATTTTAACTGCGAAATATGATTTTGATCTGATTAAAATACACAACAAACTAAAGGAGGGGATTCTTCTGTGTGTTACTCTACAATAACCTATGCTGTTAACATTTCACTGCTTTGCTGTATGGAGGCAAAATCAGGTCCTTTTCTTTTATTTTTACTACCAAGAGGTTAAGTTGTGTTCTTAGAATTTTGAAATTTTCTGCTTGAATGTGTTTCCCGATCAATGAAGTAATATCTTCATGGTGTCGTTGTTGTTATTGTTGTATGAAGAAGTAATATCTACCTCGATCCTACTCCTGCCGTTCACGTTCCCCCACTTTATTACTTCGCTGCATATGGAAATACCTTTTAAAGTATATTCGCTTAGTTTTCTATCCTAAGTTTAGGTGGATTCGTGATGTATTTGGAAAGTAGGTGCATTTTTGTCTTTCATAATATTGAATGTGCTAGAGCAAATTTATTTCGTGCTTTAAATTTGTCTTTGTTTTCTTTATCTGTTTTTATCCTGGCGGGCTGCTTTAGGAGTAATGGTTACTAATAATTTGTACATTCTTGGTGTTCACAGAGTTCAAGGTATGAAAAGTTTCTCTTTTACTGGCCATTCCTTCAATGCCCCAACAAGCCCTTTTTTGGTATATAGGGAAAATGGGTTTAATTTTCAGAAGGCTTATACGCTTACGGGGGATAGACGGAAGTTTCAAATGGAGGACACAGTACTCCATAGACCTCTTTCTGGCCAGATCATTACTGATCCAGTGACTATGTATGATTCAAGGTTGTTGCCATGTCATTTAACTGCAAAGAAATGTGCTTCCCAAAGTGCAAGGGAAGTTTATCTTCAAGGTCTTAGAGAATATATTTCTGGTATGGAAGGTTCTTTAGGAGATGGTTGGGATGTGGAGTTTAAGTATTGTGACAAAAAATGTAAGACCTATGCAGTATACGTTGGACCAGATGGAATTCATTTTGAGTCCTTTGATGATGTCGCTCGACATTTGGGGTTGTATCACTCAATGGAGGTTGAGAATGGAGGTAACGAATTTACTTCAGATCATGAGGGATTGCCAAATTTCCTTAGAAGTAAAGAAGCTTCAGGTTCTTCTAAAGTCCGTAAGACTGGACAGAGTCGGAGTTCTCCTGGGAGCAGCTTCTTCCGTAACGGTGGCTCTACCTTCAAGTGTACATATCCAAGTGTATGTTCCCTATTACCGATATTTTGCTTTTGCTGCCCTGCTAGTTTTTGCATTTCTAACCTCCTTTTAGTTCGAACAATCAGTTATTTTGTTCTGTCTAAAGTACTTGACAAATTTACTTACTAACATTTGGCTGTGTTCTTTCAGGATGGCTTTCCAGTTCAGTTTGAGGACTACTATCTTATTTCAGCTGGAAATATTGACCCAAGGCCATCATATCACAGCACTAGTGAGATATGGCCTGTGGGTTACTTATCTAGCTGGCATGATAGAATTACAGGGTCTATTTTTGTTTGTGAGGTTGCAGATGGAGGTGATTCTGGCCCAGTTTTCAAGGTCAGAAGGTACCCATGCAACCTGCAGGCCATCCCAATTGGTTCTACGGTCCTTTTAACATCTAAATCTGATTCTCATATTGGGGTAGATAACGTGGAAAATGGTAATTCGGTGACTTCTGGGCTTGTTGATGAGAGTTTTTCTATACAGGCGATGCTGGCAGAGTGCAGCCCACCAGATCTAAATGATGAGTTTCATACCGCTGAGAATCAGGACAAGCATTTTACTCTGCCGAGGGTGAATCCAATTCCTAGAAAAATCGGAAATACATGTCCTGCGGTTATTGGGCAAGGGGATATTGTAGGGGAATTTGTTGTGGAAGGGGGATCATCATCATCTGTATGGGAAATGGTTTCGCAGACTCTTTTGCATGCATGCATTGAAGCTTATAAGCAAAAAGGCGTAATTCATTTCTGCTGTACTCACGATGTATATAAAATGGATGAAAAAGAGCCAAGTGAAGTTGGTTCATTATCCAAGTTCTCTTACTTAGGTGGTCCCTTCGACTTCCCAAAGTTGGTGCAAAGCAATTTTGAGTTTGAAATTGCTTGTGAAATGTTGGTCAAGTGGTTAGAGCGGGACAGATTTGGACTAGATGCAGACTTTGTCCAAGAAATTATAGAACAGCTTCCTGGGGTGTCTGCATGCTCAAATTATAGAAGTGTTAGTAAAAGAAAGCATAACACAACTCTGCAAACTGTCAGAAGTGGGTTCCTCCGGGCTAAAAGGAAGAATCGCATCCTGGATGAGAGGGAAGCTGTTGAATTTTTCAGAATTTCTGGAGTACCCAGAAAGCATCCGGAAGAGTCTGACGTCAGAGGTCCATGTCCTTCAGGAAAGGCATTTAGCACAAGGATTCCTGCATGTTTGATAGGGGACACTCTCCAGGTATCTTGGAACTTTCAAGTTTGTTGTCTATAAAGGAATTGGATGTTACCACATGCTTACTTCTCCTTTTTGAGTTTTTCCTTTTTTTGAAATCAAATGTGTTTAGGTTTGGGAATTCTGGTTGAGGTTTTCAGAGGTCTTGGGGCTGGAAACTCCATTTGCTTTTGAAGAAATTGAAGAGGAATTAGTGAGTCCATGGATGGAGAGAACAAGTTCAATGGAAATGCCAGGATTTGAGATTCAGGATGTTAGAGAGATCACCTTAGCAAGAGGTAAAATGGGCCCCCTTTCTGGTAGAGTGGGTTCTCATAGATACAGCCGATGCACTGGTCTGCTTTTAGCTAAAATTCATGGCCTACTGCTCAGAGCTCTTGTCGCCGAGCTGCTCTCAAAAGTTGCTGTCTATGTAGATCCTAATTTTGGTGCAGGAGGGTCCAAACCTAGAAGAGGCAGGAAAAAAGATGCTGACAATTTAGCTACTCCAAAGAAAACTAGGCCTGATATGCTTCCCATAAATGAAATTACATGGCCTGAAATTGCCCGGAGGTACATGTTAGCGTTGTTATCCATGGAAGTTAACCTTGAGTCTGCAGAGATTGCTTGCCGAGAGAGTGGTAAGGTTTTTCACTGCCTACAAGGTGATGGTGGGACGCTTTGTGGCTCTCTTACGGGAGTTGCTGCTTTAGAGGCTGATGCAATGGTAAGATCGACTCGTATGTCTTTCTTTATGATAGCACATGGTCCTTTCCTGATTTGAGGAACTACAGTTTTGACCACTGAGATCTAAGAACTTTTTGTTGTTTGGTAAATAGCAACAACAACAACAACAAAAACAACAACATACCCAGTATTATTCCACATCGCTAAATAGTAACCAAGTCTAGAAACAAGGGTTGTTGAGCATGCAAGTGTGGGAGAAACGTCTACCATTTCATGTACATTGCTGTTACACATTTTACAAGCTAATGGCAAATGTGAGCTCATTCTGTGGAAAGAAACTTGTTTTTTGATGTAATTTTTTATGTGTCGTAGTTTATACGTTTAAGATGAAAACATGTCTCTTTTAAGCTGCAATGGTAAAGTTTACACCTGGCCCATGTTGGATGTATCATTCTCATTCTCTACACTGAAAGTATTTTCCGTGATAGTTTATTGAAGAGTTGGAGAAAAGCACCCACATACAAGGTGTATGCTAAAAAATATTGAGTCATACGTGTGAAAGTGTGGTTCTCCACAAAGAGCATCCAATCATCAAATACTGATCGAGTATAGTATTTGTTCCAAAAGTGTGCTGAAAACACAATTGTGCCTGATAATATCCTCTACAAGTATTGGTTTTAGGTTGTGATACTATTGATTTATAAATTGTTCAGAGGCGCTGTAAATACATATTTTCATTTATTTGAGATATTTACTTTGTATGCGCCACCTCCACCTTTGTTTTTTTTCTCCATTCACTCTGTTAGTACTTTATTCCTAAAAGCTTTCCAATCTTATTTTGTCCTAAGACCCTCATGTACAATTGAGTTATAGTTTTTGATTCTCATGTATAGTTAACTTATAGTTTAAGGCTTTAAGCTTCTCGTCTTGGTTAAATTAGTGAATGAGTTTGTTCTTTTCATACCTGCTTCTTGTGTTTCATAACCTACTTGGAAAGTGCATTTGTTGTGTCCATTTTTCTGACTTTGTCCTGTTGGTAAGTGTATACATGGTGTTGTCATGTCGTCTCTTCTTTTCTCAATATTCTTGATTCTCCTGATATCAGAAGTCCGTCAAAATTAAAACATTCTGAAGTGCGTGCTTTCAGCTTCTTGCAGAGGCTACAAAGCAAATATTTGGATCGCTGAAGAACGGAAATATTTTTGTTACCATTGATGAGAAAGAGTCTGATGCCAAAGGAGCCGGTGCTGATGATGGAAAAGTCCCAGAGTGGGCAAAGGTACTGGAGCCAGTAAGGAAGCTACCTACAAATGTGGGAGCTCGAATTAGAAAATGTATCAATGAGGCATTGGAAAGAGATCCACCTGAATGGGCAAGGAAAATATTAGTGCACTCTATCAGTAAGGAAGTTTACAAGGGAAATGCATCAGGGCCAACCAAGGTGCTGCTTGATGAAAACTCTGAATATATACTGAACATGTCAGCTATTTTAAATGACTTACCCTTAATCAACATTTATTGATTGCAGAGAGCAGTAGTTTCTGTCTTGACTGATCTGAACCGTGATAATATTTTGCCCAAACCTGAGAAGGAAGAAAAGGTGAAGAGTACACGTTGTGTGTCGGAAATCATTATGAAACAATGTCGGATTATTCTACGGCGAGCTGCTAAAGAAGATAAAGATAAAGTCTTCTGCAATCTTTTGGGGAGAACAGTTCTAAACCCTAATGATAATGACGATGAGGGGCTTCTTGGGCATCCAGCAATGGTATCTCGGCCTTTAGACTTCAGGACCATTGATCTGAAGTTGGCTGCTGGATCCTATGGTGGATCACATGAATCTTTTATCGAAGATGTGCATGAGGTAATGTCTTTTAAGAATGTCTTTTAACATGTAAATATGGTTTCAGTGATGCATTAAATAGAATGTGAAGGTCCAACTCTAGTTTCCAAAAATAACATGTAAATATGGTTTCCGTGATATGTGAAATCAGCCTCTGGGGTGCAGCCCTTCCCAGGACCCTACGTGATCGCGGGATGCTTCGTGCACTTGGCTGCCCTGTTTTTCTATTTGCAGTATATAATTTAGTTTTTGTAATTGCTGGCATCTTATGTTTTACATATCTGGGACTTACTGGATCATTTTACTTGCAATGATGCATGATTGGCTCACATGCTTTTGCACATTTTTTGGTAAACTCATCATTTTACTTACTGGATCAAAATTGCTTGTTCGTTTCTTTTAGGTTTGGCATAATATACGGACTGCATACTGCAGCAACTCTGATTTGCTTGAGTTAGCCGGATCCTTGTTACAGAAATTTGAGGAAGATTATGAAAATGAGGTTTGTTGGTCTTCTAGCCTTTCCGTACACTTGTGAAATCCTGTTGTTTTAGCTACAGGAAATAATAGCTTTGCTATCTTTTCTATGTGTGTTCCCTATGAGATAAGCATGGTGTTTCTTGAGGCAAAATGATAGCGGTTGAAGGTAAGTCAATTCTTTAGTTTGGGAAAGGGATCCACCCCAAAAACTAGTCCTCTTTTTGTCCAAACAATCCAATGCCGTTAGCAAGAGTCGTGGTAGTTCAATTCGAAATGTAAAGTAGTTGAGCTTATAGGCTAAGATCCTCTCAGATTGGAAATGAAGAAAACCAAGTGTTTATTTCTTTAGGTGTGTCGATTGCAAGATTAGCTTCTGAAGCCGTGGGCGCACTTGTGCTTGGTGCATATGAAAAGTTAAATTATATGTTAAATAGTCCTTTTATGGCCTAGCTTCATGAACTTGCTCAGTAAGGTGCAAAAAGATGAGCCGACTAATACTAGACTTGGTCCATTTAACTTTTTTGTTCTTGGTTTAAATCCTATAGAATGAGATTGTTTTTCGAGGATCTTTTTTTTGCTTTTTTTTTTAAAGCTGTCCAATGCAGGTCAGTTTAATACAAGTAATCAGTTTAGTTAGCTTCTGTAGCCTATTATTTTGGTTTGCAGTTTGAGCCTTGCTCCACCGAGTGTGTGGTTCTACCAGTAGTCATGTTGTCATTCTTGTTGTTAACTAAGTTTTCGCTTGCTCATTTCTCCAGGTTCTTTCCCTAGTCCAAAAAATTGAATGTTCAAATGACTGTAGTTTAAGCAGTGAAGCTGCAAAAGCAAGAGATGAGCTCCTTGCTCATGTGAATGAGAGCATACTTCCTAAAGCCCCTTGGGAGGAAGGACTCTGTAAAGTATGTGGCATGGATAGAGATGACGTGAATGTTCTTCTTTGTGATGGTTGTGACTCAGAGTACCATACATATTGCTTAGATCCGCCGCTTGTTAAAGTTCCTGATGGGGAGTGGTATTGCCCACCTTGTGAAGCTAAGGATTCACAGTCCAGGAAAGCTTCTTCTGGTTCAGGAATTCTTCCTCAGCGCATTAAAAGGAGGCCGCACAGAAATCTGACTGACAAGTTTATGGAGGCACTCTCTCAATTAACAAGAACCATGGAGTTGAAGGAATATTGGGAACTCACACTGGAGGATGTATGTTCTTCAACTCTATTCTGTCTTTCTGTGTTGATATCACAATGTCAGGTCTATGTTAGCCTGTTTGCAGTTGGAAGAACATTGTTGCTTGATCCTTGCAGGGAGTAGCATCAATCTCACCTGTCTTCCTTTTCTGAAACTTCTTCCAAGTTAAATTGACTCAGAGATTATATTGGTAGTGGGGAAAAAGTATTTTTAAGTAATTGTTGGAGTTTGTCTCCACATATTTTAGACAATTCAAATATCGCTTATTTTAAATTTGACTTTGTATAACATCAGTAGGATGCATGGATCAAACATCTGAAATTCATGTGTCATAAAAATGGTATGGGTTTGTCTAATTAAATCCAGTCTATGCTGGAGCTTGTACACAGTTTACATGCTTACACTGCTTGAGATGTGTCGCGTGCCTGATAGAAGGCTAAACCTAAGTGATGTCAGGCATAAAGATGTGCTGCTTGCTTCTGGAAACTAAACGTCCGATCCAAAGCAAGTTAAGCTAATTTGTGTGAGAGGTCATGGCATCCATTTGAGAGCTCTTAAGTGTAAGATCAGCAGACTCATAATCTTGTCGCATAGTGTGACCACTGAATTATTCCTCGGACAACTTTTAAGGCCACCCTCAACAATTTCATGAACTTTGTTCAGCTACTATTCCTGTATGCTCAAGCTTCTTCATCTTATCTATGCTGGCACTCATGCATTCAGCTTTTGGGTTCTGGGGGAGGGAGGGCTACTATAAAAATGATTTCCCTTGCAGTCTTCATTCTCAATGTAAGTCACCATATGTCTGCTTGTCCTTCTCCATTCAGTTTCGTTCCAATTGTTTTAGTTCTTCCTTGGCCTCTCGTGAGCTGTTTTGGACCACTGAGCTTTGTGCAGATTATACATGTCTTATGTTAGATTTATATTTGGTAAACTATGTTCTATACCTGTCTACAAATTTGTCTCTGTGATTAGGAGAACTGTGCCTCATGCAGAAATATTTTGTTAAATTCTAGATTGTGATTATTAAACCTAACAATGCAGTAGAACGTGAATTATGTTCAGCTTTTCTTAACCAATTTAACATGTACACTTTCTTTCTCAATGATGCAGAGAATTTTCCTTCTTAAATTCTTGTGTGATGGGGTGCTGAATGCAGTAGAACGTGAATTATGTTCAGCTTTTCTTAACCAATTTAACATGTACACTTTCTTTCTCAATGATGCAGAGAATTTTCCTTCTTAAATTCTTGTGTGATGGGGTGCTGAATTCATCCATTCTACGCGATCACATTGACCAAAGTGCCTCTCTGTCTGCTGAGTTGCAGCAGAAACTGCGTAGTCTCAGTGCAGAACTGAAGCTCCTAAAATGCAGGGAGGAAATTTTGACTGCAAGCCTTGCAAAGCTGAAGAGTAATGCTCGGAACAGTGGAGACACGGGATCAGATGCATTAACATCTTTACGGTCCAATGACTGCAAAATGAAGGTGCAGGAGCCTGACAGTGGCAGCCATAACTCGTCGATCTCGGGTAGCTGTAGACAGATGGATGATGGCAGTCAACAGAATGAGAGTAATGATTACAGCAAACAATCCCGCTTGTACACCTCAAAGAGCGTTCCGGACAAACCTTGTGCGAGTGGTGGCAATCAAATTAAGAACTCTCCCGAGTCTATCAACCATTTTCAGCATCAGCTGTCTTTGAAGGATAATACCGTGTCACAGAATGCTTCGTCCCATGCAAAATGTACCAAAGAAGCTAGTTTGCAAAATGACCAAATTCCTGGCAATTGTTTGGAGTTGGCGCAAATTAGTTCAAACGGTCTGGTGCCATCTACTGCACACGTTGTGTCTAGCAATACTTTATCAGGTTCCATCAGCAACCATATGGATGACACACCTACTGTGAAATATAGCCGTCAGGGTTCCATACAAGTCGACCCTGATATGGCGCAAGCTTACCTTCTTGAGATATCCTCTCTGAAGAATGAGATTCGTGCTTTGGAGGACTCAGTTGCTGCCAAAGAGTTTGAACTTCAGGAGGTTTCTGTTAGGAAGGAGTATTTGGGACAGGATTCTGAGGGCAGACTCTACTGGAGCATTGGCAGGTCTGGTTCTTCACGGTTAGTAGCTAATTCTAGTACAAGTACGCAACCAGAGTCATCTCGACATTTGTGGTCTTATGGTATAGAAAGTTCTAGACAAAGTGGTGTTTTAGATTCATCCACTCCTTGGGAGAATATGGGCATGCCTAATCTTGGTCAGTGGACAACTTATCAATCTGATGCTGAGATTGATGAACTTCTTGGATGGCTAAGAGAGCATGACATGCGAGAAAAAGAATTGAAAGAGTCTATTTTGCATTGGCGGATCAATAAAACCAAAGAGTCCTGCTATTCGGAAAGTAATATCCATAGCAAAGTAACACAGAGCACTTCTATCCCTTCTGAAGATTCTGGTTCCTGTTTCAATTCTGATACTCTCGTCACCAGAGCCGCTGCTGCCATTAAAAAGAAAATTAGTGGTTCCTTAGTAGAGGAGGAATACAAGATCTGCAAGGACATGGGTGTCAAAGTGAGAGTCTCTTGTGATGATGGATTGTACAGGTGCGAGTGTCTAGAACCATTATGGCCATCTAGATTTCATTGTCTCTCATGCCACCAAACATTTTCCACTGCTGAGGAATGTGTGAAGCATAATGATAAGTGCAAGATTGATTCACCCATTCAGATGGGTGGGGAAACAATTGAACAACCTGCCAAGCGGAAACGGATAGTGCAAAATGAGACACTGCAGGATAATTCTTTGAACAATGCTGAAGTATCTCAAACTTCCAAGAGCAGGAAGAGTGGTAATCATGAAGTATCTAGGACGGACAAGCATGGTAATGCACCGGCTTCTGCTGACAATCAAACCAAAGAAGAATGTCCATTTAAGTTTGAGGAGATCAAAGGTCAGTTCATCACTCAGAGGTCACTCAGGGAACTGGTGAAGGACATAGGACTCATTGGATGTAATGGCACTCCATCATTTGTTCCATGCACATCTCCGTATCTTAGTGATCCTACCCTTGGATTGGTCACCCAAAGGGAAGACGAAGTATGTGCTGGAAAATCTACAGATCTGATGTCTTCAGAGAAGGAATCACAAAATGGAGCCGATATTTCTTGCACTAAGAACATAAGTGTCTCAGACAATCCAAATTGTACAGGAAATGGTTTTGCTGAGATGGGACCAATGTTTGAGAGAGTAAAATCTGCAACCAAGGGTGGAAAAGATCAGTATTCCTCTACGAAGGATAAAGTCCTTGATCTTGGGGTTAATAAGTACTTTGTTGTTCCGGAATCTTCTCTACGTCCTTTAGTAGGCCGGGCTTGTGAAATTTTACGGTGCCTTAAAATCATCTTGCTTGACATAGATGCGGGTTTACCTGAAGAAGCTTTGAGAGTGTCAAGATCACAATCAGAGAGAAGACGTGCATGGCGCGCCTTTGTAAAATCTGCGGCTACAATTTACGAGGTAAATGTTTTGCCCTTTCTACTGAAGCTTTATAGACTGAGCAAGCTTTTCCAGTTAAGTAGTTATTTTTTATTGTGAAATAAGCTCCTTAATATTCTGCACTTTACCTGTTCTTGTAAAAAATGTTAGCCCTGAATTCCACCTCTCCAGTCTCCACCAGTTTAACCTGCTCAACTTTTTTATGCATGAAATTCAGTTGTGCTCTTAGGCTGAGCGTTTGCATGTTTTCCTTCTTCCCTCTCTCAACTTTTTGAATACATGAATTCAATTACGCGATAAGGTTGTATATTTCAGAAAGTTGTGCCGTAAGATTGGATGTATGAGGTTAACCTACTCAACCTCGGATATTTTGAATACATGAAATGCAATGTGAAATAAGAGCATTTGCATATTTCTTGTACTGAGTCACATAATAAGTCATTTGTTAGCTAAACCTCTCAGCGAGTTATTCTATTCTCTTCATTTGCTCCCAAAAGTCTCATACCAAATTTGTTTATTCATGTCCTTCAGATGGTCCAAGCCACAATAACTCTAGAGGACGCCATCAAAACCGAGTATTTGAGAAACGATTGGTGGTATTGGTCATCACCTTCAACTGCAGCAAGAATCTCAACCCTCTCAGGCCTCGCTCTTCGTGTGTATGCCTTGGATTCAGCTGTTTTATACGAGAAACTCTCATGTCAAGATGCTTCAGAAACAGATTGCAAAGAAGAAAGAGAATCTCCTATTTCTGTCCCCGGAAACACAGTCAGCCCCTCAAGGCAAAAGATACTCGACTCAGAACCCGCTGAGACTTCAAGAACCAGGAGCAGGACAAGCAAGAGAAGAAAAGATTCAGGCGGGTAAAACTGAAAACTGACTTCTTGAGGTTGCAGACAATGAAGTATAACATAGTTTTCCCGGGAATTGTTGTACCCTTAATGTATACTGGCGAGGCCAATGCCTGTACAGTCCTTGAAATGCTTTAAGCATGTTGGAGTTGCATAAGGGGTGCAACATCCTATTTAGAACTGCAGGAGCAGCTGTGCACAAACTCTTTCTAGGGTGCGGCGGCTGGAAAGATGCTGGTTGAAATTTACCAAATTCGTGTTGTGTAAGGAATTGGGACTTTCGACAACTTCCTCTCTCCAAGCTATACGTGCAAAAGGCCTTTATGCTGATGTGATGGTTGCTTTACAGGAGGGCTCTTTGACAAGTTGATGTCTTGATGGCACTGTCAAAATGGTGCATTTTGGACTTGATACTTTTGAGATGCAGATTTTGGGGGGTGTTGAACAGTTCCACCCCAATGTACATAGAAAAGCAAGTTTAAGCAGTTGTTAGTCCATCATCATGTAAATAGTTTATATAGACTAGTTATGTTGTTGATCAAACCTTCCTTATAAATGAAAATGCAACAAGTCTTTTTGATACATACAATCAGCTTTTCCTGGACTAAAGTTTTGTGCAAGTGTCTTCATGTTGATGGGTAAGTGCTTGCTTCTTTTCCCTTGTGTTCGGGTTTCACTTTTCAAGGGGTCTATTAGATTTTTAGATTTGGATAGTTTTGACTTTTCAGGATAATATTGAGTGATTTAATGACTTCGTAAACAATCGAAGGGTGTTTATCATCCTAAGAGAATTGCACCAAATACATATTGGATTAAATCTTGGCTGAATTCGACCAGTTTACCTGCATGTCTAGATAGATTCTCTATTTTGTTTAATTAAGAGATTTATCTGTAATTACCTGACAAATGATTTGATTGTATATGTTTAATACCACCAATAGCAAATGTGAACTCCTAAACTTTTATTTTTAGATCATATAGTAAGGACAAAGATGATAAAGAGGAAAAACAAAGGGACTAGCAAAGCACCCATACCCCCGCTCAAACACAGGCAAACCCACACAGTGTGTTTTAAAAGGTGGGAGTGTAAGGTGAGGTGTGTAGCTAGGACGAATGAAGGCGTAATTCCTGAGACATAGACATAAGCCCAACATATGTTTAAATTTTATTAATGTTTACATTTTTCATGATAGTATAATTGAAAAATACATTAAAATAATAATTTCTTTTAAAACAAAATAAATAATTTATTGAAGATATTTGTATTTTTTAAATAATTATGAAGAGTTTAAAAAAATATTAGTTAACAACATACACATTAAAACTATTTAATGAGTAATCTACAAATAACTATTTATATTAGTTACTCGCTAATACTTTACTATTAATTAAAATAATTTTGTACCTCGTGAACATGAAAGAGAAATATTGAGAGAATTAAGATTTTAAGAGAAAAAATATGGACGATCGAATAGTGAAGATCTAGAATATGCTAATAATTTCACATAAATAGCTTATTAAAATTTAATATCATAGAGTTCTTAGGGGATGATATACAATATTATAACTTCGATGATGACAACAATATTTTCAAATTCTGATTTGTGATAAATGAGTACTCTCTCCGGTCCATTTTATTTGATTTTTAGCCTATTTTTTTTTTTGTCCACAATATTTGATCTTTTCGAAAATCAAGACACAATTTACAATGCCACCCCTTGCTAATAAATGATTTTAAACAAAATGAAAAGTAATAAAAGCTTGAATAAGGGTTAATATAGCCAATTATATTTGTTAATTAATGCTAAAAAAGTAATTTTCTTAATATGCATGAAAACACCCAAAAATCAAATAATATGGACTGGAGGGAATAATTTTGAAGAGTTAATGGTTAGTTAAGGAAGTATTGGGTGTTGGGCCAATCTGGGTACTGTATGCTCGAGCTCTTGAGGCGTAAGTCTCATGTGCTGAGCGTCCGACGTTTTTTCAGTGCCTCACCCAGGATAAGCCCCGACGGGACCCGTGTTTGTCATTTAAAATAGGAAGGTTTACGAAAATACTCATCAAAATTAAAATATTTATCCACCCCTATCCATAAGTTTTATATTTACATGTCCTACCCATAAACTATTTATCCACCCTACCCATCCAGACCTGTATACCATAATTTATATACTATACTATAAATGTATACACACATAAGGTATAACAAAGATATACCGTAAAAAATAGGTATGTTGGGTAAATATTTTTAATTTCATGGGTAGTGTAATTAATGGGTATGACGGATAAATACTTTGCATTTCATGGATATGTAGTAGAAAAAAAAACCTTTAAAATATAGCCACACACTAGTTGCAATTCTTCTTCGAAATCGAATTCTTTGAGATTATGAATAAGTAGAATAGAAGTAGTTGTATTTACTCTCATATTGTGTAGGTAATCACATTTCTTTGAGATTATGAATTCTAAAATATCCTAATTAAGCAGGATAGAAGTAGTCGTCTAAACTTCGGTATTTTGTTAATTTAAATTTATTTCATTTGAGCGATAATGGAAAAATAGGGAAACAATAATGGAAACATATTTTATTCAAGCGCTGGAAAAAGAAAATTATACTTCCTCCGGTCCATTTTATTTGATTTTTTAGCTTATTTTTTTTGTCCATAATATTTAATCTTTTCGGAAATCAAGACACAATTTTACAATGTCACCCTTTGCTAATAAATGATTTTAAATAAAATGATAAGTAATAATAGCTTGAATAAGGGCTAATATAATCAATTATATTGGTAATTAATGCTAAAAAGGTGATTTTCTTAATATACGTGAAAACGCCCAAAAAAATCAAATAATATAGACCGGAGGGAGTACTATTCCTGGACGTGTAGTATAGTTATTCGTATAATTATGCGGCGATGAGTGGGACTACGCCTGAACTGAGACTTTTCATGCTTGTAGCTGAAAGCTTGGGTGTCGATGATTTCAAATAACTGATGCTTAATTCATTCAATTCTAATTTTTTGACAAAACAATTTTGGGAGTTAATATTTAATTAGAATCTTATTGGCATTCATGATTTTGAAACTTTATTAACGTAACATAGTAGAAAATAAATTATTACCTGTAACAAAAATGCTTATACAATTTCCTATTATACATCAAGTTTTGGGACTACTTGATGATCCCATATTAGTCAAGTACATATTGCTTCATGATCACAAAACAAGGGGGAAGTCATAACACAAAATATTGTCAAAAGTATTGATCTTAATACTCAAGAAGCGCATAAGTTAAGACTTTGATATTCTTTTCTATCTCATTAAATAATAGGAGTAACATTTACATGAACATAATGAACATAAGGGAAAGGCCTAAACAAGTTGATCAGCAGAAGAACCAAGTTTTGGGCTGCACTTGATCATCTTTGTCACAAGTTGCCTACTACCCCCTACTAACTGAACCTTTTAGGAGGATCAAGCCCCACGTAGTTCAATTACATATAACAAAAACCACTGATAAATTGTTTTCCTTTCACTGGCTCACTACATTCACCAAATTAAGTAAATCTGTAGAAGGATCAAACGGCGTATATATATCTCCAGCAGCTTCCTATTCTTCAGAGTAAATCAGAGAAAAGTAACAACTTCATATGCTACTTAGGAGATCTCTAATGCAAAGTGCATGCAATGCTTTAATCAATACCTACCAAGAGTTCATGAATTATACTCCCTCTGTGAACCAATCAGCATAACTAACACTTAACGTTTTTGACAGCACCAATCAGCATCAAAAATTCTTTTTCTGCTTGCATATCATCTCCAATATACACAGTCCTCTTCATGTTTTGTAATGCAATCCTTGCCGCCTCTCTTTCTTTCTGACGTTCTAACATCAACTTTGCCTTTTCAATCTCATCCCACAGCTCTCTTTTTTGTTGTTCATCAAACTGATTTTTACCAATCATCATCATAATCTCCCTTTCCGCTATCAAATTATCACCAAAATCGACCGTTCTTTTTATACTGTCCATAGCAATCCTTGCCTCTTTTCTTTCTCTTTGACGTTTTTGATTTTCCCATTGTTCTTTTTTCTTTTTCATCTGTTCTTCATCATAATCTTTACCAAGTAATAACTGTTGTTCTGACTTGAAGATCATGGAAGCAAACCGTTTCTTCAACATTGTAGTTCGGAGTTGTTTGTCCTCTTTTTCCAGCAACGCAACATCAAATGAATCATCTGAAATATGAGAAAATTTCCTCTTGCAGCAAGAGATCTTCGTGACTTTGGTGGCGACTGAACAAATCATCATAGCTGTTTTTTTTGTGTATGAATATTGGAAAGGTGATGAGTAGAATGTTATGTACCAAGCTTATAATGAAACTATATACTAGGTAAGTTTTGCTTTCCCAACTCATACAAAATAGGATTAAGAGTTTCCTAGACTACTCCATTAAACTGCAACTTTAAAGTTTCTACATTGTAAAAGTTACGTAGTACTAATAAATCAAATATGGTAATATAAAACGCGTCTCTTTTAGGTTTCCTAAATTTATAGGAATCGGTAAATTATTCTCTTCTGTCATTAATTTCCCATCCGTTGTTAAGTTATATGATTTTTTTCTTATTACCACTTGCTCTTTCAAATAGTTAAAAACCATGTTCAAACAAAAGTAGAGTCCCCAATTCGTCATTCATTCATAAAAGTAGTAAACTTACGTTGCAACAGAGAGATATATAGATAAAAATCAAGACACAAACTTAAATATAATAAATCACTAAAGTTAAATGTATTTATTTATAAAATACATAACTTGTGAAACTTTTGTTTTGCCATTTATTTTCTTTGCTTTGGGGAGACTGATGATCACAATCAGGGGCACGGATTAACTGAATTTCGACAAATATCTTGATAACAATCAACAAATGTTTGCTGCAACATTCTGGGTGTTGCCCATTTTTTTGGATAATTTTGGACGTGTGATATATGTCAGGTCTATTATTCTAACCATGGTAAAAAGCTTTATTGTATACTCAGGGCATATGAGTCACTAGAGAAGATTGGGCCAAAAGACCTTCTCAAGTCTTTATTTAATAAAAGGGGACGTGCGTGAAGCGTAACAAACACTACTAAAAATACTGTGTTTTTCGACTACCAGTGTTCGACCGAAAATCGGTCGAACACCTATTTCAACCGATTTTCGGTCGAACAAAATTTTTTTTTTGTACCTTTCGACCGAAAGGTCGGTCGACCTGCACGTTTTAACAATCAGCAGACTCTTTCTTTTCCCATTTCTCTCTTCTTCCCCAAACACTAAAATTCTCTCTAAACACCTCCCAAACCTCTATACCCGAAAACCACCATAACCCACCCCCAAAATAAAAAATCAAACACATTCTACCCTCCTAAACACTACATATAACAAGAAATTCCAGGTAAATTCTTAATTTTAGGGTTATTTTAATTACTTTCTAAAACTTAAACCCTAACTTTTTAACTCAATTTTTTTGTAGTTCTTAAGCATATAACTAGTGGGGAATCATTAGTAGGTGCTATTGGAGCACAAATCAACCTCGAGGTAAGTTTTTTGTTTTATTTTTTTAATAAATTCGAATTTAATTATTTTCTAATTTCGCCCTATAATGTTGCATAGGTAGTTAATTTGTTTATTGTAGTTATTGTTGATGTTGAAGAACTTGTTTGGTGTTGTTAGCTATTATAAAGTTAAGTTTGTGTTGTTTGGGATTGTTGTAGTTGTTGGGGATTGTTGGAATTGTTTGGTAGTGTTGTTTGGAATATGTTGTTGCTTTGGTATTGTTGAGAAGATGAACATGTTATGCCTAAAACGAATAAGTTTTTGTTGGTTTGAGTTGCTTTGATAATAGTAATTACAAAAAAGTGGCAAGCTAATATAAAAAATCATACATATTGTTTCTCAATCTTGCAATGTTTGTGTAGATATGGACATTAATCGACGTCGTTTGTGGATGGATAATAAAAATTTTTCCGAGCGGCGGGGGTTGAGGCCTTCGTTTGTAGCGAGTGTTATGGAATTTCTTGATATAGCCCGCAACACAGACAATTATTTAAGGCATGGCAAAATTAGGTGTCCATGTGAAATATGCAAATGCGTAAAGATACAAGATTTAGGGAATGTCGAGGTACATCTGTATAAGAAGGGGTTTATGCCAAATTACTACGTTTGGTATAATCATGGAGAGCCTTGGGACTTGCAGCAGCAACTTCAAAATCTTAAAAATATTCATGGCGCTAGGAGTTCTCCGGTTGTGGAACCAGACCAAGCAGCCGGGTATAGAATGGAAGATATGGTGAATGATGCTTTTGGGATGTACCCGACTAATGATCCCCTTCAGCCGGATACATCACAACCAAACATTGAGCACATTACCAATGCCGAGGCAAATCAATTCTATGAACAGTTGGAGGAAACAAGTCGTCCATTTTATGAGGGCTCGGTGCATTCCCAGTTGTCGGTTGCTGTTAGATTGATGAGTATCAAATCAGATTTTAGTATTTCTCAAGCTGCCATGGATTCCATCATTGCCCTTATGAATGAACTAAATCCGACAAATATGGCCTTACCAACTACTTATTACTACACTAAGAAGTTGGTTTCCTCGTTGGGTCTTTCTGCTGAGAAGATTCATTGTTGTGTTAATGGTTGCATGTTGTATTATGAGGATGATGCAGACCTCGTGACATGTAGATTTTGTGAGGAGCCTCGGTACAAGTCTGAGCAAAATCCTAAAAAGAAGCCGAAGCCTGTTAAGTGGATGCATTACTTGCCCCTTATACCCCGGTTAAAGAGGTTGTATGCTTCGATGAGTTCTGCTCCACACATGAGATGGCATCATGACCGTACCAAGCAGCCGTGTATTCTATCCCATCCATCTGATGGTGAGGCATGGAAACACTTTGATCAAGTGTATCCGGCATTTGCTAGTAAGCCAAGGAATGTAAGGTTGGGTCTATGTTCTGATGGGTTCACCCCTTTTGATGTCTCCTCTACGCCCTATTCTTGTTGGCCCGTATTTGTCACTCCTTACAACCTGCCTCCTGGAATGTGCATGACCAGTCCTTATCTATTTTTGAATTGTATAATACCGGGTCCACATAACCCGAAAGCCTCTATTGATGTATATTTGCAGCCTTTGCTTGATGAGTTGCAGATACTTTGGCATGAAGGAGTTGAGACCTATGATATATCAACGAAACAGAACTTCCAAATGCGTGCTTCTTTGATGTGGACTATAAATGACTTTCCAGCTTATGGGATGTTGTCTGGGTGGTCCACTGCAGGTAAGCTCTCTTGCCCTTACTGTATGGAAGTTACAAAAGCCTTCACTTTGAAATATGGAGGTAAATGCACATGGTTCGACTGTTGCCATCGATTCTTGCCAATGGACCATCCTTTTAGGAATAACACTAGTGCATTTATGAAGAATCAGGTTGATTTTGAGGAGCCTCCGCGAAGGTTATCAGGCATAGAGATATGGGACAGGGTTAAGGAGCTTCCTAAGGTAACTGAACAACTGCCATCTAAAGCACCTGGTTATGGGGTTGAACATAATTGGACTATACAGAGCATTTTCTGGGAGTTGCCTTACTGGAAGGATAATCTTCTTCTCCATAATCTGGATCCAATGCATATTGAGAAGATTTTTTTCGAGGCCATCCTTAATACTGTGATGGATGTCCGGAACAAGACAAAGGACAACTTGAAGGCACGGTTGGACCTACAGCTACTTTGTAGGCGACCTGAGTTACAGGTAGTCCACGAAGGCAACAACATTTTCCTGCCAAAGGCTTGTTATACATTCGATGAGGATGAGAGAAGGATGATTTGTGAGTGGGTGAGTAATTTGAGGATGCCTGATGGTTATGCTTCAAACCTAGAAAGGTGTGTTGATATTACTGGTGGGAAACTGCATCACATGAAAAGCCACGACTGTCACATATTCATGGAAAACTTGCTCCCAATTGCATTCAATGGCTTGCCTGATAAAGTTTTGAAACCGCTAACAGAGACGAGCCTATTTTTTAAAGAGCTTTGCAGTAAGACATTGAAGGAAGAGAATCTTAACTTGTTGGAACAGAACTTTCCTGTAGTCGCCACTAAGCTGACAAAGATCTTTCCCCCCAGGTTCTTTAACGTGATGGAGCATCTTCCGATTCACCTCGCTGAAGAGGCTCGGCTAGAAGGCCCGGTGAACTGCAAATGGATGTACCCTTTCGAGAGGTAAGCTTCCATATCTTTGCCAGTAACTTTTATTTTTTTAATAAATCCAACGTAATTCCACTAACACAATAATTATTGCAGAATTATTGGTAAGTGTAAAAGGGACGTGAAAAACAGGAACCAAATCGAGGGGTCAATATGCGAGGCATATCTGGCTAGAGAAACTTCTCATTTTTGCTCTTACTACTTCGACAAGGATGTTCCACGTTTGCGCACTAGGCCGGATCGGCATGATGTGGGAGATAATAGTGATCCCAATTACCCAGCATTCTCTGTATTCAATCAACCAGGCAGGGGAAATATATCTTCCGAAGTATACCAGTTCAATGAACTGGACATGAAGGTAGCTACAACATATGTGCTGTTGAACTGTCCCGAGGTCACGCCTTATTACAAGTATGTCGTGTTTTAACAATACTGCCTAATATTCGCCGTTCATAAGTATTCTATCTAACGTGAAATTTCCTCGGCTCATAATGCAGTCACTTTGTCGTTGAGTTCGGTGATGCGGAAGTTTACAAAAATTTTACAAATTGGTTTACAGAATTTGTAAGTCTCTAACAAACTCTTAAATTTTCCTTATATTTAGATAAAAATATTAATTTACACAACTTCATTAAATTTTATATAGGTGAACAATCCGGTGAATGGCATCACCTTTGATTTTCTGCGACATATATGCTATGGCCCATATTATAAATACAAAAGGATGAATACGTACTTTGTAAATGGGTACAAGTTTCATACAAAGCAGCGGTCGGAGGGTAAGAAAACATACAACTCTGGTGTGTCCGTAAAAGTAGGAACCAGTGACCAGGGGGGCGACTTTGAGTACTACGGTGTGATTGAGGAGATGTTAGAGGTACAGTATAGTGTCGGTTGGCTTCATAAAAGATTGGTTCTTTTCCGGTGCAAGTGGTTTGATCCCAGTAACAGAGGTACGAGGGTAGACCCGTCTTCTAAGTTAGTTGAGGTTAATCACAAAAGGTCATATGGACACTATGATCCTTTCATCATTGCACAGAAAGTAAAGCAAGTGTGATTTGTTCCTTACCCTCGGACAAAGAACACAGCAAGATCAAAGGCCAAAGCCCATTGGTGGGCAGTTCTAAAAGGAAAACCGGTGGGATTAGTTGAAGTCCCTGCTCTGTTAGATGTTGCATACCAGAACGAGGTCTCAACCGTTCCATTGATAGCGGACAATGAACTAGCCGATCAATTGCAACATATTGATGGCTTATATGAGCAGTTAGATGCATCTGTAGCTAGTCGAGGAAAAAACCCGGCTAATTTTGGAGAAGGAACTTCAAGGGCAAATGAGGATGATGAATATACAGATGGTGACGAGCCAATCGAAGAAGAATTTAACGATGAGGATGAGGAAGAAGAATTGGCTGATGATGATGATTGACCTTATCTGTACTTTGATGTTTTGTTTTTTTAATAGGCTAGTTTAATGTACTTATATAATTATAAACATAAGAAAATATTTGTATTCTTATTTTTGTGCAATGAATGTGTTTATTTTTGTGCAATGAATGTGTTTATTTAATTTATTTAACCCGGCTAATTTTTGTACAAGGAATGTGCTAGTATGTTATATATTTACTTGTTCCTTCCTTAAGTAATGTGAATGTTTCAACAGGTATGAAGAAAGTGTTTACAAGAAGGAAGGGGCCTAAAAAGGTAGGTGAGCCTTCAGGTGAGCCGGCACAGGACACTCCTACCTCTCAGGTGCCGCATCACCTTCCTACAGGAGCACCTGCAGGATACAGTCCAGATTTTTTTCAGGCCACCTGGCATGTCTCAGGTGCCGCATTCGCTTCCTACAGGAGCATCTGCAGGATACGGTCCAGATTTTTTCAGGCCACCTGGCATGTCTCAGGTGCGTCCTGGTTGGCGGCATGACTTCAGTAGTTATGACATGACTGAGACCCAGGCCGGTCCATCCCAGGGCGTTCCCGCACTAGGCGATCCCACATAGTCCACTACTCTGTCTGGGGCGACTCAGCCGCCTTCCGACCCATCTAGCTCTACCGGCCCTTCGGTACAGCAGGAGATTCCTTACTATGATCCGAGATCGCCCTATTACATCGGTGAGCCTAGCACATGGGAAGAAGGGCGGTTGATTATTTATCCCGAGGGGGATAACATGTAAGTATCTTATTTTTGAAGTCCTTATCTATTTAGTAATTAGTTTTTAAATGTTAGTATTTCTATTAACGCTTCTGTTTTTTTATGTAGCTTTTGCCCCAAAACTGATGCTACTCCTTTGCTGAGGAGATGCATGAGATCTCAATGGAAAGAATCGTGGTCATCCTGGGGCGCTGTGCCCCCTCAAGTAAAGCAGCGGATAATGCAGGCTTTTGAGGTGATAAATATGCATACGGTTTATCACTAATTGCATGTTTTTCTAATGATTATGTTTAAATAAAATATTTTGATGAATATTTTCAGGTTGAGTGTAAGTGGCATCCGGCTCTGGACTATAAAGTCCGTTCTAACTTCCCCAAGAAATGCGGGGAGTTATTCAAGAATGCAATGTATAATGCGCGCAAAAAAGAAAAAATGCCCGGCTTCCTCTATGATCATCAATGGAAAGACTTGCAGCAGTATTGGGATACTCCCGAATTTCAGAAGAAAAGCGAACAAGGGAAGAAAGCGCGGGCATCAAGTAAGGGTGGATCGCTGCATACCGGTGGCTCAGTTAGCGCTGCGATGCGATTGGTAAAGTAATTTAATTTATATGAATTACTATAATCGTTTATTTTTTATCTAACTTATTCTCTTCTTTAATTTGTAGGAAAAGAAAGAAAATCGGACAATTCCACTCTCTGAAATGCACAAGATCCGACATCTCAAGAGTGATAAAAAGGGCGAAGAAGTCTGGGTCGAGCCCCGCGCAAAAGAGACCTGGGTAAGTAATTAAATTCAAACTAAAGTCGCGCCAATCCTTCAACTTTTATACTTCATGTTTGTACCGTTGATATATTTTTGTTTTTCAGGAAAGAGCTACAAAGCCCGTTGAGGACTGGACCTCGACTCAACAATCTGAATGAGGAAGCAGTACCCCAGCACCGCTAACGCTCGAGCAAGAAACCAATTTATGGTTGGAAGCGGTCGGAGGGGTGAAGAAGGGGTCCGCATATGGCCTTGAAACTCTATATACATCTGGCAAGCATAAATCGAACTATTTGGGCTCGTGTTCTACTGCTCCTTCAAGCTCTGCTACTCCTGAAAAAATGACTCGGATGCAAGAGGAGATTGAAGAGCTGAAAAGACAAAATGAAGCTATGCGCTTAGCACATGAGGCTCATCAAAGAGAAATGCATGAAATGATGCAACAATCCTCATTAACCAAAAAAAAGGCAAAGGAAAGCGTGATAGTTCGGGAAAGGGAAAGAGCAAGAGTAGACATCACCACCGTACGCCGTCTGAGTCTGATGCCGAGTCTAGTTCGGGTTCTAGCCAGTAGTAGTGATTGTTGAACTTTAAACTGTTTGTTAAGTTTGTTTGATTATTGTAACACTAGAACTAATGTTGAAAGACTTCTTTCTATTGTTTGGCTTTGTTAGCCTTGTTTGAATATCGTTTATGAATGTGTTTTGTTTGGTTTTTCTGCATGTTGCTGAATTTACAGGTGGTGTAGGGCTAATTTCAGATTTTATGTTGCAGGTTTTTACAGGTTTTCGACCGAATTTCGGTCGATAGTTGGTCAAAAGAATTTACCAGCCCTTCGACCGAAATTCGATCGAACGTCGACCGGTATTCGACCGAAATTCGGTCGAAGAACATGTCACTTTAGTCCATGTTCTTCGACTAAAAGTCGGTCGAAGGTCGGTCGACGTTCGACCGAATTTCGGTCGAAGGGCTAATTTCGACCATATGTGGGTCGACCACCACATTCGGTCAAAGATCACTGTTTTTTTAGTAGTGAAAACGCGCACGTTTAACTTTAAAACATGGGCCAAATTAGACAAAACAAAACTTTCGGGCCTTCATTAAAAAAATTTTGGACTGAATTAACAATCCCAAAAACTTTTTATCAAAAGGTGGGAAATGAACATACATCAGCAATCATTTCAAACATCGAACCCCAAAACTCTCTTACACACTTTTCTTTTTAAGTCGTCTTCTAAAGTCTTCTATGCAACCAACCTTCTGAACATCATCGTCGGCGATCATCTACATTTCTCCGGTAACATCTAAAGGTAAATTTTGAACAATATTGATGTTTTTCAAGTGAATCGGGGTTTATTTTTTGCTATTTTGCTAATTTGAAAAAACTATGGTTTTTACGCCTTTTTACTGGACTGGAATGAAGTTCTTGTGAAAATCTTTGTTTTTGTTGATTTTTTCGTCAAATAGTGCTATGTTCTTGTACAAATAGTGAAGTTTTGCATGTTTATGTTATATTACCATGTTAAGAGCATACTCCTTCGCATTGTCAAATATCGTGAGACTGTGTTCTAAACGTGTGATAGGATGTTTGAAGTTGGTGATGCATTTTAGATGATTTTTGTTAAAATAAATTAGAGTTTTATAAAAATAAATATGCTAAAGGTTGAAAAAATGTTGTACAAATAGTCAAGATTTTGCATGTTTATGTTTGTGCGTGCATGTTTAAAGTTCTGGAACATTTGAGACAGTGCTCCGACCGTGCGAGAGGATGATAATGTTTAATGATAACTCTACTTGAATTAAATTTCCTTTTTAAAAATTAGGGTTTGATAAAACATATGTATATTATGTTTCACACACCCATATTGCATGTTTGTACATCTTTAATTGACGAATATACTTGTGATTTGCAGCTACAATGGTTTATACGCGGGGAATGATTTCATGTTCTCCAATTAAGAGGAAGGAGACTACTCATCCTAGTAAACAGCCTCCTAGGAAGAGGAGAATTATATTGGAAGACGAAGAGGAGGGGTCCCTAGACTATGATGTAAATGTAGGGCCACAAGAAGCTGTGAGGGGGCCGGACGATGGTAATTTATCAAAAGAAACAGAAGCGCTGTTTGGTGATGATGAGTGGGATGAAGAGGGAAACAAAAAATAGAGCCTTTTAAATATGGCAGAAGAAGAGGAGGTGGGAAGGCTGGTAAATAATCTTGCTGGAGAATTTGCAGGAGTTGAAAATGTTCAAGAAGTAGATGATGTACAAGAAGTTATAGAGGTTGTAGATGTCAAGCTGGTGAAGGAGGTAGGAATGGTAGGGAAGAAGAAGAGGTTGAGAGATGCGAAGGAGAAGGTCGGAGGAAGTTCGTAGACGACGTGGGAGCTGATTCTGCAGAGCCACCTAGAGAGGTATAGTTGTTGTCTAGAACATACATGAAGTTGTTCTTCACTTTACAGTAGAATGTTCAATATTTTTTTATGTGATTTGAGAACACTCGCTTGCATGATCAGATCAACCTTAAAAATGTTCAAAGTATTTTCTTGTAGTTCCTTGGAACATCTCAAGGGATGTTTCATGCATCTGATATTATGTTCTTGCTACCGTGGTGATTCCTTAAACTAACAAATTTCAAAACATTGTGCAGCCTGAGTACGTTACCAGTGTCATTCCACCAATGGTGCCGAAGACTTACTTGGATGATCATGAGCATTTTTAATCCAAGATAACTGTCCGCTCGTCGCTTATTGGACGAATGCGTGATTTCAGGATTGTGCTGCGTACAAGTGGTTTGTATGACAAGTTCAAAAACAGTATCTTTGGCCATTTCTTGGACTTGCCGGTGGAGCCATCATTTCCAACCAAGTTGGTGCTCAATATTCTGTTAAGAAGAGTTTTGTGCAATAAAGAAAAAGAAGCTTGGTTCAATTTCAATGGAGTGCCTGTTCGTTTTGGCCTCCAAGAGTTTGCTTTGATGACAAAGCTGAGATGCCAAGCCTATCCAAGTGTTCAATGGGAGGCTGCGATGAAAGAGAGGGGCATGGAGATGTGGGAGTATATTTCAACAGCATGGGAGGATGGGAAAGCAAGGGCAGTTACTGCTTCCCAGTTGCTGTGTTTGATAGAACATGAGGAAGTTCCTGAATGGTACAAGTTTGGGCTTGCCATGGCTTGGTTTGTTCACTCAATATTGTGCGCCAAGGACAAAAAAGCTGGTATTGAGGAATTACTGGTCTGCCTTGCATATCTTCCAAATGAATTTGTAAAGTATCCTTGGGGGCGGAAAAGCTTCGAGTACCTGACAAAGCCCATGGCTGATCGTGCAGCTAGCAAGGCTAAGGACGGGCCAAATTTCAATCTCTATGGGTTTCCTTGGGCATTTGTGGGTTGGGTATTTGAAGCAATACATGCGCTTCGTCCCAGGGATTTTCCCAAGGAGAGGACCATGCCAAGGATGCACAGGTGGATCACTGAAAAGAATGAAAGAGACTCCCGAAGGCTGTTTGAGAATGTTGCAAAGCCTGTAAGTACTTTACCTACAATTTTCTAAATGTTGGAACATCTGCAATGTCGTTATAATCATTGCTGTTAATGTTAAGAACGTCTTTTCAGAAGTACGATCACGACAGATATGATGTTCCAATTTTACTGGTGTTAATTGTCGAATAGTAATAATGATGTTTTGAACACTCTTTGTGATGTTAAGGTTTATTTCCCTTATACATTGTATCCTTAACAAATATTTATGGTATGTAGGTGGTGCATCCTTTCATTGACCCTATCGATGCAGAACTGGAAGATGATACCTTTCAAAATATTGAGCCGTTTGTTGATAGGGGCGATGAGGTAATTGATCAGCTTGTTGTGATGTTGGAGGGGGCTAGCTTGATAGTTGGTGGTGATCGACTGACAGTTTTTAGGAATTTCCCCAGGACCCCTCCAAGAGAGGTAATTGATGAAGGACAAGTTGGTGAAGAATTTGTTAGTGGAGGTGTTGGTAGATGTGAAACACAAGTTGGTGATGAGATTCATGGTAGGGCTAGTCGTTTTATGGAGGCACTCTCTCAATTAACAAGAACCATGGAGTTGAAGGAATATTGGGAACTCACACTGGAGGATGTATGTTCTTCAACTCTATTCTGTCTTTCTGTGTTGATATCACAATGTCAGGTCTATGTTAGCCTGTTTGCAGTTGGAAGAACATTGTTGCTTGATCCTTGCAGGGAGTAGCATCAATCTCACCTGTCTTCCTTTTCTGAAACTTCTTCCAAGTTAAATTGACTCAGAGATTATATTGGTAGTGGGGAAAAAGTATTTTTAAGTAATTGTTGGAGTTTGTCTCCACATATTTTAGACAATTCAAATATCGCTTATTTTAAATTTGACTTTGTATAACATCAGTAGGATGCATGGATCAAACATCTGAAATTCATGTGTCATAAAAATGGTATGGGTTTGTCTAATTAAATCCAGTCTATGCTGGAGCTTGTACACAGTTTACATGCTTACACTGCTTGAGATGTGTCGCGTGCCTGATAGAAGGCTAAACCTAAGTGATGTCAGGCATAAAGATGTGCTGCTTGCTTCTGGAAACTAAACGTCCGATCCAAAGCAAGTTAAGCTAATTTGTGTGAGAGGTCATGGCATCCATTTGAGAGCTCTTAAGTGTAAGATCAGCAGACTCATAATCTTGTCGCATAGTGTGACCACTGAATTATTCCTCGGACAACTTTTAAGGCCACCCTCAACAATTTCATGAACTTTGTTCAGCTACTATTCCTGTATGCTCAAGCTTCTTCATCTTATCTATGCTGGCACTCATGCATTCAGCTTTTGGGTTCTGGGGGAGGGAGGGCTACTATAAAAATGATTTCCCTTGCAGTCTTCATTCTCAATGTAAGTCACCATATGTCTGCTTGTCCTTCTCCATTCAGTTTCGTTCCAATTGTTTTAGTTCTTCCTTGGCCTCTCGTGAGCTGTTTTGGACCACTGAGCTTTGTGCAGATTATACATGTCTTATGTTAGATTTATATTTGGTAAACTATGTTCTATACCTGTCTACAAATTTGTCTCTGTGATTAGGAGAACTGTGCCTCATGCAGAAATATTTTGTTAAATTCTAGATTGTGATTATTAAACCTAACAATGCAGTAGAACGTGAATTATGTTCAGCTTTTCTTAACCAATTTAACATGTACACTTTCTTTCTCAATGATGCAGAGAATTTTCCTTCTTAAATTCTTGTGTGATGGGGTGCTGAATGCAGTAGAACGTGAATTATGTTCAGCTTTTCTTAACCAATTTAACATGTACACTTTCTTTCTCAATGATGCAGAGAATTTTCCTTCTTAAATTCTTGTGTGATGGGGTGCTGAATTCATCCATTCTACGCGATCACATTGACCAAAGTGCCTCTCTGTCTGCTGAGTTGCAGCAGAAACTGCGTAGTCTCAGTGCAGAACTGAAGCTCCTAAAATGCAGGGAGGAAATTTTGACTGCAAGCCTTGCAAAGCTGAAGAGTAATGCTCGGAACAGTGGAGACACGGGATCAGATGCATTAACATCTTTACGGTCCAATGACTGCAAAATGAAGGTGCAGGAGCCTGACAGTGGCAGCCATAACTCGTCGATCTCGGGTAGCTGTAGACAGATGGATGATGGCAGTCAACAGAATGAGAGTAATGATTACAGCAAACAATCCCGCTTGTACACCTCAAAGAGCGTTCCGGACAAACCTTGTGCGAGTGGTGGCAATCAAATTAAGAACTCTCCCGAGTCTATCAACCATTTTCAGCATCAGCTGTCTTTGAAGGATAATACCGTGTCACAGAATGCTTCGTCCCATGCAAAATGTACCAAAGAAGCTAGTTTGCAAAATGACCAAATTCCTGGCAATTGTTTGGAGTTGGCGCAAATTAGTTCAAACGGTCTGGTGCCATCTACTGCACACGTTGTGTCTAGCAATACTTTATCAGGTTCCATCAGCAACCATATGGATGACACACCTACTGTGAAATATAGCCGTCAGGGTTCCATACAAGTCGACCCTGATATGGCGCAAGCTTACCTTCTTGAGATATCCTCTCTGAAGAATGAGATTCGTGCTTTGGAGGACTCAGTTGCTGCCAAAGAGTTTGAACTTCAGGAGGTTTCTGTTAGGAAGGAGTATTTGGGACAGGATTCTGAGGGCAGACTCTACTGGAGCATTGGCAGGTCTGGTTCTTCACGGTTAGTAGCTAATTCTAGTACAAGTACGCAACCAGAGTCATCTCGACATTTGTGGTCTTATGGTATAGAAAGTTCTAGACAAAGTGGTGTTTTAGATTCATCCACTCCTTGGGAGAATATGGGCATGCCTAATCTTGGTCAGTGGACAACTTATCAATCTGATGCTGAGATTGATGAACTTCTTGGATGGCTAAGAGAGCATGACATGCGAGAAAAAGAATTGAAAGAGTCTATTTTGCATTGGCGGATCAATAAAACCAAAGAGTCCTGCTATTCGGAAAGTAATATCCATAGCAAAGTAACACAGAGCACTTCTATCCCTTCTGAAGATTCTGGTTCCTGTTTCAATTCTGATACTCTCGTCACCAGAGCCGCTGCTGCCATTAAAAAGAAAATTAGTGGTTCCTTAGTAGAGGAGGAATACAAGATCTGCAAGGACATGGGTGTCAAAGTGAGAGTCTCTTGTGATGATGGATTGTACAGGTGCGAGTGTCTAGAACCATTATGGCCATCTAGATTTCATTGTCTCTCATGCCACCAAACATTTTCCACTGCTGAGGAATGTGTGAAGCATAATGATAAGTGCAAGATTGATTCACCCATTCAGATGGGTGGGGAAACAATTGAACAACCTGCCAAGCGGAAACGGATAGTGCAAAATGAGACACTGCAGGATAATTCTTTGAACAATGCTGAAGTATCTCAAACTTCCAAGAGCAGGAAGAGTGGTAATCATGAAGTATCTAGGACGGACAAGCATGGTAATGCACCGGCTTCTGCTGACAATCAAACCAAAGAAGAATGTCCATTTAAGTTTGAGGAGATCAAAGGTCAGTTCATCACTCAGAGGTCACTCAGGGAACTGGTGAAGGACATAGGACTCATTGGATGTAATGGCACTCCATCATTTGTTCCATGCACATCTCCGTATCTTAGTGATCCTACCCTTGGATTGGTCACCCAAAGGGAAGACGAAGTATGTGCTGGAAAATCTACAGATCTGATGTCTTCAGAGAAGGAATCACAAAATGGAGCCGATATTTCTTGCACTAAGAACATAAGTGTCTCAGACAATCCAAATTGTACAGGAAATGGTTTTGCTGAGATGGGACCAATGTTTGAGAGAGTAAAATCTGCAACCAAGGGTGGAAAAGATCAGTATTCCTCTACGAAGGATAAAGTCCTTGATCTTGGGGTTAATAAGTACTTTGTTGTTCCGGAATCTTCTCTACGTCCTTTAGTAGGCCGGGCTTGTGAAATTTTACGGTGCCTTAAAATCATCTTGCTTGACATAGATGCGGGTTTACCTGAAGAAGCTTTGAGAGTGTCAAGATCACAATCAGAGAGAAGACGTGCATGGCGCGCCTTTGTAAAATCTGCGGCTACAATTTACGAGGTAAATGTTTTGCCCTTTCTACTGAAGCTTTATAGACTGAGCAAGCTTTTCCAGTTAAGTAGTTATTTTTTATTGTGAAATAAGCTCCTTAATATTCTGCACTTTACCTGTTCTTGTAAAAAATGTTAGCCCTGAATTCCACCTCTCCAGTCTCCACCAGTTTAACCTGCTCAACTTTTTTATGCATGAAATTCAGTTGTGCTCTTAGGCTGAGCGTTTGCATGTTTTCCTTCTTCCCTCTCTCAACTTTTTGAATACATGAATTCAATTACGCGATAAGGTTGTATATTTCAGAAAGTTGTGCCGTAAGATTGGATGTATGAGGTTAACCTACTCAACCTCGGATATTTTGAATACATGAAATGCAATGTGAAATAAGAGCATTTGCATATTTCTTGTACTGAGTCACATAATAAGTCATTTGTTAGCTAAACCTCTCAGCGAGTTATTCTATTCTCTTCATTTGCTCCCAAAAGTCTCATACCAAATTTGTTTATTCATGTCCTTCAGATGGTCCAAGCCACAATAACTCTAGAGGACGCCATCAAAACCGAGTATTTGAGAAACGATTGGTGGTATTGGTCATCACCTTCAACTGCAGCAAGAATCTCAACCCTCTCAGGCCTCGCTCTTCGTGTGTATGCCTTGGATTCAGCTGTTTTATACGAGAAACTCTCATGTCAAGATGCTTCAGAAACAGATTGCAAAGAAGAAAGAGAATCTCCTATTTCTGTCCCCGGAAACACAGTCAGCCCCTCAAGGCAAAAGATACTCGACTCAGAACCCGCTGAGACTTCAAGAACCAGGAGCAGGACAAGCAAGAGAAGAAAAGATTCAGGCGGGTAAAACTGAAAACTGACTTCTTGAGGTTGCAGACAATGAAGTATAACATAGTTTTCCCGGGAATTGTTGTACCCTTAATGTATACTGGCGAGGCCAATGCCTGTACAGTCCTTGAAATGCTTTAAGCATGTTGGAGTTGCATAAGGGGTGCAACATCCTATTTAGAACTGCAGGAGCAGCTGTGCACAAACTCTTTCTAGGGTGCGGCGGCTGGAAAGATGCTGGTTGAAATTTACCAAATTCGTGTTGTGTAAGGAATTGGGACTTTCGACAACTTCCTCTCTCCAAGCTATACGTGCAAAAGGCCTTTATGCTGATGTGATGGTTGCTTTACAGGAGGGCTCTTTGACAAGTTGATGTCTTGATGGCACTGTCAAAATGGTGCATTTTGGACTTGATACTTTTGAGATGCAGATTTTGGGGGGTGTTGAACAGTTCCACCCCAATGTACATAGAAAAGCAAGTTTAAGCAGTTGTTAGTCCATCATCATGTAAATAGTTTATATAGACTAGTTATGTTGTTGATCAAACCTTCCTTATAAATGAAAATGCAACAAGTCTTTTTGATACATACAATCAGCTTTTCCTGGACTAAAGTTTTGTGCAAGTGTCTTCATGTTGATGGGTAAGTGCTTGCTTCTTTTCCCTTGTGTTCGGGTTTCACTTTTCAAGGGGTCTATTAGATTTTTAGATTTGGATAGTTTTGACTTTTCAGGATAATATTGAGTGATTTAATGACTTCGTAAACAATCGAAGGGTGTTTATCATCCTAAGAGAATTGCACCAAATACATATTGGATTAAATCTTGGCTGAATTCGACCAGTTTACCTGCATGTCTAGATAGATTCTCTATTTTGTTTAATTAAGAGATTTATCTGTAATTACCTGACAAATGATTTGATTGTATATGTTTAATACCACCAATAGCAAATGTGAACTCCTAAACTTTTATTTTTAGATCATATAGTAAGGACAAAGATGATAAAGAGGAAAAACAAAGGGACTAGCAAAGCACCCATACCCCCGCTCAAACACAGGCAAACCCACACAGTGTGTTTTAAAAGGTGGGAGTGTAAGGTGAGGTGTGTAGCTAGGACGAATGAAGGCGTAATTCCTGAGACATAGACATAAGCCCAACATATGTTTAAATTTTATTAATGTTTACATTTTTCATGATAGTATAATTGAAAAATACATTAAAATAATAATTTCTTTTAAAACAAAATAAATAATTTATTGAAGATATTTGTATTTTTTAAATAATTATGAAGAGTTTAAAAAAATATTAGTTAACAACATACACATTAAAACTATTTAATGAGTAATCTACAAATAACTATTTATATTAGTTACTCGCTAATACTTTACTATTAATTAAAATAATTTTGTACCTCGTGAACATGAAAGAGAAATATTGAGAGAATTAAGATTTTAAGAGAAAAAATATGGACGATCGAATAGTGAAGATCTAGAATATGCTAATAATTTCACATAAATAGCTTATTAAAATTTAATATCATAGAGTTCTTAGGGGATGATATACAATATTATAACTTCGATGATGACAACAATATTTTCAAATTCTGATTTGTGATAAATGAGTACTCTCTCCGGTCCATTTTATTTGATTTTTAGCCTATTTTTTTTTTTTGTCCACAATATTTGATCTTTTCGAAAATCAAGACACAATTTACAATGCCACCCCTTGCTAATAAATGATTTTAAACAAAATGAAAAGTAATAAAAGCTTGAATAAGGGTTAATATAGCCAATTATATTTGTTAATTAATGCTAAAAAAGTAATTTTCTTAATATGCATGAAAACACCCAAAAATCAAATAATATGGACTGGAGGGAATAATTTTGAAGAGTTAATGGTTAGTTAAGGAAGTATTGGGTGTTGGGCCAATCTGGGTACTGTATGCTCGAGCTCTTGAGGCGTAAGTCTCATGTGCTGAGCGTCCGACGTTTTTTCAGTGCCTCACCCAGGATAAGCCCCGACGGGACCCGTGTTTGTCATTTAAAATAGGAAGGTTTACGAAAATACTCATCAAAATTAAAATATTTATCCACCCCTATCCATAAGTTTTATATTTACATGTCCTACCCATAAACTATTTATCCACCCTACCCATCCAGACCTGTATACCATAATTTATATACTATACTATAAATGTATACACACATAAGGTATAACAAAGATATACCGTAAAAAATAGGTATGTTGGGTAAATATTTTTAATTTCATGGGTAGTGTAATTAATGGGTATGACGGATAAATACTTTGCATTTCATGGATATGTAGTAGAAAAAAAAAACCTTTAAAATATAGCCACACACTAGTTGCAATTCTTCTTCGAAATCGAATTCTTTGAGATTATGAATAAGTAGAATAGAAGTAGTTGTATTTACTCTCATATTGTGTAGGTAATCACATTTCTTTGAGATTATGAATTCTAAAATATCCTAATTAAGCAGGATAGAAGTAGTCGTCTAAACTTCGGTATTTTGTTAATTTAAATTTATTTCATTTGAGCGATAATGGAAAAATAGGGAAACAATAATGGAAACATATTTTATTCAAGCGCTGGAAAAAGAAAATTATACTTCCTCCGGTCCATTTTATTTGATTTTTTAGCTTATTTTTTTTGTCCATAATATTTAATCTTTTCGGAAATCAAGACACAATTTTACAATGTCACCCTTTGCTAATAAATGATTTTAAATAAAATGATAAGTAATAATAGCTTGAATAAGGGCTAATATAATCAATTATATTGGTAATTAATGCTAAAAAGGTGATTTTCTTAATATACGTGAAAACGCCCAAAAAAATCAAATAATATAGACCGGAGGGAGTACTATTCCTGGACGTGTAGTATAGTTATTCGTATAATTATGCGGCGATGAGTGGGACTACGCCTGAACTGAGACTTTTCATGCTTGTAGCTGAAAGCTTGGGTGTCGATGATTTCAAATAACTGATGCTTAATTCATTCAATTCTAATTTTTTGACAAAACAATTTTGGGAGTTAATATTTAATTAGAATCTTATTGGCATTCATGATTTTGAAACTTTATTAACGTAACATAGTAGAAAATAAATTATTACCTGTAACAAAAATGCTTATACAATTTCCTATTATACATCAAGTTTTGGGACTACTTGATGATCCCATATTAGTCAAGTACATATTGCTTCATGATCACAAAACAAGGGGGAAGTCATAACACAAAATATTGTCAAAAGTATTGATCTTAATACTCAAGAAGCGCATAAGTTAAGACTTTGATATTCTTTTCTATCTCATTAAATAATAGGAGTAACATTTACATGAACATAATGAACATAAGGGAAAGGCCTAAACAAGTTGATCAGCAGAAGAACCAAGTTTTGGGCTGCACTTGATCATCTTTGTCACAAGTTGCCTACTACCCCCTACTAACTGAACCTTTTAGGAGGATCAAGCCCCACGTAGTTCAATTACATATAACAAAAACCACTGATAAATTGTTTTCCTTTCACTGGCTCACTACATTCACCAAATTAAGTAAATCTGTAGAAGGATCAAACGGCGTATATATATCTCCAGCAGCTTCCTATTCTTCAGAGTAAATCAGAGAAAAGTAACAACTTCATATGCTACTTAGGAGATCTCTAATGCAAAGTGCATGCAATGCTTTAATCAATACCTACCAAGAGTTCATGAATTATACTCCCTCTGTGAACCAATCAGCATAACTAACACTTAACGTTTTTGACAGCACCAATCAGCATCAAAAATTCTTTTTCTGCTTGCATATCATCTCCAATATACACAGTCCTCTTCATGTTTTGTAATGCAATCCTTGCCGCCTCTCTTTCTTTCTGACGTTCTAACATCAACTTTGCCTTTTCAATCTCATCCCACAGCTCTCTTTTTTGTTGTTCATCAAACTGATTTTTACCAATCATCATCATAATCTCCCTTTCCGCTATCAAATTATCACCAAAATCGACCGTTCTTTTTATACTGTCCATAGCAATCCTTGCCTCTTTTCTTTCTCTTTGACGTTTTTGATTTTCCCATTGTTCTTTTTTCTTTTTCATCTGTTCTTCATCATAATCTTTACCAAGTAATAACTGTTGTTCTGACTTGAAGATCATGGAAGCAAACCGTTTCTTCAACATTGTAGTTCGGAGTTGTTTGTCCTCTTTTTCCAGCAACGCAACATCAAATGAATCATCTGAAATATGAGAAAATTTCCTCTTGCAGCAAGAGATCTTCGTGACTTTGGTGGCGACTGAACAAATCATCATAGCTGTTTTTTTTGTGTATGAATATTGGAAAGGTGATGAGTAGAATGTTATGTACCAAGCTTATAATGAAACTATATACTAGGTAAGTTTTGCTTTCCCAACTCATACAAAATAGGATTAAGAGTTTCCTAGACTACTCCATTAAACTGCAACTTTAAAGTTTCTACATTGTAAAAGTTACGTAGTACTAATAAATCAAATATGGTAATATAAAACGCGTCTCTTTTAGGTTTCCTAAATTTATAGGAATCGGTAAATTATTCTCTTCTGTCATTAATTTCCCATCCGTTGTTAAGTTATATGATTTTTTTCTTATTACCACTTGCTCTTTCAAATAGTTAAAAACCATGTTCAAACAAAAGTAGAGTCCCCAATTCGTCATTCATTCATAAAAGTAGTAAACTTACGTTGCAACAGAGAGATATATAGATAAAAATCAAGACACAAACTTAAATATAATAAATCACTAAAGTTAAATGTATTTATTTATAAAATACATAACTTGTGAAACTTTTGTTTTGCCATTTATTTTCTTTGCTTTGGGGAGACTGATGATCACAATCAGGGGCACGGATTAACTGAATTTCGACAAATATCTTGATAACAATCAACAAATGTTTGCTGCAACATTCTGGGTGTTGCCCATTTTTTTGGATAATTTTGGACGTGTGATATATGTCAGGTCTATTATTCTAACCATGGTAAAAAGCTTTATTGTATACTCAGGGCATATGAGTCACTAGAGAAGATTGGGCCAAAAGACCTTCTCAAGTCTTTATTTAATAAAAGGGGACGTGCGTGAAGCGTAACAAACACTACTAAAAATACTGTGTTTTTCGACTACCAGTGTTCGACCGAAAATCGGTCGAACACCTATTTCAACCGATTTTCGGTCGAACAAAATTTTTTTTTTGTACCTTTCGACCGAAAGGTCGGTCGACCTGCACGTTTTAACAATCAGCAGACTCTTTCTTTTCCCATTTCTCTCTTCTTCCCCAAACACTAAAATTCTCTCTAAACACCTCCCAAACCTCTATACCCGAAAACCACCATAACCCACCCCCAAAATAAAAAATCAAACACATTCTACCCTCCTAAACACTACATATAACAAGAAATTCCAGGTAAATTCTTAATTTTAGGGTTATTTTAATTACTTTCTAAAACTTAAACCCTAACTTTTTAACTCAATTTTTTTGTAGTTCTTAAGCATATAACTAGTGGGGAATCATTAGTAGGTGCTATTGGAGCACAAATCAACCTCGAGGTAAGTTTTTTGTTTTATTTTTTTAATAAATTCGAATTTAATTATTTTCTAATTTCGCCCTATAATGTTGCATAGGTAGTTAATTTGTTTATTGTAGTTATTGTTGATGTTGAAGAACTTGTTTGGTGTTGTTAGCTATTATAAAGTTAAGTTTGTGTTGTTTGGGATTGTTGTAGTTGTTGGGGATTGTTGGAATTGTTTGGTAGTGTTGTTTGGAATATGTTGTTGCTTTGGTATTGTTGAGAAGATGAACATGTTATGCCTAAAACGAATAAGTTTTTGTTGGTTTGAGTTGCTTTGATAATAGTAATTACAAAAAAGTGGCAAGCTAATATAAAAAATCATACATATTGTTTCTCAATCTTGCAATGTTTGTGTAGATATGGACATTAATCGACGTCGTTTGTGGATGGATAATAAAAATTTTTCCGAGCGGCGGGGGTTGAGGCCTTCGTTTGTAGCGAGTGTTATGGAATTTCTTGATATAGCCCGCAACACAGACAATTATTTAAGGCATGGCAAAATTAGGTGTCCATGTGAAATATGCAAATGCGTAAAGATACAAGATTTAGGGAATGTCGAGGTACATCTGTATAAGAAGGGGTTTATGCCAAATTACTACGTTTGGTATAATCATGGAGAGCCTTGGGACTTGCAGCAGCAACTTCAAAATCTTAAAAATATTCATGGCGCTAGGAGTTCTCCGGTTGTGGAACCAGACCAAGCAGCCGGGTATAGAATGGAAGATATGGTGAATGATGCTTTTGGGATGTACCCGACTAATGATCCCCTTCAGCCGGATACATCACAACCAAACATTGAGCACATTACCAATGCCGAGGCAAATCAATTCTATGAACAGTTGGAGGAAACAAGTCGTCCATTTTATGAGGGCTCGGTGCATTCCCAGTTGTCGGTTGCTGTTAGATTGATGAGTATCAAATCAGATTTTAGTATTTCTCAAGCTGCCATGGATTCCATCATTGCCCTTATGAATGAACTAAATCCGACAAATATGGCCTTACCAACTACTTATTACTACACTAAGAAGTTGGTTTCCTCGTTGGGTCTTTCTGCTGAGAAGATTCATTGTTGTGTTAATGGTTGCATGTTGTATTATGAGGATGATGCAGACCTCGTGACATGTAGATTTTGTGAGGAGCCTCGGTACAAGTCTGAGCAAAATCCTAAAAAGAAGCCGAAGCCTGTTAAGTGGATGCATTACTTGCCCCTTATACCCCGGTTAAAGAGGTTGTATGCTTCGATGAGTTCTGCTCCACACATGAGATGGCATCATGACCGTACCAAGCAGCCGTGTATTCTATCCCATCCATCTGATGGTGAGGCATGGAAACACTTTGATCAAGTGTATCCGGCATTTGCTAGTAAGCCAAGGAATGTAAGGTTGGGTCTATGTTCTGATGGGTTCACCCCTTTTGATGTCTCCTCTACGCCCTATTCTTGTTGGCCCGTATTTGTCACTCCTTACAACCTGCCTCCTGGAATGTGCATGACCAGTCCTTATCTATTTTTGAATTGTATAATACCGGGTCCACATAACCCGAAAGCCTCTATTGATGTATATTTGCAGCCTTTGCTTGATGAGTTGCAGATACTTTGGCATGAAGGAGTTGAGACCTATGATATATCAACGAAACAGAACTTCCAAATGCGTGCTTCTTTGATGTGGACTATAAATGACTTTCCAGCTTATGGGATGTTGTCTGGGTGGTCCACTGCAGGTAAGCTCTCTTGCCCTTACTGTATGGAAGTTACAAAAGCCTTCACTTTGAAATATGGAGGTAAATGCACATGGTTCGACTGTTGCCATCGATTCTTGCCAATGGACCATCCTTTTAGGAATAACACTAGTGCATTTATGAAGAATCAGGTTGATTTTGAGGAGCCTCCGCGAAGGTTATCAGGCATAGAGATATGGGACAGGGTTAAGGAGCTTCCTAAGGTAACTGAACAACTGCCATCTAAAGCACCTGGTTATGGGGTTGAACATAATTGGACTATACAGAGCATTTTCTGGGAGTTGCCTTACTGGAAGGATAATCTTCTTCTCCATAATCTGGATCCAATGCATATTGAGAAGATTTTTTTCGAGGCCATCCTTAATACTGTGATGGATGTCCGGAACAAGACAAAGGACAACTTGAAGGCACGGTTGGACCTACAGCTACTTTGTAGGCGACCTGAGTTACAGGTAGTCCACGAAGGCAACAACATTTTCCTGCCAAAGGCTTGTTATACATTCGATGAGGATGAGAGAAGGATGATTTGTGAGTGGGTGAGTAATTTGAGGATGCCTGATGGTTATGCTTCAAACCTAGAAAGGTGTGTTGATATTACTGGTGGGAAACTGCATCACATGAAAAGCCACGACTGTCACATATTCATGGAAAACTTGCTCCCAATTGCATTCAATGGCTTGCCTGATAAAGTTTTGAAACCGCTAACAGAGACGAGCCTATTTTTTAAAGAGCTTTGCAGTAAGACATTGAAGGAAGAGAATCTTAACTTGTTGGAACAGAACTTTCCTGTAGTCGCCACTAAGCTGACAAAGATCTTTCCCCCCAGGTTCTTTAACGTGATGGAGCATCTTCCGATTCACCTCGCTGAAGAGGCTCGGCTAGAAGGCCCGGTGAACTGCAAATGGATGTACCCTTTCGAGAGGTAAGCTTCCATATCTTTGCCAGTAACTTTTATTTTTTTAATAAATCCAACGTAATTCCACTAACACAATAATTATTGCAGAATTATTGGTAAGTGTAAAAGGGACGTGAAAAACAGGAACCAAATCGAGGGGTCAATATGCGAGGCATATCTGGCTAGAGAAACTTCTCATTTTTGCTCTTACTACTTCGACAAGGATGTTCCACGTTTGCGCACTAGGCCGGATCGGCATGATGTGGGAGATAATAGTGATCCCAATTACCCAGCATTCTCTGTATTCAATCAACCAGGCAGGGGAAATATATCTTCCGAAGTATACCAGTTCAATGAACTGGACATGAAGGTAGCTACAACATATGTGCTGTTGAACTGTCCCGAGGTCACGCCTTATTACAAGTATGTCGTGTTTTAACAATACTGCCTAATATTCGCCGTTCATAAGTATTCTATCTAACGTGAAATTTCCTCGGCTCATAATGCAGTCACTTTGTCGTTGAGTTCGGTGATGCGGAAGTTTACAAAAATTTTACAAATTGGTTTACAGAATTTGTAAGTCTCTAACAAACTCTTAAATTTTCCTTATATTTAGATAAAAATATTAATTTACACAACTTCATTAAATTTTATATAGGTGAACAATCCGGTGAATGGCATCACCTTTGATTTTCTGCGACATATATGCTATGGCCCATATTATAAATACAAAAGGATGAATACGTACTTTGTAAATGGGTACAAGTTTCATACAAAGCAGCGGTCGGAGGGTAAGAAAACATACAACTCTGGTGTGTCCGTAAAAGTAGGAACCAGTGACCAGGGGGGCGACTTTGAGTACTACGGTGTGATTGAGGAGATGTTAGAGGTACAGTATAGTGTCGGTTGGCTTCATAAAAGATTGGTTCTTTTCCGGTGCAAGTGGTTTGATCCCAGTAACAGAGGTACGAGGGTAGACCCGTCTTCTAAGTTAGTTGAGGTTAATCACAAAAGGTCATATGGACACTATGATCCTTTCATCATTGCACAGAAAGTAAAGCAAGTGTGATTTGTTCCTTACCCTCGGACAAAGAACACAGCAAGATCAAAGGCCAAAGCCCATTGGTGGGCAGTTCTAAAAGGAAAACCGGTGGGATTAGTTGAAGTCCCTGCTCTGTTAGATGTTGCATACCAGAACGAGGTCTCAACCGTTCCATTGATAGCGGACAATGAACTAGCCGATCAATTGCAACATATTGATGGCTTATATGAGCAGTTAGATGCATCTGTAGCTAGTCGAGGAAAAAACCCGGCTAATTTTGGAGAAGGAACTTCAAGGGCAAATGAGGATGATGAATATACAGATGGTGACGAGCCAATCGAAGAAGAATTTAACGATGAGGATGAGGAAGAAGAATTGGCTGATGATGATGATTGACCTTATCTGTACTTTGATGTTTTGTTTTTTTAATAGGCTAGTTTAATGTACTTATATAATTATAAACATAAGAAAATATTTGTATTCTTATTTTTGTGCAATGAATGTGTTTATTTTTGTGCAATGAATGTGTTTATTTAATTTATTTAACCCGGCTAATTTTTGTACAAGGAATGTGCTAGTATGTTATATATTTACTTGTTCCTTCCTTAAGTAATGTGAATGTTTCAACAGGTATGAAGAAAGTGTTTACAAGAAGGAAGGGGCCTAAAAAGGTAGGTGAGCCTTCAGGTGAGCCGGCACAGGACACTCCTACCTCTCAGGTGCCGCATCACCTTCCTACAGGAGCACCTGCAGGATACAGTCCAGATTTTTTTCAGGCCACCTGGCATGTCTCAGGTGCCGCATTCGCTTCCTACAGGAGCATCTGCAGGATACGGTCCAGATTTTTTCAGGCCACCTGGCATGTCTCAGGTGCGTCCTGGTTGGCGGCATGACTTCAGTAGTTATGACATGACTGAGACCCAGGCCGGTCCATCCCAGGGCGTTCCCGCACTAGGCGATCCCACATAGTCCACTACTCTGTCTGGGGCGACTCAGCCGCCTTCCGACCCATCTAGCTCTACCGGCCCTTCGGTACAGCAGGAGATTCCTTACTATGATCCGAGATCGCCCTATTACATCGGTGAGCCTAGCACATGGGAAGAAGGGCGGTTGATTATTTATCCCGAGGGGGATAACATGTAAGTATCTTATTTTTGAAGTCCTTATCTATTTAGTAATTAGTTTTTAAATGTTAGTATTTCTATTAACGCTTCTGTTTTTTTATGTAGCTTTTGCCCCAAAACTGATGCTACTCCTTTGCTGAGGAGATGCATGAGATCTCAATGGAAAGAATCGTGGTCATCCTGGGGCGCTGTGCCCCCTCAAGTAAAGCAGCGGATAATGCAGGCTTTTGAGGTGATAAATATGCATACGGTTTATCACTAATTGCATGTTTTTCTAATGATTATGTTTAAATAAAATATTTTGATGAATATTTTCAGGTTGAGTGTAAGTGGCATCCGGCTCTGGACTATAAAGTCCGTTCTAACTTCCCCAAGAAATGCGGGGAGTTATTCAAGAATGCAATGTATAATGCGCGCAAAAAAGAAAAAATGCCCGGCTTCCTCTATGATCATCAATGGAAAGACTTGCAGCAGTATTGGGATACTCCCGAATTTCAGAAGAAAAGCGAACAAGGGAAGAAAGCGCGGGCATCAAGTAAGGGTGGATCGCTGCATACCGGTGGCTCAGTTAGCGCTGCGATGCGATTGGTAAAGTAATTTAATTTATATGAATTACTATAATCGTTTATTTTTTATCTAACTTATTCTCTTCTTTAATTTGTAGGAAAAGAAAGAAAATCGGACAATTCCACTCTCTGAAATGCACAAGATCCGACATCTCAAGAGTGATAAAAAGGGCGAAGAAGTCTGGGTCGAGCCCCGCGCAAAAGAGACCTGGGTAAGTAATTAAATTCAAACTAAAGTCGCGCCAATCCTTCAACTTTTATACTTCATGTTTGTACCGTTGATATATTTTTGTTTTTCAGGAAAGAGCTACAAAGCCCGTTGAGGACTGGACCTCGACTCAACAATCTGAATGAGGAAGCAGTACCCCAGCACCGCTAACGCTCGAGCAAGAAACCAATTTATGGTTGGAAGCGGTCGGAGGGGTGAAGAAGGGGTCCGCATATGGCCTTGAAACTCTATATACATCTGGCAAGCATAAATCGAACTATTTGGGCTCGTGTTCTACTGCTCCTTCAAGCTCTGCTACTCCTGAAAAAATGACTCGGATGCAAGAGGAGATTGAAGAGCTGAAAAGACAAAATGAAGCTATGCGCTTAGCACATGAGGCTCATCAAAGAGAAATGCATGAAATGATGCAACAATCCTCATTAACCAAAAAAAAGGCAAAGGAAAGCGTGATAGTTCGGGAAAGGGAAAGAGCAAGAGTAGACATCACCACCGTACGCCGTCTGAGTCTGATGCCGAGTCTAGTTCGGGTTCTAGCCAGTAGTAGTGATTGTTGAACTTTAAACTGTTTGTTAAGTTTGTTTGATTATTGTAACACTAGAACTAATGTTGAAAGACTTCTTTCTATTGTTTGGCTTTGTTAGCCTTGTTTGAATATCGTTTATGAATGTGTTTTGTTTGGTTTTTCTGCATGTTGCTGAATTTACAGGTGGTGTAGGGCTAATTTCAGATTTTATGTTGCAGGTTTTTACAGGTTTTCGACCGAATTTCGGTCGATAGTTGGTCAAAAGAATTTACCAGCCCTTCGACCGAAATTCGATCGAACGTCGACCGGTATTCGACCGAAATTCGGTCGAAGAACATGTCACTTTAGTCCATGTTCTTCGACTAAAAGTCGGTCGAAGGTCGGTCGACGTTCGACCGAATTTCGGTCGAAGGGCTAATTTCGACCATATGTGGGTCGACCACCACATTCGGTCAAAGATCACTGTTTTTTTAGTAGTGAAAACGCGCACGTTTAACTTTAAAACATGGGCCAAATTAGACAAAACAAAACTTTCGGGCCTTCATTAAAAAAATTTTGGACTGAATTAACAATCCCAAAAACTTTTTATCAAAAGGTGGGAAATGAACATACATCAGCAATCATTTCAAACATCGAACCCCAAAACTCTCTTACACACTTTTCTTTTTAAGTCGTCTTCTAAAGTCTTCTATGCAACCAACCTTCTGAACATCATCGTCGGCGATCATCTACATTTCTCCGGTAACATCTAAAGGTAAATTTTGAACAATATTGATGTTTTTCAAGTGAATCGGGGTTTATTTTTTGCTATTTTGCTAATTTGAAAAAACTATGGTTTTTACGCCTTTTTACTGGACTGGAATGAAGTTCTTGTGAAAATCTTTGTTTTTGTTGATTTTTTCGTCAAATAGTGCTATGTTCTTGTACAAATAGTGAAGTTTTGCATGTTTATGTTATATTACCATGTTAAGAGCATACTCCTTCGCATTGTCAAATATCGTGAGACTGTGTTCTAAACGTGTGATAGGATGTTTGAAGTTGGTGATGCATTTTAGATGATTTTTGTTAAAATAAATTAGAGTTTTATAAAAATAAATATGCTAAAGGTTGAAAAAATGTTGTACAAATAGTCAAGATTTTGCATGTTTATGTTTGTGCGTGCATGTTTAAAGTTCTGGAACATTTGAGACAGTGCTCCGACCGTGCGAGAGGATGATAATGTTTAATGATAACTCTACTTGAATTAAATTTCCTTTTTAAAAATTAGGGTTTGATAAAACATATGTATATTATGTTTCACACACCCATATTGCATGTTTGTACATCTTTAATTGACGAATATACTTGTGATTTGCAGCTACAATGGTTTATACGCGGGGAATGATTTCATGTTCTCCAATTAAGAGGAAGGAGACTACTCATCCTAGTAAACAGCCTCCTAGGAAGAGGAGAATTATATTGGAAGACGAAGAGGAGGGGTCCCTAGACTATGATGTAAATGTAGGGCCACAAGAAGCTGTGAGGGGGCCGGACGATGGTAATTTATCAAAAGAAACAGAAGCGCTGTTTGGTGATGATGAGTGGGATGAAGAGGGAAACAAAAAATAGAGCCTTTTAAATATGGCAGAAGAAGAGGAGGTGGGAAGGCTGGTAAATAATCTTGCTGGAGAATTTGCAGGAGTTGAAAATGTTCAAGAAGTAGATGATGTACAAGAAGTTATAGAGGTTGTAGATGTCAAGCTGGTGAAGGAGGTAGGAATGGTAGGGAAGAAGAAGAGGTTGAGAGATGCGAAGGAGAAGGTCGGAGGAAGTTCGTAGACGACGTGGGAGCTGATTCTGCAGAGCCACCTAGAGAGGTATAGTTGTTGTCTAGAACATACATGAAGTTGTTCTTCACTTTACAGTAGAATGTTCAATATTTTTTTATGTGATTTGAGAACACTCGCTTGCATGATCAGATCAACCTTAAAAATGTTCAAAGTATTTTCTTGTAGTTCCTTGGAACATCTCAAGGGATGTTTCATGCATCTGATATTATGTTCTTGCTACCGTGGTGATTCCTTAAACTAACAAATTTCAAAACATTGTGCAGCCTGAGTACGTTACCAGTGTCATTCCACCAATGGTGCCGAAGACTTACTTGGATGATCATGAGCATTTTTAATCCAAGATAACTGTCCGCTCGTCGCTTATTGGACGAATGCGTGATTTCAGGATTGTGCTGCGTACAAGTGGTTTGTATGACAAGTTCAAAAACAGTATCTTTGGCCATTTCTTGGACTTGCCGGTGGAGCCATCATTTCCAACCAAGTTGGTGCTCAATATTCTGTTAAGAAGAGTTTTGTGCAATAAAGAAAAAGAAGCTTGGTTCAATTTCAATGGAGTGCCTGTTCGTTTTGGCCTCCAAGAGTTTGCTTTGATGACAAAGCTGAGATGCCAAGCCTATCCAAGTGTTCAATGGGAGGCTGCGATGAAAGAGAGGGGCATGGAGATGTGGGAGTATATTTCAACAGCATGGGAGGATGGGAAAGCAAGGGCAGTTACTGCTTCCCAGTTGCTGTGTTTGATAGAACATGAGGAAGTTCCTGAATGGTACAAGTTTGGGCTTGCCATGGCTTGGTTTGTTCACTCAATATTGTGCGCCAAGGACAAAAAAGCTGGTATTGAGGAATTACTGGTCTGCCTTGCATATCTTCCAAATGAATTTGTAAAGTATCCTTGGGGGCGGAAAAGCTTCGAGTACCTGACAAAGCCCATGGCTGATCGTGCAGCTAGCAAGGCTAAGGACGGGCCAAATTTCAATCTCTATGGGTTTCCTTGGGCATTTGTGGGTTGGGTATTTGAAGCAATACATGCGCTTCGTCCCAGGGATTTTCCCAAGGAGAGGACCATGCCAAGGATGCACAGGTGGATCACTGAAAAGAATGAAAGAGACTCCCGAAGGCTGTTTGAGAATGTTGCAAAGCCTGTAAGTACTTTACCTACAATTTTCTAAATGTTGGAACATCTGCAATGTCGTTATAATCATTGCTGTTAATGTTAAGAACGTCTTTTCAGAAGTACGATCACGACAGATATGATGTTCCAATTTTACTGGTGTTAATTGTCGAATAGTAATAATGATGTTTTGAACACTCTTTGTGATGTTAAGGTTTATTTCCCTTATACATTGTATCCTTAACAAATATTTATGGTATGTAGGTGGTGCATCCTTTCATTGACCCTATCGATGCAGAACTGGAAGATGATACCTTTCAAAATATTGAGCCGTTTGTTGATAGGGGCGATGAGGTAATTGATCAGCTTGTTGTGATGTTGGAGGGGGCTAGCTTGATAGTTGGTGGTGATCGACTGACAGTTTTTAGGAATTTCCCCAGGACCCCTCCAAGAGAGGTAATTGATGAAGGACAAGTTGGTGAAGAATTTGTTAGTGGAGGTGTTGGTAGATGTGAAACACAAGTTGGTGATGAGATTCATGGTAGGGCTAGTCGTTTTACTGGTGGTCTTTTTAGTGGTAGGGGTTTGTTCGAAGTTGGAGAAAGCTCTAGGAGGAGAGAACCTTAGAATGTGCAGCCTAGTGTCTGCAGTTACAAGTGCCACGACTGCCTTCAATGGCGACAGGGAGTGGATCAGAAGCTTGATGCGATCCAGTTGTCCTTTGCTAATTTTGTAGCGTCGTCGTCAAAGAAGGAGAAGCAGCAGCAGCGACCAAAGAGGCATATTTTGTTGTCCAGGATGCTCCAAGCAAAGAAGAACTGAGGAAAGAAGAAAATGACTGCTGCCAGAATGGCAAGGTTAGTAAAACATCCAATTAGAATCGTTGAACATAAAAGGGACGTTCTTCTATTAAATCTAGAGATTTTTTCAAAATTTTTTTTTTTTGGAAATTTAGAGAGAGAGCTCAAGTCAGGCTCCAAGAGAGATTGCCAGTGACACTATACAAGGCAGTCAACATTCACAAGAAAGCTGCATTTGACGCTTTCTTGGAGGAGAAGAAGGAAGAAAAGACTGGCTTCCTGTGTCACGAGTTCAATTACTTAGGATTTTCTGGACTTCTTGTACGTGAAAGAGTGGATGTGGGATAGTGTAAGTGCATCTCTTTACTTCTATTGTTTTGTTAGTGTTTGGTTTTTATCGAAGAACGAACATTTTTTACTCCGTTCGGAACCTGATGGTCCTATGTTCGTTGAACATTTGACTGGCTGGTCCAAACATCAAATAGTATGTGTCGGTATAGTTTTATTCACAACTTCTAATTTGTTTTATTCCGCAGTTTATGGATGAGTACTTGGCCTTGATGCGTGTGAGGCATAAGGCTTACCCCCGGCATTATGATAGCTCTGATCTTATCCTCGATCTTTCATTCTTGACCAACTTGTGTGTACGATACAATACGGCTGAAGAGGAAGCGAAGGGTTTTGATGTCAGCCTTGACAAATACCTAGCAGAATATAAGTTTGAGGATACATTCCTTGATTATGCCAGAGGTAAGTCTCCATATCCGGGTGGAAGGAAGTGGGATGGTGTGAAAAGACTCTTTGCCGTGTATAACATTGAAAGCACGCATTATGTTATATGCGTCTTTCAACTAGAGGAGGCAAGGATCGATGTCTACGACTGCAACATTGGGTTGTACAATGAAGACCGCTTTTATTCAATAATGGGGCCAGTAATGTACATGTTCCCAATATACATCTGGCAGTCGGGGACATTCAACCACCTCCCTCCTGAAATCCAATCTATGGAAATGTGGCCGTATGAGCGCATCGAAGGCCTTCCAAGGAATTTGACTGGTACTGCATGTGGAGCGTATGCCATCATGTTCCTCGAACATTTGTTGACCAACACACCGATGGATTTTCTGTGTGACAATGTGATAGAAGACTGTCTAGTTCAATTTGTTGTGGACATATTCCATGGCAAATTAGTCCCTTAGTATGGATTGTAAAATTTAGATGATTATGTTTTTATTTTTGATGGGTGTAATATATGGATGATTACCCATTTTTTGATGATATATGGCAAATGATGAATATTGTTTTGCATTACACTGAACATCGAGTTTACATTATTAGAACATCTGTATAATGATAAGATTGACTTAAAAATACTAAAAATTATAGACTATTGGAACATCCTTAGTTATTTTCGAAACATTATGTTGTACGTTCAAATAGTTTTTAACTTAATGGATATTTGATGATCAATAACTAGTAAATAGGGAAACAATAACAGATGTTCTGAACATTAAAGTTTATACATTGATAATCAAGAACCAGACAAAAACATTTTTGATTGTTCAAAGATTCAGCGCTTTACAAAAGTATGCTAATTATATTAGCATTTAAGACATTACTTAATAAACAGTCATATTAACATCCTGGTCAGAAACCCAAATTATGCGTTTTCACTTCAACGCGATGCAGTCCCTTCTTGTTTCAAGGTTGCTATCTGGAGCATGGTCTTTATCCTCTTTATTTCTTTCAACATCTTTTTGACGTCCCTATTGTAGTATTCGAAGAATTCCTCAAATTTGAACTTCCAACCCCAAACTTCAGCACGAAGTTGTTCCAAAATATCATTTGCACGTTCTTGTTGTTCTGCAGAAGTGTTTCGACTTGTTCTTCCTCCTCTTAGCTTGGCTGATCCTCTTCCCATTTTTCCTTCTTTTTGCTTGGCTGATCATCTTCCCTTTCTTCCTTCTTTTTGCTTGGCTGACCCTCTTCCCGTTCTTCCTTCATTTTGCTTGGCTGACCCTCTGTTTGTTCTTCCTTCATTTTGCTTGGCTTCACCTCTTCATTCTTGTTTCAAGGTTGCTCCCTTTGTCGTTTTTGCTACTCTTGACGTGGATGCTCTTGTATTGGTTGATCCTGTTCTTGCAGTAGTAGCAACTATTGAGGAGGAAGGTCGGCGAACCATTTTGTATTATATATATGTTTTTGGCTGAAGATTATAGGTTGTAGTGGTATAAAGTTTTTTGAATGGTTTGATCGAGTATTTATAAGAGAAAAAGAGGTAACCGACTTAAATGTGTTGTATCCAACACTAGCCGTTATGTATTTTTTTAATTTTTTGAAGTGACGCGTTCGTTGCTTTGCTTTAGATTTGAATTGAAGGGGATAGCCGTTAAGTGTATTATGATGAGTAGTTTAAAAAATAATAAACTACTGGAAGGGTATAAATAATTTTCAAACATGAAGATCAATTTGAATTATAAACGTCAAAAACCAATAGACTAATGGAACGAGTATATGATGATTCGTATCGCCATGAAGATGTTCTGACTTCCACGGGAAGGATTAGGAACCTCCTGGTCACAATTAAAACACGTGTACTAACCCCAACCATTCAATGTGAATAGGCACCTCTTCAAATCATCATATATGCAACAGAAAAGGCACCAAGCCTGGTTTCTATAAATGTTAAACGTCTGCACAACAACAACAACAAGGCGAAACAACAACAATGCCTCGCAGAGTAAGGCACCCAAGAGCAGCAGAACATGATAGTGGAGTTCCAAGTGCTAGTAGGTTTACTAAAATCGATCATGTCCGTGAAGATATCGCAGATATGACCTCAGATGTTGATCAGCTTGCAGTATATATAGGAAATGTGGAGGATCAAGTGACGCGATTAAGGACTAGATTTGATGAATTCCATGAGGATATGAATCTTATTAAGCGTATGCTTCATGGTATTCAAGCTGCACTCAAGATTGATCCCCAAAACTACCCTTTACCACCACGTCCTCCAGCGGCACACATGTGAAATGAAGAAATAATCTCCTTTCAAGTCTAGTTATTTAAGAAGATTTTCTATTTGTTTTGAATGTCGTGTTTTGAAGTGTTGTCCTTTAATTTTCAGTACAATTTAGCATGTTTTGAATATTTATGAATGTTGTTTTGCATTACACTGAACATCCCGTTTGCAGTATTAGAACATCCGTATGATGATCAATTTGAATTATATACTACAAAAATAATAGACTTTTGGAATGCCATTGATAAATGCTCGAAACATTAAGTTAAACGTTCAAATATATAAATCTTAGTAGTACTCGATGAACAACAATTAGTATCAAATAAACGTAGCTACTATGAAACAAAAAAAAATTGCCCAAGACAATAAGAAATACATCTTCCACCATTGCAATTTAGCCTCTAACTTACTGATCTTCAATAAATTTGTAGTATTACAAGCTCCTAATTTGTCAACTTCCTTCACCAAATTGGCCCTTTATTCACAAACTTCATCAAGTGAAATTTTCAACTTATTTAAAACCAATGTAGTAAGCTGGGAATACTCCTCGTCACACCATTCCCAAAATCCACAATTGCTAATACCCTTGCGGGGACACTTGCAAAATTTTCGTCCAGCATTCAACTGTGTGCCCGCCGTGAATTGTATCGCAGGTAAGCCACATCAACATCGAATGATTTTGAGAAGAGTTGCGAGAACAAGTTGATCCTTGAGACATGGTTGAGTTAAGAAGAAGAAGATGTAGAGGGGGTAGGGATAACTTATACTTCAATAATGGGGCAAAAAGACCTAATTAATTGAATGGTTGGGGTTATTCCACGTGTTATAAGGTAATAATTCCGTCCGGAGCGGGTTAATAGAACGGGTTGGATTAATGTAAGTTTTGGAGCAGGTCGCTCCACGTATTTAAAACGGGTTGCTCCACTATTTTTAGCATTAGAAAACCATGTTTGGCACGTTGAAGAGATTATTCTAATATCTCTAAACAAATGTATCCGCTGTATTAGTACTACAAACACCAAAAGACATGCTTGGAACATGTAAGATTGAATTTTTTAAGATTGTGTGTATGTATTTCTGACAAAAAATGTATGTATTTATAGAGAAGTTTTTTTAAAAAATATTTCTAAAGATTGATGCAAAAACATCTAATTTACGTCACGAACATGGGTTAGTATGTTCAGTTCAAATAGGTGCCTATTTTAATATGTAGTGTTCTAACCTTTAATATGATTGTAATAAGAAACTATATAACATGACTAGATTAATAAGGCTTCATATTTAAGGTTAAATCATCATTGTATAGATTATCCACTTAGTTAGAACAACATCTAATGAAATCCTCGATAACTTAGTAATTGCTTTCATTAGATATAACTAAGCAATCGCTTTCAATAGATATAAAAGAGTATACTCTAGTAGAACGTTTATGAGTAAACACTTCCAATAGACATACTATTGAGTAGTCACCTTAACTACACATAAATGATGTATCACAATCAATACTTGTATGATTTGAAGTCTTAGTTGTTGTAGATACATGAAGAATGTCTGTAATTTGTGAATGAAATTGTATATTTGTTCAAATATTAGTAATGTGTCTATCTACTGATATAACGTCCAATCTATGCTACAATTCGTTAGAATACACTTCTTAATGATTAAAATTGTTAATTGTGCTAGAATCAACCCTACACTTCTTATCCAAATAACTTAATAATTACATTTTGTTATAATTTACGACATATATTTTGGTTTACTTACACATAGCATGTTTTGGAATCTTAATAAACTACTAAATCATTGTTTAAGCATTTCAAATGATCCTTATATTAGTATTTCTCAACTAATCCTCAACGGTACAAAAAAACATCAGTATGAAGATCCAGAACAGACTTACGATGTTCGAGAACGTTCCGTAAAAGGTTCAGAACAGGAGATTGGATGTTCTCTAAATGTTAGGAATTTTTGCGGTTTGGGGATTGGGGTTAGGGTTAGGGTTAGGGTTCAAACATCGTTTGTTATGTTCTGAACGTGAAAAAAGTACCTTTTATTTTTGAGAAAACACGTTTCATTTTAAACGAACTACTTAATTGATAATTATATTTGGCACGTTTAAAAGAACGTTCTAATATCTCAAAAAAGAAATGTAACCCCGCCCCGGGCTCAATTTTATACAAAAAATGGGACGCGCGTGGAATTCGGAACAAAAACAAAGGTGGGGCCTTAATGGCAATTATGACAACCCCAAAAGTGAAGTTTTAATTAAAATCAATTCCATCATTTCAAACATCGAACACCCGCCCCTTTCTTCTCTTACACACTTCTCAAGTCTTCTTCTCGAGTCTTCTATTTCGTCGCCGGCCATCTACATAATGTTCTCCGGCAACATCTAAAGGTAAATTTTGTACTATATTGATGTTTTCAAGTGAATCGGGGTTTATTTTTTTTGCTATTTGGCTATTTCGATAAAGCTAGGGTTTTTACGCCTTCTTTCTGGTTCTGGACTGAAATTCTCGTGAAAATCTCTATTTTTTGTTGATTTTTTCGTCAAATAGTGATGTGTTGTTGTACAAATAGTGAAGCTTTTGCATGTTTGTGTTAATAGTGATTTTAAGGCCATACTCATTCTGCTATGTCAAACCTCTTCATACAGTGCTCTGAACTTTTGTTAGGATGTTTCAACTTGCTGATGCATTTTAGATGGATGTTGTTAAAATATATGCTAGCATGTTTACATTAATAACGATGTCAAACATCTTCATACGATGCTTGGAACGTGTGTTAGAATGTTTAAGTTGTTGGTGAAGTTTAGGCGTTCACTAATAATATGTAGTGGAAGTATTATCAACTTAACACATAATCTGATAATTTTCATTCATACTTAAAGAAACAAAATACATATACAAAAGTACTTGACATAATGCTTAGACAAAAGTACTAGATATAATGCTTAGACAAAAGTACTACAAATAATGCTTAAACAAAAGTTCTAGTTGTCAGCATTGGGAGAATTTGGAGGAGTATCAAACTGCTCCGGATTCATCCCTTGTTGGAGAAGGAGTCCCAAAAGCATTCTTTCAATACGCTCCGAGCGCTGAATTAACACTTGCCTTATATTCCATACATCAGCAGGAAGCGGTCCACAACATGGTTGATTGCAGTGATATCAGTTTGTATACCGATAATATCCCAGGCGATGTTTCCATAATATTCGTTATGGTCAGGTTCGGCTGGGGCATAGTGGCCATTAGCGACAACTTCGTTTTGGTTATTTTCCATTTGTGTTTGTTGTCTATGAAGAAATTTTGATAATTCAAGTAGGAGGATAATTGTGTGTATGGCGGAACAAGAAAATGTATGTATTTATAGATGAAATTAACATAAAAAACACCAAAATGCGAGATATGAACATTGAAAAGACGTTCACTACTCTCGAGGTGATGTATCTAGATTAATTAATGCCTTTTTTCATATGCAGGTTTTGAGGGATGCTTTCACACCTTTTAATTACACAAGGCAACCCTTCGCTTGAATCAGCATAACTATTGCATTACATTGAACATCCCGTTTGCAGTATTAGAACATCTGTATAATGATCAATTTTAATTATATACTACAAAAATAATAGAAATTTGGAACGCCATTGATAAATGCTCGAAACATTAAGTTAAACATTCAAATTTAAAAATATATAAAATTGTCAAGATTAAAATTTAAAAAGCAACACTTTGAGTTTGGGAGGATTGTCTACTATCCACTCGTTTTGGGCAAGTAGTTCTTTTGTGGCCTGACCTTTTGCAGATGCTACATTTGTTTCTCCTACTTGAAAATACTTCACCAACTGATGGTATCCGCTTTTTCCTTCGTCTACCCTTACCCACGTCGATGAAGGAGGCAATATTCGTCTCTCAAGCAGCTCAGGAGGAACATTCCAAAATTCTTCCGGTGGAACAGCATTGATCGGTTTTGCATAGGCAAGCATATATGACTCTAACTTGTAATATGCAGAAGCGAAGTCATAAACGCACGCTCCATAGTCTTCTGGACACAGCATTCTGATAGCTGCCATAGCATGTTTACAGGGTATTAAGTCAATTTGATACTCTCTGCACGTACAAGTTCTGTTGAGTAAATGGACTTCTGCTCCCTGGCCTGTACTGATGATGGTGAAACCATACGTACCTTTTCGACTAATTGCGAGCTTACCCCCTTCCTCCAGGTTGAATCTTATTTTTCCTTCAATTGAAGGGACACATATGGTTGAAACCTCGAGGAACTCCGTAGCTCTCACATGAAATTTTTCACCAAATGTACGATTGATATGATTTAATAGGGCAACAATAGAATATTCTCTTTCATCACTCAGCATTGCATTTGTGGACTCAGCAATGTTCGAGGTCATCACTGCAAATATGAAATTGTAACAAACAAACAAAGACCTTAATGCTAAATACGTCTAATCCAAGTGCGAACATTAAGCATGCGATCAGAACATCAATAATTACGTCATACACATCATTGGTACTATTTTGAACAACAATTAGAATGTTCTCGGCTTAATTGCCATGTAAACATAGAACATTCCAACGCAAGGTTCAGAACATTTGGTATGAATGTTCATAGTCGTGTACCTGTGCCCAGGGAAAAAGCATCTGCTCCATTTATGGAATCCCACGTCATCTTGAAGATATCTGGCAACCCTTGGACCGTTGTCTTCGATTTGCTTAAAGTGCGTTCTGAAATCCTCCACACGATATGCATCTGCTGCCAAGTAATAGGACCCCAGGTGGTCTCCAAACTGAAACTTTGTATGGATATTTTCAGCAAGGTGCCTCGTCCAAACTCCGTAGTGAGCTTGGAGAAACCACTTGGTAACTGATTTTACTATGCTTTTATGCCTGTCTGAAATGACGCTCAACTCATCATTGTAGTGGGCTATGTCAACCAATTGTTCGGAAAAAAAAAAATCATAAGAAGCATCACATTCTTTGTCCACAATGCAGAATGCAACAGCGAATATGTGCTTCTCTGCATCCTGGGCAACGACAGACAACAACACACCGCCGTACTTGCTTGACAAATGAGTCCCATCAATAGCAAGGACTTTCCTCATATACAAAAAACCTCTAATCCAAGATCCGTAAGATATAAAAAAATACTTAAACCTCCCACAACTATCAAGCTTCAAAGCTGTCTTGCTTCCAATATTTTGGGACCTTACCATATAACTGTATGCCTCTAAAATTTCATAACTGTGTTCATGTATCCCTCTTGTTATTGCCTTTGCAATCTCACATCCCTTCAAACTTTTCCAATAACTAATGTTGCATCCCAATTCTCTGTTAAATGCAACTCTGATGTCTTTTGGTGTTATTCCTTTCCCCTCAATGTACCTATCTTTCATGTATTCACCAACAACATCAGCTGTGGCATGTGTATGGTGGCTTTGCAGGTGCTGCACACCGCACATGTGCTCGCCATTGTATATTGTAATATAAAATGTATCACTACTATGATACCTCAATGCTCGAAGCCACCACTTGCAATTTGCATCAACACATCGGGCATAAAACAACTTTTTTGTATTCTTCACATCTTTGAAAGAAAAAGGCTTCCTCACTGCAGCAAGCCTCAACTTCACCACTAATTCTAGCTTGTTCTTGAAAGTCATACCCTTTACAAAACCTGTGCCGTCTTTTCCAAAAAAATCGTTGCGACTACTCTGTGATGGTGCTCTTGCTGAAGGATTACCAACTACTTCTCCACCTTCTTCACCTTGTTCGTCTGCCTCTCCACCTTGTTTTAATTCATCTTCATTCATCTCAACATGCATATCTTGTTCACCTTCAGGCCTTGGAATCACACTAACCCTTAGTGTTGGCCTAGCCTCAGCTGGGTCTACATCAGCCATGTAAAGCTGAACATCATCATCAGTCCTAATTTTAGATGGAGCAGTCTTTTGCTTTGTGGAAACACTCAGCATATATGAAATGCGAAGATCCCTAGAATTATCACTTACCCCCCAACTGCGTATGATTTTGTTGACAAGTTCATCATATGTAACATTACTACTCACAAGGATAGGTCTTGTCTCTTTCACTTTAGGAATCCAAGCATAGCATTTCGAACGCTCAACCCATTCACCGAGAAAATCAACTCCTAGTAGTATGTTGTACCCCATTACTTTAACGATATCAGGAAGATAGGATAAACATTCATCAAATGTGGTCCAGGTAGAAAAGGATACTGGAACATCGAAAAACAGATCCGAACATACCCAAGGATGTTTAAGAATACAAGCATACCTATGTGAAACATCGATACATCAGTTCTGACCATCTACAAAAATGTTCCAACATTATGAATATCATTTATTAACATGCTGTAAGATTATTCGGGCAAACAAAATTATGTTCCATAACTCTGACTAGCACAATAGGAACATCAAAAGGATTATCCTGAGCATCTAATACAATATTCCATAATTGTGACTACGTTGTACGAGTATTTGTAGAACAATCTATATGATGTTGCGATCGTCACGGTAAGATGTTTCAAAACAACAACATACTGTTTAAAAGGGTTTTTACAAAAATTAGAATAGTAGAGATTAGCAAGACGGAGGTTTACACTTACAGGAGATATGGGACTTGTCAAGCTTTCCAGTTTGAAGTAATGCCCACCGTTATTCAAACAATTTCAACGACAAGCTTTCCAATTTCAAGTAATGGCCAACAGGTAAACATTATTCAAAGCATTTCAACGTCAAGCAAACCAATTAAAAGTAATGCCAACCAGAAATTGTTATTCAAAGAATTGCAGCGTATTTTTCCCAAATTATTTTTTCAAATAGAGTCAATAATACCTAATAACCGAAAAGGATTTAGATCTGACAATATTTTCCGTTTGGGAGAGTTGGAATGCAAGAATAATAGCAAAAACGAAGAGAGATTGAAGAAAGTAGATGCGCAGCAGCTATGGTGTTTTCAGGTCGCGAGGGAGAAGAGAAGAGAGGGGGGGGGGAGAGAGAGAGAGAGAGAGAGAGAGAGAGAGAGAGAGAGAGAGAGAGAGAGAGAGAGGAGGGAATAAACGGAGGGAAAAATATTTCCCTAATTTGGCAAATTTTATTTTTTATATACGTGAGGACCAAAGTGTAAGAAATAAAACTTTAGGGTGAAGGGGAGTGAAAGAAAGTTATGTTTAAGAGCCTTAATTAGATGTGTCCCTTATACTACATTAATTAAGACTTTATCCCTTTTACCTATTTACACTCTTGAATGTCACTTTTGACCAAATGTCCCGATTCTCTATCCAAGTAGCAAGTTCGAAAATGCATTGGGAGTGCCCCTAATTTGCTTCAAGGAGAAACTTTACAGTACTATAAAGAAAAGAACTGCAGAATATAGCCAATCACACTAAATTGGAATTAAGATGGAGTTGATTGATTTATTGATATAAATTTAAAAGACTGCAAGAATAAGGAAAAGAAAAGGGGCGCGCGCGCGCACACACAAGGGGGGCTATTAAGTACAGGAAACAGTTCCTCAAAACTGATAAAACACAACATAGATTTCATTTGCAGGATATAACACAAGTATAATGCACATAGTTATCCTGCACCACCCATCTCATAGCGACTCTATCTTTGGTTAACATCGAGGTGTCCAAACAGATAATCAAAGCACACAATTCTGTGTGGGGGGGGGGGGGGGGGAGCATCTACATAAAAATCATATGGGGTCTCAAGCGCTTATATGCTCTTCGACAACAAAATCTTGAAGATATATTTTCTGCAAAGACAAGGGGACAATATTAATTAACTTAGTCATGTAATCAGTTTTGATAATAACATTTGACGGAAGAAACAACTAATAATTAACATCTGAAAAAGGAAAACAATTCTTTCTGCCTCAATGCCTTCTAACCATTTGGTCCAGAGTACTTTTTTTGCATCTATGGTACAATGCAGTCACCTAAGTTTCTCCGAGAAACCCTTTTTAGGGTTTCGAAATATGCGTTTTAATGTAAAAAAAAGAAAATATGCTCAACTAAAGTGTAAGATGTTGGTGGCTTTGTTGTTTATCCTTTTCCAATATCCTAAGCAATCTTACAGTTTCCTCTCATCAAGGTAAGTCTCATCAATCTTACACTAAATTTGCAATTATAACTGTGAATTGTGGAACTGTGTATTCTTTTACTGTATTAATGACCTCTCTGCTTGATGGTATTTTACCTTTTTGCAGAACATCGATGGTTTAATAATCTGTTTTCAAGTATTTGTATTCGAATGTTCTACTATGCGTTAGCAGTCTAACAGTTCCTCCTGTATTGTTTTACTTGTCTCATGTTGGTTATATGTATTTTAATGATCTTTTGTAGTCAAAATTTGAGTTTGACATTGTGTTCTATTCATATTTTTGCACAATTCTTGCGATAGACTGTATCTGTTTATTCCATAACATTTGAGCCATCACCCTTTGTTGCTTATATTTTCATCTTTTAAGATGAAATATACAACTGTAAAGAAGCTAACATGTATTGTGGTGTCTTTTTTAGTGTTAATTGAAACATATTAGAGAACTTACCCCATCAAACTAAGCGACAAATTGGCTTCAGTGGGACTGAGGAAAATGTGTACAATGATGTCTTATCTAAAATCTTTGAAAACATCATGTGTCGCTATCTATTTTCATGTGTTTTTTATCTTGTTCATACTTGTGTGTTTCTGAATTTTGTTATTCTAGAGTAAGGCAGTAAGCTATCATCCTTTATCTACTTGTTAGAATTGCCTTCCTTTTTAGTCCATTTTTAATGCAAGTGCTTAATGAAAAGAAGTACTTGTATATCTGTAATTATTTCCTTGTTGCACTCTACGCCATTCTATTCTTTTTTGTTTGGGTAGGATTGGGGAGGGACGGGGGATTGGGGGTTAATTAAAAGTTTAGGAAAACAAAAGGATACTCTAAAGCATACCATATAGTATAAAAATGTTCTCTTCTTATGTTCAAAGTGTTAAGTTGTTTAAGTATGTGCACATTTTAAACTTTTTTGACCTCTCAAATCTTATTTTACGCTATGGGAAAAAAGGAAGGTGAGAATGGAAGTAGTATTCAAAATGAACGTGTCCTCGAATGTGGAGAATGAAGTCTTTTAAAATACTAGTAAGCAAGTTGAATTAAAATGAACGTGTCCTCAAGTATTCAAAATGTGATAAAGACGAAAAACCAAGGGTATTCAACTTGCTTACTAGTATTCAAAATGACTGTGTCCTCAAGTATTTTAATTCATCACATTCGATCTCATTAATCTGTTGTCGTCACTCTGATTGCATTTTAGACCCACTATTCAACTTGCTTACTAGTATCAAGCGTATCAAGTGAATTGCTATTGTTGCTTTACGATCGTATTGTTATCTGATTGAATACATTTTTATCGATCGCATTTAGTTATCATTATATCTAATTTTATCATCGAATCTGGTTAAAATCAAGTATTCGGCATTGAACGAAATTAGCATATAATTCGTCTTGATAGAAACTCGCCCGAAATCACGTCATCATAAATTGTTAATCTGTTATTTGCTTTAATTTGTCCGTTTACATCTGCCTTCAAATTGTTCATTCTGATCCAACATCGGATTTTCATACTCATATCTTAGAAATTGATATTTGCATTGTCTTCGAATTAAGACCCTAAAAATCGACTACTTGTCAACATAAATTACCTGTCAATCAATCGGATTGAGATATAAAACGGTCGCCTTAGAGTCAACTAAATATAAATTTAATTGTAAAACCTGAAGTACATTTTTAGGAAATACAATTTGGCGCCCACCGTGGGGTCTAGGCAATCGATTTATTCCGAAATTTGAATCGTTTGATACTACTTACGTTTGCTTTTTGTCCTGAAATGGCAGATGAACGTAACATTGATGTCACCACCGCTCTGAACGGTCAACAACAGCTCAACCCCAATGACGGGGTTCATGTTCCGACCAACATCGAAGCGGTCGATGAGTCTACCAACCACAAGCAGGATCCGACTCATGATGATATTTCTACTGGTTCACAGCTAAACGCGCCCCGAGGGCGGAGACCCGGTAAGGAACCCGCGGTCGAGTTAGGAGATACAAATGCGGCACTAATGGCGTATTTGAAAAGGCATGATGCTCAGTTCGAAATGATACAAGAACAATTGAAGGTCCTGTCTAGCTCTATCAGAAACAGAGTGCCCACCTACCCGATCACAGCCCCCGCAAGCATTCCGACTTCGGTTCCTCAGGGCGCCGTGACAGGGGGACTTGCAGCGGGGGTCGGATCCGGAGGATCGGGTACGGCCGCCGTGGCTATGGGAGCTCCGGCCTTCGTGACGGCAGAAGTGAGAATGTTAGCTACGATGTAAACCCTGCTGAATGACACAGTGGATAAGAAATTCTGTGAGATAAAGTCATTTATGGAGAAATTTCCAGGTGTTCCGAAGTTAACGGACGAAGTCGCTAAAAAATCAATTTCAAAGCGTCCCTTTCCAGCAAGTGCAGCCCCAATGCCCATTCCTAAAACTTTCAAATTACCAGAAAGTTTAAGATATGATGGAACCACAGATCCGAGGGATCACATTGATATGTTCTCGGTTGCAGCTCAAGCGAACGACTTGACTTCGGAAGAGATCAATTCAGTCAGCCTTAAGAAGTTTTGTGAAACGTTGAAAGGAGCAGCATTGAAGTGGTATTTACAGCTATCCGAAAACGAGATCCTAAGTTTTGATGACATGGCGGGGAAATTCTTTCGATCACATACTGGAGCAAAACAGATAGCACCAAGGGTTGAAGATATCCTGAACGTTAGGCAGCGGCCCGGGGAAACTATCAAATAATTTGTGAAATGATTCAATGATGAGAAGATTCATATCCCGAATCTCGAGGAAAGGTGGGCTTGTTTGACTTTTGCTAATAACTTGCGCACTGATTCAATAGAGGCGTGGAAGTTGAAGGATCGTCTTAGGGAAATCGATGCATGGACATTCTACGAGCTATATCGTGAATGCGAACCAAGGATTAGGGATGAGGAGGAGGAGTTGTAGCTAGCCCGAAATAATCATCATTATGATCGACCACCACCACGGAGAGTCGAGAACGACAGGCGAAACTACAGGGACCAACGATGGGAGCCCTACAGTTTCCCTCAAATGGGAAGCAACAACCACGAAGCTGGTGGTTCGAAAAATCAGCCGAAGAGAGGGCAATCGAACATATCTTCGGCTCCAAAAGATCGACCACTGCCTCCAAAAGTGGTTGAGTACAATTTTTGCATATCGATACCAAACTTGGTAAATCACTTGAAAGGGATGGGTGATAAGGTTGTAAAGTTTCCGGGCCGCATAAAAACAAATCCAAACACAAGGGATGAAAAACTATGGTGTGCATTTCATCATGACTTCGGCCATACAACGGAAGAGTGTAAGGCGTTGATATACGAAGTGGCCAGCCTACTACAGAAGGGGCATTTGGTAGAGTTGTTGACTGATAGAGGGCGAAACAATTTTAATAAGAAGAAAGATGATGAGCCGCCAAAACCTTCTGCTCCTAGGAAGACGGTAAATATTATTACCGGAGGAGATGACGTTTGTGGAGTGACTTACACTACAAAGAAATATGCAAAGGTCTCGTTCACACAAGACAAACGAACACGGGAAGACATGAATGATGAGATTGTGTTCGGGAATTTCGACTTCGACGAAAGGATTCATCCCCATCACGATGTACTGGTAGTAACGATGAGGATCGATGATGCCGATGTAAAAAGGGTATTAATCGATGCTGGCAGTTCGGTTAATATCATACATACAAGGGTAGTCGAACAGTTGCAGTTGAGTGATAAGATCATGCCTCGCTCAACGGTGTTGTCGGGTTTCAATAATTCAAGCGAAGTGACCGTTGGAGAAATCACAATTAAGACATATGTGAAAGGCGTTGAGAGTGAAACATTATTTGAAGTGATGAAAGGCGAGATGGCATACAACGTGATATTGGGTCGACTGTGGATTCACGCTATGGGAGCGGTCCCATCGACCCTACATCAAGTTGTAAAATTCCCTACCCCATGGGGAATTCGCGAAATAAGAGGTGAGCAGCAGGCTTCACGAGAATGTTACTCAGTCGCTGTTAAGGATGGCTTTCGAAAATAGCAATCACAGCTAGTGGAACCCGTGGCCGAAAACCTCACTGCGGCTCCGTCATATGCTTCGTCACAATTAGCGGAGTCTGAAGTTGAAGACGAATTCGCACAGGTTCCACCATGTGTCAGAGAACCGTACAAACAAAAAGCCGGAGACTCTACGATAGAAGAATTGGAAGAAGTAATGTTATTCGATGATAAGCCTGATCGGAAAGTCTATGTGGGAGCAGAATTGGATCCCGAAGTAAGAGCAAAAATCATATCATTCTTCAAGGATAATTCTGATTGTTTTGCTTGGTCCCATGCAGATATGGTGGGAATCGATCCAAAAGTTGCCGCATACAAATTAAACCTCGATCCAAAGCAACGGCCGGTGAAGCAAAAGAAACGGCCGAATGGAGGATTCCGGAGGAAAGTGATCAACGATGAAGTAGAAAAATTGTTAGCGGATGGGTTCATTAAAGAGGTTAAATATCCAGAATGGCTTGCAAACGCTGTTGTAGTATCAAAGAATAATGGCAAGTGGAGAGTATGCGTCGATTATACCGACCTCAACAAAGCTTGCCCAAAAGATTCGTTCCCACTGCCTTACATCGACAGCTTATCGATTAAACGGCAGGGGACGAAATGTTGAGTTTTTTGGATGCCTACTCAGGCTATAATCAAATTTCGATGGACCCAATAGATCGGGAGAAGACCTCATTCATCAGAGACACTGGGACTTATTGCTACACAGTCATGCCCTTCGGCTTTAAGAATGTTGGCGCTACTTATCAGCGTTTGGTTACCATTATGTTCAAAGATTTGATCGGAAAACGATGGAAGTGTATATCGATGACATGTTGGTCAAGTCTTTGGAGAAGGGAGATCATTTAAGTCACTTGGAGGAAACTTTTACGATACTAAGGCGGTTCAACATGAGATTGAACCCGGAGAAATGTGCGTTCGGGGTCGGATCCGGCAAGTTCTTGGGATTCATCGTATCGCAAAGAGGAATCGAGGCCAATCCAGACAAAATCAAAGCGATCGAAAGCATTTCCGAAGACCTTACAATGGTGAAGGAAGTTCAACAGCTGACCGGTCGAGTAGCCTATCACAGCAGGTTCATCTCGAGGTCATCTGAACGATGTCACAAGTTCTTTTCGGTGCTGAGGAAAAATAAAAGTTTTTGAGTGGACACCAGAATGCAAAAAGGCTCTCAGAGAACTGAAGCAATACCTGTCCAATCCTCCGCTTCTATCAAAGTCGATTGAATGAGAAATGCTGCTGATCTACTTGGCCGTTTTCGATGTTGCTGTAAGCGCTGTCCTCGTTCGCGAGGATAGAGGTAACTAATTTCCTATCTATTATGTTAGTAAGACATTGTTAGATGCAGAAACAAGGTATCAACATCTAGAACAACTAGCACTTGCACTAGTCACTGCTGCACGAAAGCTAAGACCTTATTTCCAATGTCATTCAGTATCTGTCATAACTACTTTTCCATTGCGAAATATTTTACATCGGCCAGATCTCTCTGGTCGATTGATGAAATGGGTGGTCGAGCTGAGTGAGTACGACATCACTTACCAGCCTCGCACCGCCATAAAATCTCAAGTTTTAGCTGATTTTGTAGCAGACTTTAGCACTAACATCTTCCCGGAAGCAAAAAAAGAAGAATTGATGATGAGAGATCCAGATCCCGAAGTCTGGATAATGTACACCGATAGAGCTTCGAATGTGAAAGGGACTGGCCTCGGAATCCTGTTAATAGCACCTACCGGCGAGAAACTCAGGTATGCGATCAAATTACATGCAAAAACTAACAACGAGGCCGAATATGAAGCCCTCGTTGTAGGTTTAAAGATCGCAAAATACTTGAAAGTCGAACGACTAGACATCAAAAGCGATTCTCAGCTGGTGGTAAATCAAATCCAAGGCGATTTTTGTGTTCGAGATCCGAGGATGCAACAGTTGCTCGAGAAAGTACAAAATCTTCTAACTTCTTTCCAGGAATGGAAAATAGCTCAGATACTGAGGGAAGATAACATCGAAGCAAACGCCTTAGCCAACCTCGGTTCTGCAGCAGCTATTGATGGAAAAATCGACGAAACAGTGGTTCATTTGTTCGAATCCCCACTTTGTCGAAGCATCAAAGAGGTAAACAGCGTTAATCATACTTGGGATTGGAGAAACAAATTTTTGTCTTATTTGCAGGTAGGCACCCTTCCCAGTGACAAAAAGTCTGCCCGATCTCTTAAAGCTAAAGCGGCAAGATATTGTCTCCTAGAAAATCAACTCTACAGACGAATGTTCGGTGGCCCTTTAGCAAAGTGTGTGGGACCAGATGGAACAAACTATGTGTTGAAAGAAGTTCACGAAGGCGAATGCGGCAATCACTCCGGCAGCAAATTGTTGGTTCGAAAGATAATAAGAGCTGGATACTATTGGCCAACGATCGCGGATGATGCCAAAGAGTTCGTTCGCAAATGCGACAAGTGTCAACGATTTGGCAACCTCATACATCAACAAGAAAAGCCACTTCATTCGGTCACATCACCGTGGCCATTCATGAAGTGGGGAATGTATTTGGTCGTGCCGCTTCCAACAGCACCCGGTGGGGTAAAGTTTATTCTAATTCTTACAGATTATTTTTCTAAATGGGTGGAAGCAATTGCTTTGGCTAAAATCCGTGAACAGGAAGTCATCAAATTTATTCATCAAAATATCATCTGTCGTTTTGGGATCCCGAAAGAGATCACATGCGACAACGGTAAGCAGTTCGTAGGAAGACGGATCATTGCCTTCTTCGAAAAATGGGGTATCAAGCAAATCGCCTCAACACCTTATCACCCCGGTACAAATGGACAGGCTGAGTCTTCCAACAAAACAATAATTGAGTACTTGAAGAAAATGATGGATGAGTCAAAGGGCAATTGGCCGAACGAACTCCCCGGAGCGCTGTGGGCTCATCGGACAAAGGTGAAACACAGCACCGGGGAGACACCGTTCTCACTTGTCTATGGAACAGAAGCGTTGATACCGGTGGAAGTAGGAGAACCCAGTCTTCGGTTCGCCCACTCCACCGAAGAAGCGAACAAAGAGGCTATGCTGATAGATCTAAACCTGACCGAATCAAAAAGAGACATGGCATTTGTTCGAATACAAGCACAGAAACAAAGGGCAGAAAATTACCTCAACAAAAAAATCAGGTATCGATCTTTTAATGTAGGTGACTATGTGCTAAAGATCAAAAGACCGAAGAAGGATGAGCCCAACGAAGGTAAATTAGGAGCAAATTGGGAGGGCCCCTATCGGGTCAGGGCAGTAATCGGAAAAGTTCATACCAACTCGAAACAATGGACTCCAAGCCAGTCGACTTCAATTGGTATATCACACAATTGAAGAAGTACTACTTTGAGATTCTACGGTATCATCAAACTTTATCTTTTATTTTCCTTTATAATTTTCATTCTTTCTCCATCGAAAGAAGTTGTTTAATCGATTATTTGATACTAACACTTTTAGATGATAGGCATAGTTGGAATGGAATGATGACAAACATCACCCACAAATACCTGAGCTCAAAACGCTCCGATTGGGGTCGATAAGTCTAACGAACATTCTAACGTGGTCTTCATCTATAACGGTTCTCTCAGTTTTTGTCTTTCAATGACTCCGTTTCAGGTATCGAAATCGAGGACCAGTGTTCGGCTGCTCATCCTTCACACCCAAACACTGAGGGGTGGAGTTAGCATGATGATCACTGAAGGATACTGGGGAATGCCCAAGAACCGTGGACTTCCCATCGAAAGGAGAAACGAAATCGATTGGAGACAATACTGGGGACTCGTTCAAAATTTGACAAAATTTCAAGTTTTCAACGCTCACTCGAACTGGGGACTCGTTCGTACTTCAAATCGAACTAGAGATTCAACTTTATCAAAGATTTCAAACCCTGACACTTTTATTCAAAGTCGAGGGTTATTCGTTTAGAAGAGTTATGTGGCATGTAAACGATCTGTTAGTGAAAAAAAATCTGCGCCTTCAAACGGCCGCATCATGTAATCGATCGAATCGTACGGTCCGAAAATGTATTAAACGCCCATTAGCGGCTCACTTTAAAATATTCAACACTTGGTCATATTTTTGACTTTTCACATTTGTTGACTTGTGTGATCGGTTTAAACATTAGCGAATTTTAAAATTCCAAAATTTTCACCAAGTGTTAAGTAATTTTTCATTCCGAACCTAAAAATGTTCGAGGAGTGCATTACGTAAAAGTGATTCCTCATTCTTTACTACGCACTAAAACATTGGGCCCCAATCATACTTCTTCCAACAATTGTCGCTAAAACATCAAAACTTTCGAACGAATAAATTGAATCGTCTTCGGAAAGCAATACAGCGATAAGGAAAATCGAAAACAACTCATTCATTGAAAAAATATTTACATGAGTCTAAGCGACCACATTACACCAAGTTTCAAAAATGACTAAAACAACAAGTCGGAAACAACTTTAGTTCATTCATCACCATCCCCATCAGAACCTTCATCGGAGGAACTTTCTGGAAGACCAAGATCTTCACGAGCCAACCGCACAATGGCAACGACATCACTTAGCTCGGCAGGAACATCAATGTCTCGATCCAACATCTCTCTAAGGACATCGCCCCTTGATTCGGCAAGGATAAGGTCTTTCTTCTTTTCAAACTCTTCCTCGAGTTTGCGCCTTAAGATGCTGGATTCCTTTTGAAGCAACAGGTTCCTTTCCGACAGGCTATCAGCTTGAACCTTTAAATCCTCGTTGCCTTTGTGGAGGACGTTCAACTCTTCGAACTTATCAGCTAGTTCCCGATCTTTGCTCTCTAAAGCAGAGTTGAGCTCAGCCAATTTCAGGGAAAAGATGATAATCATCAATCGAAAGATCTCCTTGTTCAGCCACCTTGAGTTGAATGGCTCTTTCCTGGAGTCTTTCCTTTACATGCTTCTTGGGACGCCTCACTAATCGGTCAGATCCCGATTCGTCTCCGATCTCTTCCTCCTCGATGTCAATAAACGAGGTCGTTCCTTCGGTGGCTTTTGCCGCTACAATCGCAGAACTCGTTTCAGCAATCACATCCTCAATGGTTTGGGGCGTAGCCGATGAGCTACCCCCTTGCCCTTTCTCCACCACCTTGGGCAAATACTTATTCTTCAACTCCTGAAAATATTTCCTTTTCTTCTTCGGAGGAGCAGCGTCATCGGCTTTCTCACCGCCCTCGATTTCCACCTCCTCGTCACTTGGCTCACCTCCGGCACCTGTGATACCTGTGGGAATTTGAAAATTACCAAAATTATCTAAGGGACGAGTTAAGTTAGAAATTCAACACAAGTTCGAAAGAGAACTTACCATGAATTTTGGCCTTAAGTGTTTTCAGGGTTGCGACCGGTTTCCAAGCCCTTTGATCTTTGGTCATCTTATCAAGCACCCTGATCAACCACGGTATGATATCGGCAACTTGATCGAACAAAACCTTATCAGCTGGAAATTTTGGGAAGAAAAACTTGTAAGGTTAAAACTATGGATTCATTCAAAAGAGAGAAACGAGCAAAGCACTTACGTGTTCGGTTCCAAATACTCGGAAGCAGCTCCTTTCCGGGGTCGGTTAATTGCTCCGATGGAATGAAGACAAATCGTTGATCCCACCCCCGAAGATCATCATCGTTGTCGGATATCAGGGCCCGCTGACCCCGTTTAGCCAAGTTTATCACCCCTCCTTTGTAAACTCGAGGAGAATAGATGTTAAGAATGTGGCGAAGTGTTAACTCCACTTTCGCCCTCTCCGCAATCCATCTCATGATCACTACTGTTCTCCATATAGCCGGAGAAAGTTGCCCAAGGCAAATGTTGTACATCCTGCAAAACTCCTCGATCACGTTGTCGACCGAGAGAGTAAAACCGATGGTAAAATGATAGGTCAGCACTACTGAATGACCTTCAACGTGAGTGGCCAAAGTCGACTTCCTTAGAGGACACATCACATCGATGTCGCCAACTTTCCAACCACATTCTTCTCGAACACGTGGTATCGATCCGGTGTGATCGCGCAGCATACCAAGTCGATTGGAATATTCTTTTTAGTCTTTTGCTCCGCCTCGCTCTGAACGCTGACCTTGCAATATTTCTCATAAGTAAACTTCTTCGGAAGAATCTCCGAATACGACTTCTTGGGACCAAAGTCTTTCACTTTTCTTTCCTTTCATTTCTTGCCTTTTTTATCCATGGAAGTGCCAGCGGCGGTGGAAGTCTGCTCCACCACCAAGTCAGGCTGCGGCGGGGCTACGGCGGCAGCTGCCGCGGCAGAGGCAAGTTCTACATTAGCTACGTTTTGAGAAGAAGTAGACATTATCAAGGCGCAAGAATTAGCGAGAAATTTCTGAGACTTGCTTAGAAAAGTTGGAGAATTTTGAGAGATTTGGAAGTGGTAAAGTTTATAAAATGAGTTTTGAAGTTGGTATTTATAAGGCAAGAGCCATCATTGCCTCGAAAACCGATGAAAACTACCACCCGCACGATCTCTGACACGTGCGGCGATGGGAAGTTGAAGCGACAGCTTGACGTTTCAAAATGGAGGGACACAAACGCTCCACGTGTTTTCCCGCTCAAAATGTCAAGCCACTTGCCATGTTTTACGGACACATGACTTGACAAGTGGGGGGACTATCTGTAATGGTCGATTTCTGTTCGATCACGATGAATGTGTTCATGGTTGGTTCCGAAGACGTATTTTGAGAAGATCGATGTGGAACGACTTCGATGAAATGATGTGATCGTTTACCACGTGGCGTGTTCGGAAAGTTCAAAGACAACTGTTTTAATAGATAGTGATAACTGACCTTATCCCACTTTTATCGGAACGGAATCAGCGCATTCCATGGGATGTGGGGAACTGTTGAAGAAACGTGAGAAGTCAAGAGTTCTTCTAGGGTTGGTCATCTCCACTTCAAGCTATAAAAAGGCCGCATTCTCCACATTTGAGGACACGTTCATTTTGAATACTACTTTCATTCTTCAGATATACATTTACTCATTATATTATTGTTATTCTCTGATCATACCATAGTTAATCTACTGTCATCATCAAAGCAATCATTGTATTAAACACTAATCGCGGCTTGGTTTCAGCGTGGAAAAAGATTCATCTCTTTCATCGAAGCACCATCCTCCGATTCGTCAATACAATAAGCTTTTATCACTTTATTTATTTATTTATTATTGCCTATTCTGCTGTTTATATGCTATTTCCATTATTCAGTATTTTAATTCATCACATTCGATCTCATTAATCTGTTGTCGTCACTCTGATTGCATTTTAGATCCACTATTCAACTTGCTTACTAGTATCAAGCGTATCAAGTGAATTATTATTGTTGCTTTACGATCGTATTGTTATCTGATTGAATGCATTTTTATCGATCGCATTTAGTTATCATTATATCTAATTTTGTCATCGAATCTAGTTAAAATCAAGTATTCGGCATTGAACGAAATTAGCATATAATTCGTCTTCGATAGAAACTCGCCCGAAATCACGTCATCGTAAATTGTTAATCTGTTATTTGCTTTAGTTTGTCCGTTTACATCTGCCTTCAAATTGTTCATTCTGATCCAACATCGGATTTGCATACTCATATCTTCGAAATTGATATTTCCATTGTCTTCAAATTAAGACCCTAAAAATCGACTACTTGTCAACGTAAATTACCTGTCAATCGATCGAATTGAGATATAAAACGGTCGCCTTAGACTCAACTAAATATAAATTTAATTGTAAAACCTGAAGTGCATTTTTAGGAAATACAGCCCCATTCTCCACATTTGAGGACACGTTAATTTTGAATACTACTCTCATTCTTCAGATATACATTTACTCATTACATTATTGTTATTCTCTGATCATACCATACTTAATCTACTGTCATCATCAAAGCAATCGTTGTATTAAACACCAATCGCGACTTGGTTTCAGCGTGGAAGAAGATCCATCTCTTTCATTGAAGCACCATCCTTCGATTCTTCAATACAATAAGCTTTTATCGCTTTATTTATTTATTTATTTATTATTGCCTATTCTGCTGTTTATATGCTATTTCCATTATTCAGTATTTTAATTCATCACATTCGATCTCATTAATCTGTTGTCGTCACTCTGATTGCATTTTAGATCGACTATTCAACTTGCTTACTAGTATCAAGCGTATCAAGTGAATTGCTATTGTTGCTTTACGATCGTATTGTTATCTGATTGAATACATTTTTATCGATCGCATTGAGTTATCATTATATCTAATTTTGTCATCGAATCTAGTTAAAATCAAGTATTCGGCATTAAACGAAATTAGCATATAATTCGTCTTCGATAGAAACTCGCCCGAAATCACGTCATTGTAAATTGTTAATCTGTTATTTGCTTTAATTTGTCCGTTTACATCTGCCTTCGAATTGTTCATTCTGATCCAACATCGGATGTGCATACTCATATCTTCGAAATTGATATTTGCATTGTCTTCGAATTAAGACCTTAAAAATCGACTACTTGTCAACGTAAATTACCTGTCAATCGATCGGATTGAGATATAAAACGGTCGCATTAGACTCAACTAAATATAAATTTAATTGTAAAACCTGAAGTACATTTTTAGGAAATACAAAAATAAATAATTTATTGAAGATATTAATATTTTTAAATAAATATGAAGAATTTAAAAAAATTAGATAAAAAAACATACACATTAAAACTATTTAATGAGTAATCTATAAATAACTATTTATACTAGTTACTCGCTAATACTTTACTATTAATTGAAATAATTTTGTACCTCGTGAACATGAAAGAAAATATTGAGAGAAATAAGATTTTAAGAGAAAAAATATGGGCGATCGAATAATGAAGATCTAGGATATGCTAATAATTTTACAATAAAATAGTTTATTAAAATTGTTATATCATAGTGTACTTAGTAGATGATATACAATATTATAACTTCAATGATGACATGCAATTTTTTCAAATTCTGATTTTTGATAAATGAGTACATTTGAAGAGTCAATAGTTAGTTAAGGAATGTTGAGGGTCTACAATATAATGTTAACCCTACACAATTGTGTAGAAAACTATTTGTTGAGACCCGTGTATTGGGTGTTGGGCCAATTCGGGATACTGTATGCTCGAGCGCTTGAGGCGTAAGTCTCATGTGTTGAGCGTCTGACTAAGTTTAAGGGCGTTTTATGAGTGCCTCATCCAAGGGCGAGCCCCGAATGGGACCCATGTTTGCCATTTAAAATATAGCCACACACTAGTTGCAATTCTGAATCGAGTTTTTTGATATTATGAATAAGTAGAATAGAAGTAGTTGTATTTACTCTCATTTTTTGTTGGTAATCACATTTCTATGAGATTATGAATTCTAAAATATCCTAATTAAGTAGGATGGAAGTAGTTGTACTTACTCTGATTTTTTGTAGGTACTTATAAACTTCGGTATTTATTTCATTTGAGCGATAATGGACATAGGGAAACAATAGTCGAAATATATTTTATTCAAGCGCTGGAAAAAGAAAATTATACTGTTCCTGGGCGTGTAGTATAGTTATTTGTATAATTATACGGCGATGAGTGGGACTACGCCTGAACGGAGACTTTTCATGCTTGTAGGTTAAAGCTTAGGTGTCGATGAGTTCAAATAACTGATGCTTAATTCATTCTATTCTAATTTTTTGTTAACCTCACTTATCTACAGGTAATTAACAAATAGTTTACCTGTAACAAAAATGCTTATACAATTTCCTATTATACATCAAGTTTTGGGACTACTTGATGATCCCATATTAGTCAAGTACATATTGCTTCGTGATCACAAAACAAGGGGGAAGTCATAACACAAAATATTGTCAAAAGTATTGAGCTTAATACTTAAGATAGCGAAACCATCCGCAGATTGAATGTCCTCCTGTAGATATGCAAGTAATTTTTACTTTCAGATTAATCAGTAGATAATTTCATTAGAATCAATATTTTTTCCGATAATTAAATTCAGAGATTGTGCTATCTGACCTTTATTAGATCAAGTTGCATCAAGAAGCGCATAAGCTAAGACTTTGATATTCTTTTTCATCTCATTAAATAATACTCCCTCCGTCCCATTTTAGTTGCTGCCTTCAGTTTTTTCACGCCCATTAAGAAAACCATTAAATAGAGTGTGTATTTTACTATGTTACCCTTATTTAATGTTTGATTATTAACTTTCTTTGAGAATTATTTTAATTATTAAGGATATAGTTGGAAAGAACTAGTAAATTTAGTCTTAAAATCCTAAAGTGACAACTAAATGGACAAACCATTTCTCCAAAACCGACAATTAATTTGGGACGAAGGGAGTAACATTTACATGAAGATAAGGGAAAGGCCAAAACAAGTTGATTAGCAGAAGAAAATAACATGACAGAAAACTAGCTAGGATAGTAGGCAGAACAATACGCTTTTCAGGGCAAAATTTACTGCATATAAATATCAGACAAATCATATTGAGTATAATTTTTTTTTTCCTATTGGGCTGCACGTGATCATCTTTGTCACAAGTTGCCTACGTACCCCTACTAATTGAACCTTTTAGGAGGATCAAGCCCCACGTAGTTCTATTACATATAACAAAAACCTCTGATAAATTGTTTGCCCTTCACAGGCTCACTACACAATTAAATAAAATCTGTAGAAAGATGAAACAAGATATCTCCAGCAGCTATGTTTGAGAAGATTAATCCCATCGATCGAGAAATTCTTCAATTTGAATGCATTCATCATCATCTACGCAGCTAGCAACTCCATTTTTCAGCAAGTTGATTGATCTTCATGTTATACTTGGAGAGGCATATTATAGTATACGACAATGTGAAAGTACTTCTGATGATCATATTCCACCACATTGTACAAACCAATGCCCCATGTTGACCTTTTTAATATTTGATCTTTTACTTCTGACATATATTGTTCTTGTGTGCCCATAATGAATCTGGAAATAGAGGCTAACATTTTGTTAGTTCTCGCTGTTGCTCCCAAACGCACACGCAAGTATACGTGGTCGCCAAGTAATAAAGTGATAAGATGAGTATCGTTCCCACGAGGACTATGCAGATTGAGTTCTAGCAAACAATTTATTTAAACTATTCAGGGATCTTTTTCCAATAGTGAGGATTTTGTTAACTAAAGAACAGTAATTAAATGGTAAAAGTGAATTCAAACAATGGAGCAAGACTTGGTTGTTATCAGTAATAAGGAGACGGTCCAGGGTCAGAGTTACGAACAATCCAGTTGAGTTATCCAATTGATTCCACTTCTTAAATCCCGGGTTACTAACTAACAGATTAAATGTACCCGTGAAAACCTTTCAGTTCTTCACGGTCTATGCAGGCTACTCCAATCCCTATATGTCTATGGGTTGAATCACGTGCACGCATTAACGAATTCTGTAATTAGTTAAACTAGGCGAGCAAGTATATGTCTATCCTACTCACAAATTGGTTCCCCGATGCCCGGGTTCACAAACTAGTCCTATCCTTTCTTATTACGTAATTAAATTCTCTCTTTCGAGTTCAATCTAAAAACCATAGATAATGCGTAATAATCGGGCCCTGACAATTACACAAGTAAAATCAAGAAAGAATAAGCAACCCGTATTGGGATTCAATTAATGGAAATCAATCTTCAAACATCAACCTTCATGAAATACTCTAACCCTAGAACGATATATTTAGCTACGCATACTCATAATAACAACACAAGGAATTGATGTAATAATGAAATAATGATGTAATAGATTAATGAGAGGAAGAAAAACCCTTGTTCTTGATGTTATGAGCTCTCCAATTTGCTCCCCAGTCTCAACTCCCCTGAAAAACTAAGTAAAAAAGAGTATTTATAGAGTTTACAAACACCTAATAATAAGTTAGACCCAAGCCTAGACGAAATAGGAAGTCAAAATTCGCTCCCGGGGCGCCATAACGGGCGCCCCGCGCCCCCGATCGCGTGACACTAGGCAGAGGACGTCAAAACTCTCACGCTTTTGGGCTGCGTCGCGCAAGAAAACGCGCAGGGACACTGGGCGCGGTGGGGCCCGCGGGGCATGCCCTACAGCGCCAGGCCAATTTTCGTGTTTTCTCGCTCCTTTGCTCGCTCGTGTCGTGCCTTCGTGTGCTCGATCCAATCCTCAATCAAAATCCAATCTTTTCTTGCTCAATCATGCTCTTAAAAGCTCCAATTACATTGCGTAACAACCTACACACGCACGACATAAAATCAGTGTAAAACCATAGTCACAAACTATAAAACGAGCGAATAAAGTATCCAAACGCAAGGAAATATTAAGGAAATATAGGCATAAAATGCCAAACATCACCACCCCACACTTGTACCCTTGCTCGCCCTCGAGCAATCACAAATAACTCCCAACCTAGGTAAAACAGGTCTGCCCATGACTATGGTTGATACCGACCATTGAACCAATGCGCACATGACTACTATGGATCCACAACATGCCAACAATTTACCACAACCAAAAATATGAGAACAACCACCCCAAAATAGCTCAAATACACCAACTCAACTTAATGCAACCATGCTCCCACAAAATCACACCTATCTACTCAACCAAGAACCATCAACTTTACCTATTTCATGCAAACCATGCGCCCTCACCAATATGAAGCAAGAGAGTGCCCCCCAAAAATCACACACAAAACCAATATCATGACTAGAACGGGGGCAATACAAATGAATTCACTCACTCTCATGAAAATCTCACATGCCACGCACAATGTACCATAGGCTTGCCCGTAGTGTAGGACTCCACTAATGTAAGCTCACTCCAATCGGGATTAACTAGGACTTTAGAAAGGTCGTAATGTAGGCTAAGGGGCGGGTAGGATACATATGGTAATAGTGACTACCTCCCTAAGCACTTTAATACATCACATTCAAATTAATCATCAATCTCATCAAGCCACCCAAATCAACAACTTCTACACATACACCTTCACACAAGTAGCAATTTTTTTCTTTTAAGCACACACTAGCAAGGAATGGATATCTTTTTCTCTTTATTTCTTTTTTCCACAATTTTTTTTCTTTCTTTGCTATTTTTCTCTTTTTCAATTTCATCCAACCTTGCCAATGCTTTTCACTACTTCACAATTTTTACAATTATTCCCCTTTATTAGCTCCACTCAAGAACCTCCCAACTCCAACCACAACTCCAAAGTAACAACACAATATTAACTAAAGTGCTTAAGGAGTAAAGGGCCAAAAGAGACAATTTAGAACAAGTGGGTAGGCTCGGGGTGTGGGTACCAATAGAAAGGGTCAATTCAAACCACAACAACAATTTTTCAAGGTATATATGTAAGGGTAGGCAAATCAAAAGAAGGCCTTGTATCATTTCCCGACTAGAGCAAACCTAGGATTTCGCTTTGCACACACACGGGGCAAGTTCTAGACATTAACATGCACATGGAGTAATTAAGAACATGCCTCACAACACACATTGCACATGGTCCACACAAAAAGGTTCCATCAACAACTCACAACTAAGCTTCTAGAATGCAACTTGTGGAAATTTAAGCACTAATGCACAAAGGTTCACAATCAAGTCAAGCTAGCGGACTCAAGCATCTCAAGGGGGTCGTTCCATTTTTTCTTAGGCATGCATCAAATTAAAACCCAAGGACACCACAAATAGCACATGCAATCACTTCAAGTCCACCGGTATCAAACACATCAAAGGCACCTAGCATTCTACCTCTTCCTTTCGTCTAGGGTCACCTATACTAACTATTCTAATCCTAAAAAAATAAAAACTACCCGGTTCAAAGGCCTCCCCGTGGAAAAGAACCGCGGTCATAAGAAAAACCACGGAGTGGATGACATGTACCACTAATAAAATTAAACTAAAAGGAAAATCTTTTTGAAATTTTTCATTGGTTTTCTAATTTTTTTTTTCATTTATTAAAGCAAGAAACAAATAAAAATAAAGTCAAGTGACAAAAGAAAAATCCTATGGTACATGCATCCCTAACCTCAAAAATAGATAAAGGGTAGTTCCCCACCCCACACTTAAACTAAGCACTGTCCTCAGGGCTAAAAATAAGCAAGCGCAAGGTAAGGAAAACTTCCCTGAAGATTCTAGTCCTTGGTGCTAGCATCCTCCAAGCTTTCATATAGTATGAGGTACTCAGACTTCCCTCATCAGGTCATCAATATTAGGCAAGGGTGAGGACACCCCACACTTAGCCTCGACATTATATGAACCTGCAATCCAAGGAAAAACAACAACTACGTGACACTATAAATAAAATAATACAAGTACAAACTCGGGTTGCCTCCCGAGAAGCGCCTTAGTTAACATCGTGGCACGACGACACTTTTAGCTCACTTCCAGCCTTTATGTCTTCTCTTCTTACGCCGAAATTTTGCTTTCTTCCCTTCTTTTAGAGAACCCATCTTCAACTTCACATGTGGTTTACTTCCATCTTCTTGTTTGACACATTCAATCATAGAGCACTCTTCCACCTTAGTTATGTGCTCCTTCTCATTATAAACCTTGAAAGTAACCTTTTCTCCATGCGCTCTAACAGTCATCTCACCCAGCTCCATGTCAATAATTGCCTTCGAGGTGACTAAGAATGGTCTCCCCAAAATGATTGGAGCTTCTCGGTCCTCTTCATAATCTAGGACTACAAAATCAGCAGAGAATGTAAACTTACCAACTTTTAGCAACACATCCTCCAACCTACCATCAGGTTGAGTGAGTGATCCATCCGCCATCTTAAGAGTAACTGAAGAGGGCTTGATTGCTCCTAGCCCTAACCTTTTGCAAACAGACAGAGGCATGAGATTTATGCTCGCACCCAAATCACACAAGGCACCAATGATATTATGTCCTCCAATGGTACAAGGAATTGTAAACCTCCCAGGATCTTGAAGTTTTGGAGGTAGCTTGCTCAAGATTGTGCTACACTCCTCAACTAACTCAACTGTATCTATCACTTGAGGCTTTTTCTTCTTCACTAAAATTTCTTTTAAGAACTTCACAAAGGATGGCATCAATTCAAACACATCAGTCAAAGGAATATTAACTTGAAGTTCTTTCAACATACTCACAAATTTTTGATACTGGGCCAGATCCTTCGATGGTATAAGTCTCTGTGGGAATGGTGGAGGTGGCAGAGGTGCCTCCTTTCTCTCTTCTTTCTTCTTTACCTTCTCCACTTTTTCAACTTTTTCTATTTCAGCTCTCTCTTCAGACTCGGTCATCAGCTCTCCACCTTCAATTAAGGTCACTGCAAGACATTGTTCAGGCTCTTTTTTAACAGTGCTTCTTTCTCCCACCAACTGTCCCAACTGGTGCTCCAAGTTCTTTTGAGCATTGGCAAGATCATGTATGGCTTGTGCATGGGCTGCAGTGTCAGCTATCATTCTCTGCTGGCCTGCCATTATTTGCTTTAGCATATCTTCAACTGAACTGCCAACCTGCTGTGGTGGGGGTGGAAGTGGGTGGTAATTATTCGGGGCTCTCGTATTGCTTTGATAATAACCATTACCAAACTGGTTTTGACCCTGCAGCCTGTTTTGATTACCCACGTAATAAACTGACTCTGGGTTAGAAGAGCAAACCTCTGTAGCATGGTCTTGACCACAAACCTCACAAAAGCTCTGGAGTTGTTGCACTGGAGCCACTGGTTGCTGAGCCTTTTGCAGAGCTAACTTGCTAATTTGATTGGAAATAGCATCCATCCTCGCCCTTAGCTCTGAAACTGCATCTAACTGAAGTACCCCTGCAGGTTTCTGCGTAATAGCTCTACTATCTCCCTGCCAATCAGGATTGCTTTGCGAAAACTTGTCAAGTAAATCATAAATCTGATCAAAATTTAAGGCCAGTACTTGGCCTCCAGCAGCAGCATCAACCACGATCTTAGTGTGTTGGTTCAACCCCTCAACAAAAGTGTGTGCAACAACCTCATTGGATTGGTTGTGGTGTGGACAATCTCTCAATAGAGCTTTGAATCGCTCCCAGGCTGAATACAAGGATTCTCCTTCTAACTGTCTGAAAGACATAATTTCACTCCTCAGCCGGGCTGTCTTGGCAGACGGATAAAATTTAGCCAAGAACTTCTTAGCCAAATCCTCCCAAGTAGTGATAGACCCAGACTTTTCAGCCTTTAACCACTTCTTTGCTGCCCCAATCAGTGAAAACGGGAACAACGTCAAGCGAACATAATCAGTAGAAACACCCGCTGGTGTATAAGTATCGCTGATCTCCAGAAAGTTCTGAATGTGTTGCTGCGGATCCTCATGAAGTAATCCACCATATTGTCCAGTCACATGCAGCAACTGAATCATGCCGGACTTAATCTCAAAGCCCCCGGTGATAGCGGGCTTAACTATGCTCGATGCTACTCCCTCCAGGCTGGGGAGAGCAACATCTCGCACAGCTAAAGCTTGGTCTTCTGCCATTCCTGTAGGTAAAGATCAAGCAAGACCTAATACCTGAAACAGCACAAAACTCAAAACAAAAATTAAACCTGAATAGTAAGTAATAAACTGTTCAAAAAGAAATCAGTCAATAATTAGTCCCCGGCAACGGCGCCAAAAACTTGTTGCTCCCAAACGCACACGCAAGTATACGTGGTCGCCAAGTAATAAAGTGATAAGATGAGTATCGTTCCCACGAGGACTATGCAGACTGAGTTCTAGCAAACAATTTATTTAAACTATTCAGGGATCTTTTTCCAATAGTGAGGATTTTGTTAACTAAAGAACAGTAATTAAATGGTAAAAGTGAATTCAAACAATGGAGCAAGACTTGGTTGTTATCAGTAATAAGGAGACGGTCCAGGATCAGAGTTACGAACAATCCAGTTGAGTTATCCAATTGATTCCACTTCTTAAATCCCGGGTTACTAACTAACAGATTAAATGTACCCGTGAAAACCTTTCAGTTCTTCACGGTCTATGCAGGCTACTCCAATCCCTATATGTCTATGGGTTGAATCACGTGCACGCATTAACGAATTCTGTAATTAGTTAAACTAGGCGAGCAAGTATATGTCTATCCTACTCACAAATTGGTTCCCCGATGCCCGGGTTCACAAACTAGTCCTATCATTTCTTATTACGTAATTAAATTCTCTCTTTCGAGTTCAATCTAAAAACCATAGATAATGCGTAATAATCGGGCCCTGACAATTACACAAGTGAAATCAAGAAAGAATAAGCAACCCGTAATGGGATTCAATTAATGGAAATCAATCTTCAAACATCAACCTTCATGAAATACTCTAACCCTAGAACGATATATTTAGCTACGCATACTCATAATAACAACACAAGGAATTGATGTAATAATGAAATAATGATGTAATAGATTAATGAGAGGAAGAAAAACCCTTGTTCTTGATGTTATGAGCTCTCCAATTTGCTCCCCAGTCTCAACTCCCCTGAAAAACTAAGTAAAAAAGAGTATTTATAGAGTTTACAAACACCTAATAATAAGTTAGACCCAAGCCTAGACGAAATAGGAAGTCAAAATTCGCTCCCGGGGCGCCATAACGGGCGCCCCGCGCCCCCGATCGCGTGACACTAGGCAGAGGACGTCAAAACTCTCACGCTTTTGGGCTGCGTCGCGCAAGAAAACGCGCAGGGACACTGGGCGCGGTGGGGCCCGCGGGGCATGCCCTACAGCGCCAGGCCAATTTTCGTGTTTTCTCGCTCCTTTGCTCGCTCGTGTCGTGCCTTCGTGTGCTCGATCCAATCCTCAATCAAAATCCAATCTTTTCTTGCTCAATCATGCTCTTAAAAGCTCCAATTACATTGCGTAACAACCTACACACGCACGACATAAAATCAGTGTAAAACCATAGTCACAAACTATAAAACGAGCGAATAAAGTATCCAAACGCAAGGAAATATTAAGGAAATATAGGCATAAAATGCCAAACATCACTCGCATTAACAAAGACTACATCAGCAGCTTCTTCAAAGTTGGACCCGTTACATACGTACCATCAAAAATATAGATTCCTATTCTTCAGAGTAAATCAGAGAAAAGTAACAACTTCATATGCTACTTAGGAGATCTCTAATGCAAAGTGCATGCAATGCTTTAATCAATACCTACCAAGAGTTCATGAATTATACTCCCTCTGTGAACCAATCAGCATAACTAACACTTAACGTTTTTGACAGCACCAATCAGCATCAAAAATTCTTTTTCTGCTTGCATATCATCTCCAATATACACAGTCCTCTTCATGTTTTGTAATGCAATCCTTGTTGGGATTTTGGAATAAATAGAGTGTGAATGGGAAATGGGTGGGAAGGTGAAAAGGTTCCTTTTAGTAAGGAAATGCACATTCTCCCATAATGGTAGAGGAAAAGACTTTTGTTGGGTTTAAATACAAATTCACTTCTCTTAGCTCTTAAAAGGGTTGAGAAGAAGGGAAGCCTCGCGCCGTCGTCGTCGCTCGTCTCGGCTTCGGATTTCGGGTTTCGGTTTCGGTCAATTGATTGACTTAATTTTTTGGACCAACAAAAACTTTATTATTAATATTTAATATTTAATCTGTTTGTGTAACAGAAATGTGAATGGATTAATCTGATTAATCCAGCGTAGTTATTCCTCCACGTTTGTGTAACAGAAGTATTTCATAACTTTTATTGACGATAGCACTCGTTACTGCTATGTTTATTTACTTAGTAGTAAAGATGAGGCAATTGACGCGTTCAAGCAATACAAAAATGAAGTTGAAACGCAACTTAACAAAAAGATCAAAATGATAAGAAGTGATAGGGGTGGAGAATATGAATCTCCTTTTGAACAAATATGTTTGGAATATGGCATTATTCATCAAACAACTGCCCCTTACACGCCTCAATCCAATGGGATTGCGGAAAGGAAAAATCGGACATTAAAGGAGATGATGAATGCCTTGTTAATCAGTTCGGGTCTACCCCAGAACTTGTGGGGGGAAGCTATATTCACGGCTAATCAAATACTCAATCGAGTTCCCCATAGCAAAACACTGTCCATTCCATATGAAAAGTTGAAAGGAAGGAAGCCCAACTTGAATTACTTCAAAGTGTGGGGGTGTTTGGCAAAAGTGCAAGTCCCAAAACCCAAAAGGGTTAAGATTGGACCGAAAACAGTTGATTGTGTTTTCATTGGGTATGCTATAAACAGTAAAGCATATCGGTTTCTGGTTCATAAATCAGAAAATCCCGACATTCATGTTAATACGGTGATGGAATCAGATAGTGCTGAGTTCTTTGAAACTATATATCCGTGTAAGAAGGAATGTGAGTCAGTTGGTGAAAGATCCAAACGACCTCGGGAAGGAACCAAAGGAAATTCACCAAATGAGGAAGAACCAAGACGAAGCAAGCGTCAAAGAACTTCTACTTCGTTTGGAGATGACTTTGTCACTTTTCTGTTGGAAAATGAGCCTCGGACGTTTAAAGAAGCAATGTCTTCTTCAGACTCTCCATTTTGGAAAGAGGCAGTCAATAGTGAAATAGAATCTATTCTGAGCAACCATACTTGGGAGTTGGTTGATCTTCCTCCTGGAAACAAACCATTAGGTTCTAAGTGGATTTTCAAAAGGAAAATGAAAGCTGATGGCACTATTGACAAGTACAAGGCAAGGCTTGTTGTTAAAGGATATAGACAACAAGAAGGTCTTGACTACTTTGACACATACTCGCCGGTAACCAGAATTACTTCCATTCGTATGTTAATAGCATTAGCCGCCGTGTATGGTCTGCAAATCCATCAAATGGACGTTAAGACAGCGTTCTTAAACGAGGATTTGGAGGAAGAAATTTACATGGAACAACCTGAAGGGTTCGTGGTTCCAGGTAAAGAAAAGATGGTGTGTAAACTTGTTAAGTCACTTTATGGACTGAAACAAGCACCTAAACAATGGCATGCGAAATTTGATCATACAATGTTGTCAAATGGCTTTAAAATTAACGAGTGTGATAAATGTGTCTACATTAAGAACACTCCTAATTTTGTAGTCATTGTTTGCTTATATGTGGACGACATGTTGATAATGAGCAATAACATTGCCAATATAAATGCTACGAAACGCATGTTGACTAGCAAATTTGATATGAAAGACTTAGGAGTTGCGGACTTAATTCTGGGTGTTAAGATCCATAAAACTCCTCAAGGTCTGGCGTTGTCTCAAACTCACTACATCAATAGTGTTCTTGAAAAATTTAAATATTTGGATTTTAAAATTTCAAAGACTCCTATTGATGTAAACCTTGCTCTAAAGAAGAACAAAGGTCAAAGCACGTCGCAACGGGATTATGCACGTGTTTTGGGAAGTTTGATGTACGTCATGAATTGTACTCGACCAGATATAGCTTGTGCTATAAGTAAACTAAGTCGATACACGAGTAATCCCAATCAGACCCATTGGATGGCAATGAAACGTGTTTTCGAGTATTTAAAATACACTCAAGACTTTGCATTGCATTATAACAAGTATCCTGCAGTCATTGAAGGATATTGTGATGCCAATTGGATCACCGGCACAACTGATTCTAAGTCCACAAGTGGATATATTTTCGCACTTGGTGGAGGAGCGGTGTCTTGGAAATCGTCCAAGCAAACATGTATTGCCCGCTCTACTATGGAAGCTGAATTCATAGCCTTAGATAAAGCCGGTGAAGAAGCTGAATGGCTTCGAAACTTTTTGGAAGACATTCCGTTTTGGCCTAAGCCATTGACACCAATTTGTATACATTGTGATAGTCAATCGGCTATAGGAAGAGCGAAGAATGTAATGTATAACGGTAAGAATCGTCACATACGACGAAGGCATAAAACCGTTAGGGACCTACTCTCTAGGGGAATTATCACCATTGACTACGTGAAGTCAAAGGATAATGTGGCGGATCCGCTTACAAAAGGCCTAACTAGAGAGGCGGTTGAGTGTTCATCGAAGGGAATGGGACTATGGCCAAGGACAAGTCATCACGGCGGTAACTCTACCTAGGAGACTGGAGATCCCAAGAACTAGGTTCAAGGAGAATACAAAGTCGTGTTTGACGGTCCAACATTGTCAGTTAATGTTTGGTCCATTCTCATGATTAGACAATGTTCAAGTACCAAGGGTAAAATGCTAGAGGCATTTTTTAATGATTGTCTAAGTTTGATATTTTAATTATCAAACAGTGTACATCTATAGGATTACACGTTTAGAAATCACCTATGTAAGTGTGAAGTGGAAGCCGCTTCAAGGAGAATTCGGTATGGCAAGTTCTCTAAGTACTTATGAAACCAGGCGGTGTTCATGGCTGAAACGAACACAACAGTGAGAACCAAAGACGGTTAAGGGTTAGTTGTGTGACATACGTTGTCTAGGTATACACCAAAGCTCAACGGTTCAAAGATATCAAATCTACCGATTGACCGAGTATATCCGATGTATGTTCACTACGGAAAGTTCAAAGGGAAACCTACTTATCCCGATGCAACTAGTTCTTTCTTGCAAATCACACAAGTCTGTCATGCATATTTCCAATATAGCCATTCCCCATTCATGTGGGGGATTGTTGGGATTTTGGAATAAATAGAGTGTGAATGGGAAATGAGTGGGAAGGTGAAAAGGTTCCTTTTAGTAAGGAAATGCACATTCTCCCATAATGGTAGAGGAAAAGACTTTTGTTGGGTTTAAATACAAATTCACTTCTCTTAGCTCTTAAAAGGGTTGAGAAGAAGGGAAGCCTCGCGCCGTCGTCGTCGCTCGCTCGTCTCGGCTTCGGCTTCGGATTTCGGATTTCGGATTGATATGATTGATTGACTTAATTTTTTGGATCAACAAAAACTAAAAATATTAATTAGTTAATATTTTTTATTATTAATATTTAATATTTAATCTGTTTGTGTAACAGAAATGTGAATGGATTAATCTGATTAATCCAGCGTAGTTATTCCTCCACGTTCTCCCACTCTCCCACGTTTTCTCATTAGTGGACAATTCATTACTGACATTTAGTGAATTCAGGTGCCATTAGTGGCAGTGTTAGTGGTGTTAGTGGCCATTAGTGGTGACTCTTCCTTCCATTTCCCATGGCTATATAAACTGGTCAGTCTTCAACATTTCAACACACTGAAACACAGAAATACAAAACTTCTTACTGCATTCCTCTCTTTTCTGCATACTAAGTAAGTCGTGTGATTTGCTCCGTTTTCTTTGAGTTCGCAGTGTTCTACTGTTTGAAGTGCCGCTACAGTAGAACTGTTATCCCGTTCCATCCTGGGAGAAATTAACCCGTGAACCTTGGGCAACTGTGAGGGGGTTAGATTTCTTAAGGAAACACAAGTAAATTGTGGGCTCGGGATTGTCCCATAACAACTGACAATATACTTCTGTTTGTTGTCTTTTCTGATTTATTTGGTTGCAGGAATAACAATCCTTGCCGCCTCTCTTTCTTTCTGACGTTCTAACATCAACTTTGCCTTTTCAATCTCATCCCACAGCTCTCTTTTTTGTTGTTCATCAAACTGATTTTTACCAATCATCATCATAATCTCCCTTTCCGCTATCAAATTATCACCAAAATCGACCGTTCTTTTTATACTGTCCATAGCAATCCTTGCCTCTTTTCTTTCTCTTTGACGTTTTTGATTTTCCCATTGTTCTTTTTTCTTTTTCATCTGTTCTTCATCATAATCTTTACCAAGTAATAACTGTTGTTCTGACTTGAAGATCATGGAAGCAAACCGTTTCTTCAACATTGTAGTTCGGAGTTGTTTGTCCTCTTTTTCCAGCAACGCAACATCAAATGAATCATCTGAAATATGAGAAAATTTCCTCTTGCAGCAAGAGATCTTCGTGACTTTGGTGGCGACTGAACAAATCATCATAGCTGTTTTTTTTGTGTATGAATATTGGAAAGGTGATGAGTAGAATGTTATGTACCAAGCTTATAATGAAACTATATACTAGGTAAGTTTTGCTTTCCCAACTCATACAAAATAGTATTAAGAGTTTCCTAGACTACTCCATTAAACTGCAACTTTAAAGTTTCTACATTGTAAAAGTTATGTAGTACTAATAAATCAAATATGGTAATATAAAACGCGTCTCTTTTAGGTTTCCTAAATTTATAGGAATCGGTAAATTATTCTCTTCTGTCATTTACACTCTGTTTGGATCATTGTTACGTATTGTTTCATAATGTATTGTTTTGTATTGTACTGTATTGTATCGTACTGTATTATAAAAATAACGTTTGAATTGATTGTATTGTTTCCCGTTGTTTAGTAACATTGTTATTGTTTGTTTTGATTGTATTGTATTGTACTGTAACTAATAAGTTTACTAATATACCCTTAGTTGTTCTAAATATTAGATTAAGTACCAAATTTTCTTTAATATAATTTGAGGCAGTTTATATTTACTAGTTTATCACCAACTATACCTTGTAAATATATTCATGCAAATTATAATGAAAATAATAAAAAATAAAAAATAAGTTAATAATATTAAACATAACAATAAGTTCACACTATTAATAATTTAGATAAAAAATAATATTCTATAACGACATGCAAGCAATCATATTATCCAAATAATAGTTATTAACAAAAGTGTCATCATATATTTTGTATAAAAAAAAAAAAAGAACATATGGCTTGTAATTAATGAAATCTACTAACTCAAGTTTCACGTTTTTGCTATATAATTAATGAAATTAAGAATTATACATTAAATAAATTAAGATAAAATATTTAATGTAATCACACAACAAGTTGGCTGGTGAATCTGAAGAGGCAGGGAACGTACAAAGTAATAAGAGAGGAAGGGAACGTATGTATTTTGAGAAGAGGGGAGATGAGGTCAAAATAACTACTTGGGTGTATTTATATAAGAAAATAGGGTAGAGGATAAAATAGGATTATAAGGTTATAAATAAGGAGATGATGGGAAAGTGTAAAAGCGTAACAATGCAAAACCACCAAATCGGTTGTAACAAAAAGTGGATCTTTTCATTGTTAGGTAACAACGGAACTTAACAATACAATACAACGAAATTAAAGTAACAACCAAAACAAACGTTGTAATCATAATAACAATACAATACAATACAATGGGTAACAATGATCCAAACAAAGTGTAATTTCCCATCCGTTGTTAAGTTATATGATTTTTTTCTTATTACCACTTGCTCTTTCAAATAGTTAAAAACTATGTTCAAACAAAAGTAGAGTCCCCAATTCGTCATTCATTCATAAAAGTAGTAAACTTACGGTGCAACAGAGAGATATATAGATAAAAATCAAGACACTATTGTAAATAGATTAGTTATGTCTATTAGGTTAGGTTATGTAAAAATTATATATTGGGCCAAGCCCGTTAGGTTTACTTGGTCCCTAAGTTAGATTTAGGTTTAGGTTTACTTGTATAAATAGGGGACTCCCCGCATCAATGAAAATAAGAGTTTTCACCCAAATTAAGTTTATACACATGTATAAAATTGTATAAATTTGTATAAGTGTGTATATGCGAGTGAATAAATTTGTATATTAAGAATGTTTATATGAATTTTTACTTTTTTTGTGTATATTATTGTATTTCTCTCATTGCTACACATTCATCTATGTATATTCATGTATAATTTATTTTTTGGGAGGAGATTTGTGTGTATAAACTTGTCCAAAGCAATGATTTAGACGCAATAAGCAACATAAATTCAGTAAAATATAAAAAATAACGATACCACTGGCGGGAGAGGCTGTCTGCCGGCTACTTAGTGGCTGAGCTGGAGGAGATTTGGTTGCTAGGGTGTGTTTTATGAAGGAATGCTAAAATTTGTAATTGTAGGGGTGGGTGCTATGCATGAAAAAAAAATATGGCATCTCGTTAATAATTTTGGGTAGTGGGCCGCCTATTTTTGAAAATTTCACTAAATTTTATTAATGTTTACATTTTTCATGATAGTATAATAGAAAAATACATTAAAATAATAATTTCTTTTAAAAACAAAATAAATAATTTATTGAAGATATTTGTATTTTTAAATAATTATGAAGTGTTTAAAAAAATATTAGCTAACACCATACACATTAAAACTATTTAAAGAGTAATCTACAAATAACTATTTATACTAGTTACTCGCTAATACTTTACTATTAATTAAAATAATTTTGTACTTCATGAACATGAAAGAGAAATATTGAGAGAAATAAGATTTCAAGAGAAAAAGTATGGACGATCGAATAGTGAAGATCTAGGATATGCTAATAATTTCACATAAATAGCTTAGTAAAATTTAATATCATAGAGTTCTTAGTGGATGATATACAATATTATCACTTGAATGATGACAACAATATTTTCAAATTCTGATTTGTGATAAATGAGTACTTTTGAAGAGTCAATGATTAGTTAAGGAATTTTGAGGGTCTATTATATTAATTACACACAATTGTGTAGAAATCTTCTTGTCGAGACCCGTGTATTGGGTTTTGGGCCAATCTGGGTACTGTATGCTCGAGCTCTTGAGGCGTAAGTCACATGTGCTGAACATCCGACGTTTTATCAGTGTCTCACCTAGGGTGAGCCCCGAACGGGACCCATGTTTGTCATTTAAAATAGGGAGGTTTACAAAAATACCCATTAAAATTAAAATATTTATCCATCCCTATTCATAAGTTTTATATTTACATGTCCTACCCATAAACTATTTACTCACCCTATCCATCCAGACTTGTATACCATAATTTATATAGTATACTATAAAGGTATACACACATAAAGTATAATAAAGATATACCGTAATAAATAGGTATGGTGGGTAAATAGTTTTAATTTTATAGATAGTGTAATTTTTAATGGGTTTGACGAATAAATACTTTGCATTTCATGGGTATATAGTGTAAAAAACTCTTTAAATTATAGCCGCCCACTAGTTGCAATTCTTCTCCAAAATCGAATTCTTTGATATTATAAATAAGTAGAATAGAGGTAGTTGTATTTACTCACATATTTTGTAGGTAATAATCACATTTCTTTGAGATTATGAATTCTGAAATATCCTAAATAAGCAGTATAGAAGTTAGGGGCGAGCACTAAACCGAAAAAATCGAAATTCCGAACCGAACTAATTCGGTATTTCGGTTCGATTTGGTCCAAGAAATTTTGAAACTTCGGTTTTTCGGTTCGGTTTTTGGTTTCGGGCAACCCGGAATTTCGGGATCCGAAAAAACCGATTTTTTTTTTACGCATATGCTATATATTTCCTAGATCCCTAAGTTACCCATTGTCAGTAAGTAACATGATTCTACGTATTGACTGATTTAACTAAAGGTTCTGCTATTTTTTATTTTGCATAATAGAGAAAGTACCTAAATATTCGTTACTTTTTGTATTATAGTAAACCATAGCCAGGTTACATAAAGTCTGTTAATAGATTGATTAGAGCCGCACAATATCTAAGTCTGGAAGTTAAATATGCTCAATCTATACCATTGCAAACGAAATTATAATTTGCAAAAGGTGCGAGACCAAAAGTGCACGACATGCTTGATTTGAGAAAGAGGAATTAATAGAATTTCTTATTTTTCCTTCAAAATGTCTGTTATTGTCATGATCAACGTTAAGGTCTTAGTTGTCAAACAAGTTAAATTCACCTAAAATAATTTATATTCTCAAATTTCGTTTCTGCTGTAATATAATTAGACTGGTATATGAAATGTCCCAGTGTAAAAATCATTCCTAGCACAATTATCTAAATTGAGACGTTACAAAATTACATCAGTGCCAAGTGACGAAACCAATAATTTTGCTAAGAGTGTTTAAAGATTTTCAAAATTTAATAAATATCAAGTAATACTCCTATTTGACTTATATATACAATTATAGTTTTTCAGTATCAACTTTCACTGATTGTAGCTCCGCCATGATAATACCAGAATATACGAAGGGGGTGAATAATTTCATTTCCTGTAATTAGTCATACTTTTAGTACTAATTTCGTTTAAGCTAAAAGAAATTGAAATAAATGAGAAAGTGAGAGGACCAAATTATGGTGTGGTCGAGGGGAACAAATTATCCTAGTTAGTCATAGGCTATAAATTTTCTTGTTCGAGTTTTTTTTTTTTGGCCATAAACTTTGGTTTAAACCGAAACACCGATGTACCGAACTAAAAAACTGAACCGAACCGAAGTATCGAACTAAAAAACTAAACCGAACTGAAAACTGAACCGAACTGAAGTATAAAAATTACAGATTTTTCTACACTTCAAATAAAACCGAAAACCGAAATACCGAACCGAAGTTCCAAAAAACCGAACCGAAATACCGACGCCCACCCCTAGCTAATAAAAGTAATTGTATTTACTCTCATTTTGTAAGTACTTATAAACTTCGGTATTTTGTTAATTTGAATTTATTTTCATTTGAGCGATAATAGACATAGGGAAACAATAATGGAAACATATTTTATTCAAGCGCTGGAAAAAGATATATTGTTCCTGGACATGTAGTATAGTTATTCTTATAATTATGCGGCGATGAATGGGACTACGCCTGAACTGAGACTTTTCATACTTGTAGGTTAAAGCTTGGGTGTCGATGATTTCAAATAACTGATTCTTAATTCATTCAATTCTAATTTTTTGACAAAACAATTTTGGAAGTTAATATTTAATTAGAATCTTATTGGCATTCATGATTTTGAAACTTTATTAACGTAACATAGTAGAAATTAAATTATTAACTGTAACAAAAATGCTTATACAATTTCCTATTATACATCAAGTTTTGGGACTACTTGATGATCCCATATTAGTCGAGTACATATTGCTTCATGATCACAAAACAAGGGGGAAGTCATAATACAAAATATTGTCAAAAGTATTGAGCTTAATACTTAAGATAGCTAAACCATCCGCAAATTGAATGTCCTCCTGTAGATATGCAAGTAATTTTTACTTCCAGATTTACTGCATATAAATATCATAACAAAATCAGATTTGAGTATAAAATTGTTTTGCTATTTGGGCTGCACTTGATCATCTTTGTCACAAGTTGCCTACGTACGTACCCCTTCCTAATTGAACCTTTTAGGAGGATCAAGCCCCACGTAGTTTTATTACATATAACAAAAACCTCTGATAAATTGTTTGCCCTTCACAGGCTCACTACATATATACACAATTAAGAAAATCTGTAGAAGGATGAAACATCATATCTCCAGCAGCTTCCTATTCTGAATAATATGTTTGAGAAGATTAATCCCATCGATCGAGAAATTCTTCAAGTTGAATGCATCCATCATCATCAACGCAGCTAGCAACTCCATCTTTCAAGTTGATTGATCTTCATGTTATTATTGGAGAGGCATATTATAGTATACAACAATTTGAAAGCACTTCTGATGATCATATTCCACCACATTGTACAGTAATGCATATATTTTGTTAGTTCTTGCATTAACAAAGACTACATCAGCAGCTTCTTCAAAGTTGGACCCGTTACATACGTACCATCAAAACTTTAGATTCTTCAGAGTAAATCAGAGAAAAGTAACAACTTCATATGCTACTTAGGAGATCTCTAATGCAAAGTGCATGCAATGCTTTAATCAATACCTACCAAGAGTTCATGAATTATACTCCCTCTGTGAACCAATCAGCATAACTAACACTTAACGTTTTTGACAGCACCAATCAGCATCAAAAATTCTTTTTCTGCTTGCATATCATCTCCAATATACACAGTCCTCTTCATGTTTTGTAATGCAATCCTTGCCGCCTCTCTTTCTTTCTGACGTTCTAACATCAACTTTGCCTTTTCAATCTCATCCCACAGCTCTCTTTTTTGTTGTTCATCAAACTGATTTTTACCAATCATCATCATAATCTCCCTTTCCGCTATCAAATTATCACCAAAATCGACCGTTCTTTTTATACTGTCCATAGCAATCCTTGCCTCTTTTCTTTCTCTTTGACGATTTTGATTTTCCCACTGTTCTTTTTTCTTTTTCATCTGTTCTTCATCATAATCTTTACCAAGTAATAACTGTTGTTCTGACTTGAAGATCATGGAAGCAAACCGTTTCTTCAACATTGTAGTTCGGAGTTGTTTGTCCTCTTTTTCCAGCAACGCAACATCAAATGAATCATCTGAAATATGAGAAAATTTCCTCTTGCAGCAAGAGATCTTCGTGACTTTGGTGGCGACTGAACAAATCATCATAGCTGTTTTTTTTGTGTATGAATATTGGAAAGGTGATGAGTAGAATGTTATGTACCAAGCTTATAATGAAACTATATACTAGGTAAGTTTTGCTTTCCCAACTCATACAAAATAGTATTAAGAGTTTCCTAGACTACTCCATTAAACTGCAACTTTAAAGTTTCTACATTGTAAAAGTTACGTGGTACTAATAAATCAAATATGGTAATATAAAACGCGTCTCTTTTAGGTTTCCTAAATTTATAGGAATCGGTAAATTATTCTCTTCTGTCATTAATTTCCCATCCGTTGTTAAGTTATATGATTTTTTTCTTATTACCACTTGCTCTTTCAAATAGTTAAAAACTATGTTCAAACAAAAGTAGAGTCCCCAATTCGTCATTCATTCATAAAAGTAGTAAACTTATGGTGCAACAGAGAGATATATAGATAAAAATCAAGACACTATTGTAAAGAGATTAGTTATGTCTATTAGGTTAGTTATGTAAAAATTATATATTGGGCCAAGCCCGTTAGGTTTACTTGGTCCCTAAGTTAGATTTAGGTTTAGGTTTACTTGTATAAATAGGGGACTCCCCTCATCAATGAAAGTAAGAGTTTTCACCCAAATATTGTTTCTCTCATGTGAGTGTGTTCGGTTTTTACATGGTATCAGAGCCATTGTGAAACTCTTCAAGTAGAAAAGTAATGGAGGCTCCAAAAGGTGATGTTGCAGTCGTACGGAAGACAATCTCTCCGTACGATATCACCTCAAATGATAATCCTGGTTTGATTATCACACAGGTCCAGTTGACCAGTGAAAACTATGAGGAATGGGCGCGGTCGGTTAGAACGGCGCTGCGTGCAAGGAAAAAATTTGGTTTTGTTGACGGATCGATCAAGATGCCGGATGAAAAGTCGATCGATTATGAGGATTGGTGGACTATCAATTCTCTTCTGGTGTCGTGGATTAGGAATTCGATCGAGCCTACTCTTCGGACCACCATATCGCACATGAAGTGGCAAAAGATCTATGGGAGAGTATTCGAGAACGTTTTTCTGTAGGAAACGGACCTCGGATTCAGGAATTAAAAGTGGCTTTGGCCGGTTGTAAGCAAAAGGGATTAACTATTGCTGCTTAATGTATTTCCTTCGAGTACTAATAAAGCTGCTGAACCTTTTGATTTAGTTCACTGTGACTTGTGGGGTCCTTATAGAACTGAGTCTTCGTGTGGTGCATCATATTTTTTTTACTGTTGTTGATGACTGTTCACGAGGAGTATGGGTGTTCCTGTTAGTTGATAAGAAAGAGGTCGGACAAAAATTGAAAGGTTTCTTTGCAATGGTAGAAAGACAATTCAATAAACGGGTTAAGTGCGTTCGGAGTGATAATGGAACCGAATTTGTAAGTCTGAGAGGGTATTTTCTCGAACAAGGGATCTTGTTCCAAACTTCGTGTGTGGGGACACCCCAGCAAAACGGTAGAGTGTAACGGAAACATAGACATATCTTAAACGTGGCACGGGCGCTACGTTTTCAAGCCAATTCACCGATTGACTTCTGGGGAGAATGTGTGATGACGGCATGTTATTTGATTAACCGGACACCCACTAAGTTGTTGAACGGGAAGACACCTTACAATATCTTGATGGGTGTGACACTGAATTATGATCATTTGAGAGTGTTCGGTTGCTTATGTTATGCTCGCAATCAAGGACGAACAAGTGACAAGTTTGAAAGTAGGAGTCGTCGATGTGTGTTTTTGGGTTATCCAAATGGGAAGAAAGCGTGGAAAATGTATGATTTGGAGGCAAAGGAGTTTGTGTTCTCGAGGGATGTGGTGTTTTACGAAAAGGAATTTTCGTTCGCATCCAAGGAGACTGATAGCGAAAAACGGACACAAGATACGGTTCCTGTCACCGTTGCATTGGAGGAGGAAGAGGAGAGTGTGCAAGGAAGGGGGGTGTTGAACCCGAAGTCATGACTCCGGTAATTGAACCCGAAGTGGTGACTCCGGAAGCTGAACCTGAGGTTGTTCCCGAAGTTGAACCCGAAGAGTTGGGTCGGGGAAAACGAACTAAGAAAGAGAATATCTTGCTGAGAGACTTTGTTACTAATACGGTCCAAAAGATGAGTCACGGGGTATCGTCCTGTGTTCGAAAGTCTGCTTGTTCATCCGTTTCTCAACAACCCTCTGGTAAGCCCTATCCACTAGCACACTATGTCAATTGTGATAATTTCTCTTCGAAACATGAGAGTTTTCTTGCAGCTATAACGCAAGGACATGAGCCTACCTCCTATTCGGAGGCGGTAAAAAGTGACAAATAGAGAACAGCCATGGGGGAAGAATTGAAGGCATTGGAAGCGAACAGAACTTGGGAGATAGTTCGCTTGCCTACCGGGAAGAAGGCCCTCGGATGTCGATGGGTATACAAGATAAAGTACAACTCGGATGGAACTATTGAAAGGTACAAAGTAAGACTGGTGATTTTTGTAAATCATCAAATCGAAGGAGTTGATTATACGGAGACGTTTGCACCGGTTGCAAAGATGGTGACTGTCCGAGTTTTTCTGGCCGTAGCAGCTGCTAAAAATTGGGAATTGCATCAGATGGATATGTACAATGCATTTTTGCATGGTGATCTTCACGAGGAGGTATATATGAAATTGCCTCCGCGACATCGCATGACGGGGAGAGGAACTGTGTGTCGCCTTCGAAAATCACTGTATGGATTAAAACAAGCTCCCCGATGTTGGTTTGCGAAGTTGTCTCCTGCACTTAAGCAATATGGGTTTCGACAATCATATTCGGATTACTCATTATTTACGATGAAGAAGGGAAATGTGCATTTAAATGTGCTTGTTTATGTGGATGATCCAATTATATTTGGTAATGATTCGAAGGCAATTCGAATTTTTAGTTATATCTCTCGAAATGTTTCCATATGAAGGATTTAGGTGCCTTGAAATACTTCTTGGGAGTTGAAGTGGCAAGGGCTCCGAAAGGAATCTTCTTGTGTCAGAGGAAGTATGCATTGGATATCATATCGGAAGCAGGCTTGTTGGGGGCAAAACCGGTTGGTACACCGATAGAACAAAACCATCGCTTGGCCCTTGCGACTGGTCGTTTTATCAAAGATCTTGAACGCTATCGGTGACTGGTTGGAAGATTGATTTACTTGTGTTTTACACGACTGGATTTGTCCTATAGTGTGCTGTGTTGTCGCAATTCATGCAGAGTCCCCGTATTGAGCATACGGAAGCGGCACTCAGGGTTGTTCGATATTTGAAAGGCTGTCCGGGACAAGGCATTGTATTTAATTCTCAGTGTGATCTGAGACTGCACGGGTGGTGTGACTCTGATTGGGCAGGTTGTCCGTTGACACGTCGATCGTTAACAGGTTGGTCTGTGTCGTTCGGGGACTCACCGATATCTTGGAGAACGAAGAAGCAACAGATCGTATCGAGGTCCTCCGCTGAGGCAGAATATAGATCGATGGCGATGACTGTGTGTGAATTGAAGTGGTTGAAAGGGATTTTATGGAACCTTGGAATCGATCACGATTCTCCAATGAATTTGAAGTGTGACAGTCAAGCTGCGTTACATATTGCTCGGAATCCTGTCTTTCACGAACGCACTAAACATATCGAAGTCGACTGTCACTTTTTTCGGAATGAAATCATCGGAGGAGTCATTCGTCCCAGCTACGTGCCTACGACCACGCAACTTGCTGATATTTTTACGAAGGCGTTGGGACGCGCCCAGTTCGAATTCTTCCTTAACAAGTTGGGCTTAAGGAACCCTCACGCTCCAACTTGAGGGGAGGTATTGTAAATAGATTAGTTATGTCTATTAGGTTAGTTATGTAAATTGTATATTGGGCCAAGCCCGTTAGGTTTACTTGGTCCCTAAGTTAGATTTAGGTTTAGGTTTACTTGTATAAATAGGGGTCCTCATCAATGAAAGTAAGAGTTTTCACCCAAATATTGTTTCTCTCATGTGAGTGTGTTCGATTTTTACAAACACAAATTTAAATATAATAAATAACTAAAGACAAATGTATTTATTTATAAAATACATAATTGTGAAACTTTTCTTTTACCATTTATTTTCTTTGCTTTGGGGTGACTGGTGATCACAATCAGGGGCACGGACTAACTGAATTTTGACAAATATCTTGATAAGAATCAACAATATATGTTTATTAATTCTTGACACATGGACATAAGCCCAATATATGTTTAAATTTTAGGAATAATTGTTGACACCCATTTTTGTCCCGGATTTTAATTAAAAGTATAATAATTTTAAAATCAAGTTCAATTTTGAAGATTGCAAATAAATAGCTAATTTTAAAGGGAAATGGCCAAAATCGCAAGTCGTCCCTTTATTTGCAGCGTGCTATATAATTATTTATTTAATTTAATAAAGGGCTAAATCTGTTCTTAAATTGCAATTTATGATCATTTCTGCAAAGCCCATATAACACAAAAACCCCAATCAACTATTCAATCATCTTCCTATTTATCACACAAAGAAAAAACCCTACACCCATTTATTTTTATACATCAGCCGTGCCCCTTCTTTTTTGAATGGACACACACAAAAAAACCCCACAGACAGCACTATCATCCATCTCCCTCATCTTTCTTACTCTCTCACAACACCTATACACAGACACGGCATAAAAACCACTCACAAAAAACACACATCTTATTAATCGATCTCCCCTCACCCCTTTCATCTTCATCTGTCTCTCCCACAACCAAAAATATATCTACAAAATAATGACAAGCCACCTCCCCGTTTGTTAACTGCTCCGTTTATTGTTGTTGATGTTCACTATGTGGTCGCCGGCGAGGCTCGGTTTCCTTCTCTGTTCCGTTTGCCTGACATTGAATCTAAAAGAAAAAAAAAAAGGGAAGAATCAGGGGGTGGGGTGGTAGTGACGCCGCCGTGAAATCGACTGGTTGTCGCTCCTCCACCTCCGGCGAATTGTTTGATTCTATTGTCCCCACCGGCGAATTGTTTCGCCCGGTTGTTCATTCTTGGTTTTGTTCTGGTTATATCCGTTCTGCTTTGTTTCTTTGACCCTTTACTTTTGTTGTAGCGTAAAGATGGTTCTCTGTTCACTGGATTTGAGCTTTTATTCGTGAGATTGTTATTGTTATCGGATTTTCTTCGCCGGAGAAAACTGATGGAATCATTAGCTTGCCTTGTTATAGTTGATTTATTGGCGTTGACTGTTGCTGGGAGTTAGGCTCTGTCCTGATTTATTATCAAAAAAAAACTGACAAGGGAGTGAGGAAGTTGCAGCGACGCCATCCAACGTTGCTCCTTCCTCCTCCGTCTTGTTTGGTCGCTGCTATGGCTGTCAATAGTCGTGCCTTTGTTTGGTTCATTTTGTTTGGTCACTGCCTTGAGTTGAATTTCTCAAGTTGACTTATTCTGTGAAAATTGGAACTCGCTGATGTTAGATTTATTCAGTCCCAAAGCATATGCCTCTATTTTGAGGATCTGTGAAACTTTGTTTTACTGATTCATAGTTAACTGGATTTTCTGAGTGCAGGGACCATTTTGGATAAGTTTTATCCATTTTGGAATATTAAATTGATTTGGACAAATACTACGTTAATTGGCCAATGAAAAAATACATACATGTATTGAGGCTTACACAAGGAATTGACGGACAATAAATTGATGGATTTTGAACTTGATACTACACTTGAACCGTCCCGTTTTCCGTGTCCCTAAAGCAAAAGGCGATGATGAATGCACTTTAATGCAAAGCAAGTTGAATAGAGTAGTGGATTTGGTACTTGGCGTGGCAACCGGCTCAGGCTCCGTGTTTGCAGCTGTATCAATATCTCGAGCCTCTATTCGACGCACCATACAAACCTGAGCCTAAATTTTGCAAAAACAACCCTTTACTATTATTATTATTATTATTATTATTATTATTATTATTATTATTATTATTATTATTATTATTATTATATATTCTATTATTATTATTATTATTTTATTTTTATTAGTTACTATATCTTATTATCGTACTAATCCAATTTTACTTGCTTGTTTTGCGAGGCACATTTTGGCACGAATAATTTATGGACGAGTTTGGCTAACTCACAAATGAGAATAATCCATTGCATTGAAGGCATTTGGGGATTAAATTCGGATCCGAGCATTCAGAAATAAGACTTAGAAAATTTAAAAAATTCGAGACTCCCGCGAGTTGATCAATGTCTCGGTTCTATCTTTAACTTTGCATTACTTTCCTTGGATATTTATGCAAATAAATGTGTAGAATATTTTTATTTATCAATAATATTTGATTGTTTGTATATTGTTTTACTTTATGTTCATTGCCTTTTATTATGAAGTCGTTATTTAATTTATTGCAAAATTGGGGCCGTCTTAGCAAATGCGTGCAAGTAAAAGAATATTTTGCAAATAAGCTTTTATTCGATTAATTATTTTTATTATTATTATTACTATTTTTAAATAATTCTTTTGAAAGAAAAGCACACTTGTAAATATTTGGAAACCTGTCGGATTAACCGTTTTTAACGGGATTTCGGAAGTGCCTTAAAAACCTTCTTCCGAAATTAATAAAACCTCTTACCTTTAGAATCTCTGAAAGAAATACCGTCTTTTTATAAAAATAGAGTTTTGCACGCATTTGTTAATTTGGTTCCCTGTTTTCCTTAAATTGGGTGGCGACTCCAAAAACTCCAAAAGAGTTAGTCCATCCTGTCGATATTCCGGAATTTAGCCTTTCGGGGTTAATTTTTAGGGTTCAACTGCGTGGCGACTCCGCTGGGGAGCAATAAAGGTTTTGACCATAAAGGTTTCCAATTATTTGCAACTAGCATGCTTAATTTATTTTGCTTTATTATATCTGTTTGTTTTTGTGCCACGAAAAGCATGTCACCACGCTCTTATTTGCGCACATATAAACTGGCATTCCGTTCATATTTCTCCCACTCCTGGGAACCTCTTGCATTCTCATTCAAATATCCGCGAGGTGTGTGCATACGCACCCGCACTTTCTTCCACTAAAGAACCCTTTGACGAGTTGGTGTACCGGCTGATTGTCGTGGCTGATTGTCGTGGGAGTAATTCGACCACGAAGCCGCCTGCCACTCACCTGTTAGCCTCAACCATTAACCCACTCTTAGATGGAGTTTAGGAGCATGCATGCATTTACACCTTAGTCTGGACCCGGTCCTTGGTACCGCCTCCATAGTTAGGAGACCGCCCTCATGTCAACGGGTTCTTAAAATCCAATGACAATGCATATTATGTGCTGTGTGATAACGAATCCTCAGTCCTAACCATGTTTTGAGCAAAATCAGATTTGGAATTTTGTCTCCCGTGTTGTCTTTTAGGTCAAAAAATGGAAGAATTTAGCAAAATTGAGATCATTGACAGAATTGCAGTCCGGGGAAAGTTAGGCAGATTTGGTTAGTTTGTGTTTGGAGATGGCCTGGTGTAGTGAGATCTAAGAGGCGAAGCCCCTGGTGTCTTTAAAAGGATCAGTGGGGTTCCTCTCGCGAATGGTTTTGCGTGTGTGCAGGCCTATGTTGACTAACCAGCTGCAAATTTTGTGGAATGAAGTATGCTTGTCCCATACTAGGAGAGTGAAGCCCATGCGTCTTTAAATGACTAGTGGGGCCCCTCCTTGAAGACCAGTGCGGTCTTGGCTACCTAGGAAACTGCGAGGTTTGATTAAAGCCGAGGACCAGTGAGGAGCCCTATGAGCAAGGTCTGTGAGCCTTGCAAAGCCGAGGAAACTGAGAGGCTTGACTAAAGTCGAGGACCAGTGAGGTTTTATTTTTTAAAGGCCGATTGGCGTCTTTCATGATTTGCAGTCTGGCATTGTAAAGGCAGTTGGAAATCTTACCCCGGATGTTGTAAAAAAATTGGGAGTTGTGCTTGGAGGAGTGTGGATGCTTGCAAAAGCTATGAAGGATTGTTTCGGGTTTTAGGAATTTGGGTTTAGAATTTTGTGTAGATGTTGTGGAGAGCATGAGCTGTGTTAAAATTTCGAGTTGACACCAACTTTTGGAAGTTAGTCAGGATAACGGAATTGCAGTGTAAAGGCGGATCGATTATTGTTATTATTTATTGCTTACTCTAAGTCTGAATTGCTCAAAACTAGCATGAACTATTTTTCGTTACCACTTGTTTGCGCGTCTTAGGCCCACCTCTGGCACAAAGAGGCACCATACAGGGTAGGAAACGCTTGCATTTTTATTTACGCTCAACTACTTGTGTTTGCCACATGTCAACTTGTTTAAAATGCAAAGCGCTACGTGATGCGCGCTATGTGACTTGTGTGCAATTTTATGAATGACCTGCAAACTAACATAGTTACCCTTTGAGGTTTCTTTATTTTTTTATTTCTCTAGCAGAAGTTTGATTTTTTTTTAAAGTGGTTGACCATGCAAATCACGTCGGTTTCGAGATCTGATTGATGGTAGATGCTCTAGCTCGTGAATGATGCAGCACCAGAAGCTAACGGCATTGTTTGAAAGAACTTGGCAATTGAACTTAGTAGCATTATTTTCAATTTTAATTCAGATTGAGGCCCTGAATTGCATTGTACTTTAAAGCTTATGTTAATCTGAATCAACTCATTTTGAATATATGAAAATTGAAATAAAATGCATTGCATTCATTCTTATTATATTATTTACGCTTGCATTTGTTTCTGTTTCAAAATTAAAATTGATAAACTTGCCAAAGCTTTGCTTGTAATGTATGGCAAAACATCTGAACAATTTAAAGCGATGAACTGAAAGTTATTGTCTGCGCTCTTTGGTTATCGCACTTCTGTTAGAACTTCAACTGGGGCAACTTTTATTTGTTGGTATATGGCGTTGAAGCAATGCTGCAGAACTACGCACGGTCTGATTCCCAAGGAGGGATACGTAGGCTCCCCATCGGGCTCGACCCTTTAGCATTTAAGTTTTCATTTTCCCCCCAAGAAGGACAACTGAGGCAATTTTTGCAAAAACGAGTTAGAGATGCGCAAGATATAACTGGGGCGAAATTTTGCAAGAAGCGGCGTTGGTTGTTAAAGATGAGTTGGCAAGAATTTTGAAATTGGTTAAGCAAACAGTGCAAAGTCTAAGACAAAGGACGTTCAGTTTGTTTTAAAATATGTTACAAGTTTAAGTCAAGGCAAAATTTTCAAAATGCATCTTTGACTTCATTTGCATGCTTATTTCACTCGCTATATTGCATTAAAATATTTTATCTTGCCTCTATTTTTCAAAGTCTATGCTATTTAAGTTCATGAGCCAAGTTTCTGAAAGAAATTTGCAAATCCAAGTCCAATGAAGACGAGGAAGCCGCAGAAGCAGCAAGATCAGGATGAAGTCTGCACAAATCAAACGCTTCCCCTTTCCTCCTCAAAGCTAACAATTTTTCTTTGAGAGCAGGAACATGAAAGCTTGCAATGAAAGGATCATTCACATTATGGATGAACAATTTATTGAACTCGCATTCAAAGTTGCCTTGCAGATTGCGTCGCAATCCCTTTTCATGACTTAAAGCATTATGCTTTGCCACGAGTTATTGCCGAACAGGCGGCATTTCTACCCCTGTTACTTTTATTCCTAATAGGCGACAAAGCTGAGGCTTGTTTTGTGTTTTCGAAACTAAGCCAAATAGGGCATCGCTTTGTTTCAGGCGATAATCCGCACAAGGCCATCCTTGCTGGATTGTCTCACCAATTGATTTATCAATGGCTATCGCACTGACTACATTTCCGCACTACTTTGCTTTGCACTTACTTTGAATTATGCCTTCGCACTTGCTTTAAATTTAACGCCTTGCTTTACTCTTCCAGGTTGACCAACGGCTACGAGGATCCCTTTTGTTGGAGTATCTCGCCTATTGATTCGCCAAATGGCTCTTGAATTGCTCTACATTCCCGCATTGCTTTTCTTTGCACTTGCTTTCAATTATGACTTTGCACTTGCTTTATATTATAAACCGCTTTACTTTTAGCTTAACAGGTTAACAGGTCAGTCCCGAGACCCTCCTTGCTTCGTGCCAGACCGGTTCGCCAGCTGATTTGTTCGACAATCAATTCCAAGACCCTCCTTGCTGCGTGCCCGACCGGCTTGCCAGTTGATTTGTTAAGATATTTAAATTGCCTTGCACTTGCTTTCAATTATTACTTTGCACTTGCTTTATATTATAAACCGTTTTACTTTTAGCTTAACAGGTTAACAGGTCAGTCCCGAGACCCTCCTTACTTCGTGCCGGACCGATTCGCCAGCTGATTTGTAGACAATCAATTCCAAGACCCTCCTTGCTGTGTGCCCGACCGGCTTGCCAGTTGATTTGTCAAGATGTTCAAATTGCTTTGCACTTGCTTTCAATTATTACTTTGCACTTGCTTTATAATATAAACTGCTTTACTTTTAGCTTAACAGGTTAACAGGTCAGCCCTGAGACCCTCCTTGCTTTGTGCCGGATCGGATCACCAGCTGATTTGTAGGCAATCAACCCCAAGACCCTCCTTGCTGCGTGCCCGACCGGCTTGCCAGTTGATTTGTCAAGATTGTTCAAATTGCTTTGCACTTGCTTTAAATTATGCCTTCGCATTTCCTATTGTATTACGTCTTGTTTTACTTTTTAGGTTAACAGGTCAGCCCTGAGACCCTCCTTGCTTTGTGCCGGATCGGATCACCAGCTGATTTGTAGGCAATCAACCCCCAGACCCTCTTTGCTTCATGCCCGACCGGCTTGCCAGTTGATTTGTCAAGATTGTTGAAAATGCTTTGCATTATGCCTTTGCACTTGCTTTATTGCTTCGCCAGTGGATGGGAAGACAATTTATCAAAGATATTGCAGCTTGCATTTACAAATTACGTCATGCCTACCGTAAGCAATCGGGGGCCTTATTATGAGTCTATCGTGAGCAAACGAAGACTTCATTAGCATTGAACCCTACCATAATCAATTGGAGGCCTTATTCTGAAGCCTATCATAAGCAATTGAAGGCTCTTTTGTTATTGATCCTACCGTAAGCAATCGGGGGTTTTATTATCAAATATATCGTGAGTAAGCGAAGACTTCATTAGCATTGAAGCCTACCATAAGCAATTGGAGGCCTTATTCTGAAGCCTATCATAAGCAATTGAAGGCTCTTTTGTTATTGGTCCAACCGTAAGCAATCGAGGGGGTTTATTATCAAGTCTATCGTGAGCAAGCGAAGACTTCATTAGCATTGAAGCCTACAATAAGCAATTGGAGGCATTATTATGAAGCCTATCATAGGCAATTGAAGGCTCTTTTGTAATTGATCCTACCGTAAGCAATCGGAGGTCTTATTATCAAGTCTATCGTGAGCAAGCGAAGACATCATTATCATTTGAAGCCTACCATAAGCAATTGGAGGCATTATTATGAAGCCTATCATAGGCAATTGAAGGCTCTTTTGTTATTGTTCCTACCGTCAACCATCAGTTTCTCAAAGATCATTCGCCTTGTCCCATATGCAACACGAATCTATTTCTTCCTTTTTTCATTATAGCTTTTTCTTTATTATTTACTCGTTTTCTAATGTATTTACTTTAAATTTGCAGAAATTGAACATCAGATTCAATAAGAACTGAAGGCATTCAACGCTTTGCAGCACTATCAATTCAAGCAACACGACCCAGTTTTGCTTATTTGTTTTGCATTATCTTGCCTTAATTAATCCAATTTGCAACTTTGTTTTGCAGGCTACTTTCAATTTAGGCTCGTTCACCTTATATTGAACGTTTTAGGCTCATTCACCTTACAATTGAATGTCTTGGGCTCGTTCGCCTTATAAATGAACGTTATGTTACCTCCGTGGGATATAGATTAGCCAAGTCGACTTGAGATATTATGTCTCATTAGTCAACTTATCTTATGAAAGCCTTGCATTTTACAATTCGTTCTTGCTTTACTTATTGTCTTGCTTTACTGTTTCAGAATAAGGATCAGCTTAGAGGTTCTCCGGGCGGAGTACTTTGTCAGTTGATCGAAGAAAAAACTTATTGATAATATCACAACCCGCGTTTACAATTTTATCACTTTATCTATTTCTTATTCCAATTATTACAGTTTATTAGCAGTTGCATGCTTACCGCTTATTGAGATTATTACAGGATTTTTAGTAGCACCGCAGCAGCGTTTGGAACATGGAGCTTTGCTTAGCAATGAACCGGGGCAATCGTTGATATGAGCTAGACTCGTCAACAAAGACCTGAAGAATCGCACCTCATAAGTCGTCAACCCCAGAGGTAAGTCTCTTGTTAACCCTGAGTCTGAGGTTTGAGATTAAAGACAAGATGGCTCAGTTATCGAGGTGCAGTGGAAGCTATGTCCGTGTAAACCCCTCTTTATGGGTGTGTCGTCAACCACATTTTCATAATTTGGGTGATTACAAGCCTCTTTTCCCGCGCTTGAGTAGTCGTTACTATCTCGTCTTTGATTTTCAAATCGCGTCGAACTACATATGGCCTGATTCTCTTTCAGCCCGAGATATGTAGGCAACTCGGAAACCGAAGTTCGGCCATGTCCATAAGCCTCGCATTTTGATCCTAGGAATCAGAGTCTTGGCTTTACCGTGACAAAATTGGTTTTCACGTCAACTTTCTTTACCCTGAAAACTCTTTCATCCTTTTCGGGTAAAGAGGGGCAGTTGTTGACACCCATTTTAGTCCCGAATTTTAATTAAAAGTATAATAATTTTAAAATTAAGTTCAATTTTGAAGATTGCAAATAAATAGCTAATTTTAAAGGGAAATGGCCAAAATCGCAAGTCGTCCCTTTATTTGCAGCGTGCTATATAATTATTTGTTTAATTTAATAAAGGGCTAAATCTGTTCTTAAATTGCAATTTAGAATAATTTCTGCAAAGCCCATATAACACAAAAACCCCAAGCAACTATTCAATCATCTTCCTATTTATCACACAAAGAAAAAACCCTACACCCATTTTTTATATACATCAGCCGTGCCCCTTCTTTTTTGAATGGACACACACAAAAAAAACCCCACAGACAGCATTATCATCCATCTCCTTCATCTTTCTTACTCTCACACAACACCTATACACAGACACGGCATAAAAACCACTCACAAAAAACACCCATCTTATTAATTGATCTCCCCTCACCCCTTTCATCTTCATATGTCTCTCCCACAACCAAAAATAGATCTACAAAATAATGACAAGCCACCTCCCCGTTTGTTAACTGCTCCGTTTATTGTTGTTAATGTTCACTATGTGGTCGCCGGCGAGGCTCGGTTTCTTCCTCTGTTCCGTTTGCCTGACATTGAATCTAAAAGAAAAAAAAAGGGAAGAATCAGGGGGTGGGGTGGGGTGGTAGTGACGCCGCCGTGAAATCGACTGGTTGTCGCTCCTCCACCTCCGGCGAATTGTTTGATTCTATTGTCCCCACCGGCGAATTGTTTCGCCCGGTTGTTCGTTCTTGGTTTTGTTCTGGTTATATCCGTTCTGCTTTGTTTCTTTGACCCTTTACTTTTGTTGTAGCGTAAAGATGGTTCTCTGTTCACTGGATTTGAGCTTTTATTCGTGAGATTGTTATTGTTATCGGATTTTCTTCGCCGGAGAAAACTGATGGAATCATTAGCTTGCCTTGTTATAGTTGATTTATTGGCGTTGACTGTTGCTGGGAGTTAGGCTCTGTCCTGATTTATTATCAAAAAAAAAACTGACAAGGGAGTGAGGAAGTTGCAGCGACGCCATCCAACGTTGCTCCTTCCTCCTCCGTCTTGTTTGGTCGCTGCTATGGCTGTCAATAGTCGTGCCTTTGTTTGGTTCGTTTTGTTTGGTCACTGCCTTGAGTTGAATTTCTCAAGTTGACTTATTCTGTGAAAATTGGAACTCGCTGATGTTAGATTTATTCAGTCCCAAAGCATATGCCTCTATTTTGAGGATCTGTGAAACTTTGTTTTACTGATTCATAGTTAACTGGATTTTCTGAGTGCAGGGACCATTTTGGATAAGTTTTATCCATTTTGGAATATTAAACTGATTTGGACAAATACTACGTTAATTGGCCAATGAAAAAATACATACATGTATTGAGGCCTACACAAGGAATTGACGGACAATAAATTGACGGATTTTGAACTTGATACTACACTTGAACCGTCCCGTTTTCCGTGTCCCTAAAGCAAAAGGCGATGATGAATGCACTTTAATGCAAAGCAAGTTGAATAGAGTAGTGGATTTGGTACTTGGCGTGGCAACCGGCTCAGGCTCCGTGTTTGCAGCTGTATCAATATCCCGAGCCTCTATTCGACGCACCATACAAACCTGAGCCTAAATTTTGCAAAAACAACCCTTTACTATTATTATTATTATTATTATTATTATTATTATTATTATTATTATTATATATTCTATTATTATTATTATTATTTTATTTTTATTAGTTACTATATCTTATTATCGTACTAATCCAATTTTACTTGCTTGTTTTGCGAGGCACATTTTGGCACGAATAATTTATGGACGAGTTTGGCTAACTCACAAATGAGAATAATCCATTGCATTGAAAGCATTTGGGGATTAAATTCGGATCCGAGCATTCAGAAATAAGACATAGAAAATTTAAAAAATTCGAGACTCCCGCGAGTTGATCAATGTCCCGGTTCTATCTTTAACTTTGCATTACTTTCCTTGGATATTTATGCAAATAAATGTGTAGAATATTTTTATTTATCAATAATATTTGATTGTTTGTATATTGTTTTACTTTATGTTCATTACCTTTTATTATGAAGTCGTTATTTAATTTATTGCAAAATTGGGGCCGTCTTAGCAAATGCGTGCAAGTAAAAGAATATTTTGCAAATAAGCTTTTATTCGATTAATTATTTTTATTATTATTATTACTATTTTTAAATAATTCTTTTGAAAGAAAAGCACACTTGTAAATATTTGGAAACCTGTCGGATTAACCGTTTTTAATGGGATTTCGGAAGTGCCTTAAAAACCTTCTTCCGAAATTAATAAAACCTCTTACCTTTAGAATCTCTGAAAGAAAGACCGTCTTTTTATAAAAATGGAGTTTTGCACGCATTTGTTAATTTGGTTCCCTGTTTTCCTTAAATTGGGTGGCGGCTCCAAAAACTCCAAAAGAGTTAGTCCATCCTGTCGATATTCCGGAATTTAGCCTTTCGGGGTTAATTTTTAGGGTTCAACAATAATTATACACATATGGCCCATATTTTCGAATCTTACCCGAGCTGTAACCCTTTTCCCAAGATAGGGGACGCCGCAAGTTTATACAAGTTTATACAATTTTATACAAATTTATACACATGTATAAAATTGTATAAATTTGTATAAGTGTGTATATGCGAGTGGATAAATCTGTATATTAAGAATGTTTATATGAATATTTACTTTTTTTGTGTATATTATTGTATTTCTCTCATTGCTACACATTCATCAATGTATATTCATGTATAATTTATTTATTTTTTTTTAGGGGAGGGGAGATTTGTGTGTATAAACTTGTCCAAAGCAATGATTTAGACGCAATAAACAACATAAATTCAGTAAAATACAAAAAAAAATAACGATACCACTGGCGGGAGAGGGTGTCTGCCGGCGACTTAGTGGCCGGGGAGGAGGAGATTTGGTTGCTAGGGTGTTTTTTATGAAGGAATGCTAAAATTTGTAATTTTAGGGGTGAGTGCTATGCATGAAAAAAAATATATGGCCTCTTGTTTGTAATTTTAGGTAGTGGGCCGCCTATTTTTTAAAATTTCCCTAAATTTTATTAATGTTAACATTTTTCATAATAGTATAATAGAAAAATACATTAAAATAATAATTTCTTTTAAAAAATAAATAAATAATTTATTGAAGATATTTGTATTTTTAAATAATTATGAAGAGTTTAAAAAATATTAGTTAACAACATACACATTAAAACTATTTAATGAGTAATCTACAAATAACTATTTATACTAGTTACTCGCTAATACTTTACTATTAATTAAAATAATTTTGTACCTCGTGAACATGAAAGAGAAATATTGAGAGAAATAAGATTTTAAGAGAAAAAGTATGGACGATCGAATAGTGAAGATCTAGGATATGCTAATAATTTCACATAAATAGCTTAGTAAAATTTAATATCATAGAGTTCTTAGTGGATGATATACAATATTATCACTTGAATGATGACAACAATATTTTCAAATTCTGATTTGTGATAAATGAGTACTTTTGAAGAGTCAATGATTAGTTAAGAAATTTTGAGGTTCTATTATACTAATTACTTACAATTGTGTAGAAAACTTCTTGTCGAGACTCGTGTATTGGGTTTTGGGCCAATCTGGGTACCGTATGCTCGAGCTCTTGAGGCGTAAGTCCCATGTGCTGAGCATCCGACGTTTTATCAATGCCTCACCCAGGGTGAGCCCCGAACGGGACCCATGTTTGTCATTTAAAATAGGGAGGTTTACGAAAATACCCATCAAAATCAAAATATTTATCCACCCCTAATCATAAGTTTTATATTTACATGTCCTACCCATAAACTATTTATCCACCCTATCCATCCAGACTTGTATACCATAATTTATATAGTATACTATAAAGGTATACACACATAAGGTATAACAAAGATATACCCTAATAAATAGGTATGCTGGGTAAATAGTTTTAATTTTATGGATAGTGTAATTTTTAATGGGTATGACGGATAAATACTTTGCATTTCATGGGTATATAGTGTAAAAAAATCTTTTAAATTATAGCCACCCACTAGTTGCAATTCTTCTCCGAAATCGAATTCTTTGATATTATGAATAAATAGAATAGAGGTAGTTGTATTTACTCACATTTTTTGTAGGTAATAATCACATTTTTTTGAGATTATGAATTCTAAAATACCCTAATTAAGCAGGATAGAAGTTAGGGGTGAGCACTAAACCGAAAAAACCGAAATACCAAACCGAACTAATTTGGTATTTCGGTTCGATTTGGTCCAAGAAATTTTGAAACTTCGGTTTTTCGGTTCGGTTTTTGGTTTCGGGCAACCCGGAATTTCGGGACCCGAAAAACCGATTTTTTTTTTTACGCATATGCTATATATTTCCTAGATCCCTAAGTTACCCATTGTCAGTAAGTAACATGATTCTACGTATTGACTGATTTAACTAAAGGTTCTGCTATTTTTTATTTTGCATAATAGAGAAAGTACCTAAATATTCGTTACTTTTTGTATTATAGTAAACCATAGTCAGGTTACATAAAGTCTGTTAATAGATTGATTAGAGCCGCACAATATCTAAGTCTGGAAGTTAAATGTGCTCAATCTATACCATTGCAAACGAAATTATAGTTTGCAAAAGGTGCGAGACCAAAAGTGCACGACATGCTTGATTTGAGAAAGAGGAATTAATAGAGTTTCTTATTTTTCCTTCAAAATGTCTGTTATTGTCATGATCAACATTAAGGTCTTAGTTGTCAAACAAGTTGAATTCACCTAAAATAATTTATATTCTCAAGTTTCGTTTCTGCTGTAATATACTTAGACTGGTATATGAAATGTCCCAGTGTAAAAATCATTCCTAGCACAATTATCTAAATCGAGACATTACAAAATTACATCAGTGCCAAGTGACGAAACCAATAATTTTGCTAAGAGTATTTAAGAATTTTCAAAATTTAATAAATATCAAGTAATACTCCTATTTGACTTATATATACAATTATAGTTTTTCAGTATCAACTTTCACTGATTGTAGCTCCGCCATGATAATACCAGAATATATGAAGGAGGTGAATAGTTTCATTTCCTGTAATTAGTCATACTTTTAGTACTAATTTTGCTTAAGCTAAAAGAAATTGAAATAAATGAGAAAGTGAGAGGACCAAATTATGGTGTGGTCGAGGGGACCAAATTATCCTAGTTAGTCATAGGCTATAAATTTTCTTGTTCGAGCTTTTTTTTTTAAATAAACTTTGGTTTAAACCGAAACACCGATGTACCGAACCGAAGTACCGAACTGAAAAACTGAACCGAACCGAAGTACCGAACTAAAAAACTGAACCGAACCCAAGTATAAAAATTACGAATTTTTCTACACTTCAAATCGAACCGAAAATCGAAATACCAAACCGAAATTTCAAAAAACCGAACCGAAATACCGAACGCCCACCCCTAGCTAATAAAAGTAGTTTTATTTACTCTCATTTTGTAAGTACTTATAAACTTCGGTATTTTGTTAATTTGAATTTATTTCATTTGAGAGATAATGGACATAGGGAAACAATAATGGAAACATATTTTATTCAAGCGCTGAAAAAAGAAAAATTTATTGTTCCTGGACGTGTAGTATAGTTATTCTTATAATTATGCGGCGATGAGTGGGACTACGCCTGTACTGAGACTTTTCATGCTTGTAGGTTAAAGCTTGGGTGTCGATGATTTCAAATAACTGATTCTTAATTCATTCAATTCTAATTTTTTGACAAAACAATTTTGGGAGTTAATATTTAATTAGAATCTTATTGGCATTCATGATTTTGAAACTTTATTAACGTAACATAGTAGAAAATAAATTATTAACTGTAACAAAAATGCTTATACAATTTCCTATTATACATCAAGTTTTGGGACTACTTGATGATCCCATATTAGTCAAGTACATATTGCTTCATGATCACAAAACAAGGGGGAAGTCATAATACAAAATATTGTCAAAAGTATTGATCTTAATACTTAAGATAGCTAAACCATCCGCAAATTGAATTGTCTTCCTGTACATATGCAAGTAATTTTTACTTCCAGATTAATCAGTAGATAATTTTCATTAGAATCAATATTTTTTCCGATAGTTAAATTCAGAGATTTGTGCTATCTGACCTTTATTAGATCAAGTTGCATCAAGAAGCACATAAGCTAAGACTTTGATATTCTTTTTCATCTACAATACGCCTTTCAGGTCAAAATTTACTGCATATAAATATCAAACAAAATCAGATTGAATATAAAATTGTTTTGCTATTTGGGCTGCACTTGATCATCTTTGTCACAAGTTGCCTACGTACCCCCTACTAACCTTTTAGGAGGATCAAGCCCCACGTAGTTCTATTACATATAACAAAAACCTCTGATAAATTGTTTGCCCTTCACAGGCTCACTACATATATACACAATTAAGAAAATCTGTAGAAGGATGAAACAGCATATCTCCAGCAGCTTCCTATTCTGAATAATATGTTTGAGAAGATTAATCCCATCGATCGAGAAATTCTTCAAGTTGAATGCATCCATCATCATCAACGCAGCTAGCAACTCCATCTTTCAAGTTGATTGATCTTCATGTTATTATTGGAGAGGCATATTATAGTATACAACAATTTGAAAGCACTTCTGATGATCATATTCCACCACATTGTACAGTAATGCATATATTTTGTTAGTTCTTGCATTAACAAAGACTACATCAGCAGCTTCTTCAAAGTTGGACCCGTTACATACGTACCATCAAAACTTTAGATTCTTCAGAGTAAATCAGAGAAAAGTAACAACTTCATATGCTACTTAGGAGATCTCTAATGCAAAGTGCATGCAATGCTTTAATCAATACCTACCAAGAGTTCATGAATTATACTCCCTCTGTGAACCAATCAGCATAACTAACACTTAACGTTTTTGACAGCACCAATCAGCATCAAAAATTCTTTTTCTGCTTGCATATCATCTCCAATATACACAGTCCTCTTCGTGTTTTGTAATGCAATCCTTGCCGCCTCTCTTTCTTTCCGACGTTCTAACATCAACTTTGCCTTTTCAATCTCATCCCACAGCTCTCTTTTTTGTTGTTCATCAAACTGATTTTTACCAATCATCATGATAATCTCCCTTTCCGCTATCAAATTATCACCAAAATCGACCGTTCTTTTTATACTGTCCATAGCAATCCTTGCCTCTTTTCTTTCTCTTTGACGTTTTTGATTTTCCCATTGTTCTTTTTTCTTTTTCATCTGTTCTTCATCATAATCTTTACCAAGTAATAACTGTTGTTCTGACTTGAAGATCATAGAAGCAAACCGTTTCTTCAACATTGTAGTTCGGAGTTGTTTGTCCTCTTTTTCCAGCAACGCAACATCAAATGAATCATCTGAAATATTAGAAAATTTCCTCTTGCAGCAAGAGATCTTCGTGACTTTGGTCGCGACTGAACAAATCATCATAGCTAAACTCTTAAGGTTTTTTTGTGTATGAATACTGGAAAGGTGATGAGTAGAATGTTATGTATCAAGCTTATAATGAAACTATATACTAGGTAAGTTTTGCTTTCCCAACTCATACAAAATAGGATTAAGAGTTTCCTAGACTACTCCATTAAACTGCAACTTTAAAGTTTCTACATTGTAAAAGTTACGTAGTACTAATAAATCAAATATGGTAAATGAAAACGCGTCTCTTTTAGGTTTCCTAAATTTATAGGAATCGGTAAATTATTCTCTTCTGTCATTAATTTCCCATCCGTTGTTAAGTTATATGATTTTTTTCTTATTACCACTTGCTCTTTCAAATAGTTAAAAACCATGTTCAAACAAAAGTAGAGTCCCCAATTCGTCATTCATTCATAAAAGTAGTAAACTTACGTTGCAACAGAGAGATATATAGATAAAAATCAAGACACAAACTTAAATATAATAAATAACTAAAGATAAATGTATTTATTTATAAATTACATAGCTTGTGAAACTTTTCTTTTGCCATTTATTTTCTTTGCTTTGGGGAGACTGATGATCACAATCAGGGGCACGGACTAACTGAATTTTGACAAATATCTTGATAAGAATCAACAAATGTTGTTTGCTGCAACATTCTGGGTGTTGCCGATTTTTTTGGATAATTTTGGACGGGTGATATATGTCATGTCTATTATTCTAACCATGGTAAAAATCTTTATTGTATACTCAGGGCATATGAGTCACTATCCAAGTAGCAAGTTCGAAAATGCATTGGAGCAAGATCTCCCATGATGTTGGGAAGAAAATTCGAAAATGAGGGCAGAGGGCATCACGACGTACAATACATTTACCAGTAATTTAAAATGGATGTGCTCATGTAGGATACATTGCTTGAATCAACTCTATTAATCCCTCGGATTATAGTAAATTTATACCGTAGTTGCAAATTGAAGGGATCTGGTATCTATTAAGATGTGTACACGATATAGTGGATGATCTTGATTTTTTCGTTTTCTTTTTCAAATGGGTAATTGGTTCGCTGAAGTATATTCCAAAATGAGATCATGTTGCATGAAGAAGCACAAAAAGCTTCGATCTTCTTTTTCATCTCATTAAAAAGAAAGTATTTACAAGAGCTATATGAATTGTTGTTTGAGCTCCAGGCAGGGAACCAACCCAGGTTCCCTAACTAAAGGGAAAGACAAAAAAATGTTGATCACCAGAGACCTCCTAGATCCTATTAGTCTTGCCAAATGTAATTGATCCAGCTTCTGCTTTTGAAAACAAAATGTTTAATACAAAATTCTCCAACATCTTCTGATTCCTGCAAAATGCACCTTCCACCAAAGGGAGTTCTACCATGAGCGACGACAATATCCAAATGTTAAGCTATACAAAGTCGGGCAACTTCAGGAGTGTTGGTAATAAGCAGTTGCTCCATTGATGCCTGATCCGGTTAGGAATTGCTTTGAGTAGCAGCAGTTATTTACAGATGGTAGGTGGTCAAGAAATAATATTGTCACTTGAATTCATGAATATTTCCTCGAGTATGTCTCGGATTTTATCCCTCATCCTTGATGCTTCTTCAGGTTTGAACCACTTCCTTCCAAACTGAAATGGGACAATACATCATTAACAAGGAAAAGTGATGCATTATTCGGGAGGGGGGGTTTTGTGAGGGGGGGGGGGGGGGGGGGGGGGTAGGAAGACTATAACTAGAATAGGGATTAATACCATTTCCAGATCCCTCTTTTTAAGCCTTTCATGAACTTCAACGATGAACCGTTCCATAAAGAAAAGCACGAAGAGTCCGCAGTCATACTCATTCCTTTGTTGCGGGACCTGTCAGAGAAGTGCAACAGGGCAAGCAGGTTGTCATAAAGAGGCATGATCATGAAGTATTTGCATGTTTACTTATTTCTACTGCAGAAAGTTCTCAAGTAGAACTTGACAAACTGAGCCAATATTTTGCACTTCCCTCCCCTTGGTCCTGTATGTGTTCAAAGGATCCCCTTTCAGACAACCAAAAAGAAAATGGAAAAAGAAAAAAGAATAAGGGGAATAAAAGCAAAACGAGAGATAACAAAACAAAATCTAAACAGAGCCTATCTAGCAGAGATTTTAGTAAAACTCTGATCGTTACAATGAAACACAAACACACATTTTCACAATAGTGTAGAAACCACTATATATATATATATATATATATATATATATATATATATATATTTTTTTTTTTTTTTTTTTTTTTTTTTTTAAAAGGTGAAACCACTATTTTTCAAACAATACAACTCTAAAAAGGTGTATACATCAATAAGTTTGATCTCCAACTAGAATGAGAATGGTGCTTTTTTAAGTGCAATGTGCATATGAAAAGTTTGTCTGCATATATTCACTGCTGAAGCTCTGGAAAATACAGAACAAATGAATCATTTATATGGAACATATATGCTCCCGTTTGGACATGATTTGGGATTTGGGATTTGAAACTTGGGAAATTGAAATTTTGTTTGGACATGCATTTTATTTGGAACAATATTTGAAGTTTGTGAGGGATTTCCCAAAAAATCCCAAAAACTGGGTTCAACCAGTTTTTGGATTTTTTGGGAAATCCCAAAAAATCTCCAAAAAATACCCCCAAAAACACCCCAAAAACTATAAACAAACGCTAGCATAGTTTCAGAATTCCTTAGAGAGGATAGCCCGCTATGCAGCTGAACAGCCAGGTCACAATGAATTAGAGAACACAAATCAACCAAAGAACAAAATGTTACATCCCCAGATAATGCTAAACCAAATTCATTACCTTATAAGTTACTCCCTCCGGTCCGCTTTATATGATTTTTTGGTATTTTTTCTTAGGTCCAAAATATTTGATTTTTTCAAAAACCAAGATGTATTTGTTTTGACTTTCCAAAGTTAGCCTTGTTAATAAATTAAACACATAAAGCTCTCACAATTTTCTATGAGTAAATTTTGAAAGAGATGAAGGTTAATTTAGTAAATGACATCTTTAATTAATGCTAAAAGGTGGATTCCTTGGTCTGTGTGAAAACAGTCAAAAAATCAAATAATATGGACCGGAGGGAGTATTGACTATATATATATAAGCATGAAAAATTCACAAGAATGCTTAAAACTAAGAGTCAAATACTTTTAATGGAGGAATACCAGAATAATGTCCACCATCTATTTTTCAGAAAACAAAATTCAACGAAGGAATATTCACATGCTACATGGTGCCAAATCAATTCATTATCTTACAAGGAAACACTGCATATAAAAGCATGAAAGAATTCACAAGAATACTTAAAACTAAGAGACGCAAAAACTTTAAATAGAGGAATACCGGAATAATGTTATTGTCTATTCTCCGTGGAAGACTTTCCCAAATTTTTTCGGCCAAAGGAAGACTTGCTACTTCTCCTTGTCTCAAGAATGTCCATTCTTCTATCAAAAATCTGATCCAACATTATAACTTAATATTAAACGAATCTCCCAAGTGAAGAAGCTCTCCATTTCAGAAATGATAAGATCATGTTATACCAGGAATTCAATTGTTTCGTAGTGTATGCTTTTTATAAAGTAATAATGTATTAATGCCAGAGAAACTCCTCATATAAAGTGGTATATAATACGAGAAACCAGGGAGCGCACCAGCTGCCCATAAGTTATCTAAACCAAAACAAATGGGTTTCACTGCAGATGAGTATTTCTGGTCTTGATTTCTAAAATACCACTAGTTATGGTTCTCTTGATTGTTCTTAAATCCGCCAAAAATTTGCCATGTGCACCCCGGTAGTTGCTGTACCCAACAGTATAGTACTAATAATTAAGCAAAGACTAGAACTTCCCAAGAATTAAATCATGCTGCATGCATGCATAGACTTTTATTTAACAGCCAATGAAGAGTTAAGCTTACTTTTTCATGGTAGCAAAAAGGGAGCTGCTGCAGTGGAGCCCCAGTGAATCCAGGTGAAGCAAGAGTGGTCCTAAGTGGTCTTCTTTATCTGGTATGCAAATTATTACCAAGCTCCAGTGAAGACTACACAGGAGAAAAAGAACCAACACGAGGACATGAACAGCAAGTTCCATCAAACATAATGTTAAAATAGCTATCTTAGACAAGTCAAAACGGTCAGCAGAGGCACCGCGGGGGGGGGGGGGGGGGGGGGGGGGGGGGGGATGGGATAAGAGGAATCTGAGCAAATGGGTTGATAAATACTCAGATCTGCTTATTTACTTTTGCAAAACCAATCCAAAAGAACCCAACAAAAACTTACTTTTCGTGTATGGGAAGAAATATGTAGGCTTTCTCAAATATATTCACCCCCTTCCACCACCTTCTCAATTTGACAAAAGCTTCCTTGTCATTCTGCTGTTGGAAATTAGGAAAGAATTATTCAGAGGTACCTATTAGAAATTATCACAACTAATAGAGAGTGCAAGTATTACACACTATGGATAATACAAGGGTCCCTTGAGATTATATATAGCATATCCTAGGTAGACCTGGTGCTTCTGTAGGTACAAAAATATGATAATTAAAGATGAAATAAAATCACATTAGGTAAGGAGAAAACCTACAATATCTTGCAATCAGTGAGAAATTAGCAAGCACGAGACAAAATGGAAGCAAAGAATCCATATAATACGATGGCAATTAGTGAGGATATAGGCTTTATTGTTGTTTATTAGTATTTGCCAATACTCTTTTTCTTTTGATTAAAGAGTCGTATGTGTGACTACCGTGAGTGCAAGATTTAGAGAACAACTAGTTGGGAGTACCCCTAATTTGCCTCAAGGAGAAACTTTACAGTAGTATAAAGAAAAGAACTGCAGAATATAGCCAATCACACTAAATTGGAATTAAGATGGAGTTGATTGATTTGTTGATATAATTTAAAAGACTGCAAGAATAAGGAAAAGAAAAGGCGCGCACACACACACAGAAGAGGGGCTAAGTACAGGAAACAGTTCCTCAAAACTGATAAAACACAACATAGATTTCATTTGCAGGATATAACACAAGTATAATGCACATAATTCTCTGTGTGCATGTGTGTTGTGGGGGGGGGGGGGGGGGGGGGGAGAGAGCATCTACGTAAAAATCAAATGGGGTCTCAAGCGCTTATAGGTGCTTCTTAACTTAGATCAAATTAATAATCTTCATGAAAATATGTATCAATGTTCAAATAAAATAGCGAAAAATCCAACTCCATATTTGGGGGAGGGAGAGAGCATCTACGTAAAAATCAAATGGGGTCTCAAGCGCTTATAGGTGCTTCTTAACTTAGATCAATATAATAATCTTCATGAAAATATGTATCAATGTTCAAATAAAATAGCGAAAAATCCAACTCCATATTTGTCCATAAGTGAAAAACTGCTATCAATATAGTTTCTTCATATTCTTCTCTTTTGATAGGTTCTATCGGGATTCACTATAATACACAAACCGGTTAGTAAAGTTTACTGTAAAACTTTTGCAAAGAAGAAATAATACCTTGCTAAGAACAGCTTCTTTGAGCTTCTTGTAAAAATACGTATTGAAAAAGTGATACTCACACATTTCTCCATCCGCAGAATATTTTGTCTGCTGGAGGTACCTGTCCAAGGAGAAAAGGCAATTAGGTTTTACCAAAAAGATACAACTGAAATTGAAGAAGCAATTTAATATACACCTTATTCAGAATAGATTTTTGAAATTTGTGACTGACAGCTAGATGAGCTTACTATCTACCCTATGCTAGACATATATTCTCTTTAGTAACTACACGATCAGAATCTCTTTAACTTACCGGATGTAAAAGTTCATTATAGTGGACGACAGAAATGCTTCAGGAGCAAGAGATTGCATGTCTGAATAACAGATTTCGACTGATCCAGGATCATCCCTAATCAATGTAAAAGATGGAACAAATAGCATTATCAATACCCAAAGGTAATAATAATGTTGCTAAAAAAATGCTCTCATTTAGGACAAACCTTGAAGGATAGTATATCTTGGTTGCTTTTATGCTGAAAGAAGTACAAGAGCAATCAATAATTGCCACCAGAACTAAAAAAACTGCTTATGTCTCACATGAAAAAACAAATATATCAGTTCATTACCTTTCAACCACCTGATACACTCGCTGTTTTGGCTCAACAATGTCAGGTTCCTCCTCATCCACTAGAACAACAGTGTTACTGTCCCCTGCTTTGGATCTAGTTATGGGACGCTGCAAGACAAAATCAAAGTTTATCTTGTGTGAATTACGAGTTTCAGGAGAGGTTTTCTTCCTGCAACCTATGTGCTAATTCATTAAGAAGGAACCTGCAATCGCATAAGTTAAAAGTACTCAAAAAGTAGAATAATTTTCTGCATATCTTTCTCTGATTACAAATATTTCTATACAACACTGGTGGATTAACCAGCACTGAAAGAAAAGAATAACTGCCTAATATTACTGGAATGAGAAAGTGGAAGAATGCAACTAACTGCTACAAAGAATAAGGAACCATGTCTGCGGATAAGGCATAAGCTGAAGGCAACTACATTTATTTAGTTTTAAAATTTTTAATGTGTAAACCGCTGATAGACTAAAGGGAGTGTAGTAAACAGCCTCGTCCTAAGAAAATAAAGAATCTCATAATGAGACCCGGGACTATATTAGGAGTAAAATACAAGACTGACACATCTCTAACCTTTAAAATGTGAACCATAACTAGGATAGAAATTATTAATGGATAAGGGGTAGAGCCTACAACAATTCACAAAGCCTGCTGGAGTGTCCTAAAGAAACTTTTAATGGATAACTGAAACAAGAGGCAAGCAAGAGATAAGCGGAAGAATTTCTAATAAGCTAATTGATCCACATGTACTCAGTGCTACTACTCATCTCCACCACCAAAAGCGAGAAAAGATAAGAGACCGTTGCTTCCTTAGTCATCGAAAAAGTACCCATTATCGTCAGTACACTTGCCTCAAACAGTTGGTCAAACTTTTCCAATGACTTTAAGCCCAAAACCAAATATAGGAACACAAGAGCAAGAAAATTTTCTACTCCATAAAAAAGGGGCATAAGCAAGGCGAAGGAAGGAGAGAGATACAAGGGAGACCTTACATTCACATGCCTCAAAGTACATGAAGATTGGGCTTCAGAAGCTCTCCACCTGACAAAATAGAGCAAATCATAACCAAACACATTTTCCTTCCATTCCTTAAGGGGAGGCAGCTGAAGCAAATAATTGGACAGCACAATTCGAATTCATGACTCATTTGCAAGTAGTTGAGGTTTACGCTGAACATATAATAATGCAATCTTCCTACTTTTATCGCAGCCGAAGCAAAATGGACAGTGCAAATCAAATATATGGCTCATTCGCAAGTAGATGGTTTAGGCTGAACATATAATACTGTATTCTTCCTACTTTTTACCCAAACAAAGTCACAAAGGTCAACGAGTAGTTGTAGGCAAATAAAAGCTATTTTTAGCATGAAATAAAATTATTTACAGTGTTGTTTTGAGAACATAATTTTAGATTTAGAGATGAAAAAGGAAAAGAGAAAATGAAACAAGGAGAAGAACAAAAGACTGGATCTTGAAAATGTTATCAACGAAACTGCACATTCTCTCTAGGTGTTATTTATGCCTAGAAGCTGCTGAGAATATCAATCACTAATTTTTGCACTGTAACGTAACTTCTCAGCTTTAGCAGATTCTTCTAAGTTTGAATGGAATATGGATTATCTTGGGTCATGCCAAAAACTACTTTGGATCTGCTTACTGCTGGCACAGATAAAGCCGTAGCAGTAATCTGAAGAGATGGTGGAAACAGTTCCAGATTGTATCCAGTGGACAGTATGGAGGGAGAGAAACTTCAGATGTTTTGAAAGCAAAGCGGGGAAAATACAGAGTGTGAAGATGAATTATTTGTTGTCTCTGTACTTCTGGTGTAAAGAAATTACCTAGAGGATACGGATAGTTTACAAGAGTTTACGGATACCTTGTAATTTTATTATCAAGGTTTTCAGACACACTTTTGATTGTAAATATGGTTGATAGCATATCCTCAATGCAGATATATATACTATGTTACCGTTTCTCAAAAATATTTAATAAGGGATAGAATAATATGGGGATTATATATACCCCTTCCGATCCAGCTTTTGGTTCAGTTTTGGGGAGGGATAGTTACCAGCTTCATATCCGGCATTGACTGCTCAGGGTAACAAATCTGTTTAGGGTGTTGCTGAGTGGGGAATTATTCTACTCCCACCCCTAGCAAGGCACAGAAATACTACTATACCCTTCCAATTACATACCCATCACAGTAGCAGCACATTTTCCCCAATCAATCCCTCCAAATATTGTTATTAACTCTGGGATTGGTAGTCCCGTCTGCTCTGACGTCGGAATAATTATTAGAATACGATGATACGAAAGATAGAGGAGCGACTCCGGAGAGAGACATATAACAACTCGGCTAGAGCGGATCCCGAGACTTCACCCATTCCGATCCTTCCCAGTAAAACGCGGCGTGTTCGCGAGAAATTAGTAGTAGCGAACATCAGGTAACTTCATGCTTCGTGCTGTAAAACGACAGATTGGTAATGAAAGGCAATGTACTTGTGAATCTTCCAAGATGTTATGGAATTTTCAAGATGCCTCCAAAGAGAAAGAAAGTTTTTAATTAATTTCTATGAGAACGTACATGAAGGAGTTTAACCTATTGTCTCTACGATGTAGAGTGAAGGATTTATCCTTTAGAAAGAGTTTAATCATAGCAACAGAAATGGGATCTTGAAAATGAAACTTAATCACAAGTAAAAATTGTACCTAATCCATAAAGCAAATGAGCGACAAAATTATGACAATCGTGTTCTCGATCCCCCTAACTGTTACCCCATTCACAATCACCTACTAAAAACACTCCATATATTTTAGATAGGCAGCATACCATCGACCTTTGTCTTGGATATGAAAACAACAGAACAAAAACCACCTCAAAACTATTCCCTGTTGACATTTTAATTCTAGTTCTCAAGTAATATCTCTGAAAGATGAAAAGAATTAATCTTGAAACTAGGAGCATTGTCCAAAAAGATTGATAGATGAAAGAAACATAAGCACATAAAAGGTTGGGAACATCAAAGAGACGGTAATTCTAACAGTTACCAAGAAAATAATAGCATCAGCAAGGTACTCCAGTAGTATCACGAAAACAACAACAATAGATACTAGAATAAAATGTTCTGGGAATGGGAACGTTAAGTAACATAAGAAGGGAGACAACAAATTCACATACTTTTTCGTGGAACGGCTAGAGAAGCTTTCTTCAGAATAATTAGGACGCGCAGCAAAGCCTCTTCTTCTCTTTCCATTAGCATAAAAATCCTGTTCACCTATTTTTACAGGGCACTTAAAAGGCGCATCTCGTGAAGACAATGTTGTCTTACGTCTTCTGCTTGGAGAAGACTGCCTGGTTAATGTCCTTTTGCGGCCACATGGATTCAGAGCAAGTAATTCATTGTGGAAACCATTGGTTGTCTTAGAGTCTGCCTGCTAATCAATAAGTAAAAGCAACATATATTTCTTTTGGGTTGCGGCGAGTGCAAAATTACTAACTACATTAACTATTTTTGTCAGAAAACTTATTCTTAAAGTAAGAATATACTTTTCCTTCCAGCTTTTCCGAAAAGCACGCAGCAAAAGCAGACTGCGAGGGGAGTGCTGATTGTTGAACGTGTTGCCCATGGCCATTAGGTGCACCTACAAAATTTCATTCACGTTTAATTCCTTTCGAATAAATATTTTGTAAAGCAACTCAAATCTATTGCCCATCTAACTCCTCCTACACGTACATTGTGCGTAAACTTAGAGTCGCATGAACAACTCATAAAAGTACTTAAAGTCAGCACTAATGATCCCCAATCTGCACAGTGGGTACACTTGGGATACTAAAAATCTTTTGCATTCTTTTTCCCCATGTAAGGAACTTCCCCTAATTCGTACAAATGAGAATTTGTAACAATGGAAAAGCTTAACATTGTTTCTTTTTGTTTTTGGATAATGAAAGGGTTAACATAGTTCCAACAAATGCATAAAGAGAAAACTTACCATTAGAACCAGAGCGATGTCTCCCCCATGAGGCACATCCATCTGTTTCCTGTCGAAGATAGTGTACGCGGTAATGCTCAATTACATAATCAAAGAGGAGAAGGACATGTGTTTGTTCAAGCAAACCCATTCCAAATCTGGATCTATGGTTATGCAAGATTGACAACATCATTATGGTTATGCATCAACACCACCAAAATTATTGGAAAACAAAAAAGTTTCTTTTTTCTGTCTATGGGAATCTTCAGCAGTGACTTGTAAGCCCTTTCTCAAATTATGACACTGAGTGCAATTTTAAAATGATGTCATATTAGTTAAAACATACTTATAAGCAGCTTTCACTCATCAACCCATACCATAGTAACATAAAGCCCACCATTTACTATGTAGATATAGCTCAACATAGCTCGCAATCTGGTTTATTTGGGGGGAAAATCACTCTACCTCAAATTGATGATGCTCACAAAATAAAACACGTTAATCCTGTTAACGATCAAGCAAATGTGGCAACAGACTACTAAGTCATCGAATACGGGCCTCCTTTTTAAAGATATTCATTGTCTTCAATAAACATCAACAAACAGAAGTCAAATGAGCCAAAATCCAAGTTAAAACCATGTACAATCCTTTTTTTTATAACCTGAGACATCCCCGAGAGCTACTGTCCCTTGGTGAAACCACACATCACGAGTTTAGCTCTTACCACTAGACCAACGCCCTAGGGGCAACAATGCACACATTTGTTGCAACATTTTCTACTAGTCCGGCATAGTCGCTGATATCTCCATAATCAACGACTATGCACAACCTCTTATAGAGTTTCTAAATTTTACTCTCTTCTATCAAAACTACAAAATCTACTGAATGTACAAGCAACAGTCATTCATTAAAAAACTATACCGTGCAAATAGAGGGTAAAAAACAGTATTTTTAGTTAATACTGAATCCCCTCGACATAAATGAAAGTTCTAGTAAAGTGGCAAAGGGTTCAAAATTTATTTTAGGTCATAGGTTCAACATTCTAGGTGTAACATTTTAAAATATAAATTCCTAACTCCGACACGGGCAACAATAGTAATACAACATCAACAACTACGTCTCAGTCTCAAACAAGTTAAAACCCTCACCTTATCAGAGCGGAGCAATCTTCTCCGTTCTAATTCATCCTCGTTTTTTTTAATTTTCACTTTTAACTTCTCACCTCCGTCAGGTAACCCACCGCCCCTGGATTTTAACAATTCCTTAAGCCTGTCAATTGTTTTAATTAGTTCAGAATTCGTACGATTCGAGTACTCCTCATTTTGTTCTTCTTCTCCGTCTAGGACGATCGTCGGCTGGTGTATCTCCGCCGCTGCGGACGGCGGCGCTTTGGTGGTGACCACCAGCTCTGGCGGTGGCTCGTCGTTGATTATGTCGTCCCAGTTTTCAATAAGTAACCCTTTTTGCTCTGATTTTGCCATGGTGTTGCCGCTGGCAGCATGTGATAAATGTGTCATTTAAGATTTTAAGTTAGTGGGCAAGTGTGTACACATTCATTTTTAGCAATGGAAAAGGTCTAATTTGATCTAGAACTATGCGAAAATTGTCTTTTTTTGTCCTCCGTTAATAGTTTGTTTCGAATCAGTCCATGCTATTACCAAATTTCTATTATATAGAAAAGCCAAGATGGTCGTTCATGGGCAAAATTGTAAATTCAACATTTTAGTTAATTTTAATAACTCACTCTACCGTCTCCACGTGTCATTGTTTCAACCCACTTAACAAGATTCTAGAATATTGTACTGAAGTCATATCTCCTCACTAAAGTTCAATAATACTGTTACTCTAATTTCTCTCATCTCTTTGCTATTTATACTATCGATTTTGGTTATCTTTTAATCTATAGTTTCTCCATCAAATTCAAATGCATAATCTTGCTCTTTAACTCGTTTATTGAAGTATTAGGGTAATTTTTTTGTTGTTTTGCAAGTGCTGACATTTTATATTTAATGGGTTTTGTTTTATTCTTTTGAAAATGAAATCTGCACATGGTATTGGAAGTTCAAGATGGGAATTTTGCGGTTTTTCTTTGAGACCCTAATTATGCTAATAAGCTAATGTTACATTATTAGATTTGCGCAATATGTAAGTTTCATTGTTTACCTTCTCTGTTGTAATCAGCTAAACTGGACAAGAGTCGCTTACAATTTAAATACATAGAGGCGAAGAGGAACAGAGAAGGGAAGTATCTCAAGTACGTCAAATGAAAACTCATATTTGGTGGTTTTCAAAAGTTTGGGAGAATATTTGCTTTGGTTAGTTTATTACTCCATCCGTTCCAAAATGGTTGTCATAGTTTGACTTGGAGCGGAGTTTAAGAAATGTGGTAAGATTTTTGGAACTTGTGGTCCAAAATAAGTCATACATAAATATGTGGCTATAAAGCATTTCATTAAGGGTAAAGTAGTAGTTTCAACTAAAAAATATTTTCAAATTTAGAATTGTGTCATTCTTTTTGGAATGGACTAATAAGAAAACTATGACAACCATTTTGGAACGGAGGGAGTATGATTTATGGCATTATTCACACTGAGCCACGTTCTCTCATACTATGTTTATGTCTTCGTTTGTGAATCTTTTAAACACATCTTGGTTGCGCCACTTCAATATTATTTGAAATTTAGAAGTTTGAATGCAATAGCGACACTTTGTATTCTTCCCGAATTACTATATTGTTCCTCTCTAAAGAAACTTATATATCGGTTAGCCTATAAATTGTACTCCCGAATTTGACACATTGCTTCTTGTTTGCTCTGAGTAATAGCATTTTGCCTTACTATGTTGATGGTGGTTTGTTAGTTCATCGTCTTATTCTCTTATTTCATGTATTTTGTCTTCGTCATCCTGCAATTCTGCTGGTTGTTTTAGTATTTTTTTAGTACTCATCAATTTATGAGTTCATCTTGTGCTAGCCTGCCACCGTTATTGGGTTAGTTTTATTCCCGCCTTATTCTTCCTTTCATTATCTTGCAAATTGTTCTACACTGACATGGATTTCTCCTAGGCATGGTAGTTTTAGTTTGTTTCTGTTGTTCAACCGTCAATAAACTCTGTATACATATACTCCCTCCGTTTCATAAAGATTGTCATGTTTCGGATATCGAGAGTCAAACGAGTTTATCTTTGACCGTAATATTTTCATGTCTTTCAAATAATTTGAATTATTAATTATTGTGACTTATAGTACTTTTTATGTAGTTTCCAAATATATAAATATCATTCGAAAAAATTTAAAAATTATATGTTTAAATTTACGGTCAAAATGAACTCGTTTGACTCTCGAAATCCGAAACATGACAATCTTTTTGGAACAGAGGGAGTATGATACATCTTTAATAATTTCAACTAGAAAGGTAGGATTCTATGGCTTGAAGAAATTGCAAATTATCCTAGACAAATAACTGATATATAATAGAATAATTAAACAGTCAATCTTCCATAATTGTTTTGTTATAATCTATATTATTTAGCATATTTGATGTGCTTACTGCAAGTAAAACTTAGAAAGCTTTTAAGTCATGGGGATCAGTTGTCTATTTATCTAGAATCATTATTGGATTTCCTCTCTGCAGAATAATGATTTCCCTTAGATATAATACATCCTATCTGCATCTAGGTTAATTATTTTTAAGATACTACGAAGTCTACTTTGATGTATAATTGAATGACCAGTGTTGCGATTACGTGTAATCAATTTATTATGTCAATGAGCACGGGTAATATGAAACACATCAACATCTATTTTTCATGTTGGGTTTAGGGGTCGTTTGGTTTGTGAGTGAATTATACTCGAAATATAGACATGATTATTTATTGGATATATTTGGTTTATTGGAACAAAAATAAAATAACCGAATATAATATAAAATATGTTTTTGGTTTATACCAAAAACATATAAACTTGGATAAACTATTATTACCAATTTGAGTTTGACCTTAACTTACTAAAAAAATTCGAAAATTGGAAGAACTTTGGAAAGGGGGCCAAATAAGTCATCTGGATGTTAATTCCAGGATTAACCCGTATGGAGTACATGGGATGAAAATAGTATCATTAATTGTGGGGTAAATAATCTCGGGATTGATAATCCCAAATTCAAAACTCCTACTAAACATGGGAACATTAATCCTGCATTTGATCCCAAATTATAATCTTTATCTCTCATACCAAATGACTCATTGGTTTATCTGAAATGCGCTAATCTAACTTATTAAAAGAGAACATAATAGACTATTTTACATATTTTACATATATATTTGGACGTTTTTGTAAGAAGAAGAAAAAAGACACACAAACTTCACAACGATAACATTACCAATTTTTTGTTGGAAATACCTTGTTACACCCCGTACGTCTAAATTGACGTATATCATTATAATATCATGTTAAGAATGATTTAAGTGAGTTTAAAGTAATAATATGACCATATATGATGTTTATATGTTGAATATAAAGTTTGGGAAAAATCAGATTTAAGTTGCGGAAAAACCGACTAAGGAATTGCCTTGTAACGGAGCTTTTTCAGCAATTAATTTCATGTATTATATGAAGTCTTTTGGGGACATATCATATACCAAATTGAAGGTCTTGGAGTGTAGTTTCCAACACTTTTAACGGTTTGCTCATATAACTTATAGATAAAAAGATATGAGCGTCAGAAGTCAGACCAGAAAAAGGGACATAAGCGCAAAAGAGGGCTAGAAATGAAATGTTTTTATTATAAAAGAGAAATTTCTCTCTCTCTCTCGACATTTCCAGTAAACCCACGGTATAAACAGTGGTTTCCTCAGTTTGAATCCATTTTTTTTTTTTTTTGAAGAGAGAACATCAATTTTGACACGAAACGGAAGACGGATTGCGTCAAAACGCTCTACGCGATTAGGGTAACATTATGCTACCTTCAATTTCGTCTATAGTTTGAGTTTTAGAATTACTTCATAGCTAAGTAAAGTATCTAAATTCTATTTTATAGCTTGTTTAAGCTTTAGAAGGTGTGGAATTCAAAGGAAACGAAGTTTAGAAGCTAGAAACATCAAAGGTATGTAAGGCTAAACCTTTCTTTTGGCAAGGCATGTATCTTTTAGATTTTGAAGCTTTTATTAGTTTCAAACTTAGTTTTTCTTTTGAGAAACTTGGATGGTACCAAGTAAACCTTGTATATACTTAATTTGGTACTAAAATCCAAGGTGAAAGACGTCCAAATCAGAAAGGCAAAACGTTTCAAAATCTGGAAAATTGTTTTGAACTTTGGACAGTTGTTAGTATATTGATCATAACTCCTTATACAAAATTGATATTAAGATGATTTAAGAATCTCCAGAATCCTAATACATATATCTACAACTTTCATGAAGACCATGAGGTCTATAACTTTTATCTGCACCCTCAAAACTATGATGCAATACAGGACGCTGGTACTGTCTAGAAATTCTGTACATCCGTGGAATTGTTACGCCACTCTCATCTTGTTATCCAGTTAATTTGTTTATGTTATCAGTTTATCCGGGTATCCATTCCCGTGTATAGTATAGCGCTGGTTCTGTTTTTGCGTATCATCCAGTTTCAGAGGAAACTCTGCCGAAATTTTTATAAAAATCAAAGAGTTAGACAAATTCTAAGTTTCAGGTTGTGTCTACAATTCCATCCAGAGTTTTCTTATCATTCCTTTGAGTCCATATATATTGTTGCCACATGTGTTATGCCTCATACATGCTTATGCTTATATTGTGATCATGTTATGTGTGATTTGGAGTCCCCCATAGAGGCTGGACATTGGACACACAGTCCGGTCGCGTGTGATACTACCCGTCTGGGGGATACAGCCCCTCTGGTTCAGGCGGGAGTTGAAACACCTAGTGTGACCGGGTGTCATTCACACACTCTGACCAGAGAGACTAGATATTACTGATTTGGGGGGGATATAGCCCATAACACCCACCAGGTTTGTTATATACGCGTATATAGCCACAGTATGCACTGCATGATTATACATGAGGCTAGTCCAGGTTTTCAGTTACCTGATTTGGGGGGATACAGCCCATAACACCAGACAGGTACTAGTCCAGGTTTTCAGTTACCTGATTTGGGGGGATACAGCCCATAACACCAGACAGGTACTAGTTCAGTTTTTCAGTTACCTGATTTGGGGGGATACAGCCCATAACACCAGACAGGTACTAGTCCAGGTTTTCAGTTGCCTGATTTGGGGGGATACAGCCCATAACACCAGACAGGTACTAGTTCAGTTTTTCAGTTACCTGATTTGGGGGGATACAGCCCATAACACCAGACAGGTACTAGTTCAGTTTTTCAGTTACCTGATTTGGGGGGATACAGCCCATAACGCCAGACAGGTACTAGTTCAGATGTTCAGTTACCTGATTTGGGGGGATATAGCCCATAACACCAGACAGGTACCAGTTCAGATAACAGTTCAGTTTTAGCTCGGTACCAGTTTTAAGTTCTCAGTTATCGGCCACCAATTCTTAGCGTCAGTATCAGTTGACAGTTATCAGTTCCAGTTTCTAGTAACCAGCTATCAGTCATATTACAGTTATTTATCAGTATAGTTCAGCTCAGTCTTCAGGTTCAGATTCAGCTAGACTTCAGCTTATATTCATATCATGTTTAGTACGTTCTTTAGATTGCCAGCTATATTGCTATGCTCCAGCTCATGTTTACATATTTATATTCCAGCCTACAGTTTCATTCATCTAGGACATATTATATGCTCATGCCTTACATACTTGGTACATATCGTACTCACGCCCTTTTTTTGGGGCGCTGCGTTTCATGCCGCGCAGGTGCAGATAGAGCAATGCTTGGACCACGTTAGTAGGCCATCGATCAGCTATTGGAGTCACTCCGCTTACTCTCGGAGTTACTTATCTTTTGGTATGTGTACAGTCAGCCAGCTTGGGTATGGCGGGGCCTTATCTCGTCCTTTGTATATTCAGTTCATCACTCTTAGAGGCCTGTAGATATGTCCCTGTTGTTGACACCCAATTTCGTCCCAAGATCTAATTAGCAGCTAAATTATTTAAATGAGAATCAAATTTGAAAGTAAAATTAAAATGAGGTTTAGATAATTAAAATTATTTGAATTGAGTTAATTAATTAAATTTAATTAAAGTAAATTAATCATTTTCAAAGAAGGTTAAAATTACAAAGCGTAGCCTAAATTCTACCCTACCCCGCGCAACCCTCCGTTTTCTTTAATTTATCATAAAAGAAGGCCAAAAGCGCAAAACATAACCTCATATTTGACCCACCCTTGCAAACCCTTTTTAAAACAAAACACTTAAAATAGAAAATCCCTAAATCAGTTCCTCAGCTTAACCCGCGACCCAATCCCGTGACCCGTTTCCCCGCGACCCACGACCCGTTATTTTTCCCCTTGGATTCTCTCCAAAACAGTCCAAATTGGTACGATTCGGTTCCATTTTCTCTCCCCAGTACACGAATTCAACCAATCTTATTCGTTCATTTCAAATCAGGTTTTAATCCGAGCCGTAGATTGATCTTAACGGAATATCCTTGATGACAAGGATGAATTCGGTACAATCCCTAAGGGATTTGACCAAATTCACCCTTGTTCTACAAGGGATACACAAAATGAGCAAGGATTTTTGGGGAATTCGAAAAAGGATCCAAAACCCTAGCCTAGAGGTATTTAATCTCTCATCCTTTCATTTTTTAGGGTTCGAATTTTAACAACACAGAAAAACGGCAGCATTACATATTTTTTTTACTCTCTCAGTTTTTTTTAAAGATACACATAGCATTTTCAGTTTCGGTGTAGATTCAAAATATCGCTTTTGGTTTTGAGTCGTGGACCTAGCTCGAGTCGACGACCTTGTTCGAGTCGTCGACATCGCTCGAGTCGCTTAGTCGAGTCGATTCTTTCGGACCCTCGCCCCATTCACTGCCTCGCAAAAGGTAATACTATTACTTTTTACATTTCAGCTTTGTTTTTTTTTTTTGTGTTATTTATAAACTGTAAATTTTGCTATTTGATAGATTAGTTTGAAGTTGCTAAGATATAAATGGAAGTTAGGAACATAAAGTTTGAATCCTTATCTATGTTCTGTTAGTATGTAAATTAGTTGAATGATATAAAGGGTAGATCTTTATTAGTTTTTCAGCATGTTAGAGGTCGACTATCTTAAGTTTCCTATAGAATAGACTTATCTTAATTACTTAATGTTAAGAGTCCTTTTGGTATGGATTAGCTCAAATTCTTATTCCCTGTTTATGTCTCTTCATGTCTAAACCCTTTTTTTTAAAAAATCTTGAATGTCCTGTTAAAGATAAAGCAAACAAAATGTCCCTGTGAGAAGTTCTAATGAAGCTTAAAAAAATAGAAAGTTGCAATCTTTAAGTTGCTTCCTTCATTGAATTTTGAGTCTGCTATCCCTTGGCTTGTTCAGCTTTGCTCATGGTGTTTAGAGAAGAAGTTTAGGGCTGTGAGATTATAAAGGCAGCAGGGAAGGGAATGGGGTTCCTGTCTGCTTGTTGTATGGGCCTGTAAGTGTGTAAATGTGGTTTCTGGTGGTTGAGGGTGGTCTGTTATAGGAGCTGGTGATGCTAGGAAGTGTGAAGGTCTGTTAGGGTGTTTCAGGTGATGTGCAGTTAGTGTAGGAGCTGGTTGTCTGGTGAGCTGAAGCTTGCTTGTGAGAATGTAGAGGTGCTATTGTCTGTGGGCTGTTCCAGGTTCTGTTAAGGGGTCAGGGGTTATTTTGGTGAGGTCCAGGGGGGTTCAGGGTGCTCTCTGTTTGTTCCAAAGGGGGTGCAGGATCCTTGTAGCTAGTGTAGAGGAGTTGAGGGAGTTCTTGGTAAAGCCTGGATCTGTTCCTGGAGGCATAGGAGTTTTGCTGCAGTGGCTGGTGTGTCTCTTTGGTTCAAGAGGGTCCAGGTGGTGCTATGTTTGATTCAGGAAAGCTTATGGTGTTTTGGATATTCTGGTAGCAGTGTTTAGAGAGTATAGCAGGTGGTATGGCTTAGTTTCAGGTGTTATAAGGCAGAAGTGAGCAGCAGGGGTTCCAGGGTTGCTTTGGGTTGTTCCGGAGGCTGTGTGAGGGAGTCTGCTGGTGTAAAGGGGGCTGTTTCCAAGTGTGTAAGTCTGTCCAGTCTCCTCAAATAGAAGCAGTGTATTTTTTCTCTTGCTGGTGTTTTTTTAGTGTTAGTTCCCCTCCTTGAGTTTGTCTCGCAATAGCTGCCTTGCCCCTTGTAACTGATTTCTTAGTAGAATTGAATGGTCATCTGTTTAAGTTGTGTGTTAAAGATTAATGGAAAGAGCTGAATGAAGATAAAGGAGTCTGTTTTTGGTTAAAAAAATAACCTGAAGTATGGAAATGGTTAATAGGCATTATTCAGCTCAAGTTTCTGATCTTGTATATTTTAGTAGGATGGTAGCAACTTTTATTGTTTTCTGTTGCTGGTGTCTTGCCAGTTATTTCACTGATTATCATGTCTTTGTTAGTGCATTTGGCTTAGCCATCTTCTTTATCAATCTTAGTTTAGCTTAATGTTCAATTTTAGCTATGACTGGTTGACTCAAAGAAAACTTGATCTTTATGAAATTCTTGAAAAATGTATTTAGTAATTGTGAAGGTTATGGTATTATTTTCCTCTGCCTCTTCTTGAATATGTGTGAATAACTAAATTAAATCCTAGTTCATTTGGATGAGCATCTGAACCAGTTTATATATGTTCAGGGTGGAGTTTATTTCTCTTTTCTTTCTATCGCATTGCTTGAACCTCAACATGTTTTTCTTTGGTATGATCATCTGCTGGCAACTATAACTTAATACACCTCTGTTTAATCCCATTAGTTGAAATCTAGGTCATCAGCTACTCCTTTCAAAATAACATATGTTATGTCCTATTCAGTCTTTATAGAATGTTGTAGTTCGTTATTTCTGAAGAGAATAGCTGCCATGAATTTGTTAGTTTCCTTTTGTAAAGATGGTCATAAATTCTTATGTGGTAGTAAAGATGACCTAGTCTCTTTCTTTTGTTATTGCACTTATTGGTTACTTGAGAATTGCTTGCAATATTATCTATGTCCCCTGGAGTTTCACTTTATTTATCAACGTGACACTTAAGTGCGTGTCTTTACAATGAGTTATCTTTACAATGTGTTTGCTTGCTAGCCACTATATGATTCATTTCCTAATTTCTTATCTTTGTTTACTCTGGCATGTAACACACTGGGGACGAGTTTGAGTTGCTAAACTCACAAAACTGGGACGGCTTGCATTTGGAAGTTACTTGAATCGCTCCGCATTTTCGGGACTTGATATCCCCGAAAATGTAAAACAAAAGAAAATTGAATAAATGAAAAAGCCTTGTGAAATACAGGGCTCGACTTGAGTTCGCTACCCCGGGTTCTACTTTCTAAAACTCCTTCTCTCCCGTCCCTTCTAGAAAGCATGTTTTAGGACTTTTGTATGATTAGAAGCTTGGTAGGTTAGCCACTTTAATTGAAATTGTTATCTTATTGTTCGTCTAAGATCGTTTATAAATTGCATATCCCGTCTCTTTGGGACTCGCCAACTAATTTAAGATAGTAGAAACTTTAGTTAATTATTGAGTGCAAAAGAAATGAAAATTAAAATTGTACCTATTTATTCGCTATTTATATTTAAGATAATTATTTATACACTTATTTATTTATTTATTCATTAATTAAATTAATCAAATAGCCTTTATTATTAACTTATTTGTTTAATTTCAATTAATCCTTTATCTGCCTAATCAATCATAATTATTTATTTACTTATTTATGTATTTATTTGTTTATTAAATTATTTAAGTGGTATTTATTTATTATTTTATTTCTTTATCCTATTTATTTAATTAATTAATTAATTCTAATTAATTATTTATTTCTTTAATTAATTATATTTATTTACTTAACTAGTCAAATTATTATTGATCCCTCATCTAATTGAAATCATATAAATATTTATTTATCTAATTAAGTTATTTATCTATTTATTTATTTATCTAATTAATTAATTGATCAATTATTACTTCTTTATCTAATTATCTACTAATTTATTTATCTAGCCCTTATTTATTTAATCGATCAATCGACCCTTATCTCATTATTCATGTAATTAATCTTAAGTTTTGTTCAAATATTGTCATAATCAATTTTATCTTCTCTATATTATTCACTACCTATTTATTTTATCTAAAATTTATCCCAAATTAAATCTCGAGTAAAATTCGTGAAAATCGCCGGATTAACCGCCTTTGGCGGATTTTCGAAAGTGCTCTCGTAATAAGGACCTTCTTTCGAATTTAACAGAACCACTTACCTAAGAATCTCTGATTTTTAATTTAATTTCATTTAATTAAAAATAAAACTGCACTCTTTAGTTAACTTAGGTTCCTAATAATCCTTAAATTAGGTGGCGACTCCAAAGAAACCCTTTGGAATCCCACTTTGTTGAAATATTCCGAAACCTATCCTTTTCTAAAGAAAGGGTAATTTTTGGGGTTCAACAGCGTGGCGACTCCGCTGGGGATTGCGCAAATGGTTCTAACCAAAAGATTTTCACGAATTTGCTTTATTTATACATGTGTTGATTGTATGTATGCGTAGCTTAACTAATTATTGTTTGAATGCCTGAACTAGTATGCATAGCTTAATAAATGTTTGTTTGTATGATTAGATTGATTGTGTATAAATCATATTTATTTGCACACAGTTTGCATTCCGTTCATATTTCCTCCCTCATGGAGCCTGTCAATTCTCTTTCATCTCCTCGATTTCATCACGGGGGGCCCGCATGACGGGCAATAATACAGGAAGGGCATTGTCCTTCCTAAGTTTCTGAATTTCTTTCGTGTCACCAAAGTTAGTTGGGGTATGGTTTGCCTGGTTTTGTCATGGCCGGTTTTACTGGTTTATGGGGCCAGGTTTATCCCGCATAGGTCGAGTCAGCCTCAACCGTCAGCCCACTCTTAGAAGGAGATTAGGTCATGCATGCATATACACCTTAGTCTGGACCCGGTCCTTGGTACCGTTTCCAGGAATTAAGAAACCGCCCTTTTGTCGATGGGTTACTGAAACCCAACGACACTGCATATTATGTGATCGTGTGGATATTATAACGAATCCCAAGCCCTTTGCCATGTCAAATTTGGGAACCCCTCATGTTGTCTTTTTGTTGTTTTGTAGATATGGATTCAGCCCACCTCTTTTCTGAGCATCGGGACATCCAAATGATCACCACTCCGCCAAAAATTCTAAAAGATTGGTGGAACAACATCAAAGGGGAGTACGGTGCTCCGATTATAAGGAATACTGGAAATCTGGTTTCACTGATGCATATCCAGGGTGACAAGGGCCTTATTAGAGCCTTGGTGGAATTATGGGATGCTGAAGCGGGTGTTTTCCGCTTCCCTGACTTTGAGTTGTGCCCGACTTTAGAAGAGATTGTGGGCTTTACAGGTTTGACTATGGAAGATCGTGAGATCATTGTGCCTAAAGCCAAATGCCCAAAGAAGTTTTGCAGTATGTTCGAATTGAAATATGTTCCATCATTGGTAGCAAAGAATCATAGCACGATCTCTCTAGAATATTTGTTTAAGCGTTTTGGAAGATCGAGCTCTTTTAGCGCACACAAAAAAGAATTTGATTGCAATAAGGCAAAGTGGGAGAAGCTTAGACCTAAGGTTTTTGTGTTAGCACTACTCGGTACTTTGGTATTTCCATGTGGTTATGATGCAATTGATATCCGGCTTAGTACTGTGGTGAAATCGATATTCGAGGGAATAAACGGGAGGCAGACAACTCTAGTGCCCATGATCCTCGCTGATATGTTGTACTCTTTGACTGAGTGCTCTGTCTTTAGAAAGGGACGCTTCTTTGGTTGCAATCTTCTTTTGCAATTATGGATTGTGGAGCATCTACACGATCGGGGGCAATGGGATGATCTGATTCCTCAAAATGGAAACAGAATCGCCACACACTATGCAAGAATGGAAGGTTTCAAACGTCATCACACTGCTCAAGATTGGTATGATGATATAAATGGTTTAAGTGGCGCAGACATTCACTGGAATTATTCATGGATTGGCAATCGGGAAGTTCGCTTGAGGAGTCCCAACCGGTATTATATCAAGTTGATCGGGTTCAGGAGCATTCAGCCTTACGCTCCAATCCGTGTGATGAGGCAGTTCGGGTTATTACAGTCCATCCCACTCATTGCCGGTATACGGGAATCTGAAGTTGAATATGAATCGCCTGATTACACAGTTCCTGAAGCAATGAACATCTGTAATGACTGGGCTCGCTTAGAAAGAGAATTGATTCGTCAAGATCAAAACCCACCATGTTCTCCTGAGTATTATGCATGGGCAAAACACATCTATGGCATTAGGGAGATAGAAGCAAGTCCTTGGGAGCAGACTGGTTTTGTTGATAAAGAAGCTGAAAGGCATTCTCGCCTTCACATTTTGCCCATAACAACATTGGATGATTTGATGTTTGACCAAGTTAGCCATTACCCGGGATATTCAGGATATCTTTATGCCACAAACCGATTGTATCGCGAAAGGCCACCTGCCTGATGATGTTGCTGAATGTTGATGATTATTGCTGACTCCTGAAGAAGTTGCAGAATTTATCTTTTATGTTTTATGACCCTTTTATCCCAATGTAAAAAGCTTGAAGCTTTTCCCCATAGTACTTTGATATTTTGTTATTATCATGACTTTATGTTTTGAGACTCGGTTTATTTCTAACAAGTTACGAGTATTTATTTACATCCCAATTTTGTATTGGCAAACGGTTTGTATCATTATAATATCCACATGTGTATGCAATTTGCGCGATTAGGCTTACCTCTAGCACAAAGAGGCACCCTACAGGGTAGGACGCGTCCGCATTTTATTTTACGCACATTATTTGTGGTTGCCACATGCCTAATTTATCGCCCGTTTAAAATGCAAAAGCGCTACGTGACGCGCGCTATGTGCTTACGTGCAAATTTTACCAACAACATGCAAACTAACACAGTTACCTTTTGAATGTTTCTTTTGTTTTGTTTATTCCTAAACAGAGGTTTGATTTGTGCTGATCGAGCTGATCCAAAGGCCTTCCTCTGCACATTGATATACACTTCAGAATTTCGACAAAATGTCCGGTAATGATGACCAGCCTCCCGTCCTCAATGATAAGACTCTCGAAACTCCCGGATCTTCGAGAGGGAACATCCTCCTTGCTCAGGATGACCTTATTTTGAACCTGACCAAACAAATACAAATGCTGAGCGATGAGCTAGCAGCCATTAAAGGGCAAGCCCCTCAAAACATACCTTTAAATGCCAATCCTGTTCACAATATACCCACATACCAAAACAACCCACTTAATCAAACACCACCACCACAAAATCGCCCACAAGTTAGTCAAAATACCCCGCCCGCTCAGCAAAATGCCCAACCCGCTGGTTATCCTTCATATTATCCATATCCTAACGACCCCACTCCTCCTCACTACCAATATTTGCCTGCTAAAGACACTCCCCGTCCTCCACAATCTCAAGCGCCCATTCCTGTAGCCGTTGCTCCTCCAAACGCCAATGATCCAAGGCAGGGATATCCCGAGGCGTTATATTATGAGCATGACCCTAATGGGAAGAATGCGGACTTCACAGATTATCCGCCGCAGAATGAAATGCCCACAGCTGTGGAAAAACAGGGAAGGACAAGCGAACAAGATGAGATAATCCAAGCAATGAAAGTCATGCAACAATCTATTAAGGACTTACAGGTGACTAAGAAACGGCAAAGCACTTCATACCGCAGTCTTTATCTATTCCCGGACATTACTCCTCCTCCCGGTTTTAAAGTGCCGAAGTTTGACATGTATGATGGTCATGGTGACCCATTTGCTCATTTAACCAAGTACCTCAACAGAATGAGGGCGGCGGGAGGCAAAGAAGAACTTCTTATGGCTTACTTTAGCCACAGTCTGGAAGGTATTGCCGCTGAATGGTTTGCCAGACAAGACATAAGCAAATGGCACGAATTTGATGATATAGCTGGTGATTTCACAAAGCAGTTTGAATACAATGTGGCGATGGTCCCTGACCTCATAACTTTGGCAAATTTGAAGAAGAAACCAACAGAATCTTTCAGAGAATACGCCTTGAGGTGGCGTGAACAGGCTGCACGGGTGCAACCCCCGATGACTGAGAGGGATATGGTAAAGTATTTTATTCGTGCTCAAGACGACTCATATTATATGCATATGCTTCCTATGATGGGTGCACCTTATGCTGAACTTCTCACAATGGGGGAGATGGTGGAAGAAGGCATCAAATCCGGTCGGATTGTGAGCTTTGCTGAAATGAAGTCAAGTGCTCAAAATGCTCAAGCCAGCTCAAACAATGCTAGAAGAAGAGAGAAGAGGGAAGAAGTCACAGCTGTTGCCGCAGACATTGACCGCCGCCCGGCTAGGAGGTTGAACTTTGATAATCCACCAACCTACTCTACATACCCAAATGCACTTCCTCATTACCCAAATGCACCTCCTCATTACCCAAATATTCCTTCTCCTTACCCAAATGCACCACCCCCAAGTTATCCTAGTCACTATCAAATTCCTCCCGCTCCATATCCTGTCTATCAAGCACAACCCAGTTATTATCCACCACGAGCACCAGCACCACAACAATACCCTCCTCGCCCACAAAATTACCAACCCCGTGCTCCTGTCCGTCCAAATATGCAAGGACCTAACCAAAGCTATGAGAGGAGAGCACCCAAAACCTATACTCCTATAGCTGAATCTTATGGTCAATTGTTTGAAAGATTAAGAAGCGCCGGAGTTGTGCAGCCTGTTCCTGACAATACTCCAAATCCTCCTCCAAGGTGGTATGATGTTAATAAGCATTGTGTTTATCATTCTGGGGCTGCGGGCCATGATGTGGAGAGGTGTTATGCCTTCAAGGATAGAGTGGAAGCTTTGATCAAATCAGGCACTATCCAGCTTACTGGAACTCAGCCTAATGTGCAAGATAATCCTCTTCCCGCCTATGGAAACAATGCTGTCAATGTCATTTCCCTTGAGGAGGGAGTCGATTTGAAAGGGACCATTGTTCCCGTTAGCAATGTGAGGGTTGCTAACGAGGCCAAAGTATCTGTGCAAGTTAGAGCTCCCATTCTGGTGCAAGCGGGTATCCCGAGGCCAACTGTCACCGTCATGCTTGCCTCACCCCTTCAATATGATAGCAAGAGGGTTCCTTGGAACTATTCTGAAGTGCCTATCGGAGGTGGAAAGGTAACTGTTGCTGTTGCTGCTGCACAAGGCATGACCAGATCTGGTAGATTCTATACGCCTGAGGAGTTGGGTCGAGGCCTTAGGGAAAAGGAGGGCGTTGTAAGAAGAGTGACTGACACCGAAGCTGAGGACTTTTGGAGGAAAATGCAGTCAAAGGAATACTCTATTCTGGAGCACCTAAAGAATACTCCTTCCCGCATATCCATTATGGCTTTGCTGATGAGCTCTGAAACGCATAGAAATGCATTGCTAAAAGTACTCAAGGAAGCAGAGGTGCCCGCTGAGACCACGGGTGAGAGCTTGGCCGTCTTGGTTGGCCAAATCTTAGAACCTCACAAGGTGTCCTTCTTCAAAGAAGAGCTTCTACCCGAGGGTCTCGGACACAACAAAGCCTTGCATATTGTTGTCAAATGTAGGGACAAATTTGTTGGACGGGTACTGATCGACGGTGGTTCCGGGCTCAATATATGTCCATTGGCAACTCTGAAGGAGCTTGGAATTGACGCTGGCAAAATTAGACAGAGCAATGTGAAAGCAAGGGCTTTTGATGGGGCTCAAAGGTGCACCTTTGGAGAGATTGATCTTGATCTGCAGATAGGTCCTGTGAACTTCTCTGTGGAGTTTCAGGTATTCGACATCCCGTCTACCTATAACATGCTGTTAGGAAGACCCTGGATTCACATGGCCGGAGCCGTCCCTTCCACTTTGCATCAAAGTGTGAAATTTATATGGAACAATGAAGAAGTAGTGGTCAAGGGCGAGGGAAACAGCCCCACGCATGCTAGCACCACGATTCCTATGGTGGACAACGCCGCAGAGCTTGATGGGACTACCTTTCACACGGTTGAGCTGATGAATGTGACCCGAGCATCAAATGAGGATTCAAAGAAAGGTATCCTACCCAGAGTCCCCAAGATGATTGCTGTGGAGATGTTGAAAAATGGTTTCAAACCTGGTTCGGGATTGGGGGCAAATCTGAACGGCATTACCGAACCCATCTGCTTGCCCAAGAATCTGGGTACCTTTGGCTTGGGTTACTGTCCCACCAAAAAAGAGATTGAGAAGGCCAAAAGGAAACCAGCCATTGCCATGCCAGAACCCTTTCCTTCCTTGTACCAGTCATTTATCAAGGCATCGGAAGTCATTATACCGGATCTGATAGAGGGAGTCGGCGATTTGTTTCTGAGTGATGATTTGGAATGCGATGTTATTATTGAAGAATGTGCTGAGGAGTCACCTGTGCGAAATGTTGAGGCCAAGGATCCGATGGCCAATTGGACCTGTGTCCCCGTAGAAGAGACCTGGTGAATGAACTCAACAGTTATTTTGGCGTCACAGTCAGATTGAGGCCCTGAACTGTGTTTCGCTTTTTGGTTTATGTTTATGTCTTTTCAAAATAATCTGTTTACGTTCTGCATGTTTTACTTTAATGTATGCCTCCCTAAACTAGATTTTGAAACAAATAAAATGCATTGCATTCTCCCTACTATTATTTTGATATGATTTAATTATTTACTTTATTTTACGCTTTTGATTAATGTTTGTTTCTGTTTCAGCTTTCCACTTAACAAAACTGCCGAAACTTTGCTTGTGACATATAATGAAACAACTGAACAAACTGGCACTGATGCATTGAGTATTGGGGAGTTTGATGAAGATTTCGTTCCTGATGAAATAACAAGAGAAGTGGATCAATTTGAGAACAAACCAAAACCTAACTTGGAAGAAACTGAGTCAATCAACTTGGGGACTTCAGAAGATGTTAGAGAAACCAGAATCAGTGTTCATTTGACATCGGAAGAAAGAAGAGCTTATATTGAACTATTGAACGAGTATCGGGACATCTTTGCTTGGTCTTATGATGATATGCCCGGTTTGAGTACTGATCTTGTCACTCACAAATTGCCAACTGATCCTTCATTTCCGCCTGTTAAGCAAAAGAAGAGAAACTTCAAAACTTCCACAAGCAAACAAATATTGGAAGAAGTGCAAAAGCAATTAACCGCCAAGGTGATTCGATCTCTCAAATATCCCACTTGGTTAGCGAATATTGTGCCGGTGCCCAAGAAAGACGGCAAAGTTAGAGTTTGTGTTGATTATCGTGATCTCAACAAAGCAAGTCCAAAGGATGATTTTCCATTGCCAAATATTCATATCCTTATTGATAGCTGTGCAAAACATGAGCTTCAGTCTTTTGTCGATTGTTTTGCCGGTTATCACCAGATCCTGATGGATGAAGATGACGCTGAAAAGACCGCTTTCATCACGCCTTGGGGTGTGTTTTGTTATAGAGTTATGCCTTTCGGTTTGAAGAATGCCGGGGCAACATATATGAGAGCAATGACAACTCTTTTCCATGATATGATTCACAAAGAGATTGAAGTCTACGTAGATGATGTTGTTATCAAATCCAAGAAGAAAGAAGAGCATTTGACTGATTTGAGAAAATTCTTCAACCGCCTTCGACGGTATAACTTGAAGCTTAATCCTGCAAAATGTGCGTTTGGTGTTCCTGCTGGTAAGATGTTGGGTTTTATTGTAAGCCGGAGGGGTATAGAATTGGATCCGTCTAAAATCAAGACCATCCAAGACTTGCCTCCTCCAAAGAGCCGGAAGGATGTGATGAGCTTTCTTGGCCGCTTGAACTACATAAGCCGCTTCATTGCACAATCCACGGTTATTTGTGAACCAATAATCAAGTTGTTGAAGAAAGATGCTGTTATCGAGTGGACGGAAGACTGTCAAAAGGCTTTTGATAGGATCAAGGAGTATCTATCTAATCCGCCTGTGTTAGTTCCTCCTGAACCCGGAAGACCATTGATCTTATATTTGTCTGTCTCGGAAAATGCATTTGGATGTGTCTTGGGGCAACATGACAAGACCGGGAAGAAAGAACAAGCCATTTATTATCTAAGCAAGAAGTTCACTCCTTATGAAGCCAGGTACACTCTCTTGGAGCGAACTTGTTGCGCCTTGACTTGGACTGCACAAAGGTTAAGGCACTATCTTTCATCATATACAACTTATCTTATCTCGAGGATGGATCCTTTGAAATATATCTTTCAAAAGCCGATGCCCACGGGAAAATTAGCAAAATGGCAGATTTTGTTGAGTGAATTTGACATAGTTTATGTCACCCAAAAGGCGGTAAAGGCACAAGCATTGGCGGATCATTTAGCTGAAAATCCTGTTGATGACAACTATGAACCATTGAGAACTTACTTTCCCGATGAAGAGGTCTTGTTTCTAGGTGAAGACATCTCTTCTGAATATGATGGTTGGCGTCTTTTCTTTGACGGAGCAGCAAATTTCAAAGGTGTTGGTATTGGAGCTGTCTTAATTTCTGAAACGGGTCAGCATTACCCTGTTTCGGCCAAGCTCAGATTTCCATGCACTAACAATATGGCTGAATATGAAGCATGCATTTTAGGTCTTCGATTGGCAGTTGATATGAATATTCAAGAACTTTTAGTGATTGGGGACTCCGACTTGCTGATTCACCAAGTGCAAGGCGAGTGGAACACCAAAAATGCAAAGATTCTTCCTTATTTGCGTTGTGTCAAGGAATTGTGCAAAAGGTTTGCAAAGATTGAGTTTAAGCATGTTCCAAGACTTCAGAATGAATTTGCCGATGCTTTGGCAACTTTATCTTCTATGATCCAACATCCTGACAAGAATTATATTGATCCTATCGAAATTGAATTGCACGATAGGCCAGCTTATTGTTTTCAAGTTGAGGAAGAGCGAGATGGCCATCCTTGGTATTTTGATATCAAGAATTATCTCAAGGTCGGGAGTTATCCCGAAAATGCAACAAGTGTCCAAAGGAAGAGCATTCGGAGGTTAGCAAATCAATTCTTTCTAAGCGGTGAAATCCTATATAGGAGGACCCCAGACTTAGGACTCTTAAGATGTGTTGATGCAGCTGAAGCAAATAAATTGCTTACGGAAGTGCATGCGGGAGTTTGTGGGCCGCATATGAATGGTTTTGTTTTGGCAAAGAAGATCTTGAGAGCCGGTTATTTTTGGTTAACTATGGAAACTGATTGTGTTCAGTTTGTGCGAAAATGCCATCAATGTCAAATTCACGGAGATATGATCAAAAGACCTCCTTCTGAACTTCATGCAATGAGTTCTCCCTGGCCTTTTGTTGCTTGGGGAATGGATGTTATTGGTCCTATTGAGCCGGCCGCTTCAAATGGACATCGCTTTATTTTGGTGGCTATTGATTACTTCACCAAGTGGGTGGAAGCAACTTCTCACAAGTCTGTAACCAAGAAAGTGGTGTCAGATTTCGTGCGCAACAATATCATTTGTAGATTCGGAGTTCCTGAATCAATCATCACTGATAATGGTGCAAACCTAAATAGTGATTTGATGAGAGCAACTTGTGAGAGTTTCAAGATTACTCATCGCAACTCTACTGCATACCGCCCTCAAATGAATGGAGCTGTTGAGGCGGCAAATAAGAACATCAAGCGTATTCTTCGCAAGATGATTGATAATTATAGAGATTGGCATGAAAAGTTACCATTTGCACTTCTTGGGTACCGCACCACCACTAGAACTTCAACTGGGGCAACTCCCTATCTTTTGGTGTATGGCACAGAAGCAGTCTTACCCGCGGAGGTAGAAATTCCTTCCTTGAGAATCATTCAAGAAGCTGAATTGGAAAACGCTGAATGGGTGAAGATCAGATGTGAACAATTGATGCTTATTGATGAGAAAAGAATGAATGCAATTTGTCATGGGCAACTTTACCAAAATCGCATGATCAAGTCTTTTGGCAAGAAAGTGAGAGTGAGAGACTTTAAACCGGGGCAATTGGTGTTAAAAAAGATCTTTCCTAATCAAGAAGAAGCAAGGGGCAAATTTGCACCGAATTGGCAAGGTCCATATGTGGTTCATCGGGTTTTATCCGGAGGAGCACTGATTCTGGCAGAAATGGATGGTCAAGTTTGGCCAAAAGCAATCAACGCAGATGCCGTCAAAAGATACTATGTTTGAGGCGATCGCAAGTTAGCATTGGTTTTGGATGTAATCTTTGATGTAATGCGAACTACGCGTGACCTGAGTCCCAAGGTGGGATACGTAGTAACTCACATAGAGTTTGGTTGCATTGATGTAAGAATTTCCCCTATTTCCTCTTTTATGTAAGTTTGAACTACTTCTGACCTGATTCCTGGAATGGCAACAGGATAAGTAGGCAATCCCCGTCGGATTCGGTCAAAATATTGTAACACTTTAGGCTTGTTTATCTTTTATGATGTAATGCCGAACTATGCATCTAGGCAGATGTGTGGATTTTCCAATTCGGATACGGCTTCGTACTTAGATTGCCATATCTTCCCAAAAATCTTATGTAAGCAGAACTACGCACGGTCTGATTCCCGTGGAGGGATACGTAGGCGCTCTTAATGGGCTCGACTCTATAATATTAAAATTTTCAGTCTCCTTAAGGCAAGCAACTGGGGCAATTTTTGCAAAGATAATTTGAAGATAGGGAAGATAGAAACTGGGGCAATTTTGCAAGACAATTTGAAGATTTGAAAGATATCAACTGGGGCAAATTTTGCAAAATGAGTTGAAAATTTGGAAGTTCATAACTGGGGCAGATCTTTGCAAGAATTGGTTTGCTTATCAAAGGATGGAACAACAAAGTTCTGAAAGTATTCAAGATTAGCACAAGTTGCAATACAAAGGATGTTCAGTTTGTTTCGAGATATGTCATGAGTTTGAGTTAAAGCAGGAATTTTACATGCATTATAAACTTTTCACTTGCATATCAATGATTGCTTGCTTACTATTTTATCAAATTATTTTATTTTGCCTCTATATTAAGATGAGTTATACTATTGAGTTCATAAACCAAGTTTCCGAGGATGGTTTTCAAAGCCCGAGTTTCACGAAGAAGAGGAAGTGATAGCAGCGAATTCAAGATGAATCAGCACAAATCAAACACCCATCCCCAAAACTAACAAATTTTTCTTTGAGAGCAGGAACCGGAAAGCTTGCAATGGGAGGTTCATTCGCGCTATGGATGAACAATTTATCGAACGCGCATTCAAAGAATTGAACATCAGATTCAATATGAACTGAAGAGATCATTCAAAACTTTACACCACTATCCATGCAAGCAACACCAATCAAGTTGATAATGCAAATGATTTGGCTGGCTTGACATCTAAGCATTACATTGGATTATTGCCGAAAAGGCGGCGCTTTTCTTTTCTTGAATCTTGACATTGCGATAGAATTTATCTCGCGATACTGATAGACAAGTCGGCTGAAGCACCGCTTTCGGAGTGTTTCGCGATGTCGGTTGTCTTGCAAAATATTGGCATTTTATATTTAAAATTTATTGATAATTTAAGACAAGTCGGCTGGAACACCACTTTCGGAGTGTTTCGCGATGTCGGTTGTCCTGCAATATTGGCATGTTATGTTTCAAATTCATTGATAATTTAAGACAAGTCGGCTGGAACACCGCTTTCGGAGTGTTTCGCGATGTCGATTGTCTTGCAATATCGGCATTTATTAATAGTTTAAGACAAGTCGGCTGGAACACCGCTTTCGGGGTGTTTCGCGATGTCGGTTGTCTCGCAATATTGGCATTTTATATCTGATATTTATTAATCGTTTAAGACAAGTCGGCTGGAACACCACTTTCGGAGTGTTTCGCGATGTCGGTTGTCCTGCAATATTGGCATTTATTAATAATCTAAGACAAGTCGGCTGGAACACCGCTTTCGGAGTGTTTCGCGATGTCGGTTGTCTTGCAATATTGGCATTTTATATTTAAAATTTACTGATCGTTTAAGACAAGTCGGCTGAAGCACCACGTTCGGAGTGTTTTCGCAATGTCGGTTGTCTTGCAATATTAGCATTTTATGTTTAAAGTAGATTGATAATTTAAGACAAGTCGGCTGGAGCACCGCTTTCGGAGTGTTTCGCAATGTCGGTTGTCTTGCAATATCGACATATTGTATTTGAAATACATGATTCGGCTTGAGACATTATGTCTCGTTAGTCAAACTTATCTTATGAAAGCCTCGCATTTTTACCATTCATTTTCGCTTTGCTTATTGTCTTACTTTACCGTTTCAGAATAATGATCAGCCTAGAGGTTCTCCGGGCGGAGCATCTCGTCAGTTGATCGAGAGAAGAACTTATTGAGCGTCACAACCAGCATTTACAATTTTATATTATACCTTTATTTATTTCTTATTTCAATTATTATAGTGTATTAGCAGTTGCTCGCTTACCGTTTGTTAAGTCTTTACAGAATTTTAGCGGCATCGCAGCAGCATTTGGAGCACAACGTGGAACTTTTTCTTAGCAGTGAACTGGGGCAATCGTTGATATGAGCTAGGCTCGTCAACGAGGATCTGAAGAATCGCACTCGAACAAGCAAGTTTTACCTAATCTTTCATTTCAGATTAGGCGTCAGTTTGAATTCTTTCCTATTCATGCGTCAATCGTGCGAGTTTTCGTGCCTAAGTGTCATCGAACTACATATGGCCTGATTCTCTTTCAGCCCGAGATATGTAGGCAACTCAGAAACCGGAGTTCGGCCATACTCATAAGCCTCGCCTTTTGGTCCAAGGAGTCAAAAGTCTTGGTTTTGTCGGGACAAAATTGGTTTCTCGTCAACTTCTTTACCCTAAAAACTCTTTCATCCTTTTCCGGGTAAAGAGGGGCAGCTGTTGACACCCAATTTCGTCCCAAGATCTAATTAGCAGCTAAATTATTTAAATGAGAATCAAATTTGAAAGTAAAATTAAAATGAGGTTTAGATAATTAAAATTATTTGAATTGAGTTAATTAATTAAATTTAATTAAAGTAAATTAATCATTTTCAAAGAAGGTTAAAATTACAAAGCGTAGCCTAAATTCTACCCTACCCCGCGCAACCCTCCGTTTTCTTTAATTTATCATAAAAGAAGGCCAAAAGCGCAAAACATAACCTCATATTTGACCCACCCTTGCAAACCCTTTTTAAAACAAAACACTTAAAATAGAAAATCCCTAAATCAGTTCCTCAGCTTAACCCGCGACCCAATCCCGTGACCCGTTTCCCCGCGACCCACGACCCGTTATTTTTCCCCTTGGATTCTCTCCAAAACAGTCCAAATTGGTACGATTCGGTTCCATTTTCTCTCCCCAGTACACGAACTCAACCAATCTTATTCGTTCATTTCAAATCAGGTTTTAATCCGAGCCGTAGATTGATCTTAACGGAATATCCTTGATGACAAGGATGAATTCGGTACAATCCCTAAGGGATTTGACCAAATTCACCCTTGTTCTACAAGGGATACACAAAATGAGCAAGGATTTTTGGGGAATTCGAAAAAGGATCCAAAACCCTAGCCTAGAGGTATTTAATCTCTCATCCTTTCATTTTTTAGGGTTCGAATTTTAACAACACAGAAAAACGGCAGCATTACATATTTTTTTTACTCTCTCAGTTTTTTTTAAAGATACACATAGCATTTTCAGTTTCGGTGTAGATTCAAAATATCGCTTTTGGTTTTGAGTCGTGGACCTAGCTCGAGTCGACGACCTTGTTCGAGTCGTCGACATCGCTCGAGTCGCTTAGTCGAGTCGATTCTTTCGGACCCTCGCCCCATTCACTGCCTCGCAAAAGGTAATACTATTACTTTTTACATTTCAGCTTTGTTTTTTTTTTTTTTGTGTTATTTATAAACTGTAAATTTTGCTATTTGATAGATTAGTTTGAAGTTGCTAAGATATAAATGGAAGTTAGGAACATAAAGTTTGAATCCTTATCTATGTTCTGTTAGTATGTAAATTAGTTGAATGATATAAAGGGTAGATCTTTATTAGTTTTTCAGCATGTTAGAGGTCGACTATCTTAAGTTTCCTATAGAATAGACTTATCTTAATTACTTAATGTTAAGAGTCCTTTTGGTATGGATTAGCTCAAATTCTTATTCCCTGTTTATGTCTCTTCATGTCTAAACCCTTTTTTTTAAAAAATCTTGAATGTCCTGTTAAAGATAAAGCAAACAAAATGTCCCTGTGAGAAGTTCTAATGAAGCTTAAAAAAATAGAAAGTTGCAATCTTTAAGTTGCTTCCTTCATTGAATTTTGAGTCTGCTATCCCTTGGCTTGTTCAGCTTTGCTCATGGTGTTTAGAGAAGAAGTTTAGGGCTGTGAGATTATAAAGGCAGCAGGGAAGGGAATGGGGTTCCTGTCTGCTTGTTGTATGGGCCTGTAAGTGTGTAAATGTGGTTTCTGGTGGTTGAGGGTGGTCTGTTATAGGAGCTGGTGATGCTAGGAAGTGTGAAGGTCTGTTAGGGTGTTTCAGGTGATGTGCAGTTAGTGTAGGAGCTGGTTGTCTGGTGAGCTGAAGCTTGCTTGTGAGAATGTAGAGGTGCTATTGTCTGTGGGCTGTTCCAGGTTCTGTTAAGGGGTCAGGGGTTATTTTGGTGAGGTCCAGGGGGGTTCAGGGTGCTCTCTGTTTGTTCCAAAGGGGGTGCAGGATCCTTGTAGCTAGTGTAGAGGAGTTGAGGGAGTTCTTGGTAAAGCCTGGATCTGTTCCTGGAGGCATAGGAGTTTTGCTGCAGTGGCTGGTGTGTCTCTTTGGTTCAAGAGGGTCCAGGTGGTGCTATGTTTGATTCAGGAAAGCTTATGGTGTTTTGGATATTCTGGTAGCAGTGTTTAGAGAGTATAGCAGGTGGTATGGCTTAGTTTCAGGTGTTATAAGGCAGAAGTGAGCAGCAGGGGTTCCAGGGTTGCTTTGGGTTGTTCCGGAGGCTGTGTGAGGGAGTCTGCTGGTGTAAAGGGGGCTGTTTCCAAGTGTGTAAGTCTGTCCAGTCTCCTCAAATAGAAGCAGTGTATTTTTTCTCTTGCTGGTGTTTTTTTAGTGTTAGTTCCCCTCCTTGAGTTTGTCTCGCAATAGCTGCCTTGCCCCTTGTAACTGATTTCTTAGTAGAATTGAATGGTCATCTGTTTAAGTTGTGTGTTAAAGATTAATGGAAAGAGCTGAATGAAGATAAAGGAGTCTGTTTTTGGTTAAAAAAATAACCTGAAGTATGGAAATGGTTAATAGGCATTATTCAGCTCAAGTTTCTGATCTTGTATATTTTAGTAGGATGGTAGCAACTTTTATTGTTTTCTGTTGCTGGTGTCTTGCCAGTTATTTCACTGATTATCATGTCTTTGTTAGTGCATTTGGCTTAGCCATCTTCTTTATCAATCTTAGTTTAGCTTAATGTTCAATTTTAGCTATGACTGGTTGACTCAAAGAAAACTTGATCTTTATGAAATTCTTGAAAAATGTATTTAGTAATTGTGAAGGTTATGGTATTATTTTCCTCTGCCTCTTCTTGAATATGTGTGAATAACTAAATTAAATCCTAGTTCATTTGGATGAGCATCTGAACCAGTTTATATATGTTCAGGGTGGAGTTTATTTCTCTTTTCTTTCTATCGCATTGCTTGAACCTCAACATGTTTTTCTTTGGTATGATCATCTGCTGGCAACTATAACTTAATACACCTCTGTTTAATCCCATTAGTTGAAATCTAGGTCATCAGCTACTCCTTTCAAAATAACATATGTTATGTCCTATTCAGTCTTTATAGAATGTTGTAGTTCGTTATTTCTGAAGAGAATAGCTGCCATGAATTTGTTAGTTTCCTTTTGTAAAGATGGTCATAAATTCTTATGTGGTAGTAAAGATGACCTAGTCTCTTTCTTTTGTTATTGCACTTATTGGTTACTTGAGAATTGCTTGCAATATTATCTATGTCCCCTGGAGTTTCACTTTATTTATCAACGTGACACTTAAGTGCGTGTCTTTACAATGAGTTATCTTTACAATGTGTTTGCTTGCTAGCCACTATATGATTCATTTCCTAATTTCTTATCTTTGTTTACTCTGGCATGTAACACACTGGGGACGAGTTTGAGTTGCTAAACTCACAAAACTGGGACGGCTTGCATTTGGAAGTTACTTGAATCGCTCCGCATTTTCGGGACTTGATATCCCCGAAAATGTAAAACAAAAGAAAATTGAATAAATGAAAAAGCCTTGTGAAATACAGGGCTCGACTTGAGTTCGCTACCCCGGGTTCTACTTTCTAAAACTCCTTCTCTCCCGTCCCTTCTAGAAAGCATGTTTTAGGACTTTTGTATGATTAGAAGCTTGGTAGGTTAGCCACTTTAATTGAAATTGTTATCTTATTGTTCGTCTAAGATCGTTTATAAATTGCATATCCCGTCTCTTTGGGACTCGCCAACTAATTTAAGATAGTAGAAACTTTAGTTAATTATTGAGTGCAAAAGAAATGAAAATTAAAATTGTACCTATTTATTCGCTATTTATATTTAAGATAATTATTTATACACTTATTTATTTATTTATTCATTAATTAAATTAATCAAATAGCCTTTATTATTAACTTATTTGTTTAATTTCAATTAATCCTTTATCTGCCTAATCAATCATAATTATTTATTTACTTATTTATGTATTTATTTGTTTATTAAATTATTTAAGTGGTATTTATTTATTATTTTATTTCTTTATCCTATTTATTTAATTAATTAATTAATTCTAATTAATTATTTATTTCTTTAATTAATTATATTTATTTACTTAACTAGTCAAATTATTATTGATCCCTCATCTAATTGAAATCATATAAATATTTATTTATCTAATTAAGTTATTTATCTATTTATTTATTTATCTAATTAATTAATTGATCAATTATTACTTCTTTATCTAATTATCTACTAATTTATTTATCTAGCCCTTATTTATTTAATCGATCAATCGACCCTTATCTCATTATTCATGTAATTAATCTTAAGTTTTGTTCAAATATTGTCATAATCAATTTTATCTTCTCTATATTATTCATTACCTATTTATTTTATCTAAAATTTATCCCAAATTAAATCTCGAGTAAAATTCGTGAAAATCGCCGGATTAACCGCCTTTGGCGGATTTTCGAAAGTGCTCTCGTAATAAGGACCTTCTTTCGAATTTAACAGAACCACTTACCTAAGAATCTCTGATTTTTAATTTAATTTCATTTAATTAAAAATAAAACTGCACTCTTTAGTTAACTTAGGTTCCTAATAATCCTTAAATTAGGTGGCGACTCCAAAGAAACCCTTTGGAATCCCACTTTGTTGAAATATTCCGAAACCTATCCTTTTCTAAAGAAAGGGTAATTTTTGGGGTTCAACACCTGTGTGGTGCAGTCAGTATGTTATGTATGTCAGCTTATGTTAGCCTTGTCAGCTATTTGCATTGCATACTCCTTATCAGCTAGGTTTATGCTTATTCTATTTATCAGTTATAATGGTTAGCATATTATCAGTAGGATTAGTGATGATCGACACTTAGTGTTGGTCATCCGTCGCGGCCCTAAGTTGGGTCGTGACAAAAGTGGTATCAGAGCAGTTCAGTCCTAGGGTGTCTACAGGCCGTGTCTAGTAGAGTCTTGTTTAGGAGTATGTTGCGCGCCATACTTTTGAACAGGAGGCTACAAGGCACTTCAGGACAGTTGTTTTTTTTTTCTTCTCTAGATCGTGCGATAGAGCCATGATTATAGAATTCAGCCCTCTAACAATAGCAATTTCAGCAAAGCGATGCCGCCAAAGAAACTAACAGCTGCCCAGAAGGGCAAGGTTATTGCCGGCCAGGGTATTAGTAGAGTGCCACCTAAGGTGGATGAGAGTGAGGAGTCCAGACCTGAGGCTCCATCCGAGGCCTCACAGATCCCTTCAGGTCAGGGCGATATTAGAGGTACCGCAGCTACTGTACGTCCAGCTCCTCTACTCAACAGTTAGGGGCAGAAAATGAGGGATGCCATCAGATTATCGACTAGTGTTATAGTTGCTCAGACTAGACAACACAGTGCAGATGCCCAGGGAGATGTTGGATCCAAGATCAATGATTTTATCAGGCTAGAGCCTACAGTCTTTACTGGATCCCGTACAGGAGAAGACCCTCAGGATTTTCTATTGAGGATAGCCAGAGTGTTGAGGGTTATGCACGTGTCAGACACGGAGTCAGTAGAGTTGGCTGCATTCAGATTGCATGACCTAGCAGCAGGGTGATACCAGACATGGGAGCTATCTAGACGGCCTGATGCTACTCCCACGACTTGGAAGGAATTCTCAGATACCTTTCTTTATCAGTATATGCCTATAGAGACATAGGGAGCCCGTGCTAATCAGTTCCTGACCTTGAGACATGGAAGTTTGAGTGTAGAAGAGTATAATTATTGTTTTAGTTCTTTAGCATGGTTTGCCCCTACGGTGGTAGTGAGTATGGAGGATAGAATTCACAGGTATATAGTGGGACTAGCTCCACACCTAGTGAACGAGCGTATGAAAGTTGTTATGCAGTCATGTATGAACATAACATTCAGGCATTTGCTTTGTTACTTGAGGAGAGGAAGCAGAAATAGAGAGCCGACAGGGATAAAGTGCTAGACAAGAGGGGCAGATTTTCTGGTTCTTTTGGAGAGACGTCTGGAGCGAGTAGATAGCAGTGTGTTAGACAACCACCAGCTAGTATACCTACACAGTCTCGTGGCCTGAGATCTGATAGAACTCCTCAGTCCAGAGCTAGTCAGGCATCACAGATTTCAGGATTTCAGCGCCGTGGTACTTCGATACTGGCCAGTCAGACATATCCCAGATGTTCAGATTGTGGTAAACGCCACTTGGGTCCATGTCAGTTAGGAGTTGATACTTGTTATATTTGTCGCGAGGCAGGCCATTTCATGAGAGATTGCCCGACTAGGGGTGGTAGTTGTACAGCCCAGCCAGCTAGATCAGCAGTTGCTTGCTCAGCACCAGCACGCCATCAGGGGCATGTTCTTCAGGATGGCACCTGTATAACAGAAAGAATTTAAGGAGCAATTGAAGGATTTGTTAGATAAAGGCCTCATCAGACCCAGCATTTCCCCGTGGGGAGCCTCGATACTATTTGTAAAAAAAAGAAAGATGACTCTCTACGTCTGTGCATAGATTACAGACAGCTGAATAAAGTCATTATTAAGAATAAATACTCTCTGCCCAGGATTGATGTCTAGTTTGAAAAGCTCCAGGGTGCCAAGTGCTTCTCGAATATAGATTTGCGATCAGGCTACCATCAGGTTAGAGTTAGAAAATCTGATATACCTAAGACTGCATTCAGGACTAGGAATGGCCATTATGAGTTTTTAGTGATGTTGTTTGGACTCACTAATGCCTTTGCAGTATTTATGGATCTAATGGACAGCGTATTCAGGCCTTATTTAGATTTATTTGTGATTATATTTATTGATGATATTCTCATCTATTCAAAGTCTGAATCAGAGCATGCAGAGCACCTACGCACAATATTGGGTACTCATCGGGACCAACAATTATATGCTAAGTTCTCAAGTGTGAATTCTGGATAGATTCAATGGCATTTTTGGCCATATAGTTTCAGCAGAAGGAAATAAAATAGATGACCAGAAGATCTAGGCTGTGAAGAATTGGCCCATGCCTACGACGCCAACGGAAGTACGTAGTTTTCTGGGTTTGGCAGGTTATTACAGAAAGTTTATAGAGGGTTTTTCCTCCATTGCAGCTCCACTGAACAAATTGACAAAGAAATCAGCTAAATTTGAGTGGTCTGATTCTTGCGAGCACAGCTTCCAAGAACTAAAGAACAGGTTGATAACAGCTCAAGTACTTACACTTCCAGAGGGATCTGAGGGCTATGTCATTTACTGTGATGCTTCTCGAATTGGTCTTCGTTGTGTTTGATGCAGCATGGAAGAGTAATTGCTTATGCTTCTAGGCAGCTGAAAAAACACTATCAGAACTACCTCATCCATGATCTTGAGTTTTCAGCAGTCATTCATGCATTGAAGATTTGGAGACATTATTTTTACGGTGTTCATGTTGATATTTATACGGATCACAAGAGCCTCCAGTACATATTTAAGCAAAAGGAGCTAACCCTATGATAGAGGCGGTGGCTAGAGTTGCTGAAGGACTATGACATGGACATTCTTTATCATCCGGGTAAAGCGAACGTTGTTGCTGATTCCCTTAGTCGCAAGCCTATGGGTAGTCTATCTGATTTACAACCAGAGAAAATAAAGTTAGCTCATACACTCTACCAGTTGGCCAGCATGGATGTCAGATTAATAGATTCAGAGGACGCAAGAGTTACAGTTCAGAACGCAACCACTACTTGCCTAGTGACATAAGTAAAGCAGTGCCAGTATGAGGATCCAGTTCTAGTTCAATACAGGCAGATAGCCAGAAGAAAACCAAAATTATTATATAGGTTACTAGTGACGGGGTTCTTATATATAAAGATAGACTTTGTGTTCCTGATGTTGCAGATTTATGTGGACAGATTATGACAGATGCACATTATTCCGGATACACTGTTCATCCTAATTCGACTAAGATTTACCATGATCTTAAGCAGATTTATTGTTGAGACGAAATGAAGCGTGACATAGCAGAATTTGTGGCTCAGTGTGCTAACTGCCAGCAGGTTAAAGTCGAGCATAAAAAAAAACTAGTGGCTTGTTACAGGAAGTCGAGATTCCATCATAGAAATGGGAAGCAGTGAATATGGACTTCATTACATGCTTTCCCTGTATGCGGAGCAGATATGACTCTATTTGGGTTATAGTTGACAGGCTTACTAAATGAGCTCATTTCTTTCCTGTTAGAACTACATATACAGCAGAGGATTATGCCAGACTTTATATATCAGAGAGATAGTGCGCCTACATGGTATTCCAGTATTTATTATTTCAGACGGGGGCGCACCAGTTTACAGCTAATTTCTATAGATCGTTCCAGACAGGTTTCGGGACACAGGTGTATCTGAGTACAGTATTTCATCCATAGACAGACAGACAGGCTGAGCGGACCATTCAGACGTTAGAAAATATGCTTAGAGCTTACGTGTTAGATTTTAGAGGCAGCTGGACTGGTCACCTACTGTTGATAGAGTTTGCATATAATAATAGCTATCATTCTAGCATACAGATGGTGCCATATGAAGCTTTGTATGGGCACAAATGCAGGTTTTCTATATGATGGTTCAAGGTTGGCGAGTCTCAATTGATAGGTCCAGACTTAATCCAACAAGTAATTGATAAAGTCAAGTTGATCAGGGAAAGATTATTAGCAGCGCAGAGCAGACAGAAGTCCTATGTAGATAATCGACGTCGAGATTTAGAATTTCATATTGGCGATTAGGTATTCCTGAAAGTATCACCTATGAAAGGCGTTATGAGATTTGGAAAGAAGGGAAAACTTAGCCCTAGATTTATTAGTCCATATCAGATTATCAGGCGAGTTGGGCGTGTAGCCTACGAGTTAGACCTTCAAGCAGACCTTCAGGAGGTACATCCAGTATTCCATGTTTCCATGCTCAAAAAAATGTGTCAGAGATCCTTCTAGAGTTGTACCAGTAGAGGATGTACAGATTACAGAACAGTTGACTAATAAGGAGGTGCCAGTTGCAATTTAAAGAGGCAGATTCGTCGAGTAAAGACGAAAGACATTCCTTTAGTTAAGATGCTATATCAAAGCAATAATATAGAAGAAATAACTTGGGAAGATGAAAATGACATGAGGGCCAAATATACACATCTCTTCATTACTTTGAGTATGTAACAGATCGTTGCTTAATGCTTCTACATACTTCATTTAACATTCGAGGACGAATGTTCCTAACGGGGGAATATTGTTACACCCCGTACGTCTAAATTGACGTATATCATTATAATATCATGTTAAGAATGATTTAAGTGAGTTTAAAGTAATAATATGACCATATATGATGTTTATATGTTGAATATAAAGTTTGGGAAAAATCAGATTTAAGTTGCGGAAAAACCGACTAAGGAATTGCCTTGTAACGGAGCTTTTTCAGCAATTAATTTCATGTATTATATGAAGTCTTTTGGGGACATATCATATACCAAATTGAAGGTCTTGGAGTGTAGTTTCCAACACTTTTAACGGTTTGCTCATATAACTTATAGATAAAAAGATATGAGCGTCAGAAGTCAGACCAGAAAAAGGGACATAAGCGCAAAAGAGGGCTAGAAATGAAATGTTTTTATTATAAAAGAGAAATTTCTCTCTCTCTCTCGACATTTCCAGTAAACCCACGGTATAAACAGTGGTTTCCTCAGTTTGAATCCATTTTTTTTTTATTTTGAAGAGAGAACATCAATTTTGACACGAAACGGAAGACGGATTGCGTCAAAACGCTCTACGCGATTAGGGTAACATTATGCTACCTTCAATTTCGTCTATAGTTTGAGTTTTAGAATTACTTCATAGCTAAGTAAAGTATCTAAATTCTATTTTATAGCTTGTTTAAGCTTTAGAAGGTGTGGAATTCAAAGGAAACGAAGTTTAGAAGCTAGAAACATCAAAGGTATGTAAGGCTAAACCTTTCTTTTGGCAAGGCATGTATCTTTTAGATTTTGAAGCTTTTATTAGTTTCAAACTTAGTTTTTCTTTTGAGAAACTTGGATGGTACCAAGTAAACCTTGTATATACTTAATTTGGTACTAAAATCCAAGGTGAAAGACGTCCAAATCAGAAAGGCAAAACGTTTCAAAATCTGGAAAATTGTTTTGAACTTTGGACAGTTGTTAGTATATTGATCATAACTCCTTATACAAAATTGATATTAAGATGATTTAAGAATCTCCAGAATCCTAATACATATATCTACAACTTTCATGAAGACCATGAGGTCTATAACTTTTATCTGCACCCTCAAAACTATGATGCAATACAGGACGCTGGTACTGTCTAGAAATTCTGTACATCCGTGGAATTATTACGCCACTCTCATCTTGTTATCCAGTTAATTTGTTTATGTTATCAGTTTATCCGGGTATCCATTCCCGTGTATAGTATAGCGCTGGTTCTGTTTTTGCGTATCATCCAGTTTCAGAGGAAACTCTGCCGAAATTTTTATAAAAATCAAAGAGTTAGACAAATTCTAAGTTTCAGGTTGTGTCTACAATTCCATCCAGAGTTTTCTTATCATTCCTTTGAGTCCATATATATTGTTGCCACATGTGTTATGCCTCATACATGCTTATGCTTATATTGTGATCATGTTATGTGTGATTTGGAGTCCCCCATAGAGGCTGGACATTGGACACACAGTCCGGTCGCGTGTGATACTACCCGTCTGGGGGATACAGCCCCTCTGGTTCAGGCGGGAGTTGAAACACCTAGTGTGACCGGGTGTCATTCACACACTCTGACCAGAGAGACTAGATATTACTGATTTGGGGGGGATATAGCCCATAACACCCACCAGGTTTGTTATATACGCGTATATAGCCACAGTATGCACTGCATGATTATACATGAGGCTAGTCCAGGTTTTCAGTTACCTGATTTGGGGGGATACAGCCCATAACACCAGACAGGTACTAGTCCAGGTTTTCAGTTACCTGATTTGGGGGGATACAGCCCATAACACCAGACAGGTACTAGTTCAGTTTTTCAGTTACCTGATTTGGGGGGATACAGCCCATAACACCAGACAGGTACTAGTCCAGGTTTTCAGTTACCTGATTTGAGGGGATACAGCCCATAACACCAGACAGGTACTAGTTCAGTTTTTCAGTTACCTGATTTGGGGGGATACAGCCCATAACACCAGACAGGTACTAGTTCAGTTTTTCAGTTACCTGATTTGGGGGGATACAGCCCATAACGCCAGACAGGTACTAGTTCAGATGTTCAGTTACCTGATTTGGGGGGATATAGCCCATAACACCAGACAGGTACCAGTTCAGATAACAGTTCAGTTTTAGCTCGGTACCAGTTTTAAGTTCTCAGTTATCGGCCACCAATTCTTAGCGTCAGTATCAGTTGACAGTTATCAGTTCCAGTTTCTAGTAACCAGCTATCAGTCATATTACAGTTATTTATCAGTATAGTTCAGCTCAGTCTTCAGGTTCAGATTCAGCTAGACTTCAGCTTATATTCATATCATGTTTAGTACGTTCTTTAGATTGCCAGCTATATTGCTATGCTCCAGCTCATGTTTACATATTTATATTCCAGCCTACAGTTTCATTCATCTAGGACATATTATATGCTCATGCCTTACATACTTGGTACATATCGTACTCACGCCCTTTTTTTGGGGCGCTGCGTTTCATGCCGCGCAGGTGCAGATAGAGCAATGCTTGGACCACGTTAGTAGGCCATCGATCAGCTATTGGAGTCACTCCGCTTACTCCCGGAGTTACTTATCTTTTGGTATGTGTACAGTCAGCCAGCTTGGGTATGGCGGGGCCTTATCTCGTCCTTTGTATATTCAGTTCATCACTCTTAGAGGCCTGTAGATATGTCCCTGTGTGGTGCAGTCAGTATGTTATGTATGTCAGCTTATGTTAGCCTTGTCAGCTATTTGCATTGCATACTCCTTATCAGCTAGGTTTATGCTTATTCTATTTATCAGTTATAATGGTTAGCATATTATCAGTAGGATTAGTGATGATCGACACTTAGTGTTGGTCATCCGTCGCGGCCCTAAGTTGGGTCGTGACATACCTCATATTTTTTTTATCTAAATACAAGTAGTTCTAACACCACATTTAGATAGAATAATACATACATTTCTAATATTACTACCTCTATTTTTCCTCTTCTCTTTATCCACTTCATCCAGACACCGACACTGATCATTCCTCTTACACTTCAACATTATCCATCTCTACTATTATTGACGTTACCCTCAATTTATTAATGGAAATTATACCGCCTCAAAATGTCAGTTCTTTTGATGATGAATTTTTCCCTTCGGAAAGCAACTACGCAAATTCTAAGATCAATTAACTTTGAAGTAATGTTTAATCTCCAAGTTCTAGAAATAAATATTGTTAAGGATACCAAGGAAACTACTAAAGTATTCATAGTTAAGTTGAGTTCGCTAGAGAATCATAGTGAAACTGAGCACGACCCACTAATTAAAACAGTAATTGAAAGATGTTAGTAAGCATTAAGTATGTTAACATGATAAGAAAAATTGTAAAATACACAAGACGATTCTTAAAAAGTTTGTGAAGACGGAAATACCCAAATAGGTGGCCAAAAATAGTGGAAAAACACTAAAGTAAGAAAAAGGTCGGAAAGAAACTCTATTGTTTTGGATTGACATATGCTTGAAATAGGATTTTCCTGCAAATGTCGAGTAGGATAATTAATGAGTAAAATAAAATATGTGTTTTTTCTATCTTTTTAATTGAAAAATGCCTTGATATACGCTGATATTCATGGCATTCGATAATGCCCCTCGGTAATCTAAAGACATGTATTTGGCACATGGCTTTTTCTGATGCTAATAGGTGCAATTAAAGACTAAAAAGCCTCTATTGTTTCTCGTTAGTAAACAATGACGATTATATGTCAGACAAATAAATTTACTGTTAAATATAAGCATACTGGTAATAATATAATCGGTTTCAACCGAGCTACTCAGATATCATGGACTAACCATTGTGCATATACAGTTTCCAAAATATTTGAACATGTTCTCTAACTTACTGCACCCAACGGATAATGACAAGTCAAATGTTCTTCAAACACATAATTATCAATAAACTATGGCTAAATGAAATAAAATTTGTATTAGATTAAATTATTTAATTTATATATTAAGTGAGCAAATTTAGTATAAATAATGGGTTATACATTTTGAGGAGATCAAGTGAATCCATAGTTCGAATTTCATTAGAAGCAAACAAGTTTTTTTTTTTTTTTTGGGTGAACTCGATAATTTATTTATAATAAACTAAGAAGATACATTCATGCTAGATACATTAGTACTAGCATTAGGAACATTCACAGTACTGCCATGAAACATTAATGTGGTACCACTTATAATACTTAAATTTCCCTGACTAGCTAGACTATTACAAACAGTAGTAGGAACATGTTTGACGCAAACAAAACCATCCTTATCTGCCTGGAAGGCCTCCGTGACAAAATTCGGAGGAAAACCAAAGGTAGAGTAGCTATTAATAAGGACTTGCTTGGTTCCATGTTGTGCCAATAGATGTACCACATTGTTTCCTTCTCTGAAACTATGTCTGATTACTGGATTCCCCAATATCTTCATGAAATACCTGCAGTCAGAAATAATGTTATGATAAGTTGTATGATCATTCTGTAATAAGGAGATAACTTCGGTAGAGTCAGATTCAATCTCCAATGGGCGGATATGCTTCTCGACCGCCAATTGCAAGCCCAACTTGAGAGCGTGGAGCTCCAAATGGGTGTGACTAAATCCAAGAATTTTTTGCACATAACCTAATACCCAGTCACCAGTAGAAATTCTGAATACACCTGCAGCACTACCAACATTGTTAGTACAATTGTAGACCCCATCTATATTAAGCTTGAAGGTACCAAGTGGTGGACGATACCATCTAATGGGAATAGAAAGAGAGTTTCGAGAGTCATTTGTATTTAATTTGAACAATTAGTTACTTTATGCTTGTACTTGTGCAATGATGTATGTATACACTGATTGAATGGGTTGCAAGTTGAGCAAGAGAACTTGAATACTATCATTCATAATAATATTTTACAATCACCCCATAATTTGGGCAATTAACAAAAGTCTACAAGCTAACAATCTTCTTTACACAAAAATGTCAATATTTTTTCATTTACAAACATATCAACATTTTTTTCAAAACATAAAAAAAATACATAAAAGGGTGCTAAAAATCCTAGATCTTCCTCCTACAACCACCAATCACTGTCACCGCCTCCACCCACCAGCCGACGACAGTCATCGGAAAAATCTGTTTCATGGTTTTTTTTGGGTATTTTTTTATACTAGTTTTTGGTACGCGCATCGCGCGTGTAGCCTTTATTATTGAGTATTCAATTTTTCATAAATTTTATTAAAATTATAAACATAGCTCCATAATTGATTATATAGACACAATATACTAAGGACTTAAAACTAAATAAATACGATATCAGCCATAGTTATGCATTCACTTTTGAGATCAATTATATAGATGGATGCACAAAAAGAAGCATATACTAAATTTGATAACTTGCGAAAACCAAAAAGGCATGATACTATACATATCAAGAAACGAAGATAATACGACCTCCAGCTGAAAGTACACTGACATATATCATCACAAAAATACATATCTGTAAAGAACGCAGTTAATTCATACTATCAAATAAGGAACAACCAGTAATTCAAAATACCTAATTTCATTAGACAATATTGAAAATTCTTTGATTGCTCAATTATCTCCTTGCATCTACATGGAATGCCAATGGGGAAGTGATAATAGAACAAAGTAAAATCTGACAATTAAAAATATAACATAACTCATATAGACAGGAGAGAATCGAGCTAGTACATACATCTTTAATTTCAACATTTGTCTCGGATGTCTGGATCAATCAATATACAACAATAGAAATACACTACTTGAATATTTGAATTTTGTTGCCAATAGGTGGAAACTCAAACAACATGCAGTGTGTACTTTATCGGATGCAAGTGATTTTACAGCATCTGTATTTATAAGGGAAGAGTACATCCAATAATCATATAGTGATAAAGTAACGTATGAATCAAGAATCACTTTGGAAAATGTAAAGATTCTTAGTATGTGCACCATAATAAATTTTTGGTAGTTCAAAGGTTTGTTAAATTGTCAGAAAGTCTGTCTTATATTATTGTTCATTAATGTTAAATGGACTTGTTTAAATTACATAATATGATTCACTGCAATTGGAAATTTTATCTTTTCTAACTTTTACTTCTTTTTTTTTTTGGCTTATAGGGACATTTTCGTCTTTTACTTTTTGCTATAGAGATTGGCTCTTTTATAATAATATGATGTGTTGTGTATTTTCATTGTATGCACATGTATATTTTTTATATTCACCGTATATGTAAAGTGTGTGAATATGCATACATATGCCATACACAACATATACAATGAATAAGCACAAACATACATTTATACATATTGTATATAAGATGTATACCCAGTGACATATATCGGGTATACACATGAAATACAGTTTTTTTGCCTCCACCACCACCACCACCACCAACTACCGTTCACCACTGGAGAACCAACAAACAAACATACATGTATACATGTTATATGTTAAGTGTACACCCAGTGTATGTCCGGTGACATACATCAGACATACAATGGGTATACCCATGACATACACATTTTTCGCCTCCCAACCACCACCAACAACCACTGTAGCCACCAGAGGACAAAAAAAAAAGGAATGGAGCAGCCAGATCTAGAATCCAAGTACAACGATGGAGTCGTCGTAATAGCTGCAACAAAAATAGATCTAACACAGAGACAACACCAGCGACGCGGCATGGAATCGTCACTGGCGATGACAGGGCGGCAGCGGGGACGATGGGCGCGACGACAGGGATTGGGGGAGGGGATGCCAGCAATGAGAAGGGTGGGGATCGGCGGCGGGAAGGCTGTTAGGGTTGGGTAAAAATGGAAGAGAGATGAGAGAACAGAGAGAAAAAGGGGAGAGGAGATTTAGGATTAGGATTTTTTAGTCGTGACACGCTTGGTAGCATCTTTAAAAATGTTGCTACGTTCGGTAAAGTGACAAAATATTGATATGTTTCTAAAATAAAAGTTCCATCAAATGACACTAGGTATAATTCAGCCCCATAATTTTGAATTACATCGCATACTTCATAAACAGTTTTAATTATTGCAAAAACCTTCTTTTTTTTGTAATTTAAAAATTCGACAAGCTTTCTTTTATGAATTAACTAGATAGATTCCTCATTTCAGAAAGTTGGGATGAGCACTTCATGTTTATAAAGCAAAGGGTTCTCCCAAGGACTACATCAGATTACTGCCCAATTCTCTTGGAATGTGGAGAAAGGGGAAGGCTATTTCAAATTCGAGAATATGTGGTTCGAGCACAAAAGCTTCATTGAATTGATAAAAAATTGGTGGGACTCGTATCAAGTAGAGGGGGAACCTGATACAGTGCTTACAGTGAAATTGAAGATGTTGAAAGCAGATAGGGAAACGTTATACGCACTGAACTTACATTATATGCAGGATTGGGAAAAGTTGAACCATATTAGGTCTATTGTACAAAGTCCTACCTTACATTTATGTATTTTCTAAGCTGTTCAACTCACATAGCAAAATAACATTTAAAAAGATGGCAATAAATAAATGTAAGTTGGCAATATACCTTACTCTTCACCCATGTAAAATGATCATCACAATCATCCACTAATGGAACTGCGAGGATAATGCAATCTACCTTCGGGTCTGACCAATCCCGCCCATGTGACACATTCCTCACGATGAAATTGAAAGGCACTTTTAGTCCATCAATTCTTAATTTAAATGAGACTAAGGTGTATGACGTCACAAAAGCCTGCATTAAGGCAATTTATAAGTCTCTTATTGAACTATCATACTATCGATCTATCAAGTAAGATTTGGAACATACCCAAGTTCCACCAGTGCTGCGGAGAATAGTAGAATGAAACGGAACTGGGACTTGGGCAGGATCTCGGGCAGCTGGGGACGGTGGTACTGGGTCTTCGGCAGGGTCCTGGACATCTGAGGACGGTGATACAGGCAGTACTAGGTTTCGGGCAGCTCGGGATGGTGGTACTGGGAAAACTGGGGACGGTGGTACTGCACCTCTCGACCCCCAACCAGCTTGACCACCTCTCGACTCCCGACCAACTTGACTTACAGTTTGACCTTCAGTTGTCGAGCTCAGACCAGCTTGACTTATAGTTTGATTTTCAGCTGTCGAGCCCGGACCAGCTTGACTTACAGTTTGACTTTCAGCTGGCAGCTGCCTCGGACCAGTTTGACTTGTTCTATGCGGATTAGCGTCGTTAAAATAGAGTTGCTGATACCCTTCACCACATCTGAGATTCTCAACCAAACAACTTACCTCAATTTTTTGATAGTTGATAACTTGAATAGTCTGCGACTCGATTGCAATGATGATAGGCGTGATAATAAAATAATATTTGTAAAGAAAATGATTTGGGTCAGCAACTTCTGTCCTATAGACTAATTCATTAAGAGTAAATTCTAAACCCACTATACATATTGTTGAAACCCAAAAATTACCCTTTCTTTAAGAAAAGACAGGTTTCGGGTATATTTCAACAAAATGGGACTCCAAAAGGTTTTCTTTGGAGTCGCCACCTAATTTAAGGATTATTAGGAATCTAAGTTAATTAAAGAGTGCAATTTATTCTTTAATTAGATGAAATTAAATTAAAAATCAGAGATTCTGAGTAAGTGGTTCTATTAAATTCGAAAGAAGGTCCTTATTACGGGAGCACTTTCGAAAATCCGCTAAAAGCGGTTAATCCGGCGATTTTCACGAATTTTACTTAACGGTAATCAATTTAGGATAAATTTTAAATAAAATAAATAGATAATGAATAATATAATATAAATAAGATAAGATTTTAATTATGCCAATACTTAGATAAATAAATGATCAAATTTAAGACTAATTAAATAAATAATGAAATAATAATCAATTAATTAATTAATAGAATAAGTAAAGGTTAAATGAAGTTAGATAATTGAATAAAACAAACTAGATAAATAATTGGATAATAATAAAGGATTAATAAATTGATTGAATAAATAGATAAATAAATAAGCAAATAAATAACTTAATTACATAAATGAATACTTGCCAATTTTAATTAAATAAAGGAGTAAATGAATAATAATCGATTAATTAAATGAATAAATATTTAATTGATTAAATAAATTATTAATTGAAATTAAATAAATTAGATTAAGTAAATAAATAAATAAAGGATTAAAATTTAATTAATTAACTAAATAAATAAATTAGATCAAATAAATAATTAAATATTAATATAATCAATAAATAAGTAATTCAAATGCAAATTATGACGAAGGTACGATTTTAATCAAATTTTATTTGCACTCATTAATTGACAAATGATTCTAAACATCCATAAATAAATTGGCGATTCGCAAAGAAATGATACAAAGTATTCATATAAAAAAATTTAAGTGATTTACAATAGTTATTCACAATTCAAGTATCATTTCTATCCTACTGGGCTACTAATCCAGTCTATGGGGAAATCCTATACAACATGCATTTTCTAAGGGAGCGGGGAAGGATGGAGTTTAGAAGATAGAACCCGGAAGCGCAAACTCATCATTGAACCTTGGACTTTGTGATTTTCATTTTTCTTTTACATTTTTCAGGGATATCAAGTCCCGAAAATGCGAAGCGGAGCAAATAATTTCAAATGCAAACAGCCGTCCCCGTTTGTGAGTTTTTATTCAACTCGTCCCCAAAAGTGTACATGACAAAGAAAACAAGAAACAAAAGATTAGCACATATACACAGTAATCAACCAATCAATAAGCGAATAGAAGACCAAATCAATGTGAACTCATAAAAGGAACATCTTAGCAGCTTCAAAAGGATTAGAACTCTGAGTCATTAACTGCTTAGTTGCCCATGAAGATACAACAGGCTTCAGTGTAAGCTCAAGCCACCTATTAATTGACATTTCCCTTTTCAGCTGATTACACTTTCTTTTTAAGTGACAGATACCAAAAAAAAAAAAAAATCATTGAGTGATAAAACTCTTTACCAATTCGTCAGTTCTTTTCTGTTTTGGACGATTGTTGAGATTTCTTTGCGCGCTAAACAGTCGCATGTACATTACCTTTATAAACTTGTAAATTTTAGGAAAGGCAAGATTTGCAAGTAATTATGCTCTGAGAAGTTCCTTATAGAGCTATACCTATCCCGCAAGGGAAATGAGCAGAAATAGAGGTTAAAATTGAATATGAAGACAGCAGCAGGGATTGAAATGCCCCTGGACAAGAACCTGAGATGCTACAACCCACATCATCTCACAGGGACTAACCTACTACCCCTACCATGACTTCAGAGAAAAGGAGAAACTATCTAAACAACCTCAGGACTCAGCACCCCCTGAACCAAGCTACTGCATCAAGGAACAGAGCATCATACATAACATGGAACACCCTACCTCACAGACACACACCGCACACAGAAAACCAGGCCTGCACATACACTCTTGCCTTGATCCAAACCAAAGCCTGAAACATACCTATCACCTACTCCTATGCTCCCTGAAAAATGAACCAGCACTCCTTGAAACTGCAGCAACAGCAGACCCCTCCCCAAACACTTGAACAAAACTCCTAAAACTGAACAACTATTACCAATCACCCTCTGAACCTCATCTTATAACTGCAGCGCCAAAACTCAACCCAAACACCATCTACTACAAACTATAAAACCTGAGAAACAACTTCCCTACAGCTATCAAGACTCTCCACATATCTCAGGCACCAATCAATATATACAAAGCCCCTGACCCTTCTCCAATAACCTGAGGACCTCCAAACAAACATCTTGCTATGCTCACAACCTAGACACAGACCTACACTATCTCCAAAACATCTGAACATATACCAGATAACAATCACACGACCTGGACCTCCCAGAACTCATTTCAAACAACCAATACACTTCCTGCACAATGAATTAAGCCTGACCATTGCCCTCACTGGAATTATATCCCCAGAACCTATACACTAATCAGCAATGGCATCAAAACCAGAAATAGGAGTCTAGGCAGAATCTTTCTCAAGCGGCAAGATTCCAAGGAAAAGTTTAATTTCAGTTTAAATCAAGCAGGTTTTATGCCACCATTTTCAAACTAAATATCCAAGTTATGTCCAAGATTTTCATGCCAACTTTTGCTATAACTCAGTTATTCTAAAGTTTCATGAAGAATTTTTTTTTACACTTAAAACATCATCGGATGCCACGCAACAGCCTTAATCGTTCAGCGATACATTTCACATAATCTCAACCTCCATTATTCAGAGCACGCAAATATTGCTGTAACAAATCACATTTTAAAACAGAAATGAGTGAAGGCATAGGTTATTACCTGCTGAGGTGCAGTGAACAGGGCTATGAACTGAAGAAAAATGACTCGAACAAGTGACGAGCGCAGTCGACGACTCTCAAAAGCGAAGCGTCGATACAAACGATTCCAGAAGATTCAAGAAAAACCAAGAATCGCAATAACAATGCAGTATATTTTATGAAAATATAAACCTAAAATATTTGGACTCTCCTATTTCAATGTGTATTTTCTTTTTGCCTCCCTGTCAACTTTTTCCTCCTTAAACCCTCTCCACAAAAAAAAAAACTGACCCCAAAATGAGAATAAAATCAGTATAAATACCTGCGGCTAGGGTTTTGGACTGAGGTTTTGAAATTCAAACCAGACCCAAAATAGACATTTCCTTGCCAAGATTAGGGTGGAAATTGTCCAATCCCCAAAGATTGTACAACTTCCAACCTTATCTACAAGAATATGCCCGTTGAGGATGAATTGAAGGCTCGGATCGACCCGCACATGAACAAACGTCTAGGATTTGTCCAACTCATGCTCGTACGGAGGAGAAGACAAAATTTTTAAGTTGGCTTGTCGTTTTGAATGGATTTAGCTGCGTTTTGGTTGAGATTTGCAAAGGGTCGCGGGTTCTAGGGTTTTTAGGTCGGGTTAACGGGTTTGGGGGAAACTGAAGAAAGGGAGAAAATGAAGCGTGTATGTGTATAGGTGTATTATATGTATATTTGCGTGATTAGGCTAAATTTCAGGGCATAGAACGATTTTAGCCCCTTTTTAATATAATTATATGAATGGAGGAATTGTATAGAATAAGCTAAAATTAAGGCTACGCATTGCAATTTTAGCCACTTTTAACTGAAATTTATAAATTACCTTTAATTTTCAAAATTAATTTAATTTTAAAATAATTAAGCTTTTAATTGAAATTTTCGGGACAAAATTGGGTGTCAACACATATCTCAAACTTTATGGCTTGTTCATAAGCGAGATGATGCCACAAACACAAATAAGATCTTTTCTTCGAAGGAATATTGGTATGCTACCCACCATTTGCTTATGCACCTATTTTCAATTCTTCTGCAAGCAAGTATGTACCTTGCCATTTACGCGCAACCAAATTCATATCTATGAGGACTGTTGAAGTCGTAATCACGGACAATGCAAAGTTGTAAGAAACAAAGTTTACCTTAGATTCATGGTCTGTTACAAAACCCCCAATAATAGAGGTAACGACATCAAAGACTATCGTTAAAAAAAAGGAAAACTCTACTATTATGGATCGTCTCCGTTTGGTAGGAGTTTCTAATGGGCGGGTTGGGTTGAAATGGGCCGGGTTAAAATGGGTTGAGTGATTAACCCGTCCAAATGTTATTTGGGTTGAGATGAGTTGGGTTAGAATAAGCTAAACAACGGGTCAAAACACAATCCGCCCAATACTTATCAAGCTATATTTTATGTATTTTTATTTTTAAAATTTATTTAATTATCTAAAAAAATTAAGAATATTTTTGTTTCTCTTTATTATATCTATATTTGATATATCAAACAAAGAAAAAAAATTATAAATATTTTGACAATTTTCTTTAGCGGGTCAATTTTTGGCCCAAATTAATCCACCATTCAAATGGGTTAAATTGGGCGGGTCATAATGGACTAAGCCAATAAATGGGCGGGTTATGACTTGTCCAAACTTGGGCGGGTTGGGTGGATCGAGCTTTTATGGGTCAATTTTGACACTCCTACCGTTTGGCAAAAGCCTTGGGAATTCTTGTCTTAAAAAAGAGTTTAATGCCTACGGGGTTTTTATCAGTTGGGTAAGTATATCGGGGCGGTATTACAAGAAAAATATGGTCCACTGGGACGGGGACGTCCGACATGTTGGCCGCGGTAATTTAGGGTTTCTCTTTCTTTGGGGAGTAATTGTAAATGAATAATAATTTGTTTTCTACTCTACTTACCGCTCTTGCTATTTTGTTTTCTAATTCTAACTTGTTCTCTTATTATACCAAAGTTCTTACTACTACTATTTTGGGGGATTTTTACTCAAGACTTTTTAACTTTTACTAAATCTATTTTATAGATTCCTTTATTTTTCTTAACCATTTATTATATCTATGTATATATTTTTTGAGTAATCCTCTTATAAATATCTTTTACTTAAGCCTTAGTTTTAGAAATTGGTTACCTAACAAATTATCATATTTAAATCTCAAAATAAACCGCTAATAACTGGTACAAGTAGGGGGTAGTTTAGGATAATCATCCGAGGACTTGACCCCAAATTGTAAGAAAATATCTAATTTTAATAATTTTTGTGTGGATTAAATCACTCATTTAGTATTTTATTATCATGTATTTATTTATTACGAATTTTTGTTGTGTATCCAACCATTATTCACGTTTTTAGGATACTAGAAGGGTTAGCTCGTGCTAAAGCACATGCCCAACAATTTGTGTTATGTTTTGTTCTAAAGCAAGTAAATCATAGTATATCCGTTAGCTATAAGAACATAAATCACGTTTAGGCCACATAATGTAAGTGGACTTCTTGTATTTGAAGAGGTGATGGTTTTGATGAATCTGCAAGTACAAAAGTAAAATTTTCATTTCTCAACCTCTTTCTTGAGCACAAGGAATATGTAGAAATCATAAAGCTTTCAAGGAAAATATTGATAACAAAGTACATAATTTCTACTATGTTTTATCCAAATATACAAATCATTCAGGAACAGAACTTGACTGTAAGGTTAACATGGTAGCGTGAATTTGTATGGGGTTAATTTTACCGGTGGTCACTGAACTATTGTTTCATCACCGTAAAGTCACTTTTATTTCATTCGTTACTCAAAAGTCACTCAACTTTGCTCCGGTCTACAACAAAGTCACTCAAGTCGGATTTTATTTAAAACTTGCCGGAAAAATGATGTGGAATCATTAATTAACAATCAATTTTCTTAATTAATTTTTAATCTATTAATCTAATTCCTTAACCTATTATTCTTATTCTACCCAACCCAAACACATTTAACTACATCATCTACGTGCATAAATATTTCATACCGATGCCATTTTTCTTTATTTCTGTTTTGTATTAAATTAATTAGTTAATCAAATTGAGTAATGTTAGGTAAATTGGTTATGCAAAAAGGGAAAATAAGGAATGGTGAATGAATAAAAATGAACGAGCTTAGATCGGTTTGGTTCGATTTTTCATTTATGAAATCAAACTAGTTATGTTGATTTCTTAAAATTTTAAAACCAAAATAACAACTCGTTTGGACTGTTGTTATGTATACGGTTTCATAATGTATCTATTGTATTGTACTTTATGTTTTGTTGAAGCCAACGTTTTGATATATTATATTGTTTGTAGTCGTTTCATGATATAACATAATGTAAATGAAGAATGAATTTACAATATCGCCAAAAAAATAATAAGATACGGAATAGAGTTACTATAAAAAAGATAAGATAAATGGTAATATATGAGAATATTAAGGAGAAGTAGAGAGAAAAAGACACGGTAACGATGCGATCACACCAAATCGGTCGTTACATAAAATAGGCTCTTCATCGTTATGTAACAACGGACCAACGATACGATACAATAAAATTTTAAAATATCAATTAATATAAATATTATTTTATAGTAACAATACAGTAACAGTATGATACGGTACAACTGATAACAACCATCCAAACAAGCTGAGACCAAACAAAGTCGATTTTTTTTTCTCAGTTTTTTTTCGTTCGATTTTTCGGGGTTATTCGTTGTTTGCTTGGTACCCAGCAATTATGTGGTAGATAATATTTATCAAATTTCAAAATTTTTACTGATAAAATAGTTATTTGTATATCTTTATATAAGATATGACACTCTAATTTATAGGTCGGTCCTTGTTTTTGCTTACTGCATTAAAAAATAATTGACACACAAATATAAAGCCTTAAAAAATGACACGCCTGACGATAATACAATAACAATAACACTCAGTAGGTCTCAGTTGGAAACTAACTGAAGATTGCATCTTTGAAATGTTATGTTAAACTAGATTGTCCTGTTAATCTTCAGTTAGTTGAATATATTTCTAATGTAGCTCCTGGCATAATGTGGCAAAAAAAAAAAAAAAGTAGTGAAATCTCTGGCATAATGTGACAAAAAGAAGTAGTGAAATGAGTTTAGATTGGGTAGAATAAGATTAATGGGTTAAGAAATTAAATTAATAGATGAAAAATTAATTAATAAAATTATTTTTAATTAATGATGCCACATCATTTTCCCGGCAAGTTCTAAACAAAATCCGGCTTGAGTGACTTTGTTGTAGACCGGAGCAAAGTTGAATGACTTTTGGGTAACAAATGAAACAAAAGTGACTTTGTGGTAATGAAACAATAGTTTAGTGACCACCGGTAAAATTAACCCATTTGTATGGGTGAAGTAACTGAAACTTGATTCACAACCAAATGTCAACTTGATTCATTATCCCCTAAAATTGAATAATGAGACGTTCAACCAGAAGAACTTAACAACTACTTTAATTCTTTATCAAACTTTCTCCAAGATAGAAATGTAAGTCGTTAATCAGTAGTCTTCATAGCTTCACTTGAACGAATTGAAAGTTTCTGCAATGTAACTAATCCAGATTCCAACTCTTGCCAATAATCCATGTCCAGTGTCCCTGAGAGAAAAACGTGATGACATAAGGAAAATGAAAAACTCAAGCAAGTAAGCGAGCAAGAGACATAAAAATTAATATGGAGGAGTTATATTCAGATGCAGTAACAGCGAGAGAGTATCAATGACTTCAACTATCCTTCTGAGCACAAAAAGGAGATATATCTGATTGTCATATGAATGGTAGTTCATGATAGGAAAAAGTTGTGAAGAGTTTTGCATCCAACAATAATTTGAAAACTGTATGTGCGTAATCATCAGAGAAAAAGAATAAAACCTTAAAGTAAATAACACATCATTAAAATTAACTACTTTAAACAATAACTTGAATTTTGAGAACTGAAAATGTGGAAAAACAAAGGTCTTCCGAAGAGAAGTAAGACTTACATAATAGTTGCAGCCTGCGGATGTCATCATTAGTAGGGGATGGTGGTTCTGTTTCTGCAACGCCTTCCCTTATACTTTTTTTTATTTTTCGACAAAGAGGTAAAGTCATAATCTATACTAAGAAGAGAGAGCTCAAAGCAAAGAAAAAAATGAATCTCTTATATGTTAATTCTACAGACATATAACTGAACTGAACCTTAACCTTGAGGTAAGATTTTGCAAATAAATCAATGAAATAGTCAATTCACACACTACCTTTCTCTCAAAATAGAAATTGATAAGTAGATCACTTCATGTCATTCTATGATTTGTCTTAAGGAATTACATGTATTTTGTAATTATTTCTTTTGATAACCCTTACCGTGTGTTTATTCAGGAAATAATTTAACTGCACAAACTTTTTCAGTTAATTGTCCTATACTTTTAGGTCTAATCCACCAGTGGTTTGTCAACTGCTAATCTTCAATTGTTGCCACTCATTATGCTTAATAAAAGTTCATGTGGGACGATTGTTTGCTTCACATAACGGTCCAGGTAAAGGATAAAACCCCTTAGTCTATCATATATACCTTACATACAAAAGATTTATAGCTCACCTACATGCAATGACAGAGTTAGCAGCTTTCTCTCCAACAACCAAGTAACTGCAACAACACCCATATTGTCAATAGAAGAGTAGATTAAGTCCCGGACACTACTGTTATTAAAAAAGAGAGAGAGAGAGAGAGAGAGAGAGAGAGAGAGAGAGAGAGAGAGAGAGAGAGAGAGAGAGAGATGCATAGCTTAAGTAGAAGCCAGATATTATGATACAACTCTCTTATTTTACTCAGTTTTTAAAAAAATAGAAAAATTGTGGCATCAGTTTTGAAATACACAATGCAGTTATGGGGGAGGACTACTAATATGATGATCAAATCTACTACTACGTACTTCAAGGACCATGAAACTTCATGAAAGCTTCTGATTGCAGTAGAGATGAGCATCACAGTGAAACTTTTTTGTCCATCTTACTCTAATTTCAACTATTACACTTAATCAGTTTAACAAAGTAGGACCTCTTCTGATCAGCTCATCACAATGAGGATTATGCAGACTGTTGCTTTCCCAGATTAGATGGAGAAAGGATTTTCGACTACTCCTAAAAATTAGTATTTATGTATAACTAAAGTGGAGATTAATATATCCATGAAATTATTGTGAAAAAATAGGACAACAGTACAAAGCTTCGTTATAAGCTTACTTCCGCATCAATTTGGATCAAGATTGCATTAATGTTTATAAGGCATACATGGTTCCATGAATTCCTTCTCTTTACATTTTGAAAATTACATTGTCTTTTAATATCTTTGCAACTAGTAATTACTGCCAACCTAAAGTAACTCAAACTGCTGGATATTGTTTGACTATTATTTACTGCCAACTTAGCATAACTCATATTGTTGGATATATTTTGACAATTAACCACTCAACAAAAATGGGGATTAGAGCTTGATGAAACACTACAATTTGGGAATCCTAAACTTGGCTTGAAGAGACCCCTACTGGCATTTCCATAACATCAAAAGCTCTATGATGATTCAGCTCCATAGAAATGCAAATTCAACAACCGTATTACATTGGGGCCTTTGGTACAAATATGAAAATACATATCTTTGTTTATATCTTTCCCAATTATCTACCAATATAATCATACTCATTGAAGAACATACCCTATTTTTTCAATAGAAACAATCTATTATATTGTTTTGTCTCTTCCATGCTTTTAAAAAGTAGTATCAACTGTATATAAAATTATGACATGAGAGAAGCACAAGAAAGACTAACCTACGGGTTCATTTCTTTGAATGAAACAGTTATACCTCAACAAACTGTCATTACCATGTCTGGACTACACCTGTCCAATAGCAAAACTGAAAATGTGAAAAGATAATATGTATAAGTACATCGCATCAAATAATATGTATCAATACAGTCACACTCTTATTTACACTGAACACCAGAGAAGAAGAAATTCATCTTCTTTCATAGTAGCTAAGCTCCAAGATATTCAAGAACTATTAGATCCCACAATAAGAACATGTGAAGTAAATTGACGAAAGATTGTATCAGGAGTAGTGTGTAAGAAATTAATAATCTAATTGATATATTGTGAAACAATTAGGTAAGACATACATATATTACACATATCCTCTCAAATCCTATGGTTAACCTTATTCAAAATTGTATCTTAACTTCACTTGAGGACACCTAAGGTTGAGTCATTAATAAATTAGAAGGGTATCAACGATATTAAGATGCTTTTGGTGGATAGGACAATGGTTAATCCTACCTCTGTAGATGACGATACTAATTGAAACCAAGTAGATAAGTTAGTATATCCTTTCTCGTGAACAAAAAAGTATTTCCTATATTCAAGACAAATTTTTCTTTGTGTGTTTTTATAGCACAAATGTCACATTAAACCAACTGAAAAGGTAGAAAATCAATCAAGAGAAATAATATACATATGTCCAATATTATTAAATAAGAAAAAAGAAGGAACTTCCCAGAACACAGAAACTTCATCCTTTTAAGGAGAAGAAAATCATGAGCCTCAATGTAAATGTTGACTTGTTTTTACAACATTACTAACTTACTACCACGTAAGATTGTGATAATTTGACTCTTATTCACTCAACTTTTCCGCTAATTATGCAGAACTTTGTCGAATCTGATCACAAGTGTATATAGTAATTCCTACTTGTCGCTTACACATGATAATGTAGTAATGAAAACTTCCAATTAGCACATTTATCCTTCCCCAAAAATAGATAACTTTTAACAAAATTCTCATAAAATATAATAGTAGATATTGAATTTTACTAATTTAATCAATGTCCAATGCCATGTAAAGAGCTCGATTAATTGCAAGCAGATGCTGATCGACTCACTGGAACATCTTATTTTCATTGGAGAATTTCATCGAATGCTTGGTTGTATCAAATCTCTCCTATTGTTGTTGTGTTACTTTTGTTCCTGTGCGAAATTCTTATGGCCCGTGTGGTAGTATCTAGGGTACGGAAGAAGAAATTTTCAAAAAGACATTTTAACAATACTGTGTATGAAATAATCCACAAAGAAAAGCGCAAAGAAAGAGAAACTAAATACTATTCAAAATCAAACACACTTAACTATAGAAAAATAAAACAAAAATGCAAATCTAATCTAGAGCCAGTACTTTCTCATTTTTATCAAGTAATTTCAGAGCAAAATGAAGGTTGTAAACCAAACTACTCATGCCAACACATGCATGAACTTCGTTGTACCAAATTGGAGGCGAATAACCCCAAAAACTTATAAGCAGGAAATTTTCAGACATTGAAAGAGTGAAAAAAAGCGCAGAAAAAAGTTGATAAACTTACCAAAAGGGTGAAGACACTTGAGAGCATTGAAGGAGAAAGAGAATTGCATAAAGCGATGAAGAAGAGAGAGAATGGAGTAGCGAAGAAGAAACATCTCTCGGCAAATTGTGGTGCATCTTAGAAAGTGGTGCACGTGGTTTACAATTGGTAGTACGAGCCTGTTTGGGTGGGCTTAAAAAAGTAGCTTTTAGCTTTTTATGTGCTGGAGCTTATTTAAAAAATAAGCAGTTAGTGTTTGGATAGATGTGCTGAAAATGGAAAAAAGCTGTTGAAGTGTTTGGTAAAAAAGTGCTGAAAAGCATATTTTTCCTGTTAAAATTACTGAAATGTCCTTAAAGCTGTTCTTGGTTCTAAGTATCAAAGTTTATCATGTTGTCTATAAACTTATATTTTTTCGTTTTCATTCTTTAATTTGTACTAAGATACTAGGAGAAAAAAAGAACAGAGTGTAATTATTTGTATAATCAACTTAAATTCTCAATTCTTTTACTAATTGAAATAAAAATTGCAACAAGGAGTAAATATTTCATATGCTTGATACTATTTGCAGCAGTTATTAAATATTTCGTGACATTCTAAAGCTTACACTACTCAATAATTACTATTATTCTTCCGTTTCATTAGTAATATTTCAAGTGCAACTCAAACCACTGTTGGTAAAGGAAGCAAAATGTGGTCATTGTTTTGCAGGATAGAGCAACGTGGATTAATAGGAATATTCATATTGGATTCAAATACAAAAATAATGAGAGATATTCATATAATTACAAGCGTTCAACATTACAAATGTCATCCGCAATTACATCACGAAAAGCCATCCAATATAGATCATTTTGATTGTCTACATTTTCTTCACTTACGTTGTTAGCTCTTGTCGATGCGCATACATCCGGATCAACAGATGGAACGTATGTCTCATTTTCAGCTGCTTGGAATGCGTCATCCACATTGCATTTTTTTCTAATATAGTTGTGAATAGTCATAGTAGCAAGTACGATATCCCTTTGTGTGTCAATGTTGTAGTAATGCATATCTCGCAAAAGTGACCATCTTGCCTTCCAAACTCCAAAAGTGCGCTCTACAACATTTCTACAAGAGGAATGCAAAAAGTTAAATTTTTCTTTAGCCCCTCGTGGTGCTCGTAACTGTCGGGACCCACCACGACGAAATTCAGCCAGGTGGTATCTCACATTTTCTCCCTTATATGGAGCCATATATCCTTTCGTATATGAATACCCTGCATCAACAAGATAATACTTGTTTCCTAATGGATGTGGAAAGTTCAACTCTGGTCTACGAAGGGCCTCACCAAATATACGACAATCATGAGCTGCTCCTTCCCACCCAGCCCATGCGAATATAAAGCACATATTAAAGTCGACAACAGCAAGAATATTTTGAGTTGCATAGCCTTTACGTCCAATATATGGTATCTCTTGACCTTGCGGTAATCTTGCTTTTACATGTGTGCCATCAAGTGCTCCGATGCAATCCTAATAATATATATGTTTACAAACTTGGTTAAAGATTGCTATAATGAAAAATTCTAGTAATATAACATCTCTCAGATAAAGTATAGTTATTTATTAATATATACTTACTTCAAAAAAAGGAAGATATCGTTGGTTGCCTGGCTTGTGATATCCTGCGCCATCATTATAATCTTGGTGTGGTCTAATAATTTCTCTTGCAAGCTCACATATGGCTTTTAAGACACTATGGAAGTGTCTATGAATTGTTTCTCCCGAGTGCTGAAAGATCTCTTGTATTAATCGATTTCCAGCTCCATGCGCACAAACCATCAAAAACATGCCTAACATCTCATAAACAGACATCCCACGTGTGGGTGTAAGACCATATTTTTCAGTTAAGTCCTTACATAAATCAATGAAAACCGACTTCCGCAATCGAAAACTTTCATAGCAACGAGTCTCATTTCCATATAATATCTCTTGGATAAAGACATACCCGGTGCGCCTAGATGTATGGCAAGGTATCTTCGATATGTATTTTTCATAATACATCAAAATGCACCTACCAGTAATTTTACACAAATTCATCCATTCCTTATCGTCTTGCTCCCTCCTTAGTTTCTCTAGTTCTACTTCAGTTTCCTCTTCTTCATTTTCATTATCAAACAAGTCATTTGGATTGGCAGACACCAACTTCCGCATATCCCAATTCTCCATTTAACTGAAAATGAGATATAGAAGTTAATCCTAGAGTACCAAAATGCACTAGCTATTGGATAGAAAAATACTATGATATCTTATAAATATTTAAATAAGAATAAAGTGACCCAAGAAAAAGATTATACTAAAAAGATATTGGACTAAGGAAATTGAATATCGTGAAGGACTTCTCTGAACATAACTTCCTCAGTGATTTGGATGAAATCCCACCAGCACTTTCCATCATAGAATGTCACCAAGATGAGGTATATATTTATGTATTTTTATATTTTTTTTTGTGAAATGTTCATGCTGTAAGAGTAATTAGGAAATTAAATATGTTACCTCAACAATTATTTTACGGTATTGTCAGTATGTAGAAGTTAAAATGAACCTCAATATGGCACTTACAGTTTCAGAATTTGGACCAACAAGTTCTTTCGTATCAATGATGTAGCACCAGGAGAAAACCAAACCGGACAGGAATATTTACCAGCAGAGATCTGTATCAAAATTAAAGTAATAGGATTGTTGAGAAGAAATAGTAGGTGCAGGATTTCAAGAACTATTCTTGGATGAGTAACTCACCTACGTATGGTTTCAGTGGATGAGTAACTCCCAAGCCAAGACAAGAGCTGAATAGAGACTCACTGCATATATAAAGAACATAATAAAGGCATTCAACTTCAAATATTAAATTGACCCACCCACATTTACTTCACACCTACCTATCTGTAGCATAAGGCTTTTATTAGAGTTGACAAGTACTTCAACTTCTCCAAAAAGAACTGCAGTGAAAACTATTAAAATAACAGATTCTATGGAGAGATATTAATAAATACACCTCTCTTAAAAACTTCTACCTACCAGTGCAACTTCCTGATTCCAGTGCAAACAATAAAAGTGTAACTAAAATACACGCTGCATTACAAGCTATTACAACATTACAAATTATTACAACATAAACCTTGTAGCTCAAAAAGGTAAAATGAACAAACTTTCTTTTTGAAATTCAAAGGAAAAAACAGGAAAAATGGACATAGATTCTTGAAATGATTTATCTAAGAAAACAAATTTCAAGTACCTTATTCCGAAAGCAGATTTCAGCTCTTTTGAGAGCAATTAGGAGCAACACCAAGAACATCATATGCCAGAGAAGCTAAAATGGGTTCTTCACCCCTATAATCCTGAGCATAACACTCTGCTGTACAAGAAGAAGAAAGGGAAGCAAAAGGGTTCCTACAAGTTAAAGGAAAAGAACAAGTTGATGGAAAAGTGTGGCACTGAATATTCTCAAAAGTTCTTAGAATAAAAGCTGAAAATCCAAAGCTGGCATCCGTAGTATTTGACTTTTAGAGTCAAGAAAATACAACCACAAAAAGAGTTCCATAACTCAAAATACATTAGCCAAATACATGTATCATTAGCAAATCCAAAAAGACATCAACTAAGTACATACATCATTAGCAAACCCAAAATACATCAGCCAAGACTAGCGAATGGTTCTCTGCCATACAGAATATACAAAAGGATCTGTTAGAAATTTTTTTAGTCTTTGCATAATTTCTAACACAAAAAAATACTACATTCTAACTAATTCTTCAAGAACATCTGATAGTTAAACTCCAGCCAAGATTGTTGAGTTTCTTCAGGAGCGAGGCTAAGAAACGCCTGTCGAAATTCCTTTTTCATAAACATATTCACACTATAATTATAGATACCACTCTTTTTAGAAATACCAGGAAGTTTTTCCAACTTGTTGATGCACATCTCAATTGTATCCTCTGTTGCTACATCCACTGTAGCAATGCTTTTGCGATTTATCACATCAATTAGGGAATGTATATCCTCTTTTAGTGCTGCTGCACCACCACGCTTTGTCTTTCGTTTCTTTACTTGACTACCAATGAGCATGCCGTCAGTGGACTTCCTTTTCAGGACTGACGAATTAGGAAACATTGCAGCGTCTATTTTCTGGAAATCATCATCATCACTTTCATCACTAAGATGCCCATCAACATTATTTTCTTCTTCATCGAGTAGCTCTATTCCAACACCAGACATCTGTTCTTGAGTCGCTGCACGTGCTCTTTCTCCAGTAGCAACAACATCAGAAAATAACGCGTTATAGCGAAACCAAATGAGGGAAAGGTCTTTGTCCTTAAATTTTTTATATCCAACATTCTCCTGGGACAAGAAATAGTTTTAACAAAACAAAGAAAACTTAATAATGAAAAGAAATAAGAACACATAAAAGAGAGCGAGATATATACCTTAATCTTTCGCTCCCACCAATCATCATCCACAACAATTGTTTTTTTCGTTTCATCCCATCCTAAACCCGTCTCCCCTCTCAATAACTGCTTAAAAAGACTCCATTCCTTTTTCATGGAGTCCCAATGGTTTTTCATTTGTTTTTTCTTGTATTTTCTTCCTGTAGCATCATTGAACCCCTGGACCACATTTTTCCATCCGCCTATAGATAAGTAAGTATTCGGCCTATTCCCTTTCTGGATTTCTTGTTCGCACATATCAACAAAGAGAATTTTGGAACGATTATCCCACTTAGCATTAGTGCGCGCCGAAGTGTTGTCTGCCATGATTGAATACGATAATCTGAATAAAAAATGAGTTTTTCATTTAATAAATTTAACGAATTAGACAAATGTATTAATCGAAACTCTAAAACTTACGACTTCAATAGCGATATATCACCTCAACCAAATACTTATGCAAACTTGTACATATAGGATGAAACGACGAACAAGTATTGAATAGATGAAACAAATGACAAATTAAGTGAACAAAAAATATGAAATGAATAACAAGAAAAGCTAAATGTAATAAACTTGTACCATAAATCCACATCAAAATATATCATAAGAAACTATCACCGAGCGCAATCGATATCTAGATTCATTTGCACGCTAGATTTTCAGATTTTCATATGAAAAACTAAAAGTAATTAAACTTGTTGGTTCATTTGATATAAGTGTTGATAAATAATTAGAACAACATTTTAAAGAAACTAAAAACTTACAAGTAATGGAGGATGTTGATTAGGGGGAGAATGATCTTTGAATTCGTGAACAATAGAGAGATAGAGAGAGATGGTGACTGAAAAAAAAAAGAATTGGCGGGAGATAAATTGCTAAGAGCCTGACTGATATGTATTTTAGGGCTTTGATTTGGAGGGTAGTTTGGAAATTACGAAAATAGATGAGGGATATATAAGTAAAATTATTGGTCAAACACATGTGGCTTTTAAGCTAAAAAGCCATTTACCCAACTTATGGCTTTTAGCTTTTTTTGTTCAAAATAAGTTGGCTTAAAAGTTAATTTTAACATAACCAAACACCAAAATAAGCTAAAAGGGGCTTAAAAGCTGGTTTGACCAGCTTTTAAGCCCCGCCAAACAGGCTCTACAACTGTTTTTCGGAGAGTTGAATGTACCAATCTGCCCATGACCAACTCTATAATTTCAAAAAATACATGTGTTCGTACACCTCCCGGTTATTAATATGTAGAGATTTTAGGGTTTCTTTAAGTTTCTTAAGCATGCTAATTTTTCTTTATGACTTCTCTATGATAAATAGAGTTTATATATTTTCCTTTATAATAACTTTTTGTATGTTTGATGAATAAGACTTATAGCATGTTTGGCCAAGCTTCTTTATAACATGTTTGAAATTTTAAGCTGTTTGGCCAATAAATAAAAGCACTTTTTGGTTTCAGCAGAATCAGTTTTTCTGCTGTTTAGAAGAAGCTAGAAATTTCTGCTTCTTCCAAAAAGCAGAAGCAGAAGTACTTTATTAATTTTTTCAAGACAATAATATCCTTACCAAAAATACTTATTTACCAAATTATCCCTCATTAATTAAACTCATATCTCTCTCCAAATATAATTAATATTATATTCTCCTATTGTTGCTTTTATTTCAGCATGTGTTTTTTTAACTTTTTGTACGTAATGTACTATTTCCTTGTAAAATTAGATTATGCAACCCTATATAGGTTTTTACTATTATTTGTGACTGCGTCTCTTCTTCCACTTTAGATGAAAACCTCATAGCCACAATAACAAATTCTTTCAATCTATAATATTTTCTTCTACAGGTACGTATTCATATTTTATTATAGTTTTTTTTTTTAACTTGTTCTGTTAATTTTTTGAAAGAACATCTCAAAATTTCTGAGACATATATGCATATCGTTGAAGAGTATTACTTAAAAAGCTGAGCAGTATGGATTAAATTACTATTGTACTGCATGAAGTTCATATGTTATTGCGCTTGAGATTAAATTTTAAAATTGAATTAACAGTCTTTTATTTTTTTGTCATCCAAAACCTGCTTGAGTTGGTGTTTTTATTTAAATTTTGCTGGCGCTTCTGGAGGTTTGATGTCATAATACTAATCAAGATGAAAAAAGAAGGTTTAGTGACAAGATCAATTAGTTCATAATCCACTTTACCTAAATAAATAAAGGATTTGATCTTGCTAAGTAGAAGATTGATTTCACAGGCCTAATTTGATTGCTTGGGCCTATTGCCACGTTGCCCAAACAGTAAATACTAGTGACGGTCAATTTCAATGCCACATCCTTGAGTCAACAATTTCTCCCTCTACCAATGTCAGATGTAGTGAGCTAGAGTGCACACTTCCACAAAGATGTTGCATCCTCATTGTAGCAAGATAGTTGTCACTTTGTTCTGATAGTGTTCGTCAGCATCCCTAATAGTTCCACATTTTATTAGTGTGTATGTGTCATGGTCCACATGTGAGCCTACATAAGAACAATCTGAATAAAATATTTTAAAGTTGTTTTACACCAGATTAAGGTTCGTGAAATTTTCTTTTAGTATCTTATGTGCATAACAATATTCTCACATTTAAATCAAGGACATGAAACTTGACTATGGAGTCATTAATTTACGCAGTATAGTAACTTGTTGTAAGAGGAAGTATGATTTTCTTTTTATTGGTTTCTTGTTCAATTTGATGATACTGTAGATGTTATATGTGTTGTGGAAACCAATTGCAATGTGAAATTACGTAGGGTGTGACTGCATCAACTAATTAAACTTATATAAGTACTTTTGTTATGTTTTTTTGGAGCTGAACCTAGCATAGAACCATATATTGCTGAACTCTTTTTCTAGACATAACAAATTATTGATCCTCTTCTATTTATATTATTAGTAATTATATTACATGCTTTGCTAATTTATAGAAAAATGAGTAAGAAAGACATGGCACAAGATAGCAATGTTGACAAGGCTAAGTGGACTGTCGAAAATATAGAATTATTTCTAGATTTATGTGTTGAAGAAATTATAGCTGGAAATCGTCCCGGAACTCACTTGAACAAAGTATGATGGGCTAACTTGGCGAGAAAGTTCAATGATAAAACCAATAAAAAGTATAATAAACTGAAGCTGAAGAACAAATGGGATAGCCTTAAAGATACATGGAAAGATTAGGATACTTTAGTTGGAAAAGAGACTGGCTTAGGATGGGACAGTGACAAAAAGATAATTCAAGCAAGTGTGGAATGGTGGGAAAGAAAGATAAAGGTATTTATAACTCTACTAATTACTTCTCGCTTAAATTCAAACAAGTATGGCGCATATAAAATAATTTATTTTGATGATTAATAAAATTTCATATTTTTCTTCGGTAATTGTAGGAGAATCCAAATGTAGAAAATTTTAGAGGGAAAGGTCTACAATATCGAGATCAAATGGAGTTGTGTTTTAAGGATGTTGTTGCCACTGGTGAACATGCATGGGCACCATCATCTGGAGTATTACCCGATGGTATACAAGGGAGTAAATGGTTTCAAGAAGAGCAACCAGATGAGTTTGATACTCCTTTAAGTTATAATAAAGACTTTGTGGATATCAATGGCTTAGAAAAGAATACAATGGAAGGCTATGAACAAAGTAATGTAGAAGAAACCGATGTGATTGAGAAACGAGGCGTCAGTGGGAGTGGTAATAGAAGAAAAAGAAAGGCATCAGTAAATATAACTGAAAAGGAAAAAAATAAGGTCAATACTAGTCTTAGAATTACCTCATCAATGGAGAGAATTGCTGTAGCCATGGAAACACGCTCTTCAATGAATATGGGGTTAAAGGACAATTCAAATAGTATTAAAAGTGTGATGGATATAGTGCGTAATTTGCCTGGTATGATTATTGGTAGTGATTTATGGTGGAAAGCAAGTATCCTACTAGTCAAGCAATCTATGAGAGAAATGTTTTTAGCACAAGAAGATCCAGAGTTACAACTACTATGGTTGGAAAAGATGTCTGAGCTTCACAAGAATTAGATTTTACGATGTCGTTCATTATTATTGCATTCGGATAATTTTATGGTTTTAAATTTCTATTTATTGAAACTTGTAGTTTTATTACATAATAATATTCTAGTTATGCTTTATGATTGTTAGAACTTATATTTGAATTTTGCTATAAGTTACTAGAGAAATTTATCTCAATTGTGTGAGTCATGAATTTATATTTTCTGTCATAGATATATTGTTGTACTTAAAGTTGTAGATGTTAGTAATTTTATTTTGCACTTTGTTTAACAGATAAGACCATGACTCATAATAATGATGAGTGTGAGAATGAAGTTCTTATGAATGATGATAACGATGATGTGCTTGATTTGGCTATTTGTGGTGTGGCTTTTGCAGCAGAGTATTACTTAATATTTTGCCTAAAGTCTCCCTGTAGAACTTCTCCTCATACAGGTTTTTATTTCATCAAGGAGATACTTGAAGGGCATGATAAGCGATGTTATGAGATGTTTAGGATGGAAAAACATATTTTTCTTGCCTTGTGCAAAACATTGAATGAACAATATGGTGTGAAAGGAACAAGAAAAATGACAATTGAAGAGATGGTTGCTATGTTCTTAATGATGGTAGGGCATGGTGTAGGAAATAGAATGATTCAAGAACGATTCCAACACTCTGGAGAGACTGTAAGCAGACATTTTCATCATGTTTTACTAGCATGTTTAAGATTGGCTATGGATATTATTAAGCCAAGAGATACATTATTTTCTGATATTCACCCAAAAGTAAGAGAAGATGATAGATATTGGCCGTATTTTAAAAATTGCAGTGGAGCAATAGATGGCACGCATGTGCCATGTATTGTTCCTTCAAATGATCAAATCAGATATATTGGTAGAAAAGGTTTTACTTCTCAAAACATAATGGACGTATGTGATTGGGACATGTGCTTCACATTTGTATGTCCTTGGTGGGAAGGTACTGCGCATGATGCTAGAATATTGGGTTCTTTACATAAATAACAGCCCATATGAAAATATTTACTATTCTTTAGCCCTTACTTTTGGTAGCCACAACATTACACTAAAATAATAGAAGGTAGCCACAACATTACACTAAAATAATAGAAAAAAATCCTAGTGTTAATAATCATATAATACTATTTTTCTTAAATAAAAGATATATATTAATGCTAAAAAAAAAATATATATCACCTAAAAAGAAGAATTTGCATAATACTATTTTTTTTATTCTAATCGCCATATTTAATATTTACATAAACAAAATACATATCACCTAAAAATAATAATAAAAAATACTAAAATAAATAAATATTGAATATACACCATATTCAAATAGTGATATATTGTATTAAAATAGTAAATATTAATATTTATTTATTAGAAATTTAATATATATTACATATCGTATATTTAATATTTAATCACTTAATATTTTAATATATGTATGTAATATTTATTAAATTATTATTTTATATATTAATATTTATTAGATACACACTATATGTATGATTTTAATATTTATTAGATACACCATATATGAAATTTTTATATTTTATTTAAAAGATACACGATATATTTATGATATTAATATTTTATATATTTTATTAGATATTTATAAAATATTACTACCTCCGTTCCAGAATGGATGAACCTATACTAAAGACTTAATGTTACAGCTTCATAAATAAGCAAGTCCATACAAAAACTGGAGCCATACAAAACTCCATGATCTCCAAGGCCAGAAAGCAAAAACAACCTTCATATGTTGTAGGTAACCTTGAAGCGCTAATATCCATATCAACTTTGCAATAGAGCTACAGCTTGGTTAACAATGTCAATTTCACAACTAACTTGAATGGGAAGAATTCCCTCTCGTTCTAGACTATCCTTCTTCATATGTGGAATTTTGTAGTTATTCCCACCTTTGTCTTTCAACACCTCAACCATGCAAGACTGTAGAGTTAAAAACACATGATTTAATCGTTCAACTTTCATCTCATTGAAAGAACTCTCAACGACATTTATTAACTCATCAATAGTTGAAGGAGCCTTTTCATGTTGAAGAGATTGAATAGCTCTAAAGAATCCGAGATCCAAAACATTAAGATCCGGACTATTAGGAGGTTGAAAATATAGCCTAATGTCAAATCCACCTTGTTTAGCAGCTTCCCTAAATTCAAAGTCATCAATACCAAGGTGAGGTCTTGCATTATCTTGTTGAATAAAAATAGGGGTGTTGGACTGGGAAGGTGGCCATTTTGATCGAATCGCAGGAAGAACCTTTTCAATTAAACAGGTTCTAGTGACATCTTTGGTAAGGGTCATATTTACCCTTCTAGTAATTGTTATTGGAATTAGTTGACCTCCGTTATATTTTTCGTATTTTTCTGCCCTCACCGTTAGTGAAACTAAAATATTTACCCCTAATTTTAACAAACCCTCTTTACCCATACATGGCACAAATCTGTAGGCCAACCCATTAATCCCAAATTCCCAACCCAACCAACGAAAAAAGAACCCAGCCCGACCATTCTTTACACCCAAAACCAATTTGTCCTTCACTTGATTAGCTTCAACAGTAAATTAAATAAAGCAGCACCATGATTTCGGACCGGCAACCTCCCAGACATTTTGGAGACAAATGTATCTCCACCATTTCATTACCAATAAATCATTATTGAACCTTCCGCCGTCACTCTCCTCTCCTTCAATAAATCTGTCGCATACCACCTTCACTGATCTCCACCTTTCATTGATAACCACACTATCGATACTCGTTCCACCACCCAATTCCATCTCCACCTTTTGTAACCACCATGTAAACGACTTTTAAACTCAACCCAAGATCATTACTTCTCCCCTGCCTATGACCACTGTGAACCACTTCCCCACATCTCTAACCACCATGTAATTTACTTCAATTCGTTAATATAGGATACTCCAATTTTTGAGCTAAGATACCTAACAAAGATCACATTCAAATAAAGATATTAAACTAATTTTGGGTATTAAATTTAGACTCGAAAATGTAAATGTAAATGGGAATATGAATGCAACACAATTTATTTTGCAGATTTTGTACTGTGCAGTCAAATGATAATTTAGAATGAGTGATCTTTCCTGTTTCATTCCAATTTCCTTGTGATAACACCTTTTTCTCTACAGTGGAAATTGGCTTTAGCAGCCAGTTTGATTGCCAATAGGCAAAAGCTTAGAGACCTTGAAGGCTTTAATGAAGGAGATGATTAATTGTTTAAGACTAGAGTTCCGATCGGGTGGTGAATTTTGGGTCGGGTAATAAATTGTTTAAAGTGGCAAAATGAACCAACTATATGCAACGATGTCTATGGCCCTCCACGTGGTATTTTGAAATGTGGGCTCGTGTCTCCGTTAAAATGAGGGGTATTTACATTCAAAAAGTTAACGGTAAGGGTAGAAAAATACGGAAAGTATAATGTAGGTTAACTAATTCTAATAACTACTACTAGAAGGGTAAATATGACCCTTTTCCGTAGATAAAATAGGCTTCGTTTCCAGAGTTCCCCGGTCTCGATTTTTGCTTTGCCTTTTAGTGGGTACTTTGAGTACAAAAGCAAAAATACCTATTTTTCCTGAAAATAATTCAGCCCCATCCTCATCAAATCTAGGGCGTGCAATAGCTGCCATAAACATAATTTTTGTAATAAAACTCTTACTTTTGCAAGCTCTATATGGGTTCGGCTCTTGTTCTTCAGGGAGAAGATAGTATCGTTCAGAACTTTTAGATAGAAAGAACCATTTTTCATCAATGTGAACAACATTAAACATGGCTGAAAATTTAGGACCGGAATGGAGTGTACCCGATGTATGGGCCTAAATCGTCTTTAGGACACAAATCGAATTTGGATTGCGGATATAAGCAAATCAATATATCAAAGCCGTAATGGATGTAAAAACAGACGAGAATATAAGTAAAAGGCAAGCAATATGCGTAAATAAATGGTATTTCAATATATGGGTGAATGTACAATTTGGCAGAGCTTTTTCAAGTATTTGTGTGTCCATGACAACATAAAAATGAGGCTATTTATAGGAGAAATGAGCTCTGGCCACGTTTTGCACAGTCAGCCACCTTCAGGCCCACGTTCAGCATGTTTGATGGTGGAGTTAGTGGGCTGAAGTAGTGGGCGGTTACATTGCTGAAACCGGGGCGTTCAACCGAGGTGTACGCATGTGACCTCGGTGATGCAATCTTGTTGCTCGGCCGAAGTGAAACCGGGGCGCTCAACCGAGGTGTAAGCATGTGACCTCGGTGATGCAATCTTGCTGCTCGGCCGAGGTGAAACCGGGGCGATCAACCGAGGTGTAAGCATGTGACCTCGGTGATGCAATCTTGCTGCTCGGCTGAGGTGAAACCGAGGTGCTCAACCGAGGCATAAGTATGTGACCTCGGTGCAATCTTGCTGCTCGGCCGAGGTGAAACCGGGGCGTTCAACCGAGGTATAAGCATGTGACCTCGGTGATGCAATCTTGCTGCTTGGATGAGGTGAAACCGGGGCGTTCAACCGAGGTGTACGCATGTGACCTCGGTGATGTAATCTTGTTGCTCGGCCGAAGTGAAACCGGGGCGCTCAACCGAGGTGTAAGCATGTGACCTCGGTGGTGCAATCTTGCTGCTCGGCCGAGGTGAAACCGGGGCGATCAACCGAGGTGTAAGCATGTGACCTCGGTGATGCAATCTTGCTGCTCGGCTGAGGTGAAACCGGGGTGCTCAACCGAGGCATAAGTATGTGACCTCGGTGCAATCTTGCTGCTCGGCCGAGGTGAAACCGGGGCGTTCAACCGAGGTATAAGCATGTGACCTCGGTGGTGCAATCTTGCTACTCGGCCGAGGTGAAACCGGGGCGTTCAACCGAGGTATAAGCATGTGACCTCGGTGGTGCAATCTTGCTGCTCGGCCGAGGTGAAATCGGGGCGTTCAACCAAGGTATAAGCATGTGACCTCGGTGATGTAATCTTGCTACTCGGACGAGGTGAAACCGGGGCGTTCAACCGAGGTATAACTTGAGATTCATCTTCGGTGATGGATTTTGATGACTGGCTTCGGCGACTCCCACCTTCAATCTTTGAGATATCAGTTCGATCGACCTCGGTTTACTTTACCGAAGTGTTATCCGAGCACCTCAATTTTTACCCAATACAGATAGTCCCCCCACTCCTCGGATGAGTGTCAGGGTCACTGAGGAGTGGAATGAATTTACGCTGGAAGACGACGTGGCTCAACCTTATCCGAGAATTTCAAAAAGTTGCAAGTCTTTTCGAATTACTGTTGCGCGTTACGTGTGACTGTTCATTGGCCACCGAACGGCCACCGAAGAGGAAGAGAGGGACCTTGTATCGAGGAGGCAGTTGCTCCTGCTTCCGAGGTGGTGGCGAGAAAGCGCCGATGCCTTGTTAATGAGTCCGGTGAAGGGACGCCCGAGGTTGCTTCCGAGGCGGTAGCAGGAAAGCGCCGAGGTGAAAGCCGCTTCGGGGCGAAAATGAGGGCGCTTCGAGGCGAAAGCCGCTTCGGGGCAAAAATTGCCTTGAGACAAAAACGAAGGCGCTTCGGGGCGAAAATTGTCTTGAGACAAAAACGAAGGCGCTTCGAGGCAAAAGCCGCTTCGGGGCGAAAATTGCCTTGAGGAAAAAATGAGGGCGCTTCGAGGCGAAAGCCGCTTCGGGGCGAAAATTGCGTTGAGGCAAAAATGAGGGCGCTTCGAGGCGAAAGCCGTTTCGGGGCGAAAATTGCCTTGAGGCAAAAATGAGGGCGCTTCGAGGCGAAAGCCGCTTCGGGACGAAAATTGCCTTGGAGCAAGTTGAGGCAGGGAGGATCGTCCTCGAGGAGGAGATCGTTAAGGCGCGGGGGGATGCCGCCGAAGCTCAAAATATTGTGGATGAGCTTCCATCGAGTGAGGGCTCGGATGATAGTGAATCCGAGGATGATGAGGATGGCGAAGGGAGCGCCGAAGAGAATGATGAAGACGCCGAAGAGAGGAACCCCTAGGGGGGCAGTCCCCGGTTGTCGAATAGATAGACTTCGGTTGGAGAGGTTCAAAGCTGACCTCGGTAGGGTTCCCTTCTCAAGTGCTAATCTACTCTATGGGTATCAGTCCCCGGTTGTCGGATAGATAGACTTCGGTGGGAGAGGTTTAAAGCTAACCTCGGTAAGGTTCCCATCTCAAGTGCTAATCTACTCCCTGGGTATTAGTCCCCGGTTGTTGAATGGATAGACTTCGGTGCTCTGACCCTGGCGATCCTCTTTACAACGTTGACCAAATATGAGGTGGATATGTTGAAGTTGTAATCGGGGATCCGAGGTAACTCTTTGTCCCTTGAGACAAGAGCTGGGCCCGAAGTGCTCCTTTGGTTGATGTTGGAGTACACCTTTCCACCGAGGCATTGGCTTACGTGTTGGTTACTATGCCTTCGGATGTGGCCCCGGTGGGAAGTCCCCCTGTTGTCATGCCCGTAGGAACGAAGATCGGGGTGCTTCCCTTCGGAGCCATGGGTGGAGTTTCACTTATTGTTCGGTTGTCTCTTGTTTCTAACCGAGCACGAAACTCAGAGTTGATAATTAACTGTGCGACCTACTGTGCTTGCATGGCCTTCAAAGTAGTAATAACAAATGCTTGGAAAGCATCATTCGACCCCGAGGAGGAGGGGATCGCTACTGGTGGCACAATCGGTGCGTCGGAGTTGGGGTTCGGTTGAACGCCAGTTTGTCCGTCCGGAGTGAACTGGGGTGCAACAGAGTTATCATAGCTGCTAGTCATTTTTTGAGTTTATGTTGGAATTCGAACAAACAAGAATTGCGACTTTGGAACAAAGCGTTTCTGCTTATATCCCCACAGACGGCGCCAATTTGTATGGGCCTAAATCGTCTTTAGGACACAAATCGAATTTGGATTGCGGATATAAGCAAATCAATGTATCAAAGCCGTAATGGATGTAAAAACAGACGAGAATATAAGTAAAAGGCAAGCAATATGCGTAAATAAATGGTATTTCAATATATGGGTGAATGTACAATTTGGCAGAGCTTTTCCAAGTATTTGTGTGTCCATGACAACATAAAAATGAGGCTATTTATAGGAGAAATGAGCTCTGGCCACGTTTTGCACAGTCAGCCACCTTCAGGCCCACGTTCAGCATGTTTGATGGTGGAGTTAGTGGGCTGAAGTAGTGGGCGGTTACATTGCTGATACCGGGGCGTTCAACCGAGGTGTACGCATGTGACCTCGGTGATGCAATCTTGTTGCTCGGCCGAAGTGAAACCGGGGCGCTCAACCGAGGGGTAAGCATGTGACCTCGGTGATGCAATCTTGCTGCTCGGCCGAGGTGAAACCGGGGCGATCAACCGAGGTGTAAGCATGTGACCTCGGTGATGCAATCTTGCTGCTCGGCTGAGGTGAAACCGAGGTGCTCAACCGAGGCATAAGTATGTGACCTCGGTGCAATCTTGCTGCTCGGCCGAGGTGAAACCGGGGCGTTCAACCGAGGTATAAGCATGTGACCTCGGTGATGCAATCTTGCTGCTTGGCTGAGGTGAAACCGGGGCGTTCAACCGAGGTGTACGCATGTGACCTCGGTGATGCAATCTTGTTGCTCGGCCGAAGTGAAACCGGGGCGCTCAACCGAGGTGTAAGCATGTGACCTCGGTGGTGCAATCTTGCTGCTCGGCCGAGGTGAAACCGGGGCGATCAACCGAGGTGTAAGCATGTGACCTCGGTGATGCAATCTTGCTGCTCGGCTGAGGTGAAACCGGGGTGCTCAACCGAGGCATAAGTATGTGACCTCGGTGCAATCTTGCTGCTCGGCCGAGGTGAAACCGGGGCGTTCAACCGAGGTATAAGCATGTGACCTCGGTGGTGCAATCTTGCTACTCGGCCGAGGTGAAACCGGGGCGTTCAACCGAGGTATAAGCATGTGACCTCGGTGGTGCAATCTTGCTGCTCGGCCGAGGTGAAATCGGGGCGTTCAACCAAGGTATAAGCATGTGACCTCGGTGATGTAATCTTGCTACTCGGCCGAGGTGAAACCGGGGCGTTCAACCGAGGTATAACTTGAGATTCATCTTCGGTGATGGATTTTGATGACTGGCTTCGGCGACTCCCACCTTCAATCTTTGAGATATCAGTTCGATCGACCTCGGTTTACTTTACCGAAGTGTTATCCGAGTACCTCAATTTTTACCCAATACACCCGACTCGATCATAGATAAACAAAACCGAATTCTTGCCTGCTTGTTTTGCTCCGTCAAATAAGGCTTTATGGTTGTTGGTGCCATATCCTTCTTTAAATGGTTGTTGGTGCCATATCCTTCTTTAATACGCCTATAAATGGTTGTTGGTGCCATATCCAGAGCAGAAGCCAAAGATCGAATGTTTGTTCGAAGTGCAACAGGAGTTGCCTTGACCCGATTAATGTCAATTTGAACTCGCTTTCTACCCACTCTTCCTGCAAGTTTTGTAGACATATTTAAAGCAGTACCATTAGCTAAACATAATTGTGTTTGATTCCAAATTCGCTGCACAGTAATCTTTGAAACATGGAATAAAATTGTTGCTTGTTTTAAGGACCCATAACCAACACTTCCATTTTTGCTTTCCTTTAAAAGCCATTCTCCAAGAGCTTGACGTTCCTCTGGTTTTTGGTGTCTCATTTTTTATTAAGGAAATTAGGGTAAAATTCTAAAGAGAAACAAAGAAGGAAAGTAAGAATAATCTTGATATCTCTATTTAAATACTGTAAATAGTCTCTTCACTTAAACTAAAAAATGTTTGGCGCCACTAACCGTAGAAAATTTACCGCCCAATTTTTAGCGAAACCTTCTAGCGGCTAATTTTGAAACAGAGTTTTGCAAAATGAAATTTCTGCGTCACTTCAATATGATAGGAGTAGCTTTCATGACAAATATGGAATTTTTGGGAATAAAAGAAGTTTCACAAAAATATTGTTTAAGAAACCTGGTTTGCAGACAGATCCATGTAGACTAGACACCTTGTTCTTCAACAAATTGAGACTTGGTTTCTCGAGCAAGAGAGGGGACTGAAAGAGGAGTTCCTTCTCAATTGAAAAAAGAGCTTAAGTTGGACATTTTATTGAAATAAGTATATGAAGGTACAGGGAAAAGAAGAAAAGAAAAAGATGACTTTGGCTAAAGCTGATAGGAGTAGTAAATGTGTAGGATGGTACGGGGAATGGGTACCTACCTCATTTAATGTGGAGAGAGAAGATGGGCACATCCGGTCTTTTTTTGAATCAATTTCATTTTTTAGTGTTTTCCACTTAAAAAGCTGAACTATGGGCCCTCAAGGGTATTTCTGTCACTTGCACTATATTTAAGTGATGTGGCAAAAGTCTTCTACCATAAATTAAACTCCGTGTCAAGTCAAACAGGTTCATCCAAATTGGAACGGAGGGAGTATTATTTTATATATTAATATTTATTAGATACACGATATATATATATATATATATATGATATTTATATTTTATATATTAATATTTATTAGATATTAATATAATTTTAATATTATTTATTTGATATATATATGTATGATATCTATATTTTTTATTACATATTGTGTATTTAATATTTAATCAATTAATATTTTAATATATTGTGTATGTAATATTTATTTAATTAGAATTTATATATTAATATTAATATTTAATAATATTTATATATTAACATATTGTGTATGTAATATTTATTTAGTTACTAAATATATGAAAAATTTAGATATTATTTAATATTTCAAATTGTGGTTAATCCCTAAATACTATGGATAAATATATTTTATATGAAATACAATTAATAATACATAAATAAATATTCTTAAGTAATCCTAAAATACTTGCATATCGAATATTTTAATATTTTAACATATTATTGTCTGTGTATTGTTTATTGTACATAAACAAATAGTAAAAAAACCCTACACAAATAGTACATAAACAATATCATGTATTTAATATTTATTTATTAAATGTACAATATCTAATATACATATCGTGTATTTAAATAATTATTCTCTTAATTTTTTAAAATATTATGTATGTATTGTTTATATATTACTAATATTTGTTTTATATATACGCACACGGGGAGGATTTAAATCGTTAAAAAATTGATTTTGCATTAAATATGGTATATAGGCGATTATAGGCTTCAAAATACAATTAACAAATTCATTATGATCTCTACATAAATACACAATTATTTTTAAATATATTAACACAATAATATGAATAAGATTATAAATATTAGAAAAATAAGTAAAATATGCTCTCTGTGTGTGTGTGTGTAATATACTGAATCATTATTATATTATAACTATTAAAAATAAATTCTTGAAATATTCATTTTGTACATTTAAAATATAAACATAAATAAATATGCAATGGGAAAGAAAATATAAAAAAAGTTGAATTTGATAGTTATAGAAATATTATATGTTCTTAAGCATACTACTTCATGAAAAGAAAATATTTTATTAACTAGCAGTAGGAAAGAAACAATAAAAAGATTTAAAAATAAAATAGACTCCTATAATAACTCATGTCTTTAATTCTTAAAATAATATTAACAAATATGAGATCAGCATTAAGTAAATCCTTAAATTAAGGAATAATTTTTTTTATTAATTTATAAAATAGGTGAATTAATTTATAAATTACCTAATGGCTAGAGAAAGAAAGGGAGTGAAAAGTGGGGCTATGAACAGTAAATAAGTACTACTCATGTGCTTATTGAGTAATTTACCCTAGAATATTTGATCAAGCTCTAAGGAGACAAAACCTTAACTTTCCCCATCCTCCATTGGGTAAGTAGCCTCCTTAATATTACGTCCTATATATTTTATTATGTATCTATTATTTTTATGTATCTTTTTCTTTTAAAATCTCTTTTTTATTATTTGGTGTAGGTAAATATTATTTGGTTGATTCAGGCTATCCAACAATGATGGGATATTTAGGACCATACAAGGGTGAGCGTTATCATCTACCTGATTTCGCACGTAACTCTAATTTCAGAAATCCAAATGAGACTTTCAACTATTTCCACTCCAGTCTGAGATGTACAATTGAAAGAACATTTGGAGTCTGGAAAAATAGATTTGCTATTTACGCTCAATGCCTTCTTTCAAGTTTAATACTCAAGTTCATCTTGTTACAAGTACTATGGCTATAAATAATTTCATACGACGAAGTTCTTCCACTGATGAGAATTTTAACAATTATGCAAATGAAGACCTTGTGTCAGAGTTTAATGAAGGAGATGAGCCTTCTGACATTCCTTCAGAACTGCAGGACAAGTCTTCTTCTGTTATGGAGGCATTGCGTAATAGAATTAGGGATGAAATTGTTGAGAATTGTGGTCATGTATGAGTGACACTACTTATTTTTTTCATGATTAATTTTCAATATATAATATTTTAATAAGTGATTTTTATGATTAATTTTGAATGATACGTTTTGATAAATCATCTTGTCAAAAGTAAGTAACTACTATATTCCAAGAAGAAAAGAAAAAACTAAATAAATATCTACTCCTAAAAAAAAAAAAGTAAAAATGAAACCATTTTGTTGTAGTAACTTTAGCCTCTAGGGCTCCCTCTCAAAAACCACACCAATCTCCACCACCCCACCCCCCTCCCAATTTACCCCCACTAAAATATCAATGGCGGAATCAGCTTCTCCGTTGCCGGAAAATTCCTCCGCCGCCGCCTCTAATTCTCAACAACCGCCGCCGGACTCCGATACAAAAACCTCCTTACCAGATCCATCTGCAGCACCGTCATCATCATCGTCAATTTTACCACCGCCACCACCTCCGCCTTCGATCCAGTCATACTCCACCGTACCTCCGTCGTTTCGTCCGGCGGCGCCGCCAGCACCTGTACCCGGTGTTTCAACTCCTCTGTTTTCACCTATACCTAACCCTAATTTGCAACAGCAGCAGCAAAGTTCGGTGAATTACCAGAATAATCCTTCAGTTCAGCCTCCCGGAGTGAGTTCCGTTGCGCCGCCGCAACTTATGCAGCCGGCTTATGCTATGCCTGGACAATTAATGAGACCTTATGCTCCTATGCCACCACCTAATGGTTATACTGCTATGCCTCAACAGCCCGGCGCCATGCCCCCTCCCGGTGGGTCTTTGTTTCGCTTTATTATGTACAGTTACTTATAAAAATGTTAAAATTTGCACAGTTTATAGCTTAATTGTTATGAGGAGTTGGTTTCGTAGTTATATACTTGTTGCATTAGATGATGTGATATCGTAAGGCAAAGTCTTCGTTTTAAATAATTAATAAGCTCTTAGGATGCCCTGTTTGTGTGGCTTTGGTCTAGTGGTAAGAGCTCAGCTTGTGAGGTGTGGTTTGAGTTAGGTGCATGTCACTTGTTCAAACCCTGCCACAGATAGAAGAATAATGGTAAAGGAGCGGGCCCACTGTCTACTGAAGTTAGAACTGACACTACTGGCTCTGGGAATTTATTAGTTATATAAGAGCCTAGCTTGTGATGTATGGGTGAGGCACACATTACTTGTTTGAACCCTACCATAGACAAAAGTATAGTGGTAGAGGGGCAGACTCATAATCTAATGAGTTTAGAACCGTCCGCCACTGGCCCCGATTGTTTCTTGGTTATCAAAAAAAAAAAAAAAACACTTTTAGGGGAGTTACTTTGGACTTCAATCTTTAGCACTAGATGCTGAGCTTTGACAAAGTTTGTGATTTAGAAATTAATTTATTGAGGCTGAACCGCTGCAAATTGTTATCCATTATCATGCTTGTTCAGGGCACTAGAGGAATTACTGTTAGCCAATCTATTACCATTTGAACCTTGCATTACTTAATAGCATATAATTATACGATAATTAGAGTAACAATGGTTAGCTTAGTCTGTATGTTGTTTTTATTGTGTTGATATTGAGAGGGGAATAATATGGATTAGAGGAGTTTGCCGGTAGAATTGTATTAAAAACGGATAAGGGGTATCGATAACAGGATGTTTTCTCCTACAGTTTCTTGAATGGTTTCGGTGAGAAAGGTTGGAAGGCTTCATATTGCAGTTCATTAGAGACTACTGAGTACTCCAACTGCTTTTTTGGTATGAGAACGCTTGCTTGGTTTTGTTTTTATTTTCATTTATCATTACAAGGCCATTTGCTTTCGACCACGTCTATTTTCTTTGAAATACCAGAAGTGGATCTTTCTCACTATGAGCACATAATTTTCTGTCTTGTAATGTCTGGATATGCGTGTCCTACAGTAGACTTACTTTTAGTAATAAGGGTACTACCCCTTTGTTGGGATTGATTCTTGAAATGCTGGCCGCAGACCTTGTTAACAACTGAATGCAAGTTGCCTATACTCCAAGGTATCACAATCTTTTCATTTACCTGCGCATGTTGTCTTTCTGACTACTTTTTTGCTGTACATGGAGATGTTAATAGTTAACTTGTGTAAAGATGTCTTAAAATATATGATGCTATGATTTGCATTTGTAATGATGAGACGCTGGAAGTCTCATCTTAATGTATTCAAACCTCGCAAATCATTCTTGGGAATTTGGACAGTTTGAGCAGATTTCTTTGCTAGTGGATGCATAAGGTAAGCACTATTCACATGTTAGAGATTTATGAAATGCATGTTATTATCTTGATCCTTCAGGTTATCTGTTCAGCTGGTGAGTGTTGTCATGCCTATGGTGCCATCTCATAATGCTTGTAATGTTTGGTAATAACAGTTGTTCAGCCTTACAGTTTTTTTTTTTTTTTTTCCTCATGATTGAGGCATAGGCAGTGAGTGTAGTCTTGTCTTTGTTAAGTAAGCTTGACCTAATAAATATTCCTAGACTTTTTTGTCCATTTATGCAGGAATTCTGCGTTATCCATCACCATACACACCAATGGTTCGACCAGTGTTTCCTCCACGCCCAGGTGCAGTTGGCATTATTCCTCCCTTGATGCGCCCTCCAATGCCTATAATCCGTCCTCCAATTATTGCTCCTGCTGCGAGGCCAGCTGCCATCCCAAGCATTACCCAAATAGAGAAGCCACAAACAACGGTTTACGTTGGCAAGATATCGTCCACTGCGGAAAATGAATTTATGCTCACTCTTTTGCAGGTGGGTGATTGATCATTGGTGCTTCCTTCAATTACCTTTTGCAGAGTGAAACATTGTTCTATTTGTGTTAAAAATTTGATCCTTTTCCTGCCTTGCAATTCAGTATATAGATAAGGGTGTTTATTGCATCTACAATTAACTGATTTTTCTGCTTCGTGGTATGTAAAGCTCTGCGGGCCTGTTAGGAGCTGGAAGCGTGCTCAAGATCCGACAAATGGATCTCTAAAAGGTTTTGGGTTTTGTGAGTTTGAGTCTGCTGAAGGGGTTCTCCGTGCGTTAAGACTGCTGAACAAATTAAGCATCGATGGGCAGGCGCTAATGGTATAATTCTGTCTCTTCAGCCTCTGTCTCTCTTCTCCCTGACTGTCCAAAACAAAGTCATAGTGTATTCTCATTTATGTCTGCCCATTATGTGAGAATATTTTGCAGCATGAGTAACTCAGGGGTGATGTAATCGATTTATGGTAATTTATCTTTCCATCTGATAGTGTGTATCTGTGCAGTCATTGCTTTACTAAATATTTGCAGCATCTTCCTCCAGTGTTTGGCAAATTTGAACTCTTGTTCTCTGTGGATGTTTTTTTTTAACCAAGTCATGTTCTAGGCTTAGATGGGCTCTCCTTGAAGTCATGTTACATCCCCAGCTTACAGGGGGGAAGTGAAATTTGAACTTCTAATCTTGATTAAACCTGGAACCATTTGCAGTTAAATGTTAATCAAGCAACCCGGGATTACCTTGAACGGTACGTTGAAAAGAAAGTAGAAAGCTCAAAGAAGGCCAAAGAGTCTGAAGATGATGGAGTTCAGAAAGAAGAAGAAAGTGTACCAGGTGGGGAGAAGAATGAAAGTGCAAAGGTTTCTAATGAACCGTCAGAGTCCACTACAGAAGAATCAAAGGACAGTGGTGAGAAAGGGAATAAAGAGAATTTCGATGCTGCTAATTTTGGTCTTGTCGCTAATGAGGATAGGCAGGCTGACAAGGAGGCCTTGGAGAAGCTCAAGGATATGTTAGAAGAAAGGCTGAAGAATAAACCATTACCACCTCCACCTCCACCTCCACAAACAGCTAAAGATGGTTCTGATAACTCAAATATGGTAAACCCCAAAGATGGAGAGCCAGATAGAGATACAACAAAAAATGGTTAGTATACTGGGCCAATAAAAGGCTGTCTTTCCTTATCTTCCTTCTCAGATTTTTCTTTTTATTGCCTATATGTTGATAGTATTGGTGCTTTAGTCTGAATTATCTACTGACATGTTTCAATATGATTTTGGAAACACTGTAGAGGAAAAAAATGAAGATGAATTGATCAGCGAAAGTAAAGCTTCAAGTGAGAATGACAAGGCTGAAATTGGCTCACCTGACCATCGTAGGCATGATAGGAGAAGCAGGGATCTAGAGAGGGATTTGAAGAGGGAAAAGGAAAGGGAACTGGAAAGGTATGAGAGAGAACGTGAACAGGATCGAGCCAAGAGAGAGAAGGAAAGAGAGTACAAGATCCGCGAAGATGAGCGTAGGTACAAGGCCCGTGAAAAGGACTGGGAATCTAGAGAAAGGGAAAGAGAACATTCGCGGAAAAGAGAGAGAGAAAGGGAGAAACAAAGGGCTCAAGATCGCAAGTGGGATATATTGGAGCAAGAACGTGAAAGTGACGATGGTTACAGAAAAAGGAAACACAGGACTAGTGACGAGGAGAGGAAACGACGGCAAAGGGAGAAGGAAGATGACTTAGCTGATAGGCTTAAAGAAGAAAAAGAGATTGCTGAGGAAAAGAGAAGAGCAGAAGAGGAAAAACAGAAAAAAGAGCAGGAGGAGGCGTTGAAAATCCTATCTGGTCATCTAGCTAATGGACGCGAGAAAGCTGTTTCATATGAGGAAAACAATCTTCAAAGAGAAGATAAGAATATCGAGACAGCTCAGGATGACTTAAGTCAGGGTAACTATTTTAGTCTATTCTTCTTAATTCTATTGCTACAGTTTTTGCTCTATCTTATTTGTCTTGGACATTTTTAATTGCAGGTGAGGAAGTTGTACAAAATGGGACCTCTGATGAGGAATCTGTGTTGGCAGCTACTGTTGCATCAGATACGAGGCATAATAGCAATGCCCCAGCGAAAAAGTTGGGATTTGGCCTCCTAGGTTCGGGTAAACGAGCTGCTGTCCCTTCTGTTTTTAATGCAGATGAGGATGAGGATACTCAAAAAGAAAAGAAGATGAGGCCATTGGTTCCAATTGACTACTCAGCTGATGAGCAACATATGGCCCAACCTTCCATCTCTGAAGAACCACCGGCTGTGGCTGCAGAATTTGTTAAGCGGACTTCAAATGTCAACCCCAAGGAAGAGAAGCCTGATGGTGATAAGGACAGACACAGAAAAACTCATGACAGATCCAGTCAGAGGGATCGGGACAAGCATAATCAGGAGACTAACCGAACTAGGGATGAGAGCAGACACCTTGATCATGACAGGGTTCGGGAACCTAGACCTGATAAGGTTAAGACGCCTGAGAACAAGAAGCTTTTAGATGCAAAGCAATTGATTGACATGATTCCAAAGACCAAAGACGAGTTGTTCTCATATGAGATAAATTGGGTGATTTATGACAAGGTGAGAAATGGCACCTAAATTTTAGTTTCTTGCTTTTAATACGTGAGAAGGTTTCAGTAGATTATAGCCAAATAACTGTCAACGTAATTCATTGCTAGACCTTTGACAAGCTTTTATCTTAGATCTGTACGATACCTGCAACTTCTAGCATCCTTTGGCTATATTTGGTAGTGGCTCATCTTATTCAAGGAGATTATGGTATCAGGAACACAGTTGTATTTTCATATTGATGTGTTCCTGCAATTACCCATAAACACAGAATGGAAGGAGATAGTACACCCACCACTCAACTTCTAGGAATTAGTGGGCTTTAATGGCTAATACAGTTGATCTTTGGTTAAAGTATCTCAAGTTCCTCCACTGGAGCTTGTCCATATCTCAACAGAAATCTGGTTTAGCGGATAGTGTTTGGTCTAATTGAGGCCCCTGAGATTCCTCTTCCTTTCCGATGTGTTCCCTTTGTCCCTGTCTCTATGTTTGAGCACTATAATTCTAAGAGCAACATGATGTTTCCTTTTTTACTGTTTCTTAAATTGTTTTCACTAGAAAGGGAGCTGATGAATGAATTTCTGAAATCTGAAGTATTCCATATGGGCAGATTCCACCTAACCATGGCCCAAGTTATATGCTAGTTCTAAAATAATTCTCACAAAAAAATTTCATTCTCAAAAAATTATGCTAGTTCTAAAACCTGGGTCACTGACTCTAGTATAGTGTTCTTAGCATTAGCAGGTTACATGTTCTTATGGTCACTAGTATAGTAGGCATAAGTGATTACTATAACAGGTTTCCTTTTTTTTTGTGTGACCACCTGAAAGTCCATATTGGATTCAAAACATCAAGGGAGACAAGTAATCATTTTGTCAATTTCGTAAGGTTACCAGCTGGGAGGGAGAAATTCCTATATCATGATGGATACAATTGGGTTAATGCGTCCGCTTTTCAATGAGTAGGCTAGCTTATGTATTCACAAATATTCTCCACTGTTTGAATTTGGAATATACGGTGGAGCTTAGCAATTACTTCAAAGTAGGTATACTTAGCTTTTGAAAAGGTGTTTTACCTGCACTGTATATGCTTTCTGAGTAAAATAATAATTATTGGTTAAGAGTGTGTAAGCGCTGCTTTCCACATCATGATATGTCTTTTGTCAGCTATGTAGGATAATTTTATAGGGGAGAAGAATTTGTTTTTTAATTATTTTGATTCCCTGTACTGACTTGTTATACCATTGAGCCGTAGAAGCATTTCAGAACCTACCAGTTGTTATAAATGGTAAACAAATAGAGAATGTTGAGTTTTAGGAAGGATAAAACCCTAATGCACTGTTATTGCTAGTCCATTAAGTTCTATATCTAGCACTTCTCTTCCTGTTGGTTTCGCTAGTCCCTAATGCACTTATTTGGTTAAAGCCGTATTCGAGGCAATACTTTGATTGGAAATGTCTGGTGTTCTGAGCTTTTGCTGAGTTACATATTCTAGATGCATCTTCGTTGTTCGGGTCTTCTATTGTTGGTTTTCCGGAAGTTTGAATGTTGATAGTTTCTATTTGCTTTGCTTTTCACAGAATGCTCTGCATGAAAGGATGAGACCGTGGATCAGTAAGAAGATCACCGATTTTCTGGGCGGTGAGGAGGAACCAACGCTAGTAGACTACATTGTCACCAGCACACAAGAACATGTCAAGGCAACTGAGATGCTGGAAAGGCTCTCAAGTATATTAGACGAAGAAGCTGAAATGTTTGTTCTGAAGATGTGGAGGATGCTTATATTTGAAATTAAGAAAGTTGAGACGGGGTTGGCTTTGAGGCCCAAATCCTAATTTCAGCTCTCCTCCCTAAGACTTGGATGAATATTCATAATGCTCTTGTTACTGTGTGTCAAATCATTGTAGAACTATTTTTTTTTTTTTTTTCAAGCAGAAGTGATTAGCTTAGGTCAAAGTTGGTTGGTTATATTGTAATTCTCGTCATTCATTCCAGCTTCAAGGTTTCTTTGTTTCCATATTTGTGCTTGTAATGTCCCACATTTTTGACAGGAGGAAATATCTGAGAATCGAATGGCCTTAATAGTGTTGTTTTCTTTTTTATTTTTAGGAATTTTAAACTTTGTTTCAGCAGTTTCAAATGGGATCAAACGTAGTTTTATCCAATCTAATTTTGGAACTAATCTAGTCCAAGATCGGGTTCACCTTTTTATTTTTCTTAAAAAAATCTTCATTTCTCATAATGAGAGCTATTCAACATTTTAAATTTAACCAGATATCATCTTTGTTGTTTGCCATGAGTAAACGAAAAAAAGACATTCATCCACTGAGAAGGACAATGACACGATCAGGGTCAGATGTAGATGGTTTTGGCTTTTAGCACTCTTATATTTCTCATGCAGTGTCCAATTAACTGTTCAAGGCCATAAGGAGGATATGTCTGAGGACTTCTTGGTGGTGAAATTAAATCATATTTGGACCATTGAAAGGAAAATCTCAGTGAATTTCTTCCTAGGCGATCTTCCTAAACTGTAGCTATGTCCCTATGCATACGCCATAAATACGCTGTATCTTCTCCAAACCTAGCTTATAGTGTACCATGTCCGGACACGAACTGTTGACGAAATAGTCATAACTCATAAGGTGATAAGGTAGTTGAGCACTTTATGGTATACATGCATTTAAGTTTTTTCAATGTTTATGAACACATGTATAGCGTGAGCAAATTAAAGGATACACCTGCCAAAAGAAACATAAACGGAACCACAAGAAAGCCATTTCTCTTTGGCATAGACAAGACACGAATCTGAGGAATGAAATATACATTCATATTGGAGTAACGGAAATATACATCTGCTTTGTACACTTTTTAGTTGTAAAAATACATGGGTTGAACCTGATCGTCTTGTCATGGGCTGCCTACGTACCTCCAGCTAATAATATAGGAGGATCAAACCCGACGTAGTTCTTTACATCTACTTTGTACTCTATTTTGCTGTTAAATACAAGGGGCTGCTCCTGATCATCATCTTATCACAAGGTGCCTGCATACCCCCAACTAAACCTACAGGAGAATCAAGTTACATCTGCTTTGTACACATTTTTTTTTGTTAAAATACATTGGGCTGCACCTGATCATCTTGACACAGACTGCCTACGTACCCCCAACAAACCTATAGGAGGATCAAGCCCCACGTAGTTCTTTTACATTATGCACTATAGCAGTAGCAACCAACATTCTGATACCATGTTTGTACACTGTTCCCTTGCAGTCTTCACTTCAGAAATGTTGATCTCTATCTCCTCTGATTCAAAGTGCTTCTTTTTCCTAGGCAAAACGAAAGCAGCTCCAAAGGTCATGTCGATGTTTCCCTTTGGTTGTCTGAATGTCTTCTAACATGAGCACCACATCCTTCATCTCTGGCCTCTTTTGGGGGTTTGCATCCCAACATTTCTTCATCACCTCTGCCAAAGCTGCTGGACAAGATCTTGGTATCTCCGGCCTTCGACTCTGAATTTTTGCAGTGCGTTAAAACATGGTAAAGAGTGTCAGAAATATTACAAAATCATGTTAAGTTAATCTATAATAGTAATAGGTAACCTACGTTTTAAGTCTAATGTGGTTAGCTAAAAAATAGAATTATAACCTGCAACATGTGGTTAAATTGTATTGCTAGCGTGAACTTCTTTTTTACATTGTTAGTGTATATATAATAACTTAAACTCTAGTACATGTGGTAGCAAGTTCTAAACAAACTAAAGGCTGAAAATAGACACGTACCTCGTAATGAAAATGTGAGACTTTATCAGAATCAATATGTTCAGGGTATGGGTCCAAACAAGTGTACATTTCCCACAAAGAAATCCCAAAGCTGTAGACATCACACTTATGATCATAAGGCTGATTGCCGAGAACCTCAGGAGCCATGTATCCCAGAGTGCCAGCTCTTCCAATCAAGATAGGAGGGCCAAGAAATAAAGGGTCATTAGCCAAGTCCACGGAAAATCCAAAATCAATGATTTTCAAATTCCCTTTCTTGTCAAGTAATAGGTTGTCTGGCTTCACATCTCTATGGACAATCTTCTGAGAATGAAGGTAATTCAACCTACAATATTACGGAACATAGTAGTCAGTATGCAAGACTTAGGAGAAGTAGTAAAGCAAAAGATTGTCAAGAATAAATAACATGTTAAACTGACACATAATTATTCAAGCATTATTTTCCCACATTCAGATTAAGTATAGCCTATCATTGATAAATAGATAATGTTTACGGTGACAGTGAATGTGGTTTAAAAGGATTTCACTAAAAGGGCCAAAAATTTTACACTATATACTAGTAGGCAATTGTCTTATTAATTTTCAAGCTATCCATACCACTCTTTAGAGTTCAAATTTTATGTACCAATGTCATAAAAAATACTTAAACAATTAAGTCAATCAAATGTAAAAAATTTCATGTAAGTCTTGAATAAGCATTGATTCGTAACATATAATAGATGGTAAGTAATATATATGCTGTAACATTATATTATAAACTATACTGGCAAGCAAGCAATTAATTAGATTTCAGATGGAGCTAGGATCATACCCTCTTGCAACATTCAATGCGAGTTGGATAACGGTATCCAAAGGCAGTTTCTTCGTCAGGGCATATTTGGATAGGTATGAGCTGAGAGTACCTCTAGGCACATATTCCACAACAATGCAACATCCTTCAACTGGTGCTTTTTGACCTTTCTTGCATTTGAATTTTATCTCTGAAATGTCCTCTAAGGCACCAACGAACTGGAGAAAGGAACAATCATAACATTAGTTTGTGATCAGCATTTGCAAAAAGAGAGAAATAGATGGAAATTAAGCTTTACAAATCAGTGTATTATACGTACTCTCTTCCAAGTTATGTAACATTATTTTTCTAGTAATAATGATTCCTTTTATATCTGGAAATAATTTAATTTTAAAACTTCTTACTTTTACATTAAACAAATGATATATGTTCATCGAAATATCTATGACATATTTTAGATCAAAAATTTTTAATACATAGAGTATTTTTTTTAAAAATAAACTACACAGACAGACAAACAACTATCACTTAAATCGATCGGGAGAAGGAGCTAGGGAGGTATGTTATTATATATTGGCCAAATCAAACCTATATACAATGAGAAAATTGTTGTAGAGAAAACATTAGTAGAATGTATGTACCTTGGCGATATTGGAGTGGTGAAGCGTGCGCCAGACAGAAACTTCTTGCATGAAAAGCTCTTGCATCTCTTCCTTTCTTTCTTCTGTTGAGTTCTTCTTTCCATCCCCATAATCAAATACTTTAACTGGAATTCATCAAAAGAATATGTTAGTAATCAAATACTCAAATTTCACGTACGGCAGTGCATAAAAACGTTTTTGAGAAACCACATTAACATATATCCCAGAAACCTAACCCTATTATTAGAAAACTTTACAAACGAAAAACACACCTATCAATTTGAAAAATAGTTACCTGCGACTTGTTTTTGGTCGTAAACACCTTTGAAAACTAATCCAGAAGCTCCGACGCCAATGATATGCTTGACAGTCAACTTGCAGGGATCTAGTTTCCAATCGCGGTCTTGCATAGTTTCAATAGCTACCACTTTACTCTTCATGACCTAGCTGGAGCTGGGAAGAAGAGAATCAAACAAGTAAAGTGGAACGGCTTTACATTCTTTTCCCTATATATAAACTATAAAGGAGACCTGGTCCCTGTGTGCTTCGGGAAAGCTGTGCTCTATATGTGTAATTGCATGTACTAATTTTTTTGTTCATTTGTTGTCATCTTTTTCCCCATCATTAATCACTAGTCATCACCAAAGTTAATTTGCACGTTTCTAGTCTTTGCACTAAACCTCAAACGAAGAAATTATGTTTATTATTACCCATAAATGTGTTTTCCTTTGGCGTTATTTTCATATAATAATATATATTTTAATTAACATAATTCTTTTTTTTTTTTGGTGAACTTTAATTAACATACTGTAATTCAACTTTGTGAACAACAAACAAAATTGGTGATACTCATATTTTTTATTTTTCTCCTACTCTTTCGACGAACAACTTTTATATCTCGAAGCGTTAGGGCATTGCTCAAAACACTACCATCTGTTTCAAAAACAAAAGCTTCTTACCGCCCCGGGATGGGAGTGGGACGGCCCTACGCAAGCAATAGCACCACCTCATCTACAAAGTCAGAATTCAATTTTTCTGTTGGCTTTTCGAGAGCGCGGACTCTGCGATTCTGGGTCGCCGAGTTTCCTGTTCCTCCCCCTCTTAAAATTCGCTATCTCTATGATTTAATCCTTCGCATATCGCCCCATACTTCTAATGCATCATTTATTATCTTGGGAAAACAGACTCCCAAGTAATTATATGTAGAAGAGTAATAGAAAACTTAGCTAATATATTCAAATTAAATAAAAATAAACAATTGGTCTGTAAGGGTACTAATCCCAACACTAAACCTCAAATTTGAATGAAGTTTCTTTTTTATCCATAATTTGCCATCTTTTTAAATGGGTCCTCCCTCTGGGTTATGTTCACAACAGTAATAGCATCATGATTCTGAGTTTGCACTACCCACCATACAAATTTATAGTGTGCAACACGCTAGCGTCCTTACCACGGACTTGCTACATCCTTATTACAGTATGTCTGTAATTGAAAAAACCAATCGAAGTAACGAAATTTTCTATAGGGTGATCCATTGCATGTTCATTGTCTGTTTGAAGTAAAAAAGGAAAAAGAAAAAGAGAAACAACCTAACATCAATGAATAAAAACACTTAGGAAAGACGCCCTAACACGATCATCATAAATAACTTGCCTATAATTTGCTATATAATGGCAGTATCACTAAATTATAATCTTATTTATTTGTAATTCCTATATAATTTCGGTGAACACTCACAACAAATAACACATAGCTAAATTATAATCTTATGAGGCAGAAGTTCGCTATTTTAATAAGTCAGAAATAGTGAACCTGCTCAACTAAGCACAAGTTCTACCTCATAGATAAAAGTTTATTGCGTTGCTCTCAATTGTTCAGAAGTCAATACAACTTAAACTCATGCCCAATAAGCAACACATTACACTATCTTCACTGATTATAATTCTTGAAGTGTCCTGCACTCCATTATTATAGGCAACACAAACATATGCACACATTACAACTAGGACTTATGCCCGATCGATTGGCAACCAAAGCCATTTTTAGAGATTTTGTTAAGGGGAGCCAAAAGTTCTATACTTTTTGTTTTTTTAATACAACCCAACTCCCATAGGGGTTGTTTGTTCACCCAAATCGTACAAGGATTAGGAATTGTAATTTAGAGGATAATAATATAGGGGTTGATAATGTCGAAAGTTGTAATGAATAGATTGACAACGTAGAGATTAGTAACACAGAGAATTAGTTTCAGAGATTGTAATATAATGATAATTTCTTGTTGAATGTCTAGTTTGTTGTGAGTATACAGTGTGTAATTCCATGTGTTGACTTTTTAATAAATAAAATTTATACTGCTTGAACAATAACTAGACACTTAAAAAAAAAAAAAAATAGCATCTCTTGTATATTTCACGCATATTTCACCCATAATATATAAGTGTATATTCTATGCATACTGATTGTGACGCCTATTTCTATAGAATTTCCTTTTAATAAACAAAAAATATATAAATTGATAAGAGTATTCTTGTCGTTCCAATTGCTTAATATGTGATTATTAATTAATACATTCTTAATTCATATTCTATATGGTTAAAGTAATTCTGAATTTTATACCGGTAGGAATGAAACAACCGTACAATACAGTATAAATTAATTCAAGATTCAATGCTTCCAACGAGGCATTTGTGATGGTTCTATTGCCTTTTCTTTTCGTACATGTCGATCCTCCTTTTGCTCTATAGTTAAACATAGAGCAATCTCTTAAATGGAACCTCTTATATCATTATTAATGTGCGTTGTTCTCTTGACTGCTTGAAATTTCAATTTTTAGGACACGTAAGCTCCGCATCTAGTGTTCGAGAGTTGCGTTAACTAGCTCTAGTTGAGCTAAGAATCTAGTATATGTATTCACTACTAAAAAAACCGGCATTTTCGACCGCCCAATCGTTCGAAATTCGGTCGACATATCGACCGTATTTCGACCGATTGTGGTGGTCGACTAAATTAAGGTCGAAATTCAACCTTCGACCGAAATTCGGTTGAACGTCGACCGACTTCGACCGAATTTCGGTCGAAGGACTGTCGACCGAAATTCGGTCGAAAGTCTGGTTATATTTTTTGACCAACTTTCGACCGAAATTCGGTCGAAAACCTGTAAAAACCTGCAACATAAAAGCTGAAATTAGCCCTACACCACCTGTAAATTCAGCAACACGCAGAAAAACCAGACAAAACACATTAATAAACACTATTCAAACAAGGCTAACAAAGCCAAACAATAGAAAGGAGTCTTTCAACATTCGTTCAAGTTTTACAATATTCAAACAAACTAAACAAACAGTTTAAAGTTCAACAATCACTACTACTGGCTAGAAGCCGAACTAGACCCGGCATCAGACTGAGACGGTGAATGGTGGCGGCCTTTGCTCTTGCTCTTGCTCTTTCCCTTTCCCTTTCCCGAGCTATCACGCTTTCCTTTGCCTTTTTTTTGGTTCCTGAGGAGCTCTTGCATCATTTCATGCACTTCTCTTTGATGCGCCTCCTGTGATGCGCGCATCATTTCTTGCACTTCTCTCTGATGCGCCTCCTGTGCTAAGCGCATAGCTTCATTCTGTCTTCTCAGATCTTCGATCTCCGCTTGCATCCGAGTCATTTCTGGTGTGGGAGCAGAGCTTGTAGGAGCACTTGAACAGGAGCCCAAATAGTTCGATTTATGCTTGGAAGATGAAAACAGAGTTCCAATGCCATAAGCTGACCCCTTCTTCACCCCTCCGACCGCTTCCAACCATAAGTTGGTTTCTTGCTCGAGCGTCATTTGTACTGGGGTACTGCTTCCGCATTCAGATTGCTGAGTCGTGGTCCAGTCCTCAACGGCCTTTGTAGCTTTTTCCTGAAAAATAGAAATATATCAACGGTACAACTATGAAGTTTTAAAGTTGAAGGATTGGCGCGATTTTAGTTTAAATTTAATTACTTACCCGGGTCTCTTGTGCGCGCGCCTCGACCCATGTTTCTCCGCCCTTTTTATCTTTCTTGATATGGCGGATCTTGTGCATTTCAGAGAGTGGAATAGTCCGATTTTCTTGTTTTTCCTACAAATTAAAGAAGAGATCAAGTTAGATAAAAAATAAACTATTATAGTAATTCTTATAAATTAAATTACTTTACCAAGCGCATTTTCTGCGTCGCTGCGCTAACTGCGCCACCGGTATGCAGCGATCCACCCTTACTAGATGCCCGCGCTTTCTTCCCTTGTTCGCTCTTCTTCTGAAATTCGGGAGTATCCCAATATTGCTGCAGCTCTCTCCATTGATGATCATAGAGGAAGCCGGGCATTTTCCCTTTTTTGCGCGCATTATACATTGCATTCTTGAATAACTCCCCCGCATTTCTTAGGGAAGTTAGAACGGACTTTATAGTCCAGAGCCGGATGCCACTTACACTGAACCTGCAATATTTATCAAAATATTTTAGTTTAACATACTCATTAAGAAAACCTGCAATTAGTGATAAACCGTATGCATATTTATCACCTCAAAAGCCTGCATTATCCGTTGCTTTACGTGAGGGGGCACAGCGCCCCAGGTTGGCCATGATTCCTTCCATTGAGATTTCATGCATTTCGTCACCACAGGAGTAGCTTCAGTGTTCGGGCAAAAGCTACATAAAAAAAAGAGACGGGTTAATAGAAATACTAAAAAACAGACGGGTTAACAGACGGCTAAATAGATAAGAACTTCAAAAATACTATACTTACCTGTTATCCCCCTCGGGATAAATAATCAAACGCCCGTCTTCCCAAGTGCCAGGCTCACCGATGTAATAAGGCGATCTCCGATCATAGCAAGGAATCTCTTGCTGTACCGAAGGGCAGGTAGGGCTAGATGGGTCGGAAGGCGGCTGAGTCGACCCAGACGGACTAGTGGACTGTGTGGGATCGCCTAGTCTGGGAACGCCCTGGGATGGACCGGCCTGGGTCTCAGTCATGTCATAACTACTGAAGTTATGCCGCCAACCAGGAAGCGAATGCGGCACCTGAGACATGCCGGGCAGCCTGAAAAAGTCTGGACTGTATCCTGAAGGTGCTCCTGTAGGAAGGCGATGCGGCACCTGAGAGGTAGGAGTGTCCTGTGCCGGCTCACCTGAAGGCTCACCTGCCTTTCTTTGCCCCTTCCTTCTTGCAAACACCCGAGGGGGAGGAGTGTCCTCTGCCGGCTCACCAGAAGGCTCACCTGCCTGATTAGCCCCCTTCTTTCTTGCAAACAAGTTCTTCATTCCTGTTGACACATTCATTGCACAAAAATTAGACGGGTTTAATAGATTAAATAAACACATTCATTGCACAAAAATTAGACGGGTTTAATAGATTAAATAAACACATTCATTGCACAAAAATTAGACGGGTTTAATAGATTAAATAAACACATTAAGAAATTTTGCCATGCCTTAAATAATCGTCTGTGTTGCGGGCTACATCAAGAAATTTCATAACACCCGCTACAAACGAAGGCCTCAACCCCCGCCGCTCGGAAAAGTTTCTATTATCCATCCACAGACGACGTCGATTAATGTCCATATCTACACAAACATTGCAAGATTGAGAAACAATATGTATGATTTTTTATATTAGTTTTCCACTTTTTTTGTAATCAATTTGACAAGATTAATGTCGTCGCGTTTGTTAATGCAAGCAACTTGTTTGATGAAATGCCCCAAAGAAACAATATTATCTAATAACACGGCAGAATACATGTTTTATCCCTTGAACTTTACACGAAATCCCGCTGACACACCTTATTTTTACGTGTGTATTATTACACACAAAAATTTGAAAAAGTGTGTCTTTTACACACCATTTCATGCTTGCCCAGTTTTAGAAAACAGTTGTAATGACACGGACCACTAAAATTAAGACACGTGTCACTGACTAAAAATAAAAAATAAAACTTTAAAATGAATAAAAGAAAAAGGCAAGGAAAAAGAAGACCCCCTCTGCCATGGCTGCATCACCTTTCCCACCAGATATTGGGGTTTAAAGTTTAAAGAACAACAATTTTCAAACCAAAGGCCAAAAAAAATTATATCTTGGTCCAATTTCGCACTATTTAAGCTATAAATTGCAAGAATTAGCCATTTTTTTAAACCTTAAATGTAGAAATTTAGTGCACAAATATAAAAAATAAGTGTTTTAAAGAAAAAAGGAAAAGATATAAGGAAAAATATAGTAAAATTTGGACAAAAATTTTGCAAAAGCTCAAATTTTGGTTATGACATGGGTTCCAATTGGGTTTGGTTTGATTTGGGGAAGAAGGAGACCCAATTTTATAAAAAGTGGAATAAAAGCGTTAATTTTAGCATTTTAGACTGTTAGATATAGCTGAGATGGGTTTAACAAAAGCTTCACGCGCTTGACCATGTTGCTGCACACTCTCGCGTGCCTAGGTAAAATTAGTGTGTAATAGTTACACTTTTTAAAAATTTAGTGTGTCAAAGATTGCCCGCAAAGAATAAGTGCGTCAGCGGGATTTCGTGTAAAGTTCAATGGGTAAAACATGTATTCTGCCCTAATAACACCCTATTAATTAATATCATCAAAGCAATTCAAACCAACAAAAGCTTATTCGTTTTAGGCATAGCATGTTCATCTTCTCAACAATACCAAGGCAACAACACATTACAAACTTAGATTCCAAACAATACCAACAACTACAACAATTCCAAACAACACAAACCTAACTTTGTAATAGCTAACAACACCAAACAAGTTGTTGAACATCAACAATAACTACAATAAGGTTTGCTAACTAATAATTAACTAGAAATGCAACATTATAGGCCAAAGTTAAAAATTAATTAAAAAATTAATTAAATTCGGATTAAATAAAAAAAAAAAAAAAAACCGTACCTCGACGTTGATTTATGCTCCTATAGCACCTACAAATGATTCCCCACTAGTTATATGCTTCAAAACTACAAAAAAATTGAGTTAAAAAGTTAGGGTTCAAGTTTTACAAAGTAATTAAAATAACCCTAAAATTAAGAATTTACCTTGAATTTGTTGTTATGGGTAGTGATTAGGAGGGTAGATTGTGTTTAAGTGTTGATTTTGGGGGTGGGTTATGGTGGATTTCGTGTATGGGGGTTGGGGAGGGTTTAAAAGAGAGTGAAATGTTTTTGGGGAAGAAAGAAATGAGGCAAATGTGTGTTCTGCCCGACTTAATAACGGGCCGGTCGACCGCTTAGGCGACCGAAATTCGGTCGACGGCCCAACTTTATGTTTAGCTTATCGACCGAAATTCGGTCGAACCACAATTTCGACCGAATTTCGGTCGAACACTTGTGACAGTCACAGGTGTTCGACCGAAATTCGGTCGAAATTGTGGTTCGACCGAATTTCGGTCGATAGGTGGTAGTCGAATTTTCCCTGTTTTTTAGTAGTGATTATTGCCAGTTATTTGATGACAATTGCTAGATTGCAGAAGCTGGGAAGTGAATTTGTTAAAATATGACAATTTTGTTATTCTTATTCTTAATTCGTTGCTTCTGCGCTGAAGTTTCAGAATATTAATCAAGTCTTTTTTTTTTTACTGCTTGATTTTTTCAATTTAAGTGATTTTCTGCTCTGTATTTTCAGACTTGGAGATAAGTCTTGTTCGTTTTATCATCTTTGGCTCCTGGACTGATTACTGCTGAGAAATTTGTGTTATTCACTTATTATCAATAACTAGGGGTGTCAATGGTTTACGAAAAACCGACCTAACCGACCGAACTGTACCGAACCGATTTTTAGGTTATTTTTACCAAAATCGATGGTTTGAATATAACTCTATAACCGTACCGAATAATTAGGGTAGGTTTTTTCGTAAAATAAAAAAATCAAAAAAATACCGAACCAAATCGAATATATTTAAACACACAATTCCACAACAATGCAACATCCTTCTACTGGTGCTTTTTGACCTTTCTTGCATTTGAATTTTATCTCTGAAATGTCCTCTATGGCACCAACGAACTGGAGAAAGGAACAATTTTAACATTAGTTTGTGATAGCTTTACAAATCAGTATATTATACGTACTCTCTTTCAAGTTATGTAATATTATTTTTCTAGTAAGAATGATTCCTTTTATATTTGGAAATAATTTAATTTTAAACTTCTTACTTTTACATTAAACAAATGATATATGTTCATCGAAATATCTATGACATGTTATGTTACTATATTGGCAAACTAAGATTAAAAATGAAACCTATATACAATGAGAAAATTGTTGTAGAGAAAAGATTAGGAAGTAAATATAAACTAGGAGCAGAATGTATGTACCTTGGCGATATTGGAGTGGTGAAGCGTGCGCCAGACAGAAACTTCTTGCATGAAAAGCTCTTGCATCTCTTCCTTTCTTTCTTCTGTTGAGTTCTTCTTTCCATCCCCATAATCAAATATTTTAACTGGAATTTATCAAAAGAATATGTTAGTAGACTCTCATCAATGCATAAATGATTCATAAACATTAAGTTAACAAGTACTGCACAATTGATTAACAAGATGTGATTTTTTGGCCGGTTCCAAAAAAGAGAAACATATATTATTACGAAGAACCCTAGTTAGGAAACTTTTTAATAAATTGAATATTGATTAAAGCAGTTCTTAATATAAAGAGTAATGAAATGATGTGATGATTCATATAATTGATCGACTTCTAATTAGTTTGAAATTGAGACTGAATAATTGTTATTGTCATAATTGGGTAGAGCTTAAATGCCGATCCAAAATATCTATCATCGATATTTTTGAGTTAGAGTTTATATTCAAAGTTCATATTAATTTTTTATGAATTTATTGCTCTTTACAAATTCTTGTGATTCACAAGAATTTGTAAAGAGCAATAAATTCATAAAAAATTAATATGAACTTTGAATATAAACTCTAACTCAAAAATATCGATGATAGATATTTTGGATCGGCATTTAAATATAAATGTTAACACAAAAATATTTATCAATTTAAGTTTCTTTGATAAATTGTATGATTGAAAAATATATGACAAAAAGATGGATTTAAAAAATATTATGTGGCATGTGCACGATGAAAAAATGATGATATGAAGATGAGGCATCATATTCCACTACAGAGGTTTGTATTTCCAGCGATTTGTATTTTCTGTACAACTAACATATTGTTTAGTGACCTTCTTGTTAAGAAAAACAGTTTTGTAATTTTAGTGTTATATATGATAAAGTTTAATGAATTTCTTGTTATAATAAATAGTTTTGTGACTTTAGCGTTACATAAAGTAAATTATTATGTCTTTTTGTTATAAAAAAATAATTTTTTAACTTTACTGTTATAAAAAGTAAAGTTTAGAAACATATATGGTTTTGAAATTGAGACTGAATAGTTGTGATTGTCATAATTGGGTAGAACTGAAAAGTAATCTACTTAAAAGAAGTCGAAGACTAGAGTACGTCGTAGAAGACTATTTCCTGGTAATCAAGTCATGCGTAGCAGCTTACAAAGTAGTATCAACAACAAAGTCACAACAAAACAAAAATATTATTGCAGTAGTATCTTTTTAATTTTGTTTTCATTAGCTTTTCAAATTTCACGGTAGGGTATGAAAACGTTTTTGAGAAACCACATTAACATCCCAAAAACCTAACCCTAATATTATAAAACTTTACAGAAAGAACACGTACGACAGACAAAATATGAATAGAAAAAGAAAATCAAGACATCAGTTTGACAGTTTCAGATTAATTAATTAATTAACTAGGAAACTAAAACGGAAGAAAATTAAAATAGTTACATGCGATTTGTTTTCGTAAATGCCTTTGAAAAGTAATCCAAAACAGAGATGGCTTATAAGATGCTCGAAACTTATGAAGATGGCATAATTTTGATATATTTAGTATACTTAAATTAAAAATTTACCTTTTTAATTCATTTGTGATATAAACATATAAATTTTAATTAATATTTTTAAATATTTTACTAAGTGGCTAAATAAACACGGTTGATCCAGATAGTATTATAAATTATCTTCTATGGTTTTTAATTTTTCCCTTTCTTTTATAATAAAAAGGCAATTTACAAAACTATCCAAGCTAACATTCTTTTTTACACAAAAATATCAATACGATCTCATTTTCAATCCATAGCAAATACATATAAAAAGGGAGATAAAAATCTTAGATTCCTCCCTAGCCACCACCCATGACAACCACAACCGTCGGCCGCCACCGGTCGCCAGAAAAGTCGTTTGAATTTTCGTTGTTGTTGTAATTTTTTGTATGTGGTGTGTATTTCTTTATATGTCTGGTGTATGTGAAGTGTATATTCTTTCTAAATTGTGCGTCTTGTAATTTTTATTGTATGTATAGTGTATATTCTTTGTATGCACAGTGCAAATACAATAGTTATACACAAAACACAATTGTGATGTATTTTTTTTATGCTCTTTGTATGGCTAGTGTATACATAGATCATACACAGTGCAGAAAATGAATATACAAACATATATTTATACGTATTGTATGTAAACCGGCGACATACACCAGACATACATGGAGTATACACATGACATATACTTTTTGCCTCGAACCACCACCAACAACCATCATATACCACCAGAGAACCAAAAAAAAAAAAAACATATCTCAACAGCCCGTCACCGAAAAAGCTCCAGATCGGAATCTGGAAAGACATTGTGGGATAGATCTGTTTGCACAGACCATCGGCAAACGACATGAGTCACTGGAGCTCCATCGTCGACCAACACCAGTGCATAAAAACACAGATTGCAGCAGACAGCATCGCTGGAGACGATGGGGTATGCGGGGTTTCTAGCGACGAGGGAGGGGGAGGGAGATTCGGCGACGGGGAAGGGGAGGGGATCGCTGGCGGCGGCGGTACAGTGAGAGAGAGAAATGAGAAAAGGTCAGGGTTTCCTTTTTTTTTTTTTGCTATGTTTGGTAGCATTGTAAAAATTATTTCTACGTTTGATAAAGTGGAAATATTGCTATGTTTTCAAAAAAAGATTCCTACAATGACACTGGGCGTAATTTTTTCTTTATAAAAACTTTGTTTTTAATAAAAAAACTTTGTCTAATATTTCAGACATTAAATTAAACTTATGTATGTCAATAAAGTTTCTGACTATTAGAATCGATGTAGTGTTTCAAAACAAATGATTTAACAATTTGTTCATTCAAAAGAATTCTTATTATAAATAAATATAGCTAATAATAACGTTTAGGGGTGTCTAACTCTTGGTGGCCTAAAGCAGAAGCTTTAATGGCCTTATCCTCGAGTTGCCCATATTCAGAAGCTATAACGCCAATGATAGTTACCTACGACTTGTTTTTTGTCGTAAACGCATTTGAAAACTAATCCAGAAGCTCCGACGCCAGTGATACGCTTGACTATTAGCTTGCGGGAATCTAATTTCCAGTTGCCTTCTTGCATGATTTCGATAGCCGCCACTTTATTCATATTTTGAATTTTAATCTGGAAGAAGAGAAAGAAGTGATGAAGTGAAAGACTGCTATATATTAAGGAAAAGCCAAAACATTAAGCCTATCTATGTAGAATAGAAGTGTGCTTAGAAAAAAAAGTCTGATTTTGTACATTACTAACTTAAACAAGTTTTAATCAGGTTAAGAAAAGTAATCGATCTCAATAAAAAGGTTGAGGACTGAAGTTGACCTCAACTTAGACCTCGAGGAGTGAAATTAGGCTCACCATGGGAGTGATTTTTGTAAAGTGGCTGGTCATTACATAGTATGTTCAGAAAAAGCTACGCCTTAAATGGCGTTTGCCCAGCTAGCCTATTTGTGCGCTTTCCCGCACATCAGGGTATAGAAAATTAGGATAAACATAAGCCAAACTCATATCAGCCACACCATCAACCTTTATCGCACAGATCCAGAATTATGTATTGCACGCGATTGTGCTAATAATTGCATGCACAGAATAGTGATAAATACACATAGCAATTTTTTTTTATTTACTATTAGTACACTAAGCAAGTTTAACGGTCCCTAAATATTTAACGCTTACTGATTTTTTTTTGGCTCCTCAAATTTTCACACATAAAAACCAAAGCATCTAGAGACGATCAATTATATATCTTAAGTACATTCTAGCTAAGATCCAGGGATTGTTCTAGCTTTTGACGTAAAATCTAATATCTGTGAGTTTTGAAATACAATGTGATAGCCCACATACGTACCTCCAATTGTAATATTATTGCTTTGAATATTTAAGACTGACACTAACAAAGATAAAAGGCGAAGTTACATTTAAACTAAAAACTTAAATAAATAAGAACCAAATAGATAAATATTTCAAGAAGACAAGAAATCAATTTAACAAGTTATGTGGGGCAACAATTAGTAGAATATTAAAAAGTAATGTTATGCTTTGTAATAGAAGATAAAGGTTTAAAAATTTAAAGTTAATAAGAAAGGAAAAGGGTTACATGAGTGCTATCTCTGAATATTCAATTTTAAAATTATCATTGATGAAAGAGCGCACAGGCCTCGCCTAGTCGATACTTGAATTCAAAAACTGAAGCAGTCCTATTTAATAATGGTAAAAAATAGATGCCAATCATATTGAGTTTAAGCCTCGTAAACTTGCATGAACTCTGGTACTACTTGCTTTTTGCTTCTTTGTGCTCAGGGTACTTCACGTTCGTGATATATTAATATTGATTAATATTGTAGCTTTCTGATGCTGAAATAGTGAAACTCAAACATCCAAAGATCTTGAAGCTTCAGTCCATCCTTATCCCGGATTTGCAATGGTACTCATATCACGATTCTCTTTCATCCAGCAATCTAAACAAAAATATTTCTTTTGAAAAGGAGAAAGGAAAATCGGTAAAATTAGCCGAAGTTATACCTTAACTAATTGTTCCTTAATATATAGTGGAATGTCACCTTCCATCACCCAGCAAAAAAAAAAAAAAAAAATGCAATGCCCGATAACATGCGCAAAACAACATTGCGACACGTTCAACCCTATCGACCAATGAAGTTATTCTCTGTAGAAAGTCCTAATTAAGGAGTGTCACACCCCTTTTTTCCGCGCTTCCGCTTTTGGAAGGGCGTTTCGGGTTTAGGAAAGCGCTTATGGGATTTTTATGATTATTTGGCGCTATCCCGAATTAGGGTTTCCATTTAAGGAAGTGACGGTGTTCCAAGGTACAAATTATTTATTTAAATTCGGAGTCGCCACTTGACAAGTTTAAGGTGTGCCAAGTCACCCAAAGAGGTACCTTGGAACACCTATGACTCGTTAGTGGTCTGCGTCAGAGTTCCGGGTAAGGATCTCGGTTGACTCTCGGGAAGGGATTAGGCACCCTCGAGTCCTGTGCCAAGCACAGTTGCTTTTATTGACGCATTCCGGCTATATGGAATATTTTGTTGTTCCTGCCTTTATTTATTTCCTTTGCTACGCCTTGATTTATTATTATTAGTATTTATTTATTTTTATTTTTCGTGACTCGGCCGAATATTTTCGCGCAGGCACTTCACCCGTTCGAAACCTTATCAACCTTGGTTTGAGTCTCAATTTTTTTGTATTTTTATTTATTTTGGTCAAAACTCGAATTTATAATTCAGCTTGATTTTTTGATTATATGTGTCGCATTTACTTTCGACACATTTTTTTATTATTTACGTACGGCTTGGTTCAATATTTACAAATGTAATTTATTTAAAATCGGATATGGTCGCGCAGGCACTTCACCCGTTCGAGATCTTCCGATTTAAATAAACTACACTTGAATCAATTTTATTTGGTGAGATACTGATGTCCTATAGCTTATTCATTTATCCTTCACCTAGTTTTGATTTTTCGTTCATTATAACTAGCGAAATTACTAAATTTACATTTTTTGAACACTATTGGGGCCTTAAGGTTAAAGCTCTAAATATAATGACCTAGCTTTGCAAAATGTCAAAGCCCATTTACACAAAGGAAAAAAAACTTGAGCGTAGTTCATTTAACAAAGAGGATTATGCCATATGTCCTATTTTCTATTTGTTTCAATGTTTAGCCATATTAGAAATCCTTGGTTATTTCTTAGCCTATAAACTTATAAAAAGATTACCGTATATTTATTATGGTTTGATATACAACTCTTTATCCTTCAATTTCCAAAGATTTAAAAGTTTTGCTAAACGAATACGGATTTGGATTAAAAGATCAATTCACAGCTGGGCTGGATTACTTCCGCAAATAATGTTTTTTCTACAGATTGCATAAACAACCCCTTTTTACTGTTGAGTTCAGATCTGGCCATTTTCACAAAATTTAGCCTTACTTCCCTTATTCTATCTCAAATCTGTCCTAATAGGTTTATAAATGATATTAACATCTGACCCTCCTTCTTCGGACAAGATAATAGAAGTTACATTTTGTGACATAGGACCTACAACCATGCTCTTAACAAGTAGATAAATCTAAACATGTTCGGGGAAGTGATCAACATAAAAATGGAACATGAGTACGGCCTTGGCACATGAATTTGTTTTGACTAAATCATTTCATACATACTTGAAACCTACTCATAAATTAAATACATACAAAGAGAGGTGAAGAAATAAATACCTAGTAATAGCAAAACCTCTTAACGCAGCAGCTATAACCAGACAAACAGTAGCAACTCAGCAACAGCAACAACACGGACCAAGCACAAAGTAGCAACCCGAACTCCTCTAAACCTGACCCGTTAATACCCAGACTCAGACCCTCTCCTTTCTTCTTCTTTTCTTTCAGCTTCCTCCAAATGTTTCACTCTCTGTTCCAGCTTTTTTAATCTCACTCTCTGTTTCCAGCTTTTTTAATCTCACTCTCTGTTTCCAGCTTTTATGTGTTCTCTGTTGCTATTTTGTTTTGTTTTCTCTGTTCTCTCCCTTCTTTGTTTTCTGTTTTCACTCTCTGTTCCAGCTTCTTCACTCTCTGTTTCTTTTTGTTTTTCTCTCTGTTCCTCACTCTTTCTGTTTAGCTTTTCTCCCTATTCTCCTGCCTGTTTTTAGTTCTGTCTTCCTCCTTTTAAAGAGAGTCAAGGCTCTCAAAATAGAAGGGGAAGTGGGGTTTGTGTACTAGTGCCAAGGACTAGCCCATGTGCCCCCCAACCTTAGCATTTCAGGCCATTATTTCATTGCCTGCAGAGCTGTACCAGAACCCCAAAGGAGGCAGAACCCTCTGCTGCCACCCTTGTACCTTCTTGACTCAACCTTTGACATCATCAAACCTATGTCATCTAAACTATCTAAGCAAATCAACAATACCACAACTAAACTAATACTGAAACTAATCAGATTCTTCCACCAACTGAATAGGCTATAAACTTATTCAGATTAACTCCCAGGAAACAACAAACCATTACCAAGTCTTGACAGAATTCAATTGGCCTCCAAACTCCTATTTCTCAATTAAGCAAAATTTCCAGTTGATTAATGAATCAAACTAAGCTAACTATGACTAGTACTCATGCAGTTTGACTACTAAACCCTCCATGCTGACACTTTCTCACATCCCAGGAGACCACAAAACTTTTGACTCAAACTATTAAGCAAATTGCCACGCTTAGACTAATCAAGACAGAATCATATTGCAAACTCAAACTAATCGTTCAATCTAAGCAATGCGAAGCACACAGAACCAGAAATATATACACACACTTGCCTGCTTGGAACAAAGATTGATCACAACTGTATATTTAAACCCATGGGACTGAACATCTTGAACAACTAAATCAACATACGGATCAAATACACAGTCAACAACTAAGTTCCGTACTAGTCCCATGCTCCCGACCTTAGCTTCCATACTTAGACTATGGTTAAGCGAACAAATTGGACAGATTCTTTCATCCAAAAACGTGAACAATCATTCAATAGGAAAGGAAATCAGATTCACATCCTACTATGTTAACAAACGTTTCTCTACGCCAAAAGGAACACAGTTCAAACCATAATCAGCGGACAAACCAAAGGAAACTCATGATATGAAATAGCCACTTGTATTGACTCAAAACTATGAAATACACTTTTCACTTCACAATCTAAAACTAAGCTAAAGCTAAATGTGTGTTACTCTAAGCTAAACAAACTCATTAAGAGCATAAAAAAAAAAGAAACCAGCATTACTACCTTAAAACGACACACAGTCGTACGAACCCGAACGCGCCACCAATGTCGAATCAATAGCACCACTCACAGCGTCCCTACTGCCTTACCATGGATTCTGCCTCGGATCAGCTTCAAACAGCGTCGCCACAGCTTAAACATAGCATCGCCTCTGCCACCATCGCATCCCTCACGTTGCGGAACAGAGAATCGCCATCACGTCCTTACCATTGCATTATACCATAGCTGCAGCACCCACATTAGCAAGCCAAAGCAGTCTTGAAATCATTCAACATCCCCCACAATCTGATGCCTCGGATCAGAAATAACACCAACGCTATCGACCAAGTCCAAAGCTGCCTCCAATGCCTCACTTGACACCCCGAGCACGACAACATAGCTGCTGCATCTCCGTCCGCTATCAACACTGTCGTAGCAATACAGCCGCCCCGCTCACACACCAAAACTAAACAAACCCCTGAAATGGCCATTAGCATTATCATCATCACAAACTAAATACCCAAACAAACTCCACGGCGTCAAACATCACATCACCACGAGCAGCCACCAAACGATTAGGTACCACCAACTACTATTACCAAGCATCACCACGCGCACCCACTGCCTCAAACTCATCATAACCAACCAAACCACCTTCCCATCTTCGAAACAAAATCAAATATCGCCAAACAAACCATCGCTGCACCTTCCCGTTGTCTTAACGCTAAAATCGCACAGCTCCCAGTTCATGTTTAAATCCGTTCCCTTCTTTTTCTAACGGAAACGATCCCATTTGGGGTCGTTTCGGCTAGAAAAGGGAAAGAACGGAAAGAGGGGAAAGAGAACAGTGCATACCCGTAGAAATCAACGGAAAGGATGAAAGAACTCACCGGAAAGCTTATGCCGTGACTTTCGAACAATTGATTCACAGTGATTCCTTGCAATTTTGGGGAAACCGAAACAAATCGAGCAAGAGGATAAACAAGTCGTGCCTGATTATGTAGTTTGAACCTTTATTAGGCGCTGGAAACCGGTGGTTCACGGCGGGAGGGGGTGGTTCGATGGGTAGAGTTTCGCGTGTTTTGGTGAGTTTGGGGAAACAATTGCCTGAAATGGAAAAGGAATTGGGGGTTAAGGAGATGTTTGGGCTCGGGTCAGAGGTGTGGATTGGGCTTGTGAGATGGGCCAAATTGTATTTATAAGTAGCCACTAAAGTCCAAACTATTTTAAAAAATATACGCATTTTACAAGAACTAAAACCACACAAATTACAATATTATCACAATCAAAACGTAAAGCCATAATTAAACACATAACAAGTATTTTTGATATTTTTTCATATATTTTCTTTCAATTAAAGACAATTTTAGTCAAAAGAAAAGACTGAAATTTAGGAAAATTCGACTAAAATCCTAAGAACCTAACACGGCTATTTTGAGCAATTTTTTTTTTTTTTAATTTTGTGCCAAAATTAGGTGATTACAGCTGCCCCTCTTTGTTCGAGAACACGAAGAGTTTTCGGACAAAGAAGTAATCGACAACTAATTTTCCTTTTTGGTTCTAGCCAAGAGCATGCTTTTCAAAATGGTGACCGTACCCTAACTAATAGGGCTACCTACATATCTCCGGACTAAGGAATCAGGTCAGTGTAGTTCCTCACGTGCGATAGCTGGGACTACCGCATACAAACAGACGCTAGACTCTCCTAGACTAAACACTAAACACTCTCTAGACATACACAGACTAACTCTAGACACTTTCAGAACTAACTGGGACTGACTCGACGCTCCTAGACTTACCCGGACTGACACAAGACACTTTTGACACACTAGAGTCGTTGCTGCTGGTCACTGTCGCTGGTTGCCGGCTAGCTGGCTGGTGGTCACTGCTTTACAAAGAAAAAATGAAAATACAATATTTGAAATGTAAAATTACAATTTCTAAGCTAACTTCTTCATGCTTCCCGAGATGGGCTCCTTGGTTCTTGCTCCCTTCATTTGTTGAAAAGTAAACCACCACTTTGGTTTCGGGTGGGTCTTGGACACTTGATCTTCTGGAAATAAATTCCCTCATTCTTCAGGTGAGCGCCTAGACTTCTTCAAATGTACTCCCTCATTCTCCAGGTGGGCGCCTCGACTTTCTGAAAACGAACCCTCATTCTCCAGGTGAGCGCCTAGAGTTCTTGAAATATATTCCTCATTCTTCAGGTGGGTGCCTCGACTTTCTCTAAACTACTCCATCATTCTTCAGGTGGGTGCCTCGACTTTCTTGAAATGAATTCCCTCATTCTTCAGGTGGGCGCCTTGACTTCTTCAAAACTACTCCCTCATTCTCCAGGTGGGTGCCTCGACTTTCTTGAAATGAATTCCCTAATTCTTCAGGTGGGCGCCTTGACTTTCTCTAAACTACTCCCTCATTCTTCAGGTGGGTGCCTCGACTTTCTTGAAATGAATTCCCTCATTCTTCAGGTGGGCGCCTTGACTTCTTCAAAACTACTCCCTCATTCTCCAGGTGGGTGCCTCGACTTTCTTGAAATGAATTCCCTAATTCTTCAGGTGGGCGCCTTGACTTTCTCTAAACTACTCCCTCATTCTCCAGGTGGGTGCCTCGACTTCTTGATATATATTCCCTCATTCTTCAGGTGGGCGCCCTGACTTTCTCTAAACTACTCCCTCATTCTCCAGGTGGGTGCCTCGACTTCTCTACTCCCTCATTCTCCAGGTGGGCGCCTCGACTTTCCAAATTACTCCCTCATTCTCCAGGTGGGTGCCTCGACTTCTCGAAACTACTCCCTCATTGTCCAGGTGGGCGCCTCGACTTTCTCAAAACTACTCCAAATTCTGCTTTCCTTATTTCCCTTCTTTTCCTACTTTCTTTCCATTTCTCTGTATTTCCTTCGGCTCTCTTGTTGGTCTTTTAATGGTGCAAATTCTCGATGTGTCATTCTTGCTATCGAGATGTGATGTTGGCTTCCATTATCCAGGCGGGTCCTGACCGTGCTCTACTACAACTGCAAAACAGGTAAACAATTTTTGCAAAAATTTCTTTTGCTCGTTTTGATGTTATTTTGACTGAGAGTCGAAAATGGGAAAAGATTCTGGACAAAGGACTCTGAACAAGAGATGTCCTTTAGAAAGATGAAAATGAACTTATCTGGAGGCAAAAACGATGATGACCCCAATAGACATGACATGCATCTTGGCCTCGAACCCTGATCCATTCACGACAGCTCTTCCTCGACCTCTCCCTCAATTCGAACATTCAGCAATGACTACTTGCCAAGCCCAGCTTGATGACAAATATAACATCTCTCATTCGGCTAATGGTGCCCCATTTGGGGTTTTCACCAACTAACCTCTCTCATTGTTCTTTTATCTCACTGTTTGTCATGCGGCGCCCTTTCAGGTTTTCACCGGCAAGACTTCATTTTCTTTTCTTTTCATTTTTTTTTCTTTTTTTTTTCTTTTTTTTTTCACTCTTTTGATGATAATGTCTTGGGTGTTTTGAGCCTCTCCTGACTTCGAGACCAGAATTCCAAACGTCTCATGAACATGTGAAAAGATGGTAAGCGTAATAGAAGTTTGTTTTTATTTTATTGACAAATAAAATAAAAACAAACTTCTGCCCCAGTTTAGCAGCAACTGCGGATTTGGATTTTCTTTGAGCTTGGCCGCAAACTTAGAGACAAGGTTTGCGTCAATATGAATAGGGAAAAAATATGAACTTTCCCATGTTATGAAGCTAGGGAACCTTTAGAACTTTCAGTGATATGACCGCACCTGAATGGTTGCCTACGTATCCTTTTGAGAGGAATCAGGTCAGACGTAGCTCTAGCAATTTAATGCCAAATTTGGAATTTTTTCTCTTTTCATTTCATTTCAGTTCAATTACAGGATTCCCAATAAGGGTTCACAAAAGCAATACAAAGCCAAAGGCTAACAAAAGGGATACATTATCTGGATAAGGGAAACAAAGACTTTCGGTATCCCAATCCAAGAACATCAAATGTAGTACCTCTTCACTGCATCAGCATTAACAATCATTTCAGCCATCGTGCCTTCGATGTCTGTCAAGAATAGGGCACCATTGGGCAACACCTTCTTCACCACATACGGTCCTTGCCAATTTGGAGCAAACTTGCCCTTTGCTTCTTCTTGATGTGGAAAGATGCGCTTCAAGACTAACTGGCCTTCATTGAACCTGCGTTGGCGCACTTTCTTGTTGTATGCTTTGGCCATTCTCTTCTGATATAGTTGACCATAACATACTGCATTTAGCCTTTTCTCGTCAATCAGAGCCAATTGTTCCAAGCGGGATTTGACCCATTCAGTGTCCTCGATTTCGGCTTCAACAATGATTCTCAAGGATGGTATTTCGACTTCTGCCGGAATGACCGCTTCAGTCCCATACACCAGTTCATATGGAGTCGTGCCTATTGAGGTGCGCACGGTTGTGCGATAACCCAGAAGAGCAAACGGCAACTTCTCATGCCAATCTCGAGATCCTTCCACCATTTTTCGAAGGATCTTCTTGATGTTCTTGTTTGCAGCTTCGACCGCGCCATTTGCTTTTGGCCGGTATGGTGTGAAATTTCTATGCACAATTTTGAACCTTTCACATACCTCTCTCATCAAATGACTGTTTAGATTAGCCCCATTGTCAGTGATGATGGTATTGGGAATACCGAATCGACAAATGATGTTTGAGTGAACAAAGTCGACCACAACTTTCTTGGTAACTGACTTGAATGTCGCTGCTTCCACCCACTTGGTAAAATAATCAATGGCGACCAAGATAAATCTATGCCCATTCGATGCCTTTGGTTCTATCGGGCCAATGACATCCATTCCCCATGCAGCGAAAGGCCAAGGAGCGGACATTGTGTGGAGCTCTAAGGGAGGCGAATGTATCAAATCACCGTGCACTTGACATTGGTGGCATTTTCGCACAAACCCTATGCAATCTCTCTCCATAGTGAGCCAGAAATAACCTGCTCTTAAAATCTTCTTGGCTAGCACATAGCCATTCATGTGTGGCCCACAAATTCCTGAATGTACCTCATTAAGAATTCTCGAGGCTTCTTGTGCGTCTACACATCTCAACAGTCCCAGATCTGGGGTTCTCTTGTACAGTATCCCTCCGCTCAGAAAGAAACCATTGGCAAGACGGCGGAGGGTTCTTTTCTGATTACTCTCTGCTAGCGCTGGATACTCTCCATTCTTGATGTAGTTTTTGATGTCCAGGTACCATGGCTCGCCATCAAGTTCTTCTTCAACCATGTTACAATAAGCATGTTGATCCCTAACTTGAATCTCGAGAGGATCGATATGAGTTTGGTCAGGATGACTAAGCATGGATGCTAATGTAGCCAAAGCGTCAGCCAACTCATTGTGCATTCTTGGGATGTGCCTGAATTCAATAGAATCAAATCTTTGGCAAAGATCTTCCAGACACTGCTTATACATGATGAGCTTCCCATCTCGAGTTTCCCATTCACCCTTGATTTGATGTACTAGAAGGTCAGAATCTCCGAGCACCAGTAATTCTTTGATGTCCATGTCTATCGCCATGCGTAGACCCATGATGCAAGCTTCGTATTCCGCTGTGTTATTAGTACACCAGAAACGGAGTTGCGCAGCCGCTGGATAGTAATGACCTGTTGGAGATATGAGAACAACCCCGATACCGTCACCTTTGGAGTTAGAGGCCCCATCAAAATAAAGCTTCCAATAATGATCATCTTCAGAGGACAACTCTTCAATTGTACCAACCTCTTCATCAGGAAAGTATGTCTTGAGAGGTTCATACTCATCATCCACCGGGTTCTCGGCCAAATGATCGGCCAAAGCCTGGGCTTTCATTGCAGTACGGGTGACATAGACTATGTCAAACTCTGTGAGTGACATTTGCCACTTGGCAAGCCTCCCTGTTGGCATCGGCTTCTGGAAGATATACTTCAGTGGATCCATCCGGGATATGAGGTAAGTAGTGTATGACAACAAATAGTGCCTTAACTTCTGTGCTACCCAAGTGAGGGCACAACACGTTCTTTCTAACAAAGTGTACTTGACCTCATAATCCGTGAACTTCTTGCTCATGTAGTAGATGGCTTGCTCTTTCTTGCCTGTGGAATCATGCTGCCCTAGTACACATCCAAATGAATTATCCATCACCGACAAATAGAGGAACAAAGGTCGGCCTGGCTCTGGTGGGACCAACACAGGTGGATTTGACAAGTATTGCTTGATTTGGTCAAAAGCCGCTTGGCATTCCTCAGTCCACTTGACTACAACATCTTTCTTTAGCAGCTTGAAGATTGGTTCACAAGTTGTAGTGAGTTGAGCGATGAACCTGCTGATGTAGTTCAATCTTCCGAGGAAGCTCATGACTTCTTTCTTGTTCTTTGGCGGAGGCAACTCTTGTATAGCTTTGATCTTTGAAGGATCCAATTCAATGCCTCGCCTGCTGACAATAAAACCCAACAACTTTCCAGCTGGAACACCGAATGCACATTTAGCCGGGTTCAACTTCAAATTGTACCTTCTGAGTCTTTCAAAGAATTTCCTGAGGTCTTTAACATGATCCTCTGCTGTTCTTGATTTGATTATCACATCATCCACATACACCTCAATTTCTCTGTGTATCATATCATGGAAGACGGTTGTCATGGCTCTCATGTACGTTGCCCCAGCATTCTTCAAACCGAACGGCATGACCCTATAACAAAAGGTTCCCCAAGGTGTGGTGAACACCGTCTTTTCTGCATCGTCTTCATCCATCAGGATCTGGTGATATCCGGCATAGCAATCCACGAAAGATTGGATCTCATGTTTAGCACAATTGTCTATGAGAATGTGAATATTAGGCAAAGGAAAATTATCCTTGGGACTGGCCTTGTTCAAATCTCGATAGTCAACACAAATCCTTGTCTTCCCATCTTTCTTCGGCACCGGCACAACATTGGCCAACCAAGTGGAATACTGAAGAGATTGTATCACCTTCGCAGATAGCTGCTTCATAATTTCCTCATGGATCTTCTCACTCACATCTGTCTTGAATTTCCTCCGAAGCTGCTTGACCGGAGGGAAACCAGGATTGATCGGCAACTTGTGAACCACCAAATCTGTGCTCAAACCGGGCATGTCATCATATGACCAAGCAAACACGTCTCTATAGTCAAACAAAACCTGGACTATGTCATTTTTCACTTTCGGTAGAGCGTGCATGCTTATCTTGGTTTTCCTGACATCATCGTGACTTCCCAAATTTATATTTTCTGTGTCATCTAGATTGGGCTTGGGCTTATTTTCAAATTGTTCTAACTCTCCATTTATTTCACTCTCGGCCTCCTCTTCATCATATCCTTCCTCAAAACCTCCTTCATTATCACTCCTTTCCATGTCATCTACCTCCTCAATTGCCATTTCAGAATCATCCCACCCCCCATCATGCACTTCCTCAATTTTTGGTTGATTCATTGAGACAAAGTTAAACTGTGTGTTTAGATCAGGGCGTGATTTCAGCATGCATGTCATGTTATTAAGGCCATCAGAAACATAGCTACAGAAAGAAATAAGAAATGAAAATTAGGAAAATAAAGAGACAGGATATAGAGACAAGAAACTGGTCTTGCTTTTCATTGAATTTGAAAGACAAAAGGGTTTGACATCATAACGAGCAAAATAAATATACTTGGATTACAACCCTTAGAATAACCAAGTATACAGAAAGGATAACAAAAACTTGCTACCAATAGCCCCTCCTAGTGGGGAGAGGCATGGATTCCCAGTTGTTCAGCTTCACATCAGGGCCAATGTCCTGGATTTCTGCATTGCTAGGTCCTTCGCCAGTTTGAACCATGTTGATGCCAAAGACGTGCCTCAGGTCTGACAGTAACTTCTTCTGTTCTTCAGTCTCCTCAGCATTTTTTGAAATAGACTTGCCCCCGTTGGACCTCGTGAAAGATTGAGCGAGGCAAGGGACAGGCTTCTCTAGAGACCATTCTTGTTTCTTCATCTTCCTAGCTCTTGCTCTATCTGCAGCTGTAGGCTTGTATCCCAGACCCCAGGTACCTCGAATGCCAAGTGGACTAATTGGATGTGACATCCCTTGTAGTGATGCTCCGAGACCTTTCCCGGGTTTGAAACCATGCTTCAACATTTCCGTAGCCATCATGACTGCTGCTTCTGACAATCTTGCTTGGGGCAAAGGCTTGCCTTCAGGGACCTCATCTACATTGACTGCTTCAAAGGCTTGGTACATCAGTGTTGGGCTATCATTGGTGACCTCAATGACTGGAATGGACGGATCCTTGTAGATTGACAAATCTCCCTCTCCTTGTACCATGATCATCTCACGATCCCATTCAAACTTGACAGTCTGGTGTAAAGTCGACGGTACTGCGCCCGCCATATGAATCCAGGGCCTTCCCAATAGTAGATTATAAGACGAATCCATATCGAGGACTTGGAAATTAATAGCAAAGTCCACAGGCCCGATTGTCAATGTCAGCTCGATTTCACCAATTGACTGTCTTTTTTCTCCATCGAAAGCTCGGATACTCATAGTGTTGGTTCGAATTCTGTCCACGTTGATTTTCAATCTTTTCAAAGTAGACAATGGACAGATGTTCAGACCGGACCCACCGTCAACCAACACCCTAGTGACATAAGAATTGTCGACCTTGACAGTCAGATGTAGTGCTTTGTTGTGGCCTGTGCCTTCCATAGGCAATTCTTCATCAGTGAAAGTGATCCTGTTTACTTCAAAGATACGACTAGCAATTGCCTCCAAATTTCCAACAGTCATTTTTTCAGATACATGAGCTTCATTCAGGATTTTCAATAGAGCATGACGGTGCGCCTCAGAATGCATCAGCAGGGACAACAGAGAAATTTGAGCAGGGGTCTTCCTCAGCTGCTCCACAATAGAATAATCTTGCACTTTCATCTTCTTTAGAAACTCTTCTGCCTCTTTCTCAGTGACAGGTTCCTTGATGGGACCCTGATTTTCCCTGGCTTGCTTTGCTTTTCTTAACTCTTTCGGGGTAAAGCACCGCCCAGAACGAGTTAGACCGCCCACTTGTGTCGTTTCTGCTACAACCTCCTTTCCCATGTACGTTACCACTGCCTGGGCATAGTTCCACGGGACAGCCTTGTTATCTGTCACATGGAACTGGGATGCCCTCTTTATGACAATGGGCTCGCGAATTTTGTTCAAATCATCTTCCCGGGGTGCATTTTTTATAACCAACTTCGGTTTGGTAGCAGAATCCGCTTCCCCTTCCTTTCTGATGGCCCTTGAGATCACCAACTTTGGCTTCTCAGTCAACCTTTCCCCTTTCTCAACAGCTCGTTTCAATGTTAACACGGGCTTATCCAACTGGACAGATGGCTTTGTTCCTCCGGACACCACAACAGGACTTGTCTTTGAAGTGATATGCATCTTTCCTACCCCAATTGTTATTGCATCGACTGACACTATTGGCCTTGCAGATTCGCTTTCAAATCCCCCTGTGCATGCATATACCATGTGTACATCATGGACTGGCAGAGGATTGCGATTAATGTTTGGCGTTTCTGCATCTTCAATCACGATTTGGTTGTTGTCAATCAAATCCTGCACCACTCTCTTGAGATAGTAGCAATCTTCTGTATCATGCCCTGGTGCGCTCGAGTGGTAATCACAATGCCGAGAATGATCCACTTTGCCAGTAGGATTCATGTTTCCTTGAATTGGCTTTATCATGTTCAAAGCCCGCAGTTTCTCAAAGATACTGATGTAGGATTCTCCAATTGGCGTGAATTCTCTCTTCTTCTCTACTCGAGCCTTCTTGAATTCAGCTCTCGGATGAAAGCCTGCCGGACCTCTTGGTCGGTAAGTAGGGTTAGGTGGAGCCTGATAGTGATTATGTGGAGCTTGGTGAACGGGATATGTAGGCTGTGGGGCTGGTGCGCGCCATTGCGGATAAGATGTTGGGGCATATGGCTGCGCGGCGTGTACGGAGTATTGGGGTGGAGGTATGGAGTATTGTGCATTTTGTGGTGGGTAATAGTGTTGTAAACAGGGTGTTTGTGGAGCTTGGTATGAATTAGCTTGACTGTATCGCTCATCATTCCACCTTCGTGGACCCGACCCTACCATGGCCACATCTTCTTTCTTCTTCTTACCGAACCCTGCTGCCCCTGTCTGCACAACCTGTGTGGTCGCCTTTAGTGCAGTCTGGCTCACAATCTTGCCAGCTTTGACTCCTCTCTCAATCATTTCTCCCATCTTGACGACTTCACTAAACGGTTTCCCAAAGGCGGCGATCAATGAACCATAGAACGCCTCATCCTGCGCCTCAATGAACAAACGGACCATGTCATCATCCGGGATTGCGGGGCTCACTCGAGCGGCCTGCTCGCGCCATCTGAGGGCGTACTCCCTAAAGCTTTCGCTTGGCTTCTTTTTTATCGCATCCAAAGAGGATCGATCTGGCAAAACTTCAATGTGGTACTTGTACTGGTCGTAGAATGCCTGTGCCATATCCTCAAATGACAACCATTTAGTTAAGTCCTGCCTCATGAACCATTCGGCAGCCGCGCCCCCCAAGCTTTCAGAAAAGTAGGCTATCAACAGTTTGTCTTTCTTGACCCCTCTCATTTTGTTGCAGTAGGTTTTCATATGAACCCTTGGATCTCCTTGCCCGGTGTATAGATCAAACTTTGGCACTGTGAACCCATCTGGCAATTGCAATTCAGGGTAGGGGCAAAGATCCTTGAAAGAGATGTTAATATGATCTCCATATCCTTGAATGGTCCTCACTGCTTGTTCTAGGCCCTTCATCTTTCTCAGAACCTCGCTCTCGTCAAGCTTTCCTGATCGATCAACCTCAACTTGAGACCCGCGATGGAACCCCTGATCATACGAGTCACTGTGTCGGAAATTGGGTTCATGGTGCTGATCATAATGATGATCCCCAGCCTGGAGATGTGGTTCGCTGTTGGACCTAGCCATAGCAGGCCTGGCTGGGCCCCGAAAAATTGGAACTTGTGGGAGAGGTGGGCCATACTGCCCCTGTAGCGGAGGTGGACCATACTGTCCCTGTGGTGGGGGTGGACCATACTGCCCCTGTGGTAGATGTTGTCCATATTGCCCTTGAGGTGGAGGTGGTGGGGGCGGTGCATGAGGGCGCACTTCAACTTCTTTTGTTGGACCCTGACTAGTGCCAAAACCAGGGGGATAGGTCGGATCCTCAACCGCCGTAGATGTGCCTGGTGCTCGCTGGCTAACTGTTGGCATAAGCCCATCTAGGAGGTTTGGCATGGGAGGAGGTACCCGTCCCGTGGTTATCGCATGATGCATGTCCACCAGAAATTGCTTCAGAATCAGGGCCTCTTCTGTCGTCCTATCATTTTCTTCGGAACCGGCATCGGATTTGTCTCCTTCAGTGGCCATGTTACCAAATGGAATTTCAAGTCCCCTTGAGTTAGTTGTGTGAGAGTAGGGTAATGCTAGAGCGCTGCACAAAGTCACTGCTAATCTAGTCTTGTCTGCAAACAAAACAGGTTAGGAAACATGATATTTACGAGCCGAGCGCGCCTACAAGCCTAAAGTCGTCATGCATCATCCCGAATCAAGACAAAGCGGGTCCTCTCTTTCTTTTCTTCTCTTCTTTTTTCTTTTCTCTTTTTTTTTTTTCCATTTTCCTCTCTTTCTTTCGCTCTTTTTTTTTTTTTTTTCATTCATTTTTTTTTTCATATCATATATCTTTCAAATGTAAGAGGGGTCCAAAATCAGATTGAAAAAGGAAGAAAAAATGCATTTAAGATAATAAAAGACACAATTTTGGATTTTCTGATTTCCTTTTCATAAATGCCGAAACAGTACCATATAAAAAGCCCGCCGACAACATGGGGCAATAGTAGTACTCCCAAAAAATTAAAACAGACAAACTAGACCGACTGTTCGAAATAGAAATGACAATACATAATAAAAGCTACAATCTGTCCAAGATGCTAAATGAATGACAAAAGGCAATGAGCTGCATCATCTCGGACTGGCATATATCTGCTAAGGTGATCCGGGCCCTGCCTCATCTGGCTCCTCTGGATCTGACTCAAATGGCTCGTCGAGATCTTCCTCTGGTGGCTCCTCGGGATCTGCTGGTGGGCCTTCTACCAAAGTGCGGCGCATTCCAGCCAAATTTTCTGCAACTCTGGTGACGAAGGGAAGCACATGGGGAAGTAGGTCCTCCGCAGGCAGCCTCCTATAGTCACTGATAGCCTGTGCAACATATACAGCAGAGTCATAAACCTGCCGATAAACGATACTGATAGTCTGTCCAGCAGCCTGTATATCCTGAAGTCGGCTCTGTGCTAGCTTCCTGAGCTGCTCTTCTTGCTCCAGTGCCCTGTCGAGTCGAGCTCGAGCATCCATGGCGTCCCGACGATGATAATCCTCCCTTCTCCTGCTCTCCACCAAAGCTGCCCTGTCGGCATCCCGCTCTGTCAATGCCTCAGAGTGCATAACACGGAGTCGTCTAACTGTGTCTAGGTGCTGATGCGCGAGACCCTCATTCTCAACCAAAGCAGCTCGAGCGGCATCCCTCTCAAAACGAAGACGGTAGACCAAACCCGCATATCTCTCCTCAGTCTCTACCCTATGCATCTCTATCTTCATGTCAATCCTGAGTGCCTCATCATACGGTCCCTTAACCGTTTTTGCTGGCATAGCTACCAAAGCAGGCTGTCTGCCGAACCAGAAAACATACTCGGGAGTGACCTCGCCTCTGAATCGGTCTATAACCTGTGTGCTGGAGGTCAAAGGCCTCATATTATCCCAAATGGAGAACCACTGAGTGTGCCTGGGAAACTCGCCGCTAATATGCTCAAGGCGATAATCTTCCACGGCCTCTACCCTAGGTACACCCTGAACGCGCCCAAGCTGTCGGAGCACCCGTGTAGGGCAATAAGGCTCGGCTCCCTTATGACCCATCAATACTAGAAAAGGACGGTCCATACTACCATATATTCCCTCTTTCGAGGGGTACCAACTAACCTGCCACCGGATATTCTCCAGAGTGAGCTCGCTCAAGTACTTTGCCCACCCATCAAAGCTCTCAGGTAGATCAAGATGTCGAGCACGATAATAATGGGTGTTCAAATGGCATTTAGGCGCATCGGGTAGTGGAGTAGGGTCAGAACGGCCGAACAAATGCTCAACGAACCATACTTGCAACAACAAGTTGCAACCCTCAAAAAATCGGGCCCCTTTCTCTTTGCATCGAGTCAGAGCCCGATAAATACTGCCTAAGATCATCGGTACAACAGTAGAATCTCGAACTCCCCCAAATAAAGCTCTTACGATCCAAGAGGTATGGATAGAGATTTGTCCATTCTCCATCGGGAAGACCATGAGGCCAAGGAAAGCGAAAATGAAAGCTCTTTCCCTAAGGTTATCCCATTGGTCGTGGCTCAACATAGTGATGAATTTCGGCCGATGCTCTGTGTAACCATCTCCCCGCCCATAAAGAGCATAAAGATACTCCAGACTGACCCAACCTGAGGCCAAACTCACTAACTGGGTATCAGAACGCAGACTCATGTCCCGTAGGAACTCCTCGACTCTCACAAAGCGAGGTGCTATGCACTTCTTTGTCCTAAACACTCCATTAGTCAAACCCGAGATCTCTTCTAAAGTAGGAGTCATCTCAATATCACCAAACACAAAGGTATTTTGACTTGGTTCCCAATACCGAATCAAAGCATTTACTAGTTCCCGACGTGGGGCAAACTTAGGGTTAAGAAAATGTGTCATTTCCCCAATTCTCGCATGCACAACCCCTTTCTGCTTTTCGCTCAAATGGTACCACCAATTCCTCAACAATGGAGGACATTTATCGACCATCTTAATAGGCGGTGGAGTAGATCCCTCAGGAAACTTCCTTTTTCCTACTCTAGATGATGATGCAGCCATGATACCTATTTTATTAAAAATGAAGGATTAGGACCGAGAAAACTTGGACAAAATTTTGTAAAACAACATTTTAAACGGACAAGCCGACTCAAACAAAATTTTTACATGATTGACTAGGCTAGACAAATAGAAACAAAACTTGTCAATGCTTTACAAAACGAGACGACTTTACTTTGATTTTTTGATTTTCTAATTTTTTGAGCAAAATTTGACATGACAACGACACCAAAATTTGACTATTGGCGTTAAAACGGACAAGCCGGCTCAAATAAAATATTTACATGATCCGACTAGCCTAGACAAATAGGAACAAAACTTGTCAATGTTTTACAAACAAGACGACTCTATTTTGATTTTTGATTTTCTAATTTTGAACAAAATTTGACATGACAACGCCACCAAAAATTTGACTATTGGCGTTGTTTTTTCTCTTTTATTTTTTCACAAAATTGGCCATTATAACGGCGTGAAATTGGCTTTAAAATCTTTACCGACAACGGGAAAAGGACAATTGACACGCTAATTTTTTTTTTTTTTTGAAAAAAATCTGAAATTGCCCCTCTTAACAAAGTGTTTCTTCTCTCTTTTTTTTTTCATTTTTTTTTCCCCTCATTTTTCCAGACTAACCCGCTTTCCCTCGATAAACGGTTAGCATAACGGCCTCTCTAGATGCAACACAAAAGATGTCACTATTGTCTTTCTGGGGTGTGGGCCCCATCTGGACTCTAAAGGGTCAGCCTAGGCAAGTGCGGTACCGGTGTACCACACCTCGCTAAGTCTAATGACATGCAAATAAATCGGCCTAGATAAAAGCACAGGTTCAACTCTAGGTGACTTAATGGGTTCATGTTCTATAGTTTCTGGCAATTTGGAAGAGCCTCGGGGGGTACCGGTCGACAACGTCTAACGGCCTAACCCAACGCACTTCCTCCTAAAAAGGGTTAACTTTTTGTGTCCTGAGACACGACAGAAATTCCAGACGCCGAAGCGAGACTGGCGTGCATGTGTGCAGTGTTCCAGAAGACTCAGAGGTGTACGAGAGAAGACAGTTGTGTATATACAGTTCAAACATATCAAAGCAGTAACATTCAAGGCAGCATGTACAAACAATATTTAAAAGCCGAAAACGACAAAGTATAAAGCCTGAGATTCTCAGTTTTCACTTTTTTCCCCAGCGGAGTCGCCAAGGCTGTCACACCCCTTTTTTCCGCGCTTCCGCTTTTGGAAGGGCGTTTCGGGTTTAGGAAAGCGCTTATGGGATTTTTATGATTATTTGGCGCTATCCCGAATTAGGGTTTCCATTTAAGGAAGTGACGGTGTTCCAAGGTACAAATTATTTATTTAAATTCGGAGTCGCCACTTGACAAGTTTAAGGTGTGCCAAGTCACCCAAAGAGGTACCTTGGAACACCTATGACTCGTTAGTGGTCTGCGTCAGAGTTCCGGGTAAGGATCTCGGTTGACTCTCGGGAAGGGATTAGGCACCCTCGAGTCCTGTGCCAAGCACAGTTGCTTTTATTGACGCATTCCGGCTATATGGAATATTTTGTTGTTCCTGCCTTTATTTATTTCCTTTGCTACGCCTTGATTTATTATTATTAGTATTTATTTATTTTTATTTTTCGTGACTCGGCCGAATATTTTCGCGCAGGCACTTCACCCGTTCGAAACCTTATCAACCTTGGTTTGAGTCTCAATTTTTTTGTATTTTTATTTATTTTGGTCAAAACTCGAATTTATAATTCAGCTTGATTTTTTGATTATATGTGTCGCATTTACTTTCGACACATTTTTTTATTATTTACGTACGGCTTGGTTCAATATTTACAAATGTAATTTATTTAAAATCGGATATGGTCGCGCAGGCACTTCACCCGTTCGAGATCTTCCGATTTAAATAAACTACACTTGAATCAATTTTATTTGGTGAGATACTGATGTCCTATAGCTTATTCATTTATCCTTCACCTAGTTTTGATTTTTCGTTCATTATAACTAGCGAAATTACTAAATTTACATTTTTTGAACACTATTGGGGCCTTAAGGTTAAAGCTCTAAATATAATGACCTAGCTTTGCAAAATGTCAAAGCCCATTTACACAAAGGAAAAAAAACTTGAGCGTAGTTCATTTAACAAAGAGGATTATGCCATATGTCCTATTTTCTATTTGTTTCAATGTTTAGCCATATTAGAAATCCTTGGTTATTTCTTAGCCTATAAACTTATAAAAAGATTACCGTATATTTATTATGGTTTGATATACAACTCTTTATCCTTCAATTTCCAAAGATTTAAAAGTTTTGCTAAACGAATACGGATTTGGATTAAAAGATCAATTCACAGCTGGGCTGGATTACTTCCGCAAATAATGTTTTTTCTACAGATTGCATAAACAGCCCCTTTTTACTGTTGAGTTCAGATCTGGCCATTTTCACAAAATTTAGCCTTACTTCCCTTATTCTATCTCAAATCTGTCCTAATAGGTTTATAAATGATATTAACATCTGACCCTCCTTCTTCGGACAAGATAATAGAAGTTACATTTTGTGACATAGGACCTACAACCATGCTCTTAACAAGTAGATAAATCTAAACATGTTCGGGGAAGTGATCAACATAAAAATGGAACATGAGTACGGCCTTGGCACATGAATTTGTTTTGACTAAATCATTTCATACATACTTGAAACCTACCCATAAATTAAATACATACAAAGAGAGGTTAAGAAATAAATACCTAGTAATAGCAAAACCTCTTAACGCAGCAGCTATAACCAGACAAACAGTAGCAACTCAGCAACAGCAACAACACGGACCAAGCACAAAGTAGCAACCCGAACTCCTCTAAACCTGACCCTTTAATACCCAGACTCAGACCCTCTCCTTTCTTCTTCTTTTCTTTCAGCTTCCTCCAAATGTTTCACTCTCTGTTCCAGCTTTTTTAATCTCACTCTCTGTTTCCAGCTTTTTTAATCTCACTCTCTGTTTCCAGCTTTTATGTGTTCTCTGTTGCTATTTTGTTTTGTTTTCTCTGTTCTCTCCCTTCTTTGTTTTCTGTTTTCACTCTCTGTTCCAGCTTCTTCACTCTCTGTTTCTTTTTGTTTTTCTCTCTGTTCCTCACTCTTTCTGTTTAGCTTTTCTCCCTATTCTCCTGCCTGTTTTTAGTTCTATCTTCCTCCTTTTAAAGAGAGTCAAGGCTCTCAAAATAGAAGGGGAAGTGGGGTTTGTGTACTAGTGCCAAGGACTAGCCCATGTGCCCCCCAACCTTAGCATTTCAGGCCATTATTTCATTGCCTGCAGAGCTGTACCAGAACCCCAAAGGGGGCAGAACCCTCTGCTGCCACCCTTGTACCTTCTTGACTCAACCTTTGACATCATCAAACCTATGTCATCTAAACTATCTAAGCAAATCAACAATACCACAACTAAACTAATACTGAAACTAATCAGATTCTTCCACCAACTGAATAGGCTATAAACTTATTCAGATTAACTCCCAGGAAACAACAAACCATTACCAAGTCTTGACAGAATTCAATTGGCCTCCAAACTCCTATTTCTCAATTAAGCAAAATTTCCAGTTGATTAATGAATCAAACTAAGCTAACTATGACTAGTACTCATGCAGTTTGACTACTAAACCCTCCATGCTGACACTTTCTCACATCCCAGGAGACCACAAAACTTTTTACTCAAACTATTAAGCAAATTGCCACGCTTAGACTAATCAAGACAGAATCATATTGCAAACTCAAACTAATCGTTCAATCTAAGCAATGCGAAGCACACAGAACCAGAAATATATACACACACTTGCCTGCTTGGAACAAAGATTGATCACAACTGTATATTTAAACCCATGGGACTGAACATCTTGAACAACTAAATCAACATACGGATCAAATACACAGTCAACAACTAAGTTCCGTACTAGTCCCATGCTCCCGACCTTAGCTTCCATACTTAGACTATGGTTAAGCGAACAAATTGGACAGATTCTTTCATCCAAAAACGTGAACAATCATTCAATAGGAAAGGAAATCAGATTCACATCCTACTATGTTAACAAATGTTTCTCTACGCCAAAAGGAACACAGTTCAAACCATAATCAGCGGACAAACCAAAGGAAACTCATGATATGAAATAGCCACTTGTATTGACTCAAAACTATGAAATACACTTTTCACTTCACAATCTAAAACTAAGCTAAAGCTAAATGTGTGTTACTCTAAGCTAAACAAACTCATTAAGAGCATAAAAAAAAAGAAACCAGCATTACTACCTTAAAACGACACACAGTCGTACGAACCCGAACGCGCCACCAATGTCGAATCAATAGCACCAGTCACAGCGTCCCTACTGCCTTACCATGGATTCTGCCTCGGATCAGCTTCAAACAGCGTCGCCACAGCTTAAACATAGCATCGCCTCTGCCACCATCGCATCCCTCACGTTGAGGAACAGAGAATCGCCATCACGTCCTTACCATTGCATTATACCATAGCTGCAGCACCCACATTAGCAAGCCAAAGCAGTCTTGAAATCATTCAACATCCCCCACAATCTGATGCCTCGGATCAGAAATAACACCAACGCTATCGACCAAGTCCAAAGCTGCCTCCAATGCCTCACTTGACACCCCGAGCACGACAACATAGCTGCTGCATCTCCGTCCGCTATCAACACTATCGTAGCAATACAGCCGCCCCGCTCACACACCAAAACTAAACAAACCCCTGAAATGGCCATTAGCATTATCATCATCACAAACTAAATACCCAAACAAACTCCACGGCGTCAAACATCACATCACCACGAGCAGCCACCAAACGATTAGGTACCACCAACTACTATTCCCAAGCATCACCACGCGCACCCACTGCCTCAAACTCATCATAACCAACCAAACCACCTTCCCATCTTTGAAACAAAATCAAATATCGCCAAACAAACCATCGCTGCACCTTCCCGTTGTCTTAACGCTAAAATCGCACAGCTCCCAGTTCATGTTTAAATCCGTTCCCTTCTTTTTCTAACGGAAACGATCCCATTTGGGGTCGTTTCGGCTAGAAAAGGGAAAGAACGGAAAGAGGGGAAAGAGAACAGTGCATACCCGTAGAAATCAACGGAAAGGATGAAAGAACTCACCGGAAAGCTTATGCCGTGACTTTCGAACAATTGATTCACAGTGATTCCTTGCAATTTTGGGGAAACCGAAACAAATCGAGCAAGAGGATAAACAAGTCGTGCCTGATTATGTCGTTTGAACCTTTATTAGGCGCTGGAAACCGGTGGTTCACGGCGGGAGGGGGTGGTTCGATGGGTAGAGTTTCGCGTGTTTTGGTGAGTTTGGGGAAACAATTGCCTGAAATGGAAAAGGAATTGGGGGTTAAGGAGATGTTTGGGCTCGGGTCAGAGGTGTGGATTGGGCTTGTGAGATGGGCCAAATTGTATTTATAAGTAGCCACTAAAGTCCAAACTATTTTAAAAAATATACGCATTTTACAAGAACTAAAACCACACAAATTACAATATTATCACAATCAAAACGTAAAGCCATAATTAAACACATAACAAGTATTTTTGATATTTTTTCATATATTTTCTTTCAATTAAAGACAATTTTAGTCAAAAGAAAAGACTGAAATTTAGGAAAAATTCGACTAAAATCCTAAGAACCTAACACGGCTATTTTGAGCAATTTTTTTTTTTTTAATTTTGTGCCAAAATTAGGTGATTACAAGGAGCACTATATGAACTATACACCATTAAAAACAACCCTACATCTATGAGCAATCTTGAGATATTCTTTGTACAACTTCAGTGATTTAGGGCGGTAGTTTTCATCTCATGGTCCCCCAACATAGTCATCACCTTAATCCTTATGTCTTCTAGCATCCTAATAATTGGCTTCTATCTAGCTTCCAAGATCCAAGCATTGAAGCTTTCAGTGAAATTATTGTCCACAGCTTGGTTCTTGCACACTGTATCAAAGTAGGCTCTAGACCATGTTGTTACTGGATAATTAAATCAAGTCTTCATCAGCTTCCCTGTCCAGTTTTCCCACTTGTTCAAGCTGGTCATTGAAGTCCTCCTTATAACTGCTCCATGCATCCCACCAAAGCAGCTTCTTGAACTCTCCATCACCCCACCTCCTGCACCAATTTGCTTCTATGTGTTTTACACAGTACCTATGCTAGGCATCTGGAAGAACATTCTTAATAGTTTCAACCAGTCCCTACACAAAAAAGGATAGAAATAGATTAAAGTAAACAAGTATAATAAAACATAGATAAATAAAGATGCAATGTTTAAGTAAAAGTACATTACCCTCAGCATGTCAGAAATAAAAGTGAAGCCTTCTCCATTGTGCAGCTCCAATGACTGTTGAAGCAACTCAATAAACCACTTCCAAGTAGCTTTCGTCTCCTTATCCACAAAAGCCCAAGCTAACGGATAAAATTGATTCATAGAATCTTGAGCTACAGTAGCCAGTATTTGACCCTTTGCTTTACCTTTCAAAAAAGATCCATCCAACCCCATAAAAGGTCTTAAACCTAGATTGAAACCCATTTTCAATGCATGGAAATATATGTACGTCCTTAAAAACCTCATCTTTCCCTTAGCAAGTGCGTCTTTGGAGATGTTAATCACCACATCACTACCTGGATTACTGGTTTTCAATTCATTTGCATAAGCTTCTAATTTTTTATACCCATCAGTAAAACTTCCTTGAAGTTCCTCCAAGATCATTCTGTTGGCCCTTTTACACTTTGAGTGATTAGCATTTAGGTCAAATCTGGATTTAAGATCTGCCCTCGTCTCTTTCACTTTGTATTTAGGCTCTCTCTGAAGCTTCTCCTTGAAATAGTAAGCTATAGTATTAGTCTACCCTATGGTTGTCATAAGCAGTGTCACAAGTATGTTCATCCTTGAATGTTTTCACCCTAACCCCAGGCTGCTTACCATCCCTTCAAATCAGTATCTTAAAAGGACAACCAATAACACACTGATACCTAAGCCTAGTGTTAACCCATACCCATTAGACAGACAATACAAGTTCAAGTTTTTCTTGCTTCAGGTACATCCCTCCAAGTCATAGACTTATGCAGCACCTTATAGTCAGACAATTCTTCATTAATTTCTCTCATCTTTTATGATACAAGTAACTCTAACTCTTCAGAATCATAACCTGATGAGTCTGAGTCTGAGTCATTTGTATCACCATCACAGGAGCTGCAATCAGTCTCAGCCCCATGTCCACAGTAAACGACTCAGAATGATGCATTATAAGAGGCACATACACATAATGTTCATTATCTTCAACAACAAACAAGTTAATAACATTAAAATGATCACTAATCAAGTCAAGTAGTGTCCTAATACCTATATCCCCTTCTATTTCATAAAATTTTTCAGATGACAGTGTCACTAACAACTGTTGAACCCCAACCTAACTGTAAAGTGTATTCATTAACCAAATCAATGAAGAAGAGGTGATCAGATTCATACACTCTTTGGATTTCCATCTCCTTCCTAGCATATGTAACATGGGGCCTTCTTATCCAGTCACCATCATGGTGAAATATTAGGTCAACCTTCACCATGCTACATAAGCTGCATTATTAAATAAGATTAAGTTACAATATATAATATGGTGGATCCTACATTAAAATTAAATTAAACTATAAAACACAACAAAAAAGAAAAGGGACATATGGACAGAAAAGCAAAAGGCACATCAGTTTATAAGGGACAAATCAACACCATAATATATAGGATAGGCATCCATATTATATAGTTTTGGGGGACCCCATATTAAAGTATGTTCCCCAAAATTAAACACTAAGTGACAAAAAAGGGCCAAAAATCTGTATTGAAGTCACATGCATACAAATTTGGGACCACATATCATTTAATTCCAAACCTAAAACACAAAACCACTACTCATCAATACACTACCCTAGATCATGTCATCAAACCCTAAACCACAAAACCATCCTAAAAATCCTAAATATGACTAAAATAATCAAATCGAGAAATATTACACACCAAACAACAATCAACTGTTACACCAACACAACAAACACATGCTAAATAAAACCATAAACCCTACTGTTATTGATGCAGCCCGAACACGTGCTGATCAAGTGTTCGATCCACCGAGGAGACCGATGACAAGAAGCCAAGCCAAGCTGCTGCACGATGTGCACATTCACTTAGCCTGGCCGAAGGAAAACAATTGCTCCGAAGCTGAGTGGCCGGGCTCAAGAACCGAAGGCGTTATCTTCAGATTTGAGCCCAAAGGCAAAGTGACCGAGGACGATGAGCTCGAGGACAAGTGAGCGTCCGAGGACAATGAGTTCGAGCAAGCAATCGAGCACCGAAGTCAAGGCTGCCGAACACAAACTTGTCTCAGCCCTGCGTGGCATGTTTTTATTAGTCACTTGTGACTATTTACTACCTTATCCTTAGTATAGGCTATAAATAGTTCATTTCCATTTCATTGTAAAGATACAGATTATTGAGTATATGAAAAACATAGCAAGTGCTATTGTGAGTCTCCGATGGAGCCGAACCCCGACGTGGGCTTTTAAAGAACTTGTGTCAACCGGTGTTATTCGTTTGAACAATTTTCTTCTTGATCATTCAATTTGCAAGAAGCGGGTCTTTCTTGAGGATTGTTGCATAGTATAGGTGCGTCTTGATTCCCTTCAATCGAGCTTTGAGACAGGTTCCTCACTGTTCTTTTGAATCGAAGCAAGATTTGTCTTGCTTCTATCTTTACTTTTCTTGTTATTTATTTCCGCGTTCGTGTTTAGCATTTCCTTCGGGTTTGCTTGCACCATCTTGGTATCAGAGCAAGGTTTGAGTTTGTTCTTACAACCTCAAATCCTGTTCACTTAAATCGTGCTTGTGTCTTCAGTTTCAGCTTTCTTCCATGTGTTTGATTGTTGTTGCTGAGCGTTTATAAAAAAAAAATAGAAAAAAAAATTCAAAAATTGTGTTTGATTGTTGGTTGTCTGGATTAAACAACCATAGATTCTTGTTCACCATTGTTTCCTGATTCCAACAAGTACCCGACGTACCATTTTCGTGACTAGGGTTTCTTGGTGAAAATTTGGACTGTTTTTGAGCTTTAATGGTGGATGAACTCGAACCCCAACAGTGCTTGTTGAAACTGATGAAGATTGGTGGTTCTTGAGTGATTTGGGTTTGTTTTGTGCTTGAAAATCGAAGTTCTGAGTTTGAATTCGTTGTCCGTACGCCAGAAAATTGTTACGATTTGTAACAGTGAACGACACGAACGAGCTGGTTCTTAGCTCGAAGAATTTGAACTGATTTTCCTCCGTTGTTGTTGAAATCGGAGTTGAAGAAGCAACCCAGATCTCGTTAAAATCGTGGTCAGTGAACCGAAGCAAAATTGTCCGTACACTGGAGCAAAGCTTCACTGTTCCATTGAAGAAGAAAGGGGTAAAGTGTAAACATCAAAACCCCAGGTGAAAAGTTGTCGGCTGAGAAAAGGAAAATGGATAAGGTAAAACCCTATCCGCACCAAGGAGGGACCACTCTTGTACGGACAAGAGTTGGTGTGTTCGAGAAGATTCCAAAAGGGAATCAAAGGGTAGATTCTCCTAGGATTTCACTTTTCTTCTGTCCGAAATTCTAGTTAGTGGATCTTTTGAGTAACTGTTCTACTCGAGGTCGTACTAACTTATTTGAGCTGATAGGAACTCGTGCGTGGGTGACTGAAGTCCAACTTCGTAGAAAATTCTTTTGACTTCCCGAAGCGCAAGAGTAAATAGCTGTCCGTTCCATTGAGTCAAATCAACTCACTCTTCCCGAAGTAAGACATCGTAGATTGCCAAATTCGAAGGAATTGAGAGAAGTTGATCAACCGAGGAAGCCATTAGCTACAAGTTCTTGAGTGACCAAAACCGAACCCATAAATTGAGTGGACCCGAGTGCCACCCATCAAAGGTGAGGGAGTGTGTGAGGTGATTTCTAATCCTAACAATTATTTGGTCTTTGACTTGTGCAGGTACCATGGCTGGGAATGGAGGCGATGGCAAAGGCATTGAGAAGCCGAAGTGTCGTTAGCCGATCTCATGGCTGCGATACAAGGCGTCAGTGCCGAAGTAAGAGGAGTGACTGCTCGAGTAACTCAACTAGAGCAAGGAAGTGCGTCCGTGGCCATGAATGGGTCCGGCGCTGGAACTAGCCATTCCACTCCGATGAAACCTGAGCTGTATGCTGAGCTTGTTCGACAACATCAGTTGACAAGTGAAGCCATTCGAAGAGAACTTAACTTGGGCAATCCCCAAGCGCAACAAAACTTGGGCAATCCCCAAGCTGGCTATCAAAACTTGGGCATTCCCCGAGGAGAAAGGATACCACTTCCAAAGGCCCGAAGAGATCTTGGAGCCGTTGTCGAAGAGGTTGATGAAGAGGAATTTCCCGAGGACGAATATGAGCATGAGCCGCCATTCGCTCAACGAAGGCAAGCTCACCGAGGTCGTGGCCGAGGCGCAAATGTTGAAAGAAATATTGAGCGTGAGGCTGATGATCGTAATGATGAGTATCCTGAACAGGTTCGTGGTGTTCGAGACTCAAACTTGAACAGTGTCAAGATCACTATTCCACCCTTTAAAGGAACTAGTGATCCAGATGAATATTTTGAATGGAAGCTTAAAATGGAGCGCATCTTTGAAACCAATGAGATGACCGAGGAGAGAAAAGCTGCCCATGCTATTGCTTCGTTCGAAGCTTATGCATCAACATGGTGGGAATCTGACAAGAGGCATAGACGAAGAAATGAATATCCAGCAGTCAATACTTGGCCACAGTTGATGAGAGCAATGGATGCTAAGTATTTGAGTGCCAAGTACAGGCAAACTCAAATGCAAAAGCTCTATGAGCTAAAGCAAGGGTCCAAGTCAGTTCAAGAGTACCATGATGAGTTCGAAAGGGTTCGATTGAATCTTGATCTGACCGAAGACGAAGAACAAGCCATTATTCGATTCAAAAATGGCTTGGCTCGGGATGTGTCATCTCAATTGAGGCTCCACGTGTATCATACGTTGGAAGATTTGTTCGATGCTGCCACCGAAGCTGAAAAATTGGTGAAAGACGATAAGGCAAACCGGTATCGAGGAGTCACTACTTCTACTCCTTTGAACCGAGGTAAAGAATGGAAGAGTCCAAACCAGAATAGTGCCAACACTGTTCGAGATTCGAAGAGACCCTTCGAGAGGGGTGTGACTGTTAACCAATCAAGAGAAGTGGGAGGTAAAGTGCAACTTAACTCTCCTAGTGCTTCAAATATTCAGTGCCACAAATGCAAGGGTTATGGTCACATGGCAAAAGAGTGTCCAACTCGCAAAGTTATGCTTCTGCTCGAAGATGGAACCGTCCATGAGCAAGCGAGTGACACCGAGGAGGATTTTATCGAGGAGACTGACCGAGCTGAAGGTGATGATGATCGTGAAGCTACCGAAGATGATCATCCGGAAATGTTTCTTGTGGTTCGAAGGAATTTGAGCTGCATGACTCTTGAAGAAGAGGACAACCAAAGAGAAAACCTCTTTCATGCCCGATGTCGAGTGAGGGGAAAGGTGTGTTCGATGATCATTGATTCTGGTAGTTGCGCCAATGTAGTGAGCCAAACTTTGGTCTCACAAATGGGACTAACTACGTTGAAACATCCCCACCCTTACAAATTACAATGGCTGAATGAGTGTGGAGAATTGAGAGTTATCAAACAAGTGTGGATCAAGTTCAAAATCGGCGAGTATCAAGATGAAATGATATTCGATGTGGTGCCAATGCAAGCTTGTCATTTGCTATTGGGTCGACCATGGCAATATGACCGAACAGCTGTTCACAATGGCAGATCCACCACTTACACTGTAAAGATCGATGGGAAGAGTTTCGTACTCAAACCCTTGTCTCCAAAACAAGTCACCGAGGACTACAAATGGATGAAATAATTGAAAGAAGCGGCCAAAGCTAAGCTTCCGATGGGAGCAAAATTGGGGCCCGAAGAGACAAACTCACTGCCCGAAGTAAAAGGAATCTGTGCAATCATGCAACCGGATGAGTTACTACGAGGCAACGACAACGATCAGATGATGATTTGCCTCGTGCACAAGGGTATCTTTCTAAACTCTAATGATGATTTTTCTAATGATAACCCTTTGCCTAGTGCTGTACAAAGTGTTTTGCAGGACTTCGGAGACATGTTCCCTGAAGAGATGCCTGGTGGATTACCTCCGATGAGGGAAATCGAGCACCAAATTGACTTCGTACCGGGGTCACAAATCCCCAACAAACCTGCATACCGGTGTAATCCCGAAGACACCAAAGAGCTCCAAAGGCAGGTTGATGAATTGTTGAACAAGGGCCTTGTTCGAGAGAGCTTGAGTCCTTGCGCCGTTCCTGTTATACTTGTCCCAAAGAAAGATGGAACGTGGCGAATGTGTGTTGATTGCCGAGCAGTCAACAAAATAATGGTAAAGTATCGTCATCCTATCCCTCGATTAGATGACATGCTAGATGAGTTAAGTGGTTCTTCATGCTTTACGAAGATAGACCTCAGGTCCGGTTACCACCAAATCCGAATGAAACCCGGATACGAGTGGAAAACCGCATTCAAGACCAAGTTCGGTCTCTATGAATGGTTGGTAATGCCTTTTGGCTTATCCAATGCACCGAGCACATTCATGCGACTGATGAACCATGTGCTCAAACCGTTCATAAATAAGTTTGTTGTCGTTTACTTCGATGACATACTTGTTTATAGTAAATCTGTGGATGAACATGTTGAACACCTAAGGCTAGTGCTTGATAAGCTTAGAGAAGAGAAGTTGTATGCTAACTTCAAGAAATGTGCCTTTTGTGTCGAGCATGTAGTCTTTCTTGGATTCGTTGTCAGTGCTAATGGTGTTGAAGTCGACGAGTCAAAAGTCGAAGCCATCAAAGATTGGCCAACTCCAACCTCGGTATCACAAGTTCGTAGCTTCTATGGCTTAGCTAGCTTTTACCGAAGGTTTGTTCGTGACTTTAGCACCGTGGCAGCTCCTTTAACCGAGCTGGTGAAGAAAGATCATCCATTTGTGTGGGAAGAGTCCCAAGAGAGGGCTTTCCAAGAGTTGAAACGGAGGCTTTGCTCTACCCCGTTGTTGCAACTCCCTGACTTCGGCAAAGCATTCGAAGTCGAGTGTGATGCGTCCGGAGTTGGGATCGGAGGAGTGCTAATGCAAGAATCGAAGCCAATCGCTTACTTTAGCGAAAAGCTTAAGGGTGCAACCTTGAACTACTCGACGTACGACAAGGAATTGTATGCCCTCGTTCGAGCACTCGCCCATTGGCAGCATTATTTGTGGCCTCAAGAGTTTGTGATCAAAAGTGATCATGAGTCCTTGAAGCATCTCCGAGGACAGGAGAAGTTAAACCGAAGACATGCCAAGTGGGTAGAATTCATTGAAAGCTTTCTCTATGTAATTCATTACAAAAAGGGTAAGGACAATGTTGTGGCCGATGCGCTATCAAGGAAATTTGCCTTAGCGACCACTCTCGCCTCTAGGCTCATGCGATTTGAAAGCATCAAGTCGATGTACGAAGACGATCCCAAGCTGAAATGCGTTCGTGATGCAATCTTGAGTGGCCGAAGGGTTGAGAAATACCAATGGCATGATGGCTACCTCTTCAAGAATGGGAGGGTTTGTGTGCCACTGTCATCATGGAGAGAGCTCTTAGTTCGAGAAGCTCACTCCGGTGGACTGATGGGACACTTCGGTGTCGACAAAACTCTTGGTATCTTAACTGAGCACTTCCATTGGCCCAAAATGCGATGAGATGTGGAAAAGCTTTGCAACACTTGTCTCGTTTGCAAGAAAGCTAAATCGAGGTCCAACCCTCATGGTTTGTATACCCCATTGCCTGTGCCTGATCGACCTTGGGTTGATATATCCATGGACTTTGTGCTAGGGTTACCGAGGTCGGGGGGAGGACATGATAGCATCTTCGTTGTGGTTGACCGTTTTTAAAAAATGGCTCACTTTATTCCTTGCAAAAAGTGTGATGATGCACAACATGTAGCTACCTTGTTTGTTGCTAATGTGTTGAAATTACATGGTGTACCTCGTACTATTGTGAGTGATCGAGACACAAAATTCTTGAGTCATTTTTGGAAATGTTTGTGGGGTGCCCTCGACACCAAGTTACTGTTCTCGACGTCTCACCATCCTCAGACTGATGGACAGACCGAGGTAGTTAACCGAACCTTGGGATCTTTGCTTCGAGCAATGGCCAAAGGCAAGGTTGGGAACTGGGCTGACCGTTTGCCCATGATGGAGTTTGCATACAATCGAACGGTGCATAGAATGATCAACATGACCCCGTTTGAATGTGTGTATGGTTTTAATCCTTTGATTCCACTTGATTTAACCCCATTGCCTCGAGATTCTGTTCTTGATTTTGAAGGTACTCCACGAGCAGCTGCCTTGATCGAATTGCACGCAAAGGTGAAGAAGAACCTCGAGGAAGCCTATGCAAAGGTTGCCTTGAAGAAAAACAAGGGGCGTAAAAAGCTGGAATTAAAGAAGGGAGATTGGGTTTGGGTTCACTTCCGAAAGGAACGCTTCCCGAACCTAAGGAAGGGAAAGTTGGCTCCTCGAGGGGATGGTCCATTTCAAGTGTTGACCAAGATCAACAACAATGCTTACGTGATCGACCTCCCTGGTGAGTATAATGTGTCCAACACCTTCAAAGTTGCTGACTTAGTTCCTTGTGTTGTAGGTCAAACTTCGGAGGACGAGAAGGGCTCGATTTCCAGGACGAAATCTTCTCAAGAAGGGGAGGATGATGCAGCCCGAACACGTGCTGATCAAGTGTTCGATCCACCGAGGAGACCGATGACAAGAAGCCAAGCCAAGCTGCTGCACGATGTGCACATTCACTTAGCCTGGCCGAAGGAAAACAATTGCTCCGAAGCTGAGTGGCAGGGCTCAAGAACCGAAGGCGTTATCTTCAGATTTGAGCCCAAAGGCAAAGTGACCGAGGACGATGAGCTCGAGGACAAGTGAGCGTCCGAGGACAATGAGTTCGAGCAAGAAATCGAGCACCGAAGTCAAGGCTGCCGAACACAAACTTGTCTCAGCCCTGCGTGGCATGTTTTTATTAGTCACTTGTGACTATTTACTACCTTATCCTTAGTATAACCTATAAATTGTTCATTTCCATTTCATTGTAAAGACACAGATTATTGAGTATATGAAAAACATAGCAAGTGCTATTGTGAGTCTCTGATGGAGCCGAACCCCGACGTGGGCTTTTAAAGAACTTGTGTCAACCGGTGTTACTCGTTTGAACAATTTCTTCTTGATCATTCAATTTGCAAGAAGCGGGTCTTTCTTGAGGATTGTTGCATAGTATAGGTGCGTCTTGATTTCCCTTCAATCGAGCTTTGAGACAGGTTCCTCACTGTTCTTTTGAATCGAAGCAAGATTTGTCTTGCTTCTATCTTTACTTTTCTTGTTATTTATTTCCGCGTTCGTGTTTAGCATTTCCTTCGGGTTTGCTTGCACCAGTTATCACCTAACAAAACTGTCAAGAAAAACTTTAATTGAAATTACAAAACCCTATACGAATTAAAATTAGAAACTGAAAAACAAGTAATTTTAAACGATAATACAAAGAAGTATACCTCTCCGAGACAATCGTAGAGGAACCCCGATTGTAATGGCGGAAACCCTTGGTTTCTTCTCTATTGTTTTGGGGGTCGAGAGAATAAGAGGGGTTGGGGTGGGGATGGGTGAAATGGAAAAATTAGTAGGGTTTGGCTATTTATATTTTATACATTCATGGGTCGGGTTATAGGGCAGTCGAGTTATTTCACTTCAAAGGTCGGGTAATTTGAAGAGTTGGGTAAGTTGAACGAATTTTGGGTCAAAGCAGCTTTAAGTGGGGAATGACATGGCGTTCACGGAGAGTCCAGCGTGGTTCGCCGTGTGAAATAGGGGTATATATTCTACTTTTGTAACGGTGAGGGTAAATATGGTCTAATAGTATAACTAAAGATAGGGTCAGACAATATTAGATAGTAGAGGGGCAAATGTGGCCCTTTACTGTTGTTCAAAAATGTCTCCATGTGTTATAAGAAGGGTCTCCAAACGGTACTTTTGTGTTATTTTTGTTTATTATCAATGACACTAGCTGATTTCTGTATAATCGACCTCCCTATACTTGGAAAAATGAAGAAACAATTGCTGACCATTGTGGTGGGCCTGGTGGCCCTTGATTAGTCGCTGGGATTTTAATGAAGCGCCAAAATCGAATTGAAAATTAGGTGTATGGCAACTACAAGCTTACCTATGCATTTTTAAACTTTCTATAAGACTACTCACCATTTTGTTCTCAAATTGCTATGCTCGTCTTCAAGCTAATGTAAGCTCGCACACTAATACACGGACTTACACCTGGGGGAGTATTTAAAGCTTCAGAGACTTGATACCTTCATGCTACAAATTCATCGACAATAGGCAATGTAATAACAACATACCCAGTATATCCCACAAGTGGAATTTGGGGAGAGCGACATGTACACAGACCTTATTTGGGGAGAGCGACATGTACACAGACCTTACTCCCACCAAGGTGGAGAGGCTGTTTCCAATAGACCCTCGACTAGGATAGGCAATGTAAGAAGTATTGATTTCAGTCATTCAGTCAAACCTTATTAAGATATCTACAAGAGCATTATGCTCACCATTAGCAAATGGAATATGTTTTGTTACGAATCTTTACAAATGACCAACATCAGTGTACCGATGCCATTATAGAACCTATACTTGCAAAGATCAACCATGACTTCATGCATCTAGACTTACAACATCAACAAGGACGCCATCAGTTCAGCCATATTCATGAACTATACATTTATACTCTATTACTGAGGAGAGTGAGAGACTGTGGTATTTGTGTATACGGCGTATGTACATCAAGCTAGAAGCAAATGAAGCCACTTATTGCACATGGTAACTCAGGCGTTTCTTCTTTTCAGGAGTTGCATGTACTTGTGTTTTCTTCCCATAGGTCCTCAACTGAAAATTCTCGAATGCTTCAGAAACAGCTCTGACCTGTATGATGTTACCAACATTACTAAAGCATATAAAGTGCTCGTATATGTTTTACTTCATATGTGATTGATCTTTTTCCCCACTTTTAAGAGATACTATTATGAAGGGGTATGCTTGAGACAAAAGCAGACAGTGGAAAGGAGAACAGTCAGCAAAGAAAAGGGTGTGGGGAGTTGGCTGTATCTGACTGACCAGTTCAGGTTTTCTGGTATAAACTCTAACGATCATATCCTGGTAACATGCAGGCAACAAGTGACTGATGCGGTCATCCTCTACAGGAAATTTCTCAGAGCTATCATAGTCCTGTAAACAGTAGTAGCGTATTAGAGAAGCAGTAGGAGAAAAACATGCCCCAAACAGGAAATCATCTGGCCATGTAAAAGTGCCAATTTTTTCCCAGACAACATTTCAAGGGGAATGAGCTTTCAAATTGATATTTGAGAACCATAAGCTTAGAACTACCAAAATTGGTTTATGAAGCAAATCTTGTCAATGTACCAAGGAAGTTCAACAATTGCATTTAACTGATACACATCAGTGTTCCCAATAGTTCAGTTCATCAACTGAATATAATCACCGAACACTCTAAACAAATTTAATTGATAATGAAAGGGAGATTCTACAACACATGAAGAAAAACATCCAATTACAAGGTTAGTTTCTAACTACAGGTGGAAATGAGCATTCACTAACATTTGTTTAGCCAAGTTAACTGAAATGTCTGTCTTTGTTCATTAATAAAAAGATACACAAGCCTGAAAAAATTGTGTCTATCCAACTTTTTGGTGCAAGTTTCTTGCAAGTAATACAGGAAGAAGGAAATTATAATACCTGGAAGAAGCTGATCCTGCATGAAATAGGAGCACATGAAAGAAAGCAAAGCAGCTTAGTCACCATACAAAATGATCCTCAGCAACAATAACTACAAGATTCAAAAGTACCTTTCCAATGGGTTATTCCTTCCACTAGTCAAGTCAATTTTGACATTAGTAACAATGACATCTTCCTCTTTCAAATGAGCATCAGAATTCTGGATAAGAAGTTGCTCCATGAGGGAGCGTTCATCACATCAGGTAATGAAAGAGCTATTAGAGTTATCTGGAAGAACCTGGGAACAAATTATATCTTGAGCAGTCACATTTTTGAAATGCTCCAGCTTATCCTTGGGCACAGCAAACTCATTACAGAACTGCCAGAACATAGATGCAAAAGTTATCTTACATACTTTGTGCTTGCTTTAGATAACTCGATAACATTCAAACATGGGTGAATGAGAACAGAAAAAGGGGGAGTCCATAGAGGCAAACAGAAAGATACATCGACCATCCTTTCTTAAAAATAATATCCTGAACAGTACGATAAAAATAAAACATGTATAATAGGAAACTTAAAACTGTATATGTTTTTTAAACTAGAACTACAATTAGCTGGCTCCATGGTGCATACCTGGTATATATCCCTTCTCCGAATTCGACGAATCAGATTTCTTGATTCTTCTAGATCTTGATTGGTAGATGTTTCAATTCTTTTGACTATTGTATCATCTAACTGCACATTGTTATTGAACAAGGTTTATAGTTTAAATAAGCATGGTATTTTGGTTGCAGCAATGAAAAGATTATCCAACCATCCAGTACTGAGCTGGTTCATCGATGTATGAAGCAATTTGAAGATGATCATTGGCTTTTATCAAGGCATCTACAACCATGAGCTCAATTGCCTACAAATAGGATGATAAAAGGAAACAAGCAGCACTCTTAGTGAGATTTAAGTAGTAGAAAGTGCCAAAATGGAAACCTTTTGCAATAAAGAGCTCAGGCAAGTGATATGCTTGCACCTTCACTTTTGGATGCATGTAGACTGTACGATGCAAATCAGCACGAGTGGAAAATAGCTTGTGGATTGTAAGATCTATCAAAATTTTCGAATGTAAAATGTGAAACTGTCATTGTAACTGGAAGATAGTACTCTTTTATTAACACAATATTTTCAAGAATACTAACATTCCTTTGCCCGATAACATATTTCATTGTCTATAACACGCATTGTTTCCAGTAGCCTGCACATAAGGAGAGGTAGTATTGGCTTTTCCGCAGTTAGTAACTACTCTGGGACAAAGAGAAGGAAAAATAAGAGTTTGAGGATCATGCCTCTGGAACTGAAAATTGCACCCAAGACCACAAGCTCTGGTGTCACGCTCTATGTAATCAAATCTGCAAACAATTGATTCATATAGTGCACAGCTGCAAGTGCATAAGTTAATTGCATCTGACGAAAACTGAAAGGAGAGGTGTCATTTACTTGTCAACATCTATTCCATTTCTCCCATTAGCAACTATGTCATACAAGAATTGCTTCTCTTTCAACCTCTGTATGGTAATTCATCAAGAGAAAAGATTCAATTGCTTCTCTTTCAAATCCTATCATTAAATAACTTACCATTGATTTACCTTCCTCAGAAGCGACTATCATTTCCTGTATAGAATAAAAGAGAAATTTAATACTGTTCAAAAGAACATGGAAGGTGGAGCTGGAAAGGAGAACTAACATCAGAATCCAAAATAAAGTTCCACGACAAAATAAAAATAAATCTCTTGTGATAATGATGAACGTGGAAGATGTCAATCTTATATAATGTAATCTTCAAAGCAGAAGTGCAGCTCAAGAAGAAAAATTGCACACCCATAGTAAATTATGCCGTTAAGACAGAGAACCTAAAGGGCAACTTATTCTACTCTGAATTTTCCTGAGATTGCATCTTTAAGGGGGAGAGGTTGTCTGTTCAAAGAGTGCATGAAATGTAAATTAAGTAGCCATCATGAGATAAAATGTGTCATTTTCATCTGACCTTCACTTTCTTCAAGCATTCAGAATCAATATCAATGCCATGCTCATCAACAATGTAGTCTATCATCTTCAAAGACATATCTTCATGGGACCTGAAATATTTAAATCCAACTAGTACTTAGAAGAGTTGACTAAGATAAGGTTATAAATCTAATTCAACCATGGGAGCCTGTATCAGTTTCTACTTTCCATAAAAAACAGTGTTTGATAGGAACAAGTTAAATACAGTAGTCATCATGGTTAATTAAAGGAATTATCCTATCTAACATATCAAAGGAATTAAATTAGAGAGTAGTCATCATGGTAAACGTAGAAAAAAAGTTCATTTCATCAAATCTTTGAGTGAATGATGAAAAGGAGAGAAGAAGCTTTGAATTAGGTATTACCACTTAAGGCCATCACGAACCCGTGGCAGAAATTCACGCTCAAACATGTGACTGAATGGCCCATGACCCACATCATGTAGTAATCCTAGATGAACTCAAGTAAGAACATTGGTCATGTTGGGAAAAAAGAACATTCACTGGTATATTTCACTCACCAGCAAGTTTCACAGTCTTTAAGTCAAAAGATTCAATGCCAAGCTCCAGTCCCTACAACCACAGCTGTCTATCAAGAACATTTATCAAATATAGGGTCCAAGATAATGGAGATTCAGATATAGTCCTACTTGATAAGCCTTAAGTCTGTGTACAGCATCACTGGCCAGCCAATAGACTCCAAGGGAATGTTCAAACCGAGAGTGCACAGCCCCCGGATATACCATATATGTAAGGCCTTGGGCAGAAATAGAGATCAAGTCAAAATTCTAATTTAAAATCCCAAATATTCGTAAAGCCCCCAAGAAAAGGAGTTCAGGAAATGATAAGAGAGATGATCTAGATATGATGAAGTCATCTGAAATACAGGCAATGCTGAAAGAAATAAGAAATAGCAATGCTGCCAGAGGAGTACAAAGTGAACATGATCACACGCCACCTTGGAGAACTTGTTTCTCACTTTATTTTAACATCAAAAAAGTTTCTTGTGAAGAATTTTCTTTTTTCAAAGTTTTGAGCTAGTCGACATTATAATAACAAAGCCAGGAGGTCAAGATAGTGATAATCCAGATGCCCACACCATCATCGGACAAAATGTTCATGACACGGAGCAGCTATAAAACCTAGTACTAAGCTTCTCCGGTATGGAAGGAGATAAAAGTGGACATTACCCGTAATTCATTTGACATCAAACAACCAAATTATTTTACAAGCCAAAAAGAAATAGATTTGAAAAGCTTCTAATATTTACTTTTACCAGTAATCATTGTTCTAAACAGTAAAGAGTTATTTTAAACAACAGCTTACATATGCAAAAATACTGTTCATAAGAGGAAAAACTTAAAAAGTAAAAAGGAAAATAAATAAACGTTATGCTTACCTAGCTGCTTCAAATCGCGAAGCCTGTAAAATACACAAAAGAAAAAAATTGGAACTATTTCCAGCCAACCAAAAATCTCGGAAATATATTAAAAAAAAAAAAAGCAAATACAATTTTCAAACAAATTAAGCTTGCCTCTGAAATTGTTCGGTGTCGACGAACTTCAGAGATAGCTGCAATAAAAGATCGGAACTGTTGTTAAATGGAGTTCTAACAAATAGATAAAATCTAATATTCTTTTGTTTGGCTATGCAGATATTAAAGAAACCTATCTCATAGTAATATCCTATATTTGACTTTAACAAAATCTATTTCAACTTAAATCAAACATAAAAGTGAATGCAGCTTTTTGTGAAGGAGACTCTACCGATTAAATAAAAACTTACCTCCGCCTACTACTGTTACTACTACAGAATTAATGCTGTAATCATATTTAGCAGAAACGTAAATAATATAAAATTCATATTTAGCCAAATCGATATTCCTTGCTACATAACGTACGTAGATAATAATGTTTACACAGTGCTAACTTCCCTCCATTATTTATAGTTTTAAACAGAGACTTAGACTATCAGCCGTTCTTCCGTTCTCTAGCCAAAAAGGAAAGTGTGTGTATTTTAACAACCTACACATATTCTCCCACACGCATCAAATACAGCTAACATGTATAAGCCACAGAACTTTTCTTTTTTCTCTTACTCGAATATTAAACTAATTCAAATCAAATTATCGAATCAATATCTTCATTTCTAAAGCAAAATAAAAACATAAATTATTATAATTTTAGAAAATCAAAGACGAACAGCGATTTAGGTAACAAATACAGCATACAAAGCTTATTAACAGAGCTACAAATGATTGCGCTATGAAACTTCACCGCTCGAACAGTAATAAAAAAAATTCAAAAGCAAAAATAACAGAAATAAATGTAAGTAACGCTGAAAAGTAAACATTTACTCCGATTCTGATAAAAATTACACGCGAAGCAGAATAACAAAATTATAAAGTATTATACTGTACGAAACAGGAAAGAGAAATTCAGATTATATATTAAATTACCTCATTTTAAAAGCAGAAGAAAAAAAAAAAGCAAAAAATACTGTATAATCATGCTAAAAAAAACAGAGCAACTGAAGTACTAGAAAGCATACGCTACGAAGCATCACCAGTTAACAGGAAATTCAAATTATAAACTGAATTAGCTCATTTCATAAGCAAAAATGAACATAAATTAAGCATAAATTAACAGTAAAGTGAACATAATTTATTCACATGCAGAAAAACACAATTTTAAAAAATTTAAAAAGCGTACAGGATCGAGATAGATATTTCCGTGAACATTATCATGAACGTGTTTTGATAATCTTCGATCATCTCCGGTGCCGGCGACGGCGGAGGTGTTGTAGCTGTTTAGGAAGTTTCCTTTGTTAATATCTCCCATTGCTAAAGCTGTGTTAAGTATTGTTGTTTCTAGAAAGTTCTAGAGAATTCTACAGAGAGTATTTTACAGTTACTTTTTCAGTTGAGAGAATTTGTTTTTGAAGAAAAATTAAAAATTTTGTATTCTGGTGTTGGTTATATAGTGGAGAAGAGGAGGGGGAAAGGCGTCAGGTACAGGGAATATTTGAGAGAGTAGTGGTGCTTAAGTGATGCCGCCAAGTTATAATGAACTGTATACGCGCTGTGGAAGAGCGTGCCAGTACCACGACTTTTTTATTTATTATTTTTTGTAAAACAAAAAAGAAATTATTTAAGAGTTTATAACTCCACAAGTTATATGAATTGTCACTGCTGTATCTATTGACTCTAGTCTACGTGGCTGTTTGGCCATAAATTTGAAAAAATATTTGAAAAAAGAATTTTTGGAGTTGAGTTGAAAAATGATATTCGGAAGTTGAAATTGATTGAAAAAAGTAAAAAATTGTTTATGGACCTGCATGTAAAGATTTTTTATACTATCAAATCACTTTGATATCTGCTAGTAATCAATTTTACATGTATATATTTTTTTAGTATTTGCGTCGAATGTATATAAAATGAATTCTTTCAAAATTATAAATTTCGTTTTTAATGGTATGGATATGTATTTAAGATGAAAAAATAATGTAACGCTGCTGATGATATTGTTTTGAGTAGAGAATGACTCGAAGTGGTTAGATAATGCATTTCAAATTGTAATGAGGGAGGGATGTGCTATAAATGTATTAGTTTCTGAATGTTCACGTTCATGTCTCTTCATATTTGTAACTTCTAGCACGGCTTTTCATTTTTCATAACCTCCACATGGTTAATACACATGTTCTTGATACCTTTTAATGCTCACTCTTCTAATAAAAAAGAAGTCTTCTTTTAATATTCTCAATTCTCTATGTCATTATATATTTAACCATGAAATCAGAAGTTTGAGTTGCTAAGGTAATAAAAATCCAATTAAATACCACTAATCGCTATTGAAGTAACCGTAGGTTTAATGAGTTTGTAGGTAGGATAGCAAAAAGAAGTTGTGACTCGTTTGAATATGACTTGATTAAAATTTGAAGAAAAAAGTGTACTTGACATTGAAATTGAAAAAGGAGTATTTGGCAGGCTCTGTATATTGGTTTATCCTTCTGTGTGTACTTATTTGGTCCCAATTTGTGGTTGTTGTGTCTCAAATTGGCTAAAACCATGGAAGAAAATTGCTAGTTGTAGGGGAAACGGAAGCAAAAGAAAAAGCAACTGACAAAAATGATAAGGACTTGGGGTCAAGGAAAGAAGAATAAAGAAGCTAAAGATTTGGGATTATTATTGGCATGGATGTTGGCGTATTGGTTAAGTCAAATTAAAAAAGGAAGACAAGTCATAAGAGAAAGAATAAAATATGAAGCATGTGGTTGATTGACGTTGCTGAGAACTGGCGCTATCAGAAAAAGACTATGATGCGCAGAGAGAAAAAAAATGGTCACAATGTTTGCTGATGGCATTTCAGTGTTTTGGTACCACCAAATGCTGCAATGGAATGAGTAGAATCCCTCTCTTTTCTTAATTTTACCGAGTATACTTTCTCTCCTTTAATAAGCTTACATAATGTAAATCTAAATTAGTTGACTGAACCAAGTCTGACTATCAAATGCTTAACGGAAAAAATACTTTCTCCATTCCATATTAGTTGACACTTTTAATTATTGCACGCCTATTAAAAAAATTAATAAATAGGATATATATTTTACTATGTTACCCTTATTTAATATATGACTATTAAATACTTTTTAAGAATATCATTAATAATTGAGGGTATAGTTGAAAATAATTGACAAAAATAGTCTTGAAATCCTAAAGCGTCAACTATTTTGGGACAAATAAATCTTGCTAAAGCGTCAACTAATTTGAGACGGAGGGAGTAAATAAGTTCCAATGCAAGTAGTATCAACATGCAGAGAAATGAATGAGATTCATCCACCCTTAACTAAAGGTTTCGAGTTCAAGTCCTGTAATAAAGTAATTCATAGTAAGAGTTATGGCCACCAGGTGGTTAAACAAAAACAATTACTAGTGGTGAGCGGCGACCATATATTTATATCAAACTACGTTTAGTTAATACTAGATCATACAAATTAGGCGATAAAATACACAAATACCACATTTAACAGGTAAGCTGGTGATTTACAAGCGTCGTAAGGGTGTAGACGCAAGTTTATGCAATGTTGCCTTGTTTTGTACGACAGTCATGGAGTTCGGCAGAGTTTCGTGGTTTTTATATAGCTATGAATGTTTCCCTCCATACTTTTTATTTGTTTAAAGAGTTTCATCTAATTGTACAATATTTGCACTTCTTTGGCAATAAAATAATCTGCCAAGTTGGATCTGTAATGTGACTTAGGTGATCTAGATAATGCAAAAAATGAGTTAAAGATCAACTGCTAAATGAAGAAGATCTGCAATTTCAAGGGCTGGTAGTATTAAAGATCGTTGTAATAGCACTAAAGAGAATAAACGACTTTGCAATCTAGTTCAACGAGAAGCACTTCAAAACTTTGCACTATAATCTGAATACAAAAAAATGTAGAAGGGTCACGAGAATGAAAATATTGAGTCACTCTTCTCTACCTTGGCGAAGAGTGACTGATTTCATGAGCAGACACATGTTTTAGATTAGCTTCAATAGATTGAACTTCAGAAGACGCAAAACACAGTTAAACTGTGTTACATTTTGGACAAAGCAGAATGAGCGTTTATTCAAAATAGCAGCTGAATCACACTGCAGCTTCCAGTACTGTTTGAAATCGAGAAGGCACTCGAAGCAAGGGAGCTCGGATTTCACCTGGTTTACCTAGCTGACCACAGGCAGCCATTTGATCATCGCCTCTACTCAATCGCAGAAGCACAACACATCCGGCTTCAGCAAGAATGTTTCTGAACTCGATGATTTTCTCCTTTTTGGTCGGTTTGAAGAAGGATCCAGAATGAGGGTTAAAAGAAATCAGGTTAATCTTGCATGGAATCCCCTGGACAAGATCGATTAGTCTCTTTGCATCCTCAACACTGCAGAATAAAATTTCAACATGAGAATTTACAGGATACAGCAAGCAAACAGAATACTGTGTGAGGGGGCTATGGAAGTACATTATGAAATAACCACAATTAGAAATTATCCTCATAGTCATTCTCCATGAAGCCCCAGGGTGGGCATGATAGGGGGAAGAAATAGGAGTAAATATATGCATGACTAGTAAAGTGTAAGAGAAGGAGCAAATATATGCACGACTTGTAAAGTGTAAGAGAAGGAGCTGCAACAAACAACTATGAATTAATCCCAAAAATGTTGGGGAGATAAGGAGTTGCAAGGCCCTTCTCTTTTGTGGGGTGGGCAAGCTAGTGAATTATGGAGGAGAATAGAAAAGGGAAGTTTGGTGATTAGAGACTTGCACTAGATGCAGGATGGAATCGCAAAATGTACGATGGAGTTGGCACAACTAGGGTACAACTCCAAACTCTACAGCCCATTCTTTTCGTTTTCAATGTATTTTATATATCCTTCTGTTCATTCACTCTTTCACACCAAGCCTTTTCAGCATTCATTTTCAATATATTTACGGTTTCATCTATAAATGTATTTTAATTTTCTTCCATTTTTCCCGAGTAATCATATTTTTACTAGTAGCTTTATCAAGTATGTATTCTAGATGTGTAGAAACTGATGAGTTTGCTCTTTCTAGAGAAAATGTTTCACACAAGAATGACAACATTATCCTGCACAAATCTCATCCATAATTTAGATGGTAGAAAGGAGGTTGGCACAATTAGGCTACAACTCCACTCCCACAGCCGGTTATTTTCATTTCCAGTGTATCTTACATCTCCCTCTGATTATTTACTCTTTTGCATCAAGCATTTTCAACATTCATTTTCAATATATTTACAGTTTCCTCTATATAATTTTTAATTTCCTGCATTTTTCCCAAGTAATAATCTATTATCCACTCGTATTAGCTCTATTAAGTATGCATTCTAGATGTCTAGAGAAACCCATGAGTTTTGATCTCCCTACAGACATGCATGACGAGATTATCAAGCACAAATCACATCGGTAATTTAGAAGGTAGAAAAGTTGAAACGAATAAAAGTAACATTATAGACCACATTTACGAGAAGTAGAGTAGGTTTTGCAACCTTGAGAAACTATCTCAGGAAGATTGCCCTTTTGGCTTTTGCTTTTGACTCTGAAAATCGAAAATACTTGGGAAGATAGGATTTTCAAGTTTGTATAAAGTAAAAAGGATAATTTAACTGCTGTAGAACCTATTAACTCCACTAACCACAGATAGGATTTTCAAGTGTGTAAAAAGTAACAAGGATAATTTAACTGCTGTAGAACCTATTAACTCCACCAACCACAGAGGCATTGGCCTCCTCCCGCTCCAGGAGGGGCATCTTGTTAGAATAAAAGCACGCATAAGCTCAAAACAATGGCATAGCTTTACAACAAAGGCAACTTGTAGAAATAAACCAAGGAAGATATGTACCTATCATTAACTCCTGCAAGCATTACATACTCAAACAGAACTTTGTACTTGTGTTTTAAGGGAAGCTCCTCTCTAAGTGTTCCAAGAAGCAAATTTAAGTTAAATTTGCGGTTAATTGGCATGATCCAGTTTCTGACCTGCAATATTTCATTAAGGTGAATCAAAATCTGATGCTATTTGTTTCTGCATTTTCACATCAAGAATTAAGTGCTCAAGAGAAATACCTCATCAGTTGTAGCATTCAAACTGACTGCCAAAGCACAATTAGACTTGCGAAGAAAGCGTTTAAGCTGGGGTACAAGCCCACTTGTAGAAACGGTAACCTTGCGAGGACTAAAATGAAGCCCTTGTTCATCTACCAATATGTCTGCAGCTTTAATGACATTCTCAATATTGTGAAGTGGTTCTCCCATTCCCTGGAGTCAGTTATTTGATCATGATTTGCTTGATTGTTTAGGAAGACGGTACAAGAATTAAGGAGAAAGGGACAAAAATCTTTTATTCTAATTTCTTATAGACATAGAGCCAAAGTCTCAGGCATGGTTTTGTAATGTAGCTACATAACATGGAAGAGTAAGACTGGCTTCAGTGAAACATGATGCATAATTGAATAACAGGGAGCAATATAAATAATGGCCCTAAGAGAAGGCTGGAGGAAGATAGACATTAGAAATATTAGCAAAGTTGGCTAGACTTCAGAAATTTATTAGTAAAGCAAGTCGGATCGCATCGAGCAAGGGTGCACTGAACATCAGAAGTAAATAAATGGTAATCCTGGTTAAATTTTAGGATGTACATATAGAAAAATGAAAACATGTTCATTCAGGAATTGCTTCAATTATGCACATACCATAAACACGACATTGCTAATTGAGCCAACTTCACTGGATAATAATCGCCGGGCTAAAACAGCCTGCTCAACTATCTCAGATGTAGATAAGTTTCTCTTCAAACCCATTCTGCGAAATAGATTCATGATTTAAATGAAAGGGCTGATTTAGCAGCTGTAAGGAGAAACAATCAAAAGACCAAAAGGCTAGAGCTCACCTGCCAGTGTAGCAAAACTGGCAATTCATGGCACAACCTACTTGACTAGATATACAAACGGTGTTCCTGCCCCCCTCACAAGGTATAACAACAGTTTCTATCACCAGGCCATCTTCCAACTTGAATAACATCTGTAAGATCCTGTGAGTTCTATATATTAAGTGATAATTCTAAAAACAAATAAGGGGCACCATAGAAACTATAAATATGTCAATCACTGAAAATTCTACATATCACACAAGCTATGTCCACCTTTTTAGTTCCATCAGATGCTGACAGAATATCTTTCAACTCTAATGTCTTAAATTCAGCATTCTCGCTCAACATTTTCCTGAAATCTTTATTCAAACCTGAAAAAACAATATAACTTTGATGACAGATAGCCGAGTCAGCAGTAACTACCATCAACGAAAATCTAGAAAATTATAGGTAAACAATGCAAAGTGAGTATAAAGGAAGATCCAACCAAACATCAGAACCTTTTCCTCCCATAAGAAATAAACACATCAACGCTTTCAACATAGAATTTTAACAGGGCGTATATATGCAGGAAAGCAAATATACCTTCTAGTTCTTCACTGCACTGCGCCCAAATGTTATCCCCGTACAGACGTTTCCATAACATCAGAGCCTGAGCAGGCCTATAACCATGTGACTGAGCCCATTTCTGTTAAACATAGTAACCATGGTTGGTTAATGGACTGTAGAATCATACACAAATATCAAAACTGGTCTACAAGTTCCCAAACAAGATTAAAGCTTGAACCAAAAACATGTTAAACTATTCTCAATGTTGGAACTTACTCAAATTTCTGCAAGGTTAACTAAAATACAGGGAAGGAAAAACCAAAGTATGCATACCATGAGTCAGAGCTTAATATATAAAAACACAAACAACTTTGAAACTTTAAGCAGTAAAAAATAAAAGGACTAAATCTCCATTGAGATTGCAACTTCGCTCAAATTCATCAAGGTTAACCAGAATACATAGGAGCAACCCAAATACATAACCACGAAAGTTTGAATCATTGAGCAGAACAAAAACTGTATCATTAAAATATCTACACAGTTAACCAAATTACACTACAAGAACAATTATCTATACGGTTAACCAAAATACACTTACCATGTGATAAGCTTATCTCAAAAACTCAAAAGCAAGTTTGAATCTTTACACTCTACAACAACAATAATATACCCAGTATGATCCCACTAGTGGGGTCTGGGGAGGGTGAGGTGTAGGCAGACCTTACCCCTACCTTGAGTACACACTAAAGAAGATTAAAACACGATCAAGATTGCAACTTTACTCAAATTTATACAAGGCTAACTAAGACACAAAACACCAACAACTTATTCTCAAAAACCCAAAAAACAAGTTTGAAACTTTAAAGAGTAAACAAGACTAAATCACTATAAAGATTGCAACTTTCCTCAAATTAACAAAACACACACAACACCAACAACTGAAATACAGATACCTCAAGTTCAGTATATCTCATCCCTTTCAAAACCACTTTTGAATCCTTCATAGGAACCCCATTTTGGTCATCACCCCCTAATATACAAAAAAGACACAGACAAAGTTAATAAATAAACAACCAAAATAGATACACATATTTTCTTAAAAGGGAAGGGAAGCCTTGGAGCAACTCGTAAAGTTGTCTCGTTTGGAAACAGCCAGTGATGAGGGTGGGCTGCATACATCACACCCCTGGGGTGCAGCCCTTCTCCGGACCCTACATGAACGGGATGCTTTGTGCACGGGGCTGCCCCGTTCTTATGTATGTTTAAAAGGGTACTTACCAGCAGCAATAGAGGGTTCAATTTGAGGTGTTGAGAGAACATGAGAAGGAGAAGAATGTTGGGCCGTTGCAAGTAAACGAAAATGGGAAGTGGTGAAAAGGGGTGTTCTTGAAGGTAGTAGTTTTATAAAAGATTTGGGCTTTAGTGAACGGCATGCAGTTGTGTAATTGGAGAAGGGAAAGTTTGATCCAAGCAGGGCACAGCTGCCGCCATTGGAGAAACGAATTCGCCTCATCCTCACACACACACACACACAGTGTCATCTCCAGCCACTACACGCATTTTGTCAACTGAAACCAAGGTATTAAGAATTTTAAACATATGTACGGTTATTGTGAGCAGAGTGTCAAGCAAGCGTTTGTAGTCCAACGGTTAGGATAATTGCCTTCCAAGCAATAGACCCGGGTTCGACTCCCGGCAGACGCATAACTATTTTTTGTCTTTTTATCTTTCTTGAGCCAATGGTCTTCTTTCACAAGATAAGGTTATGATATGCTCCAAATGCACTTATTTATGTGTGATACAACGACATAGTAGTTGACAGCCTAGGCATAAATCAATGTAAGACAAAAGCTTTCACCAAAGATGTACAATTTCTTGAAATTCATGCTGATACAATGACATAGTTGACAGCCTAGGCGTAAATCAGTGTAAGACAAAAACTGTCACGAAAGATGCAATTTCTTGAAATTCATGCAGCACATAATAGAAGTAAAAGATCCATGTTGGGAAGCTCTGATTAGTCAAGATACGTGCTATAGTCATATTGGTATACTTTATTGCTCAGAGATTATGTACAATGTGGAAATTTTCGTTGTTTGCAGTCCCCTAGTTTGTCCTGGGAAAAGAAAGTATTGAGTATTGGAATGAAACGGATCTAAATAGAGGGAAATGGTACATTAAGAACTCATACAACTGATGTTAACTAGTTTTATACCACGGGTAGTTCCTAAGTTGTTCTAATATGTACTAATACTTTTGAAGTGATAATGGATAGGACTTGGTACATCTGATTTTGTTCTTTCTATAAATGTCAACTGTTGAAAAAGCTCACATATTTAACAGGAATGGAACAAAAGAACAGAAGTATCCATGTGACAGAAATTCTTTCTGCTGTAGTAATAATTTGTGATTAAGCTTATAGGAGGTATCATATAGGAGTACTGCGGTTTACAAATATGAAATACTAGTAACTATATCAAATGATTGAAAGGATACAAAGTAAACACAAAAGGATTTAAATAGCAGTCTCCACAAACTGATCAAAGAATGTTTGATACAAATACAATCAATAAATCTTAGCTTCTTAAACAGTCCTCTTTCTCAAGGATTCTTCACTTTGATCCTCAACTTCCTGGCTATTTGTCCTGCTTTAGAATGAACTGGACGTTTATTCGAGTCGAACTGTTCCACTTCTACCCAATTAATCACTTTAAGCAAGAGTGATTGAGGGACTTTGCCAGAAGAATCTGATTCTGTTTTTCCTTTAGCCTTTTTCAGCCCTTTTTCCAGGGATTTTTCAAGAAAATCCATAAACCAGCTTCCTGATTCACTCTCAATCTGTTTTCCCAATTTGATTGTATTTGAAATGCTGCTACTTGTTGAAGAAGTTGGTTTCTTGTTCTCATCATTCTCATTTATGTTTGTAGTATTAGATGCTGCACCTTTTCTCTCCTTTGATGATGATCTCAAATGCTTTCCAAGAATTGACCTTTGATCGCTCCTTTCAGGGAAAACTGCAATGGATTTGTAAAGTGCAGCTCTCCTTTTCGATGCATTCGATTCACTGTCTCGTGATTCTTCCAGGGAATTCTGCACTATTTCGTGTAAGATAGGGGCATTCTCTGGTTCAGCATTTGGAGTTTGTGACATTTCATTTGAAGCTGTTGCAGCTTGAATGGATACCATTTCTGCTACAGCTTGGACTAGATGCTCATGAAACTCAAGAAATTGATCAAAACAGGCTGCTGGCGCCTCTGGCTTTGCAGCTCTACTCAAATTCGAAAACATCCTTCAATGCCACAGTGACAGATAATTTAGTAATAAGAAAAGAAAATGCAACAACAAAGAACACAACAAAATAATGAAAAGTTGCATACTTGAGAGACCGCACAAGATTTTCAGTGGCTGATGCATCCCTTAGTGCTTGAAGAGCAATTTTCTGCGCGTTCTCTCTTTGCTGTACAGCTTCCTAATGGACATCATATAAATGTGCTTTTTGATAAGGCTAAAATTCCATCAAAAAAAATACCAATCTACTATATGAAATACTGTATCTTAAAATAAGGCCATCAATTACTCTTTCAAGCTGTTCATATGTCACTAGCAAATTATCTTGTATTTGTCGTTGACCCTAACGGAGCTCCAAACTGAAGTATAATGGTAGGTAAGTTGTCAAAAGTAGAGGAGTAAATGTGGACCTTACTTTTAGTATTTTGACACGTGGAATCCACTAGTTCTACATTGGAGCTCCGTCAAATGTCAAGGCCAAATACCGGTTTGCTAATGATAATGAGTGGAGGATAAAATTAAGATATTTCATATAACCGAGGTAAATTTAAATCATTTCCCTATACTAAACATGTAACAAACAACTGCAGCAAAGATGTTACCTTTCCCAATATACTTAGTTTTCCAGGCAAATTTACTGTCAAACTGGTGTTGTCTTGATGAGAATCATTAGATTGAGATTGTTGTTGTTCTTGAGAAGACTTTTTCGAATTCGGAAGCCTCTGAGACTCTCTGCCTATGATTGGAGAAGCTGCAATTCTTGCACTCCTTAAACTTGGTGGTGGAGTTGAACTTTTCTTTTCCTGTGTCTACACAAAATTACAAAGAATCAAATTGCAACATGTAACATGTCTTAAAACACATTGAACTATATATAAAAGGGAAAAATGTACCTACAGCTGAGTTTAAAGGAGACTTAATAATTCTCTGATCTCTATCAGTAACACTTCTGCTCCTAGGAAACTTCATCATTGTAGGTGTAGCACAACTTTTTCTCACCATAGCAGGACTATTAACCTCCATCAATTTAGACAACAACGCTCCACCAACCGATGATCTTACCATCCCATTCATCGCTCCTCCTCCTCCCTCCCTAGACAATTTTCCGCGAATAACAGGTGACATTGGTATAATTCTCCCGATTTTAACAGCACTAGACCTCTCTTTTATCGGTGTACATTGATCGAAATCGATAGGAACCGGTTTCAAAACTTGAGGAGATGAAGCAACAACAACACCACCTTCTGTCCCATTTTGGCCTATTCCCCAAGAACCCCTTCTAGGAGCAGCCACATTCTGATTGATTTTCTGCTCAACTTTTTCACCTTTTTCGCCTTTTTCTCGTAACCCCATTAAAGGTTCAGGAGTACCAACTAAAGGGTGTCTTCCAGGTAAAGGTTTAGCGCCTTTAACAACAGGAACAGGCGAACCGGGCTCTAATCTATCGACATAAATGAACTGTCCTAGCTGCATTTTATTGCTTAAAACCAAATCATCTTGTTCATATGGAAGACTTACATAAATGGAATGTGAAGAATCTGAAACCTTAATAAAAAATCCATGTTTTGGCCATAAATTCTTCTCATCAAGATCAGCCGGTACAATATCAGTAACTTGTAAAAGTGAACTCCTATGTTCACTTGTTGGCTTTACACCTGATTTCATTCCATTTAATAACTTCAACAAAATCCCTGGTGCTAATGCTGCCATAATCAAGAACTATACAAAGAAACGTCGCGTCTTTAGTCTTGAACTAAACGAATCGTGCTAGAAAGCATACAATCTTTCAAGAAAATATCAAGAAAGATGAATAATACAAGAATGAGTCAAGAATAAAATGTACTAGTATTACTAATATATTAAAATGAGACACTATGGTTTTTTTCTTTTTTAATAAAATGGACTAATTCAGAGGGATTTTTGTTGATTTATTTGGAGCTATGGTATAAGGTAGATGAAGGGGTTTGAGGAATAACGGTAAACTAGAAAAGGATGAGGGGTGGTGGGGTATAAGGGTGGGGTCCATAAATGAATTTTTTAAATTTGTGAGGATTTTAGGAACGTTGGTAGTAACGGCCATATGTAGTGAGTGAGTAATATGAATATTTTTGGTTCTTTTTTTGAATGTTCAGCTGAATTAAACATGATACCCGTGTAGTTCTTTTTAACTTTTTGTTTGGTTTGTGGGTAAAATTAAGTAGTGAATGAATATTATGGCTTTTCCATTTTGCATTTATTTCCAAAAAAGCCTAGAACTTTTCCAATGAAAAGGATAATTAAGATGTTAGTATTGTTTGTTCATAATATGTGACCAGTTATTGACAAAGGCGGATCACATAGGATCGAGGGGTGCTATACTTATGAAAATATATAAGTATATATAGACTATATAGTAGAATTATGGAAACTGACACCTGTTGTAACAAAAGGCTCTATGGTGCCACCAGTGTAAGGCTTGATTTTCTTCCCAAATAACTTGGGTTTGATTCCATGTTGCTACATGATTTTTTAGATCTTTTTTGTTTGGTAATCCAAGATGGGACAATTAAGCATAGCTCGACAATCCTCCATGAGTATCTCAAATTTGTTTTCTCAAAGTTTAGGCTTATTCCAACATTACACTAATTCCAACCCTATATGTGTTACTACCAACATCTCTGCTCTTAAAATCTGCGTGCTACCCGGTATCTTCAAGTTTTGGATCCGCCCCTGAACGTATAGAGCAATTATGAAGATGAGTTTCAAGTTTCAAAAACTTGTGGTGAAATTTTTATTTTTCACTCATAAAATTTTATCTTTTTTCAAGTAAAATATATGTCTAAACATATTTTTAACTTTCAAATAGTATTTTTTTTTTTTAACTTCTAAATACTCCCTCCGTCGCAAAATGAGTGACTGGGTTTGACTTGGTGCGGAGATTAAGAAAATAGAGAAGACTTTTGAATCCTATTGTTTAAAATTAAACTTGTGTGAAATGTGAGTCAGTGCCTTTAAATCTTATGGTCCAAAACAAATCTTGAAATCCCGGCCTGGGAGCCCCGTTCGCCTTTACTTTGACTTTCTAAGAAGTATTTAAAGAGTAACCGAATATGGGAAGAGACACTCTTTTTGGGACAAACTAAAAAGGAAAGGTAAACAATTATTTTGGGACGAGGGAATACTATTTTTTCCAACTTCATTTCAAAAACTCGATTTTCCAAAATTCAACCAAATATATGTCCAACTTTCAGATAGTATTTTTCCAAAAACTCGATTTTCCAAAATTCAACCAAATATATGTCCAACTTTCAGATAGTATTTTGGAATCAATGGTGCAATTGCTATCTAACTTTATTTGTTCTTTTTTGCAAAACGAATGTCAAACTCAACCTATATAAATAAATGCATTGATATAGACAAGTAATTTAATTTGAGCTGAGAAATACCTATGAAAGTATTGAAGGCGACTGAAAGAAAAACAACTTCAAAGTCGATATTCTTTTGTTACGTCTTATTTGTACACTAGCCCTAGCTAACCTCCTACTTGAATTGACAACTGCATAAATCGTTCGGATATGATTATTATAAATATTTGAAATAAAATTTGTACATTATTGTATGGTTCACAAATTTGGTCCTTGCCCGTTTGGACATAGTTCAAACTTCATTAATTGTTCGTGAGTACAAATTGTTACATGGAGTACAGAAGATATCCTGATTGTTTGTTAACTTTAGACAAATAAGCTTTGTATATTGAAAACAATAATAGGTTTAGTTACATCATTTTAGCTTAGACGTTTGAATTAGGCGTTACTGTTTTTTTTTTTTTTTTTTTTGTTAAACAAGATACTAGGAATGTTTTGAAGTAATCGCAGTACTTTTCTCTTCTACAAGATTTATTCACTATATATCTTCCAAATAGACAAAAGCAAACCTGGTAATAATTAAATTGCACTTCGTGGAGTAGCGATTCATCAATAAAATAGTTGATTAACCTGAACAAGCACCAGCACGAAATCTTTCTGTCTTGCAAGAACAAAAGCCCATTGGTTATCTACTTGCTTAACAAAGGATTTTAGTGCAAAATAAGAAATGAAAAAAAAAAAGGAATAAGAAGAAGAAATGATAATGCTTTTGCCACCAAAAAAGTAAAAAAGCAGAAAAGTTTTCTTCTACACTTTCATTCTTCTTTTCTTTTAATTAAACATTCCAACGGGTGCATTTTCTTTTCTTGGTGCAACAGTTGAAAGAAAGCTAAGTATTTTTCGAGAGTATAATTATTTTTATATTATCCCTATTCAGTAATCAGTACTAATGTATATGTGCTATGTGTTCATAATTAGCTAGATTGATGTATGCACTGAGTATGAGTAAAAAAAAACCCCTTTTTTAATAATCAACAAGCTAAATATTCTATTAATCGTATATTTCTTATTACATTACCCTATTCCATTTCCCAAGCCTTCCTCATCCAATAAAAAATATGCATAACACTGAAATGACACCATTTTTAAAATCAGCATATAACGGACCAAATCTATGTGTGGATTTGCTAAGGCAGTTATGCTGGCACGAAGTATAGTTTGTTCTTAGTTGAGCTCAAGTAAGATATTGTTAATGTTTTTAAAATAAAAGGAGCCTTCTCATATGCCAATTGACAAAACTTTTTTCTTTCTTTGTTTATAAGGAGAGTACATATTTTTAGAAGTATTTCATAGTATTTGCTCTAGCAATATTTTTGTTCACCATTGCAGAACATGAATTAATGTTCTTAAAATGACAATCGAGTTCGCACATAAATTTCTAGAATGGTTTTGGATATAAATCTAAATCGTGGAATAATTTATGCACAAAATGAACTTATCGCACACCATAATGCTCATCACATCCTTGGTCTATGATTAAAGTGGATCCATATCGTTAAAAATCCACCATATGCCTTAGCCAGAAAAATGAATTCTTTCTATACATTGAAATTGTTACACGATCACTATCAGTGGAATATGAAAAATAAAAATTTTGGATATGAAAGTGGTTTCTAAAGTACTTGTTGAATTAATTATCAACATTGACTAATTCTAGTTGCCTTCTTATCCATTGTTAGCACTTTTTTTTTGGTAACTAAATTTTATGAAATCACCAAAGTATTACATAAGAACCGCAACTTAGCTAACACAGCTAGCTGATCTATAACAGAAACAAAAAGACTTTGAAACTCTAGACTATGATTACATAAAGCAATATAGCGCTAAGTCTAACTCAATTATCTACAATTGACCATTACGCTTTTTGATATGGAAGTATTCTCAATAGAATACACAGTTTTTCATTTGCCCGAACATGGCTGATGCATACAATTTTCCAAGCTATACTTTCGACATCTCTTGCTTTTTTTCTCAAACACCCCTGGAGTTTCTTTCCATCCAAATGGCATGGCTGTACTCGGCATATACCATTTTAAACAAGCTGGCCATGGCAGATTTCCCTTTAGATTGGCAGATGATCCATTCGAGTTGTTCTTCCCACTGTCTCCCGGTATTGGCCTGGACTTGGAGCCATTTACTTAGTCTGTCCCACAGTAGTGAGGCATATTGGCATTGGTAGAACAAGTGGCTACAGGTCTCAGGCTGCTGGTTGCACATCAAACACAGAGGTTTCACTGACAGTTTCCAGGATATGAGTCTATCTACAGTCAGAACTCTTTTTTGCAATTGGAGCCAAAGTGTAAAGATATCTTTCGCACTGGCTAGATTGTTACAGATTATCCTCTCCACTTCACTCTTGGTATGTCACCTAGTAGATTAAGATAGTCTTCTGATCATGTTCTTCTTTATGTTGTGCACTACATATAGGTGATAATTTTGAACCTTAGCTTCCGTGATTTTCTTGACCATCTATGTTGCAGTGTTTGGGACTGGCATATCAGCTATTCTTTGGCCCTTTACATAGTAGGCATGTACCCATCTAATCCACAACTTATCTTCTTTTGTGAGCTAAGTCCCAATGTAGTTTAATGATTATAGTTTTATTCCAGTGTCTCAGGTTTGTTAGATTAAGCCCACCCAGTGAAACTAAGGCTATCTTTGTAATTATATTTACTCTAGATCAGATATAACTTTTGCAGTATGACTCTATGATTTTGAGTACTTTTGCTGGTAGGATGAACAAACACTGATTTTACTAATTGGATTCTGCCTGTATAAGAGAGTTTTTTTGCTGTCTAGCTAGATATCTTTGCCACTATTTTATCAATCAAAGGTTGTTATTGGATTATTGTCATCTTTTTCGAGGTTAGGGGCACACCAAGGTATTTAAAAGGAAAGTCTTCTTGTATGAACCCCAAGTACTGTAAGATTCTTGATCTCTCTTCCTCTGCCACCCCCTTCCTAAAATAGCTAGAATCCTAGACGTATTTGATTGAAGTCTTGATGTTGTAGTGAAATCCATGAAGAACTGATAAGTTGCCTGATTGATTGGAGATCCCCTCGAACAAAGAGCAACAAATCATCTGCAAAGCATAGATGGGTAATGCCAAATTTCTTGCATATGGGGGTAAAACTTGAACTCTTTGTTCTCTTTCAGTGCGTTTAGACTTCTACTCAGATACTCAATTGCAATGACAAACAAAAAAGGTAAGATAAGATCACCCTATCGAAGTCCCTTAGTAGTTGCAAAAGGTGTTGTTAGCTATCCATTTATGAAAACAGAATAACTGACCGTGTGAACACAAGCAGTTATCTATTTAAAATAAACCTCCTTGGAAAGCCCAAACCCACCATCACTTGTTCAAGGTACCTCAATTCCACTGAATCGTAGGCCTTTTGTAGATCTACTTTAATCATGCACCTGGGTGATATGTGTTTCCTAGCATAGGATTTAACAGGTTCATGGGCAAGGTTAATGTTATCCGCAATCTTTCTCCTAGGTATGAAGCCTGCTTGAGCTTCACATATAATAGAAGGCATCACATGTTGTAGCCTATTGGCAAGGACTTTGGAGATCAGTTTGTAGAGAATTATACAACATGATATAGGCTTAAAATCTTTCACTATGATAGGATGTGGGACTTTTAGAAGCACGGAGATAGTGGTGCAATTTACAGCCTTGTACATTGTGCCTATGTGAAAGAATTCCAAAACAACGCCACAAATATCATCTTTGATATAGCTCCATGCTTGTTTGAAAAACACAATTATAATCATCTATGCCTGGAGCTTTCTCAATCCCAATAGCACACAAACCACTATAGATTTTATGTTATGTTATGTTGGCACATAAGTCAAGTTAAGGGTAGGGCCTTTCCTCATGGTTAATCTATTAACAACAGGCAGACAGGGTGCAGAAGATCCCATTAAAGATTTGTAGAAAGAGATAATTTCATGTTGAATGTTGATAGGGTCCTTGAGTAACACTCCTCCTAGAGATGTGAGTTCTGTAATCTGTTTCCTGTGTTTTTTCTCTTTTATGACAGCAAAGAAGTACTTGTGTTTGAATCCCCAAGCTTGATCCAGTGTACCTTTGCTTTATGTTGTAGTCCACTCTCTTCAATTAATGTCCATTGTTTTGATTGTATCAGCATGTCCCTCTTTAAATCAGCCAGTGCATCAAAGTAAGATTGTTGGAGTTGATTCTGAATGACATACAGTGCCTCTCTTGCTTGCATGATCTTATTGATGATGCCCTTAAAATCTTCATCGTTCCGCATGATCTTATTGATGATGCCCTTAAAATCTTCATTGTTCAGCTTCTTTAAAGCTAGTTTGAGTACTTTCAAGTTCATCCACATAATTTGCATCTTGTTAGTTCTTCTCCTTTAATTCCAGCCCGCCTTTACTATTTCTAAGAATTGAAAGTGGGTTGCCCAAATATTAAAAAATCAGAAAAGGCTCTTGATGTTATTTGTGTCTAAGACAAATTGGAGCAGCGTTGGCACATGATCAGAGATGAGTGGATTCCCATATTCAACAGTCAAATGCCCGTATTTGAACATTCATTCATCATTCCCTAGTGCCCTATCCAATCGACTACAAATTCTATCATCATCTCTCTGATTATTTGTCCATGTATAGTATTCCCCCTTCTATTACAATTCTAAGACCATGAATTGCTAGGTAGATTCAGTTAAATTTTTTACTTCAGCATAACTAACATAATTTTTAAACAATATATCTTGGATACGTAATAGAGCATTATTGTCCTCAAATTAGCCATGGATCAGCTATTTGATGAACTACGACATGAAGTTGCTGCCATAAGCTTTTCCTCAGCTCAATAGTATTAAAACCATATATGACTGTCATGACACAGCCAAGCTCGTGTTTGAGGCCTTTAACTTGACAATGTACTAATAGTGCATCTTTTTGTATCACAATTATTTCATATTCATCAGGATCCAACAAGATCCAAATCCTCTCATTGACAGCATTGTCATAATTAGTTATAGCTTCCCAGCTTGGTACCATCTTCCTTATAAATTTCCATGCCTTTGCTTCTTTGACTCTTGTTTCATAGACATGCAAGCTTCACTTTCTTTGTCTGTAAGAAGTGTTTTAGTTTCTTTCTGCTTGTATCTTTTATTGAAACCTTTTACGTTCCATACCAGAAATGTCATTATGATAGGGGGGAATAGCCCCACCAGTATCAGTGGGCAACTCATTTGTATTACATTGATCTCTTGATTGCAAAACAGCAAAACCATTTTTAACTGGTAGAAACGTTTTCACAATTCCAGCAGTTTGTATGGGGTCTGTAGTTTTTTTTTTTTGGTCGCTTTTAGCCAGATAAGAAAGACAATTCTCAAGATTTTGACTCTTACTACCATGTTTTACAGCTTGGGAATAATGCATTGGTATCTTGTGCTACAACTAACCACTTGAGATGGCTTCTGGAGGTGGTGGTGTTGTAGACTTATTGCCACCTTCTTTCAAAGCCTTTATGGGAGCATGGACCTTTTCTGGTATCTCCCGAGCTTGCTTACTAGCCTGGTCTTGTTTTTGTGGCTCCTTAGTTTTCCACTCCTGTGCAGGTATAACCCTACCTTGTCTCATCTTTTACTGCCTTTTAGGTGCTGGGATCTCCTTTGCTCTTGGAATGCATTTGTGATCTATTTGAAGACATTGATCACAAAATTCAGGTTTCCAGTCATAAGGAATGGCTATGTGAACTTCTTTACTAGTTGGATCCAATACTATTACTTCAGATGGCAAAGGCATAGTGATGTTTACTTCAATAAGCATTATGGCGTTAGAAATTCTGGACTATTTGGTAGTGCATTCGTCTGCATATAATGGAACACCCACTGCACTAGTAAGTCGACTAAGTGAATCACAACTCCAGTATTTTATTGGCAAGTTAGAGAATCTGACCCATAGGAGAACATCCGTTAGGAACTCCTTTTTGAAATCAAAATGTTGTGTCTATGGATTCAGAATGATTGGATGGTTGTTAATACTATATAGCCCAGCATAAAACCTCAATCAAATCGTGGGTGCTATTAAATTTGATTATATAAAATCCTTCCTATTGAAGAAAGAGATAAGGCTTATTTACATGACTCTAATTAATAGAGATGTATCTTTTCATTGCATTATAACTCGGCATATCTCCAATAACATACGCAATTAGGGTGCAATTCCATTTCTCTTATTCCTTTTCTACTTTCAATTTATCTAGTTCTACAAATACTTTACCATCTTTTATTGCTGGTGGAATATAGGAAAGGGGCATACAATTTTCAGCTGCTCCGTTTCCTCAAAATAAGCCAGCACAAGAGGACTCTGGTTGCTCTTCTTTGCAAATCTCAGCTGTTGGTGGTGACGCCCCAAACACTGCTTGGACAATTGGGGTTTTCAGCATACCCTTCTCAGCTTGCAATCCTATTGTTCCTTTTGGATAACCAGTGTAGGTCTCATCTCAGCTGAATATGTGAGCTCACTAAGCTCCCAATGGCAGCGATCAGAGTTTTCCTAGGCCTTCCCCCCTTTTTTTCTCCGGCCATCTCTCATTCGGCGTAGTTAGCACTTCGAATTATACAAAAGAGCACCACAATTAAAAAGCCCTATAGGCTAAAACTTGCGGAGAATCAGAAGATTTAGTCGATACAAACTTTCATATCTATTATAATTATACATGATTATACATATATTACACATTTGTGGTGCTTTGACAAATGTGTAATATATGTATATTCATGTATAATTTATCTATATATTGAAGGATTTGTTTAAAACTTTCATATCTAAAACTTCGAAGGATTTATCTATATATATTCATGTATAAATTTATGTTTTTGGTAGATTTATGTGTATAAATTTGTTTTAAAGCAATGATATAGATAAAATCGACAAAAATAACTCGGTAAAACAAAAAAAAGTTAACTTTGATAAAAAAAAAAAAGAAAATCCGGCTATTTTACATTTTTTTGCCACCGATCGCCAGCGTGTCAGTGGCGGGGAGGTGGGAAGTGGCAGCTAGGATTTTTTGGAGAGCCTACATTTCAAAAATAGTGGTTGTGCTATATCATGTAAGAAAAAAAATATGGCCCTTCATTTGTAATTTCCTTTCTTTGAAATACTATTTTTGAAAAATCCTTTTTTTAAAAGTTGGGAAGGGCTGGGCAAACATAAACTACTAGGTGATTTTCTAAAACAAGACACCGTAAAATTTAGTCCCGCAGCCTGTTGGCACTGCGCTAAATAAAAACTAGCCAGCAGTACAAAACTCTTTGAAGACTAGCGAGATCCGAAAAAATATCAGTATTTTATACTGGATTTGTGAACAAAATTTTTAAATCCCAGTAGTTTATACTGCGATCACTTAAATATAAATCACACTATAAAATATTGAGATTTTGAACATATTTGTTCAAAGTCTCGGTATAAAATACTGGGACTTTAAATAAAAAACTCTGATTTTTGTCTGAAATTTTGAACAAAATTCCAAATTATTTTTACTGGAGTTTAGTTCAAAGTCTCAGATATTTATATTGTGGCTAGTATGGGTGTTGTTTAACGCTAAGAGGCTGTAAATATGCACGGGGAGGGGGTAATTTGGCTATTTCTCAATGACTTCTGAAATGGTGAATGAAACTCACTTAGGGTGTCCAAAACAGTAAAAATTTCGTCCAGAGGCCATTTTTGCCACTGCTATTTAGTTTCATACTACTTTTTTTTGGTTGTGCAAAAGCAGCCTCTTTTTGGAACTTCAGTCTTTATGGGCTGAACTTCTCAGCCCACAAAGGTTGAAGTTACGCTATCTATGTCTAAGAGTTTAGCCCTTGTGGACTGAAGTTGAAGTTCATCAATGTCTGAACTTCAGCCCACAAAGATTGAAGTTTCAAAAAGTGGCTAAAAACTAAATAATTTAGCCCACAGGCCATTTTTGCCACCGGTATTTGGTTTGAAGTCACTTTTTTTATTGGTTTTACATGACATACCACTTTTTAAAACTTCAATCTTTGTGGGCTGAAGTTCAAACTTTGTGGGATTAACTTCATGCCTAAGTTATGAAGTTCAACTTCAATCCGTAAAGGCTGAACTTTTAGGCGTTGAACTTCAACTCTTATGGTAGGCTTAAGTTGGAATTTCAACCCTTATGGTAGGCTTAAGTTGGACTTCAACTCTTGTGGGCTGAACTTGTGTGAAGTTCAACCCACAAGAATTGAAATTCCAAAAAGTGGTCTCTCATGTAAAACTAGTAAAAAAAGTGGTCTCAAACCAAAACTACTAGAAAAAGTGGCATCTCATGCACTTTCCCAAAAGTGGCTCCAATTAAAGGCGAGCCAAAAAGTGACTCCCTCCAAAAATGGCTACTCATCAATTTTTCACACAGAACACCTTCTGGGGCTCTGTCAGAGATTGGACCCCCATAAGGATGGTCTTACGAAAATGACCCTAATAAGAAAGTTTCTGGCGACTGCCAGATTTTCCTATTAGAAAATATCTTGAGATCACTAGGAGCTTTCCTCTGGCAGTCGCCAGCAACATTTCCTAACAGGACCATATTGGGTCAAAATTGTAGCAGCATGCCAGAAATGTCTATTTTGCACAAAAACTTCTAAAGTACTAGGCCTGAACTCTGAAGGTTAGTTGTATTCATTGTAGGACAATTTTGCAGACGACTGAAGGTTAGTTGTAATTTGTAATTCCATGGATTGTTTACACGAAATAGTAGAGAAATAAACATATATAGCTATTTACAACAGTGGCCCTACATTAGATTGGCCACCGAGCAATTTTCACAAATGCTAGCCAAAGTTAAGCAACATATTAAAAAAGAATTATGATATTCAGTAATTTTAAGCCTAAAAAATAGCAAAATTTACAGCATAGTAGTAACAACAAATAACCTAAATTGTGGAAGAATCCCAACATTAATTGGGATCTTATTCTCTACCATATATAGCACACTGAAGGATATATATAAACGCAATCTTTCCATTCCTTCTTTTATCTGGTTCCATATATATCAAAATATTTTGAATATACTTTTATTGAGCTTTCCATCTTCGTTTATCTTATCTAGTTTGAAGAATGCATATTACATGTGTATTTTTGCTTTTAATTATGTTTATAAATCTGAAATATCGAATTCATATTCGTAATACTCGTATTATATTTTATGCATACGTATATGTAATATATAAATGATAACCAATATATTTGGTAAATATTAGGAATATTGCGTGCATATTGATATATCGTATAAGATATCCATGTGAAGCTGTGCATATATCATGCATAATACTCGTATATGTTTGTTAAAAGTGTTTATGGTTTATCTTGAATATTTGTTCGTTAATCTCGATTAAAGGTCGAAATGTAACTCTGGAGATTTTAAGTCGCGAATACGGACTATTGATGGGAACAATTTCAACAATCTCGACACAACTACCAAATGGAGCTCACATTAGCTCTGTTATTTATGGGAAAAAAACGCTTCAAAAGAGTACAATTGCTGCTTTTTGTGGCCATCAATTGTGATTTTATAGCCAGCTTCGGAGTATGGACATAGGCGGTGTTTAAAGTGAAAAAGTTGTAATCAGAAAAGATGGTGCGAGAGGTTATTGAGTGAACAATTAATTACTTGTTGGACGAAAAAATGGACTGATGGCTTTTGCTAGCTTCCATGGTTGACAGTGGCTTAAGATTAAAGAAGATGGTTTATTGTTGAATTTTCTGGCTTACTGTTGAATTTTCTCTTGGAGTAGATGAAGTTTAGGCAGCTTCTTAGGCTTGAAGGATCTAGGATTTATTTCTTATTCTTTAATATGATCCTAATCATCAATTCCCCCACTAAAATAGGCGCTAAATATGTATTTGTGTTTCATCAACTAAATGGCTATTAAAAGTTGAATACGTATGGCTAATTGTATATAAAACATAAATAAGGTGGAATGTGTTTATGACTCCTACAAATGTTTATGTCATGTAATTTTTCCTATTGTAAGAAACCCTCAAGCAATCCCATAAACGAAATCCGGGGCAAAGGAAATATTAGTTTGACATCCCAATAGTAGGGATGAGGCAATGACATTCTTTGGAAATAAAGAGTATCCTTTATTTTCTTCTATTTCCAACTCCTGTTTTAAGGGTATGTCATATCCTACTTGTGATATTGTAGTAAAACGAGAATAGTTGAATTCATAGCAAAAGGTACAGTGGGCATGCTGTAGCATTTATTTATGAGCAACCTATGGAGGAAAGCTTTTACAATATTTAGAAGCAGATAGTACATAGTTGTTGATACATTTATTGATTGGGCCAAACAGCTAAGTTGTCTAGTACTTACTACATAGTTTTGAATGTGGACACAATTTATTCAAACTACTGATATATAAAGCTGAGTTAGATTCTGAAAATCGTAGGGATGTACGAATCTAGTTTGTTCAAAAGGTGACGGAAATGTCGTCTTATAATTATAATTTAACTCGGATCAGTTTTGACCTTTTGAAGTTTCTGATAATGATATTAATGCCATTACTTGACTTGTAGTGGGAACATTCCATGCATTAATTCCCACAACTATTTTTTATTTGTCTTATTTTTATATACTCTCTTCGGTTCATATTATTTGATTTTTTGATTGTTTTCATACAGATTAAAAAATCACCTTTTAGCATTAATTAAGAAGGTCATTTACTATATTAACTTTTGACTCTTTCAAATTTACGCATCAAAATCTATAAGAGATTTTAAAAAATATGATTAGATCATTTATTGACAAATGTATATTAGGAAAGAACTATTAAAAAACTTCTTAAACTTTGAACAAATCAATTATTTTTGGACAAAAGAAAAAAGACCAAAAAATTAAATAAAATGGACCAAGAGGGAGTACTATATGCATTAGTGAACTTGTTCCAAGTAACCAATTTTAACTGTAACCAGAGGATTGTAGTGGAACGAATGTAATCTCCCATCATTAATAAAATATCTAGAATTTCAACTTTGGGGGAGAAATTTCAATTATGGAGCAATTTCCCTTTGATATGGTCCTATACGGAAAGATTCTATATTAGTTACTCTGGGTGGTGTTTCATATACCACATAGTTTATAATAAAACTCAACTTAAATAGTGGATTCATTTTGTGATCAAATCATTTGCAGAAAAAGAAGAGTAATACAAACTTACTGCTTACCATGAAAAATATAAATAGAATAGCTAGTATATATTATCACTAGGATTTAGCATTGTAGGAGTACTAAGGACCACAAGTATGAATGAGACATGAAGTTCAAAGAATGAACAGAAGAGAAAAACCACAAGTTGTTGCCTCTTTCCTATGAGGGAAAGAAGAAATCCTGTTGGCCTCAACTTTGACCTCATTCAATTTCTTGTCATATTGTAATACATAATGACAAATATTTTCGACTTATTAAAACATATATCCTTTATAATTGAAGAAAACATATATGAGTTGGCTCTCTCTTTCTTAGATTCTAAAAGAGAACAAATGACTCACTTTGTATTGACTAGTGATGTAATGTATCAGCCCAAAAAATAAGTATCAGCCCATCATTTGGTTTCTTCACTTTCAATCATGAACAGTACTAACTTAAACATTTTGTGAATATTTGACCAATAATAAAAGTTCTTATATTGGATAGGTCGAACATGGTATAGTTTTATGAATAGTTTAGTGATAAAAAGAAACATCTTGTAACTTTTTTTGGTAGATATAAAAAAAAAAACTTGAGCTTGAAGTTTAGTCTCATTATTTTGAAATTATGTTGAAATAATCAGTAAATTAATTAACATAATCAGTAAAATTACTAGCAGTTCAAATAACAGAAATATTTCTGCACATTCTTCCTTATACAATTGGGACACATGCAATGCATTATTTTCAGACATAGAGACAATTATTTGGTACGATATGAAATGAGTTAGTAACTGAATCACATGATTAATTATCCTAATAGTCACATCAAGGCACTAAAACAACACACATAAGACAATGTATTCATACTTTCCAATCACTACAAAACGTAAGCTTACTAATCATGCATTTCCACCCTTCACCAGACACATTCACCACCATTATATGTTGTTGTACAATTTTGGATCATAGTGTTACTAAGATTATGTCAAGATAATTACTATAAGATAAAACTTATTTTACTCCTCAATAAAAAAGATTGATCTATCATAATAACATCGAGATTCTAAACATGTTCCCTTTTTCATATTAAAACCCATATTCAAATAATATGGATTGAAAAAAATTGTGGTGACAAAAAGCTAATTGACCCATCATTATAATTTATAAGAATCAAGCGAAGCAGCTAGAAGTAATCAGTTCATGCCTCAAAATTATTATATATGGACAAAAGATAGGAGAAAAGATTTGCCTAAATAAACTGCATTTGATAGTCGACTCCAAGAATACAGTTGGTGCGGGAAGCATTGCCCTTTGTAACGATCAAGGTTGTAGTAGAAGTATACGACAAACCGATCGAGTAAGAAATGGAAGGGACATCTTGAACTCAGTATAAAGGGACATGTCTAAGTTTTTATTGCAGATTTGAGATTCCTCAAAAATTTCGAATTGAAGCACGGAGTTATCGTCCAATCATATGGATAGCTCGTGGGTGGAATTTGACGGGATAGATCACGATCACAGAAAAGGTAGATATGCATCTAAGAAGAAAGTCTTTGCAATAGAAATAAGTCGAGTAGCTTGCCATTGCCAGTGCCAATAATAAATCGATCCATATAATACGTTCGTGCCCATCTTAGAGATTTTTTCATATCTAGTAGATTGATCGAACATATAGAGGCGAAGTACAATTTTGGTAGGAGTCAGATGAGCGTGTTGCTCGTCCTCTCGACACATTCAAAAGATAGGGAGTGTGATGAACTTAAACATATGAACCAAGTGTCATTTGATGCTACATATAAAGTGAAGTTGGGTAATTTTCTACGTGAAATCAGACCTAAGCTTTTAATTTCTACAACAAATCTACACATTAAGAACTGTACAAAAAGTATGACTACAAGTCAATACTTAATTATTTATTCTCATAAGTAAACTCGATAGAGTGGCTACAAAATAAAAAGTTTTTTCTAAAGAAAAAGATAAGTTGCAACTGGCCCACAAACAGCTGCAGCATGACTTGTCCGTTCCAAACAGTAGAATGTGAATGTATTAATAAGGACCACCTAACACTTGCCACATATTTTTATTCAACTTTTTACACATGAGCATGTTTATTAGTAGTATTATTTGCTAATAATGGGGTTAATTTCACCGGTAGTCACTGAACTATTGTTTCATTACCCCAAAGTCACTTTTGTTTCATTTGTTACCCAAAAGTCACTCAACTTTGCTCCAATCTACAATAAAGTCACTCAAACCGGATTTTGTTTAAAACTTGCCGGAAAAATGATGTGGCATCATTAATTAAAAATAATTTTTTAATTAATTTTTCATCTATTAATCTAATTTTTTAACCCATTATTCTTATTCTACCCAACCCAAACACATTTCACTATGTTATCGTCGTGCATAAACATTTCATACCAATGCCATTTCTCTTTACTTCTGTTTCGTATTGAATTAATTAGTTAATCAAATTAAGTAATGTTAGGTAAATTGGTTATGCAAAAAGGGGAAATGAAAAACGGGAAATGAATAATGAACGAGCTTAAATCGGTTTGGTTTAGTTTTTTATTTATGAAATCAAACTAGTTATGTCGATTTTTTTAAATGTTAAAACCAAAATACAGTTCGTTTGGACTGTTATTATGTATATGTTTTCATAATGTATCTATTGTATTGTACTTTATGTTTTGTTGAGTTCAACGTTTTGATAGATTATATTGTTTGCAGTCGTTTCATGATATAGCATACTAGTAAATGAAGAATGAATTTACAATATTGCCAAGAAAATAATAAGATACGGGATAGAATTACTATAAAAAAGTTAAGATAAATGGTAATATATCAAGGAGAAGAGGAGAGAGAAAAGATACGGTAACGACGCGATCACACCAAATTGGTCGTTACATAAAATGGGCTCTTCATCGTTATGTAACGATAGATTAACGATATGATACAATAAAATTTTAAAGTAACAATTAATACAAATATTATTTTATAGTAACAGTACAATAACAGTACGATACGGTACAACAGATAACAACCATCCAAACAAGCTAATACCAAATAAGTCGAATTTTTGTTTTTGATTTTTCTCAGTTTTTTTTTTCGATTTTTCTGGTTTATTCGATTTTTGTTTGGTGCCCAGCGATTATATGGTAGATAATATATATCAAATTTCAAAATTTTTACTGATAAAATAGTTATTTGTATATCTTCATGTAATATATGACACTCTAATTTATAGGTATGTCCTTGCTTTTGCTTACTGTATTAAAATATAATTGACACACATATATAAAACCTTAAAAAAATGACGTGCCTGACACTCTAATTCAATACGAAACAGAAGCAAAGAGAAATGACATCGGTATGAAATGTTTATGCACGACGATGACGTAGTGAAATGTGTTTGGGTTGGGTAGAATAAGAATAATGGGTTAAGAAATTAGATTAATAGATGAAAAATTAATTAAGAAAATTATTTTTAATTAATGATGCCACATCATTTTTTCGGCAAGTTTTAAACAAAATCCGGCTTGAGTGACTTTGTTGTAGACCGAAGCAAAGTTGAGTGACTTTTGGATAACAAATGAAACAAAAATAACTTTGGGGTAATGAAACAATAGTTCAGTGACCACCGGTGAAAATAACCCGCTAATAATGTGGCCTTCCATTGCTCATATCTTTCACTTTGACCTTATTAGTTTTCTTGATTGGTATTTTGGTTACAAACAATTGGTATATTGGCATTTTTCATGACACCATTGACCATTGCTGATTTCAATAACTTCTGACTTCACTCTTAATATGAAATGACGTTAGTCGGGCCAGTTATAACTTTGGAGAAACATTAGCAAGTTAGATTCTTAGAACAAGAAGATTGAGTACAACAAATAATATATTTACTTAGTGATATTTGATAAGTGGAGTCTGGAGAGTATGAAATTTACACAAATTTTATCTTGATAGGTTGTTTCAAGAACAAGAAAATTGAGAGTATATATCAAATATATACTATTATTACTTAGTGTATTGGGTAAAAATCGTCACCTTCGGTTAGCACCTCGAGATGGTAGACCGAGGGCAAAACGAGCTGATGCTCCGAAGAGAGGATTATCGGTCTCGTGGTCAAACCACCGAAGCCGACGCCCTGTGACATGCCCGAAGGCAAGTTAGACCTTAAGCTTCGGCGATGAGCTATCTCACTCGAACAGCAAGGTCGAGCGACCGAAGTCTTGTGACAAGGCTTCGGTCACCACCTCGGTTCCAGCGGCTTTGCAGCCCACTACTCCACCCCACTAACTCAGCCACTACTCAGCATTTACCCACCAAGATCGTGGAGGAGACATTAATGGATGATGGAGAACGTGGGTCTGGTCCTTAGGCCTATAAATAGAAGTTCATTTTTATTTGTATGCATCCAGAAATACATACCAAAAACTCTGTCCAAATTTGTATTGAACATCTAGATATTGAAAGCAAGTTGTTTACGTATTTTCGTCTATTCCGTGTATTATTTACCGCTTTGATACAAAGATTTGCTTATATTCGAATCCAAATTCGATTTGTGTACCTAAAAATGATTTAGGCCCATACAAATTGGCGCCGTCTGTGGGGATATAAGCAATAACGCTTTCGTCAAGAAATTTGTGATCTAACGCTATGGCTGATAACAACAATGGTGGTAATGGTGATAGGGTTGACGTTCCGACGAACCAACAATCCTTCACCCCAATGACAACCGAAGAATTTCAAATGTACGTTGTTACCACGCTAAGAGCTCTCCAAAATAAGCAGGATGAGCAGGCTAGTATCAATGCCGAGTTTCGCGCCTCGCTAGAAGGACGAAACAGCGCCGCCCCAAACGGCACCCAGCCCTCGGCTCCTGGTGGAGGCACCCGGCTTTCGTTCCTCAGGGCGCGACAACAGGGGGACCTCACAACGGAGCCGCGTCTGGGGGGTCGGGGAGTAATCCATCTTCCATGCCACACTTCGGGACGGTTCCCTCCGTGGCAGAAACAACGTCATCGGTTGACGTTGAAAAAATGAGTAGAGAGATCGAGGCACGCATCGAGGCGCGCTTCGAAAAACGCCTCGAGCGCGTCCCGGGGATAAGCAAGGAGGAAGATGACCTCGACATCGAGCAATATAGGGAGCAGCCCTATAAGCCCGAAGCAGCACCAGCTCCAACTCCCGTGGGTTTCAAACTCACATTCCTCAAAAATACGATGGGACAACTGATCCCAAGGAGCATGTCAGGGAGTACATGTCCATGGTAAAAAGCAACGACTTGACGTCCACGCAGCTCGAATCCATGTTCTTAAAAAAGTTTGGTAGTTCGCTAGAAAAAGGTGCCCTTCGGTGGTATTTGTGCTTGCCACCGGGGTCAATCTCCTCGTTCAAAGAGCTATCCAGCGCCTTCGTCAAGGCGCACACCGGCGCACAAAAGATCCTCCAGAGGAAGGAGGATATATGTGAAGTAAAACAATGGTCTGGCGAGCCACTTAAAGAATTCCTCGAGCGATTTCACGCTGAACGCATGGAGTTGCCTCGAATGGATGATACCTTGGCTATCATGGCCTTCGAGAAAGGTATCAACAGTCGCAATTCAAATGCTGCTGCTGAATTGCGAAAGGAGTTGCAACAGTATCAGGTCCTGACGTGGGAGGATCTACATAGAAGAGCTTACTCCAAAATCAGATTGGAGGAGGCGGAGTTCAAAAACCGAGGTTACCAAAACCGAGGTGATATTTCAAATCGCGCCGAGGCGCCACGAAATAATTCGAAAGGGAGGTATGAACCTTATACTTCGCCAAGGCAACATGTTACTCAAAGGCTGGGGAACAACCCCAGTAACTCATACCCGACATCTCACATAAGCCAAAGGCTTGGAGGGAAGGTTCAAACCAATGTGAACCAAAGGAACCCCTCGAGCTCCGCTTCGATTCCCAAAAAGGATCCTCCCCGAATCCAAGATTATAATTTCAACATATCGACCTCGGAGCTGGTCGACGTCGTCAAGGGGACATCCGGGGTAAGAATTCCCAAAGATATGAGAACCCCGGTGGACAAAAGGGATCAGAATTTGCACTGCGAGTTTCATGCAGATTATGGTCACAAGACCGAGGACTGCAAAGCTCTGCGCCTCGAGGTGGCTCACCTACTGAAAAAAGGAGTCTTGGCTCAATTCCTCACTGACAAGGGGAAGGATAATTTTTCAAAGAACCGAGGCGGTGGGCAACGGGCTCCACCTCCGGAGAGAGTAGTTAACGTCATCACCGGGGGATCAGAAGTAAACGGCGTGAACTTCGCCGCAGCCAAAAAATTTGCTAAGCTCTCCATCACCATGGAGAAGAGGACCCGAGTTGGAGGTTCGGGCAAGGACATCGTGTTCGATGAGGATGACTGTGATGGGATGATGTTCCCCCATCACGATGCTCTAGTCATCATGCTAAGAATTAACAACGCCGACATCAAGAGAGTATTGATTGACCCCGGCAGTTCGGTGAACATCATCAGCTACGGGGCGGTGAAGCAGATGTGGCTAAAAGGGGAAATCGTTCCCAAATCAACAGTGTTGGCTGGTTTTAACAACTCAACAGAGAAGACGTTGGGTGAAATCACGCTGAAGACATTCGCTGAGGGTGTCACCAAGGAGACACTGTTTCAAGTGATGCCCGAGGGTCTGGCCTATAATGTAATCCTCGGGCGGCCGTGGATCCACTCCATGGAAGCTGTTCCTTCCACTTTACACCAAGTGATCAAATTCCCAACGCCTTGGGGGGTTCGGTCAATTAAAGGAGAGCAGCGGGTAGCGAGGGAATGCTACTCGGTTGCACTGAAGAGTGGAGTCGCCCCGAGCGGGCCCAAAAAATAGCAACCAACGCAACCGGGGTCCAGCGAGGCGAACCTCCAAAATGAAATTGAAAAGATCCCGGCATGCGTCCAAGAGCCTCGGAAACAGAAGGCCGAGGACTCCACTGTCGAAGAGCTGGATTCTTTCACTCTCATGAAAGAGTTCCCAGAGAGGAAAGTACACATCGGCTCGGAGTTGGACCCGAAGTCGAAGGAAGCGATTATGGAAGTTTTAAGGTCCAACCATGACTGCTTTGCTTGGACTCATTCAGACATGACGGGTATCGATCCGGAGATCATGACCCACAAGCTGAATGTAGATCCAAAATTCACCCCGGTGAAGCAAAAGAAGAGGCCTCACGCCGGGGTGAAAAGGAATGCGATCGAAGATGAGACCACGAAGTTGCAAGAAAATGGTTTCATAAGGGAGGTCAAATATCCCGAATGGCTGGCGAATGTGGTAGTTGTGCCGAAGAAGAATGGCAAGTGGAGAATGTGTGTAGACTACACCGACCTGAACAAAGCTTGCCCCAAAGATTCTTATCCATTGCCGCAAATCGACAGGTTAATAGATTCCACGGCTGGACACAAACTATTAACTTTCTTGGATGCGTATTCGGGCTACAATCAAATCCTCATGGACCCCGAGGACGAGGAAAAGACCTCGTTCATCACTGACCGAGGTACCTTTTGCTACAAAGTGATGCCCTTCGGTTTGAAGAACGCCGGGGCAACCTACCAAAGGTTGGTATGTCGCATGTTCAAGGAATACATCGGGAAGTCTATGGAAGTTTACATAGACGACATGCTCATCAAATCGATCCGAATGGAGGATCATTTGAGTCATCTGAGGGAAGCTTTTGCTGTGCTAAGACAATACGGCATGAAATTGAACCCCGAGAAGTGCGTCTTCGGCGTAGGATCGGGCAAGTTTTTGGGATTTATTGTCTCCGAGCGGGGAATCGAAGCTAACCCAGATAAAATCAGAGCAATTGAGGACATCCCCGAAGAGCTTACCGGGGTGAAAGAAGTTCAACGCCTGACTGGCCGAATCGCTGCCTTGAGCCGCTTTATCTCAAAGTCCTCGGAGCGATGTCACAAATTCTTCTCCGTCTTGAGAAAAAACAACCACTTCGAATGGACACCGGAGTGCAAACAAGCTTTGAGAGACTTGAAACAATATTTGGCTAACGCACCGTTGCTTGCTAAGCCAAAAGAGGGGGAGACATTGCTTGTCTATTTGGCAGTGTCCGAGGTGTCGGTGAGTGCTGTGTTGGTTCGGGAAGAAGACGGCAAGCAGCAGCCCATCTATTATGTGAGCAAAACGCTCCTCGATGCTGAAACCAGGTACCCACACTTGGAAAAACTAGCACTTGCTTTGCTCATTACTGCTCGGAAACTACGGCCCTATTTTCAATGTCACCCAATAGCGGTAGTTTCAACCTTCCCCTTGAGAAATATATTGCATAAGCCTGAGTTATCGGGGAGGTTGTCCAAATGGGCGGTTGAGCTAAGTGAGTATGACATCACTTATCAACCTCGAACTGCCATCAAATCTCAAGTCTTGGCAGACTTCGTGGCTGATTTCAGCATTGGGATACTGCCCGAAGCGGAAAAGGAAAGCTCTGAGACGAAAGGATCCCCTTCGGGGCTGTGGGTACTGCACACCGATGGGGCGACGAATTCAAAAGGCTCGGGTTTAGGCATTGTGTTGAGAACACCCACCGGGGAGAAGATTAGGCATTCTATTCGATTCAAAAAGGTCACCAACAACGAGGCAGAATACGAAGCAGCTCTAGCTGGCCTAGAGCTGGCCAAAGAAATGGGGGTTGATAGAATCGAATTAAGATGTGATTCACAATTGGTGGTCAACCAGATCCTCGGTGATTACACGGCTCGAGAGACCAGAATGCAGCTTTACTTGGATCGGGCACAGAGGGTTCTGGCCCAATTCCAAGAATGGAGTGTCAAACAAGTACCTCGGGAAGAAAATTCCGAGGCAGACGCCTTAGCAAATCTTGGTTCGGCAATTGACGAAGCTCACTCGGGGACTGACTCGGTAGTTCGGTTGCTGTCCGCCCAAATGAGAGAGATGAAGTTGCAAGTCAATTCGGTTGACAATCGATGGGATTGGCGAAGCAAGTTCATCTCTTACTTCGACTCGGGGACTGTTCCCTAAGATAAGAAAGAAGCGAAAAAGCTAAGGACCCAAGCGGCCTCGTATCACATGATCGAAGGCAATCTATACAAGAGATTGTACTGCGGCCCGATGGCCAAATGCTTGGGCCCCGACGAGGCGAGGTACGTGATGGCCGAAGTACATGAAGGCGAGTGTGGAAATCACTCGGGGAGAAAATCGTTGGTGCGTAAATTGTTGAGAGCTGGGTATTATTGGCCCACCATCAGCGCCGATGTGAAAGCCTTCGTGCAAAAGTGTGACAAATGCCAACGCCATGGGCAAATGATCCACCAACAGGCCGAGCCTCTACACTCGGTGGTATCACCATGGCCCTTCATGAAATGGGGAATGGACGTTGTTGGACCACTACCCAAAGGAAAAGGTGGTGTTCGGTTCATCTTGGTGTTGACTGATTACTTCACAAAATGGGTGGAAGCCGCAGCGCTCACCGAGGTAAAACAGAAGCAGGTAATCGACTTCATCAAAAAGAATATCATCTACCGGTTCGGTGTCCCAAAAGAAATCGCTTGCGACAATGGCAAACAATTCATGGGGGCGGCTATCACTGACTTTTTTAAACAATGGGGAATCAAAAGGATAGCCTCGATTCCTTACCATCCAAGTGCTAATGGCCAGGCCGAATCTTCAAACAGGATCATAATTGAGAATTTGAAGAAGCGACTCGATGAGAAGAAAGGCCCTTGGCCCGAGGAGTTGCCCGGGGTTCTGTGGGCCATGCGAACAACAGAGAAGAACAGCACCGGTGAAACCCCTTTTTCATTAGCCTACGGCATGGATTCTCTCATCCCAGTGGAAGTGGGCGAACCAAGTCTTCGGTATGCTCACACAACCGAAGATGCCAACCAAGAGGCGATGCGCATCGAGCTGGACTTGCTCGAAGAGAAGATGGAATTAGCTTTGGTTCGGCTTGTTGCCCAAAAAAGACAAATCGAAGCGTACCTCAACAGGAAAGCTAGGTTTAGAGACTTCAAAGTGGGAGATTATGTGTTGAAAACCGTGAATCAATCAACAAAGGAGGACAACGGGGGAAAGCTTATCGCAAATTGGGAAGGGCCCTACAGGGTCAAAGCAATCGTTGGAAAAGGCTCTTATCAAATCGAGTCTCTTCAAGGCGAACCCGAACCGCTGAACTGGAACATTTCTCATCTAAAGCGCTACTACTTTTAGCTGAGGTAAATAACCTTCAACTCTATCAATTAAACAGCCCCGAGCCGAACAACGCTCCCATGGCATTGACAAACAATGTACTAACTCACTCCTCGTTCCACCTTTGTTGCTCAACCTTTTCAGGAAGCAAACTGAACCGATTCCAGTGCTCGGATCCTCATCGAGATTCATAACCGAACACTGGGGGGGAGTGAGAAGGGTTGACACCGAGGTCGACATCGTGCCTCCCAACCGATGCTTATCTAGCCGACAACCGGGGATTGCTGCCCGAGGACTAGATTTAGTACATTGTAAATTAGCCCGATAGCGGCATGTTTTAGTTTGAAATTATGTTTTAGTTTGAAGTTCATTAATTCGTTGCTTACCCAAGGTCCATCCCGACTTGGTTTTATGTACATAGCCTTTTTGGCTCGTTGATATTAACAAAGCGACTTCGGGTATTCTCATTCTATCCATGTGTTATTACTTGTGTTATTACTTGAGCCGCGCATTGCATCGACTCGAGGACGAGACGTCGTCCTAAGTTCGCACCGGTCAAATTTTGCTTAAAGTCTTGCAAGCATGTCATTTACTTTTAAAAGTGTTCGATACACATGAAAAATACACGCAAAATTCACAAAGCGATCTTTCATTAAAAGCCCGAAGGCTGAAGCTATATACATCCGAAAATGACCCGAAGGTCAAACATAAGTACAAAGGCCCGAAGGCCAACATCCAAAAAAGGCACGAGGGCCTCAAAAAATGAAAGATATCAAAAGTTTACTAAGGCAACGCCCCATCAGCATCTCCGCTGCCCTCTTCGGCACTGTCGCTCTCATCATCTGATTCTTCGCTTGAGGGAAGTTCGTCCACAATTCTTTGGGCCTCGGCAGCAGCCTCCCTCGCTTTGACGATCTCATCCTCAAGTGCGATCTGCCCGGCCTGGACCTGCTCGAGGACATCGAGCCTAGTCTTGACCACGGCCCATGTTTCTTCAAATTTGGCCCTTATTGATCTGACCTCGGCCCGCTCGTTAAGGTGGGCAACTCGCCTTTCAAGCCTGGATACCTTGGCCCGAAGGGCTGGCACTTCGTCCACTTGGCGTTGCAGCTCAAGAAGTTTAGCATTATATTCCCCGAGCTTGCAACGATACCTCTCCCCCGCCTCAAGGACTTCGGTCTTTGCCCTGAACAATTCAGCTTCGAGGCGGGCATTCTCAAGACTGAGCCTCGAGCGTTCAGCAGTAAACTCGTCCGTCGCAGCTCGAACACGAGCCTCGGAGGACTCTGCAACCGCCCGAAGGTCATCCTCGGCTTTTGCCGCCGCCTCGTTGGCACGCTCCAGCTCGCTGTTCAAAATTGCGAACCGAGCTTCCAACTCGGCGACCTGCCCTTTGAGGACCTTTTTCTGACCATCCCAAGCGGTAGCAGCTGCTTGAAGTTCTTGAGCACGATCTCGCTCGAGGTGAACAGCTCGCAGCGCGAGGACAAAGCTCTGCGTTTGAAACACATGTCAGCGCTCAAAGTCTGGTAAAGCGTATTATGTTAAAAGGACACTAAGACTTACCCGAAGAGCGGAAGCGGCTGAAACACCCATCAAACTCATGGGATTGAGATTCCGAAGGGCATGAGCTTCAGCTGGCCCGAGCAGGCCGTCAAGAGACATGATGTCCTCTTTCGTAGCATCTAGCAAATTAGCATCGGGATATATCTCCAAAGCCCGAGCTGCAATGTTGGTGGGCTTCGAAGAATCCCTTGAAGCTTTGACCATACTCTTGATCAATCCTCCGCTCGCCCTTGCCTTACCCTTTCTTCTCGCGGCCTCTTGGTCAGATTCCTCCAGGTGAATGACCCCGGTTGACCCGCCTACTTCAGCCCTCACCTCTGGAGCGGGCTCGGGGACTGGATCTGGCCTCTCCTCGGGAATCAAAGGAGGGAGCTCCTCATCGCTGGGCACATCAACGAGCCCCCGACGTTTAGTGATCAGAGTCTCAGCAACGGGGGCAGCGGCCTCTTCAACTCGAGGACCTTTCGCTGTGGCGGCCCGCTTCGAGCTCGCCCGTTTCCTCTTAGCACCTGAGGCAGGAAGAGGAGCAATGTGCCTAACATAAGTACGAGTGGCAGTGGAAACACAAGAAAACCTACCCAAGAAAATTTCACCTTGTGACGCCCCTTGGCTCGAAGAGGCTTTAGTTTTCTTCTCTTCAATGAGCTTCTTCGCCATCGCTGCCATCTTGGCAACCCCCTCGGTGACGTCGGTCACCAGTTTTTCACTCCTCTTCGCCCTTTTGTTTCCTCTCTCTTCCTCTCCGCCCTCTACCTCGGCTTCCTCTTCCTCGTCGACCTCTCTCATGGCCTTGCTGGGGAGACCTATGCAATCAAAGTGGAAAAGTTAGGCTAATTCACAATGAAACTCAGCGGCCCGAAGTCAGCAACTCACCGTGCCTCTTGCACGCCCATCGGTTCTCAGGCAGAGCAGCTAACACCATCCATTGCCGCTCGGGGCGCTTTTTCGGCTGCATGACTTCGGTCACCCACCCGAGCAGGTTACTCGGAGGTACAACCGCCACCTTTTCAGCTGCGGATAAAAAAGAAAAGAGAGGTCGGTTAACAATTGCGATAATTTCAAACCAAAGGAAGAATGAAGATAAGCACTTACGCTGAGCATTCCACGCCTCGGGAAAGCCAGGCTCAGCAGACAGCAGGTTCGTGGGAATGAGCACGAACCGGTCGTTCCATCCTCGGTCCCCGTGATCCTCGCTCTTGCTTAAGATTGCATATGAGCCCCGAGGCAAGAGAGCGACCACCCCGGCTTTGTGGAAATAGGGGTAGTAGAGCGAAATCAAGTGCTGAAAAGTGAATGGCACCCCCGCGGCACTACTCAAATATTCAAGGGCTTGGACGACCCTCCAAACCCCGGGCCCAAGTTGGGCAAGACAGAGGTTATATGATCTGCAAAACGTGTCAATTATGGGGTGTACGGGCAAATCAAAACCTATGGTGAAGGGGTAAGTAAAAACTGTGGAGTATCCTTCAACGTGCGTAGATGCGGCCGAGCCAGGCGCCGGGATTCTAATCTCCACTTCGGGTCCCCAGCGGCAGTCTGCCCGAACAGCTGCAATCCTTTCCTCGGTTACGATGCTCGGGGTAACATGAACAGGGATGTTTCTTCTCTTCCCCTTCTGAGCATCTGACTGAGCGTGGACCTTCAGATCTTTTTCATTGCTGAAACTCGAGGGGATGACCAACCGAGGGTCAATCTCCACCTCGAGTGGAATCTTCCTCTTTGATTTCCTCGAAGGGCCCACCTCGGTTTCACCCTTTGAGCCACTGATCTCGCTCACTTCGGCCGCTTCGCCCGAGCCACCCACCTCCCTCACGCCAATGGCATCACCACCCTCGATGTCATCAGTTACATCCAAATCCACATACTCGCTGACCTCAGCCGAGCCACGACCCGCTTTCGTTTTACGTCTCAAAGGAGTAGGAGCAGCGGAAGTGGCTTCGCCGCCGTCTCCCGCTCCAGCCACCTGCAATGGTGACACAGAGGGAACTGCTTCATCGTTCACTGCCATGGCCGCAAAACGTTCCGCTCTCTCGCCGGAGTCGCTTGAGCCTTGGCCGGAGATGGTAGCAGAAACATTGGTAGACATGTTGGGAATCAGAGAATGAAGTGAAGAGAAATTTTGAACGGAAGTGACAATGGCGGATGAACTCTGCTATTTTCTCTTCTTGAAACAAGTTGGTAAAAGTGAAGATGAAAAGGGCAAAGGTGGGGTATTTATAGTGTGTGTACACGTGCAAGTAGGAGAAGCTAATGATGACTGAAACATTGGAGAAAACAAAAGACGGCGCGACCGTTCAGAGACCTATCGCGAGCCGCCACGTAACGCGGAACAGCGACCCTACAGATGCGCAACTTTTTGAAAATTCGTGGATAGGGTTGTGCCACGTCGAATTCCCGCTCAAACTCATTCCACTCCTCGGCGACCTCGGCGTCTACCGAGGAGTGGGGGGACTATCTGTATTGGGTAAAAATCGTCACCTTCGGTTAGCACCTCGAGATGGTAGACCGAGGGCAAAACGAGCTGATGCTCCGAAGAGAGGATTATCGGTCTCGTGGTCAAACCACCGAAGCCGACGCCCTGTGACACGCCCGAAGGCAAGTTAGACCTTAAGCTTCGGCGATGAGCTATCTCACTCGAACAGCAAGGTCGAGCGACCGAAGTCTTGTGACAAGGCTTCGGTCACCACCTCGGTTCCAGCGGCTTTGCAGCCCACTACTCCACCCCACTAACTCAGCCACTACTCAGCATTTACCCACCAAGATCGTGGAGGAGACATTAATGGATGATGGAGAACGTGGGTCTGGTCCTTAGGCCTATAAATAGAAGTTCATTTTTATTTGTATGCATCCAGAAATACATACCAAAAATTCTGTCCAAATTTGTATTGAACATCTATATATTGAAAGCAAGTTGTTTACGTATTTTCGTCTATTCCGTGTATTATTTACCGCTTTGATACAAAGATTTGCTTATATTCGAATCCAAATTCGATTTGTGTACCTAAAAACGATTTAGGCCCATACACTTAGTATATGAAGTTGTGTACGATAACTATATGTTTATCATTTTCTTTGACAATTTCAACTGATCCGACCCGAATGAGAATATTTGGAGTATCCATATCAATCAGCAACTGCCCAAGTCATATCATTCTCAAAGATCCAATGACAAACTTCAATCTTCCCGGGTCCTGAACCAAGTGCAACAAAAGCTCCATGACCCGGTCCCCAAGATGACGTGTCCACATGACAGATGGCAACACCATGGTTTATCTTAACCTTAGAATTCGAATCCAAAATATCCGCTTCGTATACCCGAACCTTTGGAACCGAATGGCAATAATACACTAAGTAGGGGAACAAACTTTGATGACAAGACACTGATTTTGTCACTTTTCCACCGTTGATTCCTTTGACTTTTCCAATCATAATGTTTCCCTTTGACCCCTTTGTATTTTCAGTTGTTCTAACCACAACGTTACGTCCCAAAACTGAACTCGCAAAATCAATCATATCTTCAGCTGAATTAATACATTGTTTTGTTTCGCCCAGTGCAGGTGATCTTTCACATTCTGTCAATACGTCTTTGATCATCTTCTCCATCTGAGAATCATCTCCGGCGCGAAAAATTTTCTTCAAGTCATTAAGTTTAGACGTTGAAAATGGTAATTTTGATGCTATAACTCTAGGCAAAAATGATCTTTTTGGCATTTTATCTGTAATATCAGGCATTGGCATAATTGTACCTTCCTTCAACATTTTTTCTCTAAAGAATTTCCCTGGTTCAATCCATTTGTTTTTCACATTTTTGCCCTCCAAAGAAGATGAAATTGATGCCTGATTAATGGTCTTGTTCTTGTAATCCGCAAATGTGACAATTGTTTTACCATATTCTTTAAAAGTGGTGTTCACACCATAAGTCTTGAACCAAACTTGTTGTAAATCATCAATGCCAGATCCATATTTACTGAATCTATCTGACCCTTCACCAAATGACTGACCATAACTCGTAAAATTGGCTCTGCCACCATTTGGATCATCAACATATGACGTAAAACTGTCATCGCCAACATTAGACTTGTCTCTATAATTTATAAAAGTCTCAAAGGGACCATTACCTACAGAACAACAACAATGACGTGTGAGTCTCAAACAAACTTAGTGTTAGAGCAAAATCCATATTAGAAAAGTCCGCACATAAGATCTTAACATGCAATCTCAAGTAGCTTTTGAACTCACATTGCCACTATGAGCCCTTTTGGGTGAGCTTAAAAGTGGCTTATAAGCTTATAAACCTATTAATATATATTTGGTAACTTAAAAAATTTTGAACTTATAAGTCATAAGTGGCTGTTAAGCCACTTTTTGAGATACTAACTTCTCAAAAAATGACTTTTAAATTACTTTTTGACTTATAAGCCACTTAAAATAAACTGCTTATAAGCCCAGGCTCTATATTAGACTATTTTCTTATACCGAGAGGATTAACCGTTTACATATAACCGACAAATATATTTTTGCCGCATTTTTTTCTCTATCGGGCAAAAGGGGAATCAATTGAACCCCTTTGGCACGACCTGGTCAGCTATACAAATGAAAATAGAAGTACAGGAGGTAAGTAGAAGGAGCATTCATTACCTGAAACACCATAATTCTTGAAATTATTTTCTGGAACATTTCCATTGGACCCATAAGATTTGAAAGTATTGCCCCCACCATTTTCTGATTCACCATAGTTTGTAAATGTTGAACCAACAACGTTCGAGTTATTAGCATAGCTTGTGAAATCATTAACTGCTCCATTACTATTTTTTGCATAGCTCGTGAAAGATTGGTCCCCTGAATTTGTATCTTTTGTATAGCTTGTAAAAGATTGTTTTCTACTCACTGCCTCAGTAGAATAAGTTGTGAATCGTAGATTAGGCACGTTGACATTGGGAGCATAGTTCTTGAACTCGCTAACTCCACCAGCAGAAAGGCCTGCAATAGAGGATGCAATGTTGAGTCAATGGATTTGTCATATCAATATTTTTTACACAAAATATGGCTATATACTGCGAAATTAACTGAGCTCAGCAAGTTATGTTAAAAATGTTGACTTTAACAAGGGAGGTAAAAAATGAATTTATGTATTTAGAAGTAAATGTCACTAACTAGAGGCTCATTTATGTAATCAATAACTCGAATCCGGCGCCAAAATGGGTCAAAAATTTAAGAATGCAACAGATATGGAGTGCTCAAATATATTATAACAAAAATGGGTATATCGGCACAATTTGTGCCGACTTACAATAATTAAGTAGACGGCGTGACTGAAGAAACGGAGCAAATTTTTACGCAAGTCGGCATTTGTTCTGCCAACTTAGTAAGTCGGCAGAACAAATGACGACTTACCAGGTTTTACAAATCCACATATCCACCTTTTCAGAACAAATTAAATTCTGTACAACACCAATGAATAAAACAGCCCAAATGGGCAAAACTTCACATAAGATACCACTTTTGATCATGGGTGATAAGCTCCCACATAAATACCCAATTCCAGAACAAGATTGTACTCGCATAGATCCTACAAAAACCAGCCATCTATCATTTAAAAATTGACCTTCTCTGAAACTTGCACCATCTTTACTTACTTAGCAATTCTTGATTTTGATCCTAGTGTATGCATGCAAAATGGTAAAGTTTGTGTTGTAAATATAATGTACTAGTAATAAGATCAAGACTCGTTTTAGACTCACTACTCTAGATTTTGGCCAAGATTTGGTGCTTCAGCTCCCTTGGACGGGTGGCTATGGAAGTATTGTTTTTCTTTGTATTATGTTGACATATAATTTGTAACAAGGTGTCAGATTCTTTATTTAGTATGAAATCAATTTTAACTTTTGGATTTTTAATCCATTTAGCTCAGAATCTATATTATACTTCAATTCAACTCAAAAGTAGCACTGAAAGCAAAAAATAAAAGCAAAGAACGAAAGGTGGATATGTGGATTTGTAAAAAATGGTAAGTTGGCATTTGTTCTGCCGACTTACTAAGTTGGCAGAACAAATGCCGACTTGCGTAAAAATTTGCTCCGTTACTTTCTCCAGTCACGTTGTCTACTAAATTGTTGTAAGTCGGCACAAATTGTGTCGATATACCTATTTTTGTTACAATATATTTGAGCACCCTATTTCTGTTGCATTCTTAAATTTTTGACCCATTTTGGCGCCGGATTCCAATAACTCACTCAAAAGTATTTTCCCTATCACAAGAATAATATGAGGTAGGATGGTCTACAAAGCAAAAATAGTAAAACAGACTGAAACACATTAACAAAAAGTAGTAAAAATTTTGAAACCAAAACTGAAAACGTGCAATTGATGCAATGGCGATAACATAAAAGTTAAACGAATCACGTTTAAATTCTGGATCCGTCTTAGTACCTGTGCCATAAGTGTTGAAACTTTGATCAACCACATTGCCATTTGGTGCATAAGTGGAAAACTTGTCATCATGGCCAGCACTACCACGGCTATATTGCCGGAAAGAATTTACAGGGAGATTGGTATCCTCAGAATATTTCTGAAAACTGTCAAATCCCCTAGGCAATTTGGATCCATAGTTCGTAAAACTCTTGCTCGCATAAGATGAAAATTGCACATTTTGGCCATGTTTGTCTAAACTTGTTGATATGTCAGGGAAACAGAGTAAATTTGCTGATGTACAAAATAGGGGAAGCTCCTTTGAGAGAGATTCTTGATCCCCTGCTAACTTTGAGTATTTTGCAAATTGTGCTGCATTTAATGGTGACCCTTTATTGAGAAGAAACCATGGTTTGGGCAATTCATTTGAAATTTGTTTCTTCCAGTAACGAATCAAATAAGCTTTTGGTGTAAAAGGGTTTATAGAATCGGCCGAATTGTCTCCGTTTGTAGCGACAATCACCTATGTTGGCAAAGAGTTTATGTTTAGTGCACCGGCATTTAAAATAATACTCCGTATTTACTAAAAGATTATATATATTTTGAAACAACATGCAACTCTATATCAATCATGATATGATAACCTAAAATACAATATTAACCTAATATAACTGGTTATATAATACTCCAGTAAGGAAATTTTATAATGTCACAATTTATAAGCTAAATTCATACACAAATGACTAGTAGTCTACTTTGGGAAAGTGAAAAGACAAAATTATAATATGGTAACTTACCCTGAAAAGGAGGAAGATGCAGAGGAGAAGATTGTTTGTATGCATTATTTAAAAAGAGTGAGAATGTTGGGTTGTGGGATATAATATTTTGCTGAAGCGTGTAGATATAATGTAAGAAAATAGTGGAGATAATGATAATAATGATAATATGATGGGACTGCTGGAAGTTGGCTTTGTATGCTATACAGCTAATAGAATGCTCTACCATTCAGGCATCTTAAGTTCAATAGAGCCCGTTTGGGTGAGCTTAAAAGTGACTTATAAGCTTATAAGTCCATTAATATATGTTTGGTAACTTAAAAAATTTTGAACTTATAAGCCATAAGTGGCTTAAAAACTACTTTTTGAGAAGTGGCATTTAAGTCATTTTTTGGCTTATAAGCCGCTTAAAATAAGCTGCTTATAAGCCCACCCAAATAGGCTAATAATACTAGATATTACTGGGTCAAAAAGGTAAACTAAAGCTTTGTAGTGCTAGATTTTGATAATTTGATTCAAAAGTGATACTAATTGAACTTCACTGTACCAGCTTGAATTTTAATAACCTCAGAATTATTATTGCTAGTGTACTCTTAGCCATATCCATTATGTGGGAAAAGCTACTAAATTCTCAGAACTCGAGTAGATCGTTGCACTCTGTAATGAGAGGCCTTACTCTTGATAAGTATGATTTTATTAAGTATAAGTTCTCCTTTCTTAGTTGATGACAGACATTCATTTGTTTATTGCTGCTTTCTGATGTGGAGGATTGAAAATCGAGTAACTATTTATACTGGATACACACCACTTGGGCACTTACGCCAGGAATATTCAAGTTTCCTTTTTTGACTACACGCTTTTAGCTTTGTAAATTCGTTTTCAGCAGCTTCATTCTATGCTTGTCGCAGCCTATCTTTTGTTTGCTTTCTCATCAGTGCACAGTCATACATACGAGCTAAGTTGCTCGACTCTTAGCTCCCATTTGGACATAGTTTTTGGGAGCAAAAATTCTTCCAAAAACTCAAAAAGTGGTCGAGCTGTTTTTGAATCAAAAATTGTACAAACTAGCTTTGCATAAGAGCTCAAAGGCTATGTCAATATCAAAAAATATGTTCCCAAAAAGTATGTCCAAACACTTTTTCATTTTCATATCAAATTTCATCTAAAAAGTGTTCTCCAAAAGTTATTTAGGAATGTATGTCCAAATGCAAGCTTAAAAAAATATGCCGCCTTCATAAGTAGATTAGCATTTTGTAAGAAATGGACGTTTGTGATCTCGTATATTTCACATCTCTTTTCTAATAAATTCTGTCACATCCGATGACCATTTTGTTGAACCCAAGCAACATAGTATAGGAGTGCAAGCCTAATTGGAAAAAAAATTATTTTATTTTATAGAAAATCAAATAATTTGATTATACGAGTCACAAACTGATTAAGAACATGTATTACTTAATCATATGATTGAACGATCGAAGTCTATATACAAAACACATTCAATTCACTTATGTAATATATACATATCATATGCGAGTAATTCTTTTTTAACATGCAGTGTAAGGTGTAACCAAGGAGATGTCTTCGGCCATGGTCCATATGTAAAAAGATGACTAATATTTAATATTTCTATTTTGTTATAAGATTTGAATGGCTGCCTTTATTACTAGTCAGCACATTTAGTAGTAGTATGACCAGGAGGGAGGTTCTGTTTTTGGTTTAGATAGAGGGAGAGATGTTTCAATGTTTTAATTACCTCATTCAATAGCTTCCATACTGTATTTTTATGAGACTGCCCATTCTAGAAAAATATCTACTGTTACACCTTGGAATTTAACGAAAAAGAAATAGTTAAGCATTGAATAGATATACCCTTCTGAGAGGAAACAAAAAATACGTGTTATATTTAATTCCAACTACCTTGACTTTTTTCTGTTCATAGTTTCTCTCATAACTATTTTAAAAGTGTTTCAAATACTTCAAGCTTTTCGTATATTTCCAATCATAACCATGTAATGGAAACTTGATAGATGAATTTTGGTAATCAAAGTCATCGGTAAAATTTTACATATACTATCCCACTTCATTGACCACTAGGCCACACCTTAAATGCGTCATCGGTAAAATTCTTAGAAGAAATAAATCCAATTGAAATAAATGAAGAACGTTTGAAAATTAAATAAAAAAGAATATACAATGCGTATTAGTCCATCCGTAAGGATATTTGCAGATAATTTGTTAGGTCGTTCTGGTTCTGATCATTTTCTCTTCTGATTCGGACATTGTTTCAACAACTGCCATAGTACATGAGATCCTAATCGTCTTCTTCCTAGTGTTATGGCCTATTTGGAGAATGACGGAAACTAGGGATTCCTTCTACAATCGGAGAAGGCCAAATTCTATGCGGGTTGTCAACAGTGGCGGACGCAAAATTTTGTCAAGGAGACTCAAAAAATATAATTTTTGTGCATAGGATTCGAACTAAAAACTCAATCATAAGTTTGATACCCTTTCACCACTAAGCTAGAGAATTTTTTTACCTATATACTAGAGAATCTCTTGTTACTAAGCGTACTCAAAATATCCGTGTAAAAATAATTTTTTTACCTATATACGCTATGTAATTTTTCAAGGGGTATCAATTATATTGAGACCCCATAAGTACACTTAGGTCCGCTCATGATTGTCAGGTTTTGCCTAAGCAACGGTTTCACAAGACTCAACTTTTTTTTTATTCAACCATAGTGTTGGAGTTCCCAATCGCCGATCGCCTCTGTCTTTGTATTCAAGTCCTCACTGCAAAAGATAAGCTCATGTAACGATAAGGTGTACACTGGAAGCTCCCAAATTGTCCTTCACCATTGTTAAGGCACCTTATATTTTGGTCCTTTCCCGCGAAGAAATTGTCTTTTTGTCATTTCTGGTTGTTTTATTTAGAGATCGATTGTGACAGTGTACTTTTATTAGAAGCAATGGGTGGTCAGACAGTTATCTCTCATATAGGTGGTGAATTAAATGTTGATGTTGATGAAACTTGAATTGAAGACGAAACTTATACTTTTACCATGTGGACATGCTAAAGTTAATGTTGATGTTCTTATCGAACTTTTGTCATACCAAAACCTTCGTGTTTCCACTAAGAAGATGAAATAGAAATACGCAAGATAACTAGAAGGAGTAATATTTTCTTCATCCAGGTAACGAGAGTTACAATAATTTACTGAAATAAAATTGGAAAAAAAAATAAAAAAAGTGGCTAAGATTTGAACTTCACGGAGTAATCATTTTAGGACATAAGTAGACTTCCAAACTCTGAATGTGGTATGTCATTTGCACTCTTAAAAAAAACTACTAGGAGCCCGTTTGGGTGAGCTTAAAAATGGCTTAAAAGCCCATTAATATATGTTTGATAACTTAAAAAAATTTAAACTTATAAATCATGAGTGACTTTTAAATTACTTTCTGACTTATAAGCCACTTAAAATAAGTTCTTTATAAACTCACCCAAACAGCTTCTAGGTAAGACCAAACCAACCTGTTACACTTTACAGTTGCCCATGTCTGGATACCTTTATGTCTCAAAGTTAATACTACCGACTTTTTAATTTTAATAAAGATGACAGATGGTTTCTTTTTATGCTGAATTTTCACCTTTACAATATTCCATCACCTTGCTAAAAACAGATGTTTATATCACTCGATGAAAAGGAAAGGAAAAAAAAGGAGCAATCAGTTTCTAAATTTTTACCTCTACAATATTCCATCACCTTTCCTTGCAATTGTCTATTCATATGGTCACTTCTATAGATGGTTGGCACATTATATTAAACTATTTTTCTCTTCATCTACTACTTAGAGCAATTGAAAACATAATTAAATACGCAAATCATCTGGTAATAACTACATTACTTTGCCCAAATATAGAGAGACAACAATAGAATGATTACATGATTAATGTAAATTGACAGCCATTCAAATTTATTGAAGGCAGCAAAGGTGGAACTTACATAAAAAGGTACTCAAAATATAAAATCAGTCTATAATAATAATTACTATAATAGTCTAACCAGTGGTACCTTTTCTCTTCTTGTAACACACCCGGTCCGACCCGAATAAGAAAATTTTTTCTTATTTATTCAAATCATTTTTCCATTTTTTTGGCTCAATCAGCAATAGCCCAAGTCATATCATTTTCAAAGATCCAATGACAAACCTCAATTTTCCCGGGTCCTGACCCAAGTGCCATGAAGGCTCCATGACCCGCGCTCCACGAAGAAGTATCAACATGACAAATGGCAACACCATGATTAATCTTAGCCTTCGAACTCGGGTCCAAAATATCCGCTTCGTATACCCGTACCTTAGGAACTGAATGGCAGTAATAGAGTAAATACGGGTACAAGCTTTGATGACAAGACACTGATTTAGTGACTTTACCACCGTTGATTCCTTTGACTTTTCCAATCATGATATTTCCCTTTGAGCCTTGTGTATTTTCAGTTGTTCTAACCACAACGTTACGCCCCAAAACTGATGTTGCAAAATCAATCATATCTTCAGCAGAGCTAACACAACTTTTCGTCTCGCCAACACTTGGCGATCTTTCACATTCTGTCAATGCATCTTTGATCATTTTCGAGACCGGAGAATCATCCCCGGCATGAAAAATTTTCTTTAACTCATTTATTTTCGACGTCGAAAAGGGTAATCTCGACACAATAGTTCGGGGTAAAAATGACCTTTTAGGCATCTTATCCTTAATATCAGGCATAGGCATAACAGTACCACTCTTCAACATTTTCTCCCTAAAAAACTTTCCAGGCTCAACCCAATGGTTAGTGACCATTTTGCCACCATTGGCCTCAGTCAACGAAGCCAAAACTTCAGAAGTTTTGTTCTTGTAATTAGAAAATGTGACACCATCTTTTGCATAATCTTTAAAAGTATTGTTAACCCCATAAGTCGTGAATCTAACTTTAGGGTCATTAGCATTTTTACCATAACTAGTAAAAATATCAGTACCTTCATTGAAAGATTGGCCATAGTTGCTAAATTTTGTTTCACCAGCATTTGCACCTTGAATATAATTCTGAAACTTGTCATCACCAACATTAGCTTGATCTCTATAACTTTTAAATGTCTCAACAGGACCATTACCACCATCACCATAGTTCTTGAAAGTATTTTCAGGAACATTTCCATTAGTACCATAAGATGTGAAATTTTGGTCACCACCATTAGCATTTTGGCCATAATTTGAAAATGTTGAGCCTATAACATTTGTGTCAGTGCCATAACTTGTAAATTTATTATCAGCACCATTTCCATTCTTGCCATAATTTGTAAAAGACTGGTCACCAGCATTTGCACTTTGTGAGTATGTTGTAAAATCTTGGTGTCTACCAGTGGCTGTGTCTGAATAAGAAGTGAACTTGACATTTGGGACATTAACATTTGGACCATAGTTAGTGAATTTACCATTTCCCCCTGCTGTATTTGTACCATAAGTGTTGAAACTTTGGTCAATAACATTTCCATCAGGGGCATAATTGGAAAATTTATCATCATGGCCTGAAGAATCTCTACTGTATCTTCTGAATGAATTAACAGGTATGTTTTCACCATCTGAATAGTTCTTGAAAGAGTCAAATCCACCAGGCCTATCAGTGCCATAATTTGTGAAATTTTGGTCTTTGAATGTGTATTTTGCAAAGTTGACATCTTTGTTGTGTTTTTCAAGACTTGGTAACAAATCTGGTGCACAAAGGAGATTTGCTGAAGAGCAAAAGGATTTAAGCTGTGTGGAAAGTGCATTTGAATCTGATACAAGTTTTGAGTATGTTGCATATTGTGCAGCATTTAATGGTGATGCTTTGTTTAGAAAAAACCATGGTTTTGGTAAGTCATTTGAAACTTGTTTCTTCCAGTACCTAATTAAGTAGCCTTTTGGTGTAAAAGGGTTTCCAGATTCAGCACTATTATCTCCATCTCCAGCTACAGCAACCTGCATTTACATTCACACACCTCATTAGTACATAAAGTTACAATAAAAGGACGCTCGGTGCGCAAAGCATCTCGCTACATAAAGTTACAGTCTTTTTACATGAAAAATCAAGATTAAGATTTGTTCAAGAAAAGTGAAAAAATGGTATTAAGAATTAAAGATTGGTAACTTACATTGAACAGAAGAAGAAGTAAGAGGCAAAAAGAAAGTGTTTTGATGAGCATTTCTTTAGTGTGAAACAGAGAGAAAGAGAGAAGGTGAAGAGAGTAGAATGTTGGTGGGGAGGTTTGGTTGGAGGCACAAAATTTATAGTAGAAGGTTCTAAAAGAGTATAGTAGAAAGTTAAAGATGATGATTAAGTGTGGGGTTACTTCTTGCTCTTCCCTTTTTGAAGTTTAAACGTTATAGGATTTTTGAATTCATTTGCTCGACTAATTTGAATTTCACCAAACTCATTAAATGGATAAAACAAATATTAACATATTCAGTATGATATCATAAATAAGATCTGAGTAGGATAAGATGTATGTAGACCTTATACCTATTTAAAGTGAAATAAAAAAATTGTTTCCCAATACGCTTGACTAAATGGAGAATAAAACATTTCTATGAAAAGTTTTATATTCACTAAGTATTGATCAAAGAATTCAAACTATCTATTCCACATTTGGTATAGGCAGGGTTTTGGTATTACATTAGTTTTAAAGGTGATTTGTTACACTTCAATGGACTTGGTTTCCATTAATATTTGGTAATTGAAAGATAACATTATACTATTCCTAGTAAGCAGAGCTTTTTGCTTAGTTGTTCCCCTTTTGTTTATACTCAATCTGCTTTTAGACGTGGAAGACTCATTTAATCAAAACTTTTACGTTGGCGGCTTTTATTAAGTCACTAGACGTGTTATTTTTAATTTGGCTGGACAGTTTTAGCTCCTCATACTAAACTTTTCAAATTCACTTTACCTTCTCACATTGCAACCTAGTATAGTGAATGTCAATATCTAGGAATCCGTAATATTCAATGACCCTCTTTGAGATTGACAAGAGTCTTCATTTAGACAAGAAAGTTTTGAAGAGAGGGCTAGCCTGTTAAATTAGGGTATTAGCATTTTGGGAACCCCTAATATTATTAATGATCCTCTTTGAGATTGGGGAGAACCTTATTGAGACAATAAAATCTTAAAGAGAGGAGTACCTTTAAGATTAGAGCATTACTCCTAGCCCTAATATTAATGACCCTCTTGGCCTCTTTGAGATTGAGTCTTTATTACTCCATCCGGTCCATATTATTTGATTTTTTGGGTGTTTTTACGCATATTAAGAAAATTACTTTTTTAACATTAATTAGCAATATAATTGACTATATTAGCCCTTATTCAAGCTATTATTACTTATCATTTTGTTTAAAATAATCTATTAGCAAAGAGTGACATTGAAAAATTGTGTCTTGATTTTAAAAAAATCAAATATTATGAAAAAAAAAGCTAAAAAATCAAATAAAATGGACTGGAGAGAGTAACACAAAAAATGCTAAAAGTTAAAGAGAGGAGTACCATATACATTAGGGCATTAGCATATTGGGAACCACATCTAAAGAACCCATTCCCTTTCTTTTATTAACCTAAAAATTTATGGTACCATATAAAGTAGGCTTAGAAACTTGATAAATACTAATGAGCTCGTACTTTTTTCATTTAAATACAAAATTTTTATTCTTATGTACTGTTCGAGTTTAACTTCTTTCTATGTAGCAATTATAAATATTTTTTTATTATATTGGAGTTAAGTCGACCTTCAATAACAAATAAGCTCTTCATAAACTATTAAATGAAATTAGAAATAAGTTGTCATTGGATGATATAAAAAGAATTTAGAATGTCAATATATGTTAGGTTTTTTGTTTTTTGAATTGTCATGTGGAGGGGGGTGGGGGGAGCTGGCTTGTGAGGCTAGTTTAGTGACAGATAAGCCATAGAAGCCGCGTAAAAATGTGCACAAGAACCAAACTGGTTTTTTGATGGTACGTTTATGTATTTGTGAACGCGTTAAGGCCTCTAACATTACTCCCTATTTTGTTTTATGCAATGAATTCTTTCTCCTACTTTTTGTGATCCTCAAATGCTCACTCACCCTCACCTTCAATAGTAATACTCTCATGTGACCCATTATACTTACGAATTTAATTTATAGACGCTTGTTATATACTAGTAATAATTTTTGACATCATCACCATACTTTAACTTCTCCTATCAAGTTAAGTACTCCATCTGTTTCATTTTATGTATCATAGTTTGATTCGGTACAAAGTTTAAAAAATAAAGAAAGATTTTTGAAATTTATGGTGTAAAATAAGACAAAGATGTTTGTGTGGTTGTAAATTATTTCAGTAATGGTAAAACTGTAATTTTATAGTTAAACTTTCACCAAATTTAAAATACTATCATTTTTTTTTTTGGAATAGACGAATAAGAAAATGCTACCACATAAATTAGAACGGATAGAGTACCATTTTTTGGCTATAAATTAATGGTGAATAGAGCTTTCGACAATTACTGACCTAAGTGTGTATAATAATTTTACACCATCAAAATATAACTTAAACTCATTGTAATATTTGCTGCTTTCTCTATCACTCCTACCAAACATTTATTTTTCTTTTTTATTTTAAGTGAAAGATGATAAACTTTCATTTTGTACCTCTTGGTCAGGGACAAAAGCCCGTGACAAGGGCAAAATCAGTAAATGTTCTTGCTGTTTAAGGGTTTTCTTGGTATACTATTCTTGTTTCTTCTCACTTATCTTATTTGTGGCCACTACATTCTTGAACAACGATTGGTTTTTGTGTTTTTTATTTAAACAAGTCTTATCAATGTATTATTTGTACATTTCCAAAATTTTAATATATGTATACATACTTTTTATCCAGCGAGGATAGAATTAATGTGTATAAATTATTTTTTGCCTGTGCGTCATGTGATGAATTGTTGATGTTTTTGTGACTTGAGACATCACTGAGAAATGGGCCTCTCCCCTTTGTGATTTTTTATTGAAAGTATTTGTGATTAATAGGTTAATGAGTTAAAGTATAGTGACATCTTAACGGTCTAGTTATGCTCAATTTCTTTTTCAAAGAATTCTTCATTATCTTTTATTTTTTCTTATGTTTGAATACTTAATCTTATACAATTATTCACTAATTAATACCTCTAAAGAGATATCAACAACAATGATTCATCTATTCTCATTTTAATATTATGGTACTGCTGTTTAAAAGTGACTAATAGCATCCAATGCTATAACTAGCTTTTGGAATTATATAACTTTAGTATGATGATGCAAAATGGAATTATTGTTAATGCAATTTGTATCCAACACCCTCATTGCAGAAATGGAGTTCAAAAGAAAAAGATAATAAAAAAAAAGAACAATATTTATATTTACATGTTGAGTTTCTTAATCTTTTGACTATCTTGTACCTCAATGGTCTTTATGATTATTGACTTCATTTGAAAATATTGTACGTGAGACCGTTATTTAAAACGTTATATGAGAAAAGAATAATTATTAAGGGGTTTTTCAGCTATAACACTGTAAAAGTTCAAATTATTACACCTTTAACTCATAATACAATTGAACTAAACGTTACGTCCTAGTATTCATCATGATTCTTTTGATGGGGACATAATTAGCAACCTTTAACAACGTCTCAATCTAATAAAATCAATCAGCAAATTATATTATATATTTGCTTCTGAGTTATTAATCAAACGTTACTAGGATGCTAATACAATAAAGATTTATTTGCTTATAGCATTCACATGAAATCATAATAATTTTATTACAATTAAATGTTAAGTTAAGATGCTAATATAGAAATATTAATTAACTACGATTTGGTGATAGTCATATAAGTAGGAACATGATAATTTAATTGCCTCGATAATTTTTAACATGCAAATTTTCTGTTTTCTATCAATTGATATGCGGAATTTAGTTGCACAATCAATTTATATTTATACGCTATAAAATCATTGAACGGAACTTTTCTATCAATTGATATACATAATTTACTCACACATCAATTACTATGTACTACCTCTGTTTCAAAATGGTTGTCATAGTTTCCTTATTAGTCTGTTCCAAAAAGAATGGAACAATTCTAAATTTGAAAATATTTTTGAGTTGAAACTACTACTTTACCCTTAATGAAATGATTTATAGCCACATATTTATATATGGCTTATTTTGGACCACAAGTTTCAAAAGTCTTACCATATTTCTTAAACTCCGCTCCAAGTCAAACTATGACAACCATTTTAGAACGGAGGGAGTATATGCTATAAAATCATTGAACGGAAACGCTGCCCACGAAAAATTGAGTAACTCTATAAATTTTCTTGTTATTTATCTCCCTAGGGTCAATAGCCATCAGCACAATGATTGAAAGTTCATGATACTGTCAGCATCATTTTAACTCGACCGTTGTAAAAAACTTAAAGTTGTAGCTCAAGCTTTTTCATCTTTATTTATTGTTCCTTTTGACTTTATTCTCTTATTTTTCAATCTTTTTTGCTCTTTTCGTTTTCAATTTCCACTCAATAAAAGGGAAAATCGAATAAATAGTAAAATGCAGTATTTTTCCCTTCTATTTTTTGCTGCCTTTTTTGCTTTTCCTTTCTTTCATTTTAACAGCGTGATTATGTTGGTGTACAATACTTCGATAAGTCAAAACTTTGACTTTCTGTTTGTCCTTTTTCTTTCGAAAGAAAGTACTTTTCTTTTTGGCTTTATGAGAAGATTTTTGACACTCCTCCTCCTGCTCCCAATCGAGTAATCAATAGAACTAATTATTTTTAATCATGGTGTATCTTGTATTTTGAAGTCGACAATGAAACTAGTTATGACCTAAACCTTAAAGAGTCGAAAAGAAAATTACTTACGGATGAATTTGCAAGACGTCAAAATATAACTTGACACGTATTGTACTTTAAAAATTCTGAGTATCAAAAGTTATCAGTGATTTTTCATATATGTGGATGTCGAAGTTAGTGAATTCACTCAAAACTTATAGGAGTAATAATTGTAGACAATATACTTCATCCGCCTCCAGTAAAAGTCTAATCTTTTCTTTTATTTAACATCTTGAAAGCAAATTTGGTGTTTGTGTTAAGAGTCGGGACAAATAATACTCATTCTGTTCCAAAATTGATGGCATGTTTCGGATTTCGACAGTAAAATGAATTTATTTTGACCGTGAATTTGAATATATAACTTTTGAGTTTTTCCGGACGATATTTATATATTTGAAAACTTAATAAAAAATACTATAAGTCACAATAATTAATAATTCAAAAATATTTAAAAGACATATAAAAATATTATGATCAAAGATAAATTCGTTTAATTTTCGATATCCGAAATATGTCATCCATTGTGGAACGGAGGGAGTAATAGATGGGAATGGCCCCAAATATAGTTAAGACACCATAGGAATTTGCCAACTATGGGGATAAGGCACCTCTTCTTCTGCATTAATTTGCTTTCTTCCTACTAGCCAACTACTTATAAGAAGGTTATCTACTCTAATCTGATTTGCTGCCTAGTTCTCCAATGAGTTTTTTTTTTGGATCAAAATGAATTAAATTTATATACGTTGATATTATATATATATATATAACAAGTTATAGTGTTACCAGTATTTAGTGCAATTTAACTGGTCATGAAGATTATAGTTCGATTTTCCAAGCTACGTGCAATATCAAACTTGATATAACAAATTACATGTATTATTGTAAGTCAATTTAATCTGATAGTGTTAAAATTCGGCATATTGTTATGCATAGAACAGAAACAAACAAAATAGATAAAGTGGAAAGTTTTAGTTAAATTATTTCAAAATTTAAAATTGTGTTTTTTTTTTTTTTTGAACGGACTAATAAGAAAATTTGCGAACTTTAAGGAAGGAGTATTACCGGATTAGTCTTTATTTGTACTTTGTTTGTTCTCTAACAAGTCAACTTTAACCTTCCACTATTGTTACTGTAAAATGCAGAAGACCTTTTTGGATTTCTCACTTAATAGTAACAAAATTGTGCGTTTCTTAGTGTCCAAAATTGGCTTTCTTTTGGTGGGCTGCCCTGTTCATCATGGAGAGCAAAATTAGCTTTCTTTGTATGCTGATCCGTTCATCACAGAGAGCAAAAAAAGTACCACATAATGATGGCACTTTGTGTCTTTCGATTTGATGAATTGCCTCCATCACTTCTGCAAACTTTGCAAGTTTCCACATGCATACAGTGAAAAATTGGACGAACTTAGCATGGATCAATTAATTTCGCCAACAGTGGGGGTGATGATGATTTTAGTTGGTACAAATGTGGGAATCTTTTTAATTTACTTTGTAAAGTGGCCACTCTTATGGAATGTGATAAACCTTTTACAATAGCATATTCAGTTTATAAAAAGTGAGAAGCACCTAATGCTCATTCCCACACAGTTGAGTTAGTCATACGATCCATTTACTTAACATAGTATTGAGCCAGACCTCCATGGTTTACCTAATGTTATTACCTCATGCTATGTTTTTCAAGCTTTATTATATTTCACTAAGCCGTGCATGGAACGATTGTCTCACATTGGTTAAGGGGTCGCATTGTTATCTCCTTATTAAAGGAACTGAGCAGAGGAAGCAAAAGATAGTTTTATTGATTGACAATGACTTGAATATATACGCAAGCTAATGATAGAGTTCTTGTTGGAATAACTCCTCCTATGGTGGAAACAAACGAGATATCTAAGAAACAAACTAACAAACTCCTATAATATTGGAAATACAACAACAACCAACAACAATAAAATAGTAAAAGTTCTAGCTATACAGTAATATGCTAATACTTATATAGTCTTGAATGATCCTAACATCAATAGCTAGATTTTGAAATTGTTTCCGACCCTAGTTCTGTTTTCGTACCACGCAAATCAAAGAACCAAAGCCAACATTTCTTGGTAAACCTCCAAAGTCCTCCTTGAATTGTTTACATCTACATTCCCTTTTCGTTCGTTTGGTTTCTAGTTACATCAGTTTGTTCAAGTTCAACCTACAGTTGAAAAAATAGCAGAATGTTCGAATCAATTACATCGTTTTTTGGGTACGATAAAGTAATAACATATTGAATAACAAGAAACATGCTACAAAATTGGATAATAGTAACTACTTGTGGAGGTGCTTTAATGATGGTTGGTTAATTTTGATATTGGCAGATTCAGAATCTGCTATGTTTTAATGGCCACGAATACCATGTTACTGCCATTAAGAACATTATCCAAATTGAAAATAGAGTCAACAGAAATATCTTTCTTTTAAATGTATGCTTGAACATTTTGTGATGTATCTTTAATTCTTTATTCTCTACATGTTCTCTTGGTGGCTATCAACAAGTCTCTATCTGGCCAAGCCAGCGCCTTGATTCCCTCCTAGTCTGCATTTAATGTTTAGTGAACTTAAATTTATTGGATATGGAGAATAGTCTTTTTGAGTTTAAAAGACAAGGCAAGGGGCTCTTCGTCCATCGTTAAGTAAGAAGTGTATATTTTTTACGATATATATGTGGCTTACATTCATTGATTTGATGTAAACGCATAGTGCGAAAGTGTTTACCATCTCTCTCCTTCGGATAGGCTCATCTTAGCTTGTGCCCTATTACAAGTCACTAATAAGGTGTGATTAGTCTTATAAGTGTAATTATTAGGAATTCCACTTCGAACTTGTCCCAAAATGAGCCATGGAAAAAAACATGTGAATAGAATAAAATAAAAAGAAAAATTGTCCAATAGTAACAAAGAGTTTCTACATAGCTTGGCATCCGACCCAACTTAGTGGCTAGAGGCAAACAATCCGTCAAAAGCAACTAAGTTAAATCGTCATGAACCGATCGAAAACTTGAACTACTAACGTATTTTTTTTAAAAGAGTAAAGCCAACATACATATAACTACTTAAATCGATACGTCCTAACTAGTTAAAATCAGTGGCGGAACCAGAATTTTTACTAAGGGATATCAAAATTTGAATAATTAAGCGTATAAATAAAATTAAGGGTACTCAATATATGATATATCTACATAAAAATAATTTTTTTACCTGCTTGTACCATGTAATTTTCCGGCGAAGGGGGTATTTTGATACCCCTGAACACTACCTAGGTCCGCCTATGGTTAAAATCAATACTCCATCCGTTCCATTTTATTTGTCATAGTTTGACTCGGCACGGAGTTTAAGATATAAAGAAAGATTTTTAAAACTTATGGCCTAAAATGAGACATAAATATTTGTGTGGTTGTAAATTATTTCATTAATGACAAAATTGAAATTTTGAAGTTAGATTATTACCAAATTTATAGTGCTGTCATTCTTTTAAGAACAGATTAAAAAAAATGTTGTCATATAAATTGGAACTGATGGAGTACGTCTTAACCGGTACTTAGTTAAGACGTATCTGTTTGTCAGGTATATTAAGAAGAAAGGTTCGACTTTGTAAAACGATCTCTCAGGCCTTACTTCTCCTCCCTTCATTCTTGAATCCTGAGTCAACTCCCACCTCAAAAAAGAATTAACAATCAAAACGAAAAACCAAAAACTCCACTAACATACAATACAAGTGTCTCACTTTAATATATGCTCTCAAGAGCAGCAAAATTATTGAAGAATAGGTGAAACCTCAACCTCCCCACTTCACCATCATGAAGATTCCTCCAACACAAACGTATTCCTGGAGGAAGAAAAAAAGGCTTTCAATATTGCTTACCACCAATGGTTGTTGTAGGTGAGGGGGTAAATTAATAAATATTTCTGTCTTATTTACCAAACACAACTGAAGAAGTATGGGGCTATGATTTTCTTTTAATTGGAAATTGGATCGACCAAGCGGACTATGATATTATTTCATGTTGAATAAAAATTTACAAAATGCATTTTTGGAGGAAATGGCTTTAAAACTTTGCCTTTTGAAATTGGACCACATTTTGTGTGTCTACTAGTCATGTGTGGAGAAAATCAGCTAATCCAAGAATAAGATGCGAGTGTACATTAATTCAGCTCGTATGGCTAAAGTATAATGGAAAATAATCTCATTTTAAATTCTGGATAATTGTACGCGACGTTTGATTAAGCTTATTTTACAACATAATGTAAGCTTATTTTTATTTCTGGTCCAAGTTCTGATAAAGGATGATTAAAGTTGTGGCAGACTAACAACTAGCATAAAACTAAACAATTCATAGAGAATTGTTGCAATATAGTGTTAATGAGTTCTTCAATTTTACAATGTAGAAAAAGATGTTTCTTGTTTGTCTTCCTGAAACTTCTTGTACAGCTGTACTGTTTTGCTATGATTCTCCATGGTGTGAAGCTCATGGATAACACTGCCAGATATTTTGATAAAATATTATACATATAGCATAATAAAAAATGTAACTTGTCTATTAGTATATGCTAATACATCAATCACATGATGGATCATGACACCTGTTTTACATTAGCTAATATCTAAAGTTTTGACCATTGTCGGCTGCAATAATATGAAGAACTACTTAAGTCGATACGTCTTAATTAGTTTTTCACTTTCTATGTATCGGATTTATATGAATTTATTTGACAGGCCCCAAGTTTAAGAAATGCATATAAAATATTGAAATGTGTCATAAGATTTGTTAAAAGTGCAGTTTTGTGTATAAAACATCCCTCGTTTATGCAGGGTTGGAGAAGGATTGCACCCTTAATCATGGACCCACGTAGGAGCAAGTGCGTCAGTTGAACCCACTTGCTTGAAAAATTATACCGTATATATAGGTATATTTGGTTTGGAAAAAATGCTATAAAATTTAAATTTGAACCCACTTATACAGAGTAGTAGAAATTTAAATTTTATAGTTGGCCTGTGTATTCCAAATAGTAGAAATAAATGCATAGTATACCCAACATTGATAGCATTTTTTCCAAACCAAATATTGAAACTTGTGATCTTAATTCACACGTCATAAAATTTGTTTGGTGACAAACGATTCTCATCAAGCGTAAAATAGGAAATTCAGTATCAACTAATTTCAAATTTAAGAATGTTAACATAAAATGGAATTAATGGACTAATTGACCTGTATATATATTCCAAATAGTAGAAATAAATGCATAGTACAACCAACATTGATAATGCGTATATATAAGCTTTCAAATATCAGCCATCGGGACGATGATGACATATTGTACATAAGCTTTTTTAAGCATGTAGAGATAAAACCTTTTCAAACTTTTCACAAACTAAAGTCAGGGTTCCATATCATTCTCGACCACACCACTTATAGCCCACTTAATGATATGCTTTTGCTCGTTCTTTTGATAAAGAATATCTCAGTCAGATGCCTTTATTTTCCTTAAAAAAAATTATAGACCCAAAAGAGAACCAGATTAGAGGCATTATTACATGACTATAAGTTTCTTCTCTATTTTGACAAAATGGATCATGGACCTAATTTGATTTGCCAAAAGAATAATTCATGAGTTGAGAATTTCTCAAACCATTGAAGGAGAAAATGTAATGTCATTTTATCAATCAATGTGGACACTCAACAACACCGCAAATAATAGTTGGGAAACCAATTGATTAAATGGAATTGTATCTTAACTTAAATTTAAAAGTCAGCTCAAACGGTGAAGATTGTATGTTTTTTTCTTGGGTGCAAAAGATTGTTTGTTACTATATAAAAAGACAACCACCACTTCTCTGAATTGATGCGATACACTCCATCATGTTGATAAAATTAAAGGTGATATTATAACGCTTCGACGGAAATAAGAATTCCCACTGCTAATTGATTGCGAATTTTTCAAACGAAGATCAAACATATCTTGTAAAACCCCACATGCTCATCTGTCATTTTCTTCAACCTAGCTACATATATATGTTATCATGTTTATCTACTTTTTTCTTGCTTTGATTCCATAGAAAAAAGTGATCTCACATTAGAGTTTGTTTTTTCCTTCTAACATATATATCAACGTTGAAATGTTGAGAACCCTTATTGTAATTGACATGCTTTTCACAATATAGATTCCATGAAGAAAAGTGATCTCAAAATATAATTGGTTTTTTCTCCTAAATCAGTATTTCGTTGAAAACTCTCCAGTCTCTTTGATATGCTTTTTCAAGTAGTACAATAATTTTGTTATATTAACCCTCAAAATCAGATTGCCATAAGTATGAAGCTATGAACTGTTTTTCCTTTTAATGCTCACCTCATTTTTTTCTCAAGAAATGCCTTTTAACCAAAACAATGCACATGGGTTTTGAAGAACTATTGAGCAAGAAAGCAAAACTTGCTGAGTTTTTATTTACGGAATGAATAAAGTTATGGGGTATAACTGACATGAACCCACCAATAAAACTTAGTCCATTATTTTAGACACCATTCAATATAATGCATCCACCTGTAGAGTGATGATTCCAACAAAGAAAGCAAAAGCGAACCACCACAAACATTTTATAGACAGAGAGATCTTTTGCGCAATAACGCTCTTAGTGAGTATAAATTTTCATTTTACAGAAACAAGCATTAAAAGTCTTTAGGTTGTATTGGAGAAATGAAGCAATATTAGCTGAGAAAATTTGTTGCATCGGATAAAATTAGTTTGCTTTTGTTGAGGCTTAATATGATTAAGTTAATTTTAAATGTTCTATCAATAATAATTTAAGTTTTTAAATGACATGGTTATATACTTTAATTTGATATTAAATCAGTTTAGAGTTTCCGAGCTTAAACCCTATCAACAACATACCAAGTACAAATCCATTAGTGGGATCTGGAAAGATGAGATAAACGCAGTCCTTGTCGCACCAAAGTGTCAAGACTATAGACCTTCGGCTAAAAAACAAAAATTTAAAATATATTTAAAAAAACAAACAAAAATATCAAGATAAAGGAGATACATGCATGGAAACTACTACAATCCAAGTAAACAAACACCAATAGCAATAAAGGTGCAAAAAAAAAAAAAAAAAAAAATAGAACCAGTATACATAAGAATATTGCATATGCTAGTAAGACCGACATTGCTCGATTGCTATCTAATCCTCTACCCTAATCCTCGTCCTCCACGCTTTCCTATCTAGGGTCATGTCTTCGGTGATCTGAAGGTGGGTCATATCCTGTCTAATCATTTCGCCCCAATTCTTCTTCGGCCTATATGCCTCTGCCTCTCCGAAGACCTAGCACTGCCAACCCCTCGCATCTCCTCAGTGGAGCATCTATGCTCCTCTTTATCACATGTCCGAACCATCATAGTTGTACTTCTCGCATGTTGTCTACCACTTGAGACACTCCCACCTTTTCACAAATAACCTCATTCCTAATCTTATCCATCCTAGTACGCCACACATCCATCTATGCATTCGCATCTCTGCTATGCTCATCTTCTGAATGTGTGTCTTCTTGATTGGCCAACACTCTACTCCGTGCACCATAACTGGTCGAACGACCACTCTATAGAACTTACCTTTGAGTCTAGGTGAAACTCTATTATCACATAGGACACCGGAGGCAAGCCTCTACTTCATCCAACTTGCCCTTATACGATGTGTGACATCCTCCTTAATTTCTCCATTACCTCGGAGGATTGAGCCAAGATACTTAAAGCTTCCTTTCTTAGGGATGACTTGCGAATCAAGGTTATTTCCATGTTTGACTCCTGAAATGCATCGCTAAATTTGCACTACATATGCAAGAAATAATTTTAAATATTGTTGGACCCATAAAAAGAATCGTACCAATAAATGAACTTTTAGAGGAGATAGTGTATGCTTTATCTAAACTGAATATCTATGCCTCAAACCATGTATATGTATTAAAACAATCCACTAAATAATTACAAGTAATAAATTTGGAATCCAATATATATCTCAAACGGGCTATGTAATCAAATCTCGTACTCGAACTTACATAGTGTAAGTTATGAATCTGCCTCTAATGACAGTCACAGATATAATTGATTCTAACACAACAAAGGACTTTAATATCAAGACACAACAATACATAATGCCATACAAATGGCAGTGACAGCAATATTTTGAGAGGCATATCAATTATTTACGAGAGAGTGACTATTTATCATTGAGAGGGAAAACAGATAAAACAATAACCAACAACCGACATCTTTCTTAAATTTGAATTAAGGACACAAATCTTAGTTACATGAATAGTTGAGCAATGCACATGAATAAATTTAGTTTTCTATAGCTCTCTGTTACTATCATATATATTTCATGCAATCTTCCATGTGCTATTACCTAATAAATATAATTCATGGCAAAAGATTATGATAATTTCCTTCTATTCCAACAGCTAGTTTTAGAGCTATAAAGTCTACCAGTATAGTGGAAAATGAAGTGTCCCTTACACTATACTCCCTCCGTTCCAAAATGATTGTCACAGTTCGGATTTCGAGAGTCAAACGAGTTTAGCTTTGACCGTAATATTTTTATATGTCTTTTAAATATTTTGAATTATTAATTATTGTGACTTATAGTACTTTTTATGTAGTTTCTAAATATATAAACATCATTACAAAAAACTTAAAGATTATATGTTTAAATTCACGGTCAAAATGAACTCGTTTGACTCTCGAAATCCGAACTGTGACAATCATTTTGGAACAGAGGGAGTATATTGGAATGTCTCATCTAGCCAAGCTGGTCACATGCTCATCATAGACTTGAGTGATCATCTTTAGTTTTCATACAAAGATTGATATATCTCTTATCTGTGTTAGGCACTTGAAAATTTTATGTTGAATGTTTCAAGGAGAACAATTGCTAGTTTCCTTTCAAAATGAAATTTCTATTAACATGAAAGTGAACATCGCGAGCTACTATAAGCTAAAGGAAGCATAGCTTAGTATGTTTGTCTCTCATGATATATATGTGCGTGTCAGTGCGTGTGTGTTCAATAATATAACTGTGGAAAGAATTTCTTATTTCTATAGTAAAATTCAACGTTTTTGAAGTATGAAGATCTTAGTACGTAGGTGCTAAGTATTCCACATATGTGTTTATATAATTCTTACTCATGAGCTTCAAGTTTCACGTCCAAGGTCCTATTCTTAGTTTAACCAAATATTAGGCTCCATATTATATTATATCCATGTACCATATGTCCAGTCCTGCACGATGTAGGAGAAGGGAGTGTTAAGCATTTCATGTCGGTTGAGGGAATTGGTGATTATGTCTTCATATAATCTTGAACAATCATCATCCATGATACGAGACACTATTCAGTACGAGATGTAATTTTTCTGCCAAAGTCAAAGTCATGACATTAAGAGTCTAAATCCCAAGACATTGATAATGACCTTGTCGAACCATAAGTATATTTTGACTCTAGATAATTATCCTTGGATACTTTCTCTTCCCATGTATCGACTAGCCACGTTTGATAATTATCCATTAAAGAAGAAACCTAACCAACTAACCTACAAGAAAATTAAACTGATTCAGAAGACGACACAGACATCAGGCAGTAAGAGAAATTAAGTGTATACAAAAGATCGACCTTATTCCAGAGTTATGGAAGCGTTAAGGAAAGCAAAAAAGGATAAATAAACAAAAATAATCCTTTTAAAGTAGGACTCATTTTTATCTTGAATTGGATTAAGTTCAATGCCAGTGAATAGATACACCTGATTAGCTTCAATGTTACTTTTACTGTACATACGTAGATTACTTGGTCGGTTATTTAATTACATTAGTCTTATAACCATTTATGTAGTGTTTCTTCGGCAAACCTACGTATAATTTAAACTTGATGAGTCTGATCTTTAATTTTTTTATCAATGTAGTCATTGGATATTTAATATTGTTTAAAATTTTAGTGTTTCTAAATATATCTTATGCTTCGAATCAAAAACATTAAATTCGCACGAACGTGTTATCTAAGTCCAGCATCAGCCACCGACGACATTCCTTCTTGTTAATCATTTAGTCCACAAAATAGTCATTTTACAAGATTCATGTAAAATTTAAGCCTCCTGTATCATCATCACTACACATGTTACGTATATAACGCATATGCATGACACAAAAATGTAATATTAATTTAATTCGATTTCCCCTTCAACAGCCTTTTTCTTTTTCAAATTTCATCATTCCATTTGCTTTTGTTGATTACATCGAGCTAAGGAAAATGATAAGCTTCTTTAATCTTCAGCCATGGAATAAAGGTGGAGCCACCATCAAGTTATGAAAGGCTCCAGCTAAAATATATAAAGGGTCCTTGGATCATTTTGTCTTTTAAGGGAATACTGCAGAAAGAGAGTAAGAAAGTGAGGATTGTTGAAGTTGTGTCTATTTCATCTAATACATTTTATTAATTTAATTATTTTCTCAACACGCCCCTTCACGTGTGGGTTTGATTTTTGTTCATAGGCCAAGTACGTAGAAATTCTTTTTTGATTGTGGGTGGTGCTAACATCGATCCAAGGATCTCTACCTACTCTAATACTATAAGTATTAAAGTTGTAACTATTTTATCTAAAAGCTTAGCTGTTTGATGTGATACACTTTATTAATTTAACTACTTTCTCAAAATGAAAGCAAGAAACAACAAACATTTGATTGCTTTCTTTACTTTTCATTTTTAGCTAAATATATTCACTATACTTATTCGACGATATATTTTAGTCCATATGGAACAGGATAGGGTTGTGCTTGTCCATCGGATGATGAACATTTTCTCTTTTGTTTCTCTAGTTATGATGATCCTTTGTTAATTATCATAATTCCTGACCTTGTTCTTAACAAAAGTTTAATAGTGGAATACTCATTTAAGTCGAGAAATATAAAATAATGAGCTCATATTTCATCAAATTGTGAACAGTGAACCCTTGGTCTCAAAGATATTTTTATTATAGAAAAAATATAGGTTTTCCTCTTTCTTTGCAGTATTTCTTTTTCGCTCTTTCTTCTCAGTGCATGTGAAGTCAACTTCATGAAATTGATAGCTTCCCAAGAATGGTAGTAATAAGATTGTAAGAGTACTAATATAAATAATCATTTCACACGCAAAATTTGTTTTGTGACAAAAAGGGCTTGTCCTTGACAAGAGTGATCATATAGTATACTAAGTACGACTCTAACCATGAAGTTTCAAGAGACGATCAAATCTAGATAATTTTGTACGTAGCAGCATTGATGAGTTTCAAGTTCAACTCGACATGACTAGTAAATATTAATTTGAGTTGCTTCTTTTTCGAGCACATAAAGTGTTGTGGAAAACAGGAAAACAAAAAGAACAAAAACCCTCCTTTTTAGTTAATCATGGCCACATAATGGTCATTTTATAAACCTACGTATGTAAAAATGAACTTCTAATTAGCATTCGTGGATCACGATAACATAGAACGTATATAATGCATTTGCATGACGCTAGAAAAGGTGATGTATTTTATTTCGATCTCATCTTCAACTACTTTTTAAATGTGCTTTTGTTGATAATATATTGTCATGCTAGGGAAATGATTAGACTTTTTAATTTAGCCATATGAAAATATGTGGAACCACTATCAACATCAAACAAGGGCGGACCCACCCATGGGCTACTGGTGTCATCCGACACCACTGAATCGAAAATTTTCGTTAAATATACATATTATATCACTGAGGAAAAACAAAAAAGTTTCTACAAATAAAAAAATGCCACCACTGGTAACAAACGCGGTGTAGCAGAGCTGGTAGAATGGCGTGTTTCTTTTAACAAACGCGGTGTAGCAGAGCTGGTGAATGGCGTGTTTCTTTACCCTTCTGTCCAGGGTTCGAATCCCACAAGCAGTGCTCTGCCTGTTCGAAATTTTCTTTTTAAAACTAATTACCTTTGGCAAGGGTTAATGTTGAAGCTTAGCAATGGTGGAAGCTTCTAGAACAAGCTAAGATTGGAGAGAAACCCACAGCTTTGTTATTAAGCTAAGAAGGAAATGAATTAGTTAGTTAACATAACTACTCCTACCTTCTATTTATACAACTCACTAACTAACTAAAAATATCTTCTAACTAACTAACTAACTTGACATAATTACAACTTGACCCCTATACTTCAACACTCCCCTTCAAGCTGAGGATGGAATACATCTTTCAATCCCAGCTTGCTCATCAAGTGATCATGTTGAGGTTTACACAGTCCTTTAGTGAGAAGGTCAGCTTGCTGTTCCTTTGTCCCAATGTGTTGAGTTTGGATCAGACCATCAAGGATTTTTTCTCTTATAAATAGGCAGTCTATGTCTATATGTTTGGTTCGTTCATGAAAGATAGGATGAGTAGCAATCTGGATTGCTGCCTTGCTGTCACAGAACAAGGTAGCTGGTAGTCTGACCCTGACTCCCAATTCTTGAAACAGACCTTTCAGCCAGACAATCTCAGCTACAGTCGACCCCATGCTTCTAAACTCAGCTTCAGCTGAGCTCCTTGACACTGTACTTTGCTTTTTAGACTTCCATGAGATTAATGCATTGCCATACTTCACTAAGTACCCAGTGATTGATCTTCTAGTCTCTAAACAAGCACCCCAGTCTGAGTCACAGTAAGCCCACAATTCTTGTTTCCCATCTGCTGGCATGAACAGGCCTATGCCAGGAGCATTCTTTATATACCTGACAACCTTCAATGCTGCATCCATGTGAGACTGTTTAGGGTCATGCATGTATTGGCTGAGTAATTGTACCACAAAGGACAAATCAGGTCTAGTCATTGTAAGATAAAGCAGCCTACCAACCAGTCTTTGGTATACTCCTCTGTCTTTGATCCTGTAGTCCAGCTGAGAGGCTTCTGTTTTGACATACTTGTCAAACTCAGTAGAGGTCAGTTTGTGGTTGAATTCTAAGGGGGTAGAAGCTGGTTTGCTTCCTAGAAGTCCCATTTCACTCACTAGGCCTAGAGCATACTTCTTCTGGCACATGAGAATGCCACTTTGAGACCTTGAGATTTCAATACCCAAGAAGTACTTTAACTCTCCCAGATCCTTCATTTTGAACTTAGTTTGCAGTCTCAGTCTCACCTTCTTTATGAGAGATAGACTGCTGCCTGTTATGAACAGGTCATCAACATACACCAGTATCACAATCAGCTCACCTTGAAGTCTTTGAGTGAATAGAGAGTAGTCATAGTGGGACTGTACAAAGCCCATGTCCAGTAGTGCCTCAGTGAGCTTCAGGTTCCACTGTCTTGGAGCCTGTTTTAGTCCATACAAGGACTTCTGCAGCCTGCAGATATACTCCCCCTGGCTTGCAAAGCCATCTGGTATCTGCATATATACCTCTTCAAGTAGGTCCCCTTGCAGGAAGGCATTATGGACATCCATTTGGAAGATGTACCAGCCAGAGGAGGCAGCTAAAGCAACCACAGATCTCACAGTAACCATCTTAGCTACTGGAGAAAAAGTTTCAGTATAGTCAAGGCCCTCAAGCTGACTATAACCCTTGGCCCAACCTCACCAGTTGACTTGTACTTCACCTTGAATACCCATTTGCACCCAATAGGTCTTTTACCAGCAGGTAGATCAACAACTGTCCAGGTATTATTTTCCTCCAAAGCCTGGATCTCAGCTTTCATTGCTTCCACCCAGTTAGGATCCTTGCTTGCCTCAGCAAAGGAAGTAGGTTCAGCAATGGCTGAGTAAGCTGCAAGAGAGGCCCTATAGGATGGTGTAATATGATCATAGCAGACATGGTTGGAGATAGGATACTGGCAGGTAGATGCTTTAGTAGGGACAATATAGTCCTGCATCCAAGCTGGGGACTTGGATACTCTGGAGGTTTTTCTGGTGAGAGAAGAAGGAGCAGGTAGTGGAGGTGAGGGTGGAGCTGGTGGAGAGGGAGAAGTAGTAGGTGAGGAGAGCTGACTAGCATCAGCAGAAGACTCTGGAGTGTCCAAAGAGGGAGAAGTGTGAGTGACACACTGATGATCTTCAACTTCATGGAGGTCAAGGATTGGAAACATGGGTGAGTGCACAGTGGGCAGATTTTTGAAAGGAAAGATGTCCTCTTTGAACACCACATCCCTGTGTACAAACAGAGTTTTAGAGTGCAAGTCATAAAGAATATACCCCTTTTGAGTGGTAGAATATCCCAGGTGAACTGCTGGAATGGCCCTTGGAGAGAACTTGTCAAGCTTTTTGAGTACTGCAGCATATACTAGACTGCCAAACACTCTCAAATGCTGTAAGGAAGCCCTTTCAACAGAACAGTAGGAATTCTGTTGAGTAAGTATACAGCAGTAGTGACACATTCTCCCCAGAATTTCAAAGGAACAAATGCTTGAAACCTGAGTGCTCTAGCCATGTCAAGAATGTACCTGTGTCTTCTCTCTACTACACCATTTTGTTGAGGTGTGTAGACACAGGATGTTTGATGAATCACCCCAAAATCCTGTAGCAGGGTACTGACTTGCACATTCAAGAATTCAGTGCCATTATCTGATCTGAGGCACTTAACTCCACAGCCAAACTGATTTTTAACAAGCAACAGAAACTGTCTTAAGACTACCACTGATTCAGACTTGTGGTTGAGCAGAAAAATCCAGGTATATCTGGAAAAGTCATCAACCAGAGTCATAAAAAATCTCTTGCCATCATGAGTAGGAATCCTGTAGGGACCCCATACATCAGCATGCACAATATTAAAAGGAAGCACAGATCTATTTTCACTTAAAGGAAGAGGTAGTCTTGATTGTTTAGCAACAGGACACACTGAACAATGATGATCTTTCAACTGTACATTACTAAGAGCAGACTTCAGTACTTTGAGTGGGACATGCCCCAGTCTTCTATGCCACAAGGCAGACATTTCATAGGTACTAGAAATAGCTACTTCCTCAGTCTTATTGAGAGAATTATGTACAGAGTTACTGACAGAGTGACTCATAGTGTCATATTTTTTTTATCATGAGTTGTAGTAGTCTTGATCTTGGCTGATGATTCTCTTCCCTTCAGTAGATAGAGCCCATGTTCTTCCTTACCAATCCCCAATACCTTCCCATTTGAGAGGTCCTGGAAAACACAGAAGTCAGGATAGAAGGCTACCATACAGTTCAGTTCCTTAGTGATTTGGGACACTGAGAGTAAGTTGTACTTAAACTCAGGTATGTATAGCACATTATTGACATAGTTGTCTTCAAATATAGCAGATGCACCAGTATGAGTGATTTCAACCTGTCCACCATTAGGCAAGTTAACCTTGCTCTTATCACTGCTCATGACTGCCTGTTGTTTGCTAAGTAAGTCTAGATTATTCACCATATGATTTGAAGCTCCTGTGTCTATTATCCAGTTACATCTGACTAGACTAGACATAAATGCACTTACAGTACCTGCAGAGCTAGTAGTGGCTGCATTGGCCTCATGATCCACATACTTGCCCTTGTTCAGCATCTGAATTATCTGACTGTATTGATCTTGAGTGAACACAGGTGCAGTTGAGGGACCTGGTCCTGAGGTCTGATTGTTGCAACTGAGATTACCACTCCATTGACTGTTATAACCTTGATTTCCACCATAGTTCTGACTGTTATACCCTTGACTACCATTGTACTGAGTACTCCCATTATTGTTGTGATTACCATAGTGCTGTGAAGTATCATTTCTTCCACCAGATCCATAGCTTTGGGGTTGAAAGTCAAGGAAGTTATCATTGTAATTTGCTGCATTTGCATGATTCTGTTGACCTTGATAGTTTCCTCCCTTCTTCTTTGGTTTATAATCATCAGGATACCCAATGAGCTTGTAGCAACTCTCTCTAACATGGCCTTTCCCAGAACAGTAGTCACATTGAACAGGTGGTCTACCAGATCTGCTAGAGTTGTTCCTGTTATAGTTACCTCTGGGCTTGTAGTTGCTATTGTAGCTGGAGTTGCTAACATTCATATTAGTCAACCTGCTGCTCAACAGAGCAGTAGGATCACTAGGTCCAGACTCAAATGAGGTGTTTGAGACATGCATCCTCTGACTCTCCACAGTGATGATCATGGCATAGGCCTGATTCAAATTGGGTAATGGGATTGTCATTAACACCTGGCTTCTAGTCTGAGCATAAGACTCATTTAACCCCATCAGGAACTGCCATAACTTCTGCATTTGGAAGTGCTGAGCATACTCCTTGGACTCAGAACAACCACAGGATGGGTGAGGTATGAGAGCTTCCAGTTCATCCCAAAGTTCCCTAAGCTTAGAGAAATAATTGGACACAGATGACACTCCCTGGGTCAGGGATGCTATTTCCTTATGCAGATAAAAGGCTCTAGAGGCATTGACCTTATCAAATCTCTCCCTGAGATCTTCCCAGACACTGTAAGCATCTGAGGCATATATCACTGTACTCAAGAGATCCTTAGACACAGTGTTCATAATCCAGGCTAGAACTATAGCATTGCATCTATCCCAAAGGTCATGCAGCACAGGTTCAAAGTTGTTCTTCTTACAAGTACCTAATACAAAGCCTAGCTTGTTCTTCCCAGTTAACACAATCTTCATAGATTTGCTCCACAGAGAGTAATTTTCAGAACCTTGTAGTTGTACAGAGACAAGCACAAGCCCTTGTGTATCAGAAGGATGAATGTACAGGGGGTGATTATGATGAATTTTGTCAAAGGGACCAGACACAGATCCAGCAGCAAAACTAGATGCATTGTTACCAGTATTGGCCATTGTTTCTTACAAACTAGCACGTTTACAGAAGTATCACAACAATTAGGTCAGATTTTGAGATTTTCACAGAGTAAGAGTCTCAGGATTTAGATCAATCCCTGAGAAATAGCAAGTCTCAGCAATAATGAGGATAGAATCCTAGCTGAACTTTGAAGATAAGAGGCTAACTATTGCAGAAATAGCCACATACAAAATTACAGAAGCAGACCTACGGATAAGAACACAAGTGAGAAGTGGGAAGAGGAAGCTTCATTACCAATCAGCTAAGCTCTAAGATCGCGCGACGAAGCTCTGATACCATGTTGAAGCTTAGCAATGGTGTAAGCTTCTAGAACAAGCTAAGACTGGAGAGAAACCCACAGCTTTGTTATTAAGCTATGAAGGAAATGAATTAGTTAGTTAACATAACTACTCCTACCTTCTATTTATACAACTCACTAACTAACTAAAAATATCTTCTAACTAACTAACTAACTTGACATAATTACAACTTGACCCCTATACTTCAACAGTTAATCTTATACAAAATAAAAGTTGGACCACTTAAACCTATTTGGCCACAATCACAACTAATTTAAAACTTCAATTCATTTAGAAATAAGATTATTAATTTATTTGCTTCTTTATATTCTGACACCACTATTCACTAATGAAAAAATTCTGCGTACGCCACTGACATCAAACACAAAAGGCTCCAATAAAAGATAAAGGAGGGGTCCTACGATCATTTACATACGTTATTCATTGTAACGTGCTTCTTAGAGATGCTACTTGTTATGAACAATTAGACATAATTAAGGGATAAGAAATACTTAGGGACTTGTCTAGCAACTTTCGGCTGATTTGCACGAAAGGAACAATTTCGTGCTGGTCTGGAGCTTTTGCCATGCTTTCGGAAGTTTTACAAATATGGTTGTTTTAAGTTTAAATATCTGGACTAAATAAAAATACCTCCTCCTCCTCCTTCACTGTAGCATTTTCGCGATGCTTAAGGACACAATGTTTCCTCTATACAATTAAACGCGGCATATATTTACCAAATTCCACCAGATTGGGTGACTTTCCTCTATACAATTAAATGCATTTTATCTATCAAAAAATTACCTTTAGTACTCCTAAAATTTTGATCGAGCCCATGTCTGTTTACCTTTTAATTTCATACAAAAGTGTTTAGTCATAGAAATAGTAATAAGTGGTTTGACTGATCCCACCATATTATGAACTGTAACTTGGTCCACATTATGATGATAGAGCACTAGGATTATCTGTATGCATGCACATAAATCTACATAGATAAGGTAGGACTTCTGTCTAAAACACTCTTACTCATATTTTTCACAAAGAAATCATGATTGGTTCAAGCAAAAGATTATGAATGAGAAGTTGCTTTCGCAATAATTACCTTTAATTTTAAATATATCATGAGATACCTCACAAAAAGGGTCTCATAATTGAAATGTTGGGCTATGAATTATGATAGGTGCAGAAATAGCTATTTTGGCTCGCCTTTACAGTTGAAGCTACTTTTAAAAATTATTTTTTAAGTCACTTTTTGGAACTTCAATTCTTGTGGACAGAAATTCAGACCTTAAGGTATACTTCAGCCCACACGAGTTGAAGTTTTAGGCATAAAATGTATAAAATTCAGCCCATGTGGGCTGATATTGAACTTCATACCTTCAGCCTATAAGGATTGAAGTTTCAAAAAGTAGCTAAAAACTAAATGGCAGAGGAAATATGGCTCCCTGGCGAAATTTTTACCCTCTATCTAGTATAGGAAAATTTACAGAATCAACTTTTTTACTGCCATTGTTTAACCTTCAACCCTGCTTAAAATGTTTTGTCACAATATCTACCGCGCCAGAAACTTAGAGCCATTTCCATGCCCAAGGCTCCTTAGTTAGAGATAATAGTGGCGGTTCGATAAAAATGTTCTTCGATGGGGTTAACAATTAAACCTCAGGCGCCTAAAAGGGCTCCCAGCGTAAATTCAACTTTAATATTTTTTAGAACTTAATTACCAAACATAGCAATATTTTAGCAAAATAACCCTATATAGAGGAAAATACGAGTTAATTACAAATATAGCAAAAACATAGCAATATTTTTCAATAACATACCAAACCCTTACATTCTTCCTCCTATTTCCCCCACTATCACTTTTGCTCCTCCCATTTCTCCCTATTGCACTTTTCCTCCCACCATTCCTCCAATTTCACTTTTATTCCTATCATTTCCCGCAATTTCACTTTTCCTAATCCCATCATTGATGTATCTCGTTGTATCTCACCGTATCTCAACTGTTTATGCACCGTTTCAACTGTTTCTGCAACACCGTATCTGACTGTTTCTTTACCGTTTCAACTGTTTCTGCAGCACCGTATCTAACTGTTTCAACTGTTTTTGCAACACCATATCAAACTGTTTCTGCACCGTTTCAACTGTTTCTGCACTGTTTCAACTATTTCTGTTGCACCGTATCTAACTGTTTCTGCACCGTTTCAACTGTTTCTGCAGGACCGTATCTAACGGGATGAAACAAATGCACAAACGGGATGAAACAAATGCAAAATCTGCAATATCTGTATTTTGTAGCACTACCTAGTGCAATTTCTCTTTAATAATTTCTTATTACTTACCAAAAAGAAAAATATAAGATTAAAAGGGACAATAAGCTTAATAAACGAAACTCACCACTGACCACACTTCCCTTTGTTGAGCAGTTAAATGGAAAGCGTATGCTAGAACTATAAAACTTAGGCGGTGGGAATTCATCCTATTCTAGAACTGTATAAAACTTGTCACTACACTAATTTTTTGTGCATTTTGTATTCCTTTTCCTTTTGTTTTCAGTTAACAAATTGTTAATTACTTATGCTGCCACGAATCAATTAGAATATTCGTTTGACTAGTACACAATATCATGTTGACATGCCTCCGATGCATGTTCTAATAACAGACGGCCTAGATCCACAAGATCCCATCAACCGAATCAAGTCTAATCCATGTGAGTTCTCCCTTAATTAATTCATGGCTCTCGTATCAACTACTGAGACGGACGATTGATTTCTTTGTTGCAAAGTTTTTTAAGAGCTACAACTGGTTTTAACTTTTAAGCAGTGGTGGTGTGTTGTTGTGCAAGGTGGGGGAGGGGGTGATGGCGCTGGGGTTAATGGTGGTGGGGTGGTGGTAATGGCGTTAGGATGGGGGTTATATGGCGTTGGGGTGGTGGGGGTGGGCATGGGGTGATGGGAGAAAGAGAGAGTAAGTGAGAGAATTTTTAATTTGGGAAAAACAGGAAGTGAAAGTAAAATGTGTTAGATTATTGTTAAATGTGTTAAAAATAATATTATGCATTGTAATTAGAGAAATATTGCTTTTTTTTGGTAATTAAGAGTGAAAATTTGTATATTTTTGTAAAAAAACCTTATATGAAATGCATTAGTCCATTCGAATTTATTTGGGACGATTATATGGAGAGACACTCCACTCATGAAAATTACCCCAAAAAAGACCCCCTATTTCCTTACTTTACCCGACCTAGCACCCCCCTCCATTTTTTTATTTTTTCTTTCACTGTATAGCACCCTCCTATTTAAAGGAAAAATAACTCTAGCCTTCATTTTTCCTCTATTCTCCTTCCCTCCTTCCAATTTTTTTTCTCTATTCTTCCCCCTTGCACAATAATGTCGCCCCCTCCCCCACTCCTTCCACCACTGTTATACCTTCATTTCATCTCCTCCAAGCCACTGCAAACCACCGCCTCCGTCGTTACCACCACCACCACCGTTGCCACTGTTTTTTTTTTTTTTTTTTTTTTTTTTTTGCTTTTTAAATAACAATGTCGATTTTTCGTTGTATATTTCGGTCAAAACTCCAGTGAGAGGTTTGTTTATCATGTTTCTTCTTCTTTTTTCACATTTTTCATAAGTATCCGGTGAGATCTACTAGTTTTATGTTAACTTTTTAGATCTAGTATTTTTCTTATATAAAATTGTACAAATCTTATATATTTGTTAAGATTTTATGTAGAAGCTGCCCGAAATGCTGTATAAAATCATTTTTGCGAGTTTATTTAATTTTATACATTCTTATACAAGTTTATACACTCATGCAAAACGTGTCTAAGAATATATAAATCTGTATATGTGTGTATATACAGTGAATAAACATATTCTATGCATTTATGTAAATTTGTATAATGTTGTATACACGTGTATGAACAATGAATAAAGTTGTATAAATTTCAGATTTGCGCACTATTTATGGATGTTTGTATAAAATTTGTGTTTTTTGTGTATATTTTTATATTTTTCTTCTTGCATAACATTTTTCTATGTATTTACATATATAATTTATTATTTTGATAGAAGGTATATAAAATTATCAAAAAATAATTATTTAAACAAATCGACCAATAAAATAAGCAATCCGATGAGTTCTGGTAGATTTTCAATTTTCCGGCCACCGCCGACGACTGGGTTCCCAGCAGCAGGTCAGTGGCGGGGGAGGGTGAGGGATTGGCTCCTAGGGTTTTAGGTCAAAAGGGTGCTATGTTATCTAATTTTAAAAATAAGGGGGTGCTATGCTATGTAATTTAAAAAATAAGGGGTGCTATGAATGAAATATGATCCTCATTTGTAATTTTGGGTAGTGAGCTGTCTATTTCTGAAAATTTCTCAATTTATTTCACATGTAACTATTCTTGTAATCCATATTAACCAGCTATAATTTGACTTCATTTTTCAATTTTGACTTTTCTCTTAATTCACAATGTTTATATGTAAGTGAACCAACCATATTTAGTGAATCAAGTATTTGCTTATGAACGTGTTTGTGCTATTTTGTTCCTGAATATAGACCACAAATGACAAAAAAGAAAAGGAGGTTCTTATCAATTTCAAGAGTGAGTAACAGCCTAATTACCTTGACCTTGCAAAGCAAACAAATAATATCCCACAATGAAAAACTGTACTACATTTAACTCTCTTGATCAAGATGGATATTGGCAAAAATGGCTACATTATCATGCTCATTCTCAATTTATTTGGAATTATCATATCAATTCCTATCATTATTATCCCCTTAATAACAGTTGACAAATTTTGTCGTGAAACATCAGTGTCGATGTTTTTAGTTGCTGGAATCATGATATTAACATGGTCATTGGCAGGTTTTATAAGTTCATTATGTTGTTGGAAAGTTGGTTTTCAGGAGTTTGTCTATTTGAGGTCACATGTTTTTATCCTTTTTGTAGTTGTTCTACTAGGAACAATGGCATGGTGGCAATCTAGAACAGATTCTCGTTTGTATACATATTATGATTGGGAAACTTTCAAGAATTGTATGGTGAAGAAACATGTTTGTGAAAGAAATTTAGGACATGGATTGGAGAGATTTTCTCCATTTGCTTCACATTCCCTTCAGGTATTCTCTTTAATTTGTTCTCTTTTCTTTTGTTTTTACTTTGTTATATACAACATCAACATGCATTTATACCTGTGTGATTTCTTCCATTGTGATTATGGATTCGACAACCATTTATATGGTACTATCGATGAGGTCGTGAATTCAATCTCTTCAAAGTTTGCTTGAATCAATATGGATCTTGTCAAAATGATCAAAGAAAAGTCATAATTGAACCCGTCTAACATGATCCAACCTCTCCTCTTTTTTTTCATAGAATTAATTCTTTCAATTTTACATAATTCTCATTCTTCAAAATTACATATATTACCCAAGTTCTTCCTAGTTGTTAAAATTTCCAAACTCAAAATTTAATTCTGTATGCTTGTGTTTGGATATGATTTTGACAAATCAGAACACATTGTTTTTTTATGGGTCATTTCATGTTCACATGTTGAGTCACGTTTATAATAAACAGGTCATAACCCGACCTTTTTAAACATACTGTTTATTAGGCTGGTTTAAAAATAATTAAATATGTTGATTTTCTCACCTCTACTTACAACCATGCAGCTAAATAATAAGTAGGATTGATGAAATTTTACAATACACGCTTTCCATCAATTTGACATATTATTCTCCACTTACAATGTTCATTCATATATAGTTGTTTTTTTTTTTTTGGGGGTCATAAAAGTTTCTGTTTTATTTTAGGACGCTTGTTGCAAGTATCCCAAGATATGCGATGGTGGAGAAAACAAAACCAACGAGAAAACAAACAAACATGACCCTTTAACTTGGATGGAAATATATGATGGTCTCCCAGTTCCTGATAATCGAGCAAGTGACCAACAAAAATGGTCTAATGAAACTGATGAAGATTGTCAAAAATGGAATACTGATTCCAATAAACTTTGTTTCGATTGCTATGCATGCAAAAAGGGATATTTGGATAAACAAGATCAAAACTGGGGTACTGCATTATCAATTTGTGTTTTTAACAGTGTTGTGTTACTTTCTTTTTCTTGTTACTTTTATAGTAAGAATTTTGAGGATCCTAATAGGGAAAAAGCAAAAAGTAGCAAAGTCCATCCTGTTGATGTATAGGATGCAACAACGCAGAGATATGACTATGTATACATAATTATGTAAGTTTGTATCTTAGGGCTTAATATGAAGCTACAAGTCATCATCTGTAATGAATTTCTCTATAGTGTCAATGCAGACTCCAACTGATTTCCCTCGAGTCATTGCCTCTGCAAGCTTTGCTCGTGCTTTCTCATGACGTCGCAAAATGAGAACTGTGTTCAATACAGCCCATCTCACCTGAGAATCTGCTTTCTTCTGTGTAAATCCTAGGCCTTTCAGTAACCCATCCAACTGTTAAGCAACTCTTTCAATTAGCCTTTGTTAACAATTACTCAAAGTCAATCGTTTCAGTGACAAATAGCAGTAATGCACAATAATTGACTGAGTGATGTAGGAAATTCAGCCTTATATATGATGTAAACCTGATTAATGTCAGAAAGGCCTCCCTCAGCATAACCAAACAAAATATACTCGGTTGCTACACCCGCTAGTGCGATACAAGAAAACCTGTTCAGCATCTGTCACAAGTGCTTTCTTAGTGAATCTAATAACAAACAAAAGAAAGAAACACACGGTCGATAGTTATGATCAGTATAAATACCGTGGCTGTTACTTTTCCTCTATTTACCTGCATGACAATAAAGCAGGCTCAAATTAGAAGGAAAGAGTAATCACTCTCATGTGATTATTGCCCAGCCCAGAAATCTTGCAACAGAATATGCTTAAAGGAGGAAGAAAGAGCAATTATTTAAGGCACAAACAATGCTCGGAAGTAATTAATTGATGGAGACTACCTACTTCCTCCATAAACTCGAAGTCAATAAAGGCTGTCCCTGCTTGGATGTTTAACGATCCTTCCTTCTTCAAAGCATCCAAACTGGTGAGTGTATACCCCTTAGGAAGAATACCGAGCAAGTAGGCAATCAAGAAATGCCCAGCTTCATGCTAGATCAGAATTGGGGAATGAACAGCTTGTTACAAGACAACGGAAAAGAAAGGCCAAATCAATGAAGATATTCATAATTCGTAAGTCTTTTGCAACATTGCAATCAAAGAGAGTTGAAAACTAAAGCAGTTTCAGTGTTCTGCTTATGAGTGTATAGGTGAGAGAGAGAGAGAGAGAGAGAGATGAATCTCACTTGAATAACCCTGTTATGGTACTTCTGACTGAAAGTATGGCCAATTGTGTCAAGGACCAAAGCACCAACCCCTCCATTGAAAGAAACCTATGCACAGATATGGATAAATCAGAAATTTGCTTGAAATATCTCAGAATACATGACTCCATGTTGTAAACTTCTTACCTACAACTCTGTTTGATTAAGTAGATTAACAGTGGTATATTCTTAAACTATAGTACAAACTGTTATCACAAGTTTAAGATTGTTCTGCTGTTTTAGAAATATGATATTCCATAAAAGTGACACCTGTATCTAGTAAATGACCAGAGCATGTCCTAAATGTGATTTTTAATTAAGAAAAGGCGGCACAAGGAGAGCAAAAGTGTTATTATCTGGAAATGGCTCAATCTAGTAGCTTTTTCATGAGTACTTTCAGAAAGTTTCTCATAGCTCGATATTCATGTGAAAAAAAAATAACAGTTTAAACAACCCTGTTGAAGGAAAGCTATAGAAAAATTATATTGGAGATTTGGTACTATAAATGATTTTTTGTTATGTCTGTTGGTATGCAGTTCTTGTTATCTTCTGCAGTAGCTCTTATGTAGTAGAATTATCTCTTTCAGCATGTTTTCTTTAAATGAGAATTGAAGCTGGTAAATACTAGAATGCGATTATTTGTTCCTAACTGGTCTTCCACGGATCCAAAAAGTTTAATAGTGCATACATAGAACCATAAATTTTGTTACACTAATCACTAGACTATGGAAAGAAGTTCTTGATGAATGGAACATCCAGTTTGAAGTACTAATGCACAAAAATTCGCAATGATGTATACCATAAATTTGAAAAAGAAAGAAAGAGAACGAAAATTGCAAGGAATCTAAAGAGTATACCAAGTCCAGAGTCCACAAGAAGAGAACTCCAAGAGAAACATAAAAGAGCTGTTGTGGGCTCAAATCAAGCGAATACCATGCAGCAACGCCACCTGATAAAGCAGCAAGCTGCAGATTTCTTTCAATTGCGCCAAGGGTGGTATCTACTGGTGACAGAAGAGATGCGGCTTCTATACTATTCAACCTCAATTCATCCAAGGAATACAGCCTCTGAGGTACCTGCATGAACCTATACATAAGGTTAAAGAAGAATATTTCTAACTAAGCTCACAGAATAACCAGGTCAATGTCCAGTAAAAAACTTTAAATCATTAACTAATTATTCTACCAAGCTAGACAGGGCGGAGCTAGAGTATTAAAAGGGGAATCGGCTGAACCATGCAGCATTGGTCCAAACTCTGTGTTTGTCTTAAGAAATTCATATAATATGTAAAAATTAGTATTAAGTTAGAACCTCATAACTTAAAAAGACGAGAACCCTGAACCCCTATGCTTCAATCATGTCTCGGCCTTTGTAGCTAGATATAGTTTATCCACTAAGTCCAGCTAAACTGAAACAAGTCTAAGCAAGCTTTTGGAACTTTCATACAAAACATTTATATCAATATAATTTGTAATTAAGAACTTTATAACAAATGCAAATTGATTAACCAACAAAAGGAAAACATGTTTAACTATTGTCTAAACAATTGTAGAGGGTGCCGACTACTGATATTGTCTGTTTTGGTCCTAAACTTTAACCACTTAAAAACACATCAATAAGGTCTAAGGGATGCTTCCTTATACTAGGATCTCTCTTTTATTTTGCCAATGTGGGATTTGTCTACGGTGTCACTACAACAAAGTCTGAATTAATTAATTGGGGCTGAGCCTACTAATTAAGAACATGAAATGAACATTGCAAAAGTCCATATGATAGAAAGAAATGAACCTGTCGTGCAGCGCCGAAACATCTAAGACCACCAGGTTTGCCTTGGAAATCTTTGACAAGAGACAATGCAGCTCGTTCATCCCCCTTCATTAACTCCTTATCCACTTGTTCCAACACCTTCAATCTAGTACTAGTACTAGTACTAGGTTCTGATAAACTCACTATCCTCAATCCCAACTTGGAACAACATGATGTTAAAAGTCCACCACAATATACAGCACCAATACTCCCCATTCAACTAACCAATTGGTGAAGTTACAAAATATAAGAATGATGACTATTGTAATATATTTAAAAATAAGAACAGACCCACGTGCTGCATGTTCAGCCACACATATGTAAGGCTATACCTGGTATTTATACTATTTGTTGAGAATTGAAATTATGCTTAGTTGTGAAGTAACAATTCCTCCTTTGGAAAAGCTAGTACAGTACCCCTCCTCCTTTCCATACGGAATGGCATCATTAAAATTTTGAGAGTCATATTTTTTAATTTTGATTTTAAATTCGAACATTCAATTTTTAAATTTTTTGATAATAAAATTTATATATTTAAAAATTACATCAAAAGTACCCTGAATTACAATAATTAATGAGTCAAAATATTTAAAAAAAATAAAAATATTACGGCTCGTTTAATATTGAAAATTTAAATTGTGTCATTATTTAGGGAATAGAGTGAGTAATAAAGCTGTCCAATCTTTAGCAATATGATCAGCTGTGAATGAGGATGTGTATCCGATAAAATAGCCATGACATAATTATTTTCAACAAATATTGCAATAAATTCAAGTTACATTTCGCAATTTTTTCATGATTACAAAATGTCGTTCTTTCTAATCAACAAGGCAATCCCATAGATCCTTTAGAAAACAGTATGTCAATTATTACATCTGATGGATCATGAAAAGCTACATTGTTTTATAGGGGAAAATGCAAATTTGCCCATATATTATCAAAAAAATGAGCAATTTTACTCTTTGTCAAAATGTTTATCTAGTATTATCTAATATTATCGTGCTGTTAATGGAGCTCCAACATGAAAGTGGTTTCCAATCATAGTGAGAAGTTTAGTCTAAGCCCCCGTTTGTTTATAGTTTTTGGGGACATTTTTTGGGACTTTTTGGGAGAAAAACTGTTTGTTTATGCTATTTCATCAAAATTTCTCCCAAAAAGTCCAAAAACTCAAAAAGTGCTCAAAGGCTGTTTTTGGGCAGTTTTTGAGAAATTTGAAAAACTACTCACAAAACTTCAACTATTTTTTTAAGTAAATTCTATGTCCAAACACAACTTCAAGTTCCAAAAATTATTTTTCAACTCAAATCCAAAAACTCAAATTCCCAAGTTTCAACCAAATCTATGTCCAAACGCTAGCTAAGTTTTAGATATTTTTTTTTATCAAATAGTTTAAACACGTGAAATTAGTGTCTCAAAGACGAACTCAAGACAATTTCCTAACAATGAAGTATGAATGAACCAAAACTTGACGAATGACATAGGCCTTTTATTTGGTATTGGCCCTAATCGAATTGTTTAAGATTCAAAAATTGAGCAATTTGAACCTTTGGCTTGTGGAGTAATCAGGGTTTCCACTTCTATTAGTTTTTGTTATATGAAATTAAGTAATGTTTGATTTTTAAGTCTTTTCATAAGTTTAATTCGGTGAACTATATTAGTGATTGCGTATATATGTCGCTGATGATGACTTTGTCCAATTGTCCAATTTGGTTTTAAAGTCTTTCCTATAAACTATCAGATTACGTGTCATGTTCATGTCCAAACAAATAAAATGTTATTGTAATTTTTTGTTACTGCATGAAAACTTGCCACTTATTTGAACTTTTCTCCCATTCTTCTAATCTCACTAAACAAATTTTAGCTCGTTCTTCTCCATGTTTTTCTCTGGCAAAATCATCTTCATTTCTTTCTTAGGCATCGATTGATCAATATGTCACTTATGTCTCAAACTCAAATTGATCATTTATGTATATTCGTTTCGCTCTACTCGTATCCATTTCATTCTTTTTAGACACAATCTTAAATTTGTTGAAATCGACTATACAATTTATTTATATATGTCCATTTCGCGTTATTCAAATCCATCTTGTTTCATTTTAGACTCAATTTTAAATTAGTTGAGATCGACCACACGAATCATTTATATCTATTTCGTTGTATTCAGATCCGTTTGCTTGAAAATTTTATCTATAGTATTGTAGAAATGAAGGAGGTAAAATGGAACGAGGCAAAATTAGAGGAAATTGAGGCAAATAAACCATTGAGAATGAAGATAACAGAGCCAAAGACACCATTTCACCACGGCATTGAGGATGATGATTTTGAGGATGGCAATGGTAGTGATGATGTGGATGACATGGCATCATGTTCAAGTAAAAGTAGATCTCCTAATAAGGATGATGATGGTGATCATGTCATGGATCAAGATGATGAAGAGGAATCAGAAAGGAAAAGGAGTTTCATAGAGCATAGAAGAGGACATTATGATGAATATAAGAGAATCAAAGAGCTACAAAGAAATGGATCACTTCTTGAAGAATTTTCTGATGATGATGATGAGGAGGAGGATGTGCATGGTGCTTCTTCATCATTGGCAGATGGTGTGAAAAGCATAGAAATTAAGGAAGGCAAAGCAGACACTTCTGCATAGCCATTTATGATCTTATTTACCTGCATGTTGTTGTCTTTTTCTTATTTCTAGTTTACCATTTAAGCTACTACATAGGTCAGACTAATCCAGATTTGTGTCGGGTAGGCGTGACTTTGCGGTGAGAAGCGTTTTACCTTTTTAGTCGGTCTACTTGACATGACTATAAAGCCCACAGTGGTCTGATTAACTTAGGTACGCCCAATATGAAGGCTATAGAGGAGCTTAAATACTTTCTCCAAAAGGTTCCCATTCCTCCAAGACATGAATGGGAAACTTTTCATATGTATATTTTTTTTGCAAGTTGTATTGCATATTTTCCTTTAGATGTTCAATGGCTGCCATGACTTTTTGCTAGATAAATGAAATATTAATCTTATAATATCACAATGTGTATCAAGATTTTTCAGATAATTTTCCATATTTTGTCATTGTTGTTTCAATGACATTATTTACTGGTGGGGTTTGCTAACTTTTCCAGCTTTCAGTTTTTTATCTTAGGACAGATGAGGAACCATGGTATCATTTCTATTTTTCTTTATTTTTTTCTTAGGAGCTATATATATATATTTTTTTTTTTGAACTCCAGAAAAATCCGTAGCCGCTACAGGTAATAGCAGGAGCTATATTTTACTTCTATTTTTCTTTAAAGATCTACTTCATTTGTTTCTGCATTTTCTTCGGTTCTATTCTTTTCCTATGGAACCCTTAATGGCGTTTCACATGTGTTCAATGTCACATGCCATCAGTGAAAGCTCAAAAGTATTGGTCCAATGGTTTTATATGTGGTAGAGAGATTAACCTTTCTTAATAAAAAAGGAGACAAGTTTAACATGGATTAGGAAATTAATTTAGCAAGTCTGGTTACTTCTAAAGGAGGAATAAATTGTACGTATCGAAACATTTCATTTTAGAAGTTGGAATACAAATCTATAATCATTTTGACCATCTAGGCACGCCAAAAACCTTCTAAGCTATTAGCAAGTTATGTGCTTGACATTTTTAAATTTCCTTCAAAAGTCAGTTTATTGCCTACATTTGCAGAAAACAAAAAGTCTTGCTCTTTATTAGTTCATAGAAGGGATTAACCACCATTGCTTGTAATTTAGTAAAAAAAGCGATGCCCCGGTATTTCACACCCCTAATGTGGTCAGTTTATTATTGCACCCTATCCATCAACAAATTACCACTAATATTTCCTGCACAATGATTGCTGCTGTTCCTAATGACTTTTCTCAATCTCCATGGTTACTAACTAGAGATAGATGTAGAGACTTCCGATATCAATTGATGCTATATTTCAAACTCTTTGGCTTAATGGTGCTACACTAGGCCATTGATGAGGATTAACTCTTGCGAGGTGCAATATGTTTAAAAGTTTCGTTGGCCAGTTTTTCAAAATCTTAGGCCATCTTAAGAAATTGAACATGGACTTGCGTGTTTAAAACCAAAGCTTGCACACGCACAGAATCAGAGTTATATTTGCAACTACATCCTTGATGACCGTACTAGTTCTGGTTCAAGAATATAGAAGAGCCATATAACCTGTCATGTAGATCCCAAATATGGAACCATGTCGGTGCAAAGGGAAACAAAGAAGTTAATGGTAAGCAAAAAATAATGTTCTATGGTGGCTAGAGACAAAAAACAAAGGTGCATAATAATACTGTGAAAACCAATCCTCCAAATAAAGAAACAAGCAAGTTGTACAACTGTTTATTGCAGCTACATGACTTGCTATCTACAAAAACATTAGGCCAGTCACCTCAACTACAAAAAGTTTTCGGACTAAACAACTAGCTGTAGTTTTTCCTCAACTGCTGAAGCCACATTAGCAACCCAAAAAGAACGAGACTTACTTATATTGCTTCTCTCTAAACAGGCATTAGCATTGCGATGGTTGCCTTGAGTTACTGTTCAACAACGGTCACTTGTTCAAACTCGATAAGGGACAGATTGCTGTCTTCCTTGACAGAGAAACTAGCAGGTTGAGTAACTTCAATACGTCCCCACTTGTCGACTGCAAGCCTCATTGATCCCTTGAACATGTCAATTTTTGCATTGCGCAATATTACAGTAGCACCTTCTGTCATCAAGTCAACTGAAAAAACATCCCAAAAGTTAACAGAAGGATAAGGTAAACAGACATGATGCCACTAACAGAATCTACAGAAAGCAGCTTGCTCAAGGGGGGGGCTGGATAGATTCAAGATACATGTTAGTGACAACACGTTGTTGGTAATTTCATAAATCAACCACCAAAATAATTCCTAAAGAGATGCCAAATTTTCAAATTTAAGGAGTTTATGAATCCAAATCACAGCCATCATAGGAAGGTCACAGTTTCTGAAAAGAAAGGGATTGCAGAATAGGCCAACCAAATCAGGAGAGCTGAATATGAAACCAGCTCCAATACAACCTTTTTTTTTTTTTTTTTTTTTTGAATAACGGAGAAATCTCGTTCAAAACTCAGTCGATAATGGGTCAGCCCTTACCGTTCTCCGGCTTTTTTTTCCCTCAAAAAGTTAAACAAGTTGAGCAGTTTCAGAATAGTGGTTTCTTGAAAGCGAGAGAGTTATTTGGTTTTAATGATGCTAGTTGTAGTTACACTTGCATCAAGTCCGGATAGGAATAATTGTGAGATACAAGAAATTCTAATTTCTGAAAATCCCCTAATTTCCCATAGAAGATATTTAAAGTATCAATATGAAATGAGCCTAAATAGAGCAGGAATATGTAAAGAATTCATATTGTCCATCCCAACTAGCATAGAATTGATACATAATAAATTGATTGCATGAGTTTGACTAGAATGACAATGGTTTTGATACATAATAAATTGATTGCATGAGTTTGACTAGAATGACAATGGTTTTGATACATAATAAATTGATTGCATGAGTTTGACTAGAATGACAATGGTTTTGACATTTTTCCCAGTTTGGCAAAGAAAATTGAACTAAGGTTAATATAACAGATTTTGATCTTTATTTTCTTATATTCAAGTATCATAAATTGACAGGATATGAACCTAATCCTACAGCGCTTGTACCTTTGCCAAATAGCTACAATCCCAAAGCTTATCCGACTGTTTCACTTCTTGGTTCTACTTAATGGGAAAGCAAGATGGTAAACACTATATAATAAACGTTTTTCAAAAAATTCAACAATTCAGCTAGAGCTATGAACTCTAGACATGTCAGCCTTAGGTTCACTCACATAATTACAGAGGAAACAGTAACACACTAAACAGAGTTCTGCATCCAGAGGACACATAATCTTTAACATGAGCAACTCTTGTCAAATACTTACTAATTGCTCTTCACATATTGGAGGTGGACCCAGACACCCAGTATCACTTGTGAGAGAGCAATCATCAAGAACATGCCTATAATGGCTGTATTAAAAATTCTTCTGATTTTTTTAAGAAAGGTAACAGTAAAATTCTTATGGCTTAAACCTCAAGTTACACCTAGGATACCATTTCTAATCAGCACTAAATCCCAAAGCTAAGATTGTTCCCAGGAAACAGCTACATGAAATAGACATAACTTGAAGCAATATGATGTAAACTACCAAAAGTATCTCCAATCATATCATCTTGGACCCTAAGGAGTAAAGCTTAAGCATGCAACGGACACTAGAATTAGAAATGATCTGGCTGTATAGTGGAAAGAAGACTATAGAAGAATCATCAAAATTAGCACCCTAAGAAACTTTCAGGGTGTACCAAGTGCTAGAATATTAAAAGAATAATGCACCCATGGTAGATTGATAAGCTAAAAAGATAAGCAAATAAGGATGTAGAAATCTGTATCTCTGCCTAGAAGTTCCTGTAGTTATATCTCTAACATACAAGGAGTCTTCTAGTAAGTACCAAGTCTTCTAATTGGTATCACCTCTACGGATTTTCAACTTCTATTGTTTTCTATATTTTGCTAGATCTATATGGATCCGAGATATCCTAAATCATTTGAGATAAATCCTTTCATGTGATATTAGGTCTACCTCTTCCTCTTTTAACAACTTTAATTATCATGTTTTCTCATCTAAGAACCAGTGCATTCAGATGCCTACATAACGTGTGGCCAAACCGTAGACCCAATAAGAGCCTGAGAATCCGAGACTTCGATGACATACTAGTAATAAATTTTTAGGCTTAGCTTTTCACATTAAGCATTAGATCACAATCTATTCAAGTACTTGGGAGGAGTTTATTGTTCTTTTTTCCCCTTAAACAGCATTAACACATCAAGTTCAAAGCAGGAATGTATGATAAGACTTCAAAAACATGAAAACCTAGACCAATTGATTCCCTTGCTTAGCCAATTGACCTTAGAAGTACAACCCCTACTACTCTTATGCCCTTATAACCACATTAATCTCAAAAGGAACTTAGAAGAACTCTACTAAAATCAACCACCATTTTATGACACAACGAAATCTGCTCAACTGAATGCTGGATTGACATCAAAAGATTAATAATAATATAAAATAAAACGGATCGAAGAACTGAATCCAATACCTTGATCATTTCTAGCAGTGAAAATGATCATTCCAGTTTCATCACCAACCAAGCATTCAGCTAGTCGCATCTGACGGCCCTGATTTCCCCTTGGCACGACCATTTTAGTATTAACAACCTTAACAGTAAGGTTTAGCCCTGAAGCCATTGGTCTAAGCTGATCAATCTTAGTGAAAACTGGCTGCTGCTTCTTTGGTTCGCCCATTTTTATTTATATACCTAACAAAAACTCAAAAAAATCAAATCTTTACACAAACTCACATCACCAATATATTTTTATACATAAAGAAACAAAAAGATTAAATCTTTACACATTCCACATCACCCATTTATATTTATACCTAGCAAATATACAAAAATACAAAAAATCAAATCTTTCCACATATTCATATCTTCCATTTATATTTATAAAGCGCAGCCGAGTGCACAAAGCATCTCATATTTATGCAGGGTACGAGAAAGGGCCGAACCCAAGGGAAAGTGATATACACGGCCTATCCTGATGCAAGCATCAATGGCGTGGACCGGTGACCGATAGATCACACAGAAACAACTTTTACAAATTTGATCAATTTATATTTATACCTAACAAAAATACAAAAAAAAAAAAAAAAAAAATCAAATCTTTACACATACCAACATCGCCAAATTATATTTAAACTACCAAAATTCAAAAAGATCAAATCTTTACACATAGCAACATCACTAATTTATATTTATAACTTAAAAAAATCAAAAAGATCATAACTTTACACACACCAACATCAAGAAATTGAAAAATAGAATCAGAAACACTACAGATCAAAGAAAAAAACCAAATCTTGGTCAATAAATTATTATAAAAAGTTGCTATTTCATGGTTTTTATATATTGGAAAGGTATAGTTATGCAGAAAATAATTAATTTAATTTTTGGTGTACCTTAATTGCAGAGGAATTTGAGATCTGTGTATTATTTTGGAGATTCAGATTGGAAGTATATGGGAATAGAGACTCAAGCATGGAGACTTTGATTTTGACGAGAGATCTATATTTCAGTTTGCCCCCTGGATAATTTTAGAAGTTCTAATAATGCCCCAAAAAAATATTATTTATAATTAGTCCTCGACAGTTTTTTTTTTTTTTTTTTTTTTTTTTTGTAATTCTCTTCCTAATATTTTCCAAAAGAAAAAAAAAAGAAAAGTAAAGCATTTCTAGAATTATTTTTGGGTCGGTTTGATTCGATTTTTATCAAAATAAAAAATAATCAACTATATCAATTTGATCGATTTGATTTTTAGTCGGTTTGAACTCGAACTCGAACTTGAACTCAAAACCTCACCACAATCTCTAAGAGTCGGTTTGGCATTACTGCAAAAAACTGCTTATTTTGGAAAGTACTTTTGGCATAAGTATTTTTCAAAAAAGTACTTTTAGATAATAAATCATTTGTGTTTGACAATTGGAGAAGTACTTTTGATAAATAATTTGTGTTTGGCTAATCTTTACGAAAAGTACTTTTGAGTGTTAAATTACGGAAAAGACATCCAAGTTCATTTTACATTTGGATTAATAGAAACAAAAAAATAATTTTAAATATTTATCATAAAAGAATTTAATTAAAAAAATTATTTAATTAAAATATAAAACATAAAGTAAAAGATATTAATTTAAGTTATTGAACAACATAAATATAGCTAAATTAAAGTGATAAAGAAATTAGGAATTTCTAGAAATTACTTATTTTTAAAAGATGGTTTAAAGAATAGGAGATCCTATATACAGTTGATAGAAATACCTAGAAATAAAAACTAATCCTACGAGGAAGAGGATTTGTAAAAGTATGTAGTAGGAAAAAAAAAGGGAAAAAGAGAAATACAATTTTTATTTTGAGAGAGATATGGTTAATTAATGAGGGATAATTTGGTAAATATAGATTTTAGTAAGGATATTTTTGTCTCCTGCTTCTCCGCAACAGCACAAAAATTGTTTCTGCTTCTACCTAAAAGTACTTTTTTTTTTGCCAAACGCCTTAAAATTCCAAAAAAAAAAAAAAAAAAAAAAAACACTTTTGGCTTTGGAGAATCAATAGCAAACAGACTATAAATGTAACTCGGTTATGGGTGGGTGTATTAATTAGATACACACATACTTGATAACTCCAATTTTGATGATAACAATATGATTAAATTAGATGAGCAGTTAACTAAACAATTACTGTACTTCTTCACAGGACCACAACGTGTCAGTCGACTAAATCTGGAGGAATATTGAAATCAATAAAATTCCATTGCCTTGGAGTCAACAAGATTCAATCCATGATGTTTTTAGGAAAAGAAGATTCGGTTGGTTGTAGTCTGCCTTGAAGATCTGGATGATTGGAGTCTATCCCGCATATCAAGTTGTTGAGGAAAATCAAGGTCCTTAAATGCTCTTTCCTTATTCTAAAAAAAAAGGGGATCAATCAATGCCTTTTTTTTTTTTTTGGGATCAAATCCCTTGGGTCAAGATCTCTTCATTCAAGGAAACTATCACCTTCATATCAATTAAGGATTCACACGACTATTCGATGATCACAAGGATGTCACTGATGCTATATAAACCCAAGCTGCAAGCAGTCTAAAAACACGCAACCTTTCAGCTTTCTTATATTCTCTTTTAAATCTTGAAAACATTGTAACCTTGAGAGATTACTACTGTCCAAGAAAAGAAAAGAGAGTTCTTAGAGAAAGTAAGGTTAGTGTCAGGTGTGTTGGTCAAGTGAGTGATCAACAGTGTGTCATTGGTGGTGAGCGAAGGAACAAAACCATACTGTGTATCGTTGATGGTGATCGAAGAAAAACCATCACTCTGTATTTTGAAACAACTTTAAAGAGTTGAAGAGAAACTCCCTTGTTGACCCAAGGGGACTGGATTAGGAACCATTCTTGGTTCTGAACCAGTATAAATCTGCTGCGTCATTTCTTTACTGCACTTATATTATTCTGTTATCCCTGCTCTAAATCTAGTCGACCAATTAAGTCGACTAAATCTGAAAAAGAAAAAGAAAAAGAAAATTATAATTCATCCCCCCCCCCCTTCTTATAACTTCAATTGGTATCAGAGCAGGTCTCACACATTCTTAATTTTTGCTTTGCAGCAAGTGAGAAAAGATCATGTCTGGACATACTGTCTCAGGAGCTCTACTTCAAGAGGGTACCTCTATTGCTCGTCCTCCATATTTCAATGGACAACACTTTAGTCATTGGAAAGTGAGAATGGAGACATTCGTCAAATCCATTGACTTTAAAGTTTGGCGAGTAATTACTAAGGGTCCCTATGAAATTCCTCCAGACAAAAACCAGAAATCAGAAGGAGAAACCACTAAGATCCCTCTGGATATTGATGATTACAATGACGAGCAAAGAGAAGTCATACAACTGAACTCAAAAGCTCAAAATCTTTTATATAATGCTATTAGTGGAGAAGAATATGAGAAAATCTCTAGCTGTGAAACTGCCAAGGAAATGTGGGACAAACTTGTCGTAACTTACGAAGGTACAAACAAAGTTAAGGAAACTAGAATTAATCTTCTAGTTCATGAGTACGAACTGTTTCAAATGAAAGATGGAGAAACCATTGAAGACATGTTTGCCAGATTCAGTAAAGTTGTAGGGAAACTTAAATCTCTTGGGAAAGTTTACACTGATGGAGAACAAGTCAGGAAGATTCTTCGCAGTCTACCTATCATTTGGCAACCCAAGGTGATTAATATTGAAAGTGGAGATCTAAACTCTCTATCTTATGATGAGCTTCGTGGTGATCTCATTGCTTTTGAAAAGACTCATCTCCAAAGAAGCTCTCAAAACTCTGATAAGAAAAAGGAAGTTGCCTTCAATGCTGAAAATACAGATCCTCCTAGCGACAATGATGATCTTGCAGAGGAATGGGCACTTATGTCCAAAAACTTTGGAAACTTGCTGAGAAGAAATAGACAAAGAGGCCGAACTAGATTCAATTCTAGAAGAAACAATTCCAGCAATGATCAAGATAAAAACGATGGTCAATGCTTCGAATGTGGCAAATATGGTCATATTGCAGCTAACTGAAATGAGGCAAAGAAGAAGCAATTAAAGAATAAAAAGAAAGCCCTGTCTGCATGGAGTGATGAAGAAGGATCTGAGAATGAAGAAGAAGCCAACATATGTTTTATGGCGGATGCTGAATCCAGCAAGGTACGTAACTACAACTGTGAAAATTGCAACTCCCTTCAGGAAGACTTAGACTCGGCTCTGGAGGAAATGGAAAATATTTTAAAAGAACTCTCTAAAGTAAAAAAAGATGGTGAAATCTGGAAAACTAGATTTGAAGTTTGTGAGATAGAACGTGACTTCTTTGAACAAGAAGTTCAGGATCTAAAACTTCAACTAAATGGTATAAATAAATCCACTAGTCAAAGTTCTGTCAGATCTAACAAAACTCCTTTATCCCCAGCTTCCATTGAGGCTATTCCTGGAAGCTTGCGCTTTACCAGTAGTGAGTCGACTAAAACTGTGCCTAATGCTAAAACTCCCATTACATGTTACTACTGTGGAAACCTCGGACATACTAATGCCAGATGTAGATTCAGAAAAACTGACACTAGAAAATGGAAATGGGTTCCCAAAATTTCTTTAAACACTTATGTTGCTAACCACGAAGGACCCAAGAAAGTTTGGGTACCAAAGCATCAGTAGCCCTATTTGTTTGCAGGAACACCTACCCATAGGAGCGTGCAAAGGTAAATGGATTTTAGACAGTGGGTGTTCCAGACACATGACAGGTGACAAATGCTGGTTTAAATCAGTGACAAGCATAGACGGTGGACTTGTCAAATTTGGTGATAATGGCAAAGGCGTTGTCATTGGTGTTGGTAAAGTTTTCTTAAACAAATCCTATTACATGAATGAGGTATTGTTGGTAAGTGGCCTCAAGCATAATCTTCTCAGTATTAGTCAACTCTGTGACTCTGGATATCTTGTTAAATTTGAAGCATCTAAGTGCATCATCTCTGACTCACTAGGTAATGAAATTCTCACAGGCTCCAGAGATAACAACATATATAAATTAGACAATGTCTCTTCCTCTCATGAATATATTTGCTTAACCTCTGTTGCTTCAGATCCTTGGCTATGGCATAAGAAACTTGGACATGCTAGTATGCATCTCATTCTTAAACTATCTCAAAATGATCTAGTTATTGGTCTTCCTAAACTTAAATTCGTAAAAGACCATGTATGTGATGCATGTCAACTAGGAAAGCAAACCAGGTCATCCTTTAAAGTTAAAGATATAGTTAACACCTCTATGCCACTTCAACTGTTGCACATGGATCTATTTGATCCTACTAAAACTGCTAGCATTGGTGGAAAAAGGTATGCTTTTGTTATTGTTGATGACTACTCACGTTTTACATGGGTTATTTTTCTGTCTCATAAAGATGAAGCCCAAAAGAATTTTGAATACTTCTGTAAAAAGGTTCAAAGAGAAAAAGGTTATTTTATCTCTTCTATCAGAAGTGATCATGGTGGAGAATTTGAAAGCAAAGCTTTTGAATCCTTCTGCAATGAACAAGGTATTTCGCATAGTTTTTCTTCTCCCAGGACTCCCCAGCAAAATGGTGTTGTAGAACGGAAGAACAGGACTTTACAAGACATGGCTAGAACAATGCTCTTAGATCATTCTCTACCCAACAAATTCTGGGCAGAAGCGGTTAGCACGGCCTGTCACATCCTCAACAGATGTCTCATTCGTCCAATCCTGAAGAAAACACCATATGAACTTTGGAAAGGTAAACGCCCTAACATTAGCTATTTTCATCCATTTGGTTGCAAATGCTTTATCCACAATAATGGAAAGAACAATCTTGGTAAGTTCGATCCCAGAAGCGATGAAGGTATTTTTCTTGGATACTCTAATTCTAGTCGCTCTTACAGAGTTTTTAATAAACGCACTTTATCTGTAGAAGAATCCATGCATGTTATATTTGTCGATACTAATCAAATTCTTGAGAAAGATGAAAGTGCAGATATAGAATTGTTAAGTGCAGGAAACTTATCCTCTGCAACTGAGACCAAGTCGACTAACAAAATGACTAAGCCTGCCCCAGAAACTCAGAACGAGTCAACTGAAAACATTCCTTCAGTTATCCCAAATGAGTGGAAGAGTGAACCTGGATACCCTCACAAATTCATTATAGGTAATCCTCTTGAAGGAATGAAAACTAGAGGTTCCTCCAAACAAAGTGCAGACATTGCCCTCATCTCTCAAATTGAACCAAAGAAGATTGATGAAGCTCTCAATGATGAATGCTGGTTGAAAGCAATGAAGGAGGAATTGTCCCAATTTGACAAGAATCAGGTTGGAATCTATTCGCATGCTACTTGCTTATGCATCATTCAAAGGTTTTAAACTATTTCAAATGGATGTCAAAAGTGCTTTCCTAAACGGTTTTATCAAGGAAGAAGTTTATGTTAAGCAACCTCCTGGTTTTGAAAACTTAAAATTTCCCTCACATGTTTTCAAGTTGACTAAAGCCCTATACGGCTTGAAGCAAGCTCCTAGAGCATGGTATGATCGATTAAGCGCTTTTCTCTTAAATCATGGTTTCAGTCGAGGAAAAATTGATACTACCTTATTCATTAAGAGATCTTCTGTTGGAAATCTTCTTATGCAAATTTATGTCGATGATATTATTTTTGGTAGTACTAATCCATCATTATGCAAGGAATTTGCTGAAACAATGCAGAATGAGTTTGAGATGAGTCTAATGGGAGAACTTACTTTCTTCCTTGGACTTCAAATCAAACAATACGATAAGGGGATTTTTATCAATCAATCTAAGTACACCAAGGAACTACTTGCAAAGTTTGGTATGCATAGTGCAAAGATCATGAAAACTCCTATGAGTCCCTCAACGAATCTTGAAAAATACTGCAAAGGTAAAAATGTAGATCAAACCATCTATCGAGGTATGATTGGTTCTTTACTATATTTTACTACTAGTCGACCCGACATAATGTTTAGTGTTTGCAAATGTGCTAGATATCAATCTGAACCTAAAGAATCTCACCTCACTGCAGTTAAACGTATTATGCGATATCTCTCTGGCACCGTTTCCTATGGTCTTTGGTATCCTCGTACTATTAATTTTCATCTTCAAGGATACTCAGATGCTGATTTTGCAGGAGATAAAGATGATCGTAAAAGCACTAGTGGGACCTGTCAATTTTTAGGACAATCCCTCATCTCTTGGCATAGCAAAAAGCAAGGCTCAGTATCTCTATCCACTACTGAGGCAGAATACATTGCCATTGGTCACTGCTGTACTCAACTACTTTGGATGTCTTATCAGCTCAGTGATTATGATATTAATTCCATTCCTATGCCTATTTTTTGTGATAATTCTAGTGCTATCTGTCTCTCTAAAAATCCGGTGCATCATTCTAGAGCCAAGCATATAGAAATCAAGCATCACTTTATTAGAGATCATGTTCTATGTGGTAACATTAAAATTTCCTTCGTGACTACTGAAAATCAACTTGCTGATATTTTCACTAAACCTTTGCATGAGGAACGTTTTTGTGAACTTCGTGAAAAATTAGGTGTAGTTGAAGATCCTACCTTGATAAGTTAATGATATTTTCATTCGCTAACTTGCTGATAAATGTATTCTCTTGTCTGCTAGTGTGAACATCTTTACAACTCTTTATGTATTGCCTTTCCCTAAACTTCTCTAATTATTACTTGTTGGTTTGCGTGTGTCTAAAAAGTGCTTCGGTTCTCCCGCTGACTGCTCCCGTCCTTTCCCTTCTCTCAATCACGTCTTTTCCTCTCCATCTTCTCCATAAAACACCTCTGGCTCCCTTCATTTTTCCTTCATCTGTTCATCCACCTCCTCTCATTCCCATCTGATAAAATGGGTAAATCTAAAAAACCCACAACTCCTTCCATAAAGAAAAGCTCCAGAACCCGCTCCAAAAATTGTTCTCCTGGTTCTCCTATAAATCTTGAGAACTCCGACTCTGCTTCAATGTCTCAACACAGTGAATCTGCCTCCTTCATCTCTACAAATTCAGGCAAAAAGCGTGGGAAACGACCAATGGTTGACTCCCCTCAAAAACCTTCTCCAAAGAAACCAAAAGTGTCAAAAACCTGCATCCCTCTTGACTGTGACCAAAACTTCTGGGATAATGGAAGAGAAAAGTTTGAAGATCTCAAAAATCGCCGCATTGCCTCCGGTTGCATTGTTGACCTCGATTCCATGGAAACCCTTGACTGCAATATCAAAACTCTTTTCGAATTCCAAGGTTGGTCTAATCTCTTCTCTATCAATCCTCCTGTAATGTACCCTGACTTGGTTCGTTTGTTCTATGCAAATCTTCGTCCCTGTGGAACTGATGGTATTGAATCCTTGGTTTTGGGTCAACACATTTTCTTGACCTGTAAAGTTCTAGAAAAATTGCTTAAAATTAAGTCCTCTGGTTTCTCTGAGTGCTTCAAAAACTCTTGGCCCTCCGACTTTGAAGTGTCTTTTGACCAAGCCAAAGCTTGCATTACTGGTTTGGATGCTCATGCTATCCCTGATGGACAACTTGGTCCTCATCTTCTCTGCTTTGAAAATCGTGTTCTGGCTCATATTACTGCTACCACCCTGCTTCCTCGCACGGGCTCCTTCAGTACTCTTTCCCAAAGGGACACCTTCATTGTTTACTGTCTGGTTGCTAAACTCAAAGTCAAACTCTCTTGGTGGATTCTTAATTACATGCATGAATGTGCTGTGGATACTAAGGAATCTGGCTGTCTTCCATATGGGATGCTCATCTCCCACATACTGGACCTTTTGCATGTCCCAACTTCTGGTCACTCTGTCATTACTGTGTCTCAATGCTACAATTCTCGTGCATTTACTAGTATGGGGTATGTACATCTTAATCACTCTTGGGTTAAAAAGCCTGACCTGGATCTACCTCCCTCTATTCCTGCTCCTGCACCTGCTATTGATAACTCCTCTGTACTCAGTTGACTCTCTGCTGTTGAAGAACAGCTCTCCACTCTGCGTGATCTCTGTCTTTCTTCTCAGTACAATTTGGAGAAAGCCAGGGATGACACCAAAACCACCAAGGCTGATGTTGCTCTCCTCAGACTCTCCATTGATACTGTGGCCAAAGATGCTCGCAGAAGTCTCTCTACCCTGCACTCTCGCATTGACACTCTGGGAACCAACATCATCAATACCTTGAAGTACTTTCTGGGAAGGCGATAGCTGTTTGTGCTTGTCTCTGCTGGATAAGACTGTTTTGTTTATGACTGTTTTGTAGATGCTTTGCTGTGACTCCCCTGTTTTTTGTTGATGACAAAGGGGGAGAAAACACTATGTCTGACTATGCTGAATGATCCTATGACTATGTGAATATTGCTTATGTCTGATTGTCTGCTGCTTGTGAAAGTTAAACTGTTAAGTCGACTAACTAACTCCTTCTTTAAGTCGACTATATATGTCTGGTTTGGAAAATTAGAAAATGCAGGTACTCAAACTCTCAGGGGGAGCATACACTCAGGGGGAGCTGTCAACTCACCCTTAGAACAGGGAAGTATCATAAAACTATAGAATTGTCATCATCAAAAAGGGGGAGATTGATAACTCCAATTTTGATGATAACAATATGATTAAATTAGATGAGCAGTTAACTAAACAATTACTGTACTTCTTCACAGGACCACAACGTGTCAGTCGACTAAATCTGGAGGAATATTGAAATCAATAAAATTCCATTGCCTTGGAGTCAACAAGATTCAATCCATGATGTTTTTAGGAAAAGAAGATTCGGTTGGTTGCAGTCTGCCTTGAAGATCTGGATGATTGGAGTCTATCCCGCATATCAAGTTGTTGAGGAAAATCAAGGTCCTTAAATGCTCTTTCCTTATTCTAAAAAAAAAGGGGATCAATCAATGCCTTTTTTTTTTTGGGATCAAATCCCTTGGGTCAAGATCTCTTCATTCAAGGAAACTATCACCTTCATATCAATTAAGGATTCACACGACTATTCGATGATCACAAGGATGTCACTGATGCTATATAAACCCAAGCTGCAAGCAGTCTAAAAACACGCAACCTTTCAGCTTTCTTATATTCTCTTTTAAATCTTGAAAACATTGTAACCTTGAGAGATTACTACTGTCCAAGAAAAGAAAAGAGAGTTCTTAGAGAAAGTAAGGTTAGTGTCAGGTGTGTTGGTCAAGTGAGTGATCAACAGTGTGTCATTGGTGGTGAGCGAAGGAACAAAACCATACTGTGTATCGTTGATGGTGTTCGAAGAAAAACCATCACTCTGTATTTTGAAACAACTTTAAAGAGCTGAAGAGAAACTCCCTTGTTGACCCAAGGGGACTGGATTAGGAACCATTCTTGGTTCTGAACCAGTATAAATCTGCTGCGTCATTTCTTTACTGCACTTATATTATTCTGTTATCCCTGCTCTAAATCTAGTCGACCAATTAAGTCGACTAAATCTGAAAAAGAAAAAGAAAATTATAATTCATCCCCCCTTCTTATAACTTCAATACTCATACTAGTTAATTCGAACTCGAACTCCTAAACCTTAAATTGATGATGGGGACTATTATTATTTCACCACAATTTTGATGGTCGTAAACAAATGGTTAATCACGCTAAACTAGAGTATTATCGGAGCACCATGAGCTTTATTAAGAACCAATATTATGAGGAAATAGAAAATACAAGAAAGACATGATGACTATTGTAAAAGATGCAACTTGCACTAAATAATGGAAGATAGAATTGTATTCCTCACATATAACTTAAGGAACAAGTGCTCTCCTCGTCTTGTTGAATTTATTTTCAGTCAAAAGTTTATGCAACGTTAGGGAATGGCACTACTTCTACCCATAGATCTACTCTAATTTGGCACGACTATTACGAAATAAATGAAGGTACTAAAATGTATAATTAGTTGATATATATATATATATATATATATATATATATATATATATATATATTTTTTTTTTTTAAAACTTATTATGATGCATATTTGTCTCAACAAAGGAGAAAAGTTTGAAATATACTGTCACAATTTTACGTTTAAAATTAATTTTAACTCCAAATTTCTCTTGTTACCCTTAATGAGATGGTCATAGCCACATAAATATACATGTATTTTAGACCACAAATTACCAAAAATTTGCTTTCTTTTTTAAAACTAGAGTTGATAATTTCTTAAAAAAATTACACGAGATGTAACTTTAAGGATCTAATTTACCAAATAGTAGATAGATATTTTGCCTACTTTAGAAAACATAACGATATATTCAATATAGTTATAAAACATAATGAATACATAAAAAAGAGTATAAAGGAAAACCATAACCCTAATATCTTGCGCGCGCGCTCTCTCTCTCTGCCTCCTTCGCTTAGCCACCCCCGCCCACCCCTTGTTCTACGACGTCAAATCCTCCATCATCGTTTATTCTTCCGTCTTCGTCCATCATTTTCTCATGTCGTCCACCTCCAATGTCGTCCATTTGTTCGGTAAGGCAGCAGTGGAGGCCGTTGCTCCTTTTTCCAGCGAAGGCAGAGCTCGCTGCTCTCTTCTCGTTGTTCCATATATGAGAAGAATAATTGTTTCCTTATTCTTCTTCTTTTCTTCTTATGGTGCTTATGATGTTTTTTGTGGTGGTTATGGTGGATTTTTGGTGGTATTGTGGTGGTTGAAAGTGGAGTGTATATCACGTGTATGCCTATTGTATGTCTGGTGTATGTCTAATATATCAGTGTATACAATGAGAGATACATCAGATATACAGAGTATATACAATTGACATACAATAGTTGTATAAATATATGTGTAGTTTATCCATTATATATACATTAAATATACAATGTATGACATATGTATTGGACGAATGTACATGATGATGCAACACACATATAAAGTATATACAATTTACATACAATAACAGTGTAATTATCTGTCTGATGTATCTTTATTGTATGTACGATATATCTAAATAAAATCATCGATGATCGACGACAATGGCCGGCGACATAGGGGTAGTGTGGAGGAAGAAAGTGGTGTAGACAAGTAAATTTTGTTGGATTTAAATCCATGAAATAATATGGCTACATATCAAATTGAAGACATATTGGTCCAAATAAATATTATGGACTAATATAATGTGGCTAATTATTTAGAGAAAATTACACTATATGAACACTTACCAGACCACTCAACAATAAATAAACACATTTTATATTTATTATGAATTATAAACATTTACTAGATGTGTTACACAATTTATAGCCACGCCATATGGGACACAATAATGCACTTTATGTGCCTTAAATATAGGATAAAATTTTGATAGTCACGTTTCACTCATTGTCATAGTCGTCCAATTCCCTTAAATATAGGGAGATAATTATATTAATGTTGAATTTTAAAACTCACTGATGATGTTGTTTCCATATTTAAAGTTAGTTAGTTAGTGACTTAGTAGAGGTCTATAACCCCTTTTCCTCTTCATTTATGTTTGTTTCTATGTATAAAATCCTTACAGCATATTTATATAATTTACAGATTATAGATATATTTAATGCATATCAAAGGAGTATATTTTTTTAACCATTTGACATGATGCATATTTAAGGTTTAAATTTTGTATAGATGAAAGTAGTAATTCATATATATATATATATATATATATATATATATATATATATATATATATATATATATATATATATATATATATATATATGTATGTATGTATATGTGTGTGTGTGTGTGTGTGTGTATAAGATATACATATGTAATATGTATATCTAATATGCATCTAATATGTGTAAGATATACATATGTAATATGCTTCTAATATGTGTAAGATATACATATGTAATATGTTGTATATATCAAATATGCACACTTGATGTTTCAATGGTGTATATGTGACACATTTTTAATAGTGTCAGTAAGATATATTCATTGTATATAGAATGATTATCTTTTATAATAGGTATGATAAAATAAAATATGTATATTGTATAATAAAAAGCAAATGTTGTTTGAACTCCCCCAGTCCCCTCTATGAGTTTAAATTCGTCCATATTAGATATTAGGATTAAATTTGTATTGTTTTTGTTGAAAAACTTGCAATACTAAGAAAATATCCACCTTGTGAAAGGAAATTTTTAATATTTTCATTTGTATATTATAATATAATGCAGGTAGACTTTATTAGGTGATTATATTTTTTGTAAAGATATCAATACGAGGTTAGGAAGTCAGTTACATGTACACTCAACCGAGATTTTCTGTTTTTCTTTTTCTTTTTATTTTTGGGAAAAAGGAAAAGAATAAGAATTTCATTGATGTTGGAATTCCTTAATTAATGCTCAATCAGTTTAGTTTGTAACATTTTACTTCCAATATTTAAGGAGAAAAATCTGTGTAAACCTATTTATATAGGTAACTTTTGGCTAGCCTTTGTGCAAGATTCCTCATGGCTATTTGAATGTAGGGCCTAACTTGGTTTTGGCTAGATATGTTATTTTCTCTTTTATTTAAATATAATAAAAGCCCAATCTTGAAAGGCTAGCCCAAATTAGCCTTAGCCCAATGGATATAAGTTTTCCTAGAGGCCCAAAATTTGCCACGTGGCAAGTGACGTGGCGCCAAGTCAAATGAAATAGTCAATTAGATCATGCCACACGTCAAATGATGTGGCAATCCAAGTCAAACCCCAAGACCAATAAAATACGCCATGTGGACATGTGACATATTATGGCCAATCAAAAACGGCCTAGTCACTGCTTAAATCTGATTGGCCGGTCCACGGGCCAAGGCCCGTCAGGGTTTCTTGGTGGCTACTCCACCCCATATCTATATAAAGGGGTCAAATATCTCATTTGGGAAGAGAAGAAATCAGAAGCAAGAATCCATAACAAGAAGCAAGAAAGAGCTCGTGGATCAAAGCAAGAGATTTCTACAAAAGCTGCAAGCACTCAAATATTTCTCTACAAGTTCTAGAGATCAAGACGAAGAGATTCAAGATCAAGCTTCAAGCCCTTGAATCCAAGTACAAGTTCAAGATCGAGACCAAGTTCAAGATAAAGCTCCAAGCTCTTGAACTCATCAAGTCAAGATCAAGATCAAGATCAAATCCAAAGCCAAATCCAAATCCAAATCCAAATCCAAACTTCAAGATCAAGCTCAAAAGCTCTTGAAGTTATAGTTTGAAAAGACGAATCAGAGGAATCATAGAGATTGTAACACTCATATTTTGATAAATAAAATATATTGTTGCAATATTTTCCTGTCTCAATATTTATTTTCTTGACGCGAATTTAGTTGTTACAAATTCTGGCACGCCCAGTGGGACAATCTCTACCTCTCATCTCAACTTTTCAACTCACAAAGTTCAGCAACACTGAGATGGCTTCCAAGAACACCAACTCAAAATCTGTCGTTGCAAAATCTGTCTGGCCTCATGACCTTGATGCCAATTCCAAGTTCTCTTCTGAGGTTCAAAGCTGCATGAATGCTACTAAGGGAAGCTTTGGACCAGTTACAAGAAACAAAGCAAACTTGATGGGACAACAAGCACATCAGGTGCCGCCCGCATCAACTCCAATTTTCGGTTCTTCATCTTCCAAAGGAGCAGGATCATCTACTGAGCCATTGGAGAAAGGGGAAAATATCGCTGAGATTGTTGAAAACACTTTGGCTCGACTTAGGCTCTGCAGGTCCAGAAGTCCAGCAACAAAGAAAGACGATGAAGTTTCAAGCATTGGATCCTCTCCAACCACGCCGCGTGAGTCATTCCAGTCAAAGATCAATCTATGGGAGAATCCATGTTATTCTCCATCATCTCCAACAGTAGTGCATGCCATGGTGACTAATACTTTAACAGTGGAGAACAACTTGCAAACTTGACAAAGGCGATTGATAGCTTATCAAACTATGTCAAGGATCAAGACGCTCGCATCAACAAGATGGAAAGCATGATGGAGGGAGAATCTAGCCATGCACCAGGAAAGCGCCCAGAAGTTCAGGAGATGATTACTACTCCAGCTAAGCAAGTAACACCTGCTAAGGAAATCCAAGTTTCTGCTGATGGGGTGATTCAAATTGACCAACTAAAGGAGTTCATTATGGGAACAATCAAGGATAAGTACGAGGTTTCTTCCAAGTCTTCGCTTGCATATGAGAAGCCATACACCGCAAGAATCGATAGCTTGAAGATGCCAATTGGTTATCAACCCCCAAAATTTCAGCAGTTCGATGGCAAAGGAAACCCAAAGCAGCATGTGGCGCACTTCGTTGAGACATGCAACAATGCTGAAACCTACGGCGATTATCTCGTCAAGCAGTTCGTCCGTTCCCTCAAAGGGAATGCTTTCGATTGGTATACAGACCTTGAGTCTGGTTCAATTGATAGCTGGGAGCAGCTGGAACATGAGTTCCTCAATCGCTTTTACAGTACAAGGCGTACCGTAAGCATGATAGAGCTTACAAACACGCAGCAGCGAAAGGAAGAACCAGTCATTGACTTCATCAACCGATGGAGGAATGCAAGTCTCAACTGCAAAGATAGACTCAGTGAAGCTTCAGGAATTGAGATGTGCATTCAAGGTATGCATTGGGGGCTTCGCTACATCTTGCAAGGCATAAAGCCAAGGACTTTTGAAGAGTTGGCAACACGTGCTCATGATATGGAGCTAAGCATGGCATCCACTGGAAAAGAAGGGCCACCACTCACCGAACCTCGCAAGGGAAAAGACAAGCAAGAAGTCAAGAGATGGAGCAAAGTCGTATCCAAGGTTGAAAGCAAAGAGTCCATGAATGTTGATGCCAAACCTGTGAAGTTCACCACAAAGTTTAGCAAGAAACAAAGTGTGAAGACGACTTCTTTCAAGGATAAGACAGGTCGGAAATCAACTTTGAGAGAGATGCAAGATAGGGAATACCCATTCCTTGATTCTGATGTTCCTGCAATCTTCGATGAACTTCTGGAACTAAAGCTCATTGAGCTACCAGAGATGAAGCGTCCTAATGAAGCTGGAAGAACGAATTATCCAAACTACTGCAAGTACCATCGGCTTTTAGGTCACTCTCTTGAAAAATGTTTTGTCTTTAAGGACAAAGTCATGAAGTTGGCCGACAAAGGGGAGATCATACTCGAAGATGAAAAGGAAAATGCAAACCAAGTTTCCATCATCTTTGGCTCACAAGATCCCATTGCGATCTGCAACTTCACTGAAGGAATCGAAGGGCAAGATGTCATGATCAAGTTTGGCGACTTCGAACCCGTTCCAGCAAAAGGATCATTTTCTCCCCCAAAGCTGTGCGAACAAAGTATGAGAAAGCATCGCTCGAGGAAGATGATGATGGTTGGATATTGGTGACTCGACGGAGGCGTCATAAGGCAAGCCCACGAGATGAACCAGCTGAGAAACCAACAAGGAAGAAGATGGTAAGGAAGCCGAGGAAGCAAAAGGCGATCGGACGTCCGCGAGAGGCAAAGGTGGAGGTTTACCATCACCAAAAGTCGCGTCAGCCAGTAACCTTAGAGGAGTTTCTACCAAGTTGGTTCCGCATGAAGATCCCTAAAGATGATACGAAGGCCTCATGTTGTAATGCTGATAAAGTAGAGGAGAACAATGAAAGTCCAAAGCCATCTTCACCTGCGAAGTCAGAAAGACTCACTGAATCTACAGCCGGAGAAGCAAATACTTGTGAAGCAAAGATCACATTCACAAGTGATGATATCCTACTTTGGGAAGTTCCTCACAATCGTCCATTGTTCATGGTTGGATATGTGAATGAACAAAGAGTGAATAGAATCTTGATTGACGGAGGATCCGGAATCAACATTCTGCCTATTCACACAATGAACGAACTTGGCATTTCAAGAGAGGATTTGATTGAAAGCCGTTTGATGATTCATGGATTCAACCAAGGGGGGCAAAGGGCCATAGGTGCTACAAAAATAGACCTCACTATTGGAGAAATGACTTCAAGCGCATGGTTGCATGTGATCGATGCAAAAACTTCCTATAACATCTTACTGGGAAGGCCGTGGATACATGAGAATAAAGTCGTCCCATCCACTTATCACCAATGCCTTAAGTATCACGAAGATGGTATTGAGAAGAAAATCGTTGCTGATGACAAGCCATTCACTGAATCTGAAGCGTACTGTGCTGACGCTAAATTTTACTTGAAGAATATCGTGAATGAAGTCAGGGTTGATAACATCGCCAAGACATTGGATCCTAAGATTGCAATAAAGAAGGCTGAGATTGCAGCTGGGAAAGCAAAAGTTGTAGAGGATGAAGATAGAAGCCACTCTATTCAAAGGAAACCACATAAGCAATACTTTGCACCTTCAGGCAAGAAGACGGGACCTACACTCCGCTACGTCCCAAAACTGAAGGAGAAGAAAGACCAATCATCTGACCTGCAAAGTGACGTGCTGAATGGATTAAACCTTCCTATCAAGCGGCTTGATGCTTTAAAGTTATCCTCGAATTTGCTTGGAAAATTTGTGGCCCGAAATCTGCCGGAGAATAGTGCACTCCCCACAAAGCGCACAAACGAGGGTTTTGATCCAAATGCTTATAAACTATTTGCAAAGGCTGGGTACGATCCAAACGAACCATATAAGTTAGGGAAGCTCCTACCAGAAGGATCAATGAAGAAATCACGTGAAGGCTTGGGTTTCGAAAAACCTCCACCAGTTCGCATCTCTATAAGGAGGGCAAGCATCAATTATATCGGTGCTGAGGATGAGTCCGTTCCTTCGAATAAAAGAAAGTCTGTCTTTGATCGGCTCGGAGAACCAACTGCAAGAACTTCTGTCTTTGATAGATTGGGACCATTGAAGAAGAGGAACAAGCTCCAAAAGGGTGATGTAAAGGCGAAAATAACCATTTCTCCTAACGACCCAAAACTTTCGAGAGATTGCCAAAGTCTGATCCCTTCAAGGATGAAGCGTCAAGCAAAACTAGTAGTTTCATGTGGAGAAGTGTTAAAGGCAAAGACCCACACTATAGTCCACACAAGGGAGCATGAGGAAGATGAAGAAAGTGTAGGATCTTCATATTACGTCGTTGCAGAAGAAGAGCATAATGCTTCATATCCAAATAATGTCAAGAATGAGTTGGAGGATATTTCTTGGTGTCACCACATATCTTTCAATGACGGAGATCTGCGGGAAGATGAAGATGCTAAAGATGCTCCACCTGAGCTTGAAGAAGGAGTGAAGGCGACAGTTGACGCATTGAAAGAAATCAACCTCGGCACAAATGAAGAACCAAGACCCACATATATAAGTGCTTTGCTGATGAAGGATGAAGAAAGTGCTTATGTAGAGCTGCTGAAAGAGTATAGAGATGTCTTTGCTTGGAGCTACAAAGAGATGCCTGGTTTAGACCCCAAAGTAGCGGTTCATCATCTGGGGGTTAGAAATGGTGCTCGTCCCGTTAAGCAAAGCCAACGCCGCTTCAGGTCAGAGCTGGTACCCTTGATCGAGAATGAAGTCAACAAGCTTATTGAGGCTGGTTTTATTCGGGAAGTCAAGTATCCTACTTGGATTTCAAGTATAGTCCCTGTAAGGAAGAAAAATGGCCAAATTCGAGTTTGTGTTGATTTTAGAGATCTCAACAATGCATGTCCTAAGGATGAATTTCCACTCCCCATCCCAGAACTCATGATTGACGCCATTACTGGATATGAGGCAATGTCTTTTATGGATGGCTCATCTGGCTATAACCAGATTCGCATGTCTCCTAAGGATGAAGAACTCACAGCGTTTCGAACTCCTAAGGAAATTTACTGCTACAAGGTGATGCCATTTGGCCTGAAGAATGCTAGAGCTACCTATCAAAGAGCGATGCAAAATATCTTTGACAGCATGCTTCACAAAAGTGTCGAGTGCTATGTTGATGACTTGGTGGTGAAATCGAGAAACAAGAAGGATCACCTACAGGACTTGAGAACGATGTTTGAATTGCTGCGAAGATACAAACTTCGGATGAATCCTTTAAAGTGCGCATTCGGATCTGGTAAATTCCTTGGTTTCATTGTTCGACACCGAGGGATTGAAATTGATCAAGCTAAAGTCGATGCGATTTTAAAGATGCCTGAGCCTAGAAATATTCATGAACTAAAGAGTCTACAAGGAAAGTTGGCGTATCTTAGGAGATTCATTTCAAATCTGGCCGGAAGATGTCAACCATTCAGCCGTCTTATGAAGAAGGGTGTCCCTTTCGAATGGGATCAAGCTTGCAGCAACGCATTCGAGAGCATCAAATCGTACCTGATGAAACCTCCAGTTTTAGCTGCACCTATACCTGGAAAGCCGCTGATATTGTATATTGCAGCGCAAGAAAGGTCTGTTGGGGCGCTTTTGGCTCAAGAGAATAGTGAAGGGAAAGAAAATTCCCTTTACTACTTAAGTAGGATGACGACACCAAATGAATTGAAGTACTTGCCAATCGAAAAGTTGTGTTTGGCGCTAGTCTTCTCTATTCAAAAGTTGAAGCACTACTTTCAAGCTCACGTCGTCTGACTTATTTCCAAAGCAAATCCTATAAAATTTGTGATGTCAAAACCCGTCCTTAGTGATCGTTTGGCGAGATGGTACCTCCAGTTTCAACAATTTGAGATTTTGTACTTCCCTCGAAAAGCAGTGAAAGGACAAGCGTTAGCTGACTTCTTGGCAGACCATCCGATACCTGATGATTGGGAGCTCACTGATGAATTACCTGATGAAGATGCAATGGTCGTCGAAGTTCAACCATCGTGGAAGATGTATTTCGACGGTGCTGCACGTCGTGATGGAGCTGGGGCTGGTGTAGTTTTCGTAACTTCGGAAAGAGAGGTTTTCCCATATTCTTTCACGCTGACACAACATTGCTCTAATAACGTCGCAGAGTACCAAGCACTCATACTTGGCCTCGAAATGGCAGTCGACATGAAGCAATTACAGCTGCAAGTATATGGAGACTCTAAATTGGTAATTAATCAGCTTCTGGGTAGCTATGAGGTAAGGAAACCAGAGTTACAACCCTATCACAATTATGCACAGAAGTTAATAGGATGGCTTGGGGATGTAACCCTCCAGCATGTGCCGAGGAAGGAAAATAAGAAAGCTGATGCCTTAGCGGCTTTGGCGTCAACACTTACCTTGCCTGAACAGACACAAGTTACTATCTGCCAAAAATGGGTAGTACCACCATTTGATGAAGGCATGGATGGTGAAAATAAACTTCAGCGTCTTGTTGCTGTTTCCGAGGCTGAGAAGGAAGACTGGAGGAAACCTATAATTGATTACCTCAGTCATGGAACCCTGCCAGAAAATCCGAGAAGAAGAAGCGAAATTCGTCGTAGAGCACCCCGTTTCCTTTACTACAAGGACACTCTATATAGAAGATCATTCGAGGGAGTACTTTTGCGATGTCTAGGAGATGATGAAACACTTCAAGCTCTGGAAGAAGCACACTCTGGGGTATGTGGATCACATCAGTCTGGGCCGAAGCTTCACTTCCATATAAAAAGGATGGGGTACTATTGGCCAACAATGGTGAAGGATTGCTTGGACCATGCTCGAAGATGCAAAGCTTGTCAGCTCCATGCAAACTTCATACATCAACCACCTGAAGTGTTGCACCCAACGGTCGCGTCTTGGCCATTTGATGCTTGGGGACTAGACATTGTTGGACCATTGCCGAAGTCTTCTGAAGGACACGTATTCATATTAGCTGCAACTGATTACTTCTCAAAATGGGCAGAAGCTGTCGCTCTCAAGGAAGTAAAGAAGGAAAAGGTTGCAAACTTCATTCGAGTAAACATTCTTTACCGCTTCGGTATCCCTCGTTATATAATAACGGATAATGGCAAACCATTCGATAATAGACTGATGAATAAAATATGTGATCTCTTTGGCTTCAAGCAGCGCAAATCTTCCTTGTACAATGCTGCCGCCAATGGCCTAGCCGAAGCATTCAACAAGACCTTGTGCAATTTGCTTAATAAGGTTGTTTCCAAATCCAAGCGAGATTGGCATGAAAGGATGGAAGAAGCTTTATGGGCGTATAGGACAACTCACCGCACACCAACGCGAGCAACTCCTTACTCGCTTGTTTATGGAGTTGAAGCTGTGTTGCCGCTGGAGCGTCAAATACCATCCTTGAGACTTGCTCTCCAAGAAGGGCTCACTGATGAAGAAAATGCTCGCTTACGCCTTGAAGAGTTGGAGGCTCTCGATGAGAAAAGACTCGAAGCTCAGCAAAACCTTGAATGTTATCAAGCTCGTCTATCTCGTGCTTTCAATAAAAAGGTTCGCCCAAGATCTTTCCAGGTTGGTGATCAAGTCCTTGCAGTAAGAAGACCCATCATCACTTCCCATAAATCTGGGGGCAAGTTCACTGCAAAATAGGACGGACCGTATGTTGTGCAAGAAGTCTATTCAAGTGGTGCTTATAAGCTTATTGATGCTGAAGGAAAAAGACTCGGTCCCATTAACGGGAAGTTCTTGAAGAAGTACTATCCTTGAAGTTGACTTGCTCCTCAACGCACGAGCCTAAACTGCAAGTTGACATGCTCCTCAACGCACGAGCCTAAACTGCAAGTTGACACGCTCCTCAACGCACGAGCCTAAACTGCAAGTTGACACGCTCCTCAACGCACGAGCCGAAACTGCAAGTTGACACGCTCCTCAACGTACGAGCCTAAACTGCAAGTTGACATGCTCCTCAACGCACGAGCCTAAACTGCAAGTTGACATGCTCCTCAACGCACGAGCCTAAACTACAAGTTGACATGCTCCTCGACGCACGAGCCTAAACTGCAAGTTGACTACGCTCCTTTGATGCACGAGCATAAACTGCATAAAACTCCTGGCTCGCAAGAGTCTAAACTGTGCACAGCCTAAAAAAAAAAAATATGTCCGCTAGGTTGAAAACCTCTAAAGAGGCGGCCTAGGCAAAAGTTAGGACCAAAAAAAAAAAAAACACCTCTTCTACTATGAACTACGTAATGACTTGATCCTCTTCGTCGAGGTACGTAGGCAGCTTAGAGCTCAAATTATAAGTTCAGTCGCCCAAAAAGAAGAAAAGTTCTTTTCCTTGTCAAGTTTCACATTGTTATTTATAGAGCAAGTTTAAATTGTTAAAGCTTGCAACCTAGAGAGAAAACGTGATTACCTGCCAGGGTGTTTCAAATTCTAGTATTACTATTCTAGGAAAGTTTAGAGAGGCTCGGCTCAAGATATTAGATTTGTGGAGGGAGGATATCTCTTTTGCTCTCTCGTATACTTCAAGCATGACAAGTGAGAGATGACCTCGGGATTCAAACAGTGATGGTTTGGTATGGACAACCCTCCAAAGAAAAATGGTGATTGTCCTTCACGCTACCAAGTCTTTATCTTGGAGCCTTCGAGTTCGTCAAGTCTTCAAGTGTGAGCCTTCAAATTCGCCAAAGTCTTCAGGCTACTAAGTCTTCATCTTGGAGTCTTCGAATTTGTCAAGTCTTCAAGTGTGAACCTTCAAATTCGCCGAAGTCTTCAGGCTGGGATTTTTAAATTTGCCAAGTCTTCGAGTTGGAGTTTGTAGTCTTCAAGTTTGAGCCTTCAAATTCGCAAGTCTTCCAAGTCTTTAAGCTGGAATCTTCATATTCGCCAAGTTTTCAAGTTGGAGTTGGTCAAGTCTTCAAGTGGAATCTTCCTCAAAGCTGGAGTCTCTAAATCTGCCAAGTCTTCAAGTTATAGTCCTCAAATTTGCGAGTCTTTAAATTTGCAAGTCTGCTAGTTAGAGTCTTCAAATTTATCAAGTGTTCAAGTTAGAGTCTCCAAGTTTGTGTCTTCGAGTTTGAATCTACAAACTTCAAATTTTCCAAGTCTTCAAGTTGGAATCTTCATATTCGCTAAGTGTTCAAGCTGGAGTCTCGAAATTCTCCAAGTCTTCAAGCTGATGTCTTCAAATATATGTCAAGTCTTCAATTTGGGGTCTTCAAGTTTGTCAAGTCTTCAAGTGGGATCTTCAAATTTGACAATCTTTCAAGTTAAGGTTTTCGACTCTTCCAAGTTTGACAAGTCTACAGGTTGAAGTCTTCAAGTCCATCGGTCTTCAAGTCAATGTCATTCAGGTACGGAAAGTCTTCAAAGCTGAAGTACTTAATTTAAAGAGCCTTCGAGTTTATCGAGTCTTGGGATGGGGTTTTCATATTCGCCAGTCTTCAAGTTGCTCTTCCAAATGGCTTCTTCCATGGGATTGTCGTTGTTAAAGTGGGAGTGCGTTGCCACCCCAATCACCTTAAACTTGACTTTCCCATGAGTATCGCTCCCAAAATAAGTCTTCCATGGGATTGTCGTCGTTAAAGTGGGAGTGCGTTGCCACTCCAATCACCTTAAACTTGACTTTCCCACGAGTATCGCTCCAAATAAGTCTTCCATGGGATTGTCGTCGTTAAAGTGAGAGTGCGTTGCCACCCCAATCACCTTAAACTTGACATTCCCATGAGTATCGCTCCCAAAATAAGTCTTCAATGGGTTGTCCTCGTTAAAGTAAGGGTTGACTTCTTTAGAATCATCTTTTGGCCTTCGAGTTGAGTCTTGGGATGGGGTTTCCATATTCGCCGGTCTTCAAGTTGCTCTTTCAAATGGCTTCTTCCATGGGATTGTCGTCGTTAAAGTGAGAGTGCGTTGCCACCCCAATCACCTTAAACTTGACGTTCCCATGAGTATCGCTCCCAAAATAAGTCTTCAATGGGTTGTCCTCGTTAAAGTAAGGGGCTGACTTCTTTAGAATCATCTTTTGGCCTACATAAAAGAAAAGAAAGAGCAAAGAAAAAAAAAAATACAAAAGGAGAAAGTATTTTTTACCTGACAAGAGAAGAAAAAAATTCAAGCTGCAGAAGTCTTCTTTTACTTGCTGGAAACAAAAAGGAAGAATGAATAAATAAAGTTACAAAAAAATAGGGGGTGCAAGTTACGGAAAATAGGCACGAAGAAAAAAAAAGAAAAAAAAAGAAAAAAAAAAGAAGGAGAAAAGAAAAAAAAAGAGTTTTCAAGAAAGTGTTAATAGAATATTTCTTATACAACAAAAAGGAGCATAAAAGAATAAAAAAATACTTGCCTCTGCAAAAGATATACCCAGGTGCTGCCTCAAGCGAATTAAATAAATAAGAATCTCAGGCCTCTATTTATAGAGAACTAATGATGTGGAAAAGTTCTAATTTGATACAAATTTGAAGGTCGTTGTTGGAGTCCAAAAAGAAGTAGGAACTGTAACCAAATTGGAATAGGAAGACCATATGCAAGGAAAAGAAAAAGAAAAAGGAAAATAGAAAAGAAAGAAGCTTCAGGCGGTGGAACATTGGTAAATTTGGACGATCAGCCACTTTTACTATTGTTAACTGAATGGTAGCCACCTTTTGATACTTTATTGTTTGATAGCCTTTTTGTTTGCTAGTAACTAGAAGGTAGCCACTTTTGGCATAATAAAAAAGTAGCGACTTTTATGGGCTATTAACCGGATGATACCCACTTTAATCATGACTAGCTTATGATATATTCACTTTCTAAGCTACTAAATTGGGAATGATCATATGACACAAAAAAAAGAAAAAAAAAAAGAGAAAAAAAAAATTACTTCAAGTCTAGTCTTCGGGTGCAAACAAATTAAACCCCGACAAGCCTTGAAGTAGGGGGCATTTGTAGACAAGTAAATTTTGTTGGATTTAAATCCATGAAATAATATGGCTACATATCAAATTGAAGACATATTGGTCCAAATAAATATTATGGACTAATATAATGTGGCTAATTATTTAAATATAATAAAAGCCCAATCTTGAAAGGCTAGCCCAAATTAGCCTTAGCCCAATGGATATAAGTTTTCCTAGAGGCCCAAAATTTGCCACGTGGCAAGTGACGTGGCGCCAAGTCAAATGAAATAGTCAATTAGATCATGCCACACGTCAAATGATGTGGCAATCCAAGTCAAACCCCAAGACCAATAAAATACGCCATGTGGACATGTGACATATTATGGCCAATCAAAAACGGCCTAGTCACTGCTTAAATCTGATTGGCCGGTCCACGGGCCAAGGCCCGTCAGGGTTTCTTGGTGGCTACTCCACCCCATATCTATATAAAGGGGTCAAATATCTCATTTGGGAAGAGAAGAAATCAGAAGCAAGAATCCATAACAAGAAGCAAGAAAGAGCTCGTGGATCAAAGCAAGAGATTCTACAAAAGCTGCAAGCACTCAAATATTTCTCTACAAGTTCTAGAGATCAAGACGAAGAGATTCAAGATCAAGCTTCAAGCCCTTGAATCCAAGTACAAGTTCAAGATCGAGACCAAGTTCAAGATAAAGCTCCAAGCTCTTGAACTCATCAAGTCAATATCAAGATCAAATCCAAAGCCAAATCCAAATCCAAATCCAAATCCAAACTTCAAGATCAAGCTCAAAAGCTCTTGAAGTTATAGTTTGAAAAGACGAATCAGAGGAATCATAGAGATTGTAACACTCATATTTTGATAAATAAAATATATTGTTGCAATATTTTCCTGTCTCAATATTTATTTTCTTGACGCGAATTTAGTTGTTACAAGTGGATCTAGGATTTTTTCAACTTTTATATATATTTGATATATTTTTAAAAAAGTACTATGTTTTGAAAATTGTGTAGTGTTACTACTCTGTAAAGTACCTTACTACCTTCTAACAAGCTATGTTTTGAAAATTGTGTAAAGTACCGTACTACCTTCTAACACCGTATAGTTAAATAAACGACTATTTCTTAAAACTAAAATACGATATTTAGCTGGTTAACGGTAGAGTTAAGAAAATCAGAAGCTTACTAATGCTTTAGCAAATAAAAAATTATTGAGAGCAAACTTATTGTCGTTGGAATTAATGATCTCTCTCTCAATTATTTCTTTTGCTTAATTTGGTTAAAATCGTTTATTGAGTCGAAATGAGCTAAATAAGTATAAGTGATTTATATAATGGAAAATTTTTAAAAATAGGCAGCCCATTACTCAAAATTACAAATAGGAGGTCATATTTTTTTAATGCATATCACCCATTCTTAAAATTACAAATTTTAGCACTCCTTCATAAAAAATACCCTAGCTACCAAATCTCCCCCTTCCCAGCCACTAAGTCGCCGGCAGACACCCTCCCCCGTCAGTGGTGTCGTTGCTTTTTTGTATTTTACTGAATTTATGTTGTTTATTGCGTCTAAATCATTGCTTTGGACAAGTTTATAAACACAAATCTCCCTCCAAAAAATTAATTATACATGAATATACATAGATAAATGCGTAGCAATGAGAGAAATACAAAAATATACACAAAAAAGTAAAACTTCATATTAATATCCTTAATATACAGATTTATTCACTCGCATATACACACTTATACAACTTTATACAATTTTATACACGTGTATAAATTTGTATAAAATTGTATAAAATTATGGCAAACTGGTATCTCGGGAAAAGGGTGACAAGTCGGGTAAGCTTCAAAAATATGGATCATTTTTAATAATTTTCGCATTTACTTGTCTTTTAGTGTAATTATCCCTTATATAATTGTCTCGACTAATTTGAGAAAGAGAAGCAATTCATTGAATGATTATTTCTCAAGTCTACCATATACGTAATTGAATTGAATTGCCATGACACAAATAGGATATGCTTACAAAATAACTTCTAAAGGTTACCCAATATAAAGCTGAAAACAGACCAATTATATCTGCTACTCTAACAAAACTACTCTACTTTGAGAAGAAAAAAAAAATGCATATACTTCATACTACCATTCTCCACAGCAAATAGCAAGCCAACATATATATATATAGCATAGCCCCAGACGCGACGAAAATACCATCAAGAATCCTTCTTATGGTGGAAGGGAAAATTACTACTCAATTATGTCAAGCATTAATGTGGTCATCGTGAGAAGAGGAGAGGAAAATAGTACGATGGCAAATATCACTGAGATCGTTGTGAGAATAGGAGAGGAAAGTATTATAGCGAAAAGTATCATTGACATCATGAAAATGTTGGAACAAAGTGAAAATATATAATAATTTACAATGAAAATATTGTGGATACAAAATAACAAGGATAATAATAATATTATATAAAGTTTGAGTCGTGCTGGACACCGTCCTAAGAAACTATTTTTGCAATTAGAAATGTTTCCCCAGGATTAAACAAGCCCTCCTCTATTAATATAGAGGGACCAGGAATCAGCAAATTAGTATTACCAGCAAGACTATTAATTATAGAATAAGGAATATAAAAGAACAAGTGGACGAAATAGATTAGCAAAGGAACATGGTTTTGGAAAGAGAAATCTTAAAGGAAACTAATGATTGCTACAAATGACGCCAATGATTACTAAAAAGAAGACTTGGTTTATATTTTCTGGATGGGTTTCGGATGATTAAAAGGTTTAGTATTTATAGGATAATTTGGTGACATTTTAGTATGCCAAGTGTACATAATTTTGCCACATGTTAGTAAGATTTTGCCACATAAGTATAAAAAATAATGGGCTCCAATTATTTTTACAAAACCATGTCCTAATAGTGATACTTGTCCATTACAAAATCAGTCATGCCATGCACATTGCCACACTTTCAAAAGTGTAGAGACACTTATTCCCTTCCATGACAAACGTCAAGAATATTTTGTAATACAACAATATTCACCACAGTCCCCCACATATTACAAAATATTTTGAAGAATGAAGAGGTACCGAATACGGGGTAAGTATGGAGGATTAGACTTGCTGGATTTATATGGTCCAAATGCATTAAGTTTGGTATCTTTTGGACTATGAACCAAACTTAGATCGATAAAACTTGATTCACATAATTACTAGTGAAATATAATATTTCTATGAACCAATAATTCTTGTTGTAAGCAATAGGCTGTACCAGTCACATTTGACCCACAATTTGTTGTTCAACGTGATTTTGCACAAATAGGCCATGCGCGTGCCTTGTTATTCATGAAATCTTTAGAGATTTTGCTACAATCTCATAGAAGCGGCCTCACTCCACACTCATATAGGTGAATTCATCAAGTGTATACTGCTATAAATACACCATCCATAAGGACTATGAACTCATTAAAAGTTAAAACTCAGCCCTCCAAATAGTAGCAGTCAAGCTGATAAGAATCAAATAGGCGGAAGCGCTAAACTAAGATGCGGAAGCAATAATCATAAAGATGACAAGAAATAGGGACGGGGAAGAACAGAAAATAGAAGAAAGAACGAATCAAACTAACAAATAGATTGATTCAAAAGGGAGAAGAGACTCGAACCATCAAACGGGGTCACACTAGGGGTGATCCACCATGGATTTCAAGTAAGAGATACATGAAGCCAAGCTTCAACAAGAAGGACCTAGTCTCTTCTAAAATCTATTCTTCAATACTCCAATCTAGCTAATGAAATAAAATGACTAAGTGTGGTATTTATAGATGTTCCACACTCCTAATGAAATGACATAAAAGCCCCTACAATTTTATTACACATAATAGGCCACGTAGGGCTAAAATAGTAAATAACTAGACTAAAATCTCGGAATGCTAGTCAAGTAGGCGGAGCGCCTGGAAGGGAGGCGGAGCGCCTGGATTTGTCTCGCTTTGATCTGTGAAGTGATCTGGGCGGAGCGCCTGGGCTGCTCCTTGTCTCGGCGGAGCGCCTGCTTTGCCTGGGTGGAGCGCCTGGGCCTGGAGCTAACGCTTCGATCTTCAAAATGCTCCCGAACTCTTCTCCGATGCTCTTCATCCCTCGTCCTTTGCATCCTCCAATCCCGGCTCTTGATGGTCAGTGCTTGAAGCTCAATTTGGATCGTATCATCCTCCCCTTCTTGAAAGGATTTCGTCCTCGAAATCAAACCATCAAGACCTACAACCAAAGACAAGCACAACCAAAATCTCCTACTACAAGAGTAGGTTAGTGCAAGTAGTGTGGAAAACACACTCTTGTGATAGAGCCAAGGGTCAATACCAATCAAAAAGCTTATGTCTCCCAAGGAAACAACAAGTTCTTGGCTCAACAATGACAAGCACGTACTACCACAACAATCAAAGAGATCAATAAGATATGGAACAAGCAACATTAAGCAACTAAGTTCTTTATGACTTCCAAGCTTATGGTCAACACACCAAGCCTTCAATGCTTTAGCATTACAATGTGACTCATTGGCCTTGACATGCTCAACACCCAAGGTGTCATCAACATGTGGGGTGGAGTAAACAAAATAATTCAATTGGCAACTAACATCAAATACTCCACTCCCCTTCTTGGAAGCACTCTTACACAAATCAAGAGTGACTTCCTTACCTCCAAATCCATTTCTAAGACAATCTTCCTCACTAGGCAAACTCCAAAGAAAGGTCTCCAAAATTGGTCCTTCATCATTATAGTCCACACAATGAAGGTTAGGACTACTAGAATATGGTTCAACACAACCAATATCAAGACCACTCATCCCACTTGGAGTTCCAAACAATGGATCATCCATAGAGTCTAACTTTACATACCATGGAGGTTCTATTTTACTACCAACCGTAGTCCGATACAATTCGCTACCACAAATGAGATTATCTTCACACAATGGAAATGTAAAAGCATGCACCTCAAATTCATGGTCATTCAAAAACATGGTATCAACACTAGGTTTTTCACTCTCACCCGAGGAGTCATTGAAAACAATTCGATCCATCTCATCCACTAGAGACTCCTCAAGGTCACCACCATCCTCACTACAACACATAGGCCCACCATTATCAAGCAATTCATCAAGGGAAAGGATAGGATATTCATGCAACTCATCTTCCCCTTTATCAAATATAGGTGATGTGTCATAACAAGGGTCACAAATGAGGTCAACTACACAATCTTCACTAGAGAGAGGTTCAATGAAAATCGAGCTCACATCATGATGTGGCTTATCATTCCTCTCAACTAGTGGTTCACATTCACACACAAGTTGACCATTCGACTCTTCACTAGATGCAAACACATTGTAATCATACAAATCATCAACTAGTGTTGAGTTAGCACAAACACTACCATGAGACAAGAAAGTAACATGTTCAAGGGAAGAACTATCACATACATTTGAGTGGCCATCTTGCTCACTCAATGCATTTGAAGTGTCATGAATTGTCTCTTCACCTTGAAGCTCACATTGAATATTTTCTTCACCTTGTCCTTCCTTCTTGGGACATGATTGAGGCTCCATTGGTTTACCTCCAAGAGTACCTACACAAGTATTCACACAAGTAGAAGAAAAAGATAAAGGGTTAAGGTTAGAATATGGGGTGCCCTCACTCTCAATGATTCTTTTTCCCTCTTTCTTTTCCTAATTTTCTTTTCAAGGTTTGGTGTAGATTCGGGTGGTGACATTCCACTCACATCACTCAACACATACTCTCCTTTTTCCACTCGAGGAATGTCATCGGTCACTCCCTTACTCCTCTCAATCTTTTGTCTCTCAAATTCGGGTGAATTGGGACGAGGCCCAAGAATACCCATAGCCGGAGTAGGTGGACTGTTAACATCAACCCGGAATCTAGGACTTTCACTTAATACCTCCTCCTTCTTTGTTGGTGAACCACTTGGCTTTGAAGCTTGTGGTTTCGGGTTCACCTTGTTGACATTCGTCAACCCTTTTTTTGCACTAGTCCACCATTGCTTGTGATTGTAGGACTTCTTGATTGCTCAATTTCAATCATGGTTTGAAGTTCTCCTGTCACGACCCAACCTAGGGCCGCGACGGATGACTAACACTAAGTGTCGATCATCACTAATCCTGCTGATAATCTGCTAACCATGAATATAACTGATAAACGGAATAAGCATAAACCTAACTGATGAGAATTATGCAATGCAAAAAGCTGAAAAGGCTAACATAAGCTGACATACATAACATACTGACTGAACCACACAGGGACATTTTTACAGGCCTCTAAGAGTGATGAACTGAATATACAAAGGACGAGATAAGGCCCCGCCATACCCAAGCTGGCTGACTGTACACATACCAAAAGATAAGTAACTCCGGGAGTAAGCGAAGTGACTCCAGTAGCTGATAGATGGCCTACTAACGTGGTCCAAGCATTGATCTATCTGCACCTGCGCGGCATAAAATGCAGCGCCCCAGAAAAGGGCGTGAGTACGATATGTACCAAGTATGTAAGCATGAGCACATAATATATTATAGCTGAATGAAACCGTAAGGCTGGAATATAACTATGTAAATATGAGCTGGAGCATAGCAATATAGCTGGAAATCTGAAGAACGTACTAAACATGATCTGAATATAAACTGAAGTCTAGCTGAATCTGAAACTGAAGACTGAGCTGAACTATACTGATAAATAACTGTAATATGACTGACAACTGGTAACTAGAAACTGGAACTGATAGCTGTCAACTGATACTGACACTAAGAACTGGTGGATGATAACTGAGAACTGATAACTGGTACTGAGCTAAAACTGAACTGTTATCTAAACTGGTACCTGTCTGGTGTTATGGGCTATATCCCCCCAAATCAGGTAACTGAACATCTGAACTAGTACCTGTCTGGTGTTATGGGCTGTATCCCCCCCAAATCAGGTAACTGAAAACCGGAACTAGCCTCATGTATAATCATGCAGTGCATACTGTGGCTATATACGCGTATATAACAAACCTGGTGGGTGCTATGGGCTATATCCCCCCCAGCCAGTAATATCTAGTCTCTTTGGTCAGAGTGTGTGAATGACACCCGGTCACACTAGGTGTTTCAACTCCCGCCTGAACCAGAGGGGCTGTATCCCCCAGACGGATAGTATCACACGCGACCGGACTGTGTGTCCAATGTCCAGCCTCTATGGGGGACTCTAAATCACATATAACATGATCACAATATAAGCATAAGCATGTATGAGGCATAACACATGTGGCAACAACATATATGGACTCAAAGGAATGATAAGAAAACTCTGGATGGAATTATAGACACAACCTGAAACTTAGAATTTGTCTAACTATTTGGTTTTTATAAAAAATTCGGCAGAGTTTCCTCTGAAACTGGATGATCCGCAAAAACAGAACCAGCACTATGCTATACACGGGAATGGATACCCGGATAAACTGATAACATAAACAAATTAACTGGATAACAAGATGAGACAACTGGATGACATAACAAATCCGCAGATAGAATGTCTGGACAGCACCACTGTCCGGATTTTCAACCTAATTTTTCAAGTTGTAGATCAAATTTACAGACTTCATAGTCTTCATGAGAGTTTTAGATATATGTCTTAGGGTTCTGGGGATTCTTAAAGAATCTAAATATCAATCTTGTACAAGGAGTTACTATCAATATACTAACAACTGTCCAAAGATCAAAACAATTTTCCAGATTTTGAAACGTTTTGTCTTGCTGGTTTGGACATCTTTTACCTTGGATTTTAGTACCAAATTAAGTATATACAAGGTTTCCTTGGTACCATACAAGTTTCTCAGAAGAAATACTAAGTTTAGAACTAAGAAAAGCTTCAAAAGCTAAAAGATACATGCCTTGCTAAAAGAAAGGTTTACCCTTACATTCCTTTGATGTTTCTTGCTTCTAAACCTTGTTTCCTTTGAATTCCACAACTTCTAAAGCTTAAACAAGCTATAAAATAGAATTTAGGTACTTTACTTAGCCATGAAGTAATTCTAAAACTCAAGCTATAGACGAAATTGAAGGTAGCATAACGTTACCTTAATCGCGTAGAGCGTTTTGACGCAATCCGTCTTCAGTTTCGAGTTAAGATTGATGTTGTTTCTTCAAAATCATAAAAAATGGTTTTAGACTGAAGAAAGGGCTGTTCCTATTGTGTGTTTTCTGGAAAATTTCGAGAGAGAGAATGAGTTCTCTTTTATAATTAAAACATTTCATTTCTAGCCCTCTTTTGCGCTTATGTCCCTTTTTCTGGTCTGAATTCTGATGCTCATATCTTTTTATCCAGACATTGTATGAACAAACCGTCAAAAGTGTTGGAAACTACACTCCAAGACCTTCAATTTGGTATATGATATGTCCCTAAAATACCTCATATAACACACGAAATTAATTTTTGAAAAAGCTTCGTTACAAGGCAATTCCTTAGTCGGTTTTTCCGCAACTTAAATCCAATTTTTCCCAAACTTTATATTCAACATTTAAACATTATATATGGTCATATTATGACTTTAAACTCACCTAAATCATTCTTAACATATCATTAGAATGATATACGTCAGTTTAGACATACGGGGTGTAACAATATACCCCCGTTAGGAACATTCGTCCTCGAATATTAAATGAAGTATGTAGAAGCATTAAGCAACGATCTGTTACATACTCGAAGTAATGAAGAGATGTGTATATTTGGCTATCATGTCATTTTCAGCTTCCCAAGTTATTTCTTCTATATTATTGCTTTGATATAGCATCTTAACTAAAGGAATGTCTTTCGTCCTTAGTCGACGAATCTGCCTCTTTAAATTGCAACTGGCACCTCCTTATTAGTCAACTGCTCTGTGATCTGTACATCCTCTACTGGTACAACTCTAGAAGGATATCTGACACATTTTCTGAGTATGGAAACATGGAATACTGGATGTACCTCCTGAAGGTCTGCTTGAAGGTCTAACTCGTAGGCTACATGCCCAACTCGCCTGATAATCTGATATGGACTAATAAATCTAGGGCTAAGCTTTCCCTTCTTTCCAAATCTCATAACGCCTTTCATAGGTGATACTTTCAGGAATACCTACTCGCCAATATGAAATTCTAAATCTCAACGTCGATTATCAGCATAGGACTTCTGTCTGCTCTGCACTGCTAATAATCTTTCCCTGATCAACTTGACTTTATCAATTACTTGTTGGATTAAGTCTGGACCTATCAATTGAGACTCGCCAACCTCAAACCATCCTATAGAAAACCTGCATTTATGCCAATACAAAGCTTCATATGGCACCATCTGTATGCTAGAATGATAGCTATTATTATATGCAAACTCTATCAACAGTAGGTGATCACTCCAGCTGCCTCTAAAATCTAACACGTAAGCTCTAAGCATATTTTCTAATATCTGAATGGTCCGCTCAGCCTGTCTGTCTGTCTATGGATGAAATGCTGTACTCAGATACACCTGTGTCCCTAAACCTATCTGGAATGATCGTTAGAAATTAGTTGTAAACTGGTGCGCCCCTGTCTGAAATAATAGATACTAGAATACCATGTAGGCGTACTATCTCTCTGATATAAAGTCTAGCATAATCCTCTGCTGTATATGTAGTTCTAACAGGAAAGAAATGAGCTCATTTAGTAAGCCTGTCAACTATAACCCAAATAGAGTCATATCTGCTCCGCATACAGGGCAAGCCTGTAATGAAGTCCATATTCATTGCTTCCCATTTCTATGATGGAATCTCGACTTCCTGTAACAAGCCACTAGGTTTTTTTTTTTTAAGCTCGACTTTAACCTGCTGGCAGTTAGCACACTGAGCCACAAATTCTGCTATGTCACGCTTCATTTCGTCCCAACAATAAATCTGCTTAAGATCATGGTAAATCTTAGTCGAATTAGGATGAACAGTGTATCTGGAATAATGTGCATCTGTCATAATCTGTCCACATAAATCTGCAACATCAGGAACACAAAGTCTATCTTTATATATAAGAACCCCGTCACTAGTAACCTATATAATAATTTTGGTTTTCTTCTGGCTATCTGCCTGTATTGAACTAGAACTGGATCCTCATACTGGCGCTGCTTTACTTATGTCACTAGGCAAGTAGTGGTTGCGTTCTGAACTGTAACTCTTGCGTCCTCTGAATCTATTAATCTGACATCCATGCTGGCCAACTGGTGGAGTGTATGAGCTAACTTTATTTTCTCTGGTTGTAAATAAGATAGACTACCCATAGGCTTGCGACTAAGGGAATCAGCAACAACGTTCGCTTTACCCGGATGATAAAGAATGTCCATGTCATAGTCCTTCAGCAACTCTAGCCACCGCCTCTATCATAGGCATAGATCCTTTTGCTTAAATATGTATTGGAGGCTCTTGTGATCTGTATAAATATCAACATGAACACCGTAAAAATAATGTCTCCAAATCTTCAATGCATGAATGACTGCTGAAAGCTCAAGATCATGGGTGAGGTAGTTCTGATCGTGCTTTTTCAGCTGCCTAGAAGCATAAGCAATTACTCTTCCATGCTGCATCAAACACAACGAAGACCAATTCGATAAGCATCACAATAAATGACATAGCCCTCAGATCCCTCTGGAAGTGTAAGTACTGGAGTTGTTATCAGCCTGTTCTTTAGTTCTTGGAAGCTGTGCTCGCAAGAATCAGACCACTCAAATTTAGCTGATTTCTTTGTCAATTTGGTCAGTGGAGCTGCAATGGAGGAAAAACCCTCTATAAACTTTCTGTAATAACCTGCCAAACCCAGAAAACTACGTACTTCAGTTGGCGTCGTAGGCATGGGCCAATTCTTCACAGCCTCGATCTTCTGGTCATCTACTTTAATTCTTTCTGCTGAAACTATGTGGCCAAGAAATGCCATTGAATCTATCTAGAATTTACACTTTGAGAACTTAGCATATAATTGTTGGTCCCGATGAGTACCCAATACTGTGCGTAGGTGCTCCGCATGCTCTGATTCAGACTTTGAATAGATGAGAATATCATCAATAAATATAATCACAAATAAATCTAGATAAAGCCTGAATACGCTGTTCATCAGATCTATAAATACTGCAGGGGCATTAGTGAGTCCAAACGACATCACTAAAAACTCATAATGGCCATACCTAATCCTGAATGCAGTCTTAGGTGTATCATATTCTCTGACTCTAACCTGATAATAGCCTGATCGCAAATCTATCTTCGAGAAGCACTTGGCACCCTGGAGCTGGTCGAACAAGTCATCAATCTTGGGCAGAGGGTATTTATTCCATATTATGACTTTACTTAGCTATCTATAATCTATGCACATGCGTAGAAAGCCATCTTTCTTTTTCACAAATAATACTGAGGCTCTCCACGGGGAAATGCTGGGTCTGATGAGGCCTTTATCTAACAAATCCTCAGTTGCTCTTTAAGTTCATTCTGTTATGCAGGTGCCATCCTGAAGAACATGCCCCTGATGACGTGCTGGTGCTAAGGAGGCAACTGCTGATCTAGCTGGCTGGGCTACAGTACTACCACCCCTAGTCGGGAAATCTCTCATGAAATGGTCTGCCTTGCGACAAATATAACAAGTATCAACTCCTAATTGACATGGACCTAAGTGGCGTTTACCACAATCTGAACATCTGGGATATGTCTGACTGGCCGGTATCGAAGTACCACGACGCTTAAATCTTGAAGTCAGTGATGTGTGACTAGATCTGGACTGATGAAGTCTATCAGATCTCAGGCCACGGGACTCTTGAGGTATGCTAGCTGGTGGCTGACTAACACTCTACCGCCTACTCGCTCTGGATGTCTCTCCGAATGAACCAAACAATTTGTCCCTCTGATGTAAGCCTCTATCCATGTCGGCTCTCTATTTCTACTTCCTCTCCTCAAGTAACAAAGCAAATGCCTGAATGTGATGTTCATATATGACTGCATAGCAACTGTCATACGCTCGTTCACTAGGTGTGGAGCTAGTCCCACTATATACCTGTGAATTCTATCCTCCATACTCACTACCACCGTAGGGGCAAACCATGCTAAAGAATTAAAGCAATAATTATACTCTTCTACACTCAAACTTCCCTGTCTCAAGGTCAGGAACTGATTAGCACGGGCTCCCTATGTCTCTATAGGCATATACTGATAAAGGAAGGCATCTGAGAATTCCTTCCAAGTCGTGGGAGTAGCATCAGGCCGTCTAGATAGCTCCCATGTCTGATATCACCCTACTGCTAGGTTATGCAATCTAAATGCAGCCAACTCTACTAACTCTGTGTCTGACGCATGCATGACCCTCAACACCCTGGCTATCCTCACAAGAAAATCCTGAGGGTCCTCTCCTACACGGGATCCAGCAAAGACTGTAGGCTCTAGCCTGATAAAATCATTGATCCTGGATCCAACATCTCCCTGGGCATCTACACTATGTTGTCTAGTCTGAGCAACTACAACACTGGTCAATAATCCGATGGCATCCCTTATTTTCTGCTCCTGACTGTTAGGTAGAGGAGCTGGACGTAAAGTAGCTGCGGTAGTTGGGGTACCTCTAATATCGCCCTGAACTAAGGGGATCTGTGAGGCCTCAGATGGAGCCTCAAGTCTGAACTCCTCACTCTCATCCATCTCAGGTGGCACTCTACTAGTACCCTGGCCAGCAATGGCCTTGCCCTTCTGGCAGCTGTTAGTTTCTTCGGCAACATCGATTTGCTGAAAACACTATTGTTAGAGGGCTGAATTCTATAATCATGGCTCTATCGCACAATCTAGAGAAGAAAGAATGACAACTGTCCTGAAGTGCCTTGTAGCCTCCTGTTCAAAAGTATGGCGCGCAACATACTCCTGAACAAGACTCTACTAGACACGACCTGTAGACACCCTAGGACTGAACTGCTCTGATACAGTAGTATTTAGTAGATTAAGTTAATAGTAATTGTATTAATAAGTCCTCAAATTAGTAATCCAATATTTAGTCCGAAGTAGATGTACGCCAATCCCCGGCAACGGCGCCAAAAATTTGACGAGGTCCAAAGTGCATAGGAATTGTCTGCTCGTTCGTGTCAAATTCTAATATAGTTTAAGATATCGTCCCACAGAGATTGGGTATTCTATGCTACGGACTTGTAGTATTTTAATTACTATTTGAGAGAGTCAAATTGATGAAAGGTGAGTTTTTAGTTTAAATTTACTTGAATTAAAATAAAGAACTTCTGGAAGATTTCAAATTTAAAAGGAGTTGGGAATCATTGAATTCACTTGGTAATACTTATAATAAATATCTCAGTTTTGACATGTATTTCTCTTAAGAATAATTGCTTATTGCTAATTCAATTATATTTTGTTCACTAAGAAATAATCAATTAATAACACTCCGTGAGGTTATGTATATTAATTAAATTATAACTAGTGACGATTAAACCGAAATATTTTTCTTGCCTGAATTGTGCTACAAAGTAGTAAAAACTTCGTGAGAATATTTTTACGGAAAATCAATAATCTTACCTACAACAATTCCTTCGTGAGAATTAAAACTGAGGTAAACAAGATTACAGACTTGGAAAAATAGTTTTTACTCTACTACTTTATTCATCAATTACTATACATTAATTTTGCTCCGTGAGAATTACAAATTAATATAACAATAAAATAGACGGATGTGAAAATAAAGATTTAGTAAAAACTATAATTCTAGCACAGTGTTAAAATGTGATTAAAAACTTCAGGCGAAGCATGTATTAAAACTGAGATATGTATTATAAATATTACCAAGTTTCATCAACTATCCCAACAAAAGAGATTACTCCATTATGGAGTAAGAAAGCTAAGTTATAAAATATTAAGACTATGAAGAAATAATATTTCTTCTAAAGAAGAATACTACCAAAGCTTAAAGTTATAAAAGACAAAGAAAGAAAAAGAGCAAGAGAAAGTAGTTCTCTGCAAGATGAAATTGATGTCTTTCCATACAAAGTTTAATACCTATTTATAGATAAATTCCAAAGCCAAAGTTCTTTCTAAGATGTCATATCCTAAGGTGGTAGAAAATTTTCAAGATGGCCAAGGTGAGTTGGGTTTAGATGACAATTTCAAAGATTCATACATAGCTTCATTTCATGAACTTTCTTCCGCTTGCATTTTTATTCTTCAGCATAAAACAATTCACGGACATTACTATCAGTGTTATAATCACACTATGAATAATGTAATCATCAATGGTCATTCCCTTATTTTTCTTCACCTTGAATAATTTCTTCTTCCTGCAAAATATGTTAGAAAATATGCGAGAGATGGATATATTTATTCACGTTTTATTTAAAATACTTAATATTTAACTATAAAAATATATCAATAAATTATATCCATCAAATTCCCCCATACTTGAATCTTTGCTCGTCCTCGAAGAAAAAGAATTTTTTTTTTCATTTTAATAAGAATACTTTCTTCAAACTTATGATCTTTGTAGGATAGAAATTTTTTTTTCAAGATAAACTTCTTTCATCATGCTCAATGCAATTATTCTTTTTACTTCACCAAATTCTTTAACTTATTTCTGAATTTTGACTTGATCAACAAGAACTTGCAGCCTTCTCCCCTTGAATCTTTCAAAATTGATAGAATTATGATCATGTATTCAATAAGTATCATAGTCTTGTCCATAGTCTTGCTCGTCATGTTCATCTCCACTAATATAGATTCAATACTGACTTTCAAAATTTTTTTAGGACTTTTCATGGCTTGTAATGTTAGGCTTCATGCTGGTAGGATAAAGATATTTGATAGTGACTGTTCTTCTTCCAGCTTGGAGCTAACATTTCTCAAAATTTTCTCCATTCGGTAATACTTCTTTTTTTTTTTTTGGTCAATTTTTTTTTTCTTTTTGCTATATCATATATATTCATATATTCACAACATTGCTTCTTTTGGTAATATTTCTTCCTTTTGGTGATGTTTAATCTTTGCTCATTCAAAGCTGGAAGAAACAATAACTCTTTTATATATATATATAAATATATATATATATATATATATATATATATATATATATATATATGTAAACAATGTATACATATATCATATATATCTTTTTTTTTTTTGTAATATATCATGGTGTAGAAAAAAAATAGGATTAAGGCTCAAAGAAGGGTTCGAAAAGATAAAAATATAATATTTGGATAGAAAATTGAGAGGCTTGAATTGTGTATCAAATAAGGCCTAATTTTATTTTTCAAAAATCAGTATCATCCATTATTTCGCCTCGAAAAACATTCAGAGCAAGTTCTAGCCAAGTCATTGATTCTACCTTCTTTGTGATCATAATTTTTCTCAATTCTAATGATTTTCTGAGTTGAAGATGTTTGCTCTTGCTTTCACAAAGTCAAAATCATAGACATAAAAAATCTTATGGTGAATATAAAAAGAAATAATATTGAACAGAACGAACAAAAATTTATATTGTTAATTAAAAACCTACAATTAAGACCATAAATAAGAGGAAAATAGTGTATAATATATATAGATAAACATATATAGTTAAATAAAGAACTTTAAAAATTATATTTATACCAGAATAACCTCCCCCATACTTGAACGCTTCATTCTCCTGGATGAAAATATATATTTTTTTTTTTTAGAAAAGTGAAAGAAAGGAGGGTGAAGGAAAAAAAATGAAGAAGGATCAAGTGGTAGTTGGTTTATATAACTATAATAATTAATATAAAAATACTATTTTATTAGTAAAATAAATATCTTTTTGGCTTTCAAATATACGATCACAGAAGAAAGCTTGAAAGAAACTGTGACCACACATGTTCTATGTGTAATAGACTGGATTATTTTTAGACCTTATCAGTCATTAGGTCATAGTTTGAATATAAACTAGAAAATTACATGTGCCAACATTAGATTTGGACAATGGAATGGTTAACCAACCAGTAACTTAGGCATACCGATCACCATGGAGTTACTCCTGTCTAGGTGACTCTGTTTTTGTAGAGGCCTTCATGAGATGTTCCGGTTGTACAATAATCTGGATATTGACCAGATCAATTGGTTAAGCATTTAATTAGTCAGATCTAAGTTGGACTTATGAGGCTCCATTGCTTCACCCTCAATGGCTACGGGATAAAGAACCATAGTTCTGAGTTTAACGTCGTCAGCTCGACGTAGTAACTGTGGCACTCATCATACTATCATGGTTACTGAAGGGTGTTGTTCAAAATGTCCTCCAAAGTACAATTTTAGCATGTGACCATTGACCTTAAATTTCTCTCCTCCATTGCTTTGTTGAATTTCAATTGCTCCGTATGGAGTAACATTTGTAACATTGTAAGGACATGTCCACCTGGATTTCAGTTTTCCTGGGAATAGCCTGAGACGGCTATTGTAAAGAAGTACCTGATCTCCAATTTTAAAATTCTTTGGTCGGATCAAATTGTCATGCCATTTTTTTGTTTTTTCTTTGTAAATCTTGGCATTTTCATAGGCTTCCATCCTCAGTTCATCCAAAAGGCTTTGTGTTCCAATTCAACAGGCAAATGACAAGCTTTTCCAAAGACTAATTTATATGGAGATGTTCCAATCGGCGTTTTGAACGCCGTTCGGTATGCCCATAATGCATCATCTAATTTTAAAGCCCAGTCTTTTCTTGAGATTCCAACAGTTTTTTCAAGAATTCTTTTTAGTTCACGGTTGGAAACCTCAACTTGCCCTTGAGTTTGAGCATGATACGGTGTTCCAGTTTTATGAGTCACACTATATTTTGACAATAAAGCAGAAAATTGCTTATTCATGAAATGAGTCCCTTGGTCACTAATGATGACTCGTGGTGTGCCAAATCTGGTAAAAATATTTTTTCTGAGAAAATTGCACACTGTTCGAGCATCATTCTTTCTTGTGGGAATGGCTTCAACCCATCGTGAAACATAGTCAACAGCCACAAGGATATATTCAAATGAATGAGATGAAGGAAAAGGTCCCATAAAATCTATACCCCAGACATCAAATATTTCACATACCTGAATAGATTGCAATGGCATCTCATCTCTCTTTGAGATATTACCTGTTCTCTGACACCTGTCACATTGTGCAACATACACACGGGCATCCTTAAAAAGTGTTGGCCAGAAGAATCCAGCTTCCAAAACCTTGAAAGCAGTTCGGTTTGCAGCATAATGTCCTCCAATTGCTCCATCATGACAATGATACAAATTCTTTGACATTTCATCTTCAGGTACACATCTTCTAATGATATTATCTGCACAAATTCTAAACAAGTAAGGATCATCCCACAGATAATATTTAGCATCAGATATAAGTTTTTTCCTCTGTTGGTAAGAGAGATCTCGAGGTGTCCATTTTCCAACAAAGTAATTTGCAATATCTGCAAACCAGGGTGGTTGAGTCACTACTGAGCTGACAGAAAAGATGTGTTCATCAGGAAACTCTTCTTTTATATCACTAGACTCAAGAGGAGGGTTCTCTAATCTAGACAAATGGTCAGCTACCTGATTTTCTGTCCCTTTCCTGTCTTTTATTTCAAGGTCAAACTCCTGGAGAAGTAAAATCCATCTTAACAATCTAGGGCGGGCATCTTTCTTTGCTAAGAGGTATTTTAAAGCTGCATGATCAGTAAAAACAGTGACCTTGGTTCCTATTAAATAGGAACGGAACTTATCAAAAGCAAATACTACTGCTAGTAGTTCCTTTTCTGTTGTGGCATAGTTGAGCTGAGCTTCATTCAATGTTCTACTGGCATTGTAAATGGGACGGAAAATTTTATCTTTTCTCTGGCCTAAAACAGCTCCAACAGCTGTATCACTAGCATCACACATGACCTCAAAAGGTTGGTTCCAATCAAGGGACACAACTATAGGGGCAGATGATAATTTCTCTTTAAGAGTGTCAAAAGCTTTCATACAATATCCTGAAAAATCAAACTTAACATATTTCATCAAAAGGTTAGCCAACGGTTTTGAAATCTTTGAAAAATCTTTTATGAACCGTCTATAAAAACCTGCATGACCTAGAAAACTTCTAATGCCTTTAACAGTTGTGGGAGGGGGTAATCCTGCTATAAGATCAATTTTTGCCTTATCAACTTCTATCCCTTTAACAGTGATTTTATGTCCTAAAACAATTCCCTCGGTAACCATAAAATGACATTTCTCCCAATTAAGAATCAAGTTTGTCTCTTCACATCTCTTAAGAACTAAGGTCAAGTGATTAAGACAATCTTCAAATATTTTACCAAAAAAGGGTGAAATCGTCCATAAAAATTTCCAAAAAATTTTCAGTCATGTCTGAGAAAATAGCTGACATGCAACGCTGAAATGTAGCAGGTGCATTACACAAACCAAAAGGCATTCTCCTATAGGCATAGGTTCCATGAGGACATGGGAAAGTTGTCTTATCCTGATCTTCTGGTGCAATTGATATCTGGTTATACCCTGAATATCCATCAAGAAAACAGTAAAAACCATATCCTGCTACTCTTTCTAACATTTGATCAATAAATGGTAAAGGAAAATGGTCTTTTCTTGTGGCATCATTGAGACGCCTGTAATCAATACAGACTCTCCATCCTGTCACTGTTCTTGTAGGTATGAGTTCATTATTTTCATTTTTGACAACTGTCATACCTCCTTTCTTTGGTACCACCTGAACAGGACTTACCCAAGGGCTGTCAGAAATGGGGTAAATAATACCTGCAGCCAAAAGTTTTATTATTTCATTTTTCACAACTTCTTACATTGCTGGGTTCAATCTCCTTTGGGGTTGGACTATTGGCTTGTAGCTATCCTCCATGAGGATTCTGTGTGTGCAAATAGCTGGACTAATGCCTTTGATGTCTGCTATAGTCCACCCTAAGGCTCCTTTGTGTGCTGTCAGTACTTCAATCAATTTATGTTCCTGTTCTGCAGTAAGAGAAGATGAAATTATCACAGGAAATAATTCAGGCTTAAGATAAACATACTTCAAATGGGAAGGGAGAATTTTGAGTTCAATTTTTGGTCGAGCATTTTCTGATAGCATTTCTTCCTCTTCTTCAGAATCATTTTCCAATATTTCAGCTTCACTTCTAATTGTCGGATCATCATCCTGCCTTGTGCCAGATTGGGACAAGCATCTTTCCAATGAGTCTGAAATCAATTGGTCATCTTTGAATTCATCTGCAAGATCACTAATCATGTCAATTGAAAAGCAAAAAGATGATGTCTCATCTCCGGGAAATTTTAGAATCTTGTGCATATCAAAAATGACTCTTTCTTCGTCTACTCTCAAAATTAGTTGTCCTTGATGGACATCTATGATTGCTCTACCTGTAGCAAGAAAAGGTCTACCCAAAATTATTGGCTCATCAGGGCATTCTTCCATTTCAAGTACTATGAAATCTATAGGGAACACAAATTTATCTACTCTCACAAGCACATTTTCAATAATTCCCTTAGGTTTCTTAGTACTTTGATCAGCAAATTGAAGAGAGACAACAGTATTTTTTATGTCACCAAGATCCAATTTTCTAAAAATAGAAAATGGCATCAGATTTATTGAAGCTCCAGAATCACAAAGTGCTTTTTCAAAATATACTCCTCCCAAAGTGCATGGAATCGTAAAACTGCCTGGATCGCCAAGCTTTTGTGGTAGCTTATTTTGAAGTATAGCACTGCATTTTTCAGTAAATATTACCGCAGAAACTTCTTCTAATTTCCTTTTGCTTGACAAAATTTCTTTCAAAAATTTAGCATATGAAGGCATTTGCAATAAAGCATCAGTGAAAGGAATATTAATGTGAATCTGTTTCAGAATTTCCAAAAACTTTGCAAATTGACTGTCAAGCTTTTCTCTTTTCATCTTTTGTGGAAAAGGGATTGTCACAGGGAGAGGAGTTATTTTTTCAAAATTCTTTTCATCTTTTTTCTTGATTTCATTCTCTTCTGATGGATCATATGGTATTTCAACATTCTTACCCTTTGCTGCCTGGTGTTCAAAATGGTTCTTTTCCTGTCTGTCAGCATATGGATCATCAAGATTCTTACCTGACCGTAAGGCGATGGCCTTAAGGTGTTCTTTTGGATTTTTCTCTGTATTGCTTGGTAAGGGACCTTGAATCTTTTCTGAAACAAGAGTTGCCAATTGGCTTACCTGAATTTCTAAGTTTTTGAGGGTTGAGTTTTGGCTTTCCATCTTTTCATCAGTGGCCTTAATGTACTTGTACAACAAGTCATCAAGACTTGAATGAGCTTGTTGAGGCCTTTGCTGATATGGAGCTGCTTGTTGATATGGCTTGAAATTTGATTGCCCACGATTTTGATTTTGGTATCCAGGTGGACCCTGTGCTGGTTGCTTCTGGAAGCTTTGAGAGTTCTCAGCACCATTTGGATTGCTCCACTGAAATCCTGGATATTTCTGTGCCATTGGGCTTCCAAAAGGGTACGGCTTGTAACCGATGACATTAGCCTGCTCATCATTCTGATTGTTTGCGCGACATTCATGGTTAAGATGGTTTCCTCCACACATGTCACAAGCCTCAGACTGGTTTGGTTGTTGTGCATTCACCTGAAAAGATTCAAACTTTTGTGCCAAGGAGGCAATCTGTTGTGTTAGTGTATTAAATGCATCTGCCTGGTTTACTGTGGCAGCCTTTTTGATGGTTACACGATCAGATGGCCACTGGATTGCATTCTCAGAAATTTCATTTAACAATTGCAATGCTTCTTCTGTGGTCTTTCCCATGATGGAACCTCCTGCAGCTGCATCTATCATATTTCTAGAAGAGCGTGTTAATCCGTGATAGAAAATATACAATTGCATATGTTCAGGAATGTCATGATGTGGACATTTTCTTAACATTGATTTTAATCTTTTCCATGCTTGATAAACTGACTCAGTGTCAGTCTGCAAGAAATTAGAAATATCTTGTCTTAACTTTGTTGTTTTAGCAGGGGAAAAATATTTGTTCAAAAACTTCTGTGTCATCTGGTCCCATGTGGTTATAGAACCTCGAAGCAAACTTCGCAACCAAGTCTTGGCATCTCCTTTTAAAGAAAAAGGAAATAGTCTTAACTTAATTGCTTCAGGAGGCACTCCATTATATTTAGCTGTTTCAACTAGTTCCAAGAAATCAATTAAATGGCTATGTGGATCTTTACTTGGATCACCAGTAAAGGTGCAAGACTGTTGAATTGTTTGAATTAGGCCGGTCCTAATTTCAAAGTTATTGGCTGCTACAGGTGGGTTTCTGACACTAGATTCACAGTTAAAGTGGTCTGGCCTAGCATAATCCCTTAGGATTCTATTTGCTGGTCTTGGTGTCACTTCATCAAACTGATCCTCTACATGGACTGGTGGTGGGGTTCCCAATGGGTTATTGTTATCTCCTACTTGGTGCTCCATTTTGTCACAAGTTACAATTTTTGAAGATGATGATTGTCCTTTCTTGCGCAATCTCAAAGATCTTTCAATTTCAGGATTGTAAATGACCAACTCTTTATTAGAAGAGCGGGTCATAAACTACTTGAAATTCTTTAAAGTAAAAAGAAAAAAAAATCAAAATGAACTCTTTAACAGTTGAAATGGTAACACTACAAGAAAATATTAGGAATAATAATAATAATAATAATAATAATAATAATAATAATAATAATAATAATAATAATAATAATAATAATAATAATAATAATAATAATAGTACTAGTTGAAAGGAAATATTAAAAAGGAATATAAAAAATATTAGTGATAATTAGTATTAGTTAAAGAAGTAGTATATATCAATAGTAGAAAGAAATATTACACTATAATATAATGCTATTGTTATGTATAGATAGTAGTAATAGCTGTAATGATTTAGTAGGAAAAAGATAAATTAAATATAAAGTAGATTATATTGTTTACTAAAGATAAAGCTATAGGTAATAATAATAGTATTATACTTAACACTAATAATAATAGCCAAAGGAAAAAAAAATGACAAAAGCAAAATAGTGAGTTGCAATCTAAAAATTAAATAATAATAATAATAATACTATTTTTAGTAGGACGAAGTAGCGTTTGTATAGAAAGTTAGTGACAAAAATCTATAGGACTCATAGGTAGTAGTAACAATAGTAGCAATATTTAGTAGGAGAAATTTCAAATACTGATATAAACTTAGATATATAAACAAAAAAAATATTTTTTTCTTTTATAATAATAATATAAATGAAATCAAGGGTGGAAGAACGATGACTAATACTAGGAGAAAAAAAAGTAGTAATAATAAATAGTAAAGAGTAGTAAGTAGTTAATTAGATAAAGTATTAAGATGTAATAGTAGTAGGAAGGTAGTTAAAGTGATGGAAGACAAGATGGTGATATCAAGAATGATGTGGTTCTATAGGTGGAAGTTTTTACGATAAGAGTAAGAGTTATACTATAGGTAGATATACAAAAGAGAATGTAAAGGAGAAAGTAGTAGGTGGAATGGTAATAAAAAGTTTGAAAAAAAATACAAAAAGTAAAATAATATATTATACTATTATTAGATATAACAGTATAATAATTATATTATTATAAAAAAAATACTATAAAGAGAAAAGGTAAATAATGATGTACTAAAAAGAACAAAAGATAGTAATACTAGTAAACATAACAAAGTGGACGAAAAATGATGAAAATAAGAGGTAATGATATTTCAGAGAGGAAAGAAGGAAAAAAAATAAAAGTTATAATAATGCTACAACAGTAGTAACGCTAATAATAGAAGTAGTGGTAGGATAAAGATAATACTATAATGTATTAAAAGATGATAATAAAACAAGTACTGATGGTTATAATATTAATAAAATAATAGTAGTAATAATATGATTAAAACAGAAGACACGTAAATGATAAAAATACTGGTAAAGTAGAATGTTTCACTATTAGAATATATTAAAGGATATAGTATAGTGTCAGTAGAGAAAGTTAGTAATATTAATATAAACTAAAGAAAGAAAGAAAAAATGTTAGAAGGAGAAGAAAAATTGTTAGAAGCAGTAATCAATATAAATATTATTAGAGGTTAGTATTAGGTATAGCTACAGTAGTATTTAGTAGATTAAGTTAATAGTAATTGTATTAATAAGTCCTCAAATTAGTAATCCAATATTTAGTCCGAAGTAGATGTACGCCAATCCCCGGCAACGGCGCCAAAAATTTGACGAGGTCCAAAGTGCATAGGAATTGTCTGCTCGTTCGTGTCAAATTCTAATATAGTTTAAGATATCGTCCCACAGAGATTGGGTATTCTATGCTACGGACTTGTAGTATTTTAATTACTATTTGAGAGAGTCAAATTGATGAAAGGTGAGTTTTTAGTTTAAATTTACTTAAATTAAAATAAAGAACTTCTGGAAGATTTCAAATTTAAAAGGAGTTGGGAATCATTGAATTCACTTGGTAATACTTATAATAAATATCTCAGTTTTGACATGTATTTCTCTTAAGAATAATTGCTTATTGCTAATTCAATTATATTTTGTTCACTAAGAAATAATCAATTAATAACACTCCGTGAGGTTATGTATATTAATTAAATTATAACTAGTGACGATTAAACCGAAATATTTTTCTTGCCTGAATTGTGCTACAAAGTAGTAAAAACTTCGTGAGAATATTTTTACGGAAAATCAATAATCTTACCTACAACAATTCCTCCGTGAGAATTAAAACTGAGGTAAACAAGATTACAGACTTGGAAAAATAGTTTTTACTCTACTACTTTATTCATCAATTACTATACATTAATTTTGCTCCGTGAGAATTACAAATTAATATAACAATAAAATAGACGGATGTGAAAATAAAGATTTAGTAAAAACTATAATTCTAGCACAGTGTTAAAATGTGATTAAAAACTTCAGGCGAAGCATGTATTAAAACTGAGATATGTATTATAAATATTACCAAGTTTCATCAACTATCCCAACAAAAGAGATTACTCCATTATGGAGTAAGAAAGCTAAGTTATAAAATATTAAGACTATGAAGAAATAATATTTCTTCTAAAGAAGAATACTACCAAAGCTTAAAGTTATAAAAGACAAAGAAAGAAAAAGAGCAAGAGAAAGTAGTTCTCTGCAAGATGAAATTGATGCCTTTCCATACAAAGTTTAATACCTATTTATAGATAAATTCCAAAGCCAAAGTTCTTTCTAAGATGTCATATCCTAAGGTGGTAGAAAATTTTCAAGATGGCCAAGGTGAGTTGGGTTTAGATGACAATTTCAAAGATTCATACGTAGCTTCATTTCATGAACTTTCTTCCGCTTGCATTTTTATTCTTCAGCATAAAACAATTCACGGACATTACTATCAATGTTATAATCACACTATGAATAATGTAATCATCAATGGTCATTCCCTTATTTTTCTTCACCTTGAATAATTTCTTCTTCCTGCAAAATATGTTAGAAAATATGCGAGAGATGGATATATTTATTCACGTTTTATTTAAAATACTTAATATTTAATTATAAAAATATATCAATAAATTATATCCATCAGATCTCCAATCACATAGGTTGGGTTACTATCTCTATTGACAATCATGTTAGCCTTAACCCCATCCAATAGTATTTACATCATAAAAAAACATCCAAATAAAACGTGTTCCATGCCGAAATATCAAAGCAATAAATTGATCGAGAATTGTTTATCTATGATAAGAATACAATTGATTGAATTTCCATGATACTAATAGGATATGGTAAAAATTTAGCCCCGTAGCCTGTTTGTACCGTGCTAAATGAATACTAGCCAGCGGTGTAAAACTGTTTGAAGATTAGCCACCTCAGGACTTTGAACATGTATAAAATACTGTGACTTTATATATAAAGCTCCAGGGGTATTATAAATATGAATCCCATTATAAAATACTGGGACTTCAAATATGTCAGTTCAAAGTCCCAATATAAAATATTGAGATTAGACTTTACATATGAAGCTCTATGGATACTATAAATGAATCTCGTTATAAAATAATGAGACTTTGAACATGTTAATTCAAAGTCCCATTATAAAATACTGAGACCAGTTTGGGGTGTTGATACAGGGCAAATCGAGCCTAAGGCACTTACCATCAAGAACCGGTATTGGAGGATGCAAAGGATGGGAGGTCAAGAGCATCGGAGATGAATTGAAGCCGTTCCAGAAGTTCCAGGCTGAGGCGCCCCGCCCAGGAACCAAAGGGGCCAGGCGCTCCGCCCAGCCCCCTCCACTGCACAAGTTAGCGGGCGCTCTGCCCAAGGAGAGGCGCTCCGCCCCAAAAGCTGAAGCACAGAATTTTAAGTGTGTTTTGTCTATTTTGACCCTACGTGGTCTTTTATGTGTAATAAACTTGTAAGGGCTTTTATGTCATTTCATTAGGAGTGTGGAACATCTATAAATACCACACTTAGTCATTTTATTTCAGTTAGCTAGTTTTGGAAGATAGAATAGGCTTGGCCATTCTTGTTGAAGCTTGGGCTTCATGTATCTCTCAAGTTGAATCCATGGTGGATCATCACTAGTGTGACTCTGTTTAATGGTTCAAGTCTCTTCTCCCTTTTGAATCAATCTATATGTTTAGTTTGATTCATTCTTGTTGTCACCCAATTTTGTCCCTCCGTTTTTCGCAATTTGGCTATATTTAATTAAAATCGATAATAGTAAGTTTTAAAACGAAACTGCATTAGACAACATGCATTTACGTGTGTAATATTATTATTAATCCCCTATTTATATAATATTTATTTAATTGTGACTATATTACGTAATTACATGCATTTAGGTTGTTTTTCAAACTACGTGTACTATTTGTGTAATTTAATGCATTAAGATATTATTTAATAAATATTTGTGGTTATTTATATCTAATTAGTATTATTTGTGGTCATCTATATTTATTTATAATTAAGTATATTTATTTATAATTATTTACAAAATTTCCTATTTTTATACTAATTATTTATATTTATAAGAATTTTAAATAAATACTAGTCAATTTGTTATTTTACAATTCCATTTCTATTACATCTAGTCCCCGTCATCGCCCTTTGTCCACGCGTACGCCACCCAGACTCCACATAAAGTGCCTTACAAATACACTCATAGCACAAAGTACACACACATTAAGCATGTGTACAACTCACTTCAATGTATGGTACAACCCCTTAAAGCACCCACTTATCCACTTCATCACATATACTACTTATACACACACGCGCGTGCGCCTGACGTGGCCAAATCTGAGCCCTCCATCCAGCTAATCTAACAGCTCAGAACAAATCCTACATTTTAATATTACACACACCCTTCTCCCAAACCCTAAAATCATAATTCCCCTCCCCTTTCCTAAAATTCAGCCGTCGTCCACACCCCTTCTCTCTCCCCTTCCCCTCAAACTTGACCAGATACACCATATCTCCATCGTATCTCCGTCATCCCCTCCACCATTCGCGTCGTCTGCTCGTCTCTCTCTCTCTCCTTTGTCGTTTTCACACGAAAAAAGGGAAATAAATCCTCTCCTCCTTACTTCTATGGAAACCGAAAAGGAAGAAGAGAGAATTGGGCGAATCTCGTCAATATCGTGGAGATTATCAACCTCTATACACGACAAGGCAATGAAGTCGAGGGATTTGGATTTGAATCCCCACAAATCAGGCAGAAACGAAAGCAAAGGACCCGACCCGATTCTAATTGTTCCTGACCCGACCCGACTTGAAAAAAGAATGGGTAACAGCTTTCCATTTTTTCCTTTTTCCTATCTGATTCATTGAAATCTCATGAAAGAATAGCATGCTTGTCATTTGGTTAATCTATTCTTATGTGTTCAATTGTTCATACCTTAGTCTATATAGTTTAAATTAATTCTAGCCATGTTAATTGGCCAAAGTTTGAATCATTAATATTCTGAAAAAGAAGTCGACAACACGACATTTATGAGAACACATTGAATGGTTCATTCTCTTAATGTAAGCTTGGAATCCGCCTTTGTGAATTGAGTTTAAGAAGTGTCCGACTGTTTGGTATTTGATATCGATTTTCTATCGAAATTGTACATTGGTATTATGCCTCGCCATAATCATCATCACTGATAGGCTAAGTTCCATTAGTATTATTTGCATATAGGCACTGATATCCTGAGTATATCGAAAATAAGAGGAACTAGTATCATTACGGATTTTAGAATAGTGATGTGAAGTATTTTCCCTCTTTCAATCTCTTTTGCAAAATTAGTTGTCACAGCTTTGCCTTAGATTGCAAAACTGAAAAAATGTCTTTCCTTTAATTAAGGGCTGAAGGTGATCCTTAATGTAAGGCAATCAAATATTGCATTTCCCTTATAAAGCTTGTATCTTTTATATCTTGATTTTGAGGATAATATACCCCCTATTTCTTTAAATTTTGAATTGTCAAGACCTACCCTTACACTATAAAAGGCCAGCTCTTCTTGACTTTGAGGGAACAGACAAGGACACACACACACTGAACCTGCCACCTCTACACCACTCCATTCCTCTCATCTTCTACACTTCACACACACTGAATCTACAAACTATAGAACACTTCTACATGCTGAAGACAACCCCTCACCTCTCACACACTCCTCTCTACTTTTTTGTCGAATACAGACCTCACATACATACACATCTAAACTGAGACAAGCTACAGAACATCCCTTGACTACATCTACATACTGAAATACAGTAGGGTACACACTCTAGCTTCTCCTCACCTTCAGTTTCTCTCTTCTATACACTGAAAATACTACTTCTCTGTCCCTGGAAAACTGCACGCTTTAGCAATCTCCTCCTTTTCTCTGTTTTCTCTGTTTGAATTATCCTGCCTCGGCTGGTAGCAGCCAGCTTTTGGCACTCTCTGTGGACTACTGTTCTTTCTCCATTTACTTTGTTCTGTCTTATTGACCTGCTTGCAAGGTGAGTTTTGCAAACTGATTAGAATGGCCGTTATTGCCCTCTCGATAACTTGTTGTGTTGACTGAACATAATTGATCAGTATGTGGACTCTTAGACATCTTTTACACTTATCTTTTCATGTGTTATGTGGGCTGCTTTAAGCCAAATTACTAACCCTTTATTGCAGTTTATAGGATAGCCAAAGAGCTATACCTTCCTAGTAATCTCTATGCAGGTTGTCAAAGCCTTTAAAAGCCTGCGTTAATATGGGACAGAGGCCCTTTTTCTCCTCTTTATTCTTTATTTCTTATGATGAGTTATTGAATATTTGAACTCATGTATTTGTTAGGACTAGTGATCGTCTGTACAAGCACCATAAGGTGCATTTATTCATATATGACAGGTACCGTGTGATATACACTGTCAAAAGCAGTGACATCGGCTAACATGGGCCATTTTCTAAATCCTACTTCTTCATTTCTTGTGTATTGAGGGCTGAAATCTGAAATTCTAGGTGAACAGGGCAGGTTTCAAAATTAAAATTCCATAAGGGGTTGTTTCTGCGAAAATATCTTAAAATAGGTTAAAAATGCAAGACTACTTTAAACTGGCTTATTTCTGTAACTATGTGTGTTGATAACACGACAGTATATTTGGTTTCCTGAAATAGGTTAAAACTGAAAGCTTATTTGAAATAGGATTCTATATTCAATTCGAGATATTAGATACCCTTGTTTGCCTAGAATTGGTTAAAGGTTGAAAATGTGACTGTTTATGTAAATTACATATTCTGAAACCATACGATACATCTTGTTATTTTGAAAGTGGCTGAAAACGTAAGACTATCTTAAATTAGATCATTTCTGCAAATTTGATAATGTTACTGGCAGAAGCCCATTTGAATTTAAGGTTATACCTTTTTCCTAAGTTTAAATTGGAGGCTTATTTGTTACACTTTTGTTGATAATTGCTTTGTTTGTTACCACTTGCCTCGATTATTTAATATGACCGTTCATTATTTGGCGCCTAGTGGTCTAGCTATGGGGCATCAATTTACTTAAGGTGTCTAGATACTTAAAGTAATGTTCCAATAGCCTCCGGGACTTTAAGTTGGGACGTTAGCCTAAACCTTTAGGGCGTTTTGAAAATAATAGCAAGCATTTTAGTTAAAAATACTTAAACACGGTATGGGGGTTAAAGGGAATTAAGCCCCTCGGAGATGATGGAAACTACCCTAGCTATATTTGATAGTGGATTCTGAAACTATCGTCCCTTACGAAAGCTGGGTTCTGATCCGAATAGGATAACAAAACCTAGGGTTTTTCATTTAAATGATTAATTAGTTATTATTTTGTGGTTGTTTGTGCAATATGATTATTATCTCAATTGTTTATGCAAATGCTTGAAAACTGTTTATATACCTACTTTGCATCTCATGTCTTTTTGTTTAGTTTATTCAGATTTTATCCCTTTATAAGCAACATGTTAAACCCAATATAGAAATCGGCCGGGAACCACGTTTAGTGGAACCTAGAAGGTGCCTAACCCCTTCCGTCTAGGTTATTTCGAACACTTACCCGAATCTCTGACTCGTAGACCAACCCGGAGTTAATTCTTTAAAAGGAATTAAAAATTAATAGGTGACCTAATACGCCTAGGAAATTTATTAGGTGGCGACTCCAAAACTCTAACTCCAAACGAGTTACCTCAAGTCGAAAACCGCTTACATATTTGAAGCGGGGTGCAACAAATCTTTTCTTCTATTTTTCTGTTCTTCCCCGTCCCTATTTTTGTTATCTTATGATTATTGCTTCCGCATCTTATCACTTCCGCCTAATTTTCCCTACATCAGTTTGGTATCAGAGCAAGGCTCGGGTTTCGTTCTTACGAATCCACGTTCCTTGTTCATCTTATCTTTACTTTAGTTTCTTGTTGTTGAAGTTATTAGAAAGAAGAAAAACACAAAAAAAAAAAAATTAAAAGTGAAAAAAATACAAAAATTGTGGTAACTTTTTGGTGTGATCGATTCGTGTTGTGGGTGTTATAGATTATTGATCCTTGTTAAAACCTCGTTATTTTGATACCAAAAACACGTGGTTTGGATTGGATTCACGAGATTTGAAATTTTGAAACCCCAAAATTGTTAAACCCTTCCAAAACCCTTGTTCTTGATGATTTTTGGATGATTCTTGGGTTGGATGAGTGTTTATTGTTGATTTGATTATCGGGGTTTGTTCTCCAATGAAAAACAAACAAATAGAAACAAATTTCATGTGAATCGGAGTTGGGTGCTTTCAGGTTTCTAAGTCACTTAAACTCCATTCCGAACCATTACTTGGGTGCTTTAGTTGATTGATCTTGCCATTGTGATTACTAAGAGACAAGAAGGTCTTGAGTAAAAAAAAGGCTTGAGTGGTGAGAATAATAGAGTGTGGTCACAAAAGCCAACGACCTTGAGTGTATACACGAGTGGAAAGAAAATTGAGTGACATCTTTTGAGTCACACAAGTGAGGGAGTGAATTTGTGAGGTCCTTTACTCTTTGGTTACAACTATGGCTTCGGAAGACGATTGTTGAGGGTATGACACATGCAGAGATGATGGAGACTATGGTTCCTACGATGGTGATGATGGGTATTGCTATGACGATTCGGGGAACCAAGACTCATATGATGATGAAGCGGGTCACTATGTTGATTATGAAGATGAAGAACACTATGGGGCTTGCGAAGATGAATGTGAAGAATCTTATGCTCCAAGTCATGAATTCGAAGATGGTGACGCTTCAAGGTATGATGATCCTACTTACTCTTCTTGTGATGAATTTGAACATGATGATAGTGACGTAGAGAGAATTGATGATGAGGTTGATTATGAGAATTGTTCATTTTCATCTTCTCTTGATGTTGCTTGTGGTGTGCAAGGGAGTAGTAGAGGTCCTTCCATTAGTATGGGAGGAGGAGGTGGTTGTTCCATGGGAAATGGGAGGTTTGCATCTTCTAGTTCCCATGTGAAGGGTGGAAGGAGAAATGGTATTGCTCTTACCGTTACGGGGGTGCATTGCTCTAGTAGTGGTGGTAGGAGTGGTGCTATGGGCCATGGAACCCAGGCGAGAGGCAATTATGGGTTCCATAGTGGTACTCCTTCCCCGACTTTCAACAACAGTTCTAACGTTGGAAGAGTGACAGAAAGTGGAGGTTATTCTAGTGGTATTGCCACTAGTGGAGGGATAAGGAGAACCCAACTTGGGGGTGATGGTTTTTTTGGACTTGATCCTATACAATACATGTGTGAATGTAGGTTCATTTTTGAGGTGAATGGTCGTGGAGGATGCTTGCTCAAGATTAGTGAAGCCTATACTAATTTTGTTGACGTCTCTTGGGTTAATAGACTGAAGATACCATGCTACAAATTGAAATATCCTTATGAGTGTCAAGGTGTTTGGGTTACTAGTGAAGCTCGGGTACTCATATCTCATGGGAGTTACAAGAAATATGTTTGGTGTGATGTGTATGTTTGGCTAGGAAAATCGTGGTTGCAAGGCAAGAGGGTGTGGTATGATCTCATGAAGGATGTGTACAAAGTGAGCAAGGGGCAAAGAACTTATGACTTTGAAGCTTGCCGGGCAAAGTTTAAGTTCTATCCTAGTACATCTTCTAGGCCTATGCAAAAAGGAAAGGAGCAAGTATCTCAATCCAAGGATGCAAGAAAGCAAACAAGAAGTCCTACAATCATAAGCAACGGTTGGACTAGTGCAAGAAAAGAGTTGACAATTGTCAACAAGGTGAACCCCAAGCCACGAGCTCCAAAGCCAAGTGGTTCACCAACAAAGAAGAAAGAGACCTCAAGTGATTAGTCTCTTAGTCCTAGATTCCGGGTTGATGTTAAATTTCCACCTACTCCGGCTATGGGTATTCTTGGGCCTCGTCCCAATTCACCCGAATTTGAGAGACAAAAGATTGAGAGGAGTAAGGGAGTGTCTGGTGACATTCTTCGAGTGGAAAAAGGAGAGGACGTGTTGAGTGATGTGAGTGGGATGTCACCACCCGAATCTACACCAAACCTTGAAAAGAAAATGAGGGAAAAGAAAGAGGGAAAAAGAATTATTGAGAGTGAGGAACCCCTTTATTCTAACCTTAACCCTTTATCTTTTTCTTCTACTTGTGTTAGCTCTTGTGTAGGTACTCTTGGAGGCAAACCAATGGTGCCTCAATCATGTCCCAAGAAGGATGGACAAGGTGAAGAAAATCTTCATTGTGAGCTTCAAGGTGAAGAAACAATTCAAGACACTTCAAGTACATTGAGTGAGCAAGATGACCACTCAAAGGTATGTGAAAGTTCTTCCCTTGAACATGTTACTTCCTTGTCATGTGATAGTGTTTGTGACAACTCTATACTAATTGATGAATTATGTGATTACAATGTGTTTGCAACTAGTGTAGAGTCGGTTGGTCAACTTGTGTGTGATTGTAAACCACTAGTTGAGAGGGATGATAAGCCACATCATGATGTGAGCTCGGTTTTCATTGAACCTCTCTTTAGTGAAGATTGTGTAGTTGACCTTATTTGTGACCCTTGTTATGACATACCACCTATATTTGATAAAGGGGAAGATGAGTTGAATGAATACCCTATCATTTCCCTTGATGAATTGCTTGATAATGGTGGACATATGTGTTGTAGTGAGGATGGTAGTGACCTTGAAGAGTCCCTAGTGGATGAAATGGATCGAATTGTATTCGATGACTCCTCAAGTGTGGATGATGACTCTAGTTTTGATGCCTCATCTTTGATGGGTAGTGGACTTATGTTCACAAACCCTTTGTTTGAAGAGGATTCTCAAAGAGGTGATAGTGAATATCAAACTAGAGAAGAGTTTTGATTTAAACCTCCATGGTTTGGAAAGTTGAACTCTATGGACAATCCATTGTTTGGAACTCCTAGTGAGGAAGATTGTCTTAGAGATGGAATTGGAGGTGAGGAAGCCACTCTTGGTGTGTGTAAGAGTGCTTCCAAGAAGGGGAGTTGAGTATTTGACAGTTGTCAATTGAACTGTTTTGTTTACTCCACCCCACATGTTGGTCACACCTTGGGTGTTGAGCATGCCAAAGCTTGGTGTGTTGACCATAAGCTTAGAGGTCATAAGGAACTTAGTTGCTTAATCTTGCATGTTCCATGTCTTATTGATATCTTTTCTTGTTATGGTAGTGAGTACTTGTCGTCGTTGGACCAAGAACTTGTTGTTCCTTTGGAGACATAAGCTTTTTGATTAATATTTATACTTGGCTCTATCACAAAAATGTGATTTTCACTTCACTTGTACTCACTCTTAATGGACTTGCCTACTCTTGTAGTGGGAAGTTTTGGTTTGTTCTTATTGGGCTTAGGGATCATAGGAATTTCGATGGTTTGATCTTGCATATTCTTTACCCTATAGATCTCTTTGATGAATCATGTGTTGAGTGCACCTATTGGGGAAGCCAAGCACTTGTTGTTTTCTTTGGAAACATGTGCTTTATCATTGTTATTGATGCTTGGTTATACCATAAGAGTGTGTTTTCCACACTTGGTGCATTAACCTACTCTTGTAGTAGGAGCTTTTGGATGTGCTTGTCTTTGGATGTAGGTCTTGATGGTTTGATTTCGAGGTCGAAATCCTTTCAAGAAGGGGAGGATGATGTAGGGAAAATCGAGCCTAAGGCACTTACCATCAAGAGCGGGGATTGGAGGATGCAAATGACGGGAGGTCAAGAGCATCAGAGATGAATTGAAGCCGTTCCGGAAGTTCCAGGCTGAGGCGCCCCGCCCAGGCCATTCAGGCGCCCCGCCCATGAACCAAAGGGGCCAGGCGCTCCGCCCACCCCCTAGGCGCTCCGCCCAGCCCCCTCCACTGCACAAGTTGGCGGGCGCTCCGCCCCAAAAGCTGAAGCACGGAATTTTAAGTGTGTTTTGTCTATTTTGACCCTACGTGGTCTTTTATGTGTAATAAACTTGTAGGGGCTTTTATGTCATTTCATTAGGAGTGTGGAACATCTATAAATACCACACTTAGTCATTTTATTTCAGTTAGCTAGTTGAGGATGGATGAGGAAAAGTTGAAACAGTGCAGAAACAGTTAGATACGGTGCAGAAATAGTTGATACGGTGTAGAATTAGTGAGATTCAACGAGATACATTGAGGATGGATGAGGAAAAGTGAAATTGGCGAAAATGAGAGGAGTAAAAGTGAAATTGGAGGGAAAAGATGGGAGGAAAAGTGAAAAAGGGGGAAATGGGAGGAACAAAAGTGATAGTGGGGGAAATAGAAGGAAGAATGTAAGGGTTTGATATGTTATGGGAAAATATTGTTATGTTTTTGCTATGTTTGTAATTATCTTGTGTTTTCCTTTATATAGGGTAATTTTACTAAAATGTTGCAATGTTTGGAGTTTGGTAATTAAGCTCTAAAACTTGTACTTTTATGTAAAAAAAAATTAAAAATAAATAAACACCTGATATGTATGTTTAGAATGTAAATCTTATATTGCGGTTAATATTTGTCTTAACAAAGGTAAAAAAGAGGATAAAATATACAATTGCATGCGTTCTTTGATGTTTGATTTTTTTTTCCCCCTTTTATCTATACATGTGGTTTTCCTGATATACAATTGATATATCATATTTAATCTTTTCAATCATGTACTGAAATGATAACGACTCGAAAAGAGCTATATAAATACAGATTAAATTCATGGAAACCCCACTAATTTGAGAATGGGAAGCAATCGACTGATTAATGCTCAAGTCTAAGATACAATTGAGTTGAATTGCCATGACAGCGTGACTTGTCAATTGCATGTGCTTTTCATAATGTAATAGCACATCTCTAGTCATCGTTTATCTTTTCCACGAGTCTTATCTCAAAACCATTTTCCCAATCTTTGGGGATACTTCAAATTACAAGAAACAAGATGCGCCACCTCGGAGTATTTCTCACAAATTATCTAAACTCTTAAAAGATAAAGAGTACACATCTTTTTCCTTTTCTTTTATTGATCAGGGTAGGTAAATCATGAATGCTCGGATTTTCTTTCTTTTTTATTTTTATAATATTTTTCGAGGTAGAAGCCCCATCCGTGAATTAGAAAAAAGTAAAGGTAGACAGCAAGGAGAACTTTTGGTGAATATTAACGACTGAAACTCTAAATCTTATTGATGTATGATAAGGTTGCAACCATGCATTCATCTGAAATTTTAATTAAGAATAAGCCGAAGTACTTTTTTTGTTATATATAATCATCGATAACTAATGATCAGCCTAATTAAAGAAAGAATTACTTCCTAATAAAAAAAATTTATTTTCATGATTTCGTATTTGAGACCTCTTTTTAAAATTAAGGTAAATCTTATCCAGTCAACTACATTCCAAACAGTTGATAAGAAATAATGCGTGTGTTCATTCTGTGAAATTGGTCAAGCCACAGCCCCTGGTCAGAAATTGATATGTTGGATTGACCTCTACTGAGAAAAAATAAAATAAAAATGTGGCCGAAATATTATTTAAGTTTGCTATCTAATCTAAAGGTTCTTTCTGCCAAACGTAGAACTTATCCAAAGCTCAGCTCAACCTACTATTCACTTCATTTTTTTTTTTTTGTCTCTACACTTATCTCATTTTGTGGTTTTCATTGGTGGAATTTACGTGAGGAGAACACTTTGTGGTTTACTTATCTCGCATCATGATCTTAGGTACTCCTTTCCCCTTTGCTTTATAGAGCTTTTCAATGACAATTGCCATTATAAGGCAAATATTCCATTTCTCTACTCCTTGATGCTGGTTCTCTCAAGTCTTGACTTCTACCTATATTAGGTACTCTCTCTCTCTCTCTCTCTCTCTCTCTCTCTCTCTCTCTTACACACACACACACACACACACACACACAAATGCATTAAGCTAGGAGCAACACGTTTTTGCCAAGTTTAACTAATATATACAGTAAAAATATATGACAGTTTACACTTTCGAATTACTTAGAAGGCAATTACAGATAACCTTGTATAGTAAGTATGGACCGCTAACTAGTAGAACAACAAATGAAGTCATGTTTTCTCTTATCTCTATCTCGCATTTGGATAACAAATTGCTTACTCTTAGCTAAAATTAGGTAGTACTAATTGCATAGACGGATTACAGATAGAATTTTAGTTCTGAACCTGTTATTGAGGGATATGGGCAAATCAAAGCATGATATGCATGTGGGGTTTTGCATATTTTACAATTGTTAGCTAACGTATGATAACTGGTTGAACTACAGGAGCATATTGAGGATTTCTTATGGCTGGAAAATTTAGGAAGTGCATGCTACTATGTTGTTCAAGAAAGTCATTCAATCAGGTTTTTGACCTCTTCAATTTAATTAAGTTACTGTGTCTTCATTTGAGTCAAATTATGGTAATGTGATACTTAAAGAATCATAATATCCTTCTGTTTCTAAGTTTCTGACTGTTTTAGCATAAACAATGCTGTTCAGACAAAAGAAAAACATGTAAGAACTAAGAACTTACAAATATTAATATTATTAATGAGAAGGGAAATCCATAAAATAAACCTCCCTCTATCCCATAAATATATGTTTCAAATTTTCGCTTTGCCACCGTGCTCTATAAACTTTAGCTAACATCTTAATATGTATTACTTCTTTATTTAAGTAGAAATATTAAAACTCATACTCAATTAGTTAGCCTCGTATGGGACAATTATTCAAATTAACTCTAAATAAGCGAAAAATGTCAAACAATTAAGGTCTAGCAGGATAGTTTCTTTATTTAGAAAGAAAATACGTTATGAGTGAGTGGTTAAATCCTTAAAAAGTTATAGAAACACAAGTAGAAATGTAAAGGAAAAGTAATATGTAAAGGGGATTTGATGAATTAATGTTCTAGGTTTTCCATTTTCCATTTCTTACGAATAAGGATATGCTGGGCAAATTAAGAACTTTATTTCAAATTTTCTTTTGAGGAATTTTACAGACATAACCGTCCTAGTGGCATACATATATATCATACACTTTACATATTTCACATAAAATATACTTGAAATATACAAAAACATAGCAATTTTTAACTTAAATAGCCAGCAATTGTTTGGTAATGTAAAAATATTTGTTGACAGGAAGTTGCATAATGGCCAATGTCTAGCCGGACGACCTCATATTTGAGATAAAATTTCGTCTGGTAGCCAATACTTGTAGTGTCGTTTTAAATAACAGTCACTTTTAGAAACTTTTACAATCATAGCCACTCAGCTTCAAATCCCCGGAATTGGAAGTTGAGGCTGACTCCACTGTCAAGTTTAACAATTCTAGCTCTTTTGGTCTTAAAGTTGAACCAAAAGCAAAAGTAGGTCGGAAGTTTAAGCCAATTCAGCAAAAAAACTAGGACCTGAAATTTCCGTACTTAAAAGGGTAAAACTTTCACCCACAGACCACTTTGATCACTGGTATTTAGTTTGAAGCTACTTTTTTAATGGTCGTACATGAGAGGCCACTTTTTGGAACTTCAATCTTTGTGGGCAGAAGTTCAATACTTTCAAACCTTGTGAGTTGAACTTCATGCCTAAATTATGAAGTTTCAACTTCAATCTGTAAGGGCTGAACTTTTAGGTATAGATGCATAAACTTCAACTCTTGTGGGCTGAAGTTGAACTTCAATCCTTGTGGTGGGCTGAAGTTGAACTTCAATCCTTGGGGGCTGAACTTGTGTGAAGTTCAACCCAAAAGAATTGAAATTTCAAAAAGTGGCCTCTCATGTAAAACCAATAAAAAAATGTGCTCAAACCAAAGACTACTGCCAAAAGTGGCCTTTGGTGCACTTCGCCCCTTAAAAGGTGTGCTTTAAGTCGAGGCCACATATGAAAAAGTGCACGAATAGCCACTTTTGCCAGTAGTCTTTAATTTGAGGTCACTTTTTTACCACTTTTTGAAACTTCAATCCTTGTGACATGAAGTTCAAACCTTGTGGGCTGAACTTCATGCCTAAGGTCTGAAGTGTAACTTCAACCCGCAAAGACTGAACTTTTAGGCATAGATGCGTAAACTTCAATCATTGTGGGCTGAAGTTGAACTTCAACCCTTGTGGTGGGCTGAAGTTGAACTTCAACCATTGTAGTGTGAAGTTTAGCCCACGAAGTTCTAAAAAGTGGCATCTCATGCAAAACCAATAAGAAAATGAGAAAAAACATATATAACCAAAAACACACTTAGCCTAACTTTCAAATAGACATTAGAATTGTTGCACAAAGGCTAACCAATTTTAACATATAGAAATATGTTTACACAAATTTTATTCCTTAAAAGTAGGTGAATAGGTTAGTAGTTTGATTCATTACCTTAAAAATAGCAAAATATATTCATTACCTTAGACTACTAATTGTACGGTGTTCATTGTGTTCCAATTTAACTAATTTTCACAAATCAAGTTAACAAATATTTTCTAGTGGAAATTCACAACACCCAATTTTGTATATTCAACCAAAAAGCATAAGTCTAATTGTATTTATTAATCAAATAACATCAAGTATACATGCAAATTCATCTACTATACAACATTCCAAGATATTTATAGTAAATGTAGAATATGTATAATGTATTCGTATAGATATTAGCATATTGTATAATTTTATTTATGCATTGGGTATTAATTAGATGTAATTTGGATTGATGATTTATCATTGCTTTTTGAGATTAGTCAAATATATATTGTGTTATGTGCATAATATGCACAATTTATAAATTAGTTATGCATGGAATATGCACTAAAATATGCATATTTTATATGTGTGATGCATAGAATATGCGTAGTTATAAGTTTGTTATATCTTTTGGGAGCATATTTTGAAAATATTATACATTATGACATATCATTCGATATTAACGTGTTACAAGCCAGATATATCCGAAAAACCAACCTTAAAAATAGGCTTAACAAAATAAAGAATCTTAGATAATGAGAGAAAGAGAATCTTAGATAATGAGAGAAAGAGTGTCGTGGGGGGTTAGGTGTGGAGGAGAAAACTTTTATATGGTACTGTGCTATACTTAAATAAGGGATAAGGATGTTTTGAATTCTTTATCTTTTTACCTTGTATATTGCAATTTAATTCCTGTATTTAGGAGTTAATTAAGTGATATGAAATATTTACACAATTAATTAGTAGAAAGATAAGTCAAACCATCATATCCCCCTAAAAATAGGCTTTTAATGCGGATGCGTAACTATAAAGTGAATGGCTGTAAAAAGTGAGATACTTAAGGTTAAATGTCTAGAAATCATAATAAAGGAAGAATTTGTTCATTTTTTATTTATGACCCTTATGAATGTGTATGACATGTAATTTTTCCTAAAAAAAAAGACCACAAACCAAAGATCACTGGCAAAAGTGGCCCGTGTGCAAAATTTTTACGGCCACATAGCCTATTTTTTCCATGGATTGAATTTGATAAATGGTCGCACCTTGCAAAATTTTGCTAAAAGTTGTTACGTCCTAAATGGCACTGTGAAATCAGGTTATGTGTACATTTAGGTTTCGAAAATTTTAGGTTAAAAGACAACACAATTAATTACGAGAAATTTCTGAATAAGAGTACACTTAAGTTTTAAAACACATATGAGACCATGTTTTGACCATTTTACGATGAGAGTTTATCAGAAACAGCCTCTACCTTGGTGTGGGTAAGGTCTATGTACATCTCACCCTTTAAAGACTCCATTTGTGGAATTATACTGGGTATTAGGTTGTTGTTGTTTCACAGTAATAGCATCCCAAAACATAAATATTTAGATACATTGCTTAAATTTTTATATATATATTTATAATACACATATTATGCATAAAATATACCTAATATGTACAAGATATATTAATTGTAGTTTGACCAACCTAACCAATGTTCAGTGATATCCTTTTATTATGGTCCAATGCCCCAGCCCATCATGCTGAACAAGTTTTTGTGCGAAATAGACGGATTTGGCACTGCTGTCTCAGTTTTGACCCTGTAAAAAAAGTCTCTCATTTTTTGTCACAATCCGTTTTCATTTTTGACACCCGTAAAAGTGGTTTAATAAAAATGTTCTCCACTTGATTTAATGAATAAAATTTAGACGAAAATATTCATGTGAATCTTATAAACGACACCCGTATCCTACCCTCCATTTCTCCGTAAGTACTAATAAGAGGCAAACACTTGCATTTGACCCCTCTTGCTTAGGCAATACATGCTCTTGAACTCTTCCCACATTCTCCCAGCTAACTTAAAGTGTTACTTAGGTAAAACTTGTCATTAATATTTTTGCCTTGACAACACTTGTGATCAACCTCTTCCCGCGTTCCCCTAAATAGTTTGAAGCGTTGCCTACGAACAAGAGGATGACAATTTACTAAAATTATTTTAAATATAGAAAATTTCTCAAAATCTGTCAATTTTGGGGTACTGGGTGAATATTTTTGAATTTTCCTTAGATGGCTACAATTTTCCCCTTCTTTTTCATAGTTTACAGGAGTAAGGAATCTTCAACTGTTACTGGACAACGATTGTCCCTTTTTTCTTTTCCTCTTATGGTTAAATCATATGATGTTCAGAAGTCTACTAGTGCGGCAAATTTAGCTGGGAAGATTTTACGCCAGGCAGCCTTCTAGGCGCCTTCGTTTATCTTTAGCCTTGGCTAAAGAACTATGGCAAACATGCCTTTTTCGTGATCCTCTAGGACTTTTAAGGATAAAATTGTGGCGATCCAACATGAGATTTGTCAGGGAGTGCTTTAATTTTTTAGCACGGAGGATGTTTGTACAACTTTTTAAGGTGAGGGGGGGGGGGGGGGGGGGTTAAAAAGTTAAATAGTGGCTGAAATAGCCTATCATGCAAATCTCCCATTTTTAGTTCCGCACCGAATGGTCCAAAAATAAGGTGCAGGATAACATTTCCTATGATATTACTCAAATTGCATGTTACTACGTTCGAGTCTTTGAGATAACAGTTATCTAAGTGATCATAAAGAGTTGGAACTCTGCGACGCTACAAATTGAGCAATATCATCTTTGGTAACTTGGCTGTCTTTTGGGCACCTTTATTTGCTACATAAGGTTGGAAAATACTGATTATTTATAGTCGTGACATCCACAAAACTCTGCAATTAGAACGAAACAGAAAGTATGCTCACTAGAAAATAAAGAATAAAGTAACAAGGGTGTCACAATGTCACATCACGAGTGTGGCTTATCAGAATTTTAATGGTGAGTCTAAAATTAGGAAATAGCCTTTTGGACTTTCTAATTTGCATCATTTCCTATACCTGCCTTTTTGGATGGTCATTCGTCATTCTCCGTTTTTATGTGCCTTATGTTTCCTCTTAACCGTGGCTTATGAACATCCACAGATACCCTTTCCAATTTCAAAAGAATTTGGTATCGCTTTTAATTTCTGAATTGAGTTTGGACATTGATTGATAGGAGATGACCTACGGGTCTTTTCATTTAAAATGGTTTCATATTTTCGTAAGAACAGATAATCAGTAACTGAACTTTTTGTTACATTTTTTTTTTAATTTATAAAACTACTAAACTTCACTCTCAACCAAGTTGTGGTAGGTTTATGAATTCTTATTTATTTATATCGTTCAATTGAAACTTATCTAAGTCCAATGAAATACAAAGAAAAACAAAAAAACAAACGCAAAAAATAATATAAAGATCTTTATATTTTCTACTAGCACATAAATCTCTGACAATATGAAAAACCTATTAAAAGTTATATGGGAATTAAAGTAAATATGTGTACATACTAATTAAAACTTAATCTCAATTACAGCATTAGCGATTTAGATTAATCTTGAAACATTTAACACAAATAGCTGGTCAGACAATTACCTAAACAAAAAATAGCCTCTTATTGTATATCACTGTATATAATAATTATACACCGGTTATATACTTATTGTACATTTACTATACATAATAGACTATTTTTAGGCAGTTGTCTAGCCTGCTATTTGTTTTGAGATCCCTTTGATCATTTTTCTTTCTGTGTACTAATTGACGTGTGGTCTAATTGATTGGGGTGATAGTAGGTTCCTTACAACTTCCATATATTTTAGGTCTATCCGATTAGCTTACACCTTCGCTCACCATGAATTCTCCTTAATTATCTTTAAAGGCTTTCATGTTTAGCTTTGGTAACCTCAATCTCACTCTTTTTGTTAGCTTTAATATTTTTTGCACCTAGCTACTAGAAAAACTCGATTTAGGGACGAAAGGGTCGAGACGCCGTCTGTACTTGCGTAGAAATGACTAACCGTCCCTAAACTTCTGACAATTTAAAAGGTTTCAAAAGTTAGGACGGGCCGTCCAAACGCTTCTCACAATTTAAAAAATTTCAAAAGTTAGTGCCTCCTTATTCCACCACTAAAGTCTCATGCTTTCTCTTCCCCTCATTCTTCTTGCACTGTTCTTATTATTTTCGCTTTGAATATGTTTTCCGTATAGTTTCTAACTTTTGGGTAAAACAAAAGGATAGATAAAGTAGTCTTAAAAAATATTGAATTAATGAATCAAAGTTCACTCGAAAAGCCAAAAATAGAAGGTGTCTGGTGCACTCCATAGTTGACTTGCCCATGGGAACACCGACCAGCAAGCCAGGAAGGTCACATTGTGCATTATTAGCCGTTTACCTAAAACATTATAAAAAATTTAACAATTATAAGCCTGTTTTTGAATTAGTCATACAATAAGGAGACAAAGAAGAATTCCATTTGGTCGGACTAATAATGTATTTGCCTTTGTACGCCTGATCCAGTTAAGACCTTTTAAGCATGTGATTATATATGTAAATCGATGGTCAAAGGTCAGAATCTTAAGGCAATGTACCTAATTGTCCTGAATTTGACACATATTATACATGGAACGACTAAACCTTCCGTGGTTTTAGATACCTCATGAACTATTTAATAGCTAGTTATTTCGCAGTTTGAAATACATTTGCGAAATACATTATGTTAGAAACTGTACATATCTACAACTAAAAATAGCACTTTATAAAGTTTTACATCTAATTATGCGAACAGTCGTAAACTGACTTACAGTATACTACTCTAACTAGTGATCACTATGGTATGTCTTAAATGAACAAGTTTCTCGTGACCAAAAAATAGATTATTGGTTAAGTGGTCACAATTTAAATTTATATAATGTCGAGTGCAATTTGCTGTGACCAAGATATTACCGTCCTTATTGCTTGTAATAATAACTACTCCTAAATATGTGGAAGAGTAAAGTTAATTATCAAATACTAGTACAAATACTAGTACATAATATAATTATTAAAATGCAGGGCGAGATTATAATAAGAAAACTGAGAAAGTGAAGCCAGTGGCCACAATCTCCCATAACCGCACTACAAGTGGCTGACGTCTTTGACATGTTCCATCCATTATGGCGTTGAACTTTCATTCATCTAAATAAATTATTACAATTCTCCAAATTAAATATTCATTCGATTTAATTAAAATATAATGTAGAAAAACACGGTACGGTAATTAAGTAGTAGAATATTTTCCTTTAGTTCTTTTTCTACTGCAACACTACATTGTAAAATGTATTTTGAGTAAGTACACGACACTAGAACTTACTCCCTCCGTCCCAATTTATTTGTCGTAGTTTGACTTGACACAAAGTTTAATAAAGTAAGGAAGATTTTTGAAAATTTGTGGTCTAAAATAAGTCATGGATATTTGTGTGGCTATAAATGAGTCAAAAAGTAACTTTAGAGTTGAATTATTGCCAAATTTAAAAATATGACAATCTTTGGGGCAAACAAATAAGGAAAGTATTACAAACAAAGTGGGACAGAGGGAGTATTCGATATGATGTTAACTCCAAATTCTAATTAGATATATGAATAGAAATTAAGAAACCAATTGCAATATAATCTTGACAACAAAATAAAATTAGATATGACCAGAAACTAGTACTATATCTGTTTCAATTTTGAATTAGTTTTCTGACATATTATTATCCAAATCTCAATCCTTAGAGAAGAGCGAACCATGATTTAAGCCAACTAACCATGGTTAAATCTCTTCCTATAAATGCTCCCAACACAGTACTTTAGGACACAAAGAACGTGAATTTTATTTCCTGATTAAAAAAAAGACATCACCTTTCTCCTTTCTTTTCCATCTTCAAAAATGACTTTGTTTTCCACCAATCCAAAAGAGGTACGTTCAATTCCATAATCTCCACAATTCTCATAGTTTAATCCTTTTCAACGTAATTTAATCAATTAAACATGTATGATCATGTTGATCATATTAATCATATCGGAAACAGTCTCTCCACTTTGGTGGGATGAGGTCTGCTTGAATCTCATCCTTTCTAGACCTTACTTGTGAGATATCACTGACTACGTCGTTTTTTTGTTGATAATACTAATGATGTTTTTTTTTTGTGCAGGTGACGAAAGTGGCAGAGGAATCATATGAAGAAGCCATTGCAGGACTGAAAAAGCTTCTCAGGTATTGAATAGTACTGTTGTACCATAATTAAATTTCTTTTTTTTTTTTTGTTTTTCATTTTCTGTGCTTTTTTTTCTCTTTCCGGGAATTTCGGTAACTTGTATAACGTAAATTAGTGCTAAAAATGCTGTCTTGTTCTGTCAATTTTCGATTTCCATTAAGGACGGTGATTTCATCAATTCGTCCTCATTTTTAGCTATCCTAACTGTTTTGTCTGTTTGCATTACTAATAGACCCACTTTTTTGCCGCCCGTTTGGTCCCACACGGTGTGGGTGATGACTGGCGTTAGTTAAATTTGTTAAACTTTGTTCGTGTTTTTGTTATTTACTATTAACATAATGAGCTTGTTCATATCGTCGATCTTATATATAGAATGTATTTGGTGGATTCCCATCAGCTGGCAATCAGTTAATCCTACTATATTTAAGAAAAAATCTACTCACATTCGATATTTATATATATTATATGAATATATCACATCTTAACATGTTATGAAAAAACTATTGATAAGCAGTGCTTATTTTCACGTAAATTATTATTTAATTAATGATCAATTAATATGATTTGATATAAATACATAATAAGTGCAAGTAAGTTTTCATAATTTATGATGAATTCTCACGATACAAATTATATTATTGTTGTCGTATTTAGTGAGAAGAATGAGCTGGGAGATGCAGCTGCAACAAAAATACGGGAGTTGACGGCGGAGCTAGAGGGAGCCGGTGGGAAAAAGTCTGACCCGGATGAGAAAATCCGATCCGGATTTGCTCACTTCAAGGCGGAGAAATACGAGTAAGTACTTTTGCCGTATAAAAGGATGGTGTCCTGTCCTATGCCATAAATAACTGTGTCTCAGAACCTTCTCATTTGTAGGCATAAAAAATTGCATAATTCTTGGATATGCTGCCAGCTGCTAGTGTTTTAATTTCTTTTGCATTGCCTAAAGTAAACTGACGTAATTCTTATTGATTGTTCTTTTGGAATTTTGACCAAACTGTCAAAATGGTAGTACTAGAATTCATTAATCTTATTATAATTATTTTTGTAATTATAAATTATTTTATTATAAAAACATAAATTTTTTAAGATAGACTAATAAGAAAAGTAATAAAATAGGAGCAGTTTAACTGTATACAAAGTTTAAAAATACTATTTGAAAAGTAACTGTATTATAGTTGTAAAAGGTTGGAAGAATAATATATTGTAGTTCCTTTTTCCCATTTTCATTTGTCGCTGCAAGAAAAAAGATTAGTTCAAACTATGTGTTATTTTAGGAAATCAAGAATTTTTTTAATAGAATTTGACCCTTACTACAAAAAAGCCTTTCGATATTAGTAATTACCAATTCAAGATAGAGATGTCCATAGTTTTAGTTAGGCATCTCTATTAAAGAGTGAGTGCAGCATTATCATCTAAGTTCATATAAACATATTTTGATAGGTTTAAAAATGAAAGTCAAAGAAGATAGCTCATTGATATGAGTGGATAAGTGGATAGCTGGGTGTCCAGTCTGTGTCTGGGAAATGGTGGAATCTTGATCATTCATGTCTAGCCTTCTTTCCACTATTTCTTTTTGTATTATAAAGATCATGGTCCCTACATTGCCAAGAAAGAATACTAAAGAATAGAATTCGGTAGACGTATTCTTGCAAAAAAAGTGCGGCTAAAAGAAAAGAAAATAAGTTGTTTTCAAAAGAGGAATTTTTTTTTTTTTTCAAACTACAAAGCAGATCTTAAATGAATATAAAAATATAGATATCTTGTATATAAGGGTTCAAGATTATTTCGTTTATTTAAACACCTCTTCCAATATGTTGGATTTAATGATGTTGATAATGAATCGCAAAATTACATAGCAAGGTGCAAATAGTTCAAGTAATGTTTACATATTCTTTTTCAACAAAGGAGATTTTGTAATTTGTAATGCTTCCCTGTGTTTGTTAATTCAAAATTCTTAAGCTTGGTTATGTCACTTTGTTTGTAGGAAGAATCCTGAGTTGTATGGACAGCTTGCCAAAGGTCAAAGCCCCAAGGTAAATCCAACCATTATGGAATTACTACAATTATTTATGATCAAACTATTGAAGTAAAAATTATTTATTTCAACCATTAGACACCAAAGGTGTCCCTTGTAAATTATCAGTTTTTATAATGGTGATGTTGGAGTCAATTTGTGCATATTTCAAATATTTCATTTGATACAAAAGTATTTTGTCTATCAAAAGTTGGCTAGATAAAGAATAAAACGTCTAGCTTTTCAAGTATTAAAATTGAACGCCTGTTTCCAAAATAAGAAAAAAACATTCACCCACTTGACCACGTAACAACATCCTTATCATTTTTCTAAATTTTGTTCTCCCACTAGTGAAACAAGTAACTCAAAGCTCTCAAAAAATTGTCTATTACAAACTCTTTGGATGAGAATCATGACCTTTTTTTTTCTAAAATATTCACGTAAATCAACATCAATACATGCCGTCCATAAGGTGAATTGTTCTTAAAATTTGTGCTTTAATTCTTTGGACTGCAAAACAAGGGTCATGGCGTTTAAGGCACGTTAGTTTTAACCAATGCTCATAATTTCTAATTACGTGCGCAGTTCTTGGTATTTGCCTGCTCCGACTCTCGAGTATGCCCATCCCACATCCTCAATTTTCAACCAGGGGAGGCTTTTGTGGTCCGTAATATCGCCAACATGGTCCCTCCTTATGACCAGGTGAATTTTCTATACTACTATGTCTCTATTGTTTGCTTAAATAATTAGTACGTGATTTTGATTAGTGGTGAAATTAAAATTTTGTTAATGGTTTTCAAGATTTAATATATACATAAAAAATAGTGCTACTATTTAGTTTATATACACAGTAGAATTTGTTAAAAAAGATATTTAACTAACCACTCTTCGTTATAGGTTACTCCACCCGACTTTGGATACTAAAGTAATTGATCCTAAGAAAAGTAGAAAGTGTCTCAGTTTACTGCTTTCCTCTTGAAATATAAACAGTACTATTTACACCAAGTTTGTAATCTATGTCACAATAGAAACCATGAAGTAAAGAGCAGTCTGAATTTGCCTCCGAGAAAGGGCAAAAGAAAAAAAAAAGTAAGTAATATTGTGTAAAAGCAATACCATGCTGGAGACTTAATCAACAAGAATCAAAACCAAAAAAAGAAAGGGACTAAACAAAAGTAGAATTATATGATATGGGTATGGCATAAAGTTTTGAACTTTACATTATTTCATAGTAGTTGAAGTGAAGATTCTGAAACATGTATGTAACAGTAGGAAAGCATCTTTAACCCAATTATTTACTTGTACTTTTGCACGCTGTTCTAATTAATTAACCTTATTTAAAGTCAATCTTACTCTAATTTTCGTTATACAGACAAAATATTCTGGAGCTGGTGCAGCAATTGAATATGCAGTTGTCCACCTAAAGGTCAGTTTTCTAACCTCTACATGACAGTTGATTTTTGTTTTACACGTCTGCTTAAATTAATTTATCCTTTAATAAAGTCAGCTCATTTGATCGTTAATTACTAGGTAGACTAATGAGGGCAAGAACTCAAGTGTTTTTAGGCCTTGTCATTCATTTTCAATTGGTCCAAAAACTACTTAATTTAAGAGATGCCTTAATTTCTCTCCCTTTATTTATGTTATTGAAAAAGTCAATATGCTTGATATTGCTTTAACTTAGCTTAGAGTTTTACATAAAATAACATTTTTACAATATCATGTCATATCATGTCACAATTAAGATAAGTAACTTCGCAATAAGGAGATTTATAATTTTAAATTCTTCTCACTGCAGGTTAAGCTCCTCCTAAAATATTTGAAGTACTCTGACAATACTTACCTATTTTGGTCTTAAACCTTTTTGAACTTTGCCCTACTGTACATCCCATGTGCGTTGTAGAACAGTAGAAATCAAAATATACATTTATATTAGCAGTTCATAGCTTAAGCCTTAAGAAAGTAGGGATTAGTACAATAATTAAAATTTTGAAATTGTTTATTGCCTGTTCTGTCCTTTTTCCTATCTATTAGGAGTCTCGATCAAAAACATGAACAACTGGTAGAACTAAAAATATACTAGTACTCTACTAAATTACATAAGTTCTTAACTTCAGGCTTAAGATAGTAGTAGTAGTGATTAGTACAATCATTTAAATTATTTTTGTAATTATATGTACTTTTCCTTTTTGTTTCCTATTTATTTGGAGTTTGTTGATTAAACTAAACATGTAAAAACAGGTAGAGAATATTTTGGTGATTGGACACAGCTGTTGTGGAGGTATTAAAGGACTTATGTCTATCCCTGATGATGGGTCCACAAACAGGTTGGTTTTTGCCTTATCAGATGCCTTATTAATGATTGAAAATGAAATTCGACTTATCAATAAGTGAATGGTCACCCTTATAAAGCTGCTGATAAAACAATTGATCAGTCCACTTTGAGTTTAAATTAATGTCTACTCATCAAGATAGTTACTCTCTCTTCCAATTTATGTGTCAGTATTTTTATATTCGTCTGTTCCAAAAAGAATAATAATATTTTATATTTGACAATAATTTAATTTTAAAATTACAGTTTTGCCATTACTGATATGATTTACAACCACACAAACATCTTTATTTTATTTTACACCACAAGCTTCAAAATTTTTTCTTTATTTCTTAAATTTATGTCGAGTCAAACTATGACACATAAAATGAAAACGGAGGTAGTAAATAGTTAGTCATATAATGGAGTAACTGAGGGGTACCTCTTTCGTATCAGTCCACTATGTGTGTAACGGATGTCAGGCATTAAATAACAATTCTAATGACATAAATAATAGTAAATGCATAAAAAATATATGTCTCGTCATACATATTCTTTTAATTATATGGTCAGTTACAAATTAATAAAGATTTTTCAAGAATCTTGGGGCTATTGCTTAGAAAATTCTTATGTATAGGCGAAAAAAAGAAGATAGAAAGCTTAACTCATATTCTAGAATTTCCTTTCACGGACTAAGGTTTCAAAAATAATTCACTTTTTAGTAAATTTACATTCATTATTTTATTGTATTTTTAGATTCTTCCATTGTTTTCGTTTTGTAATTTTCTTAAAGCTTATGGAATAATATGAAGGAAAATTCATATGCCAAGGTCTTTTACTAAAAATGCAGTGACTTCGTTGAGGAATGGGTCAAAATCTGTTTGACGGCCAAGGCTAAAGTAAAGGCAGAATGCTCTGATTTGGGTCCAACTGAACAATGCACAAAATTGGAGAAGGTAAATTACTCTTTTACTATTAACCAATATACAGTATCTTTTAGCTAAGTAATAAAAGTTACCATTTGGAATAGTTATAAAAAGATAAAATTCAGATAACTATGATTATAACCATTTAACTTGTCTTGTTGAATATACACTATCAATGCAAAAATATCTGAAAGCAGATAATTTTTTTTTTAAAACTATCAGTATTTCGAATTGGACTCTAATGTAAACGTTTGTGTGATGTTGAGCAGGAGGCTGTGAATGTATCATTAGGAAACTGCCTGACATATCCATTTGTAAGAGAAGCTGTGGTGAATAAAACACTTGCACTGAAAGGTGGACACTACGATTTTGTGAATGGGTCTTTTGAGCTTTGGAATATTGACTTCAAACTTACCCCTTCTGTTTCACTCTAAACTGTATCAAAATTGCAATTTCTAATGTAACCAAATGCAACTCTGTTTCAAGTTTTTTTTCCTTCCCTTTGTATTTTGATGTATATGTAAAATTGAACAATCTTTGTGATGGAAATAATACTAATGTGCTGTGCGTGAGCTTTTTTGGCTTATCCTACGGATATCTACTCATGTTTGTTCATACACCTTGTTAATTTTTGAAGTATAACATCAAATTCATCCATGAAACAACTGATCCTGTCTTAAAGGGCCTACTTACAAAAATATAACACCATTAGCAATGGTTTGCCTTTTTGCTCGTGGTAATAGAGATTTTGCAAAAATATTCCATTAAAGTTTAATGAAAAAAATTCTGACTGCAACACCCCTATCAAGTTTTTAAGTCGGGACCAAGACTTGCCTTTATATATCTGTGCTTTTCAACACTCATCCCTTCAAGTGTTTGCAGAGGCAATACTTGCCGCACTTGGTCGTAAGTCTTGGCAAAGTCCAAGACTTGCCTTTGACCCCTCTCTATTTGTCAACACTTACCCCTAAAGTGTTGGCAAAAGGCAACACTTGCCGCACTTGGTCGTAAGTCTTGGCAACTGTCAAGACTTGCCTATTCCAGTTTGTCCCTGCATTTTCGCCATATAACTTGAAGCATTGACAAACAATATTTGCCCTTGAAGTATTGGCAATTGCCAAGACTTACAAGATTTTTGCCTAGAAGTCTTGACTCCGGGCTAAAAAGGGTATTTTGCTAAAATATTGCCTAGCACAGACATTTTTGCGAAACCACTCCTTATGGAAGGGAAACGATGAAATTTTTAGCTGATTTGCAAAAATATGACACGGGAAGCAATGGTTTGCATTTTTGCCCGCGCTAACAAATAGTTTGTAAAAATGCCCTCCCTAAGATTTAATGAAAAAAATCTGGGGCCAAGACTTGCCTTTATATTTTTCCGCTTTTTCAACACTTATCCCTTCAAGTATTGGCAATAGGCAATACTTGCCGCACTTGGTCGTAAGTATTGGCAAAAAGGCAAGACTTGCCATTGACCCCTGCTCGATTTGCCAACACTTGAACGACAAGTGTTGGCAAAAGGCAATACTTGCCGCACTTCATCTTAAGTCTTGGCACTTGCCCCTTCCAGTTTTCCCTGCATTCTCGCCATATAACTTGAAGTATTGGCAAAACAACACTTGCCCTTGAAGTATAGCCAATTACCAAGACTTACAATATTTTTACCTTAAAGTCTTGGCTCCAGACTAAGTAAGGATATTTTGCTAAAACATTCCTTAGCACTGGCAATTTTGTAAAACCAATCCTTATGGAGAGCATGCGGTAAAATTTTTTGGAAATTTTTTGATCTTAAAGTTGGTAAAAATTTAGCGTAGGGGCCTGTTTGGCGTGCGCTAATTGATCCGTAGCCGTTAAAAATAAATTCACTGAAAAATAGCTACCTCCGGTAAAGTCCCAGTATAAAATACTGGGATCACTTAAATACCAATCCCAGTATAAAATACTGGGACTTTGAACATGTTAGTTCAAAGTCGCAGTATTTAATTATGAGACTTTATATATAAAGCTTCAGTAAGCTGAACCCAAGTATAAAATAATGAGACCTCTGAACATGATAGTTCAAAGTCCCAATATTTTGTTATGAGACTTTATATATAAAGCTTCAGTCCAGTATAAAATAATGGGACTTTTGAACATGATAGTTCAAAGTCCCAGTATTTTGTTACGAGACTTTATATATAAAGCTTCAGTCCAGTATAAAATAATGAGACCTTTGAACATGTTAGTTCAAAGTCCCAGTATAAAATACTGAGACTAGTCTGGGGTATTTTCCAACGCTAATGGAGCGTAAGTGTGCGAGCGAACTTTTAGCTATTTCTCAATTAATTTTGAAATAATGGATAAAACTTATTGAGCGCGTCCAAAAATGGCTACGCATCAAAATTTCCCTGGTGCAAGTCTAATGGCTTTTTTCCCAATAACTCCCTTCTGTCTTTTTTGTTGATTTAGTTGAAATTTTTGGATCTAAAATATTTTTCACTTTACAAAACTAAAAAGGTATTCTATAAGTTATTTTTTCTAGTTTACTCTTACTATTCCAAGAAGACATATACGATAATTTAGTTAAACAACTCTCATGTTAATGGTATTAAATGATTTTATTAATATCTGTGTCAAAAACTGTATACGACATATAAAACAGATTCGACAAAGTATCGACTTTGTTTTCTTTTTCTCTTAAGGATTTTTTACATAAAAGTACAAGTTTTAGAATTTAATTACCAAACATAGCAACATTTTATCAAAATAACCCTATATAAATGAAAACACAAGTTAATTATAAATATAGCAAAAATATAGCAATATTTTATCATTACATACCAAGTCCTTACATTCTTCCTCCTATTTCCCCCACTATCACTTTTGCTCCTCCCATTTCTCCCTATTTCACTTTTGCTCCCACAATTTCCCCCAATTTCACTTTTATTCCTATCATTTCCCCCAATTTCACTTTTCCTTATCCCATCCTCGATGTATCTCGTTGTATCTCAATGTTTCTAGCTGTTTCTAGATTGTTTTACCATTTGTTTCATCACGTTTGTGCATTGTTTCTCACAGTTTCTAAAATATTTCACCTTTTTTGCATTGTTTCACATTATATTTTATATTTTATTTCATATTTTTTCCCTAGCCGTTTTAGACTGTTTCAGCACTATATATGTACTATTTTTTCTCCGTATCTGACTGTTTCTGCACCGTTTCAACTGTTTCTACAGCACCGTATCTAACTGTTTCTGCACCGTTTCAACTGTTTCTGCAGCACCGTATCTAACTATTTCTGCACCGTTTCAACTGTTTCTGCAGTACCGTATCTAACTGTTTCTGCACCGTTTCAACTGTTTTTAAACTGTTTCTGCACCGTTTCAACTGTTTCTGCAGCACCGTATCTAACTATTTCTGCACCGTTTCAGGTTGTGTTCAGGACTGTATCACCGCAATTTGAAACTGTTTCAGCATAGTTTCAGACTGTATCCAGGCCAATGTTGGTGATGGAACCATAATCATGAATAGTCTATTTGAGGTATGAATGCCTCAATCATTTTCTGATTTTGATGATTTTCCAATAACTTGAATTAACTATGATATGGCTATTACGATTTCCGTTTCTGCTGAGCAACACTTGAAGGACATGAAGAATCCAGTTATGGAGGGAGTTCTTCTGGAGACAGAACACATGCTTGCTCGTGGTAGGATGCACCTGCCTCTCACCCTTTGCTTTGCAACACTTAGAGGTGATGACTTATTGTTGCATCAATTGTTGAAGCGGGGTGTTGATCCAAATGAATCAGATAACAAATAATTTTTGTTGCCCAAGCTTGGTATTATGTGAACTCTTTTCTCATTTCTTTTCCTTTTTATTAGTTTTCTTCCATCAGCATATCGCAGCGTCTAAAGGACTTGAGAGCTGTGTGGTTCTTCTGTTGGATTTTATGGCTGATCCCAACAGTATAGGTATGGATCGGTTCTATTTCCAATGTATTGTTGTCAAAATTTCTATTCCTCCTTGATAGGCTTCATTTCACTTCCCCATTTCTGAAACCTGCCCCTCATCTTTGTCATGATTTTAAAAAAAATAATACTGGTGGGGTGATGGCACTCGGTGGTTGTGGTGGGGGTTGGGTGATGGGAGGAAGAGAGATGTTGTAATTTGGGGAAATGGGAGTGAAATGTGTTTGAGTATTGGGAAATGTTAGTGTAAATATTACTTTTTTTTTATAGTAATTTGGGGTGCAAATTTGTATATTTGTGTCAAAAAACCCTTCTCTTAATGAGTATCACGCTCTATGTCCAAATATGATTAAAATACATGTTATCCTATACACGTCACTATACTCTTCTGCCCTTGATCAACCGTCTCAAGTTTGAATATTGACAAATGGAGTCGTCTTTGGTAAGAAATGCTTCACCCAAAATAAGATTTTCCTGCATGATCTTAATTAATCACACCCATAACGTGCTAGAAAGAGATGCATATATACCAGTATAGACTTTGAGGAATAAACTTTGCCTTCTCCAAAGGTAATCTAAATTAAAAACCGTCCAAAACGAGGGCTAGCTTTTAAGGGAATGGGAAGAATGACAACTTTTTCAGTAGCTTTGTTCCAACTTCCAACATAAGAAATGCTTCTGCAACCTTATCAAATAGGGTATATGGTTCTTGGGACATACACTGCCTTCACCTTAAATTCCACCAAGTATGGGTTCACCTTTTTCCAACACCTATCCATTAAACGCCATCACAAATAAAGAAGCTAGTTTTATTGTTTGAGGGTATGTTCTCTGCAATGACATCAAAATTAGTTGCGTCAAGGTTGCTGCCCAAAATGACCCAACCTCTGCTGTTATTAGCTTAAATTCTTCCAAATTTATATAATCTTTAGTCCCAAATTTAATTTTGTATTTTTGCGCTTGGGTTGCATTTTAGTCTATCTCTGAGACATGTTTTGACTCAATAGTTTGATCGATCATTTTGATCAAGACGACAAATGAGTCATAATCCAACTCGTTTAAACTTGGTCGGATTGTATAATTTACTAAAAATGGATTGATTTATCCACCTATTAGTCCAAGGGTGGCAAACACAAAATAGGAAAACCATGTTTCAGAAATTGTAACACTAAATTCCTCTTTAGGAATTTTATTCTCTATGATCACAATACATGTTATTGTTATCTACTACATTAGGCCACTACAAGCTTTGAGGAAACAAAAACTTTTCTTTTTCCTTAAGTAGCCTAAGTAGAAACTTTCCAAAATTAGTGCTACCTTTCAAGGAATTGGGTAAATGACAACTTTTCCAGTGGCTCTGCCAGTTTCAAGATAAGAGAAAGCTTCCACAACCTTATCAAATGGGAATGGTCCCTTTGGATCTATAACTGGTTTCACTTTCCCACTTTCCAAGTATGGGTTCAGTTTCTTCAACATCTCTCCATTTGATGTCACAACAAATCTAAAACCTGGTGGTGTTACTGCCCCTGTTAGCACTACTACACTTCCACCTTCCTTCACTGCCTTCACCGCCTTTTCGCCTTGACCTGTAGTTTAAAACAAAGTTAGCACTTGAACGAAAAATTGGCTTAGTCACTTTTACCACTATACTAGAAGTTTGGCTGTAAAGGGATTCAACAATTATATATGTATAATAAAGCTTCTTATCTATATGAACAAATAGGTAAAAATTTCGAAGTGCATTTTGTCCTGCCAATGTCTATATAAGAAAGAATAACAGTAAGTGGCAATTAAGTTCTTACCAACTGTATCATAAACAACATCAAACTTGTCAGGAAGATCTTCAAAATTCTCCTTTGTATAGTCAATAGCTAAATCAGCTCCGAAGCTTTTCAGGAGTTCCAACTTCCCTGTGCTGGAGGTAGCTGCTACTTTTGAAGCACCAAATACTTGTTTAGCAAGCTACATCACAGAAAAATGTGATTCCTCAGCTTATCTATTTTAACAGCAGACACATAAAGAAAGTACTCTATTCAATACTTATGGCTGTACAAAACTTGGACATTTATCAATTAAAGTCGTGTTAATTTCTAGAATGGTCATCCACATCAACTATGTTTCAGTCCCAAACAAGTCGGAGTCGGCTACAAGAGCCTTCACCGACTATATATCTCCAATTAAATCCATCTCAGGCCAGCATTGTACAAAATGAAAGAGAAGGCATCGTAAGTTCTCTCTCTGTTAGAATCTCTAATAGAGCTAAAGAAGTAGAACCTAAAGTAAATGTATTAACATGACTAGAACATGTCATCAACTAATTGGCATTGTCTGTATAGATCTTTTTCTTCCAGTAAATATGACTGAAAATTCAAGTAGGCATGCCGGCTAAAACATATGCTACAGAGACTTTCTATATCAGCGACCAGAAATGATTTGAAATATCCATATACCTGAATTACAAGGGATCCAACACCACCAGCACCACCTAAAACAAGAATTGATTGGCCAGGAGAAAATCCTGCTTTCTCAAGACCTTCATAAGCAGTCTCAACAGCTAGAGGAAGACTAGCAGCTTCTGCAAAACTCAGATTCTTGGGTTTCAAAGCAACTAGTTTCTCTTCTACAGCAGTGTACTCAGCTAAAGAGCCAAACTGCTTTGGTCCATCTAATGCTTTCTCATGTATATCTCCATATACTTCATCTCCTTCTTTTAGCCCCTTTACTTCACTACCAACTTTCACTACTACACCAGCAACATCATAACCTGGCACAGTCTACACAAAAGGAAACCACAAGTATTAAAAATAAAGTAACAAGGAAGACCACAATTGGAAAAAGAGTTTCTATACACTAAGAGCATAATAAAAAGTTTATGCTATCAAAGTTGCCTAAAAGATAACTGCATGCAATTGCCCATATGGTCGCAAGGACAGAGCTACCATAGTGAAGAGTGGTCATCTGAACACTCTTCACCGGAAAATTATACTATGTACATGGATCAAAGGTTACTTTTTAAGTACGTTTAACAAAATTCCTGGCTTCATCACTTATGGCCCTTACTAAGTGGAACTATTTACCTCGAAATTTCGAGAGACGACCTGCTACAATAATACACTGATACTGTAAAAGTTCGTCTACAAAAGTCAGTGTATATAAGTTAAACCATAGGAAGAATTCTGCTTCTTTTACTTAGTGGTATAGGATAGTGCACATGTACACTCCAATTTACAATTTTAGTACGATTAAGAAAGAGCTACAATTGTAAAGACTGGCAGAGGACACACTAGTCATGAAGTGAAATGCACATAAAAACTAGTTTAAGATTAAATGTGCAGAAATCAAGGACAAAAGTTACACTAACACTAGAACACAAGTGATGAGCAATACAAATTAACAAATTAAACATGATTTCAAGCTCAACTCAAGATAACAAGATAAGGGTGTTTGAACTTACAGGAAGTGGAGAATCAGAAGCCTTAAATTTTCCAAGCCGACGTTTAAAATCAACAGGATTAAGAGCAGCAGCAACAACCTTAATCAAGACTTGATCTTCCTTAATATCTGGAACTGAAACATTGGACTCAAACTTCAAAACATCAACATTGCCATAATCAGTATAAGTCCAAGCTTTCATTTCTGTAGGAATTGAAGTACTTGTTGATGTTTCAACAGAGGCAGCTTGCGAACTAGCAGACACTCTAAGTGGCAAAATATTGGAAAATGAACTCCTTTGAATACAATTTTCCGACTTTTTACCACCTTTTAATCTAAGTAATGAAGAAGTAAATGGTGAGTGAAGTGAAGAGAAAGAAGAAGGTATATGAAGTGGTTTGAGTTGAAGTGTAGTGGAAGATAACATAGCTTCCATTATTCTTGTTTCCAACTTGTTACCTGAACACTATCTTCTTTATCTCAAACTCAAATTATTAGAAATGATGAATTGATTGGTGTGGAGTGTGGACTTCTTTCTTTTAGCTAGATTTCACTTTTCAGCCATCCATTTGTTAGTAGTAGTAACTTATTAGTGACTTGAAATATCCTGTCCTTAAAATTTTCCTTTGGTTTTTTGATGTGTCCATAAGAAAAATAATAGCCACAAACTAACAAGAGCACTGAGGAGACAACATTTTGGGCCTTGTGACGATAATTTGAAGTTTCAATCTGCTAGAGACTAGTGAGTAGTGACTATGGAAAGATAAGATTCCAGGTAGGATTTAAGTTATGTACCGACAAAAGAAGTTTACCTCTCAGTATACATTAACCGGTCATAGTAGGTAAGTTACCATATTATGGTGAGTTGGAAGAAGTTTTTCTACCAAAATTTGGCCCCGTTTCTTTATAGTTTTTGAGAATATTTTTGGGAGAAAAACTGTTTGTTTATGCTACTTGAGCAATTTTATTGGCTGCGATTTGACTTGACATGTCATTTTTTTCATGACAAATGTCATGATTTCACTGGTTCATTTGTGTGACTTGGGTTGCCATGTAACTTGGCACGTGACACGAGCTTGAGCTTTGAGATGGGCTAATAGCCATTTGGACCTTGGGCTCATCATTGGACTTAACTGATTAGTCCAATTATACTAGTCCACAACATTTATTTGGACTAATATGTCTTTAATTTATTATATATCCAAAAACTTTTATGAATTTAAAACCAATAAATTTTAATTATCTACAATTATATAGTGAAATTACTACTTATAATATCTCTTCTCGTGTATATATTTGTATTTTACTTGCATTGATAACCTATTAACATGCAACATGGATTACTTGGAACAAACGCGATTACAAGAATCGACGCTAATGAATCTGAGAAAGCACTATGGGGCCATTTGTTTTTATTAAGATTAAGATGTCTGAATCTGAATATACATCTGAATATTAAGATACATCTGAATATTAAGATAAGGTCTTACAAGCTGAACACTGAATTATTAAGACAGTTTGATTTTTCAATATATGAATAAGTATAACTTATTTATATTTAAATATAATAAATATATTGAAATAGTAATTAAATTTTATATCAATAAGACGCAAACATTAATTTAAGCAAAATAATTATTATTTGATAAAATTGAAACATTTATGTTTGACAAATAATTAACTCACGGATTACAAATAATTTTTTTTTTTTTACATTCTCCCCAAATTGCCTCTTCATCGTTTTCATTGTTGTTTAGCCTCCGCAGGCTTTTAATGTCACATAGATTTTAAGAGTTTTTAGAGCTTGAAGATATGGGAATTCTCTTTAAGAGAAAAATTCTCTGAATCTTTAACTCCCATCAGAAAGTATATTCCAATGGAAAAACAAGTAGGATAGACTTGACAAGCAGCAATGGTTTTATCTTAACAGAAGTTCCGCAGTCCTTCGTCGTCATTGAGTATTTTCAATCATTAGTAATTCATAAGACCTCACATATTTTATGACTGAGTATGTAAGGGTTGAACTATTAAAGGATATCCAAAGCTCTTATTGAAAGATTAGTGGGAAGAATAGTAGAAGGTAAAAAGGTGTTGATAGGCGATGCAGCAAGAAACAAGGGAATGTGATTTTTACAGTTAAAAAAATAAAAACCTGTGTTATTTAGAGTCTGAATGCTTTACAGGTGTTATGGAAGATCTGTTTCAGATAGATGTATTAAGAGATATTAAGTGATTAATATTTTGAAAAAACAAATACACTTAATAGATAGTTATCTGGACTAATCAGATTAAGACCTCCATTAAGTGCAAACAAATGCAAGAACTTCAAAGCTATTGCCCTTCCTTTCCGGGATAGCTTCGACTTTTCATTTGGTTCTTTCTGATGTAGTGTTTTTGTGACTATTTACGAACATGTAGATGATGTTTACTTTTTTAAAAATTTATGGTGGTTAATGTCTTGAAAATTTCTTTGCAAACTGCTTTTGAGTTATTTACAAGTTTGAGTGTTTAATTAGGTTATTTACCGAAAGAAAAATTGAAAATCTTTATTTATTTATTTATTTTTATTTTTTTGCAAAAATCGTCATAGAAGTTTTAAAAATTACTTCATCCATTTTATAATGGATGTCTAAATTTTGAAAAATACGAGGGCCAGAGTTCTTAATTTTGACAACACATTTAGATAAAATATAAAGAAAAACTCGGTAAAAAAGGGAGTATTGCTTTATGAATTTACAAATGATCTATTTAAAGCCTGCGAGAAGCGCGGACAATTTCACTAGTTACTAAAATGTCAATGTTCTTAAATCTATTTGTAAATAAAACTACTTTTTTTTTTTTTTATAGAGAATAAGGAATGATTGAAGTGAACTGGCGAGAGAATTAAGAGTTTCCTTTTGAAGAAGGGGGTATTTAGCAGATTACAAATTATTTAACTATTTTAGAGGCAATAATATAAAATTTGATTGCCTAACTAAAAGTATTTATAAGTCGAATCAGTTATCTCAAATCCTCCTCTCAAGCCCTAAGAGTGATGAAGAAAAAAGAGTTAAGTGTTAGGGTTTTTCGCTGAATTTTTAACCTATTAGGTCTCCTCTTATTGAAGGGATGAAAAAGACTCCTAATTGGAATATATATCCTTCATATGACTTATTCTTTACTTAGAGGACAAGTCTTAAAAACCTATAAATAGATCTTTCTCTCACAATAAGAACAACACCAAAACTACACAATGTAATCATTAGGAGAATTTTATTTAGGGGAGACTTTTCTTCCCATATAATGTAGGCCAGTTAGCCAAAACCACTTTCAATAAAAGCTACTTTAATTTGAACTAGTATAGTACCCGCGCGATGCGCGGAAAGTATAAAATTAAACTGATCATAAAAAAAATTTAATGCAACTATCCATCTATAATATTGGTGAAAGTTGATCCAATAAAGTAGAAATGAAAAGCTCAAACATAAATTGAGTCTTAAGAATTAAAAGAACAGACTGAGAAGAAGCAATTCTAACAAACAGAAAAACTTAAAATAAGATTCAATCTTGAAATTCAATTCATGACTCAAATTTACATTTCTCCCCACATTTCATATCTCAAAATTTACGACTCCATTAGAATTTATTACAAATTTATATTTCATATTTGAAGCCTAAGATTTAAAGAACATAGTTAAAAGAAACAAATCAAAGAAAAAAATAACATAAAAGCTTGAATTAAGATTCTCTTGTTTAGCATGAAGAAATATTTTTAGTATGCTTCAGACCATCAATATTGGCAGACATATTATAAAAGATAACTTTAAATGATGCATATTATAATTCGTTGGCATGATGCTTAAAAAAACAAAAAAGGCTTAGCATTCTTCAAAAACAATAAAAGAGTGACGCTAAGCAAGAATAAACCTCACAACTCTAATTTTCTCCGGTGAAAGGCATAAAAATAAAAGTAAGGTCTTTTGAAGTAGAATTGTGGTATCAAGAGTCATACAACATGATATTTCAAAAGTAACTATTTCAATTTCTAGTTGCACTATATATTATGTTGAATGGTAGTTATTTTCAAAAGTAACTTTTAGAGTAGACCATATAGCACGTTCTAAGATGATAATACAATATGAAAAGACTAAACTATGAACAGAAAATCTAAGAATATGTTTACTTTGTAAAACTAAAGCTTACTCCATATATTATCAGACATGATCAAATGTGAACAATAGAACTATTGACAATACAATTTCCTGAATAAAATAGTCAGTCCAAGCATGTAAAATATATGAAGTCCTCATTTGAATAGTGAAAGCAGCAAGAATTCAACTGAACAGTCAAGCTAATTCAACTAAAGATTCAAGCTCTCTCTCCAAATAACATAACTAAGAAATAAAGTAGTGAATGAAAAGGGAAGAAGTATTAAAACAAAAGGATGGAAGAGCACAAAATAACATTGTTGGGCTAAAAAAAGATCGGAACTAAGAAAGTTTGTATGCTTATTAGTACTTGATTCGAGAATGCATTAGTTAATAAAAACAGTAGAAATTAAGTATTGTACTACAATAGAGTATTACCAAGTACGCGAGTAACATCATGAATGGGTTGCATATCTACATATATCGTATAATTTTAAAATATGCTAATTAATCTATATTAAAGAGTCAATGTACACCATACCCCATCTGGATATGCAGCTCTGAAAAATACTGTATTTGACAGAGATATGTATCAACCTACATAGATACAGAACCAAAGCAATACACTAAAGATCAATCATTTTTGCAATAAATATATAATCACCCATCTCCATACAAAAATTACTCACCACGATCATTTTTCTTCGTGACCAAAACAATACACTAAACATCAACAATTTTACAACAAATATATAGCCACCCATCTTCATAAAAATTGCTCACCACGATCATTTTTTTTTTGGTTGCTTTGATCTTTTGAAGCTTTCTGTACTTGATAAATCATAGATATTGAAATTGTTTGTATGTTTTGAATTTTTATAGTAATTGAAAATAATCTTTATCTTTCAATCTAAATTCAAAAGTAAACCACAATAAATGAATAATAAAATGCAAGCGTTTAATTAAAATAAATTCATGCCGTACACTTAAAAAGTAATAACATATACTCTACTTTTTGTCATGTTTCAATCAACGACTTTTTTTAGCGATACCAACATTGCATGGTAATAACAAATACTGATTAATTTCACTTTCCGATACATTTAAACAATGATCGTGAATCTCCACTACATTCTTGCTCTAGGCTTAGCATTAACACTTAATCTCCTAAGCCTGATTATGGAAAAACATTTTACGATGTAGATAAGAAACACATACCTTAGATTCCTTGAAAATTCATGTGAATATGACTTCCCACAATTCTATTCACACACCACATTCACAAGCAACAGGAGGAGTTCTATCAAGAAGACATCTTTCTTTTGTGGATCTCTAGTCTTATTGTGGAGAAACTTTTTTGTCTATTATCACAGAACGAATTAATAGGTTCCTGAAAAAGTAATACATTATTGGTACAATTTTTCACAATGAGGTTCAAACTTATGACCGAGCATATAGAGGAAAACACCAATAAGCAAATAGTAGTTTTTTTTTTTTTTTTAAAAAAAAAGAACACTTCATTAAATGGAAACTCCATCAAAGTAACTACATGAATATGATAGGCATAAGAAGTGAATTCTTCTCAAGAAATGACAAAAGAGTGGAACATAAAGAAGAAACCTGTTTGAATAAAAGAACACACCAAAAAGTATCTCCTACATTACATAATAATTTAATGTAGGAGATAATTTTGAAGCATAGAGTGCAAGATATCACAATATATTTCGACAATTAATATTACCTTTAAAGGTTTACAGAAGGCATGACCTGAGTAATTAGCCAAAGTCTCATCACTATCTTCAAGCGTAGCGAAGATCACAATCATGCAATTAATTTCGATCCCAAATTACTCCAGAAAGATCTGGACACAGATGCTTCTTCTTCTCTTTGTAAAGCTAGTTGGCATGTGAAAGCAAAAAAGAATAGCAATATGATGTCATGTTAGCCAATTCGATGCACCTAACTATTTAACTCTTAATATAATTAGGTATAGTCATTTAGATTTAATCATGTGATAAACTGTAGAAAGAGATTTAGAAAATGGAAACAAACTTATTTACCATTTGTGCTGTTAGAAAATGGCAAATAAACTTATATTAATACCATCTATGTTGTTTAAGGAATTATAGAAATAAAAATTAAGATATAACCTTAATAGTTCAAGAGATTAGTGATGCCTAAGGAGGGTTGTCCCTGCTAAGATTGTCACGAAGTCTCATATCTCCATGGCGACAAAATATTAGTGATCATTTTTCAAAATTCTCGAGATAATTGATGTGAGAAAAACCTACTGTAATTGATCAACATATATGACCTTAGTATTTCTTCATCTCCATCAAGGAAAAAATAAAAAGAAAATATTAGACCAAGCAATAGAAGTGAAACTACAATTACTTGGTGCTTCTTAGAATGAATTACTTTAGGGCTTTTAAGAACAAAATTTTGGAATAAAAACCTGTACGGCGTTATCTAAACTTCCACAATTCTGACGGATGCTGTGTACAAATCTTTATAGTAGTTAACAGTATGGACCATATTCTCATCCTCGTTCTGCAGGCAATCACAAAACAAAGATAAATGAGTAAAGAAAAAATGAAGTTGGAGTTGATATATTCCTAAGTGAATTATTTTCAGTTTACCTAAAACACTTTCTAGGAGAAGTTAGAGGAGAATATTTAGGATGAAATTTCTGCATTGTGACAAAAGCAGTTGCTTTGCTGCTTGCAACTTGAAATTCCCTATAGATAAGGTTCACGTGTTTTTTCCAGCAATGTGAAGAGAAGTTTTAATCAATTTCAAATTTAAACACCTCAACCATTAGGATAATGTATAATATAATTTTTCATAACTGGATTGCTCAAAACTGATTTGCGTGGGATTATTTTTTCCAAATATAATTAATTTAACTCCTATATTTATGGAGTGGCCGTGGGAAGTGGGATAAGTCATTGCCCTAAATCGTGCAATACTAAAGCTTAGTGGAGGGAAGTGGGGCGAAATTTAAGATACAGTTTCAAATTTTAAATGACAGTTGCCCACTAATTCACAAAAACTTATCCTTTTATCCGGTTTCATTTTCTTTTTTCATCTCTTTATGGAATCAGTTACTAACTATTCACTTAAAATTGATTTATAGGTTCCACAAATACTAATTAAAATGGTTACTTTCTAACTAAAATTCAAAATATAATCACTTTGTCTTAAAAGTTAACATATGACTTTTTCTTGACATGCCACTTGGCTACTTTCCATAGGCTTACTATCAATCTATCTTTATTATTTATCATTTTTTTCCATTTTTTATTTTCAATTTGAAAAGTAAGTAATATTTTAAATTTGAAAAACTAACAATTAAAAATGGTTTAAAAAATGGTTATAGAAGCAGTTTGCTGATTGATTTTTTTAATTTTAATTTTAATTTTTAATCTTTCAATTCAAATCTTAAATCTAACACCCAATCTGTAAATTTTCTTTTTTCAAAATTCAAATTTTAACAATTAACCATTAACTAATTAGTTAGTTGTTTGTCCTAACTAACAATAGGTGTTCCAATCAAGCTTTGACACGTGGCTAAACATGGTTCACCTTGTCATCTCCCTCACGTTGGTTCTTTTCTTTACTGTAATTGCCAGCCTTTCTCTTCCGTCGCACAATTCGCAAGCAAAAAACATTCAAGATATCTTCAAGAATGTATTTAAATTCACCCACATTAGTTAGAATTCAGGAATAATTTATCTTGGGTATTTTCTGTTTCTCATTTGAAAAGAGCAAGTTAGAAAGACACCATTGATAATTTTAAAATTCAAACTCAATCCTCACTAATTCATACTAACACTCATGTAATCTCAAATCAATTAAACCAAACTAGCAGAATTAATTGTGAAAAGCAAAATAGTGTGTTCGATACGCTGTCAAACTTATTTTCAATTTAACTTGCAACCCCATCAATTGAACTAGCAGAATTTGCATAATGACTACGGAAATTGTATTGATTTTGGCCGGGGAAGGAGGCTGACTAGATGATTGAAGAGGAGGCGGCGGCCTGAAGGGTTGGGTGTGGATCTGGGAACGAAATGTAGAGGAGGAGACAAAACTTTGGAATTTGGGAAAAGACTACAAAGCCCCTAAAAGTCATTATTTTTATGAAGTAGCAAGGGTATTTTCGAGAAATAAAAAATGGGTAGGGTGCTAACCTACTACACTCATGTAGTAGGTTAGCAAATCCATATATATATATATATATATATATATATATATATATATATATATATATATATATATATATATATATATGTGTGTGTGTGTGTGTGTGTGTGTGTGTGTGTGTGTGTCTTCTTTTATGCCTTATTTATTGTCAATCAATGTTGGCCTTGTTAGCTTCCGCATGATGCCTTGTTATTTGATCCCAACAAGTGGTATCAGAGCCAAGTTCAACCAACGGTTCGATGAGCCAGGTTGACAAGTTTGAAGACATGTTAAAGGCGGGTTCAGTCTAGCTGCAACCAATGATGATAATAAAGTTATATCAAAAATAGTATGGTGATGCTACATGTGGAGAAAAGTTTTTCAACCATATATTCAACAATAATGTTGTTGCTGCATCTTTAAAACAAAAGACTTTTTAACCCATGTTTGGACTACTTTTAACCAATCTCAGTTTTAACCCATGCTTATTGTAATGCTTGGGCTCCTTTTTAACCCATTCTTGGGCTCATTTTTAACCCATTGCTGGGCTTTTTTGAACCAAAATAATATTAAACATGACAAGCAGCAATCTGAAGACCATGTGAAGAAGGAAGATCAATGTTCTTTTGTCCAAAATTCAGGCCAAGAGGAGCATTGTTAGGGTTTTTACCCTGAATTTTTAACCTATTAGGACTCCTCTTATTGAAGGGATGAAAAAGACTCCTAATTGAAATATATATCATTCATATGACTTATCCTTTACTAATTCTTTACTTAGATGACAAGTCTTAAAAACCTATAAATAGAATATCTTCCTCTCACAATAAGAACAACACCAAAAACTCCACAATGTAATCATTAGGAGAATTTCATTTAGGGGAGACTTTTCTTCCCATATAATGTAGGCTAGTTGGACAAAACCACTTTCAATAAAAGCTACTTTAAATATGTCTTCTTTTATGCCTTATTTATTGTCAATCAATGTTGGCTTTGTTAGCTTCTGCATGATGCCTTGTTATTTCGATCCCAACATTAAGAAGAAGATGAAACCCTAGACCGAATCAGCGAGTTGTCGGAGCCACTACTCCTTCAAATTATCTCTCTTTTGCCGACGACGTAGGAAGCTTTTAGAACAAGTCTCCTCTCAAAACGGTGGCAATACATCTGGACTTGTATTGATACTCTAGTTTCGCTTATACAACGTATATTAATAAGTCATATGGTGCGGATAAATCAGAAGCAAAACAATTCAAATCCTTTGTGGATTATGTACTTGCTAAACGTACTTGTTCCAAAATCACAAACTTCCATATCCGATTCAAGCAGGATATCCCGAGCTATGACTTGCATATGGAACAGTGGCTAAGTTATGTTATAAAAAGCAGAGTGGAACATGTTGTATTCTCAATTAACATTGAACTAGCATTTTGCGACAGTATGCACACATGGCCTCAAGTGCTATACACTTGCTCGTCATTGGTAACATTATATATGTATGGATGTGCACTGTGAACTTGCAAAGTTTCACACTGTAAAGATAGACGATGAAGCAATTGTGAACTTGCTTCAGGTTGTCCGTCTTTGGAAACTCTGGAACTGTCTTATTTCTATAGGTTTCGTCGTCTGGAAATTAATAACTCAAGTCTGAAGACACTAAAGTTGAAACGAAGTTGGCTGGTATATGAAGAAGGGGATCATTCATTGGAGATTATTGCACCGTATCTAGGGATGGCAATTGGCAATCTGATTCATCACTTTACCTCCTAGGAGAAACCAAAGCTTGAGGTTTTTGTTTACGTTTTTCATAAGTTGCAATTTATAAGATTCTAGTTCATTCCCTGATTTCTTATTTATGTGGGCACGGAAAGGAAAGGAAAGGAAAGGAACTTGTAGGAAGGCAGGGTGAACCAGAGGGAGAGTGATATGACATTAGGAGTATGAGCTTCTTGGACATTGTTCTCTCAACAGTAACTAATGTAAACTCTATCTACCACATGCTGTCAATTAAATGCTCCTTCTAATCCATTGTCAAAGCTCTCACAAGCTAAGGCATCGGTGGGACTGGCCTCAGATTTATTGGTGTCTTCTTGACTTTCAATACCAATGACCATATGGATGACTTTGGCTTCAAAATTGGTATAGATAACAACTGTGAGAGCATTTGCATATTTGAGATGCACATAACATTAGCTTCGGTTAGAACTCTAACCTCATATCTATTTGTCGACATTTATTAAGGTAATGGATAAGACAGATTGTTACCATACACATTTTGTCTAATAAGTGTATATGTTAGAGCGTCTACATAACGTGAAATCTCAATGAAATTAACGTAAATAATTGGTATCTACGTACAAAATATCATATTGATGTATCAGATAATGGATGTCATGAACTGAAAATAATTTGTCCACTTTATATATACAAAGTCTAACGAAAGACTGTTAACATATACAACAAGCATGAAGCAATAGTTGCCCTTGCAAAAGAAAACGATATTTTCAGATTGACAAATAAATAGAATTTGAGATCTAATAAGTAAATCAATACTATAATCTATAGGTTGTTTTGACAAGGCAAAACTAAAGCCCTGCACAGTGGACACTCATTCTTCCTCGGCAACCATTGTTTGATGCAGTCCATATGATACTCGTGTCCGCAGCAAAGTTTTCCTATGGTCTCTTCGTGTTCATACTCCGCATGACATATAACACAGATTTCTGGTTCTTCGTAATCAACTTCATCTTTAGGCGCAGAAGCATGATGGATTCGTGTTTTCACATACTTTTTAACATCAAGTGGCTCAACAGAGTTGTATGGGCCTAAATCGTTTTTAGGTACACAAATCGAATTTGGATCCGAATATAAGCAAATCTCTGTATCAAAGCGGAAAACAATGTGCGAAACGGATGAAAAATACGTAAAATAACTTGGTTTCAATATATGAATGTTCAGTACAAATTTGGGCAGAGTTTCGGTATTAATTTCTGGATGCCCGTTACATAAAATGATCTGCTATTTATAGGAGTAAGCCTTGCCCACGATCTCCACTATCTGCTACCATATTGTCCCACGATCCAGGTGTGAAGTGGTTGAGTTAGTGGGGTGATGTAGTGGGCTGCAAAGCCGCTTGAACCGAGGAGGATCCACCGAGGTGAGAGTTGATGACCTCGGTGGCTTAGCCCTGTTGCTTGACCGAGGTGATGATTACCGAAGCTCAGCTCGCGGCTCGCCTTCGGTAACGCATCTTCGGTTTCAAGGCCTCGGCGACTTGCTCAATCGCCTCGGCAGTTGTTTAGTCGTGACGTGTTCGGTCGTTGAGACTTGCGTGACCGGGGCAAATTGCCGCGGGTCGATTTTTACCCAATACAGATAGTCCCCCCACTCCTCGGTTGCCTACCGAGGAGACCGAGGAGTGGAATGAAGTTTTAGCGGGAAAGCGACGTGGCTCAACCCTATCCAAGCGTTTCAAAATTTTGTCAACAGCTCGCGTCCCATCAGGTCTCTTCTCAATGACACGTGGCGCTCATCCGTGGGTCAACCGAACCGTCGCGCCGAAAATTTTGTTTTCTCCAACGTTATAATGATGACGCTGACGTCATCATCACTCCGTATTCCATACCTATAAAAGGAGCATTCCATCAAACTCTTTCCCATTTACCTTTTAGCGATCAACAGTGCCAAAAAGCTTGAGAACTCTTTCAAACTCTTTCATCTTTCTGATTTCATAAGAAGCTTCCCTTTTCGATATTGTTATCATGTCTACCACAATCTCTAGGCAAGATTCCAGTGATTCGGGTGAGAGGGTGCGAATTCCACCTTCAGCCGCAGCCGTTGCTAGCGGCGACGCCGCCGCCGCAGCGCCAGTGAGTGCTGCAGCTGTGGTTGAAGGAGGTGAGGTGTCGTCTGGTGTTGGGGGCGTGAAGCGCCGTAAAATGAGAGCTATGCGCCAGCTAGCGGCGGAGGAGGAGGCCGCCTCAGGCGAGGACGACGTCGTGCTGGACGACGCCGCCCTACGCAGCTTCAGCGACGCTCTCCTTAGGGATGATGATGATGGAGGGGATGGTGAGGGAATTGGTACCGAGGGCGTTGACGCCGAGGGTAGAGGCACCGAAGCCACAGATGTTGCCGAGGGGGGATCCACGGGACCGTCTATTCCCCTCGAGCAGGAGCTTGAGCCACACCAAATCATTCCCTCCCATTTTGACAACTCCAAGGACCTAAAACTACAGGCTCGGACGGCTGAGCAGGAGGGGAAGCATAGAAACGTTCCCGTGAACACTACCCCAACTCTCATTACTCAGGCTCATACTGAACGAGTCCGGAGGGAGTGTCAATTTGGCGCCGAGGTCAAAGTTGTTATTCCCGACCCAACAAGCAGGGTATGCCACGAGATCGAGGGTATGTCCTTTGCTTACACTTATCCATTTACCATCGGTTTCACTCTTCCCGTACACAAGGTCATCGACGACTTTTGCCGGGCTTACAATTTGTGTCTGGCTCAACTTGGCCCCGGTGTCTGGAGAGTCGTTCAATGCATGGACTGGCTAAGCAAGAAAGCGAAGGTGGACTTCACCTTTCAGCATCTTATCTCTCTCTACTACCCTTACTTCCACAAAGCCGGGGTAGTGGCGCTCAACAACCGGGGTAAATTTGCTCTTCTTCACAAGAGTGAAGACCACGGGGACCGAGGCTGGAGTGAACGGTTCATCTTGCTGGAAACCAAGGTCTTATCCACCGAGCCTGATTTTCCCGAGCGGTGGAATAACACACGTAAGCACATCGCTTTTGTCATTTTCCTCCTCGGTAATTTGCCAATATTAACTGGTTTTGCTATTTCTTCAGCCAACAAGGTTGACATCGTACCCCCGGCGGGCTTGACTGAGTGGGTGAAAGCGATGACTAACGCTCGCACGCGCCCCGTGAGGACGTGGATGAACATGGCTGCCGAATTTGGTTGGCAGTGCAAAAGGCATGGTAAGTTTTGACAGTGCTTCGGTGATGGTTAACTTTGGGAATTTTCTGACCTTTCCTTCCCTCGGTGTCAGGTTTTCCAAATCGTGCCGCTAACACCAAGAAGAGCAAGAAGAGGAAGGAAGAGAAGAAGAAAAATGATGAAGAGACCGAGTCTGACGATGATCTGGCTGCGGTAGCCGGGGAGTATAGAGGGTTGAAGGCTTCCAAGTCTTCAAAAATCCCCAAGGGAGCCCCCGATCAAGGGACTTCCAAAGGTAAATATTTATCCTCGGTACGCGTTGTTTAGCGTCGTTTTCGTTCTGTCTCAATGTTAAAAATTTTCCTTCGCTTGTAGGTGTGAAGCGGAAGAGGGCTACGTCGAAGAAGTCGTCCCGCTCGGTAGCTCCTCGTACCGAAGCGGAGACACTTCGCCAGCCCGAAGCGGTGGCTGAAAAACGCCGAGGACTGGTGGATGAGCCTGAGGATAAGGCTGCCGACGAGGCTTGGTCTCGAGGAGATATTGCTGTTGTAGATCTTGAAGGTCAAGGGCCCGAGCTTGATGCGGCGGCGGAAAGAGCCAAAGGTAAGGCTAAAGTTACCGAAGCTGGGGCTGCTGCAGTCACCGGAGAAGCTGGCTCCGGGTCGATGAGAGCGCATTCCGAGCCCGCGAGGATTTCTTCCTCGGTGGGATCTTATCGGAAACTCGAGGTGCCGATGTCTTCAAATCTTCTTGGGTGTAACCCCGAGGATCTCCTCAGACTTACGCCCTTGCTAGGGCCAACCGAGGATAGGCTCATGCAGGAGTTTACCCCGGGTCAGCTATACAGTACCTTGGCCTCCAACGCAGTAAGGGTAAGTTTTGCCATATTGAAAAATTTTTTAAGAGACCAAAAGAATTTGATTTGCGTCTTTACCTTCGGGTTATATCTGACTTCGGTTTCTTTGGCCTTTGTTCAGACCTTCATCCTTTCTTTGAAAGCCGTCGAGGTCGAGTCTTCGAGGACCGCTGAGGTTCGGCGTGTGTCCCGCCTATGGGATCAGCAAAAAGATAAATTCAATGCTCAGATAGCTTTGCTGAAGGCTGATTTAGCCAAGTCCCAGGCCGATTTACGCGAAGCTGAGGCGAACTCCGAAGCCAAGATTAAGATCCTCGGTGATGATTTTGACGCCGAACGCTCAAGGCTGGGAGAGGAAGTCGCGAGGTTGAGCGATGAGCTGTCACGAACCAAAGCCGAGGCGGTTAACATGGCCAAAAAGCACCAAGATCAGCTGAGAGACCATCTGCTTCACATTAAGAAGCTAGAGGGCGAAACTTCCAAGCTTTCAGCCAAGGATGATCAAATCGCTGCCCTGAAAGATGAAATCGCGGCCCGAAAGGATAAAGCTGCACTTAAGGTGAAAAGGGCCGAGCTTGACAAGCGGTGGGCCATCATCAAGTCTCGGTTGAGGTTACTCAAGCGGTGTCGCGCCGGGGAGCTTAACCTTGATGAGGAAATTGAGAAGGCCGAAGCCAAAGCGGCCGAAGCCCAAGCTATCATAGAAGATCTTCCTTCAAGTGAAGCCTCGAGCGGCGATGATGAAGATGAAGAAGACGAAGAGGCCGAAGAGGGCTCCGGGGATGGAGGTGGTTCTCCTGAAGCTTGAGTTACTTTTAGTGCTTCTTTTGTAAGCCTTCGGGCTTTTGAGTTTGTAGTTTCGACCTTCGGGTCGTTTTGAAAATGTATATATTCAGCCTTCGGGCTTTTGAATTTGAAATATTTGCATCCTTACTTTGTGTAATGGCTTTTGGAGCGTATCGAACACTTTGATGCAAATTTTACTTTAATCTTGCAAGATTTAGATAGAGATTGACCGATGCGAACCTGGGACGACGTCTCGTCCTCGGGTCGATGCATTACGCGGCTTCCAAATGTAAGATTTAAACAGATAAAATGGGTGCAACCGAAGTGATTCTTATTGATATCAACGAGCCAAAAGGCTGTGTACATAAAACCAAGCCTAAACGGACCTTGGGTAAAATTTCGAAATAAAAGCAAACTAAAAAGAAAGATGCCGCTATCGGGCTAATTTACAATGTACTAAATCTAGTCCTCGGGGGTTAGTCCCCGGTTGTCGGATAGATAAGCTTGGGTTGGGAGGCTCGATGCGGACCTCGATATCAACCCCTTCTCACTCCCCCCCAGTGTTCGGTTGTGAATCTTGATGAAGATCCGAGCACTGGAATCGGTTCGGTTCGCTTCCTGAAAAGGTCAAGCAAAAAGGCGGAACGAGGGGTAAGTTAGTACATTTTCTGTTAATGCCATGGGAGCGGGGTTCGGCTCGGGGCTGTTTGATTTAAAGGAGTTTGAAGATATTTACCTCGACTAGAAGTAGTACCGCTTCAAGTTGGAAACATTCCAATTTAACGGTTCAGGCTCTCCTTGCAAACTTTCGATTTGATAAGAACCCTTCCCAACAATTGCTTTGACCCTGTAGGGTCCTTCCCAATTTGCAACGAGCTTTCCTCCGTTTTCTTCTTTGGTTGACTGCTTCACGGTTTTCAGCACATAATCCCCGACCTTGAAGTCCCTGAATTTAGCCTTTCTGTTGAGATATGCTTCGATCTGTCTCTTTTGAGCAACCAGCCGAACCAAAGCCAATTCCCTCTTCTCCTCGAGCAGATCCAACTCAATGCGCATTGCTTCCTGATTTGCGTCCTCGGTCGTATGGGCGTACCGAAGGCTTGGTTCGCCCACCTCTACGGGAATAAGAGAGTCCATGCCATACGCCAAAGAGAAAGGAGTCTCCCCGGTGCTGCTCTTTTCAGTCGTTCGCATGGCCCACAGAACCCCGTGCAACTCCTCGGCCCGAGTGTGGTCTTCCTGTTGTCGCGCCCTGAGGAACGAAAGGCGGGGTGCCTCCACCGGGAGCCGAGGGCTGGGTGCCGTTTGGGGCGGCACTGTTTCGCCCTTCTAGTGAGGCGCGAAATTCGGCATTGATACTAGCCTGCTCATCCTGTTTGTTTTGGAGAGCTCTTAGCGTGGTGACAACGTACATTTGAAATTCTTCGGTTGTCATTGGGGTGAAGGATTGTTGGTTCGTCGGAACGTCAACCCGATCACCATTACCACCATCGTTGTTATCAGCCATAGCGTTAAATCACAAATTTCTTGACGAAGAACGGATTTCGAACTTTGGAACAAAGCGTTATTGCTTATATCCCCACAGACGGCGCCAATTTGTATGGGCCTAAATCGTTTTTAGGTACACAAATCGAATTTGGATCCGAATATAAGCAAATCTCTGTATCAAAGCGGAAAACAATGTGCGAAACGGATGAAAAATACGTAAAATAACTTGGTTTCAATATATGAATGTTCAGTACAAATTTGGGCAGAGTTTCGGTATTAATTTCTGGATGCCCGTTACATAAAATGATCTGCTATTTATAGGAGTAAGCCTTGCCCACGATCTCCACTATCTGCTACCATATTGTCCCACGATCCAGGTGTGAAGTGGTTGAGTTAGTGGGGTGATGTAGTGGGCTGCAAAGCCGCTTGAACCGAGGAGGATCCACCGAGGTGAGAGTTGATGACCTCGGTGGCTTAGCCCTGTTGCTTGACCGAGGTGATGATTACCGAAGCTCAGCTCGCGGCTCGCCTTCGGTAACGCATCTTCGGTTTCAAGGCCTCGGCGACTTGCTCAATCGCCTCGGCAGTTGTTTAGTCGTGACGTGTTCGGTCGTTGAGACTTGCGTGACCGGGGCAAATTGCCGCGGGTCGATTTTTACCCAATACAAGAGTGATGAGTCAAATGATTAGGAGCAAGAGCAATAATTCCAAGTAACTCAATGTCAATGGGATCACTAATGATATAAGTATCGTCAATTAGTTCACTCCCATCTTCTTCCCAGTACTGGTCATGGTTATCTACTATATTATTTGACCATAAGACCGCCTCCACCGAAGAACGTTCGCTCAAGTGAGTTATGTTAATTTCACCAGAATGTCGAACAGCGGTGGTAGACGCCACAGGTTGATAGTTCAGTGGACTAGAGTTGCCATAACCAGGCGCTAAAGTTGTACCGCCGTGATGTTGTCTGGAATAAGAATGATCATAAGGGCGTAGTTGCGGTTGATGATTGCCATGAAAATAAGGGTGATGTCGACGATGTGTGTGATTAGTACTCATGGTTTCTTTGATCAACAAGTACTACAGAGTGCAGAGTGCTTTTCTTCTTTTGTTGTACTTTACTACAGAGAGCACTTTCTTTAAGTTGATGTTATAAGCGGCAGAAAACAAGTTACTTGTTCAGGACACATTAATTTGAGGCAAGTATAAATAGAGATAGGTAATTAAGTTTCTTAGTTCAGGTGGGAAACAGTTTAGAGTTTTCTTCTTAATAGGGTAACAAAGTTGTATTTCCCTTTCGAATTGGAATTTGTTTTATTAAGCATCCCGTTCGTTCCATTATTGCAATATAATTTCCTAAATGGGCTTCGATCGACCATGAATCTTAAATTAATTAACCTTTTAATTTTAAAAACTAGGTTAGATTTCAATGATTAGAATGCAAGTGGTTTTGTTTCTCATTACACCACAAATTGCGCTTTATATTTTATTTTTTATCCACTGCTGGTAAATTGATGACTTCCTTACTTGTTTATGTAGTTTCCAGTTTATCATTTGCGATCTTACCCTCAAACATTATTAGGTATATATTTGAGATTATTCCTCATTCTCTTGGAAATAGCTAGGAAGTGTGAGACTTATCCTTGATTTTCCTACATTTATCATGAATGCTTATAGAGAGGAAGAATTAACCACTCTGCAGTTACATTAGTATCATGAACTAGCCACTTATACAAGAAGTTCAACACAAGAATGATACAAATTACACGAACTATTATTTTCAATATGAACAAAAAAGATGTTTAATCATAAGAGGAATTAGAAGTCATAAGTAGATCTACTTCAGGGGTTGGAAGTTTTCATCAAATATTTCTCTTCAGTTCTTCTCTTCTTCTTTTGGAGCACATTTTGGATGGAGCCCATAATCACAAAGTTTGCAGAAGAAAGACCACCCATATCCCATTTCCTTGCACCCACTGCAAAGATACACTTGCTGACGTATTAGCGCAAGTTCATGCTCACTGTGAATTTCATCTCTTCCAGCTTTCTTGGGCCAACCCGTTGTAGCTTTGTCAAGTTGTTGCTGCAAATTCTTTATGTGTTCTTCTGTGAAGGGATAGGCTCTTGCACCATGTGTTTCCAATAGCTGCCTAACTTGTGTATTCACAGTGCAGCCACTAGGACTAATGGCTATGGCCACTGGAATGCCTACTATGTTGAATCTGCGTGATAAAAATGCCTTCCTCCCATCGTCGAAAGGAAGTGCCAACCAGGGCATACTTGAAAAGAAGTCATTGAAGGAAGATTCGTCTTGATCACTAGATATGAAAATCACTTCAAATGTTTCATCTTTTTTCTTGATTTCTTGGTATGCAGTTATGAGTTTGGGCAGAAATTCTCGACTTGGGAGACTCCACCTTGCTGCAAAATACAGTACAATATTGTTCCCCACTAGTTTAGACACTGGAACCTAAACAAGATCACGGAAAATAGCATGATTAGCAAACGACTTCTTCTCTCCATCTGAAATGAAATCACATTTTCAATCACTCATTTCAAGCTACAAAACTTACCTTTAAACCACCACTTGAAATGACAAAATCTCGATCTGTAGTAACAAGAATGGACTCTAATGTTTGTGCTTCTAGTTTTTCCTTCTTGAGATTAGCCAAAGTAACAAGCTTTTCTTGTGTGAAAGGATAGGCTTCATCGCCATATTCCTCGATGAATTTTACCGCATTTGACTGCAGAGTCTTCCCATCTGGACCAATTACAACCAGCTGAGGAAGAATTTTATGCTCAAAGTACCTAACAAGTCTCTCACAGTTCTTGTCTTTGAATGGTAAAGCCAACCATGGCATAGTTTCAAAGCCTTCTTTAAAATCCTCATATTTTTCATCCAGAGAAATCAGTACAATTTCAAAACTCTTCTGTTTAACCTTTTTGTATACCTCTGCTAGCTTCAAGGTGAAATTCTTGCACCTTTTATGAGAACACATAGCAAAATATAGGCCAACTGTTTTCCCTTCAAGCTGAGACACAGAAATCTGAAAAACAAGCATGTCGAAAATAAGCATAAGAACTTACAATGCGTCTAAATGATCCAACTCAAAGGACAAGTACTACCTTGCTTTCTTCATTTGAAACCAAATAATCGTGGGATTCATAGACTAAAATAGACCTCAAAGACTGATTATTTTTATCCCTTTCTTCTTCCTGTCTCAAGTAATTAATTCGTTCAGATGTAAATGGATAGGCTTCAGGACCAAAATGCTTGATAAACTTGACACCCTCGTTGCTCAACACTTTGCCAGTCCCATCGAGAATCACAAGATGTGGAATTGCCCTCACTCTGAACAACTGCTTTAAGTTCTTTCTAGCCTCAGCATCAGAAAATGGAACAGCAAGCCATGGCATTTTCCCAAAGTATTCATTAAACGATTCGTTATCTTTATCAGATGAGATGAAAACTATTTCAAAGTCACCTTTAGGATAAAGATCCTCATATGCTTCTACCAACTTTGGAGTAAACTGGCGACATGGACCACACCATGAACCGGAGAAATACAAGCCTACTGTCTTTCCTGTTATGCTACCAATCCTGACCTGCAAACAAGTATAAGAGCTGTGATCAAATAGGTTTTTATTCAATCTTTTTATTCTTAGATTAGACTACAGAGGATTCCAAATCAATAGTTCTATGAAATAAACTCATATACATGCCTGTTCACCATTTCTACATATTAGAAAGTTTCTTTCTTTTGAAGAGAGTGCAAATGCGAGATTATGAGGGGAACTTTCTTGATCAATTGCCATAGCCATTAGTGACTGATCTCCTCAAAACTGTACCATATTCAACATGTTTCATTTGACATGTTCTGCTTGATTCTCTCTTTAAAGGAAAAATGAATAACCTTATCAGGGAATGTCAGCACTTGCCGGTCAATTTCATCTGTGAGCTTTCAAGCTAGCCGGCCCTCTCATAAATACATATTAAATTGGTTTTGTGTCCATCATTGAATAGGTTAATCTCCTCACATGGTTTTTAATTAACCTTAATTTGAGTCTTGTGAACATGTCTTAGAAGTATTAGCTGCCTATACCAAACTTTGAATGGCATTTATATTACAAATTAAAATAATATAATCAAATCAACCATATAATAGTGAAATTGATACAATATGTTATTAAGGTGGATCAGTGGAATCTTGATTCCTCCACTTACCAGGATTCCTCGTATATGATGCTTTTGTCTTAACTGAGCAAAGCTACTTCATTTTTCCTGCCGGCTTCTCACAACATCCTTATTAATACTCCATTTACAGAAATAAATTTGTTTTGTTTCTGAGTGGGGGCCTCAGAAAACTTGCTAAACTTGTTAACCCCATAAGTTGAATGATGAGAGTAATCTTTGGTCTATAACCATAGTCCATACTACTTTCTAGCTAAGGTTTAGAGGATTCATATAACCCTGGTGCATTTGATCATACTACTACAATTACAACTTATTTTAGTACTAGATTTTCAGTAAAGAATCACATGATCTTTTTTCCTGTACATACTTATTGATGTAAACTATTACAAGCTTTTCTAGTCCAAATTAAGTGTCGTTTTCATGCGAATCATCTCATTCCAAGCCTGTTTGTTAGATCAGGAGGGAGTTGGGAGTGCATTTGGACGGTAGTAAACAAACGGACTATTATAATACTACAACATATATGCCTTATAATGAACATAACGACAATCATACAATTCTTTCCTGTACAATATAACATACTCTTAGAGCAAGATTAAAGCTGCCTACGGAAAATAACAAAGTTACCTTTGAAACAAACTTTCACCATCACAAACCCATCCTTCATTTGGTTACTGTTCGTGTTTGCGTTGCTCCTTTTGGTCTGGATCCATGTCATTTCCCTGCAGCACATTTTGGGTGCAAATCAAAGTCAAACTCTTCGCAATAGAATGACCATATTTCATTCCATCACAATTGCAAAACAAAGATCATGCTCGGGAAGTTTGTACTAATGTATCTTAGGCCACCCCTTTTCCATTTCTGCAAATTGTGCCTCCATCTCCTTTATAAGAACCAGCGCCATGACAGGAAGCAACCACTGTTGCTATGCCATGAACTATGAATAGGCGACTCAAGGATTCCTTCCTTTCATCACCAAAGGGAAGGGCCATGGCATTGTACTGCCATCAAATGAGGTCTAGATTTCATCTCTAGATAGGAGAATCACTTCCAAATGATCATTTTTGGCATTTATCTTCTGAATTATTTTTTAAGATTTGGTGTAAAAGCACGGAATTTCTTATGAGATGTCCCCAAAGGGACTATCAGACACCACCACTAACAAAGAAATAATTCTGGTCTTTTGTTCTGCTCAAGGATAAGAGTAAGATATCAACAGAAATCTTAGTACAGTAGTCAAAACTTTGTGAATAACATATATCGAGAGTAATTTGCATGCCTAAATTGATCTAACAGTAGGACTCCAACTCCAGCAACTCATGTAAGCATGATTTCTGTTGAGAGGATTCAGCAGCTTACAGATGTATATAAGCATCTGGGTACAGTCATTTTGTTAAATATATTCAAAAGTTTCCAGAGCTGGAACAAAAGTACTTACATCCATGTCAGTTCTACATTGATCCGTTATGGAAAATAAAGGATCCATGTATCATGTAACATAACAATATTACCAAGAAGTGATCCTTTGTGGCAAAGTACCTTTTCACCTTAACTTTCCAGATACAAATTGCGATCTCCAATGATTAAAAAAAGACTCCAGCGTCTGCGCTTACCTCTTAGCTTTCTTTATCTACTCGAGCTCAGCTAACTTCTTCTCCCAGATTCCATGCTCCTCTATGGCTACAGCAACATCAGAATAAAGAGACTTCTCGCCTTTTCCAGTTATGACTAAGGTAGGAGGATAACAGACCAGTGAGACCACAAAGTGAAGGTGAGCTTCTCACGGGTCCTGTCACGTAGGAGAAGTGAAAACTAACGCATGCTTGCAAACCATCTCTTGCAAGAATCATCATGAATGCGAATAATAGCAATCTCAAAGTTTCCTCCCAGTGCCTTCAGCATGTCAGACATCTCTATCAGCCTTCCTCCAATGAGCTGCTATTACATAGATTCTTGATTGTGACTCCAAGATAGATTTCAAAGATTGCTATCTGTTAGCTGCTGCTTCTTTGTGGTTCTGTTGATTCATCCGTTCTTGAGAAAAAGGGTAAAAACTCAAATGATCAAGGATGATCTGAAAACCATTATCGGTCACTAGCTTTCCACTGTCATCAAAATCACAAATTGGGATAGCCAACAATTCATTCAGACGTTTACGCGTTTCAGAATCAGAGAATGGGACAGCGATCCAAGGCATTTTAGTTAAGTATGAACAATTCATCATCCTTATCATCCGTAAGGAAAACAAACTCAAAGTCTCCTTTTGGTAGGAGGTCAATGTACATCTCAAACTGGAATCTGGGTGAAAATTGGCATGGAAGAATGAAGCTTCACCCTGAATTCAAATATTTGAAAGAATTGGGCATTTCTATATTTAGAAACAATTTAACTCTAAATTTATTTCACCTTAATGACATGCTTTTGGTCCCACAAAAATATCGTGACATGTTTAAGACCACAAGTTTCAAAAATCCTTTCTTTTTTTAACTCTTAAACTTCGTACCCAGTCAAACACAGCCACATAAAATAAAATGAAGCAGTTTATGGAACAAACTGTTTTCTATTAAACATGTTGGAACAGTGAAGCAGTTTATGGAACAAACTGTTTTCTATTAAACATGTTGGAACATTTGCAAAAAAGACAACAAAACATTATTTTTATATTCTTTTTTTTTTAAGTATGTTTTCTATTAAACATGTTGGAACATTTGCAAAAAAGACAACAAAACATTATTTTTATATTCTTTTTTTTTTAAGTATGTGTATTATATTATATTGAGACAAAGTACAGCATCAAAGCTAGACGGGAATCCTTTAAGGAAGGACTTTAGAAAATCCAGCAAAACATCAGCTCAAAATCTGCGTCATACCATTATCTTTAATCTTTGGATACATCTGTAGACAATAAATTTTGTTGCCTCAAAATAATCCAGTCAAGAAAAAATATCCACAAGTAATATTTGATTTATAAGAAAAAAAGGATGCGGGTTACAATCTCTGGAATATCTTAAATCTAAAATATGTAATCCTATGATTCTTCTCTTCACGGATTTGATTCAAGGATGTTAAAGCTTGCTCTCGAACTTGATGAATTTGATTTGATTCAAGAGTTTTTGAGCTTGATCTTGAATATGTGGATTTGACTTGATTCAAGGGCTTATGAGCTTGTTCTTGAATGTATGAATTTGATTTAATCACGAACGTGGCAAAATATGGATGGAAAGACTTCTTGATCACAGCCAGGAGGGATGGGCTTTGTGATTTATAGAAACTTCTTGGTCATAGCCAGGAGGGAAGGCTTCTTGATGTATGGAATTCAGGGATGGGCTTTGTGATTTATAGAAACTTCTTGGTCATAGCCAGGAGGGAAGGCTTCTTGATGTATGGAATTCTTCTTGATCTCTTTGTGATTAATAGAAACTTCTGTATGGAATGCTTCTTGATCTCTGAGGGAAGTCTTCTTGATGTATGGAATTCTTCTTGATCTTCTGTATGGAATGCTTCTTGATCTCTGGCAGAATGGAGGGAAGCCTTCTTTGATGTATGGCAGAATTCTTGATCTCTGGCAGAATGGAGGGAAGGCTTCTTGATGTATGGCAGAATGGAAGCTTCTTGATGTATGGCAGAATGGAAGCTTCTTGATCTCTGGCAGAATGGAAGGTTTCTATATATCTCCTCCTTGATTTCTCCACTGGTGGATGAGAGCTTTCACCAACTTCTTAATATGTTTTCAAGAGTTATAGAACCCCTCTATTTATAGTTGTAGGGTAAGGGACTTACTTTGATTTGATTGATCCACTTGAGTCATCAAGCCTATCACAAAAACTATGTGATAAGAATGAATTTAATTGGCCAAGACATGTCATATTGGACACTTGCATGGTTTTGATTGGCCATCAATTTGACTAGGCACGCTACATCATTTATTCACATGTCATAGTTTCATTGGCCCTTGATTTGACTTGGCGCCACATTATTTGACACGTGGCAGGGACCTTGGACTAATAAATCATGAATTAAACCAATTCATTTATTGAATTAAATTTAATAAAATTCATGTGTCTACAACATCTATATCGCATTGACGAAATTCCTTCCACTCAAAACATCTTTTGTTCCTCTCACGCCAAAAGGTCCTCCAAGTCCTTTTTATCACTCCGCCAACTGCTCAACATTTTATAAACATTTGCGGGCATAATCCATTAGAAACATACACCATATGTGCCACAGAAATGTCCAGTGTAATATAAGGTGCCTTGAAATTTTTTGAGAACTTTTTCTCAAAACATTCTCATAAAAGCTTAGACCAATTCCAAAGGGATTCTCAGATATGATCAGAAGTTCCGTAGTCTGCTTGGGGACAAAAAATGAACAACAATCCAAAATCACCATAATTGAATCACACATATTGCTAACCAGTATCTCAAGAAACTACAAACGGATACTCCAGTTCAACTTCAATGTACCATTTATCAACATCAGCAGCCACATTTCTGGTACAATTTACTTTACTATAGCTAAACATAACAGAAACATCCATTCATCATAACATCAGAAGAAATCACACCACCACACACAAGAAACAAAAGCCAACGTCCTGCAAACAATTAAAATATGTTGTCGCCGTAAAAGTTAACGAACATTCAATTCTAATGAAAAGGAAACAAAAAAGAAATGCAAATAGCTTATTGAACAATTGATACCTGGTCATGTTGTTGCGAATGAGAAATCGTCACGTCTGAAGAACAAAACAGCTTAATCTTGCCTTTACATTCAATTCAGTCTCTTGGTATTTTGGCGGTAAGAAAAGTTTTTGTAGTCTAGAGGGATGTTGGGAGGGAGCATTGGACAGTAGTACCACAGAATGATCCTTATTAAAAGATATATGTGCCTTACAGGCTACAATGAACATAGTTATGTCTGAATAAGAAACATGTATACAACAGTCATAAAGCAAGACTCACCCACTAACCCATAATAACAAATTAAGCTTTGAAACAAACTTCACCATCACAAACCCATCCTTCATTTGGTTTCTCTTCCTCTTTCTCTTGCTCCTTTTGATCTTCCTCAGGATCCATGTTGTTTTCCTTTTTCTCTTCTAGAGCACATTTTGGGTGCAGATCAAAGTCGCACTCTTTGCAATAGAACGACCATATCCGTCCCGCATCATTGCAGTCATCACAATAGTAAGACAGACGCTTAGTAAGAAGAAGTTCATGCTCGTGAAGTGTGTGCTTAAGTTTCTCAGGCCAACCCTTTGCCATTTCTTCAAATTCTTCCCCGAGCTCCTTTATACGCTCTTTGGTGAAAGGAAAAGCATCAGCACCATGAGACATGATCAAATTTCTGGCTTCAGTTGTAACAGTCTTGCCTGACGGCCCAATAGCAACCAATGTGGGTATGCCACGAACTTTGAATAGGCGATTCAAGGATGCCTTCCTTTCATCACCAAAGGGAAGAGCTAGCCATGGCATTGTAGCAAAATAGTCATCAAAGGATGCCTGGTTTTCGTCACTGGATATGAAAATTACTTCCAATGGTTCATTTTTGGCTCTGATCTTCTCATATGCTTCTTTAAGCTTTGGTGTAAAAGCACGGCATGGTGGACACCAATGCGCAGAGAAGTAAAGAAGAATATTCTTCCCTACAAGATCAGACACCAGAATCTACAAAGAGAAAACTTTGGTCACTTGCTGTAGATAAGCCAAAAAAAAAAATTGAACATCAACAGAATAGTCTGTCATGCTAGTTATAGCATAGTAGTCAAAGCATTGTGAATAACATGTATAGAAAGTTCATGGCATGCCTAAATTGATCAAACACCAGATGTTTGTGCAATTCCAAAGCTCCAAAATCTCATGTAAACATAACTTATTTAACATGGACTTGGCTTATGGACGTATGTAAGTATCTGGTACAGGGATGTACAGTTTTTGCATCTTACCTTTTTACCATCTTTTCCAATGACAAAATCATGATCTCCAGTGACCAAAATTGACTCCAGTGTCTGTGCTTCTCGCTTGGCTTTCTCTATTTGCTCAAGTTCAGCAAATCTCTCAGGTGTAAAAGGATAAGCCAGGATGCCATGCTCCTCAATGGCTTCAGCAACATTAGAATGAAGAGTCTTCCCATCAGTTCCAATGATTACTAAGGTAGGAAGGGTAGAAAGCTCAAAGTAACGAGCCAGCTTGTCGCAGATCTTATCTTTTACGGGAAGTGAAAACCAAGGCATGCTTGCAACCTCTTTCCTGAAAGATTCGTCATCTTCGTCATCAAGGGGAATCATCACAATCTCAAAGTTCTCTCCCTGTGTCTTCAGCTTGTCATACATCTTAATCAGCTTCTGTGCAAATAAACCACATTCTCCGAATGAGGTCATCGAGAAATATAGGCCTACAATCTTGCCTTCTAACTCAGCGACAGGTACCTAATAGTTATCAAAACAAAATGGAATATTAGTAAGGGCAATATTAATTTAAGAACAAGCGCAAAAATGCAGAATCATGATAAGAAATGGCATCTTGAATCAACCTTTCTCCCATCAGCTGCAATTACATAGTTTCTCGATTTTGACTCCAAGATAGATTTCAAAGATTGTTCTCTCTTAGCTGCTTCTTCTTGCTCCTTAAGTTCATTTAGTCGTTCTTGAGTAAAAGGGTAACCTTCCACCCCATGCTCAAGGATGATCTCGACACCATTATCAGCCACTACCTTTCCACTGTCATCGAGGATCACTAAGTGGGGTATTCCCCTGACAGCAAACAATTCATCCAAACGTTTGCGTGTTTCAGAATCAGTGAATGGGACAGCGAGCCAAGGCATTTTAGAGAAGTAACCAGTGAAAGATTCATCATCCTTATCAGCAGTAAGGAAAACAACTTCAAAGTCTCCTTTCGCTAGGAGCTCATTGTACGCCTCAATTAAATTCGGGGTGAACTGACGGCATGGACCACACCATGATGCTGAAAAATACAACCCGACTTTTTTCCCCTTTAAAGTATCAAGCTTAACCTGAGAATTTCAAATATACGAGGAATTTAGCCTTTTAGTCCATAAATCAATTAATCTGTTGATCAAAGCTAGATATTAATTTCCACGATTCACCTTAGCCCTGTCCTAACATGTTTATATACCAATAAAACTAAAAGGTCAAGCATATAAAGAACGTTTGCATATAGCATGTATACTTTCGTTAGTGCAAAACATAGCATACAAAATTGATGTACATTTAAGATATTACACTTCCATAACAACTAGAAATGATAGAATCAGATAGTGGGTATGAAATCCACCATAAAAGATACTTAACAGTAACAGAAAATAACAACAACATCATACCCAGCACACAAGTGGGGTCTAGGGAGGGTGAGATGTACGCAGACCTTGCCCCTACCTCCAGTGAAGTAGAGAGGCGGTTTCCGGTAGATCCTCGGCTCAAGAAAACAGTTTCAGAAATGAAATTGGAAGACGAAGAGAGCTAACAGAAAGGAGGAAACATACAAGAATAGAATACAAAGATAGGAATATCGAAGTACAGAATAGCAATGACATCCAAATACTGAAACTAATAAAACAACATTATTAATAAAACGAAGATCAAGATAAAACTAGAAAATAATCAAAATCCTGGTAAGGTTCTCTAAAACCACCGAAAATAGTCAGATTAAAACGTCAAAAAGATGGCTCACGCGTCAATTTCTTATGCTTTGCTACACTTTGTAAGGACAAACATATTATATCATATTGGAAATGATAGGGCTATTTTTGCAAAACTAGGCCGTTTGGACCTTACAATTTTCTTAAAGAGTTTCCTAGAATGGAAAAAAGAACATTATTTTTCAAAAGTTTTTCTCAAAAACAGAACAAAACATTAGCATAAAGTACAATATAATGCTTAATTTTATATTAAACCAAAACCAAACCAATTATAAGTAACCAAAAAACTTATGTCTGCAATATCTCACAAACTCCTAGATATTCAGTTGGATCCGATCTGATAAGTTATATTTCTTTTTTGACAATGAAGATAAGTAATATTTCTTTTAATTTTTACATATATAATCCCTCCCTATTATTAGGTTCAAAATTTTTTCCTATGGTTCCTTTCATCATATACTTCTCTTATTGTCTTAAACTGTAAAATTACCTATGCTTTTCTCTTTTATATGTTCTATATATCAATTTTTAGTCTTTTTGGTAACTTGATTTACAAACAAGGAGGGTTGCGATAGGTTGACAACAGTGTTAAATCTGTCAACTTATGATGAATCCTCATAATATATAATGCGTTGAGACGTGCTCACCTAGGCACGCGTTACACCTAGTTATTGGACTGAAACGGACTAAAATGGAGCTACATGGGCAATGAAGATACATATAGCCAACCCCATGAGGATTGAGACATAGTTGTTGTTATGCACGGATGTTTCCGCAACGATATGGAGTACTGTGGATAGCTTTGCAAAGTAAAGGGTTAATAACATCCTATCCAAACACAATTGACTGTTAAAAACCGTTTTCGAAAGTACATAATTTGTTTAATAATACTCTCAAAAAATTGTCCAAACCCTTGATTAATTTCAAAAGAAAAATTCTTAGACATGATCAAAATTCAAAAGTTTCCAAGTCAACTTAGACCAAAAAATGAAATATGAATCTGATGTTTTCATGCTTCATTCACACATATTGTACACTATTCAACACCATACTACAATCACCACCAAAGGTTGTGGTGGAGTGGTAAGACCCCTCCATCCTTAACTGGGGTCGAGCCCAGAGAATGGACTTGCCTTTGGTAGGGAACGCTTTCCCCACTAGAGTGCACGTTCCCTACACGAATCCAAATTAATCGGGCTCTGAAACAGATACAAGACTCCAAGTGGGAAATCCAAAATAATCAGATACTTCAATTTAAATCCAATTAAACATTTATCAAAGTTAGCTGGCAGAATTCTGCTAAAAATTTACTTCACTATATCAAAACAAAACAGAAACATCCATTTATCATAGAATCAGAAGAAAAACACACACACACACACGAAAGAAAAAAAAAAAAAAAAAAAAAAAGACCTAACAGTCATGTAGTATACCACAAATTAAAGAACCCCACATGAAAATAAACATGTTGTCTAAGTAAAAGTTAATAAGCGCTCAACAACAAGAACATACGCAGTGTGATCCCACAAGTGGCGTATGGAGAAGGTGAGGTGTACACAAAATTTACCCCTATCTCGAGTGAGCTAGAGAGGTTGTTTTCGATAGACCATCGGCTTTAATAAACATTCAATTCATACAAATGAAACACACATAAACAAAAAAAAAAAACATAAGATGAATTTATTGATTACCTGATCACCGTTGTTGCGAATGAGAAAGTCACGGTCTGAAGAACCAAGTAGCTTAATTACATCATCACAATTTTCACCTGCCATTTACTCTTTTGTTTTATAATTTTGGTAATAACAAAGTTTTGTAGTCTATACAAGAAAATATATTAAAGACTTATACTAAGTTTAACATTATTGGACCTACTTATATAGGGGCACACAAACTAATTTTCCTCTTTTATTTACTTTGGTAATTTGCATCGTAAAAAGTCCACTATCATTTCTTATAAATGAAAAAGTCAATTTTTTATGATGTCTTTTGCTTTATGGAAAGATTGATATGAAAAGAATATCCTATAAATTTTAATTGTGAAGAATAAGAGAATAGTGTATTTTTTTAAAACAGACGAATAAGAAAATATTGTCACATAAATTGAAACGGAGGGAGTGATGTTTTAAGTAGGGTTTCAGAGCTTTCTAAATTAGTGATTAAGTAACAACAAAAGTGTGCCAAATTGAGATGATTTTGTAAGTTGAATCTGGACCTTTGATTTGGAGAAGAATTGACTTAAACATAATTAAAGGCCAAGATAATGTCAAGGTCTAATTTTGTAATTTCCTTTTGCTTAATGGATGAGAGTTGGGGGAAAAGAAAGACGACTTAGTTAGGAGTGAACTATGGTTTAGTTCATAAAACGTGAATAAATATTTTTTATGTTGAAGTTGTTTCTTAGAAACATACCTAAATTAGTTATCAAAGAAGACTTGATAGTCTCGTGAGAGAATAAAAACAAACATGAAGACTTAATTAGTCAATGAAAATAGTTTCCCGTGAACTTTACGTATCTTAGTGAGACAAAAAATAAAAGTAACACTTGTCACTATAACTTTAGCTTTTGTCGTTGTTATGGAATGTAGAAATTCTCCTGAGATTTTTGGGTCGATGAAGAGGTGAGTGGAAAATGTATTTGTCATTTGCTTGCTAAGATTTCACCAGTTAATTGTATTTTCTATAATTAGATGTTATCAAGGACAAGAGCATTTGGCTTAATCAAGAAGATATTGAAACTATAAATCTTTTTTGTTCTCTCTCTCCCTTCTAAGTGCAGTAAGTAATATTTTATTTACTAATACAAAAAATGTAAATCAAATTGACAGTTTAGCTTATGTGCCCTTCCATGTTACCATCATACCGTCGTCATTGATTCAAGGCTAAATACATATTTTACCTCTCTAGCCCTCGTACTTGTACCGAAATTCCTTTGATACACCCATACTTCACGGATATATTTTTACATACAAACGTTTGTAAAAATGTCTCTAATACAAATAGGAAGGGCGAAGGGCAAAGTATTTATAAACATGCTAAGTGCCATTCTCCATTCAAAAAGGAACAAAAATAAAGGGCAAAGGAAGAGAGCAGTTCTTGTTCCATTTTCACTGCCATTGACCAAATGGGCAACTACCAAAGGCAGAAAGTACAGCAAAATAGAGAAAGGAACAATACAAACCAAAATGAAATTATCAAATATATGAACTAACGGTTAATTTCATGTATCCCTCTGCTATATTTTGCTCTTGTAAAGTAACAAAAATGTGATATGTAACATTAGAATCACTAAATGTGTTGGTTGTGCAGAAAATACAAAACACCAAAGTCAAATTTTTAACACCAAAAACTGACTTGTCAATAGCCACTTCATCATAATTTAAAAATCACACCTTGTCCATGCCCGTGTTGTATGCTATAAATAATTAAAATATACGTTCTGTTTAAATAAAAGATATGAAAAGGAAAAAGCTTATTATATGATGAAAATTCCTACTTGTCTATCTTGATAGAGGGCGAATCTCCAAGTGGTAAAGATCAAGTACAATAAGGGTCGTTCCGTTGACAGCATTAAACATTAATATCCGTATAAAACTCAGCGTTAATTTAGCACAAAGTTCGATTGGTTTTTGTGAAATTTTAATATCCGCATAAAATTAGTGTAATGTTTGGTTGCGTTTTTGTATATTCCGCATTATTAATACCCGCATTATTAATAGGGAATCTATGTATTATTTTATGCGGGGAAAAATGTGGTATTAATAATGTGGGTATTAATAATGCAGGTATTAAATTTAAAATGATAAAATTAACCCTCATAATAATAAGGATATTTTAAAATTTTATTTAAGGAGTAAATAAATATTTTAAATAATAATATTTTTTATTAATTTGTAATATATCAGTGATTCAACAAATAATTCCTACGTTATAATATATGCGTGGCTAATACCCACATTATTAAACCCCACATAACTAATACCCGCATTATCAATACCCACATTATCAATACACACATTATTAATACCCACATTACTAATACCCGCATTAATAATTAATACCTGCATAATATACAAGCCAAACCGAACGACCCTTGGTGGGATTGGATTAATAATCCTGAGATTAAATTTGGGATTACAGTTATCCCACATTTGGTTAGTGAGATTAAGTAATCCGGGATAGATTTTATACCACAAATGTAGTACTATCTTATCCCATAGAAGGTGTGGGATAATTAATCCCAGGATTATAATTCTGGGAAAAATTTAATCCCAAATTTATGGGTAACTTAGGTGAACTAACGCAAGCTTGCAAACCATCCGTTGCAAGGATCATCATGAATGCGAATAATAGCAATCTCAAAGTTTCCTCCAGTGCCTTCAGCGTGTCAGACATCTCTATCAGCCTTCCTCCAATGAGCTGCTATTGCATAGATTCTTGATTGTGACTCCAAGATAGATTTCAAAGATTGCTCTCTGTTAGCTGCTGCTTCTTGCTTGTTCTGTTGATTCATCCGTTCTTGAGAAAAAGGGTAAAAACTCAAATGATCAAGGATGATCTGAAAACCATTATCAGTCACTAGCTTTCCACTGTCATCAAGATCACAAATTGAGATAGCCAACAATTCATTCAGACGTTTACGCGTTTAAGAATCAGAGAATGGGACATAGATCCAAGGCATTTTGGTTAAGTATGAACAATTCATCATCCTTATCATCCGTAAGGAAAGCAAACTCAAAAGTCTCCTTTTGGTAGGAGGTCAGTGTACATCTCAAACTGGAATCTGGGTGAAAATTGGCATGGAAGAATGAAGCTTCACAATGAATTCAAATATTTGAAAGAATTGCGCATTTCTATATTTAGAAACAATTTAACTCTAAACTTATTTCACCTTAATGACATGCTTTTGGTCCCACAAAAATATCGTGACATGTTTAAGACCACAAGTTTCAAAAGTTTTTTTTTTTTACTCTTAAACTTCGTACCCAGTCAAACACAGCCACATAAAATAAAATGAAGGGAGTTTTTGTTCAGTTTACGGAACAAATTGTTTTCTATTAAACATGTTGGAACATTGGCAAAAAAGACAACAAAACATTTTTTTTTTTTTGAATTAAACCAGTAATGGAAATAAAACCAAACTTACATCCACAATATCTAACTGTCTTATATATTCACGTGGATCCTTTGACATATGTTATTTTCTTTCAATATTTACATACTAATTTATCTCTCCCTATTGTTATATTCCTTTTTTTTTTGGAGTATGTGTATTATATTATATTGAGACAAAGTACAGCATCAGAGCTAGACGGGAATCCTTTAAGGAAGGACTTCAGAAAATCCAGCAAAACATCAGCTCAAAATTTGCGTTATACCATTATCTTTAATCTTTGGATACATCTGTAGACAATAAATTTTGTTGCCTCAAAATAATCCAGATAAGAAAAAATATCCCCAAGTAATATTTGATTTATAAGAAAAAAAGGATGCGGGTTACAATCTCTAGAATATCTTAAATCTAAAATATGTAATCCTCTGATTCTTCTCTTCACGGATTTGATTCAAGGGCGTTAAAGCTTGCTCTCGAACTTGATGGATTTGATTTGATTCGATTCAAGGATTTTTGAGCTTGATCTTGAATATGTGGACTTGATTCAAGGGCTTATGAGCTTGTTCTTGAATTTATGAATTTGATTTAATCACGAACGTGGCGGCAGTTTTTGATCACGAACATGACGGCAAAATATGGATTGAAAGACTTCTTGATCACAGCCAGAAGGGATAGGCTTTGTGATTTATAGAAACTTCTTGGTCATAGCCAGGAGGGAAAGCTTCTTGATGTATGGAATGCTTCTTGATCTCTGGCAGAATGGAAGGTTTCTATGTATCTCCTCCTTGATTTTCTCCACTGGTGGGTGAGAGCTTTCACCAACTTCTGAATATGTTTTCAAGAGTTATGGAACCCTCTAGGAAGGGACTTACTTTGATTTGATTGGTCCACTTGAGTCATCAAGCCTATCACAAAAACTATGTGATAAGAATGAATTTAATTGGCCAAGACATATCATATTGGACACTTGCATGGTTTTGATTGACCATCAATTTGACTAGCCATGCTACATCATTTATTCACATGTCATAGTTTCATGAGAAGATTGGGCCAAAAGACCCTCTCAAGTCTTTAATTAATAAAAGGGGACGCGCGTGGAGCGTCGTTAAACGCGTGCATTTAACATTAAAACATGGGCCAGATTAGAAACAACAAAACTTGCAGGGCTTTATTAAAAAACTTTTTGGACTGAATTAGCAATCCCAAAAATTTTAATCAAAAGGTGGAAAAATGAACCGAACGGACTCAGTGCAATCATTTAAAACATCGAACCCCAAAATCTTCTCTTACACACTTCTCAAGTTCGTCTCTTCTACAGTCTTCTACGCAGTTTTCTAAACATCATCGTCGCCGACCATATACATTTCTCCGATAACATCTAAAGGTAAATTTTGAACAATATTGATGTTTTTCAAGTGAATCGGGGTTTATTTTTTGCTATTTTGCTATTTTGAAAAAACTATGATTTTTACGCCTTTTTACTGTACTGGAAGAAAGTTCTTGTGAAAATCTTTGTTTTTGTTGATTTTTTCGTCAAATAGTGCTATGTTTTTGTATAAATAGCGAAGTTTTTGCATGTTGATGTTATATTACCATGTTAAGAGCATACTCCTTCGAAGAGTCAAACATCGTGAGACAGTGTTCTAAACGTGCGATAGGATGGATGTTTGAAGTTGGTGATGCATTTTAGATGATTTTTGTTAAAATAAATTAGGGTTTTATAAAATAAATATGCTAAAGGTTGAAAAAATGTTGTACAACTAGTGAAGTTTTTGCATGTTTATGTTATATTACCATGTTAAGAGCATACTCCTTCGCAGAGTCAAACATCATGAGACAGTGTTCTAAACGTGTGATTGGATGTTTGAAGTTGGTGATGCATTTTAGATGATTTTTGTTAAAATAAATTAGGGTTTTATAAAATAAATATGCTAAAGGTTGAAAAAATGTTGTACATATAGTCAAGATTTTGCATGTTTATGTTTGTGCGTGCATGTTTAAAGTTCTGGAACATTTGAGACAGTGCTCGGACCGTGCGAGAGGATGATAATGTTTAATGATGACTCTACTTGAATTAGGGTTTGATAAAACATATGTATATTATGTTTCACACACCCATATTGCATGTTTGTACATCTTTAATTGATGAATATACTTGTGATTTGCAGCTACAATGGCTTATACGCCGGAATTAAGAGGAAGGAGACTACTCCTCCTAGTAAACAGCCTCCTAGGAAGAGGAGAATTATATTGGAGGACGAAGAGGAGGGGTCCCCAGACTATGATGTAAATGTAAGGCCACAAGAAGCTGTGAGGGTGCCGGACGATGGTAATCTATCAGAAGAAATAGAAGCGCTGTTTGGTGATGATGAGTGGGATGAAGATGGAAACAAAAAAGAGAGCCTTTTAAATATGGCAGAAGAAGAGGAGGTGGGAAGGCTGGTAAATAATCTTGCAGGAGAATTTGAAGGAGTTGCAAATGTTGAAGAAGTAGATGATGTACAAGAAGTTATAGAGGTTGTAGATGTTCAAGCTGGTGAATGAGGTAGGAATGGTAGGGAAGAAGAAGAGGTTGAGAGATGCGAAGGAGAAGGTCGGATGAAGTTCGTAGACGACGTGGGAGCTGATTCTGCAGAGCCACCTAGAGAGGTATAGTTGCTGTCTAGAACATACATAAAGTTGTTCTTCACTTTACAGTAGAATGTTCAATTTTTTTTTATGTGATTTGAGAACACTCGCGTGCATGATCAGATCAACCTTAACAATGTTCAAAGTATTTTCTTGTAGTTCCTTGGAACATCTCAAGGGATGTTTCATGCATCTGATATTATGTTCTTACTACCGTGGTGATTCCTTAAACTAACAAATTTCAAAATATTGTGCAGCCTGAGTACGTGCAGCCTGAGTACGTTACCAGTGTCATTCCACTAATGGTGCTGAAGACTTACTTGGATGATCATGAGCATTTTCAATCCAAGATAACTGTCCGCTCGTCGCTTATTGGACGAATGCGTGAGTTCAGGATTGTGCTGCGTACAAGTGGTTTGTATGACAAGTTCAAAAACAGTATCTTTGGCCATTTCTTGGACTTGCCGGAGGAGCCATCGTTTCCAACCAGGTTGGTGCACAATATTCTGCTAAGAAGAGTTTTGTGCAATAAAGAAAAAGAAGCTTGGTTCAATTTCAATGGAGTGCCTGTTCGTTTTGGCCTCCAAGAGTTTGCTTTGATGACAAAGCTGAGATGCCAAGCCTATCTAAGTGTCCAATGGGAGGCTGCGATGAAAGAGAGGGGCATGGAGATGTGGGAGTATATTTCAACGGCATGAGAGGATGGGAAAGCAAGGGCAGTTACTGCTCCCCGGTTGCTGAGTTTGATATAAAATGAGGAAGTTCCTGAACGGTACAAGTTTGGGCTTGCCATGGCTTGGTTTGTTCACTCAATATTGTGCGCCAAAGACAAAAAAGCTGGTATTGAGGAATTACTGGTCTGCCTTGCATATCTTCCAAATGAATTTGCCAAGTATCCTTGGGGGCGGAAAAGCTTCGAGCTGACCATTGAGTACTTGACGAAGCCCATGGCTGATCGTGCAACTAGCAAGGCTAAGGACGGGCCAAATTACAATCTTTATGGGTTTCCTTGGGCATTTGTGAGTTGGGTATTTGAAGCAATACATGCACTTCGTCCCAGGGATTTTTCCAAGGAGAGGACCATGCCAAGGATGAACAGGTGGATCACTGAAAAGAATGAAAGAGACTCCTGAAGGCTGTTTGAGAATGTTGCAAAGCCTGTAAGTACTTTACCTACAATTTTCTAAATGTTGGAACATCTGCAATGTCGTTATAATCATTGCTGTTAATGTTAAGAATATCTTTTCAGATGTTCGATCACGACAGATATGATGTTTCATTTTTACTGGTGTTAAATGTCGAGCAGTAATAATGATGTTCTGAACACTCTTTGTGATGTTAAGGTTTATTTCTCTTATACATTGTATTCGTAACAAATATTTATGGTATGTAGGTGGTGCACCCTTTCATTGACCCTATCGATGCAGAGAGGGAAGATGATACCTTTCAGAATATTGAGTCGTTTGTTGATGGGGGCGACGAAGTAATTGATCAGCTTGTTGTGATGTTGGAGGGGGCTAGCTCGATCGTTGGTAGTGATCGAGTGACAATTTTTAGGAATTGCCCCAGGACCCCTCCAAGAGAGGTAATTGATGAAGGAAAGGTTGGTGAAGAATTTGTTAGTGGAGGTGTTGGTAGATGTGAAACACAAGTTGGTGATGAGATTGGTGGTAGGCTGGTCGTTTTACTGGTGGTCTTTTTAGTGGTAGGGGTTTGTTCGAAGTTTGAGAAAGCTCTAGGAGGAGAGAACATGAGAATGTGCAGCCTAGTGTCTGCAGTTGCAAGTGCCACGACTGCCTTCAATGGCGACAGGGACTGGATCAGAAGCTTGATGCGATCCAGCTGTCCCTTGCTAATTTAGTAGCGTCATCGTCAAAGAAGGAGAAGCAGCAGCAGCGACCAAAGAGGCATATTTTGTTGTCCAGGATGCTCCAGGCAAAGAAGAACAAAGGAAAGAAGAAAATGACTGCTGCCAGAATGCCAAGGTTAGTAAAACATCCAATTAGAATCGTTGAACATAAAAGGGACGTTCTTCTATTAAATCTAAAGATTTTTTCAAACATTTTTATTTTTTTTTTAGAAATTTAGAGAGAGAGCTCAAGTCAGGCTCCAAGATCTCGAGAGATTGCCAGTGACACTGTACAAGGCACTCGACATTCACAAGAAAGCTGCATTTGACGCTTTCTTGGAGGAGAAGAAGGAATAAAAGACTGCCTTCCTGTGTCACGATTTCAATTATTTGGATTTTTTGGACTTCCTGGACGTGAAAGAGTAGATGTGAGATAGTGTAAGTGCATCTCTTTACTTCTATTATTTTTTCAGTGTTTGGTTTTTATCGAAGAACGAACATTTTTTACTCCGTTCGGAACCTGATGGTCCTATGTTCGTTGAACATTCGACTGGCTGGTCCAAACATAAAATAGTATGTGTCGGTATAGTTTTATTCACAAATTCTAATTTGTTTTATTCTGCAGTTTATGGATGAGTACTTGGCCTTCATGCCTCCGCATTATGATAGCTCTGATCTTATCCTCGATCTTTCATTCTTGACCAACTTGTGCGTACGATGCGATGCGGCTGAAGAGGAAGCGAAGGGGTTTGATGTCGGCCTTGACAAATACCTAGCAGAATATAAGTTTGAGTATACATTCCTTGATTATGCGAGAGGTAAGTCTCCATATCCGGGTGGAAGGAAGTGGGATGGTGTGAAAAGACTCTTTGCCGTGTATAACATTGAAAGCACGCATTATGTTACATGCGTCTTTCACTTAGAGGAGGCAAGGATCGATGTCTACGACTGCAACATTGGGTTGTACAATGAAGACCGGTTTGATTCAATAATGGGGCCAGTAATGTACATGTTCCCAATATACATCCGGCAGTCGGGGAAATTCAACCACCTCCCTCCTGAAATCCAATCTATGGAAATGTGGCCGTATGAGCGCATCGAAGTCCTTCCAAGGAATTTGACTGGTACTGCATGTGGAGCATATGCCATCATGTTCCTCGAACATTTGTTGACCAACACCCCGATGGAATTGCTGTGTGACAATGTGATAGAAGACTGTCTTGTTCAATTTGTTGTGGACATATTCCATGGCAAATTACTCCCTTAATATGGGTTGTAAAATTTGGATAATTATGTTTTTATTTTTGATGGGTTGTAATATATGGATGATTACCCATTTTTTGATGATATATATGGCAAATGATGACTATTGTTTTGCATTACACTGAACATTGAGTTTACATTATTAGAACATCTGTATGATGATAAGATTGACTTAAAAATATTAAAAATTATAGACTATTGGAACAACATTAGTTATTATCGGAACATTTTGTTGTACGTTCAAATAGTCTTTAACTTAACGGATATTTGATGTTCAATAACTAGTAAATAGGGAAACAACAACAGATGTTCTAAACATTAAAGTTTATACATTGATAATCAAGAACCAGGCAAAAACATTCTTGATCGTTCAAAGATTCAGCGCTTTACAAAAGTATGCTAATTATATTAGCATTTAAGACATTACTTAATAAACAGTCATATTAACATCCTCGTCAAAATATGCGTTTTCACTTTAACGCGATGCAGTCCCTTCTTGTTTCAAGGTTGCTATCTGGAGCATGGTCTTTATCCTCTTTATTTCTTTCAACATCTTTTTGACGTCTCTATTGTAGTATTCGAAGAATTCCTCAAATTTGAACTTCCAACCCCAAACTTCAGCACGAAGTTGCTCCAAAATATCATTTGCACGTTCTTGTCGTTCTGCAGAAGTGTTTCAACTTTTTCTTTCTCCTCTTAGCTTGGCTGATCCTCTTCCCGTTTTTCCTTCTTTTTGCTTGGCTGATCATCTTCCCTTTCTTCCTTCTTTTTGCATGGCTGACCCTCTTCCCGTTTTTCCTTCGTTTTGCTTGGCTTCACTTCTTCCCGTTCTTCCTTCGTTTTGCTTGGCTGAACCTCTTCCCGTTCTTCCTTCTTTTTGCTTGGCTTCACCTCTTCCTTCTTGTTTCAAGGTTGCTCCCTTTGTCGTTTTTGCTACTCTTGCCATGGATGCTCTTGTATTGGTTGCTCCTGTTCTTGCAGTAGTAGCAACTATTGAGGAGGAAGGTCGGCGAACCATTTTTATTTTTTATTTTTTTGGCTGAAGATTATAGGTTGCAGTAGTAGCAACTACTTAAGTGTGTTTTATCCAGACAATCCAACACTAGCCGTTATATATTTTTTTAATTTTTTGAAGTGACGTATTCGTTGCTTTGCTTCAGATTTGAATTGAAGGGGATAGCCGTTAAGTGTATAATGATGAGTAGTTTAAAAAATACTAATAGTCTACTAGAAGGGTATAAATAATTTTCAAACATGAAGATCAATTTGAATTATAAACGTCAAAAACCAATAGACTAATGGAACGAGTATATGATGATTCGTATCGCCATGAAGATGTTCTGACTTCCGCGGGAAGGATTAGGAACCCCTGGTCACAATTAAAATACGTGTACTAACCCCAACCATTCAATGTGAATAGGCACCTCTTTAAATCATCACATATGCAACCGAAAAGGCACAAAGCCTGGTTACTATAAATGTTAAATGTCTGCATAACAACAACAACAACAAGGCGAAACAAAAACAATGCCTCGCAGAGTAAGGCACCCAAGAGCACCAGAACATGATAGTGGAGTTCCAAGTACTAGTAGGTTCACTGAAATCGATCATGTCCGTGAAGATATCGCAGATCTGACCTCAGATGTTGATCAGATTGTAGTATATAAAGGAAATGTGGAGGATCAAGTGACGCGATTAAGAACTAGATTCGATGAATTCCGTGAGGATATGAATCTTATTAAGCGTATGCTTCGTGGTATTCAAGCTGCACTCGAGATTGACCCCCAAAACTACCCTTCACCACCACGGCCTCCAGCGGAACACATGTGAAATGAAGAAATAACCTCCTTTCAAGTCTAGTCATTTAAGAAGATTTTCTATTTGTCTTGAATGTCGTGTTTTGAAGTGTTGTCCTTTAATTTTCAATACAATTTAGCATGTTTTGAATATTTATGAATGTTGTTTTGCATTACACTGAACATCCCGTTTGCAGTATTAGAACATCCGTATAATGATCAATTTGAATTATATACTACAAAAATAATAGACTTTTGGAACGCCATTGATAAATGCTCGAAACATTAACTTAAACGTTCAAATATATAGATCTTAGTAGTACTCGATGAACAACAATTGGTATCAAATAAACCTAGCTACAATGAAACCAAAAAAAATGCCCAAGACAATAAGAAATACATTTTCCACCGTTGCAATTTAGCCTCTAACTTACTGATCTTCAATAAATTTGTAGTATTACAAGCCCTTAATTTATCAACTTCCTTCACCAAATTGGCCATTTCTTCACAAACTTCATCAAGTGAAATTTTCGACTTGTTTAAAACCAATGTAGTACGCTGGGGATACTCCTCGTCACACCATTTCTAAAATCCACAATTGCTAATACCCTTGCGGGGGCACTTGCAAAATTTTCGTCCAGCATTCGACTGTGTGCCCGCCGTGAATTGTATCGCAGGTAAGCCACACCAACATCGACGATTTTGAGAGGAGCTGCGAGAACAAGTTGATCCTTGAGACATGGTTGAGTTAAGAAGAATACAAGGTAGAGGGGGGTAGGGATAACTTATATTTCAATAATAGGGTAAAAAGACCTAATTAATTGAATGGTTGGGGTTATTCCACGTGTTATAAGGTAATAATTTCGTTCGGAGCAGGTTAATCGAACGGATTGGATTAATGTAAGTTGTGGAGCAGGTCGCTCCACGTATTTAAAATGGGCTGCTCCACTTTTTTTAGCATTAGAAAACCATGTTTGGCACATAGAAGAGATTGTTCTAATATCTATAAACAAATGTATCCGTTGTATTAGTACTACAAACACCAAAAAAATTCCAAAGATTGATGCAAAAAACATCTAATTTAAGTCACGAACGTGGGTTTGTATGTTCAGTTCATAGTAGGTGCCTAATTTAATATGTAGTGTTCTAACCTTTAATATGATTGTAATAAGAAACTATATAACATGAAAAGATTAATAAGTCTTTATATTTAAGGTTAAATCATCATTATATAGATTATCCATTAGTTAGAACAACATCTAATGAAATACTCAATAACTTAGTAATTGTTTCATTTGATATAACTAAGTAATCGCTTTCAATAGATATAATGAGTATACTCTAGTAGAACTTTTATGAGTAAACACTTCCAATAGACATACTATTGATGTAGTCACCTTAAATACACATAATATTGAGTATTACAATCAATACTTGTATGATTTGAAGTCTTAGTTGTTGTAGATACACGAAGAATGTCTGTAATTAAGCTACACATAGATTGTAAGATCAACAAATAGATTACTAATGTGTCTATCTAGTGATATAACGTCCAATCTATGCTACAATTCGTTAGAATACACTTCTTAATGTTTAAAATTGTTAATTGATCTAGAATCAACCCTACACTCCTTATCCAAATAACTTAATAATTACATTTTGGTATAATTAACGACATATATTTTGGTTTACTTACACATAGCATGTTTTGGAATCTTAATAAACTACTAAATCATTGTTTATGCATTTCAAATGATTCTTATATTAGTATTTATCAACTAATCCTCAACGGTACAAAAAAAATATCAGTATGAAGATCTAGAACAGACTTACGACGTTCGAGAACGTTCCACACAAGGTTCAGAACAGGAGATTGAATGTTCTCTAAATGTTAGGAATTTTTACGGTTTGGGGTTTGGGGTTAGGGTTAGGGTTAGGTTTTGGGGTTCAGGGTTAGGGTTAGGGTTCAAACATCGTTTATTATGTTCTGAACGTGAAAAAAGTACCTTTTATTTTTGAGCAAACGCGTTTCATTTTAAACGAACTACCTAATTGATTATTATGTTTGGCACGTTCAGAATAACGTTCTAATATCTCAAAAAAGAAATGTACCCCCGCTCCGGGCTCTATTTTATACAAAAATGGGACGCGCGTGGAATTCGGAACAAAAAGAAAGGTGGGGCCTTAGTGGCAATTATGACAACCCCAAAAGTGAAGTTTTAATTAAAAATGTGGCTGATCAGTCTTATCAATTCCATCATTTCAAACATCGAACACCCGCCCTTTTCTTCTCTTACACACTTCTCAAGTCTTCTTCTCGAGTCTTCTATTTCATCGCCGGCCATCTACATAATGTTCTCCGGTAATATCTAAAGGTAAATTTTGTACTATATTGATGTTTTCAAGTGAATCGGGGTTTATTTTTTTGCTATTTGGCTATTTCGATAAAGCTAGGGTTTTTACGTCTTTTTTCTGGTTCTGGACTGAAATTCTCGTGAAAATCTCTGCTTTTTATTGATTTTTTCGTCAAATAGTGTTGTGTTGTTGTACAAATAGTGAGGCTTTTGCATGTTTGTGTTAATAATGATTTTAAGGCCAAACTCCTTCTGCTATGTCAAACATCTTCATACAGTGCTCTGAACTTTTGTTATGATGTTTCAACTTGCTGATGCATTTTAGATGGATGTTGTTAAAATATATGCTAGCATGTTTACGTTAATAACGATGTCAAACATCTTCATACGGTGCTTGGAACGTGTGTTTGAATGTTTCAAGTTGCTGATGAAGTTTAGGCGTTCACTTATGTAGTGGAAGTATTATCAACTTAACACATAATCTGATAATTTTCATTCATACTTAAGGAAACAAAATGAATATACAAAAGTACTTGACATAATGCTTAGACAAAAGTACTAGATATAATGCTTAAATAAAAGTTCTAGTTGTCAGCATTGGGAGAATTTGGAGGAGTAACAAATTGCTCCGGATTCATCCCTTGTTGGATAAGGAGTCCCAAAAGCATTCTTTCAATACGCTCCGAGCGCTGAACTAACACTTGCCTTATGCTCCATACATCAGCAGATAAGCGGTCCACAGCATGGTTGATTGCAGTAATGTCAGTTTGTATACCGGCAATATCCCAGGCGATGTTTCCATAATATTCGTTATGGTCAGGTTCGGCTGGGGCATAGTGGCCATTAGCGACAACTTCGTTTGGTTATATTCCATTTGTGTTTGTTGTCTATGAAGAAATTTTGATAATTCAAGTAGGAGGATAATTTTGTGTATGGAGGAACAAGGAAATATATATATTTATAGATGAATTTAACATAAAAAATACCAAAAGGCGTGATATGAACATTGAAAAGACGTTCACTACTCTCTAGGTGATGTATCTGGATTAATTAATGCCTTTTCTCGTATGCAGGTTTTGAGGGATGCTTTCACACCTTTTAATTGCACAAGGCAACCCTTCGCTTGAATCAGCATGACTATTGCATTACACTGAACATCCCGTTTGCAGTATTAGAACATCTGTATGATGATCAATTTGAATTATATACTACAAAAATAATAGGAATTTGGAACGCCATTGATAAATGCTCGAAACATTAAGTTAAACGTTCAAATATAAAATATATAAAATTGTCAAGATTAAAATTCAAAAAGCAACACTTTGAGTTTGGGAGGATTGTCCACTATCCACTCGTTTCGGGCAAGTAGTTCTTTTGTGGCCTGACCTTTTGCAGATGCTACATTTGTTTCTCCTACTTGAAAATACTTCACCAACTGATGGTATCCGCTTTTTCCTTCGTCTGCCCTTACCCACGTCGATGAAAGGAGGCATATTCGTCTCTCAAGCATCTCAGGAGGAAAATTCCAAAATTCTTCCGGTGGAACAGCATTGATCGGTTCTGCATAGGCAAGCATATATGACTCAAACTTGTAATATGCAGAAGTGAAGTCATAGACGCACGCTCCATAGTCTTCTGGACGCAGCATTCTGATAGCTGCCATAGCATGTTTACAGGGTATTAAGTCAATTTGATACTCTCTGCACGTACAAGTTCTGTTGAGTAAATCGACTTCTGCTCCCTGGCCTGGACTGATGATGGTGAAACCATACGTACCTTTTCGACTAATTGCGAGCTTACCCCCTTCCTCCAGGTTGAATTTTATTTTTCCTTCAATTGAAGGGACACATATGGTTGAAACCTCGAGGAACTCCGTAGCTCTCACATGGAATTTTTCGCCAAATGTACGATTGATATGATTTAATAGGGCAACAATAGGATGTTCTCTTTCATCCCTCAGCATTGAATTTGTGGACTCAGCAATGTTCGAGGTCATCAGTACAAATCTGAAATTATAACAAACAAACAAAGACCTTAATGCTAAATACGTCTAATCCAAGTGCGAACATTAAGCATGCGATCAGAACATCAATAATTACGTCATACACATCATTGGTACTGTTTTGAACGTCAATTAGAATGTTCTCGGCTTAATTGCCATGTAAACATAGAACATTCCAATGCAACGTTCGTAACATTTGGTATGAATGTTCATAGTCGTGTACCTGTGCCCAGGGAAAAAGCATCTGCTCCATTTATGGAACCCCGCGTCATCTTGAAGATATCTGGCAACCATTGGATCGTTGTCTTCGATTTGCTTAAAGTGCGTTCTGAAATCCTCCACACGATATGCATCTGCTGCCAAGTAATAGGACCCCAGGTGGTCTCCAAATTGAAACTTTGTTCGGATATTTTCAGCAGGGTGCCTCGTAGAAACTCCGTAGTGAGCTTGGGGAAACCACTTGGCAACTGATTTTGCTATGCTTTTATGCCTGTCTGAAATGACGCTCAGCTCATCATTGTACTGGGCTATGTCAACCAATTGTTCGGAAAAAAAATCATAAGAAGCATCACATTCTTTGTCCACAACGCAGAATGCAACAGGGAATATGTGCTTCTCTGCATCCTGGGCAACGCAGACAACAACACGCTGTCGTACTTGCCTGACAAATGAGTCCCATCAATAGCAAGGACTTTCCTCATATACAGAAAACCCCTAATCCAAGATCCGTAAGATATAAAAAAATACTTAAACCTCCCACAACTATCAAGCTTCAAAGCTGTCTTGCTTCCAATATTTTGGGACCTTACCATATAACTGTATGCCTCTAAAATTTCATAACTGTGTTCATGTGTCCCTCTTGCTATTGCCTTTGGAATCTCACATCCCTTCAAACTTTTCCAATAACTAATGTTGCATCCCAATTCTCTGTTAAATGCAACTCTGATGTCATTTGGTGTTATTCCTTTCCCCTCAATGTACCTATCTTTCATGTATTCACCAACAACATCAGTTGTGGCATGTGTATGGTGGCTTTGCAGGTGCTGCACACCGCATGTGTGCTCGCCATTGTAGATTGTAATATAAAATGTATCACTACTATGATACCTCAATGCTTGAAGCCACCACTTGCAATTTGCATCAACACATCGGGCATAAAATAACTTTTTGGTATTCTTCACAGCTTTGAAAGAAAAAGGCTTCCTCACTGCAGCAAGCCTCAACTTCACCACTAATTCTCGCTTGTTCTTGAAAGTCATACCCTTTACAAAACCTGTGTCGTCTTTTCCAAAAAATCGTTGCGGCTGCTCTGTGATGGTGCTCTTTCTGAAGGATTACCAACTACTTCTCCACCTTCTTCACCTTCTTCGTCTGCCTCTCCACCTTGTTTTAATTCATCTTCATCCATCTCAACATGCACATCTTGTTCATTTGAACTTGAAATTCCTTCAGGCCTTGGAATCACACTAACCCTTAGTGTTGGCCTAGCCCCAGCTGGGTCTACATCAGCCATATAAAGCTGAACATCATCATCAGTCCTAATTTTAGATGGAGCAGTCTTTTGCTTTGCGGCAACACTCAGCATAAATGAAATGCAAAGATCCCTAGGATCATTACTTACCCCCTAACTGCGTATGATTTTGTTGACAAGTTCATCATATGTAACATTCCTACTCACAATGATAGGTCTTGTCTCTTTCACCTTAGGAATCCAAGCATAGCATTTCGAACGCTCAACCCATTCACCGAGAAAATCAACTTCTAGTAGTATGTTGTCCCCCATTACTTTAACGATATCTGCAAGGTAGGATAAACATTCATCAAATGTGGTCCAGGTAGCAAAGGATACTGGAACATCGAAAAACAGATCCGAACATGCTCAAGGATGTTTATGAATACAAGCATACCGATGTGAAACATCGATCAGTACCGACCATCTACAAAAATGTTCCAACATAATGAATAGCATTTACTGAACATGCTGTAAGATTATTCGGGCAACCATAATTATGTTCCGTAACTCTGACTAGCACAATAGGAGCATCAAAAGGATTTTCCTGAGCATCTAATATAATGTTCCATAATTGTGACTACGTTGTACGAGTATTTGTAGAACAATCTTTATAATGTTGCGATCGTCACGGTAAGATATTTCAAAACAGCAACATACTGTTTAAAAGGGTTTTACAAAAATTAGAATAGTAGAGATTAGCAAGACGGAGATTTACACTTACAGGAGATATGGGACTTGTCAAGCTTTCCAGTTTGAAGTAATGCCCAACGTTATTCAAACAATTTCAACGACAAACTTTCTAATTTCAAGTAATGGCCAACAGGTAAACATTATTCAAAGCATTTCAACGTCAAGCAAACCAATTAAAAGTAATGCCAACCAGAAATTGTTATTCAAAGAATTGCAGCGTATTTTCCCAAAATTATTTTTTCGATTAGAGTCAATAATACCTAATTAACCGAAAAGAATTTAGACCTGACAATATTTTCCATTTGGGAGAGTTGGAATGCAAGAATAATAGCGAAAACGAATGGAGATTGAAGAAAGCAGATGCGCAGCAGCTATGGTGTCTTCAGGTCGCGAGGGAGAAGAGAGGAGAGAGAGAGAGAGAGAAAGGAGGGAATAAACGGAGGGAAAATATTTCCCTCATTTGGTAAATTTTATTTTTTATATACGTGAGGACCAAAGTGTAAGAAATAAAACTTTAGGGTGAAGGGGAGTAGAGAAAAGTTATGTTTAAGAGCTTAATTAGATGTGTCCCTTCTACTACATTAATTAAGACTTTGTCCCTTTTACCTATTTTCACTCTTGAGTGTCCCCTTTGACCAAATGTCCCTAGTTTCATTGGCCCTTGATTTGACTTGGCGCCACATCATTTGACACGTGGCAGGGACCTTGGACTAATAAATCTTGAATTAAAATTTCATGTGCCTACAACATCTACATCTCATTGACGAAATTCCTTCCACTCAAAACATCTTTTGTTCCTCTCAGGCCTAAAGGTCCTCCAAGTCCTTTTTATCACTCCGCCAACTGCTCAACATTTTATAAACATTTGCTGGCATAATCCATTAGAAACATACACCATATGTGCCACAGAAATGTGCAGTGTAATATAAGGTGCCTTGAAATTTTTTGAGAACTTTTTCTCAAAACATTCTCATAAAAGCTTAGACCAATTCCAAAGGGATTCTTAGATATGATCAGAAGTTCCGAAGTCTGCTTGGGGACAAAAGATGAACAACAATCCAAAATCACCATAATTGAATCACACATATTGCTAACCAGTATCTCAAGAAACTACAAACGGATACTCCAGTTCAACTTCAATGTACCATTTATCAACATCAGCAGCCACATTTCTGGTACAATTTACTTTACTATAGCTAAACATAACAGAAACATCCATTCATCATAACATCAGAAGAAATCACACCACCACACACAAGAAACAAAAGCCAACGTCCTGCAAACAATTAAAATATGTTGTCGCCGTAAAAGTTAACGAACATTCAATTCTAATGAAAAGGAAACAAAAAAGAAATGCAAATAGCTTATTGAACAATTGATACCTGGTCATGTTGCGAATGAGAAGTCGTCACGTCTGAAGAACAAAACAGCTTAATCTTGCCTTTACATTCAATTCAGTCTCTTGGTATTTTGGCGGTAAGAAAAGTTTTTGTAGTCTAGAGGGATGTTTGGAGGGAGCATAGGCAGTAGTACCACAGAATGATCCTTATTAAAAGATATACAGGCTACAATGAACATAGTTATGTCTGAATAAGAAACATGTATACAACAGTCATAAAGCAAGACTAACCCACTAACCCATAATAACAAATTAAGCTTTGAAACAAACTTCACCATCACAAACCCATCCTTCATTTGGTTTCTCTTCCTCTTTCTCTTGCTCCTTTTGATCTTCCTCGGGATCCATGTTGTTTTCCTTTTTCTCATCTAGAGCACATTTTGGGTGCAGATCAAAGTCGCACTCTTTGCAAGAGAACGACCATATCCGTCCCACATCATTGCAGTCATCACAATAGTAAGACAGACACTTAGTAAGAAGAAGTTCATGCTCGTGAAGTGTGTGCTTAAGTTTCTCAGGCCACCCCTTTGCCATTTCTTCAAATTCTTCCCCAAGCTCCTTTATACGCTCTTTGGTGAATGGAAAAGCATCAGCACCATGAGACATGATCAAATTTCTGGCTTCAGTTGTAACAGTCTTGCCTGACGGCCCAATAGCAACCAATGTGGGTATGCCACGAACTTTGAATAGGCGATTCAAGGATGCCTTCCTTTCATCACCAAAGGGAAGAGCTAGCCATGGCATTGTAGCAAAATAGTCATCAAAAGCTGCCTGGTTTTTGTCACTGGATATGAAAATTACTTCCAATGGTTCATTTTTGGCTCTAATCTTCTCATATGCTTCTTTAAGCTTTGGTGTAAAAGCACGGCATGGTGGACACCAATGCGCAGAGAAGTAAAGAAGAATATTCTTCCCTACAAGATCAGACACCAGAATCTACAAAGAGAAAACTTTGGTCACTTGCTGTAGATAAGCCCAAAAAAAAGTTGAACATCAACAGGATAGTCTGTCATGCTAGCTATAGCATAGTAGTCAAAGCATTGTGAATAACATGTATAGAAAGTTCATGGCATGCCTAAATTGATCAAACACCATATGTTTGTGCAATTCCAAAGCTCCAATTTCCACGATTCATCCAAACGTTTGGATGAATTGTCCATAAATCAATTAATCTGTTGATCAAAGCTAGATACTAATTTCCACGATTCACCTTAGCCCTGTCCTAACATGTTTTATATACCAATAAAACTAAAAGGTCAAGCATATAAAGAACGTTTGCATATAGCATGTATACTTTCTTTAGTGCAAAACATAGCATACAAAATTGATGTACATTTAAGATATTACATTTCCATAACAACTAGAAATGATAGAATCAGATAGTGGGTATGAAATCCACCATAAAAGATACATAACTGTAACAGAAAATAACAACAACATCATACCCAGCACACAAGTAGGGTCTAGGGAGGGTGAGATGTATGCAGACCTTACCCTTGCCTCCCGTGAAGTAGAGAGGCTGTTTCCAGTAGACCCTCGGCTCAAGAAAACAATTTCAGAAATGGAATTGGAAGACGAAGAGAGCTAACAGAAAGGAGGAAACATACAAGAATAGAATACAAAGATAGGAATATCGAAGTACAGAAAAGCAATCAGATCCAAATACTGAAACTAATGAAACAACATTATTAATAAAACGAAGATCAAGATAAAACTAGAAAATAATCAAAAATCCTGGTAAGGTTCTCTAAAACCACCGAAAATAGTCAGATTAAAACTTCAAAAAGATGGCTCACGCGTCAATTTCTTATGCTTTGCTACACTTAGTTAGGACAAACATATTATTATCATATTGGAAATGCTAGAGCTATTTTTGCAAAACTAGGCCATTTGGACGTTACAATTTTCTTAAAGAGTTTCCTAGAATGGAAAAAAGAAAATTACTTTTCAAAAGTTTTTCTCAAAAACAGAACAAAACATTAGCAAAAAGGACAATATAATGCTTAATTTTATATTAAATCAAACCAATTATAAGTAACCAAAAATCTTATGTCTGCAATATCTCACAAACTCCTAGATATTCAGTTGGATCCATTCTGATAAGTTATATTTCTTTTAATTTTTACATATATAATCCCTCCCTATTATTAGGTTCAAATTTTTTTCCTATGGTTCCTTTCATCATATACTTCTCTTAAACTGTAAAACTACTTTTCTTATTGTCTTAAACTGTAAAATTACCTATGCTTTTCTCTTTTAAATGTTCTATATATTATTTTTTAGTCTTTTTGGTAACTTGATTTACAAACAAGGAGGGCTGCGATAGGTTGACAACAGTGTTAAATCTGTCAATTTATGATGAATCCTCAAAATATATAACGCGTTGAGACGTGCTCACCTAGGCACGTGTTACACCTAGTTATTGGACTGAAACGGACTAAAATGGAGCTACATGGGCAATGAAGATACATATAGCCAACCCCATGAGGATTGAGGCATAGTTGTTGTTATGCACGGATGTTTCCGCAACGATGTGGAGTACTGTGGATAGCTTTGCAAAGTAAAGGGTTAATAACATCCTATCCAAACACAATTGACTGTTAAAAACCGTTTCCGAAAGTACGTAATTTGTTTAAGAACACTCTCAAAAAATTGTCCAAACCCTTGATTAATTTCAAAAGAAAATTCTTAGACATGATCAAAATTCAAAAGTTTCCAAGTCAACTTAGACCAAAAAATGAAAAATGAATCTGACGTTTTCATACTTCATTCACACATATTGTACACTATTCAACACGATACTACAATCACCACCAAAGGTTGTGGTGGGGTGGTAAGACCCCTGCATCCTTATCTGGGGTCGAGCCCAGAGAATGAACTTGCCTTTGGTAGGGAACGCTTTCCCCACTAGAGTGTGGGTTCCCTACATGAATCCAGATTAGTCGGGCTCTGAAACGGATACAAGACTCCAAGTGGGAAATCCAAAATAATCAGATACTTCAATTTAAATCCAATTAAACATTTATCAAAGTTAGCTGGCAGAATTCTGCTAAAAATTTAGTGAACACGCACACAAAAAAAAAAAAAAAAAAAAAAGACCTAACCATCATGTAGTATACCACAAATTAAAGAACCCCACATGAAAATAAACATGTTGTCTTAGTAAAAGTTAATAAGCGCTCAACAACAAGAACATACGATCCTACAAGTGGGGGTATGGAGAAGGTGAGGTGTACACAAAACTTACCCCTACCTCGAGTGAGCTAGAGAGGCTGTTTCCGATAGGCCATCGGCTTTAATAAACATTCAATTCATACAAATGAAACACACATAAACAAAAAAAACATAAGATGAATTTATGGATTACTTGATCACCGTTGTTGCGAATGAGAAAGTCACGGTCTGAAGAACCAAGTAGCTTAATTACATCATCACAATTTTCACCTGCCATTTACTCTTTTGTTTTAGTATAATTTTGGTTGCAACAATATTTTGTGTCTATACAAGAAAATATATTAAAGACTTATGTTAAATTTAACATTATTGGACCAACTTATATAGGGCCAAACAAACTAATTTTCCTTTTTTATTTACTTATTAATTGCCATCGTAAAAATACCACTATGATAAATGAAAAAGTCAATATTTTTTAATGGTCGTCTCTTGCGTTATGAAAGGATTGATATGAAAGGAACATCCTATAAATTTTAATTGTGAAGAATAGGAGAAACTTTCTAAGAAAACATTATTATTTTTTAAATATTTCAAGCAGGGGTTCTAGAGCTTTCTAAGAGCCTGTTTGGCCAAGCTTCTAGGGAGCCAAAAGTGATTATTTTTCTCCAAAAGTGCTTATTTTGAAAACTCGAGGTGTTTGGCCAAGCTTCTAGGAAAAAATAAGTGCTTTTGAGTGGCAGCAGAAGCTGTTTTTCTGCTGTGGGGAAGAAGCTGGAAAAAGTAGCTTTTTCCTAAAAGTGCTTTTGAGTAGAAGCAGAAGCTGTTTTTAATTTCTATCATTCCAAAAATATCCTTACCAAAAATACTTATATACTTAATTACCCCTATATATTTTAACCTAATGGTTATAATATATAAATAGTACATTACTTTTTTAATCACTATTTTTCTACCTACACCTATATCTCTATTGTTACAAACTTTTAATCAAATAATATTATTTTTTTAAGGTATAGATCTAGAATATTCAATTATGAATGCTGTATTTTGAAATTTTTTAACTAAATAAAAAAATTAAATATAGTGTTAGAGAATAAATATTTAAAATCATTCATCTAGTTAAATAACTATGAAGTGAGTCTTTAAATGTCCTTACTCGTAATTTAATACTCAAAAGTACCTTTTTAAAAGCTTGGCCAAACACAAATTACTACTCAACTTTTGACAGAAGTGCTTCTCAAATGAATTGGCCAAACACAAACTGCTTTTCTCTAAAAGTACTTTTACGAAAAGTACTTTTGAAAAAAAGCACTTCTCAAATAAGCAGTTTTCAGAAGCTTGGCCAAACAGGCTCTAACTTAGTGATTAAGTAACAACAAAATTGTGTCAAATTGAGATGATTTTGTAAGTTGAATCTGGACCTTTGATTTGGAGATGAATTGACTCAAAACATAATTAAAGGCCAAGATAATGTCAAGGTCTAATTTTGTAATTTCCTTTTGCTTAATGAATGAGACTTGGGAGAAAAGAAAAAGACGACTTAGAAGTGTGGACAATGGTTTATACTCCCTCCATCCCAAATTAGTTACCCCTTCAGCTTCTGTACCTATTAAGAAATCAATAAATATTATATGTATTTTACAATTTTACCTCTGCTGGCCATATTTTCAATATTTGATTATTAATTTTTTTTTTTTAGAAATACTCCTTAATTAAATATAGGCATAATTGGAGAGAATTGACAAAATATATATTAAAATTAAAAAGCGTCAACTAATTTGGGACAAATAAATCTTGTTAAGCGTCAACTAATTATGGTCGAAGGGAGTAGTTTCTAAAACGTGAATAAATAATTTATGGAGAAGATGTCTCTTAGAAACATACCTAAATTAGTTATCAAAAAAGACTTGAGAGAATAAAAACAAACATGAAGACTTAATTAGTCAAGGCAAAATACATATCCAGACACTTCAACTTTCCATATGATCTTTTCAAGCACTTTATATAGCATTTAAGTAGGACTTTTCAACACCTCACACTGACATGACAAAATGCGTGCGTATCACGTACATTAGAGCTCGTGAAGGCTTTTACTATTTAATTATTTATTTTTCTTTATAAAATCAATGTGGGCCCAGCTAAATATCACTCTCCTTCCTCTTCCATCAATTTTCTCCATCGGCTCCACAAATCTCCACCATCGTTCGCCCATCTCCATTTTTCGGTGATACCATCTTAAGCTTAAAGCTTTATCAGCAACTCAAACAACCATCTCAAAAATCAAATTGTTCTTCATTGCCTCATATAACCTTGAAACACATACAAAATAGAATGAAAAAACCGCAGCGGCAAGGGAAGAAACGTGAAACAGTACTCATCGAAAAATTTCTAACTCCGGCGAAAATGACGTGATTAACATAAAAACTTGAGATGAAACTGAATTAAAACAGAGGAGCAAATTTAAAAAAAAAATGGAATGGGAAAAAATAGCTGGAAGGGGCTGATGGGATTGTGAATCCAATTTTAAAAGTTAAAATCCATTTCAAAAGTTTAAGCTTTAAAATCCAATCGTTGAAAAGAACTACAATTCAGCTTGAACAGGGCAGCCAAGTTCAACTATTGAGGCGAAACGAAAAAATGTGCAAGATGATGCTCCATTTTCAAGTATTTGTATAATTTTTCCAACGATCTTACTCACCATTTCTCGAAATTTGCATAGATAATAGGAGCACCGCTAAATAATTGAAGTCCAAGTCTAATGTTTCCATAACAGAGAACAAGCTCTTGGATATTTATGAACTATGGTAAATTTGGAAAGAGAAGCAGGGTAGGAAAATGGTCATCGATTTGTAATTTGTCTGACGAAGAAGAAGACAGTGGGTTAAGGAAGGTTTTTCTCTTTCAAAAATTTTTTTATGTTCTTTTTTGTAGTTAATTTTATTTTAAATTACGGGTGTAACTTTTCTATTTGTTATTGTTCCATGTCAGCAGCAAGTGCAATTCACGCATGGGGTCTGTCAGTCGAGGTGCTGAAAAGTCCCACTTAAATATTATATAAGGTGCCTGAAAAGTCATCTGAAAAATTGAAGTGTATCTAACAGTTGGCGCCATCTTGAAGTGTTGTATTTTGCCATTAGTCAATGCAAATAGTTTCCCGTGAAGTTTACGTATCTTAGTAAGACGAAAAAATAAAAGTAACAACACTTGTCACTATAACTTTAGCTTTTGTCGTTGTTGTGCAATGTAGAAATTCTCTGAGATTGTTGGGTCGATGAAGAGGTGGAGAAAATGTATTTGTGATGTGCTTGCTAAAGATTTCGCCTGCTAATTGTATTTTAATTAGATGTTATCAAAGACAAGAGCATTTGGCTTAATCAAGAAGATATTGAAAGTTGAAACCACAATTTTTTAAAGTTCTCTCTCTTCTAAGTGCAGCAATATTCTTTTTACTACAGTATTATTTACTAATACAAAAAAATAAAAACTAAATTGACATTTTAAATTATGTGTCCTTCCATGTTACCATCATATTGTCATAATTGATTCAAAGCTGAATACATATTTTACCCCTTTGAGACACTCGTGTTCACGGACGTATTTTTACATACAAATATTTGTAAAAATGTCTCTATTACAAGTACGAGGGGCAAAATATTTGTAAACATGCTACCATTTTTCATTTAAAAAGGAACAAAAATAAAGGGCAAAGGGAGAGAGCAGTTCTTGTTCCATTTCACTGCCATTGAAACATGGGCAACTACCAAAGGCAGAAAGTACAGCAAAATAGAGAACGGAACCATATATACAACAAACCAAAATGAAATTTTCAAATATATGAACTAAGGGTTAAAATCATGTATTCCTCTGCTATATTTTGCCCCCTGTAAAGTAACAAAAATGTGATATGTAACATTAGAATTATTAAATATGTGTTGGTTGTTCAAAAAATACAAAGCACCAGAAAGTCAAACTTTCAACACCAAAAATGACTTGTCGATAGCCACTTCATCATTTTGCCATTGTGTAAATATCATATCACCAGAATTTAAAACTTACACCTTGTCAAAGCCCGTGTTGTATGCTATAAATAATTAAAATATACGTTCTGATTAAAAAGAAAAAGATATGAAAAGGAAAAGGCTTATTATATGATGAAAATTCCTACATGTCTATTTAGATAGAGGTCGGCGCATCTCCCAGCGGTAAAGATCAAGTACAATAAGGGGTTGTTTGATAGAGAGGCAAATTATACAGGGATTAATAATACATGGATTAATAATGCACGGATTAGTAATGCAGAGATGATTTTTATAATGTGTTTGGTTTAATGTATTAAATTCTGAATATACTATGTATTAACTTAAACTAGTGTTTGACACAAACATGTATAAACTTTAGTTTACAATTATACCCTTAGGGGTTGTTTGGTTGGAATACAGTTTATGCAGATATTAATAATGTAGGTATTAGTAATGCTGGTATTAATAATGCGGGTACTAGTAATGCATGTATTGATAATGCATATATTAATATTGCGAGTATTAGCTATGTAGGTATTAAAATGTAGGGATAAGTAACACATGAATTGTAATATATGAATTATTTATTATTAAATCAATGATATATCACAAATTAATATATAATGTATAATTTAATATATTATTTATTCATTAAACAATTCTTTTTTAAAAAAATTATTAATATGAGGGTTAGTTTTATCATTTTAAAACTTAATACATGTATTGTTAATACCCACATTATTATTCCACCTTCTACCGCGTATAAAATAATACATAGATTCCCGCATTAACTAATACGTATATTATTTATGCCAACAAGTAAAATAGCTACCAAACATGGTATAGCTAATGTGGATTTCTATGCAGGGAGAAAATAAGGAACCAAACAATGTATTAATTTAGGTTGGTTTTTATGCGGGTATTACTTTGTTATACAGTGTACCAAACGACACCTTAGAGAAAATGAGTTTTAGCATAATAGGATTTGTGAGCAAGAATACTTTTGTCCTTTCAACTTCTTTATTCATGTATTGTAATTCATGTATTAATACCACTATGGGGTTGATATTAGTTTATACCCAAATTGGTGTATAAACTAATACCGGGATTAATTATCCCCTTTCAAAAGAGCTATCAAACATAGGATAAAAGTGTAGAAAATATTAATACATGAATTAACTAATCAATACATCAAACCAAACAAGTCCTAAGTTTATACATGAGAAGAGCATAAGGATCTAGTCAACTCGAAAATGTGTTCCACAAACTTTTACAACCCATAGTAAACTATTATAGTCAACTCGAATCTACCTAGGGAGACCAATCAGAAGGATCTAATTAAACACTCTTATATGATTTTAAGCTCCAGTAAAGCAATCAACAGCATTGTAATAATCACAAAAGCTATGTGCTTTGAGGTAATGATTATAGAACACAAATCAGCCTAATTTTAAAAAATCTACCGATCTTGACAGGTCCACTAGGGGTGTGTTTGGTATGGAGGAAAATGTTTTCTTGGAAAATATTTTCCTTGTTTGGTTGGTGAGTGGAAAATATTTTCCGAAAAATATTTTCTAGTGTTTGGTTAAAAGTAGAAAATATTTTCTAGAAAATAATTACATATGCTTCTCCTACCCAACCTCATACCCACACTCACCCCTAAAAAATAATTAATGATACTTGGAATATGTACTTCTATGAATAGTAAATACATACCTAATTTTTGTTGGTTTCTCAATCGTCCAATATTTATTTCAAGGCTCAGCTAATTCAAATTTTGATGGGATAAATTCCAAAAAGAGATAACTATGGGTGTGTTTGGTACTGAGGAAAAAAATGTTTTCCTGGAAAATGAGTTGTTTTAACACTTATTTTTTCATGTTTGATTGGTAAGTGGAAAACTTTTTCTGGAAAATATTTTGTAGTATGAGTAAAAAATATTATCTAATACTTGGTTAAAAGGAAAGAACATAAAATTCTACCTATTTATCAAGAAATAGTTTACAACACTCCCAAAGTTAAACCTAAGAACAGTATTTCTAATGCGAATTTCCTAATAATCCAAACAGAATTTCTGGTTAGGCACCACTCGTAGTTTATAAAGTTTTATATAAATTTATTTAAAAAGTTAATAATATATCAGTTATCTATTACATTTGTAAAAAAAACAACATTTACCTTTTATATATCTTAAATAGAAAAATCATACAGTATATTTAGTTTATATAAACAAATCCAACTAAGTGCGAAGTAATTACGAAATATTGTAAAACTAATAGTAAAGTAGTGCAAGAACAAGACAAAATATATGAGCGGAGAATGAAGGACTTGTATTATTCTCAAAGTATTTCAAGTGTATCTTCCATAGAGCCCAATGTGCTCTATTTATAGAATACAAATACATAGGTTACAAATCAACCCAAATGTTACAAGAATTATGTAGAACATAGTGGGGATGAATTATGTAGGAGAAAGTGGGGGTAGTAAATCATAAGTTAGTAGTGAGTAGTGGTTATCCACATTAACACAAATATATGGATTTACAACACAAAACGATTAATATATATATATATATATATATATATATATATATATATATATATATATATATATATGTGTGTGTGTGTGTGTGTTGGAAAAGGGGTACGGAATTACGGATAGAGGTTTTAAAATGTCCACGTGACATGGCTTAGTCCTTTCAATAATTCAGTAGGGCCCAAAGCACTAAAAAATAGTTGTAGCATTTTACCAATTAGACCTTAAGAAGTATTAAATTTACACATCTAAAGCTGGAAAATGTTTTCCGGCAAAATCTCAGGTAAGTCATTTTCCGGCTTTTGAATGAAAACATTTTCGTAAAGATTTAGGCTAACCAAACAAAGGAAAATTAGAAAATATTTTTTTCATACCATACACACCCTAAATATTGGAAGAAAACTTCAACCATAGGTTCAATGTCTCAAGTGCAATGAGCCAACGGTTCGTGAGACACCGAGCATCCATAACACATGGCATGGCATGCCATAAGGGCAAGATAAAAAAGAACAGTTCTTACACAGATTAGAGAATTGCCTTTCAAGTTTACAACTATGAGCACCAAAGGGATTACGCAGGCAGGACTGCCTTCCAGCACAATTGCACTAAGCTTTAGGAACTTTGAACCTCCATTGCAAACAAAGACTACATAACAGACCTTACAAGACCAAAGCTGTAAACTATTCAAGAAACAGATAGCTGTTTGAATACCAAATTGGAGAAGAGAACAATGTACAGATACAACAGGGGCATGGGAAGATACACTGGAGCAAGAAAATGAGGCAACACCAAGAAGATACCACAGAAGAAAGTGAAAAAAATAGTAATGATGAGCGTAGAATATGACTTTGAGAATGAAGAGAATCAATTTGAAGCTGTGAGAATAACTATTCGGAACAAAAGTTGAATGCCCATCTTGACCGGTCCACCAAAAGTTGGACGAAAATTTCAAGCGCATGTTCAATGTCTTGAGTCCAACAAACAAATGCTTCATGAGACACCAAACATCCACAACATGTTAAAAACTCATAATGTCACCAGTAAATCAAAAGATAAAATATAAAGCACCATTTATGGTGTCACAAGAACCAAAACCACTTGCATTCTGCTCATGGAAAATCATCATAAAATTGGTGGTGGGTATTGGGCAACCTAATAAATGCGCAGCCAGTCCTGATGAATATGGGGAAAACAATTCTTTTAGCATCATTTTCCTCTCTTTGCTATGACAATGCGCTTCTCCAAAATAGGTGCATTTTTTTGCAGAAACTCTGATTCGTTTGGTTTGCGGGACTACAAATGAAGGATATCCCATAAATTTGGGATTAAGTTTATGGAATTATAATCCCGAGATTAATAATCCCACACCTTCTATGGGATAAGATGGTACCACATTTGTGGTATAAAATCTACTTAATCCCACTAACCAAATGTGGGATAACTGTAATCCCAAATTTAATTCCGGGATTGTTAATCCAATCCCACCAACCAAAGACCCTTAGGGGTCGTTCGGTACATGGGATTAGCATTAACAATCCAGGGATAAAATATAGGATTAAGTTATCCCATATTTGGTAGGAATTTTAAAACTGGGATTATTAATCCCTGGATTGCTTATACCACAATTGTGGTATTATTTCTATCCCATACCTCATGTGGGATTGCTAATCTCGAGATTACTAATCCCGGAATTAAGTACCAAAAGACGCATTTGTCCTTCTTCTAAGCTCTTCTTCCAATAGTTTTTAAGAAAGTCAAGGTTAAATATGGAAATAAATGTTTATCCCACTTTATATCCCATTATTATTCCAATGAACCAAACATTTACCCATAAAAGTATATCCACTAAATAATCCCGTCATTATTAACCCCGGTATTATAATCTCATCATTATTAATCCCGGGATAATCCTTTATTGAACCGAACGACCCGTTAAAAGCCTATCAAGCCACTTCTTCCGACAACTCTCTGTAACAGATGATATAAATACTCTTGAGACTGGGAAATGCACAGCTTAATCCAGCTTTCCAGATCTATTTTATTTCCTCTGCCAAAATAACTTGACTTATAGCAGCAGCACTGCCAATAATCCTGGAGATAGACAAGATAATCTGGATCAAATCCAGGTCCAATGCCTAAGTAATTATACTTATATTGCACAAAGTGACATAACAGAAATTTCATAGTAAAAGTGTCAGATGGAACGGCTTCACGAACCGCGAATATGGTAATGTAATCAAATGTTTTTGATAGAAAATTCAATCTAAAAGATTCATGGAGAAGGTAAACCAGACGAAGAACAAAAGAGGTTGAGCTTGTCAGCTATTCTTTTTTCCTTTCAGAGCATCATCTTATCATGGAAAAAATAAAGTCCTTACGAGATCAAAATGAAACTTTATAGTGAGAAAAGATTCTTATTGATAAATAAAAATATATTCTTGTTCTACTCTACAAAATTTTTAGTATAGGGAGAAAGCGGGGCATATTGATGCATCCAAAAAGATGTGGGAAGTTACCTTAGTTTCTAAATCTATGCTGAGCATCTCCACGTGAGGCAAGGCCTTCAAAAGGCTAATTACTCCATACAAATTATGGTTTGTTAAACGCATTTTTAGTGTTAGACATTTGCATTTCAGTTCTGGAAGCTGCACTTCTTGGAGTTGCAGCATGGACAGGACCTGCCAATGAAACTAGTTAAGAACACAGAAAGAAGAACAGTAAACAGAAAACAATTCGCATGAGACAGGTAGTTCTATGACAAAGGTAAATATCTAAACACTTTAAGCGACTGAAACATAAAAAGTGCTACTTAAAAATATTTTGTTTTATGACAAAATAAATATATAGTATTTGATTTCAAAAAGCTGAAGAGAATATCTTTTTTGCAGATAATATCATGTTTCAAACATTAACTAATCAATTGGAGTATAGCATATTGCATTCCACCACTCCTTGCTAAAAATCAAATAGAGCAACTAAAGTAATTTTAAATCGAGAACAAACCTCTGCAAACCAATTTCCGATTGTTAGCTTCCTTACATGACTCAACTTTTGAAGATAATCTAGGACGATGGTCCCAAAATCATGATGATCATCAGGACAAGTGTCACATCGAATATAAAAAGTAAGCTTGGCACTGATCAACGAAGATACATTTACTAGCCTACACTTAACAATACGTCCTGAAATCTTCAAATGCTGAAGATATGGTGCAACAATTTCCAATAAATGATCACGTTTTGCATATATCCAAGGTTCATCCAACTTTAGTGTCTTTAAGTTTGGATTATTAATTTCTAGACGACGATGACAATAGAATTTAGACAGTTCCATAGTTTCCAAAGGACAACTAGAGAGTAACTTCACAATCGCGTCATCAACTAACTTTAAATCCTTAAACTTCACAGACTTTAGAGATTTCCACGATATAACAGCAGCCCCTTTACCAAACTCACAGTTATACAACTCTAATATAATCAACGACGAGCAAGTGTAGAGCAATTGAGGCAATGTATACCGGCAACAAGCTGAATTCAATACCACATGTTCCACTTTTGTATTAATAACCTAAGTTACTCGGACTCTTCAAAATTGCCGCCGCACCCCTGTCGGATAGGACACGGAATTCACACCGGATATGGTCAAATAAAAATGGATACTTTGACCAAAATCCACAGAAAATGAAGATTTTTTTTTTTGGACAAATAGACTCTCAAGATAGAAAATGGAAATGAGATACCTTCAAAATTATGCAAAAATTTATAGTCTTGTCTCTTTTTCATCTTTTGTCGGCATTCTCGAATTTCTGATTTTATGTTTTGAGGGTAACTTTTGGGAAGACGACTTAATAGAGAAAATAGAGATATTGGGGAAGAGGACTTCTGTAGGAAGAATCGAAATTAAGGATTATGACTTTATTTTTGGAATTTTGAAAATTTTTAGACAGATCCCCGCACCCGTATCCATGTGCGGATCCATACCCCCGAATCTCTAAATTTAGATTTTGCCGAATCCGACCTCTAGATCCGTACCACGGGATTTGGGATGTTGCTCATAGTTGTAGCTAAATCCGGATTGAAAGCAACATGTTTGTTGGCTGATTTGTCAAGGGCGGACTTAAAATGACTTGGTTGGATCATGGCATTGATAAGCTGATTGACAAGGATCGTTGGTGCAACGGCTGGGCAGCCTTGTGCCTTTGTGGGTGATAAGATGACAACCGGGCAGCTTGTTGGGTGGCAAGTGAGCCAAGACGAGATAGACGATTGTGTGGGCAATAGGGTGCCAAGACTTGGTGTCTTGATGACAAGGCAAGCAAGGGAGCTGAACGTAATGCATGACGTTTGGCTAAGGTTGGGGCAAAGTATGCTGAAGCTAGGCAAAGTCGGCTGTGCAGTGAGCTAAAGTCGGCTGGACAAAGGGCAAGTGTCAGGCACATGTGCAGAGCACATGACCGGTCGGTTGGGCGCCTAAACATGGGCAGAAGTGGGCAAAAACGTGGGCTGAGCTGGCCTAAATGGGCGCTGAAGGTGCTGAAACATGGCCTACATGGCCTGCCTAGTTGGAATAACTCCCCTATCCACTTGTAAAGCCTTTGGTTGTTTCCCCCATTGTATTTAAAGTGTATTTCGTCCATTTTATCATTTAGACAGATTTCATTACGTTTTCTTAGGAGAGAAAACTTTGGCCTTGGTGGCTTTCCTTTGTATTTGACGTGAATAATATAAAGGTTGGGATTTTTCCGTACTTGCTGTCTTGTTTACTTTTGTGCCTTAACGTTTCAGTATTGTGTGTGATCTTTGCTTTACAAACATTCAATCTTCTGCCCAAAACACAAACTCATTGTTGCCTATTTTTAAATCTAAGACAAACGATCCTAAATTATCGTTAGTGTGACAAACGGCTGAACCTTGCGGGCAGACTGCTTGGCTACCGCACGGGGCAAGCCTCGATGGTTTTAAGTGATCAAAAAATCTCCCCTGTGACAGCTACCAAGTTATAACGGTTTGTGTTACAGACTACTAAAGTGAGAGTATCAATACAAGTCCAGAGATATTGCCACCGTTTTGAGACGAGACTTGTTCTGCAAGCATCCTTCAGCGATAAAAGTGAGAGAATTAGAACGAGGAGTTCATCAGGCAACTTGTAGATTGGCTCTACTGTTGTATCATCTCCAGCAACTGTTTCCGTTACCACTGGTTTCTTCATGTGTTCTCCTAGGGTTACGTTTTCTCCACTGATATATATTTGATATTAAGATCTACACATTAAATTTTGTTGTGCCAAAATATATTTTCAAGTACTAATGTTTTAATATTCTTTTTTATATTTAACATTTTAAATTTAGAATTCAATAAGATTTTATCACATATATACTAGAACACAGCAATGTCAGAGCTTCTTGACGCCTAAATGTTGCTAAGATGATTCTCTTCTCCGGCTCAGATATTGCATGGAATGAGTTTCTATTACTTGACATGGAAGGCATGAATCAACGGATATATTAGATTCTTCAACCAATATTATGATCACATTGCATTGGTCAATATACAAGGAAGATAAGTTCTCACGGGCATGCCAGGTCTGTTTTCTCACTTTCGCACCCCCATTTCTGTTACCTTCCATGTATTCCCCAAGCATATCGAGTAATCTTTCTTGGTGTATTTGTGTTTACTCAGAGATTATAATAAATAAGTTGTTGGGTTTGTAGAATTCGTTACATGTAGTATTTCTTTTGGTGGCCGACTTTTAGTCAAACTAGTTTCTCGGCACGTGCGTTGCACGTGTATGTCGAGTGCGGTAGTAAAACGGTGTTTGAAATGCTTTGACTAAATAATCAAATATGAACAAATAAAATACAACTTTGTAAGAATGATCAACATGGATTGTCGACAAAAATAGATATATGAATGTGATATCTACATATTTTATGAATAGTCTTTCATACAATTCAAAGCTGCAAATATTTTCAAGCTTCTAAAGTCAAGTATACTCATATAGTATTGTTAGAAAAAGTATTGAGACTTCAAATCTTAAAGACCTTTTATGAACAAAGCCTAATAACATACTCTGTCATTGTTTTTGTAGCCATAATTCTATCAATGAAGTATATCTTCCTTTTGCAATTTGATTTCTCCAACGGACAATGGCGGAAGCTGAATTATTTGATCAACTTTATCTTCTACATATCCTTCAGCCATCACAGTGTCAATTGCGCGTTGAAATAATTGTCTTCATAAAGTTGATTGGGGCTTTCTAAAATATTCAAGCCTCGCCTTTTCTAACTTAATGTACATATCATGTACGAAACCTTCAAACTGTTTAGCTTCATCACATACACCTAGTGTACAGTGAGTATTTTTTTAATATCTACTGAATGGAAATTAGGTGCTGATCAAGAAAAAATTAAAGAGAAAATCAAGTAAATATTAGAGCTTGATATCTTCTTGCGGTGACCTGCTAGGTTCTTCACTTTAGCCTTATTAAGAAAAGATCTATCATTTCTCACCCCGTCAAACTAATTTGAGCTAAGATGAAGGCAAAATAAGCTCAACAAATAACAGTTATAATTTGTAAGAACAAATTGAAGTGGCATCCCTTCATTGGTCGGATTCAGATAAATGTCCTTCCAATGCACTAGACCTAGAGGCTTAAATAAAGAGAAAAAGGCAGCGTGAATTGTTACATTGATCAAAATGATAGTCTCTACTGTTGCTCTGTCCCTCTAACTTCCTGAAATGATGAAGATGTCATTGTATATAACCCAAATTGTAAAAAGTATTTACTTCAGGAATGCAACCGACTAATAAAAGCAGTAGAATGGGAACTAACGGAACATGAGTTGGTATATGTATGTGTGATTTCATCTTCTCAAACATGTATGGGATATGCTATCTGCAAGAGTGAAATGTCAAATAGTGAAATGTCAAGTGTGAAAAAGCTGGATTGGCATACATTATTAGTGAGATGCTAAAAAAAAATAGTCAAATGTAAATAACAAAATAAGCAAGATGATGGAAGATAAAGTTCCTAGAAAACATACACGGGCAAGAATTTGTTTGTTGCAAGGAGTTTCTTCACTCTTGAACGTTTTATTTTGCTCAAGTCATATTTCATATGAAATTTTATCTTTTAGAAGTCCACACTCAATTGGACGGAAAAATCAAGGAAGAAAGACTTTATGAACACAAACTTAAATATGAAGAATATAAAAGTGATTCTATCATAATAAAAACAATATAGTAAGAATAAAGAATAAATTGATTAATTCTTGAGAACGAACAAAATAATAAGGAACCAGTTGAACATACCGAAATTGTGAGTTAGCTTATATGATATCATCTGAGGACTATTAAATGCTAAAAGTATATTTGACGAATAAATAAAACATTGTGCTAAAGCATGATATTCAATTCTTAGAACGGGAAATGACGAGTATTAAGCAGGAGTAGGCAGCCTAACATAAACTTTGCCATGCTTAAACAGGACTAAAAATGCTTTTGAGTTGATTTTCTATTTTCAGATTTTTATAGAACTATATTTTTTTATGACAACATTCAATTACTGTTTTGTCTAAGTTGATCAATTATTGTGTAATTATTTTCAATAAAACTGCAGATATCAGTGTATAAACAGGAAACACATGTAAGTATAACCTTCAATAGAATCAACTAAGCCTCATTTCAGAAGATTGATGGCACTATATATTTTAAAGAGATAAATGACACGATTGAATCATTCACAACATCAAAAACGAAGAAAACCAATTTCAGATGCAAAACTTGGGCTATTAATATCCAACTCATTTGCCTTAAGTAGAAAGTCACGTCAAGTGTTCTATCCCAGCAACCAATGACAGAACATACAAAATAACGCAACGGAAGATATCAGGCTTTGTTCTTTAACACAAATCTGCCAAGTTCTTGTTTCTCTACAATTCTCCTAAAACATATTTTTTTTTATTGGGTTGAGACGTTGAGTTCTTGCAGGTGTAGAAAGATTCAAGAGTGCAACCTTCTCTTGTTACCAATTAAGAAAATTGAAAGCAATTGAATCTGAGATATGTGCAGTAAAATGGAGTAAGAAGCCCGAAATATGCGTGCTTAACATATGAATATCCCCAATGATGAACAGAACGCTTAAGCAAGTTCTAAGACGAAAAGGACAATCTTATAACATGACTTATGGATTAATCTAACTTATAACAGAAAACTTATCATCATTGTAAGAAAGGAAACAATGAGGATCATGGAAAAGGAAGAGCAAATATATTTAGAACTCACAGTAAACTATAATGGAAGTTTCTGTGACAAAGGAATAGTTGTCGCGGGTGAAAATCTTAAGCTCGTGTCCGCGCATGTGAAACTCTAATAGTCAAGCACAGAACAGAGTAAAATTTGCAGCAAACGAAACCAAAACCAAAAGCAAAGGCCAAAATAGAAGCACATAAAGTAAAATATAGAGGAGCAGTGAGAGGCGAACCCGTTTGAAACTTGAATATATTGAGCCATTGAGCCATGGTAATGAAACGCTGCACCTGTTCACTAGAGCAATGGAACCTGTCGGCGTAAGTGTTATTCTTAATCAGGGATATGTCAGGTATTTAGATTCTTTAAAAGGGTATTTTGGTATTTTACCTTTTCATGTTTAGGAGGACATGCTTTTAGAGTAGTATGATTAAAGAATAGAAATAGAAGATGAGGGAGGGCACAATCTCTTAAAGTACAAGTTTAGGATTCTTATACAATAGTCTTCCATCTGAAAAAACGGAGTTTATTAAACAACTTGGAGAATTAAAAGATGCAGTGAGAAATATTTTCTTTCATACCAGATAAAGCAGTGAGAAATAATCTTTAGAAGCTCATAGATGATATGTCACAAGGAGAAAACACAAGAAATCACTTCCTTCTACTGAGTCAAATAAAGTCGGGGAAGGATAGGATGAAGAACCTCAAAGATATACTGAATAATGAGAACTGTGAAAATCCAATTCCGATAGAAAATTCAACAAAATCAGAATATGGTGAACTAGACAAACAAGGAAGAAGTAAAAGCTCATCAGACACACTATTCCAGCAAAATCAAGACAGAGGGCAGGGAAAAATAAAGAAGAGAAAGGGAAATTACCCAAACTAACTAGTCTTAGTGTTATTAGCCACAAGTACAGCAAAGGGATTAGGCAGAAAGGAACAAACAGAACACTATGTTCCAACAGGATTGCACCGAGAATCAGGAACTTCAATCTTTCTTTACAAACAAAGAATACATTACAGACCTTGCATGATCATAACGGTAAACTTTAATCAAGAAACCTATAGCAGTTCATGAGACATATGGCATGCCATAAGGGTGAGATGACAAAAAGAACACTTTTAGTTGCACAAACAAGTTAAGTATTGGTGAATAATCTCATCAAGCACTAAATCAAAAGATACCATATGTACGAAGCAACACTTCAGGTTTGCCGAGAAACAAAACCACTTTCATTCTTAATCTGACTCATAAATCATCATAAAATTACTGTAGGGTCTAGGACAACCTGACAATTTCGCAGCCAATTGAAGTGACAGACAAAAAGAACATCAGCGTTTTTAGAAGAAAGAAAATACTGTTGATTACTTGGAGAAAGTTGATTAAGTGAAAATTGCATTAATATGCGATCTAGAAGAAAGCTTTTCACCAAGCTGGAGGATCCAGTACAAGGTAGAGTACACGTGAAAGTAGGAAATGTGGAAGTCTCAAGGTCACACCACCTTTTAACCAATAGAATGAAGAACCTCAAAGATGTGCAAAATAATGTTCACAGTGATTTATCTCACACTGAACATGTGGGGGAGGGGGGGGGGTTGTTTGAAATCAAAAGAAGCCTCCGGATCTCTTCTGGTGGCATTCAATTAGAAAGTCGTATTCCACATACTTTTACTACCCCTAAAAAGTAGTTTAGCCAACTCGAATCTGCCTGATGAATGTAGATTTAAAGGAAGACCAAACAGAAAAATATGATTACACCTTGTATGACTTTAACCTCAAAGGAAAGCAATCAAAAGCAATGCAACAACAATGGCCACAAATAATTTGAGGTAAAAGGACAGTGCTTCCATCAAGGAAAAGCCAAAAAAAGGAACCATCAACCAATCAAATTCATCAAATGGAACCACCAAGCTTTGATGCTATTTGAAAAAGGTAACAAATGTTGGTTTTTTGGCTTGGTTTTTTCTCCCACATCGGTGGGATATGTTTTGGGGAAGGAGTTTGAATATTATAAATTAACTCCTTCCCTTCCCATTTGTATCATCCCAAAATTGTTCTCTTCTCCTACAATTAATAAAGCAGGCTGCTTCAAGTGGTGCCCGGAGAGTAAGCTTTTTAGGCTGAACTCCGTTATCAAAGTTTTCTGGTGTCTTTATTTTTAGTATTCAATATTATTCGTCGGGCCTTTATTTAGTGTTCTGTCTGGGTCAGTTGTTCTGAGTCAGTTCATTTCACTAAGTTCTTTTGTTGTAGTGGGAAAATTACCCGATTTTCCCAACAAGTGGTATTAGAGCCAAGGTTCTGTCTGAGTATGCTCTGTGGTTGCAGCTTAGTCTGATCTTCCACATCAGAAAAGAATTACTTTGGTTATTTTGAAACTTTTGGTTGTTTGTAGTTGTAATATTGAATACTATTTATTGAGGTTGTAATGGCAAATAAAGATCAAGAAACGAAGGATACTGTTTCAAATGTTACGCCGGGGGCATCGGGCTCCTCGTCATCATGGTCGAGGTTCCCGTTGTCTAGTCCAAAGTTGGCGGTGGAAATATTTGATGGTACTGGCCATTTCGGCATGTGGCAAGGAGAGGTTTTGGACTCTCTTTTCCAGCAGGGTCTTGATATTGCTATTGAGGAAAAGAAACCAGAAGAGGTAGAAGATAGAGATTGGAGCATCATTAATCGGTTGGCGTGTGGAACAATTCGATCGTGCCTGTCCAGAGAGCAGAAGTATGCTTTCAAGAATGAGACTTCTGCGCACAAATTATGGAAGGCGTTGGAGGACAAGTTTCTGAAAAAGAGTGGTCAGAACAAGCTCCTTATGAAGAAAAGGTTGTTCCGATTTGATTACCAACCAGGTACTACTATGAATGAACACATCACTATGTTTAATCAATTAGTAGCAGACCTGTTGAATTTAGATGTGAAATTTGAGGATGAGGATCTGGCTTTGATGTTGTTATCCTCTCTTCCCGATGAATTTGAACATTTGGAGACTACGTTACTTCACGGGAAGGAGAATGTGTCGTTAGATGCTGTTTGTTCTGCTTTATATAGTCATGAATTCAGAAAGCAGGATAAGATGAAAATCAAATTAACAACATCAGAAGAAGCATTGGTGGCAAGAGGTCGTCAGCAAAGCCAGACTAAGGGGAGAAGAGGAAGGTCCAAATCAAAAGGCCGAGCCGTTGCCAAAGATGAGTGTGCTTTCTGTCATGAGAAAGGGCACGGGAAGAAAGACTGTCCGAAGTTGAAGGGAAAAGGGAAGAGTCCGCAAGATGCAAATGTTGCAGAATGCAAAAATGATGCGGAATCAGATATTTCCTTAGTTGTCATGCCTTCAACATCATCTCATCCAGATGAGTGGATATTGGATTCAGGTTGTACCTATCATATGTGTCCCATTCGGGAATGGTTCTTTGAATTTCAGGAACTCAATGGTGGGGTTGTCTACATGGGTAATGATAATCCATGTAAAACAGCCGGCATAGGTTCGATCAAGCTGCAGAATCATGATGGATCCACCAGAATTTTGAGGGATGTGCGGTACGTGCCAAAGTTGAAGAAGAATCTCATCTCATTGGGGGCTCTTGAATCCAAGGGCCTAGTTGTGATGATTCGAGATGGAGTTCTTAAAGTAACTTCAGGAGCACTGGTGATGATGAAAGGCGTGAGGAAAAACAATTTGTACTACTACCAAGGTAGTACAGTGTTGGGGACAGTAGCAACAGCAACTTCTAGCACCAAGAAGGATGCTGAGGTAACGAAGCTGTGGCATATGCGGTTGGGACATGCTGGGGAAAAGTCCTTGCAAACTCTTGCCAAGCAAGGATTGTTGAAAGGTACGAAGACTTGCAAACTTGAATTTTGTGAGCATTGTGTTCTGGGAAAGCAACGAAGAGTGAAGTTTGGCACTGCAATTCATAATACCAAGGGTATTCTGGATTATGTGCACTCAGATGTGTGGGGACCTGCCAAGACTCCGTCTATCGGAGGTAGGCATTATTTTGTCACCTTTGTTGATGATTTTTCCAGGAGAGTGTGGGTGTTTACCATGAAGAACAAAGATGAAGTGCTTGGAATTTTCCTTAAGTGGAAAGCTCAAGTTGAAAACCAGACCGGGAGGAAGATCAAGGTTCTCCGAACAGACAATGGAGGAGAATACAAGAGTGATCCATTCCTAGAGATATGTCAAGACTGTGGCATAGTTCGACACTTCACTGTTAGGAAAACACCGCAACAGAATGGGGTGGCAGAGCGTATGAACAAGACACTTGTGGAGAAAGTTCGTTGTATGTTGTCTAATGCTGGGTTAGGCAGAAAGTTTTGGGCTGAGGCTGTGACGTACGCTCAGCATCTCGTTAATCGTTTGCCATCATCTGCTATAGGTGGCAAAACTCCATTAGAGGTATGGTCTGGAAAACCTGCAACTGATTATGATACTTTGCATGTTTTTGGTTCTACTGCATATTATCATGTGATTGAATCAAAGTTGGATCCACGAGCAAAGAAGGCTCTGTTCATGGGCTTCAATGCTGGAGTGAAGGGATACCGTTTATGGTGTCTTGAGGCAAAGAAGACGATAATCAGCAGGGATGTTACCTTTGATGAATCTGCCATGTTGAAGAAGGTAAATCCAGAAGGAGATGAAAGTACTCCGCAGCAGGTGGAGTGTACTCCGAAGCAGGTGGAGTTTGAGCAGACAGTGGTGACCCCAGCACGAAGCACCACCAGTGACTCTCCTATGGCAGAAGAAGAGTCAGATGAGGAAGAGGTTCCGACCCAAGAACCTCTACAGCAATCAGAACCAATTGCAGTTAGAAGACAGAGACGAGAAATTCAGAAGCCTGCTCGTTTCACTGACATGGTAGCTTATGCACTTCCAGTTTCTGACGAAGATGTTCCATCCACCTACCCAGAGGCCATACGGAGCATAGAAAGCGGCAGTTGGGTAGGTGCAATGGAAGAGGAAATACAGTCTCTCAAGAAGAACAAGACGTGGAAGCTGACACAACTACCGAAAGGTAAAAAGGCAATTGGGTGCAAATGGGTATTTGCAAAGAAAGAAGGATTTCCCGACAAAGAAGACATTCGCTACAAGGCAAGATTGGTGGCTAAAGGCTATGCTCAGAGGAAGGGAATTGATTATAATGAGGTATTTTCTCCAGTTGTAAAACATTGCTCTATTAGAATTTTGTTGGCCTTAGTAGCACAGTTGAATTTGGAGCTAGCTCAACTTGATGTGAAGACCGCGTTCTTACACGGCGATTTGAAGGAGGAAATCTATATGACTCAGCCAGAAGGATATAAGGTTGCTGGCAAAGAAGATTGGGTTTGTAAACTTAGCAAATCGTTGTACGGACTGAAACAATCTCCGAGACTGTGGTACAAACGATTTGACAGGTTCATGATTGGTCAGAAGTACAGGAGAAGCAAATACGATCATTGTGTGTATTTGCGCAAACTTCCAGATGGTTCTTTCATCTACTTACTCTTATATGTTGATGATATGCTGATTGCAGCAAATAGCCAAGTTGAGATTCACAGGTTGAAGGCTCAGCTGAGTAAAGAGTTCGAGATGAAGGATTTGGAGGAAGCCAAGAAGATTCTCGGCATGGAGATAAATAGGGACAGAGAGAGGGGCAAGCTTTGGCTAACACAGAAGCAATATTTGAAGAAGGTATTACAACGTTTTGGTATGCACGATGATACAAAACCTGTAAGTACCCCACTTGCTCCTCATTTGAAACTGAGTAGCAGATTATCTCCGACTACTGATGAAGAGCGAGAATACATGGCAAAAGTCCCGTATGCAAATGCAGTTGGAAGCTTGATGTATGCAATGGTGTGTACGAGACCAGATATTTCACAGGCTGTTAGTGTTGTTAGCAGGTACATGCATGATCCAGGCAAGGGTCATTGGCAAGCTGTGAAATGGATTCTGCGGTATCTACAAAATACCGTAGATATTGGATTGACATTTGAGCGGGATGAATCACATGGTCAATGCATAGTTGGATATAGTGATTCTGATTATGCAGGTGATTTGGATAAGCGACGATCTACAACTGGCTATTTGTTCACTTTAGCAAAGGCGCCAGTTAGTTGGAAGTCTACCTTGCAGTCAACGGTGGCTTTGTCTACAACAGAGGCAGAGTATATGGCAATTACAGAGGCTGTGAAGGAAGCAATTTGGCTTCAAGGGTTGCTTAAAGACTTGGGAGTTGGTCAGAAACAACTTGAGGTGTTTTCTGACAGTCAGAGTGCTATTTATTTAGCAAAGAACCAAGTCTTTCATGCACGGACGAAGCACATTGATGTTCGCTATCATTTTGTGCGGGAAATTCTCGAAGAGGAGGAGATACTTCTCCAGAAGATTCACACTACGGAGAATCCTGCAGATATGCTGACCAAGGTGGTTACAAGGGCCAAGTTTGAACACTGTTTAGACTTGGTTAATATCCTGCACATTTGAAGTTGGCGCCACACGGCGCAAAGTTTGGAAGCACTACGAAGACTGTTTTTTAATTATTTATTTGTTTGAGAAGATTTGTAATTTGGTGGAATTTGAAATCAAGCCAAGGTGGAGATTTGTTGGTTTTTTGGCTTGATTTTTTCTCCCACATCGGTGGGATATATTTTGAGGAAGGAGTTTGGATGTTATAAATTAACTCCTTCCCTTCCCATTTGTATCATCCCAAAATTGTTCTCTTCTCCCACAATTAATAAAGCAGGCTGCTTCAAGTGGTGCCCGGAGAGTAAGCTTTTTAGGCTGAACTCCGTTATCAAAGTTTTCTGGTGTCTTTATTTTTAGTATTCAATATTATTCGTCGGGCCTTTATTTAGTGTTCTGTCTGGGTCAGTTGTTCTGAGTCAGTTCATTTCACTAAGTTCTTTTGTTGTAGTGGGAAAATTACCCGATTTTCCCAACAACAAAAATACCATTTTGTGAGCCTGATAAGCAGAAAGATATAAGTTTTAGATCTGTCCATTTTGACAGGTCCAAAAATATTGGAAGAAAACTACAACCACAGGTTCAAAGTCTTAGGTGCAACGAACGAACGGTTCATGAGACACCAAGTGTCCATAACAAATGGCATACCATAAAGGTAAGACCACAAAAAGAACACTTTGAGTTACATAGACAAGTTAAATACTAGTAGTAATAATCTCATCAGCAATAAATCAAAAGTTAAATTATGAAGCGACATTTCTGGTTTGCTGAGAAACAAAGCCACTTTCATTCTAATCATTTAAAATCTGCCTCATAAATTATCATAAAATTGCTGCAGGGTCTTGGACAAACTGACAGTTTCGCAGCCAATTCTGACGAATATAGGGACACACAGTCCTTTGAACAGTTGTAGCATCGTCTACTCTTTGATATGATAACGAACTTCTCCAAAGCTGTCGCGTTTTTCAGCAGAAATTCTAAAAGTTCAAAAAGCTTATCATGGCGGTCCTTCCTACACGTCCTAGTGGAGCAGATAATGTTAACACTCTTGAGACTGGGAAATGTACAGTTTGAAATCCAGCTCTCCAAATCGATACTATCTGCTTTGCTAACATAACTTGAGTCATATCCGCAACGCTTCCAACCAAACTGGAGATATACAACATGATCAGGATCAAATAGATGTCCAACGCTTAAGGAAACTTATATTGCAAAAAAGTGGAAACATAAATTTCTGGTAATAAATACAACGATTTCGAAAACCACGAATATGATTCTCATCGATTGATTGTGATAGCAGATTCATATCTAAAAGACTCATGAAGAAGGTATAGACAAAACGAGAAATGAAACAGGTTGAGTTTGTAGCATTGACATGGAGAGTCGAAGATAAGTGGATGTATGAAGAGCAAAAGATGCAGGAAATTACGATAGCATTCATGTGTATACTGTGAGTCTCCGCGCGAGGCGAGACCTTCAAAAGGCTGGCGACTCCATACAAATTTTCCTTTATTACTCGCAAATTTAGCGTTAGACATTTGCATTTTATTTCTGGAAGCTGCATTCCATCGAGCTGCAGCATGAACAGGACCTGGTGCAGTAATGAGGGAAACTAGTAAATCAAATGAAAGTAATTTACATCAGCCAGATAATTCTATGACTAGGTAAATAAATGAATACTTTAAGCGACAGCAATTAAGAAAATGCTACTTCACAAAAAGCTGAACAATTTTTTTTTTGTAATAAATGTAGATGATTATATTAGGAGTATATTGCATTCTGCAACTGTTTGTTAAAGTCAAATAGAGCAACTAAAGTAATGCTAAATCAAGAACGAACCTCAGCAAACCAAGTTCCGATTGTTAGCTCCTTTACATGACTGAACATTTGAAGATAATCTCGGACAAGGGTACGAAAACTATAATGATAACCACGACAAATGTCAACCTGGCCACCCGTGATATTGCGAGCGAAACACATAATAAAAAAAGTAAGCTCAGCACTGACCAAGGAGGATACATTTAGTAGCCTACACTTAAAATAATAACCATTTCCTGAAATCTCCAAATGCTGAAGATGGGGTGCAAAAATTTGCAATGAATGAATACCAGTACCAACCCCAGACAAGTCACGCAACTTGAGTGTCTTTAAATTAGAATTATTGATTTCCAGACGACGAAAAGTATTGCAAAACCACAGCTCCATAGTTTCTAGCAAAGGACAACCTGAAAGTAACTTCGCAATGGCTTCATCGTCGAAGCGCACACTCATAAACTTCAATGTCTTTAGAGATTTCCAGGATATAACAGCCCCTTTATCAAACGCACATCCATACAAATCTAGTGATATCAACGACGAGCAAGTGTAGAACAATTGAGGCAATGTATACCTAGTATGATAATCTGCAAAAAATACAAGATGTTCCACGTTGTATTTTAAAGCATAACTAAGCCATTGTTCGATAGGTAAGACGTCACTAGGAATTTCGGATAATCCTAAACATATTTTTCTTATTTTGGAACAAGTACGTTGAGCAAAAGCGTAGTTTACGAAGCGTATGAAGTTGTTTTCTGCTTCAGGTTTCTTGGTATAAGTGAAATTGAGATTATCAGTACAAGTCCAGAGGTATTGCCACCGTTTAGAGAGGAGACTTGTTCTGAAAGCTTCCTTAGTCGTCGGCAACAGAGAGAGAATGTGAACGAGCGTTGACTCCGGCAAATCGCTGATACGGTCTAGGGTTCCGTCGTCTTTGGCCACTGTCTCCGGTGACTCCATGTCTATGGTGTACGCCTAGGGTTTTCCCACCAAAATAAGGTTCTGAGATAGCCAGGATTTGTAATATACTGTTGCTTAAGTAAAAAATGTATTTTTTACACTATATACCATGAAATTCAAAATATTTACAAGCTCTACCCATTAAAAATTATACTACCAAACTAAAATTATTTAGTCCACTCATTTATTACTGTATACCTTTGTTATACCTTATGGATGTACACCTGTATATTGCATAAATAATAGTATACAAGTCTAGATATGAGTGTATAACTTTAAGGTATACTGCATAAATAATAGTAATATGCAAGTCTAGATGAGTAGGGCATGTAAATTGTTTATGCATAAAGCTTGTAAATATGAAACTTATGGATAGAGGTGGGGTAAATATTTTGATTTTGATGGGTATTAAACCTCCCTTTATAATTTAATATGAAGTTTTTACGCTAATTGACGCACTAAGCAGCTAAATTATAAAAAATACCGACATCATTGAAAAATTACAAAAAATAACGATATTTGTATAATTTTTATAAAATATATCATTTTATCATTTTTCCTTCTCTCTACCCCAAAACCCTAACTTCTCCCTCTCTCTTTATCTCCCTCCCCCACACACTCGCCGCCGCCCCTGTCCACCGCCGATGTCGCCGTCGAGTAGCTGCTTCGATCTACTACTCGATTTGTTGCTCCGTGGTGGTGGCTACTGCGCGGTGGCTGCTGATGCGCGGTGGCTGCTCTGTGGTTGTTGCTGCTGTGCAATGGTAGCTGTCCGTTCTGCTTCTTCTCCTTTTTTTTTTTTTTGTTTTGTTTTGTATGTGTATATACATGCATACATTTGTATTTTTCTGCATGAGTATGTGTTGGTGGTTGTTTGAAGGTGGAACAAAATGTATGTCTGCTTTTATATGAGTGTATGAAGCTGTATTTTTGTTTATGTAGCTGAATATTTTTCTAAGCACACAAGTGTATGAACGTGTATGTCTGAGTATATATTACATTTTTTGTATATTTTTGTGTGTGTGTATGTCAAGTATAAGTGTGACACACATAAATTTGTATGTTTAATTCGTAGATCTGTAGATCCTTGTATGTATGTGTGTGTCTAGTGTATGTATAACATTTTTTTATGTATATACATGTATTTTTTGTTTATACGTATTTTGTAACTGTAATTTCTTTAAAAAATCAATGTATATATGTGTATTTTTATTTATCTCATTTTTTAGATTAAAAAAATAATAATAATAATATGGCAGTGGCCAGCGGCGGCCGGCGGCGACTAGGTGGCGGCGCCGATAGGGGTGGCAGCAGTGGGAGGGGGTAGCAGGAGGAACAAACTCTAATTTGCTTGTTTTGTTGGTATTGTATATAGCATGTAAAAATAATGTTGGTATATTTTGTAAAATGTATAATATTGATATTTTTTTAAATATTTGTAGCTAAGGTGGTATTATTTTGTAAAAAACCCATTTAATATTGTATTTTTGTGGCTAAGTATAAGATATAGTATGAGATTAGAAAAACCCATTTATAAATATTATGGTCAGTAACCAGTTAAGTAATAGGTTACTTGTTTTCAACATTCCTCCTTTTCCATCATCTGGACATGCTTTGAAACTCGTGTCATCACTACGCTAACAATTACATTGCCTTGTTATAAAGACATTTATTTGTCAGACCCATGGTGGGTGGTAAAGACATTTATTTGCCTCAACATAACTAGTATATTGAATTCACAGCGTCATATTTCAGTGTTTTACTTAAAAATTTCTTAAAATATTAAACATTACTTTACACAGTTCTTACTCAAGTTCATATCACTCTTTTGATTCAATATATCACCTCTTAAAAACATGGTAATATGTTTAAAAATTAAGAGCTTACTAAATGGAATCTCTCGTGAAATTTGATTAGTATGCTACTACCAAGTGATGAATCTAGCCTTCTTTATGCTTCATCATCAACACCTTTAAGGCTGTAACTAAAATACGTATTCCTTTGGATCCACCATTGATGATGACATGGCTAATGCCCCCTCCATGTTTCCACCAATCTGATGTCATTGTTTCAATAGTAGTATCTATTAGCATGCTGTAATTTTCCACTCACAAAAAGGAACAAAGAAAAGAAAGGGCAGAGAAATAGCAATTCTTGTTCAACTTCAATGCCAAATGGGCAACCACCAAAAGAAGAAAGCATAGCAAAATGTAGTGACTGACCATGTTGTGCACCTCATCAATGAAATGCCACTGTCAGGTACTCTTTCAAAATCAAAGGAGATGGTCAGCGAAAGAACAAGAGAAAATCCAACAGAATCAGATATATGAACAAGGAATAACAGAAAGCTCATCAGACAATACAAGCAAATCAAGATAGAGTGCACTTCATCAAAACCATCAAAAGGAAAAACATTCAAACATCAAATAAGAAGAATGACCACAAGAATATTGAGATGAGAGAATCAGAGAACGGGTACAACCCCCCCCCCCCCTTCTCTTCCCCCTCCCCCCCAACCACCAAACAAACTTATGCTAATGTTGGTAGTCACTTCTACACCAGAGGGATTAAATGATCAAAATAATCAGTCAAAATCCTCCTTTACCAACAGGCAACAGTGAATACATACTAGACCTTGCAAGACCGAAATTAATGTGCACTTGCTCATAAGATACAGACAGCTTTTGAATTCCAATGCTGAAGAACATGAAAATATACAGACACAACAGGGGAAGGGGCAAGATAATTCAGACCAAGAAAATGAGGAGAATAAGGATCAAAGTGAAGAGATATAGATGAACAAAATAATGACGACGAGGACAGAAAATATGAATCCGACAGTGAAGAGAATCAAATTGAAGATGACAAAATGATAATTCTGGAGATAAACAGGTTCAAGAGTGAAATATTGTTGATTAATGGGAGAAATTTGGTTATGTGGAAAACTCGAAAGGTATATGTTTATAAAGAAAGAAAGCTCATCTCCAGCCAAGACAGAAGGCAGATATAAGAAAAAGGAAAACTAAAAAAAGAAGAACAAAAAAAAAAAAAAAAAACAACTAAACATCAAATAAGAAGCATAGCAACACAGAAGGATATGAAAATGCACAGATAAAGTGCAGATACGGGAAAGATAAAGAATACCAGGAAAAAGAGGCGAATGAGGAGCAAAGTAAAGAAGAGAGAGATGAAGAAAATGAAGAAATGATGATTATGATGAGGAAGGAAAATATCAATCTGGTCTGAGAATGACGAGAATCAAATTGAAGTGATAAACAAAAGAACATGAGCATACTTTAGAAGCAGGAAACAATCGTTGATTACCTGGAGAAGGTTGATTAAGTGAAAATAACACAAATGCAATCTAGAAGAAGGCTTTTCACCAAGCGGAAGGATCCCGTACAAGTAGAGTACAAGTGAAAGTAGGAAAATCTTGAAGTCTCAAGATCACCACCTATAACCAATAGAATGAAGAACCTCAAAGATATACATAATTATTCTCACACTGATTAATCTCATACTGAACATGGGAGATGAAACAAAAAGAAGCCTCCGGATCTCTTCCGGTGGAGTTCATTTAGAAAGTTGTGTTCCACATACTTTTACTACCCCTAAAAGGCTGTCTAGCCAACTCGATCTGCCTGATGAATGCAGATTTAAGGAAGACCAAACAGAAAAATAAGATTAGACAGCTTATATGACTTTAACCTCAAGGGAAAGCAATGCAAAAACAACGGCTACGAATAATTTGAGGTAAAATGACAGTACCTTCCTTCAAGGAAAAGCCAAAACAAGGAACCATCACCCAATCAAATTCATCAAATAGAACCACCAAACTTTGATGCTATTTGAAAAAGGTTATCAAAATAACATTGCGTGAGCCTGTTAGCAGATAGATAAAGGTTTTGGATCTGCCCATTTTGATAGGTCCAACAATTATTGGAAGAAAATAACAACCACAGGTTCAAAGTCTTAGGTGCAATGAACGAATAATTCGTCAGACACAAAACGTCCATAACACAAGTCATGCCATAAGGGTAAGATCACAAAAAGAACACTTTTAGATGCATAGACAAGTTAGATATTAGTAATAATCTCATAAGCAATAAATCAATTGATAAAATATGAAGCGACATTTCTGGTTTGCTGAGAAACAAAACCACTTTCATTCTAATCTTTTACATCCGACTCATAAACCATTATAAAATTGTTGCAGGGTCTTGGACAACCTGACAATTTCGCAGCCAATTGCGACGAATATGGGGACACACAATCCTTTAAACAATGGCAGCATTTTCTACTCTTTGAGATGATTACGAACTTCTCCAAAACCATCGCATGCTTTAGCAAGAGTTCTGAAAGTTCAAAAAGCTTATCATGGCGGTCCTTCAGACACATCCCAATGGAGCAGATAATACTGACAATCTTGAGACAGGGAAATGTATAGTTTGTAATCCAACTCTCCAGATCGATATTATCTGCTTTGCTCAAATAGCTTGAGCGATAGCGGCAGTGCTTCCTCCAGATCTGGAGATGGACAACATAATCCAGATCATATACATGTCCAATGCTTAAGGAAACTTATAAACAATAGTGAGAACATAAACTTCCTAGTTCTCATCAATTGATTGTGATAGCAGATTCATATCTAAAAGACTCATGAAGTAGGTAAATCAAACAAAGAATGAAACATGTTGAGTTTGTAACATTGACATGGAAAACCAAAGATGAGTATGTATGATGAGTAGAAGATGTCGGAAGTTACGATAGCATCCATGTCTATATTGAGAGTCTCCACGTGAGGCGAGGCCCGCAAAAGGCTAGCTACTCCATACAAATTATACTTTATTATCTCCAAGTTCAGTGTTAGACATTTGCATTTCATTTCTGGAAGCTGCACTCCATCAAGCTGCAGCATGAAGAGGACCTGGTGGGGTAATCAGTAAAACGAGTAAATAACAGATAAAGATTAAACAATAAAGAAAAAGTAATTTCACATCAGACAGATAGTTCTATGACAAGGTAACTAACTAAACACTTTAAGTGACAGGAACGTACAAAATGCTATTTTACAACATTATCTTTTGCTAGTATGCCCGAAATAAATACTAGTACTTATCTAACTTCAAAAGTTGACAGATAAACTGGAAAAAAATCGCAGAAAGCTGAACAGAAGATATATTTTACAAATGTAATCGATTATACAGGGAATATATTGCATTCTTCAACTATTTGTTAAAGTCAAATAGAGCAACTAAAGTAATGTTTAAATAAAGACCAAACCTCGGCAAACCAAGATCCGATTGTTAGCTCCTTTACATGACTCAACTTTTGAAGATAATCTTGGACAAGGTTCCAAAAACCACGATGATAATCACGACAAAAGTCAACCTCAGCACCCGGGATCATGTGAGCGAAACACCTAAAAAGAAAAGTAAGCTCAGCACTAACCAAGGAGGATACGTTTAGTAGCCTACACTTAACATCATAACCATCTCCTGAAATATGCAAATGCTGAAGATAGGGTGCGAAAATATCCAATGAAGGTTCACCATCAGCTGTGAAATAGTCCAACTTAAGTCTCTTTAAATTAGGATTACTAATTTCCAGACGACGGAAACTATTGAAAAAGGACAGTTCCACAGTTTCCAAAGCAGGACAACCAGATAGTAACTTCACAAGCGATTCATCGTCTAAGTCCACCTTCACAAACTTGACAGACTTTAGAGATTTCCATGATATGACAGCCACTTTATCAAAGGCACAACATAACAAATGTAATGTTATCAACGACGAGCAAGTGTAGAACAATTGAGGCAATGTGTACATACTACGATAATGTGGCTTCAATACAAGATGTTCGACATTGTATTTAATGGCATAACTAAGCCATTGTTCGATAGGGAAGCTGTTACTAGGAATATCCTGTAATTCGAGATGTAATTTTGTTATTTTGGAACAAGTACGTTGAGCAAAGGCGTAGTCTACGAAGGATATAAAGTTATTCTCTGCTCCTGATTCCTTTGTATAAGTAAAATTGAGATTATCAATGGCAGTCCAGAGGTACTGCCACCGTTTAGAGACGAGACTTGTTCTGAAAGCTTCCTTGGTCGTGGGCAAAAGAGAGATAATTCGAACGAGGAGTGGCTCCGGCAAGTCGCTGATACGGTCTAGGGTTCCGTCGTCTCCGGCGATTGTCTCCACTGCCTTTGGTTTCTTCATCACTGCTCCTAGGGATTTTCCACTGCTGATAATGAGTAGCTGTACAATGCTAATTATCCACCGGTCGCCACCTCTTCCCTAATACTATTACATGGGATGGTTCAATAGTAATTATTAATTAATTACCAAAAAAAAAAAATTACTCCTAACCCGTAGATAAGCCTCGAAGTGTTTAGCCAAATACCATCTTTATTATAGTACTAGTTTCTCGACACGTGCGATGCACGTGAAGATCAAGTCTTGCAATAAACAGTATTGTACAATAATATTAAAAAATATTGAATAAGCAATTATATATTACAAAATAAAGTACAAGCTTTTTGTGAAATTTGAATTTATGTAAATGTGATGAGAACTTAGAGAGTATTTTATGACCTCCTCCATCACTTCGTACGATCTTAATTTTATGTACCAATTCTCCAAGCAATAGTTCATAATCCTTTCTCAAAATTGATCTTTTATTCCAAACAAATATACATTTGATTTTCCCGAGTATATTTCCTCATCATGTTCTAAAGAGTAATTTTAAGTATCTAACGCAAGCCTAATTCATATCTTGCTATCTTTAAAAGATATCTTTCACATAATTTCATGCATGCTATCAAATTAATACCAACAAACCGCCCCAATCATGTCGCATATGCATATTAAATAATGAGTATTAAAGAGTAAAAAACGTAGAACCCGATTTTTTGTTGTAATCACATAATAACCTATATTAGTATTTGTACAAATCAAATTTCAGCATATATATATATATATATATATATATATATATATATATATATATATATATATATATATATATATATATATATATATATATATATATATATATATATATATATATCACAATGAGTATTAAAGAGTAGAAAATATAGAACCCGATTTTATTATTATCAACCATTTAGGTTTTTTCAAGTGCGACTTCCCATTTTCAAATACACACTGCTAATGGCTTTTGCAATGTAGTAGTTGGTCATCTTTGTGAATCTGCTTATTGAGATTCGTATGTACCACTTCTGTTTGTTCTTGAATCTTCATTTGCAATTCTTGAGTAAAGAATTCGAACTTGTACAAATCGGTTATACCCTACTTTATTGTCCTTTATTGTTCATCATCATCGTATAACAATACATACTTGATCGTCATTCCATGCACAATCAGAAACGGTTAAGCCAAGTTCACTCCAACACATAGCACCAGTATCTTATCTTGCACAGTGGAATCAGGATAGGAAACTTTGAAATATCCCCAATCAATAACATTCACTTTCCACTTGCACTTGTATGTTGTGCCTTATTTATGTTCCATATGTTAATAGAACTCTTATTGCATGACAATGTTGATCAGTTAGAGTATATATATGATATTAGAAATATACAGTACCACAATTTCTATTATGCAGTATTGTATATTACTTCTTGCTCAATCATCATATAGAATTAATTTTTATTGGATTTTTTAAGTCTCTCCCAAATGATGGCGCCCAGATTAGTCTATCAAGCAACTTATTATTAAGACCTAGTGGGAAGTGCCTATTCATAAATAAAGTGACATATGTTCTATTAATCTGAAAGATTACATCCCTTATCTTCACATAAACTTGGTATTTTTATTTAACTTTTTTATAAGTAGAGTGTTTTTAGTTTTTGAAGGGGCATTTTAGTAATCTGACTTTTAGGCTTCTTGAGGACATGCTTTTATAGTAGTATGATGAGCGGTTGATTTAAGAGAGCGTAGTCACTCGGATAACATTGCTAGAACGATGGTTAGACACTTAAATAAAGAACAGTTATTTTTGAAATACTTCATGCAAATTTCATCTACATCGAGTGCATAGTATGTGTATAATCTATGCATACTGATTAGGATGCAATTCTATAATTATTATCATAGTATAATAACTAGTGAATATGCTCGTGATAAAAATACCGCATTAGATTATAATTTAATTTTTTCCTATATCGAAATATTGAAAGTAATCATAAGTTAGGGGTTGTACACCATCTTAGCAAGCACACCCTTTTTATTGTAGTTGTACTAATATTTAAAATTAAGAGTATTTAGATATGAGACACCTTGTGGTGATCATCTTAGCTTGCTGTGGTTTTGTAAGGATTATTTGGTGATTAATAAAATTCCCTTTGATTATAAAAAAAATGTGAAAATTGAATATGAAACAGATAGAAAGATAAAATTTATGTTTAAAAAAGAATGATGTTAATCTCCATGCTTTGTGTAGAGTACTTTACCGTTGTTACACACTTACACCTTCATTTGAAATTTTAAATTTAGGTAGTTAGATTTTTAAAACGAAAAAATATAATAATAATAAAAAGAAACAGTGCCAAATAGATATAGAACTAAATATTACTCCTATCACATAGAACTCATGGAAAAAGAAATTACATTATAATATGCAAAGATGCTACAATTGTTTGATTCGTTCAAAATTTACTTACAAAACGTAAATTACTAATGACAATTCCATAGATAACAAATTATGGAAAAGAAAAGAAGTTAAAATTTCTCATAACTCAAAACTTTTACTTCAAATTATAATAGTTGATTACGAATAACTAAAACATAAAATTAAAGAAAAAGTTACAAAAAAGAAGAGACACAGTAATAGAATTAGCAATAATAATTGATTAATAGGGTGTATATTTTAAAAGCAAAAATATGAGCAATTAAGTATTATTAATGTATCTTTATTTCTATCAAATTATTTAGTTCAAAATGAGATAAAAAGGCAAAAACTTAAGAAAGTATATAACTATTATTTTTCTTACATTTTGATGGAACAGTGGCCTGCAAAGAAAAAATAAACTCGTAAAAGTAGTTGCTACGCTCGCTAACTTTATGTCTCTCAATCTACTTTCTTAAACTGGCAAGAGGTTACTGAAACATGCTAACTAAATAAACACAAAAATGAGATGCTAAAAAATCTTATATATAAGCAATGAGGGAGGAGAAAAGTTTCAAAACCTTAAAATACATAAATAGATATTAGTAATAATTTAATAAAAAATTTAGTGAAACTATTGATAGATTTTGGAGCAGTAATCTCACTGTACTTGGACATAAAGCCTCGACATTTTGTTAGTGTCTAAAGGATGCCAATTTTCAAACCAGAGCAAACGTTTCTATCTTAACATTACTAAAAAAAAAATAATAAAAGATGAAGAAGATGCAAACCAAAAGAATTTGTCTAGTTGCACCTCAGATATAGTTGGTTATATAGGAGAAAAGATAGTAGTAAATATGGGGAGAGGAATCATTTTATAACCTCCATCTATTACACTCTTCCTTGAATGCATAGTTATTGACTATTGAGTTTTTGTAACATAAAATACATTTAATATCATTAAGAGAGTTGAATGAGTATTTTTCTGAATTATTTAAATAGAGAAAAAGCCAAAAAAGGAAAAAAAAGATAAGTAGAATTCTTGGCCAAAGAGAGGTGCCACGCACCTTAAAACCTTTGAATTATATATATAGATTACAAGAAAGTTAATTGTTCAATGTATTACAGTGCTATTCCCATTACGTGTAAAATAAAAAAATTAAATTATTTCTATTTATAAAAGGTGTCGCTTTTTTTAAATGGTCTTAAAAAAAAATTATCACATAAATTGAATAAGAAGTAATAGTATTTTTTAATTTGCATTTAGTGTAGACATGCATACATTCTTTGAAATATAAATCAATGACAATTCAACGCGAATAGATCAACATACAAATTTAAATGCATATAGGTTTTGACAGATTCGTCAAAAATTCATTTGCTCACGGCTTTGCCGACTTGTCAAAACTGCTTGTATTTTTTTGAACAATCGCTCAGTTATAACAATCTCACAAAACTTGTGAGAAAATGAACTTTTAGAAATCCGTCATAACTTGTGATAAAATTGTTAGTAACTTTTGGCGTGCCATCCAAATTTGAAAATTGAATGTATTTTTGCACTAATTTCTTAAACAGGAACAAAAATTAAATAGGAAAACATAAACGGAGATTCAGTCAATTATTTGCACTAACATATCAAACGGGATACTTGAAAGTATTTTTGCACTAACAACTACAACGGACATTTTTTGAACGTTTCCTGTTCAATTTCAATGCCCCTCCATGTATCCACTAACTGCTATTGTTGATTCAATCCATCCATGCTGCCGTTTACCATTCAACAAGGAACAGAGAACAATTCTTGTTCGATTTCAAAACCAGCAAGCACAGCAAAATAGAGCAAAGAACATGTAGTAAAACACATGAATGAAATATCACAGTGAGAAGCGCAGGGGAAATCGGTTCCTGTTCCTTACTCTGAACCAAATAAAGTCAGTGGAGTAAAGAACAAGAGAAATCCAACAAAATCAGAATGACATGGTTAACTAGACAAACAAGGAAGAATAAAAGCTCATCTCCACCAAAATCAAGACGAGAGCGCAGAAGCAAAAAAAAAAAAAGGTTCTGACATCAAATAAGAAGAATGTGCCAAAATGGTTAACATGAGAGAAAGGGTAAATATCCAGAACTAACTTGTCTTAATGAGTTCGGCAGTCACATCTACATCAAAGGCATTACCAGAAACGAACAAACACAACATTGTGTTCCAACTCGATTACGCTGAGTTATAGGAACTTCAATCCTTCTTCACAAACAAAGAATACATAACAGACCTTGCAAGACCATAAAACTGTAAACTAAATCAAGAAGCAGATAGCTGTACAGTGAAGAATATGAAAATGCACAGAAAAGGTGCAGTCACGGGAAATATAAGAAAAAGAGGACTCGGGGAAGATAAAGTATACCAAGAAAAAGAGGAGAATAAGGAGCAAAGTGAAGAAAATGAAGAAGTGAGAATGACGAGGAAGCAGAATATGAATCTGATTTGAGAATGAAGAGAATCGAATTAAAGCTGAAAGAACAAAAAATTGTTGATAAAAGAACAAGAGCGCATATTGTTGATTACCTGTAGAAGGTTGGTTGTGTGGAATACATAAATGTTGCTTAGAAGGCTTTTCTCCAAGCAGGGCTGATCCAGTACAGTAGAGTACACAGTTGAAATTAGGAAAATTAAGGTCACTTCCTAAAAACAATAGAATGAAGAAGAACCTCAAAATATACAGAACAATATCCACTGTGATTAATCTCATACATAACATGGAGGAATGAAATCAAAAGGAACGTACAAAATTTTTCAGGTGGAGTTAAACAAGAAAGTCTTGTTCAACAAACTTAACAACACCTAGAAACCTGTTCTAGCCAAATCGAATCTGCCTGATGAATGATCATTTCAGCGAGACCAAACAGAAAGATCAGATTAGAGACTCTTATATGACTTTAACCTCAAGAGAAAGAAATCAACAGCATTGCAACTTATTACAGCTACAAATAATTCGAGGTAGAATGACAACTCCTTCTTTCAAGGGAAAGCCAAAACAAGGAACCATCACCCAATCAAATTCATCAAAAGGAACCATAACCAACCACAGAACTTTGATGCTATTTGAAAAAAGTTACTAAAACAATATTTCATGAGCCTAATTAGCAGAAAGTTAATGTTTTGGATCTGGCCATATTGCCAGGTCCGCCAAATATTTGAAGAAAATTTCAACCATAGGTTCAATGTCTTGAGTGCAACGGACTAACGGTTCATGTGACACCAAGCGTCCATAACACAAGTCATGCCATAAGGGTAAGATCATAAAAAGAACACTTTGAGATGCATAGACAAGTTAGATATTAGTAATACTCTCATCAGCAATAAATCAATTGATAAAATATGAAGCGACATTTCTGGTTTGCTGAGAAACAAAACCACTTTCATTCTAATCATTTATAATCTGACTCATAAATTATCATAAAATTGCTGCAGGGTCTTGGACAACCTGACAATTTCTCAGCCAACTGTGACGAATATGGGGACACACAGTCCTTTGAACAATGGCAGCATCTTCTACTCTTTGATATGATAACAAACTTCTCCAAAACCATTGCATTCTTTAGCAAAAGTTCTGACAGTTCGAAAAGCTTGTCATGGAAGTCCTTCAGACACATCCCAATGGAGCAGATCATATTAACATTCTTGAGATGGGGAAATGCATAGTTTGAAATCCAACTCTCCAGATCTATATTATCTGCTCTGCTAAAATAACATGACTCATAGCGGCAGTGCTTCCAATCACCCTGGAGATAGACAATATAATCTGGATCAAATATGTGTCCAATGCTTAAGGAAACTTATATAACACAAAAGTGACAACATAATTTCCTGGTAAAAGTGTCATATGGAACAATTTTGAAAACCACGAATATGGTTCTCATCAATTGATTGTGATAGCAGATTCAAATCTAAAAGACTCATGAAGAAGGGAAATCAAACAAAGAATGAAACAGGTTGAGTTTGTAACATTGACATGGGAAATCAAAGATGAGTATGTATGGAGAGCAAAAGATGTCGGAAGTTACGATAGCATTCATGTCTATGATGAGAGCCTCCACGTGAGGCGAGGCCTGCAAAAGGCTAGCCACTCCATACAAATTACACTTTCTTATCTCCAAGTTCAGTGTTAGACATTTGCATTTCATTTCTGGAAGCTGCACTCCATCGAGCTGCAGCATGAACAAGACCTGGCGCAGTAATAAGTGAAACTAGTAAACTACAGAGAAAGATAAAACTAATAAAAGCAAAGTAATTTACATCAGACAATAGTTCTACAACAAGGTGACTAACTAAATACTTTTAAGTGACAGGAATGTACAAATGCTACTTTACAATATATATAAATATATTGACTATATTAAAAGTAATATTGCATTCTGCAACTATTTGTTAAAGTCAAATAGAGCAACTAAAGTAATGTTTAAATCAAGAGCAAACCTCAGCAAACCAAGATCCGATTGTTAGCTCCTTTACATGAATCAACTTTTGAAGATAATCTCGGACAAGGGTCCGAAAACCATGATGATAATGACGACAAATGTCAACCTCAACACCCGGAATATTGCGAGTGAAACACATAAGAAAAAAGGTAAGCTCAGCACTGACCAAGGAGGATACATTTAGTAGCCTACACTTAAAATCAATACCATCTCCTGAAATCACCAAATGCTGAAGATATGGTGCAACGATATCCAACGACAGTTCACCATCAGATGTGAAATCATACAACTTAAGTGTCTTTAAATTAGGATTACTAATTTCCAGATGACGAAAGCTATTGAAAAAAAAAACAGTTCGATAGTTTCCAAAGAAGGACAACCTGAAAGTAGCTTCACAATCGATTCATCGTCTAAGTCGACCACCATAAACTCGACAGACTTCAGAGATTTCCACGATATAACAGCCCCTTTGTCAAACGCAGAGTCATACAAATGTAATGATATTAACGAGGAGCAAGTGTAGAACAACGAAGGCAATGTGTACGTACTACGATAATCTGGAATCAATACAAGATGTTCGACATTGTATTTAATAGCATAACTGAGCCATTGTTCGATAGGGAAGTTGTTACTAGGAATGTCCCGTAATTTGAGATGTAATTTTGTTATTTTGGAACAAGTACGTTTAGCAAATACATAGTCTACGAAGGATATAAAGTTATTCTCAGCTCCTGATTCCTTTGTATAAGTAAAATTGAGATTATCAATGGCAGTCCAGAGGTATTGCCACCGTTTCGAGACGAGACAAGTTCTGAAAGCTTCCTTGGTTGTCGGTAAAAGAGAAATAATTCGAACGAGGAGTGGCTCCGGCAAGTCGCTGATTAGGTCTAGGGTTCCGTCGTCTCCGGAGACCGTCTCCGGTACCTTCATCGCTCCTCCTTAGGGTTTTCCTACTGGGATGGTGTTGGCCTTAGTGGAGTAAATGGAGGGAGTGTAGATTCTACGCTAAGGGGTCGTTCTATTTAATACCCGCACAAAACTCAATATTAATTTAGCGCAGGTTTGTTTGATTTTTGTGAAATTTTAATATCCGCATAAAATTAGTGCAAGGTTGGGTTTTTGTATATTCCGCATTATTAATACCAACATTATTAATGTGATAATCTATGTATTATGTTATGCGGGGTAGAAGATGGTATTAATAATGTGGTATTAATAATGCAGGTATTAAAATTTAAAATGACAAAATTAACCCTCATAATAATAAGGATATTTTAAAATTTTATTTAAGGAGTAAATAAATATTTTAAATAATAATATTTTTTGTTAATTTGTAATATATTAGTAATTCAATAAATAATCCCTACGTTATAATATATGCGTGGCTAATACCCATATTATTAAACTCCACATAACTAATACCCGCATTATCTACCACATTAGTAATATCCACATTACTAATACCCGCATTAATAATTAATATCCGCGTAAAAGCAAAGCCAAACCGAACAACCCCTAATTTTGTAAGAGGGTATATATAGTCAATTTCACATAGTAGAAGGGTACCAATTTGTTGTATTTCATGAATTATTATATTTTTTATATTGTACTATTTTTTTTTCAATTACTTATACTTTGTACACCATGCTTTCATTTTATTAGCACGATACTATAAGTTGCCTCAGTGGTGCTACGAATGTGTTGCTGTTCGTGCTAGGGGTGTTTATCGGTCGGTTCGGTTCGGTTTTACACCTTTTCGGTTTGGACTATCGGTTTTTAAAAGTGCTAAACCAATAACCGAACCAATAAGCTATTGGTTATCGGTTTTCGGGTTATCGGTTTTAGGTTCTTATCGGTTTGGTTTTCGGTTTAACCATTAAGGAACTTAGGCCTAACAAGTGTTAAAAAAAAAGTCTCTTAAACGATTGCATCCAATACAAAATCGGCTTTATTTTCACAGCGAATTCAAATGCCTTTTATAGCATTCGCCATATTCAAAAAAGCAACCAACAACAGATTCAAATATACTTCATTATTCTATAAACTAATGGAGGAGGCAAGGAGTGAAATAGTAAATCAGTGGTTGAAATGGATAGGGCGATTTAAAAGCTACATAAGTAAAAGAAGACTAGGGTTTAAGGTTTTCAAGTTCCAACTAATAGTAGTTAAGTATACTACTTTTATGCACATTAGCACAACATAGTAAATTTGAAAACTTTATTGGGTTATCGGTTTAACCAATAAGAAAATGTACAAAACCGACAACCGAACCGATAACCCAATAAAAAATTTTTGCAAATCGTTAAATAACCGATAACCCAATATTTATAAACCATTAACTTTTTATCGGTTCAATTTATCGGTTTAAACCGAAAAATGAACAGCCATAGTTCGTGCCTGGGTGTTTCTCCATTAAAAGCTCCAATATTGATGTCTCAATTCCTTTGATACTCTTTCAATTTTGCTCTGCTCCTCACTTTCATTTGTCGAGTTTTGGTGTTTGTTAAGTGTAATGGTTGGACATTGATGCTGATTCTCGCTGAAGAGCCATGCCTTATCGATAATCAACTTATACGTGTACAAGTTTGACCATATATATCTCTGGTGCATGAAACTTAGCTCTCGTTTATTTATAAAATTAGGGTCAGAGATGACAATGAGGCGGGGCAAGTATTGACCTGCTAAAATTTTAACTTCCCTATCAGAAATCTCCCTGCCCCGCCCCGCCCCGCCAAGCCCTGCCCCATATATTTTTTGTTTGTTGCTTTATTTTTCACATGGCCCATTAAATGTGTGCAGAATACATGCAAAAAGCTTACTTCTCCAAAATGCCTCGCAACCAGGAAACACTTTTCCAAACATTGTTTGAACTCTAACAAAATTTTAAGTTAAAATATTATTACTAGCATTCAGACTTACCAAAAAAAAAGAAAAAACATATCTATATTATATGGACTAGAATCACATTTATTATTTACTCCATCTCTATGCAAAGTAGAAGAGCTCTCGATCAAACTTTTCACATACAATGGAATACAATTATCTTCTCATTTTGTCTGCTTACTCTTCCCTCCCGAAATTTACCCAATTTAATTTGAGAATTGTAATAAAATTAATTTTCAGATCTAAGTTTATTCTGAAAATATATAAATTAAAAAAATATAGAAGTAATTTTAACCATGAGGCTTAGAGCGAACACAGAAAAATATTTTGATATATAAACACTACAGTTGAAAGTATATATTAAGTGGAAGAAGATCAATTATTTTTTAATAACGTATTGGCACTTGGACCAAAATTGGATGCCTAGAGCTTAAGTTTCCAAACCAAATGGGTGCTGAAACAAAAGTTGGATGCCTGGAGTTTTTATTAACATGTGCATCTTGGGAGCTCAAAGCCCTTTGCATACACAGTTACCCTTTTTACCTGTCACCTGCCCCGCCCTGCTACAGATTTGAAAAAGAACAATTTTGATCCGCCCTGCCCCGATAAAGTGTCGCCCTGTCCTGCCCCGTTAAGGCTGCGCCCTGCCCTGCCCGCCCCCAGCCTCCCCTATTGCCATCCCTAACTTGGGAGCACTTTTTGGGATCTTTGGGGCAAATATTGTTTTGACCTACTTTTTGATCAATTTTTGGTCAAATTTTAAAAAATAAAACAACTTTTTGGGAGTTCTTAAGAAAATTGTCTTATCTTACCCACAAAACTTCAACTATTTTTCAAGTAAATTTTATGTTCAAATACAATTTAAGTTCCAAAAATTATTTTTCAACTCAAATATAAAAATTCAAATTCCCAAATTACAACCAAATCTATATCCAAAGGCTAGCTTAATGAGTGCTTGAAAGCTATTGGCTATCTTCAATCCTGACTATCGGTTAATTCTAAATTAAAGCAACATTTCAAAGATATACGGCATTAACAAATTCTTTCTTATGAAAACACAGTTTATGTTACACCCAAATTCATCAGCAATGACAGACACAGAAATGCCACTTTACGAATTTATCTTTCGCTAGTACGATGAAGTAAATACGATCTAACTTTGAAAAATGACTGAAATATTGTATACAAAAAGATGAACAGAAGATTTATTTATTTTTTTTACAAATGAAATAAATTATATTAGGAGTATACTGCATTCTGCAGCTGCTTGCTAAAGATGAAACGGAGCAACAAAAGTAATTGTGAGTCAGTAACAAACCTCTGCAAACCAAGATCCATTTGTTAGCTCCGACACATGACTCAACTTTTGAGAATAATCTTTGACAAGGGTAAAAACACCACTATGATAATCACGACAATGGTCAATCTCACCACCCAGGATGTCAGCGAAACACATAATAAGAAAAGTAAGCTCACCCCTGACCAAGGAGGATAGATTTAGAAGCCTAAACTTCAAATAAAAAATATGACCATAAATCTCCAAATGTTGAAGATATGGTGCAAAAATTTCCAATGGACGATCACCAGCATCGCCTTTAGTCAAGAAGCCCAACTTTAATGTCTTTAAATTAGAATTATTAATTTCCAGATGAGGGAAAGTATTGCAAAACTAGAGGTCCATAGTTTCTAGCACGGGACAACCTGAAAGTAACTTCACAATCGCTTCATCGTCTAAGTACACCTTCATAAACTTGACAGACTTCAGAGATTTCCATGATATAACAGCCCCTTTATCAAACGCACAGCAGAACAAATCTATTGTTATGAATGAGGAGCAAGTGTAGAACATTTGAGGCAATGTATACATACCATGATGATCTGTATTCAACACGAGATGTTCCACATTGTATTTTACAGCATAACTAAGCCATTGTTCAATAGGTAAGTTGTTAACAGGAATGTCCCGTAATTCGAGATGTAACTTTCTTATTTTGGAACAAGTACGTTGAGCAAAGGCGTAGTTTACGAAGGATATAAAGTTATTTTCTGCTCCTGATTGCTTTGTATAAGTAAAATTGAGATTATCAATACAAGTCCAGAGGTATTGCCACTGTTTCGAGACGAGGTTTGTTCTGAAAGCTTCCTTCGTCGTTGGCAAAAGAGAGATAATTCGAAGGAGGAGTGACTCCGGCAAGTCGCTGATACGGTCTAGGGTTCCGTCGTCTCCGGTGATTGTATCTATTGCCTTTGGTTTCTTCATCACTGCTCCTAGGGCTTTTCCACTGGTTCCTCGCTGATAACCAATTCTGTTTTGGGAATTAAAGCCCGTTTGCTAATCTAATTTAAAAAAGTAGCTATACTAGGTGTTTACGGTTTAGTTAAAAATAATTAAATTGAAAATCAAACCAAACCGAAACATAGTTGATTTGTAAATCGATAATGTTTGATCTAGTTTGATATATGAAAAAAGAAAATGAAGAAATGACCAAACCAAACAGATAATTATATACTACTACAGTTTTTATAATTATATACTCTCACCATCTCGATTTAATTCCAAAATTTATCCACAAAAGCACAGCTGAGATGAGAGAATCAGAAAAAGGGTATAAATAAACACCCCCCCTCCTTCCGGACTAACTTATGCTTATGTGTTGGTTGCCACTTGCTACATCTACACCAGCAGGATTGAACAGATAGGAACAAAATGAAAAGTCAAATACTGAATGCATACTAAACCTTGCAACGCCATATTTAATGTGTATGTGCTCATAAGATATATAATTAATATTGTGCTCATAAGATACAGATTGCTTTTGAATACAGATGCTGAAGAAGATGAAAATAGATAGATATAACAGGGCAACGGGCAAGATAAAGCAGACCAGAAAATGAGGAGAACAAGGATCAAAGCAGATGAACAAAATGATGATGAAGAGGACAGAAAATATGAATCCAAGAGTGAAGAGAATCAAACTGAAGCTGAAAGAATATCATTTCTGCAGAAAAACAGGTTTTGATTACCTGGAGAAATTTGATTATATGTAAAACTCGTAAAGTATATGTTTATATAGAAAGAAAGATCATCTCCAATCAAGGAGGATCAAATACAAGTAGAGTATACATGAGAAAAGTAGGAGTATCTAGAAATATCACCAGGTAACCTCCTATAACCAAGAGAACGACGAAGAATCTTAAAGATACATTAACGTTCATTAAAATTAATACCGCATACAACATGGGGGATGAAATCAAATGGAGCGCCCAAAAACTCCGTGTAATTAATACAAAAACTATGTTCCACAATCTTTAACAGCCGCTAGCAAGCTGTTCTAGCCAACTCGAATCTGGCGTATGAACAAGATTTCAGCGAGATCAAACTGAAAGATCTAATCAAAACACTCTTACATGACTTTAACCTAAAGTAAAGAACATGTGTAAATCCAACAAAATCAGAATGAAATGGTCAATTATACAAACAAGGAACAATGAAAAGCTCATCAGACAAATCCAGCAGAATCAAGACAGAGGGCAGAAGTACAAAAGAAAGTTTCAACATCAAATAAGAAGAATAAGCAAAAAACAGTTAACATCAGAGAAAAGGTAAATACCCCCAACTAACTTGTCTTAATGTGTTCCAACAAAATTGTGCTGAGGTTAACTTCAATCCTCCTTCACAAAAAAAAAAATAAATAAATAAAATACATAACAGCTTACAAGATCACAACTGTAAACTTAATCAAGAACCAGAGAGCTGTTTGAATACCAACACTGAAGAATATGAAAATCACAGATATAGTACGGACACGGGAAAGATTAAGTATATCAGGAAAAGAGGACATGGGAAAGATAAAGTATACCAAGTACTAGAGGAGAATAAGGAGCAAAGTGAAGAAGATACAGATGAAGATATTGACGAAATGATGATGACGGGAAAGGAGTTTATGAATCTGATTTGACAATGAAGAGAAGCGAATTGAAGCTGAAAAAATAAATATTCTGGTTCAATAATTGTCTTCATCAAAAGGAACCATCACCAATCATAAAGCTTTGATGCTTTTTGGAAAAGGTTATAGAAACAAGATTTCATCAGCCTAATTAGCAGAGAGATATAGTTTTTGGATCTGCCCATTTTGACAGGTCCACCAAATATAGGAACAAATTTCAACCACATGTTCAAGGTCTTGAATGCAACAAGCCAGCATCCATAACACATGGCACACTAATATGGTAAGACCACAAAAAGAACACTATTAGTTACATCGACAAGTAAGATCATAACTTCACCAGCAGATCAAAATATAAAATATGAAGCGCCATTTCTACTGCTGAGAAGAAGACCGCTTTCATTCTAGTCATTGAAATCTGACTCGCGGAAAACCATCATGAAATTGGTGGAGGGTCTAGGACAACCTGACAAGTTAGCAGCCAATTGTGATAAATACGGGGACGCACACTTCTTTGAACAATGGCAACATTTTCCACTCTTTGATATGATTACAAACTTCTCCAAAACTATTGCTTTCTTTGACAAAAGTTCTGAAAGCTCAAAAACCTTGTAATCATAGCGCTCCCCTAGACAAATCCCACGGGAGCACATAATATTAACACTCTTGAGACTGGGGAATGCATAGTTTGAAATCCAACACGGGTGTCCGACACGGGTGCGGATCTAGAGGTCGGATCCTTCAAGATCTAAATTCTAAGATTCGGGGATACGGATCCTATTACGGATACGGGTGCGGGGATTCGGCTAAAAATAATTCAAAAAATTAAAAATAGAGTTTTAATCCAATCCTACACTTTTTGTTGGCCTTAAGAAATATTTCCCCTTTTAATTTTCTGTAGGTACGGTAGGAAGACATCATTAGAGAGGTAATTACTACAAAATTACCCTAGCTTGATTCCACTTTCGGGAATCAAATTGTATCTTGTCTAGAACTTTTCCGCCGCCCGTGGTCAAAGTACCCAAAAATGTTTGACCATATCCGACACGGATCCCACACCCACACCCATACTAGTGTCGTGTCGACACGGGTGCGGCACCAAAAGTGCCGTGTCCGAGCAACTTAGGATTATAGTAAGAGTATATGGCATTCTGAAACTGTTTGTTAAAGCCAAATAGAGCAACTAAAGTAATGTAAAATCAAGAACAAACCTCAGCAAACCAAGATCCGATTGTTAGCTCCTTTACATGACTCAACTTTTGAAGATAATCTCGGACAAGGATCCAAAAACCACGACGATAATCGCGACAAATGTCATCCTCAGCACCCGAAATCATGTGAGCTAAGCACATAATATGAAAATTAAGCTCAGCACTGACCAAGGAGCATATATTTAGTAGCCTACACTTAAAGTCAAAACCAATTCCTGAAATCTCCAAATGCTGAAGATATGGTGCAAAAATTTCCAATGAATGAATACCAGTAGGACCTCTAGACAAGTCACGCAACTTGAGTCTCTTTAAATTAGAATTATTAATTTCTAAACGACGAAAAGTATTGCAAAACCACAGGTCCATAGTTTCTAGCAAAGGACAACCTGAAAGTAACTTCACAATCGCTTCATCGTTTAAGTCCACACTCATAAACTTGAGAGTCTTTAGAGATTTCCAGGATATAACAGCCCCTTTATCAAAGGTACATCTATACAAATCTAGTGTTATGAATGAGGAGCAAGTGTAGAACAATTGAGGCAATGTGTACATACCACGATGCTCTGACTTCAATATAAGATGTTCCACTTTGTATTTTAAAGCATAACTAAGCCATTGTTCGATAGGTAAAATGTCGCTAGGAATATCAGATAATCCAAAACGTAAGTTTATTATCTTGGAAGAATTAAGTTGAGAAAATGTGTAGTTTACGAAGTGTATGAAGTTGTTTTCTGCTTCAGGTTTCTTGGTATAAGTGAAATTGAGATTAACAATCCAAGTCGAGAGGTACTGCCACTGTTTAGAGACGAGACTTGTTCTGCAAGCTTCCTCCGTCGTCGGCAAAAGAGAGATAATTCGAACGAGGAGTGACTCCGGCAATTCGCTGATACGGTCTAGGGTTCCGTCGTCTCCGGCGATTTTCTCCATTGCCTTTGGTTTCTTCGTCACTGCTCCTAGGGCTTTTCCACTGGTTCCTCACTGATAATGAGTAGCTGTATAGTGCTAATTATCCACTGGTCACCACGTCACCGGGGTACTTGACTTTAAATAGAGGAGCATAAATATTGAGGATTAGGATCGAAGCATACAAGTCAGTTGAATATGTGGTTGAACATAGTCTAGTATGGGGTTTTAGTTAACCTTCTCACTATTAGTGGCACTTCTCTATTATTTCTTGTTCTTCACATTTACGAAGTGTTGTTATTTTGTTTAACCTAATTAGTTTTAATACTTTGGTGTCATTGATTTTCCTTACCTTAGATATCTCTATCTTAATGTGAATCTTAAAATAGTTTTTTTTTCTTGCCTTTTTCAAACTCGTTTTCAAAATTATTTTTGTTGAGTCGAGAGATTATTGAAAATGATCTATATACCTCACTCGAGATAGTGCCGTAAATCTCACCCTCCCCAGACTCCACTTATATTATCATGTTGTATACGTTGTTGTCGTTTTTGTTCATCCATATTTCATGTGTATCGTACATATAGTAAGTATATAATTTATGTGTACTGACTAGGGGCCAATTTCTATAAAATTTCCTAATTATAAAAATTGTTATCCTAGTACAATAATTACAAAAAGTTACTAGTTCAATATAATTACAGTGTTATTCCCATTAGAGATAAAATAACAATCTTAAGTTGAATTATTTCTAATTTTAAAAGGTTGATGCTCTATTTTAAACGAACTAAAAAGAAAAATATCATAAGATAAATGAAAACACAAGTAGGATTATATAATTTGTATCATTGTCATGGAAGATGGCTTTGAATACAATGGATTGAGATACTACCACATTCTCTGGTTTAGACATACATTCTTTGAAATTATCAATTATAGAACTCATGTGAGATGTATTTATCATTGGAAGAAATAAACTGAAACAGCTACAAGTTCCAGTGACAATGGTGCTGCAGCTCACTCATCAAGTCACTAGGAAAAGTAATTTCTAGGAAAAGTTAAATTCTCATCAAGTGACTATTTGAAGATGCCAAGAGAGAAATATATTCACCTAAAAATCCGCAATTTATTGCACTTACACATGTTTAGTGCAATTTTTACTTTTCCACCTTAAAATCAATCTTAACCAATATAGAAAATGAAAATTGAAACGCCAATCTTCAAGAAGAAAACACCATGTACACAATATACACCGCAAGTCGGTAACATGGGTAAAGAACACAAGCAAATTTAGTTTAAATATGGAGTAAACCAATAATATACAAATCAATATGATCACATAAACAGAACTGGAAAAGATAAATACACCAACTGTAGAACCATTTTGCTGCTTAATTTTCCACAAACTGTGACCATTAGAAGGGGATTTCCTCTCAGTAAGGAAAAACATGATTCTGAACAGAGGAAAAAAGAGTAGCATTGGAATAGCATTTCCTCTACGAACCCTCCAACTAACAACACACTCGATATGAGAAAAACGACCACAACACACTTGAAATGAGAGAGAGATTATAAACACCTCCCAATTATCTTCATTCTCATATTCATATCTCCATGGCCAATAAAGTGTGCCACATGTATATATAATTAAAAATAAAAATGCCATGTCAGGTTTCGGTGAGGTGACTGTAAAATTCGGTTACAATGACTTTTGGTGAGAATTACCTTAAGTTGAGTGACTTTATTAGGACAATTCAAAGCAAAGTGATTTTGGTCACACATTTCTCAAAGTTGGGTGATCTTTTAAGGTATTTTTACTCTGTAAAAAAAGGTAGGAAAATCTAGTAGAAAGGCACCACCATTAAACTGATAGAAAGAAGAAAAAACTCAAAGATGCACCAAATAATGTTCACTATGATTAGTTCTCAGAATCCGCCTGAAGAATGAAGATTGCAGGGAGATAAAAACTGAAAATCTGATTATGATTTAACCTCGAGTAAAAGTATCAACACCATTGTAAATGACAACGGCTACAAATTATTTGAGCTGAATAGACAATATAATCCTTCAAGAGAAAAGCAAAAAACAAGGAACTATCTCCAATCACAAAACTTTGATGCTGTTTGAGAAAGGTTGCAAAACACTAAATTTCATGAACCTAATAATCACGAAGATATTGTTCTCGGACCTGCCCATCTTGACAGAAAATTTCAAGCACAACTATAACATCTAGAGTGCAACAAAAATGCTTCCTGAGAAGGGCGAGATCACAAAAGGAACATTATACTTACACAGACAAGTTAACTATTCATAATTTCATCAGTCCTAAGTCAAAAGATAAAATATGAAGCGATACTTCTGGTTTTATGAGGAACAGAATTACTTCCATATTCTAGTCATTCTAATGTGAATCATGGGAGATCATCATAAATTTGGTGGAGGGTCTAACGCAGCGTAACAATTTTGCAGCCAATCGTGACAAATATGAAGATACGCAGTTCTCTGAACAACAGCTGCATCTTCTTCCCTTTCCTATGATGACGAACTTCTTCAAAACCATTGCATTCTTTAGCAGATATTCTGAAAGTTCAAAAAGCTTATGATGGCGCTTCTTCTGACATATCCCAATGGGGCAGTAATATTAACACTCTTGAGACCTGGAAATGCAAAGTTTGAAAACCAACTCTCCAAGTTGATGTTATCTCCTCTGCGCAAATAACTTAACTCATAGGAGCAGAAGCGATCTTTAACCTGGAGATAGACAATACAGTCTGGATTAGAAACAGGTCTAACGGTTAAGGAAGCTTTATTTCACAAAAGTGTAGAGTACAGATACAAATCTTTCATGGTAAAAGTGTTCCCATCTGTGTTGCTCGGACTCTCCAACACAAGGTGCAATGTCATTTTGGAGAGTCCGAGCAACTTAGATTCAGGGATATGTCAACCATCTATTAATTTACTGATCCTTCACCTCTCAGGGATCTTATCCTAAATATCGTTGGGGTTAGCTGGGCAATGCCTAGAACAAGTTCTGAACTCTTGCAGTGTTGGCATATGAAAGGACTGAGAGGTAACATGGAATTGCTAATGACACAGAAGCCATGATTGACTTATTGAGTTCATTGCACAATCTGTTATGGATATTCTGCAGCAGTTTGCTGCATATTAATACATTACCTTTACCAATCAAAAAGTTATAGAGGGAAGGGGGCGTGTTAAAACATCAAAATGCGAATGGATCATGTACTCAGCAAAAGATGCAAGAAGTTACATCAGCCTCCAAGTCTATGTTGAGTGTTTCCACATGAGGCGAGGCCTGCAAAATGCTAGCTACTCCGTACAAATTATACTTTGTTATACACAAATTTAGCGTTAGACATTTGCATTTCAGCTCTGGAAGCTGCACCCCATCGAGTTGCAGCATGAACGTGGCCTGGTGCAATAATTCAATGAAACTAGTAAAGAACGGAGAAAGAGAAAACAATCAAAAGAAAATTATTCACATTAGACAAATAGCTTAAAAGAAATGCTATCTTAAAACTTATCTTTCGTCAATATAGCTGAAGAAATATCTTTACTCATAAGTTGACAAAAAACTTACAAAACAATCACAAAAGGTAAACAGAGGAATCTTTTCTTGCAGAAATTTTCATGTGCGCAAAGTTGTCAATTTCTTATAGTGCATGCCGCAACTTTCAAATAGAGCAACTAAAGTAATTTTAAATCGAGAACAAACCTCTGCAAACCAATTTCCAACTGTTAGCTCTGTTATGTTACTCAATTTTTGAAGATAATCTTGGGCAAGGGACAAAAAAACTTCATGATAATCGCGACAACGGACATCCTTAACGTTTAAAGAACGATTCGGAATCCGTCCGTGACATAGTAAATGAGATATACAAAAGGTAAGTTCAGCACTGACCAAGGAAGATACATTTACTAGTATTAACTTCAAAGCGATGTTTTTGAAATCTCCAAATGCTGAAGATATGGTGCAACAATTTCCAATGAGTAATCACCTCCTTCATACCATGGCCAAAAGCTGTTCAACTTTAGTATTTTTAAGTTTGAATTATTAATTTCCAAACGACGGAAACCATTGAATGAAGATAGTTCCAAAGTTTCCAATGCAGGACGAACCTGATAGTAACTTGGCAATCGATTCATCCTCTAACTTGACGCTCTTTAACTTCAGAGTGTTTAGATTTTTCCACGATATAACAACTCCTTTATCGAACTCATAGTAAGACAAATCTGAGGTCATCAACGACGAGCAAGTGTAGAAAACTTGAGGCAATGTGTACTTTTTAAGATAATTTTGCTTGAATATAACATGCTCCACTCCACTTTTTATAATCCACAAACGATATGAATTCTTTTTCTTCTGATTCCTTTGTAAAAGTGAATATGAAAGTATCAATACAAGTCCAGAGGTATTGCCACCGTTTTGAGACGAGACTTGTTCTGCAAGCTTCCTTCGTCGTTGGCAAAAGAGATATAATCCGAACGAGTAGTGACTCCGGCAACTCGCTGATTCCATCTAGGGTTCCGTCATCTCCAGTGACTCTTGCCGTTACCTTCGGTTTCTTCATCACTACTCCTGACGATTTTTCCACCTCCCTGTTCTCTGCAAATCTGTCGTTTGAATGATATACTAATAAAATGTACTACTGTAAATAAGTAGGTTGAGAATATGTATTTCCTCTTCAAATTCAATTTTCTTTTTCACTCCTTAGTCGTTAGGGAAAACAATAATGCCACTTATTACTATCTCTGTCCCATTATAAGTGTCCACTTTTACTATTCTATTAAGAAAAGAGTCTATTTTTCCTATTCCATCAAGAAAAGTAATTGACACTTATTTTAGAACACTCATAAAGTAAAAAATGACCATTTTGGGACGGAGGCACTAACATTAAATAGCGAATCCGGCGCCAAAATGGTGTCTTTTTTTAACAATGCAACAGAAATGGAGTGCTCAAATACATTGCAACATAAATGGGTATATCGGCACAAATTGTGCCGACTTACAACAAGAAATAAACGGTCAAATTCGACGGAGTAACGGTGTATATTTTAGTAAGTCGGCAGAAATAATAACGATTTGTTACATTATTTGATACCAATAAATCGGCACAAATTGTGCCGACTTATACATTATATTTACAGTAACCCAACATTCAGATTTAACTCTCACCCGTCCCAACTTCACCACTGCAAACCCGTCCCAACTTCACCCACCACCATCGTCAACCCCACCATTGTCGGGTTCAACTCCACCACTGCCGATCAACTCCACCAGGTAAATGTTGCGTCTCTCTCATTTATTTTTCATTGTATTAAATCGTTAAACCGTTGTTCAATTTAGTTTAGGAGAAATTTAGTTCGTGTCAATCCTTTACTTTTCCCTTTTAATCACAACTATTTATCTTTTGAATCTCTTGGAGAATGATTGTTTGTTGGTTATAATTTAAAAAGATGAGTTTAAAAGGTGGGGTTTGATTTTTGTGAGTGAGAGTGAAATAAAGAAAGGGATGGGGATGGTGATAATGTTTTTGACATCCATCTGATTCACTGGACACTCCTATTAGCAAGATACATCATTTCCCCTCAGAAAGCGACCAGATACACATGGCTAAGGGAAAATTTAATCAGCAATTATACACCAGCGCTTATTCTCTTTGCTTAACAAAGCCAGCAAAAAGATATAAACTGCACTAGGCATGGAGGGGACCTAATTTTCTCACTGAGTTTGGGAGGAGATCACAAAGAAGGCCAATGGCTCATATCTTTTATGTCACACCAGGCTATGGCTTTTAATAGACAGAGCCACGCATTTTTTTACAAGGAAAAGGAAAGATATGTTTCATTGTGGGGCATCGAACTGGAATAACCAAACATAAATGGGATCGCACAAAGGTAATGTAGAGAAACAAATAATGTAAATATCTCTGTTCAGTAAAATAACTTCATGAAAACCTAAAGTCATATTTAGAACCTCTTCTTTTTTAGAATTCCTGTCCTATTAATCCTACTCCTTCATTAGGTTGTCCCAGAATTGTCTCAAGTTTTTCAAAGAAAAGCCGTTGCTTCAGTTTTTTTATACTTTACCAATATGTACCTAAATAGGACATAAGTTCAAAGTTTGTTTCCATTAAATAAGAAACTGAGCCATGTTTTTGTTTCCTCTGTTGTTCTCCTTGTGCTGTGATCACCCCATCTTTGAAAGATTTTGGATAACTTGATTGAAACAACTTCCCTTCATTTAGCATTATTGAGTTATCCAGTAGTTTTGAGCAATATGGATCCTTTCTCGCTTTATAACAATGTATTTCTCTTGAAAACGTATCCTAGGTAACTTTTGGTTAGTCCTCTTATAAGCACGATTGCTTGGGAATCCACTTGTTGTTAAAGATAAGGAAGAGATGAATGGAACTTGATCACTTTCATAATTATTAGCTTAAATCTAACACAATTCTTTTCTTGATTACATTATTACTACTATTATTATGTATCTACTACAACATGTTAAATAAACTAGTAATGCAAAATTACTATCGTTTCATTTTGTTTAGCCTCGATCTTTTCATTTTGTTTATGTCTAAGTTCAGTTTTGTTTTTTCATAATTTTTTTCTTTACATCCAAATATGTTTGTAGTTTTCTTTAACTTGCTAGCAATGTAAGCGTTTAAACTTGATTAAAAGTACAAAATTTTAGTTAGAATAGTTAATTCTCTCAGTTTTAACTTGTAGTCGAAATCATTCTTATTTTCATAAAAGCGGTATATTATCTTATTTTGTGATTTTCTTTCTAATTCATATTTCTTTCCTTTTAATATTTTTTATAGGTGCGTATTTATAATGTCTAATGTTATTCATCCTGGACTCGGGGACTTTAGTGTGTTGTCTCTACAGTCTACGCATCGATCTACAGATATATGGGAGGGACGGGGATTAAAGGATTGTATTCGGCCACGGCGGTTAGACTTGAACTTTTGGCATCTAATCGCTGAAAGGCCTCTTCATGATCGTATAATGAATTATTTCAATACATCAGGATTTATTGGAATAATGAAGGCTGGACGCATACAATATGATTGGGCACTGATTACTGCTTTGTTGGATAGATGGCGGCCAGAGACACACACATTTCACCTTCGATGTGGTGAGGTTACTATCTCACTGCAGGATGTGGAGGTGATGTACGGTTTGCCTGTGGATGGGCTTCCGGTATTTACTTTAAGTAGAGATCGTACGGTTGGACAGTGGCAGGATGAGATGTATCGTCTGACTGGCTTTCGACCACAGGCCTCACACTTCAATGGCAAGAGCAGGCTGAGTATTACGGCTTTTCAGGGATACATTAGGCAAATACCGGATGTTACCCAAGATGATCCAGATGAGGTTGTACAACAATATTTTAGGGCAAAAATATTGTGGCCATATTTTGCTCATATATATTTGTATAAATTATTATTTTTTGAAAAGAGTAGTTTTTGTACGTCAAAAGTTTTTGTCTAGCTTATGTCTAGCTTATGTCAGTTGTATCTCAATTGATTTTGAAGCAGCCATAGATTTGATGGCTCGTTGGCATTGCTCTTATTTAGGGTGTCATAGGTCTTTTTTCTAAATTTTTGCTCTACTCAATTGTGATACTCTAGTTTGAAGTGAAATTAGAAACTGAGATTGACTTCCACATATTCCTTTAATGTTTACAACACACTTATTCCTTAAACATAGATTCATATTTAATTGAACATGGATAGTTCTAGAAAAAGAGTTAATACAACAATAAGAAATACAGAAATTTTGCTAAAACAATAATAATAAATTTAGTGCCTAGCACTACTACTTCCGCTTGCACGCGTTGGACAATTGCGCTTATCGTGACCTGTTTCCTTGCATGATCCGCACTTCCTAACATATCGAGAAGACCCTACATCCATTTGGTTAGGAATTCTGGACCTTCTGTTGACACCTGTCCTACGCAAATAACTTTTGTTCAACACCATCTTGAATGGCTCCTGTGGCCAGTATGCCTCGTGCCCGAGCGGTTGAAACAACCCACTATATGTTTGTAAATAGTTCGCCACGGTGTAATGACTATTTACTAGAGAATTTACATTTTTGCCAAAATGTTCACATACCTTCATTGCATGAGAACATGGTAGATGGTATGACATAAGCTTATTGCAATCACATTTTTTTTCTTGCATGCAAACCTTGTGCAAGTTATTACCTTTGTCACCGTGAATACCCGTGATCACCTCATAAACTCCAGTTTCCTTATCAAAACGATCACAGACAGTGTGCCATTTCGAACGTTTCTCATACTTCCTTATCAAATCTTTTGGCCGCTTAGGATATCTCTGACCTTTACGAACTAAAGCCTCTGCCAATTGTTTTCTGTCATAAAAGCGCTTAACAACCTGGCTAAAACACAACCTAACCATTGCAGTGACAGGTAATCCTCGAGCCATTTTTAACACCCCGTTGAATGACTCGGACACGTTAGTGGTCAAAATACCCCACCTTTTACCACCATCCATGCATAATGTCCATTTCTCTACTGAAAATTTTGACAACCAATTATACGCCTCGATATTGCATTGTTGAATGTCCGTCATCCTCTTACGATACTTTCTTACTTGATGCTCCGTAGCAGCCAACCACATTAGGTTCTCAAGGTGTTTGTTTTGAAACTTCGACATAAAATTGCTCTTCAAATGCCTAATACAATACCGATGGCTTGCTGCAGGCTCATTCCATTCAGGCAAGGCATCCACACTAGAAAGAATGCCTTTATGACGGTCTGATATCAAACAAATACCTGATCTATCCTTGACAACATGCTTCTTCAAAAGTTTCAAAAACCATGTCCATGTCTCAGTGCTCTCGTTTGCAACAATTGCAAAAGCAAGTGGAAACACATTAGTGTTCGCATCAACAGCAACAGCAATCAACAACTTTATATCGTATTTTCCGTACACGTGTGTGCCGTCAATTGAAATCACTGGCCTACAATTTTTAAATCCATCAATGCATGGTTTAAATGCCCAAAACACATATTTGAATACCTTAAATGAAATAGAAGCCGGAGTGTTCTCGTGCCACCATTCAACAACGGTCCCAGGATTAAAATGTTGTAGTGCAGCCATGTATCTCGGAAGTTGTGCAAATGACTTGTCAAAATTACCATACACATTCTCGAAGGCACGCCTACGACCAAGCCACGCCTTCCTTATTGATGGCTCACTACCATATCTTGTTTTAATAGCAACGATGCAGTCCTTTACCTTGTATTGCGGGTTATTTGCGATAAAACCATTTAAAGCTTTTGCAATTATTTTAGTATCCAAGTTAAAATGATCTCCACGTATTTCTCCCATATCACAAGTGTGCTTGCCCTTATATTTCCCAATCTTCCACATCCCTCCTTCAACCTTCCTTGCACGCAACATCCAACTACAACCTTCTTGGGACCGTCGACAAACAACTTTCCAATAATCACCCTTTGCTTCGTCAACAATGAATTCTCTATTCTTACGAATGCTCCAAATCTTCACCGCCGTTTTCATTTTTTCCTTGGTAGAGAATGACATACCTGACTGAAGATCTGGCTTGTCTGCTGACCACATTGATGTGCGGATATGATCATCCTCTCGTGTTAAAGCAAACACATCATCCCCTTCCGGTAGGTCATCTAGATATGCAATATGGTCGGCGTGATAATTCATATTTCCCTCATCATGCACATGTAGGGGGTGCTCCTCTTCACTTTCTTCTCCCGAAAATGACATTTCATCATCTGAATTATCGGCATCATTTGGGATGTCACTCTCTGATTCCTCACTACCTCCATCAGCAACATCATTATTTGTCACCCGATTATTGAGATTTGTAAAAAATGAATCATCTTCTTGTTGATGCAGCCTAACAAATATTAAAGTAATATAAGATAATTAAAAATAATGAAAATAGAAAATATTTGAATATATCAAGAAAGGTGCATATATTACCAGTCATGATGGGTAGCCAACTCATCAATATGAGCAACTTCGTTTCCTCTCATTGTTTCACTAGGAATCATTTCAGGTTGATAACACCTGCAAGATTAAGGAGACATAACTTTTAATTCTACTACAACAGAAATACACTCATATTTTAGCCAATTGATAACAATTTTAAAATAAAAAAAATCAATCAATTACCCATCAAAGTAACCAGACTGTTGTGATATGCCATCATAACGTGTTTGTTCATATCCTCTTGACGCATCATACGAGTACGTAGTCTCTAGTGGAGAAAAACTACATAAATAATTTAATGTATAGGTTATCGTAACATCGAAAATAAAATGACTAAAATATAATTTATCATTAAAAAATTATATGGACCATTTATTTTTGTTCATAACAATATTTTAAACACGTACCTAGAATGCTGTCCGAACTGATTAGAAGGCCTATCTGACAGCATATTTACTTGCAATTGAGTAAATTCACTTGGAACATTAAGATCAACACAATGTTGCTCAGAAGGAACTTCATTCATCACGTGTGGTTCAGTACGGACATAAATTTCAAGCACTCGTATGGACATTTCTTCCGGTAACTTTAAAAATTCCATCAATGTGTCATCGTCATATATATTCCACTCACAATATATTGGCACACCTTGACTAGTAGATGAGTGTGGATACCTACCAAAAATTAAAATATTTTCCCGTGTTGGATCAATATTCATTTTCTTAAATAAAATACCAACAAACCTATCATAAGAAATAGTAGTAGGCACTTTGGAATTACTTTTAGGAGGTAAGCTATATCTGATTGAATTGTTTTCATGTAACACTTCGCCACCCCAATAAATTGATATATTTACTTTGGCCATGACGAAAAAAAAATTGTTTCTAATTGTTGATATCTCTATAAGAAATGAGAGATATGTTGTGGAGAATGAAAGATGTGAAGTAATCTGTAATGTAATGAGAAGTGGAGAATAAAAGATGTTATATAGAGCGGAAAAAACAGAATGCATAAGTCGGCAGAAGTTTTGCCGACTTAGTAAGTCGGCAAAACAAATGCCGATTTGTTAATAATAACATAAAAGCAAGTCGGCATTTGTTCTGCCGACTTAGTAAGTCGGCAAAACTTCTGCCGACTTAGTGTCATAAAAGTAAGTCGGCATTTGTTCTGCCGACTTACTAAGTCGGCAAAACTTCTGCCGACTTGTGATAAATGTTTGTTCCGTCAGTTTCACAACCTGTGCCGTCTATTTCTTAATGTAAGTCGGCACAATTTGTGCCGATATACCCATTTATGTTGCAATGTATTTGAGCACTCCATTTCTGTTGCATTGTTAAAAAAAGACACCATTTTGGCGCCGGATTCTTAAATAGCCCACACTTCCCGCGTATTCAAACAAATTTGTGAATTTTGAGATTATTTTTAATTTAGTCAAGATAAAAGAGATTATTTTTAATTTAGTCAAGATAAAAGAGATTATTTTTTATGTTTATCCATACAAAAATAGTTTTATATCTCAATGATCTCAAGCAAAAATCATACTTACCAATTTTAGGATTGGTACAACAATGATTGTGAATGGTATTTTACAACTTGTATGATTAAATTTATTTGACGTCTTTAACCATCTTTTATCTAAACCTTATCTCATCAATCTTGACATCTTCAGGAAGTACAAGGCTATTGTTGTAGTCTCTGTAACCTCTTGTTGATTACCAGAACTCATCATCGTTTGTTTCCTAGCTTGTGTTATCACCTATCTGCAAATGTTCAGCTTCCACTGTGATTCTTCACATCTTCATTCCAAAGCTTAAATATGATTATCCTGGTTGATCGTAAATACTATTAGACAACAACAGATTCGGTATATTCTTACAAATAGAGTTTGGGGAGGGTGAGGTGTACGCATAACTTACCCCTACCTCGAATAAGATAGAAAGGTTGTTTCTGAGCGAGAGACTCTTGACTCAAAAGGAACAGATTTGGAAACATGTTAGGAAATGGAAGATAGAGTGGCGAAAAGAAAAGTTGAATAAAGAACAGAAATTAAATATTGATAAAACAATGACATTAAAATAGCAGTACTAGTAAGATCGTAGAATAATAACCATATAAAAATAACAGCGAATAGTCTCCACACCCTACGCTATCACCCAGTTCTCCACAAAAGGAGATAGGACATGCAACAACACACTAACCTACCACCCTAATCCTCGACCTCCATGCAATCCTGTTTAGGGTCATGTCCTTGGTGATCTGGAGCTGACCCTCATAAATACTATTGAAAAAAATATTTATGCTTAAGTTTGGTAATATGCTAGGTGAAATAGATGGTCCGAATTAATTAAGAAAACTAAATTAGTTGTAGATTGAACTATGAATAAAGACATATTGTTATAAATTAAATTGATAAGGTCAAATATCAAAATTGGCAATCAAAATTGAAGTTGATTCACCTCACTGATCGTTAAGAACGGGGCTTAAACATCTAAACATATTTCTACTGATACAAAAAGTAATTATTAATCCTTAAATATGTGCGCAGCCAACAAAAAATGAAACCAGTAAGACATTTGAAATCTTACTTGCAACCCATTGCATACTAAAAACGGAGGTCTTGGCACCTAGCAAGAGTATTATGGGTGTCTCTCCTGGTAGTGCAACCTCATAATGATTCTCAAATATATTGAACTAGTACAATTTATAAGGATGTCTCTAGGCTCATTTCAAGTTATTAGTTCAATCCTTCAACCTGAAATATTAACAACTCCACAGCTGGAAACAAAAATTTACACAATTTTAAAATGAAATTGGTCCACCTTGCCAACAACTATATCTCCTGCAATCATTTTGCTTGAAGAAGGGAACCATATAAAATTTGTTAATTATACAAAATGCCTAATTGCAACATCAATTTGTTAGTTCTTGCATCTGTGAGATGGAGCAAGTCTAGAGTGCAACAAACAAACGCTTAGTCACACACCAAGCATCCACAACGTGTGGCATGCCATAAGGATAAGAAACATTTTACTCATGATTTCATCCAAAGTAAATCAAAAGATAACATTGGAGGCGCCATTTTTAGTGTGCTGAGAATCAAACCACTTACATTTTATTTATTGAAATCTGAATCATGGAAAATCATCATAAATTTGGTGGAGCGTCTCGAGCAACCTAACAATTTCCCGGCCAATCCTGACAAATATGATGATAACCAATCTTTTGAACATTTTCTGCATTTTCTTCCCTTTGCTATGATAACGAACTTCTCCACAGCTATTGCATTCTTTAGTATCAACTTTGAAAGTTTAAAAAGCTTATCATGGCACTCAAAATGACACATCCCGGTGGAGCAAACAATATTACTAATACTCTTGGGACTGGGAAATGCGAAGTTTGAATCCACCTCTTCAGATCTATAGTAACCTTTGCGAAAATAACTTGACTCATAGTGACAGTGAAACCGATTAATCTGGAGATAGACAATATAATCTAGATCAAATACAGGTCCAACGCTTATGAAGCTAATATTGAACAAAAGCGACAGAGCAAAAAATTCAAGGTTCAAAACCCACGATTCACATATTAAATAGTATGGATATATACTTTTTATAGAAAATTCTTAGCTAAAGGGTTCAAAGAGGACGGAAACTAAGAAAAGAATGAAAAAAGGTTGAGTTGTTAGCTACCCGTTTTCCTTTCAAGTGTTCTTTTACCACGGAGAATAAAAATGTTGAGACCATCACATTATAAAACAATATAGTAACAAAATATTCTTATAAAGATATATTTGCATTCTCCTTTAGAAAACTCGGTATGGAGAGGGAAGGTAGTGTGTTAAATCATCAAAATATGAATGAATGTACGAAGAAGAGCAAAAAATAAGTGAAGTTACGTTAGCTCCCAAATCTATGTTGAGTGGTCTCCACATAAGGCGAGGCCTCCAAAAGGCTAGCTACTCCATACAAGGTATGCTTTGTTATCGGCAAATTTAGTGTTAGACATTTGCATTTCATTTCTGGAAGCTCCACTCCGTCGAGGTGCAGAATGAACAGGTCCTGATTCCTTCTACTGAACCGTAGATAATGAAGGAACAGAGAGAACAGTTCTTGTTCAATTTCAAAACCAGCAAGCACAGCAAAACAGAGCAAAGAACGAAGTAGTGCAGCTCATAGATGAAATGCCACTGTGAGAGAACGCAGGAAATCGGTTCCTTCTATTGAACCGAATACAGTCAGTGGAGTAAAGAACAAGAGAAAATCCAACAAAATCAGCAAAAAAGGTCAACTATACAAACTAGGAAGAATAAAAAGCTCATCATCTAGTTCCACCAAAATCAAACAGAGGGCAGAAGTTAAAAAAGGAAAATTTTGAACATCAAATAAGAAGAATGAGCCAAAACAGTAAAAATGAGAGAAAGGGTAAATACCCCCAACTAACATGTCTGAACGTGTTGGCAGTCACATTTACACCAGAGGGATTACGCAAAAACAAACAAACAGAACATAAGGAGGACATGGGAAATATAAAGTACACAAGAAAAAGAGGACGCGGGAAAGTACTTAAGAAAAAGAGGAGAATATGGAGCAACATGAAGATGATACATAGGAAGAAAATGAAGAAATGATGACGACGAGGAAGGAGAATATGAATCTGATTTGAGAATGAAGAGAAGCGAATTGAAGATGAAAGACTAAAAATTCTGGTTTAGTAATAATCTTCATCAAAAGGAACCATCACCAGGCATAGAACTTTGATGCTACTTGAAAGAGGTTAAGAAAACAAGATTTCATGAGGCTAATTAGCAGAAAGATATATTTCCTGGATCTGCCAATTTTGAAAGGTCCACCAAATATAGGAAGAAATTTCAACTACAGGTTCAACGTCTTGAATGCAAAGAACCAACGGTTCATGAGACACCCAGCGTCCATAACACATGGCACACATAATGGTAAGACCACAAAAAGAACACTATTAGTTACATAGACAAGTAAGAATTCATAATTTCATTAGCAGGTCAAAAGATAAAATATGAAGCGACTTCTATTGCCGAGAAGAAAACCACTTTCATTCTAGTCATTGAAATCTGACTCACGGAAAATCATCATGAAATTGGAGGAGGCTCTTGGACAACCTGACAATTTTGCAGCCAGTTGTGACAAATAGGTGGACGCACAGTCCTTTGAACAATACCAAATACCCTTTGATGAGATTACGAACTTCTCCAAAACAATTGCATTCTTTAATAAAAGTTCTGAAAGCTCAAAAAGCTTATAATCGCTCTCCTTTAGACAAATCCCACAGGAGCACCTAATATTAAGAGTCTTGAGACTGGGAAATGCATAGTTTGAAGTCCAACTCTCGAGATTGATGTTATCTCCTTTTCTAAAATAACTTGACTCATAGCGGCAGGGGTTCCAGTAAGCCTGGTGATAGACAATACAATCTGGATCAAATACAGGTCGTTTAAGGAAGTTTATATTGAGGAAAAGTGACAACATAAATTTCCAGGTAAAGGTGTCATATGGAACGATTTCGAAATCGACGAGCGTGATTCTTATCAAATGATGATGATAGCAAATTCCTATCTAAAAGACTCATGCAGAAGGTAAACTAAATGAAGAATGAAAGAGGTTGAAACTTTAGATAGTATTACACTGTCAGAGTGTAATTTTATCAAGAAAAATACAAAGTCCAGACCAGATATATTTTCAGTACGGGAGGGAAGTGGGGATGTTAATGCATCAATAGATGAAGGGATGTATGAAAAGGAAGCAAAAGATGTGGGAAGTTACGAGTTCATCCATGTCTATGTTGAGAGTCTCCACGTGAGGTGAGGACCGCAAAAGGCTAGCTACTCCATACAAATTACGCTTTGTTATCGGCAATTTTAGCGTTAGACATTTGCATTTCATTTCTGGAAGTTGCACTCCATCGAGCTGCAGCATGAATAGGACCTGGTGCAGTAATCAGGAAAAGTAGTAAATAACAGAGAAAGATAAAACAATAAAAAGGAAGTACAGATAGTCCTATGACAAGGTAAATAAATAAATACAGTACTTTTTAGCGACAGCAATATACAAAATGCTACTTTAAATATGACGAAGTAAATACTACTCCATCTAACTTCAAAAGTTGGCAGGAATAATGTAAAAAGAATCACAAAAAGCTAAACCGAATACTTTTTTTAACAAATGTAGTAGATTATATTAGGAGTATATTGCATTCTGCAACTGTTTGTTAAATTCAAATAGAGCAACTAAAGTAATGCTAAATCAAGAACAAACCTCAGCAAACCAAGATCCGATTGTCAGCTCTGTAATATGACTCAACTTTTGAAGATAATCTTGGACAAGGGTCCCAAAATCATGATGATAATCAACCTCACCAGCCAGGGAGTTACGGAACCACTGATTATAATAAGTACGCTCACGGATACACTGATTATACAAAGTAAGCTCAGCACTGACCAAGGAGGATACATTTAGTAGCCTACACTTAGGACGAATAGTAGCTCCTGAAATCTCCAAATGCTGAAGATAAGGTGCAACAATTTCCACTAGAACTTCACCTCCTTCCGTGAATTTTCGCAACATAAGTCTCTTTAGATTTGGATTAGTAATCTCCAGACGACTAAAACTATTGAAATACCAGAGTTCCATAGTTTCCAAAGACGGACAAGCTGAAAGTAACTTCACAATAGCTTCATCGTCTAAGTCCACCTTTACAAAATGCAGTGACTTTAGTGATTTCCAAGGTATAACAGCCCCTTTATCGAGCTCACAATTAGACAAATATAATGATATGAATGAGGAGCAGTGTAGAACAATTGAGGCAACGTGTATGTCCTACGATAATCTAAATCCAATACAAGATGTTGGACATTGTATTTAATAGCATAACTAAGCCATTGTTGGATATGGAAGTTGTAACAAATAGGCATGTCCTGTAATTCGAGATGGAATATTCAAACTTTCGAACAACAACGTTGAGCTAATGCATAGTCTATGAAGGATACCAAGTTCTTGATTTCTGCTTCTGATTTCCTTGTAAAATCAAAATAGAGCGTATCAATATAAGTCCAGAGGTACTGCCACCGTTTCGAGACGAGGCGTGTCCTGAAAGCTTCCTCCGTCGTCGGCAATAGAGATATAATTCTAACGAGCAGTGATTCCGGCAAGTCGCTGATTCGGTCTAGGGTTCCGCCGTCTCCGGCGACTGTCTCCGTTGCCTTCATAGCTCGTTGGTCACTAATCTGCAATTCTCTTTCGGAATAGAAATAACCTTAGTAACAATAGGGAAAATTGCCTCGTTACTCGACTTTGGGTAATACGCCATCATGATCATTTATTTTTATTTTTATTTTTGTGGTCACTCAATTTTGTGTAATAGGCTATCATAGTCACTTATCTTTATTTTGTCTTTCTATGTCACTCAACTTTACTCAGTTAACTCCCATGATCATCCAACACAAAACTCTACAAACTTCCGTTATATGCTGATGTGGCAAAAAATGAAAAAAACTAAACCAACCCTAATCGATGAGAGTCCCGAGCTGGAGAATGGTCATTATTGCATATATCTCCTGGCAGACGATGAGAGTCCCGAGCTGGGGAATGGTCATTATTGCATATATCTCCTGGCAGACGATGAGAGTCCCACGCCGGAGATAGGTATCAGGAACATATGACCGCATTGCATCATACAACATTCATCTCATTTCGTTGCACCGCATACTGACTATTGTGTTGTATTTTATGTATACCATGTTGTGGACATATTTTAGTTGCCTATATGTTTCTGGCTATTTTGTGCCCCTAATTGGTTTATATGCTTTAGTTTTATGGATCGGGTTGCACGCCGCAACAGTGTAAATATATGGATCGGGTTGCACGCCACAACAGTATAAATATATGGATCGAGTTGCACGCAGCAATATTATAAATATATAGATCGTGTTGCACGCCGCAATAATATTTACATATAATAAGATGTATTTCTGATTGTTGATATGTTCAGGATACCTATATGTTCTGTCTATCTTATGTTCCTGGTTGTTTATGAGTTTATGGTTCCATATGTGTTTCCAGTTATTATCCAGCTCTGCCTTTTTATAATTTAAATAAGAAGAATTTGGTTTATTTGCTTCTCTTTTCCCTGGCTAGCTATCTTATTCTTTGAGGTGGCTAGTCTGCCCCACTTATTGAATCCTTTTGACTGACCCTTGTTTGTTGTTTGTTTCTTGTCTATCTATTTTGTTTCGGCAGGTTCGCTCCAGGATTGAGTTCACCATGTTGTTAAGGAGCGAAAACGACTATAACTGTCAAGATGAACCAGCTTTTCTTCAGGATGGCCACCAGTTTTATGTTTATTATTTCAGTTGAGTTTTGCTCCCTTCAGGGGGAGTATGTATTCTTTTGTACTCTTAGATGTCTAGTCTGGATAGCCCTAAACCTAGTATGCTGGGTAATAAGCTGTAATTTCTTTTGTACATCTTAGAGGTATCAGTATGTCTGTGTTTTTTTTTTCTAAGTCTTGTCTTATTTATGAGTTGGATTCATATTTATTTTCCTAACTCGGTTGGTAAGGGTTCGCCCAACAAGTCTAGGGGAGGATGTCAGATGCCCGCACGGCCTAGTTAGAAATTCGGGCCGTGTCAGGTGGCCTATTACCCAAAGTTGAGTGGCCATAGAGGCAATCAACTCGAACTTCATTGGGTATTCTTTTATTTTCTGCTTACAATTGTACTTTGTTAATTTTTCTATGTCATAGTTTGGATTTAGAGGCAAATTCAGGATTTAAAATTTATGAGTTTAGGATTCAAATTACTATAAGTTACATATAATATTTGGATCAAAATTACTGGTTACGCGTTCACTCTACATCTTTTGAATTGGTAAGGATTTTAAGAAATAAAAGTATACTTTTGAAACTTTTAGTTTAAAATAAGACACACATAATTGTGTTGTTGTAAATCATTTCATTAAAAGTAAAGTAGTAATTTTGAAGTTTAATTCTTACCAAATTTTGAAAAAAATTTGATTTTTTTTAAATTGAGTTGAAATATCGTATTTGAAAGTTGAAGTTCTTTGAACATACACTTCACTTGAAAACTAAAAAAAAAAACTAGATTTTTGTGAGTAGAGAAAAAATATTTTTTGGAAAAAGTTGAAAAAGTCACGAAATTTTATGGATAAATTTAGAATGATTCAATTTTTTTTTAAATGAACTAATAATAAATACAATCACATAAACCTAAATGGAGGGAGTAGAAAAGTTCTATAGCTAGTGTCACTTCGTGTAGTTATAATGTCATATTTCTTAAAAAAAAGAGTAATAATAATAATAATAATAATAATAATAATAATAATAATAATAATAATAATAATAAAGTGATGATAGATATATAGCTAAATGATTATTTCTCCTTTGTGGGTATTTATTTTTGTAAATATGCTGGTGATGTTCATGGACAGAAGATATAACCTCAGACAGAGGATAGAAAACCTCTGACAGAGGAGAAATAATCTCAAACAGAGGAAAAACATATCTTCCCCTCTCTTTCTGCATATTAAGTGAGTCGCGTGATTTGCTCCGTTCCTTTGTGTTCGCAGTGTTCTACCGTTTGAAGTGCCGCTACGGTAGAACTGTTATCCCGTTCCATCCTGGGAGAAATTAACCCGTGAACCTTGGGCACTGTGAGGGGGTTAGATTTCTTAAGGAGACACAAGTAAATTGTGGGCTCGGGATCGTCCCATACTAACTGATTATACACTTCTGTTTTCTGTATTTTCTGATTTATTTGAACGCAGGAACAACAAGCTTAAGAAATCTATTGTTATTTATTTTCTGCGCTTAAATAAATATTGTTTAAGGAGACTGGTTAAGGAGACTAAAACCTTTGTGGTTTTCTACTCCTATACTGTATATTAATTTGCTCGTGGAGACTAAAACCTTCGTGGTTTTTCTACTCCTAATTACTGTTAAATAATCTGTTTGTGGAGACTAAAAGCCTTTGTGGTTTTTCTACTCCAATTGTTTAAACAATTTATTGATATTGTTTCTGCTTGTGTCACTTGGACAGAGATGACAAACGGGGAGAATCCAACTGTCCCTGTTGTGAGTACTACTGCTACCACAGTTTCTGGTGCTGCTGGGCCTAGCCATGCTGCTGCTGCAACGGTTATGCCACCTGCAGAAAAGCCGGGGAAGTTTTCTGGTGTGGACTTTAAAAGGTGGCAGCAAAGATGTTCTTTTATCTGACCAGCTTAAGTCTGCAAAGGTTTATTAAGGAGGATGCTCCAGTCCTGACTGATGAAACACCTGAAAACGAACGCTTCCTTGTGATTGAGGCTTGGAAGCATTCTGAATTCTAATGCAAGAATTATATTCTAAGTGGCTTGGAAGATGACTTGTACAACGTTTATAGTAATGTTGAAAACGTCTAAGAAACTGTGGAATGCTTTAGAAAAGAAATATAAGACTGTAGACGCTGGACTGAAGAAATTTGTGGCTGCCAAATTTCTGGATTATAAAATGGGGATAACAAATCTGTTGTGTCCCAAGTCCAAGAACTTCAAGTCATTATCCATGATCTCCTTGCTGAAGGTTTGGTGATTAATGAGGCGTTTCAAGTTGCAGTCATGATTGTAAAATGATCAATTTGGAAGTATTGCCTAAATTTGATTGCGCTAAGTCAAAGTGTCAAATATGTGTTGAGTCTAAATATACGAAACACCCTTACAAGTCAATTGAAAGGGATTCTGAACCATTAGACTTAATTCATACGGACATTTGTGACATAAAGTCAAACCATCTCGCGGTGAAAAGAAGTATTTCATAACTTTTATTGACGATAACACTCGTTACTGCTATGTTTATTTACTTAGTAGTAAAGATGAGGCAATTGACGCATTCAAGCAATACAAAAATGAAGTTGAAACGCAACTTAATAAAAAGATCAAAATGATAAGAAGTGATAGGGGTGGCGAATATGAATCTCCTTTTGAACAAATATGTTTGGAATATGGCATTATTCATCAAATAACTGCCCCTTACACGCCTAAATCTAATGGGATTGCGGAAAGGATGAATCGAACATTAAAGAAGATGATGAATGCCTTGTTGATAAGTTTGGGTCTACCCCAGAACTTGTGGAGGAAGCTATATTCACGGCTAATCAAATACTCAATCGAGTTCCCCATAGCAAAACACTTTCCATTCCATATGAAAAATGGAAAGGAAGGAAGCCCAACTTGAATTACTTCAAAGTGTGGGGGTGTTTGGCAAAAGTGCAAGTCCCAAAACCCAAAAGGGTTAAGATTGGACCGAAAACAGTTGATTGTGTTTTCATTGGGTATGCTATAAACAGTAAAGCATATCGGTTTCTGGTTCATAAATCAGAAAATCCCGACATTCATGTAAATACGGTGATGGAATCAGATAGTGCTGAATTCTTTGAAACTATATATCCGTATAAGAAGGAATGTGAGTCAGTTGGTGAAAGATCCAAACGACCTCGGGAAGGACCAAAGGAAATTCACAAAATGAGGAAAAACCAAGACGGAGCAAGCGTCAAAGAACTTCTACTTAATTTGGAGATGACTTTGTCACTTTTCTTTTGGAAAATAAGCCTCGGACGTTTAAAGAAGCTATGTCTTCTTCAGACTTTCCATTTTGGAAAGAGGCAGTCAATAGTGAAATAGAATCTATTTTGAGCAACCATACTTGGGAGTTGGTTGATCTTCCTCCTGGAAACAAACCATTAGGTTCTAAGTGGATTTTCAAAAGGAAAATGAAAGCTGATGGCACTATTGACAAATACAAGGCAAGGCTTGTTGTTAAAGGGTATAGACAATGAGAAGGTCTTGACTACTTTGACACATACTCGCCGGTAACCAGAATTACATCCATACGTATGCTAATAGCGTTAGCCGCCATGTATGGTCTTGAAATCCATCAAATGGACGTTAAGACATCGTTCTTAAATGGGGATTTGGAGGAAGAAATTTACATGGAACAACCTGAAGGGTTTGTGGTTCCTGGTAAAGAAAAGATGGTGTGTAAACTTGTTAAGTCGCTTTATGGACTATAACAAGCACTGAAACAATGGCATGCGAAATTTGATCATACAATGTTGTCAAATGGCTTTAAAATTAACGAGTGTGACAAATGTGTTTACATTAAGAACACTCCTAATTATGTAGTCATTGTTTGCTTATATGTGGACGACATGTTGATAATGAGCAATAACATTGCCAATATAAATGCTACGAAACGTATGCTGACTAGCAAATTTGATATGAAAGACTTAAGAGTTGCTGACTTAATTCTGGGTGTTAAGATCCATAAGAGTTAGTTGTGTGACTTACGTTGTCTAGGTATACACCAAAGCTCAACGGTTCAAAGATATCAAATCTACCGATTGATCGAGTATATCCGATGTATGTTCACTACGGAAAGTTCAAAGGGAAACCTACTTATCCCGATGCAACTAATTCTTTCTTGCAAATCACACAAGTCTGTCATGCATATGTCCAATATAGCCATTCCCCATTCATGTGGGGGATTGTTGGGTTTTTTGGATTGAGAAGAGAGTGAATGGGAAATGGGTGGAAAGGTGAAAAGGTTCCTTTTTGTAGGGAAATGCACTTTCTCCCACATTGGTAGAGGAAAAGGCTTTTGTTGGGTTTAAATAGAGATTTACTTCTCTTAGCTCTTAAAATGGTTGAGAAGAAGGGAAGCTTCGCGCCGTCGTCGTCGCTTGTCTCGGCTTCAGTTTCGGCTTCGGATTCGGATTCGGATTCGGATTCGGTCAATTGATATGATTGATTGACTTAATTTTTTGGACCAACAAAAACTAAAATATTAATTAATTAATAAATAATTATTAATATTTAATATTTAATCCATTTTTGTAACGGGCAGCTGAAGTAAATTCAGCAGATTAATTCCTCCACATTTCCCTCCACGTTTTCTCATTAAAGTCAGTCAGTCATCATTAAAGTCAGTCATTAGTGACAGATTAATTCCTCCATGTCTTCTCATTGAAGGCAGTCATTAGTGGTCGATTAATTCCTCCACGTTTTCTCATTAAAGGCTGCTGTGTCTCTTCGTATCTGCCCGCGGATGGCTATATAAACTGGTCATTCGTCAGTTTTTGAAAGAGAGTGAGATAGACACAATCTCGGACAGACACGGACAAAAACCTTGGACAGAGTATATAGAGAGAGACACAACCACGGACAGAGTATAGAAAACCTCGGACAGAGGAGAGGAAGACTGAACAGAGGAAAAACATATCTTCCCCTCTCTTTCTGCATATTAAGTGATTCGTGTGATTTACTCCGTTTCTTTGTGTTCGCAGTGTTCTACCGTTTAAAGTGCCGCTACGGTAGAATGTTATCCCGTTCCATCCTGGGAGAAATTAACCCGTGAACCTTGGGCATTGTGAAGCGGTTAGATTTCTTAAGGAGACACAAGTAAATTGTGGGCTCGGGATCGTCCCATACTAACTGATTATACACTTCTGTTTTCTGTATTTTCTGATTTATTTGAACGCAGGAACAACAGTCAAGACCTTCTTGTTGTCTATATCCTTTAACAACAAGTCTTGCCTTGTATTTGTCAATAGTGCCATCAGCTTTCATTTTCCATTTGTAAATCCACTTAGAACCTAATGGTTTGTTTCCAGGAGTAAGATCAACCAACTCCCAAGTATGGTTGCTCAAAATAGATTCTATTTCACTATTGACTGCCTCTTTCCAAAAAGGAGAATCTAAAGAAGACACTGCTTCTTTAAACGTCCAAGGCTCATTTTCCAAAAGAAAAGTGACAAAGTCATCTCCAAATGAAGTAGAAGTTCTTTGACGCTTGCTCCGTCTTGGTTCTTCCTCATTTGGTGAATTTCCTTTGGTTCCTTCCCGAGGTCGTTTGGATCTTTCACCAACTGACTCACATTCCTTATTATACGGATATATAGTTTCAAAGAATTCAGCACTATCTGATTCCATCACCGTATTAACATGAATGTCGGGATTTTCTGATTTATGAACCAGAAATCGATATGCTTTACTGTTTGTAGCATACCCAATGAAAACACAATCAACTGTTTTCGGTCCAATCTTAACTCTTTTGGGTTTTGGGACTTGCACTTTTTCCAAACACCCCCATACCTTGAAGTAATTCAAGTTGGGTGCCTTTCCATTTTTCATATGGAATGGAAAGTGTTTTCCTATGGGGAACTCGATTGAGTATTTGATTAGCCGTGAATATAGCTTCCCCCCCACAAGTTCTGGGGTAGACCCGAACTTATCAACAAGGCATTCATCATCTCCTTTAATGTTCGATTCTTCCTTTCTGCAATCCCATTGGATTGAGGCATGTAAGGGGCAGTTGTTTGATGAATAATGACTTGAAGTTCTTAGACTTGGGACACAACAGATTTGTTATCCCCATTTTATAATCCAGAAATTTGGCAGCCACAAATTTCTTCAGTCCAGCATCTTCAGTCTTATATTTCTTTTCTAAAGCATTCCATAGTTTCTTAGACGTTTTCAACATTACTATAAACATTGTACAAGTCATCTTCCAAGCCACTTAGAATATAATTCTTGCATAGGAATTCAGAATGCTTCCAAGCCTCAATCACAAGGAAGCGTTCGTTTTCAAGTGTTTCATCAGTCAGGACTGGAGCATCCTCCTTAATAAACCTTTGCAGGCTTAAGGTGGTCAGATAAAAGAACATCTTTTGCTGCCACCTTTTAAAGTCCACACCAGAAAACTTCCCCGGCTTTTCTGCAGGTGGCATAACCGTTGCAGCAGCAGCACGGCTAGGCCCAGCAGCACCAGAAACTGTGGTAGCAGTAGTACTCACAACAGGGACAGTTGGATTCTCCCCGTTTGTCATCTCTGTCCAAATGACACAAGCAGAAGCAATATCAATAAACTATTTAAACAATTGGAGTAGAAAAACCACAAAGGCTTTTAGTCTCCACAAACAGATTATTTAACAGTAATTAGGAGTAGAAAAACCACGAAGGTTTTAGTCTCCACGAGCAGATTAATATACAGTATAGGAGTAGAAAACCACAAAGGTTTTAGTCTCCTTAACCAGTCTCCTTAAACAATATTTATTTAAGCGCAGAAAATAAATAACAATAGATTTCTTAAGCTTGTTGTTCCTGCGTTCAAATAAATCAGAAAATACATAAAACAGAAGTGTATAATCAGTTAGTATGGGACGATCCCGAGCCCACAATTTACTTGTGTCTCCTTAAGAAATCTAACCCTCTCACAATGCCCAAGGTTCACGGGTTAATTTCTCCCAGGATGGAACGGGATAACAGTTCTACCGTAGCGGCACTTCAAACGGTAGAACACTGCGAACACAAAGGTACGGAACAAATCACACAACTCACTTTATATGCAGAAAGAGAGGGCATGCGAAAGATATGTTTTTCCTCTGTCCGAGTCTTTCTCTCCTCTGTCCGAGGTTTTCTATCCTCTGTCCGAGGTTGTGTGTCTCTCTCTATATACTCTGTCCGAGGTTTAGTCTATCTCACTCTCTCTCAAGGACTGACGAATGACCAGTTTATATAGCCACCCGCGGGCAGATACGAAGTGACACAACAACCTTTAATGAGAAAACGTGGAGGAATTAATCGACCACTAATGACTACCTTTAATGAGAAGACGTGGAGGAATTAATCTGCCACTAATGACTGACTGTAATGATGACTGACTGACTTTAATGAGAAAACATGGAGGGAAACATGGAGGAATAATCTGCTGAATTTACTTCAGCTACCCGTTACAAAAACGGATTAAATATTAAATATTAATAATTATTTATTAATTAATTAATATTTTAATTTTTGTTGGTCCAAAAAATTAAGTCAATCAATCATATCAATAGACCGAATCCGAAGCCGAAGCCGAGACGAGCGACGACGACGGCGCGAGGCTTCCCTTCTTCTCAACCCTTTTAAGAGCTAAGAGAAGTAAATCTCTATTTAAACCCAACAAAAGCCTTTTCCTCTACCAATGTGGGAGAAAGTGCATTTCTCTACAAAAAGGTAACTTTTCACCTTTCCACCCATTTCCCATTCACACTCTTCTCAATCCAAAAACCCCAACACAAACATGCTGCCATTTCCCATTCAAGAGGACATAAAGAAAAGGGCTGAGAGAGAGAGCAATTCTAGTTCAGTTTCAATGTCATTGAAGCATAACCAAATGGAAACCTAGCTCACAGATGAAATGCCATCGCGACTCTTCTGAAAAGTGGAGATGGAAATCGGATACTTCTACTAACCAAGAAAAAGTCATTCAAGTAAGGAACATGATAGGATCCAACAGAAGAATGAAATGGTCAAATACACAAACAAGGAATAAAAAAGGTAATCAGACAATTATTGCACATACTTAATAGAACTTCGTGGTATGTTAATGGTATTAGCATTCTCAATATAAACTTATTAACATCTAGCGTAGGGATCAACCACTGGCAAAAATAAGTCACAGAAAATTATAACCCACCAAGATTAATTGAGCTTCAGTAAATCCAATATCTTCCTTTACAAGTAGAGAACTAGTACAAGATCGTGCTTACTTAGCTCTAGTACAAGGAGAAGTGAAGCACTGTTATCGAGAGACTAACTTTGTAGCAGATGCTTTGGCAAAAAATGCTGCTCTGAATGGGAATTCAAATACTTGGTCATCAACTCAAGAGCTTCCTTCAGCTGCTAAAGGATATCTCAAAATGGACAAGATTGAACTGCCTATGTTTAGAATTAGGCACGAAAGAAATGGTATTGGCTGACTTGTGCTTGAACAAATGAGCAGTTCTAACAATTGAGTAAAAGTCCTCATTTGTTCAGCCAAAAATACACCTTTTTTTGAGAGCTTATCAGTTGGTCGAATGTAAATATAGGGAGTCCCTCTATAAGACCTGTTTATTTTTGTATTTTACTTCCCTCAGGACTTGACTTGGGTAAAAAAAAACAGTACTAGATCGTGTAAGACCAAAATCTTGAACAAGAAAAATTGTATGTTTGGATACCAGTGCTGAGGAAGATGAAAATGCCGAGAAAAAAAACAAGGCACATGAAAGTTAAAGCAGCCAAAGCAAAATGAGGAGAACAAGAATCAAAGTGAATAAGATATTAAATGAAGAACATGATGATGAGTAGTGTATTGGATAAAAGCTGACTGAACTTGAAAAGGTGACAGATGTCTACCACGTGGCACGAGCAGATGTTTCAACAGACAGACACCCAACGGACAGATATTTATCACGAGCAGACCTGAAGGAGTTAAGAAATACTTCAACAGTCAATACGGTCTAAGTGAGCAGTTATTAACATGATCATCCACGATCATTCAATTAATGGTCATTAAGGCAATCATTACAATCAAGCGGTTATGACTCCAACGGATATGTGCCCAGCAGTTACTTATCCAGACGGATCCATGCCCAGCGGTTACGAATCCCAACGGGTGCCTATCAGGCTTATAAATAGCATTTGCCTTAATCGATTGTAACACAACTTTACTTCATGTCTACAATATCAATAAGAATACTCTCTCACTCTTGCTCAGATATTCCTTTTGCCCACATTTGCCTATTATTTTAGTTCTTTGATCATCTGAGTGCGATTGGTATCGAAGAGCTCTCTCCGAAGACAAGTGATGCGATACGGTTACTTCTCTCTGTTTTCGTTTATGCTTTATCTTTATTAGTTAATACTCGAATCTAGTTCTCGAATTATCACCATTTTAGTTCGTCGCTCAAACTCTTAATCTCAACTATTGATCGTGAATCCTCAAATATAAATTTAATTGTTAATTGACCTAAAATTGGATCCAGGTTAAACAATTTGGCGACCACAGTGGGAGCCGGTCAATAGCCTTCGTAGGTTAATAGTTTATTTTTCTTTGATATTACACCTATTTTCGTCAGTCTTTTTGCTCTATAACTAACATGGCAGAAAGAAATTCTCAACGAGCTATCGTAGGCGGAAGTCAGGAAAATACTCGCGTAGCGAATATTTTCGAAGTGAAGCAAAATCCTGGTGAATCTCTTCGCCAATACATGGATCGCTTCCAAAAAGAGCGAGCAGTACTTCCCGAGATGCCGGACAGATGGGCGGTAATCGCATTTACCTACGGTCTGGATATTGGATGTTCAGTAGCTACGCGCAGATTATACGAATCTCTCCACGAGTCCCCAGCAGTCAGCTGGTCAGACGTTTGTGACCGCTATGCCTCAAGGGTAAATATCGACGAACCCGAATGAGAAGACTCTTGGTGAGATTACTCTGACAACTCTCGCCGAAGGGGTAGCGAAGGAAACAACTTTTCATGTTGTTGATGCGGATCTAGCCTACAACATCATTTTGGGTAGACCTTGGATCTACGACATGCAAGCTGTTCCTTCAACTTACCATCAAGTATTGAAGTTCCCATCCGAATGGGGAGTACGTGAGGTCCGAGGAGAGCAACGCTCTGCCCGAGATTTCTATTCGGTGGCTCTCAAACTACCCGAAGTGAACAAATAGCAATTACAGCAACTGGGGCCAGACATACCACCTGAAGAGGCTAAGTACGAGGTCCCATAATTCATCACGAAGATGGACGAAAGAGAAAACCACATGCCAACCATAGAAGCTTTGGAACCCGAAGAATTGTTCGCCGACAAGCCAGAACGGAAGGTGTACTTAGGGACTGAACTGAGCGAACGCCTACGGGGAGATATCCTCCAGTTCCTCAAGGAGCGGCATACAACATTCACCTGGTCCCACGCAGATATGACAGGTATTTCTCCTGACATCATTACTCATAAGTTGAACGTCGATCCGTATCGCCGCCCGGTGAAACAGAAGACGCGCCAGCAAGGAGCCTTTAGGAATCAAGTCATCAACGACGAGGTCGATCGGCTGTTAAAAATCGGTTCAGTACGTGAAGTCAAATATCTAGACTGGCTAGCCAACGTGGTTGTCGTACCTAAAAAGAACGGTAAATGGCGAGTCTGCATTGACTTCACAGATCTAAACAAAGCCTGCCCGAAGGATTCATACCCTCTTCCCAGGATAGATCAACTGATCGATGCAATAGCCGGACACGAGGTGCTCACCTTCCTCGATGCGTATTTCGGATATAACCAAATATTGATGGACCCTGAAGATCAGGAGAAAACGGCGTTCATAACCTGTCGAGGTACGTATTGTTATAAAGTTATGCCATTTGGACTAAAAAATGCAGGTGCAACTTATCAGCATCTAGTCAATCGAATGTTCCATGACCATATCGGAAAGACTATGGAAGTGTACATTGATGATATGCTGATCAAGTCCAAACGAGCAGAAGACCATCTGGCACATCTGAAAGAAGCTTTCCGAATCTTGGATCAGTATAACATGAAGCTGAATCCAGAAAAGTGTGCTTTCGGAGTCGGATCAGGGAAGTTTCTGGGATTCATTATTTCTCAGCATGGAATTGAAGTCAATCCCTCTCAGATTAAAGCCATTGAATTAATCCCAGATGTACTTCACAATAGGAAAGATGTCATGAAACTGACGGGGAGAGTGGCGGCCCTGTGCAGGTTCATTTCCCGATCATCTGACCGTTGTAAGAGTTTCTTTGATGTCTTGAAACAAAACAAGGAGTTCGAATGGACCCCTGAATGCCAGCAGGCATTGAAGGATTTGAAAAAGTATCTATCCAATCCACCACTGCTCTCCACACCTCCGGAGGGCGAGCAGCTGCTAATTTATTTAGCAGTCTCAGAATCATCGGTGAGCGTTGTTCTAGTTCGGGAAGAAAAAGGTAAACAACTTCCTATCTATTACATTAGCAAAGCTCTAATTGACGCAGAAACACGCTATCAACCTTTAGAAAAATTGGCGTTGGCACTAGTAACTACTGCTCGTAAGTTACGCCCTTATTTTCAAAGTCATTCGATAGCTGTGGTTACAACTTTTCCTTTGCGAAATGTTATGCACAAACCTGAATTTTCAGGAAGGTTAGTAAAATGGGCTATAGAATTATCTGAATTTGATATCACCTACCAGCCCAGGGTAGCAATAAAGTCACAAGTTCTAGCAGACTTCGTGGCAGACTTCAGCACTGATATATACCCTGAGGCAGAAAGAGAAGTTATTCTTTATGTAGGGCAGGCACCTGGCACGTGGATCCTTCACACAGATGGCTCCTCGAGCGTCAAAGGGTCCGGAATTGGGTTGGTTCTCGTCGCTCCATCCGTTGAAGCGGTAAGACAGGCCATCAAGTGCCCATTTATTACTAACAATGAGGCCGAATATGAGGCCGTTATTGCAGGATTAGAACTAGCTCGAAGTTATGGAGAAACCATCGTCAAACTAAAAAGCGACTCTCAGCTGGTGGTCAATCAGATTAATGGAGGTTTCATTGCACGAGAATCTAGGATGCAAGTGTACCTCGCCCGAGTGAAAGAGCTCCTAGCACAGTTTGACGAATGGGAAGCAATTCAGATTCCACCGGAAGAGAACCATGAAGCTGATGCTCTCGCAAATATGGGATCAGTGACAGAGATAGGGGCAGCCAGCTCTTCAGCTGTTGTTCAACTTCTCTACACGACCATAGACAGAGAAAAGTTCGAAGTCAACACCATCAACGCTACTTGGGATTGGCGGAATGAGATAACAAATTATCTTATCCATGGAACTCTACCCGTAGATACAAAAGCTGCTCGTAAACTCTGAGTAAAAGCTGCTCGATATACAATTCTCAACGGCGAACTATACCGCAGGATGTTTGCAGGACCTCTCGCAAAATTTCTCGAACCAAGTCAAATCAATTATGTGATGAGAGAAGTCCACGTAGGCTGTTGTGGAAATCATTCCGGGGGAAAGGAATTAATCCGGAAGCTGATTCGTGTAGGTTACTATTAGGACAAAATGGAGAAAGATACGAACGAATTTGTCAAAAAATGTGACAAATGCCAGAGGTTCGCCCATCTTCTCCATCAGCCAGCGGAACCACTTCAGTCAATAAGCTCTTTGTGGCCCTTCATGAAATGGGGGATGGACATTGTTGGTCCTCTTCCCACAGCACCAAGAGGGATGCGCTTCTTATTGATCATCACTGATTATTTCACAAAGTGGGTCGAAGCGGCAACATACACAAGGATACGACAAACGGAGGTCATCGACTTCCTCTGGCGTTTTTTCGTATGTCGCTTTAGAGCACCGAAGGAAATAGTCATGGACAACGGCCCGCAATTTATCGGCCAGAAAGTGACTAGGTTCCTCGACGATCTGCACATCAAGAGGATCACTTCCTGTCCGTATCATCCTGTTGCTAATGGACAGGCAGAGTCTACCAATAAAATCATTGTTGAATCCCTTAAAAAGTGCCTCGAGCAGGCAAAGGGATGCTGGGTAGAAGAGTTACCTGGAGTACTATGGGCTTATCGCACAACAATAAAAATGAGTACCGGAGAGAATCCTTACTCATTGGATATGGTGCAGATGCTCTAATCCCAGTTGAAATAGGAGAGCCCAGCCTGCGATATGCACATGCCACTGAGGAATCAAACTCAGTCAACCTCTCCGAAGAACTAGATCTCCTCGAAGAACGGAGAGAGCTAGCGCTCGTACGAGTAGTCGCTCAGAAAGAACGAATCGAACAATATTACAATCAGGGACTGCGCGTGCGAAGCTTCCAGGTTGGAGACTTTGTACTCAGAAAAGTCTCCCAGAGCACACAAGAAACAAATTCAGGAAAGCTTCGTCCTAACTGGGAAGGCCCCTACAAAGTAATTGCTTCAGTCGGCAAGGGATCTTATCGCTTGGCACGACTAGACGGCTCTACTGTCCCGAACAGTTGGAATGTGGTTCACCTCAAAAGGTATCACTTTTAAGTGGTAAAATGGTTAGTTATCTTACAGTTACCTTTTATCTTTACGAAAGTTCTTACTTTATCTTTTTTTCTCTCTAAATGGTACTAACGACCTAAACAAGGTCAGATCCGTTTAGCTCAACTAGTAGAGCTCGAAGTTCTTCAACTTCGCGACTGTGGGTTCGAATCCCACAACGGACACACTCCTCGTTTGGTTATATGTGTTCTATATGCAACTCAGCGAAAACTCTTTTCATGTTATCACTTTACGTGCTCCAACATAAAAACAAGGGGGGTAGTGAGAGGCCTCTGTAGGCCAGGTAAGACCTTCATAACGGCAAAAGACCTTACCAAAAGGCAAATTTTTATAGTTTTTCAAAAACTTTTACGTGACAAAACTTCCACGATAATAAGAGAAAGTCGTTCACAAAGCCAAACTTTTACGTGATAAGACTTCCACGAAAATAAGAGGAGTCGTTCACAAGGCCATCAACTCGGCCAGAGCCAATCTACAAAACCGTGCAATAACTTTCGACTATCAAAATGATAAGCAAGGTTATACGCACAGAGCAACGATTCGGCCAAAATCTAACGACCACGATTCGGTCAGATTACTTACAACTTATGACCTCTTCCTAACAAAAGGCTAAGTTAAAAACATTCGGGCACACTTTTGGAGACCAGAACTTAATAAAGTTCAACTTCAAAAAGCTCCCAATCATAAGGCACGAAAGCCACAACACATGCAAACAAAAGATCAAAAGTTCAGGCTAAATATAGTCATTCAATAGATCTAAACGCATATATACATTATACTGTAAAACGATAAAGATGCCGAAAATGGCTGACAGAAGTTTACAGAGTGATCAAAGGCCAAATGAAACCGGCCATACAAGAGACCAGAAAGTCTTTACCAGACTTCTGTCCCCAAACAAACAAATCTGGCTCTCGCCAGACAATAAAAAATACATCAATCAAAGATTAGAAAAAGGGCATTAACATTTAGGGCTACGACCAGGAACTCGACGCACCAGCTCTGTCAGTTCTGCCATCGTCCCCTGAATTCTCGCAGTCATCTTCGTCTTCATCTTCGTCTTCGCCTTCCGACTCCTTAGGAGAGAGATTCAGTGCTTGTCTTATTCTTCGAACAGCGTTCTTTGTTGTCTGCAGCATCTTCTCAACATTAACTTGTTTAGCTTGAATCTGCACGAGCAATGTACGTTTGGCCTCAAGCGCAGCAAGCTTAGCCTTGATCTCAGACTTATCACGCAGGTTTGCCAAGTCCTTGGTTAATGCGGCCTGGGCACTCATTAATTAAGCGGCCTGATCCTTGGCAGCCTGAAGATCAGCTCTGGCTTTAACAGATCCGTCATTGGCTCTCTGCAGATCCATCTCAAGGGATGCACGATCCATCTCAGAGAAGTTGTACATTCTTCGAGCAATCTCTCAAGACCCTGAGTAGAGCGTGCGAACCCTTCTTTCTCTTCGAGAAGAAGGTCCTTCTCCCTGGTGAGTGCATTGATATGCTCAACAGATAGTCACCACCCAGGAGACCACACTGCTCTATCAAGGTCTTGTTCTCCTTCAGAGCATCCAGCAACTCTTTCTTTACCTCGAGTACTTGATCGACGTTGTTAAGCCTGGAGCGAAACATGAGCTCGGCAGCCAGCATACTTGACTGAAAAAGCAAAACAGGTCAAGATTAGAAGTCCGAGGCTAAAAGTTACTCCCAACACAAAGCGGAAAACACTTACCCGGGCAGAGTCAGCAGCAATTTGAAAGGCCAACTCATCATCGCATAGCTCCCTCATTACCCATTCCTCACGAGGATCGATGAACGAGGAGACCGCCTTAGCCAAGCCGCCTGGTCCAGTTATGAAGTTAACATCAGGGGCAAGTTTCAAATTATGCTTCCTCTCACAGAACTTGGGTTCCCAAGCCTGCTCAGAGGGATAATTTGGCACAAACTTGTAACGGACACCCCTGATGTCCTTCAACTCTATCCGGCCACCAATGACTGATCGCCAGACGAATCTTGACGATGAAAGGTTAGAATCACCTTTCACTCGAGTATTTATCGTCTCGCACTCGCGAAGACCAACATGCGTTGCCCCCTCAGTAGCCACATTCTCCAGGTCCTCGAAACAAAAAACACGAGGACCCCCGGCTACCCTCTTGGGGAACTTCTTCCCTAACTTCTTCCTTCACCTCTTCTTTTTCACCCACCTTTATTTTCCCCTTGTCTACACGAGAAGGACCTGCCTCCACCCCGTCATCAACTCGGGGACTCCTCTCCGGAGTACGGACAGCCTCCTCATCGGCCCTTCTTCTGTCACTACGAAGATGAGGTCTTCGCCTAAGGGGAACATCAACTTCGGCCTCAGTGTCCGAAAGATAGATAACCTCTTTGGCTAAACCCTCTTCCCGTGCAGACTCGGGGACTTCAGCAGCAGCTTGGGCACTCTCCTCTACGGGCTCCGGTACACTGGCCCTAGATGAAGGCTCACCCCCAACAGATGAGGCTTGCCCGGCAGCCATGGGAGTCTTACGAGCAGACTTCTTCTGTGCTCCACCTTCATCTTGGCTCTTTTTCTTTCTCTTCAGGGAGCCCAGACCACCAGACAAGAGTTCCTCGCCCCCCTCCCTGCTGCGCAGAGCCTCCACCGAAGCTAGTATAGCCGCGGCCTCAGCATATGGGTCAGCGACAGGCTTGGAAGGCCCGTCTTGGGGAGGGGGGGTGGGAGCAAGAAAGAAATCTCCTGAAGTACCCAAACCTATAAAAAGGTGAAACGGTCAGACACGGAGAAGTTTCAAAGAAGAAGGATAGTCATGAAAGCAAAAATATTCTAACCATGATTTTTCACAATCAAACTCTTATGAGCAGCAAAATGCGCCCATTCTCTTATCTCAGGAGCGAACTCCTTCAAAATTGGCTCAACCCACGCCGTCAGCTCATCGACAGATATGAGCCCGTCGTAGGTTGCTTGGCCGCTTCAAAAAGAAATTGAACGGAGTTAGCAGAATGAGAAGGAAAAGAAGAACACGAAGAATTTCAAAAATACTCGGGGACTTACGCTTCTAATTCCAGACTTCTGGAAGATAAGTCTTGTCGCCAAAGGTCAAGGTCGAGGAGCGCACGAACAGATACCGGTGTACCCTGCCTCGGTCACCAGTATCCTCAGAAGTGCGCACCAAGCCCTTGCTTCCGCGCATCCTGGCATTTACATAGCCATCTTTAAAAATTTGTATACTATACAAAGAAATGAAATGCTCGTATCCAAAAGATTGATCGGTTTCTATCACAAACCAATCTAAAAGTGAAACTATTCTATATATACTGGGGCTCAGTTGCCCCGGGCAGAGAAGGTACTCCCTGCAGAGCCTCTCCAGCACAGGGTGCAGGGGTAACCTACATCCCACTGTGAAAGGGTAGGTGCACATGGATGTCCACCCAGCCCTATGGGAAGTAATATTCTCCTCCTCGGAGACCGGAAAAAGGGGAACCTCATCACCCCAGTTACAGTCCGTCCTCACTCGTGGGATCACCTCCTTCGTGATCCCATACTTAAACCTATACGCTGGCCAATTACGCGTATATCCTTCTCTATTATTAAAGGACTTAATGTTACAGTCCGCCTCTAATTCACCCCATTTCTTGGGGATAATTTCTGCAGCAGTAGCTTGAGTAGCCCGGGGCCTAGGAGTGGCCGCCGAGAAACTACCAGAAATATCAGTGCTTTGATTTTTTCTAGATCTCGAAGTCATGATTTCAGAAAAAATATGAAGTTTTCAAGAAGAATTCAATAGCTAGTTCAAAGGTTTTCAAAGAACAGTGGAGAAGAAATAAAGGCAAGTAAAAAGCTTCTCATCAAGCAAACCCCTATTTATAGGGGTGAAGATTCAGCCCTACAACTTCCTTCGAGACACGTGGAGGTCATCAGAGAAACTACGATCAGATCTGGCCGTCAAAACAAAGAATAGGGTTCATCAAACTTTATAGTGTCATCATTATTATGAAGAGTAGCGGTCACCTCGCGATCAACAGACGACGTGTGCACGTGACTGAAGCGGTTAAAATCATTAATTTTACTCTTGGGACACGCAGTAGTCACTTCAGAATGGACTGCAATTACGCAGGCGTGCCAGTTGCAGTTACTTTTTTATACGGCGCATTAAATGCGTACGTCATAAGGGCTTGTCACTTAGATGATAAGTGATAGGTTGGTAAAATACCAACTTAAAGACTATGCTAAACTTATGTTTTTGAATCCAAAAGCGACATTTTGTGTTATTAATGTCGTGAATTGCTTAGTTTCAGGTTATAATGAATTCACAAGGATACTAATTAAAGATTGAAGCTAGAGAGCAAGAATTCGAGCCAAAATGTGAAAGAAAGGACATCAAGAGAGAGTTGGATAAATTGAAGAGTGATGAAAAAAGAGGCGGACTGCCTACTTAAACAGGCCCCGCCTATAAAAAATCCAGAGAGTGATGAAAAAAGTGGCGGACTGCCTACTTAAACAGGCGGGGCGCCTATTGACAATCCAGAGAATGATCAAAAAAGAGGCGGACCGCCTACTCTTAACAGGCGGGGCGCCTAGAGAAAATACAGAGAGTGACCAAAAAAAGGGGCGGACCACCTACTAAAGTAGGCTGGCCGCCTACTCCACTGTGCTCTGTAAATTCTTCCTGCTTGCATAAATAGCTTAAGCTAGGTTTTGAACACACATTCCATTATTACGTTTTGTATTGAGTTTGAGGCGATTTTGGGAGCCAAGTAGAGACTTAACATCATTTTGTAAGCTTCTAATCTTGTAACTTTGAATCTTGATTCCATATATCAATTCAAACTTATGTCCAGCATGATTTCATCTTTTCATTACATCTTTATTACTATGATTCAAACCCTAGTTATGAGTAGCTAAACTCATAACTAGGGGTGCAATTATGCTTTTGTGATAGAAAATTAATGGGTGTTATTTTATTTCACTAACCATAACACAAGTAACAATTATCCAACTCCCCATTACAATAACATCAAAATCCCAAAATCCATGATATTTGAGATTTCTTGTCTACATTGCTAGTTAAAGACTCGGAAGAGATTAACTAGTGTAGAATAGTGGAGTTGGCGAGGATTTAAGTTGATAGGCTATTCATATAGACTAACTCATCTAAAAGGAGTTACGCTCGGAAGAGGTCTCCTTTCCTCGGGTCATTGAGTAGTGCTTTAAGCATTAAACTAAGGCTTTGACGAGCGGGTTGTGAAAGATCTCTCTTAGGCCGGAAGGATTCTAGAGATCACGATTGGAATGCTCGACCATAATTATACTTGTGTTGGGAAGGTGAAGTAAAGACACCCGTTGGTTGGAAATCACTATTAGTTGGTTGCACCCCTAGTCTAGTAATACCGAACAACTTACTCATTTAATTGGTTACACTTTAGAATTAATCATAGTTTTCATCAAACAAATCATACTTCTAGGACTCAATACTAAACCTCATTTGAATATCTATTTGCAACTCTCTCACTTGACGTGCTAGTTCCCTTGGGAAATCGACCCCGACTCACATCGGGTATTATACTTTGACGACCGCCCTTCACTATTAATGGTGTAAGATTGAGCGTGGATCAAATTTTGGCGCTATTGCCGGGGAACTACGGTTTCAATATTGAGTTGCATTAGGTAATCAAAGTTGTTTTGTTCGCTAGTCCTAGCATTTTACTTTTGGTTTTAGTTTTACCTTGTGTAGGTGAAACATGGCTTATAGGAGAAATCCTAATCGGAACTTGCGGAACCCCAATTACAACCATTATTACAATCAACAACATGGGGATCCGCAAGGTTATGAAGAGCAATATGATGAAGAGTTCCACATAGAAATCAACCAAGAGGGCTATCCATTCCATGTTGAACAAGTGGACGAAGATGAGATACAAGAGGAAGCTAATGATCCTCAAGTGGAGAATGTGAACCCTCATGATGACAACCCTTTTGGCCAAGCAAATGCGGGGGTCCAAGCAAATGAAGAAGAAAATCTTGGAGGAAATGAAGGTGTTGCGGGTAATGCTAATCAGGGTGGCAACAATGCAAACCGAGGCGGCCGAGGTGTGAACCAAGGGGGTCGAGGTGTAAACCGTGGAGGTAGAGCAAATGTCAACCGAGGGGGCAAGGCCAATAGAGTTAATGCTCGCAATGTCAACCGGAACCAAGAGTATGATAGAGATGCTCGAGACTATCAACAAGAGTATGCTAGAGGTGCTCGGAACTATCAACAAGAGATGAGAGACTATGAAGATGATGAGGAGATTGAGGAAGAAATTGATATGAATTGTTTTGCAAGTGCCATAGTTCCTCCTCATATTCATGGCAATGCTAGTTTTAGCATCCCAAATGTAATTCTTCAAGGTCTTGAACAACATGGTTGTTTTGGTGGTAATAAAAATGAAGATGCAAATGATCACTTGAGAAATTTTGTGCAAACTTGTAATCTCTACAAGTCGGCAAGGGTATCGGAAGAATCATTGAGGTTGAGAGTGTTCCCTTACTCTCTCACCGGAAAAGCTAAAGATTGGTTGAACAAGTTTCCAAGAAACTCTATTTCACTTGGCAAGAGTTGGTAAAACAATTTCTAGGGAAGTTTTCACCAAAGGGGAAGCAAGCGGCATTGAGAGATAAGATCTACATGTTTGAGCAAGAGGCATCCGATTCTTTGACCGAGGCTTGGGAGGCTTTCCAAGATGGGTTGCTCCGGTGTCCTAATCATGGTTTCAATGGGAACATGTTGTTGCAAAGCTTCTACCAAGGGTTGAACAAGATGAACCAATCCGCCTTGGACACTTTATGTGATGGTGTCACCATGGACAAGAGGTACGAAGAAGTGAAAGATATCCTAGACAAAGTGACCAAGAGATCTCAAGAATGGCAATCAAGAGCTAAGAATCCGGGAAGAGAAGTTGGGATTAGTCCAATGATGATGGAAAGACTTGAAGCCCAAGATGAGAAAATGGCAAGGATATTGACATCGGTGGACCTCATGAACAAGAACTCAAAGGCCGATAGGGAAGCCAATGAAAAGAAGTTGCACAAGGTGGAAAATATCCACACTACAAATGCCGGACATCAAGTGGCCCCAATGGGTTATGTGACTCCCGGAGGTGTTCCTATGTCCCTTCTCCAACATAGGCAAGAAGGATACTATCCGGAACAATGCTACCATATGCAAGAAGGAGAAAAAGTAAATTATGTGGGTAACTACCAAGGGCAAAGAGGGTATGATCAAGGTGGTTATCAAAGACCTTATCAACAACCCTACCAACAACTGTCACGCCCTAAAAAATTAATTAACGAGTTGTTTATTATTTAAAGGCTCGTGACTGGTGTTCAACAGGTACAAAATTATTTAGAGAAATTCAGAGTCGCCACTTGACATAGTTTAAGGTGTGCCAAGTCACCAAAAGGTACCTTGGAACACCTCTGACTCGTCTAATGGTCTGCGTTTAGTGATTCGGATAAGGTTCTCAGTTGACTCTCGGGAAGGTATTAGGCACCCTCGAGTCCTGTGCTAAGCACAGTTGCTTTATTGTCGCGATTTTAATTTATTAAATATGGTTGTTATCTTTTGCCGTTGATTACAATTTGATTCAGAAAAGTTAAAAGCGTTTATTCTTAATCAACCTCACAGAGGACTGGTCTTATATTATAATTCAGGAAAATTAAAATGTATTCATTCTTTTTCCAACCTTACAAAGGACTGGACGAATTTATACTTCGATTTATAATAAATAAAACGTATTGCATATTTCAACCTTACAAAGGAACTATCACATTTTTTTAAAGAATTTAATTAACTTCAAAAATTTAGAATTAATTTAAATCAATTTAGTTTTTTCTTTTAGCCTAATAAGTAGATTACAACTCATACTTATAATATTGCCTAGTTATGTAAGTTTTCTTGGTCCTATTAATTTGTCTAATCGCATATTCATCAATAAATAAGTATTGGTTTAAAGGCTTAACGAACAAGAACTAATTTGCCTAATCGCATTTCATTAAAGCATAACCGTTAACAACAAATTGGGACTCCCAAAATTTGCCTTTATTAAAATATGGATTACGAAAATATATACATATAGTGGGCCATTTGTCATATTGAATAGCTTTATGGGTTGTTTTTTTTTTAAAAAAAGAAACGTTTACAGAAAATGCAATGATATGGGCTGGAGGATTTTTGCAAAAATGGGCAGTTTTAAAGTCTATTTGTAAAGTTAACACCTTTACTTTGTTAGATATGGGCTGAAGGTTTTTTGCAAAAATGGGCAGTTTTAAAGTCTATTTGCAAAGTTAACACCTTTACTTTGTTTAATGATACCGATCGTATGAATAAATTAAACATGTGGCCAGATTTAAAGAACGTCCTAAATTCAAAGCCTATTCGCCCAAATTTGTAAACTGTCAATCACGCCTTTGCACTTATGTTCTTACTTCAAAAACATATTTTTTAAAAAAAATTGACTAATTTCATAAGAAATATACTATCAAATTTGATCAAAATCTCCAAACGATCAACATTGTTACCTATATTATATTGCTTTGCATATCTGTCCAGATTGTAAAAAAATTGCACCCGTAGCCATATTTGTGGAGACGGTCCAGATTTAACACTCATTACTTATGCTGAAAATATACTTTAAATACTAGCTACTTATTATCAATTTTCCATCATATTTCTTTCCACTTATCTTAAACATATACATGGTTCTACATAAGCGTATAACTTTGTAAAAGCAAACAACATTAGGGAGACAATTACTTAATAAAGAAATTCATAAGTAGACATCATTAGGCCTTTAAAAAACATGTTGATTTCCATATCATTTCATAAAAAATTACTTTTGAGGCACAAGGTTCAAGTATTACCTAGATAAACGAGACCTTAGAGCTCAGCAATGACGACCACTAGCAAACCAAGACACGTACACAGCAAGGAACACCGGACAGCGACTAAACGCCCCCTTATGACCTCTTTTTAACTCTTAGAACTAGTAGATTTATACCCCAAAAGACCCTCGGTACAAAGGCTTTTGGTTCTAAATCCTTTCTTCAAAAAAAACTATTTTTTCTTAAGTGTTTTTTGCTCTCTATATTCTGCTGGTTGTTGGTGTTGAAAGAGGGCAATAAATGGCCCTATTTATGGCTGAAATTGAGAGCCAAAAGGTGGGGTGTGGACTTGTACAAAAGTACAAGCTCACACCCTACAGTTGAGTGCTTTTTAGCCTTTTCTCCAAACTGGTACAGCAGCTGTACACCTACTGTTTCAGCTACTAAAATAGCTCAAAAAAGCTGAAATAATGCAAGACAATGTCCTTTAAAAGGACACTAAACATTCATCACACTAGCTAAAGGACTAAGACCAACTAAAGCCAACTAAATCAACCCCAAAACTAAGCCTAAACTAAACTAATGCAACCAAGTTCCAAACTAAGTTATATTTCCTAACTAAACTTAAACAAAACAAAACAAAACTAAACAACCCCAATGCTTGAAAATCAAACCAAATATCATAACCTCTATTTTAATGACTAAACAAAACAAAACTCAGTCCAGAGCAAGAGCAAGCAGACCGATAACCTTCAGACAGAATATTTATCTCAAAAACCAAACAAACTTGAGCTAAAGTCTCTGTTGAACTAAACAAACCTAGCACGGATTCGTACACTTAAGCAGAAATCACAATGTAACGGGTTCACAACGCTGCATGATTCCCTTGCATTTTTCATCAGAAAATTAACAGTAAACATGGTTGACGGGGATGTAGTAAACAAACTGAGCAGAGCAAGACAACATATATCTTCGTTTGAGCAAATTGTTCATTATTCGACATTGAAAGAACAAGTTATAACATACATGCTAATGCCATTGCTACGGACAGCATACAAGTTCATCTTCAAAAATCAATAATCCGACAGTGGACTACTTTTAAACACGAACAACATGATATGCACAACTCTTATACACATCTATATCTAAGATTACTATCCTAATCCAAACAGAGTCAAAGCAAATACAGTCAAGGCAAGATGACCAAAGTTCTAACCCGTTAAGCTTATGTCAAGCAAAATCAGCATCATCGCCATTGCGAATACAGCATCGCTAGCTCCGTTCACACTCTCTCGCAGCCACTGTTAATATCTTTATCAATTCCACGCCATCCCCATATCGCAAGCAGAACAGTCAACCTTCCCCACTGAAACAATCCCGCAAAACCAGGCACCACGGCACAACCTACTGCCCTGTTTTCGTTATCATCTTCAAAAGATCATCATCATCAAAATCGTCGCTGCTCCGTTAATTCAACACGACATCATTCAAACAAACAACCATTCAAACAAACCAAATCCTCCTATCTCCCTCGCCCTCAACAAAACACCATCGCCCTCAGCCATAACAGAAACAAAAAAGAAAAATGAGAAGAAGAAAGAAGAGAGAAAAAAAAAACGAGAAACAGGAACGGGTGAAGCTGGACGGGGAAAAGGGGACGGGTTTTGGGAGATGGGGTGTGGGGAGAGGTAGAGAGGGGTAAAGAGAAGAGGAGGAAACAAAAACTTACCCGAAAAGATTATGGGGTCGCCGGAGTAACGACTTTCAAAGTCCGATCTACGCCATTTGGTCGAGCTTTTGGGAAAACGAGTAGTAGAAACGAGTTGAGGGGGTTGACCCGAGTCCAATGATATATTTTTGTTAAATTTTCCGGCCACCGGAGGTGGTGGCCGGCGGCGGAGCAGTGGTGGCTCAGCCGTGGAAGGCGATTTCCGGCATGGGGTACGAATTTCGCCAAGGTTCCCCTAGCCTCGGCGACTGGGAGGGAAATGGGAGAGAGGGTTTTGTTTTGGCTTATATATTTATTAAGTGAGCCGGGTAATGAAATGGGCTGACGGGCCAATGTACTGGGCTGTTATTGTTTACGAATAACCATTAAAATGGTTACTGGTTACCAAAACACACACAATTAATCATAATCTAAATCGCATAAACTTACAATATAATCACAATTTAAACATAAAATCACAATTAAACATATAACAAGTAATTTTTGTTAATTCTCAAATTTTAACGTCCTAATCAAAGACAAATTTAGTCAAAATTAGGTGATTACAACTGCCCCTCTTTGTTCGGGAACACGAAGAGTTTTCGGACAAAGAAGTAATCAACAACTAATTTTGGCTTTTCGGTTCTAGCTGAGAGCATGCTTTTCATAATGGTGACCGCACCTTGGATTTCGGTTCTAACCGAGAACAAGGCTACCTACATATCCCAGGACTAAGGAATCAGGTCAGTGTAGTTCCTCACGTGCGGTAGCTGGGACTACCGCATTCAAACAGACACTAGACTCTTCTAGACTCACTAAGACAAGCTAGACACTCTAGACTACTAAGACAAACTAGAGACTCTTCTAGACACACTTGGGGCTGATACTAGACACTCTTAGGCACACAAAGACTGTCGTTGCTGAGTACTGGTTGCTTGCTGGTGGTCGTTGCTTTTACAAAGAAAAATGGGATTACAACATTGAAAGATGTAAAAGTTACAATTCCTAGACTACATCTTCATGCTTCCTTGAGGTAAATATTGGCTTGAAAGAAAAACTCCATCGCCCGTTGTATGGGCAAGAACCATCTGAAACTTGAAATGGTCGCATCTGTTTCAACCAGGTCTTGACTTGAAGCTGGGGATGGTTGCTATCTTCGAGCAGGACTAACTTGAAAAGGAAGTGGTTGCTATCTTTGAGCGCAAATGACTAGAACTAAATGTGAGTGCTATCTTCTAGCAAAACTGACTTGAAAGGAAAATGATCGCTATCTTTTAGCAGATCTTGACATGGAAAGGAAATGACGCTATCTTTGAGCGAAACTTGGAAAGGAAATGACGCTATCTTTGAGCGAAACTGACTCGAAAAGGAGATGATCGCTATCTTTTAGCAGATCTTGACATGGAAAGGAAATGATGCTATCTTTGAGCGAAACTGACTCGAAAAGGAAATGATCGCTATCTTTTAGCAGATCTTGATATGGAAAGGAAATGACGCTATCTTTGAGCGAAACTGACTCGAAAAGGAGATGATCGCTATCTTTTAGCAGATCTTGACATGGAAAGGAAATGATGCTATCTTTGAGCGAAACTGACTCGAAAAGGAAATGATCGCTATCTTTTAGCAGACCTTGACATGGAAAGGAAATGACGCTATCTTTGAGCGAAACTGACTCGAAAAGGAGATGATCGCTATCTTTTAGCAGATCTTGACATGGAAAGGAAATGACGCTATCTTTGAGCGAAACTGACTCTAAAAGGAAATGATCGCTATCTTTTAGCAGATCTTGATATGGAAAAGAAATGACGCTGTCTTTTAGCGGGAATTGACTCGAAGAGGAAATGATCGCTATCTTTTAGCAGATCTTGACATGGAAAGAAAATGACGCTATTCTTTGAGCGAACTGGCTCGAAAAAGAAATGATCGCTATCTTTTAGCAGATCTTGATATGGAAAGGAAATGACGCTATCTTTGAGCGAAACTGACTCGAAAAGGAAATGATCGCTATCTTTTAGCAGATCTTGATATGGAAAAGAAATGACGCTGTCTTTTAGCGGGAATTGACTCGAAGAGAGAATGGAGTTCCGTCTGATATCTGGCACAACTACCCCAATTCAAGTGGTCCTAGCTCTTTCTTGGTAACATAGCAAATGTCACACTTACCTTCTGCATCATGGATACACCCTGTTTCGGATCTTGCAAATAAGCTTAGTGACTCTTGTTCTATTCTTCACAGTACTGTGGGATGAACAACGCCTAAAGCTTCTCCCAAACATATCCACTCTTCATGATACAATTTTGGTATGTCGTCCTTCCGGCCTGATGTGCGGTGCTGGGCTCCAATTATCAATATTCACCGTGACTTGCTGAAAACTTTTCCATTGTCGAGGGTGTGCCCTGCTCGCTGGAATTAAACCTGAATCCTGAAAGACAGAGTATTGCAATTTTCTTTTGTTGCTCATGTGAGGTTAGCGCCGAAAGGGCGAGAAATTAATGGTGAGGCAAGATGTAAAAAGTGGAATAATAAAAGAAAGTTTAAGGGCGAAAGTCGTTTGGATGGAGAACGTCTTTCTGAAAAGGGAAACTTATCTGGCAATATACTGGCGGCCTTGATGATCATGACATGTATCTTGGATGACCTCGTCCGACCAGTACCACTTGTTTGTTGAGAGTTGCTCCACAGAAAATATCAAACCATAACCAAGTTGAGGTGACCCTCAAGTCGACTAGTAGCGCCCTTTCGGGTTTTCACCAACTAGCCTCTCTCTTTAATCTTTTTCCTCACTGTTTGTCTTGCGGCGCCTTCTCAGGTTTTCACCGACAAGACTTCTTTCTTTTTTTTTCTTTTTTTTCTTTTTTTTTAAAATTCAATTTACAACACAAACATCTCTTGAAACATGTGAATAGATGATACAAAAATGATAGAAGTTTGTTTTTATTTTATTTTATTTTATGAAATAAAATAAAAACAAACTTCTGCCCCAGTTTAAAATAAAAAGGGGATCTAAATTTCCTTTGATGTTGGCTGCAAACCTGAAGGCAAGTTTTGCGTCAATATGAGACAGGAAAGAATGAACTTTCACTGTTACGAACACAAAGACAATGGGGAAGAACATTGAATTTCCTCCATTTTCTTTAAAAACAAAAACAACTTCTGCCCCAGTTTAAAATAAACTGGGGTCTCTTGTTTTCTTGGCATATTCCGCAGGCCTGGAGGCAAACCTTGCGCGAATAAAAGTAGAAAGGGAAAGAGGAATTTTCTCTTGTTGTGACCGCACCGAGGTGGTTGCCTACATATCCTTTTGAGAGGAATCAGGTCAGACGTAGCTCTAGGCAAATGCCCAGGTTTTTTTTTTTTTTTTTGATGCTTTTCAGTTTCATTTCATTTTGGTACAATTACATTGATTCCCATTGAGAATATGTCTCGAAAGTACAATGTTCAAAATGCTAATAAGGGATACAATTTGGGATAGCAAAAGAGAACAAAAATCTTGCATTCATCCCGATTTGAAAAGCCATCTTGGAGTCAAATGTAGTATATCTTGACCGCGTCTGCATTGACCGGTATTTCAGTTGTCCTGCCTTCCGGATCTGTAAGGTACAAGGCGCCATTTGGAATTACTTTCTTTACCAGGTATGGCCCTTGCCAATTTGGAGCAAATTTTCCTTTAGCTTCTTCCTGATGAGAAAAGATTCTTTTCAAAACTAATTGCCCTTCTTTTAAGTCGCGGAGGCGCACTTTCTTGTTGTAGGCTCGGGCCATTCTTTGCTGATACAATTGACCGTGACAAACTGCATTGAGCCTCTTTTCATCAATGAATGACAACTGTTCCAATCGGGTCTTGACCCACTCCGTGTCCTCAATCTCTGCTTCCACAATAATCCTGAGAGACGGTATTTCAACTTCAGCGGGTATGACTGCTTCAGTTCCGTATACCAATAAATACGGGGTTGCACCTATGGAAGTGCGCACAGTTGTGCGGTAACCAAGCAAAGCAAAACATAACTTCTCATGCCAATCACGAGATCCTTGTATCATTTTCCTAAGGATCTTCTTGATATTCTTATTGGCTGCTTCAACCGCACCATTTGCCTTTGGTCGGTAAGGTGTGGAATTTTGGTGCATGATCTTGAATCTTTCACACACGTCATTCATTAAATGACTATTTAGATTTGCCGCATTATCAGTGATGATGGTACTTGGGATACCAAAGCGACAAATAATGTTAGAATGAACGAAATCCACCACGGCTTTCTTGGTCACGGATTTGAGGGTCACGGCCTCAACCCATTTGGTGAAGTAATCTATTGCAACCAGAATGAATCTGTGCCCATTTGATGCTTTTGGTTCAATAGGCTCGATAACATCCATCCCCCATGCTGTGAAAGGCCAAGGGGCTGACATTGTGTGCAACTCTAAAGGGGGTGAATGTATCAAATCACCGTGTACTTGGCATTGATGACACTTCCGCACAAAAGTAATGCAGTCATGTTCCATGGTGAGCCAGAAGTATCCTGCTCTGAGTACATTCTTAGCTAGCACGTGCCCGCTCATGTGGGGTCCGCAGATCCCCGAATGCATGTCATTGAGAATCTTCGTAGCTTCAGTTGCATCCACGCATCTTAGTAGTCCCAAATCAGGTGTCCTTTTGTACACCACGCCTCCACTAAAAAAGAAACCACTTGCTAGTCGTCGAAGGGTTCTCTTTTGATTTTTTTTTCCGCCAATGGAGGGTACGTCCCATCTTGAAGGAAATTCTTGACATCAAAGTACCACGGTTGACCGTCAATTTCTTCTTCAATCACATTGCAGTATGCATGTTGGCTTTGGACCTGAATCTCTAACGGATCAATATGGGCTTTATCAGGATGGACAAGCATTGAGGCTAATGTAGCCAATGCGTCAGCCAGCTCATTATGTATTCTGAGAACATGTCTAAACTTTAGAACATCGAACTTTTGGCGAAGATCGTCCATACACTGCTTGTACATGATCAGCTTAAGGTCTCGAGTTTCCCATTCACCCTTCATTTGGCGTATCAAAAGATCTGAATCTCGAATCACCAGCAATTGTTTGATGTCCATGTCTAGAGCCATACGCAAACCCATTATGCATGCTTCATATTCAGATGTGTTATTAGTACAACTGAAACGAAGTTGGGCAGCTGCCGGATAGTAATGTCCCGTGGGAGAGATGAGGACTGCTCCAATGCCAAGACCTTTTGAGTTGGAAGCACCATCAAAGTACATTTTCCACACATGTTCTTCTTCATTAATCAACTCTTCGAGCACATCTACCTCCTCGTCAGGGAAGTAAGTCTTCAATGGCTCATAATCATCATCCACCGGATTTTCAGCCAAATGATCAGCTAAGGCTTGAGCTTTCATTGCAGTTCTGGTGACATAAACTATGTCAAATTCTGTGAGCAGGATCTGCCATTTTGCAAATTTGCCAGTTGGCATCGGCTTTTGAAATTTGTACTTCAATGGATTCATCCGGGAAATCAGATAAGTGGTATAGGACAAAAGATAATGTTTCAACTTTTGTGCAACCCAAGTTAGGGCACAACACGTCCTTTCCAACAAAGTTTATCTGGCCTCGCAATCTGTGAACTTTTTGCTCAGATAATAAATAGCATGTTCTTTCTTTCCCGAGGCATCATGTTGCCCCAGTACACAACCAAAGGAGTTTTCATTGACTGACAAGTACAAAAACAATGGTCGGCCACGCTCAGGCGGGACCAAAACAGGAGGATTTGACAAGTATTGCTTGATCTTGTCAAAAGCTTCTTGGCACTCTTCGGTCCATGCAATTGATGCATTCTTTTTCAGCAACTTGAGGATCGGCTCACATATTGTGGTAAGTTGAGCAACGAACCTACTGATGTAATTCAGCCTGCCTAGAAAGCTTTTAACATCCTTCTTGGTTCGAGGCGGAGGTAATTCTTGTATTGCTTTGATCTTTGCGGGATCCAATTCAATACCTCGCCTACTAACAATGAAACCTAACAATTTTCCAGCAGGCACACCAAATGCGCACTTGGCTGGATTCAGCTTTAGATTGTACCTACGGAGCCTTTCAAAGAACTTTCTAAGATCTCTCACGTGGTTTTCAGCAGTTCTAGACTTGATAATCACGTCGTCCATGTACACTTCTATTTCTTTGTTCATCATATCATGGAAGATGGCCGTCATAGCCCTCACGTAGGTTGCCCTAGCATTTTTCAAACCAAAAGGCATCACTCTATAGCAATAGATTCCCCAAGGAGTAGTGAATGCCGTTTTGTTTGCATCATCTTCATCCATCTGGATCTGGTGATATCCAGCATAGCAATCAACAAAGGATTGTATCTCATGTTTGGCACAATTATCTACGAGAGGGTGAATATTAGGCAACAGGAAATTGTCTTTGGGACTTGCCTTGTTCAAATCTCGATAGTCGACACATATCCTTGTTTTTTCATCTTTCTTAGGAACCGGGACAAAATTCGCGACCCAAGTAGTGTACTGAACCGATTGAATTACTTTTGCATCCAACTGTTTCATTATTTCATCATGGATATTCTTGATCATATCAGTTTTGAACTTCCGTTGCATTTGTTTCACTGGAGGGAAACCGGGTTGAATTGGCAATTCGTGGACTATCAATTCGGAACTCAAACCCGGCATCTCATCGTATGTCCATGCAAAAACATCCCGATATACAAAAAGCACTTTCTGAATATCGTTCTTCACTTCAGGTAGGGCATACATGCTTATCTTGGTTTCCCTCACATCATCAGGGCTCCCAAGATTAACATCCTCTGTATCAGCCAAATTGGGTTTAGGCTTGCCCTCATGGCGTTCAACTTCCAGGCCTATTTCAAAATCAGCCTGCTCTCCATCATATTCAATCTCGTTAACAGATTCCTCAATGTTTTCTTCATCACTTCCAACCTCAACTATGGTTATGGAGCCAAAATCAGATTGCGGTCCCTGGATGGACGATAAGTTCCTTGAACATGTCATGATATCAGGACCAGCAGATATATCACTACAGATAAACAAAATAGAATAAAATTAGGAATATGAACAGAGATTGAAGGAAAGCTTGGCTCTTGGCCTTTCATTTCAAAAGAAAACTGTAAAACAACAGTCTACCAAGACCCTTCCTGATGGGGAAGGGAGTTGCATTCCAATTAGTCAGGTGCACGTCTGGGCCAATGTACTGTATTGAAGCATTACTGGAGCCTTCACCCGGCTGTACCATGCAGATTTCAAAAATGCCACCTAGATCAAATGGTGCATCCTGATTGTCTTCCACTGTGTTGACATTTGTAGCGACAACCTTTGGTTTCATGACATATCCCACAAAAGACTGAGCGAGACAGGGAATTGGCTTTGGGAGAGACCAAACTTCCGACTTCTTTTTCTTGGCTTGCTTGCGATCAGCTGCTTTTGGCTTGAACCCTAGTCCCCACGTGCCTTGCACGCCATTTGGATAAACTGGATTTACCCTGCCTTGTAGTGATGCTCCCAAACCCTTTCCAAATTAGAAACCATGCTTTAACATTTCAGATGCCATCATTATAGATGTCTCTGACACTCTTGGGATGGGTATAGGTTTCCCTTCTGTTACCTTTTCCACATACACCATATCGAAGGTTTGATACATGATGGTCGGACGTGTAGTGACGGCTTCAAGGGCTGGTACATCCAGGCTATTGTTAAACTGTGTGTCATCCTCTCTATAAACCACGACAGCTTGAATATCCCAAGTAAACTTGACCACCTGATGAACTGTGGATGGTACTGCACAAGCCATGTGAATCCATGGTCGGCCCAATAACAGATTGTACGATGCATCCGTTTCCATGACTTGTAATTCAATGCTGAAGGTAGCGGGACCAATGGTTAACTCAAGATTGATGATACCCAAAGATTCTCGAACTCCACCATCAAAAGCATGAACAACAGAGGAACTTGCCCTGATTTTGCTCATATCCACCCTTAGACTCTTCAGTGTAGACAGAGGGCAAATATTCAATCTTGCGCCGCCATCTATTAGAACACGTGTGACATAGGAGTCTTCACACTTAACTGAGACATGAAGCGCTCGATTATGACCAGTTCCTTCTACTGGCAGCTCCTCATCGGTGAACATCACACGATTAGTCTCAAATACTCTGCCAGCAAGTGCTTCCAAATTAGCCACAGTAGTTTGTTCAGGAATGTAGGCCTCATTCAATATCTTCAATAGTGCATTGCGATGTGCTTCAGAGTTCATAAGTAGAGACAAGAGTGATATCTGAGCTGGAGTCTTTCGCAATTGCTCGACGATAGAATAATCTGTCGATCTCATTTTCTTCAAAAATTCTTCAGCTTCTTTCTCAGACACCGGCTCTTTGATGGGTCCTTGGTCTTCTCGACCTGGCTTTGCCTTTCTCAATTCTTCCGGGGTAAAACATCTCCCGGACCGAGTTAGACCATTTACGTCTGCAGCAACCTCCATGATTTCTTTCCCGTTGTAAGACACAATTGTCTTGTTGTAGTTCCAAAGAACAGCCTTTGTACTTTTGACAGGGAGTTGTGCTGCTTGAGTGATGATAACCAGCTCACACTTCTTTGCCTTAACCTCGAAGACCGGAGTTTTCTGGCATGATGCCCCTTGCACAATAATTGTTGGTGCACTGTCATGAACTCTTTCCTGCTTTACAGCCGGAATTGTGAAACTTGGCTCAACAGCAGTATCTTGCTTTGCTTTGTTGACAACAGACGCACTTGACTTTCCCCTGATTACAACAATAAATGGCTCAGGGCCTTTGATGTCTGGAGAGGGACCAACTGCCACAATCTGCTTGGCGGCTTTCCCTTTCAAGTCCTCTTCTATGGATACCATCCCTACCATGTGTACGTTGTTTTGAACATCATGAGCTGGTAAAGGATTTTGATTCACATTTTATGTTTCATCCCCCATGACTTTTATCTGGTTGTTGTCTATCATTGCCTGGATTGCCCTTTTGAGTTCCCAGCAGGATTCTGTGTCATGTCCAGGCGCTCTAGAATGAAACGCACAATGGCGTGAATGATCAACTCTTCCATTGGGATTCACTTTTCCCGGGATTGGCTTCAACAGATTGGCTTGTTGCAACTTTTCAAACAAATTAGTGTAAGTTTCCCCCAGTGGGGTGAACTGCCTTTTCTCTTGTTGCATGTTTCTCTGTTGCATGTTTGGACGAAAACCCTGCGGACCTCGTGGTCGATAAGGCATCTCCTGGTGAGCCGGGAATTGAGCATGTGCCTGTTGATTGTTATACTGGACTGGAGCAGGGGGCGGACGCCATTGTGGACCAGATAGCGGCTGAGCATAGGATGCTGCATTTACAGGGAATGAGAATTGCGGCATGGCAAATTGTTGTCCGTGAGTTGGATAGAATTGTTGTGGCGGGGGTGCCTGAATGTACCCTTGACGGTCGTTGTATCTCCCATCATTTCTTCTCGGTCCAGGACCAACCATTGCCACTTCATCTTTCTTCTCTTTCTTCTTCCCAAAAGTACCTGACCCTGATTGCAACGCTTGGGTCGTGGCTCTCAAAGCTGTTTGGCTAACAATCTTGCCTGCTTTGATTCCTCTCTCAATCATCTCCCCAATTTTTACTGCTTCACTAAATTGCTTCCCAAGGGCAGAGGCCATCGCTTGGTAGTATGTTTCGTCAAGCACTTCGACGAATTCTTCAACCATTTTATCGTCTGGGATCAAAGGGCTCACACGCGCCGCCTGTTCGCGCCACCTGTAGGCATACTCTCTGAAACTTTCACCTGGTTTCTTTGAAATCGTCTTCAAAGAAGAACGATCAGGAGCAGCCTCCATTTTGTAGCCATAATAGTTCAGGAAAGCGCTGGCCATGTCATCAAAGGTGACCCACTTCGAAACATCTTGTTGCACAAACCATTCTGTTGCTGGTCCTCCCAAACTGTCCGCAAAGTATGCCATCAATAATTCGTCCTTCTCGATACCCCTCATTTTGTTAAGGTATATCTTAACATGGATCCTTGGATCACTTTGCCCAGTGTATGGATCAAATTTGAGCACAACAAAACCTTCAGGCAATGGCACATGAGGGAATAAGCACATGTCTTTGTATGAAATACTGGTTTTACCCCCCTTGCCCTTGTATGTTTTTCACAGTTTGCTCCAAGCTTTTCAATTTCCGAGCAAAGTCAGCCTCTTCTGTTTTCCCCAATCTTTCGATATCAGCATGCGATTCTGGGTGGTGTCCATGATCATACGACTCAGTGGGGCGGAATACATTACCCCGAGCTTGGTCGAATTGTTGATCATGGGCCCTTAACTGTGGGTCACTGTTTGACCTTTGCAAGGTGTGTCCTGCAGGAACGGTGAATGCTGTGGCAGGAACTTGGGCTTGGCCATGTTGTCCATGCTGTGGGAATTGTGCCCCAGGTTGTACAGTAGAAGGTCCAGCTACGTTGTCAGTTTCTGGATGTGGACCGAACACTGGAGGATAACGGGGGTCTTCTACCATTGTAGATTGCCCTTGCCCTGGTGGCTGAGTATTTTCCATGAAACCAGCAGCACCCGGCGGAACAGGAGGTGCTCGAACTGCTGTCAAGTTACGAACCAGCTGCATCATCATTTCTTTCATGGCCATGAAATCTTCTGCCATCTTGGCCTGCTGTTCAGCCAAGCGAACCAGCTCAGTGTTCTCAGTTTCTTCGGCCATCGTTGTTGGAGTGTTTTCCTGAAGAGGTGCTTCAACCACTTCTGGAACAGGCAGTGGTCCCTTGATTCTGGTGGAATAGGAATGTGGGGCCAGCACGGCAGTTGCTCAAGCTCTATTCAAATCAAAACATGTTAGTGCAACAAGATAGCATGGAACATGAATTTGCTCGTCGGCCTAAACAATGCCTAAGGTCGTTATGCGTCATCCCAAATTGGTTTGGATTAGATCCCCAAGTGTATTATTTGATTCCTTTTCTTCGCTTTTTTTTTCTTTTCTTTTTTTTCTTCCTTTCTTTCTTTTTTTGTATTTTTTTTTTCAAGTGAGGCTAGAGGGTGAAATGAATTGACACACAAAAATAAGCAAAATATTTTCATTACTTAAAAAGAGAAAGTACATACGGTGCTTCCGGAGCACGACCAAAAGAAACGTACAAATGACTGAAAAAAGTGAAAATAAATTACAACCTGCCAAATTCAAAAGCGACATAAGTACAACAAAGCCAAGATGTAAAATAAATGACAAAAAGCAATAATCTGCATCATCTTGGCCTGATGTATCTATTAAGGTGACTGGGGCACAAAGTCAGCTGGCTCCTCTGGGTCGAACTCGAATGGCTCCTCGGGATCTACTGGCGGGCCTTCTACAAAGGTACGACGCAATCCATTCAAATCTGCTGCAACTCTAGTGACGAAGGGAAGAACATGTGGGAGTATGTCCTCCGCGGGAAGCCTCCTATACTCATCGATGGACCGTGCAACATATGTAGCAGAGTCATAAACCTGCCGATAAGCTACACTGATGGTCTGTCCTGCAGCCTGTATATCTCGAAGTCGGTCCTGTGCTAGCCCTCTGAGCTGCTCACCCTGCTCTAATGCCCTGTCAAGTCGAGCTCGAAAATCTATGGCATCCTGGCGATGATAATCCTCCCTTCTCCTGCTTTCCAACAAAGCTGCCCTGTTGGCATCCCGCTGTGTCAATGCCTGTGAGTGCATGACACGGAGTCGTCTGACTGTGTCTAGGTGCTGATGCGCGAAACCCTCGCTCTCTGACTGAGCAGCTCTGGCGGCATCCCTCTCTGCAATTAAGCTTTGTATGGTAGCACGGTATTCCTTCCCAATCTCGTGCCTAGCAAGCTGGACCTACATATCTAATCTGGCCTCAGTGTCAACCATGCCTGCTCTCAACCTCGCGGGCATCTCTCTGGGTATGGGCTGGTGGTAATACCAAAACTTGTACTCCCGAACGACCTCCCCCTTAAGTCCATCCTGAACCTGTGTGTTTTCTGCGAGGTGCCTCCTAGTATCCCACAAGCACAAGATCTCACCTCTAAGAGTAGCTGGGTTGAGAGGATAGTCTGAGACATATGCACTCATGTCCTCAACTATTTTGGATCTCCTGCTTTCGACCCAACTGCCTAAGTACACGCAGCGGAACATAAGGCTGGGATGCTGTCAAACCCATCAGAACGAGAAAAGGACGGTCCACACATCTGTGTACAACCTCCCTCTTAGGAAACCAGCTACACTGCCACAAAATCCTGTCCGGCGTGAGAGAGTTCAAGAAAGACCTCCAATCTGGCTCACTTCCTGGGAATTTATACTTCTCGATGTGTTCGAGATGGTATTCAAGATAATCGATGTCACAGCACCTAAGAATATCACGAGGTGGGCAAGGGCGTACATGCTCCAAGAACCAGACCTGTAATAGAAGGTTACACCCCTCAAAGAAAACGCTTTCTCCCTTGTGGCATCGAGTCAAAGCATGAAATATACTACCCAGAATCGTTGGGATGATAATGGCGTCTGGTGCTCCACCATATAAAGCTGCCATGGTCCAACTGACCTTAATAGATATCGCTCTATCCGGTAGTGGGAAAACCAAAAACCCTAGCAAAGCGAACACAAAGACCTTAGGACAAAGTTGTACCCAATCTTCATATTTCAGCTTGTCATGGAACTCAAATCCATACTTCTTAAAACCATTATCGGCCCCAAAACGATCATAAAGGTAATCAAATGAAATCCAGCCTTGACGAACACTAGCGATTGAGAGGTCCGTTCGTACCTTGATATTACTGAAAAAATCACGCTCATTAACCTTCCTCGGAGCAATCATATTCTTTTTCTCAAAATCCAGCTTAAGAAGCACAGCTATCTCCTCGAGGGTCGGCGTCATCTCAAACCCCTTAAAACAAAAGGTATTTTGGTTTGGGTTCCAAAACCCAACTAGTGCACTGATCAAGTCTCGCCGCGGGACAATAGGTTTAGTCACAAGGTCAGTTAGAAAACCAATCTTTTCTTAGACTATATCTTTCTGCATTTTACTCATTGTGTCCCACCAAGACTTTAGAGATTTATCCGATTTGGGTGGGCCATCAGTCATCATAATAGAGGGAAGAATGGCATCAGCAGGGTATTTTCTCTTGACTGTCCTAGAAGATGATGCAGCCATTGTTCCTAATAAAAAAATGTGTCAAATGTTTGAAAGCCTGAAAACAACTTAAAACAACTGACCGACAGAGCAAAACAGATGCCTAAACTGCTAATTCGAAACTCCAATTTTCAACAAAACTTTTGTCATTGTAATGACGTAAAGTTGACCCTAACAGAATCGAAAAATTTTGCCATCATAACGGCATCAGGACTGACTCCAGGAAATTACCAACATTGGTATTTAGATGTAATTTATAAAAGAAAAAATTCGACATTACAACGACGCCACATTGATATCAAAACAAAAAATTCGACATTACAACGACGCCACATTGATATCAAAACAAAAAATTCATTCCAGTGATGACACTACAGTATTTTGCAAAAAATTCGCCATCATAACGACGTGAAAGACTGGATCAAAAAAACTTCCAACATCGATATACGAGCCTTTTCTAAAAATTCGCTATTATAACGACGTGAAAACTGACACCAAAAGTTTTCGACTTTCTAACTACTAAGTATGTATTTTTTTTTTTTTTTTGTAAAATTTTCGTCATTATAACGACACCAAACTGACATATACAAAAGACGGCCAACACTGGCGCTTTTTTTACAAAAAAATTTGCCATTACAGCAGTATGACTCAATTTTATAAAAATAACAAGACATTTACATTTAAAACATAAAATTCACCCTGCTTCCTCACTTTTCCTTTCATTTTTTCTTTTTTTTGAAATCCGTCTCTCTCCAATTTGGTCAGCATAACAACCTTTCCTAGTCGCATGCAACATATAGAATGCCTTTTAGACAAGTCTTTCCCGGGAAGTGGGTCCCATTTAGACAAAAGGTAGTCAACCTAGACAAGTGCAATACCGGTATATCGCACCTCATTAAGTCGGATATGATGCAGATAATTGGGCCTAAAGGTTTAACTCTAGGTGACACAACTGACTCAGTGTCTAGACTGGCTGAAAACCCCGTGGACAAACCGGGTGGAAAGCGCATCAGGGCCATCCGGAGACAGTGTGTCCGGCCTAAAACCCCGTCACGCCTTCCTCCTAAATCATGGGCAATTTAGTAAGAAAGTCCCAGATGCCACAAGCAATCTGGTAAGTGCACGTGTGTGTGTGTGTTTCAGAGACTCAGAGGGTTGCGGAGGAAGACAGTTTATATATACAGTTCAACAATATCAAAACAGCAACATTCAACTTTTCAGGCGATAACAGCAATAAAATATAACAACCAAATATTTAATAAATTAAAACATGCGACAATTTATCAAAGCCGGAGATTCTAGTTTTCACTAATTTCCCCAGCGGAGTCGCCAAGCTGTCACGCCCTAAAAAATTAATTAACGAGTTGTTTATTATTTAAAGGCTCGTGACTGGTGTTCAACAGGTACAAAATTATTTAGAGAAATTCTGAGTCACCACTTGACATAGTTTAAGGTGTGCCAAGTCACCAAAAGGTACCTTGGAACACCTCTGACTCGTCTAATGGTCTGCGTTTAGAGATTCGGGTAAGGTTCTCAGTTGACTCTCGGGAAGGTATTAGGCACCCTCGATTCCTGTGCTAAGCACAGTTGCTTTATTGTCGCGATTTTAATTTATTAAATATGGTTGTTATCTTTTGCCGTTGATTATAATTTGATTCAGAAAAGTTAAAAGCGTTTATTCTTAATCAACCTCACAGAGGACTGGTCTTATATTATAATTCAGGAAAATTAAAATGTATTCATTCTTTTTCCAACCTTACAAAGGACTGGACGAATTTACACTTCGATTTATAATAAATAAAACGTATTGCATATTTCAACCTTACAAAGGAACTGTCACATTTTTTTTAAAGAATTTAATTAACTTCAAAAATTTAGAATTAATTTAAATCAATTTAATTTTTTCTTTTAGCCTAATAAGTAGATTACAAATAATCCTTATAATATTGCCTAATTATGTAAGTTTTCTTGGTCCTATTAATTTGTCTATTCGCATATTCATCAATAAATAAGTATTGGTTTAAAGGCTTAACGAACAAGAACTAATTTACCTAATCGCATTTCATTAAAGCATAACCGTTAACAACAAATTGGGACTCCCAAAATTTACCTTTATTAAAATATGGATTACGAAAATATATACATATAGTGGGCCATTTGTCAAATTGAATAGCTTTATGGGTTTTTTTTTTTTTTAAAAAAGAAACGTTTACAGAAAATGCAATGATATGGGCTGGAGGATTTTTGCAAAAATAGGCAATTTTAAAGTCTATTTGCAAAGTTAACACCTTTACTTTGTTAGATATGGGCTGAAGGTTTTTTGCAAAAATGGGCAGTTTTAAAGTCTATTTGCAAAGTTAACACCTTTAGTTTGTTTAATGATACCGATCGTATAAATAAATTAAACATGTGGCCAGATTTAAAGAACATCCTAAATTCAAAGCCTATTCTCCCAAATTTGTAAACTTTCAATCACGCCTTTGCACTTATGTTCTTACTTCAAAAACATATTTTTTTAAAAAAATTGACCAATTTCATAAGAAATATACTATCAAATTTGATCAAAATCTCCAAACGATCAACATTGTTACCTATTTCATATTGCTTTGCATATCTGTCCAGATTGTAAAAAAATTGCACCCGTAGCCATATTTGCGGAGACGGTCCAGATTTAACACTCATTACTTATGTTGAAAATATACTTTAAATACTAGCTACTTACTATCAATTTTCCATCATATTTCTTTCCACTTATCTTAAACATATACATGGTTCTACATAAGCGTATAACTTTATAAAAGCAAACAACATTAGGGAGACAATTACTTAACTAAAGAAATTCATAAGTAGACATCATTAGGCCTTTAAAAAACATGTTGATTTCCATATCATTTCATAAAAAATTACTTTTGAGGCACAGGTTCAAGTATTACCTAGATAAACGAGACCTTAGAGCTCGGCAATGACGACCACTAGCAAACCAAGACACGTACACAGCAAGGAACACCGGACAGCGACTAAACGCCCCCTTATGACCTCTTTTTAACTCTTAGAACTAGTAGATTTATACCCCAAAAGACCCTCGGTACAAAGGCTTTTGGTTCTAAATCCTTTCTTCAAAAAAAACTATTTTTTCTTAAGTGTTTTTTGCTCTCTATTTTCAGCTGGTTGTTGGTGTTGAAAGAGGGCAATAAATGGCCCTATTTATGGCTGAAATTGAGAGCCAAAAGGTGGGGTGTGGACTTGTACAAAAGTACAAGCCCACACCCTACACTTGAGTTCTTTTTAGCCTTTTCTCCAAACTGGTACAGCAGCTGTACACCTACTGTTTCAGCTACTAAAACAGCTCCAAAAAGATGAAATAATGCAAGACAATGTCCTTTAAAAGGACACTAAACATTCATCACACTAGCTAAAGGACTAAGACCAACTAAAGCCAACTAAATCAACCCCAAAACTAAGCCTAAACTAAACTAATGCAACCAAGTTCCAAACTAAGTTATATTTCCTAACTAAACTTAAACAAAACAAAACTAAACAGCCCCAATGCTTGAAAACCAAACCAAATATCATAACCTCTATTTTAATGACTAAACAAAACAAAACTCAGTCCAGAGCAAGAGCAAGCAGACTGATAACCTTCAGACAGAATATTTATCTCAAAAACCAAACAAACTTGAGCTAAAGTCTCTGTTGAACTAAACAAACCTAGCACGGATTCGTACACTTAAGCAGAAATCACAATGTAACGGGTTCACAACGCTGCATGATTCCCTTGCATTTTTCATCAGAAAATTAACAGTAAACATGGTTGACGGGGATGTAGTAAACAAACTGAACAGAGCAAGACAACATATATCTTCGTTTGAGCAAATTGTTCATTATTCGACATTGAAAGAACAAGTTATAACATACATGCTAATGCCATTGCTACGGACAGCATACAAGTTCATCTTCAAAAATCAATAATCCGACAGTGGACTACTTTTAAACACGAACAACACGATATGCACAACTCTTATACACATCTATATCTAAGATTACTATCCTAATCCAAACAGAGTCAAAGCAAATACAGTCAAGGCAAGATGACCAAAGTTCTAACCCGTTAAGCTTATGTCAAGCAAAATCAGCATCATCGCCATTGTGAATACAGCGTCGCTAGCTCCGTTCACACTCTCTCGCATCCATTGTTAATAGCTTTATCAATTCCACGCCATCCCCATATCGCAAGCAGAACAGTCAACCTTCCCCACTGAAACAATCCCGCAAAACAAGGCACCACGGCACAACCTACTGCCCTGTTTTCGTTATCATCTTCAAAAGATCATCATCATCAAAATCATCGTTGCTCCGTTCATTCAACACGGCATCATTCAAACAAACAACCATTCAAACAAACCAAATCCTCCTATCTCCCTCGCCCTCAACAAAACACCATCGCCCTCAGCCATAACAGAAACAAAAAAGAAAAATGAGAAGAAGAAAGAAGAGAGAAAAAAAAACGAGAAACAGGAACGGGTGAAGCTGGACGGGGAAAAGGGGACGGGTTTTGGGAGATGGGGTGTGGGGAGAGGTAGAGAGGGGTAAAGAGAAGAGGAGGAAACAAAAACTTACCCGAAAAGATTATGGGTCGCCGGAGTAACGACTTTCAAAATCCGATCTACGCCATTTGGTCGAGCTTTTGGGAAAACGAGTAGTAGAAACGAGTTGAGGGGGTCGACCCGAGTCCAATGATATATTTTTGTTAAATTTTCCGGCCACCGGAGGGGTGGCCGGCGGCTGAGCAGTGGTGGCTCCGCCGTGGAAGGCGATTTCCGGCATGGGGTATGAATTTCGCCAGGGTTCCCCTAGCCTCGGCGACTGGGAGGGAAATGGGAGAGAGGGTTTTGTTTTGGCTTATATATTTATCAAGTGGGCCGGGTAATGAAATGGGCTGACGGGCCAATGTACTGGGCTGTTATTTTTTACGAATAACCATTAAAATGGTTACTGGTTACCAAAACACACACAATTAATCATAATCTAAATCGCATAAACTTACAATATAATCACAATTTAAACATAAAATCATAATTAAACATATAACAAGTAATTTTTGTTAATTCTCAAATTTTAACGTCCTAATCAAAGACAAATTTAGTCAAAATTAGGTGATTACAACAACCATATCAACAAACCTATCAACAACAAGGGCAATGGAGGCCAAGTCAAAGAAGAGGTAATTGGAGTAACAACCAAGAGGGGAGAGGAGCCGGTTCTTCTCAACAATATGCTCCAAGACCTCCGTTTAAGCAAAATGATCAAGAGACAAAGGCTCCCACAAAATTGGAAGAAATGATGAGTCAAATGCTTCAAAATCAACAAGGCTACTCCGGAGACATGAAAGACATGAAGCAAACTATGACATCACATTCCACATCCATCAAAGAACTTGAGTCGCAAATGAGCCAGCTCGCACATCAAGTCAATCAAAGGCCGCAAGGAGCATTACCAAGTGATACGATAGTGAATCCTAAAAGAGGCGGTAAAGACCAAGTGATGGCGATCAAAACTCGAAGTGGCAAGACATATGAAGATCCAAAAGCCATGAGTAATGATGATGCGGAGTTGAGAATGCAAGATGATCATGTGGGTGCCGAGTGGAATGATAATTAAGCTATTGGAGAGGAGGTGGTGCAAGATGAAATGGAGAGGCAAGGTGATGTGTTGGTGCAAGAGTATGATGATGATGTTCAAGAAATTCCCAAGCCTACATCCCAAAACACCACTACCCAAAAAGATAAACCAAAGAAAACTCCACCACCCAAAGAAAGCCTTCCCATTCCAAGCTCCATTCCCAAAATTCCCCTTCCATTCCCACAAAAGAGTAACAAGCAAAGAGAAATCACACATGCCAAGAAGATATGGGAGAAAATTGCAAGCACTTCAATCAACATTCCATTGGTTGATGCATTGGGACAAATGCCCAACATTGCTAAATTCATGAAAGACTTGGTGACCAAGAAGACGTATGGAGATTTCGAGACAATCAAGGTGACTCATCAAGTGAGTGCAATTGTGTCAAAACACATAGCTCCAAAGATGGAAGATCCCGGGGCTTTTACCATTCCATGCACAATTGGTGGAAGACACTTCAAGAAAGCTTTGTGTGACCTAGGTGCAAGTATCAACTTAATGCCATATGCGGTGTATAAAACATTGGACACCAAGGCACCTAGACCAACAACCGTGAACTTACGAATGGCTGATCGCTTAATGAAAAGTCCGATTGGAATTATTGACAATGTGTTGGTGAAGGTGGACAAATTCGTCTTCCCGGCGGATTTTGTTATTCTTGATTGCCCCGTAGATTTTGAAGTACCCATCATTCTTGGGAGACCATTCTTGGCAACCGGGAGAGCTCTTTGCGACGTGGAGAGAGGTGAACTTACTTTTAGGTTCAATGGAGAGAAGGCCGTTTTTCATATTTGCAAGGCCTTGAAACAACCAATGGATAATGATGCGACTTGTTCTTATGTCGATGTCGTGGTTGATGCCCTAGTGGAAAAGGAGAGTGTCTTAGCTAGTCAAGAAGACACGTTGGCGGCAGTGATATGGAACATGGATGTGGAAAATGAAGAGAGTGTAGCGGAGGCAGTGAAGGCATTGGAAGGCTTTGGATCAAAACCCTATGTACCTAAAAAGCTATCCCTAGACCTTGAGAACCGAGAAACACCACCAACAAAACCATCCATCGAAGAACCACCGAAACTTGAATTGAAAATCTTATCATCCCATTTGAGATACACTTTCCTTTGTCCCAACTCCACTCTACCCATAATCATCTCATCTCATTTGACCAAAACTCAAGAATCTCAACTTGTTGAAGTGGTGAAGAGGAGGATTAAGGCTATAGAATGGACCTTGGCGGATATAAGGGGAATTGATCCGGGGGTATGCACTCATAAGATCTTGCTTGAAGAAGGGTGTCGGCCAAGTGTAGAACACCAAAGGAGGTTGAATCCTCCCATGCAAGAAGTAGTGAAGAAAGAAATCATCAAATGGCTAGATGCAGGTGTGATAGTTCCATTGTCCGATAGCAAGTGGGTGTCACCCGTGCAATGTGTGCCCAAGAAGGGGGGTATGACGGTGATTCTAAATGACAAGGGTGAGTCCATTGCAACCAGACCCGTAACCAGATGGAGAGTGTGTATGGATTATCGTAAGCTCAACACCACTACAAGGAAGGACCATTTCCCTTTGCCATTCATTGATCAAATGTTTGATCGTTTGGCGGGTCGTGCTTACTATTGTTTCTTGGATGGGTACTCCGGCTATAACCAAATATCCATTGAGGCCGAGGATCAAGATAAGACCACTTTCACTTGCCCCTATGGCACCTTTGCATTCCGCAAAATGCCATTTGGTCTTTGTAATGCCCCCGCCACATTCCAAAGGTGCATGCTAGCTCTTTTCCACGTTATGGTGGAGAATTTTCTTGAGGTTTTCATGGATGACTTCTCGGTAGTTGGAGATTCATTCGATGATTGCTTGTCAAACTTGGAGAGGGTGCTAGAGAGATGCGAAGAAACAAGGTTTGTGCTCAATTGGGAGAAATATCATTTCTTAGTGCAAGAAGGCATAGTGTTGGGACACAAAGTGTCTAAGTGGGTGGAAGCGGTTGCGATCCCCAACAATGAAGCCAAGAGTGTATTGAGTTTCTTGAAAAAGAACATCTTTTCAAGATTTGGGACTCCAAGGGCTATCATTAGTGATGGTGGGAGTCAGTTTTGCAACCGTGCCTTCTCAAACCTCCTTCAAAAATACGGAGTGAAACACAAAGTTGCAACTCCCTACCACCCCCAAACAAGTGGCCAAGTCGAGGTTTCGAACCGGGAAGTAAAGAACATTCTTGCCAAGACGGTTAATGCAAATAGAACCGATTGGGCAAGAAAGCTTGATGAAGCTCTATGGGCTTATCGAACCGCATACAAAACTCCAATTGGGATGTCTCCATTGAAGTTAGTGTTCGGAAAAGCTTGCCATTTACCGGTGGAACTTGAACACAAAGCCCTATGGGCATTGAAGAAATTGAACATGGATTGGGATGATGCCGCCAATGCAAGAATCTCAAATTTGCATGAGGTTGATGAATTCCGGTTCCTAGCCTATGAGAATGCAATGATCTATAAGGAGAAAATCAAAATGCTCCATGATTCTAAGATTTGGAACCGGACGTTCAAAGAAGGAGATGTCGTGTTGTTGTTCGACACCCGGTTGGAGCTATTCCCAGGCAAGCTCAAGTCAAAGTGGAAGGAACCTTTTAAGGTGGTAGGAGTTACTCCTTATGGTTCCGTTGATTTGCAATCAAGAGAAGGCGGAAGAACTTTCTGGGTCAATGGGCATAGAGTGAAACACTATTTGGGATGCGACGCCGAGGTGGGTGAAGTGGCGTGCATTTACCTTGATGAACCTTGAGGAGGAAAAGCCAAAACTGTCGTGACGCGACGTTAAATTAGGCTCTTCTTGGGAGGCAACCCATGTTTTTAGCATAACTAGTTGTTACATGTGCAGGTACCCGAGTTGAGTGAAGTGCGGAGCGAAGAAGTGAAGGAAGTACGCCAGGGGGAATTTCAAGAAATCCTGCTAAGTGTATAATAGGCAGACCGCCCACCTAAGTAGGCGGACCGCCCAGGTAAGCTTATTGTTTGCTTAGAACTCGCAACAGAAAAACAGGCGCACCGCCCAGAAAGGATAGGCGGACCGCCCCTTTGCTCATGGAACCCGACCCGTCGGGTTTAAGCTTAAAACAAGGCGGACCACCTTCTTTCTCACTTTAAAACACAAATTTAGCAAAACCCCAAGACCCTTTGGCCGAAAATCATCACCCCACTCCATAAAAATCAATTTCATCCATCACAAACACACATAAATCACTCCACCATCACCCTCTATCTTCAATCTTGCTTAAATTCGGGTATGTGTGCAATTACTTTTAACATTTGCTTTACATATCTTTAACTTAGTGAAATAATATTTTTAGTTATAGAGTAGTTCATAGTAGACTGATTTGGTATAAGAAATTGTTCCTTGTGCTTAAATGATACATATTGGGGTTGATAAATTGAGAAAGTTAGGGTTTATGTTTGAAGAATGGGAATTTTGATGAAACTTTGAACCCATGTCTTGAAGACCCTACAGATTGGTTGCTTGAATTGTTTGGAACATGGGAGTGTTATTTTCATGCTTTGAATGCTCAAATTTGGCGATCCATGATGTTATGCTTTGTTGCAATTCTCAGCCTCTTTAACAGGCGCACCGCCTGTTTGTATAGGCGGGGCGCCTGTTCCTGCAATATACCCCTCAAATTTTGTTTCCTTTTTCTTGCCTTATGCAATGCTTCCAATTGTGACAAACACTCATTCTTATCCATTTTTACAGGTATGATGGGCAAGAAAATAGTAAAAAGGAAGCCGGAAGCCCCACCTCCTCCTCTTGATGATGAAACACGGGACGATGTACCATTGGTCAACTTGGCTACACAATCAAGAAGTGAGTTGAGAAAGAAAACAAGGCAAGAAACTGCTTCTCCTATGCAACTGGTACAAGAACAAGTCGAAGAAGAACAAGCACAAGGGGTAGAGGAGGAGCAAACTCAAGAGGTAGAGGAGGAGGAAAATGGGCAACCGGAGGCCCTACGGAGGTGTCAAGTGAAGAGGATATGAACGAGGAGATGAAATTCAAGTTCTGTTCAAGAAAGGCACTCAGATTCTATGTGAAACGGTTTCAAAATCAGCGAATTAATCCGGAAAGGGTTATTAGCATGAAGGATGTGGATGTCAAGAATCCCGAAATCTACAACCGGTATGTAGCAACCGGGTGGGAGGCAACTTTAAGAAACCGTTAAGGGAGTCAAATGAGCAATTGGTCGCGGAGTTCTATGCCAATCTAGCTGCCACGGCAAAAGGGGAGCAACAGAGTGTATTGCCGAGGTAGGTATGTGGATATTTCTGCAAGAGCATTAAATGCACACTTGGATCTTCCGCATTTAAATCCATCCCAACATGTAAAAAAATTGAAACTTTCCCGAGAAGAGCAAAGAGAGTGGCTGGTACCTATCATTGGTAGAAAGGCGAACCCGGAATGGAAAAAGGTGGGAATTCAAATTGTGAGGGCCGACCTTAATTTTGTAGCAAAGGGTTGGCAATACATTGTCATATCACGAGTACGGCCAACTAGTCAGGATGACAAGTTAACTTTGAAGAGAGCTGTAATGATTGGTTGTTTGATGAAAGGTATCAAAGTAAACTTGGGAGCGGAGATGCTTAAACACATGCGAGAAGTGGTGAAATTTGAGAAGGATAACCTGGCATTCCCCTCTACATTAACCGATTATTTGCTGAAATGTGGTTGCCCGGAGCAACCAGGGGACTTGAAATCGCCTCCTAAATCTGCCTTCTATTGGTATGCTTTCAAGGACTCCCCGCCAAAGGCTTCCTCAGTTACTGTTCTTTCTGATGATCATGATGATGTACTACCCACTTCTGAGGCAGCCCCTCAGCATGAGGCGAGCCCCTTTACTTCAGGTATTGGTACTACCACTCTCCCCAAGGATGTGCGTGATCTTGGTACCCAGTTGGATGAGCTTCGGGCTCTTATTTCCAACTTACCATAGGTGCAGCCCCCACCACCACCTCCACCCCCTGAGGTCTCTACTGAGCAGCTTAGTGAGTTGGTTCGCGTCTTGACGGCTCATTCCAAGACTATTGAGAACTACACCAGAGCTGTGGAAGCTAACACATTGGCCCTTCAGGCTCACTCACAGGATGTTCGTGCCATACAGGCCTCATTGTCTAACCTTGCTACCCATTACTCTGTGTTAGACAAGAAGGTTAGTAAGGCGCCAGGTGTACCTGCCGGAGGGGTTATCAGTCCACAGATTCACCCCCCTCTACAGCCCCAGCCTAAGGGCCCGGTCATCTCCACTGCCCCAGTTGCTACTTATGTTCGACGGGGTTCTGCTAAGGCCACTGCTTCAGCCCCCTTGCTACTTCAGCTGCTCCACTTGGCTCTACTGTTGCTCTAGCTGCTCCGGCTCCTTTGGCATCCTCTTCACTGCCACCACAGCCGTCTTCAATTGCACACCGAGCGTCTAGTTCAAAGACCTCTAAGCCTCCAACCAAGCAGTCAAGGAAAGCTCAGCAACAAGAGGACGAGGACTTACTCGAGGACATTGAGGCTACTGAGGCCATAGACTTCGATATTGATGATGATGCTCTTGATCCAGTCTCAGGGACTGTTGGTGACCTCACCCTGTTGCCCGAGGAGATGCAGGTTGATATTGCTACACGGAGATCTATTGAGTCAGCACGCCGAGCAGCAGAGAGGCGACAGGCACCACCAGCTGCGACCTCACTTGCCCCTGTAGTGGGCAAAGGAAAGGGCATTGCTTGAGCATACAGGGAGTTCCCTTCTACCCCCCTTCGCACTTTACTTTGTTTTACTTAGCATGCGGGGACGATGCTAGAGTTTTTAGTCGGAGGAGGGATCCGAATTCGTATATGTATTTTGGATAGTGCCCTATGTTTAATGATATCCATATACAAATTCGGACCATCTTTATGTATACGCACTTGTTTAGTATAACTAGTAGTTATGTTATGTTTGACTTTTTATTTTTCAAATAAGCCTCCGGTTTTCTTCACTTGGTTCTTTCCGGAGGTTCTTTTTGAACCAAGTTTGTACATAAAACCTTTTGAAAATATATTAATGGATTATGTGGTACTACCTATTGTTACATTACTGTTATGGCAACTTTGACAAATGAATGTGTATTTTGAATGGCATGGCATGAGTTGTAGACCACGAGGTTCTCTAGTTAACTCAATTGTATTGTTGGCGTGGTTTAAAATTGGAACCATCATATGCTTTGTGAGTGTGTGTCCTTAGTGTGTGTTTAGACCTTGAACTTGAAAGATTACTTGCATGTCTGGTGAGCTCTTGAATAATAAGCTTGTGTGTGTGACTTGTAAGTTTGGAACTTGCTCTTAATGTGCTTTGAGACGAAATCCTAGGTGAAACTTGACTCGAGATATGATTTTAGGCTTTCTTTGGACCGCTACTATCCTAAATGGCCTACCCGTACGTATTTACCCCAGTTAACCCCTCTGAGCCTTAACCTTTCATTTGGTAGTCACTAAATTGAAAACCGAGCCAATTCTTGTGTGCTAAGGCACCAACCTTCTTTTTAACCCCTAACCTCCATGTGTGCATTGAAAAACGTGCAACTTAGGCTAAAACCTAAGTTTGGGGGAGATGGTAAAAGCTTGGAATCCCATGGTGAATGTCAAATTGAAGTGCATAAAAGAAAGAAGAAAAGAGAAATAAAAGAAAGAAGAAAAGAGAAACAAAAGAAAGCGAAAATGGAAGGAAGTAGATTAATAAAAAAAAGAAAGAAAAGTGTTGAATAAAGAAGGGATTAATTGGCACCATCTTCAAAAGAAAAGTAGGATGAGCCTAAGGAAAAGAAAGAAAAGGTTGCACAAAAGAGAACAAAATGATGTAGTACTATGGAGGTGTTAGTCACTAATTAGCCAAATCTACCATACCTTAAAACCAAAAGCCTACATTACAACCATGTCAAGTCCTAATTGATCTCGAGTCAAGTGACCCTACATTAGTGGAGAAGTACAAGAAGAGCAAGTCTTTGAATTTTTGAGAACCACACACGAGCATTTCGTTGTGAGAGTGAGAGTTCAATTTCTTGGAGTCCAAATTTTGTGTTAAAACTTTTTGTGAGTGACGGACTCCATTCTTTTTCGTAAGGAAGCAAGTAACTTTTGAGCAAGGGGTTTGAATGCATATTGAGGCTCATGAACAATCGGAGCAAGTCGATAACCTTGAGATAACTCTAAAGGCTCGTGAGTTTCCTTTTTGCCATAGTCCGAATGAAGTGCATAGTTGCTTGTCAATTGTTCATTTTAGTATATGTGACTAGTTAGTACCAACTAATTCATTAATGCAAAAATATTGTTTGTGAAATTCGAAATGTGGAACATACCTTGGTGTCAACCTTAAAATGGAACAAGCTTTGGTCTCGTGATTTTGAGTTGCTTGAGGACAAGCAAAGACTTAAGTTTGGGGGAGTTGATAGGTTGGTAAAATACCAACTTAAAGACTACGCTAAACTTACGTTTTTGAATCCAAAAGCGACATTATTAACGTCGTGAATCGCTTAGTTTCAGGTTATAATGAATTCACAAGGATACTAATTGAAGATTGAAGCTAGAGAGCAAGAATTCGAGCCAAAATGTGAAAGAAAGGACATCAAGAGAGAGTTGGATAAATTGAAGCCAGGAAGAGGCGCCCCGCCTGTTTTGCAGAGGCGGGGCGCCTACAGAAAATCCAGAGAGTGATGAAAAAAGAGGCGGACTGCCTACTTAAACAGGCGGGGCGCCTACAGAAAATCCAGAGAGTGATGAAAAAAGAGGCGGACTGCCTACTTAAACAGGCGGGGCGCCTATTGACAATCCAGAGAATGATCCAAAAAAAAGCGGACCGCCTACTCTTGACAGGCGGGGCGCCTAGAGAAAATACAGAGAGTGACCAAAAAAAGGGGCGGACCACCTACTAAAGTAGGCTGGCCGCCTACTCCACTGTGCTCTGTAAATTCTTCCTGCTTGCATAAATAGCTTAAGCTAGATTTTGAACACACATTCCATTATTACGTTTTGTATTGAGTTTGAGGCGATTTTGGGAGCCAAGTAGAGACTTAACATCATTTTGTAAGCTTCTAATCTTGTAACTTTGAATCTTGATTCCATATATCAATTCAAACTTATGTCCAACATGATTTCATCTTTTCATTACATCTTTATTACTATGATTCAAACCCTAGTTATGAGTAGCTAAACTCATAACTAGGGGTGCAATTATGCTTTTGTGATAGAAAATTAATGGATGTTGTTTTATTTCACTAACTATAACACAAGTAACAATTATCCAACTCACCATTACAATAACATCAAAATCCCAAAATCCATGATATTTGAGATTTCTTGTCTACATTGCTAGTTAAAGACTCGGAAGAGATTAACTAGTGTAGAATAGTGGATTTGGCGAGGATTTGAGTTGATAGGCTATTCATATAGACTAACTCATCTAAAAGGAGTTACGCTCGCAAGAGGTCTCCTTTCCTCGGGTCATTGAGTAGTGCTTTAAGCATTCAACTAAGGCTTTGACGAGCGGGTTGTGAAAGATCTCTCTTAGGCCGGAAGGATTCTAGAGATCATGATTGAAATGCTCGACCATAATTATACTTGTGTTGGGAAGGTAAAGTAAAGACACCCGTTGGTTGGAAATCACTATTAGTTGGTTGCACCCCTAGTCTAGTAATACCGAACAACTTACTCGTTTAATTGCTTACACTTTAGAATTAATCATAGTTTTCATCAAACAAATCATACTTCTAGGACTCAATACTAAACCTCATTTGAATATCTATTTGCAACTCTCTCACTTGACGTGCTAGTTCCCTTGGGAAATCGACCCCGACTCACATCGGGTATTATACTTTGACGATCGCCCTTCACTATTAATGGTGTAAGATTGAGCGTGGATCAATAAGGTTCGTACGTCACCAAGCCTCGTCACACAAAGACAAAAGTTTGCAAAAACTCCCGCCAAAATTCCTATCCACTCCTCGAACAGATACTCTGCTCGAGAAGTGCGGGGACTATCTGTATTAGATAAAAGCTGACTGGACTTGAAAAGGTGACACGTTTCTACCACGTGGCACGAGCAGATATTTCAACGGACAGACACCCAACGGACAGACATTTATCACGAGCAGACCTGAAGGAGTTAAGAAACACTTCAACAGTCAATACGGTCTAAGTGAGCAGTTATTAATATGATCATCCACGATCATTTAATTAATGGTCATTAAGGCAATCATTACAATCCAGCGGTTATGACTCCAACGGATATGTGCCCAGCAGTTACTTATCAAGACGGATCCATGCCCAGCAGTTACGAATCCCAACGGTGCCTATCAGGCTTATAAATAGCATTTGCCTTAATCGATTGTAACACAACTTTACTTCCTGTCTACAATATCAATAAGAATACTCTCTCACTCTTGCTCAGATATTTCTTTTGCTCACATTTACCTATTATTTTAGTTCTTTGATCATCTGAGTGCGATTGGTATCGAAGAGCTCTCTCCGAAGACAAGTGATGCGATACGATTACTTCTCTCTGTTTCCGTTTATGCTTTATCTTTATTAGTTAATACTCGCATCTAGTTCTCGAATTATCACCATTTTAGTTCGTCGCTCAAACTCTTAGTCTCAATTATTGATTGTAACTCCGCAAATATAAATTTAATTGTTAATTGACCTAAAATCGGATCCAGGTTAAACAAGTAGGATAGAAAATATGACCTCAAGAATGAAGAGAAATGAATTGAAGCGGTTCAGGAGAAAAACAGGTCAAGAGAGACAATACTGTTGATTACTCGGGGAAAGTTATCTCCAAGCGGAGAAGATCAAGTAAAAGTAAAACGAGAAAAGTGAGAAAATCTAGGATAACTATCACCAAGTCACCTCCTATAACTAATGTTCACTATGATCAATTGTGCATGGAACATGGCACGACATCAAAAGGAGCCTATAAGAACTCATTCACACGGAAAGTTGCACTTCACAAAGTTTTACAACTCCTACCAAGGTGTTCTAGCCAACTCCAATCTGTCTGATGAATGACGATTTCAGGGAGAGCAAACAGAAAGACTTAATTAAACACAATCACCAAGACTTTAGCCAACGGCACTGTATATCATCAAGGCTACAAACTATTTGAGGCAAAAGGACAACACCTCCTTCAAGGAAAAGCCAAAACAAGTAACCATCTCCAATCATATAACCTTGATGCTATTTGAAAAAGGTTGCAGAAACAGCATTTCATGTGTCAATTATCAGAAAGATATCGTTTTTGGATCTGTCCATCTTGACAGGTCCACCAAAAGTTGTAAGAATTTAAAGCACAGGTTCAATGTCTAAAGTGCATCAAACAAATTCTTCCAGAGATACATCGTAAAGAAAGATCACAAAAGGAACACTATTACATATATAGACAAGTCAAGTATTCATAATTTCATCAATACCAAATCAAAAGATAAAATATGAAGCGCCATTTCTGGTTTCTTAGAAACAAAACTACTTTCATTCTAGTCACTCTAATATGAGTCATGGGAGATCATCATAAATTTGGTGGAGGGTCTTACGCAACCTAACAATTTCGCAGCCAATTGTGACAAATATGGGGACACGCAGTTCTTTGAACATTGACGGCATCTTGTTTCCTTTGCTATGATAAAGAACTTCTCCAAAACCATTGCATTCTTTAGAAGAAATTCCGAAAGTTCATAAAGATTAACATGGCGCTCCTTATGACACATCCCAATGGAGCAGGTAATATTAACACACTTGAGACTAGGAAATGCAATATTTGATAACCAACTCTCCAAATCGATATTATATCCTTTTTGAAAATAACTTAACTCATACAAGCAGAAGCGGAAGATATCAATATCCTGGAGACAGAAAATATAATCCGGATCAAATAGAGGTCCAACAGTTAAGGAAGCTATATTGCACAAAATTGAGAGGACAGAAATAAATATTTCATGGTAAAGTGATTCGTATGTAATAATTTCAAAACCCACGAATTTGGCTCTAAGCAAATGATTGTGATACAGTGATAGTAACTTCCTATTTATAAGACATGGGGAAGGTAAACCAAGTAAGGACTGCCCTTTTTCTTTCTAGGTTGTCATTTTACCATGGAGAATAAAAGTCATGATCATATCAATACGAAGGTTATACTGACAAAAGATTCTTATTGATAACTAAAGATATATTCACATTCCCCTCTAGAAAACTACTATCAATTTAGGGAGTGAAGGGGGCATGTCAAAACATCAAAATATGAATGGATAATGTACAAAGAAGATCAAAGGGTAGTTACGTCGTCGTCCACGTCTATGTTGAGTGTCTCCACATGAGGTGAGGCCTGTAAAAGGCTAGCTACTCCATAAAAATTATACTTTGATATACACAACTTTAGCATTAGACATTTAGATTTCAGTTCTGGAAGTTGCACTCCGTCAAGCTGCAGCATGAGGATGACCTGTGCAATAATCCAATGAAACTAGTAAAGGACAGAGAGAGAGAATAATTCACAACAGACAAAATAATTCTTTGGCAAAGGTAAATATAAACACTTTAAGCGACAACAATATATGAAATGCTATTTCACAAAATTATTTTTTCGTCGGTATGACAAAAGAAATGTCACACTACAAAAGTTGACAAAAAGAAAGTCACAAACAGAGAAATCTCTTTTTGTAGAGAATTTCATGTACATTTAAGTTGTCAATTATATTATATTTCATTCCGCAACTAATGTAAGTTTAAATCAAGAACAAACCTCTGAAAGCCAAGTTCCGATCGTTAGCTTCGTTACGTTACTCAACTTTTGAAGATAATCTTGGGCGAGGGACCAAAAATCATGATGATAATTACGACAGCGGTAATACTCAACATATGCAGAATCACTCAGAATCCCTTTCTCACATCTTTTAGACAAGGGATGAAAAGTAAGATCAGCACTGACCAAGGAAGATACATTTAGTAGCCTACACTTAAAATCACCAATACATCCTGAAATCTCCAAATGGTGAAGATATGGTGCAATAATATCCAATGAGCGATCACATTCTTTCATGGTAAAAAATGAATGATCACTCCCTTGCCAAGCACTGCTCAACTTTAATGTCCTTAATGTTGAATTATTAATTTCCAGACGATGAAAACCAGAGAACAAAGACAGTTCCGTAGTTTCTAATGCAGGACAACCCGATAGTAACTTCACAATCGTTTCATCATCTATGTCCACCTTTTTAAACTTCAAATCCTTAAGAGATTTCCAGAATATATCAACTCCTTTGATAAGGACACAATTAGTTAAATGTAACGTTATCAATGACGAGAAAGTGTAGAACAATTGAGGCAACGTGTACCATCTAAAATAAGCTGTATTCAATAAAACATGTTCCACTTTGTTTTTCACAACATAACTAAGCCACTGGTCGATATGCATGCTGTACCTAGGCATATACAAGAATTCGAGATCGAACTTTCTGATTTTCAAACAGTTACGTTTAGCAAATACATAATCCACAAACGATACGAATCTTGCACCTCCTGATTCATAATTAGTACAAACTAAATTGAGAGTATCAATACAAGTCCAGAGATACTGCCACCGTTTTGAGACGAGACTTGTTCTGCAAGCTTCCTCCGTCGTTGGCAAAAGAGAGATAATTTGAACGAGGAGTGACTCCGGCAAATTGCTGATACGGTCTAGCATTCCATCATCTCCGGTAGCTGTCTCCGTTAAATCTGGTTGCTTCATTGCTCCTACTAGGACTTTTCCACTGGTTGATCATTGATATGCAATTCAATGACAAATGAGTATTTAAAAATCATTTATATGAAACAAATTTGAGCCATTGATTATGTGGAGATCAATGGTTGAGATGACATCTCTATTGTACGGCTGCGATTAAGGTGGTTAACGACCCAGATTTAGACAAACGAAATTTCAGTGCATAGTAGTTGCGAGGCGGAAGAGTTTTCTTTTTCAAGGTTACTCAACTTATTTATCTAAGCACAAAGTATATCAACTTTTCACTTAATTTTCCTTAATTATCGTTTTCTCTAGAGTCCAATAATGTAGTATTGAAGTTGGTAAGAACACGCCACTTTATTAAAATATTTCTATTAGTTTACACTAGAAAAGTTTCATTAACCAACTAATTACCTAGACGCAAATCCTGATTTGTGAGATTAAAAAACCCAACCAAAGTTGAATATTGGAGTAGTAGTAGACTGATTGTTTCTTTTTTGTTTATAGTTGCTATCAAAAAGTTAAGTATATGGTTTGTAAACTCTTCTTGAGCTATATCGTTATAGTTACCTAGATTTGATTAAGTTGCAATTAGTTATCCCATTAAAAATTAAAATTGGCAAAATTTTCTATGTCAAGTTGTCCTTACTGTCGTTCGCTGAAATAATAACAATGCATAACACGAGATCTTGTAAATATATCTTTTCAGTAAAATAACCATATGATGGCTGATTTTGTAACAACAAATCTAAAGAGATAGAACATGAGGTAAGGCAAAAGGCTTGAACGCATATAAGTATAAGTATGGGATACTTATACAACAGTCTTCCACATGAAAAATGGATTTTAATCACAACTTAGCGAGAATTAAAAGATGCAGTGAAAAATATAATACCAGCGAATCTGGAAGAAGAATGAGTACAAAACAGTTGAGATGGGAGAAAGGGTAAATACCTCCAACTAATTTATCCAAATGTGTTGGTAATAACATCTACAGTAAATTGTTTTAGCAGACATTAACAAACAGAGGATAACAGCGAATTTAATAAAGAAAAAGATAGATGTTTGAATACCAACGCTGAAGAACTGAAAATGCAGGGATGCAGTAGGGTCACGGGAAAGATAAAGTAGACCAAGAAAAACAGAAGAATAAGGAGCAAAGTGAAGAAGACACTGATGAGAAAATGAAGTGATGACGACGATGGGAAAGTATGAATTTGAGAATCGAATTGAAGCATTTCTCAATTTCTCCATGTCATCGTTTTCTCTAAAATCCAATGAAGTATTGAAGTTGGTAAGAACACGCCATTTTATTAAACGAAATTTCTATTAATTTACACTAGAAAAGTTTCATTAACCAACTAATTACCTAGACGCAAATCCTGATTTGTGAGATTAAAGAACCCAACCGAAGTTGAATGGTTTGAATATTGGAGTTGTAGTAGACTGATTGTTTCTTTTTTGTTTATAGCAGCTACAAAAAGTTAAGTAATCCCTCCGTTCCAATTTATGTGGCATTATTTCCTTTTTTGTCTGTTCCAAAAAGAATGACAACATTCTAAATTTAGTAACAATCTAACTTCAAAATTACAGTTTTGCATTAATGATATTATTTACAACCACACAAACATCTATGTCTCATTTTAGACCACAAGTTTCAAAAGTCTTCCTTTATTTCTTAAACTTTGTGTCAAGTCAAACTACTCCCATGACACATAAAATGGAACGGAGTGAGTATATGGTTTGTAAACTCTTCTTGAGCTATATCGTTATAGTTACCACCAGGTTTGATTAAGTTACAATTAGTTATCTCATTAAAAATTCAAATTGGCAGAATTTTCAATGTCAAGTTGTCATTAGAGCCTGTTTGGCCAATCTGTCAAAAACTGCTTATTTTGAAATGTACTTTTGAAAAATAAATAGTTTGTGTTTGGCCAACTCATTTGAGAAGTGCTTTGCTAAACAGTTTATGTTTGGATGATCTTTACAAAAAGCACCTTTGAGTGTCAAATTACGAAAATGTGTATTACAAAGATTCATTATGCAACTAATATTATTTAAAAGTATCAAAGATTTCAATATTTTTTCAATAAAAGAATTAATTTAATATTTTATTTTCATTTAGTTTAACTATAAAATATATATAAAAAATATACTATGATTTTTAATCAATAGAAATAAGGTTAAACCAAAAGAGAAAAATAGAAAACAAAGTTTTATTTATATTTAAGAAATATATTGGTTAAAATAATTAAATATAGTATGGTAAATAAATATTTTTGTCTTAAAAAATTAATAAACTGCTTCTACTTCTAGGGAGGAGCAGAAATTTGTAGCTTCTCCCCAACAGCAGAAAAACTGCTTCTGCTTCTCAAAAGTACTTTTTTCTTATGGCCAAACACCTCAAAATTCTTCAAAAGCGTTTTTTAACTTTTTTTTTAAAAGAAGTACTTTTGGCTTCTGAGAAGCTTGGCCTAACAGGCTATTAGTGTCGTTTGCTGAAATAATACCAATGCATAATAAGAGATCATGTAAGTCTTTTAAGTATAACGACCAGATGGTAGCTGATTTTTGTAACAAAAAAAAATTGAGATAGAACATGCATGAGGGAAGGCAAAAGGCTTGATCGCATAAAGTATTAAGTATTGGATACTTATACAACAGTCTTCCACATGAAAAATGGATTTTAATCACAACTTGGGGAATTAAAAGATGCAGTGAAAATATAATACCAGCGAATCTGGAAGAAGAATGAGTACAAAACAGTTGAGATGAGAGAAAGGGTAAACACCTCCAACTAACTTATCTAAATGTGTTGGTAATAACATCTACAGTAAATTGTTTAAGCAGACATGAACAAACAGAGGATAACAGCGAATTTAATATAGAAAAAGATAGACGTTTGAATACCAACGCTGAAGAACTGAAAATGCACGGATGCAGTAGGGTCGCGGGAAAGATAAAGTAAGACCAAGAAAAACAGAAGAATAAGGAGCAAAGTGAAGAAGACACTGATGAGAAAATGAAATGATGACGACGATGGGAAAGTATGAATTTGAGAATAAAGAGAATCGAATTGAAGCATTTCTCAATTTCTCCATGTCATCCTTGCACAGGGATCATGCTAATCTTTTCTGTGTCATTCCAATTTTATTGGATGTCCCCAAAGGGACGAAAAGAATCGAATTGAAGCTGAAAGATAAAAAATTCTAGACGAAAGTAGGTCAATGGTGCATCAAACAAATTCTTCCAGAGATGCATCGTAAAGAAAGATCAAAAAAGGAACACTATTACATAGACAAGTCAAGTATTCATAATTTCATCAACTCTAAATCAAAAGATAAAATATGAAGCGCCATTTCTGGTTTCTGAGAAACAAAAGTACTTTCATTCTAGTCACCATGATATGAGTCATGGGAGATCATCATAAATTTGGTGGAGGGTCTAACGCAACCTAACAATTTCGCAGCCAATTGTGACAAATATGGTGACACGCAGTTCTTTGAACATTGACGGCATCTTCTTTCCTTTTCTATGATAACGAACTTCTCCAAAACCATTGCATTCTTTAGAAGAAATTCTGAAAGTTCAAAAAGATTAACATGGTGCTCCTTATGACACATCCCGATGGAGCAAATAATATTGACACTCTTCAGACTGGGAAATGCAAAATTTGAAAACCAACTCTCCAAATTGATTTTATATCCTTTGCGAAAATAACTTAACTCATAGCAGCAGAAGCGGAAAATATCACTAACCTGGAGACAGACAATATAATCCAGATCAAATAGAGCTCCAACAGTTAAGGAAGCTATATTGCACAAAATTGAGAGGACAGAAATAAATATTTCATGGCAAAGTGATTATGATACAGTGATAGTAACTTCCTATTTATAAGACATGGAGAAGATAAACCAAGTAATGACTGCCCTTTTTCTTTCTAGGTTGTCATTTTATCATGGAGAATAAAAGTCATGATCATATCAATACGAAGGTTATACTGACAAAAGATTCTTATTGATAACTAAAGATATATTCACATTCCCCTCTAGAAAACTATCAATTTAGGGAGTGAAGGGGGCATGTCAAAACATCAAAATATGAATGGATAATGTACAAAGAAGATCAATGGGTAGTTACATCAGCGTCCACGTCTATGTTGAGTGTCTCCACATGAGGTGAGGCCTGTAAAAGGCTAGCTACTCCATAAAAATTATACTTTGATATACACAACTTTAGCATTAGACATTTAGATTTCAGTTCTGGAAGTTGCACTCCATCAAGCTGCAGCATGAGGATGACCTGTGCAATAATCCCAATGAAACTAGTAAAGAACAAAGTAAGAGAAAATAATTCACATCAGAGTTCAGACTAATAGTTCTTTGGCAAAGGTAAATATCTAAACACTTTAAACGACAACAGTATATGAAATGCTATTTCACAAAATTATTTTTTCCTCAGTATGACAAAAGAAATGTCACAGACAGAGTAATCTCTTTTTGTAGAGAATTTCATTCCGCAACTAAAGTAAGTTTAAATCAAGAACAAACCTCTGAAAGCCAAGTTCCAATTGTTAGCTTCGTTACGTCACTCAACTTTTGAAGATAATCTTGGGCGAGGGACCAAAAATCATGATGATAATTACGACAGCGGTAATACTCAACATATAAAGAATCACTGAAAATCCCTGGGTAACATCTTTTAGACAAGGCATGAAAAGTAAGATCAGCACTGACCAAGGAAGATACATTTAGTAACCTACACTTAACATGACCAATACTCCCTGAAATCTCCAAATGGTGAAGATATGGTGCAACAATTTCCAACGAGTGATCACATTCTTTCATGGTAAAAAATGAATGATCACGACCTTGCCAAACAGTGTGCAACTTTAATGTCCTTAATGTTGAATTATTAATTTCCAGACGATGAAAACCAGAGAATAAAATCAAATCCATGGTTTCCAAAGCAGGACAACCCGATAGTAACTTCACAATCGCTTCATCGTCTAACTTCACACACATCAACTTCAAAGCCTTAAGAGATTTCCAGGATATAGCAACTCCTTTGATAAAGGCACAATTAGTCAAATGTAATGTTATCAATGACGAGCAAGTGTAGAACAATTGAGGCAACGTATACCATCTAAAAAAAGCTGTACACAATACAACATGTTCCGCTTTATATTTTATAGCATAACCAAGCCACTGGTCGATATACATGCTGTAACTCTGCATATACCAGAATTCGAGATGGAACTTTCTGATTTTCGAACAGTTACGCTTAGCAAATACATAATCCACAAACGATACGAATCTTTTAGCTCCTGGTTCATAAGTACAAACTAAATTGAGAGTATCAATGGCAGTCCAGAGGTACTGCCACCGTTTTGAGACGAGACTTGTTCTGCAAGCTTCCTTTGTCGTGGGCAAAAGAGAGATAATTTGAACAAGAAGTGACTCCGGCAAGTCGCTGATACGGTCTAAGGTTCCGCCGTCTCCGGCGATTGTCTCCATCACCTTTGGTTTCTCCATCACTGCTCCTAGGGCTTTTCCACTGGTACCACCCTTTGGCTCTGCAAATTAAATTAACTAAGCACAAAATAAGTCAATTACTCCTATTCACTTTAGTTTATGGGACACTTACAAAAATACCCACAAAACTTAAAATAATTACAGTCATTACCCACTATTTTTAAATATTACCCGACCTACCCACTCAATTATTTACCCACTCTACCCACCCAGACTTGTATACCATAGTTTATGCAGTATACCATAAAGGTATATACCTATAAGGCATAACAAAGGTATACAGTAATAAATGTCCCTCGAGACTTGTATACCATAATTTATGCAGTATACTTTAAAGGTATACACCTATAAGGCCATAATTTATGCAGTATACTTTAAAGGTATACACATATAAGGCATAACAAAGGTATACAATAATAAATGGGTAGGTTGGATAAATACTTTTAGTTTTATGGGTAGTATAATTTGTAATGGGTATGACTTGTAAATACTTTAAATTTTATGGGTATAGAGTATAAAAATCCCTTAGTTTATTACTATTATTTTGCTTTATTGTTTTTTGACCCTACATTCAGACATAAAAGTTTTTATTTTTATTAAAATAAAATTTATATATTTAGAATCTGTATAAAAAGTTATAAATTATGATAATTGAAAATAATTAAATTATGTAAGAAAAACATGGTCAAATAACTATCGGTAGACTTTCTAAGAGCCTGTTTAGCTGCCAAAATCAGCTTAATTTAAAAAGTGCTTTTTATTAAAAGTATTTTTCAAAAAAGTGCTTTGCGAGATAAGCAATTTGTGTTTGGCCAAATTTTAGAGAAGTGCTTTTGTTATTAATATGTGTTTGACCAATATTTGAAAAGAATATCAAATTACAAAAATAGATATATATAATAATATTAATTTAATTAAAAATGAAAGTTTGAAATGAGTATTCTTGTCCCAAAAATCAAAAGCGCTTATTTTTTCAAGAAGCTACTTTTTTCAGCTGCCACTCAAAAGACTTATTTTTCCCTAAAAGATTGGCCAAACACCCCCACAAAATTTTAAAATAAACACTTTTTAAGAAAAATAAACACTTCTAGCTCCCAGAAGCTTGGCCAAACAGGCTCTTAAATAATAATTATGTCACATGTGGATCAGCGACAGCAGCTAGGTAGTAAGCTCTTCTGGAGTGTTATTTTAGTAGTTACCAGATTAGATTAAGTTACGATTTGTTATCTCACCAAAAGTTGGAATTCTATTCGCGTTATTCATTCATAATAAGTAAAGATAACTTCTCTCGATTAAGATTACTCCCTCCCCCAATTTGTTTGTTGTAGTTTGACTTGACACAAAGTTTAATAAAGTAAGAAAGACTTTTGAATTTTGTAGTCTAAAGTAAGCCATAAATATTTGTGTGGCTATAAATGAGTCAAAAAAGTAACTTTAGAGTTGAATTATTGTCAAATTTAGAAATATGACAATTTTTTTTGGGACGGACAAATAAGGAAAGTATGACAAACAAAATGGGACAGAGGGAGTACATATTTTCACTCACTAAGGCACCATGCATCCATCTTCAAGCTATATCCAGCAGATGAATCGTGAATGTAACATAGAGGAGTATTAATAATAACAAAGTTGGGCATAACAAATTTTACAAGTCTAGTAGATACGGTAAGTTTTAGCTAAGATTCGTATTATTTTGAATAGACCGAACCATGTTATCCTTGATTCAATACATGATGCTGCCACTGTCCATTCAATAAGGAACAAAAACAAAAGGCAGAGAGAGAGGGGGGGAGGGAGGGGGGAGAGGGAGCGAGAGAGAGATAGCGAGCAATTCTTGCACGATCAATACCATTGGAACATTACCAAATGGCTACGGTTTCATAAGCGATAAGATGCTGCCAAAACCAAAGTACAACATAATGGAACAGGGAACAATGCCATTCAGGTCATCAAGAAAAAACTATAGTAATAGCAAGTCAATAACAACCCTCTGCAAACCAAGTTCCAGTTGGAACAACAAAAAGCAGGCAAATCAAGACAGGGCAAAAGTACAAAACCAACAAAAGAAAAATGTTCAATATCAAATAAGAAGATGAGACAAAGGGTATGTCTATACCCTTGTAATATCTTTTGTATGTTGTTATTCATATCTATACCAAAAAGATTAAGAACAGATAGGTTCAATGATTTATGGTATTTTATGCCTATATTTCCTTAATATTTCCTCACATTTGAGTACTTTATTCGCGCGTTTTCTAGTTGATGAATGTGATTTTGCACTGATTTTATGTCGTATGATTGTAGGTTGTTATGAAGTGTATTTGGAGCTTTAAAGAGCATGATCGAGCAAGAAAAAATTGGATTTGGATTGAGGATTGCATCGAACGTACGAAGGCACGGCACGAAGCGAGCTGCGGAGCAAGGAAACAGGAAATTGGCTTGGCGCCAAAGCTAGCGCGCCGCGCCAGGCACCGCGCCCAGCTTCTGGTGCGTTTGGCTGCATGGCGCGGGGCCATAGCGTGCAAAGTTCGACGTAATCTGCTTGGGGCAGTGCGTTCGGGGGCGCGGGGCGCCAGCAACAGCGCCCCTGGAGCGTGTTTTGGAGTCCTATTTCGTCTAGGCTTAGGTGTAACTTATTACCAGGCCTTCGTAAACCTTATAAATACTCTTTTACTTAGTTTTTGAGAGGAGTTCAGACCTTTGAGCAAGTTGGAGAGCTCATAACATCTTGAACAAGGGATTTTCTTCCTTCCATTAATCTATTACATCATTATTTCATTATTTCATCAAATCCTTGTGTTGTTATTATGAGTAAGCGTAGCTAAATCTTTCATTCTAGGGTTAGTGTATTTCATGAAGGTTGATGTTTGAAGATTGAATTCCATATATTGAATCCCATAACAGATTACTTATTCTTTCTTGATTTCAGTTGTGTAATTGTCAGGACCCGATAATTATGCATTATCTATGGTTTTTAGATTGAACTCGAAAGAGGGAATTTATGAACGCAATAAGAAAGAGTAGAGCTAGATTGTGAACCTGGGAGAACCAATTTGTGAGTAGGATCGACATATACTTGCTCACCTAGCTTAACTAAATTACAGAATTCGTTAATGCGTGCACGTGATTCAACCCATAGACATATAGGGATTGGAGTAGCCTGCATAGACCGTGAAGAATCGAAAGGTTTTCACGGGTACATTTAATCTGTTAGTTAGTAATCCGGAATTTAAGAAGTGGAATCAGTTGGAAAACTCAACTGGATTGTTCGTAACTCTGACCCTGGACCATCTCCTTATTACTGATAACAACCAACTTTTGCTCCATTGTTTGAATTCACTTCTACTATTTTAATTACTGTTCTTTAGTTAATAAAATCCTCACTATTGGAAAAAGATCCCTGGATAGTTACTTAGAAATTATTTGTTAGGAGTCCAGTCTGAATAGTCCTCGTGGGAACGATACTCATCTTATCACTTTATTACTTGTCGACCACGTATACTTGCGTGTGCGTTGGGAGCAACAAGTTTTTGGCGCCGTTGCCGGGGACTAATAATTGACGGATTTCTTTTTGAACGATTACTTATTATCTATTCAGGTTTAATTTTTGTTTTGAGTTTTGTGTTGTTTCAGGTATTAGGTCTTGCTTGATCTTTACCTACAGGAATGGCAGAAGAACAAGCTTTAGCTGTGCGAGATGTTGCTCTCCCCAGCCTGGAGGGGGTAGCGTCTAGCATCGTTAAGCCCGCTATCACCGGTCACTTTGAGATTAAGTCCGACATGATTCAGTTGCTGCATGTGACTAGGCAATATGCTGGATTACTTCATGAAGATCCGCAGCAACACATTCAGAATTTTCTGGAGATCAATGATACTTATACACCAACGGGAGTTCCTACTGATTATGTTCGTTTGACGTTGTTCCCGTTTTCACTGATTGGGGCAGCACGGAAGTGGTTAAAGGCTGAAAAGTCTGGGTCTATCACTACTTGGGAGGATTTGGCTAAGAAGTTCTTGGCTAAATTTTATCCATCTGCCAAGGCAGCCCGGCTGAGGAGTAAAATTATGTCCTTCAGACAGATAGAAGGAGAGTCTTTGTATTCAACCTGTGAGCGATTTAAAGCTTTATTGAGAGATTGTCCACACCACAACCAATCCAATGAGGTTGTTGCACATACTTTTGTTGAGGGGTTGAATGCGCATACTAAGATCGTGGTAGATGCTGCTGCTGGAGGCCAAGTACTGGCCTTAAATTTTGACCAGATTTATGATTTACAAGATAAGTTTTCGTAGAGCAATCCTGATTGGCAGGGAGATGGTAGAGCTATTACGCAGAAATCTGTAGGGGTACTTCAGTTAGATGCAGTTTCAGAGCTAAGGGCGAGGATGGATGCTATTTCCAATCAAATTAGCAAGCTAGCTCTGCCAAAGACTCAGCGACCAGTGGCTTCAGTGCAACAACTCCAGAGTTTTTGTGAGGTTTGTGGTCAAGACCATGCTACAGAGGTTTGCTCCTCTAATCCAGAGTCAGTTTATTACGTGGGTAATCAAAACAGGCTGCAGGGTCAAAATCAGTTTGGTAATACTTATTATCAAGGCAATATGAGAGCCCCGAATAATTACCACCCACTTCCAGCTCCGCCACAGCAGGTTAGCAATTCAGTTGAAGATATGCTAAAGCAGATAATGGTGAGCTAACAGAGAATGATAGCTGACACTACAGCCCATGCACAGGCCATACAAGATCTTGCCAATGCTCAAAAGAACCTGGAGCACCAGTTGGGGCAGTCGGTGGGAGAAATAAGCACTCTTGAAAAAAAGCCTGAACAATGTCTTGCAGTGACTTTAATTGAAGGTGGAGAGCTGATGGCCAAGTCCGAGGAGAGAGCTGAAATAGAAAAAGTTGAAAAAGTAGAGAAGGTAAGGAAGAAAGAGGAGAGAAAGGAGGCACCTCTGCCGCCTCCACCATTCCCGCAGAGACTTATACCATCGAAGGATCTGACCCAGTATCAAAGATTTGTGAGTATGTTGAAAGAACTTCAAGTTAATATTCCTTTGACTGATGTGTTTGAATTGATGCCATCCTTTGTGATGTTCTTAAAAGATATTTTAGTCAAGAAGAAAAAGCCTCAAGAGATAGATATAGTTGAGTTAGTTGAGGAGTGTAGCACAATCTTGAGCAAGCTACCTCCAAAACTTCAAGATCCTGAGAGGTTTACTATTCCTTGCACCATTGGAGAGCATAATATCACTGGTGCACTGTGTGATCTGGGTGCGAGCATAAATCTCATGCCTCTCTCTGTTTGCAAAAGGTTAGGGCAAGGAGCAATCAAGCCCTCTTCAGTTACTCTTAAGATGGCGGATGGATCACTCACTCACCCTGATGGTATGTTGGAGGATGTGTTGCTTAAAGTTGGTAAGTTTACATTCTCTACTGATTTTGTAGTCCTAGATTATGAAGAGGACCGAGAAGCTTCAATCATTTTGGGGAGACCATTCTTAGTCACCTCGAAGGCAATTATTGACATGGAGCTGGGTGAGATGACTGTTAGAGCGCATGGAGAAAAGGTTACTTTCAAAGTGTATACTGAGAAGGAGCACATAGCTAAGGTTGAAGAGTGCTCTATGATCGAATGTGTTAGACAAGAACATGGAAGTAAACCACATGTGAAGTTGAAGAGGGGTTCTCTCAAAGAAAGGAAGAAAGCAAAGGTTCGGCGTAAGAAGAGAAGACATAAATGCTGGAAGTGAGCTAGAAGTATCGTCGTGCCACGACATTAACTAAGGCGCTTCTCGGGAGGCAACCCGAGTTTGTACTTGTATTATTTTATTTATAGTGTCACGTAGTTTTTGTTTCTCCTTGGATTGCAGGTTCATGTAATGTCGAGTTTAAGTGTGGGGTGTCCTCACCCCTGCCTAATATTGATGACCTGAAGAGGAAAGTCTGAGTACCTCATACTATATGAAAGCTTGGAGGATGCTAGCACCAAGGACTAGAGTCTTCAGGGAAGTTTTCTTTACCCTTGCACTTTCTTATTTTTAGCACTGAGGACATTGCTTAGTTTTAAGTGTGGGGTGGGGAACTCCCCTTTATTTTTGAGGTTAGGGATGCATGTACCGTAGGATTTTCTTTTGTCACTTGACTTTATTTTGATTTGTTTCTTGCTTTAATATATGAAAATTTTGAAAAAAATAAGAAAACCAATGAAAAATTTCAAAAAGATTTTCTTTTTAGTCTTATTAGTGGTACATGTCATCCACCCCGTGGTTTTTCTTATGGCCTCGGTTCTTTTCTACGGGGAGACCTTTGAACCGGGTAGTTTTTTATTTTTAATAGGATTAGAATAGTTAGTTATAGGTGGCCCTAGGCGAAAGGAATAGGTGGAATGCTAGGTGCCTTTGATTTGTTTGATACCGGTGGACTTGAACTTATTGCATGTGCTATTTGTGGTGTCTTTTGGTTTTAAATTGTGATGCATGCCTAGAAAAAATGAAACGATCCCCTTGAGATGCTTGAGTCCACTTGCTTGACTTTGTTGTGAACCTTTGTGCATTAGTGCTTAATTTTCCACAAGTTGCACTCTATTTTCTTGATTGGGAGTTATGATGGAGCCATTTTGTGTGGATCGTGTGCAATGTGTGTGTGAGGCATATTCTTGTTTGCTCCATGTTTGCATATTGATGTCTAGGACTTGCCCCGTGTGTGTGCAAAGCGAAATCCTAGGTTTGCTCTAGTCGGAAAATGATACAGGCTTTCTTTTGATTTGTCTACCCTTGCATATACACCTCGGACTTGATTGTTGTGATTTCTTTGACCTTTTTGTTGGCACCCACCCCCCGAGCCTACCCACTTGTTCTAAATTATTCTATTTTGGCCCTTTACTCCTTAAGAACTTTAATTGATAATGTGATATTATTGTGGAGTTTGTGGTTTAAGTATTGAGAGGTTTTTTAGTGGAACCAATGAGGGGAATAATTTGTGAAGTAGTGAAAAGCATTGGCAAGGTTGGAAAGAAGTGAATAGAAAAAGAGAACAAATGAACAAGAAGAAAAAAAAAAGCTAAAAAAAAAAAAATTGGAAAAAGACATAAAGAGAGAAGAATGTCCATCCTTGCTAGTGTTGTGCTTAAAAGAAAATGGCTACTTGTTGAGAAGGTGTGTGTGAAAGTTGTTGATTGGGTGGATTTGATGAGACTTGTGCTTAAATTAATTGTGATGTATTAAAGTGCTTAGGGAGGTAGTCACTATTACCCATATGTATCCTACCCGCCCCTTAGCCTACATTACAATCTTTTTAAAGTCCTAGTTAATCCTGATTGGAGTGAGCTTAGATTAGTGGAGTCCGACACTACGGGCAAGCCTATGGTACATTGTGTGTGACATGTGAGATTTTCATGAGAGTGAGTGAATTCTTTCTATGCTATTGTCCCCGTTCTACTCTTGATATTCATGGTTGTGTGTGATACTTGGGGGACACTCTCTTGCTTCATTTTGGTGAGGGCACATGGTTTGCAAGAAATAGGTGAAGTTATGGCTTCTTGGTTGAGTAGATAAGTGTAATTTTGTGGGAGCATGGTTGCAATGAGTTGAGTTTGTGCATTTGAGCTATCTCGGGGTGGTTGTTCTCGTGTTTTGAAGTTTGATATATTGTTGGCATGTTTGTTGGACCCATAGTAGTCATGTATGCATTTGTTCAATGGTCGGTATCAACCATAGTCATAGGCAGACCTGTTCTACCTAGGTTGGGAAGTTATTTGTGATTGCTCAAGGGCGAGCAAAGGTTCAAGTGTGGGGTGGTGATGTTTGGCATTTTATGCCTATATTTCCTTAATATTTCCTCACGTTTGAGTACTTTATTCGCGCGTTTTCTAGTTGATGAATGTGATTTTGCACCGATTTTATGTCGTATGATTGTAGGTTGTTATGAAGTGTATTTTGGAGCTTTAAAGATCATGATCGAGCAAGAAAAGATTGGATTTGAATTGAGGATTGGATCGAACATACGAAGGCACGACACGAAGTGAGCTGCGGAGCAAGAAAATAGGAAATTGGCTTGGCGAGCGCCAGGCACCGCGCCCAGCTTCTGGCACGTTTGGCTGTGCGGTGCGGGGCCATAGCGTGCAAAGTTCGATGTAATCTGCTTGGGGCAGCGCGTTCGGGGCCGCGGGGCGCCAGCTACAGCGCCCCTGGAGCGTGTTTTGGAGTCCTATTTCGTCTAGGCTTAGGTGTAACTTATTACCAAGCCTTTGTAAACCCTATAAATACTCTTTTACTTAGTTTTTGAGAGGAGTTCAGACCTTGGAGCAAGTTGGAGAGCTCATAACATCTTGAACAAGGGTTTTTCTTCCTTCCATTAATCTATTACATCATTATTTTATTATTTCATCAAATCCTTGTGTTGTTATTATGAGTAAGCGTAGCTAAATCTTTCATTCTAGGGTTAGAGTATTTCATGAAGGTTGATGTTTGAAGATTGAATTCCATATATTGAATCCCATAATAGATTACTTATTCTTTCTTGATTTCAGTTGTGTAATTGTCAGGACCCGATAATTATGCATTATCTATGGTTTTTAGATTGAACTCGAAAGAGGGAATTTATGAACGCAATAAGAAAGAGTAGAGCTAGATTGTGAACCTGGGAGAACCAATTTGTGAGTAGGATCGACATATACTTGCTCACCTAGCTTAACTAAATTACAGAATTCGTTAATGCGTGCACGTGATTCAACCCATAGACATATAGGGATTGGAGTAGCCTGCATAGACCGTGAAGAATCGAAAAGTTTTCACGGGTACATTTAATCTGTTAGTTAGTAATCCGGAATTTAAGAAGTGGAATCAATTGGAAAACTCAACTGGATTGTTCGTAACTCTAACCCTGGACCGTCTCCTTATTACTGATAACAACCAACTTTTGCTCCATTGTTTGAATTCACTTCTACCATTTTAATTACTGTTCTTTAGTTAATAAAATCCTCACTATTGGAAAAAGATCCCTGGATAGTTACTTAGAAATTATTTGTTAGGAGTCCAGTCTGAATAGTCCTCGTGGGAACGATACTCATCTTATCACTTTATTACTTGTCGACCACGTATACTTGCGTGTGCGTTGGGAGCAACATTCAAACAGAAAGGTATGTTTCATAATCCTACTTTACAAACAGATATACCGACCTTGCAAAACCATAAGAACTGTGAACTTAATCAAGACACAGATAGACTTTTCAATACCACATTGCTGAAGGAGATTAAACAGCAAGATGCTACAAGGCCACATGAAACATTAAGCAAACCAAGAAAATGAGAACAAAGAGCAAACTGATGAAGACAGAGGAAGAAAATGAACTTATAAAAAATATGAGTACGAGATGTATCGAAACTGAAAGGATGGATAATAATGGACCAGTAAACACGTCGATAGCAAAATATTGTTAATTACCCGGAGAAAGTTGACTATGTGGAAAACTCATATATGTTTATTAAGAAAGAAGGCTGGCCTTCGAGCAGGGAGTATCCAGTACAAGTAACATATATACGTGAAAAGTAGGATGATCAAGAAGTCACACAATGTCACCTCCTAAAACAAGGAACCATCTCCAATCATAGATCCATGGTGCTAGCAATTTGACGGAGGTTGCAAAACAGTACATCTAAAGAGCATAATTATTGCAGCCAAGGGTGTGGCCTAGTGGTCAATGAAGTGAGATAAGAACCATGAGGTCTCAGGTTCAAATCCCGGTGGAGACAAAAAAACATTAGGTTTTCTTCCCATATATCCGGCTTGAATAGAGTTATCTGGTACCTGTTGCTGGTGGAAGAAACAAACAAAGCGAGACATCATCCATGACACTTGGCATGTTCGTTAGGGTAAGATTACCAAAAGAAAGCTTTTACTTACATGGTCAAGTTAAGTTCATATTCACCAGCAGTAAATCAAAGGATAAAATATACATCATAATTTCTGGTGGGCTGAGAGAAAACCACTAGGATTCTAGTCTTTGAAATCTGAGACATGGAAAATCATTCTGAAATTGGAGGATGGACGTGGGCAACCTAACAATTTATCAGCCAAGCGTGACAAATATGGGGACACACAGTTTCCCAAACATTTCTGGCATTGATTTCTCTTTGCTATGATAACAACCTTCTCCAAAACCATAGCATTCTTTAGCAGAAATTCTGAAAATTCGATTAGCTTAAAGTGGTGCTCCTTCCAACCACGACATATTGATCCTTTCCGATCTAGCTTCCTAAAAGACCGCAGGGCCTCTAATAATATGTGACACCCCAGCTAAGGAGTAGTATCCCACATCGGCATAACATGTGAGAGATGCTGAGTATTTAAGTAAGCAGACCTTAGACTATAGCGACGCATTTTAAAGCCATGTGTGTCTATGCCTAAAGCGGACAATATTACTAGCGGGCTAGGCTGTTACAGATGGTATCAGAGCCACTCCGTGTCAGCCTTGTCGATGCGGGACAGAGTTCAGGGCTGAGTCTAGGCGAATCCCGGCTACACGCGGCAAACCTCAGCGAGGACGTTGAGTCCATAAGAGGGGGTGTATGTGACACCCCAACTAAGGGTTAAGTGTCTTACATCTGCATAACACATGAGAGATGTTGGGTATATAAGTATACATGCCTTATACGACCTTAGCGACGCATTTTAAAGTCGTGAGGGCCTAGACCCAAAGCGGACAATATCACTAGTGGGCTGGGCTGTTACAGATGGTATCAGAGTCACTCCATGTCAGCCTCGTTGATGTGGGACATAGTTCAGAGCTGAGTCTAGGCGAATCCCGGGTACGCAGGGCAAACCTCAGCGAGGACGCTGAGTCCATACGAGAGGAGGTGTATGTGACACCCTAGCTAAGGGTTAAGTGTCCCACATCGGCAAAACACAAGAGAGATGCTGGGTATACAAGTATACATGCCTTAGACGACTTTAGTGACGCATTTTAAAGCCGTGCAGGCCTAGGTCCAAAGCGGACAAGGCATAACACATGAGAGATTGGGTATATAAGTATACATGCCTTAGACGATTTTAGAGACGCGTTTTAAAGTCATGCGGACCTAGGCCCAAAGCGGATAATATCACTAGAGGGCTTGGACTGTTACAGATGGTATCAGAGCCACATCGTGTCAGCCTTGTCGATGTGGGACAGAGTTCAGGGCTGAGTCTAGGCAAATTCCGAGAAGGCGGGGCAAACCTCAGCAAGGATGCTGAGTCCATAAGAGGCGGTGTATGTGACACCCCAGCTAAGGAGTAGTATCCCACATCGGCATAACACGTGAGAGATGCTGGATATTTAAGTAAGCCGGGACCATAGTGACGCGTTTTTAAAGCCGTGCGGGCATAGACCAAAAGCGGACAATATCACTAGCTGGCTTGGACTGCTACATAATGCTATTATAGTACAAGAACTGCTGAACCATTTCAAGAAAATAAAGGGTAAAAAGGGTATAGTGTTTTTAAAAAAAGATTTAGAGAAAGATTTTGGTAAGCTGGAATAGTCCATCATGTATCACTTTTATTTATTTTAAATTTCCACCTAAAATCACTAAACTCATAACTGTATAACAAGTTCTATATCCATCATGGTTAATGGATCTTTAACAAATTATTTTTTCTCCTCCCGTGGGTGATTCAATGTCATCTTACATCTTTATCTTATATATAGAAATACTCTCCACCTTAATAAATCACCAAGTCGAATACGCTTTATGGTACCCAATCGAACTAAACAATCAAGGCCCGTACCTATTACATCTTTTCCACACGGATATCTCACTTTAGTGGCACGAGCTAATATTAAACGTACTAAGGGCAACTCCAAGGGTTGTCCCTAAACCCTCTTTTCCCTATTTTTAGGAACATATTTAGGGAAATTTTACTCCAATGACTCCCTATTTGTATCCCCAAATTAGGGAGTGAATAGTATTTCCCCAAATTTGGGGACACACTATTCATCTCCCTATTTACTATTCACCATTAAAATAATATTATTTTTATTATTTAACCTTTTAATTTATCTCTTTATATAAATGTAATTATGTTTATATAATATCTTTATATAAATAATTTATAGGCTTAGCATTGTCGTATTATTTTGAAAATTTAATTATCACTACTAGAAATTAATTGATTTGCGTCTAAGTTTGGAGACGGAATTCCCTCTCTAAAAGGTGTTTAGAGACGGAATTCCGTCTCTGCGCGTCCTTCGCTTTTAGGCGCGTCGTTGGACTGCTTGGAGACGGAATTCCGTCTCCAAATGGAAAAGTAGCTGACACACTGACACAGTTTTGGAGACGGAATTCCGTCTCCAACACTGTGTCAGGGCGCATAACTTTTTCATTTGGAGAGGGAATTCCCTCTCCAACCATTAAATTAATTTAATTAATTTAATGATTTGAGAGGGAATTCCCTCTCCAACATAAATTATATATATTATTTTTATTGTTTAGAGACGGAATTCCCTCTCTAATAAAAAATTTAAAAATTATTTTTTTAGTTTAGAGACGGAATTCCGTCTCTAATAAAATTATTTAATTTTTTTTGGTTGGTTACTATACAAATCCTGCTAAATAAAAATATTAGAAATTCGGTACAAAGCAATCAAAAACCAAAAACAACATGTTTAACATAAAACAAAGTCACCACGGCCAATAAAACAATTCAACGTACAGTAAATGACTCAGTAAGTGACTCAGTAGTCAATGTAATATCAAAAGATATCCACAACATATAAGTGACTACCCACCTTGGGAAACTCAGTAAATGACTCAACCTGACTCCGGAATTGACACCCCAGAACAAGATCAATCAGCAGACAAATGCTCTCGATGTCCACACACTTCTGCTTATCCTCTGAAAAAGACAAACAAAACCAGGCACATGTTAGAAGTGGATGAGCTTAATCAAGATTAGTGCAAAATAAACGTCAAATAAAATATGAAACCCACTAGACTACATATTTGCTTCTCAAATGGAAATTTACCAGTAAGGCAGTAGCTGAAAGCGTAGCAATAAAAATCCTCAAAGTGTTCAGGCATCATGACCTGAACATGAAAATGATCCAAAATCAAGCTAAATCACCATTGGAATCTCGCAATTATCCCACATAAGTTATACAAATAGAAATTTAAACAACATAAGTTATACCATTTGGGGTAGTACCAATTCAAGAACCAAGAAACAAGATAAATCCCAACTCAAAAATTGAAATTTAAAGACACCCAAAAAAGTAACATTTTCATCATTAATATACAAATAGACACTAGTTAGTAGCTACTAATAAAATGTACAACATATGCTATAAAGAAAAGGGTAAAATTAAAATTACCAGTTTTGACAGATTCAGTGCGAGAAGATTTGGTAGAAGTGGATTTGGGGGGAATCAGTCTTTCTCTTAGAAGCTACGTAGGAATCGATTAGTTGGCCGAATTCATGGATGGGAAAAATAGGGAGGGAAAAATAATTTGAATTATAGCTAAAAATAATGGGGAAGATGAAGAAAAAACTTACTTGAATAAGTTGTTAGGATGATTGGAGATGTTTTCGCCGGGGGAGGGAGCAACTTCGCCGGGCAGGGAGATAATTCGCCGGAGGGAGCAGTGACGGGTTGGGGAGGGGTTTTTTAATTTGGGGGAGATAATGAATCTGGAAGAGGAGTGTGCGTGTATATTTATGAGTTGGAGACGGAATTCCGTCTCCAACCAAAAAGCAAAAAGCGTGTCAGTGTTTGGAGACGGAATTCCGTCTCCAATCACTGACACGCTTTTTGCTTTTTGGTTTCCGTCTCCAACTCTAAAAAATTTAATTATATTTTTATTGTTACACTGATTGGAGACTGATTGGAGACGGAATTCCCTCTCCAATTAGTTAGAGAGGGAATTCCGTCTCCAACCTCTTTGTAGCATTTTCATCAATTTCTAGTAGTGTATCATGTATCTATTTTTTTATGTGAAATTGGTAGTTAATTTTATTATGAGTTATAATTGTATAAAAAAGATATAACCATAAAAAACAATGAAAGGTGCAAATATAAAATTTTTAATGTTGCTAAAATTCAAAAAAAAAAAAAAAGTTAAATAAAAACACATTAAAATTGATGCTCATTTTGAACTTCGTAATGCATTAATAGATCATTTATGGGAGCATAGAGGTGCAAATTGAAGTTCTACTTGTAATATTTCGAATGAATTTTATCGTAATGTAATATGTATTTAATTATTTTGTATCACAATTATTTCACTTTTATTTGAATTATCTGTTCATATATATAATCTTTAATATTTTCTTACAAATTATATTGTTTAAAATTTTATGGTAGAACATAAATTTATATTGAATATAAATTATGTGTGACAAATATGTAAAAAAGAAAATAAAAGATAGAATTTGTTTAATGGAAATAAGAAAATAAAATTGAGATAAAGATAATAATATCTAACTATACTAAAAGAGCCAATCTCAAAAGCAAAATGTAAAAGACCATTTTGCCCCTATAGCATAAAAATAGTATGTAGCCCAAAATTAATATAAAAGTGAGAATCCTAAATGTAAAGTCATAATACTAAAATACCTCTACTAAAATATTAAATACACATTTTTCCCTCACCTTAAAATACCTGATTTTAATGATTTTAATTTTAATATAAAATACTAAATGACCGTCATTGTGGTTTTCAATTTGTTCAATTTTCATTTTGTTGCAGTTACAGATTATGGAACTTAAAGGTCAGTTGCATTGGACAATGCAATATAGACTAGATTCATTCCTTTAAATTAACATAAATTGGCATAATGTATAAAATGCTAAAATTATAAAAAAAAAATGTGAAACTCTAAGACAATGTGATGAACATCAAGAGTCGCCAAGCTCAGCACATACATCTCCTATATATGGGACTTTTGTAGATCTTCAGTATTATGCTTCTTTGTTTCTCCATCAAATATAATATCAACACAATTTTCAAAATTCTCTTCCAAAACTACTTGAAGACATAGTAAGTAAGAAGCTTCGAGTAAAGAGAAAATTTGGAGGTTCTATCGCTAGATAACAGGAAGTGCAACAATGTGATTTTCAATTTTGATTATAACTGGTTAGAAAATCAAACAGTCTGAGTTTCTAACTTTACATTCTTTTTGTTTTTTCCTTGAATTTTTTATAGAGTATTAATACTCAGATTATTCTAGGTGAATGTTTGTGTTCTTGATAACTGTTTGAAAAATGTCACTTATGGAGACAAATTCTTTCTTATTCCAATGTTTATATCTTTGAACTCTATATCTTATTCCATGCATAGGATTTTTCATTATCTTGATTTAAGTATTTACTTTGTTGTGTACTCATTGATATGGGGTTCACGCGCAAAGCGCGTGTCGAGGACTAGTAATATAGAAGAGAGAGAAGAATATAAAAAAGAATATTCTTTTTAGGGAAAAAAATGAGGGAATAATTGGAGTAAATTTTTTCTAAAATAGAGATTTCCCTATTTTAGGAGAAAAAATAGGAAAAACCCTTGGAGTTGCCCTCATACTGTCGAGCAAACATTAGCCTACTTCTCAGCACTGTCAGGCCAAACAGTAAATTATATCAAATCAAAAAATTTATTCTCTACAAACACATCAGCCTCTGCTCAACAATGTATTGCTGACATCCTTAATTTAATTATTAGCACCTCTTTCGCTAAATACTTGAGTTTTCCTTTTCTTGCAAGTGCTTCGAAGCCAGCTGATTTTCAATATATAATTGATAATATGACAAAAAAATTAGCAACATGGAAAACAAAATTCTTAACTTTAGCTGATCGAGTTACACTTGCGAAGTCCACTTTTTAAACACAATTCAAACCATTCATGCAACATATTTCCCTCCTAAAAAAGATTCTCTCAAATAGACAAAGTTTAGAAAAAATTTAATTTTTATATGGGGGAGAACCACTCATAGGAAAGATGCAGTAACTAATTGGATGCAGAAAACAACATTTTCTATAATACTAGCGAATCTGGAAGAAGAATGAGCACAAAACAGTTGAGATGAGAGAAAGGGTAAATACCCAACAAAATCAGAATGAAATGGTCAAAAATATGAAGAAGGAACAACAAAAAGCTCATCAGATAGTTCAAGCAAAATCAAGATAGAGTGCAGTAGTGCAAAACCAACAACAAGAAAAAAGTTCCAACTGCTGACACGGGGGCTGCATGCCCTAACTGTTATAATTGATTCAATCCATGAACATGCTGCCACTTTCCATTCAACAAGATAGTGAAGGAACGGAGAGAACAGCACTAGTTCGACCAGCAAGCACGAAAAATAGAGCAAAGAATGATGTAGACAGCGTAGTGCAGTTCATAGATGAAATGCCACTGTTAGATAACCCGGGAAATCAGTTCCTTCTACAGAACCAAATAAAGTCAGTGAGTAAGGAATAAGAGAAAATCCAACAAAATCAGAATAGAACGGTCAACTAGACAAACTGGGAAGAATAAAAAGCTCACCATACATTTCCACCAAAATAAAGACAGAGGGCAGAAGTTTTTTTTTAAAAAAAGTTTGAACAACAAATAAGAAGAATGAGCCAAACAGTTAAAATGAGAGAAAGGGTAAATAACACCAACTTGTCTTAACGTGTTGGTTGTCACATCAACACTAGAGGGATTACACAGAAACGAACGAACAGAGCATACGAAAGACACGGAAAGATTAAGTATAGCAAGAAAATAGGACGTGGGAAAGACAGTTTATCAAGAAAAAGAGGAGAATGAGGAGCAAAGTTAAGAAGATGCATATGAAGAAATGATGTCGACAAGGAATGAGAATATGAATCTGATTTGAGAATGAAGAGAAGCGAATTGAAGCTGAAAGAAGAAAAATTCTGGTTCATTAATTATCTTCATCAAAACGAACCATCACAATTCATAGAGCTTTGATGCTATTTGAAAAAAGTTACGAAAACAAGATTTCATGAGCCTAATTAGCAGAGAGATAGTTTTTGGATCTGCCCATTTTGACAGGTCCACCAAATATAAGAAGAAATTTCAATCACAGGTTCAATATCTTGAATGCAACGAACAAACGGTTCATGAGACACCCAGCATCCATAATACATGGAACACTATAATGGTAAGAACACTATTAGTTACATAGACAAGTAGACTCAATAATATCACCAGCAGATCAAAACATAAAATATGAAGCGCCATTTCTATTGCTGAGAAGAAGACCACTTTCATTCTAGTCATTGAAATCTGACTTACGGAAAACTATCATGAAATTGGTGGAGGGTCTTGGACAACCTGACAAATTTGCAGCCAATTGTGACAAATATGGGTACGCACACTTCTTTGAACATTGGCAGCATTTTCTACTCTTTGGTATGATTACAAACTTCTCCAGAACCATTGCATTCTTTAACAGAAGTTCTGAAAGCTCAAAAACCTTATAATTATAGCTCTCCTTCAGACAAATCCCACGGGAGCACATAATATTAACACTCTTGAGACTGGGAAATGCATAGTTTGCAATCCAATTCTTGAGATCGATATTATCTCCTTTTCTAAAATAACTAGACTCATAGAGGCAGCGGTTCCGGTAAACCTGGTGATAGACAATACAATTTGGATCAAATATAGGTCAAATGCTTAAGGAACTTATATTGAGGAAAAGTGACAACATAAATTTCCTGGTAAAAGTGTCATATGGTACAATTTCGAAATCGGCAGAGTGTAATTCTTACGATTCCATCCATGTCTATGCTCAGAGTCTCCACGTGAGGCGAGGACCGCAAAAGGCTAGCCACTCCATAAAAATTATGCTTATTTATTGGAAATTTTAGTGTTAGACATTTGCATTTCATTTCTGGAAGTTGCACTCCATCGAGCTGCAACATGAACAGGACCTGGTGCAGTAAATCAGGGAAAGTAGTAAAATAACAGAGAAAGATAAAACAATAAAAACAAAAAAAGTTATTCACGCCAGACAAATAGTTCTATAACAAGGTAAATAACTAAATACTTTAAGTGACAGCAACGCAGAAATGCTACTTTACAAAATTACCTTCTGCCAGTATCGAAAAAAAACTATCTAACCTCAATAGTTGACAGAAACATTGCAAAAAGAATCTGAAAAAGCTGAAGAGAAGAGTCTTCATTTTTTTTAAATGTAGTCGATTATATTAGGAGTATATTGCATTCTGCAACTGTTTGTTAAAGTCAAATAGAGCAACTAAAGTAATGCTAAATCAAGAAAAAACCTCCGCAAACCAAGTTCCGATTGTTAGCTCCTTCACATGACTCAACTTCTGAAGATAATCTTGGACAAGGGTCCAAAAACCACGATGATAATCACGACAAAAGTCAACCTCAGCACTTGGGACCATGTGAGCGAAGCACATAATCTGAAACGTAAGCTCAGCACTGACCAAGGAGGATACATCTTGTAGCCTACACTTAAAATGATAAGCATCTCCTGAAATCTCCAAATGCTGAAGATATGGTGCAAAAATTTCCAATGAACGATTATTAGTAACACCGCTAGACAAGTCGCGCAACTTGAGTGTCTTTAAATTAGAATTATTAATTTCCAGACGACTAAAAGTATTGCAAAACCAGAAGTCCATAGTTTCTAGCAGAGGACAACCTGAAAGTAACTTCACAATCGCTTCATCATCTAAGTCCACCCTTGTAAAACTCACAGTCTTTAGAGATTTCCAGGATATAACAGCCCCTTTATCAAATGTACATCTATACAAATGTAATGATATGAATGAGGAGCAAGTGTAGAACAATTGAGGCAATGTGTACATACCACCAGGCTTTGACTTCAACACAAGATGTTCGACATTGTATTTTAAAGCATAAGTAAGCCATTGTTCTATAGGCAAAATGTCACTAGGAATATCGGATAATCCGAGATGTAATTTACTTATCTTGGAAGAATTAAGTTGAGAAAATGTGTAGTTTACGAAGTGTATGAAGTTATTCTCTGCTGCTTCTGATTTCTTTATAAAAGTGAAATTGAGAGTATCAATACAAGTCCAGAGGTACTGCCACCGTTTTGAGAGGAGGCTTGTCCTGAAAGCATCCTCCGTCGTCGGCAAAAGAGAGATAATTCGAATGAGTAGTGACTCCGGCAAGTCGCTGATTCGGTCTAGGGTTCCGCCGTCTCCGGCGACTGTCTCCGTTACCTTCATAGCTCCTCCTAGGGTTGCTCTCTAATCTACAATTCTTTTTTGGCTCAAAAATGGGATGTGATTAAACTACTTAAAACCTTAGCCCTTAAAATTCCCCATCGCTAAACCCACAGTTTGTATAAAATAAATTAAGTGACCTATTATAAATGGAGCTGACCGAGCAGAGACGGATTCAAGATTTGAACCTTATGGTTCTAAATTTTAGAATAATGATCTCAAGAGTTATTGATTGGGCTCTTGACTTATTTTTGTACATAGTAATTTCTTAAAGCCAAATATAATATCCGTGTCAAATCTACTGGGTTCTACTGAACCCGCACACAGCTTTCTACATCCGTCACTGTGACCAAGTCTGTTTGAGATGGTTGAGATGTATTCTAACCATTAGTATGTTTGATGTTTTATTTGATGTTTTAGTTCGACCAATGTCTAATGTCAAAAATTGTAAATGAAAAATATTAGTTTGTCAGATTGATTTAACATCAATCAAGTAAAATTAATACTATTTCAATATGGTTGATTAGATAGATCATGATAGTATCATCTTAATTACGAGTTTGTATGATATACTTGTTGATTTATTTAATACTTCATTATATTATTCTTTAGGTTGAGTCACATGTTCACAATGCTCGTAACAATGATGAGTTTTAAAGGAGAATGAGAGATTATTGGAACTAAAAATGTCAAATCTTGATAGACCTCTTCCCATAATGGTTTGTGTCAAAGAATAGGATGACGAGGACCGCTGATAGTATTTCTCCCTAACAGGAAATACATGCTACACCTTGCAAGACCTGTGAACTTAACAAAGAGACTCATAGTTGTTTGAATACCAATGCTGAAGAAGATGGAACTGCGCAGATATAACAGGGTGAAGAAGATACATATGAAAAAAATAAATCAAGAAAATGACAAAACAGGTCACAAGTGAAAATATAATTGAACTTGGAGAAGGTTAATTATGTGGAAAACTCATACAGTATATAAGAAGGTTTATCTCCAAGCCAGCCGAGGGTCTATCAGAAACAGGTAAGGTCAGCGAACACCCTCCCGAGACCCTACATGTGGTATCACACTGGGTATATTGTTTATCTCCAAGCATGAGGATCCAGTACAAGCAGAGCATACAAGCGAAAAATAGGAAAATCTAAGAGGAAGTCTCACCAGGTGACACCTCCTATAACCAAAGAGAAGGCAGAAGAATGACAACATTTAATGAGCTAATTATCAAAAAGATATGGGTTTTGGTTCTGCCCATTTTGAGAGGTCCACTAAAAGTTGGAAGACAATTTCAAACACAGTTTCATTCAGACTGCGACAACCAAATGCTTCATGAGACACCAAAATCCATAGCACTTAGCATGCCATAAGGATAACATCACAAACAGAACATTTTACATACATATACAAGTTAGAAGTTCATAATTTCACCGGCTGAAAATCAAAGGATAAAAATATAAAGTGCAATTTCTGGTGAACCGAGAAACAGATCACTTGCATTCTAGTCATCAAAATCTGACTCACGGAATGTTATCTCAAAATTGGTGGAGGGTCTTGGGCAAACTAACAATTTCGCAGTCATTCGTAACAAATACGGGGACACGCAATTCTCTGAACAGTTCCAGCATTTACTTCTTTTTGCTACTACAACGAACTTCTCCAAAACCATAGCATTCTTTAGCAAAAATTCTGAAAGTTCGAAAAGCTTATCATCATATAATCGCTCGCCACACATCCCAGTTGAGTAGACAATCTTAACATTCTTGAGATTGGGAAACACAATGTTTGAAATCCAACTCTCCAAATCAGTATCATCGCCTTTGCGCAAATTACTTGACTCATAGTAGCAGTGGGAACAAATATGCTGGAGATAGACAAATAATCTGGATCAATACAGGTCCAACACTTAATGAAACTTAAATTAAAGAAAAGTGAAAAAAGAAAATATCATGGTAAAAGTGTCACGTACGGAACAAAATTCAAAACCCACAAATATGGTTCTCAGCAGATTATATGATAGCATATTCCTATCGTAAAAACTAAAGGGTAGGGTAAATAAGATAAAAAGTTCTGACTACATGAACATTATAGTTACAAAAGATCTGTATTGATAACTCAAGATATATTTGCATTTTCTGCTCGAAAACTTTCAGCATGAGGGAAATGGGGCGTGTTAAGACTATAAAAAGAAAGATGAATGGATGTATGAAAAAGAACTAAAGATGTAGGGAGTTACATAAGATTCCATGTTTATGTTGAGTATCTCTACATGAGGTGAGGCCTGCAAAAGGATAGCAACTCCATACAAATTATACTTTGTTATATGAAACTTTAACGTTAGGCAAATGCATTTCATTTCTGGAAGCTGCACTCCATCGAGGTGTAGCATGAAGATGACCTGGTGCAGCATCTCAATGAAATGAGTAAAGAACGGAGAAAGATAAAACAATAAAAAGAGAATAATTGACATCAGAAATATAGCTCCATGACACAGGTAAACATCTAAGCACTTTAAGCGACAACAATGCATGAATGCTACTTTCAAAATTATCTTTTACCAGTAAAGCAAATGACATCTCTAAATGTGAAGGTTGACAAAAACTTGCAAACAATACCACAAAAAAAGGTAAACAGAGAACTCCTTTTTTATTTTGGCTGTTACAAAAGCCGTCAATGGAGTATATCATATTGCATTATGCAACTATTTGGCTAGAAGTCAAAACTAAAGTAATATTTGAGTCCAAAACAAACCTCTGCAAACCAAGATCCGATTGTTAGCTCCCTTACATGTCTCAACTTTTGAAGATAATCTTGGACAAGGGTCCAGTAAACATGATGATAATCACGACAACTGTCACTGTAATGATATTCAACAACATCCAGGATGCCATTCACACAACTAATATCAAACGTAAGCTCAGCACTGACCAAGGAGGATACATTTAGTAACCTACATTTAAAATCATCAAGTTCTCCTGAAATCTGCAAATGCTGAAGATGTGGTGCAACAATTTCCAAAGAATGACCTCGTTCATACACTGGCCAAGAGTCTTCCAACTTTAGTCTTTTTAAATTTGGATTATTAATTTCCAATCGACGAAACCTATAGAAAGAAGTCAATTCCAGAGTTTCCAAAGCAGGACAACCTGACAATAACTTCACAATCGATTCATTGCTCAACACCACAGTGTCAAACTTGGCTGTCTTTAGAGATTTCCACGATATAACAGCTGTTTTACGGAACGCACAGTTAGACAAATCTAATGTAACCAACGACGAGCAAGTGTAGAAAAACTGAGGCAATGAATACATTTCAAGATAAACTGACTTGAATATAACATGTTCCACTTTGCATTTTATAACATGACTAAGCCACTTTTGTATATGCAAGTTGTAACTAGGCATTTCCCAGAAATCGATATAGAAGTTTTTGATTTTGGAACAAGTACGCTTAGAAAATACATAATCCACAACCGATACGAATTTTGTGCTCCTAATTCATTTGTATAAGTGTAAGTGAAACTGAGATTATCAATGGCAGTCCAGAGGTACTGCCACCGTTTCGAGACGAGGCTTGTTCTGCAAGCTTCCTTCGTTGTAGGCAAAAGAGAGATAATTCGAACGAGTAGCGACTCCGGCAACTTGCTGATTAGGTCTAGGGTTCCGTCGTCTCCGGTGACTGTCTCCGTTAACTTGCGTTTCTCCATGGCTGTGGACCTGTGGTGCTCTCATAGGTTCTTTCCACTGATTGAGCTTTTAAAACTTTCATTAATATTTGTACGCTCGAAAAGCATTGCAAACATCATAAGTGTGTATTTGTAGTTCCTTTTGTCGGGATAATTGATGAACTAATGGTTTTTGGCTATAGAATGTAGTCTATTTTTATTAAAAATCATCCTTTTTAACAACTCAACTGCTTGACGACAAAGTATGAAGGAACAGGGCCATAAAAGTTTTAAATTTATGGAGATGAAAAGTTGTTTTCTTTTCTTCTTCATGTTAATGGCACATGGGCGGCTTTTGAGGGTCTAGATCCATTTTTGGTCAGATTTCAATATAACGCATTGAAACATTACCGAAAAGATATGGTTCATCATACCCGATGGGCAACTTCCAAAACCATAGCAAAGCAAAATAGAGCAAAAAACAATGTAGTGCAGCCCGTAGATTAAATGCCACTGTGACTGTTCCAAAAAGAAAGGAGAGATGGAAATGGATTCCTTCTACTTATAAATAAATTTAGTCAGTCAAGCAAAGAACAAGGGAACATCCAACAAAATCAGAATGAAAAGGCCAATATATGAACAGGGAACAAAAAGCTCACCAGACAATTCACAAAAACAAATGAGAAAAAATATGACTAATCCCAAAAACAAAGCAGAGGGCACAAGTACTAAACTGAAAAAAGAAAAAAGATTCAACCTCAAACAGAAAAGTATGTGCGCAATTGCACCAGCTTCAGGAGTTGCACAATCCTCCCTTTACAAAGAAATACATGCTAGACCTTGCAGGTCACACCTCCTATAACCAAGAGAAGGCAGAAGAATGACAACATTTAATGAGCTAATAACCAGAAAGATATGGGTTTTGGATCAGCCCATTTTGAGAGGCCCACCAAAAGTTGCAAGACAATTTCAAACACAGTTTTCCTTCAAGACTGCAACAAACAAATGCTTCATGAGACACCAAGAATCCACAACACTTAGCATGCCGTAAGGATAAGATCACAAACAGAACATTTTACATACATATACAAGTTAGAAGTTCATATTTTCACCGGCTGAAAATCAAAGGATAAAAATATAAAGCACAATTTCTGGTGAACCGAGAAACAAATCACTTGCATTTTAGTCATCAAAATCTGACTCATGGAATGCAATCGCAAAATTGGTGGAGGGTCTTGGGCAACCTAACAATTTCGCAGTCAATCGTAGCAAATACGGGGACACACAATTCTCTGAACAGTTCCAGCATTTACTTCTTTTTGATACTACAACGAACTTCTCCAAAACCATAGCATTCTTTAGCAAAAATTCTGAAAGTTCAAAAAGCATATCATATCGCTCGCAACATATCCCAATTGAGTAGACAATCTTAACACTCTTGAGATTGGGAAACACAATGTTGGAAATCCAACTCTCCAAATCGGTATCATCTCCTTTGCGCAAATTACTTGACTCATAGCAGCAGTGGTAACAATTATGCTGGAGATAGACAAATAATCTGGATCAATACAGGTCCAACACTTAATTAAACAAAAGAAATATCATGGTAAAGTGTCACGTACAGAACAAATTTCAAAACCAACAAATATGGTTCTCAGCAAATTATATGATCCTACCTAAAAAACTAAAGGGGAAGGTAAATAAGATAAAAAGTTCTGACTACATGAATATGAAACATTATAGTTACAAAAGATTTGTATTGATAACTAAAGATATATTTGCATTTTCGGCTCGAAAATTTTCGGTATGAAGAGGGAAATGGGGCGTGATAAGACAATAAAAAGATGAATGGATGCATGAAGAAGAACAAAAGATGTAGGAAGTTACATAAGATTCCATGTCTATGTTGAGCATCTCTACGTGAGGCGAGGCCTGCAAAAGGATAGCAACTCCATGCAAATTATACTTTGTTATATGAAACTTTAGTGTTAGGCATTTGCATTTCAGTTCTGGAAGTTGCACTCCATCGAGCTGCAGCATGAAGATGACCTGGTGCAACCTCAATGAAATGAGTAAAGAATGGAGAAAGATAAAACAATAACAAGAGAACAATTGACATCAGAAGATGGTTCCATGACACATGTAAACATTTAAGCACTTTAAGCGACAACAATGTTTGAATGCTACTTTCCAAATAATCTTTATCAGTACGGCAAAAGACATCTCTAAATGTGAAAGGTTGACAGGAAACTTGCAAATGATATCACAAAAAAGGTAAACAAAGGACTCCTTTTTTTTTTCTTTTTTCTTTTTTTTTTTGTCGCTGTTACAAAAGCCGTCAATGGAGTATATCATATTGTATTGTGCAATTATTTGGCTGAAGTCAAAACTAAAGTAATATTGGAGTCCATAACAAACCTCTGCAAACCAAGTTCCGATTGTCAGCTCCGTTACATGAGTCACCTTACGAAAATAATCTTGGACAAGATTCCAATAAACAAGATGATACTCACGACAACTGTCCTCATCATATTCAAAATCATCCAGGATATATCTTATGCATGTAATCTCAAACGTAAGCTCGGTACTGACCAAGGAGGATACATTTAGTAGCCTACACTTAACATCATCAATATCTCCTGAAATCTCCAAATGCTGAAGATATGGCGCAACAATTTCCAATGAATGACCTCCTTCATATGCCCGCCAAGATTTGTTTAACCTTAGTATTTTTAAGTTTGGATTATTAATTTCCAAACGACGAAACCTATAGAAGGAAGTCAATTCCAGAGTTTCCAAAGCAGGACAACCTGACAGTAACTTCACAATCGATTCATTGCTCAACACCACAGTATCAAACTTGGCTGTCTTTAAAGATTTCCAGGATATAACAGCTGTTTTACGGAACGCACAGTTAGACAAATCTAATGTTACCAACGACGAGCAAGCGTAGAAAAACTGAGGCAATGAGTACATTTGAATATAAATTGACTTGAATATAACATGTTCCACTTTGCATTTTATAACATGACTAAGCCAATTTTGTATATGCAAGTTGTAACGAGGCATTTTCGAGAAATCGAGATAGAACTTTGCGATTTTGGAACAAGTACGTTTAGAAAATACATAATCCACAACCGATACGAATTTTTGTGCTCCTAATGCATTTGTATAAGTGTAAGTGAAACTGAGATTATCAATTAAAGTCCAGAGGTACTGCCACCGTTTCGAGACGAGGCTTGTTCTGCAAGCTTCCTCCGTCGTCGGCAATAGAGATATAATTCGAACAAGTAGTGACTCCGGCAGCTTGCTGATTTGGTCTAGGGTTCCGTCATCTCCGGTGACTGTCTCCGTCATGGCTGTGGTGGTTCCCTAGGATTTTTCCACTGGTTGCTCAGTCACTCACTGAGGATGTGCAGTTTGGTTTTGGAAATGAGCATTTGGGATTACTTACATTTCTATTTCACGGCTACGTTTTTAAATGATAAAATCCAATAACTTTAGGGTTGTTTATGATTTTGTCCTTTTTGTAATCACTCAACTTTCGCCTAATTTACTAAACTAAACTCCCTTTGCTTATAAAATTTGGGTTTTTTTTTCAAATAGTATTTGAAGTCATGTTTGTTTATACAATTTCTGCTCTGATAATCTAAAATTTCAAATTCTCAAAAAAAAAATTATTGTTGGAAAAAGATTTATAAAATTTCAACTTTTTATCAAGTAAAATGTATGTTCAAACAAAACTCATTATTTCTAGTTTGAACTAAATCTATGTAAATGGATGGAAATCGCCTCGTCTTATTAAAAATATTATTTTAAACTTATCAGAGCTGAAGAACTAAAATGGAATATTAAGTAAACCAAAGAGAGTAAAAAACATTTGGAATAAAAGATTAAATATTGACGTATGCAATTTCCCTAAAAGTACCTAAAAGTTAGGAGTGCAATTGCTTTAGGGGACAAGTTTAGCGCGACATGCATCTTGCTTATCATAATATTCCCTCACATTGGGATGAGAACTATGGCGTCTCAAATTTGAATCTTTCCGCAAAAATAGAAAGAAACTAGGTTCTTCTTCCCATTTATTATAATCTTAGCATGTAGAGTTAACTAGTATTTGTTACTGGTGGGAGGCGACAAATATAGTGAAATTAATCGAGAATATTCGAGATTATGTATGCTAACCTGAAAACCACATCATATTGACAAAGAGCGAAGTGCACCAAAAGTCTAGTTTAGGCATACCAAGTAGTCCACAAGTTTGAACTTCACTTGGTGTCTTAGCGTTTGGACATAGATTTGGTTGAAACTTGAGAGTTTGAGTTTTTAAAGCTGAGTTGAAAAAGAATTTTTGAAACTTGAAATTCTGTTTAGAGATACATTTTGCTTGAAAAAATATTTGAAGTTTTGTGAGTGAAATATACAAAATTTCTCAAAAACTCCCACTTTTTAGTTTTTGGAACTTTTTGCTCTAAATTTTGGTCAAATACTATAAATAATTAGTTTTTCTCACAAAAGATCTCCCCAAAAGGTATAAACAAACGGGAGCTTAACTTATCAAGGCAGCTTTCAACATCAATCTTCAAGTTTGAAGTTAACATGTTGCTAAATATTATATATACTGGCTAAATGAAGCGCCTAAAATAGGCTCCACCCATAATTTTTACAAATAAAAACTACTACTATTTCGATTAGAGGGTTTAATGATAAATCCTAGCTCATCTAATTTGTAGAAGCTAGTTAGCCTCGCAATTACAAGACCAAAAATTGTTTTAACTCATCTCAAATCCTCATTTCCCTAACAAAGTGCTAAAACCCTACGACCAATGAAGAAACCGAAGGTAACGGAAACAGTCGCCGGAGACGGCGGAACCCTAGACAGAATCAGCGACTTACCGGACCCACTCCTCGTTCGAATTATCTCTCTTTTGCCGACGACTAAGGAAGCTTCCAGAACAAGTCTCGTCTCGAAACGGTGGCAGTATCTCTGGACTTGTATTGATAACTTAATTTTACTTCGTGATAAATCAGCAGTAGAAGACTTCGTATCCTTCGTAGAATACGTATTTTCTAAACGTACTTATTCCAAAATTAGAAAGTTCCATTTTGATTTCTGGGATATACGTAGTCACAGCTTGTATATCAACCAGTGGCTTAGTTATGCTATTAAATACAATGTCGAACATGTTGTATTGGAGTCAAATTTTTTTCGTCCGTACGTGTTGGCTCAATCGTTCTGCGCTTACTCCTCGTTGATAACATTAGATTTGTCTTACTGTCTGTTTGCTAAAGAAGTTGCTATATCGTGGAAATCTCTAAAGACGTTGAAGTTTGAGTGCGTGGAGTTAGACGATGAATTGATTGTGAAGTTACTATCGGGTTGTCCTGAGTTGGAGACTATAGAACTGTCTTTGTTCTCTGGTTTTCATCGTCTGGAAATTAATAGTTCAAATTTAAGGACATTAAAGTTGCAGAAATTCTGGTCGGAGTATGAAGGTGATAACTCACTGGAAATATTTGCACCGTATCTTCAGCATTTGGAGATTTCAGGAGATAGTGATGATTTGAAGTGCAGGCTACTAAATGTATCTTCCTTGGTCAGTGCTAGGCTTACTTTTGATATCAGATGCGTGATCCAGTTTCGGGATGTTTTTTGGACCCTTGTTCAAGATTATATTAAAAAACTGAGTCATGTGGCGGAGCTAACTATTGGGAATTGGTTTGCAGAGGTTTGTTATGACTCAATTGTTGCCCTATTTGGTTTCTGGCAGACAGTTTTATGCAATAAAATATGATTGACATCTTTTGTATACATGAAAGTTTCTTCCGAAAAAAGAAAATTTTGTTCAATCTTTTTGCAAGTTTTCTAGCAACTTTTGAAGTCTGAATTTCTTATGTTGTTGTCGCTTAAAGAGTTGGGATATTCACCTTTGTCACAGGACTATCTATCTGATGTGAATTCATTTCTTTTTATTGTTTTCTCTTTCTTTGTTCTTTACTAGTTTTATTTGGATTACTGCACCAGGTCCTGTTCATGCTGCTGGTAGATGGAGTGCAGCTACCAGAAATGAAATGCAAATGTCTAACACTAAATATGCAGATAACAAAGTATAATTTGTATGGAGTAGCTAGCCTTTTGCAGGCCTCGCCTCATGTGGAGACGCTCAACATAGGCTTGGAAGCTAACGTAACTTCCCACATCTTTTGCTCTTCTTTGTACATCCATTCATATTTTGATGATTTAACACACTACCGTCCCTTTCCATACTGAGTTTTCTAGAGGAGAACGCAAATGTATCTTTTGTTATCAATAAGATTTTTTCGTCTCTATAATGTCTCATATTGATCTGGTCGCAACTTTGTATTCTCCATGGTGAAATGACGTCCTGAAAGGAAAAATGATATCTGACAATCTCAACCTCTTTCATTCATTTCTTAGTTTCGCTTCTCTTTGAGACTTTTAGATAAGAATTTTGCTATCAAAAGTATTTTATCCATATTTAATCTGTGAATCGTGGGTTTTGAAACTATGAGACACTTTTACCTTGAATTTTTTGCTGTCACTTTTGTGCAATATAAGCTTCCTAAGCATTGGACCTGCATTTGTTCGTCTCTCCCCAGGTTAATTGTTATCCCTGCTACTGTGAGTCAAGTTATAAGCGCAAAGGAGATAGCATCGATCTTAAGAGTTGGATTTCAAATTTGGCATTTCCAGGTCTCAAGAGTGTTAACGTTATCTGCTCCATTGAGATGTGTTATAGGGAACACCATGATAAGCTTTTTGAACTTTCAGAAATTCTGCTTAAAAAAGGAATGGTTTTGGAGAAGTTCGTTATCATAGCAAAGAGAATAAAACGTTACAGCTGTTCTAAGAACTGTGTGCTCCCATATTCAGCAGGATTGGCTGCGAAATTGTTAGGTTGCCAGAGACCCTCCAATTTGACGATCACTCTTCACGAGTCAGATTTTCCATGAGCAGTATGCAAGTAATATAGTTTCTTGGCTCACAGGAAATGGTGCGTGATGTTTATCCTTTGATTTACTTCTGGTCTATGGTGAAGATTGTCTGTTGCACTCTACACATACTCGGGCTTGAAATTTTCTTGCAACTCTTTTTCAGGAGCTATCATGATTGGCAAATCCAAAAACCTTTTAGTGTTTTACAATGTTGTTGACTTCTATTACTTGAGGTTGAAGTCATGTTAAGAGTGTCAATAAAATCTTTTCAGTTTGCTTGATTTTTTTTTTTTTTTTTAAAAAAAAAAAACACTTTTCAGTTTGATCTCCACGAAATTTTCATTCACAAGGCAGGTTTGAGTTGGCTAGAATAGCTTACTAGTGATTGTACAAGTTTGTGGTATGCAGCTTTCTTGATAAATGCCGCGCGGAAGAGTTGTTGGAGGCACCATGTGATTTCATCCCCCCATGTCCTGCATGATGTTAATCATAATGAACGTTATAGGTTTATCTTTGAGATTCTTCTTCATTCTCTTGGTTATAGGAGATCAGTCGCCTGGTGATACTTATCCTAGGATGTCCTATTCTTCTCATGTAACTTGTATTTGATCTCCCCCACTTGGAGATAAGCCATATTTCTAAATACTAGACTGATGTACCCAACATATTGGTTAACAGTTATATGTGCAGAGGAGATAATATCAATTTGGTGAGTTGGATTTTAAACTTTACATTTCCCGCCCAGTCTCAAGAGTATCTGCTACAGTGGGAGGTGTTGGAAGGAGTACCACGATAAGCTTTTCAAACTTTCAGAATTTTTGCTAAAGAATGCAATGGCTTCAGAGGAAGTTCGTTATCATAGCAAAGGGAAGAAATTGCCGGAACTGTTCAGAGAACTGTGTCCCGATATTCGGCACAATAGGTTGACAAACTGATAGGTTGTGCCACTCCCTCCACCAATTTCATGATGATGTTCCATGAGTCAGATTTCAATGACTAGATGTTGTAGCTGTGCTTGAAAAATTCGTGCAACTTTTTTTGTGTGGACTGTCAAGATGGCAGGTCCAAAAAACCATATCTTTCTGATGATTAGGCTCTTGAAATGTTTCTGTTTTTCAGCCTTCGTCAAATAGCGTTAAAGTTCTGGGATTGAAGATGGTTCCTATTTTGGCTTTTCCTTGAAGTTAGTTTTTTCCTGTTGTATCTCAAACAATTCGCAGCCATGATTTACAAAGTTGACTGCTTTTACTTGAGGTTAAAGTAATAATAGGAGTGTTTAATTAGATCGTACAAACTGATCTCTTGTAAATCTTCATCCATGAGGCATATTTGAGTTGGCTAGAACAGCTTACTGTCACTTTAGCCTGTATTTTCTATTTATACTGAATCCACTTTGCTTGGAGATTAGCCTTCTTTCTAAATCAACCTTCTCAAGGTAATCAACAATATTTTCATTGTTGACCTTTTTTTGTCCAGAATTGTTGTCTGCTCAGCTTCAATTAAACTTCAATACTCCATCAGATTTGTATTTTCTGCCTTAGTCATCATCATTTTCTTCACTGTATTCATCTGTATCTTCTTCACTTCGCTCCTTATTCTTATTATCCTGCTATACTGTTATCTTTTCTGTCCCCGTGTTGTATCTGTTCATTTTCATTTCTTCAACTGTGGTATTTAAATAGCAATCTGTGTCTTGATTTGTTCACAGTAGTTATGGCCTGGCCTTGCCATGCCATGCCATGCCATGCCATGCATGTATTTGTTGTGAGCACCTCTCCCACATTGATAAAAAAGAGAGATGCTAATGGGTATATAGACTAAATGGGCTCTCCCACATACTGGACTAGTCTTTTGGGTTGGACTCTCCTATTTGGTCTATAACTGTATTCCCTGTTTGTTAAGGAGGATTTTCAAACTCCCGAAGCTCTTGCAATCTTGCTGGAACGTACTTCTTTGTTTGTTCCAATATATGTGCGTAAGATAAGTTGGAGGGTTTTACCCTTTCTCTCATCTCAACTTTTTTATTTTCTTGTTCTGTTCGTTCTTCTTATTTAATGTTGAACCCTTTTCTATTGTTGGTTTTATACTTGTACCCTGTCTTGATTTTGCTGAATTGGCTGATAAGTTTTTTTTTTCCTCTCATTTGATTATCGAGAAATCCTCTAGAGTAAGGAATGCATAGTTTGAATGTATGCCCTACCCATCTACACTTAAATACTAGGTTGTTGTCTGTACTAGGGGTCGAACACGCGATGTGCACCTAATCTGCATATCACAAGTTGAGCTCTTACCATTAGCCTAACTTACAGGGCAAATTGTCTGATGAGCTTTTTGTTAAAAAGAATTATCCATTCCTTTGAACATCATTCTAGGCTCTTTCTAAAGATTAAATGGAAGAAAAAAAAAAGTTAAATCAGAGTAAACTTATATTATGCATACCATCTCCTTCAAAGGAAGCAAATGAAATAAGAGCTTTAAGAGGCTGCATATTTATTCTTTTCTTGTTCTCTGTTTTCAATTTTTTCTCCTTTCTACCGCATGTGTCCTGTTTCTTCTTTTATCTCCTCTAAGGATCTCTGCAAGGTTAGATGAAGGTTTGTTTTTGTTGGTATAATATGTATACTTCCAACGAGTAAATTGGAGTTCGAATAATATCAAAATACTCTCGACTCGAGTATAGAGCCAACTTGAGAATACGGCTTGGGTTGAGCTCGATAAAAATCTAACAAAGTTCAATTGGCCTCGACTTGATTTAACTTGGTACTAAAACAAGTAGTTGTATTCAACTTGACTCGATACGAATAATATCAAAATACTCTCGACTCGAGTATAGAGCCAACTTGAGAATACGGCTTGGGTTGAGCTCGATAAAAATCTAACAAAGTTCAATTGGCCTCGACTTGATTTAACTTGGTACTAAAACAAGTAGTTGTATTCAACTTGACTCGATACGATGAATAGTTGCTCATACATCGTATTTATACTAAATCATAAAATCTAAACTTAGCAGTTAAAATTCAACTGATACGATGAATAGTTGCTCATACATCGTGTTTATACTAAATCATAAAATCTAAACTTAGCAGTTAAAATTCAACTGATAATGGGTAAATTTGTACAGACAATAAGGAGGTGTTTGTCTATGCATAAATTTTTCTTTTTTTCAAAAAAGTTTTCGGTAAGCTGTTTGGTCATACGATTACGGCACATTTTTTAAGAAATTTTGATATTCGTTTTTCAAAAACCAAAAATTACTTTTTCAAATTTTTCCAAAAAAACCTTTTCTCAACTCACGGAACTTAACTTTTTTGAGTGAAATAAGTGTCCAAACAAAACTTCAACAACCAAATATTATTTTTCAACTCAATCAAACAATCAATTGAAACTTGCTAAGAACAACTCATAAAATTTGGGCCATTAATCCGTGTCGTATATAAGAATGTCATCTCAACCACTAATCTCTCTCAAATCAATGGTTCACATTTGTCTTACTTAACTCTATCTAAGTGAGGGTTGCTCAGATCATAAGTATTCTCCAACTACATTAAGGGTGTCAATGGTTATTTCAGAATCGACTAAACCGATTGAACCGAACCAATTCTTAGGCTATTTTCAATAAAACTGTAGGTTTCAACATAAATTTATAACCGAACCGAGTTATTCGGGGTAAGTTTTTTATTTAATAAAAATTACCAAACCGATTAATTTTATGCGTATAAAATATATTCTATATTTTAAATATAAGTATAAAAACATATAAAAATCTTTTGCCTTGAGCATTTGGGTGATTGGAATTCTATAAATCTACTCGGGCTACCAATAAAAACAGAAAAAATCGTGAAACTTTGATGCGTAGCTATTTTTGGACGCGCTAAATGAGAATTATCCACCGTTTCAGAATTAATTGAGGAATAGCCATTGCACGCACATACACTCCATTAGCATTGACAAACAGCCCGGACTAGTCCCATGTTTTTATACTGGGACTTTGATCTACACATATTCAAAGTCCCATTATTTTATAATGGGAGCTTTATATATATAAAGTCCCAGTCCCAAGTTTTTATACTAGGACTTTGAACTACACATGTTCAAAGTCCCATTATTTTATAATGGGATTTCTTCCTGGAGCTTTATATGTATAAAGTCCAAGTCGCATGTTTTTATACTAGGGCTTTGAACTTGTTACTTGAACTTGTCTGGAGGTGGCTATTTCTCAGCAAATTTATTTTCTATGGCTACGGATCAATTAGCACGCACAAAATAGGCTCCAACGCGAAATTTTTACTAAAAAAATCTCAACTCGCAGGCCTCTTTTGCCATTCCTAGTCTAAACCTACTTGTAATTTTTTTTCCCTTTTTGTCCTGCTATCTATGGTCAGTTGTTCACGCTTAATTTTTAATATGTTCACTATAAAATAATTTTTTCAAAACTAAGCTTTGAACCAATTATTCAAAAATCAAAGCCACTATGCCACGTCCTAACGATTATATAGTTGTTGCCATGCTACTTGCTTATGAATATTGTTTTTCTAATACTCCATTGATCCTTAAGACATTTTTAAAGAAGAAGCATATGGAAGCTGTAGATATACATCAGACAAAATGTGACTCTAAGTCATTGTTGTTCCGCATTATATTTTTTCATTTGTCTATTGTTATTTGTTCCTAATTCTATCTTCACTTGCTTTATAGTTAATGTGAGATAGTTAATCACTGCAAGCATAAACAGGGTTCTAAATCAGTCCATAGTAGATCAATATTGTAACTATATGTCAAGTACTTGAAAATGAGCTACCGATGTTTTAGTAATTCGAAAAAATAATGTCTTATGTGATGTTAAAGTACGAAAGTAATTGAAAATTAATCAAAGGTAAATATTTCTTAAATTAACAACGAACCATTAACACCCTAGTCTACATTAAGAGGTTGTAGTTGGAGTTATCATAGGAGAAACCCTAGGAGCGATGAATCAACCAGATTTAACAGAGGCAGTCACCGGAGACGGCGTTACCCTAGACCGAATCAGCAACTTAACTGAGTCACTACTCGTTCGAATTATCTCTCTTTTGCCTGCGACGAAGGAAGCTTGCAGAACAAGTCTCGTCTCAAAACGGTGGCAGTACCTCTGGACTTGTATTGATACTCTTAGTTTCGTTTATACAAAGGATGATTATAAGTTACGTGGTGTGGGAGAATCAGAAGCAAAAAAATTCATATTGTTTGTGGATTATGTATTTGCTAAACGTACTTGTTCCAAAATCACAAATTTCCATCTCGTTTTGCAGTACCTACCTATAAACCCTAAAATCATCTTGCCTGTCGAAAAATGCCTTAGTTATGCTATAAAATACAAAGTGGAACATCTTGTGTTGAAGTCAAAGCGTGGTGGTATGTACACATTGCCTCAACTGTTCTACACTTGCTCCTCATTGATATCATTACATTTGTTTAGATGTACCTTTGATAAAGGGACTGTTATTTCGTGGAAATCTCTTAAGACTTTGAAGCTTAGCGTTGTGGAGTTAGATGATGAATTATTTCTGAAGTTACTGTCGGGTTGTCCTGCATTGGAAACTATGGAACTGTGTGTTTTTCGTGGTTTTCATCGTATGGAAATTAATAATTCAAATTTAAAGACATTAAAGTTGCACAAGTTTTGGCCGCGCTATGGAAAAGGTGATCGTGGTAATCACATATTGGAAATTGTTGCACCTTATCTTCAGCATTTGGAGATTTCAGGATATATGCATGATGTTACGTTTAGTCTAGTAAATGTATCTTCCTTGGTCAGTGCTGGGCTTACTTTTATTAGCAGTTCTGAGAGCCGGTTTCAGGATTATTTTGTATACGTCCAAGATTACATAAAAAAATTGAGACATGTGACAGAGCTAACGATTGGGACTTGGTTTGTTGAGGTCTGTTATTGACTCAAAGTTACTTTAGTTGCTATATTTGATTAGCAGAGAGCTGCACAATGCAATAATAGTAATTGACATCTTTTATACACATGAAAGTTTCTTCCATCAAAGAATCGTTTGTTCACCATTTTATTATACTTACTGCAACTTGTCTGGCTGCTTTTGAAGTAAGAATTTCCTATGTTGTTGTCGCTTAAAGAGTTTGGATATTTACCTTTGTCATAAAAATATCTGTCTAGTGTGAATTAGTTTCTTTGTTCATTAGTAGTATTGTTTATTGGGATTATCGCACCAGGTCCTGTTCATGCTGCTGCTCGAACTCGATGGAGTGCAACTTCCAGAAATGAAATGCAAATGTCTAACACTAAACTTGCAGAAGTATACTTTTTATGGAGTAGCTAGGTTTTTGCAGGCCTCACCTCACGTGGAGACGCTTAACATAGGCTTGGGAGTTCAAGTAATTTCCCACATCTTTTGCTCTTCTTTGTACACCCTTTTATATTTTGATGATTTAACACACTACGTAATTGTGGGTTTTTGAAACTATTAGACGCTTTTACTTGAATTCCTGCTCTGTCACTTTTGTGCAATATAAGCGTTGGACCTGTATCTGATCGTCTCTATCTCCAGGTTAGTCGGTTTCGGTGCTTCTATGAGTCAAGTTATAAGCGCAAACGAGATAGTATGGATCTGGAGAATTGGCTTTCAAATTTGGCACTTCCAAGTCTCAAAAGAACTAATGTTATCTGTTCCACTATTAGGATATGTTGGAGGGAAAGCCATGATATGTTTTTTGAACTTTTAGAATTTCTGCTAAAAAATGCAATGGTTTTGGAGAAGTTCGTTATCACAGCAAAGAAAAGCAAATGTAGCACATGTTCAGAGAACTGTTGCATCCAATATTCATCAGGATTGGCTGTGAAATTGTTAGGTTGCCAAAGAGCCTCCACCAATTTTATGATCACTTTTCATGAGTCAAACTTTCCTTGAGCAGTATGCAAGTGATTTAGTTTCTCGGCACACCAGAAATAGTGCTTTATATCTATCCTTTGATTTACTTCTGGTGAAATTATGAGTAAAATGTTCTTTTTGTCCTGTGTTATGGATTCCTGGTGTATTATGATGAACCATTTGTTTGTGGACTCTAGACATTGTACCAGCGCTTGAAATTTTCTTGCAACTCTTCTTCATATATGGAGCTAACATGATTGGCAGATCTAAAACCCATATCATGTGTTTACAATGTTGTTGACTGCCTTTGCTTGAGGTATAAGTCATGATACAATTGTCTAGTAAAATCTTTTCAGTTTGATCTCCGTGAAATTTTCATTCATCAGATATTTGAGTTAGCTAGAACCTGCTTACTAGTGGTTGTAAAAGTTTGTCGAATGCAGTTTTTTGACAAATGCTGCACATAAGAGTTGTTGGAGGCGCCATCTGATTTCATCCAGCCATGTTCTGTATGATGTCAATGATAATTAACATTATAGGTGTATCTTTGAGATTTTTCTTATTTCTCTTGGTTATAGGAGGTTGATCAACTGGTGATTACTTCTCCTAGATTTTCCTACTTTTCTCACGTGACTTGTTCTTGATCTTCCCCACTTGGAGATAAGTGTTGTTTCAAAATACTAGAGAGATGTACACAACAATATTTGTTAACTGTTATTTGCACAAAGGAGAGAATATCGATTGGGGGTATTGGATCTTAACTTTGCATTTTCCAGTCTCAAGCGTGTTAAAAAAAGCTGCATATTTCTTCTCTTCTTTTATTGTTTCTTGTCTTCAAATTTTTTCTCCGTTCTACCCCCTGTGTTCTTCTTCTTTTAGCTACTTTAGGTTTAATTATCCACAGTTTGATGAAGGTTTGTTTAATTGATATAATACCTATACTTTCAATTAGTAACTTGGAGTTTGAATTATATCAAAGTACTCCCCGGTATAGAGCTAACTCGAGATATGAATTGGCGTGAGCTTGGAGTAACGAAATTCAATTGGCCTCGCCTCGACTTAATTCAACTCGGTACACTATAGCAAGTAGTTGAATACCACTTGGATTCAACTTGACTCAGTAAGTGTATTGGGTGAAAAATCAACAGGATTAACTAACAAGGCTCGGAGCTGAGAAAAGTTGAAAGTTTTTATTCACGAGCTCTCCAAGGCTCGCCCAGCTCCCCCAGGCCAGTGGCCTCGAAGCACGGAGAGGATGATGGCCACGAGCTGGTTCACGAGGCAATTGGAAGATAACCATCACGAGGCGAGAGAATAACCCCTCGTAGAAGATTTCGCTCCACGACTAACGAGCTCTTATCTGTAACTGTCGACCGTTGCCCACGACTTAAATGAGGAGATCATGGGCAGACCACGATTAAACGTGGAGTAATTGCCATTAAGTGCAATGAATGCTGCCCTCGCCCTTGCAAACTATAAATAACCTTGTGAATATTATGTATGCTGCCCTCGCCCTTGCAAACTATAAATAACCTTGTGAATATTATGTAAGGCATCCGGAAAAATATCAGAAATACACTTATACTTTATTCTCAATCTTTTGTCTCGTTTCTTTATTTGAATTCTTGTCTTTTTCATGACTTTGATACGAATAATTGCTAGTTAACCCTATACAAATTCGAGTTGTTGTTCTAATTAGATTTAGGCCAATATAAATTGGCGCCATCTGTGGAGATCTGGCAATAAAGTTCGTTCCAAAATCATATTCTCAGCTTTACAGGTTACTCTTGTCAAAATCATCAAATGGTGGATAACACCAACATCTCTGATAACACAACAACCCAAACCCCTGACCCAACGACTAGCGTCACCTCGTCAGGGGATGGAACACCTATAACCCCTCCAAGCTTAACACCACCTGATTTAACACCACCTGGTTTAACGCCACCTAGCTTCACGCCTCCTAGTCTGACACCCGCTCCTTTGATTCCTTCAACTGGCTTAAATCTCCCAATTGGTGCTATTCCACCAATTGACCCATTGTCATCAAGTTCAAATGGCCCATTTCAATTGTATGTGATGACAACTTTGCAACGGCTTCAAGAGCAGTTCGCTGCTTTTTCTGGAAATGGGAAGAATGCAACAAACCATGTCGAGCCCACGCTCAATGGAAACATCCTGAACGTTGTTCCTACGGGCGCAACAACAGAGGGACTTCCAAACGGCGCTGCATCTGGGGGTTCGGGCTCTGCGCCACTGGGGAATCAATCCTTCGGGGCAGCTCTAACGGTGGCTGAAACTAGCGTCCGGACTTGAAATTTTCTTGCAACTCTTTTTCACGAGCTATCATGATTGGCAAATCCAAAAACCTTATAGTGTTTTACAATGTTTTTGACTTCTATTACTTGAGGTTGAAGTCATGATAAGAGTGTCAATAAAATCTTTTCAGTTTGCTTGATTTTTTTTGTTTTAAAAAAAGAAAAACACTTTTCAGTTTGATCTCCATGAAATTTTCATTCACTAGGCAGGTTTGAGTTGGCTAGAATAGCTTACTAGTGATTGTACAAGTTTGTGGTATGCAACTTTCTTGATAAATGCCGCGCGGAAGAGTTGTTGGAGGCACCATGTGATTTCATCCGCCCATGTCCTGCATGATGTTAATCACAAGCTGAGCTTTTACCATTAGCGTAACTTACATGGCAAATTGTCTGATGAGCTTTTTGTTGTTCCCTGTTCATATATTTGACCTTTTCATTATCATCGTGTTGGATTTTCTCTTGTAATTTAGTTAATTAATTGACTTTATTTGGTTCTGCAGAAGCAACCAATTTCCATTTGTCCTTTCTTTAAGGAGTGTTTGAACAGTGTTTGCTGGTCTGTCCAAATTTACTTTAACTTAAATATGTTAAAAAGAATTATCCATTCCTTTGAACATCATTCTTGGCACTTTCTAAAGATTAAATGAAAAAAAAAACTAAATCAGAGTAAACTTGAATTATGCATACCATCTCCTTCAAAGGAAGCAAATGAAATAAGAGCTTTAAAAGGCTGCATATTTATTCTTTTCTTGTTCTCTGTTTTCAATTTTTTCTCCTTTCTACCGCCTGTCCCCTGTTTCTTCTTTTATCTCCTGTAAGGATTAATTCCGCAAGGTTAGATGAAGGTTTGTTTTTGTTGGTATGATATGTATACTTCCAACGAGTAAATTGGAGTTCGAATAATATCAAAATACTCTCGAGTATAGAGCAAACTTGAGAATACGGCTTGGCTTGAGCTCGATAAAAAAATAACAAAGTTCAATTGGTCTCGATTCGATTTAACTTGGTACTAAAATAAGTAGTTGTATTCAACTTGACTCGATACTATGAATAGTTGCTCATACATCGTATTTTGATATTCATTTTTCAAAAACCAAAAATCACTTTTTCAAGTTTTTCGAAAAAAACCTTTTCTCAACTCACAGAACTTTAATTTTTTCGAGTGAAATAAGTGTCCAAACAAAACTTCAACTACCGAATATTATTTTTATACTCAATCAAACAATTTATTGAAACTTGTTAAGAACTAACTCATAAAATTTTGGCCATTAATCCTTGTCGTATATAAGAATATCATCTCAACCACTAATCTCTCTCAAATCAATGGTTCGCATTTGTCTTACTTAACTCTATCTAAGTGAGGGTTGCTCAGATCATAAGTATTCTACACCTACATTAAGGGTATCAATGGTTATTTCAGAATCGACTGAACCGACTGAATCGAACCAATTTTTAGGCTATTTTCAATAAAACCATAAGTTTTAACATAAATTTATAACTGAACCGAGTTATTCGGGGTAGGTTTTTTATTTAATAAAAAATACTGAACCGATTAATTTTATGCGTACAAAATATATTCTATATTTTAAATAAGTATAAAAACATATAAAAATCTTTTGCCTTGAGCATTTGGGTGATTGGAAATCTATAAATCTACATGAGCTACCAATAAAACAGAAAAAAGATATTTTTACGCTAATTGACATACGAAACCACTTAATTACAGAAAATACCGGTATTTTTAAATAATTACCCTACATACCAACACTTTTTCACATTTTACAAAATATACAATTTTTCATTTCCTTTCTTCCCTCTCTTCCCAAAACCCTAACTTCTCCCTCTCTCTTTCTCTCCTCTCCTCCATCCACCCACACCACCCCCACCCTCCTGCCGTTCCCCACCCCCCTCGCAGGCCGCCGCCGCTGCGTGCTCCACCACGGCAAATTGGAGCAGATTTTCTCCTCTTTTTCGATCTTCTCCTCTTTTTTTTTTTTTTTTTCATTTTGTACGTGTATATGTGTGTATTTTTATGTATACATATGTATTTTGTTAATACAAGTTCAGATCTGCTTCTCATTCTTCTTTTTTGCATTTGAATATACACATTCAAATTTAGATCTGCAAGTGTATGTATCTGTATGTTCGTGTATATACATGTAATAATTTTCAGCATACAAGTGTATGTACGTGTATATCACTGTATGAACGTGTATATCCGAGCATCTATTTGTAATTTTTTGTATGTATTTTTGTGTGTATGTCAAGTAATAAATATCACACACATAAATTTGTATGTTTTGTTTGTAGATCTGTAGATTCGTGTATGTATGTGTGTGTTTAGTGTATGTATAACACCTTTGTTTTTGTGTATTTACATGTATTTTCCAACTTTAATTTCAAAAAAAAATAAAAATCAATGTTTATATGTGTATTTATGTGTATTTCATTTTTTAGATTCAAAAATATAAAAAAAAAAAAAAACCGGTGGTGGATGGCGGCGGCCGACGGTGACTGGGTGGCGGCGGCCGGCGGTGACTGGGCGGCGGCGGCGCCTGGGGTGGTAGCAGTGGAGGAGGGGGCAATAGGAAGAAGGAGGAACCCTAATTTATTAGTTTTGTTGATTTTTGTATATAATGTGTAAAAAAATGTTGGTATTTTTTGTAAAATGGAATAATATTGATATTTTTTATAATTTTGGTGTTAGGATTGTATATATTTGTAAATCTTCCCAGAAAAAATCTCAACTCCCAGGCCTCTTTTGCCATTCCTAGTCTAAACCTACTTGTAATTTTTTTTCTCTTTTTTGTCCTGCTATCTATGGTCAGTTGTTCATGCTTAATTCTTAGTATGTGCAGTGTTCACTATAAAATAATTTTTCAAAACTAAACTTTGAACCAATTATTCAAAAATCAAAGCCACCATGCCACGTCCTAACGATTATATAGTTGTTGCCTTGCTACTTGCTTATGAATATTGTTTTTCTAATACTTCATTAATCCTAAAGACATTTTTAAAGAAGCATCATATGGAATCGGTAGATATACGTGAGACAAAATGTGACTCAAAGTCATTGTTGTACCCAAAAAAAAAAAGTCATTGTTGTACCGCATTATATTTTTTCATTTGTCTTTTGTTATTTGTTCCTAATTGTATCTTCACTTACTTTATAGTTAATACGGGATAGTTAATCACTGCAAGCAAAAACAGGGTTCTGAATCAGTACTCCATAGTAGATCAATATTGTATAACGACTATATGTCAAGTACTTGAAAATGAGGAGTAAATTCTATGGATGGTCATCCAACTTTCATGTTTGTTACCTAAAGGTCACTATTTTTTCATATGTTACCCAAAAGTCATTCAACTATTGTCTAAGTTATACAAAAATAATTTTGTCCAGAACTAGCTTAATACTCGTCTGAAAATGACGTCATTAGAGTACATAATTTGATTAAATAGGATTGATGTATTAAACTCCATACTTGACCCATATTAATAATATGACCCAGTTGCCCAAAGGTCATACAAATCTTACACGCTAAAATTATTGGGTTTAGCTTTCTTTTTTGTTCTTTTTATTATTAATTTAGCTGTCTAGGCAATTAGTATGGTTAGTTTGTATTTTTTTCGGTGTTGTCTTACTCAATAATAACATTTTATCAAATAGAAGGTCGCAACCAGAACAACTTCTGATCATAATTTTTCATAACAGTGAAAACATTAACATCTTAACATCTCATAACATAGTTGGGAATCACAAAATACATATTACATGCCATTGAAATCTTTAATACAAAAATATAAAACACCATATGTGTTTCTACTTCCTACCAATTCTAGTCCGCTTTGGGTATCTTCTATTCAGGATATAGGCGGTCTTATGTGTTATTAAGATTGGGGTCGGGTTTGGAGGTGGGTCTTATGTTTTTTATGATTACTAATTTAATCTAATTTAATTAAGTAAAATTTTTATTTTAACTTTCACCTCACTTTTTAGGTAGTATGTATTAAGTTTTTTTGGGGCAAAATTATTTTTGTGTAACTTAGACCAAAGTTGAATGACTTTTGGGTAACAAAAGAAAGTATAGTGACCTTTGAGTAACAGACATGAAAGTTGAATGACTATCCATGGAATTTACTCTGAAAATGAGCTACCGATCCGAAAAAATAGTGAGTCTTGTGTGATGTTAAAGTAAAGTAAAGTAATTGAAAATTAATGAACCGAATCGAAACCAAAGAGAAATCGAAATAGTTGGGATTGTTTGGACTTTGGAACATCTAATTTTGGTTAGGGATAATTACACTGAAAGACAAGCAAAAGACGAAAATTACCAAAAATGGCCCATATTTTCGAATCTTACCCGAGCTGTCACCCTTTTCCCGAGATAGCAGTCGCCGCAAGTTTATACAAGTTTATACAATTTTATACAAATTTATACAATGTATAAATTTGTATAAATGTGTATATGCGAGTGAATAAATCTGTATATTAAGGATGTTTATATGATTTTTTACTTTTTTTGTGTATATTTTTGTATTTCTCTCATTGCTACATATGTATATATGTATATTCATGTATAATTTAATTTTTAGAGGGAGATTTGTGTGTATAAACTTGTCCAAAACAATGATTTAGACGCAATAAACAATATAAATTTAGTAAAATACAAAAAAGTAATGACACCATTGGCGGGAGAAGGTGTTTGCCAGTGGCTTAGTGGCTGGGGAGGGGAAAATTTGATAGCTAGGGTGTTTTTTATAAAGAAGTGCTAAAATTTGTAATTTTAGAGGTGGGTGCTATGCATGAAAAAAAAAATATGGCATCCTATTTGTAATTTTGGGTAGTGGGCTGCCTATTTTTGAAAATTCCCCAAGAATAATGCACATAATGGAAAATTGGTAAGGTAAAAATTTCTTAAATTAACAGAACGAACCATTAACACCCGTAGTCTACATTAAGAGGTTGTAGTTCGAGTTACCATAGGAGAAACCCTAGAAGGAGAGATGAATCAACCAGATTTAACGGAGGCAGTCACCGGAGACGGCGTTACCCTAGACCGAATCAGTGACTTGCCTGAGTCACTACTCGTTCGAATTATCTCTCTTTTGTCCACGACGGAGGAAGCTTGCAGAACAAGTCTCGTCTCAAAACGGTGGCAGTACCTCTGGACTTGTATTGATACTCTTAGTTTCGTTTATACAAAGGATGATTATAAGTTACGTGGTGTGGGAGAATCAGAAGCAAAAAAATTCATATCCTCTGTGGATTATGTATTTGCTAAACGTACTTATTCCAAAATCACAAATTTCCATCTCGTTTTGCTGTACCCACCGAGAAACATCTTACCTGTCGAAAAATGGCTTAGTTATGCTATAAAATACAAAGTGGAACATCTTGTATTTAATTCAGAGGATGGTGGTATGTACACATTGCCTCAACTGTTCTACACTTGCTCCTCATTGATTTCATTACATTTGTTTAGATGTGCGTTTGATAAAGGGGCTGTTATTTTGTGGAAATCTCTAAAGACTTTGAAGCTTAGCATTGTGGAGTTAGACGATGAATTATTTGTGAAGTTACTATCGGGTTGTCCTGCGTTGGAAACTATGGAACTGAGTGTTTTTCGTGGTAGTTTTCATCGTATGGAAATTAATAATTCAAATTTAAAGACATTAAAGTTGCACGAGTTTTGGTCGCGGTATGAAAAAGGTAATCACTTAATGGAAATTGTTGCACCTTATCTTCAGCATTTGGAGATTTCAGGAAATATGGATGATGTTAAGTTTAGTCTATTAAATGTATCTTCCTTGGTCAGTGCTGGCCTTACTTTTTATACAAGATCTGTGAGCCGGCTTCAGGATTATTTTGCATACGTCCAAGATTACATTAAAAAATTGAGACATCTGACAGAGCTAACGATTGGGACTTGGTTTGCAGAGGTTTGTTATTGACTCAAAGTTACTTTAGTTGCAATATTTGATTTTTAGCAGACAGTTGCACAATGCAATAATAGTAATTGACATCTTTTGTACATATGAAAGTTTCTTCCATCAAAGAATCTTTTGTTCACCTATTTATTATACTACTGCAAGTTGTCTGGCTGCTTTTGAAGTAAGAATTTCCTATGTCATTGTCGCTTAAAGAGTTTGGATATTTACCTTTGTCATAAAAATATCTGTCTAGTGTGAATTAGCTTTGTTGATTACTAGTTTTATTGGATTATTGCACCAGGCCCTGTTCATGCTGCTTCAAGATGGAGTGCAGCTTCCAGAAATGAAATGCAAATGTCTAACACTAAGCTTCCAGATAACGAAGTATACTTTTTATGGAGTAGCTAGCCTTTTGCAGGCCTCCCCTCACGTAGAGGCGCTCAACATAGACTTGGGAGCTCAAGTAACTTTACATCTTTTGCTCTTCTTCCTACATCCTTTTATATTTTGATGATTTAACATACTACCTTCCCTTTCCATACTGAGTTTTCCGGAGAAGAATGCAGACATATCTTTTGTTATCAATAAGAATGTTTTGTCACTATAATGTTTCATATTGATTTGTTCACAACAGACGTCCTGAAAGGAAAAAGGGTAGTTGACAAACTCAACCTCTTTCATCCTTTGCTTGTTACGCTTCTCTTTAGATAAGATTCTTCTATCAAAAGTATTTATCCATATTTAACCTGTGAATTGTGGGTTTTGAAACTATTAGACGCTTTTACTTGAATTTTTGCTCTGTCACTTTTGTGCAATATAAGCTTCCTAAGCGTTGGACCTGTATCTGATCGTCTCTCTCTCTCCAGTTTAGCCGGTTTCGGTGGTACTATGAGTCAAGTTATATGCCCAAAGGAGATAGTATGGATCTGGAGAATTGGCTTTCAAATTTGGCACTTCCAAGTCTCAAAAGAACTAATGTTATCTGTTCCACTATTAGGATGTGTTGGAGGGATCAGCGCCATGCTATGTTTTTTGAACTTTTAAAATTTCTGCTAAAAAATGCAACAGTTTTGGAGAAGTTCGTTATCACAACAAAGAAAAGCAAATGTAGCAGATGTTCAGAGAACTGTTGCTTCCAATATTCATCAGAATTGGCTGTGAAATTGTTAGGTTGCCAAAGAGCCTCCACAAATTTTATGATCACTTTTCATGAGTCAAACTTTCCTTAAGCAGTATGCAAGTGATTTAGTTTCTCGGCACACCAGAAATAGTGCTTTATATTTATCCTTTGATTTACTTCTGGTGAAATTATGAGTAAAATGTTCTTTTTGAGATCTTACCCTTATGGCATTCCTGTGTTATGGATGATGAGCCATTTGTTTGTTGACTCTAGACATTGTACCCGGGCTTGAAATTTTCTTACAACATACATTAGTTATGCCATGTTTTTATTCCCTTGTACCCCAGTGGTATCCCATCATTTCATTTTCTTCAAGTCTTGCTATGCCATGTTTTTATTCCTTATTTGTAAAGGAGGATTTCGAAACTCCTGAAAGCTCGTGTATGTGACTGCTAACATATTATGTTACTTTGGGGTATTTGTCCTTCCTCTCATCTCAATCTTCTTATTTTTATTTTTTATTTCTTTTTGTGTGCTAATTCTTCTTATTTGGTGATGAACCCTTTTCAATTGTTGGTTTTGCTCTTGTGTCTGTCTTGAGTTTGCTTGAATTTTCTGATGAGCTTTTTCTCATTTGAAAATTGAATCCTAAGAGCAAGTAACATATGGTTTGAATTTCAGTGGATAATGTGCTCACCCCTCTCCTTCTCGGTTTGTCTGCAGTATGGTTTGAACCCGTGATGTGTGAGTTAGCCTAACTCACACATTACAAGATGTGTTCTTACCATTAGACTAAATTGCTGCAGGGCCGGCCTAAGCATAAGATAGCTAAAGTCTTTGCTTTAGGCCCCCAACTATTAAGGGCCCCAAAATTCCAAAATTATTATTGATACTATTATTATGTTGTTTTATATTGTATGTTTATTTCTTGGATTTGGTTGAAATTTTTTAATGAGTGATCAAAACTTTTTATCTTTTTAAAGATTGGTTCTTTTACCATATTTTTTTGAGTTTTGATTCTTTCTTCTCTACATACATACATTTTTATCGTTTATAAAGAGTTCGTATTTCAATTATTCAATTTTGATGTATTAAATATAGAATCAAGATACATGTTTTTATAATCACACTGAATTCAATTCATTGAAAGATTTGTAATGTAGTAGTGAAACTCCAAGTCAAATTTTCACCAATTTTAATTCTACACTACTATTTCTAGGCATAAATCGGTCTACACAATTCTGGAACTTAATACATTTACCATATATATTGCTCATAACTTAATATTTTACAATCGAAATATAGTGTTGACTCCGTAGAAATATTTTTTAAAAAATTAATAAAGCTTTACATAATACCAATAATGTCTCAATACAAATATATTGCATGTACTGAATATATAATTGAACGATTTTTTTTTTTAGAAGAACTTGATTAAAAAATAATTAATGACTATATATCTTGAAAAGTTGGAGAAATATATTTAAGGCCTCTTATTAAATGATGGTTTTAAGCCACAAATTCAGTTGGGCCACGCAATTCAATAACAAATAACAAATCGAAATCGTCACGAATTGAATTATAATCAAATCGCTTTGGGTCGCTTACCAATGTCAGTAATTGATGATTACACAATTCGAACAATTTCGAATTTACCTCAAATAAAAAATGACAACTTGTCGAATGAGCTTTTTGTTGTTCCTTGTTCATATTTTTGACATTTTCATTATGTTCTTGTTGTATTTTCTCTTATAATGTACTTAATTGACTTTATTTGGTTCTGCGGAAGCATCCAACTTCCATTTTGTCCTTTCTTTGAGGAGCGTTTGAACAGTGTTTTCTGGTCAGTCCAAAATCCTAATGTACATTAACTTCAATATCTATTCCTTTGAACATCATTCTTAGCTCTTTGTAAAGATTTTTTTTTTCTTAAAAAAAATTAAAGCCTAGTAAACTCAAATTGCATACCATCTCCTTCGAAGGAAGTAATTGAAAGAAGAGCCTAAGAGTTAAAAAAACTGCATATTTCTTCTTTTATTGTATAATTATCCACAGTTTGATGAAGGTTTGTTTAATTGATATACTAATACCTATACTTCCAATTAGTAAATGGAGTTTGAATAATATCAAAGTACTCCCTAGTATAGAGCTAACTCGAGATATGAATTGACTTGAGCTCGATTAAAATGTAATAAAATTTAATTGACCTCGACTTAAACAGCCATCAAACTCAGTCCATTGGCTGAGTTGTTGATGTTGGTTGTGCAATTAAGAGTTAGCAGTATCTTTTGAAATATTGTATTCTGTCATGTCTTATTTGTAAAGAATAATTGAAACATGTGGTAATCTGCACCAAATGCTTCAGATGGTACTTCTACAACATATCAGAGGTGGCAAAAATAAGGCTCATACTTACTCATCTCTTGTGTTAATCCTGCAGCATCCATTCAAAACATCCCCATTGTGCTTCGTGGAAACAAAGTTGATGTTAAAAACAGGCAGGTTAAGGCAAAGCAAGTTACCTTCCACAGGAAGAAAAATTTGCAATACTACGAGATCTCTGCTAAGAGCAACTACAACTTTGAGAAGCCGTTTCTGTACCTTGCTAGAAAGCTTGCTGGGTAATGCTAAATGTTATTCGGTGTCCTGTTTTAGCGAGTCACATATAATGGTGCTGTAATGAACTCAATATATTCTTGTCCTTTCAGCGATGCTAATCTTCACTTTGTGGAATCACTTGCTCTTGCTCCCCCAGATGTATGCATTGACATAGAAGAAGTCAGAAAAAGTAAGATCCCTGTTACTTGTGGTGTTCTATTGTCTTGTGTTTCTACTAATATCAAATGTCTATGTGCATAATATTCCATACCATTGGGAGCTTCGTCAGAATATTGTAAAATTGTGCTGGCTGTTTATGTGAGACTAACTGTACTTCTCAGTACAGTTCAGAGCGGATCAGTTGCACCATTAAATATTTCTATATCCTAGGTTCTTTATTTTGTATTTCGCATATTAGGCTTTTAGGCTTTAATCAGGATTTTACTAGTTGTGTTCGTCTGAAGCGAGAGTCAGTGGTTATCAGGCTAAATAGAATGCTATATCCTGTTCCTAATGTCAAGATTCTGTTTGAGCTTATTATCCATTCAATATTACTTTTATATTCCGATCCTGACGTGAGTTCACTTTGTCAAGGCATTGTTTCAGCTTTTATTACATTCAATATCAGTTACCTCTTGATTCTTAGCTCCCTTGATGTTCCAGAGCCTCTCTCAACAGTGGTGGTGATAGGCTGATAGCCACTTAGTTGTACGAGGCTTCCTACACTACTCTATTAGGATCAAATACATTGCAAAATTAACAACGATTACTCTGTCATGAGATGTGAAGAGCTCCCCATTGGTTCAATCTACGAGCAGGATGAATTAAATGGTTTTTGATACCAGACATCTTTTGCGACGCAAGTTACCTCTTTTCATAGACATAAAGCTGGAAACCAAGAATGAACATGATCGAGAGATCTAGCCAAACTTGGTCCATTAGATGAAATGAATAATTGATACCTAATCTGATATTGAAATTTTGGTCAAATGCAAAGTCTAAGGAAACGGGAAACAAGAAATGCGAGGCCGTAAACCGAATTAAAGAATATCAGCCACTGGTATATGAGGAGCCAAACTGATCCCCTTAATCATACAGCAATAAGGAGTCAAATTTGCAAGCTCTAATCCCTAGAACAATGGTATAGCAGTGTTTCCCAGCAGTGTCTTTAACATTAGGCCAGATACATGCATATCCATAGGACTGAATGCTCTCATTTGTCTATGGTGATCAAAACAACACTAGATTTGATTTCTCATACATACAAAACAGCCTCTACATTTGTACTAGAAGCTTTATAGGTGATTCTTGAATATTCAATGTGATTATAAATGTGAAAGAATATCCGGAAGAAGTTTCTTTCTATCTGCAGATCGTGACCACCTTCACTGACTCACTAGAGCAGATACTGAGAAAATACCATCAAGATAAGTTAGTTGGAGGCTATTTACCCTTCCTCTCTAACTTTTTTTTTTAGGCGGTCATTCTTCTTAGTTGATGTTGAACCTTTTTCTATTGTTCGATTTTGTTGTACCCGTGCCTTCTGTTTTAAATTTGCTTGAAATGTATGATGGGCACTTTTTTATTTGATAACCGAGAAATACCGAAGGCTATAACGCATGGTTTGAAACTCGGTGAATAACTCGGCGCTCCCAGTCCTTTTCCAATTAAGTACCAAGTTGATGTTTGTAGTATGATTCGAATTACTAACTCATCACAAGTTGAGCTCTTACCATTAGGCAAATTGTCTGATGAATTTTTTGTTGTTCCCTGTTCATATAGATGACCTTTGTCGCACCCCACTTTAAAGCAAGTAAAGTGGTGTTCGACTTGGGGTAACTCGTTTGGAGTTGGAAGTTTTGGAGTCGCCACCTAATAAATTATTCTAGGCGTATTAGGTCGCCTATTAATTTCTAATTTCATTTAAAGAATAACTCCGGGTTAGTCTACTAGTCAGAGATTCGGGTAAGTGTTCGAAGTAACCCAGGAGGAAGGGGTTAGGCACCTCCTGGGTTCCACTAAGCGTGGTTTCCGGCCGATTTTTATATTGGGTTTTAACATGTAACGAAGCTAAGAGGATAAAAATTAAATAAAATAAGCAAAGAAGACATGTATGCAAACAAGTTAAAATATGACAATAGGCAGTTAGATATAAACAGTCTCAATTTGCAGACAAGTTACATATATAGCTACAACTTACAATGTTAGGTAAAATTAACCAATATTGTCATATTAACACAAGTTAACTTTTAAGTAACAAAATATGGATTAAACATATAGTAAAAAAATGTGCACCACTAAAGGATGGCATCATGACATTATTGGTCACATACCTTTAACTTCGGTGGCGACTTTAGTGTGAGGTCGCGTTTAAAATAGTTTGGTTTAAAATAAAGAAGATATATATTTAAAATATATAAACATGTACACGAATAAAATATATATAAATAATTAACACATCACATATTAAAAATATTTAGATATAGTAAGTAATATATATAACAATATACTCACGTAATTAGCACATGACAATTAAGTTGAAAGTAGCTATGGCATTTAGAAAAATGTTGTAACATATATTGACTAATGTCTTTATAAGAAAATAATATAATTTCTATAAAACTTGACCTCCAAAGTCCAAAAAATCCCTCACAAGTTATTAGTTAACTTGGAGAAACTTAAAAATAAGTATAGCTTTCGTCTTAAGACGTGCTAAGCTCCCACTGATTTAAGCCTTTGTAAAATAGGCTATTTTTCAATTTTTAGTTCCTTCTAATAAAATAAAGTGCACTGCTAAGTTTCCCGATTCCTGGATTTGCAGAAATAAACCTTCTTCCGGCACCGATTGCAAATTTAACCACTTTTAAAGCAAAAAACGTTAACTGCCCTAATTTCAGAAATAAATACTTTGCAAAAAAGAGTCAATTATCAGTTTCGGGTTTCAGTTATAGACCTGCTATCATATCATTTCAGAAATAGCATAAATAAGTCATTTTTAAATCTGCCTTACGATTTTAGCCCTCTTTTCTGATTTTCAGCAAAACAGCTCCATGTTATAAATCTAATTTTAAAGGCCTGTCATGTTTTCAATTTCACCACTCAGATTCCACACAAATAGACATGCATCAATTTAAACATGCACAAAGAAAGGTATAGATTGGCCCCTGTATAGCCATTTTAGCACTTAGTAGTGCTACTGTTGTTCTTAGGCTGGTGCTGCCCTGTTTTACCTTGAACATTTTGCACCTTATGGTGCTTAACATACAAATAGGGGACCCTATTCAATACAACAAATAAGGGGTCTAAGGGGGATTAAAGAGAATAGAGAAAGGTGCCCTGCATGCACTAGTGAACTGATGAGTTCATTAACAACCTTTGATCTTTTCAAAGATCAACCTGCCTGAACCTGCAAGTAAAACTCAATGATGGTATAGCCATAGGCTATCCAGACAGTGGAAAGGAACCTGCAAGAGAGGGTTAATGGTGGCCAACGAAGGGCCAGGCAAACGCACACACATAGGGCAAGCAAAACTTAGCAGACTATGTTATTTCAATGCAATCAAAGGCAAGCTATTCCATGAATTCCCCAGCCAATTTCAAACTCATTACCTTAACAATATGTGGGAAGGCAAACCATCAACGAACTCAGCAAACAAACATGCCAAAGGACCTTTCTAAACAAGTGTTATTACAGTTAACCTCAAGCCTTTTCTATCTCACAGGGAGAAGGATATTGCTGGAGGTTTTTAGAGAAGGAGAAGGTAGAGTGTGCTGTGGGTATAATCCCGAGAGAGAGGAGCGGAAGTATGTAAAAGTGTGCGTACTGGAGATGTAAAAGAGAGTCCTATTTATAGTGTAGGAGAGGCAGCATACTTAACAAGGAAAAGACTTCAAAAATATTCAAAATTTCACTATAAAAGGTAGATGTAAATTCTGCTTTCATACAAAAGGAAACCCAGCATTGACATAGCTAAAATTAAGAGAAATAATCTATCAATCAGAATCTAAGAAAGGAAAATTTAGATGTGAAAAGGAGAAGATGATGTCAATCTCATTTATAAGGAAACAGTACTAATGGAGGTGTATATTCAGTTTTGGTTTACAAGGAAAGCAAGAACAATTCAAAAATATCATAACTAGGCAGGGAAAGATTTGCATTTTTCATTAAAGGGGGAAGCATGTCAAATCTGCTCCTATTTCTTTTCACTTTCAGTTAATCAAGGAATATGTATACATATGGGTAAGTATATGCTTCTTATTAACGGGAAATCATAGTCATAGTAATTGTGCACAGTATCGACATCAAACTGAAAAAAAATTCTAACAGTAAATCAATAGACAGGTGGACATCTCGAATTCAAACTAAACCATTGCAAATTAACCTTCAAACTAATTTGAATTAGTTCGAGCAGTCACTCAACCAATCAAATTGAGCCGGGTTTTAACTAGTCGACATAAGTAAACTATTTTAATTAAAATCCTAAACACTTTTAACATATAATCAAAAATTAATAGGCATGTGATCAACGAATAAGCATGTTATTCACAATCAGCATAGAAATAGAACGAAAATCAGAAAATAATAGAAAGGTATTACCCGGATGCAACACGGGTCGGGTCGGGTTCAAACTGACTCGGGGCCTGCTTTGATTTTCAGAGATTCGGGTTTGAATCCTTTGATTCTTTCCTTGTCCGTGTTAAATCAGTGTGTATCATGCCAGTTTTTAGAACCGGGTCGGGTCAGCTCTAGCTCGACCCGTTTTCAACATTTCCAAGTTTGAATCATTAGTTACTTCCCTTGTTCAAGTGTAAACGTTGAGATTTCCGTGATTCTTTGCTTCGTTTGTGCTCGAGTTTGATGATACTTGCCCGATTCCTTTCTCTTCCTTTTCGGTTCCCATAGAAAGAGAGAGAAGAGGGATTTGTTTCCCTATTTCCGTGTAAAAGCGACAAGGGAGAGAGAGGGAGGAGCGAGATCACCGCAGTGACTGGAGATAGTGGTTATAATGTATTTGGATCGTTTTTAGGGCAGAGGGGAGAGAGGACATAAGGGTGGCGGCTGGCGCTTTGGGGAAGGGGAGAGGGAATTCTGACTTAGGGTTTCGGGAGTGGGAGTGAGTGTGTAGATGTAAATAGGGGAATTGTTTTGGGCCATCGGATTGAGGGGATGAAGGGCCAGGATTAAGACACGTGTACACGCGTGTATAAATGTGTGTATGATAGTATAGCTGAAGTGTAAAGGTATAATGCTTTAGGGGGTTGTACCACACGCTTAAAGAAGTTGTACACGTGCTTTGGAGAGTAGTACTTCGTGCTAAAAGTGTATTTGGTGAGGTGTAAGCTTATGTGAAGCTTAGGTGGCGTACACGTGGACAAAAGGCAATGACGTGGACTGAATGTAATAGGAATGGGATTGTAAAATAGCAAAATGACTAGTATTTAATTAAAATACTTATAAATATAAATAATTAGTATAAAATAGGAAATTTTGTAAATAATTATAAATAAATATATTTAATTATAAATATATATATATATAGATGACCACAAATAATACTAATTAGATATAAATAGCCACCAATAATTATTGAATGATATCGTAATGCGTTAAAATACACAAATAGTACACGTATTTTAGAAAATAGCCTAAATGAATGCAATTACATAATTATAATCACAATTAAATAAATACTATATAAATATTACACACGTAAATGCACGTTGTCTAATGCAATTTTATTTGAAAAATTACACTTATCAATTTTAATTAAATATAGTCAAATTGCAAAAAATGGAGGGACAAAATTGGGTGTCAACAGCTGCCCCTCTTTGTCCGGAGATGATGAAAGAGTCTTCGGGCAAAGATAGTTGACGGAATAACCAATTTTGTCACGACTGGAAGGCAAAACAATTGAAAAGGGCAAATGGGAATTTTGGGGAGTTTTTGGCCGAACCCTGTTCTCTGAGTTGCCTACATATCTCGGGTTTCACGAGAATCGGGCCGTGTGTAGTTCTATGATGGCATGTTGCCTGTGTGAGATTTTTATGACGCGCGATTTTTGATGTAAAGACTAAACTTATCCAAATATGTAAAGTTTAGATTCGTGTATGCTTTGCCTTTTGGCAAGACGAATGAAGAATAAAGCAAAGGCATTGTCGGAGATGAAATAACATCGATAGATCGAGCGTGGGAAAAGAGGCTTATAATCATCCTAGTTATGAAGATGTGGTGCACGACACACCCATAAAGAGGAGTTTACACGGACATAGTTTCCACTTCATCTCGATAAATGAGTCATTTCGTCTTCAATTTTGCTTTGAATGAGCTTGGAAACATTTGGGGAGCGAATTTTATGAATACGCACGATTCAAGCAGACGGGCATGATTAAGCACAAAAATACGCACGATTGACGCAGATGGGCATGAATTAGGAGGGAACACGAAGCTGATACCCAATCGGCAAGGGGAGATTAGGCAGATCACAGGTGCGAGTATGGAATTGTAGCTTGGAACTTGGCAAGATAAGTAGCTTGTGGGTGTAGCAAAAAGTATTGTTTGTAAGGTTAGGCTTTGCTTTGTATGTGCTTGAGGTTTTGCGGTGGTTTAATTAGTAGTGATGTTGGGAACCGGCATAAGAGTATGGCACAAGGGTTTGTCGAGAGATCGGGGAGTACCCTGCAACAAAATTATGACAAACGCAATAGATACAAAGATAAAGATAAAGTAAACTTCCCTGTTGAGTCGGTCTTCCTTTATCGTGTTGTTGTTTAGTCTACTTTCAGGTGTTCAGCGCTAGGGAATGTGTGCTTTTCCTCTGAGGGATATCCATTTGCTTAGTGCTTCTCATCTGGAATAATTGCTTTGCCGTGTCGAGCTGTTGTTGGACCATCTTGCCAGTGCGGCGCCGGATTGTATGTCCTGCTATAAAAGTGAGTTTTGCAGAATAGTATGCAAATGCATAAAGAGACTTCCCTGTTGGATGGGTAGTTGTCTTGTCTTATGCTTGTTTGATTGATGTCTCATCCAAATGTCTTTCCAATGCTATGCCCACCTATGCGGACCTTACATTGTTGCAAATTGTTGTTATGTTCACCACTGCGAACCTTATATATCTGTCGATGCAGATTCTATGGTTGATCAATAGTTGGTCTGTCCACAAACATGGATCTTACTACTCCAAATTGTTGAACTATGTCCACAAACGCGGACTTTACTCTGCTTCAAATTGCTGAACCATGCCACAAACACGGACCTTACTCTGCTTCAAATTGTTGAATTGTCCATATATGCAAACTTTATATATGTCCATCGACATGGGTTATATGCTTATTTCATTGTTGTCATGTCCACAAACGCGGACCTTATATATCTATCGACATGGATTCAATGCTTCTTTCATTGTTGTCATGTCCACAAACGCAGACTCTATATATCCGCCGACGCAGATTCTATGCTTCTCAAATTTGAAGTCACGTCCGCAGACGGACCTTACACTGTTGTCATTGCTGTCATGTTCACCACTGCGAACCCTATATATCCGCCGACGCAGATCCTATGCTTCTCCAATTGATGTAACGTCCACAAACGCGGACCCTATATACCCACCAACATGGATTCTATGCTCTTCAAATTGATGTCGTGTCCACAGACGCGAACCCTATATATCCGCCGACGCAGAATCTATGCTTGTCAAATGTTGTCATGTCCACAGACGTGGACCCTATATATCCACCGACATGGATTCTATGCTTCTCAAATTGATGTCATGCCCACCGCTGCGGACCCTATATATCCACCGACATGGATTCTACACTTCTTAAATTGATGTCATGTCCACCGCTGCGGACCCTGTATATCCACCGACATGGATTTTATGCTTGTCATTGTCTTCATGTTCACAAACACGAATGTTGTTTTGCTTTCAAACTGTTGAATTATGCCCACAATCGCGGACCCTACCATATTGTCATTGTTGTCACGTACACAAACGCGAGCCCTAGATCATTTTCATTGTTGAATGTGTCCACCGATGCAGACCAAATATGCTTCCTCAAATTAATTTCATATCCACAGATGTGGACCCTATATATCCACCGACATGGATCCTATGCTTCTCAAATTTATGTCGTGTCCACAGACGCGGACCCTATATATCCACCGATGCGGATCTTATGCTTGTCAAATTGATGTTGTGTCCACAGACGCGGACCTTATATATCCATCGACATGGATCCTATGCTTGTCAAAATGATGTTGTGTCAGCAGACGCGGACCATACATGTCCGCCGACGCAGATTCTATATTCTTCAAATTGATGTCATGTCCACCGCTGCGGACCCTATATATCCACCGACATGGATCCTATGCTTGTCAAATTGATGTCACGTCCACCGCTGCGGACCCTGTATATCCACCGACATGGATTCTATGCTTGTCATGTCCACCGATGCAGACCCTATATATCCACCGACATGGATTCTACACTTCTCAAATTGATGTCATGTCCACCGCTGCAGACCCTATATATCCACCGACATGGATCCTATGCTTGTCATGTCCACCGATGCAGACCCTATACATCTACCGACATGGATTCTATACTTCTCAAATTGATGTCATGTCCACCGCAGCGGACCCTATATATCCACCGACATGGATCCTATGCTTGTCAAATTGATATATATTGCTTTGCAAAAGTTGTCAGGTATACTCGGTACCTGTGTAAACCTGCGATCAAAGAAAATTTGTGAGTCTTTTAGGGGGAGGCTGACTTGCGCATTCGCTGTGTTGTACTCTGCTGCTGCATCTTGTATAATCTCCTCCTTGTAATATCTCCCTTTTTGAACGTCGAACCTTAGTCGAGCTGTGGGAAAAAGGGGTAAGGAAATGATATATGCATGTGTTTTGAGAAAAATGATGTTTAAAGAGTAATGCAAATTCATTCCATTGAATCATAGACTATGACGTGTTGTTTGGACATAATCTCCTCTATATCCATTTGCTGCTCCAAGATTATCCATTTTGAAATTTTGAGGGAACCTCAAAATTTCTGCCCCAGTGTGCTGCTTGTATTTTCCTTGAATTTTTGAGGTCCCTCAAAAATTCTGCCCCAGTGTGTTGTAATGCATTCTTTGAATTTTTTGAGGGAAACTCAAAAAATTCTGCCCCAGTGTCTAATAAAAATTTCTTATAATGTGACCGTGCCTTGGGTAGGCTGCCTACGTATCCCTTTTTGGGAATCAGGTCGCTACGTAGTTCAAATCCAATAAAGATGGATGTTGCTCAATTTGTAGTATCTCTTGATTGCATCTGAGTAAAGGATCTTGTTAATTTTGTCTCGATTTAGAGAATTCCACTTTAGGATAAACTCTCTTGCTCCAACTTTGGTAAATTCCTTTGTCATTCTATTGCTCGTTGTATTCATACTTCGCTATCTATGAGTGCCAATTGCTTGAGTATGCTTTTAGTCCGTTTGGGATTGTCTAATTCTTCTCCTTATATGTGTTTCTACTGTTTTGCATTGAATTGTAAGTCATCTTCATCAATATGCTCTTGTCTCAGTTGTCTTGCTGTAAGATCTCCGCGATTAACCATGAAGTTTCTTGGATGTCTTCTGTTGGATCACTATAGTCTGGCTTCTACTCGTCGTATTGGACTGCCTTCTCACATCGCAGTCGCAGATTCAATGGAATTAAAATAATTTTGCTGATAGTGAATGATGCATACTTAAAATAAAAATGGAAATGATTTTATTATTGGACTTGAGAAAAAGTCTTCGAAAGGAAACAACGATGCAACAAAGTTGAAAAACAAAGAAAATAAAAGCTAACGACTCGGAGTCGTGTTTTATTTAAGAAAATAACTAATGCCCCAGCTCCACTAAGGTTCTCGGCATGCTTGGAATGTGGTGCAGATTCAGTTGCTTAGCTTCAGCTTTCTAGATGTTCGGGGCTTCAGTATGCTTTTCAAGAGTTGCATCATATTCTTCCATGAATAGCTTTTTTTGACCGGTCAGCTCATCTTCTATATCATGAACACCTTCGGCAAGTCCTTCTCCCTTGAGAGTTTTCATGTAGCTTGAAAAGATGGATGCTTGTTTCAGAGTTGGAACAAACTGCTCTAGTGAATGATAACCTCTTGTATCTTTTGTAATACTTTTTCCTTTGCAAACCAAGACGTACCCCATGCCAAACTTGTGTTCATCAAACACTGTTTTTGCTTTTATAATCGTGCCTTCCAGATTGCACTCTTCGCCGAAGTCAATCATATTCACCTTCTCATCCCCATGATTGGGTAGCGGGTTTTTGTGCACATTTGGCGCTTTCAAATTAATGACCTTTTCATCTATTAGGTCTTGAATCTTATCTCTTAGTGCAAAACATCTCTCCGTCTCATGCCCCGGTCCACCTGAGTGATATGCACACCTTTTGCTGTAATCAAAGTGTGGTGAAGGATTGTCTGGCACCTTTTGAGAGATTGGGACAATAAGCCCAGCAGCTCTCAATCTCTCGAACAATTGGGTGCGAGATTCGGCTAATGCAGTGTAGTTTCTTTTTGGTTTTTGGTTTGCCTCGGGGCGAGGCCTGGGAGGGTATGATGGTGCATTTCGGTAGTTGGGTTGAGTATTTTGCTGGTATGGTGGACGGCTTGGTGATGGGGTGTGAAATATAGGCCGAGTGGGCTGAGTATTATAGACGGAATATTCAGGTGGTATGTGAGGGTATGGATAGAATGGTGGTGGTGTTTGATAATAGTGATTGAAAGCAGGGTCTTGAATGGTTGCCGCAAAAGAGACTTCATCTTTTTTTTTTTTTTTGGAAAGGCTCATATTTCCAGACTGGATGGCCTTATTAGTAGCTTGTAGTGCAGCAAGGCTAATAATCTTTCCACTTTTCAGCCCTTCTTCTACGTCATCTCCCATCAACACTACATCAGCAAACTTCTGATTTTTCATATGCAGCAGCTTATCATAATAGACATCCTCTTGAATGCGGATGAATATGTTCACTATTTCCCTTTCATCCATAGCGGGTTGCACCTTGGCAGCTTCTGCTCTCCACCTCGTAGCATATTCTCTAAACGTCTCTGTGGGTTTCTTTTTCAACTTTTCCAAGTAGAAACGATCTGGTACCATTTCAGTGTTGTACCCAAATCGTTCTACGAAATCTGCTGCCATATCTTCCCAACCGAGCCATGTGCCAGGCTTCTGCTTAGAGAACCAACTCAAAGCCTCTCCGGTCAAGCTTCGACTGAACAGCTTCACTCGTACTTTCTCATCTTCCCCTGCTCCAATCAACTTGTCACAATATGTTCTCAGATGTGCCATAGGATCTCCAGTTCCATTGAACAGGTCGAACTTTGGTATCTTGTATCCGTCTGGCAATTTCAAAGTAGGATAGATGCACAAGTCTTCATAAGCTAAACCTTTAGTAGTTTTGCCTAACTCAAACTTCTTAAAGGCTGCCTCTAGCTTACGAACTTTCTCTTTTGTGCCATCATCATTGGCTTCATCCTCCGCCCATTCATAGTTTTCATGGTTTTTGACTGGCGAAGTGAGTTGTTTGGTTTCAGCAGTGAACATGGGGTTGTAAGGCTGCGGGTATGCGGTGTTGGTGCGAGGTAAGTTTGTGTTTACGTAAGTAGGATGTGCAGGAGGTGGTGCTTGATAACTGGTGGGTAGGGTTGCTTGGTAAGTAGCAGTTGGTGTTGTTTGGTATGTGGCTGGTAGTACTGTTTGATAAACAACAGGTGGATCAGTTGGGTGTATAGGGTCCTTTCCGTTAGGGCGGGCTGACCCACTTGGATCGACAGACTCTCCTGAATGGGCGGAGTTAACACCTGGTAAACTGGTCATTGTCAGTTTCTCTTCAAGTTCTTTAATCCTTTGCTCTAAAGTAGCAACATGTTCGTTATACCCAACTGGGGCAAGCTTGCGTGGCGTTCCATTGTTATCATCAATAAGAGCAGCGTTATTCAACTCAGACATAATGTTTCGCTTTCCTCTTCTTCTAGTTTGTGAGGGAGGAGGGGTTGTAACTGGTCCTTTGGCTCTCGTCCGGTACTGATGCTCGGCCAGAATGCACAAGTCAACCTCGGGAGTGGGAGTAAAACTAACACATGAAAAAACAAGTCAGTGTTGAGATAATAATTTTCATATACAAAACATATCATGTTTTCTAATGCAAGGAACCTCTTTTGTGCTGGAGGTAGACCTAACAAGACCAACACATATGAGATACATGATAGGCGTCATTTGGACGAAGTTGGCTAATGGACTTTAACATACCAAGGATGTTAAGCCTTCCTAAGTTTGAGTATGTTATTTAAAATTGAACGTGTATAGTGCGTCATCCCATTTGTTCTCATAATCCAAAGTTAAACAGAAAAATAATTTTGTTGTATAAATATGGAATAATATTTTTAGGTAAATAGGAATGATAATTGATCTTGCTACATTAAAAGTAGAAGAAATTAATGTAAAGTCTATGATTTCGTTTTCATAAAAGTAGAAAAATTAATTTCTCTCCTAACCTAAAAAATAATTTTATAAAATAATTGATTTTGCGTAAATGTAGAAATAAAAAAAATTTCATATGCAAATAGAAATAAATAATTGATTTCTATAACGATTTCTATTTATAGAAATAAATAATTGATTTTGTTATATAAAAGTAGAAAAATCAATTTAAAGTCTGTTTTCTTTGATAAATAGTTGGATGATCCACACTTTTGAGAACAAATGGTCTACATTAGACACGTTAAATATTAAATAGATGCACACATAACACATTTAAATGTCCCTTAGGGTTGAAAACCCATTCGGTTCATTCAAATATGGTGAACTAGTAGACTTAGACATGAGCCGAAGTCAAAAATGGTCCTAGATATGATATGATGAATGATCCCTAAAAGGAGTCTTCATTAAGAGTTGGCTAATCTAGACAAGGACATGGTTCCCCCAGGCGGACAACCAAGGGGTGGGAACGTTTGGAATTGTTGGTTGTACTACGGACCAACTTATCCCAACCGTCCCCCTTACAGGGTTTTTTAAGAGTGAAACGACCGTGAGATCCACGTAATCGTTTGTGTGTGTGTAAGTGTCAATTTTCCAGGAGTGGAGGAATATGAACGAAATGCAACAAATAAATTCAATAATATACTAAACATCATATAAAAAAAAGCCAAATGTAAAAGATTACCCACCTGCAAAGATAAAAAGTTAGTATTGAATACAAAATAATAAAAGCAATAATAAACCCAATATGAAAATCGTAATGGTTAGAACATTTAATCCCCAGCGGAGTCGCCATTCTGTCGCACCCCACTTTAAAGCAAGTAAAGTGGTGTTCGACTTGGGGTAACTCGTTTGGAGTTGGAAGTTTTGGAGTCGCCACCTAATAAATTATTCTAGGCGTATTAGGTCGCCTATTAATTTCTAATTTCATTTAAAGAATAACTCCGGGTTAGTCTACTAGTCAGAGATTCGGGTAAGTGTTCGAAGTAACCCAGGAGGAAGGGGTTAGGCACCTCCTGGGTTCCACTAAGCGTGGTTTCCGGCCGATTTTTATATTGGGTTTTAACATGTAACGAAGCTAAGAGGATAAAAATTAAATAAAATAAGCAAAGAAGACATGTATGCAAACAAGTTAAAATATGACAATAGGCAGTTAGATATAAACAGTCTCAATTTGCAGACAAGTTACATATATAGCTACAACTTACAATGTTAGGTAAAATTAACCAATATTGTCATATTAACACAAGTTGACTTTTAAGTAACAAAATATGGATTAAACATATAGTAAAAAAATGTGCACCACTAAAGGATGGCATCATGACATTATTGGTCACATACCTTTAACTTCGGTGGCGACTTTAGTGTGAGATCGCGTTTAAAATAGTTTGGTTTAAAATAAAGAAGATATATATTTAAAATATATAAACATGTACACGAATAAAATATATATAAATAATTAACACATCACATATTAAAAATATTTAGATATAGTAAGTAATATATATAACAATATACTCACGTAATTAGCACATGACAATTAAGTTGAAAGTAGCTATGGCATTTAGAAAAATGTTGTAACATATATTGACTAATGTCTTTATAAGAAAATAATATAATTTCTATAAAACTTGACCTCCAAAGTCCAAAAAATCCCTCACAAGTTATTAGTTAACTTGGAGAAACTTAAAAATAAGTATAGCTTTCGTCTTAAGACGTGCTAAGCTCCCACTGATTTAAGCCTTTGTAAAATAGGCTATTTTTCAATTTTTAGTTCCTTCTAATAAAATAAAGTGCACTGCTAAGTTTCCCGATTCCTGGATTTGCAGAAATAAACCTTCTTCCGGCACCGATTGCAAATTTAACCACTTTTAAAGCAAAAAACGTTAACTGCCCTAATTTCAGAAATAAATACTTTGCAAAAAAGAGTCAATTATCAGTTTCGGGTTTCAGTTATAGACCTGCTATCATATCATTTCAGAAATAGCATAAATAAGTCATTTTTAAATCTGCCTTACGATTTTAGCCCTCTTTTCTGATTTTCAGCAAAACAGCTCCATGTTATAAATCTAATTTTAAAGGCCTGTCATGTTTTCAATTTCACCACTCAGATTCCACACAAATAGACATGCATCAATTTAAACATGCACAAAGAAAGGTATAGATTGGCCCCTGTATAGCCATTTTAGCACTTAGTAGTGCTACTGTTGTTCTTAGGCTGGTGCTGCCCTGTTTTACCTTGAACATTTTGCACCTTATGGTGCTTAACATACAAATAGGGGACCCTATTCAATACAACAAATAAGGGGTCTAAGGGGGATTAAAGAGAATAGAGAAAGGTGCCCTGCATGCACTAGTGAACTGATGAGTTCATTAACAACCTTTGATCTTTTCAAAGATCAACCTGCCTGAACCTGCAAGTAAAACTCAATGATGGTATAGCCATAGGCTATCCAGACAGTGGAAAGGAACCTGCAAGAGAGGGTTAATGGTGGCCAACGAAGGGCCAGGCAAACGCACACACATAGGGCAAGCAAAACTTAGCAGACTATGTTATTTCAATGCAATCAAAGGCAAGCTATTCCATGAATTCCCCAGCCAATTTCAAACTCATTACCTTAACAATATGTGGGAAGGCAAACCATCAACGAACTCAGCAAACAAACATGCCAAAGGACCTTTCTAAACAAGTGTTATTACAGTTAACCTCAAGCCTTTTCTATCTCACAGGGAGAAGGATATTGCTGGAGGTTTTTAGAGAAGGAGAAGGTAGAGTGTGCTGTGGGTATAATCCCGAGAGAGAGGAGCGGAAGTATGTAAAAGTGTGCGTACTGGAGATGTAAAAGAGAGTCCTATTTATAGTGTAGGAGAGGCAGCATACTTAACAAGGAAAAGACTTCAAAAATATTCAAAATTTCACTATAAAAGGTAGATGTAAATTCTGCTTTCATACAAAAGGAAACCCAGCATTGACATAGCTAAAATTAAGAGAAATAATCTATCAATCAGAATCTAAGAAAGGAAAATTTAGATGTGAAAAGGAGAAGATGATGTCAATCTCATTTATAAGGAAACAGTACCAATGGAGGTGTATATTCAGTTTTGGTTTACAAGGAAAGCAAGAACAATTCAAAAATATCATAACTAGGCAGGGAAAGATTTGCATTTTTCATTAAAGGGGGAAGCATGTCAAATCTGCTCCTATTTCTTTTCACTTTCAGTTAATCAAGGAATATGTATACATATGGGTAAGTATATGCTTCTTATTAACGGGAAATCATAGTCATAGTAATTGTGCACAGTATCGACATCAAACTGAAAAAAAATTCTAACAGTAAATCAATAGACAGGTGGACATCTCGAATTCAAACTAAACCATTGCAAATTAACCTTCAAACTAATTTGAATTAGTTCGAGCAGTCACTCAACCAATCAAATTGAGCCGGGTTTTAACTAGTCAACATAAGTAAACTATTTTAATTAAAATCCTAAACACTTTTAACATATAATCAAAAATTAATAGGCATGTGATCAACGAATAAGCATGTTATTCACAATCAGCATAGAAATAGAACGAAAATCAGAAAATAATAGAAAGGTATTACCCGGATGCAACACGGGTCGGGTCGGGTTCAAACTGACTCGGGGCCTGCTTTGATTTTCAGAGATTCGGGTTTGAATCCTTTGATTCTTTCCTTGTCCGTGTTAAATCAGTGTGTATCATGCCAGTTTTTAGAACCGGGTCGGGTCAGCTCTAGCTCGACCCGTTTTCAACATTTCCAAGTTTGAATCATTAGTTACTTCCCTTGTTCAAGTGTAAACGTTGAGATTTCCGTGATTCTTTGCTTCGTTTGTGCTCGAGTTTGATGATACTTGCCCGATTCCTTTCTCTTCCTTTTCGGTTCCCATAGAAAGAGAGAGAAGAGGGATTTGTTTCCCTATTTCCGTGTAAAAGCGACAAGGGAGAGAGAGGGAGGAGCGAGATCACCGCAGTGACTGGAGATAGTGGTTATAATGTATTTGGATCGTTTTTAGGGCAGAGGGGAGAGAGGACATGAGGGTGGCGGCTGGCGCTTTGGGGAAGGGGAGAGGGAATTCTGACTTAGGGTTTCGGGAGTGGGAGTGAGTGTGTAGATGTAAATAGGGGAATTGTTTTGGGCCATCGGATTGAGGGGATGAAGGGCCAGGATTAAGACACGTGTACACGCGTGTATAAATGTGTGTATGATAGTATAGCTGAAGTGTAAAGGTATAATGCTTTAGGGGGTTGTACCACACGCTTAAAGAAGTTGTACACGTGCTTTGGAGAGTAGTACTTCGTGCTAAAAGTGTATTTGGTGAGGTGTAAGCTTATGTGAAGCTTAGGTGGCGTACACGTGGACAAAAGGCAATGACGTGGACTGAATGTAATAGGAATGGGATTGTAAAATAGCAAAATGACTAGTATTTAATTAAAATACTTATAAATATAAATAATTAGTATAAAATAGGAAATTTTGTAAATAATTATAAATAAATATATTTAATTATAAATATATATATATATAGATGACCACAAATAATACTAATTAGATATAAATAGCCACCAATAATTATTGAATGATATCGTAATGCGTTAAAATACACAAATAGTACACGTATTTTAGAAAATAGCCTAAATGAATGCAATTACATAATTATAATCACAATTGAATAAATACTATATAAATATTACACACGTAAATGCACGTTGTCTAATGCAATTTTATTTGAAAAATTACACTTATCAATTTTAATTAAATATAGCCAAATTGCAAAAAATGGAGGGACAAAATTGGGTGTCAACAACCTTATCATTTTGATTTTGTTGAATTTTCTTGTTCTCTACTTACTGACTTTATTTGGTTATCCGGAAGGAACCAATTTCCATCTCTCCTTTTAGGAGCGTTTGAAGAGTATTTGCTGGTGCGTCCAAATGTACATAACTTCAATATGTGAAAAGGAATATCTATTCCTTTGAACATCACTCTTAGCTCCTTTTAAAGATTAAAGGAATATTAAATTCTAGTAAACTTGAATTATGCATACCTCATTAAAAAGTTTATGCCCTGATCAAAGGAACCATTGTTAGAACTAAAGTGCAGACTAAACTACATCTACCCAAGACCTATCATGTCAAACCATCAAGATAATAAAAACTAGATGCGGAAGCGTACCTGAATCTACAGGAATGGGTGAAGTCCTGCCGTCTAGCGGTTAGGTCTTCCAAACCATTACGTGGGGTGGCTGTCACTCTTCCAACGATGGGATATTAGAAAAGAAACCGCTCGTCTGGTTTGGGGACCATAGCCTTATTTATAGTTTCACACACTTTATGTATTTCTAATTAAGCCCATTATTTAATTAGAATATACATCCGGGTATCTAAACATAAGACTCATACTTTATGAGGTATTTAATTAGGCCCATCAACTTTAAACTTTAGCAGATCACTTTAATTGAGCCAATCTTTAATGATAGCACTTAACAAACAATTATTATTGATACATATGTATGTGTAAGTCCATAAATTCTTACAATCTCCCACTTGGACTACACATATATACACATAGCCTTATAATTGTATATCACCTTCTGAGCTCCAAATATTTGCTATCATAAACTGAAGTACCTCTAAACAATCTCGTCCATCAATCATGTCAATATAGAACCAAGGCGGCTTTCGCTGCATTGATATCGCAACTAACCTTCCTTGATCACGTATACCAACATAACTAAACGACATAGATCAAGCATGGATGCGTAGCGTGGAAATTGCATGCAATGTGATCTAAACATGCCTATTTCCAACTGGTCCAACCGAAAAACAAGTCAGAGTGAAAAATTTACCGAATACTTTATTTCTGCAGAAATATCCTTAAAATATCCTTAAACTGAAACTGAAAACCTGAAACCGTAAACCAAAACTGAAGTGTGTCTATATAAAAGAACATTGAAAGGTTACAAACTCCCACTGAAACTGAATATCCTTAACCGACATGCCACCTCTATGAGCATTGTGCTCATGAAAAGCCTTCAGTGGTAGCCCCTTAGTATGTGGATCCACAATATGGAGTTTGTTACATTATGTTCTACAGACACCCGACCACTCTGAACTCTAACTTTAACAACCAGGAACTTTATGTCAATGTACTTTGACTTTACCGAACTCCTGTTGTTATTGGAATATGAGACTGCTAACTTATTGTCACAAAATGACCTTAGTGTCTTTCAACTTTATCCTTAATTGGCAACCCAGTGACAAGATTCTGCAGCCATATTCCATAGTACGATGCCTTATAACGTACTATAAACTTAATTGCCATGATGAAATGAGCTATGAGTGTCCATATAACACTGTTTCTGATATAACTCATCCACCAAGTATACAAATATAGCCTTTGCACTATCTTGGCATCTAGTAAAGTCGGTATCTGAATAATTTAACCTTTCCGACTTCTAGTATGTGAGCTTAAATTAATTTGTTCTCTGTAAATACAACTTGAACTTTTGGCTTCTTCTTAATTTTAGAATCACTCAAATATATGCCTAACATCCCAATAATGTACACAATATTTGAATGCGTACAAACCTAAGAATGTATTAGATTCCTATACCTGAAGCATATTGAAATACTTTTCATTTCCTTATATACAAAATCATTCTCAAGACGCTGTTTGAGACTGAACCAGTCTCCTTTAGCATAGCGGTATCTTCTAATTTACAATCTTGAATACCAAATCTTTAATACCTTTTCAATATAGGTCCTTATTCAAAACTTGCATCATCAAGATATTTTATCTCAAAATTCTTTATCAAAAGTATCTTGGTCTTGCGCAACAAGCCTATATTGTATGAACCAAGAAATATATCATAGACAAATAAAAATCAGAGAAATATGGTTACTCCCACTGACCTTGAGGTATACAAAATAATCATCAAGATTTATCTCGAAACAAATGAGACAATAAAATAATGAAATTTGTGATACCATTGATAAGACGCTTGTTTAAACCCATAGATGAATTTCCTTAATTTGCAAATCATTGACTTTGCATTATAAAACACAATTTTTTCTATTTGCACCTTTATTCATCAAAATAACCATTGAGAACAACAATATTGTATCCATTTATGTAGCTTAATATCAAAATGTTAGATTAATGCCATTATCTGAGAGAGTCTTTCAATGAAACCGAAAAGAAAGTCTCTTTATATTGATGCCTTCTTATTTCTTAGTGAAGCCTTTAGCGATAAGACGTGCCTTATATCTATCCACATTGCCTTTCGAGTCCCTTTTGGTTATAAATATCCATTTCAACCAATGAGCTTCGCATTTTCAGCCAACTGGATAAGGTCTCGCACATCATTATCTTTTATCTACTTCATCTCTTTATTCATGGTATCCATATACCTTTGAGAGTCAGAACCTTTTATGACTCGACAGAAGTTGACTGAATCATCTTCCATCATTCCAATGCCAACTTTATGTTCTTAGAGAAACACAATATTAAATTATCTAAAATTGCACTTTTCTCCTCTCTCTCTATATATCTTTTTAATAACATTGATTCTTGAGGTTGTAGAGTTTGTTCTTCGGGAATAACTTTTTGAACGTGAAGTTCGAAACGATATTGTCTTGATCCGGAGTTGCTTCTTGAACTATCTCAGGTATAAAAAACTGTTCCTGAGCTTAGTCAATAGTAATATGAGGAATATCAACATATTCCTTTTCCAAAACAATGTCTTTTATTCTTTCTTCCCCAAAACTCAACATCCTCAAAGAACCGTATATTATTCGTCTCATAATAGCCTTAGCTGTAGGAACCTAAAACTTGTAACTTCTGAACTTTTCAGAGTATCCAATAACATAGCAACTGAAATTTTTTTTATCCAGTTTCATTGCTTTTAGCCTAAAAGACCTTGCCTCAGCTGGACATCCCTAAATGTGTAAATACTTTAAACAAGACCAATCCTTTTCAGGAACATATAAAGGATCTTTTCAGTTGCCTTTAGTCAGAACTCTGTTAAGTAATAAGTTGCGGTTTTTCTAATGAATTAAATAAGGTAGCCATATCTTGAAAATTTGTCTATGGACATTATGAGATATAGTTAACCATTCTAAGAAACTATAGAGAGTTGTCAAGAAATACCAAATCTATAAAGTTCTAAGTCGTATAATTTCTTATTGGCTAAAAAAATCTCTTAACATTTGTTTATTTCCTTTTATGCGATTTACACATATATCAAAATCTGGATAAAATAAACAGGATCGAGAATTCCTTCAAACACAAGTCTCTTATTCTCCTTTGGAGATATGGCCTAATATCTTGTGTCACAACGAAGCTAAACTCTCACCAATTATAGTAAACATGCAAGGATTCTTTAAATGAAGTGACTATATATAAGAAAACTTTAGATTATTGTAACCTCATAAAGAACCCGAATCAACCAATTTTGAATTATGAGAGAGACAATATTTTCATATTAAATGAACAACGATAACCAAACTTGTCCAATCTTGAAATGAAAATCATATTCTGTCTAAAGAAACGGACAACATACTAACTCAAATTCAAATATAAACTAGTTCTTAACAATAATCTAAGAGTTTCAATAGCTCCAACCTTAACCGAGTTGTCTTTACCACTGTAGATGTATTTTTCACCATCATTAGGCTTTCGACAATTCATACATCCTTGCATAGACACACTAATGTGAGATGTTATACTAGAATCTATCAACCATGTGTGTCTTGGTCCGAAAGCCAGATTAACCCCATAACAGACAAATTTCAGAAGAATATCATTATGACTGTAGCCCCACATAAGAAACAACAATCTCAGTTAATTTTTTATATTATTGTTTCTTTCGTATTACCGTAACTGCAACTTCCTTATTAGGCGTAGTGCTCTACATATTTCTGGAATGACTTACTTCATGATTATCATAGACAAGCGAATCGATCTCTCCCACCATTCCATCTCCCTCATTTTGTAAGAGGTACTCTTATCCGTAAGAGATGGCAGATAATCTATCTTCAATACAATATCAAGATTCATTACTCTAAGAACTATTAAGGTTCTCTTGACATGATTTTGAAGTTAGTTCCATTTAACTTAAGAATTGAGTTGATGTTAAGCAGTAAATCTTGCGTGAGTAATTTTAGCTTAATGAGAGAACAACCCAATAGCACAACAAGCTCACATAAGACTTAAACCGTACTGAAAATAAACTTGAATAAAGGCAAACCCCATCTCAAGATACCGGGAACTCCATTAATATTTTATCTTTGGACAAAATATTAACTTGTAAGTGATATCTTGACGTAGTAATCAAACACTGATAATAAAGAACATGTCGTATAGTAAATCTTCTTTTGGGCCGATTTACCATTCACACGTAAGACCAAATAATTATCACGTGTTCATTACCACAAAAAAAATATACATGTAATTCTGTTAAACATTGACCTTCCTTTGGGCCGATCAATATTCACAAAGGTTACATGCACACAACTTTTTATATTCCAAAATAAATAAATATCCACAAGAGAGGTCACTTTGGCGACATCTAGCTTCAATTTATTCATCTCAAAATATATAAAATTCATACCAATATTCAAATTTATATTCACCACATTGGAACATATAAGTTCCAAGCCAAACTAAATTATGGTGGGCTCGAAACTAAATTACTTCAAACTGTAGACTTGAGATTTGACTTGTAAACCAAACACTACAAGTAATTCCTTATTTCATTTTTTAAAAAAAAAAAAAAAACAAGAAAACTGCACCCTAAAGAATGGTTGGGTTGATAAAAGACATTTCTGGCAATCCCATAAAAGTGGCCAAACCACTGCTTACCAAAAACTAATAGACGCTGCGCAAAGTGACATGTACCCGAGTAATTTTCACTCATTATCATATTAATAATTACTAATATACTTTGAAGCAAAATACTCCTAAATAATAAACCTTAACACCTCAACAAAATTTTCAGCCCTACAAAGACAAATCATCCTTTATCTATACTTGTTAGTTGGGGTGGCTAATTGGAGACTCCAATCACATTCTGTGATGCCTCGGCAACCCACTGGAAACTTAATTACATTCTAATATTTACTTTTATGTAGAAACTTGCTACAGTATTTTTTCAGTTCTATAATACCTCGGATGCCATCATCTAGAAACTTGCTCCATACCTTTCTTAATTGTTTTTTTTAATGCTTTAAAAGAAAAGGAAAAGGGCATATCAAATCACATGAATATGGTAGGCAAACTCCATATTCTGTAACAAAATTCACTGCAGTGGCTGCCAAATTTCTCTTATTTTCTCCTTTATATCATTAAACCTAAACATTAACCTTTCTGACATCCAAATTTAGCGGAGAAAAAATCTCCTCTTCTCCAATTTGCTACGTTGTAAAAACGACACAAAATAAATAACTCTTTTCCTTAACATGCTTTAAAAGTATACTTAATGTTAATGATATAACATGATATAGGCTCCTGATACCACTTGTTAAGACGCTTGTTTAAACCCATTGATGAATTTCCTTAATTTGCAAATCACTGACTTTGCATTATAAAACACAATTTTTTCTATTTGCACCTTTATTCATCAAAATAACAATTGAGAACAATAATATTGTATCCATCTATGTAGCTTAATATTAAAATGTTAGATTAATGCCATTATAGTCCTGAAAGAGTCTTTCAATGAAACCGAAAAGAAAGTCTTTATATTGATGCCTTCTTATTTCTAAGTGAAGCCTTTAGCGATAAGACGTGCCTTATATCTATCCACGTTGCCTTTTGAATCCCTTTTGGTTATAAATATCCATTTCAACCAATGAGCTTCGCATTTTCAGTTAACTTATATACCCAGCATCTCTCATGTGTTATGCCGATGTGGGACACTTGACCCTTAGCTGGGGTGTTACATACACCCCCTCTTATGGACTCAGGGTCCTCGCTAAGGTTTGCCCCGCGTACCGGGATTTGCCTAGACTCACCACGGAGATTTGCCCCGCATACCGAGATTCACCTAGACTCAGCCCTGAACATTGACCCACATCAACAAGGCTGACATGGAGTGGCTCTGATACCACTTGTTAGAACTAAAGTGTAGACTAAACTACATCTACCCAAGACCTATCATGTCAAACCATCAAGATAATAAAAACTAGATGCGGAAGCGTACCTGAATCTACAGGAATGGGTGAAGTCATGCCGTCTAGCGGTTAGGTCTTCCAAACCGTTACGTGGGGTGGCTGTCACTCTTCCAACGATGGGATATTAGAAAAGAAACCCCTCGTCTGGTTTGGGGACCATAGCCTTATTTATAGTTTCACACACTTTATGTATTTCTAATTAAGCCCATTATTTAATTAGAATATACATCCGGGTATCTAAACATAAGACTCATACTTTATGAGGTATTTAATTAGGCCCATCAACTTTAAACTTTAGCAGATCATTTTGTTGGGCCAATCTTTAATGATAGCATTTAACAGACAATTATTATTGATACATATGTATGTGTAAGTCCATAAATTCTTACAACCAGCTCCTTCAAAGAAAGCAATTGAAAGACGAGAGTAAGAGTTAAAAAAGGCCGCATATTTCTTCTTTTCTTGTTTATTGTTTTTCTCTTTTATCTTCAAATTTTGTCTCTTCTCTACCGCCTGCCTCCTTTTTCTTTTTCTTCTTTTATCTCCTCTTGGTTTAAATCTCCAAAGGTCTGATGAACGATTGTGTAGTTGATATTCATATATTTCCAACTAGTATAAAGGAGGTTCAAATCATATCAAAGTAGGCCCGAGTATAGGGCTGATTCGAGTAGCTTGAGCTCGATTAAAATGTAACAAAATTTTGTCTCGACATGATTCAACTCAGTATTATTGCATGCTTAGTCGAGGTCAACTCGAATTCAACGCAACTCTATGCGGTGTATAGTTGCTTGCAAATGGTGTTTATATCAAATCAAAATAATGTAATCGTAGCAGTTAACAATGCAAGTGATAATGCGTATCACGTAATTATGATTAAGGGATAATTATATGTATGAAAGACTTGTTTTGAGTAATCTATTTGAGGAAAACTTTCGAAATATATAAAATTTTACAAACTCAATAAGACAGTGAGGTTAACTTGATTCGATTTTAGCTCGATTTACCTGGCTCGATGCCAAGCCCATTTAAAAATTACAATAAGCATATAAATGGTCTAATGATTGGAAAACAACCCGATCCAACTCGTGCAGTGATCATATCCTGCACTTACTTTCCCAAAAGCCAAGGAATAAAGAAGCGAATCAAAGCAAAGCGTGTCCCAATTACTTCGATAACTATATGTTTTTCTCCATTTTCTTTTTTACTACTAGTATATTTTGCATTGGAAAACTCTACTTTGATACTTTTATTTTTGTTGGTGGATTCATACCTACCTTTCCACATTTCACATTATGATTAATTTCTCCTTTTTATCCCACCAATGCTTAAAACAAGTATCACCTTCACTTTTATGTTAAAATATTAGGAAGACTAAAGACCAGATCACAACATTATACGGCGATAATTAAAGGTACACACATATCCTCCTCGATTTCAGCAACTTGTTTTACATTAAAATCAAGAAAATAATCTTTATTATCAATCCAGAGCAATTAGATTTCTATATTTACTTTTCCTATCCAATAATGTGATAACTAAGTTATCTTCTACTAATCATTATTTCCACAACCCCATTATTTTGAGTTTATATTTTACAATGCACTAGTAGCATAAATTTTTTATAGTATATCTCTTTTTAGGCTGACTTACAATCACAGGTACTTCTACATTTCAAGTCTTGTGTGGTAAATATGAAAAACACAGTAATAATATGCTATAACTAATTAAATTATATTGAGAGTGTTAAATTTCTTCACACTATGAGTATATGACTTAACTCTATTATTTTTCTATCTTTGAAAAGTCAAAAGTTTAAGGAACATGATCTAATGTGTGTTTAGTAACCTTTCAGGAAAGGTGACAATGATACTACACTTGTGTACGCTGAGACCACTGTTGGAAAGTAGAAGATTGATGTGTATTCATCATTGAATATGGACAACTCTTTGAAACATCCAAAAGTGAGACGTGGAAATTTTTTTTGGTATGTAGTGACTACTTGTGACAATAAATCATAGAAACAACGTAACGCAGACTCTTGAATCTTCTTATTTCTCATTTTTAGTAATGTTATTAAGAGTAAATTTGATAAGTTGATCCTAATCGTATCAAACAGTTATAGAACTTATATCACTTATTTTATTCTATTTTGCATGATTATTTCATGATGTTCAATCTCATGATTAATGTGCAGTGTGCTAATCAACTAAGTAAGAATTATTGTGAAAAGTACCATAAAATATCTAGACAAATTGAGGCATGCAAAGTTCTTAAACTGTCATAACAGTCTCTCCTGCATCATAGACATAATACAGTAATTCTACGACAGTAAAGTGAAAGGAGCTGAGCCATGTTGGAATAAGGGACTTTCATGGGGTCTTGTGAAAATTCAACAGATTAGTGAAGTATTCAAAGGGAGGAAAGCCAAAATCTTACTTTCTCTCATAACAAAGCAAACAAAAATAAAATATACCCTTCCTTCTTGCAGTAAAGGACATCAAGAATATCTTTAGTTGTCTCTCTTTATTAAAGATAAAGTTTCCCCTTTTTTTGAATTCAAAAACCCCCTCATACCAAACCAAGAATATATCTAAACCTAATGGAATACAATAGCCCCACATGTATGATTCATGATAATTGCTTCTCCCAAGTCTTTTCTTGTTTAGCCTAGAACCTTATAAGACAAAAATCGAGAAACAAGCTTTTTAGAGTGAAATATTCCCACATGTATTCTCTTAGCTAATGCTTGTTCACCCCTTGCTTCTTCAAGATCTTCCTTTGTTATCACTCAAAGAACACAAACTTATAAGATTTTAGCCTAAAACAAAATCTATATCATTAGTCAAAATACTGAACTCAATCACTTGCTGTCGTTACTCTTCAGTTTTCTATTGATATATTTCGTGCTTACGTACACTAACTTGTCTCAACCAAAAGTCCAAGAAAATGTCCCAGTTACAACCACAACAACCAGTTCAAGTTTATCCTAATGATCCAAACAATTTCCCTAATCAACAAAACAACAATATCCCAACTCAGTCATCTTCTTCTAATTCAAATGGTTCATTTGTAAGTGTTTTCGTCGTCCTGGCTATAGTTTTCGTTATATCTGTTATTGCTTGTGTTGTAGGACGCCTATGCAGCAAGAAAAGCCATGGTCCTAAGGTGAAAAAAGGCCATGGTCATACACAAAAACAAAAAGAAGGCAAGCATAAGCATGATCAGTTTCATCAAAGAGAAGGGGATATAGAATTTGGATTTGATAAGAAAATTGCAAGTTCTAAAGTGGCTGCAGCACATGGTGATCATCATCCTAAGGGATACAAGCCATATAAGAGTAATGGAGGTAATAAAGGAGGAGTTAGATTTGCTGATGATCATATTGATTTCAAGCCCGGTCATTGAAATTAGTACAACAAACGTCCAGAGAAATGAGAATCGAACTCACATATCTACGATGTTAAAACTTTCATCGGTACTATTAGACTATAAGTTATGTTAATTGGTAGGAGCTCCTTGTGTTTTTTTTTTTTTTTAGCTTTTGGCCTTGGGTTTTATTTTATATTTATGCCTGTGCAACATGATTAGTTGTGCTTGGGATTGTCAAAGTGTAGTATTTCAGTTCATCATCAATTGGAAAATATGGTTGGGTTTTGAAGAAAAGCTAAGCCAGAGTTTTAGATTTTTCTTCATTTAATTTGTGATTGTCGCCCTAGAATCACACCGTCAAGTAAAACTTAGTATGTTTTGGATTTTTTTTGGACAACATTGTCAGTCAATGTCTCTTAATGACCCACACTCACCTAAGGCAAAATCACTAAAACAAGAAAAAAATTTTAACTTTTACACATGAACTATGTAACGGCTTTTAAGTAGTGCATATCGGTCAGTTAAAACTTAACTACAAGTAACTATGACATCTACTAAGTGAAATCAATTATTATCTGAAAAATGGAGCGCGAGACATACATGGCACGTTAAATTGCACTAATGAGTGACAAATTAAATCTTAAGAGGGCATCGTTTGGTAAATACAAGAGGCAGTGCAAGGGATCCAGACTCATCTTTACAAATTAGAGTGTGTATGGGATCATCTGCGCAATTGAGGTGTGTAAAAGAAATTTTTTTGCAAGTTCAGGGGAACAAAATTATGTACTAAGCCTTGTTGAAGAAAGGTTTTGAAGAATGACAAACGAGAAGGACTCAGTGGTTTCGGCGGAAAACCTAGTCATTGTATAGAAGGGCACGACTGATCGAAAAGATTTGAGGGTTGCAAATCCCTGCAGAACTAGGAGTAGTGGCGCGTGAATGAGTATGCATCCTAGTCAGACTAAAAGAGGCGGTGCCCAGGCTGTATCTTCGAAGTACGAATAAGAGTTGGACTTGAACAAGGAAAGAGTCACAAGGAATCTTGTCTTACTATAATTACAAGGTTTCCTTGCGGAACTCAACTAGGGTTCTGATGCCCATATAAATATAAGTAGTTGATGCAGCCGTAAATCAGTTATTCACAAATAGAGAGTTGAGAACATACAAAGGCGATTCAGCAACTTTCAACGTGAGATAACTCAGGAAGACAACTGGTGGAGTTAAGGAGGTTGAGTCTAGATATTTTGTCTAGGTTCTTGGTTTGTAAGTTGTCTTATTTTTATGCGATCATTGTTATTACCTATCAGCTTATCTTAGAAGCAATTGTGTTAGGTGAACTTTTGAGAGATTACTTTGTAAAGCTAGAGTTTAGCTTTATTGAGTGATTAGGGTCTAGAGTGTAGCCCCCTTGGTTACAGAGTCTTGTAATCAGAAACTTGCTCTTTGTGTTAGTGGATTGAGTTCGAAAATCCCAGAGTGTGGGTCGTGGTTTTTCTCCCTTGAGCAAGGAGTTTTCCACGTAAAAACACCATATTCCTTGTGCCTTTTGATTGTGTGTGTTGTGGTGTCCAAGTCCAAACTGTTAAGTCAAGAACAAGGTTCTTGACTCAGAAGAATCAGGTTCTCGTTAAGAAAAATTGGTGGACACTATTCCACCCCCCTTCTAGTGTCCTTAAGAGGTGCATAGATTATAACAAGCATTTCCCTACCGATTGAGTATAGATATTTTTATGTTGACGTAGAAATACACACCAAGCTAATTTATCTTTGATCTGATGCCCACATTTTCCAACTTTAGACAGAAAATAATCTCCTTAGAATTACTCTTAATCTTTATGTCATAAAATTGTCAAAAATGTTCAACGTTTGTGATTTCGTAGCTTGACCAAAACATGATTGCCTTCTATTGAGAGTGTTGTGATATGAGCAATGAAGACACGTGGGCAATTGAAGAAGAAAGTTGAGTGGTAGTTAATTTATTTAATGTAAGCAGTTATGATTAGTTGTTAGTTTAACAATTAATTAATTAGCTAAGTAGGTCAGTGGAAATATGTATATATAGATGTACAGCTCATACTTTTTAGTTAGTGGAAACATTTCCCAAAATACCTTTCTCTCTCTAACTGCTCTAACCTCTCTCTAAACTCACAAAATATCTTCCACTCCTTCTTAGCTCGTAGCTTAGCTAAGAAGCAACAGGATAACTCATCTAATCTTGACATGGTATCAGAGCCCTAGCGGCCATATCTATGGTTGATGTAGCAGATCCAAAGCTTGAAACAACCACTTCAATGGCGGAAACAGGGGAGTTCACGGCGGAGCAAGTTGCCGGAGCATCACGGAATATCGATCATAATCATCCTCTCTACCTCCATTCATCAGACACGTCAGGTGCGATTCTCATTTCGTTAGAACTCATTGGTTCAGAGAATTACTCAGTTTGGAGTCGTGCTATGCGTATAGCGATCCTAGGTAGAAATAAACTAGGGTTAATTGACGGTACCTATAAAAAGGAGAATTTTTCTGAGGAATTGCGTAATCAGTGGGAACGATGTAATGCTATCGTACTATCGTGGATTATGAATTCTGTTTCAAAGGATTTGATGACCGGGATAGTGTACTCTTCTAATGCTAGTTATGTGTGGAGTGACCTAAAGGAAAGATTCGATACAGTGAATGGTTCTAGAATCTTCCAGTTTACACAAGGAAATTGCAACAATTAATCAAGGAACTAACTGTGTATCAGTTTATTTCTCAAAATTGAGGCTGCTTTGGGATGAATTTGAGTGTCTAGTATCTACCTCAGGGTGTGATTGTTAGAAATCCAGAGATTTCATTGTCTTTATGCAAAGGCAGAAGTTACTTCAATCCCTGATGGGGCTTAACGAGTCGTATGAACAAGCTAGGAGCCAGATCTTAATGATGACAATTTTACCCACAGTCAATCAAGCATACTCCATGAACATGGAGAGGGAGAGTCCTAGAGTTCTTTCTACTGTCTATAACTATAGTGAAGGAGGTGAAATGACATTCTTGCTAACATCTAAAGGGAGAAATTATTCTAACTACAACACAGATCGCGCAGCTACATAGACCCCAAGGGGAAGAACCTACCAAAATCCTCAGAAGCCAAAAAGAAACTACAATGTTAAGTGTGATTACTGCCAACTCAAGGGGCATGTTCGTGATGAATGTTACAAGCTGAATGGATATCCAGATGATTACCAGCCTAGGAGGAAGTCAGGATCCTATTCAGGATCAAATGCAGCTAATCATGTTATGACAGATGTAACAAATCAGCAGAGGAATTGAGATAATAGCTCTGCACACAAAGGAAAGGGTATAATGCAATATCAAGAGAAGGAGAATAACAATAAAGCTAAGTCACTAGGTCCATATTTTACTCCAGACGAGTTCAACCAGATATTGAAGTTGATCAATAAGGAAAATTTGCCAGAAAATTCATCAGCCTATATGGCAGGTATAACTCATTCTTTTGTAGCTAATGGTAATAAGAATGAATGGATTGTAGACACAGGGGCTACAAATCACATGATACCTGACCTGAGTATGTTGAACAAGAGTAGAACAATAAGTGATCTAGATTCAAGAAAGGTTCATTTACCCAATGGTCAAGTTACACATATGACACATGTTGGTACTTGTCAAATAACAGATAAAGAGGCCTTAGACAATGTCTTGTACATACCAGACTTTAGATACAATTTGTTGTCAGTATCTAAGACGCACAAAACTTGAACTGTTCAGTGTCATTCTTTCCTAAGTTCTGTGTATTCCAGGACCTTTGCAGTGGGAAGGTGATGAAGATTAGTAAAGAAAGTAATGGGCTTTATCTACTCCTTCAAGATTATGCAGTTCAAGCTGCCAGAGTAGACAGGGCACTAAATGCAGGAGATAAGAATGAGAATATGAAGCCTATGGATGTAGACTTATGGCACAGAAGACTAGGGCATACATCTTCAGGAGTAATAAGACATTTGTTTAAGCTGCCAATTGAAAAATGTCAATCACTTTTAGAGAATTGTAGTGTGTTCCCTCTAGCCAAACATACAAGATTACCTTTCAGTACTTGTAGATATAAGGCTAAGCAAGCATTTGATGTAATTCATATTTTATTCATATTTTATTTGATGGGAATAAAATGTTTTTGACTATTGTTGAAGACTGCTCCAGAATGACCTGGTTGTATTTGCTCAAGTTGAAATCTGATGTTTTTGTGGTTCTAAAAGATTTTATAAAAATGGTCCAGATACAGTTCGATAGAACTATTAAGATAGTTAGGTCAGACAATGGAAGTGAGTTTGTGAACCAAGATTGTCAAGCATTGTTCAGAGGTCAGGGCATTATACACCAAACAACCTGTGTTTATACCTCTCAGCAGAATGGGGTAGCTGAGAGAAAACATAGGCATATTCTAGAGGTTTCCAGGGGAATTAGGTTTCAAGCAAGTATTCCTATCAAATTCTGGGGACACTGTGTTTTGGGAGCTGTACACATGTATTTTTGATAAACCGACTTCCCTCCAAGCAGCTGCAAGGGAAAAGCCCATTTGAATTATTTTATACTCCCTCCGTTCCAAAATGGTTGTCATAGTTTGACTTGGAGCGGAGTTTAAGAAATGTGGTAAGACTTTCAGAACTTGTGGTCCAAAATAAGTCATACATAAATATGTGGCTATGAAGCATTTCATTAAGGGTAAAGTAGTAGTTTCAAGTAAAAAGGTTTCCAAATATAGAATTGTGCCATTCTTTTTGGAACGGACTAATAAGAAAACTATGACAACCATTTTGGAACGGAGGGAGTAAGAAGAAGCCTACTCTGGAACATCTCAGGACTTTGGGATGCTTATGCTTTGCAAAGAAATTGAATGTACATGACAAGTTTGAAGAGAGAGCAGTCCCATCAGTTCTCATGGGATAATCAGAAGTTACCAAAGGGTACATTCCTTATGATCTTGGTAAACATTTGTTTTTTATAAACAGAGATGTTACCTTCAAAGAGAATATTTTTCCATTTAGACATATACAGAAAAGTCTTGATCCCCTGTTCTTGGATACTGGTGATATAAGTTTTGATTTTGACTCCCAACAGGAATTCAACTATTATGATGACTTAGGTGCACCACCCATTGAATCTTTTGTACCATCACCATCATTCCCTCTTACAACACCAACTTCTCCTACACCTTCCTCTAATGAGCCACCAGCTCCTGATGTATCTTTACCGACTGGTGCTACACATCAACCTGCTCCTTTACTATCACACTCCAGGGTCAGCAAAACACCAGTCTAGATGACTGATTATGTAACTGACATTGCACCTGCAAAGAAGCCTCAGCCTCACTGCATCTGCAATTCCATCAGCTATGACCTGATCAAGCCCTCCTATCATCACTATCTTACAGCTTGCTCTGCTGAAATTGAGCGTAGAAACTTTAGAGAAGCTTTTAAACATAAAAAATGGGTAGATGCAATGCAGGGGAGATTCAAGCTCTTGAAGACAATCATACTTGGGACCTAGTCAAACTACCACCTGGAAAGGTGCCCATTGGATGTAAATGGGTGTATAAAATCAAGTACAAAGCCACTGGGGAGGTGGAGAGATATAAAGCACGTTTGGTTGCGAAAGGATATAACCAGAGAGAAGGTCTGGATTATCATGAGACCTTCTCTCCAGTGGTTAAGATTGTTACAGTTAAAGCAGTGATATCTATTGCAGCAGCTGCACATTGGCACATCCACCAAATGGATGTGTACAATGCTTTTCTGCACGGTGACCTCTATGATGAGGTGTACATGTCACTACTTGGGGCTTTGCAAGTCAGGGGGCGAATGTAGTATGTCGACTTTTCAAATCCCTCTATAGACTTAAGCAGGCAAGTAGACAATGGAACAAGAAGTTGACAGAAGCTTTGATCAAGCAAGGTTTTAGACGGAGTTGCTTGAATTATTCCTTGTTTACCAAGAAGAAAGCTGGGAACATAATAGTGATACTTGTATATGTAGATGATATGCTCATTACTGGAAATGATCTACACCTGATAGAAGAAACAAAGCAGGATTTGCACAAGGACTTCAAACTCAAAGACTTAAGAGAGTTGAAATATTTTTTGGGGATAGAATTCAGCAGATCATCCAAGGGAATTCTAATGAACCAGAGGAAATATGTCCTTGAATTAATTTCAGACATGGGATTAAGTGCAGCTAAACTAGCCATGACCCCACTTGACAGTAATCAAAAGTTTACAACCACAGAGCTGGACAAGCTGACAGGAGTAGAAGGAGATGACTTGCTTGAGAACAGGGAACAATATCAAAGATTAATAGGAACCCAAGATTGGATATAGCTTTTGCATTTCAAACACTCAGTCAGTTCTTACAAGAACCCAAGAAATCACACTGGGAGGCAGCATTGAGAATTGTTAGGTATATCAAAAGAGAACCAGGACTTGGAGTATTGATGAGCAGTCAGAAAGACAACAAACTTGTGGCATATTGTGATGTTGATTGGGCATCATGCCCAAACACTAGAAGATCTGTGACAGGGTTTATTGTGAAGCATGGTGACTCACTTATTTCATGGAAATCAAAGAAACAGACACAGTATCAAGAAGTTCAGCAGAAGCAGAATATAGGAGCATGGTTGCAATAGTTTCAGAATTGGTCTGGCTAGTTGGATTATACAGGGAGCTTGGTGCAGGAATTCAATTACCTATTGAGCTATATTGTGATAGCAAAGTAGCCCTGCAGACAGCGCCGGCCTTAGCATAAGGCAAGTAAGGCGAGGGCTTTAGGCCCCACTTTTACTAGGGCCCCATTTTTTATCAATTACTTATGTATTTTTTTTTTAATTTGAGTAAAGAAAATAAATATTTGAGTTATTACTAAGATGAGTAGTCTTTTGGAAATTTAAATAAAGTACTTGGTGCGTTCAACATATGTAAAGGTATTTGAGTGTGCACAAAATTTAAGAAATAAAGAACTCCAAGACTTTTAAAAGTTGTTGTCTAAAATAAGTCGTAAAAATTTATGTGGCTAGTAATAAAGATAAAACGAGAAATTTAAAATTGAATTATTAATAAATTGTATAATGGTGTCATTCTTTTTTGAACTAAATAAAAAAAATATAGTATATATTATATCGTAGCAAAAAGATTAACTATGTGTGAATCCTTCCTCTAGACATTACATATATTATATATGTACATTAAATTTCTTTTTTCTAGGGTATTTTTGACAAGTGACAAGTGAAGTAACACCCACTTTATTTTACTTGTCTCATTCAAATTCAGAAAATCAAGTATTATAATTTTAATCCCTTTGTACATAGGCGTTTTGACATAAATTTTATTGAAATTCAAGAAGTGAGTTTTTAAAATTGTTATTTTTCACATTTATATTATGTCTTTATTTAAATTACGTTGGATCTAAAAAAGAACAAGAAACACATAAGCTTCACATAAAAATATATGATAGCAAGAAGTTTTTTCAAAAGCTAAAATTAAAGCCTCCCACCGAAGCTTGGCTTTAGGCCACCAAGTTGGTTGGGCCGCCCCTGCCTGCAGATTGCAGCAAATCCAGTTTATCATGAGAGGACGAAACATATAGAGATTGACTGCCATTTCATCAGGGAAAAAATACAACAAGGGATGATAAGGACAACACATGCGAGTTCAAGAAATCAACAAGCAGATATACTGACAAAGGCTTTAGGAAGGTCACATCATGGAGTATTTAGTGTCCAAGTTGGGAGTGCTGAATATCTTTGCACCTGCCAGCTTGAGGGGGAGTATTGAGAGTGCTGTGACATGAGCAATGAAGACGCGTGGGTAATTAAAGAAGAAAGTTGAGTGGTAGTTAATTAACTTGATGTAAGCAGTTAGGATTAGTTGTTAGTTTAGCAGCTAATTAATTAGCTAAGTAGGTCAGTGAAAATATGTATATAAGTATAAGTATACAGCTCATACTTCTTAGTTAGTGGAAACCTTTCCCAAAATATCTTTTTCTCTCTAACTACTCTAATCTCTCTCTAAACTCACAGAATATCTTCCACTCCTTCTTAGTTCGCAGCTTAGCTAAGAAGCAATAGGATAACTCATCTAATCTTGACACCTTCAAATAGTTTTCTCAATCTTAACAAATTATTCTCTTCTGAAGAAGCCAGAAGGCCATGTGAACATACTTTGATACTTCCTTGTTGTACTGTTTTTCATTTATTAAAGAAGAGAAATGAATAAAACAAGAAAAGAATCTTTTAGAAGTACAAAAGAAGTGAAGTAACAACCCAGCAGAGATTGTGTATAGAAAAGCATCATCAATCAATATATTTAATACTAATGTATACGCTATATACAACTCCTGTATTAATTCAAAAAACTTTACAACAAATAAACCTAGCTGATTTGCACAAATAGTCAGTTTGATGTGCCTTGCACTCAGAAGCTGGCCATTTTTCAAATTAAATTGGTAGTTTGAAGTGTAAAAATTTCGCCCAACAGCCACTTTTAATACTGGTATTTAGTTTGAAGCCACTATTTTTAGTGGTCTTATACTAGAGGCCACTTTTGGACCTTTACTAAATAAATATTGACTTAAGTTCTGATAATTGACTGAACTTCAGTCCATACGGCCCCTGGACTGAAATTCCATCTCTAAGGACTGAACTTCAGTCCATATGGCCATGGACTGAACTTCAGTCCAGGGGCCCTGGATTGAAGTTCAATCTTTAAGGACTGAACTTCAATCCGGCCTCTGGACTGAAGTTCTATCTCTTTAAGCAAAAGTGGCCACAAACTAAATATTTTGGTATTAGTGGCCTGTGCCCAAAGACCAGTGGCAAAAGTGACCTTTCGTGCACTTTCCCCGTTTGAAGTTCGAAATTTGCCACCTGATCTGAAGTTAATCAAAATATAGATTAAAGTCAGATTACGGTCCTAATTTTAAAAGTTGTTGAATTATAAACAAGAGTATCCGCGTAACCAATACAAAGCACTCCTGGCAAAGAACTCTTGATTCTCATTTTTCAAGGTTCGATATGAGGCCTTGTTAATTAATTTTCATGCATATTTGATCAAATAATGTGCTCAATATTACCATGAAAGAAATGTAACATGAATCAAAGTGGTGGCCACAAATCAAGTTTACTTCGTATTAGATCTTTTTCGAAATTTAAGCATGTACATTGATTGGGAAAAAAAACGGATAAATTACACAGAGTATAACTTTATCTATTTTTGTTATAAAATATATAAATATTTTCAAAACTTACAAAAAATAGCAACATTTTTGTTGTTTGAAAGAAATATAATTAAAAAAAAGATAAATCTAATCTTATATTTATGCACCCAAATCATGTTTAGATAGGTTTAAATCTTTTTACATTTTAAAATCAATTTTTCCTCTCTCTCCTCAAAACCATCTATTAAAAATTGACAATATGCATACGTAAAAAACAATAGTCATACAATACACATATAATAGTCATACAATAGACATACAATAGCCATACAATAGACATACAAAAAACTAACAATAGCCATACAGTACACATACAATAGTCATACTATACGCATACACCATACGATAGACATACAAATGACATACAATAGAATTAGTATTAGTAATTGGGTAGTTGTAATCCCAAAAAAGTAAGAACAGATGAAAAGACATGCCTATAATTATGGGCGATTTTGGTGCATGGTATATCTTCAATTTTATTGAATAAATCTTTTTTTTTTAATAACTTGTATATATAATGTTAAGAAAGTATTGCTATTCTTGAAAAGTGACATAATGTTGCTATTTTATTGTAAACCTGCTATTATGTTTGTATATTTGTATAATTTAGCAAAAAAAACCGCGTGCTCCAAAAATCGAAAAACGTAACACTTGAACAGGTAGACAACAAAAAGAGAAAACATCTTACTACTATTCCTTGATTTGTGGTAGATACAACGTCTAATAGAAAACATTAATGGACCATACAAATGGCGACATTCACCATCCTTTCTCCTATTATGACCCTACTTGACAATCCAATTCAAAGCTTCTCGTATGTCTTTAGTAAGAGTGTTAACGTTTTAAAACATTCATGTAGTGAAGCAGGTTAAAGGGTAATCAATACATAACATCTGAATTTAGAATATTTATCTCAAAATCAATATTGAGGCAAGATTATGTACTTCTTGTATGATTATCCAGAATTCCCACTTTAATTCAAATATTCACATACAAATTGAATCATCCAAAACTAAAAAGGAAAGAAAAAACTACTCAGTAAGTAAAAAGAAAGAAGAGAAACAAATACAACTCATTCCAAGAATTGGACAACTTGGAAAATCACACTGCAATTTGATCATCTTCAATCTTAAACCTATCAATAGGATACTGTCATCCAACTCATGAATATCATCATAAACAAATATGCACACACAAAAGAGTATGTTGGTTTGTTGGAATTTGTTTCTTCATGTTGCTTTTGATCCTGTTCTTGTTCCCCAAATATAATCTTCATTATTACTTGGTAAAATTTCCAAGTAATTAAAAGATGAATGATTTGGAAAAATATTGATGGAAGAAAAAATATAATCCTATCTAGCCAATAACGATGCCATGTTCTATGTGTGACATATAAAGCAGGAATTGCCCATGCTACACAAACTATACCAATCATTGTGGCTTTTCTTTCTTGTATATCTTTGATATCTTCCATTTCCTCTGCTTTCATATTATCTCCAACTTTTTCCATTTTGAAGTGGTCAATTTTTGTAGGTTGATAATATAATACCCTCCTTTCCCTCTTTGATCTTTTTTTTTTTTTTTTTTTTTTTTTTGGTTACTTTTTTTTTCTTCTCTTTTGAGAGGGGAGGGAGTGGGGGGTGGAAGAAAAGAAGATGAGAGTTTATTTTCTTACTGCTAGTTGAAATGAACACTAATTTGGTAAAGAAATAAAGATATTGATGTGGTAAAATAGATTGTTCTGGATGGTTAAGAGACAATTTCTCACATTCATTCATTGTTTAAAGTGATGGATAAGATGAATTCTCTCAACTTCTCTATATTTTATTGCTAGAGCTAATATACATTTAGTTCCTTCTATTATTATTATTTTTTTTGGGTTGCTTTGAGAATTATGAATTCATGGAAACTTACCATTTCTTTAACATATAAATTCGAGGTACAATAATCGGGCTATACTGGCTATTGTTCGTGTCCCACTCCCACACCAGTTGACGGTTGATTTAGGGTCATGCCCATGCATCGAATTTATCAGCTATGTTGGCTTTCCTTATATGTGCAAGCAGCTCAACTTGTCCCGAAATGGCTAATTTTTAACGAATTTATGTGCGATGGCTACCGATCAATTAGCGCATGCCAAACAGACTCCCACACTAAATTTTTACCAAGAACCAATTAAAGTTAAAGGTCAACTTTAGTTTGGGCTCAAAAGAGTTGAAATTGAGTGAACTTTAGTGGGGTGGGGGGGGGGGGGGGCAAAAGTTGACCTCAACTCGAGGGAACTGAAGTTGAGACAAATTCTGATTTTAAAAAAAAAAAAAAAAAAAGCCTTTAGACTTGAACTTCACCCCTTGCTTAAATTAAGTCCAACTCCAATCGTTGAGATTAAAAATTTGGTTAAGTGTTCGCACTTTAGAGAGTGTTTTTAGAAGTAAGTAGTTGCACCTTAAATACTTCTACGAAATTCGGCTGTCTATGCACTTTGGCCCACATGTAGTGACGACTTTTGAAGTTTTGTGTGCAATAATAGACAGTTTCTGCGCTGCTGTTACTTCTAACTCTCATAAAAAAAGTCTTACAAAAATGGCCTCCATCAGGGAAAGTTGCTGGAAATCACCAGACTTTTGCTGATTATGAAAAATCCGGCGATCTCCAGGAACTTTCCTACAGGGGCTAAATTTGTAAGACTTTCCTTATAGGGGACAAATCCGTTATAAGGCGCCAGGAATGTCCTATTTCTGTAAATGTTTATGACTTCAAATTGTAAGAAAATCTCCAAAAGTTGTGTGTAAATGATGAATTAAGCAATGAACATTTGTCAAGATGATTTGAGTGCAGTATCACGAATGTCAAAGTAAAATCAAGTCAAAGTTACATGATCCAACAACTTATGGACAAGAAATTATATAGTTTAGCTCTATTAGTGAAAATTTTCTATACAATAGACATATACTGCATTTGTTCTCATTCTTCTTTTATTTTTCATCTCCTAATTCCTCCCATGTCATAGAGAACCAATTAAGAATCTCTATTCCATATTTTCTTTTATTATTGTGGCAAAACTAGAACCTTGCAGTTTAATTTTGTGAGATGACATTGCAGTCACTCCTATAACTCTAATCCAATCTTCATGTACACGCTTAAAGACATGTAAATTGACATATGAAGTATTGTTTCATTATTTTTATTTGTTATTATCTAAAAACTTGTAGATTTTGTATTAAACACATGAAGTGTTACAATGATCATAACGTGATAATCGTTTGTTTTTCCAATGTTGATATTATCCCCACCATATTTCATTTTTCACGTCATCTCACAATCTGATTTCTAACACATGCAAGGATCTGATTAATGGTCCCATGTCCTAACCAAGAACAGTTGTATAACTTCCTGACCAATTACAAAGTACCAATGGTTCTTTTCAAAAAGTAGAAAATTGTAAGAAAACAGAAAAAATATTAGTATTAGTACTAGTATAGAAACAGGAAAGAGAGAGGAGGTAAAAGTTGTACTCCAATTTACAGATAAAGAAGAAAACTAGCTGAAAAATGGCATCTTTTACGAACTTATCACAAAGTACAAAAACAAACACACCCAACAACAACGTACTTTCTTATTCTTATTCCTCCAATGTTTTTAGCACGAATTATAGTATTTGTCTTGCCTTCACCCTTGCTCTATTAGTCCCAAATTGTCAATTATCATGAAAAAACTTTAATCACTTTTGTTGCATTAACTGAACTTCATCTTTTATAACAATAATAAATTCATAAAACTATTTTTTGTTTCATTAGTTGAATCATATGTAAATTGCTCCGAAATACAACACCGGAAAGTCAGTTTTTGGGCTATGGAATGCCACTCGTGACCTCAGCAATTTGCCACTACGTAAATTTCATATTATTATTATTATTATAAAAAAGCAAGAAAAATTATTATACTAAACATCGTCTATATTATAATCTTTTATTCTCTTACTTTTACTTTGGGTTTCAATTTTTTTTTGTAAATTATTTTTTGACGAAAGCTGAATTTACTAAGTAGCTAAGCGCTGAAATTGTGAGTGACAGTGCCAGGTACCATAAGTTTGAGGTTCAAGTCATTTGTATGTCGAGTAATTTATGCCTAATTAAGTTACTTTAATGTGATAAAAATATAATTTCTTGACTTTAATATGTTACCGAATAAATATCAATAATCATAGACGAAATTAACCAGCATAGATCTTCTCAATTAAAATGTGAATAACTACAGAAAAAGGTTACTCAAATCAAGTATATTAAAATAGGTGCAAAAACATTTAATTTTATGGAACCAAATACATATGGCTACAATCCCTTTACCCAAACAGGCAAACTTTGCTACTTAGTTGAAGAAAAGAATACTTTTATCACTTCAAAATATTCTAAAATTAAAATAAAATTAGTGCAAATGTACTCGCGAAAGGCCTTTGTCTTCATCTAAAGTCTTCAGTCAATATTCACCCAAATGTACTATTCTGTAGGTTACAGAGTGTGGCATAAGATGCCACTGACAAAGATTTTGTGCTGATTATTGGGATACCCCATCTCATAAATTGGTTAAAACTGTCGTTTGGTTATATAAAGGCAAACATTACAGGCCATTTTTGTAAAAACTATTCTAGGACAAGTTCACTACCTTATTTTACTATTCAAATTTCATCAATTGAAAAAAAAATATATATTCAAGTTACTGTTTAGAAATGGAAAGAGCATTGGAATTGTTAAGGCCACTTATTGATTCCAAGAATTGGGATTATTGTGTTGTTTGGAAGTTAGGTGATGATCCTTCAAGGTAATAAAGTTCAAGTCTTTATACATTCTTGAAATCGAAAACGAATCACCTTCGTCGAAAAATTATATTGAGCTAATAAGGAAAAAACAATTTTTTTTCACTTTTTGTATTGTATATTGTTCAATTCCTTTGACACAAGGAAGCTCGTTGCGTTATGTTTAAATCTCAAGTGTGATATTTTTGAATATTTCGAATACCTTTGTTAGAATTCCTGATTCCGCCACCCCTAGAAATGGTTGCAATATTTTGTCTATATGGTGTTTGAATGTGTTTGTCTGACAAATGTAATGTTTGTGTGTGTTAAGGTTTATAGAGTGGCTAGGATGTTGTTGTTCTGGAGCTAATGGAGTTGATGTCAATGTGAAGAAAGAAAATGGAGGAAAGCAGAACTTTACTACTCTATGTAGAGATAGCAAAGTGCAGCATCCTATTAGAACAAAAGCTTGTGAGGCTTTAGCTCATTTTCCTCTTTCTATTTCCCTTTATTCAGGGTATGTTTCTTGTCTTGATTTTGTACTTGCATTTCATTTATTTCTTATTTATTTTACTATAAAAGGCATGAATAGAAATGAACTTGAAGATATTTAAAAACAGGATTCAAGGAGAAGTAGTAACAACAAATGAACCAAAGTGGATTAATCATGCTGAGATATCCAATTCAAATTTCTCACATGTGAGTACACCTCTGATTTTTTTCATTTGTTGAGTCTTTATTGAACTCTCAAGATAACTTGGCAGGAATTAAAGGGTACCTTAGTATTGATCCCAGTTGCTGGTGGACTGGTTGAGCTCTACAATTCAAAGCTGGTAACAATCATTCTCTATTTGGTTTTGAGTTAATGTAAGATGTTAGATAATGTACTTCTGATAAACTTAAAGTTAACTATTCATCTTACATTACTTGTTTTTGAACAGATTTATAAAGATCAAAAGACGATCGATTTCATTATCAATCGCTTCAAACTTGGTTCACAAGGAGCTAATAGTTCCAAGGGCTGTTTCAGTGCAAAGAAAGATGATCTAGCTCTTAATTCCTTTACCCTGCAATATACAGATTTTGCTTCAAGTACACCTCTTATTTCTCAAGTATCTGAATCTAGTCCTAATCCTAGCTGCATTGAAGGATCATCCACTGGTTCCATCCCTTCAAATGAAGTTACCATGTGTCATCCATCGCCTTCTGACCATCTATCGCGTAATGTACCTTTAAGCCAATCTATTGACGGGTATTTTGAGCACACTGAGCTTCAGTGCAGCGGAAATTTGTCTAAAATGGAAGGCACTGATTTTCCTTTGAACCAAGAAAATTATATAATTTCAGGAGATGTCTTGACAATGGGTAAGAAAAGACAGAGAGGCCCTTATCAGTCGAAGAATCTTATCACTGAGAGGAAACGAAGGAACAGGATTAAAGATGGTCTATTTTCTCTCCGAGCTCTAGTTCCCAATATCTCTAAGGTTGCTGCAATGCTACTATGCTAGTTACTTGATATTAAGTTATGTAGTTCATTTGTTCAAAGTTTGATTTTGTCCTTGTTGGTTTTGTTACAGATGGACAAAGTTGCAATACTTGGAGATGCTATCGACTATATACATGAATTGCAAGAAAATGTGAAGTTATATCAGACTGAACTCAATGAAATGGCAGCAGAAGTTTCCAACAATGAAAGTGCTGAAGTGGTTTTATCGGTCATGAGTGAAATGTCCAAAGTTACTGTACCAACAAATGAAAAAACACAACTTTCAATTAATACAACTAAAAGGACAAGAATGGAGGTGCTGGAAGTTGCTATATTTCGTCCTTTTATTACTAGATTCCCTTGTTCTTCTTTGAATAAACTGTTTCCATATATTGCTTTATGTTATATTTTGCAATTTGATGACATGGCAGGTGGAAGTAAACCAGATTGGTGCTAGAGAGTTCTTGTTGAAGGTCTCTGGATCACATAAACCTGGAGGATTTACTCAGTTGATGGAGGCTATGAATTACTTAGAACTTGAAGTAGTAAATGTGAGTTTTACCACTTCTGGAGGGGAGATCTTGAGCATTCTCATAGCAGAGGTAAATTTCATTTTCTCAAAAACTGTTGAAGTTACAATCCACTAGGAAATGACCAGATTATAAAACCTTAGATCTCTTTTTTATGCTAGCTCTCTTGGTCCTTCAAATATGCCGTTACACACCTGTTGGATCCTCCAAAAATGCATAATATTTTGAGGATCTGACACCAGTTTTGCAACAATATTCTTGTAGACTAGAGCAACATATCTCATTCTTATGTGATATTGACTTCAAGCTTTATGTATCATGTCTCTTTAAGGGCTTAAAGATACTTCATGTTTGGTTTTAAGCTATTTTACATTGTCAATGTATTTCAACCAATTGTAACATGTTACTTAATTACCATCTTTTCAAAATACACAAGGTTATTATTAATCATAAAGTTGGTTTTTAATATCTAAAATGTATATTTTTTTGGACTTTGTACAACAACCTAACTCCTAAGAAACTATGAGAGTTGGTTTTTTCTCCAAAGGAAATTTCTTCTTGGCATGCTGACATCTATTTCCTTCTTGCAGGCAAATGTGGACAGAGTTCTTGAAGCACAAAAGCTCAAATCCTCACTGATTGAGCTGACAAGTTGAACATATCTTTTGTTGAGGCATATATAACTGCTTAGTTGTAGAGGCAAATTGCAATCATTTAACTTATAAGATCCTTAGCATGTAGAGCAGTCATTTGACTATGTATAAAAGATAGATGATCTCAACTTGGGAACTATGAATTAAAATCTAAAATTGATGATTTATTTGCACTCAATATTTATATCGAACTAATAAATATATAATATGTGCCTTTGCATATTATTATTACTACACTAAGCTGTATTATTTTAGTAATACACAAGGCCATTAGCACTTTTGATGGTGGAATCTCTACAAAATCAATTTCTGACTTCTTCGGAGTAAACAAATAAAGCTGAGGTGTAAACTTAAAACATCTACTTAAAGAAGACAAAATTCTTGTTTGACAATTTTATTTCTTTTGACATTCAGCATTATGTGATAAGGACAACTTCACCAAAACTTGCATTCGAAGTAAGCAAGATTAAGGAAGATCTTTTGGATTGCTTAACTTACTAATTTATTAAAAACTGTTTGTCATTCTAATTGTAGAATTTTCAATAATCCCGTGTGGAAGGAACTGGCATATGGACATTAAACTGTGCATTTATTTGTTTCCATCTTTATCTTGTTACATACATACGATTTTGCTGTTCTACAATAACATCCCCATTTTCCCAAAGCAGGAAAAAAGATAAAGAAAAACAAATATTTTAAGTATCCATCCATTTACTGCCCATAATGCCTTTCTGAGAAAGTAATCATGCTAATATGAAAATAAAACTAACTCACTAGCTATAAATATAAGTAAGAAAAAGGCGGGGGGCCGGGGGGGGGGGGGGACTTTTTTTTTTTTTTTGAGAAACTGGATATTTATATTATATTACTATTCTAAAATGTTACAATCCAAAGTGATGCTCTTTAGACCATTTTGACTGCCAAGTCCGGCAAGATTTTGCTAAGTTGATAAGATTATTTAATCTGCCCTTGTTGATCGCTTTTTATGCCAAATAGTGTGCAACTCCATTAGCTTGTTTGAAATTATGTCGGAGTACTGATTTTTCTATTTTCTCCATTAACAACCTGCAGTTAGAAATGGTAAAGGTGTAGTAAGTAGGATAATCTTGGAATAAAATGTGTACTACCTCTGTTGAATCTGTTTCTATCTCCAATGGTTGTAGCTTGAGCTCAAGTGCACATTGTAAACCTTGTCTTAAGGCTAACAACTCAGTGTGTATTGGTGAGTTTGCATGGACGAAATTATAAAATCCGAAAAGCCAATCATCATTTTCGTTTCGTATAACACCACCAAGACCACCTAGTAAATTCCTTGTTTGAAAGCACCATCAGTATTTAGTTTAAACCATCCTTTGGGCGACCTACTGAATATCGATATTTCTAGTTTTATGATGAATCTTTCTTTGCTAGTCAAATATTTGTATTCGAGCATACGATCAGTAACCACTTTTCAAATAATATAATTCTTGGTCTTGTTCCATATGTCACGCCCTAAAAAAATTATTAATTAAACTGCGCGGGTGCGAGTTGTTTATTTATTTAAAGGCTCGTGACTGGTGTTCAAAAAGGTACAAAATTATTTAGAGAACTCGGAGTCGCCACTTGACATAGTTTAAGGTGTGTCAAGTCACCAAAGGTACCTTGGAACACCTCTGACTCGTCTAATGGTCTGCGCTAGAGATTCGGGTAAGGTTCTCAGTTGACTCTCGGGAAGGTATTAGGCACCCTCGAGTCCTGTGCCGAGCACAGTTGCTTTATTGTCGCAATTTTAATTTATTAAATATGGTCGTTATATCAATGCCGTTAATTTGAATTTGAACTTGGATTAAAAGAGTATCATTCATTTCCAACCTCACAGAGGATTGGGCGAATTTACACTTTGATTTATAGTAAATATATAAATAAGTAAATAAATATTTTTTAAACAAAATCGTGCATTTCATACCTCACAAAAGGTTGGTCTATTTTAAACGAATTAACTAAAAAATAATTAATTTAGAATTGATTTTTAGTTTAGTTTTCCCGTGTAATAAGCGGACCACAAGTCACACTTATTGTTACGCCTAATCGTATTTTAGTCCTCTCGTTCCTATTGATTTGCCTCCGTTATTAAATATTAAATAGTAACATATGGCTTAAAAGTTTAATAACAGGGAAGCCAAAATATGGTTTTTTATCTAAATAATGACCGTTTTATTAAACAAAAGCTGCCTTGTGGGCTGTTTAGGCAAAGAAATAAAACTTATAAACTGGCGCTATTGGAACTGAATATGGGCTAAGTTATTTTGCGAAAATGAGCTGCTTAAAAACTAATCTTGCAAGAGTTGTCATATTTTAATACCAACAAAGTAGTTGATTGTCAAGAACTTTGACTATTTTGCATAACCTTTTAGAGACAAATTTAAACTTTATTAACTAACCAACTTTACAAAAGATTGGCATATATAAACAAGACCACCTTCACAAAAGAATGGCACATGCTTAAAAATCAATTCAAGTGCTATTTTAAGTTTATTTTGCAAAACGAATGTCCAATGTGTCCTAAATTTGCCTACACATTTTTATAAACTTTGCGTATATGATTCTATTTCAGCCGCTAGTTTCACATGTAATCCAGATTTGCAAAGGTGTACCAGTTTTTAGAAAGGGCCAGATTTGAGCGGATTTGCAGAAATGTACAAATTTGCAAAAAAAACGGCCAGATTTGCACCTTTACACCAACTGTGCATTTATATCTATTTTGCCTACTCATTTCAGCGTTAAAATAATTTTTAGAATTTCCAGATTTGCAAATATGACCAGTTTGCGAAAAACAGCCCAATTATCTAAAATCTTTACTTGATGAAAAATGGTCTTTGCAAAATTTTCTTTTCTCCTCTTTCATGCATACTTGCTCAAGACAACAAATATAAACTCATTAAAGAAGACAAACATTCATGAAATCTTTGTAACAATTTATTCTACTTTAGCATAGTATAGTCGTGATTTTACGTTAGGAGACTACTAATGACACGCTACGAATATAACTTATTTGGGGTTACAAACATGCTAGATTTCATTTCACTTTCATATCCAAACATATTTAAAATAAGTACATGGTTAAGAAAGTATTTACCTTGTGTAGCAATTCCCCAAACTAATGAAACAAATGAAATAGCAAGCCAAAGCGACAAAACTCACTCCAAAAATCAGCCACTAAACAGCCCTTTAGCACCCTATTTAAACTTTAAAGACTTGTGGATTTATACCCCAAAAGACCCTTAGTGTAAAGGCTTTTGGTTCTAAATCCTACTATCGAACTTACTATATTTTTTTGAAGTGTTTTTGCTCTCTTTTAGTGTAAATTTCAGCAAGTAGTTGTTGTTATAAATGAGGAGTAAAGGCCTCTATTTAATGCTGAAAATTGGAGCCAAAAGGTGGGGCTAAAAGGTGGAGTGTGGACTTGTACAAAAGTACAAGCCCACACCCCTATACTTGAGTGATTTTGGCTAACTTTTCAGCATGGTACAGCAGCTGAAAAGCAACTGTTTCAGCCACCAAACACAGTCCTAAAAGGGCTGAAATGATGCAAGAAATGTCCTTTAAAAGGACACTAAATACTCATCACACTAACTAAAAGAATTGAGACCAAACTAGGCAAACTAGATCAGCCCAAAGACTAACTAGAATAGAACAAAACTAACTAAACTAAACCAAAGCAGCCAGATTTGTAACTAAGTTATACTTCCCAACTTAAACTAGACAAACTAAATTAAAGAGAAAGCAAGCTTTAGCATACTTTTCACAACTCAAACAGAACCAGGCTGGACACAACAATTTACTAATGATAACTAAACAAAGGGAGCTGATTCATGTTCAAAAACAAAGACAAAAAAAAAAAAACTATCACAGGCTCACATACACTCTCTACTTATGGACTCAAACACAATTATCAATTGAGGTAATGAACTATGCTAACAAGCCCACCAAACCAACGTTTTAGACAGAATCATTCAAAATCGCATCGACCATAAACAAAGAGCCAGAATATAAAATACTTAAATTAGATTGCAATGAAACGACATGAATTCATTTCTTTGATTGGTGAAGCGACATAAATTCATACATATAAACATATACATTCATACGATACTAAGCATGATTTTCCTAGTTAATCATCTGACTAAACTAAGAACAAATAAATCAAAAAGGAAGAATGAAGATGAGTTTTCGGTCTAACCCTTAGCCAAAATCAAAGTTGCTGCCACCATTGCCAAAGAACCATGTCATCGCTGCTCCAATGTTGCTGCGTTTGCCCACCACGAGCACTGCCTCGGCTTTGACAAAAATCCTAATCCCAACAAGCTAAATCGAACCGTCTCCTATGCTGCCTCGTCTCACCACTACAACAATAACCAAAACAACCCCGCGACGCCATCACTAGGCTGCCTCGCTCACAACCCCATCATCACAGCTTACCAAAACAGCCCCTGCTATCAACACTATCCAAAGCTTCGCCATCACCAAAAACCAAACAGTCCCGGATTCCATCGCTACGCCACCACTGCCCCGTCGTCTAGCCTCCACAGAAACACAACGTCTCCACCCAAACAAATCCGAACAGCTCCAAAAACAAACATCAAACAAACCCCACACCATCTCCATAACTCCAAACAAACCAATATCAAACAAAAACAGAAAAATGAATAAGAAGGAGAAGAAAGAAAAGAAAAACAGAAACGGACAGAGAAACAAAAAAGCGAACGGGTAGAGGGAATGGGATTTTTGGGAGATGGGGGTACGGGGGTGAGAGGAAAGTGAAGAGGAGGAGAGGGAACCAAAAACTTACCGGAAAAATTCAAAAGTCGCCGGAGTCGTGGTTTGACCGAAACTTCAAAGCCCGATCTACGCGAATCGGTTCACTTTTTGGAGAAAATAGTTGTGGAAATGGAATGGGGGGGTCGAGATCTTTCAAACGGTATATTTTTGTATTTTTCCGGCCACCGGAGGTGGTGGCCGGCGGCGGCCGTGCGGTGGAAGTACGGCGGAGCCACGGCGGAGGGGGATTTCCGGTGGGAGGGGAAAATTTGGGCAGCATTTGGCCAGCTCAAATGAGCTAATGGGTGTGAAAAATGTGGCTTTGGGGTTTATATAGCGTGGGTTTGGGCTCGGGTATTGAATGGGCTGATGGGCTAGGCATTGGGCTATTTATTTTTGCAAAGATGGCTATTAAAAGAGTCTATACTAACAAAACATACACAATTAATCATAATGTAAACCACATAAATTCACGATACTATCACAATTAAAACGTAGAATCACAATTAAACAGATAACAAGTAATTTTTGGTATTTTCATATTTTCTGTCCTAATTAAAGACAAATTTAGCTAAGAATAAACACTAGACGTACGGAAAAATTTGACGACACGTCCTAAAAATCTAATACGACTATTCTAAATAATTTTCTTATCTAGTGCCAAAATTAGGTGATTACAGCTGCCCTTCTTTGTTCGGGAACACGAAGAGTTTTCGGACAAAGAAGTAATCGACAACTAATTTTGGCTTTTCGGTTCTAGCCGAGAGCATGCTTTTCAAAACGGTGACCGTACCTTGAATTTCGGTTCTAACCGAGAACAAAGTTACCTACATATCCCCGGACTAAGGAATCAGGTCAGTGTAGTTCCTTACGTGCGGTAGCTGGGACTACCGCATTCAAACAGACACTAGACTCACTAAGACTCACTAAGACAAACCTAGACACTCTAGACTACTTAAGACAAACCAGAGGCTCTTCTAGACACACTTGGGGCTGATACTAGACACTCTAGACTACTAAGAGGCTGTCGCTGCTGATTACTGGTCGCTTGCTGGTGGTCATTGCTTTACAAGGAATGGAAATACAAGGAAAAATGTAAAATTACAATCCCTAGCCTAAATCTTCATGCTTCCCTGAGGTGAATCTTGGCTTGAAAGACAAACTCCGTCACCCGTTGTATGGGCAGGCACCATTTGAAACTTGAAATGGTCGCACTTGTTTCAAACAGGTCTTGACTTGAAGCTGGGGATGGTCGCTATCTTCGAGCAGGACTAACTTGAAAAGGGAGTGGTTGCTATCTTTGAGCGCAAATGACTTGAACTACATGTGAGTGCTATCTTCTAGCAAAACTGACTTGAAAGGAAAATGATCGCTATCTTTTAGCAGATCTTGACATAGAAAGGAAATGACACTATCTCTGAGCGAGACTGACTCGAAAAGGGAAATGATCGCTATCTTTTAGCGATCTTGATATGGAAAAGAAACGACGCTATCTTTGAGCGAACCGACTCGAAAAGGAAATGATCGCTATCTTTAGCAGATCTTGACATGGAAAAGAAAATGAAGCTATCTTTGAGCAAACTGACTCGAAAAGGAAATGATCGCTGTCTTTTAGCAGATCTTGACACGGAAAAGAAATGACGCTATCTTTGAGCGAAACTAACTCGAAAAGGAAATGATCGCTGTCTTTTAGCAGATCTTGACACGGAAAAGAAATAAAGCTATCTTTGAGCGAAACTGACTCGAAAAGGAAGTGATCGCTATCTTTTAGCAGATCCTGACATGGAAAGGAAATGACGCTATCTTTGAGCGAAAACTGACTTGAAAAGGAAATGATCGCTATCTTTTAGCAGATCCTGACACGGAAAGGAAATGACGCTATCTTTGAGCAAACTGACTCGAAAAGGAAATGATCGCTGTCTTTTAGCAGATCTTGACACGGAAAAGAAATGAAGCTATCTTTGAGCAAACTGACTCGAAAAGGAAATGATCGCTGCCTTTTAGCAGATCTTGACACGGAAAAGAAATGAAGCTATCTTTGAGAAAACTGACTCGAAAAGGAAATGATCGCTATCTTTTAGCAGATCTTGATATGGAAAAGAAATGACATTGTGTTCTAGCGGGAATTGACTCGAAGAGAGAATGGAGTTCCGTCTGACATCTAGCGCAACTATCCCAGTTCAAGTGGTCCTAGCTCTTTCTTAGCAACATAGCAAATGTCACACTTACTTTCTGCATCGTGGATACACCCTGTTTCGGATCTTGCAAATAAGCTTAGTGACTCTTGTTCTATTCTTCACAGTACTGTGGGATGAACAACGCCTAAAGCTTCTCCCAAACGTATCCACTCTTCATGATACAATTTTGGTATGTCGTCCCTCCGGCCTGATGTCGGTGCTGGGCTCCAATTATCAATGTTGATCATGACTTGCTGAGAACTTTTCCATTGTCGAGGGTGTGCCCTGCTCGCTGGAATTAAACTTGAATCCTGAAAGATAGAGTTTTGCAATTTTCTTTTGTTGCTCATGTGAGGTTAGCGCCGAAAAGGCGAGGAATTAATGGTGAGGCAAGATGTACAAATGGGATAAAAAAAAGTTTAAGGGCGAAAGTCGTTTGGACAGAGAACGTCTTTCTGAAAAGGGAAACTTATCTGGCAATAAACTGGCGGCCTTGATGATCATGACATGTATCTTGGATGACCTCGTCCGACCAGTACCACTTGTTTGTTGAGAGTTGATCCACGGAAGATATCAAACCATAACCAAGTTGAGGTGACTCTCAAGTCGACTAGTAGCGCCCTTTCGGGTTTTCACCAACTAGCCTCTCTCTTTAATCTTTTGCCTCACTGTTTGTCTTGCGGTGCCTTCTCAGGTTTTCACCGACAAGACTTCTTTCTTTTCTCTCTTTTTTTTTTCTTTTTTTTTCTTTTTTTTTTTCAATTCAATTTACAACACCAACATCTCTTGAAAAATGTGAATAGATGATACAAAAATGATAGAAGTTTGTTTTTATTTTATTTTATTTATGAAATAAAATAAAAACAAACTTCTGCCCCAGTTTAGCATGAAAAGGGGGATCTAAATTTCCTTTGATGTTGGCCGCAAACTTGGAGGAAAGTTTTGCGTCAATATGAACAGGGAGAGAGGAATTTTTTCTTATTGCGACCGCACCAGAATGGTTGCCTACGTATCCTTTTGAGAGGAATCAGGTCAGACGTAGCTCTAGGCAAATGCCCAGGTTTCTTTTGATGCTTTTCAGTTTCATTTCATGTTGATACAATTACATTGATTCCAGCCGAGAATATGTCTCGAAAGTACAATATTCAAAATGCTAATAAGGGATACAATTTGGGATAGCAAAAGAGAACAAAAGCCTTGCATTCATCCCGAGTTGACAGCCATCTTGGAGTCAAATGTAGTACCTCTTGACCGCGTCTGCATTGACGGGTATTTCAGTTGTCCTGCCTTCTGGATCTGTAAGGTACAAGGCGCCATTTGGCAATACTTTCTTTACCATGTACGGCCCTTGCCAATTTGGAGCAAATTTCCCCTTGGATTCTTCCTGATGAGGAAAGATTCTTTTCAAGACTAATTGCCCTTCTTTCAAGTCGCGGAGGCGCACTTTCTTGTTGTAGGCTCGGGCCATTCTTTGCCGATACAATTGACCATGACAAACTGCATTGAGCCTCTTTTCATCAATGAATGACAACTGTTCCAATCGGGTTTTGACCCATTCTGTGTCCTCAATCTCTGCTTCCACAATAATCCTGAGAGATGGTATTTCAACTTCAGCGGGTATGACTGCTTCGGTTCCATATACCAATGAATATGGGGTGGCGCCTATGGAAGTGCGCACAGTTGTGCGGTAACCAAGCAGAGCGAAAGACAACTTCTCATGCCAGTCACGAGATCCTTGTATCATTTTCCTAAGGATCTTCTTGATATTCTTATTGGCTGCTTCAACCGCACCATTTGCCTTCGGTCGGTAAGGCGTGGAATTTCGGTGCATGATCTTGAATCTTTCACACACGTCATTCATTAAATGACTGTTCAGATTTGCCGCATTATCGGTGATGATGGTACTTGGGATACCAAAGCGACAAATAATATTAGAATGAACGAAATCCACCACAGCTTTCTTGGTCACGGACTTGAGAGTGACAGCCTCAACCCATTTGGTGAAATAATCTATTGCAACCAAAATGAATCTGTGCCCATTTGATGCTCTTGGTTCAATAGGCCCGATAACATCCATTCCCCATGCTGTGAAAGGCCACGGGGCTGACATTGTGTGCAACTCTAAAGGAGGTGAATGTATCAAATCACCGTGTACTTGGCATTGATGACACTTTCGCACAAAAGTAATGCAGTCATTTTCCATGGTAAGCCAGAAGTATCCCGCTCTGAGTACTTTCTTAGCTAGCACGTACCCGCTCATGTGGGGTCCACAGATCCCGGAGTGCATGTCATTGAGAATTTTCGTGGCTTCAGTTGCATCCACGCATCTTAACAGCCCCAAATCAGGTGTCCTTTTGTACACCACCCCTCCACTCAGAAAGAAACCACTTGCCAGTCGTCGAAGCGTTCTATTTTGATTATTTTCTGCCATTGGAGGATATGTCCCATCTTGAAGGAAATTCTTGACATCAAAGTACCACGGCTGACCGTCAATTTCTTCTTCAATCACATTGCAGTATGCATGTTGGCTTTGGACCTGAATCTCTAACGGATCAATATGGGCTTTATCAGGATGGACAAGCATTGAGGCTAATGTAGCCAATGCGTCAGCCAACTCATTATGTATTCTGAGAACATGTCTAAACTTTAGAACATCGAACTTTTGGCGAAGATCGTCCATACACTGCTTGTACATGATCAACTTAAGATCTCGGGTCTCCCATTCACCCTTCATTTGGCGTATCAAAAGATCTGAATCTCCGATCACCAGCAATTCTTTGATGTCCATGTCTAGAGCCATACGCAAACCCATTATGCATGCTTCATACTCAGATGTGTTATTAGTGCAACTGAAGCGGAGTTGGGCAGTTGCTGGATAGTAATGCCCCGTGGGAGAAATGAGGACTGCTCCAATACCATGGCCTTTCGAGTTAGAAGCACCGTCAAAGTACATTTTCCACACGTGCTCTTCTTCATTAATCAACTCTTCAAGCACATCTACCTCCTCATCAGGGAAGTAAGTCTTCAATGGCTCATAGTCATCATCCACCGGATTTTCAGCCAAATGATCAGCTAAGGCTTGAGCTTTCATTGCAGTTCTGGTGACATAAACTATGTCAAATTCTGTAAGCAGGATTTGCCATTTTGCAAGCTTGCCAGTTGGCATTGGCTTTTGAAATATGTACTTCAATGGATCCATCCGGGAAATCAGATAAGTGGTATAGGACAAAAGATAATGTTTCAACTTTTGTGCAACCCAAGTTAGAGCACAACACGTCCTTTCCAACAAAGTGTATCTCCCCTCGCAATCTGTGAACTTCTTGCTCAGATAATAAATGGCCTGTTCTTTCTTTCCCGAGGCATCATGTTGCCCCAGTACACAACCAAAAGAGTTTTCATTGACTGACAAGTACAAAAACAATGGCCGGCCAGGCTCGGGCGGAACCAAAACAGGAGGATTTGACAAGTATTGCTTGATCTTGTCAAAGGCTTCTTGGCACTCCTCGGTCCATGCAATCGATGCATTCTTTTTCAACAACTTGAGGATCGACTCACATATTGTGGTAAGTTGAGCAACGAACCTACTGATGTAATTCAACCTGCCTAAAAAGCTTTTAACATCCTTCTTGGTTCGAGGGGGAGGTAATTCTTGTATTGCTTTGATCTTTGCGGGATCCAATTCAATACCTCGCCTACTAACAATGAAACCCAACAATTTTCCAGCAGGCACACCAAATGCACACTTGGCTGGATTCAGCTTCAGATTGTACCTACGGAGCCTTTCAACGAACTTTCTGAGATCTCTCACGTGTTCTTCAGCAGTTCTAGACTTGATGATCACATCATCCACGTACACTTCTATTTCTTTATGCATCATATCATGGAAAATGGCAGTCATAGCCCTCACGTAGGTTGCCCCAGCATTTTTCAAACCAAATGGCATCACTCTATAGCAATAAGTTCCCCAAGGCGTAGTGAATGCCGTTTTGTATGCATCATCTTCATCCATCTGGATTTGGTGGTATCCGGCATAGCAGTCAACAAAGGATTGTATCTCATGTTTGGCACAATTATCTACGAGAGTGTGAATATTAGGCAACGGGAAATTGTCTTTGGGACTTGCCTTGTTCAAATCTCGATAGTCGACACATATCCTTGTTTTTCCATCTTTCTTAGGAACCGGAACAACATTTGCAACCCAAGTAGTGTACTGAACCGATTGAATCACTTTTGCATCCAGTTGTTTCATTATTTCATCATGGATTTTCTTGATCATATCAGTTTTGAACTTCCGTTGCATTTGTCTCACTGGAGGAAAACCGGGTTGAATTGGCAATTCGTGGACTATCAATTCGGAGCTCAAACCCGGCATCTCATCATACGACCATGCAAAAACATCTCGATATTCAAAGAGCACTTTCCGAATATCATTCTTCACTTCAGGTAGGGCATGCATGCTTATCTTAGTTTCCCTCACATCATCAGGGCTCCCAAGATTAACATCCTCTGTGTCAGCCAAATTGGGTTTAGGCTTGCCCTCATGGCGTTCAACTTCCAGGCCTATCTCAAAATCTGCCTGTTCCCCGTCATATTCGATCTCATTAACAGATTCCTCAATGTTTTCTTCGTCACTTTCAACCTCAACTATGGTTATGGAGCCAAAATCAGATTGCGGTCCCTGGATGGACGATAAGTTCCTTGAACATGTCATGATATCAGGACCAGCAGATATATCACTACAGATAAACAAAAATAGAATAAAATTAGGAATATGAACAGAGATTGAAGTAAAGCTTGGCTCTTGGCCTTTCATTAATGAAAAAGGGTTTGAATTACAAAAGGAAAGATGAGCAAAATAATACACCTGGCATACAACCCTTAGAATATCCAAGTGTATTCAAAAGAAAACTGTAAAACAACAGTCTACCAAGACCTCTTCCTGATGGGGAAGGGAGTTGCATTCCAGTTTGTCAGGTGCACGTCCGGGCCAATGTACTGAATTGAAGCATTACTGGAGCCTTCACCCGGCTGTACCATGCAGATTTCAAAAATGCCACCTAGATCAAATGGTGCATCCTGATTGTCTTCCACTGTGTTGACATTTGTAGCGACAACCTTTGGTTTCATAACATAACCCACAAAAGACTGAGCGAGACACGGAATTGGCTTTGGGAGAGACCAAACTTCCGACTTCTTTTTCTTTGCTTGCTTGCGATCAGCTGCTTTTGGCTTGAACCCTAGTCCCCACGTGCCTTGCACACCATTTGGATAAACTGGATTTACCCTGCCTTGTAGTGATGCTCCCAAACCCTTTCCAAATTGGAAACCATGCTTTAACATTTCGGACGCCATCATAATAGACGTCTCTGACACTCTTGGGATGGGTATAGGTTTCCCTTCTGTTACTTTCTCCACATACACCACGTCGGAGGTTTGATACATAATGGTCGGGCGTGTAGTGACTGCTTCAAGGGCTGGTACGTCCAGGCTATTGTTAAACTGTGAGTCATCCTCTCCATAAACCACGACAGCTTGGTTATCCCAAGTAAATTTGACCACCTGATGAACTGTGGAGGGTATGGCACAAGCCATATGAATCCATGGTCGGCCCAGTAACAGATTGTATGATGCATCCGTTTCCATGACTTGGAACTCAATGCTGAAGGTAGCGGGACCAATGGTTAACTCAAGATTGATGATGCCCAAAGATTCTCAAACTCCACCATCAAAAGCACGAACAGCAGAGGAATTTGCCCTGATTTTGCTCGTATCCACCCTTAGACTCTTCAATGTAGACAGAGGGCAAATGTTCAACCCCGCGCCACCATCTATCAGAACACGTGTGACATAGGAGTCTTCACACTTAACTGAGACATGAAGCGCTCGATTATGACCGGTTCCTGCTGCTGGCAGCTCCTCATCGGTGAACATCACACGATTAGTCTCAAATACTCTGCCAGCAAGTGCTTCCAGATTAGCCACAGTAGTTTGTTCAGGAATGTAGGCCTCATTCAATATCTTCAACAGTGCATTGCGATGTGCTTCAGAGTTCATAAGTAGAGATAAGAGTGATATCTGAGCTGGAGTCTTTCTCAATTGCTCGACGATAGAATAATCTGTCGATCTCATTTTCTTCAAAAATTCTTCAGCTTCTTTCTCAGACACATGCTTTTTGATGGGTCCTTGGTCTTCTCGACCTGGCTTTGCCTTTCTCAATTCTTCCGGGGTAAAACATCTCCCGGACCGAGTTAGACCATTTACATCTGCAGCAACCTCCATGATTTCCTTCCCGTTGTAAGACACAATTGTCTTGTTGTAGTTCCAAGGAACAGCCTTTGTACTTTTGACAGGGAGTTGTGCTGCTTGAGTGATGATAACCGGCTCACACTTCTTTGCCTTAACCTCGAAGACCGGAGTTTTCTGGCATGATGCCCCTTGTACAATAAATGTTGGTGCACTGTCATGAACTTTTTCCTGCTTTGCAACCGGAATTGTGAAACTTGGCTCAACAGCAGTATCTTGCTTTGCTTTGTTGACAGACGCACTTGACTTTCCCCTGATTACAACAATAAACGGCTCAGGGCCTTTGATATCTGGAAAGGGACCAACTGCCACAATCTGCTTGGCGGCTTTCCCTTTCAAGTCCTCTTCTATGCATACCATCCCTACCATGGGTACGTTGTTTTGAACATCATGAGCTGGTAAAGGATTTTGATTCACATTTTGTGTTTCATCCCCCACGACTTTTATCTGATTATTGTCTATCATTGCCTGGATTACCCTTTTGAGTTCCCAGCAGGATTCTGTGTCGTGTCCAGGTGCTCCAGAATGAAACGCACAATGGCGTGAATGATCAACTCTTCCGTTGGGGTTCACTTTTCCCGGGATTGGCTTCAACAGATTGGCTTGCTGCAACTTTTCAAACAAATTAGTGTAAGTTTCCCCCAGTGGGGTGAACTGCCTTTTCTCTTGTTGCATGTTTCTCTGTTGCATGTTTGGACGAAAGCCCTGCGGACCTCGTGGTCGATAAGGCATCTCCTGGTGAGCCTGGAATTGAGTATGTGCCTGTTGATTGTTATATTGGACTGGAGCAGGGGGTGGACGCCACTGTGGACCCGATGGAGGCTGAGCATAAGATGATGCGTTTACAGGGAATGAGAACTGCGGCATGGCAAATTGCTGGCCGTGAGTTGGATAGAACTGTTGTGGCGGGGGTGCCTGGATGTACCCTTGACGGTCGTTGTATCTCCCATCATTTCTTCTCGGTCCAGGACCAACCATTGCCACCTCATCTTTTTTCTCTTTCTTCTTCCCATAAGTACCTGACCCTGATTGCAACGCTTGGGTCGTGGCTCTCAAAGCTGTTTGGCTAACAATCTTGCCTGCTTTGATTCCTCTCTCAATCATCTCCCCAATTTTTACTGCTTCACTAAATTGCTTTCCAAGGGCAGAGGCCATCGCCTGGTAGTATGTTTCGTCAAGCACTTCGATGAATTCTTCGACCATTTTATCGTCTGGGATCAAAGGGCTCACACGCGCCGCCTGTTCGCGCCACCTATAGGCATACTCTCTGAAGCTTTCGCCTGGTTTCTTTGTGATCGTCTTCAAAGAAGAACGATCAGGAGCAGCCTCCATTTTGTAGCCATAATGATTCAGGAAAGCGCTGGCCATGTCGTCAAAGGTGACCCACTTGGAAACATCTTGTTGCACAAACCATTCTGTGGCCGGTCCTCCCAAACTGTCCGCAAAGTACGCCATCAATAATTCGTCCTTCTCGATACCCCTCATTTTGTTAAGGTATATCTTCACATGGATCCTCGGGTCACTTTGCCCAGTGTATGGATCAAATTTGGGCACAACAAAGCCTTCAGGCAATGGCACATGAGGGAATAAGCACATGTCTTTGTATGAAATACTGGTTTTACCCCCTTGCCCTTGGATGTTTTTCACAGTTTGCTCCAAGCTTTTCAATTTTCGAGCAAAGTCAGCCTCTTCTGTTTTCCCCAATCTTTCGACATCAGCATGCGATTCTGGGTGGTGTCCATGATCATACGACTCAGTGGGGCGGAGTACATTACCCCGGGTTTGGTCGAATTGTTGATCACGAGCCCTCAACTGTGGGTCACTGTTTGACCTTTGCAAAGTGTGTCCTGCAGGAACAGTGAATACTGTGGCAGGAACTTGGGCTTGGCCATGTTGTCCATGTTGTGGGAATTGTGCCCCAGGTTGTACAGTAGAGGGTCCAGCTACGTTGTCAGTTTCTGGATGTGGACCGAACCCTGGAGGATAACGGGGGTCTTCTGCCATTGTAGATTGCCCTTGCCCTGGTGGCTGAGCATTCGCCGTGAAACCAGCAGCACCTGGCGGAGCAGGAGGTGCCTGAACTGCCGACAAGTTACGGACCAGTTGCATCATCATTTCTTTCATGGCCGTGAAATCTTCGGCCATCTTAGCCTGTTGTTCAGCCAAGCGAACCAGCTCAGTGTTCTCAGTTTCTTCGGCCATCGTTGCTGGAGTGTCTTCTTGAAGAGGTGCTTCAACCACTTCTGGAACAGGCAGTGGTCCCTTGATTCTGGTGGAATAGGAATGTGGGGCCAGCACGGCAGTTGCTCAAGCTCTAAACAAATCAAAACACGTTAGTGCAATAAGATAGCATGGAATATGAATTTGCTCGTCGGCCTAAACAATGCCTAAGGTCGTTATGCGTCATCCCAAATTGGTTTAGATTAGATCCCCAAGTGTATTATTTGATCTCTTTTCTTTTCTTTCTTTTTTTTTTCTTTCTTTTCTTTTCCTTTCTTTTTTTTTTTTTTTCAAGTGAGGCTAGAGGGTGAAATGAATTGACACAAAAAAATAAGCAAAATATTTTCATTACTTCAAAAGAAAGAGTACATACGGTGCTTCCGGAGCATGACCAAAAGGAACGTACAAATGACTTAAAAAGGTGAAAATAAATTACAACATGCCAAATTCAAAAGCGACATAAAGTACAACAATGCCAGGATGTAAAATAAATGACAAAAAGCAATAATCTGCATCATCTTGGCCTGATGTATCTACTAGGGTGACTGGGGCACAAAGTCAGCTGGCTCCTCTGGGTCGAACTCAAATGGCTCCACGGGATCTGCTGGCGGGCCTTCTGCAAAAGTACGACGCAATCCATTCAAATCTGCCGCAACTCTAGTGACGAAGGGAAGCACATGTGGGAGTATGTCCTCTGCGGGAAGCCTCCTATACTCATCGATGGACCGTGCCACATATGTAGCGGAGTCATAAACTTGCCGATAAGCTACACTGATGGTCCGTCCTGCAGCCTGTATATCTCGAAGTCGGTCCTGTGCTAGCCCTCTGAGCTGCTCACCCTGCTCTAATGCCCTGTCAAGTCGAGCTCGAGAATCTATGGCATCCTGGCGATGATACTCTTCCCTTTTCCTGCTTTCCAACAAAGCTGCCCTGTCGGCATCCCGCTCTGTCAATGCCTGTGAGTGCATGACACGGAGTCGTCTGACTGTGTCTAGGTGCTGATGCGCGAAACCCTCACTCTCTGCCTGAGCAGCTCTGGCGGCATCCCGCTCTGTCAATTCCTGTGAGTGCATGACACGGAGTCGTCTGACTGTGTCTAGGTGCTGATGCGCGAAACCCTCACTCTCTGACTGAGCAGCTCTGGCGGCATCCCTCTCTGCAATTAAGTTTTGTATGGTATCACGGTATTCCTTCCTAATCTCGTGCCTAGCAAGCTGAACCTGCATATCCAGCCTGGCTTCAGTGTCAACCATGCCTGCTCTCGACCTCGCGGGCATCTCTCTGGGTATGGGCTGATGGTAATACCAGAACTTATACTCCCGAACGACCTCCCCCTTAAGTCCATCCTGAACCTGTGTGCTTTCTGCGAGGTGCCTCCTAGTATCCCACAGGCGCAGGATCTCACCTCTAAGAGTAGCTGGGTTGAGAGGATAGTCTGAGGCATATGCACTCATGTCCTCAACTATTGGGATCTCCTGCTTTCGACCCAACTGCCTAAGTACACGTAGAGGAACATAAGGCTTGGATGCTTTCAAACCCATCAGAACGAGAAAAGGACGATCCACGCATCTGTGTACAACCTCCCTCTTAGGAAACCAGCTGCACTGCCACAAAATCTTGTCCGGCGTGAGAGAGTTCAAGAAAGACCTCCAATCTGGCTCACTTCCTGGGAATTTATACCTCTCGATGTGTTCGAGATGGTATTCAAGATAATCGATGTCACAGCACCTAAGAATATCACGAGGTGGGCAAGGGCGTACATGCTCCAAGAACCAGACCTGTAATAGAAGGTTACACCCCTCAAAGAAACCGCTCTCTCCCTTGTGGCATCGAGTCAAAGCATGAAACATACTACCCAGAATCGTCGGGATGATAGTGGCATCTGGTGCTCCACCATACAAAGCTGCCATGGTCCAACTGACCTTAATGGATATCGCTCTATCCGGTAGTGGGAAAACCAACAACCCTAGCAAAGCGAACACAAAGACCTTAGGACAGAGGAGTACCCAATCTTCATATTTCAGCTTATCGTGGAACTCAAATCCATACTTCTTAAAACCATTATCGGCCCCAAAACGATCATAAAGGTAATCAAATGAAATCCAGCATTGACGAACACTAGCGATTGAGAGGTCCGTTCGTAGCTTGATATTATTGAAAAAATCACGCTCATTAACCTTCCTTGGAGCAATCATATTCTTTTTCTCAAAATCCAGCTTAAGAAGCCCAGCTATTTCCTCGAGGGTTGGCGTCATCTCAAACCCCTTAAAACAGAAGGTATTTTGGTTTGGGTTCCAAAACCCAACTAGTGCACTGACCAAGTCTCGCCGCGGGACAATAGTTTTAGTCACAAGGTCAGTCAGAAAACCAATCTTCTCCTGGACTATATCTTTCTGCATTTCACTCATTGTGTCCCACCAAGACTTTAGAGATTTATCCGATTTGGGTGGGCCATCAGTCATCATAATAGAGGGTGGAATGGCATCAGCAGGGTATTTTCTTTTGACTGTCCTAGAAGATGATGCAGCCATTGTTCCTAATAAAAAAAATGTGTCAAATGTTTGAAAGCCTGAGAACAACTTAAAACAACTGACCGACAGAGCAAAACAGATGCCTAAACTGCTAATTCGAAACTCCAATTTTCAAAAAAACTTTTGTCATTGTAATGACGTAAAGTTGACCCTAAGAGAATCGAAAAATTTTGCCATCATAACGGCATCAGGACTGACTCCAGGAAATTACCAACATTGGTATTTAGACGTAATTTATAAAAGAAAAAATTCGACGTTACAACGACGCCACATTGACATCAAAACAAAATTTCATTTCCAGTGATGAACACTACAGTACTTTTGCAAAAATTTGCTGGCATAACGACGTGAAAAAACTGGATCTCAAAAACTCCCAACATCGGTATACGAGCCTTTTTCTAAAAATTCGCCATTATAACGGCGTGAAAACTGACACGAAAATTTTTTGACTTTCTAACTACTAAGTATGTACATATTTTTTTTGTAAAATTTTCGTCATTATAACGACACTGACATATACAAAAAACGGCAAACATTGACGTTTTTACAAAAATTTGCCATTACAGCAGTATGACTCAAAAAATAGCAAAACATTTACATTTAAAACATAAAATTCAACCTCTTCCTCACTTTTCCTTTCATTTTTCTATTTTTTTTTCTTTTGAAATCCGTCTCTCCCCAACTTGGTCAGCATAACAACCTTTCCTAATCGCATGCAACACATAGAATGCTTTTTTTCAGACAAGTCTTTCCCGGGAAATGGGTCCCGTTCAGACAACAGGTAGTCAACCTAGACAAGTGCAATACCGGTGTATCGCACCTCATTAAGTCGGATATGATGCAGATAATTGGGCCTAAAGGTTTAACTCTAGGTGACACAACTGACTCAGTGTCTAGACTGGCTGAAAACCCGGTGGACAAACCGGGCGGAAAGCGTATCAGGGCCATCCGGAGACAGTGTGTCCGGCCTAAAACCCCGTCACGCCTTCCTCCTAAATCATGGGCAATTTAGTAAGAAAGTCCCAGATGCCACAAGCAATCTGGTAAGTGCACGTGTGTGTGTGTTTTCAGAGACTCAGTGGGTTGCGGAGGAAGACAGTTTATATATACAGTTCAACAATATCAAAGCAGTAACATTCAACTTTTCAGGTGATAACGGCAATAAAATAACAACCAAATATTTAATAAATTAAAACATGCGACAATTTATCAAAGCCGGAGATTCTAGTTTTCACTAATTTCCCCAGCGGAGTCGCCAAGCTGTCACGCCCTAAAAAAATTATTAATTAAACTGCGCGGGTGCGAGTTGTTTATTTATTTAAAGGCTCGTGACTAGTGTTCAAAAAGGTACAAAATTATTTAGAGAACTCGGAGTCGCCACTTGACATAGTTTAAGGTGTGCCAAGTCACCAAAGGTACCTTGGAACACCTCTGACTCGTCTAATGGTCTGCGTTAGAGATTCGGGTAAGGTTCTCAGTTGACTCTCGGGAAGGTATTAGGCACCCTCGAGTCCTGTGCCGAGCACAGTTGCTTTATTGTCGCAATTTTAATTTATTAAATATGGTCGTTATATCAATGCCGTTAATTTGAATTTGAACTTGGATTAAAAGAGTATCATTCATTTCCAACCTCACAGAGGATTGGGCGAATTTACACTTTGATTTATAGTAAATATATAAATAAGTAAATAAATATTTTTTAAACAAAATCGTGCATTTCATACCTCACAAAAGGTTGGTCTATTTTAAACGAATTAACTAAAAAATAATTAATTTAGAATTGGTTTTTAGTTTAGTTTTCCCGTGTAATAAGCGGACCACAAGTCACACTTATTGTTACGCCTAATCGTATTTTAGTCCTCTCGTTCCTATTGATTTGCCTCCGTTATTAAATATTAAATAGTAACATATGGCTTAAAAGTTTAATAACAGGGAAGCCAAAATATGGTTTTTTATCTAAATAATGACCGTTTTATTAAACAAAAGCTGCCTTGTGGGCTGTTTAGGCAAAGAAATAAAACTTATAAACTGGCGCTATTGGAACTGAATATGGGCTAAGTTATTTTGCGAAAATGAGCTGCTTAAAAACTAATCTTGCAAGAGTTGTCATATTTTAATACCAACAAAGTAGTTGATTGTCAAGAACTTTGACTATTTTGCATAACCTTTTAGAGACAAATTTAAACTTTATTAACTAACCAACTTTACAAAAGATTGGCATATATAAACAAGACCACCTTCACAAAAGAATGGCACATGCTTAAAAATCAATTCAAGTGCTATTTTAAGTTTATTTTGCAAAACGAATGTCCAATGTGTCCTAAATTTTCCTACACATTTTTATAAACTTTGCGTATATGATTCTATTTCAGCCGCTAGTTTCACATGTAATCCAGATTTGCAAAGGTGTACCAGTTTTTAGAAAGGGCCAGATTTGAGCGGATTTGCAGAAATGTACAAGTTTGCAAAAAAAACGGCCAGATTTGCACCTTTACACCAACTGTGCATTTATATCTATTTTGCCTACTCATTTCAGCGTTAAAATAATTTTCAGAATTTCCAGATTTGCAAATATGACCAGTTTGCGAAAAACAGCCCAATTATCTAAAATCTTTACTTGATGAAAAATGGTCTTTGCAAAATTTTCTTTTCTCCTCTTTCATGCATACTTGCTCAAGACAACAAATATAAACTCATTAAAGAAGACAAACATTCATGAAATATTTGTAACAATTTATTCTACTTTAGCATAGTATAGTCGTGATTTTACGTTAGGAGACTACTAATGACACGCCACGAATATAACTTATTTGGGGTTACAAACATGCTAGATTTCATTTCACTTTCATATCCAAACATATTTAAAATAAGTACATGGTTAAGAAAGTATTTACCTTGTGTAGCAATTCCCCAAACTAATGAAACAAATGAAATAGCAAGCCAAAGCGACAAAACTCACTCCAAAAATCAGCCACTAAACAGCCCTTTAGCACCCTATTTAAACTTTAAAGACTTGTGGATTTATACCCCAAAAGACCCTTAGTGTAAAGGCTTTTGGTTCTAAATCCTACTATCGAACTTACTATATTTTTTTGAAGTGTTTTTGCTCTCTTTTAGTGTAAATTTCAGCAAGTAGTTGTTGTTATAAATGAGGAGTAAAGGCCTCTATTTAATGCTTAAAATTGGAGCCAAAAGGTGGGGCTAAAAGGTGGAGTGTGGACTTGTACAAAAGTACAAGCCCACACCCCTATACTTGAGTGATTTTGGCTAACTTTTCAGCATGGTACAGCAGCTGAAAAGCAACTGTTTCAGCCACCAAACACAGTCCTAAAAGGGCTGAAATGATGCAAGAAATGTCCTTTAAAAGGACACTAAATACTCATCACACTAACTAAAAGAATTGAGACCAAACTAGGCAAACTAGATCAGCCCAAAGACTAACTAGAATAGAACAAAACTAACTAAACTAAACTAAACCAAAGCAGCCAGATTTGTAACTAAGTTATACTTCCCAACTTAAACTAGACAAACTAAATTAAAAAGAAAGCAAGCTTTAGCATACTTTTCACAACTCAAACAGAATCAGGCTGGACACAACAATTTACTAATGATAACTAAACAAAGGGAGCTGATTCATGTTCAAAAACAAAGACAAAAAAAAAACTATCACAGGCTCACATACACTCTCTACTTATGGACTCAAACACAATTATCAATTGAGGTAATGAAACTATGCTAACAAGCCCACCAAACCAACGTTTTAGACAGAATCATTCAAAATCGCATCGACCATAAACAAAGAGCCAGAATATAAAATACTTAAATTAGATTGCAATGAACGACATGAATTCATTTCTTTGATTGGTGAAGCGACATAAATTCATACATATAAACATATACATTCATACGATACTAAGCATGATTTTCCTAGTTAATCATCTGACTAAACTAAGAACAAATAAATCAAAAAGGAAGAATGAAGATGAGTTTTCGGTCTAACCCTTAGCCAAAATCAAAGTTGCTGCCACCATTGCCAAAGAACCATGTCATCGCTGCTCCAATGTTGCTGCGTTTGCCCACCACGAGCACTGCCTCGGCTTTGACAAAAATCCTAATCCCAACAAGCTAAATCGAACCGTCTCCTATGCTGCCTCGTCTCACCACTACAACAATAACCAAAACAACCCCGCGACGCCATCACTAGGCTGCCTCGCTCACAACCCCATCATCACAGCTTACCAAAACAGCCCCTGCTATCAACAATATTCAAAGCTTCGCCATCACCAAAAACCAAACAGTCCCGGATTCCATCGCTACGCCACCACTGCCCCGTCGTCTAGCCTCCACAGAAACACAACGTCTCCACCCAAACAAATCCGAACAGCTCCAAAAACAAACATCAAACAAACCCCACACCATCTCCATAACTCCAAACAAACCAATATCAAACAAAAACAGAAAAATGAATAAGAAGGAGAAGAAAGAAAAGAAAAACAGAAACGGACAAAGAAACAAAAAAGCGAACGGGTAGAGGGAATGGGATTTTTGGGAGATGGGGGTACGGGGGTGAGAGGAAAGTGAAGAGGAGGAGAGGGAACCAAAAACTTACCGGAAAAATTCAAAAGTCGCCGGAGTCGTGGTTTGACCGAAACTTCAAAGCCCGATCTACGCGAATCGGTTCACTTTTTGGAGAAAATAGTTGTGGAAATGGAATGGGGGGTCGAGATCTTTCAAACGGTATATTTTTGTATTTTTCCGGCCACCGGAGGTGGTGGCCGGCGGCGGCCGTGCGGTGGAAGTACGGCGGAGCCACGGCGGAGGGGGATTTCCGGTGGGAGGGGAAAATTTGGGCAGCATTTGGCCAGCTCAAATGAGCTAATGGGTGTGGGAGTGAAAAATGTGGCTTTGGGGTTTATATAGCGTGGGTTTGGGCTCGGGTATTGAATGGGCTGATGGGCTAGGCATTGGGCTATTTATTTTTTCAAAGATGGCTATTAAAAGAGTCTATACTAACAAAACATACACAATTAATCATAATGTAAACCACATAAATTCACGATACTATCACAATTAAAACGTAGAATCACAATTAAACAGATAACAAGTAATTTTTGGTATTTTCATATTTTCTGTCCTAATTAAAGACAAATTTAGCTAAGAATAAACACTAGACGTACGGAAAAATTTACGACACGTCCTAAAAATCTAATACGACTATTCTAAACAATTTTCTTATCTAGTGCCAAAATTAGGTGATTACACCATATGTTGTTATTTCTGATAATCCAGATGCTCTAGAGCACAAAGGGATACAAATCCTGCCACATAATCATATTATAATTATTATATATGCCTACAAAATCCCTAAGAATTACCAGCCATGTAGGTTTATATGAATATTAAAATCCGTCCAAAGTTTCTGGGCAAACTAACACCATCTTTTTCTTATTGTCATTTAATAACATTCATTATTTCAACTATGAAAAAGCTATTTTTTAAACTCGGATAGCTAGGAACGGGAAACAATATAAAAGAACTGGTGTAAGTAGCAATTTTGTAATGACGCACATATAAAAGAAAATTAAAGAGAGGATAGATTTGTTAAAGAGCTCAAAAGGGCCAATAGATGTAGGAGTAATTTGATGCAACAGTTATGTGAGTAGTATTTGTTTCTATTCACCTTTGGGCAACCATGACTTTAAGTGTACTATGTTTTGGTGGTTAATGATAATTGTTCACACTTATCATAAAAAAAACGTTCATTAAAGAGGAAGGCTTTCACATATGAGAAAAGCTCAAAATACTGGAATTGGGGAGGATAGTATTTTAACCGAATTTCATTTAGTAATTAAGAGGTAAAAAATCTCAAAATATTTAAGTATTTCTGCCCAATTTTTGCTTATTGAGTGTCGACTTGGACAATTTTGAGAGGTAGTAAATTAGTAGTGCAGGATAAAATTTTTTGCTCTTCTAGAGAAGGTAGATTTAATTATTGCTAATCTCTTGCATTTGCTTCGACATAAGTTAACTGCACTCCTTTTAACTTGCTCAAAATTAATTGTAATCGAAGTACAATACAATTAATTGAACACGAACTATTACTCATTTAATAATTAAGGATATAAATATAAACAACTAATAAATTTAATATTAGATTCCTAAAACAACTTAGGATATTTATTTACCAAAACAAAAACTAAAATACGACAGAGGAGTAGTTATTTATACTTGCAGGACTTTTAAGTGGCCTTTAATGAATGTGTCGACAATGCATGCATTATGCATAAACCTTCTCAAGATGTCATTTTATACTTTTATTAGATGTGTCTTTATATTTTATTTTGCCTTTGCTGTGGGTTGGGAAGTTTACTTTCCAATATGCTACCACCTGCATATTGATCAAACCTGATCTATTGAGAAGTTTGAAGTGTACATTCTTTATATATCAACACTTATATTTCAATCACAAACAAATGGGATCTAGCATATTAACTCTTGTTGTCCATAACCATCCTCTAAATTCACCACAAGCCACTTCATTAATGCATATATATAGGATCATGTTTGTGTAAAAAGAAATTTGGTCAAGGATTTCCGTTGTGAAGTTTTATTTAATTTCGTAAGTTTGGATTCTTATTTTGGGGGTTTATTTAACTACTTTTCAATATGTAATCTAGTCTAGATTGATAGTTACACTTGAAAGATGTTTTAGTCATTTTATGTACGTGTAAACACTATATATAACGCCTTATACTAATTACATTTTATCATAACACAACATTAGAAGTTGTGCAAGGATTCTTAATAGGGGTATGAATGCATGCGTGCTTGTCTCGAGGCGCCTTATTGTCTTTCTGGTAGTTCTATGAGGCCTACATGACCTAGAGGACAAACTCCCACGGATGAATCGAAGCATGAATGTTTTCTTGTGATTGTCAGGAAATCCACAAGCAAGCCTCCATGTTTGATTCATCAGTCAAAATATTTCTCTTCCTAGGTTGTAAAGGCCTCACAAAATTATCAATTTTACAAGGTGCCTCCAATGCAAGGACGCAAAGATTCATATCCTGATAGAATTCTTGCCAAAGTTCTATCCTTTTAATTCATTCTTTCATCATTCAGAAAGAGTTGAAGGAATGTTGATTTATGTCAATCTTTTCTTTGAGGCGATACAATCAAAGAGAAAAGATATGTAGGCTTTAGAAGGCTTCTACATAGAATTTATGTTGTTCATAAAATAAGACACAATCTTTTATCTAATATTCACTTTTTAATTACTAATAATGGGGATCCAAAAACAAGCCCCTCATGATTTTGACTTGTTAGTGTGACTTTTCTTTTTTCTAGATCATGGAGGCCTCGCAAAACTGCTGGAAAGACAAGGTCCCTCAAGAGCAAAATATATGTAGTTATGTACCCATACCCCTATTTCTAGAATCCTTTTGCTGAAATCTCTACTTTTGAGGCAGGAGGCGGCACAACCAAGATAAAAAGATCAATACGCTTTAGGGTTTTCTCAATCCAGTTATTAAATTGCACATTTTGTATCGAATGCCTTCAAAGGGGCACTAAATTACGCAAAAACGAAAGTAATAAATGCAATCAATTTATTTCCCAACTATCAACTCCAATAACTAGCCACAGAATTGAAATAAGCCTCTAATTGAAAATCCTATCTACATGTACCAATATAACACAATTTAAACTTTAGTGTTCAATCTATCTACTTTGATCTATATGGTGGACTGGTGGTAGGCAAATCGAAAATAAAACTGTAGTTGACACATTAACTAAGGACATTTAGAAGGCATGCCGCAGTTTGCAAGTGTCGGTATTTTTTTTTTTTATTGAACCATTTGATATTGGCGTTGGAAAAAAATCATTTGAAATATGTAACCTCTGGTCTACTGGTTCGCATAAGCCCATATTGGAAGAAGCACTCTTTATCATAATTTTTACATTTCAAACCTCGAATCTCAAATCACTCATTTTGAAGGAATCTCATTTATTTCAATACATCTCTTGGTGGTTAAGTACTAACGATTCTAATCGAAGCGCAATTAAAACGTGTTGATTCTATGTAAGTTACTGTTATTGGATTGTGTTGTTAGTAGCTTTTGCTACACATATATTACCAATAAGCACAAAACGGGCTAAGTGCACGAAAGGCCACTTTTGCCACTGATCTTTGGGCACAGGCTACTAATACCAAAATATTTAGTTTGTGGCCACTTTTACTTAAAGAGATAGAACTTCAGTCCAGAGGCCGGATTGAAGTTCAATCTTTAAAGATTGAACTTCAATCCACGGCCATATGGACTGAAGTTCAGTCCAGTCCTTAAGATAGAACTTCAGTCCATGGCCATGGACTGAAGTTCAGTTCATGGCCATACCATGGACTGAAGTTCAGTCCATGGCCATATGGACTGAAAGTTCAGTCCTTAAGAGATGGAACTTCAGTCCAGGGGTCGTATGGACTGAACTTCAGTCAACTATCAGAACTTAAGTCAATATTTATTTAGTAAAGACCCAAAAGTGACCTCTAGTGTAAGACCAAAGAAAATAGTGGCCTCAAACTAAATACCAGTGTTAAAAGTGGCTGTTGGGCGAAATTTTTACGCACAAAACACGTGACCCATATGAAGAAAATAGATGGGAAATTTTCAAAACTAGGTAGCCCACAATACAAAATTATAAAGAGAAATTTACGTTGTATAGACGTTCAGAGGAGTGCATAACAAAAAATAGACCTATTTTACGTTTATTATGTTTTATAGACATTTAACACTATGTATTTTACTTATTATAGACCTTTTTATTTTGCTGATTACTTTCCCCATTAAATGCCTATTTTTGGGGAATCTGAAAGATCATATTAGTTATTTTGAAAAGTGAACTTATCACCACTAATTCTCTTCTCTCTCTTATTCACGATTTTCTCCATATTCCCATCTAAAAAGATAAGATATCTTTTATTAAAGATTCTTCAGTTTATCAATCTTAAGGTTCTAACTTAACAAATCCCTTCTCGTTTCTTAAACTGTATTTGTACGTTGTCCCAAGGAATATGTTTCATAAAATATGCACATGATTCATTGTATATACTAGTTATATTCGTCATATATCACATATGCCGTAACAACTAATTATTAAAAGAATAAAGGAAGTGATAATGATTCTTATACAAAAATGACTATTTAATACATACAATATGCATATGGCCAATGCATTATAAGAAATGTTTTTTTTTTTTTTATAAATTTCATAATAGATACATATTTTTTGTAACATAAAAGAGAAGTGGTAATTGATATTATTTTGAATGTTTTATAATGATAAATAGAATTTAAATCTAATGTAAATGACATTATTGTTCAATCGAAATTGCGTGAAATATGCACATTATTCATATTTGATGAATATCAAATATATACCCATTTTGTACTACGGAAATGGCATGAAATATGTATGTCATGTATATTTCATGAATATCAAATGTATACTCATTTTGTTTTGTGTGAAATATGCACATTATGCACATTTAATTTATACTTTATATATAAATAGCACAATTATCAACTAAGCACTGCTTGATATGTATAAAATATTCATATTTTATATTTACATATATATATATATATATCTTGTTGGGGAAAACATGTATATATGTCTTATATATATCTAATGTACGACAAAGATATATGAATGAGTCCTCCAATTTTTAGTGATTTTTATATTTAGTCAAGATCAACCAAAGTTCGGATGATAATGAATATTATCAGCGTAATATCTCCTTATTTTTTTTTGGTGAAGTGATTAGCTCATTAACTCCTACTTGATTAGAAATTAATTATGAAATTCAGTAGCAAGATTTTCTCTTTATTTTTGGGAGTGGGATAAGAAAAAGAAAGAGATAACAAAAGTTTTCATAATTGTAGCAAACAGATAAACATGATTTCTTTCCTTTTTAATTTTCCATCACAGTTGCTATATTTAAGGGGAAAATATTGTGTAAACCTATTTACATATATTAGTTTTGGCTAGCCTATGTGAAAGACTCCATATGTCTATTTCAATGTAGGACTAGGCTTGTTTTTGTTTAGATACGTTATTATCTCAATTATAAATGAGGGGCCACATTTCATCCATAGCGCCCCTTTATTTTTACATTACACAACATATCACCCCCTTATTTTTAAAATTACACAACATAGCACCCATTTAAACTAAAATACTAGGAGCCACTCCCTCACCCTCCCCCAGCACTGCCCCACCACCAGAAATCGAGCTGCCACTGCTGCCGCCGCCGGCCGGCGGTGGCTGGTGGCCAGAAAATAAAAATTTCACCGGATTTGCTTATTTTATTTGTGGATTTGTTTAAATAATTATTTTTTGATAAATTTACACACCTAAATCTATCAAAATAATAAATTATACATGTAAATACATAGAAAAATATGTATGCAAGAAGAGAAATACAAAAATATGCACAAAAAACATAAGTTTTATATAAAACATCCATAAAAAGTGCACAAATCTGAAATTTATACAATTTTATTTATTGTTCATACACGTATATACAGCTTTATACAATTTTACAATGCATAGAATGTGTTTTATACACTGTCAATACGTACATATACAGATTTATATATTTTTATACACGTTTACAGAATTGTATAAACTTGTATAAACATGTATAAAAGTGTATAAATTCACAAAAATAATGTTAAACAGTGCCTCGGGCAGATTTTACACAAAAGCTCAACAAAAATCCAAGATCTATACAGTTTTATACAAGAAAAACACTAGAACTAAATATTGAACAAAAGTTTTAACAAAAAACTAGTAGAACTCAACAAATTTTTATGAAAAAAGTGAAGAACAAGAAGAAACTTGATAAATAAACCCCTCACCGGAGTTTTGATCGGAATATACAACGAAAATCAATATTGCTATTCAAAAGCAAAAAAAAAAAAAAAAAAAAAAAAAAAAAAAAAAACGAAAAGAAGAAGAAGAAGCAGCGGCGGTCTTGAATTTGGTGACCACGGCGGCGACACATCACTGGCTTGGAGGAGAGGAGATGACGGTGGGGCAGTGGTGGAAGGGTTGGGGGTGGCGGCGGCGGGGTTAGGTGTAATGGGGAAGAGAAGAGAGAAAAATGGGAAGGAGAAGAGAGGAAAAATGGGGGCTAGGGTTTTTTTTCTTTAAATAGAGGTGCTATGGAGTGAAAAAAAATATAAAAAAAGGGAGGGGGGTACTATGTCATGTAAGGTAGCAAAATAGGGGTCTTTTTTGTAATTTTCATGAGTGTGGTGTCTCTCAATGTAATTGTCCCAAAATAGAAAGGAAGATATACAAAAATATGTATTTTATGGTGCTTATCAGGGATTTGACCCCATAAAACAGTGATCGACAGAGGCAAGGACTTGATGATAGCGAGTTTTCTTACAAAAAAAGGATCTTTAGATTTAGCCGGTGGTCGCCAAGTCTTTGCCAATAAAAAAATCTGGCGGTCGCCACAAAAGACTGTTTTATAAGACTTTTCGTATCGGGCTAAAAACCATAGCAGTCGTGCCCGAAGTGTCCATCTCATGCAAAAACTTGAAAAGAAAAAGGAAAAGATGATTGATGAAACAAGGGGTAGCAATATCATTGACTTTCCAAACCAAACCCCTCAACTGCATAATAAACCGGTTAGCAAACCGCCAGGCCAAAACTGTGAATTAGAATTAAGTCGGTTTTATTTTCCTATAAATAAAACTCCACTCCTCTATTAAAAAACTCTCCTCTTTCTTTTACTTTACAACGTAAGTTGACAAAAAAGCTTCAAAATCTGAGGTCAGTTTTTCTACTTTTTTCTCTTTTAGCTACCCTTTCCTTAGCTTCTTTTTTGCTTACTTTTCTATCGTCCAAATTATGGCACGATAACATTTTCTTAGACCTTAAGTTTCTCTAACTATTTATCTAAATTTACTCTTCTAACTTTTTTAGTCTTTAAACATGGAGCAATTTGGAGATTATGAACAAGTTTCCATGACAATACAAAACGAAGAAATATTACTTAGTTCCGATTCTGAAGTCTCTTCTTCTAGTCCAAGATCGTCGAATCACTTCAGGTCAGAAGCAGTTAAAAATTAAATTTATTATTTCAATAGTCCATTCTTAGAGTAATAATATATATGTCTGAAATTTTAGTAATTTTTTACATATATGTCCTCGTTCGTTAATGTTAAATTCAGTTGATGATAATGTTACATTTATCATTGCTTCAGATTGTTCACGACAAATGGCATGATCAAATTAGAGGGAGGTGACAAAGAGCATGATTTAATTAAGGCAGGATTTATTACTGGAATGGGACCATTGGCAAAAGAAGTTGAAGTAGTAGCCATACACAAAAATTCATTTTCGACTATATTAGGGAAAGCAAGATTGGAAGCATTTCGAATTTTCTCTAAAGCAGTGGGAAAGAAATGTGGTGGAAATGCTAATATCAAATATGCTTGGTTTGGTTCTTCCAAAGAAGAAATTCGTAACATTATTGCTCATGGATTTTCTAGAAGTACAGAACCAAAATCAGGAGAATGTTTTGGCACTGGCGTTTATCTTTATCCTGCAAATATCGATGGGTAAGTATAATTAAGCATAAAAATTGTTACTTTCTATATATCGTTTTACATAAGTTTCGTTATATTTTTTCCTAGTAAAAGATGATATCTTTCTATATTTGTAAATTCTATACTTTAAGTTCTCTATGATATCTTCAATGATATATTCTTAATTTCTATAACTATATTATTAAATGTTTATAAACAATGTACTAACTAAGTTTTTTGGTATATTTTAAAAGTCTTCAGTTCTTTCTTTGCGGTGAAACGTACAGTTATATAACATGGAACCAAGAGTTCGTTCCATACATCGTATATGCAATAAATCACACCTATCCAAACTCGTTATCTCTAAATTTTAGTGTTGCTTTTCCATGAATATAAACAATTGCTTTTGTCATTTACTTCAAATATATTTGTAATATTTATTTTATTTTTTGGGTTTTAGGGTACTATCAGCATTGGAAGATGAGAATGGATTAAGGCATATGTTACTTTGTCGAGTAATCTTAGGGAACACGGAAGTAATTGAAGCTGGTTCCAAACAGTTTCAGCCGACTTCTGAAGACTTTGACTCTGGGGTTGATAATATTTTGGCTCCTAGAAGATACGTAATTTGGAGTTCCCACATGAATACTCATATCTTCCCAAATTTTCTAGTTAGCTTCAAGGGTTCTTCCTTCTTAGGTAAGCTATCCAACATTTATACTTAGCTCGCAAGTAATACAATCTTTTTATTTTATAATTATATATACATCGATATCGGATATACTGGTTAGACTAATTCAGACGAGTTCTAATATTTTTTATAAATGGGTTAGAAGCATCATCAATTTGAATTAGTCGGGCTAGTAAGTATATACTGTACTATTACACTAACAAAATATCTAAGAAGGTAATATTTAATTTATTTTCTTAGGTAATTCTTCAAAAATCAAGAAGGTTCCATCTAAGGCGAGTTCTCGTATAAAGTTTCCTGATCTATTGCGTGTGCTTTCCAAGTTCTTACATCCTTCAAGAATGGTTTTGATCTCAAAATACCATGAAGATTTTCAGGTAAGTTTTTGTCTCTTTCATATTTTTGTAAGTATGCATTTAATTATTATTTTATGTTTGATCACTGATTACGTGGTCTCTTTTAATTCACAGAAAAATAAAATCACAAAATTGGTACTCGTGCGTAAGTTGAGGCAAATAGCTGGAGACTCGTTATTAAGAGCTGTGATGCAATTGTATCCAAACAAGGTATATAGAGCTCCCTACCTTACTTTTAAACAACTTGGTGCTGTCACTAAAAATGTATAAGTTCTTGGACCTTAAAATAGGAGTACTATTTATTTCGAAATTAAATTTGAAGTTTGCATCGAATAGGTGGTTTTTTAACTTATTTAAACTGACTATATAAAATTATAGCAATTCGTATGCTTTTGCTTTCCAGCACAACATGTTACTTAATGCTTAGGTTACTAAATTAGATTTATATATTTTACCTAACTTTAACTTGATGATGTAAGAAAATATTACACTGTCATTGCACAAAAATTAACACTTTTTTTCTTGTCCTAATTTCATTCAATATCAACTGCTATAACTTAAATTTTTATTTTAATGCTTAGTAGCAAATTGGAGACGAGAACTTGTTGTGTCCCCATACAGGAATGTGATCAGCCAGCTACCATGTTGTAGAAGTTTCACGTTCAAGTGTGAAGATTTTTTTCCATGTATTGACTCACCAGTCTTTACTTGTAATTGTATACATATTCGATCCCTTGCAACAGATTTTACTATAGTAAATGATCCTCTCTCCTTTTCTTTTTCTTTTTCTTTTTCTTTTCCTAACTGTACGTGCAGAGACGAAACTCGCAAATTATTTTAATATTCAACGAATCTATTTACTAGTCTAAGTCAAATCGGCAGCGTGCCCAAGGGATCGAGTTTTTGTTGGAAAAACTTGAAAGTATCAGCCATATTTGTATTTAGTACAACCGTAACCAAACTACAAAGATTATTTAGTTCCATCCAGTACGCCAATATTAGTTTTACTCTTTAGAGTTGAGATTTGAAGAAGCAACCACTTCTTGTTTGGATCATTGTCGCTTAATTGTTAGAAGAATGTGTTTCTTTGAGTATATGGTTTTATCGGTGAAGTGATAACTGATAACTTGTTTCTTATCGCTTCATTTCTTTAATCAACGAAAAGTATTTTGCAGACGCTAGAGACAAATGCAACTCTAATGACCATGAACTTAGTTCTTAAAAAATCTAGGTCATTGCTTGATGATACTTGATCAAGGGGAATGAGTTACGCATACATGAACTTGGGATTTAAATTACCAGATGTGAAGTATTGCTGCACTCATTATAATTTTGTGACGGCGGATGACCGGCCACTTAATACAACAACTTGTAGGATAAAACTGGTTATGTTGTTCAACAATTCGTAGAACATCATATACAAAGAAAAGTTGTGATCGTATATGCTTGCGCAAAATAAATTCCTTAATAGAGTTTTATCTTAGGGATGATTTATAAGGAGCTTGTACATCATATACAAAGAAAAGTTGTGATCGTATATGCTTGCGCAAAATAAATTCCTTAATAGAGTTTTATCTTAGGGATGATTTATAAGGAGCTTGTACAGATACAATTGATAGCATTTGGTTGTATCTTCTTCTAAGCAACAACGAGTGGGCTAACTAATTGGGCCTTTATTCAATTTATGAAGGGATTTTCACATAAATAGCAAATATAGCATATTAACAAGATACCTAGTTTTAACATAATCTAGCCATAATATTTATATTTAAAATAATTTATATTTAAACTATGACATATAATTACATTAATATTATTTATATATAACTTCTATGCAAACATATATTGTCTTATTTTTTAAATATTTATGTCATCAGTTATATCTAATAAATATATGTACTATATGATTATATTATATTTTTAACATATTATTGACATAACATTATATCTAATAAATATTTATACCATATTTTCTACATATTTTTTTACATATTTATGTGTGTGTGTGGGGGGGGGGCATATATGGGATATATTACTCGATTCTATTTAAAATATTTTTTAAAAATCTAAAAGATTACAAAATTCTACTAAGTGGCTAGAAAAGAAAAGAAAAAGACAAAATATAATTACAAAAAGTGGATAAGACCTGGGAGTGGTTATGTGGGGGCAATAATCCCATTTAAGAAGAATGGAACTTTTCAAAATTTCATCCAAATGCCACTTATGCCACTGCTATTTGCTTTCATGCCACTTTTTTCTTGGTTGTGTAAAATTAGCCACTTTTTGGAACTTCAATTCTTGTGGGCTGAACTTCATATGACAATGGTTCAACTTCAGCCCATAAGGTTTGAAATTTACGCATTCTATGACTAAAAATTCAGCCATTGCGGGTTGAAGTTGAACTTCATACCTAGACCACAAGGTCTGCAATTCAGCCCACAATTATTGAAGTTCCAAAAGTGGCTACTTTTGCACAATCAAAAGTATACGTAGACACTGATAGAAATAAAAATATATACACACAAAAATTTACAAATATCCATAATAGTGCAGAAATCTGGAAATTTATATAACTTTATTCTTTGTACATAGACATGTATACTGATTTATACAAGTTTATACATGTTTATAGAAGAGTATAAACTTGTACTCCCTCTGTTCCAAAATGGTTGTCATAGTTTGACTTGGAGCGGCGTTTAAGAAATGTTGTATGACTTTTGAAACTTGTGGTTCAAAATTAGTCATACCTAAATATGTGTCTATAAAGCATTTCATTAAAGGTAAAGTAGTAGTTTCAACTCAAAAATATTTCCAAATTTAGAATTGTGTCATTCTTTTTGGAACGGACTAATAAGGAAATAGTGACATCTATTTTGGAACGGGTGGTATAAAACATGTACAAAATTTTAAAAACATGTATAAAATTATATAAATGCTTATAAAATACCAAATTTTTATTCAAATTGCTACAAGAAAAATACCATATCTAAACATCATAAAAGAGTTTCAACAACAAAATTAGTAGCTCTCATCAGTTTTTTTTTTTTTTTAAAAAATGTGAAAAAAATAAACACGATTAACAAACCCTCACCGGAGCTTTGGCAGGAATTAACTTCGGGTAATCGACATTATTCTAAAAAAAAAAAAAAGTAGCGGCAGCAATAGCTGGGAGAATAGTGGTGGAGGAGATGTAGGGAAGGGGTGGGGGAGGAGGTGGCATTGGCGAGTGGCGAGGGGGAAGGAGAAGAGTGGAATAAGTTTGGAGCTAGGTTTTTTATTTTTATTTATTTATTTATTTTTTTTTTTTTTAGAGAGTGGACTAGGTTATTTTTGTGGAGATGGTGCAATGTGTGTAATTTTTGTTCAAAAAATGGCATATGTAGGCTACTCGGGAAAGAAGAAAACATAACAGCCTATATTGGTAATTTTTTTGGGCTGAGTGTCTGTTCACGTAAAATGTAAAATATTTTCCAAGTGGCCAGTTTTGACACTAGTATTAACTTTACGGCCACTATTTTCTTTGGTCTTACACTTGAGGCCACATTTGGCTCTTTACTAAATAAGGTCATTAAATACGCCTAACTGAAAAGACTTAATTACCCCTCAGTCTGATTACTGGACTGAAGTTTGAAATACTACTGATTGCAGTTCAAACCACATGGACTGAAGTTCTATCCACATGGATTGAACTTCTCTACCCTCATGGACTGAAGTTCTATCCACATGGATTGAACTTCTCTGCCCTGTGTACTGAAGTTCCATCCACAGAGATTGAACTTATCTACTCTTATAGATTGAAGTTCCATCCACAGGATTGAACTTCTCTGCCCTTGTGGATTGAAGTTTCATCCACATGGATTGAACTTGTATGCCCTTATGGACTGAAGTTTCATCCACATGGATTGAACTTCCATACCTTTATGTATTGAAGTTCTATATATATATATATATATATATATATATATATATATATATATATATATATATATTTAGGGATAATTTAGTCTTTTTTCATTTTTCTATTTCTGGTGGGTGTAAAAAGTGGCTATAAACTAAATATTTTGGTATTAGTGGCCTGTGCCCAAAGACCAGTGCCAAAAGTGGCCTTTCGTGCACTTCCCCCACGTAAAATCCCTTAAAAAATTGGCTGAATTACACAATTGAGCACTTTTGTATGTGGTCTTAATAAGTTGGGCTATTTTTTTGTGGTCTTAAAGAATTGAGCACTTAACATTAAAAGAACTTGAATTTAAATAAATACCCTTACTAATAAAGCACTTTCCGTAATTACAAAAATATCACCGCACCTCTTTTGAAGTATAAAAAATGCCACCGCAGAAAATAATGTCAATCCGGTTTTGTTTAACGTTCATTTTTATGAATAAATAAGGCCAAATTGATATCGTTTCGCTCATATACAAAGCATCAAATCCGTCTGTGTTTCATGTCTGTTTTATGAATAAATAAAGTCAAATCATCATTGTTTCGCTCTTATACAAAAGTCAAAGCAAAACATAACATACGACTAATCCGGGATCATTTCCACATACAATGAAAAAAATCGTGTTCATTTTGTAAATAAATGAAGTCAAATCTGCCTTACTTTATGCATATTATTATGACAGTTTTTTGAAGAAATGAGGCCACATCGGTACTTCACACATCCACAAAAAAGACCTTTAAGTACTTATATATTTTGAAGTAATAACAATTCAATTGTGTTTATGCACATAATCGCATTCGCTTGTGAGCAAATAAGTCCAAATCGTCTTCACTTCATTCATCCACAAAAAATACATATGAAAATATAAAAATCAACAAAAATTTGAAGGAAAACATAACTACCCCAACCCGTCATCATTTATTCACAATGTGAACCAAATATTCAGTATATTTTGCAAATAAATGAGTTCAAATCATCATCACTTTGCCAATATATAAAAACCCAAAGTAAAAATAAAACAAGTCCAATTCGACGTCATTTACTTATAAGTGAGACAAAGTACTATATCTATTTTACAAACAAATGATATCATATCGTCATTACTTTATCCAAATACAAAAATCTAAAATAAAAATAAAACAAAACCAATTCAACATTATTTATTTATAAAAATGAGCCAAATATTACATGCATTTTATAAAAAAGTAAAAGACAAATTGTTATCGCGTAAATTCATGGGATGCTAATATTAAATAATTCCATGACGAGCAGGCAGTGCCACAGCTTACTGACAGGTCAAAGCTCCCAAATATTGTTGATCCTATCATCATAAACAAAAAGGATCTCAAGCACTTGTATCAAGTATGTGCAGGCATCTTCACATGCTCATTATCAGACCATTCTAGTGGGTGTGATTTTGTGAACGTAAGGAATACAAGATTTCCTCTATATCTTGCATCCTTGAACGTATGGTAACCATGCAAAAATTACTCTGCTTTCCAACATTCCACAAGATAACTCGTGTTGGCACGATATCCAAGTGGAAACAGAGCAACATACAAGATGCATTTTCTTAGACTTTTAGCAACATACAAGATGCACTTTCTTAGACTTTTAGCAACATACAACATACACGATATCCAAGGAGTTTGACGACTTTGTTAATCTTGTGGTGCTATTAGTTTTTGGAACAGTGTTCCTCGCAAATAAGACTTCGTGTAAACTACTGCTGTTGCTTCTTCTTCACAGTTATTATTCACATGGTTCATGTTTTCAAAATCATATCTACTTAAATTTAGTGTGATTTTTGAAAAACTAATGGTAGAACAGAAAAAGGAGTCGAAGATGAATCCGAGGATGTAATTTTTACAAAATTCTGGCAGCCGTCGATGGCGGTCAATGGCAGTCAGCGATAGAGCCATGATGGGAGTAAGAGGAGAAGTGAGAGATGGGTTTTTTCTAGAGAGAGAAATTGTCAAATAATTGCGGTAAAGTGTTTAAAATTAGAAGTGAAATATTTAAAAGTGCTCAAACATTCAAGACATGAAAAAAATGCTCACCAAATCAATATCATGCCCAAAAGTGCTCAATTCACATAAAAAAAGGTTAAAACTTTGCACCTAGTAGATTTGGACGATTTACACAAATAGGCAAAAAAGAGCATGATCTTAAAAGATTGAGCACTTTAAAGATGGCATTTGAAAATTGAGCACTTTCCGTAATTATAAAAATATCACCACACTTAATAAAGTCATAATTATAAAAATGCCATCGCACCTTAATGAAAAGTAACTACAAAAATAGCTCTGCCCCTAAAAAGCAGAAATAATGTCAATTCGTTTGTGTTTATACTTTTATTAAACCAAAAATTATGCCCGTTTAGTAAAGAAATGAGGCCAAATCGGTTTCACTTTACACATCCGCATAAAAAGTTACTTTAAGTGTTTATATTTAGAAATAACGACGATCTGCTCGTACTTATTCATAATGAGCAAAATACTGTGTATATTTTGCATATATATGAGGTCAGATTTTTCTCACTTCATTTATCCACAAAAATATATATGAAAATACAAAACCAAGACAATCTGGGCGTGTTTATTCACAAGTGGGCCAAAAATGCTATGTCTACTTTAAGAATAAATGACACTAAATCGTCGTCGCTTGCGCTCATATACAAAAATACAGAGTAAAACGTAACTAATGCTAATCTAAATTCATTTATTCATAGCGTGAGCAAAATGCTATGTGCGTTTTATAAACAAATGAGTCCAAATTGTCATATCACTTTACTCTCTAATTTTTTCACATAATTAAAAGGAGTTTATACTTTGATCAAACTGCAAATAATACTATGGCAACACTTAATTCGTCGTCGATCTCTTCATCATCAACTGAAGCTGCTAATGATGATCAGCTGACTAAACAGTTGAAGACAAACAATAAGCTAATCAAGATATGGATCAGATAAGAATAAGAAACAGTAAGTCTTTAATTAATTTTCCATGCTAAAGGATAGATATATCCTTTGACCCTAAATGAGCGCTCCTAGCGAGCATTCCTTGGAATGCTTAGACACGGTCAGAATTTGGACGAGCTCAACGAGCTATGTTCATGTTGGATGCTACATTTGGATGCTCTTCAATAACATCAAGGATCCTTTTCAAGATTATATCTTAAAAGTTTGTTAGAATTACTCATATATTTAGCTACGTATTTCATTAATTTTGCATTAAATTTATTCGTAGCTAGTGTGGTAGTTCATGTGAAGCGTATTACCAAAGTATTAAATTTGCCTCAATTGGTGGTATTAGCATCATATGATACTCAACCCAATGATTTCTTGCAAATCACACAAGTCAGTCATGCATATTTCCAATATAGTCATTCCCCATTCATGTGGGGGATTGTTGGGTTTTTTAAAATGTGAAGAGTGTGAATGGGAAATGGGCGGAAAGGTGAAAAGGTTCCTTTTACTAGGGAAATGCACTTTCTCCCACATTGGTAGAGAAAAAGGCTTTTGTTGGGTTTAAATAGAGAAGTGCTTCTCTTAACTCCTAAAAAGGTTGAGAAGAAGGGAAGCCTCGCGCCGTCGTCTTCGCTCGCTCGTCTCGGATTCGGTCAATTGATTGACTTAATTTTTTGGACCAACAAAAAACTAAAAATATTAATTAATTAATAAATTATTATTAATATTTAATATTAATTCGTTTTTGTAACGGGAAACTGAAGTGAATTCAGCAGATTAATTCAGTCCTCCACGTTTTCCCATTATGTATTAAAATCAGCCATTAGTGGTCGTTTTTGTAACAGCCACAATGGTTGTGTCTCTTCAGATTCTGATGTCCCATAGGCTATATATACTTGTTACTTGTCAGTCTTTTAGATACACACTGATACACTGAATACATTGAGTATACAGAAACATACCATCTGATTATTCCCTCTCTTTTCTGCATACCAAAGTAAGTCGTGTGATTTGCTCCGTTCTTTTGAGTTCGCAGTGTTCTACGGTTTGAAGTGCCGCTACCGTAGAACTGTTATCCCGTTCCATCCTGGGAGAAATTAACCCGTGAACCTTGGGCAACTGTGAGGGGGTTAGATTTCTTAAGGAGACACAAGGAACTTGTGGGCTCGGGATCGTCCCATACAACTGATTATACATAACTGTTTTGTATTTTTCTGATTTATTTGAACGTAGGAACAACAAGCTTAAGAAATCTATTGTTATTTATTTTTATGCGTTTAAAATAAATATTGTTTAAGGAGACTGGTTAAGGAGACTAAAACCTTTGTGATTTTCTACTCCTATTTACTGTAAATTAATCTGGTTGTGGAGACTAAAACCTTCGTGGTTTTCTACTCCTAATTACTGTTAACTAATCTGTTTGTGGAGACTAAAAGCCTTCGTGGTTTTTCTACTCCAACTGTTTAAACAGTTTGTTGATATTGTTTCTGCTTGTGTCATTTTGACAGAGATGACAAACGGAGTGGATCCAACTGTCCCTGTTGTGAGTACTAATGCTACCACAGTTTCTGGTGCTGCTGGGCCTAGCCGTGCTGCTGCTGCAACGATTATGCCACCTGCAGAAAAGCCGGGGAAGTTTTCTGGTGTGGACTTTAAAAGGTGGCAGCAAAAGATGTTCTTTTATCTGACCACTTTAAGCCTGCAAAGGTTTATTAAGGAGGATGCTCCAGTCCTGACTGACGAAACACCTGAAAATGAACGCTTCCTTGTGATTGAGGCTTGGAAGCATTCTGACTTCCTATGCAAGAATTATATTCTAAGTGGCTTGGAAGATGACTTGTACAACGTTTATAGTAATGTTGAAACGTCTAAGAAACTGTGGAATGCACTAGAAAAGAAATATAAGACTGAAGATGCTGGACTGAAGAAATTTGTGGCTGCCAAATTTCTGGATTATAAAATGGTGGATAACAAATCTGTTGTATCCCAAGTCCAAGAACTTCAAGTCATTATCCATGATCTCCTTGCTGAAGGTTTGATCCTGATTAGTACTTATGTTAAAAGTAGTAATTATAATGTTGCTAACAAACTTTTCTTTGAAAGTTTGATGATTAATGAGGCGTTTCAAGTCGCAGCCATGATTGAAAAGTTACCTCCGTTATGAAAGGACTTTAAAAATTACTTGAAACATAAGCGCACGCAGATGACCCTTGAAGATTTGATTGTACGCTTAAGGATTGAAGAAGACAACAAATCTGCTGAAAAGAAGGCTCGTGGAAATGCTACAATAGCGGGAGCAAATATTGTTTAGCATAATCCAAATCAAAATAAGATAAAGAAGCCTTCTGGAGGGAAGACCAACCCTACCAAGAAAAAATTCAAGAGAAATTGCTACAACTGTGGCAAGAGTGGACATAAGTCAGCAGACTGTCGTGTTGCAAAGAAGGACAAGGACAGGAAAAAGGAAAAAGGTCAAGCCAACATGGTTGAGGAGAATAAATTGGCCTAAGGAGTGCAAGACATTGATCTGTGTGCTATGATCTCTGAATGCAACTTGGTTGGAAATCCTAAAGAATGGTGGTTGATTCAGGAGCCACCCGCCATGTTTGTGCTGCGAAAGAAGCCTTTGCTTCATATGCTCCCGATGGACCTGATGAGACACTCTCTATCCTCAAGATGACGTCTGACAAGGTTGTGACTCTGAACAATGTTCTTCACGTTCCTGAAATAAGGAAGAACTTGGTGTCTACTGCACTTCTCGTTAAAAACGGGTTTAAATGTGTGTTTGTTTTTGACAAGGTTGTAATAACTAAGAATGAGCTGTATGTAGGAAAAGGTTACTTGACTGAGGGCCTTTTCAAACTCAATGTAATGGTCGTTGATACTATGAATAAAATTGCAGCTTCTTCTTACTTACTTGAGTCAAATAATTTATGGCATTCTCGTTTGGGACATGTCAATTATAAAACCTTGCGTAAAATTATCAATTTGAAAGTATTGCCTAAATTTGATTGCGAAAAGTCAAAATATCAAATATGTGTTGAGTCTAAATATACTAAGCACCCTTACAAGTCAATTGAAAGGGATTCTAAACCATTAGACTTAATTCATACAGACATTTGTGACATGAAGTCAATACCATCTCGCGGTGGAAAGAAGTATTTCATAACTTTTATTGACGATAGCACTCGTTACTGCTATGTTTATTTACTTAGTAGTAAAAATGAGGCAATTGACGCATTCAAGCAATATAAAAATGAAGTTGAAACACAACTTAACAAAAAGATCAAAATGATAAGAAGTGATAGGGGTGGCGAATATGAATCTCCTTTTGAACAAATATGTTTGGAATATGGCATTATTCATCAAACAACTACCCCTTACATGCCTCAATCTAATGGGATTGCGGAAAGGAAAAATCAAACATTAAAGGAGATGATGAATGCCTTGTTAATAAGTTCGGGGTTACCTCAGAACTTGTGGGGGGAAGCTATATTTACGGCTAATCAAATACTCAATCGAGTTTCCCATAGCAAAACACTTTCCATTCCATATAAAAGTGGAAAGGAAGGAAGCCCAACTTGAATTACTCCAAAGTGTGGGGGGTGTTTGGCAAAAGTGCAAGTCCCAAAACCCAAAAGGGTTAAGATTGGACAGAAAACAGTTGATTGTGTTTTCATTGGATATGCTATAAACAGTAAAGCATATCGATTTCTGGTTCATAAATCAGAAAATCCTGACATTCATGTCAATACGGTGATGGAATCTGATAGTGTTGAATTCTTTGAAAATATATATCCGTATAAAAAGGAATGTGAGTCAGTTGGTGAAAGATCCAAACGACCTCGAGAAGGAACCAAAGGAAATTCACCAAATGAGGAAGAACCAACACGGAGCAAGCGTCAAAGAACTTCTACTTCATTTGGAGATGACTTTGTCACTTTTCTTTTGGAAAATGAGCCTCGGACGTTTAAAGAAGCTATGTCTTCTTCAGACTCTCCTTTTTGGAAAGAGGCAGTCAATAGTGAAATAGAATCTATTTTGAGCAACCATACTTGGGAGTTGGTTGATCTTCCTCCTGGAAACAAACCATTAGGTTCTAAGTGAATTTTCAAAAGGAAAATGAAAGTTGATGGCACTATTGACAAGTACAAGGCAAGGCGTGTTGTCAAAGGGTATAGATAACAAGAAGGTCTGGACTACTTTGACACATACTCGCCGGTAACCAGAATTACATCCATACGCATGTTAATAGCGTTAGCCGCCGTGAATGGTCTTGAAATCCATCAAATGGACGTTAAGACAGCGTTCTTAAACGGGGATTTGGAGGAAGAAATTTACATGGAACAACTTGAAGGGTTTGTGGTTTCGGGTAAAGAAAAGATGGTGTGTAAACTTGTTAAGTCGCTTTATGGACTAAAACAAGCACCTAAACAATGGCATGTGAAATTCGATCATACAATGTTGTCAAATGGCTTTAAAATTAACGAGTGTGATAAATGTGTTTACATTAAGAATACTCCTAATTATGTAGTCATTGTCTGCTTATATGTGGACGACATGTTGATAATGAGCAATGACATTGCCAATATAAATGCTACAAAACGCATGCTAACTAGCAAATTTGATATGAAAGACTTAGGAGTTGCTGACTTAATTCTGGGTGTTAAGATCCATAGGACTCCTCAAGGTCTGGCTTTGTCTCAATCTCACTACATCAATAGTGTGCTTGAAAATTTTAAATATTTGAATTTTAAAGTTTCAGAGACTCCTATTGATGTAAACCTTGCTCTTAAAAAGAACAAAGGTCAAAGCACGTCGCAACGGGATTATGCTCGTGTTTTGGGAAGCTTGATGTACATCATGAATTGTACTCGTCCAGATATAGCTTGTGCTATAAGTAAACTAAGTCGATACACGAGTAATCCCAATCAAACACATTGGATGGCAATGAAACGTGTTTTGGGATATTTAAAATACACCCAAGACTTTGCATTGCATTATAACAAATATCCTGCAGTCATTGAAGGATATTGTGATGCCAATTAGATCACCGGCACGACTGATTCTAAGTCCACAAGTGGATATTTTTTCGCACTTGGTGGAGGAGCGGTATCTTGGAAATCATCCAAACAAACGTGTATTGCCCGCTCTACAATGGAAGCTGAATTCATAGCTTTAGATAAAGCCGGTGAAGAAGCTGAATGGCTTCGAAACTTTTTGGAAGACATTCCGTTCTCGCCTAAACCGTTGACACCAATTTATATACATTGTGATAGTCAGTCGGCTATAGGACGAGCTAGGAATGTCATGTACAACGGTAAGAATCGTCATATACGACGAAGGCATAAAACCGTTAAGGACCTACTTTCTAGAGGAATTATCACCATTGATTACGTGAAGTCAAGGGATAATGTGTCGGATCTGCTTACAAAAGGCCTAACTAGAGAGGCGGTTGAATGTTCATCGAAGGGAATGGGACTATGGCCAAGGACAAGTCATCACGGCGGTAACTCTACCTAGGAGACTGGAGATCCCAAGAACTAGGTTCAAGGAGAATACAAAGTTGAGTATGACGGTCCAACATTGTCAAATTAAGTTTTTGGTCCATTCTCGTGATGAGAAAATGTTCAAGTACCAAGGATAAAATGCTAGAGGCATTTTTTTAATGATTATCTAAGTTTGATATTGTAATTATCAAATAGTGTACATCTATTGGATTACACATTTAGAAATCACCTATGTAAGTGTGAAGTGGAAGCCGCTTCAAGGAGAATTCGGTATGGCCAATTCTCTAAGCACTTATGAAACCAGGCGGTGTTCATGGCTGAAACGAACACAATAGTGAGAACCAAAGACGGCTAAGGGTTAGTTGTGTGACTTACGTTATCTAGGTATACACCAAAGCTCAACGGTTCAAAGATATTAAATCTACCGATTGACTGAGTATATCCGATGTATGTTCACTACGGAAAGTTCAAAGGGAAACCTACTTATCCCGATGCAACTAATTCTTTCTTGCAAATCACACAAGTCAGTCATGCATATTTCCAATATAGCCATTCCCCATTCATGTGGGGGATTGTTGGGTTTTTTGGAATGTGAAGAGTGTGAATGGGAAATGGGTGGAAAGGTGAAAAGGTTCCTTTTACTAGGGAAATACACTTTCTCCCACATTGGTAGAGGAAAAGGCTTTTGTTGGGTTTAAATAGAGAAGTCATTCTCTTAACTCCTAAAAGGGTTGAGAAGAAGGGAAGCCTCGCGCCGTCGTCGTCGCTCGCTCGTCTCGGATTCGGATTCGGCTTCGGCTTCGGCTTCGGCTTCGGCTTCGGTCAATTGATTGATTGACTTAATTTTTTGGACCAACAAAAAACTAAAAATATTACTCCCTCTGTTTCAGAATGGATGAACCTTTTCGTTTTTCGATAGTCAAACTGGATGAATTTTGACCAACAATTTAAGATAATTTTTTTCATCATATTGATATGCGAAGAGTTGCATGTTATAGTACTTTTTGTATAGTTTTTGAATATGTAAATTTTTATTTGAAAATATTAATTTAATATAGTCTAATTTAGGTTCAAAGATTAGCCAAATTGACTTTCAAACAGTGAAAAGGTTCATCCTTTTTTAAACGGATGGAGTAATTAATTAATAAATTATTATTAATATTTAATATTAATCCGTTTTTGTAACGGGAAGCTGAAGTGAATTCAGCAGATTAATTCAGTCCTCCACGTTCTCCCATAATGTATTAAAATCAGCCATTAGTGGTCGTTTTTGTAACAGCCACAACTAAATGGTTGTGTCTCTTCAGATTCTGATGTCCCATAGGCTATATATACTTGTCACTTGTCAGTCTTTTAGATACACACTGATACACTGAATACATTGAGTATACAGAAACATACCATCTGATTATTCCCTCTCTTTTCTGCATACCAAAGTAAGTCGTGTGATTTGCTCCGTTCTTTTGAGTTCGCAGTGTTCTACGGTTTGAAGTGCCACTACCGTAGAACTGTTATCCCGTTCCATCCTGAGAGAAATTAACCCGTGAACCTTGGGCAACTGTGAAGAAGTTAGATTTCTTAAGGAGACACAAAGAACTTGTGGGCTCGGGATCGTTCCATACAACTGATTATACATAACTGTTTTGTATTTTTCTGATTTATGTGAACGTAGGAACAACATAAACTTCACCTCGAATACATGCAATTCCACCAATATCAATCTTCTCTTGAACAAGAAGAAAGATTTATCTTGTACCAATAGCAATCACATAATATTTTGAATAGCAAAGTTTCGTATTTCTACCTTTCAACTATTGAATTCATTACAAATCTTTTTTTTTTAAAAAAAAAAAAATCTGACAATTTTAATTTGATAGTCTAATGAGTGGAAGACTTTAAGTCAAACATATACAGTAGTAGCTGTTTTTCTTGGTAAGCACGAACATAAGGAAGCAATTACATCGTTTTATTTACATTAATTAATAACTTCACGAGTAGATAAGAGGATAATTAAAGCTTATACTAACAAGTTCATAATTTTATAGATTTCAGACATCGGAAGCATCTAATGAAAATATCAATAGCAGCTTTCAACCAGGTAATTGTCTGAAATATCAATGTGACCATCAGCATAATGGTGGCAATATTTTAATATTACATATATTGGATAATTGGATATGTTTTTTTAAGCATTTTGTTTTCTAACATCTCCATACAATACAAAACATTATTTATGGCGCGTGGTATTTATTTCTATACTATACTTTGATGATCAATAGTAATAACTAGCATGGTACTTCAAAATCAAACATTACGTTTTGCGAATTCTATTGCAATATTAGGGAGCTACAATGGTTAGATCATTTAAGGATGGAAATGTTTGGTTGTTTTAGAATTATTGTAGTTTATATGTAATTGAAAGTCATTGAATTCAAACTCAAAATACTATCTTCAATATTGTTTCATCCTAACTACTACAGGTTTTTTTTTCCTTTTCAAGGACAAAGATGAAGAATATGTTTATAATACTATTGAGTGGACAAGTATCCATTCAATTTGTATGATTCTCTGAAGAGCAACGCTTATAATTGTGTATAATTCTCTATAACAACTGGAGCAGATTCAATATATAAAAAACGTGGTCCACAATGCCATACTGTTCACAATTTCTGAAATTTCTTGCTTGACATCCAATCTCTGACTTGGTCAAAAGTCAAACGTCAAATTTGGGCTTAGTGGCCATTATAGTTGACTGAACTAGCAGACAATCATTTCTTTAGGGCAGGGTATCTTCCACCATTCTTAGGACCCGTTTGTCCATCAAAATATTTTTACTTTTTTCCAAAAAGTTTATGTTTGTCCATGAAATTTTGTGATTTTTTCAACTTTTTTTGGAAAACAGTTTTTGAAAAATCAAAAAGTGGTTTAGAGCACTTTTTCAAGTTTTTTCAAAAAAAGTTTCTTCTCCTCTCACAAAACTCTACTTTTTTTCAAGTGAAATGTATGTCCAAACACAACTTCAACTTCCAAATGCCATTTTTTAACCCAATTTCGAAAACTCTTTTTCCAAATATTTTTTCAATGCTATGGCCAAACGGCCATTTAATCTATTACTCCCTCCGGTCCATATTATTTGATTTTTTGACTGTTTTCACACAGACCAAGAAATCCACCTTTTAGTATTAATTAAAGATGTCATTTACTAAATTAACCTTCATCTCTTTTAAGATTTACTCATAGAAAATTGTGAGAGCTTTATATGTTTAATTTATTAACAAGGATAACTTTGGAAAGTCAAAACAAATACCATCTTGATTTTTGAAAAAATCAAATATATTGAACCTAAGAAAAAATACCAAAAAATTATTTAAAGTAGACATGAGGGAGTACTATTATTAATACTACTTCACTGTGTATATGTAGGAGTATAATTTAAGAATAAAATTGACTATCTAAGAGCCAGAGGAATTCTTTGAGTTTATCAGCGTTTACTAGGGAAATAGTAATAGTCCTCAAAACTAAAAGAATTAAAAATATCAAATTGTGGAAACAATGCAATTTAATTTGAGCTGACTTTTACTAGTTTACAACGAGTTTCAAAGTAGCATAATTTATAACAATGAGCTTCAAGTAACGCCTTATAGTTGTAAAAGAGATGCAGACGATAGGAAAATGATGGAAACAGTGAACATAAATTACTTCCATTCTCGAGAGTTTGAGTTTAGCCCCAAACAAAATTCAACTTTTTGACTAATTTTTTTTTCCAGTTTTTCACACTATATACCCATGAACGTTAATTTCTACTACAAGACGTTAACACTTTGTTTGGATCATTGTTATCCATTGTATCGTATTGTATTATTATTATGATTACAACGTTTGTTTTGGTTGTTACTTTAATTTCGTTGTATTGTATTGTTAAGTTCCGTTGTTACCTAACAATGAAAAGACCCACTTTTTGTTACAACCGATTTGGTGGTTTTGCATTGTTACGCTTTTACACTTTCTCATCATGTCCTCAATTATAACCTTATAATCCTATTTTACCCTCTACCCTATTTTCTTATTTAAATACACCTAAGTAGTTATTTTGACCTCATCTCCCCTCTTCTCAAAATACTGTACGTTCGCTGCCTCTCTTATTACTTTGTACATTCCATGCCTCTTATACTTTATTTGTTATTTTTTTTTATACAAAATATATGATGACACTTTTGTTATTTGTTCTCTTGTATCCATGAAGTTCATCATCAAAAGAACTAATATTTATTTATTTTATTATTTTATCTAAATTATTAATAGTGTGAACTTATTGTTATGTTAATATTATTAACTTATTTTTTTTATTTTCATTATAATTTGCATGAATATATTTACAAGGTATAATTGGTGATAAACTAGTAAATATAAACTATCTCAAATTATATTAAAAAAAATTATTACTTAATCTAATATTTAGAACAACTAAGGGTATATTAGTAAACTTATTAGTTACAGTACAATACAATACAATCAAAACAAACAATAACAATGTTACTAAACAACGGAAAACAATACAATCAATTCAAACGTTGTTTTTATAATACAGTACAATACGATACAATACAATACAAAACAATACATTATGAAACAATATGTAACAATGATCCAAACAGAGTGTAAATGCTTTTTGTGGTGTCGTAAAGAAGCAGGTAGTCTGTTTTACTCTTGTGATTAATGAAAAAAGGAATACACTCATTAAAAGTTAAAGATCACTCAATACATGAAAGAAGCTCAGGGCCGCTGTCTATTTACCAACCATTAGAATTAGAAGTCACATTCCCTCATGATATGATATTGTTATAACAACAAATTTGCAATACAGTACGTTGATGTTGGTGAATCACTAAATTTTCTTAAAAAAGCATTTGAAGTAATAAAAAAGTCGAGCTTCGTTTCCGAGCTCGTTGACGAATAATGAGTGCTCCCATTTATTGTTATTGCTTTTGAACTAGTTAAAATATAGTATGAAAATATAAATGAAGATCGATATGCCGTGACAAACAAGCATTGTAACATAAGCTCAAAAAGACAAATGAAACATGGTTAGTGACAAGAGGCCATACGTGTTTATTTAATGAAGTACTTAGTCAAGAAGTGGCGTAAGTCCAAACCTATACTTGTTGGATACGCCTAACTTTGAAAACGTCGTTTGATAATTACAGCTTACAATTATCCTCTTTTTATCTTATTTCGTTCACATAGTGGTGACTTACCTTAAGCTGTATGGTTGATATTTACTCTTGCATTTTCTGTATTCTATTTGATTGAGCACAAAATTAGAAAAATAATAGAAATTTGAATCTAATTATGATCTTAAACAAAGATGTATCTAATACATTAAAAATATACCCTTTGAATCTTCTGATGTTTGTGATATTAAATATGTTATATCAGTTTTATAGTAAAGTATGACAAAAGATAAAAGGCGAAATCTTTGAACAAATACATACATATATATATATGTGAAATCTTTGAACAAATACATACATACACATACTCTGTGTGTATTCAATAGGGTAAATAGGGAAAAGATATTACAACGTGGCGAATCGAACTCTCACCAACAAAGTGAAATATATATATATATTGAGCGGGGAATATATTCGCTCTTAAGTTAGTAATTGGCCAGGGAATGGAAATATTACAAATTGTACTAATAATATCATCTTGGATCGCAAGTAGTTGCTGGTAAAACTGGGGCATCTGAAGATTTTCGAAGAAGAAAATGCAGTTGTGGAATCTCTTGCTAAGGAAGGAATAGGGCAAATTATAACTCTTGATATCTTAAGTGCCATTGATCACGCCATAATCCCAATATTAATTAGTAATGACTTTATACTTAGTTAATAAATAATGTTCTCTTTTGAACAAAAATATATGCTAATTTTACGACTCGCCTATCTAATGAAGTGTTAATTAATCCATCATATGACACACGAATGATCACCTTCCTAGCATTGTTTTGAATACAACATAAACAATCATAGCTATTAGACGATCACACAAAATCACAAATGTGAGATTGGAAAAAGAAAGAGAAGCTTCCACGGCATGAAATGCAAGTACTATATTTTTCCCCTGGTTTTATAATTTAGTATCGAAAATAAACAGCTCCAACTTTTATTTAAGTATACATAACTTTATGCTACATAGATTCAACTTTATGCTACATTTGATCCATTAAGGAGTAAGTCGCCCTTTATCCGAAGATTCTCATTTTCAAGACCTCATTCAGATTTCTTAATTAATGATGAAATTTTGTTAACTATTCTAATAGTATACCTCGATGATATGCTAAGCATGTTACTCTTCAAAAATCAACCACCTAATCACGGCAAGTCACCTAATATAATACTATTTCTTCTAGAAACAAAGACTCCTCACACGAATATGCTTTGCACGCACGAGTGGCCATATATTTTTTGTATTTATTCCTTGTTAATTGACTCAATGTCGTAGAAGTGTGAAATTCAACATGTGTTACATAAAAAAACGTCAAAAAACAACAAAATTGTCAAAATAAAACAGCCCCACCGGCCTCCTTCCCCACACCTCGTAACAAATAAAGACACATTTCCCCAGCTAACGCGCTAATCCTTTTCTCCTTTTTCTAATTTTTCTTCCTCAAATATACACTTTCCTTTAACTTTCTCACCTTTTTCCTTCTTCCCCAAACTTGTGATTTTTCTAAGCGCTTTTCAAAAATTACTTTATGAAAAATTCAAACTTTGTAAACTCCTAATTGAATGGTATTATTACAATTTGAAATATATTATGCAATATTTGACCAAATAAAAAGTTCCAGTAACCCATACGAAATATATAAGTTCAAGATTTCGATCTAGTAGTAAAAGTATAAAAATATGTTTAAATTAGACAAGTTTCATGCATTTGAACTCTATAACAAATAAAATTATTATATTAAGTGAGAAAGTGTATGTGAGTTAGCCTATTAACCACCACATTTTGGTATTGTGGAATATAGTCCTAGAAAATTCTCAATTATATAATAACGTATCAAAAGTCACTTAAAATTATACTAGCATTAAACATGTCATAGGAGTAATATTTATATGTCTAAAAGATTACATATGAGTAAAACAAAAGGACTAATATTAACTTAAAAATTATAAATTATAAAATTATGGCATTCTTCCATAACAAATTGCAAATTAATAATGTAGTGAAGAATGGATCAGATTGATAGTATCATTCAAACTTCATCAATTTTAAAAGGAGTTTTGTTTTTGTTATTCAAAAACTCATTGATTTTTTAATATGACAATGATTTAATCAAAGCATCATATCTTGATATTTTAACTTTAATATTTGGAACTTATGGAAATAACATTATTATACTCCCCCCCCCCCCCTTCCCTCCTACCCTACATTAATAACATGACAAACCAAACTTAGCACACCACCAACCACCCAATATATAGCCTCATTTATTTCAAACTCTTTCATCCTCATCTCTTTATACTTCTTGTTTCTCCTTAAAATCCCCATCACACTTTCCAAATTACTTCAAAAAATCAAATTTTGGGTTCTTGGTATCTCACAAAAATGGAAACTGAAAGCTTAAAAGATTCATACAATGATGAACAAGTCACCGGAGATTTCACCGAGCAGCTGAAAATGAATGAATTAACACTGGAACATGATCCAAATCATGAAAATGAAGATTCTGATGATGATTGTGAGTTTGAAATTGAAATTGGTGAAGATGGTGATGAAGAAGAAGAGTTTTCATTCGCGAGTGGAACAGACGCGCCGCCGATCACGGCGGAGGAAATTTTTTACAACGGCCAAATACGACCCCTTTTCCCGTTATTCAATCAGAAATTGCTCTTATCCGATGATGACTTGGAAAAAATGAAGGAAAGATCACCGGTAAAGAAGGTGTTTATAGAAACTGACGAGAATTCTCCGGCGAGTTCGTCGGAAAATCAAGAAATAGCTGGACCTTATTGTGAATGGTCAAAAAATAAAGCAGTTGAAGCATCACCTGAAGTATGTAAAAAGAGTAATTCAACTGGTTTTTCAAAGTTATGGCGGTTCAAAGATTTTCTACATCGGAGTAATAGTGATGGAAGAGATGCTTTCGTGTTTTTAAACCCGGAAAAAGTTGGTCGGAAAAGTGAAAGCACTTCATCGGAAAATCAAGATTCCGACGAAAAAGTCAAAGTCAACGATCATGTCTCGTCGCAAAAGAAGAAAAAGAAAATTATCGTGAAGAAGAGTGAAGCTGTAAAAGCTCATGAAGCTTATTTGAAAAGTAAAGCTAAACATGATAATCGCTTGCGATCGCATCTTCCTTACCGGCCGGAGCTTGTCGGATTTTTCACCAATGTTAATGGTGGATTAACGAGGAACGTGCACCCGTTTTGAGTTATCTTTGATAGAGAGCGTTTTATTTGGATATGAAAAAATATAAGGCACCAAAGTTTGGTACTATAGTCTTAGTCAAATTAATTTAGTTCTTTTTAACTTTGATTGATGGGAATTTTTTATTTTAATTAATGTTATTACACTGTAATTGATGTTGGAAAAAATGTTGTCATTTAGGTTTGGTTGATTAGATCATGGCCTAAGGGATATTATGTATAAGTTGGTTTTTTCCCTTATTGAGCTTTGTAAATCTTAAATATCAACATTTTGGTTTTATTACTCTTCTACTTTTGCAATCTTTGAACGTTTAATTGGTTTGTGTGTTATTTCCACATTAACGAGGATGCAAGGCACTCAACTTAGAGCATGATGCAGCCTTTTCCGTTTATGTGTATTTAACATATGTTGTATATGTACTAGTTTTGTAGACACGACAATATGATGATTCGAGGTGATAGAAGAGACGAGACATGTAAAACCAAATAGGAGAACACTAAATATCAAAAAGACTTGCAATAACTTGAACAGTGTGAACATATACTAGAAGAATAACACATGATGGAAACAAAGTGTTCATAGAACAATGTAAATAATTCTGAGATTTAAGTTTAGTTACTCTTTGTTAATTTTACATCTTTTGAGAATCATATAGTTAGATTCAATTTTTAATTGAGATTGAAGCGTACTTGATTCGTTTTGTTTGTGATGTGAGCCTATTGGTCGATAAATCCGTGCAAAAATTGGAGAACAAAGTCAATAAACCTAGCCATTATTATCAGTACAACATGTGTAACTTAACATCAAAGAAATAAGAAACATGGTAACTTAGTACGAAATTACCAAATTTGTCATGGTTGGTAAAGAACTTTGAACATTAGGCTGATCTTTTCTGAACCGTCAAGAAAAGACACTTGTCAACCATGTTATTGTCTATTGCAGGTTTTGGGAGTTAAATTTGTGGGTTCATTCACGAGCATTCTGTGAAGTATCCTCCAAACTTCAGTCACCAAAGTTTGAACATGTACAAGAAGCACATGGGCTGCTCTATTTTCAAATATGTGTTAGTAATATAATACCCCAAATTGTTTGCAAAACAAAACAAAGAACGTCATAAAAAATACGTACTATAAACAGAAAGACCATTCATGGAATCAAAAGTGGTTGTATTGAAAAAGGACATGAGTATTTATTAGTAGTAAAACTTTTCGGGCTGGGTCATATAGAAATATTAATTGGGCATGCATGTTTGAGCCGACCATGCACCGAAAAGTGAACTATAATTCCTCCGACAAAACATTTACTGCTAAAAATTGGCTGGTAAAATCTTTAAATTTTGCTGTAAAACCAGGGTTGTTGTTACGCAAGGAGATTGCATTTATTTGTCTAAGAACATTAGAAGCATCAAACTATCTTATTCCATCTGTACAATATAGACTCTAGGATCTGAAAATTTTTAAAAGAGTTGTCCCATTTAATAAGGTATGGTAATTCTGGAACCTGTCACCTTTTTGTTTTTTCTTTTGCAAATTCAGAAATTGTAATGATCAAAATTATGATAATAAAGTTTGAACTGTATATTCTTGATCACTGAACTTTGTGAGAAGCTTTTCTAGTCACGGCACCCCTAGTATGTATAGTAGAACAATTTTTTAAAGTATTGATTCATCCTTTATCTATATTAAACTCCAAATCGTATTTTGTCATAGTATTATAGAATATCAGTATGTGCAACTGTTCAAGTAGTAGAACATAACAGTTAGTTAAAGAGAAGATCTTGCAGTTTATATGTCCCAATGGTCATTAATGGCCGCACTAGTGCTTGTAGGTTAGTTGGAAAATCATGAATTACTCCTACTTTAAAACTCAGGCAAGAATTTAAGAAAGTTGCAAGCCTGCCAACATGCTTCCTTTTTAGGGATCTAGCCAACCCATCCTATCAAAATGTAGTAATTAAACTTCACTAGTAAGAAATAAAGAACTTTACTAGTATTAGTTGAACACCAACTTATGTTCATATATCATTCCAACCACAATTTAGTACTAATGTCAATTGCACATGATGGCAGCTGAGTATGAAAAAACCTATGGTCTCTCTTATACTCCCTCCGTCCCAAATTAGTTGTCGTTTTTAGCTTCTTTACGTCCATTAAGAAAATCATTAAATAAGTGTATATTTTACTATGTTACTCCTATTTAATGTTTGACTATTAAATTTTTTGTTGAGAATTTTTTTTAATTATTAGGGTATAGTTGGAAAAGACTAACAATTTTTGTCTTGAAATCCTAAAGTGTCAACTAATTTGGGACACACCATTTTTTCTAAAGCACAACTAATTTGGGACGGAGGGAGTAGTAGGAAAAGTTTTATGAACATAAAAAACCTATGTTATAGTAGAGGACCTTCATTAATCATTTCTTGTTATTATGTTAAAAAACAAAGCCACCGGGGTTCAACACTAGCAATAGCAAGATTCGTACATTAAATTTGCATCAAACTTGGCTGATTAATTCACAGTCCAAAGGAAATGTGTAGCTGTAATACAAGATTCATAAAGAAAGTCATTTGGAAAAACAAAAGAGATGAAACAAAAGCTGCTATAACTGTGTAAATAACATTTCTATTGAAGCACAAATACATATATGCACAGATATACATCTAAAATTTGTTGTTAGCCCTCTTTCACCTTGATAAGAACAGGTGCAGTTTTTTGCATACTCATTTTTTGTACATATAGTTGTTTTAGGTCAACACCTCTTGACCTCATCATAAATTTTAAATGAGCTACTAACTCGCAATCTACAATCTACGGCACCACTTTCATTTTGATCCACACATGAAGAGTTATGGATCCTATCTACTATGCAGCTGGAACTCTTGGGGGGTGACTCAACTAATTTAGAGGACATGAAATCAGCATTTTCATCTTTGTAATTCATGAAAGCTCCTAGGGCTCCAAGAAACCCCTCATGCCGCAAGAACATTGCTTTTGCTTCACCCTTCGACCTGCATGTATTACAATTTCATTAACTTGGATTCAGGGCAGATTGCCTAGCAGGAGGCAAAGTAAAAATTGCTAACTGATAAACCACATCGCAGTAGCAGGCCTTTTTTTGGATAACCGAAAAATCCCCGAGCCTAGTGGTGCACGGTTTGAAACTCGGTGGATGATGGCTCGCTCTATCCTTCTCCACTTTAACACCAGGCTCTGCTGGGAGCTAACCAGCATGATTTATCCCTTAATGTTAAAGAGTATTCTAACTGATGAATCTATCCTAGAAAGCATACACCAATTTATCACTGAGAAACAGTAATCAAAGAAAATTTATGGGAAGTAATTTGCTTATGGTTGGTAACTTGGTAGTTGGGTAAATATCAATTATCTGGCTATAAGTGGACATAGCAATTACCAGAAATCAACTGCAACGGAAATTGTGTCCATTGTATAAGCATGATCACGTATGAAGAATCCTCCCAAAAAGATGCGCTTGAGCCCAAAACGAAGAGCATTCAAGTATGCAATCTAGAAAAACAAAAAAAAGTCGGCAACAATAAATAAGAAGACAAATTCTTTACATTTTATCAACTAAATTAGCAAAAGAATAAAAGGAGAGGCCCTATTTTTTCTTCCATTTAGTAAGTGCTAGTTATTAACTCGTATTTTATCTACTTGCTCAGGTATCCATGTTTTCCATTCTAATTCGGTCGGAGCATCACCTCGAAACAAGATACTAACACACTAAACCTTGGACCAACTTAGTGCTAAGTGATATACTTATATCCAAAAAAGCATATTTTCATGAAGACCACTATATTAAAAGTTTTTTATGGCAGAAGGGAGCATCATAAAATTAAAATAAGAAGTACAACTTTATTGAGAAATCAATCACATGTTTGTAACACCACTGGAGTTTCTCTAGCATGAAAAAGACCAAAGACAAGCACAAAAGTCATGTTAGATTTTAGTATCTTCCAAAATTCTCTGCCATTTTGACACTTTCACAACATGGTAAATATAAAAATGTCCAATGACATATACAGCTGCTATCAGCATGAAATGCAATGAGCAATATGGTGTATCTAATAAGTAATGGAACATCTATCTGTTCTATTCCTGAGTTCTCTTTCACTTCCCCTCCTCATGAAAGAGGAGAACAGTATGCAAAACATATTTAATAGGAATAGATACTGCTGAGAAAAACCTCATCACCCACATAATTACCTGTCCAATGTTATTTGAGATCATTCTTAAGAGGGACCTGGCAATGTCTTCTGGTTTGTAGTCTTCGAGCTCTTTGTTTTCTGAAACAGCCTTACCGAAGCTAGAGGCAATGGCTGTTGATGCAAGGCCAATCTGTCATGAATCATTAAGTTCTCAGTCACCCTGAATTTGTAAAGAGAGTATTTACAACAACTGAACTAATGGGAAGTAGAATTTGCAAAATCTATCCACTCCTTATGTTAGATTCCGATTACTAGGGCAACCTCTGAAACATTGCCACAATGGAGAACAGTCCGTGGTGAGTTAATGAGATCATCTATAACTAATTAAAAAAGGATCTTACTATTATGTGGTTTTGACCTCTCTTTGCAGGTCCAAAAACTCAGCTCAGTTTCTTTTAAATTTAGGACCAGTTCTGTCATCCAAATGACTTCCTTTAACGTTTTAGCATAACACACTAAGTTCATGGAACGACCTACTATAACACATACAAGAAACACAAAAATGGTCTGAAGACTTTAGTTAAAGTTGCAAAAAAGCTCCCGAACCTTGAATACCTCCATTGCATTCTCAAATGTTTTTTTTTCTTTTAGTATTATGTGAGTTTTACCATACCTCCATTACAAGAAACACAAAAGTGATCTTACTATTATGTAGTTTTTACCTCTCCAAACATTGAATTTAGTTAACGTCACACGAAAAGGCCGGTATGTAACCTACAGACCTTTGAATAGATTAAACAGCAATTTTTCTAATGGCAACAAGGTTAAGTTGTAAAGATGCATAAAAGAAAATCAACATGGGCAAAGATAAAGTATAGAACATAGAGTAGTTTATACCTTTGAATAGTCCAGTCCCCCATAAATATCTCCAACGAGCATGTCTATCACTCTGTTGTTTCCCTGGTGGCTCAACTCCAGCAACTCATCAAAACTGTAATACAAACACATAAGAAAAGATTGCAGAAAGAAACCAATTGATAATATTGAAAGTGATATAACATAAATGAGAATAACCTTTTGCATTTAGTCAAAAGTTTTCCTAGACCCCAGAAAGTGCCACCACCAACACTAGTTCCACTAACTCTCTGAAATTTTCCATCTCCATCTACCTAAAAGAAGGCATAAAATACGAAATATTGATATAATGAAGTCGTAGTCCACAATGAAGTACCAAAATACATAAAAATTCATACACAAAATTATGATTGAATTCTCTTAGAGCGGATATACCCAAATAGTTATGGCTCATAAAAGCTTCTTGACTCTTGGTTTCAGTCGAATAAGGTTTCCAGCTACTCACATAGCCAGTGTATGTTAATCTTTAGAAAATACTATGAAGTCGAGAGACCTTCTTACTTCAGTGTCTTATACTATTGATCTAGTTCTTCTATATCGCCCTGCATATATCAACCCCATCAAAGCCCCCCATCCTGAGATGAATATGTTAAAACCTAAACTCTCAGTATTTTTTAAATTCATTTAGTACTCCAATGCAGAGCCTGCTCACTGAGTATTGTCAAATTCTTGGGCAAGATGACATACAAAAGCTGACATGCATTTACCAAATGAAGAAGTCATTTACAATGTTATCTTGCTGACTTCAAAATTAGTTGGACAGTAACATTTCGGAAGGTGGGTCTTCATATACAGAAAAAGTGAGGTAAATTCCTACTTTCAAGGGATCAATTAACTAAGAAAATAATAATGCCGTGGTTGTAGGTATTATTTTTCTAATTTAGTCTGCTAACTACTGTGCATAATATTAACTTCTTGTCCTGCACAAGATAATATAAGCAATAAAAATGCAATTATTTTTAGAAACAAAGATATGCAAATTGCATGTTGTTTATGGAATGTCAATGAATTCATGCATGATATAGGATAAGGAGAACTTTGGGGACTCAACTACTTGTACTGTCCTTGCAGGGCCCAACCCCTGAAGATCAGTGTGAATTAGCATTTACAGCGAATTGAAGGAACTAGGGCTCTGAAGCTTACTTTTATCATGCTAACCCCAGACCCAATGTTGACAAGGAGGTAAGGATATAAATCATTCTGATCAATCTGCACATACTCCTTTCGTCCTCCAATATATGTATAAGCTTCTTGGCTGACAGCCTACTCAACAAAAAAAATAAAAAGAGGAACATGCCAAATGAGCTTTTCATTATTTAATGTTAACCTTTTCAAAAAAAAAAGAAAAAAAGAGCTGTTCATTATGATATGCATTGAAATTTTGAAAATTGCAGAAAATTTAATGCGATAGACAAAGGTTTCTGTCAATGAGGTCTTTGATTCACTAGTTCTCGTCGAGTCGTGGAGGCCTCTTGGTCCCATGTTCAAGACCCAATATAGTTAGAGTTCAGTTTTGTCCTTCTAACAAGTACTCTTTGTCTAAAACTTTAGAAATAAACCATATTAAGCAAGAAATGGTAATCCATGTGTTACTTATACTCAACAACAACAACAACAACAACAACAACATACAAGTGGGATTATACTGGGGAGGGTGGGATGTACGCAGACCTTACCCCCACCAAGGTGGAGAGGCTGTTTCCGATAGACCCTCGGCTAGTGTTACTTACACTCAATTCAGCCTATATCGGACATAGGAGAAAAAAGAGAAACCACTACCTCTGCAGGAAATGTGCCTATTTTAAGCTTTTAGCAGCATAAAGGGTGTGACATTCCATCAAAGAAGCAGAGCATAAATCATGAGATCGATAAAATCATACACCTTGTAAATTTGGTTCACACACAATCAAATTCCAGGCAAGAAACTACAATACAAAAGGTACAAATGCTTTCCTAGGACCACAAATACATTCTAGGTACTTATTCAGATTAACTAGATAAAAATGAGAAGAAGATTGGCGGACGAAGAAAATATAAACTATTTATTAAAAGGATTTCATGTGCCTAGACTTCAATATCTGAAGAAATACTTTTTTCTGCCTACAAAAATCTCACCTTAAGCAAAAAATTTGCTCCAGCAACAAGAGACTCCATTTCCTCTACCTTGTCCAGAGTTACCCCAAGTTTTTCTTTGAATAGATCGGCAAACTTGAAAGCGCCACCACCGGTTGCCTGTACAAGCATAGAATTTTTCAACTTTAGAATATCACCGTAAAAATTAATAGCCAAATATCATGAGAACAACTCTACCACAGGTCTTTGGTATAACCACAGGTATTATGACCACCTAAAAAGAGATACTCCAGTCATGGGCAGAGGGATATTAACGAGACCAGATTAACCTGTTTTCAGAAACTTGTACTATAAGCAAAGGTTTCTGACACTAATTTTTTTTCTGGTCTTTCGAAAGCTCTTCTCAAGAATCCCACAATGGACACCGATATTATCTCTCAAATGAGGTTTTAAGATATAAAATTACTTTCCATAACCTAGCAGAACTTTTGCAAAGCTCTCCTCTACAATCACCTAATAAGCAGAGAACAATTAAAAGAAGTGGGAAACAGAACCAACATCCTTTGAAATACTTCCTTTACCTTAATCTTGTTCTTGTCAACAGCACGAGCATCACGAGAATGAGAACCTGTAATCATCGTAATCTATAAGATACGATAAGGCCATCGCATGATACAAGTTGATCGAAAAAAGCATAAGAAACTGTGAGTATAAAATCTAAAGCGAAGAAGTTCTCTTAAACTGGGCATATGATAACTAAAGTAACTACAATATCTAAAAATTTAAATGCAGCTACATATAAATCATATTTCTTCTATAGTAAAATGTATCTACACTTCACATATTCTTAGTAAACAAAGGAAATACTATTCTGTACACTTCCACAACTTTCAATGATTCAAATTCAATACAAAGTTACTTTTGTACTGATGTTTTCCCTATCACATTAACATAACAATTACTTTAATACTGTTCTTCGACATATAAAAGTCCAATTTATATCTTAAACTCCATGTCTGGTGTTAAAGCTTGTGTAGAATATACTCCCTCTGTCCCACTTTGTTTGTCATACTTCCTTATTAGTCTTCCCAAAAAGATTGTCATACTTCTAAATTTGGTAATAATTCAACTCCAAACTTACTTTTTGACTCATTTATAGCCACACATATATCCATGGCTTATTTTAGACCACAAATTTCAAAAGTCTTCCTTACTTTATTAAACTTTGTGCCAAGTCAAACTATGACAAACAAATAGGGACGGAGGGAGTAATATATAAGTAAAACTAACATCTCCAAGTTGAATTGAAAGAGAAATAAAAGGACATATGGTGGCTGGAACTAAAAACTTGTTGATGTGAAATTCTTTGAGTTGCAACAGCAAATCAGTGCGGAGAGTATTAACAAAGAAGATAGCGACAATCAGGGTCAAGCCCAGCCACACATGTACATAGTCCAAACTCCAAACAATGCTGACAGCTCCAACAAGTTAATCAACAACGCACAGTTCCAATGAATTCTAATTTCACTTATCAAAGAAATAGATCTTTTCGTCCTAACAGCAAAAAGTTAATTAAATAAAGCCCTACCATTGACTTTTACATGGATGCTAATTTGTGACGAAAGAAGTCGCCCTAGAAAAAGAACTACGTTTAAGGTGTAAGCACCACAAGAACGCCTACCGCACTGTTGAAGTTTCTTGGGAGACAAGAATTTTATGCAGTCCTCAATCTTGCTAGTCTCGAACTTCACGAAATGAAGCCTGCCAGTAAGAATTTGATGGTTAAGGTCTCCATTGGGAGCATCTCGTCTTTCTTTTGATAACGTCGATGCTTCATCATTAGTGCTGCACTTACTGTTGGTTGAAAAGTATACAATCTTGATGAGGGAGCCTGCACAAGGAGGTCTTTTATTTAGTATTTTTCTGTTAGGTCCTCAAAATATTCTGTAACAAGTAGTTAAGACAAACATTTTTATTGATAAACAAACCTCGTAACGCTTCTTGATTATCTGACAGTGCACAGCAGAAATACCGATCAACATATTGTTAGACAATCAATTTTTCCGACTTCTGAGAAAAATATCTATTTGATCCGATTATGTTGCATTATGTCACCCCTTTGGTCTTAAAGCTTATACTATTAGAGCACTTACTTATTTCTGTTTTAACACTAACAAAAGGAAGTTGTGAAGTTATCTCGTTGTTTTTTGATATGTTCCTCTGTGGGGGCGAGCAGACGTGTCCTCGGCCTAATGGCTTCTTCCATAAATTGCGTTCAAAGACTTGATGGTTCACGGGATTCTGCAATTCACACTGGGGTTGATCTCATTGTGAAATCAGTAAGAAGCGACTGAGCTAGCAGTGCTATACAAATTCATACATTATGCCAGCTGAAATCTAGGAGACATTTTGCTGAAGTTTCTGGATATCCAAGAAGACCAACCTATCCATTTCCTCTGTCTGTCAACTAAAACCAAGTAAAATGTGTCCCAACCCTTAACATAGAGTCCGATTATGGAAAAGACCATATATATCTCTCTATATTATCTAGTTAAACCAAGTCAGATGTAATCCAATTTTTCCTTCATATGATGATAAGCTAGAATTGTCCCTCTCTACGTTATCTAGTAAAACCAAGTCAGATGTAATGCAATTTTTCTTTCATATGATGATAAGCTAGAATTGGGACAGTAACGCCTCCTTCTCTTGCAAACATAATTCAAGTGACCGAAATAATACCTTGGCATAACAAAAACTTTGCCCATAAATGAAAACTCATTCATGAGGAGTTCTGATGGCAACAAGCAAGAATAGATTCCAGAAGCACAAAAGTTGATATATATATAAGACATCGCTATAGTTCAATTTGAATCCAGGGAAAAGCTATGAGCCTATGACCCAATAACAGATACTTTTCTAAAAATTGACAAGTTCTCCCCTTTAACCAGTCGTATCCATGTGGCAGATGGCTTTCCGCCCAGCACAAATTCTAGCAGTATGGTGAGAAGATGTCTCTAAGCCATACATGGCCATTACTAATGTATCTTTCATATTGCACGAACGAGGATCCATTGTATATTAGGCTTTCAAAGTGGTAATATAACCCTTTGACCACTCAACTGGCTGGTCGTTTTCCGCCAGGAACAAGTTCTAACAGTCCAGAGCCAACCTCTCTCTAGCTCATGCATGGCCATTACAAATGCCTTTGTTCATGTTTGCAGCAAAGACAGTGCATTTTCTGCACGAAAGAAAGTGAACTTCTGGAATCGCTCTCAGGTCATATTTCTCTTTTCCAAAATGAACAAGTACCAATTCCAACAAGAGTTATTCTCCAGACCACATTTCTTGCCATTCAAATATCTTCAGTTTCTTTCCTAAGGCAAGCTACTTCTATAGGGATAAACACACTCTTTTTTCTGCCTTTTCTAATTTTGCTCAAGCCTTTCCACTTATTTACGATTCAATGAATAATTTCATCCCTTCAAACTTGGAGAAAACCTTCAATGCAACCCCTACATGATACAGCGATACAACATTGGATTGGATTGGATTGCCCAATGAAAATATCATCTTATATTATCACTTCTTAAAGTGGAACTAGTGTGCTTTATTAGACTTCGAGTTGTATTATTACTAGTGGACTGCAGCAACACAGCCACATATGATATTCTTTTCTACACATTTTCAATTCCATGAACCAATTACACTGCCAACTAATTCAACCCCACTTTAACCATCACGAAACATGATGTCCTATACAGATATTGATCACAGCAATACAGCTACTACTGACTTATCTCTTTTGTTACCTAGTTAGCAAAACTGAATTACTAAGCAGTCTGAAGTAATGAGTTCCAATTGTAACAATAAATGATCTTCCCATCTATGCAGGTATCTTGTGGAATTAGTCAGCTGAGCGCAAGTTAGCCCGGACACCGAAGTTATCAAAAAAGTAGAAAAAAAAATGATCTTTTCTTCTTTGTTTCCTTTTTTTCTCCTGTTTTTATCATGCACTGCCAACATATCTCTATACTAAGTACAAAAACAGAAAAGACTGTAACTTTTCCAAATTCTCAAACTAAAAATTTTAAAAAAAAAAAAAAAAAAAAAAAGGAAAAGGCAAAATTTACTCTAATTAATGAAAAAAAATAAAGATCTCAGAGAAAGCAAATTAACCCAGAAATTTAGTGTCCAATTATTAGTAAAATTACCTCCAATATCAATAGCCAAATGTGAGATTTCATCAATTGCAGATTCTAATTTCCCATCAATTTGCTTTCCTTCCATATCTGATTTCTCCTTTTGTTTTTCGTTAAATTAAACACTCAATCACTGAGGAAAAATAAAGTTTTTAATTTGAAGGATTAATTATTGGAAATATTACTACAATTTGTCAGTAATATATAGAATAGTAGTAGCATTTCTATTTTGTCAAAAAAAGGTTGCTACACCTTTACCTACCTAATCTATTTTTGACAACGAAAGGCGTGAAAAACAAAATTCATACTTTTTTATTAATATTCTGTTTGAATTTGACTAATAAATTAATTTATTAAGTTGTGGATAAATAGTGGCATTTCAATTATTATAGAAGGAATATAATATAGGTTGTCGGATAATTATGTGCAGTAGTGGTAGGGGAATGGCATTGACAGTAACGCCCGCAACGGTCAGCCTAGGCGGCCTGAAACTTTATAGGTGGTCATAACTTATTGACTCGACTAATTTGATTTCGAGTTATTCTATCTAACGATTCGAACTACTTCTTTATAGCATTTTCCGTCAAAGATTATTCAGTTTGTTAAAGCGCAAATATGAAGATATTTAGCTTGTTACACCAAAGAATTTCATCAAATTATATTTGTAATTTGCCCATGTTTATAAATTTTGTATACAAATAGAGTCAGTTTTCAAGTTTTGAGGAAAAATTAAGGCTATTATATGCAAATATTTTAATACGGAAAAGAATTGGGCAATTTACAAAAGTATACAAGCTAACAATCTTCTTTACACTACAATGTCAATATTTTTGCATTTACAAAACATAGCAACATTTTTTTTCAAAACATAGCAAAAATACATAAAAGTGTGTTAAAACCCTAAATCTTCCTCCTACCACCCCCCAACCGCCACTCCAATCACTGCCACCGCCTTCGTCCACTGGCCGTCGGTCCCTGGTGGCCGAAAATTTTTTATTTTATTTTTTTTTTGTAGATTTATGTGTATTTTTACAGTATGTACAGTGTATACATTGTCCATACAGTGAAAATACAGTAGATACACACACATTTGGTAATTATATGTTTGTATATTCTCTGTATATGCATTGTATGCACAGTGTATGCGTGGTCATTCACCGGCATATACACCATAAACAAATCTATAGCCCAGAGTATGTGTTGTATATTTATTACTATATGACAAGTATATATTCATTGTATGTCCGGTGTATATTCACTATATATACAGTGCATACAATGAGAATACACACGTAATACATTCCATACAACCAACAAATACCAAACATACACTTCAACCACCATGTCCCACCGAAAAATTCAAAAAAAAAAAAAAGAACAAAGCAACCGCGCCACCGGTTCCTCACCGAACCAGCCACCATGCACTCTATATATGCATGTTTCAGATATGAAAACCAGCCGCCGTAACTTATAGTCACCGGAAAAACTAAAAAAGGAAAAGAAAAGATGAAAGTCACACTGGTAGCAAAGGCCGACGACGGGCAGCCGCAGCTCCGTCATCAACCGGAAGCAGCCGCGCACAGAGAAGCAGCGGCGCACAGGTCTCGCTGGAGACGATGGGGTATGAGGGAGGGGATTCAACGGACGGGAAGGGGTAAGGGAGATCCGGCTACGGGGGAAGGGATCGACGACGGCTAGGGTATTGTAAAGAGTGGATGGGAGAGAGAAAAGAGAGAAGAGGAGAAAGTGTTAGGGTTATAATTTATGATATGCTATGTTTTGTAGCATTTTTTAAAATATTGCTATGTTTGGAAAAGTGGTAAAATATTGTTATATTTTTAAAAAAGTCGCCTAATATGACAGTTGAGTAATTTTCTCAAAAGAATTTTAATGGGCTAGGTACACTATGGCACGGGCAAAGTGCACGAATAACCACTTTTGTCAGTGGTCTTTGGTTAAGGCCACTTTTTTAATTGGTTTTGCATGAGAGACTACTTTTTGGAACTTCAATCATGGGTTAAACTTCACGCAAGTTCAGCCCACAAGAGTTGAAGTTTACACATCTATGCCTAAAAGTTCAGCCCTTACGGATTGAAGTTAAACTTCATAACTTAGGCATGAAGTTGAACCCACAAGGTTGGAACTTCAGCCCATAAAGATTGAAGTTCCAAAAAGTGGTCTATCATGTAAAACCAATAAACAAAATGGCTTTAAACCAAACATCAGTGGAAAAAGTTGCCTTTGGGTGAAATTTTTACCTATGGTACCATAGGCAATGGTTTGCCTTTATGACCCGTAACAGTAATTTAGCATAAATGACCTCCGTTTGATTTAATAAATAAATTACGGTAACAAATACCATTATGAATCTCATAGTGACGCTTGTATTCCTGTCATTTCTGGGTGCAGAGTCACAATTAGTTTCGCCAATGATGCTTCAGATACTGAATCTCGGATGGATAAAACTAGCTAGTATACGAGTGACCAAATCAATATTTGTGCATTATATATACAAGTTTGGTTTTACATTAGGGATGTTCACTCCAAAAAGGCAGTGCAACTAATCTGATTGACTTTGGCCTTTGGTTTTTAAAAGAAGACAAACCTAACTATAACCAAATACTATATTTTTAGAAGACAAAAATCAAATCTAAAAGGAAAAAATGAATTGTTGACTCATTTTGAACTGTTGTTTAGGTAGATTTGCATTTTCATTCATATGTATGGACGATCCAAAGGTTAAAAGTAAAGAGTGATGGGCCTGAAATGGAATGGATAATACTAGGGGAATTTTCAAAATTAAGCACCCCACAACACAAAATTACAAATGAGGATCATATTTCATCCATAGCACCCCTTTATTTTTACATTACACAACATAGCACCCTCTTATTTTCAAAATTACATAACATAGCACCCATTTAAACTAAAAACCCTAGGAGCCACTCCCTCACCCTCCCCCACCACTACCCCGCCACCGCTGCCGCCACCGGCCGGCGGTGGCAGGTGGCCGGAAAACCAAAAATTCATCAGATTTGCGTATTTTATTTGTGGATTTGTTTAAATAATTATTTTTTGATAATTTTATACACCTAAATCTTTCAAAATAATAAATTATACATGTAATACATAGAAAATTGTGGATGCAAGAAGAAAAATACAAAAATATACACAAAAAACATAAATTTTATACAAAACATCCATAAAAAGTGCACAAATCTGAAATTTATAAAATTTTATTCATTATTCATACACGCATATACAGCTTTATACAAATTTTACAATAAATAGAATGTGTTTTATACACTGTCAATACGTACTTATACAGATTTATACATTTTTATACACGTTTACAGAATTGTATAAACTTGTATAAAAATGTATAAAAGTGTATAAACTCGCAAATCTGACTTTAAACAGTGCTTCGGGCAGCTTCTACACAAAAGCTTAACAAACATCCCAGATCTATACATTTTTATACAAGAAAAACACTAGATCTAAACATTAAACAAAAGTTTTAATAAAAAACTAGTAGATCTCAATGAATTTTTATGATAAAAGTGAAGAAAAAGAAGAAACCTGATACATAAACTCCTCACCGGAGTTTGGATCGCAATACAAAACGAAAATCAACATTGCTATTCAAAAAGCAAAAAATAAAAAATAAAAACGAAAAGAAGAAGAAGAAGAAGAAGAAGCGGCGGCGGTGGTGGTGGTGACCATGGCGGCGACGTCGTCAGTGGCTTGGAGGGGAGGGGATGACGGTGGGTTCGTCTAGGATTGGGTCTAACTTATTACTAGGTGTTTGTAAACTCTATAAATACTCTTTTACTTAGTTTTTCATGGGAGTTCAGACCTTTGGAGCAAGTTTTGGAGGAGAGGGGAGGAGCCCTAGATGTCTTCTACACAAGTTCTTTCTCTCTTTCTCTTATTCTTCTCTTTAATTCTATAGTTTGTTCGTTCTAGGGTTAGAGTAAATACATGAAGGTTGATGTTTGAAAGTTGATTTCTTCCTATTGATTTACCATTACGGATTGTTTATTCTTTCTTGATCATAATTGTTTGATTATAACGGCCGTATAATTGAACACTATCTACGGTTCTTAGATTGAACTCGACAGAGGGAATTTATGAACGCAAATAAGAAAGAATAGAACTAGTTTGTGAACCCGGGCATCGGGGAACCAATTCGCGGGTAGGATAGACATATACTTGCTTGCCTAGTTTAACTCATTACAGGATCGTTAATGCGTGCACGTGATTCAACCCATAGACATATAGGGATTGGAGTAGCCTGCATAGACCGTGAAGAATCGAAAGGTTTTCACGGGTACAATTAACCTGTTAGTTAGCAATCTAGGAAATCAAGAAGTAGTTTCAACTGGAAAACTCAACTGGATTGTTTGTAACTCTGACCCTGGACCGTTTCTCCATTATTGATAACAACCCATAAATTGCTCTATTACTTGACTTCAGTTAATTGTTTTAATTATTGCATTTAGTTAGTAAAATCTCAACCATTGGAAAAGAACCCTGAATAGTTTCTAAGAAATTGTTTGCTAAGATTCAGTCTGAATAGTCCTCGTGGGAACGATACTCGATTTATCACTTTATTACTTGTCGACCACGTATACTTGCGTGTGCGTTTGGGAGCAACAAGTTTTTGGCGCCGTTGCCGGGGACTAAATAATTGACTGATTTCTTTTTGAACGATTTATTATTTTCTATTCCGGTTTAATTTTTGTTTAGTTTAGTATTGTGTTACTTGTCTTATCATGGCATCTATTAATGAAAATTGGTCGAATGATGATTGCTCAAATTTTGAGGATCTGTGTCTACTTTGTGGAGGAACCCACTTGTGGGAAAATTGTCCAACTCTTTCAACCCTACGAGACTGGTTATGTGAATTTTCTACTACCTTTGATAGGAATTTTTGTAAATTGTGTGGTGGTCGGTGGAATGATTGTCCTAAGTGTCATGCTCCTTCCCCCAATAATTTTGGTGATGATTCTAATGATGTTTGTGAGTTTGACAGGAGCGATAAAGTGCAGGTTGTTAGCGAAACTTGGCTAATGGAGCAAGCCAAACTCTTAGAAGCTTATGGGGATTTCAGGAGTGAACTTACAAATATGACGAGGCAATTTATGGAAGAAAGGGTTGTGCTCGGGCAAGAGATCGACGAATTTGGCTTGACTATTCACGACTTGGAGGAGAATTTGAGTGATATGGTTGAGGTGTCTGAAGCTCAATTATCAGTTGTCGTGCTTAGTAGATTTGAGATAGAAGAGCTTAGAAGCCAATTTGAGGAGCAAAAAGTGGAATTCCTACCATTCGACCCAATAGCAGTTGATGATGCCAAGGTTGAGGAAATTACATTAGAGTCAAGTGAAGAAATAGAAAACATCATATTTGAGGACTCTAGTGTTTGTGCAAGCGAGGGTGTCAAAAGTAATGCAACTTTAGAATTGAAGCGCATTGGACCTCATTCCAATCATTTTTCAACATTGTGTTTGGATGGTGACATGAAAATTGAGCCACCCGAGCCTATGAAGAAACAAAAGGAGGAGGAACAAGGTGCCTATATTTTAGAGTTTGTGATGCCGAGGAGACAAAACGACATCCCTCATTTAAAGGCTAAGAAGTGCAAAATGCGGCATTGTTTACTTGGTCCTGTTGTATTTTTGCCACCACCCCAATACCATAGTTGTAAACTTGAGGCAAAGTTGGGGATTCAATTCATTAGTTCAAGGTGGAGACAAAAGTGATGAAGTTGTCTTCGTCGTGCCACGACGTTAACTAAGGCGCTTCTTTGGAGGCAACCCAATTTGCTTGCTTTACTTTTATTTATTTATTTTTATTAGTATTTTTATAGTTGTATATTACTTTGGGTGATTCTTTGGATTGCAGGTTCATGTAATGTCGAGGCTAAGTGTGGGGTGTCCTCACCCTTGCCCAATATTGATGACCTGATGAGGGAAGTCTGAGTACCTCATACTATATGGAAGCTTGGAGGATGCTAGCACCAAGGACTAGAATCTTCAGGGAAGTTTTCTTTACCTTGCGCTTGCTTATTTTTAGCACTGAGGACAGTGCTTAGTTTAAGTGTGGGGTGGGGAACTACCCTTTATTTATTTTTGAGGTTAGGGATGCATGTACTGTAGGATTTTCTTTTATTACTCGACTTTATTTTTATTTGTTTCTTGCTTTAATATATAAAAAAAGAAAAATTAGAAAACCAATCAAAAATTCCAAAAAGATTTTCCTTTTAGTTTTATTAGTGGTACATGTCATCCACCTCGTGGTTTTTCTTATGGCCTCGGTTCTTTTCCACGGGGAGGCCTTTGAACCGGGTAGTTTTTCTTTTTAGGATTAGGATAGTTAGTTGTAGATGACCCTAGACGAAGGAATAGGTAGAATGCTAGGTGCCTTTGATTTGTTTGATACCGGTGGACTTGGACTTGATTGCATGTACTATTTGTGGTGTCCTTGAGTTTTAATTTTGATGCATGCCTAAAAAAAAAAATGGAACGACCCCCTTGAGATGCTTGAGTCCGCTTGCTTGACTTTGTTGTGAACCTTTGTGCATTAGTGCTTAATTTTCCACAAGTTGCATTCTAGATGCTTAGTTGAGAGTTGTTGATGGAACCTTTTTGTGTGGATCATGTGCAATGTGTGTTGTGAGGCATATTCTTGTTCACTCCATGTTGCATGTTAATGTCTAGAACTTGCCCCATGTGTGTGCAAAGCGAAATCCTAGGTTTGCTCTAGTTGGGAAATGATACAAGGCCTTCTTTTGATTTGCCTACCCTTACATATATACCTTGAAAAAATTGTTGTTGTGATTTCTTTGACCCTTTTTGTTGGCACCCACACCCCGAGCCTACCTATTTGTTTTAAATTGTCTCTTTTGGCCCCCTTTACTCCTTAAGCACTTTAGTGATATTGTGTTGTTATGTTGGAGTTGTGGTTGGAATTGGGAGGTTTTTGAGTGGAGCTAATGAAGGGGAATAATTGAAAATTTTTGAAGTAGTGAAAGGCATTGGCAAGGTTGGATGAAATTGGAATAAGAAAAGAAAAAAAATAGAAAAGTTGAAAAGAAAAAAATTCGTGGAAAAAGAAATAAAGAGAAAAAGAGTATCCATTCCTTGCTAGTGTGTGCTTAAAAGAAAAATGCTACTTGTTGAGAAGGTGTATGTGTAGAAGTTGTTGGTTTGGGTGGCTTGATGAGATTTGTGCTTAATTTAATTGTGATGTATTAAAGTGCTTAGGGAGGTAGTCACTATTATCATATGTATCATACCCGCCTCTTAGCCTACATTACGACCTTTCTAAAGTCCTAGTTAATCCCGATTGGAGTGAGCTTACATTAGTGGAGTCCTACACTACGGGCAAGCCTATGGTACATTGTGTGTGACATGTGAGTTTTTCATGAGAGTGAGTGAATTCGTTTGTTATTGTCCTCATTCTATTCTTGATATTCATGGTTGTGTGTGATACTTGGGGGACACTCTCTTGCTTCATTTTGGTGAGGGCACATGGTTTGCATGAAATAGGTGAAGTTGGTGGCTTCTTGGTTGAGTAGATAGGTGTGATTTTGTGGGAGCATGGTTGCATTAAGTTGAGTTTGTGCATTTGAGCTATTTTGGGGTGGTTGTTCTCATATTTCTGGTTTTGGTAAATTGTTGGCATGTTTGTGGATCCATAGTAGTCATGTGTGCATTGGTTCAATGGTCGGTATCAACCATAGGCATAAGCAGACCTGTTCTACCTAGGTTGGAAGTTATTTGTGATTGCTCGAGGGCGAGCAAAGGTTCAAGTGTGGGGTGGTGATGTTTGGCATTTTATGCCTATATTTCCTTAATATTTCCTCACGTTTTAGTACCTTATTCGCTCGTTTTATGGTTTATGAATATGGTTTTACACTAATTTCATGTCGTGTGTATGTAGGTTGTTACGCAGTGTAATTGGAGCTTTTAAGAGCATGATTGAGCAAGAAAAGATTGGATTTTGATTGAGGATTGGATCGAGCACACGAAGGCACGACACGAGCGAGCAAAGGAGCGAACAAAACATAAAAATACACTGGCGCTACCAGTGGCGCGGCGCGCCAGCCAAAGCGCCCAGCTTCTGGCGCGTTTGGCTGCGCGCCACGTCCCAAAAGCGGGCTGATTTTGGCGTCTTCTGGTTGGGTGCACGCGTTCCGAGGCGCGGGGCGCCCGTTATAGCGCCCCTTGTGCGCGTTTTTACGTCCTATTTCGTCTAGGATTGGGTCTAACTTATTACTAGGTGTTTGTAAACTCTATAAATACTCTTTTACTTAGTTTTTCATGGGAGTTCAGACCTTTGGAGCAAGTTTTGGAGGAGAGGGGAGGAGCCCTAGATGTCTTCTACACAAGTTCTTTCTCTCTTTCTCTTATTCTTCTCTTTAATTCTATAGTTTGTTCGTTCTAGGGTTAGAGTAAATACATGAAGGTTGATGTTTGAAAGTTGATTTCTTCCTATTGATTTACCATTACGGATTGTTTATTCTTTCTTGATCATAATTGTTTGATTATAACGGCCGTATAATTGAACACTATCTACGGTTCTTAGATTGAACTCGACAGAGGGAATTTATGAACGCAAATAAGAAAGAATAGAACTAGTTTGTGAACCCGGGCATCGGGGAACCAATTCGCGGGTAGGATAGACATATACTTGCTTGCCTAGTTTAACTCATTACAGGATCGTTAATGCGTGCACGTGATTCAACCCATAGACATATAGGGATTGGAGTAGCCTGCATAGACCGTGAAGAATCGAAAGGTTTTCACGGGTACAATTAACCTGTTAGTTAGCAATCTAGGAAATCAAGAAGTAGATTCAACTGGAAAACTCAACTGGATTGTTTGTAACTCTGACCCTGGACCGTTTCTCCATTATTGATAACAACCCATAAATTGCTCTATTACTTGACTTCAGTTAATTGTTTTAATTATTGCATTTAGTTAGTAAAATCTCAACCATTGGAAAAGAACCCTGAATAGTTTCTAAGAAATTGTTTGCTAAGATTCAGTCTGAATAGTCCTCGTGGGAACGATACTCGATTTATCACTTTATTACTTGTCGACCACGTATACTTGCGTGTGCGTTTGGGAGCAACAAGTTTTTGGCCAAAAAAAGTAGGGGGTGCTAGGTCGGGTAAAGAAGAAAAATAGGGGTCTTTTTTTGGTAATTTTCATAAGTGGGGTGTCTCTCCATGTAATTGTCCCATAATACTACTATGCTAATCTAGCATTTGTACATAGAATTGGTTGAAACTTGAAAAAATAGTTTTTGAAGTTGAGTTGAGAAAAAGTTTTTGGAATTTGAAGTTGTGTTTGGACATATAATTTATTTAAAAGATATAGTTGAAGTTGTGTTTGGACATATAATTTATTTAAAAGATATAGTTGAAGTTTTGTGAGCAGCATACTTGAAAAATTAGTTTAAACCATTTTTTGTAACTTGAAAAACTCATCTTCCGAAATTGCCTAAAAACTGTCGAATTGTACAAACAAACACTTTTTTTAAAATAAATTCAGAAAAAATTCCTCCAAAAACAGCTAAGACAATAGCCCGGCTATACCCAAATCACTATGATTGCCTTAATTACCTTCTCATCATTTTACATAAATGGAATATAATGGATAATACCTATCCTTTTACTTTACCTATCAAAATGACATTAGGTCTCCCGTACTCTGAGTATAGATCATCAAACAATTTGTCTAGAATACCTTATTTAGTAGTGGTAGGAAGTTCATCAACATTCACCAAATTTTGAGGAGTAGATCGAATCATTTGTGAGGACCATGGAGCTAACAAAATCTGAAGCTTGAGGGCCATAGTTTTAATGATAGTCATGTTCCACATTGCACAATATCAGGGAAACTATGGTCCAAAAAATCACAGGAAACTACCAAAAGAAGTATAATATGCACGTGAGATGAGTGAATAACTTTCTTTCATGGCAAATGCAGCTAGCTAGCTCAGTAGGTCTTGCATCTCTCTCACTATGCATATATATGATTTTGATAGATGAACTACACTATTCTAATTAAGTTCGTTGTGTTTTATATTAGTGGTAGTAGTGAAACCAGAAATTTTAGTTTGGATGATAAAGAGTATTCGAAGTTTTATACAAAAATTAAAGAATATTCGACCTATAATTGTACAATATAACTTTCAACAAAGAGTGACTAACCACCTTGATTAATGGGTAGCTATAAATTTGTAATACTAATCTAGTACATACTATAATTTAGTCAAAGTTTCAATCTCGTACTTAATCAAATTAGAAAAGGAGGAATTCTAAAGTTATGTACAATGTTGTGCTAAGAGTTTACTCAAAGTTTTTACCGTTTAATCTGTCATAGCAAATCGTTAATCATTTTCTAACTTATATTGCCAATCAATATGAAATTATTATAAATTACCTATTAAAATATGTATATTATTGTCTTTTAAGTGATTTGATTAGGTAAATATTTTTACTGTAGTGCATAAAACTTAAACTAGCGGAGGCTAACATTTTCTCTTTGTCAATTAAGCTTGTTTCTTTTCCTTTCACGAAAGACAAATCCTCAGAAGCATCCTGGTATAAAGTATTCTATGGAAATTAATGGTGGTGAATCGCAATAAAGCAATTTCACTTTCAGAGAAATGAAAGAGAGACAGAGATATGAAAGACCCTTTTAAATGGGATGAGAGTTACTGTTTAAACAAACATGTAAATGAGCTAGCCCCATCGAAACCTGGCTGTACTTCTGGCAAAACTTACTAAGAGTTGAAAATTTCAAGATATTTGAATCATTAAAGTCAACAATCAATGAATTTTTTGATACATGAGAAGGGGAAAAACTTGGTCAAACATTGGTCTACTGAAAGAAATGTTGTTTTCAGCATAACTCTCTTCTCCCTCAATACCTGTAAAAAGATTAAAAGGAGCTCTTCCTTTCAGAGTTAGTATTTAATATATATATTTTTTTCCCGGAATTTGATATCTAAAATAATGTTTAAAAAAATCTACATCATCAAACAACCTTAGATAGCTATAGGGTGTTACAAAAAGTGGAAGAAGATAGTAACCTGAAATATAGAGTGCAAGTTTTATGTATTAATGATATAAAATATTCAAGATCAGTATATATAAGTTGTAATTTAAAATCTCTATGATAAAGTAACTTAATAAACCGATACGATAGCTTAAAATATCTTTAAAATATCAATGTAATAACAATTTAAATTTGAAAAATTACAAGTATGAAATCTTCGACTATAGGGTCAACTACATTTACACTATGTAAAATATCATTAATTTCAAATTGTTAGTGTAAAGGAGTTATACTTTCATTTTTGTAAAAAAATATTTGCAAACATATTGGTGGTATTTCCCTTTGCTCTCTTCATGCATGTATAAATAGATCCATTGCACCATACTTCTATTCTAGAAAATACCCATTCCCTTTCTCACACCCCGCACTTCAGAAAAAGATAAAGAAACAACAAGGCAAAAGATTAGGAGAAGGAGAAGAAGAGGAAACATGTCAACATTGAACCATCTGTTTGAACTGCAAGACACAATCTGCTATGTGCAATGTGGCTACTGCACTACAATATTACTTGTAAAGTTACATACTTATCTTTCTTCTTCAGCTGCATGTATTCTAAGTTACTTTAATTATTTTCTGTTTCATAAGGTGCTTTTTTTGTTGTCAAAAAATAAAATAATACAGGTTAGTGTCCCATGCAGCAGCTTATGCAATAAGATAGTAACAGTGAGATGTGGGCATTGCACTAGCCTCCTTTCTGTCAACTTGATGAAAGCTTCTCTTGTCCCTCTTCATCTCTTTGCTTCCCTTAACCAAACTGAGGTATCCAACCATTTATAATCGTATTACATAGTGTATTTTAGTCATGTTTGGCACGACTGATTTCCGGAAAAAAAAAAGAAGAAGAAGCTATAATCTAGTGTTTGGTCACTAAATGGAAAAAAAATTGAATTCATTCACTTTTGGACAGTGTCATTTTCTTTAAAATTATCATCTAACTGTTAAATATACAAAAGTTTCAGCAAAATCATTATTATCAATCTTTAATAGATGCTTTTTTGAGAAAAATATTTTTAGTAAAGTAAGTCACTCTCCAAAAATTCCCTAAAAATGTCTTCTATATATATATATATATATATTATACAAAACTCACTCAATGTAGTAGTATTTTTTATGTTTTTTTCTCCATGTTTGACCTAACTATATCTCTCTTTTTTTTTTCAGCACCCAAAGCCAGAAGTTGACAAGGAGGAAACTGAAGATAATAAGAAGAGTACTGCAGACTCAAAAAGCTCATTTATGACCTCATCAGATGAAGAAGATCAACTGGAGAATGTTCTTCCAGTTGTGAATAAACGTAAATCATCTGAAAAAAGACCAATTATATCGATGGATTAAATCTTCTTAATGATTTATACGTTAGTCGTAATAAGAATCTAATCATACATATTGCATTTTTTTCAGCCCCAGAGAAGAGACAAAGAGCTCCATCAGCTTATAACTGCTTTATCAAGTAAATTTTCTGTTTGATTATATATTTTAGCTTGATTACTATTAATTAAGACAAGTAATCATTACTAATTACTACGTACTAGTACTAGTTTATGCTAGTACCGATAACATTGAGCCCAAAAAGATACTACTCTTATTTGTTTGTTTCAACAGAGATGAGATTAAGAGGCTGAAGACCATATACCCCAACATGACTCACAAGCAAGCTTTCAGTACCGCAGCTAAAAATGTGAGTTGTTTAACAGTTTAATTTATTTAAATTTTCAGGTCAATTAGTACAAGAACTGGTCATAAACAGTTGATTAGTTATAACTTGAAAAACAAGACAGATTAACTACTATAACAAGTTAAAAAGAACTGATGATATAAATTTGCTCTATACGATGTCAATGTATATATACAAGTGAATCCTTTATTAATTTTAATGTTTATTATAAGAACTAAATTTTCCCCAACAACAAAATATTTTCTCTCTCGATGGAAACCTAATTTTTGGGTGGTTTTGTCTTCAGTGGGCCCATTTTCCACCAAGTCAACATAGAGAAAGCTGTAGCCTGGGAGACAGAAAGATGCCAAAGGTACGTACTCCCAAAAATAAACTAAAATGGTAGTAGTACTGTAGTAAGATTTTGCCATAATGATTGAAAGAAATTGTATCTGAAAATCCATATATGGAAAAAAATTACGTTGTTATATATGCTAATCCTATAGTTTAGACTATGGTACTTTTGTTTACTGTTAGCAACTGCTGCATATATCTTGTTAATTTAACCTTTATTATTTATATAATCCAATTCGGGTTTAGTAGTACTTGTACAATGTACCCCATTAATTATTATTTCAACTGGCAGTGGTCAACTTTTTCAAGAATAACAACTTCTTGCATCTGCCCTGTGGATTTTATTGCGGCAGTGTTAAATGTATTTGCAATAACAGATTATCTAAAATATAAATAGGTACGTGCAACCAATTAATAACCTGAAAAAAATAAGACAAATAATCTGCTTCTAACGAATTAAAATACAATTTAATTAGTAGTGCAAAGTTTTGTCCATTGTCTGTGTGTATAAGTTAATCCTTAAAGTAATTACTACGTACAAAGTTACAAGGCCTATGGTGAACATGTCTTGATCATGAACGCATGGTAATTAAAACGCTGATTTTGATTGGATTGAATAGCTTGTTAGATGGTCAACCACTATACATCAAAATTAATGATATTTCCCTTTTGGGTAATTAGAGATGCGTATCGTGGCCAATTTTACTCATTCATATCTGTTAAATTTAACCTTTTCAGGTCCCAAGAAATTGCAATGGTTTCCTTGAAAGAAAGGCTTCGAATATGACTCCCTCTCATGAGTGAAAAGATCAATCATCCCTATGTTATTGGATTTGAAAGAATTAAAGTATGTCTTTTCTAAACTGTTGGTTTCACTTTCCTTTTGTGTTGAAGATGCCATTATCAGTTAATAGGGTTCTGAAGGATCTAATTTGCAACTTTTAGAAGTTTGAAAGTACGTACGTAGTGACATAGTAATAACAATATAATTTCCGATGCATGGGTGTGAACCAATGATTGATGTTGAAAGAAGTTTTCTAATATGTGTCTTTGTACTACAAAACTACTCTAGTTTATGAAGGAACAAAATGTGTTTAAAAAAAAAAAAAAAAAAAAAAAAAAGGAAAGAGGCACGTATAGTAGATCTCTTTCTAGCTTTTGCGTCTAATTTCGAGATTTAGTGCTGGATCATTAAGAGTTAAAGGTTTAAATCAAATGTTTCAACGTTAACATATTATTTTCCTTTAATCAATGTATCATCTTTTATGCGAAGGAATGAACGAATAGGATTCCACTAGACCATGCATCAAATGAGATGGCATATAGGAGTATTACATTATAGAAATGGTTTCAAGTTAACATATAGTACTACTATTACTACTAGTATAGTTTCAAGTTAACTACTGCTACTAGAGGAATAACAAGTATTGACACAATCTAAGGGACGTTACTTAAGAAGCATTGTGAAGATATATTGCGACTGAAATAAGCTTGAAAGAAGTCCTTGTTCTCCTTGCAAAGCTCTGTCCACACTGCAAGAATGATTTACAATCAAATCCAACACAAAAAATTAAAAAGAAAAAAAGAAGGCAAAAGAAGTTGTTATCTTTCAACAAAAAATAACTAAGTGCAACTTTTCCATTGATCATGATTATAAGTTAAACTCGTGTCATTATGTATAGCTATGTCAAACCCTAAGAGGAACTATATATAGTTTTGTCCTTTTATAGTTTTGCAAAACCGGCTGCAGTACTTTGCGTGACAAAGAGAAATATTGATAAACAAAGATTTAAAGATTACTATATGAGAAAGATGTACAAAGAGATTATTGACCTGTTAATGTAACGAGTGGGCGAATTCTGGCATGTATAGCTAGCGCCTTAACGCATTGATCTCTACTCATGCCAAGAAGCAAACACCTCTCTATAAGATTTTGAACCTGCACTAATTCAACATAAGGAAATAAGTTTCAAAAGCTAAAAGATCATGCATAAGAATGACTATTCTAAAGGAAGCATGTACGAGAACAAGAAGGATTGGTTTATTAATAATTAAGCTGTCTTCACGTACGTCTTGAGGGAAGGGGCAGATGCAGTTTTTGTGCAAATGAATGATTCAACTGAATCCAATATTTTCAATACAGTGCATAGAATGAGTACAATACTAAGAACAGTAAAGATTGAACTCATCAAGTTTAAATTATTAATTCGCATTATGCCTCATATGGTGGAGAAAAGAAAAGAAATAAAACAGATAAGAGTCAAAAAAGGTATATACCATTCTAATATAACTATGAGGGTGGCAACACAAACAGGGAAAAGGGTAGTAGTACTCCTGGTTTTGATACATTTCAGTAGTAGAAATGGACAAATCAAATATAATGAGTCAAGAAGAAGAGCAATATAATATAAATAGAGAGGAAAATAGAGAGAGAATAAGGTAATAAAAGGATGAGAATGCAAACAAATGGGAAAAAGTGCAAAGGAGAAAGCTAAGGCCTAAGGGGAAGATATTTAGAGGGGACTATATAAGAAATGAGATAGGAGAGTGTTTGTTTATCCACAGGTATCTAAGTGAGGGGCCAAAATAGCACAAGAAATCCAAATAAGAGATCAATCTCATCTTTTAATAGATAAGGAAGATGAATTGCAATTTGGGTTATTTTTCTTTTTCGTTTTGTGGTTTTGAAATATATATGGAGTTTTGATTATGACTACATCTTCGTGGCTTAGCCTATTGCCATTGAAATTCCATGCATGTTTAATGCCCTATTTGCTGCTTCTTTTGGACCCATCAATAAGTACCATCAATATATGCAGTGGTCCACTCCGCTTCCAAGCCTAACCTCACAATATAGAGTAGTAATACGTACTTTTTACACGTTTAGGTCATCAAAAATATAAAGGTAATTATATTGTCTGTAATAAATTAAATTAATGACCCAAAATTAAGAGAGATAGCAGCCATATCATGTCAAATATGGCAACAATGCTCCACGGAGCTCCAAAACTACTTTACCTATAATATAATCTTTCTTTGCACCTATATACATATATATCAATAATTGGATTTGAGACAATATTGGGAAGAAGGCCAATAAAAATTTAAATTCTTAAACGTAAATTAATATGCTCTACTTGTTCCTTTTTCTCTTTTCTTGATGGCATAAAATGCAACAAACCATTGTTTTCAAACTTTGCTGGTTTTAAGGATTTGTAGAATAACAGCCTTAATTCTCGGGCACTGCATGTATGTTTATTGTAAGGTCTATATTTTCAAAGTCCAAGATCAATTATCATCTCTCCACCACCCTTTCCATTTTTTTTTTCCTTGAGAATCATCTATGTTGTTGCAACAACACATTGGCTTTGTTGTTGCAACAACGATAGGCTTTGGATTATTTCCCAACTGGTAGGAATCAAAACAAGAACCACTATCCCTTCCCCAACATTATTTTTTTACGTCTTTCAAGATCCAAATTTGGAAATTTTCAAAATGGAAGCATTAAGGGTTTCTTCAAATCCATCCTATGAAAGGTTGCCAACATCATTCTACAATGCAACTCCAGCAGAGACAAACAACAACGTTAATTGGGCGGACTCGAATTCCACGGAATTCGAAAACCTAAGTGTCTCGCAGAAAGTTGCATCTCTCTTATTTGTTGCTACCACGATCTTTGTTCTAATTGTAGGCCTCTTTGCCATCTTAGATTTTAGTATGTCAAGAACCATTAATCAGTCAAATGCTCAAATTATTGCAATGCATGGAATCCATTTACAATCAATGGTCATTTACAATTTACAATCCATGAATTCAACGTTTATAGCTGGATGTAATGTCACATTCAACGTGACAAACAGAAGAGACGTGGAATATTTTTATGATAAGGGAGTAATTTGGGTCATATTTGATGAGAAAATCATGTGGACATTACCAACGAGAGAATTTTATCAAGCAATTGGAGAGACAACTTTGGTGAATGCTTCTGCTAGTCCTGCAAAAATGGAGACAGATTTATATGTTCCAAGAGCACTTGCAAGTGATAGAAAATTGCATGAATGGGAAACTTTTAAAGTAAGGTTTGATATATATTATAGGGGTGGCGTAGGAAGAAATGGATTTAATTTGGGTGGGTTAAAATATGTTTGTAATGTAAATATGACTTTTCGTGATGAAACTACTCTTGTTGGTGGACCAAGTGCTTGTATTGCTAGTGTACAGGATATCACTAATTGTGATAACTTATTCTTTTGTAATTCTAATTAAAAACAGTGCAATCTGCTATAAGCTAGCTCATTTCGATAAAAGATAAAAAATGTTTGGCTCTTTTGTTTTGTTAGTGTTTAACTTGGATTTAGTGATGAGATATTTGTGTTGTTGTGAGAGAATTGATTGGTGCAACCTGCCATAAGCAGCTCATTTCGATGAAAGATCAAAATATTTTGCTCTTTTGTTTTATTAGTGTTTAATTTGGATTTAGTTTTGAGATAATTGTTTTGTTAATGAGAGAATTGATACTATATTTTCTCTTGTTCTCTTCTGCTTGCTACTTCTCTCTTCTTCCTTTTTTTTAAGGGTTTTTTTCACTATATACCCATAAAATTCAAAGTATTTACAAGTGTTACCCATTAAAAATTACAATACCCATGAAACTAAAAATATTTACACAACATACTCATTTATTACTGTATACCTTTGTTATATCTTATCGGTGTATATCTTTAAGGTATACTGCATAAATAATAGTATACAAGTCTAAATATGTGAACTCGTATGAGCGTTCTTCTTAGGCATAGCATGATTTTTGTAATCCATACAGAAAAATTAGGAGTTGCCATAAAATATACACATGTATTAAAGAAGGACGCACAATAATTTATGAGGAAAAATGTATCTATATCCAATAATTGACAATATTTTGCCAAAGAATTAGAAGTCTGTCTTAGATCCTGTTTGGCCAAGCTACCAAAAACGGCTTATTTTGAAAAGTACTTTTATCAGAAGTACTTTTAAGATAAGTACTTTTGAAGAATAAGCAGTTTGTGTTTGGCCAACTCATTTGAGAAGTGTTTTTCGAAACGGTTTATGTTTGGATAATCTTTATAAAAAGTACTTTTGAGTGTCAAATTAAGAAAAAGTGCATTACTAAGATTTATTATGCGACTAATATTATTTACATGTATCAAAGATTTAAATATTTTTTCAATAAAAGAGTTAATTTAATGTTTTATTTTCATTTAGTTTAAATATAAAATATAAAAGAAAATATATACTATGATTTTTAATCAATATAAATAAGGTTTAATCAAAAGAAGGAAGCTAAAAACAACATTTTATTTATACTTAAGAAGTATATTCGTTAAAATAATTAAATATAGTATGGTAAATAAATATATTTGGTAAGGATATTTTTGTCTTAAAAAAATAATAATCTGCTTCTACTTTTGGGGAGAAGCAGAGATTTGTAACTTCTCCCCAACAGCAGAAAATTGTTTCTGCTTCTTCTCAGGAGTACTTTTTTCTTTCGGCCAAACACCTCAAAATTCTTCAAAAGCGTTTTTTTTTTCCTTGAAAAAAGATACTTTTGGCTTCTGAGAAGCTTGGCCAAACATGCTATTAGTACTTAGTAGTATAAACCTAGCTCTGATACCAATGAAGAATATTTCAAGAACACAAAGTTCACCAGACAAACATATTCGTTTCACTAGTCAATAATACAATCACATATAGATTAACACGAACTGTATTAAAATCACCACAGTCTAAGATCGTATCTTATACAGACATTGTTCCTACAAATTTTGGTGAAGTATCTTCAATGAAAATCACTCAGGAACTTATGGAATTAAGAGAAGAAAGGAGAAGGAAGAACAAGAAGAAAACTGTTTTTTCTTCAGAGAAGTAGCGTATGAAAAAAGAAAAGAACACTTCCCTTTTGATAAAAAAATGTTTCCCCAAACGTTGTTTCTCTTCCTTTTTTTTTATTTATTTAATAATTAATAATAATAAATATATAACTAATATATATTTAATAATAAATTATTATTTTGGAATGGATCCGGGTTGACCTACATGAGTGACCCAATCCAATTTCCTTCATATATCTTAATATTCAAAGGTGTATTCAAATTTAAATATTTTAATCTTAATAAAAAAAAGTTGGCCTAGATTTAGACGTCTTAATATTAGTTAATCGGGTTATCGAATTATTAGAAAAGCCAAAAAAAATTTAATAAAAGGGAGGAACTCAATTACTTTAGCTGAAAAGCAAGAAGTAGTAGCACCTTTATAAGTCGCGGAATTCGTACTAATCCGCTCCACAAAACTCCCATTGATTCAATTTTGGTTCAATTAAAAGGTAATTACCATGCATCTAATCATACATTATTTGTAGAAATTTTGGGTAATTGTGTCTCACTAAGAAAATGGTTATTAGTTACTAACCTTGTTCTAATCCTTATCATTTAAATCTGCTGTGATATTTAGGCAAAATATTTATAATATTATTATAGTTCTATTTTGCATTGTTGATATGGTCAAATCTGAATGGTTTCTAGGAAATTTTTTGTATGAAAGTTAGAATTTTGTTTACTGTAATGGCGGGCTCTGGTCTAGTAGTAAGAACGCAATTTCTTGATGTGTGTATTAGGCGCCCGTTACATGTTCGAACTCTAACACAAATAAAAGCCTATTATTTTGGTGGAGAATGGTAGAGGGGTGAGTCCATCATCCACCGAGTATCGAAACTCACCTTGGGCAAAGAAATGTCCTTATTTTACTTGATAGTTATGTTTGTTGGTTGTAAGGCTGTCTATTGACCCGGTCCGGCCCGGTCCCGGTTCTGCTGGTCCGGTCCGGTCCGGTGGTTTGTTGAAAAAAAAAAATCCATCACCGGTGCAATTGCACCAATGCCGGATCGGAACCGGAACCGGAAGCCGGATATTGTGCCGGTCCCGGTCCGGTTTGATCCGGTTCGGTTCGTTAATTATTTTTTTTTGTTTTAAATTAAATTTTTTATTTTTAAAATACTAAAATCTAAATAAACAACACAAAACACATATATTATTCAACAATACACACAGTATATTATGTTGGAAAATGAAAATGCATAATTAGAAAATAAAAACATGAAAATAGACTAGAAATTAGAAAAATACATAAATTTTCAAGTTCAGCGACTCAAGTCTCAACACTGACTCAACTCAATCATCACGTGGTTGCAGATATTTGCCACCAGCACGAGCTGCCCATTCGGGGTCATGATGGTTTTCCAAGTGGGTCTTAAACCTCATTGTCCCTCCAGTATTTGTTCCATCTTCCCAATTCCAAACTTTCTGACAAAGAGTACATTGAGCTTTGCCGGTATCATTATTTTTTGTGATAAATTCCCAAACTTCGGATCGTTTAGTTCTTTTTGGAGCACCAGACGGACCTGCGTTAGTAGCACCTTGAACTTGATTAGCATTATTTGCATTTGCAGCCATGTTGATAGAAAATTTAATAAAATAGCCTTTTTTTTAAGAGAAATGAATAGAAAATATTGAATTGTGATTAATTTGATGAAATATGGGAGTATTTATAGGCAAAATAGGTAGGGAAGGGCTGTAGGGGCGTTTATGGGTGTGGGGTGGGAAAAATAGCCGTTTATGGCCGTTGCCAACGGCTATTTTTCAAAATGGAGCGGATTTGGACATAAATTTGAAGTGGGCCGGTCTGGTCCGGTTCCGGTCCGGTCCGGTCCGGCCCGGTTTTGACGTTTTAGCTATTTTTTTTTTGTTTTTTGTTTTTTGGTTATTTGTTTTGTTTAAATTTTAGTTTTATGTAATAACTTTTATATAATACTAGTAATCTAGTATTAAAATATTAACTATTATGTAATGTAGTATTTTAGTATTATAAAAGTATAATTGAGTATTTTTTTTAAACTTAGTAATCTAGTATAATGTAAGTAAATTGTTATTTTTTCAAACTTAATACTAAGTTAGTAGTATAATAGTATTTAGTATTTTAGTTTTTAGTATTTAGTATTTAGTATTTAATATTTAGTATTTAGTATTTAGTTTTAGTTTTTAGTATTTAGTATTTTAGTATTTAGTATTTTAGTATTTTAGTATTTAGTATTTTAGTATTGAATTGCAAAGAGGTAACTTAATAGCAAAGGATACTTGAGAATATAACAAAGGATTTACTTAATAGCAAGGCGTAACGCATTTTATTGAATAATGGATAATGGTTGATTTTTTGCAAAGTACATAGATATTAAATTGCAAAAACTACATATTAATAAAAAACTTCTCATTTTCTGAATAATTTTGTCTGGCACCTCTGGAAGAACCGGCGGCAAAGAGTCATCTTGTTCATATTCAGTTTCATTGTCCAAACTTCCATCGCCTGATAAAATTTCTGATGATGCTTCTGCATCGGCTACTTGATCTTCTGCAAATTCAAAATTTCTTCGCTCCGATCTAATCCAATCTCTGAATAATACGGCCGTCTCCATTGCTTCTTCCTTCAATGAATGTCTAAGATCTCCAATTTGTAATCTTCCTTGGCTAAACGCGCTTTCTGAAGCAACAGATGATGCTTGAATAGTTAGAATATCCCGCGCCATTTTTGCTAAAACTGGAAACTGTGCTTGTTGATCCTTCCAAAATGGCAGTAGTTGATCGCTTCCAAAATACTCAATTTCCTTGCAACCATGAAGTAAATAAACATCAAGCTCGTTGAACCCTCCGCTGCTACTCGACTGCCTGCTAGAAAGCCTTTGATTAAGGCTGGAAAAACTTCCCAATCCGGTTGCAGGTCTTTTGGGAGCCTGCGTTGAACTTGATCCAGCTCCACTTGGAACAACATTATCAGCTGCACTCCTATACCTTTCATAAATCCGTTGGCAATCTACAATTACCTGCGCACAAACTGTTTCTACACTTGGTGTTTCTTCATCAGTAATGCTCAAATTCCGATAAATTTCTCTAATGAGCATTTCCATATTAAAACGTTTAAAACATGGATGTAATACAGATGCAATGTAATAAAGTGGTGGAATCGGAAAAAAATATTTTTTAAATTTTTCAATCATTGCTTCTACCGCAACGTCATAACCAGGCACTAATCTATAATCGTTAAGTAATTCTGCTATTCCACCTATAAAATACAACATGGTAGTGATTGTAGGATAATATTGACCGGAAAATTCTTTAGTAGCATAAAAAAACTTTGCTAAAAATTGAAGAAGACGCTCAACATCTTGCCAATCTGTTTCTTCTAGGTGATACACGTCAACTACTTTGCGATTAAAATAATTAGTAATAGGCACTCGTAAAGTGTAAGCAACAGTCAAAGAGTCATATACAATGTTCCACCTAGTTGAAACTTCCTTGGGAACTTTTCTAGGAGCTATACCTTCTTTCACACACTCTACTTGAAAGTCCCTCCATCTATCCGGTTTTTTAGATTTAAAAATATAACTAATTGCGAGTTTAACCTTCATAATAGTAGGATCAAATAACTTAAGGCCATCTTTTACAACTAAATTATATATATGACATGCACATCTAACATGAAACAATTCTTCAAAAGGGGGATGCAATGCGGGTATTAACTTAGTAATAGCATAATCATTGTTAGCTGCATTATCAAGAGTTATACTTAAAATTTTATCACTAAGATAATACGCCTTACAAATATCCGAAACTTCTCCCTTAATAAAATTTCCCGTGTGTGGTTCATCGACAGCAGAATATGCTAAAATTCTTTTTTGCATTACCCAGTTAAGATCTATCCAATGACAAGTAACTGTTAAATACTCATACCCATTAACACCACGACCCAAATCAGAAGTAAGACAAACTCTACAATCAAAGTGATAAAATATATATCGTAAATATTGTCTATATTCATTTTTAAATTTTATAATATCAGTTCTAACCGTAGTTTTTGGAAAACCTTGAAAAGATGGATTATATACGGTTTGAATATAACGAATAAAACCTTGACAAGAAGCAAATGTAAAAGGTAAGCACTTTACCGCAATCATTTTTGCCATTTGTTCCCTATCTTTCTTTTTATCATAATGCAAAAGCCCCCCATCACTGGGTTAATTTCCTGTTGGATTCCACTACCTTGCGATGGAGCCATTCTATTCCCTGAACGAGGGCCACCCGCCCTTGCTTCCCATTTTTCCTTATGATGGTTTTCTAAGTGTGTTCTCAACTTTCCCGTCCCACTATTATGGCTGCCGGTTTTAAATTCCCAAACTTTTTTACAAATATTACATTTAGCTTTCTGAGCCGGAATATCTTTAGTCATAAATTGCCACACATCCGATCTTTCGGGTCGTGCATATCGTTCTCTACTAGGAGGCATAGGTGGTAATTCAGTTTCTTCATGTTGTTCACCTTGAAATTGACTAGTGGGTGTTTCATCTAAATTAGCCCCTTCGGTAAACTCTTCATATTGTGTCTCTAACATATCATTATCTAGTGGTGCACCAGCATTTATATCATGCAAAAATTGCGAGTCATCTTCCTGAGTAAAATCATCTAGAAGAGAAGGAGCGCTAGAAGTACCAACTGGTCTTTTACCTAAAGCACGACTACGTCTATCATCCCCCCCCCCCTCGGTTAGAAGCACGTGATCTACGACCGCTACTCGTAAGTTCTCTCCACACTCCAGATATTTTTATAATTACTAAAATATGCTTCAAACAAATTACTATAATATGCTACAACAATAATATTGCACAAAAATAAAATAGATAATATGCTTCAAACAAATTACTATAATATGCTACAAACAATAATATTGCACAAAATTAAATATATAATAAAAAGTAAGAACGAGTTTACTTGATATCGTGAACTTAGAATGTAGAACTTAGGAAGTGAAAGTTGAAACTTGACCGGAACCGCACCGAACAATATTTCCACTTTACTCCAAATATTTTTTTAGTATGCAATTTAGCAAATAGCCTTTTGTAGAAATAAGAGAGATTGATAGAGATTTAGAGAGAATATTAGAGAAATTGTGAATAAATTGATGAAAAATGATGGTATTTATAGAAAAAATAGGTAGGGGGTATGGGGGCGCCCTAGGGGGTGGGGGAGCCAAAATAGCCGTTTTTGGCTGTTGGGGCAACGGCTGTGCGTGAAATAGCCGTTGCCCAACGGCTATTTTTCGCAAGCCCATCAGTCATCCGGTCCGGTCCGGTTCCGGTCCATTTTGGTCCGGTTCGTCCGGTCCATTTTGGACGTGCCGGATCGAAACCGGGTCGAATTCTTTTTTTATATTTGGCCCGATTTGAGCCGGACCGGTTTTCAGTCCGGTCCGGTTCGGCCCGGCCCAAACCGGGCTATTAGACAGCCTTAGTTGGTTGTATAGACAAGTATTGTATGGTAGTTATGGTGATGACTTTGGCTTATATAATGTGATTAATCTATGCTCTCACTTAAGTCTACTTTGGATTCAGTCAATGAGAATGATCGTAAAAAAAGGCAGTCCGGTGCACAAAGAATCCCGCTATCACGCAGGGTCCATGAAAGGACCGCACTCCATAGGGTGCAATGTAGGCAGCCTACCCTGACTGATTCCACAGCTTGAATGAGAAATAATCATATCTAATAAATATAGGAAGCTAGATATGAAATAGTGGGAGATTGTTAGATCTTGGAGGTTGTATATACGTTTATAATCATTCTTGTCGAAGAACTAATTTTCTAGTTGCTATGAAGAATTTCTACAAAATTTTAAGAATTAGAGTTAGAAGTGTTGATGCATGTCTTAGAGAACTAGTAAGGAGAAGCATCAATTCAACTGTAGATTGATACTTGTAAAGATAGTAATCTCGAAACAAATGCTAAAGGAAAACAACTATACGCATTACACTAGGAGTTTCAGTTGTGTCCTAGAAACGGTCTATTTCTTTGTAGTTTGTACTTGAAAAATCTTCCTTATTATTTCTAAGGCGTTTTATCACATTCGATAATAGTCCTCTAGTATGATCCTGAAAAAAGCATCCCTCACTGTGCTTCACAATGTGAAATTTGTGAACAAAAAAGCATAGGTCGTAGTAATAGTCCTCTTTCAGCACCCTTTTTTTTTTTTTCCTCTGGCAGAAGAATTTGAAACTATGAATAGCGGCTTCTAATGCTTTTCTCATCGTATCGGTGTTATTTGTTCCATGTCAACCAGAAAATCATTACGATTGTGATTGGAATAGACACATTAGACTGTGTCTGCAAAATGCTGGTATTCTAAAAGATAGGGTTGTGTTTCTTTCTGTAATACTCTACTCTAGGTCTTTACACTGAGTTTGACGACTTTTTGAGGATCTACAGATTAAGGGGAAACTAGACAAACAAAAGCAAGAAGCTAGATGATGTCTTCTCAGAGCATATGAAAATTTAGATGAGCTTTGTGGTTTCTAATTTGTATGATGCTCTTATTTTTATTATAATGAGTCAAATAGTTTTTCACTTGTCACTACAAATGCAGTAACTTAATATGTCGTAAGTAGCATTATTAGGTGGCATATTGCAACTCGCAAGTTAGATATTAGAGTTTTGTAGTTAAATGGGAATTGGAAGAGCAAGATTTTTGTTTACATCTATGAATATTTATACTTTTTCCAACTTATTGATATGATATTAAAGAAGCACTTGCAACTTTGATTGCGGTGCACTTGACTAAAAAACAAATTGCTGCTGTAATCTTGATGGTTTATCAGATACTTACTCATATCAGCTTTTATCCTATTACATCAACAAATACTTTACTTCTTTGCAGCTCAAATGAAACAAATTGTGAAGATTTTGACAATTATTTTTGGGGTGTCTGCCCTTTGGATAGGCTTGTTGCAGACATCAGTGATTCTAGTGAACTATACCTGGCTGGTGAGCTCTTATTGACAATGATTTTCGCTTCAGCATTTGCTTAACCTGTTTTTCTTTTTTCTAAATGCTCCTAAATGATGTTGTAGTTGCCTCTATACTTCATTGAGTCCCTTGGATGCTATGGTCTCTTGATGGTAGGTGTTGGTCTCATGAAATTTCTCACGTGCCCGCAAGAGGCTGTTTTCTTATAGCAGGTACAATTGCCTTTCTTTTATACAGTAGTTGTTTGCACTTTATTGTCAAGATTGATTGTTAGGCAAGACTGTGTTGGGAGAAGAATGACGTTTGGGCATGTTATAGTGAATTATGAGAAAAGGAGAATTGATAAAAGAAAAATGATAAGACATTTTGTTGAAAAGGCAATAAGATAATTTCTAATTATGTTCCATATTTTTTTAGGACGTTCATGAAGCCAAGGAGTTCTTGCAGAAAAAAGGGGTTGATGTTGGCTCTGATTGATCTGGTCCGTGATGTTTAATTCGAAGTCATGGTTGTTTATTTGATGACAATACATCTAGTTCAGGAGGAAGAATTCGCCATCCTTCAACTGTCCAAAGTTGCTATGGTTTTAAAAAGACCTGCTAACTGATCTTGATAACTTTGTAGATTTCAATATGTTGCTTCTACTGGAGTATTTTGCTCATCAGAGAAAAAGGGGGAGAGGGATATTATGCTTCTGCAAGTTGACGACCAACATCTCAAGTCTGATTCTTGTTGCCTTCATTTGTTCATTCTTGAAAAGACAAAAATTGGAGTTATTATTTTCTTTTAATAGATAGAGAAAATTCGGGTTACCAATAATGCACGGTTTGAAACTTGGTAAATAATGCATATGTCCCTCTATGCTTTTTTCGCTTAAAATAGAAATTGAAGTTTAGCTAGCAGGATTAGCTTGTTGTTTTCGGAACAGATAACACAATGATGGATGTGCTCGTTTTTAAGCCATCAAGGCTCTAATCGAGTAAACTTAAGACCTTAAAATCAAGGAGTATCTCTTTTTAACTTGGTTTTGTTTGTTCTTCTATTATATGAACTGATTTAAGAAACTCTTTGTCGTGTTTGGTGTTTCGCCCCAATCCAATCTAATATCCTTCATCGTGGGTGAAAATTTATAACTATATGTTTGTTTCAATGAATAAATATGAGAATGGTGCATAACTATAGTTATTTTGTTTATAACGTAAACATATTTTAAAGCTGGCTAATCTATTTTTATATATATATATATATATATATATATATATATATCTTCTAATTGAGAAACATAGGCAAGTAATGTGGCACCTCTCTTTAGCCAAGAATTATACTTATCTTTTTTCTCCTTTTTTGAGCTTTTCTCCTTTTTTAATCTTATTAATTAATGCTAAGATAGTAAAAGATGAAAAATTAATGCCAGCTCTTAATTAGCATTAGCAACCAAGATTAGAGCGCCTCTTTCCAAGTGACCAACCAACTCACCACTCTTTCCATTTTTCTTAATTAATGCTAAGATAGTAATTAGCATTAAAATTTAGAATTAGGAACGACAAAATTATTACATTGAGGTCTGATCATTACTCATATACATAAGTGTTAAACCCTCCCAAAAATGCACACAAGTATGTATTGGGATTTGACTTCAACAAAATGGGAACTCCAAAGGGCTTCTTTGGAGTCGCCAGGATTATTAGGAACCTAAGTTAACTAAAGAGTGCAAATTAATCCCTTATTTAAAAGAAAAATAATTCAGAGATTCTGAGTAAGTGGTTCTATTAAATTCGAAAGAAGGTCCCTAACGGGAGCACTTTGAAAATCTGCTAAAAGCGGTTAATCCGACGATTTTCACGAATTTTACTTAAAGATATTTAATTTAGGATAATTTTAAATAAAGATAGATAGATAGATAATGAATCATATAAATAAGATAAGGCTTGACTACATACTTAGACAAATAAATAATAAATTTAAAAATTAAATAAATAATTAAATAATGATTGTTTGATTAGTTGATTAATTAAACAAAGACTAAATAAAATTAAATAACTAACTTAATTAAATTAAATAAATGATTAGGTGAATAATAATAGTTGATTGTTTAATTAATTAGATGAATACATAGATATATAGATAATAACTTAATTAAATAAACAAATATTTATGAATTCAATTAAATAAGGAATAAATGAATAATAATTAATTAATTAAATAAATAAATAAATATATAATTATAATTGATTAAAATCCCTGTGGTTAGATTAGAGTAACTGGCCGAACAAATAAATAATTAAATAAATGAATAAATTTATTTATTTATTATAAATAAATACAACTTAAAATAATTTAATTAATGAGTAAATAAATAAATAAATAATAAATGGATAAATAATTAACTTAAATATAAATAATGAGTAAATGAATACAATTTTAATTTTAATTCTTTTGCACTCGATAGTTAATCAAAGATGCCTATTATTTTAAACTAATTGGCGAGTCCTAAAGAAACGGGATAAGCAATTAATAATCAATCCTAAACATGCAATTAGATAACAATTCAATAAAGCGGCTATCCTACCAGGCTTCTAATCATGCAAAGTCTTAATCCAGTTTACAGGGATCCTAAAACATGCTTTCTAAGGGACGGGAGAGAAGGAGTTTAGAAGGTAGAACCCGGATAGCAAGCTCAATACAAGCCCAATATTTCACACGGTTTTCATTTTTTCTTTTTCTTTTACACTTTCGGGGATATCAAGTCCCGAAAAATGTGGAGCGGATCAAATAACTTCCCAATGCATGCCATCCCAATTTGTGAGTATTTATTCAATTCGATCCCAAGAGTGTTTTCATGGAAAAGAAGAGATAAAAATAAAGATTAGCACCAGCTTAAGCTTAACAGAAACACGAAACTAATAATCAAACCATGGCCTCCTTACATATATACAAGATCAAATTAATTCAATTAATACGAATTTTGGATGAAACCTTAAAGATTAAACCTTTAACATTTTACTAAGCCAAACAGGAAACAATAAGATTATTTAAAGAAAAGCATACAAGGTTTGAAACTTAGAGTTTTTATAAAACCAGTGAACAAAGGAGAAAAAGACATCAGGGCCTTAATTTGTTATCGATCTTGTAGACTTAGACAAGTCTTATAAATCAAAATGGTCGTGCTCCCAATCAAATAAAAAACCAGAGTACTTAAGCTTAGTTACTACTAGAAACCGTTTAATTTGCAGTGAACTTACTTCATTAATCTTCACTTAACAGCCTACTTCAGATTCTATTTATCAGTCCATGAATCAGACGATTAACTAACAAAAAAAAAAAAAACAGATTCAGAGACATAATGGAACTGCTTCAGGACATGGGAAAATTGAAATCAAGGAAAAGAGCTTAAGAAAACACTTAAATAACACTCAAACAGAAATAGACCCACAAACACACTATGGATCCTTCAATACTTTTTGGAACCCCTCTCTTAACTTGAACACACTCAACTAGAAGCTCTCACTATCTGGGCTACTTCAAGGACCTGCAACCACCAAATAAGCTATCAAACAGACTCTACATCACCAAACTTTAGTCCAAAATTCCTACAGCACCCCTGAATCAAACACTCCCCTGAACTAAGCCATGCCTTACACTGACAGCATACACATGCACTGAAAAAAAAAAAAAAAACATCAAGACAACCCCTTTTCACACCCTTCAGGACCTGAACAGCCCTCAAACCACCAAGCAACATCGAGCACACACCTTACACATATGAACACTCCCACCAGACCTGAACAATACCAGACAAGACCTTCTGCACATCCTCACATAACAAACTAACCACCAAAACATCCTAACTAAACCCTGCACTTCTTTAAACAAAGAAACCAATACACTTCTCCTTGGAATCCTCCTCAACAGACCATACAACGCCCCTGAACCCTTCATCCTACATACCGCCCTGCTACCACTTAAAACTATCTCCAAACAACAACCTAGACCACTAGAGAACTAGAACTGAAACCAACATCAACAAATCCCTCTACAAACTGAAAAACTAACTCCCTGGACTACACCCTGACCCTGCACACATGGCCTTCTCTATACCAACCAAACCTCAACCCTGAACCTACATACCTTAAACAAACCCTGCACTCTCTCTTTACACTCTCATAACAAACTACTACCTGCACACACTCTCATTGAACCTGAGAAGCAATAACCACCCTCACAATACCAATACAAACACACGCAGACCTTACACGAAAAATCAGCACACATACAGACTTCCTTCACACTTCTAAACTCACAATCACACCTGCAGGCTTCCCAAAACATCCAGAAGCAATCAGACCCCCTTTTCACCCTTCTAACACCTAACACTATAGAACAGCCCCCACCAGAGCATTCATAACTCAGAAATAGAGCAATGAGCACAGACAGACTTAAATATAAGCTGGAAAAGCTAAAGGGATGAGGAAAATTAGAATTGTGACAAAGTGTGTAGCTGCTTTATTGAAGAAAACTACAGATCAATGGCACTTTATGAATTTTAAAAGGTAAGTTATTGGTTCAGACAGCTTAATCCAGTTGAAATTCTCTCTTGAAAAGTTGGTTTGGAGCCAGAATACACTAAAGGTTCACACTTGATTCAAAGCAAAGTTCAAAACTGTTATCTTAACTAGTTTCACCATTAAATACATATTCAACTGACCAAAAACAGAGCTTTACATGAAAACACACTGAAAGACTAAAACTTTATGTAAATAAACTAACTTGAAACAGTTTCATACCAAAGTTATCAGCCAACAGATTCATACGTTAACGAGGAATCTGTAATCACCTAATTTTGGCACGCGCTAACATGATTTTCCATATAATCTTACTAGATTTGCTAGGATTTTCACATGTGCTTCTCCAGAATTTTGTCTTTTAATTTTAGCTATCTTAGTTATTTAATTAGGAAAAGAAATGTGAAAAATTATTTCAATATTATTGTGCTTTTATGTGGTTTTTATCAATTAAGAATGGTGTGTTGTTCTTAAATTATTGTCCATTTGTGTTGGATTTGATACAAATAGCCATTGGAGCTAAAGGAAAAAACAGTTTAGGCCCGTCGGCCCAACCCATTAGGCTTTTGTTCCGCCCGAAATCTCGTTGAATCTCATTGATCCGATGGTTCAGATTCACCCATCCCTTTCACGTATAAATACCCTGAATTCCCCTCATTTTGGCCATTAACCCCAATAGCCTCCTGACACCCAATATACTTTGCCAAATGTACACAACTCTACCGGAAATCGTCACTGCCGGTGGCGGCGGGCGGAAAATCATAAAATTACATCGCCTGAACCGATTTGAGCTCCTCTTCCCCGATCTGGACTCGGTTTCCACAAATTTCAAGGGAATCGTTGTAAATCAGAGTTCGAAACGCGGTCAAAGTTTTCCGGTGAGTTTCTTTAGCATTTTTTTCGTTGAACTTTAACCGTCTCTCTCTTCTCTTTCCGTTCTCTTCTTCTTCAAGCTGAAACGATCCCATAACGACCCCAAATGGGATCGTTTCCGTTAGAAGAAAAGAGAGAAACGGATCTTAATGGTAACAAAAGGGTCGGGGGCTGTTTGTTTGGGTGTTAAAACAAAGGGAATGGTGGAGTGGTGGTGTTGCAGCATTGTGTTGGGTGTGTGTAATGACATTTCGGTTTTTGGGTGATAGTGATTGTGATTTTTGAGGCGCCGTTACTGTTTAGTCGAGGCAGTGATGATGGGTTTGTTGTGGTGATGATTTTCGGGCAGCGGTAATGATTCAAACGCAGTAGTGGCGACGCTAGTATGGTGACAACGTGTTGGTTGCGACGAGGGAGCTTGGGTGATGGCCTGATGCGTGAGCAGCCATGGCGACAATGCTTTTGTAGTAGTAGCTGGAGGCTTGGTTTGATAGCGAGGCAGCTGGTGGCGTGGTGTCGTCGTCTTTGATTGAAGTAAAGGGCAGTGGAGGCGCTGCGACGTAGTGGCTGGATTTTGAAGGCATAGCAATGGCAGCTGGTTTGGCTTTCATGATGGATAGGCATGAAGTAAACTTCTATCCATGTCCCTTTGTTTTGTCTGTTTGTTCGTATAAGATTAAGGTGTTAATTGCAGAAAACTAGCCTTAGTATTAGTTATCTACTGTGCTATTCCATTTTGATTAGAGTTTGAATAAACAAGTTCTTGGTTTATTTGTTTTAAGCATGATAACCCTTGAGTTTAAACATGTACTTGGCTATTGCGAGATAGGGAAATTGCATGAATGTTCAAGTTTATGTCTTGCCTTGGTGTTGTCTGTTCAAGCACTAATTTGTTCAAGGTTTCCTGAAGTATTTCCAAGCATACTCAGTTTAACTAGTATGTTAGGTTTGTTTGAGATTAGTTTAGTCTGAAATATGCTTTTAGTTTAGGTCCTGACTGTGAGAGAGAGTTCCATGAAAAGCATATGAGAGTTTATACCCTACGCTGGTTTTGTACTAAGCCTGATCTGTTTGGTTTACCTATTCGCTTGCGTTTCTGTGAACTGCTAGGAGTTCAAAGGGTCAATGTGACCTCACTGTGGACTCAATTGAGTTAACACTCAATCCGGTAGGATTTTGAGGCAGGTGAACCAGTATGGAGAGGCTGGAATAATGACCTTGTGTATCACTGGTTTAAAGCTTCTAGTTCTTCAAGTTTTGTCTTTGGCTTTGTATGGTATCGAAATGTGATAATTGTTGAGCTACTGTTAGTATTAATTGAGTTGTTAGTCTAGTTTTGAGAGTGAAGGTGATTTAATTTGGACTCAAAAGAGTCCAAATTAGCCATGGGATTGGTTAGTAGTTGTAGGGGTTCAAATATGATTGGTGAGAATTTAGAAGACCCTTTAGGTAAATCTGAAAAAAATAATTTTAGAATAGAAGTATAAGAATTAAAATCTGAAAGAAAATGGATTGGGGGAGATTTGAAAGTTGAAAATCAAACAAGAAATCAGCCTCATTAATGAGGCAGATTTGGTAAGCCAAAAATAGGATGTTCCAGCTTTGTTTGTGTGGTTGGTGAGGGAGTAAGAAGCAAAAATAGAAAGTTTCCAGCTTTGCATTAAATGGCTTGGGCTTTGCACCCAACAACTATTTTTCCCACCCCTTTACATCATTTTCAACCTTTAGTTTCCCCCCTCCCCCCCCCCCCCCATTTTTTGGTGTCTCTCTCTCCTATATAAAGATAGCATTTATTCTCATTTAGGACAGGTGAGAAGACATTGAATGCACTGCATTTACTCCACAACTAAAAGAGTGAGATCTGAGAATTTAAAAAAGAAGAGTGAAAATATATAGAAAAGAAAAAGAGATTAAAGAAAGATGGTTGTTGTTGTTGTTTCAAGTTGAGTCAAAGTAAGTTCGCTGGTTGTTTCTTGGTGCTAGCTACTGGTTCATTTGGTCAGTTGCCAAGTTGGAGCTCCATTTTTGCTATTAGGTACCTTTTCAAATCTTATTGTATCTAGTTTATGACCTTGTGTTCAAGCATGTATGAAATGAGTTACTTAAAACCTATATATGTATCATGTTGTTGCTATCCATGAATATATTTAGATCTTCTTGTTAAATATCGAAAATTGATTGTATGTTATAACCCTATATTGTAGCCACTAGGGCTAGATCTGAAGCTAACATTAAAAAGGGGCTGCTTAATATAAATCATTTATTTAGAGAGGAAAACATACAATATACGTCACCTTTATCTATGTTTTTGTGAAAATGGCCAGATCTGGAACTTCTTTTATAAACTGGCCAGGTAATGCAAATGGTTGTTGACTTTGATGTCTATGTCGAAACTTAGAGTCAGATCTGCAAAGAATAAAAATTGGATTTACTAAAGCTTGACAGATCTGGCCAAATCTTGAAATAAATAGGCAAAAGAGGACATAAGTGCAAATCTGTCCCATTGAGGCGTGAATCTGTGAAACAAGAATGGGCCCAAATTTTGCGAATCTAGCTCACTTAATTTCTGTCCTTTAAACTTAAGGCCCTTAATAGTGTTTAAATAAAAAATTAGTAATTCTTTCAAGTTAAGACACCACTCATAAGCAAGTAAGCTAGACGATATCAAATATCTGAAACCAAAATTAATTAATTCAAAGCATGGTTTATTTAAGTCGGATGATCTCGAACGGGTGAAGTGCCTGCGCGACCATATCCGGTTTAAATAAATTATACTTCGAAAATACTAAATATGCAAATTGAATAAAATAGGGAAGTGATAGATAATTTATTTAACCCCACAATCAAGCTGGAACTATAATTCGAGCTTAATGAAAAAATCAGTTGAGACTTAAATCAAGGTTGATAAGGTTTCGAACGGGTGAAGTGCCTCCGCAAAAATATTCGGCCGAGTTACTGAAACAAAAATATAAATAAATAATAAAAATAATAAATCAAAGCGTAGCAAAGGAAATAAATAAAGGCGAGTACAATAAAATATTCCATATAGCCGGAATGGGTCAATAAAAGCAACTGTGCTTGGCACAGGACTCGAGGCTGCCTAATCCCTTCCCGAGAGTCAACCGAGATCTTTACCCGGAACTCTGATGCAGACCACTAACGAGTCATAGGTGTTCCAAGGTACCTTTTAGGTGACTTGGCACACCTTAAACTTGTCAAGTGGCGACTCCAAATTAAAAATAAACAATTCGTACCTTGAAAGACCGTCACTTCCTTAAATGGAAACCCTAACTCGGGATAGCGCCAAATAATCATAAAATTACATAAGCGCTTTCCTAAATCCGAAAATGCCCTCCAACAAGCGGACGCGCGGAAAAAAAAGGGTGTGACAGAACCTATTTGTACACTAATCTCCAGGCAGATTCAAAGCAAGAAATAAGTTAAGATAACCTATTACCTTTTGCAGGGCAGTGAACGAGGCGTCGATCTGAAGAAATACGCCACTCGAATAAGATTGTCGACTCGATTCAATGAAAGCGAGAACAGGTAACCAATGCCAAGAACAAACTAAAAACGGTAACACTATGTATCTTTTCTTAAAACTGAAAGAAAATATTTTTGTACAGATGCTGCCTTTTTTTTTTAATATTCTCTGCTGCTGCTCCCCACTCCGCCCTTAGCTGCGCAGGTATATGAATATATATAGGAAAAATTCTACGGTTTCGACTAAAAATAAAAAGACAACGATACCCTTTACATACCTTGCTTAACAGTCGGATTTTTTTAACCCTTTTACAAGAATTTTGAATTGAAAATCAGAAAAGAAAAGGAAAAAAAATGAATATATCCTTTTCCTCCGATTTTGAATTCAAAACACTTGTTTGTTCTCGATCCAAGTCGTTGATGATGAAACGAAGTAAACACGGACGCTTGCGATGATTTTATGCCACTGTGAGGTCTTGATTTTTGGGGGAATCGAAAGGGGTTGGATAAAGGGTACCATTACCATGTTTAGGACGACCAGGGAGGTGGGGACGGGGTGGTTGTTTGGCTGAAAGAGGTAAAGGGAAATGGGGGGGGGGGGGGGGAATGGGCGACGACTGGTAAGGGAATTAGGGTTAGGGAATTTGGGGGGGAAAATGGGGTCAGGTCTCTGAAAATGGGTAAGGGAGTGTGAGTGTGTATGTTATGTATATATACGGGTTGCAGAAATAGGCCACATTTTAGGCTCAGGAACGAATATAGCCTATTTTAGAATTAAATTAGGAATTCAAGTGTTTGCACAGGTAGGCTGGATTTTAGGTTGCACATTGCATATTTATCCTTTTTTTCAAAATTAATTAATTTAAATTTAAATTTTATTTTTAATAATTGATTTTCATTTAAATAATTAGTCATTAATTACATCTCGGGACGAAATTAGGTGTCAACAATAAGATCATATAATGCAATGCTGATTCAAACTATTTGTTGTGCTTGATATATAGATGGGTATCCAAAACATTTTGCTATCTAGAGAAGAGAGCTTATTCTTTGAATGTAAGTTTGAGATTTACTAGCGGGTTTTGGTTTTCTCTTAGTCGATGTAATAGTTATTGTTCTTCATTTTGCTCCTTATTATGATTATTCTCAGGACCAAATTAGTTCAATCTTTTAAGAACAAATGATACAATCTGGAAAAAAAGGACAATGTGAGATGCTATGCTTATTTTCTTCGTCTCATAACAATTGTCTGATTTGTGCATATTGTCAAATAGGAGAGCAAACGAAGAACCTTAAACAGGCGACGCAACTTTGAATTCGAGAGAGGCTCCTATAATAACTTTATCAAATCTGCCACTTCTCCGTACGTTATTTTTTATTGCTCTATTTTTAATTTATTTAAAAATTGATGTGTATATTAGTAAGAAATTATTCAAGAGACCGATTCTTGAAATTTTCCATAGAATTAGTAGGAAGGAGAAAAAGGGTTGATTTGATCATTTAGCAAAAGCACAGCAGTTTCTAATTTTTTGGAAAATTGAAGGGTATATGTTACAAAGATTAATTTTTTTAAAGGGAAGAAAAAATAAGTGACAATCAAAGATGAAAAAAATGAAGATAAAATAACGTGAGGACGGGCGGGAGCGAGGGCAACACATTAAGAACTATAGGCAAGTGAGGTGACATAGTTCATTGGCAAGAATTCATCATTTTTGGTTCTTTTTACCACTTTTCTCTTTTCATCACTCTATACGGTTGTTTTAGTCTTTTTTAAGCTGAAAGAATTAAGGCATTTATTTTACTCATGTGTAATTACTAATTACGAAAAAGGAAAGAATTAGAGAACATTTGGACGTTTCAGATTCTACTAATACCCAAAACATTTGCCTTTCCAATTTCCAAACTTAAAGCTAAAGGTTTCATCCCCCAATATTTGTAAGAATGAAACGGTTGTAACCAGCCAACAAGTAATGAAAATAATGTTTGGCGGAAAAATTAATGGTAGTAATTAAAGTAGCTATAAATTTTAGAAATTTTTACATTAAAGTACAAGTTTTAGAAGTTATTTACAAAACATATCAATAATTTAGCAAAAAATACCTATTATAGAAGAAATGATAAGTTAATTACAAACATAGCAAAACAATAGCAATATTTTCTCATAACATACCAAACCCTTACATTCTTCATCCTATTTCCCCACTATCACTTTTGCTCCTCCCATTTTTTCTTATTTCACTTTTCCTCCCACTATTTTCCCCAATTTCACTTTTACTCATCCCATTTTCCTCAATTTCACTTTTTCTCATCCCATTCTTATTGTATCTCAATGTATCTCGATGTTTCTCACTACCAACTGCCTTGTATCTAATTTTATCTCAACTACCAACCACCTCGTATCTAACCGTAACTCGCCTACCAACTACATCGTATCTTGTATCTTAACTACCAACCACATCGTATTTCGTTGTATCTCAATGTATCTCAACTACCAACCACCTCGTATCTAATCGTATCTCGCCTAACAACTACATCGTATCTCAACTACCAACCACATCGTATCTAACCGTATCTCGCCTACCAACCACATCATATCTCATTGTATCTCAGCTACTAACCATATCGTATCTAACCGTATCTCCCCTACCAACCACATCGCATATCATTGTATCTCAACTACCAAACACCTCGTATCTAACCGTATCTCGCATACCAACCACATCGTATCTTATTGTATATCAACTACCAACCACATCGTATCTCGTTGTATCTCACTGTATCTCAACTACCAACCACTTCGTATCTAACCGTATCTTGACTACCAACCACATCGTATCTTATTGTATCTCAACTACCAACCACCTCGTAGCTAACCGTATCTCGCATACCAACCACACCGTATCTCATTGTATCTCAACTACCAACCACATCGTATCTTCTTGTATCTCACTATATCTCAACTACCAACCATCTCGTACCTAACCGTATCTCGCCTACCCACCACATCGTATCTCATTGTATCTCAACTACCAACCACATCGTATCTTATTGTATCTCACTGTATCTCGGCTACCAACCATCTCGTATCTAACCGTATCTCGCCTACCAACCACATCGTATCTCAACTACCAACCATCTTGTTTCAGGTTGTTTCAATATTGTTTCTCATTGTTTCTAAACTCTTTCACCTTTTCTGCATTGTTTCACATTATTTTTTATATTTTATTTCAGACTTTTTCACTAGCTGTTTCAGACTGTTTCAATGTTATATCTGCACTATTTTTTTTTTTCTGTACCTAACTGTATCTCGTTGTATCTGTGCTATTTAAGACTGTTTCAGCATCGTATCTGCACTATTTTTGCTCCGTATCTAATTGTACATGCGTTGTTTCAAACTGTTTCAGACTGTTTCACTATCGTATCTGCACTATTTTTGCTATGTATCTAATTATATCTCGTTGTATCTGCGTTGTTTCATACTGTTTAAGAACTTATTTTTAAATACTTTATCTTTTAACCGGAAAACTTATTGACATTTGTAATATCATTCTGTAGGACATAATGAAAATGGGAAATTAGGGACAAAAATACCTAAAAACACTTACCAATGTATTGACTTGAATGCAAACTATGGTAGAAAGTATCAACTTGGAGTATTGTATAAGTAAATCAAAATTTGAACAATATAAAACATGTTAATCTATTCTTTTGAAATGTAAAGCACTTATACAGTCAATTCCCCTTCTTATAACACCTAAAATTAGTACTTAGATGTGTAAGATTAACCAAACTCTATCAACTATGTAAATGCGTGGACCAGACACCATATAAAATGACAAGCACATTAATTGACAGGTATAGCTCAAAGGGTAAAATACTAAATTCAACGATGCGTTACTGGAAGAAGTGAAAGATTAATATGTTAGCACTGTCAGCTTAAAGATTAATATGTTAGTACCGGCAAAAATGACAACTACAATTTGTACCCCGCGCATGTTAGCATTGTCAGCTTAAATTACCAACTCCTCCGTCTTCCGCCGCGGAGAACTTCGTCTCTGGCGAGATGTTACTGGAATCTCAGGAAGGATAAATCGGCGTTTACAGTTTTCCGGCCAGAGAACCAACGACGGCTACTGGGTCTTCTCCGTTTCTGTCTATTCCCCTCACCCATCTCCCTCTTTTGATCTCTGTATTTGTGTTACCATGTCGCCGGTGCTGAACAATACTGGGATAGTCCACCGCCGCCGTCGCCGACTATTCCACACTGCATCAGTCAATTTTCTGGTGTTTTTTATTTTTTTCATTTCTTCTGGTGAGTTTTTTTGCTGATTTTTCAGTGAGATTCTGGCAGTGGTGGTGGTATTTCTACAATTCTACTGGTGTTTGGGTTGGGGGTGGTGGTGGAGTTGTATGTTTGAATATGAGAGAACCAATGGGGGTGACGGCTGATTTGTTTGTGGGAAGTGGAGAAAGTATTTTAGGGTTTTTAGGAGGATATGATGTAAGTGTAAATATCAAAAATAAAATAAAAATGTGTTAGGAAAAATATTGACACGTATTGTAATTTGAGAAATATTGCTATTTTTTTTGTAATTAAGAGGTGTTTGTTTGTATATATGTGTAAAAAATCCTAAATTTTATAAGATAACCTTCCTCTTATTCCATCCTCCAGTCAGTTTTCTCTTTAAAAATGCAAGAGTATTGAGCTTCATCCCAATTTTTTGTTCGTATATTGGCTAAAAGCTTTCACAAAACGCAACTATCGTCTTGGATTTTGTGGTATTGAAGTGAGTTTTGTAGCATGTTTTTGCTCTTTATCGTCTCAGCTACTTCTTTAATCTTTTTTATATTTTGCAGGAGTATGTTGTTGAAAATGGTTCACGTGAGCGCTATTGAAGAGTTGGAAGTGTCCATTTTCTAAATCTTTTGTTTTTACATACGATTATTGCCCTATTAGATGAGAGAAAGAAGGGTAGATAAACTAAGAAATAAGAAAAAATGCAAAAAGCCAAGGTGGCAATGAAATATTAAATGAAACACGTTTTTTTTAGCTATATCGTTATTTTGAAAATTACAATAAAAAATTTATAAAAACTAAAAGGAAATAACACTATATTCTATACTTATTCATACGCTTTTTTTTGTGCATAATTTTAAGGAGTATTGATTAGGGAGTGTGTTATTGGAGAGAGAAGAGCATGTACTAAATTATTATTTGTGGCAGTACGGAATTCAAATTGGGGTCAGACGCATTGAAGAAGTTTTGATTTACACCAATATTGAACTAATTGGTGTTAGCAGCCCTTTTTCTCGAAGAACCTAGCAGAAAACGACTTTGAATTTCATCCTTCTCGGCATTCTCATGAACAACATAACAAGCCCAACACATACAATGGTGTTTGAGACATGTGACAAATAGTGATTTTATGACCTCTTTTTCTTTCACTTTGGAACACGGTAGTTGTTGGATTTATATGAATGATTTTTTCTATAATTGATGCTTCATTTTGCTATTCATATATCATCTTATTTAATTATCTAATTTATTTTACAGTCAAGAAGATTTTGCACTCAAATCCAAACCTTCGGACAATGTTCTTGAGGAAGAGTATAGTGTAGGTCGTGAAGATAAGGAAACTCTTTAATCCCATATACGTAAAATATGAAAAAGCATACTAACATTTTATAAATAATAATCAGCCTTGAGAATACAACTCTCTCTCTCTCTCTCTCTCTCTCTCTCTCTATATATATATATATATATATATATATATATATATATTAATGAATAATTGATAGTGTTAGTGTCGTAGTGTATATAAAAAAATAAAGTAATCTAATAGTAAACATTCATTATGTTATTATAAAAGTTATATCAACAATTATTTAACTATATATTTTTTAAAAGCTTTTTAGTGACCATTCACTAGTTATGTATAGTTTAACATCATTAAACGGTAATTTTCATTCAAATCCGAATCAAGATACCGCATGGCATGACTACTCTAGTATTAACTGAAAATTGAAAAAAAAAAAACTATGTATAGACAAAAGATGCGTAGCTTTTAAGAACTTTTCTTTTTAATTGAATTAATTAGTCTATGACAATAGCACAAAAAGTTAAAATATAAGTCTCAATGACAAAATTCTTTTGTAACATCTTAGACACAACGTTATTCAATTTTTTCTAGACCGTCTTCTTTTTAGTTGTGCAAAAGGTTTTGCATCTTTATCTGCGTCATCTCTTTCTCCAATCAACCCAAAAAGGAAAATAAAGAAAATTGAAATGTATTAATTTGGAAATAATTGTAGAACTTAGTTTGAAATATCAGTTTTTTGACATTGTTATTAGTTCTTCTGGAATATAATATGAGTCTAGAATGAAATTAAATAAAGTGATCTAAGGATTGAAAGTTGAAACATCTAAATTACTTTTGTTCCTTTGTTTTGATATATTTTGAGGGGCATTCATGTGACAGCAAAACTTCCATATTTATTAGTGATTTAAGAGAATCGGTAAAGATCATGTTGGTGGAAAAACCAAAGTATAAGAGAAAGAAAACAAAATCTGTGAGAAGAAAAGTCCTGCAAGTGTGATGCAAATTCTAGAAAAGCCGAGCGCATAATAACGCCTAAATTGTCTCACCTCTATTCATTCATATATTTCCCATCTCAATTTAATAAAGAGTAAAAGATTTTAAAATGTATGGTCTGAAATATTATCATAATAGTAAAAGTTTGAGAGTTATCATCTAAAATATACTTTTTTTTTTTTTTTTGCAGTAAAGATGAATTGGACAGTATTAAATTGTATGATTGTATCAAATTTTACCTTTTTTACAAATTGGCAAGACAACATTAGCTATATGGGCTAACGAAAAGTCATATATCTTTTTTGGAACGAAAGGAATAGCTTAGATTGTAATTTATTGAATAATAGATCTTAGTAGTAAATGCACACTTTAAAAATCACTAATTGTGTTAAGGAGATATCAACTTGATAGCATGTTCTCCTATATTAAAAATTCACTAATCGAATAAAAAAGAATCTTACATCATTAACTTATATAATTTAAATTTATTTTTGTATGATATTCTAATATTACTCAATCATTTAACTCGAAATCACTGAATAAGCCTACTATTAACCCCTTAGACATTTTGGTTGGGGAGAATATCTGTTATGCGTGTGATGCTTCAATGACTTAAAAATCTGTGGCTTTGGGCGTATGAAAGAGAAGTGGCGAGGGCTTGGCATGTTGTCCCTTTGTCACTGGCGTATGAAGGTGCAAGAAACAATATGATGAATGTGCGTTTGTTCAAAGAAATACTAAGATGTCTGAGGGAGGTAAGATAAGCTTGGGTAGACTTGGCAAACGATCATGGCATTATTGTGGCATCTTTCGTACAAGTAGCCAAATTGTAGGCAAACAATTTAGCATGAAAAATGAACATCAAGGCATGGTGATGTCGTGCCAAAATACAAGGCATGGGACGTCAAAAGGCATAGACATTACAGAGTTGGCACAAAAATATGCAGCATACATGGGCACACAAGCATCATGAGGATAGTGTATGCATGTTCATGTGACGATGACATTACCAAATAAAGGGTTGGCGTTAAGGCTTGGCGTCAATCGGCCTTGGCACACTTGCGATACAAAATACATAAGCATGCAACCGTATGGGTGAAGACATATGCGGGAACATGGTATGGCAGTTGGGTTGTTCCGGCTGCCAATGATTTGAATATGGAAGACATATGCGGGAACATGGCATGGCAGTTGGGTTGTTCCGACTGCCAATGATTTGAACATGGATATTTTCCTAGAAAAATATTTGGACACTTTGACCTCCTAGCAGATAAGGTAGTCGACTACACTAACATAGGGCTAAAATGTATAATTGATCTACGACATATAATATAAGTGTTGACAACTTAGTTACAACATAAGTAAGGAACTCGTTTGTGAGATTTTTCGGTGACGATAATTACTGCCAATGATAGTGATTTTGTTGAAGTACAAGGCTTAGTTGTATTCTTTGTGTTAGGAAGGTTGAGCTAAGTTAGCTCCCGACGACAACACGACGTGAGTTGTTGAACCAACAATAATTCTGTGACAGCTTTTTACCAAGAAGTTTGTCATTTTCGATGCTCGATCCCTAATATATGACTAAGGTGAAAGGATACTGCTCCCTCCGTCCCAATTTATGTGGCACCATTTTCTTTTTTATTTGTCCCAAAATAAGTGGCACCTTTCCTTATTTGACAACTATTTAATGCATTATCTCTATTTTATCCTTGTTGGGCTTTATATACTTTTAAACCTACCAACAACTTTTTTATTACTCAAATCTTCTCTCTCTTACTTTTTCAAGGGTAAAATTGATAGTAGTTAACAAGGTCAATCTCTATTTTTTTAAACTCCGTGCCCGGTCAAATAGTGTCACATAAATTGGGACGGATGGAGTATTTTTTTAACCCAACCACTCCCCCTCTCCGAACATATAATGATCCATCCGAGCACTACCTACGGTAAATTGGTTTGTGGGTCCCACACCCCACCCCCTCCTTTTCACCCTACCCCACCCACACCTCTATCACTCTTGTTCTAGAAAATATAAACGTTTCAGCTCCTTCTCTCTCTTTCTATCTCTTCAATTCTTGATCTTCTTCATTTTTGTCAAACTTATCTTTCCTTTATTCTTTTTGTAACACCAAATTCTCTTCACCAATAACCCCACCAGCCCTCTAATTATTCATATCTCTTCACATTTAGTTTATTTTTCCATTTAAAAAACTGTCATCAGTTACTCATTCTTTTACTTTGCAATTTCATTTTCACCCCATGTATGTAAACATACCCAAGATCATATTTTTTTAATTTAATTTTCATTTCTTTTGATTTTTATATGAATTTTGCAGGATCTAAATCAGTTCATTTCATTGAAGAAGCTCAAGTTAACGCCTTTTTTCAAGGCTCCTTTTTATTTATTGGGTAAGGTTTACTTTTATTTGTTCTTGGATATTCAGATTAATTTATTGAGCCGAGGGTCTATCAGAAACAGCCTTCCTATCTACTCGAGGTAGAGGTAAGGTCTGTGTACATCTTACCTTACCTATTACCTTACCTAGACTCCACTTATGGGATCATACCGAGTATGTCGTTGTTGGATACAGATTAATTTTTTTGAGCCAGGGTCTATCGAAAACAACCTTTCCATCTTGGTGGAGTAAGGTCTGCCTACACCTCACCCTCCCAAGACCCTACTCGTGTGATCATACTGTGTATGCTGTTGGATATTTAGATTAAGTTTTTGGGTACAAGATATTAAGATTCTTGACTTTTATTAATTGGGAAGTGATAAATAGGGAAAAGTTTAATTTTTTTTTTGTTGGTTTTGTGTTGGTATATAGTTTTAAGAATATCAATATTTGGGATTGTAATTTGGGGCAACTTTTTTTGCCTTTTCTTGAGTTTTATATGTTTAATTAAGATTGATGTTTGATAAAAACTCAATCTTGACTAGATATCTCGAGTTTAAGCCCCTGGAATGGAGTCGCCTTTGGTAGGGAGCTCTTTACCCTTCAAGTTGGACTTCCTGGCGCGAATCCTCATTGATCGGACTAAAAAAAAGGGGTATGGGACACTGGGTGGATAAAAACTCATTCTTTACTAGAAGTCTCAAGTTAGAAGTCTCAAGTTCGAGCCCCTGGAATGGAGTCGCCCTTGATAGGGAGCTCTTTACCCTCCAAGTTGGACTTCCCGGCGTGAATCCGCATTGATCAGACCCAAATAAGGGGTACGGGACATAGGTTGGCTAACCAAAAAAGGATATGAACTAATCAATCTAATTTTTTTCTTTTCCTTGAGATGTATTATACATGTGGAGGCTGAGTTTCCTCTTTGTGTGTTTAATCTTTATGTTTGTTGTCTCAGTGTGCTGAATTTGCTGCATACCTTTGCTTGAACTTTTGGAAAATATCCTATGGTGACCTTCTGATGCCACATTGCATTATCATATTAGCTTCAAGTGTGGAACAGTGACTTCTACTTTTTAGAAATACTGGAATAGTTATGTTTCGAAACCACAGAGGCTGTTTCCGATACACCCTTGGCGAAAGAAAAATATTTTTGAAAACAAGTTTGAATAGAAAAAACAAGATGAATATACTGACATAAAAACTAAAGATAACCGAGGTAAACAACAAACATTTGTCGATGAATGTTATTAACCATACATCACAGTTAAAGATAGTATGATGAGTAAATGGGGTTATTAGACTTGATTGACGTTAACGACTACTTTTTAGTTTTTACTGCTATTTTCTTGTTCATATTCAGGTCTCTTTGATCATTGTTATTAAAATGTGATCCAATAATTGTGGGTTTCCATGGCATATATCTTTTCCTTCTTCTGCAGGTGAACTTTCTCGGTCTTAGTAAATCTTGACTTGGAAAATGTTCAGAGGCAATGACACTAACACTCCACTTCCTATTTTCATGGACGAGAATGGTTTCCAGTACACTGCTAGTGCACCAAATCAACTCCAATTATTTGGAAGCTGTAAGTTTCTAGTCTACTGGCATACATTGAAAATAGATTGGAGTGATTCAGTATTCTATTTCACATCTGTTGTTTCTCGTAGCTTTTGTAGTTTATCACTTTCTCATCTGTTGGACACTCTTCCGCTACAATTTTATTTGTTAACGAAATGCTGGAAATTCTTAAAAATTGTTTGAATTGGTATTTTGAAGTTGTCTGTTGCTCTAGGTTGCATTATCTTTTTCTAATCAACATAGTTACGATGAACCATCAGCACTCAGCAGGCATATCAAGTTGTTGTCATATCATTATGCCGAGGCGACCTGTAAATTTGATATAAGACTTTAAATTTTGTTAAACTTCTCTCGTTGCCAGTGTTGCATTTTAGCTATCTCTTGCTAAGCCTGCAGGCTGTCTTTTGCTTACAATTTAGGGGTCGTGGGTGGGGTCTTTCATGTACCATGATACCATCAGTACAAAAGGACAAGGAAAATATGAAACACTTTAAGATAATTAGATAAGTAAACCATAAGTTCTCTTATATATTCTCAGCAGTTTCAAGGTCTTATAATTTTGAGTCGTTTCATCTGTATCGAATATAAGTGTTACTTTATTCACTTTTCTATTTCCGATGCTGCGGTTGCGAAGTTTCTCATGGACAAATAATTGAAAAAATTTCTTTTAACTTATGCCTTTCAGAAGTGTAATTTCTCCTCTGTGTGACCAAATCACAGTTTATCTTACGGGCCATTAGTGGGCTGCAAATGTTCTATTTGTACTATAAAAGTGTTGGCTTGTCCTTGATAAGTCAAGATTTTACCAAAAAGACCAGCGGAGTAGCAAGCATATCTCAGCTTAATGTCTATGCAGGGTGGGATAAGGAAGCAGGGAAGTGGAAGTGACATAGAGCTTTTCTGTTTGAAATGCTATGGCTTAAATCCATCTTTAGCAACTCCAGCGTCCCCTTTTTTTTCTGACTTATTTTTCCTTCGTAATTTTATAGAGAAAATGATGGTTTTTTATTGTCATCTGACTTGCATCCTATAATTTGGATGCAAAAATGGCGACTGACGCATTATATCTGATTCTCTATTTATATATTTTTAAAAAAAATCCATCTTTAGCCTATTTAGTAGTATAGCTTCAAATAAATGAAGCAAGTAAAAAAGGCCGCCTCATATTAGCTGAGATTGCTGCAACTGGACTATTGGTTTACTAGAGAAATTATTTGAGAAGCATATCAACTCAACTTTGTAGAGGAAAACTTCTGTTAAGCTACCAATTAAAAAAAAAAAAAAACTTCTGTTGAGCATCCTGCATTGGTAGAGAATAGGTTTTTGTCACTTATTTCCTTATAAGGATTTATGCAATTCTCATGGCTCATCCCTTAAGTTAGCTTTTGAGGTTGAGTTAGGTCGTCTATTTTTCTTAGCATAGTTTCTCTAGTACATATAAAGGTTAGCGTACGATTGAGGCTTCAAATGATGGGTCGATCCTCAAACATTCATGCCTTCTTCTAGCTGTTTCTATCCATTTCTTCTATTCCATTGTGGCACTTTTCGAAATGGACTCCTGTTCGATTTCCTTTTCCCCCTTTTTAGGCGGGTAGAGATGCTTATAGACAACAATATTACCCTTAAAAATTCAGCAACTTTTTCTCGTTAAGTTCTCGGTCAACTGTGGACCAAGGAAGAATGACCAAGAGAATTCTCATTATATGCTATGTAAGTCAAAGAAGCTTTTCCAATCCTTGTCATGCCGTGTCATGCCAACTCTGGAAATGGTATCTATCTTGGTTCATTAGTAAGCTTCATAATATTTCAGTCCATCTCCTCAAAACCTACAATTATTCTATTAGCTAATGATCACCTACTTTCAACTCACTTATTGGGAGAGTTCATAACAATAAGACCCATGTTCTTGGGGATTTTTGTGGTATCTCTTCTTTGATAAGCTTGATCTTTTCTATGGTATCAAGAAGTTAGGAGAAGAGTTGCAAAAAACTATGACATCTGACAAGAAATGAATTAATGGCATGTCCCACCTCATATACCATCTTTAGAACACAAGTCCAAAGATCTCTGTTTTATTATTGCTAAACATTCCTTAATAAAGATCTTATGAATTTTAGGTCTTTTCACCATCACAATTACTTACTTTATCAAAGCAACTAAATAAGTATTCCTACTGCGCAAGTCATTTTATTTTCTAGGTGGAAGATTCATGGGAATAGTTCATTAGTCATGAGTAAGCTGAGTTGAGATGAATTTACAGGGGCAAGGAAACATGTTTGATATCTTCCTTGAGTTCAATATTTACCAGCAAGTCTAAACTTCCATAGTTTGTTTCAGTTATATTCTCTTCATTCCTTGAGTTCTCTTCTAAGTTGGGAACAAGAATGGAGGGAGACCTCCATGTCAACTGCTAGGTGCTCCAATCTGTGCCAAGGGACAAACAACTTGTCATGACGAATAATGCTCTTGCACATCTATAAGAATAATCAATAGGATCTCTAATATTGTAGGTCCATTTGTCTGTGCATAAGCTGTGGTATATTTTTTGGTGAATATACAATCATGTAATTTGTACAACGTATGAAGAAGAGACTACATGAATCATCCATTACCTAAAGCCTCTAGTGTCATTCTTGCTGCCACGGCAATACATCTGCAGTAAAAGTCTCTATTATGACCTTAATGTTTCGAATTAATTTTTTTACAGTTTATAACATTAACCATGTGGTCTTATAGACGAATAAGGAAGAGAAAAACAGTCAAATTGGTGAATTTAGTGACATACCAAAAAGAATACCTCTTTGCATTCACTGATGGTAAGTGTCCTTGTGCATGAAACGAAGAAGATTTACATGGCATTTGACCGAAACATTAGGTTATTAGAACCAACCTCAAGCTTGTTGAATGTCGCCGTTGCTGGAATTTGCTGCTGACGCTCTAATTGCGGGGCTGGTTAAATGTCGTTGGTAATGAATTTTGAAGTGTTGGTGATGTATTTGTTGTTTTCTAGAGCTGCTTTATTGTCGTTGGAAGGAATAAGTGCTGCTAATATTAAAATTAATGTGCTTGCTGTTGACTGTTATTTGGAGAAAATTAACCACTAGAAGGTTACAAACCTAAAAAGATCTTGAGAGCCTGAGAGGTAGGGAAGGAGAAGCTACTTTGGCTTGCTAGTAAGAATTAGATACATGGAAAGTGCAAAAGAAAATGAAGGAGAAAGAGAGAAAGAGGAAGCAAACAACTCATTGGTTTCATCTGTTGTACTCCTCAAGGACATTGACAATCTTATGAATTTCATCAAGAGGCTAAAGAATGAACAAAATCAATAGCTGATATTGGACCTAACATTTATGTCAACATTTTTTAAGCATTGTTATTTCATTTAGGATGGTTTTAATGCCGAAAAGTCGTGCATGTCATATGAGGTTCATGATCTGGTTCAGTCACTTTTTACTAGAGTAGACATGACATGCTGGTTAAATTAAACGATCATGTCGTTCTTTGCCTCCTGGAAAATATTAATTTTTTTTATCATTGTAGGTTATTCTTCTCAATTAAGTGCCACCACGACCTAGGTCAGTTGGTTGAACTTTTGGACGCGCTCCTCTTGAATCTCCGTTATCTTCCCAAGGGTTGTCCCGAGTTGATTTTTCCCATTAATGACTCAATATGAGTTTCTTTTTTTGAGTAAGGTAACATGTTATATATCAGCTGCTCAAAGGTTGTGTAGAAACCATATTACATTCCAGCTAAAAGGGCAAATTAGTTCCTTGTTCATCTTACAAGGAATCTATAGTATCTAGCAAAGATACAATATCATCACAAAGCTCTTGTTTACACCAAAAATGAAATAAAAATAAACTGTTCATTTTTACTTTTTGTACTGAATTAAGAGTTCCTTCAAAACATCGAGTGTTCCTCTCCTTCCAAATAGTCCACCATACACAAGCAGGGACAATTTGCCACCATTTCTTCTGAGTAACAGTCCCCCCGTGTAATTCCAGCACTGCAGCAACTCTCTTGCAGTCTTAGGCATAGTCCATTTGATTCCTTTCATGTTCAAAAACAGCTGCCATATGGCATATGGCAATTTAAAACAGCTGTCATTTGATTCCTTTCATGTTCAATATGAGTTTCTTGAGAATGCATATGGCAATTTAAGAGATTTTTGTGGGCTGATAGTAATAGTTGCATTGAGCGATGAGATAACTGAATAATTCACCCTAGTTCTGCTTAAAAGTTGAGGTAGTTGGATTCTTCTGATTTATCCTTTTGGCTTATGAACTTGGTAAAAGAGGTGAATTTGATGAAATACTTGAAGCCTGTGAAAGTCAATTCCTTGGCAACTCGTCTACCCATGGAGATTATTCCTCTTTAGTGGGAAGTATGCACCTATGTTTAAATTGGAAGTTCCAAAATCAGCGGGGTTAGACATTTCATTAAGCAACTCCTAGAAGCTTCTCCATACATTATTAAAGAATATAATATTCATCTATAAGAGCACATGGTTAATATTATTGCAAATACTTCAGCTCATAACATTCACGTCCCGATAGAGTTCGTGTCGATTTTTCTTACTGATGTGACCAATGACGTTATTCATCATGACAAATTATCTGATGTGCTTTCCTGTAAATGATAGACCATTCTTCATGAATCTTCTACTGAAAAACTTAAAACATTCGCTCAATTCCACTGCTATTCAATTGTTTTGATAAAGAAAGATATTGAGTTGGTGAAATAACATCTAGAATTTAGAAGATCGTTCTTCGGGAATGTTAGAGCAAGAACAGATCTTTGGATTTGTGTTCTAGTTGTGGCCTATGAGGTGAAACATGTTAGTAATTCTCGATTCTTGTCAAAAATCAGTCTTTTGCAGCTTATGTTTTTAATTTCTAATACCGTAGAAAAGATCAAGCTTATCAAAGAAGAACTACCACAAAAGATCCGCAAGAACAAGGTTATTGTAGCTGTAGATTTTCCAACAAGCGAGTTGAAAGCAGGTCATTGACAACTGATTAAATAATTGTAACTTTTGAGGAGATAGACTATATAATCAGGATGCTAAGATAGATGCCATTTCCATAGAGAGGTTCTTGGTCTGCCTTATGAGTTTCCAAGCTATTGTTAGTCATTTGATGGTGCATAGTTGATCAAGAATGTAACAACAAGTGCTGTTGCAGAATTTTTTTTAATTAGGTTATTGCTCTGAAAGAGAGATGTAGTGAACATTGCATAGATAATGACATTGCTGGTAAGCTGCGGAAGGAACTCTTTCGAGAGGTGCTTTATTGTCTTGGATGACTTGTGGGATACTGCAACAAGGGATAAGGTGACGTGACAAGCTAACGATGCCTTTTTCTTGAAGTTAAGAACAGTTGTAGAATGATTTTTAACAAGTCACATACAGGAACTTGGTTTGCAATGTAGACACCATAGTGATCCTTTTTGTCTCCCGATTGCTCACACTAGAAAGAAATTTGCCGTGATGAACTATTGGATGTTGGAGACTAAATAGTCCTAAACTTTGAAGGGCTTCCTTTGGAACCTGATCTTATAAGTGGAGTTGTTGCACGGAAGGAAAAGAAAAAGTTTGTGGCTTGAAATTCTAAATAATTTCAATTCCTTTATTTATACGGATGACGTGGAAGTGATGAAGGTTATACAATTAACTTATGACCATTTATTAGATCATCTAAAGCCGTGCTTGATTTACCTTGCAAGCTATCCAATGGACAAATATATAGAAAGATTTGTGGAGTGCTGAAGGACTTGTGGAACAGACTGAGATGAAGAGTGTGGGAATGTTGTAATGGAGATTTATGCCAATGAGTCAGTTTCCAGTAGCTTGTTAATAGTTCTCATTGAGAGGGGGGCACCGAATGTTCAAAATTTATGGTCATGTGCATGAGTTTTGTTTGATAAAAGCTAGAAAGGAAAAGGAAAACTTTTTTTTTAATTAGAATTGTTTTGACTTCATTAGTTCAAGTGCTCTGTCTTTTTCTTTAGATTTGATGCCACCTGCAATGACCATTCTTTATGATCATCCGGATGAAAATATGGTCTTGTTTAATCTAGAAAAGAAAAATTCTTATGTCAAATACCTCATCTCTTGAAGGTATACATATATAAATATATAATGGTGTAGACCTATAACCGTCATCTAAGGCAGGTAAGTCTTCTTGAAAAGCTGGAGTCGCGTGAAATAACTGACAGTCTCCATTGAATGAAATAGGCATTCTTGTCCATTTGAGGTGCTTAGATATTCTTTGAAATGCGAAAGCACTCCCTCTGTCATTTTCAAACCTCTGGAATCTAGAAAATCTGTGGTAGGAATCTGGGGATCAAACTGCATGGAACTATCACCTAGTATTTAGAACCTTGGAAGCTTATATGCTTGTTTTCTCTTTGACTTCATATTGACGAACCAACATTGTTAGAAGATGACTTGAAGTTAGCGATTTGAGAATATTAGATGGCTCAACTTTCCTCTTAGAAAGACACGGGAAGTTTTCAAAAGGCTTCCTGAATCATCGGAGCCTTGCATTCTGCATTAACGAACCAAGGGATTGTTATCAAAGCATTTTTGTTTCATAGGATTGGATGTCCCTGATGAACTTGAAGAAGTTCGTGCATTGTTTTCATTGCGCTTTGTCCTGTCAGATTGATTTTCATTTTTCTTCGAGCCTGAAAAGAATTGGAGTTGTTGAAGTTTGATCCGACATCCTATTTACTTTCAAGAACTGCGAGATTACCCAACGTTCAAAATCTCTGTCTATGTCCTGGGAACGATGGAACATGGAAGAAGTCACCTTCAAGAATCTCAAATTGTTTATATTCTGTGAGGTGTCTTTTTTATTTTAATTGGTAGGCTGCAGTGGAATCCATTCCTTGCTTGGCGAATTAAAAACCCATGGTTGTGATGAGCTTATGGAGATCCCATGCAGTTTTAGAAATATTGCTTCAGTAAAGTTTTCCATTGTCCTACAATCCTCAACTTAAAGTTCCAACCCTCTGCATGGGGGGAAGAGGGGAAGGGTCAAGTATTCCACATTGGTAGAGGAAAATAGGTTGTTATCTCCTTGTATGGTTTTGGTGATCCTCACCTCATACGCTAGATTTTGCGGTTAGGTAAGACAATGATCTATTTTCTTCACATGGTCTTGGACAATCTTTATCTGATGAGTTAGCCGAGGTCCATGTCTTGTAAACTTCATTTTTATGGATTTCACATCTAAAATTGTCTCGAGGGTCAGTGGGCTGTTGCAGCAAAATTCTTGAGGCATCACTTGATGTCTGTTTTGGTGTTCCCCTGAATTAAATCTAACCCTGTAAATCTTGCTGCACCACTAATGAACTTGTGTTGCATTGATATTGTTGTAATAAAGCGTTTACGATGTGCTTTTCGTTTGCTACAGTTCCGCTTGGATCCAATGCTGATCCTGTAAACTATTTTGTAAATGAACATTCTACACCCCTGATTCGGCATAGTAAAAGAGGTAGGGAAGCTGAAGGTGTTTCGAGGCATCAGAAGCTTCAATTTTCCTTGAATCATAATTTGGTTCATGATGACACTGAACGATCAGCGAACATTCCTGCCCAAAATCCTGTATCAACTGGTTTAAAGCTATCATATGATGATGATGAACCCAACTCTTCAGTCACTTCTGCAAGTGGAAGCATGAATGCTTCAGCATCAGTTATAATGTCTCTCGGTGACAACCTTAAAACAGAGTTGGAGCGCCAGAAGAAAGAATTTGATCAGTACATTAAGACTCAGGTATGGTGTATGTGAAGCATAGTTTCTATATGTGTATGTTTTATCCTCCCTGCAAACCTTGGTTCCTGACTATGCGCGATATGAAGACTTTCTTTTCACTTATTACCTGCAGCCCAACAGTTTGAAAAGATCTGTTACATGACAAATTGTTCTCAAAGAAATTAACTTTTCGATCCAAATTTCATGAAAAACTGAATAACCGTTCAATTGAGGACATGTTTTTTGATGTGGTGTTGAACAAGAGAACTAAACCAAAGAAAACTTTTTCATAATTCAGTCAACTATGTCATTGGCCTTTTACAGGAAGAAACTTGGGCAAGAGGCGTGAGAGACATAAAACAGAGACACATGGCTTCCTTGCTGACTGCACTTGAGAAAAATATTGGTTCTAAGTTGCAAGAGAAGGATATTGAGTTAGAGAACATAAATCGGAAGAATAGAGAATTAGTTGAGCGGATGAAGCAAGTTACAACAGAAGCACAAAATTGGTGTTACAGAGCCAAGTGTAACGAATCTTTAGTCAGCACGTTAAGAACGAATCTTCAGCAAGCGATGCAATGTGCTGAACAAGGAAAAGAAGGAACGGGAGACAATGAGCTAGACGATGCTGTTTCCTGCATTGACCCAAACAATTGGCTCAGCATCCCCAGTGGTTCTGGGAAGTGTACATCCACGAAAACCACTTTGATCTGCAAGGCATGCAAATTGAAGGAGGTATCCATCTTAGTGATGCCTTGTAGACACTTGTGTTTATGTAAAGATTGTGAAGGATTAGTTAGTGTATGTCCTATCTGCCAGCTGATGACAACTGCTAGTGTTGAGGTGTTCTTGTCTTGAAATATGAACAAAATAACACTAAGACAACAAAAAATAATCTCTACACACATTTTAGATGATCAGTGTGGCTCTACTTTTGTGTATTTACTGTACACATTTTAGATGATCAGGATTGGGCCATCTATTTTTGTTCAATGGTTCATTAATGGAACTAGGTGTGCTTATGAAAATGTGATCTGTGATGGATAGAGTAATGAGCATGACTTCTATATGAACCAAAAGATCCATCTTGCTTTTCCCTTAGAAGTACCATCAGCTAGCATCATAATGCATGAAACAAGTTTTATTAAACGGTTCAAACATCCATTTGGATACATGTTTGGCAATGATTTATGACTAATAATTCTAATGTACCTCAGCACGTTCTTCGTTTGTTCATTATTTAATATTAAAGTTATCCATGCTTTAATTAGTTAATCAATCATGACTTTATCCTTTAGTTGCCAGTTCATGGAATCTATAATAATGGAAGATGTTATTATACCGGTAACAAGTGGACATATTGTATTTGTCTAAATTCCTGGTATTTCAAAAGTCAACATCATTCTTGATTTCATTTCATTAAAAAATATAAAAAACTTAGAATAATAGTATACGAATAAAAATTATAGATAAATAATTATAAAAGTCATGATGGTTAACCGCTGTCATGAATAATAGTAGGAAAAGTAACATAACAAATTATCAATAAATTAGCTTCTACAAAACAAGCTCATCTTCTATTTTATTTTATTTTTGGTTAAAAAAAGTAATCGGGGGCGAATCTAGATAAAAAAATTGCGGGTCATTTGATATTTGCAAAAGGTCGGATTTTGTTTATATAAATATATTTTGAAAAATTTGTTTTAATTTTACTTGGTTCCATATTTAAAAATATATAGAGAGATTGTGGTCGTAGCGTTTAAATTTTTGGTCTTGACTCTGATGGTAATCCAAATATTGTGTAAACATACCACTACTACATAATCTAGAAATGTTACTTTATAGAAAATCTTTCAGTTGAGAGTGTTTTATTGTTCATGCATTTACTTATAAAATTGGTCGAAGTAAACAACGAGATATGGAGTCATTCGATGCACAAAGTATTCCATATTCGCGTAAGGTTTAAGTAAGGACCGCATCCCACTGGGTGTTATGTACACAGACTACTCTGATACAAATATACTATGATTGTTTTCACGGCTCGAATTCATGACTTCTATGTCTGAACAAGGATACAACCTCATCAACCACTCCCAACACCCCTACAATGAGATGTAGTGAAATACTTGCAATCAGTCTGTCCCAAACTCCCGTGCAATTTGATTGGCTTAGATATTTTGGAAAATATTTTTCATAATAATGCATTTTACTATGATTGGAGAAAAATAGTTTTCCTTGTGAAATTAGAAAAATTATTTTTTAAATGTGACAATTCATGTCTCCTTCCACCATCTATTCCCACCCCCTATCTCTTAGCCTCTCACCCACTACTCACCTACCCCTACCTCTACCCTTACCCCGGCCTCCCTACCTAACACCCTGCCCCATCCTTCACCTGCACCCCCTACTTCTTGCTCGCTAACACTCCATCCTATCCTACCTCTTATTAGATGGTTAGAAATATTTTCAACCAAACATCAAAAAAATAAGCATGAAAGTCACTTATTTTTCAAAAAAATAAAATTTTAGAAAAAACATTTTTTAGGAAAAATCATATTTCCTTGTACCAAACACACCTAGATGTCTCAAACTTGATCTTTGAGAATGAATTTACTACTAAAATATTATAGATACAACTCTGAATCAATCGAATTAGTAAAATTTAAATATCAAAATGACTAGTGAGTTTTGAATATCGAATAATTAAACGAAAAAGACTTGGCATAAACAAAGACTCGAAAAGGGATATATGAGTCCAATCAATCACCGTTCAGCATCCCAACAGGGTGTCCCCACTACACACACATCTTTCCAAGAGTTTTCTGCTAACCAGACAAAACAAATGACTAGTAGGCTAGCTATGTAGTAGTCGGTATATAAACATATTTAAAACACCAAAAAGGAGCAGTCTTTTTAATACTAATACAACTCATACCCAACTCTGTTTTCTTGTTGTACTATTTGATAATCCCAATATAGAAACTGAAAGAACCATCTACTGAGACTTTTAGGTAAACCCCATCTCATGAAATGTCTTTAAGTTCTTTATGATATTGAATTTTCATTTAACTTTGTAATGTATGATCTTTGATTTTTCAAGAAAATTGTTATGTTGGATAACTGGTAATTCTGGATTGGACTTTGGTGTAGTTATGTTGTGGATTCTTTGTGTAAAGTTACAATTTTTATTTCATATTGACTTATTAATTTGGTGTTTCTAAGTTGTTCAGGATTGTTATTGTCTGATGGATATTTAGTTTAGCAGTTGCTTTCGAATATATAAATGTTTTTCTTGATCCGATGGTCTTTCGAAACAGCCTCTCTACCTTTCTCGAGGTAGAGGTAAGGTCTATGTGCATCCCACTTCCTCAGACCTCACTTGTGGGATCATAGTGGGGGGTATGTTGTGTAGTAGTTGCCTTTGCATAGTAGTTCTATAATCTTGATTTTTATTAGGATATGGAGAGAAGTTTTTTTTTCTTTCTCTCCAGTTTGTATGTTATGCGACATTCCATTTGGGAAGTCTGGAACTTTTGGTATAGTTATGCTGATTCTTGATTTAAAATTACAGCATTTTCTTAGTTTTCTTTTGTTTCATGTATATGCAATTCTTAATCTGGTTCCAAAGTGTGTACTGATGTGTATTTTGATTTGAGGTGGCTTTGCCTTTACAAGTATAGGATAGTTTGGTTTTCATTTCATGGTCAGTGTATATTGAATCCTCTTGATTAGATACTTGTCAAATATGTATACACACATGTTGCATCACTTGCTCTAGATAAGCAGGCTTCGGTTGGTATGCCAGGTTTAAGATTTTAACTTTACTGGAGTTAGGCTATTTGGTAATGAGTTAGCCTCGGTATACAAAAGGTGGTTGGAGACTGCACTGGTAAATCAAGGGGGAATATGAACAAAATGGCGAATATATGTTTAATCATGTTGCTATCATGGTTTTGTCCTTTTTCCTTTGTCAATTTTTTGTGTAAGCATTGAGAATGTTCTTTTAACTTTTACTTGGTATCGAGTTGAATTGATGTTGCTTTGCCATTTTCGATTGTTTATCAAAATTAAAGAGGTAATATGCATGGCATGAACTTGTTAATTGATTGCTCTGAGGAATTGTATTTGTGTATGAACTAGGAGGGGCCAATGGCCAATGTTTACTTATGTAATTGTCATGTTATACTGAAATGTTTGAGGTATTGCTTTTAAGAGCTTTGAATGTTATGATCAAGATTAAAGAGCTTGTTGTAAGTGGCATGAACAGGTGATTAGTTGTGGGAGCTATCAAGTATTAGGAATCCTTTTTGCGTGTTGAACGAGGAAATGGGATCGGAGGGGCCAAAATTTGTTACCATTCATGTGACAGGGTTCAAGAAATTTCATGGTGTTGCTCAGAATCCTACTGAGACAACAGTTAATAGCTTGAAAGATTATGTTGAAAAGAGAGGATTACCTGCTGGTGTGACCTTGGGTAGCTGTACTATTCTTGAAACTGCTGGAGAGGGTGGACTTCCGACGTTGTTGAAGGTCATAGAGTCAGAGTCCTCTTTTGGGAACGGTGCAAATAATGAACAAGTGATATGGGTTAGTTCTGCCAAGACAACCTTTTTCTTTTTGACTAATTTGCGTAGATTAGCTTTCTCTCTTTGAACTGATATCTGCAGAAAATTGCAGCAATCTATGCAAATTATGCACACTTATGAAACATGTATAACTGGATGTGTGGTTCTCTTTTATGCCAATGCTTTCTATTTTATTTACTTCCTCTTAATTGTAGACAGTTTGCTGGGTAAATGAATCATGATGAGCTAATAATTGATACTCCTATAGTGCTACGTTGAAAGCTAATTCATATCTGGTGGAACTAGAAGATATCTATGTCCTGTCCTGGTTGCAGCCTATGCCCTATAGTGTTCTGCAGCTAGTCTAATTTCAAACTCCACATATCCCTAATATATTGAAATGGACTACTATATCAAAGATTGTATCAAGTTATACATTTAAACCCTGCAGAGCGCACCCGAAGGGTAGCGGATGTGGGTTCTCTTGTCATAAAGAAAAGGTTATATATTAAAACCCAAGATAATTAACAATTTTATTTTCTAAGTTGTGCTATTTCTGTTGAACTTTTAGTCTCCCAAATGGCAACTAGTTTGTCACATTACCATCTCGTACATAATAGTAATAACATACCAAAGTGGTGTTAATTTTTGACTGAGAGACTAGCAATTGAGGGTTCAGATTGAGAGTGCATGACTGAAGATAAAAGAGGCTACTACATAGGCCCTGTTGCTGCCCATCTTTCTAGCTAATTTCTTTTATCAATTAGTAGCTTAGCTTTCTCCTTCATTGAAATCATGGAATATGTTGATTAAAAGTTCCATAGAATCTATCCTGCATGCCGTGAGTGATTCTGAACATGTATACGTTGTTGATATGCTTATTTTTGGTAGTCTTGTCATTTTACCGTCTCTGCTCCTATCCCCCCCCCCACCCCCACAAACCACCACTGTCCCTTGGTATGCTTGAAGAAAAAAAGAAGTGTTCCTGATAAAAAAATCCTATGCTATTTGTGTCAGCTTCACCTTGGTGTAAACAGTGGATCAACGAAGTTTGCAATTGAGAGGCTAGCGGTAAATGAAGCCACATTTCGTTGTGCAGATGAGCTTGGTTGGCAACCGCAGGTAGGGGGTTAATATTTCTATATTAAAATGAGGTAGATCGAGATGAGCTAGCTTGGACTTATGTGAGGCTAAGATTCTTATTGATTTTCCACAGCGATTGCCTATTGTTCCAGAAGATGGAGGAATAAGTCAGATAAAAAAGGTATTTTCCTTTCTGAAATGATAATTACTAATTTTGTATGTTACTACTATATGAAGTATCTTAAAGTTCTCTCTTTTGTGCTACCAAAATACACCGTTCGGCCGAAGACAAAAAAGTATTTTTTTCTTGGGAACTTTACATGCATGTTTTATGATATATAATCTTGGAAACCTTATTTTCGATATGCGTATCTCAAAGAGTTAACTTATTTTCAGAAAACTGAAAGTAGGTTACTCTTCGTGGTATGCATATGCATTTCGGTTATAGCTAGGATAATAAGTGTTAAATAAAAAAAGGCGACGAAAAAGCGAGAAATTGAAAAGAGAATATCTCTATTGCATGCAAATTTCGGAACTGATTTGTAAAGAAATATGAGCTATCAATACGACAATCATATAGGACAAACTAGTGTTGTATCTGAAAATTATAGAAGCATCTTATGTTTCACCTAGCTAATAGTAAAGATAGAGTGGAAAGAAATTCTTGCGCATCTATTGCATGTATCATTGTACCTACTCGTGAACAATCTCTTCCTTTTTGTGTCTGAAGAGGTAGGAATAGGGAAAAAAAGGGACTCTTGGTCAGTAGCTACATGCAAGTATCTTATGACTAAGGACATAGCCAAAGTTTAACAAATAATATGATTGCAAAGCCATCCAAAGTAGAATTATACACACAACGAAACAAAATATAGGAAACATAGATTTTCTGGATTATATTCTAGTTTCACACAGGAAATTGCAACTATATGTAGCATATTAATATACGAGTTGCTAATATAGATGCTCATGTTAGTTTCTTAATTTAATGCATTGCAAGTAGAATTCAGTCAGAACTCCATAGGAATGTATGCAGGCAAAAGAAACCAAAGTCAAAACAAACAAAAAGTAGCTGATGAATCCCCAAAATTGCAAAGTGACATGTAGATAAAGGTCATCTTGAATTTAGTTTTTGAAATTTGATTTTTTAAAGGCTAAAAGAAGAGTAGATGCACTTCAGTTTTATAGAAAGATTGAACACTTTACTTGTAAGTATATAGACCTAATGAGGACTGAAATTATATAATAGGAGGAAGAAAGTTATGATAAAAAGGTACTGACAACAATAGCAGCAACTGCAGTAAAATTGCAGCAGCATTAGGGGAGAATTATATAAAAAGGAAAACAGAAATAATTACTTCATCATAAGAAGGAAACAGAAAGAACTATTCGAGATGCTAAGAAAATTAGACAATAGGGCATAAAAAGATAATAGTGCGTAACTCTCAGTTTTTTCTTTTTTTGATGGAAAAGGTAGAGTAGCATGACTCTTAGTTCAACTGACTCTAAAAATTAGTAATGTGCTACCTTATTTTCCTTTCCCTTTTGTTGAAATGTTTTGTATCTTGAGTTTATGAGAATCAAAAAGGATTTCAATCTTGCCTTGCCCCCAAAAAAAGCTGAACATTGGCATATCAATCTAAACCTGTATATGGAGTTCTGGACTCTCTCGTTTGATATTTGTGACTTGATTACTGTAAAGCTGGACAAATTTTCAAATCAAAATGTCCGACGACATTAGCGTACAGAAATGAAAATTTAGTGCATGACAAATGCCGACAGATTACACACAAGGCAGAGTAAAGATATTACATTGCCCTTCTCATCAATCAGAATATCATGTCTATCCACTTCTGCAATGCTCCTCCAGAATTATCGTTTTTTCGACTAATGCTACCTTAGTAAATAGGTGTTTTTTTTTTTTTTTTTTTTTTCCAAATAGAAAAGTTCTAATTTTATTTACTGATCAGTTTGTATTGACAATAAGTGCCTTGCCTTTATTCCCTCCGTTTTCCTTCTGTCCTAACCTTTTACTTTTGGGTGGTTGAAGACATCTTGCTCGACAGAGGCAATTCTGGAATTTTTAAAAAAGAAAGGCTTTGAAGCGACCATGTCTGACGATGCTGGCCGTTTTGTGTGCAATTATGTGTATTACCATTCACTCCGCTTTGCCGAGCAAAAAGGTCACAAGTCCCTCTTTGTCCACGTTCCTACCTTTAATAGAGTGAATCAGGAATCACAAATGGAGTTTGTAGTTGCTCTACTGGAGGCTATTGCATCAACTTGTTGATATCTAGTTGCTTTACTGGAGGCTGTTGCATCAACTTGTTGATATAGCTGGCTTGAGATGGAATTCATTGTCCACATCTTCTGTTTTATTTATTCAGCTTTACCTGTAAATAGACTTCCATGTGTAAGGAACATCAGTTATTTGGACTTCAGAATTGGTTTACTGTCTGGAAGTGACCCATATTTCTATTTCAATTCTTGGTTTGTGAAAGAACTTTCTATGGATTTAATGTTGTTTTATGGAACTGGATTTGGTGAATTGGCTTTTGTCTCATGAGGCTGTCTGATTTCTTGCACTTTTGGTGTCTACTCTTATATTTGTCCAGTATACACTCAGACACTTGGCTATGATGCCGGAAGTTATTTCAATTCCTTGTCTGCAATGCCTTTGTTCCTTTACTACTCTCTTCCCCTTCATGTGTTTGTTCTGGGAAAGGAACACAAGCTTCCTCCTAAACATGTTAATAGTGTTTCCTTAACATATACTACTCAATTTGTTTGATTTATGTAATATACTTTTTTCTGACTGTGGTGTCCAATGATCTTTGGGTTGAGAATAATGTAACTCTGAACTTCTTATTTACTTTCAATGACATTATTTGGTATAACATTTTATCTTGGGTTTCAGAAGATCAAAACTCGAGGAGTGCGTATTGGGACACTTCACCATGAGATTAGGAGATAAGATTTGAGAGGGCATACTACCACATACTTCTCCACTAAAGTTGCCCCAAAAAAAAAAAAAAAAAAAAAAAAACCAACTTTCCACCGCTAGACCTCAATGTATAATACTCTTGGCGAAGTGCAAACTTCAAAGGTTCAACGTGCCTCCTACCATAAGAGCTAAGGTATAGTGGTACTCTTGGCTAGGTGTAGACTTTATGGTTCATACTCCCCGCTCCTCCTAAAAGTTACTGTGATTTTTAACTGGCACTAGAAAAAGAAGGGTAGTAGAGGGTGCATGGAGAAGTGGGGCGAAGTGCATCAATTGGTTTGAGATCACTTTTTTTATTGGTTTTACATGAGAGATCACTTTTTGAAACTTTAATTCTTTTGAGTTGGACACTTCACACAAGTTCAGCCCACAAGGATTGAAGTTCAACTTCAGGCCAAGTTCAGCCCACAAGGATTGAAGTTCAACTTCAGGCCACCACAAAGATTGAAGTTCAACTTTACCCTTACAAATTGAAGTTGAAACTTCATAATTTAAGCATGAAGTTCAACTCACAGGATTTAAACTTCAGCCTACAAAGATTGAAGTTCCAAAAAGTGGCCTCTCATATAAGACCAATAAAAAAAATGACTTCAAACTAAATACCAGTGACAAAAGTGGCTTGTGGGTGAAAATTTTACGGAGGATTGAAGTTCCAAAAAGTGGCATCTCATATAAGACCAATAAAAAAAGTGCCTTCAAACTAAATACCAATAACAAAAATGGCTTGTAGGTGAAAATTTTACGGAGAAGTGGCCTGCTCGCAGCATTTAGAAAGAACCCTTGGGAAGCATTCTCGATAAAATGGAGAGATAATGCAAACACGAACTTGAAAAAATAAAAGCGAATTCCAAGGACTTTACCATTAACAAATGCATCAACCGTATGAAAGCTAGTCTTTGTTTACAAAAAATTAATGACAATATACCTAAAGCAAACAGCAATTACATATATTCGACCATTGTATTACACAGCCATTAGAAAAAAAAAGGTCCTATGAAAATGCTTTCCAGGGAGATGTTCATAACCACACTAAATCGACAAGGGAACAAAGACTAGATAAAAACCCGCCTGCATCCAGGATCAAACCGCAATGACATCTGCATCACATTACGCCTGTAAAAAGAAGTTAAGAAAATAATCAGAGGCTGGCTGGCTACCTATGGACCACAGAAACTTCACCCAAAAAGGGGGAAGAGGAAAAATAGCACATAATCCTACAGCTTTGAAAAAATTATTGCACAAGTACCTTGTTAGCGATGTTGTTAGAAAGCCAATCAAGCCCCTCATAAAGACCCTCCCCAGAAGTTGCACAAGTGCTCTGGATGTACCTGATACAGAACAGACCCAATTTAGAAGGTAGTACTCAAAAGGAAGGAAAGAAGTCACAAGCACTGGCAAAGCGCTTACCAGTGACGCTGCCTGAGGGAGTGCAGTCCTAGCTTATCAGTTATTTCAGCAGCATTCATCGCATTAGGAAGATCTTGTTTGTTAGCAAACACTAGCAGCACAGCATCACGAAGTTCATCCTGGGACAGAGGAAAAGATAAGATACACTCCACATACCACTCAAAAAGTTTTAACTCAAATATTCAGATCCCTAAGTTTATCCTGCACTTGTCGTCAAATAAGTAATGAGAAGCACCAGAAGATAGATAATAATGGCAAGTATGACCTGTGAGCAATGTGTTTCCCATAGTGGAGATGACTAGTTTGGTCTCAGTCTAACTTATCATTCAATTCTCACTTGGCTCCATTTTAAGCTACCCAAGGTTTAATTTGGATCTTAGTTTGAGTAAGCAATAGGATGCAATTCAGCTAAAATACAGGGTAAAACAAATATAGTTCAGTCCCACACACCCTACAATAATCTAGACTGCATATATTAAGAATCAAACATTGTTTTGCAAATGGTTAAACTGGTGAAAACAAACAAATCACCACATACTAATACTGTCTGGTCTAAATTTAAAATGGGATTTAACTTTCCGAGATACTGCAATAGCATTTTGCATCATGCTTCCCCTTCATAACCAATCTAAGGTTGATTATCATTTCTAGTCTGCTAGTATATAAAATACAACCACAATCAATCATCTTTACTTAGAATCAAAACAAGCATATTAAGTCATGATATACAGCTCTGACATTTTAGATGCCAGATGTTTACTTTCTGGAAGCAATGATAACCATGCACAGTGGCAAGTGTCGTTACCTCATTCAACATCCTATGCAATTCATCTCTTGCTTCTACGACACGGTCTCTATCATTGCTATCAACCACAAAAATGAGACCCTGAGTGTTCTGGAAGTAGTGCCTCCACAATGGACGGATCTGCCAAAATGAACAACAAAAGAAGTTAGAACCATAAGATGATTGAATCAAAAGCTTCATTCCATGTGAAAGAATAAAACTACAAACCAAAAACTTTAAAAGAGAGACGAAGAGGTAAGACTTATTTTTAGCTTACAGTAAAAGCTTAGATCAAATTCAATGCATAATTTACTGTCATTTGAGAGAGAGAGAGAGAGAGAGAGAGAGACTATACCTTGTCCTGACCCCCCACATCCCAAACAGTGAAGCTGATGTTCTTGTACTCAACAGTCTCCACGTTGAAACCTGAAAATTGTCTAATATCAGTGATAGCAATTCAAGCATTAAAGTATTGTTTGCAAATTCTAAAAGCTGACAAGCCATTATTGGAACAAGTTATGTTTTCGATACTTCCAGAGAAAAAACAGATACTATTAGCTGCAATTTGGTATATGTAAATAATCACACAGAAATAAATTGAAATTCATTACAAGTATGCATCGCAAACTATCAGTGATAAACCTTGAAGTTAAGGGCACCAGTTAGTTGCTAAGACATCTTACCATTAAGAGCAACCAAAGCAGAGAGAGGCAGAAGGGATAGGTTATAACCAAGGAAACATTTGCAGCGAAGAGCACCAGGAGGAAGGATTATATTACCGTGTAGACTGTGTATATTCTTTTTCGCTTATCAAGATAATAAGTTGGCTAAACTTATGAGAGAAAAAATGCACAAGTGACGAGCGACGGCATCACAAGTGGAAAGCTCCCTCCAGCTTGAGGTTGGAGGTTTGAGTGACCAAGAGCAAGGTAGTGAAGGGCCACTATTGCCTCTTAGGGAGGGGGTGGGGGCAGGTGGATGTGGTCAACCAATCAAAGAAAGAAAAGGTTGCACAACATAAGTCCACTCCTTATGATAAGGGCTCACACTAATTGATGCATATCATGCAACAAATCTAATAACATCCACCACCAGAAACCAACTTGTTAGAAAGTATAATACTATGCCTAAAAAGTGCATATGGAAACATAGCAAAAAGGCATTTTCATGTCAGGCAACTATAATAATAAATGCAGAGATGGCAAGATCTTTATTGTATGCAGTAATTTACATACCAATGGTAGGAATGGTGGTCACGATCTCTCCCAGCTTCAACTTGTACAATATGGTGGTCTTACCAGCTGCATCGAGACCAACCATTAGAATACGCATTTCCTTCTTGGCGAAAAGCCGACTGAAAAGCTTCGTGAATGTCAACCCCATTTTGCTTCCTTATTGATGATCCCTACACCACAAGATTACACAATCAAATCATACAACTCAAATCCATGGTTGCCTTCAGGAATTAGATCTACATACGTATTCATACTAAGTTGCTACTACTCTAGATATGGATCTGAATGACAAAGCAAATGATCACATTGACAAGACCAAAATCAATTTTCAGAAGCTCAATTCAAAATTCCACGAAATAAAGCACTCAAAGTTACGATTTTCAAGAGATCGAAGCATAAAATGACTCAATCTTCAGAGCATATCAGAAAGTAACACAAAGCAGCACCAACAATGTAATAGAAAATGCATCAGCACAGCTAAATCTGAGATAGATACCTCAGATCACACTAGTACCAGCTGCACACAACAAATGTCTTCAAAAAATCTCTAAAATTTGAAATTTAACTAAATTAAACACATTATAGAGTAAAATCAACCAGAAACGTTCTCAAATCCATACAAAACGATCTCTAATGGACCTAAGCAGTACAATGACTCAATTTTCAGATCACAGCATAGGAACACAAACTTACAAAAAAAATGAAATGAAAAACGCATTACTGGCTACGAAGCACTAAATCTGATATCTATAACCTCAACTCACACAGATACCAGCTGCGCACAAAAAATATAGCCGAAATTCTCTGAAAGTCTAAATTTTTATCATTACATTGAACACATTTGATCCTACAATTCAGATCATAGCATAGAAACACAAACACATACCAAAAGAGCAACAAAAAAAATGCATCGATAGCTACAAACCACTAAATCCGATACAGATAACTCCAAATCACATAATTACCAGGCGCGAGCAGCAAAATGTAGCAAAAATTTCTCTTAAAATCTAAATTATACCATAACATCGATCACATTCTGCCCTAAAATCAAACAGGAGCGATCTCAAATCCATACACAATAATTTCCGATAGACTTAACTAGTACTAATGCTCAATCCTCCAGATCATAGCATAACAACATATTTACGATGCATCAGCAGCTACGAATCGCTAAATCTGATATAATTAACCTAAATTCAGTTAAAATACCGATCCGCATCATCAATGTCGCAAAAACAGATCTAAAATAGCTACATTCTAACCTAAATTTAACATAAGCTGAATTTTAACATTATATAGCCACATTCTAACCTAAATTTAACCATTAACGATCTAAAACCGAAATTAAACGATTTTAACAGTAAATTTATCGATAAAAATGAGAATTTAATTAAAATTATTACAATAAAAGCATTAAATTGAATATAAAATTTGAATCTAGAGTTAACTTTTTACCTGAAAAGAGCTTTTTTGAAGAAGGGATCTAGAGAGAGAAAGTAGAGAGAGAGTTTTTTAGAGAGAGAAACCTGAGAATAACGCTGAAAATATGTAAATGAAGGGAGTATATAAATAAGGGAGAATTTTGAGATCTTTTTTTGTGTTTACCGAAATGTGTGAAATTACGATAATGCCACTCAAGATTTGATGGTGGTTGTGTTTTCCACCGTCAGTCTTGTTCCATGGTACGTTGGCAAATCCAATCATGTGATGACACGTGTCTGTTGTTTAATTTTAACTAGTTTCAATTTGATTAGAGAATATGAACATTTTACACTTGGCATATTTTGATTGATTCGTATTACAAATTTTTTCATAAGATACAATAGTTGTATTAAGTGTAGACATTTACATTCAATCGACTTTCAAATGACTTAATTATGTAAATGTTGTGCCAACATGAACTCTTAATTATTGAGATGTTTGATTAGGTAGTAATAAAACCATCTAGATCTTAGTTTTAGTTCTATTAGTTCACTTACTTTAAATTATTATTGTTATTAATATAAGTGAGACAGTGGATTTGTAGAAATTGAGATTGGGTTAAATGAGAATTCTTACTCATTCTTTTGCTTAAGGAACGAAACCTATGCTACTGAGCAATGGAACACTAGCAAGAAATAATTTATCCAACTTAGGTCAGTGAAGGAATCAGCTTTCTTTGTAACAAAGGTTTTGAATTAATCAACTTTAATTGTATTTTTAGTTTAATTATTTGCGTGACATTCTTTTTGTGTAGAAAATATCATTATAATTTTTAAAGAACCAAAAAAATAAACGTACTTAATTATCAAAGCTTACAGTCTAGTGATATTAATGAAAGTCTCTCTCACACAAACATGCCGCCGTAGGTTCAGTTATCACCATCTCGCTTTCCTACTCTTTCTCCATTGTAATACTAAAAACTTTTGAAAAGAACAAAAGAAGGAGCATGTAAACAACCAACCGAAATTTGGATTATTAAGGAAAAACAGATTTGTTATTCACAGTTTTCAGCCGGCATTGACTAGTTGGAACAACTTTCATTGTCAGCCATTGGAACCTTCTATGGAGAAGTACAAACCTTTTGATTTCCTCATGTTGAATTATAGTTGAACCAAAAAATTAATCAAGAACAAGAATTGTATTTCAGTTACAACTTTAAGCTTTGGACCATCAATTATCATGCAGGAAATTTTATTATTACTATTATTAGGGTATACTTAATTAGTACATCATCATCATAAGGAATGCACCAACAGATTACAAGAACAAGGATAGTGGAAAGGGTATAAGATTGAGCATTCAAAATATTAAGGCAGCCGGGGAAACTTAGAGAAATCTGGCCGTCTACGTTCATTATACGCGTTCTTGCCTTCACTGCCTTCTTCAGTTCCATAAAACAGAAGAGTAGCATCTCCACCAAGGCCCTGGGAAATTGTTACAAGAAAAAAAATGTGTATCATAAGCATGTGTTTAGTAGGGACTCATATGCAGATGCTCAAAATTAAACTCTATGCATTTTATTTTAAACAATGAAGAGAGAAATGCATAAATGAGTTGAAAAGGAAGGCTAAGGAAAATGAGAAGTAGATAATTAGGTAAATGTGAGCTTGTTTTGCAAGCTCTAATTTGAGAACATCTTTCTAAACATGATTTAAGTTATATACATCGATAGTACATTATGTGCAATTTAACCTTTTATATCAGGTTAGTAACCATTTAATTTGTTGCCAATTTATCACAGGGATTACCTGCAATTGCCTTATACTAAATATGATATGACTCTGTAAATAAACGGTGCATAGAACTTAAACTGTTGAAATATAAGGAAAAAGCGGAACATTTTATATGTTGACATACCTGAAGTCCAGCATGTCCATCATCAACTGCATTGAGAGCCGATTTTAGCACCCGTATAGCTGTTGGACTATTTCTTAAGATCTCTCTACACCACTTAATTGTTTCAGCCTCCAACTTATCCAACTATAAAACAAGAAAGAAAACATTACTTTCGAAAACTCCTAGTCATTTCCAATAACAGAGGACTTAAAACCTTTCTCTAAGCTTAATAAGATGGCCTATAGATTTGTTGCGGGAGTAAAATTTTGAGCTAACTGATGAGTATGTTGTGGTAGTAGATTCTAAGGACTTCAAGTTTTCTGCTAAACCAGAAACGATAGGAAATCGGAACGCTACTTTTGATTATTTTTCCTCTTTCTTCTCTATAATTGTTACACTAATGTTAGCTTTAAGGTTAAGGAAGTACTGTCAGTCGATATACTCACTGGAACAACAGTATTCACAAGTCCCATTTTCTCTGCTTCAGAGGCTGTGTAAAACCTTGTCATAAACCACATTTCACGAGCTTTTTTCGGCCCAACCTGTTTAGCCAGCGAAGGATCAAACCAATATATATGGAGATTACTTAAATTATAAAGCAGATGCCCTTTGCTTGAATTAACAAGACTAATTGATCAAGCAGTTTCGTGAACACGAAAAGTGAAAGATCAGTCTGTTATCCATAAAGGAAAATCCAAGATTAGGTGCTCACCAAACGGGACATAATTGAACTTCCATAACCAGCATCAAAACTTCCTACCTGCAATTAGCAAAAGAATCAGATTTCCTTAACCATTACATGGCATCAAATTTAACTTTATATAAACTATTTAAACAGGAAGTGCCTCAGAATATAACACCAAGATATCAAAAGAATCAGAAGAATAAAGGAAAGAAAAGAATGGTAGCAAGACATAATAGCAAGATGTCACTTGGCTTTGTAAATAAGCTAGGGTATTCGTTCAACACAGAACATTGCTTTATTCCAAACAATACTTGAATACATGCTCATTAGTCAGTAATTGCATTTAGATTTACTAATATATGGATTCTAATGTACACATGTATAGAGATGCCAATGACAAAAGCACCTTTGGGCCTGTCTGACCAAATATAGCATTGTCTGCTGCAATTGTTAGATCGCAAACCATATGCAATATGTGTCCGCCCCCAACAGCATAACCCGCAACCTAAATTTGCAGGACAAACAAAAGAGATATTTTGAAGATAATTGAATGATTTGACAAACAGGCATACAGATTAAAAGCATTTAATAGAAGGATGAAAGAAAACCTTACCATAGCAATTACTGGTTTTGGAAGTCGGCGAATTTGCACCTACGTAAAAAGAAGAAAAATAAGGTAAATGCAAAAAGTAAATTATGCGAAGCTAAGACTTAGGCACATCACAAGTTAACATCACATTTTTTTTAAACAATTTTGTTTGTAGTCCTGAAAGTGACTATCCTTTAAGGCAAAAATTATCTCAAAAAACTTAAAATGACACATTGCTTTACCTGTAAGTCTAAAACATTGAGGCGACCAAAACTTTCAAAATCAGCATAACCATCCTTGCTTCTCAATGCTTGATCACCACCACTACAGAACGCCTTCGTACCCTGCATCACTCATTCTTAAGAACACATATGGAACAGCCAAATAGAGACAGTCAGCTGAAGCTAATACACTAAAAAAGATATCTAGAGAGTGCTTTAATAGGGTCGAAGGGAGGTTTATTTATTTATCCCTAAGAAAATAAACCATAGAGCAAGTCAAAAATGATTTTGCTCCCAGAAAAGGACTTTGTAAAATCAGGTAGGAGTTCTTCACTATGATTACTTACCAGTAGAAGCAAAACAAAAGAGAAGTTAGTCGAATGCATAGTCAAGAAGTAAGAACCATCACCTGAAGGCCTTAGTATAAGTCCACAACAAATTCCATGAACTACTTATTCCACTTTACACTCCTACGACATCTCATTTTTGAGAGATACTCTTTGGAATAGACCACGGTAAGAGCTTAACTACAGACTTTTTGAACATTCGCAAGGAAATCATGTTGAACAATTTAAAGTCGTTCATTTTCATCACAAGTATTATCACGCGGATTGCCAGTACGAGAAATTGATAACTAGGACACAAAGTTCATTTCCCCCACTGGTAAACTAGGATCATTTGGACCATGAATTGTGTAGCTTCTTGAGTTTATGCATGATAAGCTATTTCTGAATACTTACCTTTCCTGTGAGGATAATGACTCCCACTGAACCATCATCCCTGGCATCATTAAATGCACGAATAAGCTCCTTGATGGTGTGTGGTCGAAAAGCATTTCTTCTATCCGGTCTATTGATTGATATCTGCAGGAGGAAAGAAAACGATACAGCTTAAATCCAGAATTTCAGCTCACGAGTTTCTACATTATCAATTCAGGTCTCTAAGTACTAATAACAACGAAAGCTTCAGTATCTATTACCAATTGGTTATAGCGAAACAGAGATGCATCAAAAAGTAAGAAAATAAACCTTCTTAAGTCATTTTTCCTTCTTATTCCTTGGTACTAATCATCTGAAATTTTTTGAAGTGTCAATTAGGGGAACATGCTCCTATAATCCATATAATATTGCAGTAAGTATGCAATGTCACCGCAGGAAATCTTTTACCCCAGTATTTAGGTGTCCATTTTCATGTTAAATATGCAACCTTTTGAAGTCCTTGTTCATAAGCAAGTTAAGAATGAAACCGCATCACTTAAGCCCCATGGAGCTCAAGAAATGCTTGCATCGGTTAGGCTGCGTACATCACACCCTTGGGTGCGGCCCTTCACGGGACTCTGCATGACCAGGATGTTTTATGCACCGGGCTGCCTTTTACTAAACTCAAGCTTAAGAATATACACTATAGACTGATACCTAGAATCTCAAGAATTATACCAAATTCAGCTAAATAATTCCAATGTACTAACTTTTCAACCTTTTAAAATGAATGTAAAATATCTCATATTCACATTCTTGAAACATACAATTGCAGAGGGTGATCACAATCAATAAACACTACCCCACAAAGTAAATAACTCTATGCGTTCCAATTTATGTGACGTAGTTTGACTCAACATGCAATTTAAGAAAAAAGATGAGTTTTCTGAAACGTGTAGTCATAAACATGTCATAATACTTAAAAGACTTTTGAAACTTCTACTCTTCGACATGTCATAACATTTTGCGTGGCTACAAAAACTTCTTATTAACAATAACTGAAGAAGTTTTCTATTTCCAAATACAAAAATATATCAGTAGAACGGACTAATAACTAAATAGTGTCACATAAACCCAACATAACAAACCTTAGCAATAGCTTCATCAACAGCTTTCTCATAAATGATATCAGTAAACTCCTTGCCAGACTCATCAGAAGAGACAATTCTCCAAACTGGTTCATGAGTAGAGACTTCACCATGAATTCTATGGTAATTATCATTCATTGAAGAGCTACAATTTGATGCCCCAATTGAAGAAACAACATGTTGAGTTGAAGAAGCTGGTAAAATATGGTTTGCAACTAATGCCACTCTTCTCCTCATAGTGTTAAGATCATTTTCTGACATTTTTGACATTGTTGTTAAAGATTTTGAGAAGAATATAAGCACAAAAGTAATATAAATGTTGTATTCAAGGTGAATTTTGTGTGTTATGGAGTTTGTAGAATGATAATATATGATCAGTTTGATGAGGGTGTTTCTTGATTGGATAAGATGAGATAAGATAATTGGATTTCGTATTTTGGAGCCAAAAGGAGCTGTTAGTCCTATATGCATTTTTAAAATATCTAAAATTGGCTCGACTAATTAAGATTTGCATCGTCTAATATTTATAAAAGGAGAAAATGCTTCTTATTAGGTATTTATTCTTTTTAAGAGCTCGAACTCACGATATTAATTAAAGGTAAAGAAATTTCATTCATCTCACCACATTCCACGATGATATATGTAATTTCGTAAAACAAACTCTATATAAGTTTAGAATACCATTCTAAAGCCAAAATTATTAACAATGTTGTTATAAATATCCTTTGACTTTTAAATTTGCATATGAGAATTTGAAAGTAGAGAATTCTTATGAGTAATTTTAACTTGTTTAAGATGAAGATGTTAGATGATTGATGGTAAGTGTTAGTTGGCCTTTGTGGTTAGTGGATAAATAGGGATTCTTGAAAATGGCTTAATTCAAAAGAAAGATGCTTACATTACTAACATAGCCTCTTTGCCTAAGTAACCACTGAGCAGGCAAAAATTATCAATTATTTAAAAGAATTTTTACTACTTGGCTCATGAAAAAATTGAGCAGCAAGAATTATTAATTAACCAACAGGATATTGTAAAATTGACTCAATGGCACTATGAGGTAATTTATTATCTCCTCTTTGATTATTTTGTACTGCTTTTTACATTGGCATGTATGTATGCACACTGATAGATTACATACATTTTATGACTGAGTTATGTACAATGTATATAATGAAAGAGTCTTAAATTTTTAAATTTATATTAATTTGCACATGTTACCTCAAAAGAGTAGTACTTGCAGTTGTAATTTGAATGGACATTAAAAGTTTTTTAACCACGGAAGGTTGTGGTGGAGTGATAAGTACTTCTTCATTCTTAAATAGAAGTCTCGAGTTTGAGACTTAGGAATGGAGTTGCCTTTGATAGGGAATACTTTACCCTCATGGCACTTCTCTGTGCGAATCCAGATTAATCGGGCTCCAAAACAGGTATCAAATATATAGTGAGAAACCAAAAATAAAAAGGCTTTTGTGTATCTACAGCCCTGTAGCTCAGTAGTCCTAAGTAAATTGAAAATTCATGCCTTGTTGGGTTTAAATTATTATTTGTATCTGGTAGTTGAATAGATGGAGTAACAACCCTGGGAGCCAATGTTCGAATCCTAACAAAGATGACTAGATGATTCTTTCTCATCTACCTAAGTTTTGATAAACAGTTACTTATGCTGATAGGAGATAACAGGTAATAACCCAGTGGATTAGTGAAAATGTGCCCAATTCGACACCGGACTACCATTATACCATTACAGAAGACATCTTATATTTTGGTTTAGTTGTTAGTTCAGCAGTGAATGTGATATATCAACTAAACGGAATGGGATATGGTTTGTTGATTTATTATTTGTAACTTGTATTATAGATGATGTTAATAGCATTTTTAGCATCAGTGATGCTATTGATCGTTCCCAAAATATGGATTTTTGTTGAGAGAAGTTGCAATTCTATGAAACTCTTTAAACTAAGTACTCTTTACAACTTTGTCTCCCTCCTCAATGCTATTGAGATCATTTTCTGACATTGTTGTTAAAGATTTTGAGAAGAAATATAATTACAGAAGTAATTAAACTGTTGTATTCAAGGTGAATTTTGTGTGTTATGAAGTTTGCAGAGTGATAATATATGATCAGTTTGATGAGAGTGTTTCTTGATTGATGATTGGATAAGATGAGATAAGATAATTGGATTTCTTGTTTTGGAGCCAAAGGGAGCTGTTAATCCTACATATGTATTTTTAAAATAATTTAACCACGGGATGTCTAAAACTGGTGTGACTAATCAAGATTTGTGTCGTGTAATATTTTATTAAAGAAGAAAATCTTCTTATTAGGTATTTATTCATTTTTCCGAGCTCGAACTCACGATATTAATTAAAGGTAAAGGAATCTCATTTATCTCACCACATTCCACGATGATATATGTAATTTCGTAAAACAAACTCTATATGAGTTTAGAATACCATTCTCAAGCCAAAATTATTAACAATGTTGTTATAAATATCCTTTTGACTTTTAAATTTGCATATGAGAAGTTGAAAGTAGAGAATTCTTATGAGTAATTTTAACTTGTTTAAGATGAAGGTGTTAGATAATTGATTGATTGTAAGTGTTAGTTGTCTTTTTTGGTTTGTGGATAAATAGGGATTCTTAAAAATGGCTTAATTCAAAAGAAAGATGCTTAAATTACTAACATAGCCTCTTTGCCTAAGTAACCACTGAGCAGGCAAAAATTACTATCAATTATTCAAAGGAACTTTTACTACTTGGCTCATGAAAAAATTGAGCAGCAAGAATTATTAATTAACCAACAGGATATTGTGAAATTGACTCAATGGGACCATGAGGTAATTTATAATCATCTATTTGATTATTTTGTCACCGATACTGCTTTTTACATTGGCTTGGTTGTATGCACACTGATAGATTAGTATATGTTTTATGAGTGATGACCTGTATATAGTGAAGTCTTAAAAATTTGTATTTATATTAAAGCTGCACTCATTATCTCCAAAGAATAGTACTTGCTGTTGTATTTTGCACTGACTATTAAAAGTTTTTTAACCGTCAAAGATTATGGTGGAGTGATAAGTACTTCTCTATACTTAACCAGAAGTCTCGAGTTCGAGACTTAGAATATAATCGTCTTTGATAGGGAGTGTTTTACCCTCATGGGACTTGTTGGTGTGAATCCGGATTAGTCGGGCTCCAAAGCGGGTTGGGACACCTGGTGAGAAACCATATTTACAGCCTCAGTACTCCTAAGTAAATTGGAAATTCATGCCTCGTTGGGTTTAAATTATTATTTGTATCTGGTAGTTGAATAGATGGAGTAACCACTCTGGGAGCCAATGTTAGAATCCTAAAAGACAACTAACTAGGTGAATTCCTTCTCATCCGCCTAAGTTTTGATAAACAGTTACTTGACAGGGAGATAACAGGTAACCAAGTGGATTAATAGATATGCGCCCAACTCGACACTGGACGACCAGTATAGTATTGTAGAAGACATCTTATATTTTGGTTTAGTTGTTAGTTCAGCAATGAATATGAAATATCAACTGTAAAGAATGTGATATGGTTTGTGATTAATAAGTTGTAACTTGTACTAAAGATGATGTTAATAGCATCGATAATATTATTGATCGTTCTCAATATATGGATTTTTGTTGAGAGAAGTAACAATTCTAAGAAACTCTTTCAACTAAGTACTCTTTGCTACTTTGTCTCCCTCCTCAATTGGAAAATAGAAGAAAACATAACTGTGGTATAAGTTTTATCATCTCTAGACCTGGGGTAGAGCTGGAAATTCCAAATGTGAATTGCATCAAGATGCTTACGGCGTATGCAACCATTTAATCTTTTGTTGCAAAAGCTATATGTTGTCTCTCTTTGTTTTTCTTCCTGTTTTTTTTTTTAACCGTATGAGTAATCTCGCTACTTCCCCTTTCTGTCCTAAGCGGGGGAGAAGGATTAAAAACCTGCCCGATGGGTCTACATCCATCCCTGAATGTCGTCGGGTACTGTTAACTTCCCAGCCATTCTTGTAACTGTCACCTGTAATCCACGCAGGTGTGTCCGCACCCCCCTGAGTGGACGAGAAAGAAAGGATTTCTCGGAGCAACCCCCCAGGTTCCAGACCCAGGAGTCAACTTTCCCGTATGAGCATTAGGTACATGTATCAGTCCGTGGAAGAGTGAAAGGGTCACCACTACTGAGGATCCCCCCTAATCTTAGATAGGTCGTCTGAGGGTTCGCCGCGGTTCATTGCTGTGCTTACACACAAGGCTACCCTTTTCCGAAAGCTCGGACATTCCCCATGCTGCTGTTCCCTCCGGTCCGTTCCCAGGTTGGGTTAGGGGAACATCCGAGCGAGTGCTTTCGCGGATCCAAACGCGCTCACAAGGTGCACAATAAGAATAAGACCAATAGAGACTTCATAAGGGACCATTTGAGCTGCAGATCGTAATGCTCCTAGAAAGGCATATTTCGAATATGTGTTTTCGATTGAACCCTCCTTTTCGTTTGAAATCGATAATACCATTCAAAGTGGTTAGTTGCTGATGTATGTTGCATTTTCTTGAATTGCCTGCGCAGTCCACAGATTATGCGAGAAGTACTGCCCCATTCGCTGACAAATATAGAAAAGTTGGATCTAGGAAAAGCTAAGTCAGTTGTCACCTTTATCAAGTGACAACAGGGTGCTCGTGCTGATTAGGAGATTTATCCTGTCTAGCCGAGACTACACTGATATAAAATTTCATATGCTTTCTCACAGTCAAGGAAGGAACATAAAGATGCCAGGTTCTTGCTTACAGGGGCGCTTGGAAAGTATTAATCAGGAATCATTATTATCTATTCTGATGAAGGAACTGATCTAAGGATCTGAGCTCCTATGGTTAACATCTGCAGCTGCTCAAGACTCATAGTTTACAAGCTTCTGTATTCTACTTGAACAGGTAAACCGAGTGGAATTCATTACCTCATATTCAATTAGCGGAAGGATGTATGACTGATGCTATTTGAGACACTCAACAATTTTACATCCATGATAGCAGTGTGTCTTTTTCTTTCTTCAGTAAGTGTTCCTATAAAGTATGTTATGAACGCTGTTACTGGCCCGAAAGAGCAGCAGGGTATCAAGATATTAATTGATGGACTTGGGCTTGGTATTAATATGAGGCTTAGCCCAAGTACTACGCAGCCAAACATGAGCTTTAATTGGGATCCGGGATGAATATTATAAGTAGGAGAAAGAGTAAAGAGAAGGGTATGCAAATTGTGAAATGCCTTTGGCAAAGTCTGTACTTCTCATCCCAAGTTCTTCTGATTCCTCTCATCTCCCTTCCTATCCTATCTTTGTTTCCAGTATCTTTACTTTGTGCCCTGTTCTTATTGAGGCGTTGTAATTGTCAATTTCTATATCAGTCAAAGCTATTATTCCCTGTTCCATTGTTTTATGAGTTGAATGTTAGTATTGTTTACTACAAAGTACTTTTTGATTGAAAGTAATATACTTGCTCTTGATGGATCGACGATTTAACCTTGACAAGAGAGAGAGAGAAACCACTCAACCGGTAAACAATGATTTTCTCCTTTGTAGGTGTCTCTTCAATAGGTATCTAATCTCTATTTAACTTTTAAGAGCTTGTGGATGGAAGAATTCACCACACAATGCGTTGGGAATGTTGTTAATCATAATTTGTGGGGAAAATACGTTTGACGAAAAGCGATGCACGTGTGTAGGCATATGATGATATGATTTTTGTCAGTTTCATCAAAAAGAAGTCTGCTATCTGTCAAAATATTTTATTTCTTCAATTGTCCATTAATATTTATGTATGAGGCTGCAAAGTATCCTAAGCTCTTTTCATTTGGTCGTATAACAGATAGGATATATCCTAAGTAGTTCTTGTGCTTTAGGTCATAGCATATTATAATCTGACAGAATAAGCTGAACTCTCTGCACAAAAGGAAGTGCTTTCTGATGCCTTACTATTAAAAATACTTCAATACCAGCTCACATAGTAATCCTACTAAAAGGAAAAATATATATATTCTATACTCTTATGCATTAAGAATATGCAATCATTCTATATATGGTGTAATAGGGGTCAGCAAAACTATGCCGGCCACACAAACGAAAAACACCAAAATATATAAATATAGGTATTAGTCTTACTATACTAGCACTGATCTTGATCAACCTGAGGTCTATTGCTTGCTGGTTTTCCGACTTGTAAACATTGTATTGGAGGCAGAGTAGGAGTGTATAACTCTCCGAATGTCTGCCAACAGTACGGATCATACATGTGGTAATGTTCTTGTATTGGCTTTAGTTGAATGTCCGTCAGGGTCACATCTTGACATGGCATACTGTCGCTGCATGCTAGATGCACTGGTTTTACTGTATATGTTCCTCTAATTCTCTCAAAGTTGATTCCTGATAATGCCACTGCAGATGTCTGGTTCTTGCATTTGCTCTTATCACAATAGAACTGATCAATTACAATTGGTAGTTGGACTTCATTAACTTGAATGTTCGAGAAAAACACTCCTTGTACCGAGCCCGATCCACCCTGCAGTTGTAGAATCGAACGTTAATGTTGGTTGAAGACGCACTTGACTCAAATTCCTGAAATCTGATTAGTAAATATGTCTACTGGATGTTGAGACAACAAAACATTTGCCGGATGGATGACGCACGATGCTTTAAAGTCATTATGAAAAACGTTGAAAATGTTAGAGTGAGCACACTTCTAATTATTTAGTTATATCATATCTCAAAACTCATCTCAAATGTAAGCTTGATTCTTCTTTCAAGGGCTAAACATGGAAATATTGTTTTTGAAATCCTAGACCTCTGTCTGCTCTGATATCATGTACCATGATGATGCATGATCACTTCATCTAAAAAAGCTTATATTGTCAGATTGTGCGCACATTTGGTTGCTCAGTTATATTATGTCGTAACAGTTCCCTTATATGACTGCTTGATGAACTTGTGTGTTTCATAACTGACATGGAAATTATATCCGTACCTGCCATGTCTTAATCCTGACACCATTCATTGTGTTTTGCATAACAACATCTTTGACTGTGATATTCGAAACACAAGCTTTTGTGTTGTCTTTCCCCAGCGATCCAATGCTGATTCCATGTCCTGGTCCACAATTTATGTTGTGTACATACACATTGGTGCATCCAGTTTGTATGGACACACAGTCATCTCCTGTACAATGCCAGAAAAAAGGTCTGGTAGTGAGTAATTTTGCCATGTTCTAACATGATAATTGAAGGACAAGTATGTGCTTGGCCCTTTTGGTGTTAATATTATCTATGCTTTCATAAAGCTATCATCTAGGCTTCCACCTTCTTTGGGTTGGCATCTGAAGATGATGCTACAGGACTAAAATAAATGACAAAGATGCAATAGAGCTGAAATTATTGACATTAGGACAAAATTTCCTTTGTGTGGGGCTAGAAATCACACCCCTATATTGAATTTGCTCTTTTGCTATCTGGACAAGATTAGTTATTGCAGGTAGGGTCTTAAAGCTTGTGGTGCTCAAAGTATACATAGCAGATAGGTGGTTTCTAGGTGGCAAAATGTTAGTGGTTAAAGTTCAAGACTGTGGTCCTTATGGAGTTATCAAAGTGGACAATATTCTGCATTTTGTCCCAGCTATCAGTTATGTTAGTTGTAAAACTTTTCACTCACTACACTTAGTCATTGAGTTTGTGGTATTTACTTGAACTGGTTGAATTAAAGAATAAATTCAATGTAGGAATTATTACCACAAGCAATGTTGGAACTGCGGATTAGCGCGTCTTTGGAATTCTGTAAATGGATTCCATCTGTATTAGGACTATCACCAGGAGATGAGGCAGTGAAATTGTATACTGATACCCCTATGCAATTATCAAACTTGAGATGGCATTGTTGACTATTCTGAATTGTGATGCCTGTTACAGTAACATTGAAACTTCCATAGAATCGAAGAGCCTGCATTGTAAACATTCGTTTAGTATCCAATGAACATGTCATAGCCAAGATACAAGATTTGCAACTTAGAGTATGAGATGTTTGAATGTGGTCCTTACTGTTGGCTTGATGCTTGGCATTTTCCCACCGAGTGAGGTATTTAGCTGCCATACAAATTTTTGGAATATTAGAAAGGGAATATAAACTGAAAATGACATATTGAAAGGAAGTTGTAAGATAATTACAGGAGTTGGAGGATGTCTCAGTAGAGTCTTGTTTAATGGGATGATTAGTTTTAATTCATCATCATAAGGATCAGCATATGGTGTATCTTGCCACCAAACTGAACCTCTTCCATCAATCACCCCACTTCCTCTAACTGTAATCCCTACTAGTTTGCTGAATTCAAGCCATTGCATTAGACCTGAACCCCAAGATTTGGCATCTGTTGGAGCAATTAATGTTCCATCAAGCTGCAAAACAGAGCATCTTTATCAATATTGTTACTAATGCAATACACAATGTTAAGGCTGACAGTCGTAATAGTTCTTGAATTCTGCCTGATGTATATTAATTAATATCAAATTTATGATGCAGAATCATGTAATTCTTGATCCCAATGCTCGTGTATAAGATGTGGTAACGTTGTATTTGCATAGCCAGCAGAGACAACAAAAGCTAGGTGATTTCTATTCATCTGCCTAAGGCTGGAGGGAAGAGTTACTCGATGTGTGTGCTGGTGGGAGGTAGCATCTCCTCCATGTAATAGTTGAGGCATCCAGAAATTTGCCTAGACACCACCGTATAAAAAACTGACAGAGAAGATGAGAGTTATACACCCTTTGGTATAGCCTACCGTCCTAGACTATATTATGTGCGACTCATTCACAGATATGTATATGAGTGTCTTTTTGCTAGTAATTAGTGTACATTTGAAATAGACTGTACAGCATATGAACTGATAGCACACCTGTTTGACACAAAATACGTCAAGGTAGACTACATATCAATGTAACATAAGTTTTACATATACGTGCAGATAATCTACATATTTTGACTGACCTGAAAAACAATGTTGTGCTGACAGTATGGACCTGAGAATGAAATTGGTCCTACAAGGAACACATATTCTGATGGAACGATGATCGTTGATGCTTCAGTTTTACAAGCAGCAGCCCATGCAGCTTCAAATGCCTGAATTTGCATCACAAGAAATTAAAATTGTCATGGTTAGTAATGCAAATTATATTCATCTTTTACCTTCATTTTATTTTTGCTCTTGAGGTTATAAAATTTTCACTAAAGTATTCAGTTGTAAGTTAGTGTGAACTACCTTAACGAGAATAATTTGTGTGGGAGCCACTTCATTTCTCTGTTACACTGCCTGCAACATTGTCTTATCTTGTTTGTAGTATTAGCTTTTTTCCTATTATGTAATGCTGTCTAACCAAAAGTTCGTTCAATAATAATACAGCATTGAATTTGTCACATTTACCTACCTTTTTGTCCTGTAAAACATGAAATTATTTATGTTGAATTCCCAGAACTCTTTTCATCAACTTTATTTACAATGTCTAATTCTGACCCGTGAAACCCTATGAACAAAAGAAACTTTTCCTACTTGAAACTTGATATAAAGAACAATTAAATAAATGCCAATTTGCAGAGTCTATGAGCTGACATCAATTAAATTCCAATGCGAATAGTAAAATTATTTTAGCCAATAAGTTGCTAAATTGGAGTGTAATAAAGAGCCAATTGCTCTGCATTTAGTCCTAGTTTAGGCCATTTTGTGTTTTTTTTCAGTTCCAAGAGTATAGAACAAAGTATTCACGACTAAAACTGACAATTGCCTAACGTTGGACTAATTTCACGTGTGTATGGTCGCTAAACTTCGCCTACTATAACAGTAAGGTCATCATATTTGTTGTAGATAGTAAGTCTGACAGTAAATAAAGTTCAGTGATCATACGTGAAATTAATACGCTAATGCTTTCAAAACCGAGTTTTCAAGTTTGGACCACTTGTTTATGGCAGGTGAAAATTCGAGTTTACCTTAGTGTCATCAGTCTTGCCATCTCCTGTAGCACCAAAATCTCTTACATCAAAGATGTTTGATGAAGGTACATTGTCGTAGGCGCCTTTGCTTGGCGGGTTCGTTGGCATCTTTGGTGGAGGTGAGTATTTTGGCTTCGACTTGCTACCATTATTATTATTATGGTGGTGATTGTTGCCATGAGACTTTCCTTTCTTCTTGTACAAAGAAGCAGAGGCACTTCTTGTTTCTCTCCAATGCCGACCTCTTCTTGCATTACAAATCTCTACATTTGACGACCATACAAGAAATGCAATTATAAACATAAATGTGAAGCTTCTAAAACTAATGCCCCCCATTTTTATTTATTGAGTTGAAAGGGTGGTGGAAGAGGAGAAGCAATACAGGGAAGAAAGAGCCCTTTCTTTTAACTTAGCCAACAGAGGAGTTTCTGGTTGTATATATATAGGAAGGAATACGCAAAGTGTTAATGAAAATACTATACATGCATAAGCAAAGTATTTTGTTATAATATGCTAGGCATTTATGTCGTTCATTCTTGGTCCCCTTCTCTTTTATTAATTAATAACTTCCTTTTCTTGATGTGATTTTGTTTGGCTGAGAAAAAGTTTGTTACTCTTATCTTAATTCACATAAAAAATCTTTGGCATATGGAATGAAAAAAGAAAAGTTGTTGTAGTTTTAAGTGATATTTAATTGCCATGCCATGCAAAAGAAGGAACTTAATTTACTTAAACATCTAAAATGAGCTAAACATAGTGATTTGCCAAAATTAAAATTAGAAATGCTAATGTTCACCTGTCACATTTAATATTTTGTTTTCTTGTGTTTAAGTATGTATGAATTTCCTTTTTCCTTTGTGTACATTGTGTCTTCCATGACAAATGATTAGGAAATAATTTTTTTGAGTTGCTATTATTGGATTATTACTAGTATGATAGTAGCAATTACGGAGTACTATATTTTAAGGTTAGTACTATTATTGTTTTTACTATTTATTCTTGTTTCTTCTTTTTATTATAAAAAGGCCAAAAAGATGCACGTGATTGGGTATGTGTATAAGTGGTCAAGGGCACTGATTATTACAGCTCTTTTATGATCACATGCAACCTTCACGGGCTTAGTTTTACCTTTGTCCTCCTTAGCAACAGTTCTTCCCCTGAATCCCTCATAGCCTTATAGCCTCCTTTTTAATTGGGGATGGCAATGGAGCGGCACGGGGCGGGTGCCGGGTTGTGTGTAGGCGGGATTATTTTTCTAACTTTATCAATCAATTAATCATCCTGACTTTTACGTCAACCTAATATTAGTGGGAGACTGTGAATTGAGGTAGATTTAAAATTTAAATTTGAGCACTAAACGTCTGAACTTATGTTTTTCTGTAATGAAAAGTTCCACCACATATATATTTCGTGTCTACCGTAAAATTGTTAAAAAGGTCCCCGCCTTGACACCTTAATATCAAGGAACCCCCATTCCACAAGTAGGTGGAGATCGACTTTCATTATGAATAACTCTTTGTTCTTCCGTTGTCTTAAAGCTCAACTATTTCAAAATAAAGAAATAATGAACTTCATAAGAATAGTTTGATGCACATGTATAATGAGTGGCTGCTCAAGGAGAAGTAGTGTCAAATGATTAGTGCTCTGTTAGCGGAGCAAAGAGCCTAAAAGAAAGGTTAGGCAATGTGGAGCTAGACGATGTGCACAAGATATATACTACACCTGCCAATTCAGTTAAAAGAAGTGCTTTGCAACTACTGATTTAAACTTTAAATCTATTTTCTTTTTTTAATCTATGCAAGGAAAAAGACATGAATTCCTCAGATGAGTAGTAGGTAAATGAGGCCATAAATGGATAAATGTTTGTGGCCCATGCAACATATAGTTCATGGGTTAAATTTAACTCAACTTTTTGTACATGCAACTCAACATTTCAAAAATCAATGATGTTCACAGAAACACACAAACATGATTACAAAAGTGTAACAAGTTTAATGCACTATACAAGTTTAAAAATTTGAAATTTTGAATCGGCCTTTTTCACATGCACAAGAATTCACTAAAGCGAAGTAAAAATCCAAGAGGGGTGATTTTAGGGAGTGGGGGATGGGGGAAAACACAGCGCCCATGGTTTCGTGCTAACGTTTTATATGTGATGAGTAGTCGTATATGAGGTTTGGCTATAGTGTATGTACTAAAATATGATACACTATTACACATAGCCAAGTGTCCAAACTGACAATAATGTAGTCCACAAAACATCAGTGTACGTGAAAAAGGATCACATGCTTTAGCTCTTTATGGAATGGTGGGTTTAGAATAAGAATATTGTGGGGCTATTAGGGTCTGCAATTCATGAACGTCACAATAGAATGTAGGTATTTCTGCACTTTTATGTGAACACAAATTGCTCTGATTGTGACCAAAGAATTATAACCAAGATCAAACAGTAGGTTTGAGTTTTCAATGACATAATTAATCCATAAATTCTTTTTCTCTCTTTTTCCTTCTTTTTATAATTCTCCAACTAGACTTTTTAAAAACTTTAGTTGATTGTCTTACCTTTGTACACTTCATTGTCAGTAAAATACCAAAACTTGTGACATTGCCATTATTCTTCCCCTAGATTTACAATGTACTGCTAGTAGGCGATGGTTTCATTATTTATATTCTTACAACTAAATATATTTTCCTTTAATCATTATGGGCTTAAAATTTGTACTTATTATAATTTTATGCCGAAGCCATGCTTGACTTTCTCTTTTCTCTTTAATCTCTGTAATTTTCTTTCTTTTTCTATGGTTGTAAATTCACTCCAGCATTTTCCTTGCATCTATAAATATTACATTATCAAAAAAGAAAATTTAATAATTTTTTGCATATTTATTAATGCTCAATGTAAAAAAAAATATTAAGTTTAGTTAAATTCGTTGGAGCTGCACCACATCCACCTAAGGTGGTCCACCTTGGCCAACAAAAGCAATTAAGTATACACTAGGCATGGACTTGTAACTTGAAACACTGATGTCAGTAAATAAAACTTTAGCAAAATTTTAAAAATATTAACCATATTGTTTATATCTTTTAATTTATTTATTTTTTGGATGTCACATATATATATGTGGAAGGTATAAGGAGCTTATATGTTCACATCACCCTACCTGTTAAGCTAAGACTTACAGATAGGCAGTGTTTGGAACCACACCTCATTTTTATCACCCAACAAGTTTTGTCTTTTGCACTTTGACCTCTCTTATCCATCATTTTCTTTCAACGTGCCCCAAACCTCTCGCATCTCTTTCTATCTATCTGGAGATTACACATTGCAGTGTGGGTGATAACATGAAACGTGGAGTCATGTCTATTCATTTGCCGCATTTATACTTCTAAGTTTGTGAGGGAAGAAAATCATCTTCATATTTTTAAGTCTATTGTCACATGAACATTTTACTTATTCAAGTTATTTCCTTCTTCGTTGTGATATAAACTCTGCATGTAATAGTAGCAAAAATAAACTCAAGATTTAAATTATGATTATGATTCCAGAACTTTTTATTTGTTGAATTTTAGTGATTTTCACACGTATATTTAGTTTGGTGTCTCAAAGACTTTTTCAATTGAACACAGCACAGGTGTCACCTTTTTCTAGTAAGGACTAAGGAGAACATAATATTACTCTGAGGATTAAGACGCACTTTACATATGAAGAAATTAAGAGTTGGAGGGGGGGGGGGGGGGGGGGGGGGACATATGTAAGTAAACAATTAACATGCAACTCATCACTAGACTGTCATCCCATTCTCAAGAGAACTCGACCAAACAATATCCATTCATGACAAACCCTTTGAGGGTTAATTTAAAGGGTTTAAGTTTTGTTTCCAATCGTGTAAAGTATTTTTACACAATCGAATCACTTACAAAATAATTATAAGTAAAATCAATATGACAAACATTACTCCGATATATATCTAAGTGTAAGTTGATATTAACATGTGAAAATTAACTATATATTAAAAATATAAATTTATTTTTATACTGTCGACATATATATATATATATATTTAAATCGTACAATTCCTTTGCTATTCATGAAAATAGAAAGAAGTGATTAAACAAAAGGGAGAGATCCCCAACTCCCCAAACCCCCCCCCCCCCCCCCCCCCAAAAAAAAAAAAAAAAAAATTCTCCAACTAAAAAAGCCTACTCAATTTTACAACTAGATGGACGTGATCATACATCCATTCAAAATACCCTTTTGTGATAAAAATTCATCTCATTTATGGCGACATGATTTTTGCCTGTTTGACATATATAAATTTGAAGATTTATTATTCTGCAAAGGTCGTCTGACAGGAATTATTAAATTAAAGTCACTTCCCTCTTTCTTCACGTAATTTAGAACTGTGGAAGCTGGAAATCCACCTGTATTAACGTCCAAATGACAATAATTCACATATTTGAATCTGTACTAAATTTTATATTACTAATAATCTAATAACAGACAATACTCCATTAGCTGTTCCTTCTAATTAAGAAAAGTATATCATAGACAAGCTGCAAACATATCTTCTCCAGCACTGCAGGACACTAAGTTATATATGTTTCATGTGTATACGTACTCACTATGCTTTAACAACTATATCTTGCTCTATTCATCAATCGTAGAAAAATCTTAGCATATAAGTATATACAAATTTAGATACAAACGTGTAGTTAGCGCACTGTCTAATTAAATTCTGTATAGGACTCTTATCTCTAACATTTAACTCTAGAAATCTTCCTTCATGTTATTGGACATAATAAATAAAGGATCATCTTTTTAGCAAACCAAGATATATTTCGAGAATTGTATAATATGCTTTTTGGTATAACTTCATAAATGATCATTCAACTTTTATCCTTATTGCAGCAAAGCTATTCATGAAATTAAATTTATATATACTTATGTAGCAAACCTAAAAATTTATATTTTATCTATATATAAAATATACGTTTAATATACAAATATAGTTTTTCGACCAAAAATAGCTCGGCCCCTTGTTTGTCATGATGATTGCACTGACGTTATCATTTCTAAAAGTCGCAATTGGATGCATAAGTTAAATGATATTTCTAACTTTGATATAGTTAATAAAGTATATGTTTAAGGGGAACATGAATGAATAAAAATGCGACATTTGGAAAAGCAAAGAGGAGAAAATTGAGTAGGACCTTCTAAGCCGTCTTTTAGTGTAAAACATGGCTCGTGAACTTATTTGATACCTCCCGTGAACTCCATGCAACAGCAACATTATATTCAGCAGGGGGGTTTTAGTATGATTGGCTTAATTTCCGCTTCTTTTTTCTTCTGTTTCCCTTTTTTATTTCCTCTGTTGCTCCTTATACACTTGACAAATGGCGGCTAACCCTTACTTCTTTTATAATGTCTTATCCTATTATTAGCACTCAAATATTTTGATGCCTCACAATTCAAATCTCAATATCGCTGAGTTTGAATTCATATTAGATCTCTAATTTTAGTTACCCAAATTATGTTTGTATGTGCACAAGCATATGTATGTGCGGGCGTTAGTTGTGCTTATCTAGTGATACATATATAAGTCGGGCCTGCGATATCACTCCGTTATTTTATACTCGTCTTCCTGAAGATTTGACTCTAATATCAGTTGTTGGGCCAAAATGGCTGTAAGATACTTTTAACATAGTGATATATATAGTCTGTTTTGGCCAAAGTCCACACGATTTTTTCAAAACGCCTCCTATCATTAAAAGATTCCTAAACCTTATAAGTATAAATAGGCTCCCAAACTTTTCAGCTACCAATGTGTGACTTTGTTCACAATTCCAACATATTGAATATCCATGCGGCTTAGATATTTGACTTTTTTAATGTTTCAAAGAAAGATTTGACATGTATGTAAGGGGTAAGGATATATGGACTTAATTGCAGGAAAAAAACAAAAAGATGATATTGGAAAACCAAGATTTCATTGGAGTGATAGGGTTCAAATCACTTTTTTTTTTTTTTTTTTGGTAGAAACTGGATATTAACCATTACTTAGCATAGTAGTTTTAGAGTCATGAACAGTTTCATGTGCTCTATCTAATACAGAATTAGCAAAAGTGGTTCAAATCACTCTTACCATGTCTATTATAAGATCTGTAAACAAAAGGAAAAAGTTTTAATATATTTCTTTATTATGCGAAATATCTATAATTAATTTTACCTCCAGCATATATTGGTGATAATTCATACTTCTGCAAGCAAATCATTTCGTATTTGCTTTTTACTCTAATAAAAATACAACATAAGTTGATTTTAGACCATGCATAGGGAAAAAATAAATAAGTAGTTTGGATTTTCCTCTCAAAATATTTCTGACACGTGGAATCTTTCCCCGCCATTCTAAATGTCAATGGAAAATACGAGACAGTAATGAATATAAATAACAGAGATTATCATTTAATATATGTTTCATCTAGCATGCAATAGGTAAATTTTAGACCTTTTTTACTTAAAAAAGTGTTACCGTCCTAAAGTTTTAGCCGGAAATTTTTTATGTAGAAAGCAAGAATTAGAGTGAATATGACAATGTAATTGAGGGCTTCTATGGTGTCAAAACTTATCACGATCACCTAATATTTGTTCCATCATCCTGCTTAAAGATATTTTATACGTAGTTCTCAAAAGAAACTACTACTCATTTTCTACAATATATTTGTTTCCTAACCTACATCCTTAATTTGCTAGATTTGTACGGACCCATAGTTTTCTTTGTTTTAGTATGAGATCAAACGGAATACCTTGATTCTTGTCTGGTCAAGGTTCTTAATTTGCTGTCTTTCCTCTTTAAGAGTACTGTATTAGCAATAATGATGATTATATTATGTGTGTTTTATATAATGTTGATCTTGAAGATGCCTGCGGACACGCATAATGAGTTGGTCATCTATTACCTACTTTTATCGTATTGAACATATTTATCTTAGATTATCAATTTTGGTGCTCTTTTTATTCTGCCACTAACAGCTCAAAACTACAATGAAACAGAGATCTGTTAAGAAATTTTGATTTCTATTCGAATCCTTACTAAAGGTCAAGTGACTAAAAGTTAATCAATTTACTGTAGTTCCATAATTAAATAGTTGTACTAGAACAGATGCATAAAGTTAAAAATATAAACACCAAGTTAATGTACTTTAATAGAATTACTTTCTGTTTTGCACATGAAGAGATCTATTACATGTATATAGTAAAGGTACTACAAAGTACATTGCTTTTGTTGTACTTAAGCTGACAGTTAACTCGAGAATATTTCCCCTCTAGATCTTTTTGACCTTTCTTATATAAAATTATGAAGAAAAGAGTAGATTCGTTAATCTTGTACTCTCTCCAACAGGGAAGGAGCCGGTGAAGGGCTCTGCAAAGTTATACTGTACGTATAGATTAAGCATAACACCTACATAGTAAATCCTAATTAAGCACCCTTATCGAAATTACTAATTTTGAGAAAGTCTCTCTGTTCTAATGTTTGACAACTTCTAAACCTTATCGAAATTACTAATTTTGACAAAGTCTCTCTGTTCTAATGTTTGACAACTTCTACTCTCAAACTTAGAAAAGTTTTTTTCTAATGGCTCTTGTAGACACCAAAGTTTTATTGGAGCACCCCATACAAAATTTGAATTAATCCATTAAATTAGGTCTCTACAAGATGTGTTCGGCTAAAACGGTCGAAGATACTTTTAACATGGTTTGATACTGTCTGCTTTGAGCTAAGCCAGCACGGTTTTCCCAAATGTCTCACACCATTAAGAGATCTCTACACCTTATATGTAGCTTATTTTCCTTGCCAACTTTCGATGTGAGAGTTCGCACACCCAAACAATCTTCTCCTCGAAATAAGTTCCACATGGAACATCACTGCTTGTTTGGAGACTCACTATACTATGTGCCACCCACATCAACAACCGAGTACTTCTATGTGCGTCTTTGAATCTACGGGCAAAGGTAGTAAGCCGGCCAGTAGACGGGCAAAGAATTAACTAGGCCATCAAAGTTGCGAGTAAAAGCAAGCAGTAATCTACCCAGCAATGGGCAAAAGCTAAGTCGGGCCCCACGCAATCACTCCGCTGCATATTCGTCGCCTTGAACCATTGGTTCTAATACCAGTTGTTGGGCTAAAACAACCCAAGATACTCTTAACATGGTGTGATATTATCCGTTTTGGGCTAAGCCGCACGATTTTTCCAAAAGACCTCAGATCATTAAGAGATCTCTACACCTTATATGTAGCTTATTTTCCTTGCCAACTTCTGATGTGGGACTTGGTTCGCACACCCAAACAAGATGAACTCAAATCCATATAGTTTGCAAGCCTAAGGCCCTCAAATTATGGATAACAAATCGGAGGATAGAGTATATCAATAAAATTCTATATTCTTCATGTTGTTTGTACTTGTTATTCCATTCATCTTTTCTCTTAGGAACAAAAGCAGGTCTTCAACAACAGAGGCCAAACCGGGGCAAAATTTCTCGTACTTCAATTTTGTCTTCGTGTTTCCACTCAAACAAAATTTGAAGTAGGAGCATTTGAAGACAACGAAGTTTTATGGAACAATCCATATAAAATTTGGGTTAGTCCACTAAATTAGGTCTCTACATAATGAGCCTAAATACATGGTTAGCAAGCCTAAGGGTCCGCTAGAGTTTTTTTAGAGGCTGCTCTATCTAAACCCTAGCTCACACCTATATAAAGGGGTACATATTCTCTTGAAGTGTATCTCAAAAATTCCCAGAGATTAACTTGAATTATCATAAATTTGGGATATTCACAAAGGGAAAGATATCAAATACGTCTTTGTAAAAATCATGTAGCACAAAGCTGCCCGACTTTCTTGGAAATCAAATATATCACGAGAAGGTCCATACCATCCTAGTTCAAGATACTCTAGAAATATCTAGAAATAAGAATCAAGGGATTACGAGAATTGTACTCGAAATTTTTATAATTAAAATCACTTGTTTCTTTATTATTCTGTAATTGTATTTTATTTTTCATAATTCAAAAATTGTTGCAAACAAATTGGCATGCTATGTGGGACTGGTTCTTCCCTTCATCTCTTCTCTCACAATAAAAAAAGAACGTCTTCAACAACGGATGCCAAATCTAAGGGCAAGATCTTCAATACTTCAAATCATGTCTAATCTCCACTCAAATAAGACTTGATGTGTGGGTATTTGTAGACACCAAAATTTTATTGGAGCAGCACATATAAAATTTGGATTAGTCCACTAAATTATGTCTCTTCAAGATGAGCCCAAATCCATATAGTTTGCAAGCGTAAGAGTCCATTAGGATTTCTTCGGGGGCTATTCTATATAAACCATAACTCACACCTATATAAAGGGTTATATATTTTCTTGAAGAGGTATCTAGGAAACTCATAAGCACTTATATTCAAAAAGAGATCAAATGACATGTCAAATATTCTTTCTCAAATTCTAGCAATATTCAAGATCCAAACAGTGTGTTATTGCATACATTTGATCATCAAATACTTCAAAGAGATGGAAATCATCCTACGCCATTAAGGCTCTCGAATTACGAATAACAAACTGGAGGAAAAAATTCAGGGATAAACATAATTGTACCTACATCGTTTATCAATAAAATTCTATATTCTTAATTGCAGTTTTACTTTTCTACTAAAATTTATTGAAGAACAACCCCTCTCCCGGTTCTGGAATTGGGACAATTAGAATGGACATAAAATTCTTTATCAAACTCTTAACCATTATGGGTCGTTCGGTTGCTCAATTTGTAATTTAATACCCGCACAAAACTTTGCGCTAATTTAGCGGAGCGTTCGATTGGTTTTCTGTGAAAGTTTAATACCCGCATAAAATTAGTGCAACGTTTGGTTGCGCTTTTGTATATTCTACATTATTAATACCCGCATTATTAATGAGGGAATCTATATATTATTTTATACGGGATAAAAGGTGGTATTAATAATGTGGGTATTAATAGCGCATATATTAAAACTTAAAATGACAAAAGCAACCCTCATAATAATAAGGATATTTTTAAAATTTTATTTAAAGAGTAAATAAATATTTCAAATAATAATAGTGTTTGTTAATTTGTAATATATCAGTGATTCAACAAAAAATCCCTACGTTATAATATATGCATGGCTAATGCCCACATTACTAAATTCCGCGCTAACTAATACCCGCATTATTAATACCTATATTATTAATACACACATTACTAATACCCACATTAATAGTTAATACCCGCGTAAAATTAGACTTCAACCGAACGACCCCTTAGTGCTTTATATTTTATTCCACTGGCAATAATACATTGAATTAGTCAAATGAAAATGCCTAGCTCTGTGTCCAGGCTAAACAATATAAAATGGAGGAAATAGAGTATAGATAACGTTTTTCAATCTTGATTTTTTCTATATTCATCAGGTATCTGGTACAGTACTTGATATAGTTCAACTAATAATTTAAATTCTTGTCGTATAGGGATTATTAAGGGAAAAACGCTCTCTATCAATAGTTTTTCTATTAACAGGGGCATGAATCAGTAACCATATATTAAGAATAGAGAAATCACGTCTATCTCATTACAACCTTGATAGTTTCACCCTGGTTTAGAGTTTACCATGTGAAAATATTTCATTGCATTGCATTGGAATGGAAAAAGGAAGCTCATAAAAATACTCCATATGGTATAGTATAATTTCTGTCCTTAGTTGATGGCATTAAATGCTGATTCACGGATCATTCTAGAACTTTGTAATTTCAGAAACTAAAAAATGAAAGGAAAAATAATAAGAAAGAGAACATGAAAATAAGTTTGAGAGCTTTAGAAGAAACATGGGGTGTCCCATCTTAAGCTTCCAAGGCAAATGCTTCACCAATAGACAGTATACTTCTTGGACATGTGAAACTTCAGTTGGACAATTTGTTCTTATTATACTTATTGCATATGACATTGATCTCATCTTCCCCTTCCTTCTCTGCTATAGCAGTCTCATGAAGAAATCAAGAACAACAGCTCACTACAACTCTTTGACGTTCTTCTTTCTAAAGGTTGTAATGAGACCGTGACAAATTCATAATTTAACCATTTTGGTTTCTGAACAAACTCGTAAACTCATAGTTGAATTTGCCAATTGTATATAACAAAATGCTAACTCTATCTACAGTGATTGTCCAAATGAGATAGCAGCAGATTTAGAATTTATATAATGTGGATTATATGAAATGTATCTTTAACTTTATCTACACTTTCTTTTCGCACACATAATATGAAGCATTGTGTTCTATCGGACTCGCAAACTCATAGTTGGATCGGCTACACAATGACAGGCTAATGAAATGGAATATATGGCTTAGAAGATCCAATCTCATTCTGTTCTAACAGTAAGCAGTACGCACAACACGAACATTCACGGATTTCTTTGAGTACCCACAGATTTTGGCTATGTAGACCCCATTAGGGACTCAAAATGTCCAAGGAAATGATTGATTGATTGTATGTACTTATATCTGATAATCCTCATGTACTTTATAGTTTACATCTACTCAGTATATTCTCACTTACCACTTTATTATGGGCTAAGGTATAAGTTAACCATGCTAAGTTGTATAAATTAGTGGGGGCAAAATTTTACTCCACCTGATATGGTTGTGACTAATATTTAAAAGCTCAAATTAAATACACTAACAGTATAACTCTATTTTTACACAAAAAATAACTATACATAAGCGTCTATAAAAGGTCTAAAAATAAGGTAGGTTTCCTTCTCTTCATTTAATTTCTTTCTATAGTTGCAGGTTGTAGACTTTGCCAATAATGCAAACCAATAAAATGTGGGCACACATTTGTTAGACCGACAAGGCCATCTCACAAGAAACAAGCATATGATACTATATATAATACACAATCTAACACACCTCCACTATCATCTTCTTAGCCACTTACATTAGCTAGGTCCCCTGACCCCTAGAGCCACATAAACTATAATGGTAATCTACATTCGTTGTGTACACATTTACGTACACATATGTATTCTGATATTTTCTTCCACGTTTCTTTAATTTTCTTTTTTTCTTTTTCTTTTTTGGAACATTTATACTGGTCCTTTTCTTGAAGATACTAGTAATTTATTAGTATGAAGTGATCAATATTAAATCCACCTAAAAGGTAGCAACTGGGCGCGGATGAGGTATAGTCTGGTTGGATTGGCTTTTAATACAAGTTTGTGCCTCATAAACTAGAAGGCAATTTACTCTACTTTCTTTACAAGCAACAACACCATTATTAAGACTCGAGAGAGATTGTGTCCGTGCGTTCGAGTGTACGTGTATAAATAAACATATGTATGTATACATATGAGAATGGTAAATGTTATTCACTTCTATTTCTGCACTAAGGGCGTTTAACCTTTTAACTATCAATTCACTTAAGAGGTCATTACATGTCCCATAATAAGTGTGATTTCTAATTTGAAAAATAAGACACCTAGCTATCCTGTTATAATATTTAAATACACTGATAGTATAATGTTTCTTTTTTAGAGGGATAATGTATACAACTTAAATTATGTATTAGGATCGTTGTAGGTGAATTTGACTCTTATTAGGGTCCAACTGCAAGCATTTTCTCATTCATCTTATGTGCATGGCCTGCCTTCGACTCCTAAACCAAAATTAAATAAATAAATAAATAGTACTTTTGAAAAGGTAGGTCCTTTAAAATTCAGATAACTTAGTTAGGCTATATGGAATCACAACTACTATGTAAATTACTTCACAAACATAACTCTGATTAGCTAGGCACCAAACTTTTTTCTTGTGTTCTGTTATGTGTACATGAAGGGACCATCTTAACAATAGCAACAGTGCTGCATTAGTACACTTGTCATTAGCTTCAACAACCCTCATTATTTATGAGATACTTTTTTTTAATTATTATTATTATTATTATTATTATTTGATATTAAGTACTTATTAATTCAATTAATTCGAATCCGTGCTACATAAGAGCTCACTAAAGAGGAAGCCTTCCTGCCAATAAATTCTCTATTTTCTAAGTTCCAACTCGAAATCTATGATTAAATATGAAGTAATTATATCTATTCTACAACAATCTTTGGTGATCATTTGAATACCTTTATTGTGTGGTTTTGTGGAGTTGAGGTAAGCACATCAAAGGCTTTTTTCTGTTAGATCTTGGGATCTACTTGGAAGGGATAGTTTATTGGTTCCATTCACTTATAAAAGTTTACCTAACTGTTTTCATAATTTGAAAACATCGCGAATTTGATCTGAACGTAGTGTGAGGTTTAGGGAATATCAGAAGCTAGAAAGAGAAAATTATTCCATGTATTGAAAAAATGATCTAAAGTTGTTTCTAGAATAACTGTTCACATCCTTATATACATGGGCCCAATCTGGGAACAAATTAATGGACTAAGCTAACTCCCTGAACTAACTAACGCAGCCCAATAGAAACTGATGATGAGCAAGCCCTGTGAGAGGTTTTGTCAGTATATCAGCCAACTGCTGAGCACTGGCAATAGAATAAAGTTGGATAAGACCGTCAGTTAGCTTCCTTCGAACAAAGTGACAATCCACTTCTATGTGCTTCGTGCGTTCATAGAAAACTGGATTCTGAGCTATGTGGAGAGCTGAATTGTTGTCACAGAAAACTGAAATCAATTCTGCAACTATTTTGCTGAGAGCCTTGTATTTTGCTTCAGCTGAGGATAGAGACACCACATGTTGCTTCTTGGATTTCCAAGAAATGGGGCAGCCACCAAAAGAAATAAAAAACCCTGTAACTGATCTTCTGTAGTCAGGGCAAGATGCCTAGTCACTGTCTGAATAGCCCAAAAGCGACAGACCAGGAGAGTTATTAAAAAATATACCAAGATCAACAGTACCCTTGAGGTATCTGAGGATGTGCAAGGCTGCTTGCACATGAGGGATTCTGGGAGACTGCATATATTGGCTAAGATGTTGTACAGCAAAGCAGAGATCAGGCCTTGTATGTGTAAGAAAATTAAACTTCCCAACAAGGCTTCTGAACTGCTCAGGGTTGGGCAGTAACTCACCAGCATCAACCCTCAATTTGATATTCAGATCCAATAGGCAAACAAGTGGAGCAATATCAGAATACCCATGGTCCTTAAGTAAATCAAGAATGAATTTCCTCTAATTCAACAATAACCCAGAGGGAAAATACTTAACTTCAATACCAAGAAAGTAATTCAAATACCCCAAATCATTGATTTTAAACTGGTGGTGCAAAAACCTTTTAATAGAAGAAATCTCAGCAGCATCATTACCAGTGATGATAATATCATCAACATAAACCACCAAAAAAGCATAACAGGACCAGTGTGTTTAATGAACAGAGAGTAGTCATTTAGGGAAGAGACATAACCCCTAGTATGCAAGGATTGAGACAATTTGGCATACCATTGTCGGGAAGCCTGTTTGAGCCCATACAAAGATTTTTGGAGCTTGCAAACAAAATGTTGTGAAGTGGTAGAAGAAGAATCTACAAACATCCCTTGGGGCAATTTCATGTAAACTTCTTCATGGAGATCTCCATGAAGAAAAGCATTATTAACATCAAGTTGGTAGAGAGGCCATTTCTGTTTGACAGCTATGGCAATGAGGCATTTAACAGTAGTCATTTTGACTATTGGTGAGAAGGTCTCATTGAAATCAAGTCCAGCAGTTTGAGTGTCACCTCTCATTACCAGTCTTGCTTTATACCTCTCCACTGTCCCATCAGCTTTGAATTTCACCTTATAAACCCATTTACAGCCTATAGCCTTCTTCCCATAAGGTAGAGGGACAACAGACCATGTGTGATTAGCTTCCAAAGCCTCAAATTCCTTCATCATGGCCTCTTGCCATGCAGGAATCAAAGCTTCTTGGTAATAAGACTTAGGTTCAGTAAGTACTTGCTGTGTGGAAGAAGAATGGACAGATAAACATACATAATCAGTCAGGTAAGCAGGTCTAAATATCATTCTAGTAGAGTGTCTTTGTGGTAAGGATGGGTGAGATGGCTGAGCTGAGTGCTCAGGTAGAGGTTCAGGTGGGGAAGCCTGAACTGTATGTTGAGGTGGAGAAGCCTGGACAGGGGAATGCAAAGGGACAGAGAGAGCAATAGAATAGGCAGTAGAAATAGAATCAGTTTCAGGCATAATAACAGGAGAGGAAATTTCAGTTAAGTCAGAAAAAAGGAATATGGATTCATGGAAAAGCACATTTCTGGAAACAAAAAAGTTGTTTGGTCTCTAAATTGAATAGCTTATACCCTTTTTGACCAAAAGAGTAACCCATAAAAGCACAAGGAACACTTCTAGGAGAAAGCTTAGATTTGTGAACAGGAGGAGTGACTGCATAATATAGGCAGCCAAAAACTTTCAGGTGAGAAAAAGCTGGTGCAGCACCAAAAAGTAACTCATAGGGAGATTTACCTTCCAAAAGTTTGGAGGGAAATCTGTTAATGAGATATGTTGCTGTTAACAGACATTCCCCCCAATATTTGAAAGGGACCTTAGAGTGAAAGAGTAATGCCCTAGTAGTTTCTAGCAAATATATGTGTTTCCTCTCCACTACCATATTCTGTTGAGGGGTATATGGACAGGAGGTTTGGTGTAAGATGCCCTGATCAGAAAAGAAGGTGGAAAGAGTGGTACCATACCCAAGTTCTATGGCATTATCAGACCTAATGATTTGTATCTTAGCATTGAACTGAGTATTCACCATTGCTATGAAAGAATTAAGAGTGGGAAAAGCATGAACTTTAGTGGGAATGAGATGAGTCCAGGTAGTTCGAGTATAATCATCCACTATGGTCAAAAAGTATTTATGGCCATTGTGAGTGGGTACACTGTATGGACCCAAGTATCAATGTGAATTAGTTGGAAGGCATATTCGGAGTGGGTGGTGCTCTCAGGGAAAGGGGATTTTGTTTGTCTGCCATAGGGCAAATATTGCAAACAAAATTTTGCTTTGAGGAAACATCAGAAGAGATAGCAGGTATATCTTTAAGCCTAATAAAAGGAGTATGGCCTAGTCTATTATGCCAAATTGCATCCATTTTATTAGAATGAGAACTATTTACATGTGAAGTAGAATTGGATGCAGGTACAGAATGACAATGAGAGATAGAAGAAGTATTGTTAAAAGATAAAGATCCTGAAGTTGCAGCACATACATCCCATGAGGAGATTTACCAAATTCCAGTGGCCTTTTCAAAGAAAGGCCCTGCAATGCATGAAGTAGGTGTGAATAAGAGAGAACAATTTAACTGACTGAGTAATTTGTGGACAAATATTATGTTGTAGTGGAAACTAGGCACAAGAAGGACATGTGAAAGAGTGATTTCTGAAGAAAAAGGTAAATCTCCTACACAAGTAACCTTAACCCTATAACCATTAGGTAAGGATACCAAGTAGGGGACAGGTAAGGGTGTGATGTTTATTAGGAATTGTTTCTGTGAGGTCATTTGGTCAGTAGCTACACTATCTAGAATCCAACTTCCATGACTAACTTGTGAAAGCAAGCAAGTACCTATAAAATTTTCTATCTTATTAACACAGCTGAGATTAACTGCAAAGTTTGCAGAAGCAGAAAGATAGGTGAGATTAAAGTTCATCCATGTAACTTTTAATCTCCCATAGTATGTGGCAATATCCAAAGATCCCTTTTTAATGGAGGCCAATTCTTGTTTGACTTGATAAACTCTAATAACATTGGGTTGTTCATACCTATCCTCAATTTCCTTCCACACTTCTTTGGCTAAGTCACAGTAAAGCATCGTCCTACGAATCTCTAGGTGCCTGGACTGGAGGATGGATCAGACTGAGTATCTACATGACTGGTCTTGAGCAACTGAAATAGTTGAGTGCATTGTTCAGCAGTGAGACCAGGAATAGCAGGAGCTGTGGATAATGATGAAGAGGGGCTATCTTGACCATAGCTGGATGCACCATCATCAGACCCAGACTGTACACAAGCTTCAGATTTTATATTTCCTTAATTATTAGAATTCTGATATCCATTCTTCGTGCGGCAGTGACTCAAGGTGTGCCCAGATATGTTGCAGTAGGTGCAAAAGTAATTGGACCTTTTAGGATCAAAATGAGTCCCAGGAGCACCAGAATTCCCATACCTATTTGTTCCAGAGGAACCACCTCTATTAGAACCAGGAGAATTTGGTCTGGGAGGACCAGGGTAGGTGTTCTTGGGATTAGGATAACCATGGCTCCTGTTTGATCCAGCAGCAAAAGAAGCACACTCAGGTGAAATAGGAGAAATTCCAGGTTGAACTTCCCTCTGGTGTTGATCATTTACCAAAATCGAGTATGACTTGTTTATAGAAGGAAGAGGAACCATCATCAAAATATTTGTCCTAGCAGTTGCATAAACCTCATTTAATCCCATGAGGAATTGATGCAAGCACCACCACAAAAGCAATAAGAAGTGTAGACAGTATTGAAAATTGTGAGTTCATCCCATGTAGCTTTTAATCTCCCATAGTATGTGGCAATATCCAAAGATCCCTGCTTAATGGAGGCCAATTCTTGTTTGACTTGATAAACTCTAATACCACTGGGTTGTTCATACTTATCCTCAATTTCCTTCCACACTTCTTTAGCTAAGTCACAGTAAAGCACCGTCCTACGAATCTCTAGGGATAAAGTCTTGTTGATCCAGAAAATAATCATATCATTGCATCTTTCCCATTGTCTAAGTAAGGGGGAATCATCTGATGGCCTTTCACAACAGTCACGAATAAAGTGAATTTTATTCTTGGCAGAAAGAGCAATAAGCATGCTTCTTCGTCATTCCATATATCCAATTCCATAGAAAACAATTCCTATGAGTGATATTCCGGGATTGTCAGAGGGGTGAATGTAAAGGTGATGATTAGGATCGGAAAGACATGCAACAGAATCATCCTCAGTTATACTAAAGTTTTGAGTAGATGAACTAGTAGTATTTGTAGTAATTGGTGGCATTTTGACTCGAGATATAAAAGAAAGAGAAAAAAAAAAGAATTATCAGAATGAATAAAACCCTAATTTGAGTTGTAACCCTAATTTGGAAGGAATCTCATTCGAAATTAGGGACAAACAGGTTCAAATTGTATAGAAAATTGTTTAACAACAACAAGCAATTGAAAAAAAAAAGGATTAAAGTGAAAAGTAAGTATTAGGGAGGAATATCACCTGGTAATTGGAAACCCTAAGAATGAAAATCAGGGTGACCAGAGAGAACCACCGCCAACTCCGCCATAAAGAAGAAGTAATCACCGCAATAGCATAGTGTAATAGACATCGGAAAGCGATCGCCGTTCCCGCTCTGATACCATGAAAACATCGCGAATTTGATCTGAACATAGTGTGAGGTTTAGGGAAGATCAGATGCCAGAGAGAGAAAATTATTCCATGTATTGAAAAAATGATCCAAAGTTGTTTCTAGAATAACTGTTCACATCCTTATATACATGGGCCCAATCTGGGAACAAACTAATGGACTAAGCTAACTCCCTGAACTAACTAACGCGGCCCAATAATAAATAACTGGTGGCCCAATAATAAAGAACAGAAATGAACAAAAAATACATGCACAATATATCAACCAACATAATTATTAGATCGTTGATTGTATTCTTAACAAAAATATCACCAGAATTAGATATTTGTACAATTGACTACTTTTGTGACTTGTGAATCGTAACTGCCCCCTGATGGAGAAACTATTTTAGAAACAGGAATATTGCTTTTGTTTTGCAAGTAACCTCTAGCCCTGAACAAAAGTAATAGAGAATTCAAGAGCCTTCTAGCTATGCCAGACTAATGAAAATTTTATCACTAAAAGATACTTGTCTCAATATGATTTGTTTAAATTACAGGTTTTGAGATAATATTTTATTACCTCATACAGGTCATATCCTATATACATTTGGGCGGGCACCATGAAGATATAATAAGTTCCTAAAAAATCAGCAGGTGCCTTTGGAAATCTTTCACATCTGATCGAGCAAAAAAATAAAGGAAAACTAATACTCATAAACCCATAAATATTTCTCTTTTTTATCAATATGGGAGAGGTACTCACAACATAATACTACTATGCTATTAAGAAAATATTTTTGTTTGGGTTGTGTGAATGGAGTTCCTTGAAGAAGTATATGTTGATAAGCCTCGTCACATAAATTTAGCACCATATGTTAAAAGGTGGATATAGGAAAATGACTATATACAGAGATTGATAGAAACTCACATGGCTCATTTTCTTGGAAATATAATTGTATAATGCAACATAATCTCAACAATACATGAACAGAGGTGGATTCAGGATTTGAATCTTATAAATTTTAAATTTTGAGATAACAATCTCAAGTGCAAGTAATTGGATTCTTGACTTAATTTTTATAAATATTTAATAATTTATTTTACTACAAATACACTGTTTATGCAAAACTTAATGGGTTCCGAGCTGCCGAACCGTAGGCTTCACTCTGCATCCGCTACATCCGCCACTGTACATGAAAGGTAGTAATAATTAATGGTTGATTCCTGGGAATGCAGTCCTTTTTGTAGGTAATGCTAAAACCTTTAGAATTTGGCGCAGGTAACCAGTTATAGTAGGTTTCGGAACCTGCTCTAGTTAATGAATACTCGTGTTTGCTGAGTTTTAAAACATTAGCCACAACTTAGGAAGTGGAAAGTGTTTGACCGTAATCAGTAGAAAGTTTGAACAGAACCTTAGAATTTTATCCTGTAGTTCAAAAATCCTGGAGTGAAAAAAAATCCTACTATAATTATCTGGAGCCTGCTTGAGTTGTAAGACAAATATAGACCCTAAATGGGCATGTGGGATAGAAAAGGGTAAATTACATAACTATACAATGTTGGGTAGTACTACTTTATATAAAAATAACAATGCTACAAGACTTTCAAAACTAGCAATATATTTTTTCAAAAGGGAAAAGGTATAAGTACCCCCTTGAACTATTGATACAGTTTCAGTCTCACACCTCATCTTTGCTAAAGCCCTATTACCCCCCCCCCCCCCCCCTTGAACTTATTTAAAGTGGAATAAAAACAACCGTAGATGATGAAGTGGCACATAGAGTGCGGTCACTCTCTTAGAAGAGGGCGAGAGGCAAAAAAAAATAACTTTAAATTAATTAGTATGTACAAGTGTCACTGCCTAAATGGGTACTTCATAATTAATTCTCAATTATCATTATAATAAGACTTTAACTTATTTCCTTTCCTTTTTTAAAAATATCCAGATCCAGTAATCCCCCACTACCCTCGGATTAGGATCTTGTCCATTACTATTTGGTGGTATAATCTTCAACAATGGTGTAGATTGGTGTCATGTGTCTACCTACTAAATTCATGGTGGAGATCATTTTATAATTAAATAAATAAATAAATATGGTAGTATAATTTTAAACAAAAAATTTAAAAAAAAAAAAGAAAGATAGCATCACCTAACGAAATTTTTGACATTAACGTCTCTGACATTTTTAACTAAGCAATGACAGCCGCATAATGTGATTCAGTTAGAAAAGATGTATGGAAAATTAGTTAAACAAAAGAGAGTATTTGAAAGGGCAAAGTATCCAATCATAAATTTTAAAATTAAAAAAATAATCTGATTTAAAGAATCATTATCAATGAAATGAAATTAAGGGATGTCAGTATAATATTGTAAACTATAAAGGAGGTTGGTGTTACGAAATTTAAATTGAGTAGCGGTCTCTATGATTATTACTATAGAATTTAAATTGGTGGGACTGACGTTGGTTAGTTAAAAATGTCAGAAACAGTAAGTTTAAAAGCTATCGTTAGGTGATGTTATTTTTAAAAAAAAAATATTTAAAATTTCACTTTCATATTTAGTTGTTTCGTAGTAAAATGATCTTAACCATGAATTAAGTAGGTGGACACATGGTGCCAATCTGTAAAACTATTGAGTAATATTGCACCAAATAGTAATGAACAGGATCCCTATCCCACTACCCTCCAAGAATAACTCTCAAAATCTCCATTACAGACGTTTAAAAAGCTCATTTATTTTACCTCAAGTCTGCCTTCCTTATCACACATACACACTCTCTCACCATCACTTAATTAAGTATAACTAAAACTTAAACTTACAATTCATTCATTTCTCTATCACCTAATTGGTTATCGCTATATTAAACTATAAATTTTTTTCCTTTTTTTTAAAAAAAATAGAATCTGAGATGGTGGTGGCGAGATTGTGATTGTAAATTAGGAGGTAGCCAAATTGGTCGTTATAGTGATGAAGAAAGAATATAAGGAAGGAAGATGTTCGATGAAAGATATGTAAAAAGAAGAAAGGTTTCATGGCGGGTTTCTGGTGGTACTAAGTGGGAGTGAAGGTGATTGAATAAAAGTTACTATAATGTGAAGGCCGTGAATTTACTTAGAGAGTGGTGGCTGGTTGGAGCCTGGAGGAATATAAGAGATAAAGGTGGAATATGATGATAACAGTGAATATTTTTTTTGTGTATTAATGGTGGAGATGATTCAGTGGAAAGATAGTGGAAAGGTGCTGGGAGAATTATTAAAAGAAAAAAAAAGGATATGGAAAAGAATATGAAAGAAAGGTCGAGCACGTGCTTATTACGCATACCAAAAAGATTTGGTTATTTTGTTTCAAGGTTGTATATATTCTAGTTTAAAAAAGTTGAAGGGGGTAATAGGACCCTTCAAAAGTTTAGGTGTATAATTTGAATTTTTGCCATAGTTCAAGGGGGTTTTTATGCTTTTTCTCTTTTCAAAATATAGCAAATAGACATAAAATATAGAAAAATACCCTAGATTCCCCTTCTACTCCTAACACCTACCACCCATCCCCCCACACTAACTGCCACAACCACTCATGTTGCTCGCTTCCGCTGGCCACCATCACCGATTGTTGTCGCCGCTGGTCCCAGTCACCGACAGATTTTTATTTTATAGGTTATTTATTTTTTTATTTTATAATTCTACACTTGTATGTCAAGTATTTCTTCATTGTATCAAAAACACCATAAAAAATAAGAAGAATGAGATGAAGAAGAATAATATATATAGTTTTATTGTACATTTAATACCATTGAGATGTATTATACATACAATCGATACATAAGATATACAGAAGAAACACACATGACATACAATTTGATACACTTTGGAACTCTTCAATTATGGAAACACACATGACATACAATCTGCATACATTCACCATACAATCCCCAATACAATCGCTATACAGTCACCATTCATCATACAGTCGTCTTACATTCACCAGCCATATACAATTTCAAAAAGTAGAGCGGAAGCACCAGAAACAAAAACAAAGCAGAAGTAGAAGGCATCCAGAGAACACATCACATACCGCGACATACAATCGTCATACAAATGTTATACAGTAGCCATACAATTTCAAAGCAGGGGATAAAGCACCATAAAAAAAATGAAGCAGTGCCAGAAGGCTATAAATTTAAACTATAAATTTTCCCTTTGTTTTTTTTTAAGAGAATCTGAGATGGAGGTGGCGAGATTGTGATTGTAAATTAGGAGGTAGCCAAATTGGTCGTTATAGTGATGAAGGAAGAATATATGGATGGAAGATGTTCGATGAAAGGTATGTAAAAAGAAGAAATGGTTTCATGGTGGGTTTCTGGTGGTACTAAGTGGGAATGAAGGTGGTTGAATAAAAATGGCTATAATAGCTTCTGCACCATGCTAACATCCCTATTCATATGTCAATTTAGGCTAACATTCATCCACTAAGATGTAATGAGGTTATGGAATTTGGGATGGATGAGATTATAAAGTCTTGATGGGACAACTAAAAATATTATGTCCAAATCTACTGGAAATTTGAAGCGACAATGCAGGAAAGTTGACAAGGAAAAAAATAGTAATATGTCTAAAGAAAAAAATGGAAAACAAGTTTTGCAAATATGTGATGAACAATTATTAGATGTTATTGTGACTAAAATGCAAGTGAATATCACAAGCGATAAAAGAAAGAAAAATTATGAATTGGAGGAGATGAAGGTTACGAAAAAACTGAAAAATGTGGTGGAGCCGAAGGCCAGCCCTAAATGGCTTCCTTCTTCACAATCAAAGCTATGGTGTGGAATTGTTGAGGCCCGGGGGAATCCTTGATAGTTCCCTTTTTTAAGGAGATGATGTGTTCCCACTCCCTGAGCATGGTATTCTTAAGTGAAACTAAAAATAGGGATGTTGTTGTAAGAAGAGTTCAGAGGCATTAATATGCAGAATGCTACCATTGTTGAACCAGTTGGATTATCTTGATGCTTATGTCTATTTTGGAATGATAATGTCCAAGTATGTCAGTTCAACACTTCATTATTTTATGTTGAAGTTCTTGTTTATGTTTGTATGTCCGAGTGTAATATTTTGTATGTCTTTGTGTATCTTAGTACTGATAGAAGAACTATGTGTAGATTACAAATGCAAGAATCGTATGAGAAATCTGATCATTGGTGTTCTTTTTGGGTTCTAGTTGGTCATTTTAATGATATTATTGATATGTCTGAAAAATTAGGTGGAAGAAATTAGAGATGATTGGATATATATAAAGACTTCAAAATTTTCATTTGGAAGCTAGGTGCTGTTGATTTAGGCTTCTATGGAAAGACTTGGACTTGGTAGTTTATAGAGAAAAAGAGGGAGTGATTCATGAAAGGTTAGACAGAGCTTTAGTATCTCCTAATTGGAAGCTTAAGTTTGAAAATGCTAATGTGACGTATATTAATAGTGAAACTTCAGATCATGCTGCTTTAATTCTATCCGATGATGATTATCCAATTAAGAAGAAAATGCACTTTTACTTCAATAAAAGATTGATTGACCGTGAGGCTGTTTATAATATCATTACTAGAGTGTGGTTAAGTCATTCTTCAAGTTCTATGCAAAGTAGGATAAAAATTAAAATTAAAAAATGTCGAAAATCTTTGGTTGGATGGCTTAGAGCGGGAAATAGAAATTCAAAGAAAAGAATATATGGTATTAAGAAAAGAATTGAGGAGGTTATGAGTAATCCCGAGAACTTTGATATGAACCTGTTAAAGCTTTTGAAAATGGAATTAAGCAAAGCTTATCAGGAACAGGAAATATTTTGGAAGCAAAAATCTAGAGCTTTGTGGTTACAAGAGGGAGATAAAAATATTTCTTATTTTCACATGTCCACTCTTCAAATAAGGAGAAGAAATATTATTAATGGCCTCCATACATCATATAGTAGATGGTTGTTTGACCAACATGATATCTTGAATGAATTGGAGTATTTTTATTGTAGTTTATTTTCTTCATCTAATCCATCTAACTTTGATAATTTTTTAAATAATGTTCCTTCTAATATTGATGATTTGGATAATCAAGATGTGATTAGAGATGTATGTGATGATGAAATTAAAAGAGCTGTTTTTGCGATATACCCTCTAAAATCTCCTGATGTTGATGGTATGATCCCTCTTTTCTTTCAAAAATATTGGAACATTTTAGAAAAGATATTATTGAAGCTGTCAAAAGTTTTTTTTTTAATTTGGGATATTTTTGCCTGATTGGAATCAAACTTTGATAACTTTTGTGCCAAAAGTGAAGAATCCAACTTTGGTGTCTCAATTTAGGCCTATAAGTTTATGTACTATTTTCTATAAAATAATTCTAAAATTCTTGCTAATAGAATTAAAGTATATTTGCCAAAAGTCATATTTTCAAATCAAGCTACTTTTGTTGAAAAAAGGTAAATTATTGATACTGACATTCTAGCTCATGAATATATGCATATGCTGAAAAATAGAATACGAGATAGACAAAATTTTATGGCCATGAAGTTAGATATGTCCAAAGCATATGCTAGAGTTGAGTGGGTTTGTATTAAGAAAATGCTTTTTCGAATGGGATTCCATGAGAGGTTTATTAATTGGATTAACCGCTTTCAGTTAGTGTTCATTGTTGAGTGATCGCTCGCTATCTGGCTGGAAAAGATGGTCCGTCCCTTAGCCTAGTCTATATCCACAGCTGACGCAACTCCGTACCGACGCCTCACTACTACTTTCATTTTTCTTTTATTTTGAAATTCATTAACGGCTAAGCGATTTCATAACCTGAGCTTTCCTTCAGTCCAAAATTGACTAAGGACAGAAGTAAGCTACAAGCCTTAGCAACCGCTTTCCTGCGGACAAAAAAAGCAGCGAAGAAAACAAGACACTAAGTTGTTGCGCTATGTATTTCTACTCCAACGTATAGATTTAGTTTAAACAGGGAGATTCTGAGATATGTTAAACCAACGAGGGGGTTATGATAGAAGGATCCTCTATCTCCCTATTTATTTTTAATTTGTGCTGAAGATTTTTCTAGTCTTCTGAATATTGCTGAACGTCACGATGGTATTCAAAGGTTAAAGCTTAATAGACTTGGACCAACTATAACTCATTTATTTTTTGCCGATGACTCTTTTATTTTTTGTAATGCAAATTTTTGTAATGCTATGTCTGTGGCTGATATTCTAAGGATATATGAACAATGTTCTGACCAAGTAATTGATCTGGACAAGTCTGCTATTTATTTTAGTAGAAATGTACTAAAGGAGGAAAAATTTGAGATTTGTTCTTTAATTAGTCAGATTCGAAGGAATGAAATAGGTATGTACTTAGGTTTGCCAGTAGTTGTAGGTCGCTCGGAAAAGAAAATGTTAGAATTTATTAAGGATAGAGTTAAGACCAAAATCAAAAGGTGGAAGGGTAATTTCTTAGTACTGCTGGTAAAGAGGTTTTTCTTAAGTCAGTTCTTTCAGCAATTCCAACATATGCTTTATCATGTTTTCAACTTCCGGATAGTCTTTGTAAGGAAATTACTTCCCTTTTCTCTAACTTCTGGTGGGGCCAATTTGAGGAGAAAAGAAAGATACATTTTGAAAAATGAGAAAAGTTATGTGATTCTAAATCTATTGGAGGTCTGGGTTTTAGGGATATAAAAGTATTTAATAACGCGTTATTGGCAAAACAAGCTTGGAGAATTGTTATGCAACCTGACTCTTTGCTTTCAAGAGTACTTAAAAGTAAATATTTTCCTAATACATCATTTCTTGCTGTACCGATATCTTCTGCTGGGTCTTGGATATGGCCAAGCATTTTATGGGGTCGTGAATTGCTAGATAAAGGGTTGAGATGAGTTTCACGAGAAACAAATATAAATGTCTGGAATGACCCCTGGATTCCAAATAATGATGGTTTTATTCCTAAGACAATTCAGGCTAATAGAAATATTAATTTGAAGGTTTCTGATTTGATTGATAATGTAGATATATATGGAAGATTCAAGATTTATTTGCCAATTTTGACTCAGATGATGTTTATGTAATTTTGTCTATTCTTATTTCCTCCACAGGGTATGTGGATAGATTGATATGACATTATACAAAAACTAAAAATTATGAAGTCAGATCAGGTTATCATTTAGCTAAGCAGGTTTTTGTATCTCAATCTACTAATAATTTAAATGTCCGACCTAGTTGTCATTCCTTTCCAAAATTCTTTTGGGAGTCACTATAGAAATTAGATATAAAAAGTAAGCTTAAACATTTTATCAGAAAGTGTATGCTTAATTCTTTGCCTGTAAATTTTAATCTAACTAAAATATTGCCAAGTATAGATAATATTTGTAAAATTTGTGGTAATAAAAGTAAGGATATTGAACATATGGTGTTTAAATGTGATCGTTCTCAACTTGTATGGAAATTAAGCCCTATAAATTGGCCAGACTTGGATAATTGGTATCAAATGGTAGGAAATATCCTGAATCGATAGAGTTAATTAAATTAAGTGCTAATATTATATGGCAAATATGGAAAGCTAGGAATGCTTGGATTTTTAATCAAGATATATTTGATCCAACCAATATTATTTCTAAGGCTCTATTTGATTATAATAAATTTAAAGATGAGATAAATACTTGCACCCCTCTATTCTCACATAATGATAATAATCTTTGGAATTTTTACATAAAAGTACAAGTTTTAGAAGTTATTTACAAAACATAGAAATATTTTAGCTAAATTACCCATTATAGAGGAAAAGAAAAGTTGATTACAAAACATAGCAATATTTTCTATTAACATAGCAAACCCTTACATTCTTCCTCCTATTTCCCCCAATCACTTTTGCTCCTCTCCTTTCCACCTATTTCACTTTTCCTCCCACCATTTCCCCCAATTTTACTTTTACTCCTCCCATTTCCCCCAATTTTACTTTTTCTCATTCCATTCTCGTTGTATCTCACTGTATCTCGATGTTTCTCACTACCAACCACCTCGTATCTCGTTGTATCTTTCCGTATCTCACTGTATCTACATTGTTTTGCACCGTATCTAACTATTTCTAGACTGTATTTAGCTATTTCTAGACTGTTTTAGCATTTGTTTTATCCCATTTGTGCGTTGTTTCTCACTGTTTTTAAACTATTTCACCTTTTTTGCGTTGTTTCACATTATTTATTAAATTTTGTTTTAGACTTTTTCACTAGCTGTTTCAGATTGTTTCAACGTTGTATCTCACTGTATCTGCACTATTTTGCTCTGTATCAAACGGTATCTCACTGTATCTACGAAGTTTCAGCACTGTTCATATTTTTTTAGCATCGTTTCAGGTGGTTTTGCACTGTAACTAACTATTTCTAGATTGTTTTAGTATTTGTTTCATCTCGTTTGTACGTTTTCTCATTTTTTATAAACTATTTAACCTTTTTTGCATTATTTCACATTACTTTTTATATTTTGTTTCGGACTTTTTCGCTAGCGGTTTCAGACTGTTTCAACGTTATATATGCACTATTTTTGCTCCGTATCAAACTGTATCTAACTGTTTCTGTACCATTTCAGATTGTGTACACATTGTATCTAACTGTTTCTGCACCGTTTCAGGTTGTTTCAGCACTGTTTCTGAACTGTTTCAGGTATTTTTAGCACTGTATCTAACTGTTTTTGCACCATTACAGACTGTATCAGACTGTTTCAATAGTTGTTTAAGATTATTTCATCGATGTTTCAGACTGTATCATAATATTTCAACGAATTTTTAGACTGTATCTCGTTGTACCTGTGCTGTTTCAAACTGTTTCAGCGTTGTATGCCACTGTATCTCCGCTATTTTTGCTCCGTATCTAAATGTATCTAGTTGTATTTGTGATGTTTCAAATTGTTTCAGCGCCGTTTCAAGACAATCAAAGCCATCTACTTCGTGAAATGTATAATATAGTCCGAACATTGGTTATCTTTCACGTATATTCCTTCAGCACAAAGCTTCAAGGTCTTTTTATGGAGACGGGACAACAATCAAAGTTTATCAAATTACATGAGCATTTATATTAAAGATGGACCTAAATGAATCACATACTGAAGTTTCATTTAGATTTATATGTTTCTGTTGCTTCGTGCAAAATACAATCATTTTTGCCGCTCATCGATTTTTTTTGCCGTGTCGAAACTAATTTGTTAAATTCTTACTGAAACAAATTTAAAAAAAAATAACACATAAATTAAAAATGCCATGTTGAGTTGAAACTTGCGAGTGCTTAAACAAAACTTGGGTAGGAATAATATGAAAAAGAACCAAAAGTACTGAAAATCATGGATTAATTTAGGCCTCACCAAGTTTATCCTCAACATCGTTATCCAGTATGGCATGACATAGAAAGAGAATATTAGAAGCATAGAATAATGTTAAAAATGTCCTTAAAGTGAGGAGGAACAAGACACAGAAGTTGGACTATGTTGGGCGTCGTTACCCACAACTCCGTCATGTCGCCGCCACAAAACCCTTCCTATTACAATTACCGCCACAACACTGGCGGCCACCTCCACTTTCTCAACTCGTTATCCCCGTCGCAGCCGCATCTTGTTGTACCATACAATATTTGTTTCAATTCATTCTCCACCCGTCACTCACTGCCCTAGGTTGAAGGAGATCTGGGGGTGGAGTAATGGCGCTGGGGTGGTGGGTTGGAAGTGGGGGTGATGGGCGTCGTCAGGGGAGAGGGTATATTTCAATTCTAAGCTATGTAAGGAGAGAGATTAAAGTGAGAGATGAAATTTGCGGGAATGAAATTTGATTATTGTGAAATGTGTTAGGGAAAATAATGATATGTCTTGTAATTTTAAAAATATTACTATTTTTTTTGTAATTAAGGAGTCAAATTTATATATTTCTGTAAAAAACCCATAATATTTTACCCCTTCTGACAAACCATCTAGATGGTGTATTATTGTTTGCTGATGCAGGTCTAGAGGTTGATGCTAGACGTACATGCATTGGTGTTGCGGCTATGGATAGCCTTGTGAAATTGCTTCATGCCCACGGGTCCAATTCAATTTGTTGGGAAGGCCATGATTGCTGAAACGCTTGCTATAAGAATTGCTCTTGACCGTGCAATCAAGAATGGATGGAAGATTGTGAAGATATTTTCGGACGCTAAGAATGTTATATATATGATTCACAATAAAGTTTCTACGGAATGGGAGGTAGCAGTAACTTGTGAAGATATTTGGAAGTTAGCATCTCTACTTGAGCATGTTGACTTTTTTTATATTCCAAGAAGGATGAACAACTTAGCGCATAATATAGCTAGATTTTCTATTTCTTTATTGAAAAAAGAGTCTTGGGAGAACTTTTTCACGACTTAGGTTGTAAAGGATGCTACCAGCACCTTTGCTCAGTATGTTTATATGATGCAGCAATATAATATATACTATTTGGCTGAAAAAAAAAAGTTTTAAGGTTGTATATATTTTGGTTTAAAAAAAGTTGAAAGGGGGGTAATAGGACCCTTCGAAAGTTGAGGTGTGTAACTGAAACTTTTCTCATAGTTCAAGGGGATTTTATGCCTTTTTCCTTTTCAAAATATAGCAAATAGACATAAAATATAGAAAAAACTCTAGATCCTCTTTCTACCCTTATCACCTCCCACCCATCCCCCACCCCCGCTGCCACAACTACTCATGTTGCTCACTTCCGCTGACCATCATCATCGGCGACGTCCGGTCACCGGCAACTTTTTTGGTTTTTTACTTTTTATTTTTTATTTTACAATTTTACACTTGCATGTCAAGTATTTCTTCATTGTATCAAAGCACCATAAAGAAAAGAATGAGATGAAGAAGAACAATATACATAGTTTTATTGTACATTTAATACCATTGAGATACATTATTCATACAACTGATACATAGGATATACAGAAAAAACACACATGACATACAATTTTATACACTTTGGAACTCTTCAATTATGGAAACACGCATGACATACAGTCTGCATACATTCACCATACAATACCCATACAATCGCTATACAATTACCATACATTCATCATACAGTCGTCGTACATTCACCAGCCATATACAATTTCAAAAAGTAGAGTGGAAGCACCAGAAACAAAAACAAAGCAGAAGTAGAAGGCATCCAGAAAACACATCACATACAGAGACATACAATCGTCATACATTCGCCATACAAATATTATACACTATCCATACACTTTCAAAGCATGGGATAAAGCACCATAAACAAAAAAAGAAGTAGCGCCAGAAGGTTGCTGGAAAACGAAGCAGCAAAAAGGTAGGAGAAGATGAAATCAACAAAGAAAACGGCATTAATAGTAGATGAAATCATCAGAGAAGTCAAAATCAATTGAAGAATATCAAATTAGATCACCATATTTTTGGATCTATGGTGCTCACCGATTGATTAATCAAATCTGGAGAAAACGAAGTTGGATATGCTCGTTGGAGAAGACGAAATCAGCTGTGATTTTGGTCCGACACCGGCGAGTGCTTTCCAGTGTGATTTGGATGTGCAGTGGAGGGGGTGGTTGTGGCTAGGTGTGGGAGATAGGTAGATAGATAGATTAGAGTAAATGATTTCATTTTATCCACACTTTCTAGTTTTTGCTATGTTTGGTAACAAATGGTAAAAATATCCTATTTTTTATTGTGCAGGCAAAGTATCTCTATGATTGAAAAATAAAATTTCTAAAGTTATATGTGGTGGAATTTCTCCGATAAAAACCCTAACCTTAATGGGCCTAAAAGTTATTTTCTATGGGGGAAGTGCCCAAATATAAGCTTTCTGTAGCTTTTCAGGAAATGTTTATGTTTGCAAAATACGTGCCACTGTGCCAGTCGAGTTCTTTGAAGAATTATGTTGACAAAGATCTTCACACATGGTGAAGTAGATTCTTCTTCTTTTGACTTTACCACTTTAGTTGGGATACTATTGTAATATTTCGGTTATGTCTACAATAATGCTACTGCACATGCGTCAAATGATGGAAGGGCTCTTTTGGAAATAGGAAAATGACTACATATAGAAAGGAATAGAAACTGACATGGCTCACTATAGAATGCTAACATATAATCACAGAAGGACATGAAAGGAAAAGGAATTTTTACACTCGATAGACATTTGGGAGGGATGTTGACAAAAAATAGATACATTTTATCTATATTATTGCAAATAGCCTTTTAGACTTATTTACTTATCATTAATAGCCAATTTTAAAAACTCTTGATCTCCATTTTAGCATGCCTACAATTGTGGGGATGTGGGATATTCTTTAACTGTGCATTGAGTACTTATCAATTAATTACCCACGCATTAAGAACTTTTTCCTAATATTTAGGTGATATCAAAACAAAAGCGGTAAAACAAAAGTTTTAAATTTCGAAATCAAAATCAAAATCAAAGTTTCCTTTTTATCTCTTCCAACTGTAATTATTTCATTTACAGTTTTCTTTTTATCTTGTATACAACTAAATTTGCCTTCAATTTTTACTAAATAAATGCATTTCACGGGCAGCGGATGTCTATTTCTTGTTACTATAATAGAACACCTATGGCACGATGCCCATAGCTAGTTGCTTTATCACGGTAATCGTAGGATGTTCTTATTTTTCTCAAGCATTCATTTAAACTAAAATTAGCATATTTAGTGGATAATGTATGCATATCAGATACATACTTGTTGAAGAATATCACAATGAATAATATAAGTATATTAAGTACTCACTTATTGAATACATTGAATGATGTATGCATATCAGGTATATACTTGTTGAATATTATCATAGTGAATAATATAAGCATATCAAGTACCCACTTATTGAATACAGTGAATATGTGTAGTGAATATTGTATGCATACCAAGTGCATTTTTATGTGAATATTGTATGAATACCAGGTACATACTTATTGAATGTTATGTGATAATTATAATTTGCAAAACGAATGAAATTTAATACCTATGTTGATAATTAAGAGATGAGTGTTAATAAGAGAGGGAAAACATGAGAAAAATTGTATGACTTCTACACACTAAAGTTAATTAAAATAATAACTAATTAATTGTTATCAAAACATTACTAAATCCGTAAAGTGATGGATATATATCAATATCCTTATTAAATGGCATTAATTAGGAAGAAAAGAGTAGGAAATTCATTGTTATTTGGATTCCCAAAAATAATGGCAAATTAGTTTACATTGTTACATTTTTCTTGGCAAGTTTTTAAGAAAAATAATCTGCCTAGACCTATTTACATGGGGTAATTTGGCTGCCTAGATGTTAGGATATTCATGAACCTACTTTTTAGCATTGATTTTGGTTAGCCATTGATATTTATTAAATGTGTTTATTAAACAGTAGGGCTATGTCTTATATATGGTTAGTTATGAAATTTTTCCAAAGGAAAATTATGGTTGATCTCGGAGGGTTGAATCCTCTCTGGTAATGGTAGGGAAAAGTGCATGAGAGGCCACTTATGCCAGTGGTTTTTAGTTTGAGGCCACTTTTTTATATTCCTTTTGCATGAGAGACCACTTTTTGAAACTTCAATTCATGTGGATTGAACTTCACACAAGTTCAGCCCAAAAGGGTTAAAGTTCAACTTTAGTCACAAGGGTTAAGTTTATGCATCTATGCCAAAAGTTCAGCCCATATTGATTGAAGTTGAACTTCACAACTTAGGCATAAAGTTCAACCCACAAGATTTGAGCTTCAGCCCACAAAGATTGAAGTTCCATAAAGTGACCTTTTATGTAAAACCAATAAAAAAATGATTTCAAACTAAATATCAGTGACAAAAGTGGCATGTGAGCGAAATTTTTACGTAATGGTAGGTACTAGGAATGCTACAAAAAATTCACGGGGTGACCTCTATAAAGAGCAATTTTACAAGTTTGTCCTAGTTTAATAATGTTTTAGAATAATACTCTTATGTTAGCACTGAACCGAGACTTCAAGCCACAAATTTGCAAGTATTGGCTTTTAAGAAAGAGGACAAGGGCAATGGCAAGTGTTCTCTTACAAATACTTCAAGTTATATAAGAAGAATACATGAAGAGCTTGGAAAGGGCAAGTGTTGCCTTTTGCCAATACTTAAGACCAAGTTCTGGCAAGTGTTGGCAAATATAGAGAGATCAATGGGCAAGTCTTAGCCCCGTTCCAGGAGATGCACATTAGTATTTCCATCCAGAATTTTCTCATTAAACTTAATGGGGATATATTTTGCAAAAACCTGTTAAGAGCGGGCGAACAGGCAAACCATTGCTGATAATGCAAAAAATTTTACTACATGTACCCCTTATCTTTGGTTATGATTTTTTGTCCCCACTTAAGAATGGTTTAGCAAAATGGCCTCGGTAGGAAACACTTCACCTAATGAATTTACAAGTGTTCTCTCGGGGGAAATACTTCAAGTATAAATTGCAAGTGCTGCCTGCAATGCAGCACTTCAAGTTATCTAGGGAGAATATTGACAAAGATAAAAGGTCAAGTGCTGCCACGGGGGCAGCAGTTGTCATTTTATACTTGAAGTCTGCCCCTGTGGGTGCACTTGTCAAGTTTATAACTTAAAGTGTTGCCCCCGAGGAACACTTACTTAAAATTAGTAAGGTCATTCTTGTAAAACCACTTTAAGCGAGGCCAATAAGGCAAACCATTGCCTAAGGTATCATAGTTTTGAAAATTACCCCTTATAATGTCATATTTCTGCAAAAAGGTCGGAATGCTAAAATAGAAACTTTTGAGAAATAGCCAATTTCTAGAGCGCTGATGAAAAGTCCTAATAACATAGTCACAGCCGCTCAAATTTCAAGAAATATTCATGGATCTTAGTTCAAAATTCATGAAAAGATTTTAGAGTTTGAAGTGAAAATTTGTAAACTTCAAACTTTGGGAATTATACAACTTAAATCCTGAAGTTTGAGTGTTAAAGAAAGGCACATCGGCGCACAAAGCATCTTACGATCTTATATGGTTTAGGGAAGGACTGCATCCCAAAAGCTAATGGTGTATTATTCGCCTACAAAGAAAAAATACTGGAGTTTGTACGGAGTGTATCAGCACTCTAAAAGGTGGCTACTTGGCCTAAATTGCGCGGCTAAAATGATAATTTGAAAGAATAGACTACTTATATATTACCATTTAACTTTTGATGCCCTCTTAAAAAAGTGTTGTGGAAGTAACCTATGCGTCAGTAATTTAGATGCACTTTTTGTTATTTTGATGTGTAGCTATTTTTGGACGCGCTAAGAGAGTTTTATCCACCGTTTCAAAACTAATTGAGAAATAGTCAAAGATCCGCGCGCACACTTACACTCTATCAGCACTAGCGAACACCTCAAACTAGTCTCATTATTTTATATTGGGACTTTGAACTAATTTGTTCAAAGTCACATTATTTTATACTTGGTTTCATGTACCTGGAGCTTTATATATAAAGTCCCAGTATTTTGTACTGAGACTTTGAACTAACATGCTCAAAGTCCCAGTATTTTATACTTTGAACATAAACACTAGTCCTAGTCAAGTCCCAGTATTTTATACTGGGACTTTGAACATAAACATTAGTCCTATTTATACTGGTGTCACGCCCTAAAAATTAATTAACGAAATTGTTTATTATTTAAAAGCTCGTGACTGGTGTTTCAAGAAGGTACGAAATTATTTAGATAAACTCGGAGTCGCCACTTGACAAGTTTAAGGTGTGCCAAGTCACCAAAAGGTACCTTGGAACACCTCTGACTCGTCTAATGGTCTGCTTTTAGAGATTGGGTAAGGTTCTCAGTTGACTCTCGGAAAGGTGTTAGGCACCCTCGAGTCCTGTGCCGAGCACAGTTGCTTTATTGTCGCAATTTTGATTTATTAAGTATGGTTGTATTATTTTTGCCGTTTGATTTGAATTTAAACTTTTAATTCAGAAAAATCTAAAGTGTTATTCTTATCCGACCTCACAGAGGATCAGATGGATTTACACTTTAAATCATAATAGATAAAATATATTACGCATTTCCAACCTCACAGAGGACTGGTCTATTTTTTACGGATTTATACGTGTATCATATTTTGCTTCCGATGTTTTTGATTAAATGTGGCTTAACTTAACATTTACGAAAAACGCAATTCGAATTAAATTAAGAAAATTACTAAATTTACATTTAAACACTATCGGGGCTTAACGTTAAAGGACTGAAATTAATTGAGCTAGGTTCGCAAAATTTTTTTTTTTTTGGTCCACTTAGTTTATTATAACCTCAAACTTAAAGGCTGAAACTAAAGAGGGCTAGATTTGCAAAAGTATATAGGCCATTTTATTCAGATTCACACCTTTATCAGAATTGCACTCATGTTCTCTTTTGCCCACTTGCTTCAACATTTGGCCATTTAGAAATTTAATTTAGTTTCAACCCACTGTGTCGTTCACAAGATTTGCATAAATGTACTTTATTTTATTTGCTCTTGCACATGTATCATATCTATCAATCTACTTTAAAATATGGCCAGAATTATCAAGGTTTTTGTAAATCAAGTTTTTGTCCAATTTTGTCCATTTTTCCTTTTTATTCCATAGTAACTTTTCATCAAAAGAAACTCATAACATTTATTGGAGCACACATTTTTATGAATATAAAGTGCTGATACGTTGTTTTAAGCTTGTTTCAGAAAATATTTTTTGCGCAAACAATCACTTTTCGCTCAAGTTTTCAGGTCTGGCCCTAGTGGTTAGGATGGTTATTATTAAGCTACAGGAACATACAATCAACATTTAACCGAGGATCTAAGCACATTCATGGATAGCAAACACAACATGATACATAAATAGGCTATTAAGACATTTCACATAGCCATAGATTTAATACATATAAGATTTGAGGAGTACCTAATAGCAAAATGAAACTCCAACTAGCCAAATGCGACAAGCAGCCCAGCTAACAGCCGCAACCAGAAGGAAAACAAACAGCAACAAGACCTTAATTCAACCCCAAGTTTCAGCTACAAGCCAGAACTAAATCAAAAAATTTTTACTGCTTTTCTTTTAAAAAATAGAAAACTCACAGATCTCTCTTCTTCTTCTTTTTTTTAGAGGGGTTGTTGAGAAGTTTATGTGGTGTGTAGTTAATGTGTCTTTTATATAGCTGAAAAATTCAGCTCCCCCTTGCTTCCCACAGCTCCAAAACTTACATACTTTTTGTCCCTTAGCAAGCACAAGCATGCTATGCAATAAATGCAAAGTGAGTATGATTTTTTCGTGCAAAGAGGGGTGAAAGCTACCTTTGATACAAAGCTGCAAAATAAGTATGCTTTACTACACAACAAAAAATAGGGCAGGGGAATCTTTTGCTTTCTTGCTGTACCCTTTGTCTTTTTAGTGATCTTTGACTCACTTTTGAGTAAAATCTGACTTCAAAATTTAAACTTGGCCCACTATCTTTTGATCCAAACATGAATCAAACATATCTGAGAAAAGTCCTAACGTTACCAGACTAAGTCCCCTAATAAATATGCTGACCTGACTAATGTGCTTCCATATTATCAAGCAAATCAACACACTTAAACAGAGATCAAGCACTCAAACTTACAAAACGCTTCAATACATACTTGGGATACAAAAAACAGTCATTCATTGGATGAGCAAACATCCACATTATGCTTAGGTAGGATCAGACATCAGAAACACATTTTTTTTCTATGAAGGTTCATTTTAAGTAGGATACAGACGACATGACATTTATACTAAAACAAACATATGCTTAATATAGTGAACAATGACAAGCTTGGACAAGTTTTTTTTTTACTAAGCATAGGCATTAAACTAGAAGACCTTACTCACTATACAAGATGAGCTAAAACTGTTATAAACAAAGACAAGTTCTAATACAAGCTTATGCTTAAACTCAGGCAACTACATGGGATAAACAAACACATATTCAATTCAATACCTACTGGAAGGCTAACAAACATCTAAGGACTAGCACGAACTCGATCATAGGCATACATGAAATCAAATAAAGTCATATACATTTAATCGTAAAAGCAAAGAACCACATATAAGATAATTTATTTCATCTCATGGTAACTATGAAATTAAACAAGCAAAAGAAACAAAGGAAAACTATGGCATTTCTCCTAAACTAAATGTCCGACACTAATGAATAAAGCGAGGCAAAACAAAGTGTCATCTAGCTAACATTACCATCAACATCATCAGATCAACATTTCAATAGGCGAGCCAATACTACAGTGATGCCCTCGACACTGCTAGCGTCACCGCATCGTTGCGTCACATCCAACAAATCAACACCGCAGCAACCACCACTGTTTCGTCAACACCAATGTATCATAGGCAAAAACTGAACTAAAGTAAACCCGATACCATCACCCACGCACAAACCCATCCAATCGACGTCAATCCACAATAGCATCGTCACCACTGCCTCGATTTGACAAGCACAGCAGCCTCGCCAACACCATCGTCATCATAGTAAATATTGTTCTCAACTCATCACCACCATGAGTTGAATCAAAACAGCCCCGATCCCTCAAACCAAACCCGTTACCAACAGCGACAACACCTCACTATCGCACGACTTCCCTCACAGTCTCACCATCCCACAGTAACGTCATCATCTCGGCAGAAGCGGGCAAATTCTATCATCCTTTTCTCGCTCTAATTGAAGCGATCCCATTTGGGATCGTCTCAATTAGAACAAGAGAAGAAAATGGAAAGAACGGCACAAGAAAGAGTTAAGGAAACCAAAACCTTGTAAAGGATGCCAAATCGGGTCTTGAGACAAAGGCAAAGTCTTATTATAAAAACGGAGCAGAGGGGGTGATAGGGGAACACTTGAGGAGTCTTTTCATGAAAATCTCACCGGAAAATTCAGAGGGGTCGCCGGAGTTGGGACATTTGAAGCCCGATCTACGCCGAATCAGCGTGTTTTTGGGAAAAACATGGGTGAATCGGGGTAGAGGGGATCGAGGCGAATCTGGAGACATAAAATTGTAATTTTCCGGCGGCGTCGGCTGGTAGAGCCGCCGGCAGTGGCGATTTCCGGTGGTGGTGTGGGATTTGAGCAGAGTTTTCATATGTGTGAATTAGGGAAAAAGATTTTACCCAAAATGGCTAAAATTGAGACTATATATGTTGGGATTGGGCCGGGTCACAAGGGACATTTGGGTTGCACAACTAAGCTGATTGCTTGGTTTTTATTCACAAAATAGCCAACTAGAGTTCCAAACAAATTAAAACATGAACAATAAACTAAAAATTAAAGCTACACAAATTACAACACTACTATAATTAAAATATGAAATCATAATTAAACACATAACAAGTATTATTATTATTTTTTTAATTTTTTTATTATTGTTATCGTTTAAATGACAAATTTTAACTAAAATAAAAGACTAAAATTCGGCAAAAATCCTGGAAAGTTAGCTCGACTATTTTGAGCTATTTCAAGCTAATTTTAAATTGTCGTGCCAAAATTAGGTGATTACAGCTGCCCCTCTTTGTTCGAGAACATGAAGAGTTTTCGGACAAAGACGTAATCGACAACTAATTTTGGCTTGTTCGGTTCTAGCCGAGAATATGCTTGCAAAATTGTGACCGTACCTTGACTTTCGGTTCTAACCGAGAACAAAGCTACCTACATATCCTCGGACTAAGGAATCAGGTCAGTGTAGTTCCTCACGTGCGGTAGCTGGGACTACCGCATTCAAACAGACACTAGATTCTTCTAGACTCACTAAGACAAACCTATACACTCTAGACTACTCAGACAAAACTAGAGACTCTTCTAGACACGCTTGGGGCTGATACTAGACAACTTTTAGGCACACAAAGGCTGTTGCTGCTGGTTACTGGTCGCTTGCTGGTGGTCGTTGCTTTACAAGGAAAAATGGAATTACAACATTAAAAATTGTAAAAGTTACAATTCTTAGACTACTCTTCATGCTTCCCAAGCTGACGTACTGGTCTGAAGCTTCCACTAATCAAGTGGATTTTGAAAACTTGAAATTGCCGCTTTGACGGGCTTGACTTGAATGTTGAAATGCTGTTTTGACGGGCTTTGCCTTGAATGTTAAAATTGCTGAAGCTTGAAATTGCCGTTCGGGCGGGCTTTAACTTGAAGCTGGGGATGGTTGCTATCTTTTAGCGGGATCCACTTGAAGAGTAAGTGGTTGCTATCTTTGAGCGCAAATGACTTGAACTGAATGTGAGTGCTATTTTCTAGCAAAACTGACTTGAAAGAAAAATGATCGCTATCTTTTAGCAGATCTTGACATGGAAAGGAAATGACGCTATCTTTGAGCGAAACTGATTCGAAAAGGAAATGATCGCTATCTTTTAGCAGATCTTGACATGGAAAGGAAATGACGCTATCTTTGAGCGAAACTGACTCGAAAAGGAAATGATCGCTATCTTTTAGCAGATCTCGACACGGAAAGGAAATGACGCTATCTTTGAGCGAAACTGACTCGAAAAGGAAATGATCGCTATCTTTTAGCAGATCTCGACACGGAAAGGAAATGACGCTATCTTTGAGCGATTCTTGACATAGAAAGGAAATAACGCTATCTTTGAGCGAAACTGACTCAAAGAGGAAATGACCGCTATCTTTTAGCAGGTCTTGACATAAAAAGGAAATGACGCTATCTTTGAGCGAGACTGGCTCGAAAAAGGAAATGATTGCTATCTTTTAGCAGATCTTGATATGGAAAGGAAATGACGCTATCTTTGAGCGAACTGACTCGAAAAGGAAATGATCGCTATCTTTTAGCAGATCTTGATATGGAAAAGAAATGACGCTATCTTTGAGCGAACTGACTCGAAAAGGAAATGATCGCTATCTTTTAGCAGATCTTGATATGGAAAGGAAAGGAAATGACGCTATCTTTGAGCGAACTGACTCGAAAAGGAAATGATCGCTATCTTTTAGCAGATCTTGATACGGAAAAGAAATGATGCTATCTTTGAGCGAACTGACTCGAAAAGGAAATGATCGCTATCTTTTAGCAGATCTTGATACGGAAAAGAAATGACGCTATCTTTGAGCGAACTGACTCGAAAAGGAAATGATCGCTATCTCTTAGCAGATCTTGATATGGAAAAGAAATGACGCTATCTTTGAGCGAACTGACTCGAAAAGGGAATGATCGCTATCTTTTAGCAGATCTTGATATGGAAAAGAAATGACGCTATCTTAGAGCGAACTGACTCGAAAAGAGAATGGAGTTCCGTCTGATATCTGGCGCACCTATCCCAATTCAAGTAGTCCTAGCTCTTTCTTGGCAACATAGCAAATGTCACACTTACTTTTCTGTATCGTGGATACACCCTGTTTCGGATCTTGCAAATAAGCTTAGTGACTCTTGTTCTATTCTTCACAGTACTGTGGGATGAACAACGCCTAAAGCTTTTCCCAAACATATCCACTCTTCATGATACAATTTTGGTATGTCGTCCTTCCGGCCTGATGTGCCGTGCTGGGCTCCAATTATCAATGTTGATCATGACTTGCTGAGAACTTTCCCATTGTCGAGGGTGTGCCCTGCTCGCTGGAATTAAACTTGAATCCTGTAAGACAGAGTTTTGCAATTTTCTTATGTTGCTCATGAGAGGTTAGCGCCGAAAGGGCGAGGATTTAATGGTGAGGCAAGATGTACAAAATGGAATAATAAAAATAAAAATAAAAATAAAAATAAAAAAAAGTTTAAGGGTGAAAGTCGTTTGGACAGGGAACGTCTTTCTGAAAAAGGAAACTTATCTGGCAATATACTGGCGGCCTTGATGATCATGACATGTATCTTGGATGACCTCGTCCGACCAGTGCCGCTTGTTTGTTGAGAGTTGATCCACGGAAGATATCAAACCATAACCAAGTTGAGGTGACTCTCAAGTCGACTAGTAGCGCCCTTTCGGGTTTTCGCCAACTAGCCTCTCTCCTTAATCTTTTTCCTCACTGTTTGTCTTGCGGCGCCGTCTCAGGTTTTCACCGACAAGACTTCTTTTTTTTCTATTTTTTTTTCTTCTTTTTTTTTTCTTTCTTTCTTTTTTTTTTTTCAATTTACAACACCAACATCTCTTGAAACATGTGAATAGATGATACAAAAATGATAGAAGTTTGTTTTTATTTTATTTTATTTATGAAATAAAATAAAAACAAACTTCTGCCCCAGTTTAGCATGAAAAAATGGGGATCTAAATTTCCTTTGATGTTGGCCGCAAAATTGAAGGCAAGTTTTGCGTCAATAAACAGGAAAGAATGAACCTTTCACTGTTACGAACACAAAGAAACGGGGAGGAATATTGAATTTCCTCCATTTTCTTTAAAAAAAATAAAAACAACTTCTGCCCCAGTTTAGGATAAACTGGGGTCTCCTGTTTTCTCGACATATTCCGCAGGCCCGGAGGCAAACCTTGCGCGAATAAAAGTAGAAAAGGGAAAGAGGAGTTTTTTTTTTTATTGCGACCGCACCGAATTGGTTGCCTACGTATCCTTTTGAGAGGAATCAGGTCAGACGTAGCTCTAGGCAAATGCCTAAGTTTCTTTTTGATGCTTTTCAGTTTCATTTCATCTTGGTACAATTACATTGATTTCAACTGAGAACATGCCTCAAAAGTACAACGTTCAAAATGCTAACAAGGGATACAATTTGGGATAGCAGAAGAGAATAAAAGCCTTGCATTCATCCTGATTTGAAAGCCATCTTGAAATCAAATGTAGTACCTCTTGACCGCGTCTGCATTGACGGGTATTTCAGTTGTCCTGCCTTCTGGATCCGTAAGGTACAAGGCGCCATTTGGCAATACTTTCTTTACCAGGTATGGCCCTTGCCAATTTGGAGCAAATTTCCCTTTAGCTTCTTCCTGATGAGGAAAGATTCTTTTCAAGACCAATTGCCCTTCTTTCAAGTCGCGGAGGCGCACTTTCTTGTTGTAGGCTCGGGCCATTCTTTGCTGATACAATTGACCGTGACAAACTGCATTGAGCCTCTTTTCATCAATGAATGACAATTGTTCCAATCGGGTCTTGACCCACTCTGTGTCCTCAATCTCTGCTTCCACGATGATTCTGAGAGACGGTATTTCCACTTCAGCGGGTATGACTGCTTCAGTTCCATATACCAATGAATACGGGGTTGCACATATGGAAGCGCGTACAGTTGTGCGGTAACCAAGGAGAGCGAAAGACAACTTCTCATGCCAATCACGAGATCCTTGTATTATTTTCCTAAGGATCTTCTTGATATTCTTATTGGCTGCTTCGACCGCGCCGTTTGCCTTTGGTCGGTAAGGTGTGGAATTCCGGTGCATGATCTTGAATCTTTCACACACGTCATTCATTAAATGACTGTTCAGATTTGCCGCATTATCAGTGATGATGGTACTTGGGATACCAAAGCGACAAATAATATTAGAATGAACGAAATCCACCACAGCTTTCTTGGTCACGGACTTGAGAGTCACAGCCTCAACCCATTTGGTGAAGTAATCTATTGCAACCAGAATGAATCTGTGTCCATTTGATGCTTTTGGTTCAATAGGCCCGATAACATCCACCCCCCATGCTGTAAAAGGCCAAGGGGCTGACATTGTGTGCAACTCTAAAGGAGGTGAATGTATCAAATCGCCGTGTACTTGGCATTGATGACACTTTCGCACAAAAGTAATGCAGTCGTGTTCCATGGTAAGCCAGAAGTATCCTGCTCTGAGTACTTTCCTAGCTAGCACGTGCCCGCTCATGTGGGGTCCACAGATCCCCGAATGCATGTCATTGAGAATTTTCGTGGCTTCAGTTGCATCCACGCATCTTAACAGTCCCAGATCAGGTGTCCTTTTGTACACCAATCCGCCATTCAAAAAGACACCACTTGCCAATCGTCGAAGGGTTCTCTTTTGATTTTTTTCCGCCAATGGAGGATACGACCCATCTTGAAGGAAATTCTTGACATCAAAGTACCACGGTTGGCCATCAATTTCTTCTTCAATCACATTGCAATATGCATGTTGGCTTTGGACCTGAATCTCTAACGGATCAATATGGGCTTTATCAGGATGGACAAGCATTGAGGCTAATATAGCCAATGCGTCAGCCAGCTCATTATGTATTCTGAGGACATGTCTAAACTTTAGAACATCGAAATTTTGGCGAAGATCGTCCATACACTACTTGTACATGATCAGCTTAAGGTCTCGAGTTTCCCATTCACCCTTCATTTGGCGTATCAAAAGATCTGAATCTCCGATCACCAACAATTCTTTTATGTCCATGTCTAGAGCCATACGCAAACCCATTATGCATGCTTGGTACTCAGATGTGTTATTAGTGCAACTGAAGCGGAGTTGGGCAGCTACCGGATAGTAATGTCCCGTGGGGGAGATGAGGACTGCTCCGATGCCATGGCTCTTTGAGTTAGAAGCACCATCAAAGTACATTTTCCACACGTGCTCTTCTTCATTAATCAACTCTTCGAGCACATACCTCTTCGTCAGGGAAGTAAGTCTTCAATGGCTCATAATCATCATCCACCGGATTTTCAGCCAAATGATCAGCTAAGGCTTGAGCTTTCATTGCAGTTCTGGTAACATAAACTATGTCAAATTCTGTGAGCAGGATCTGCCATTTCGCAAGTTTTCCTGTTGGCATTGGCTTTTGAATTATGTACTTCAATGGGTCCATCCGGGAAATCAGATAAGTGGTATAAGACAACAAATAATGTTTCAACTTTTGTGCGACACAGGTTAGGGCACAGCACGTCCTTTCCAACAAAGTATATCTGGCCTCACAATCTGTGAACTTCTTGCTCAGATAATAAATGGCCTGTTCTTTCTTTCCCGAGGCATCATGTTGCCCCAGTACACAACCAAAGGAGTTTTCATTGACTGACAAGTACAAAAACAATGGTCGGCCAGGTTCAGGCGGGACCAAAACAGGAGGATTTGACAAGTACTGCTTGATCTTGTCAAAGGCTTCTTGGCACTCTTCGGTCAATGCAATTGATGCATTCTTTTTCAACAACTTGAGGATCGGCTCACATATTGTGGTAAGTTGAGCAACGAACCTACTGATGTAATTCAACCTGCCTAGAAAGCTTTTAACATCCTTCTTGGTTCGAGGCGGAGGTAGTTCTTGTATTGCTTTGATCTTTGCGGGATCCAGTTCAATACCTCGCCTACTAACAATGAAACCTAGCAATTTTCCAGCAGGCACACCAAATGCATACTTGGCTGGATTCAGCTTCAGATTATACCTACGGAGCCTCTCAAAGAACTTTCTGAGATCTCTCACGTGGTCTTCAGCAGTTCTAGACTTGATGATCACGTCATCCACGTACACTTCTATTTCTTTATGCATCATATCATGGAAAATGGCAGTCATGGCCCTCATGTAGGTTGCCCCAGCATTTTTCAAACCAAACGGCATCACTCTATAGCAATAGGTTCCCCAAGGTGTAGTGAATGTCATTTTGTACGCATCATCTTCGTCCATCTGGATTTGGTGATATCCAGCATAGCAATCAACAAAGGACTGTATCTCATGTTTGGCACAATTGTCTACGAGAGTGTGAATGTTAGGCAACATGAAATTATCTTTGGGACTTGCCTTGTTCAAATCTCGATAGTCGACACATATCCTTGTTTTTCCATCTTTCTTAGGAACCGGAACAACATTTGCAACCCAAGTAGTGTACTGAACCGATTGAATTACTTTTGCATCCAACTGTTTCATTATTTCATCATGGATTTTCTTGATCATATCAGTTTTGAACTTCCGTTGCATTTGTCTCACTGGAGGGAAACCGGGTTGAATTGGCAATTCGTGGACTATCAATTCGGAACTCAAACCCGGCATCTCATCGTATGACCATGCAAAAACATCCCGATATTCAAAAAGTACTTTCTGAATATCGTTCTTCACTTCAGGTAGGGCATACATGCTTATCTTGGTTTCCCTCACATCATCAGGGCTCCCAAGATTAACATCCTCCGTATCAGCCAAATTGGGTTTAGGCTTGCCTTCATGGCGTTCAACTTCCCGGCCTATTTCAAAATATGCCTGTTCCCCATCATATTCGATCTCATTAACAAATTTCCCAATACCTTCTTCGTCACTTTCAACCTCAACTATGGTTATGGAGCCAAAATCAGATAACGGTCCCTGGATGGACGATAAGTTCCTTGAACATGTCATGATATCAAGACCAGCAGATATATCACTACAGTCTACAGATAAACAAAATAGAATAAAATTAGGAATATGAACAGAGATTAAAGGAAAGCTTGGCTCTTGGGCCTTTCATTAATGAAAAAGGGTTTGAATTACAAAAATAAAGATGAGCAAAATAATACACTTGACATACAACCCTTAGAATATCCAAGTGTATTCAAAAGAAAACTGTAAAACAACAGTCTACCAAGACCCCTTCCTGATGGGGAAGGGAGTTGCATTCCAATTAGTCAGGTGCACGTCCGGGCCAATGTACTGTATTGAAGCATTACTGGAGCCTTCACCCGGCTGTACCATGCAGATTGCAAAAATGCCACCTAGATCAAATGGTGCATCCTGATTGTCTTCCACTGTGTTGACATTTGTAGCGACAACCTTTGGTTTCATGACATACCCCACAAAAGACTGAGCGAGACACGGAATTGGCTTTGGGAGAGACCAAACTTCCGACTTCTTTTTCTTTGCTTGCTTGCGATCAGCTGCTTTTGGCTTGAACCCTAGTCCCCACGTGCCTTGCACGCCATTTGGATAAACTGGATTTACCCTGCCTTGTAGTGATGCTCCCAAACCCTTTCCAGATTGGAAACCATGCTTTAACATTTCAGATGCCATCATTATAGACGTCTCTAACACTCTTGGGATGGGTATAGGTTTCCCTTCTGTTACCTTTTCCACATACACCACATCGGAAGTTTGATACATGATGGTCGGGCGTGTAGTGACGGCTTCAAGGGCTGGTACGTCCAGGCTGTTGTTGAACTGCGAGTCATCCTCTCCATAAACCACGACAGCTTGATTATCCCAAGTAAACTTGACCACCTGATGAACTGTGGAGGGTACAGCACAAGCCATGTGAATCCATGGTCGGCCCAGTAACAGATTGTACGATGCATCCGTCTCCATGACTTGAAACTCAATGCTGAAGGTAGCGGGCCCAATGGTTAACTCAAGATTGATGATGCCCAAAGATTCTCGAACTCCACCATCAAAAGCACGAACAGCAGAGGAACTTGCCCTGATTTTGCTCATATCCACCCTTAGACTCTTCAATGTAGACAGAGGGCAAATGTTCAATCCCGCGCCACCATCTATTAGAACACGTGTGACATAGGAGTCTTCACACTTAACTGAGACATGAAGCGCTCGATTATGATCGGTTCCTTCTGCTGGCAGCTCCTCATCGGTGAACATCACACGATTAGTCTCAAATACTCTGCCAGCAAGTGCTTCCAGATTAGCCACAGTAGTTTGTTCAGGAATGTAAGCCTCATTCAATATCTTCAACAGTGCATTGCGATGTGCTTCAGAGTTCATAAGTAGAGACAAAAGTGATATCTGAGCTGGAGTCTTTCTCAGTTGCTCGACGATAGAATAATCCGTCGATCTCATTTTCTTCAAAAATTCTTCAGCTTCTTTCTCAAACACCGGCTCTTTGATGGGTCCTTGGTCTTCTCGACCTGTCTTTGCCTTTCTCAATTCTTCCGGGGTAAAACATCTCCCGGACCGAGTTAGACCATTTACGTCTGCAGCAACCTCCATGATTTCTTTCCCGTTGTAAGACACAATTGTCTTGTTGTAGTTCCAAGGAACAGCCTTTGTACTTTTGATAGGGAGTTGCGCTGCTTGAGTGATGATAACCGGTTCACACTTCTTTGCCTTAACCTTGAAGACCGGAGTTTTCTGGCATGATGCCCCTTGCACAATAAATGTTGGTGCACTGTCATGAACTTTTTCCTGCTTTGCAGCGGGAATTGTGAAACTTGGCTCAACAGCAGTATCTTGCTTTGCCTTATCGACAACAGACGCACTTGACTTTCCCCTGATTACAACAATAAATGGCTCAGGGCCTTTGATGTCTGGAGAGGGACCAACTGCCACAATCTGCTTGGCGGCTTTCCCTTTCATGTCCTCTTCTATGCATACCATCCCTACCATGTGTACGTTGTTTTGAACATCATGAGCTGGTAAAGGATTTTGATTCACATTTTGTGTTTCATCCCCCACGACTTTTATCTGGTTGTTGTCTATCATTGCCTGGATTGCCCTTTTGAGTTCCCAGCAGGATTCTGTGTCATGTCCAGGTGCTCCAGAATGAAACGCACAATGGCGTGAATGATCAACTCTTCCATTGGGGTTCACTTTCCCCGGGATTGGCTTCAACCGATTGGCTTGTTGCAACTTTTCAAACAAATTAGTGTAAGTTTCCCCCAGTGGGGTGAACTGCCTTTTCTCTTGTTGCATGTTTCTCTGTTGCATGTTTGGGCGAAAACCCTGCGGACCTCGTGGTCGATAAGGCATCTCCTGGTGAGCGGGGAATTGAGCATGTGCATGTTGATTGTTATATTGGGATGGAGCAGGGGGTGCACGCCATTGTGGACCAGATAGCGGCTGAGCATAAGATCCTGCATTTACAGGGAATGAGAACTGCGGCATGGCAAATTGTTGGCCATGAGGTGGATAGAATTGTTGTGGCGGGGGTGTCTGACTGTACCCTTGACAGTCATTGTATCTTCCATCATTTCTTCTCGGTCCAAGACCAACCATTGCCACTTCATCTTTCTTTTCTTTCTTTTTCCCAAAAGCACCTGACCCTGATTGCAACGCTTGGGTCGTGGCTCTCAAAGCTGTTTGGCTAACAATTTTGCCTGCTTTGATTCCTCTCTCAATCATCTCCCCAATTTTTACTGCTTCACTGAATTGCTTCCCAAGGGCAGAGGCCATCGCTTGGTAGTATGTTTCGTCAAGCACTTCGACGAATTCTTCAACCATTTTATCATCTGGGATCAAAGGGCTTACACGCGCCGCCTGTTCGCGCCACCTGTAGGCATACTCTCTGAAACTTTCACCTAGTTTCTTTGTGATCGTCTTCAAAGAAGAACGATCAGGAGCAGCCTCCATTTTGTAGCCATAATGGTTCAGGAAAGCGCTGGCCATGTCATCGAAGGTGACCCACTTCGAAACATCTTGTTGCACAAACCATTCTGTTGCCGGTCCTCCCAAATTGTCCGCAAAGTACGCCATCAATAATTCATCCTTCTCGATAACCCTCATTTTGTTAAGGTATATCTTCACATGGATCCTTGGATCACTTTGTCCGGTGTACGGGTCAAATTTGGGAACAACGAAACCTTCAGGCAACGGCACATGATGGAACAAGCACATGTCTTTGTACGAGATATTGGTTTTACCCCCTTGCCCTTGTATGCTTTTCACAGTTTGCTCCAAATTCTTCAATTTCCGAGCAAGGTCAGCCTCTTCTGTTTTTCCCAATCTTTCGATATCAGCATGCGATTCTTGGTGGTGTCCATGATCATACGACTCAGTGGGGCGGAGTACATTACCCCGAGTTTGGTCGAATTGTTGATCACGAGCCCTTAACTGTGGGTCACTGTTTGACCTTTGCAAAGTGTGTCCTGCAGGAACGGTGAATGTTGTGGCAGGAACTTGGCTTGGCCATGTTGTCCATGCTGTGGGAATTGTGCCTCGGGTTGTACAATAGAAGGTCCAGCTACGTTGTCAGTTTCTGGATGTGGACCGAACCCTGGAGGATAACGGGGGTCTTCTATCATTGTAGATTGCCCTTGCCCTGGTGGCTGAGCATTCGCCGTGAAACCAGCAGCAGCTGGCGGAGCAGGAGGTGCCTGAACCGCTGCCAAGTTGCGAACCAACTGCATCATCATTTCTTTCATGGCCGTGAAATCCTCGGCCATCTTAGCTTGTTGTTCAGCCAAGCGAACCAGCTCGGTGTTCTCAGTTTCTTCAGCCATCGCTGTTGGAGTGTTTTCCCGAAGAGGTGCTTCAACCACTTCTGGAACAGGCAGTGGTCCCTTGATTCTGGTGGAATATGAATGTGGGGCCAGCACGGCAGTTGCTCAAGTTCTAATACAAATCAAAACACGTTAGTGCAACAAAATAGCATGGAACATGAATTTGCTCTCGGCCTAAACAATGCCTAAGGTCGTTATGCATCATCCCGAATTGGTTTAGATTAGATCCCCAAGTGTATTGTTTGACTTCTTCTTTTTTTCTTCTTTTTCTTTCTCCTCTTTTTTTTTTCAAGTGAGGCTAGAGGGTGAAATGAATTGACACATAAAAATAAGCAAAATACTTTCATTACTAAAAAAGAGTACATACAATGCTTCCGGAGCACGACCAAAAGAAACGTACAAATGACTGAAAAAGTGAAAATAAATTGCAATATTCCAAATTTAGAAGCGACATAAAGTACAACAAATGCCAAGATGTAAAATAAATGACCAAAAAAAAACAATAATCTGCATCATCTTGGCCTGATGTATCTACTAAGGTGACTGAGGCACAAAGTCAGCTGGCTCCTCTGGGTCGAACTCGAATGGCTCCTCAGGATCTACTGGCGGGCCTTCTACAAAGGTACGACGCAATCCATTCAAATCTGCTGCAACTCTAGTGACGAAGGGAAGCACATGTGGGAGTATGTCCTCCGCGGGAAGCCTCCTATACTCATTGATGGACCGTGCAACATATGTAGCAGAGTCATAAACCTGCCGATAAGCTACACTGATGGTCTGTCCTGCAGCCTGTATATCTCGAAGTCGGTCCTGTGCTAGCCTTCTGAGCTGCTCACTCTGCTCTAGTGCCCTGTCAAGTTGAGCTCGAGAATCTATGGCATCCTGGCGATGATAATCCTCCCTTCTCCTGCTTTCAAACAAAGCTGCCCTGTCGGCATCCCGCTCTGTCAATGCCTGTGAGTGCATGACACGGAGTCGTCTGACGGTGTCTAGGTGCTGATGCGCGAAACCCTCACTCTCTGACTGAGCAGCTCTGGCGGCATCCCTCTCTGCAATTAAGCTTTGTATGGTAGCGCGGTATTCTTCCCCAATCTCACGCCTAGCAAGTTGAACTTGCATATCTAGCCTGGCCTCAGTGTTGACCATGCCTGCTCTCGACCTCGCGGGCATCTCTCTAGGTATGGGCTGGTGGTAATACCAAAACTTGTACTCCCGAACGACCTCCCCCTTAAGTCCATCCTGAACCTGTGTGCTTTCTGCGAGGCGCCTCCTAGTATCCCACAAGCGCAAGATCTCACCTCTAAGAGTAGCTGGGTTGAGAGGATAGTCTGAGACATATGCACTCATGTCCTCAACTATTGGGATCTGCTGCTTTCGACCCAACTGCCTAAGTACGCGCAGAGGAACATAAGGCTGGGATGCTGTCAAACCCATTAAAACGAGAAAAGGACGGTCCACACATCTGTGTACAACCTCCCTCTTAGGAAACCAGCTACACTGCCACAAAATCTTGTCCGGCGTGAGAGAGTTCAAGAAAGACCTCCAATCTGGCTCATTTTCTGGGAATTTATACTTCTCGATGTGTTCGAGATGGTATTCAAGATAATCGATGTCACAGTACCTAAGAATATCACGAGGTGGGCAAGGGCGTACATGCTCCAAGAACCAGACCTGCAATAGAAGGTTACACCCCTCAAAGAAACCGCTTTCTCCCTTGTGGCATCGAGTCAAAGCATGAAATATGCTACCCAGAATCGTCGGGATGATAGTGGCGTCTGGTGCTCCACCATATAAAGCTGCCATTATCCAACTGACCTTAATAGATATCGCTCTATCTGGTAGTGGAAAAACCAACAACCCTAGCAAAGCGAACACGAACACCTTAGGGCAAAGTAGCACCCAATCTTCATATTTCAGCTTGTCATGGAACTCAAATCCATACTTCTTAAAACCATTATCGGCCCCAAAACGATCATACAGGTAATCAAATGAAATCCAGCCTTGACGAACACTAGCGATCGAGAGGTCTGTTCGTACCTTGATATTACTGAAAAAATCCCGCTCATTAACCTTCCTTGGAGCAATCATATTCTTTTTCTCAAAATCCAGCTTAAGAAGCCCAGCTATCTCCTCGAGGGTCGGCGTCATCTCAAACCCCTTGAAACAGAAGGTATTTTGGTTTGGATTCCAAAACCCAACTAGTGCACTGACCAAGTCTCGACGCGGGACAATAGGTTTAGTCACAAGGTCAGTCAGAAAACCAATCTTTTCATGGACTATATCTTTCTGCATTTTACTCATTGCGTTCCACCAAGACTTCAGAGATTTATCCGATTTGGGTGGGCCATCAGTCATCATAATAGAGGGTGGAGTGGCATCAGCAGGGTATTTTCTCTTGACTGTCCTAGAAGATGATGCAGCCATTTTTCCTAATAAAAAAATGTGTCAAATGTTTGAAAGCCTGAGAACAACTTAAAACAACTGACCGACAGAGCAAAACAGATGCCTAAACTGCTAATTCGAAACTCCAATTTTTAACAAAACTTTTGTCATTGTAATGACGTAAAGTTGACCCTAAGAGAATCGAAAAACTTTTGCCATCATAACGGCATCAGGACTGATTCCAGGAAATTACCAACATTGGTATTTAGACGTAATTTATAAAAGAAAAAATTCGACGTTACAACGACGCCACATTGACATCAAAACAAAAAATTCATTCCAGTGATGACACTACAGTATTTTTTTTTCAAAAAATTCGCCAGCATAACGGCGTGAAAACTGGATCCCAAAAACATCCAACGTCGATATACGAGCCTTTTCTAAAAATTCGCCATTATAACGACGTGAAAACTGACACCAAAATTTTTCGACTTTCCAACTACTAAGTATGTATTTTTTTTCTTTTGTAAAAATTTCGTCATTATAACGACACCAAACTAACATATACAAAAGACGGCCAATACTGGCGTTTTTTACAAAAAATTTGCCATTACAGCAGTATGACTCAATTTTATAATAACAAAACATTTACATTTAAAACATAAAATTCACCCTGCTTCCTCACTTTTCCTTTCATCATTTTTCTTTTTTTCTTTTCATTTTTTTTTCTTTCTCTTTCTCTTTTTTTTTCTTTTGAAATCCGTATCTCTCCAATTTGGTCAGCATAACAACCTTTCCTAGTCGCATGCAACACATAGAATGCCTTTTAGACAAATCTTTCCCGGGAAGTGGGTCCCGTTTAGACAAAAGGTAGTCAACCTAGACAAGTGCAATACCGGTGTATCGCACCTCATTAAGTCGGATATGATGCAGATAATTGGGCCTAAAGGTTTAACTCTAGGTGACACAACTGACTCAGTGTCTAGACTGGCTGAAAACCCGGTGGACAAACCGGGTGGAAAGCGCATCAGGGCCATCCGGAGACAGTGTGTCCGGCCTAAAGCCCCGTCACGCCTTCCTCCTAAATCATGGGCAATTTAGTAAGAAAGTCCCAGATGCCACAAGCAATCTGGTAAGTACACGTGTGTGTGTGTTTCAGAGACTCAGAGGGTTGCAGAGGAAGACAGTTTATATATACAGTTCGACAAATATCAAAGCAGTAACATTCAACTTTTCAGGCGATAACGGCAATAAAATATAACAACCAAATATTTAATAAATTAAAACATGCGACAATTTATCGAAGCCGGAGATTCTAGTTTTCACTAATCTCCCCAGCGGAGTCGCCAAGCTGTCACGCCCTAAAAATTAATTAACGAAGTTGTTTATTATTTAAAAGCTCGTGACTGGTATTTCAAGAAGGTACGAAATTATTTAGAGAAACTTGGAGTCGCCACTTGACAAGTTTAAGGTGTGCCAAGTCACCAAAAGGTACCTTGGAACACCTCTGACTCGTCTAATGGTCTGCGTTTAGAGATTTGGGTAAGGTTCTCAGTTGACTCTCGGGAAGGTGTTAGGCACCCTCGAGTCCTGTGCCGAGCACAGTTGCTTTATTGTCGCAATTTTGATTTATTAAGTATGGTTGTATTATTTTTGCCGTTTGATTTGAATTTAAACTTTTAATTCAGAAAAATCTAAAGTGTTATTCTTATCCGACCTCACAGAGGATCGGATGGATTTACACTTTAAATCATAATAGATAAAATATATTACGCATTTCCAACCTCACAGAGGACTGGTCTATTTTTTACGGATTTATACGTGTATCATATTTTGCTTCCGATGTTTTTGATTAAATGTGACTTAACTTAACATTTACGAAAAACGCAATTCGAATTAAATTAAGAAAATTACTAAATTTACATTTAAACACTATCGGGGCTTAACGTTAAAGGACTGAAATTAATTGAGCTAGGTTCGCAAATTTTTTTTTTTGTCCACTTAGTTTATTATAACCTCAAACTTAAAGGCTGAAACTAAAGAGGGCTAGATTTGCAAAAGTATATAGGCCATTTTATTCAGATTCACACCTTTATCAGAATTGCACTCATGTTCTCTTTTGCCCACTTGCTTCAACATTTGGCCATTTAGAAATTTAATTTAGTTTCAACCCACTGTGTCGTTCACAAGATTTGCATAAATGTACTTTATTTTATTTGCTCTTGCACATGTATCATATCTATCAATCTACTTTAAAATATGGCCAGAATTATCAAGGTTTTTGTAAATCAAGTTTTTGTCCAATTTTGTCCATTTTTCCTTTTTATTCCATAGTAACTTTTCATCAAAAGAAACTCATAACATTTATTGGAGCACACATTTTTATGAATATAAAGTGCTGATACGTTGTTTTAAGCTTGTTTCAGAAAACATTTTTTGCGCAAACAATCACTTTTCGCTCAAGTTTTCAGGTCTGGCCCTAGTGGTTAGGATGGTTATTATTAAGCTACAGGAACATACAATCAACATTTAACCGAGGATCTAAGCACATTCATGGATAGCAAACACAACATGATACATAAATAGGCTATTAAGACATTTCACATAGCCATAGATTTAATACATATAAGATTTGAGGAGTACCTAATAGCAAAATGAAACTCAAACTAGCCAAATGCGACAAGCAGCCCAGCTAACAGCCGCAACCAGAAGGAAAACAAACAGCAACAAAACCTTAATTCAATCCCAAGTTTCAGCTACAAGCCAGAACTAAATCAAAAAAATTTTACTGCTTTTCTTTTAAAAAATAGAAAACTCACAGATCTCTCTCTTTTTTTTTTTTTTTTAGAGGGGTTGTTGAGAAGTTCATGTGGTGTGTAGTTAATGTGTCTTTTATATAGCTGAAAAATTCAGCTCCCCCTTGCTTCTCGCAGCTCCAAAACTTAAATACTTTTTGTCCCTTAGCAAGCACAAGCATACTATGCAATAAATGCAAAGTGAGTATGGTTTTTTCGTGCAAAGAGGGGTGAAAGCTACCTTTGATACAAAGCTGCAAAATAAGTATGCTTTACTACACAACAAAAAATAGGGCAGGGGAATCTTTTGCTTTCTTGCTGTACCCTTTGTCTTTTTAGTGATCTTTGACTCACTTTTGAGTAAAATCTGACTTAATTTAAACTTGGCCCACTATCTTTTGATCCAAACATGAATCAAACATATCTGAGAAAACTCCTAACATTACCAGACTAAGTCTCCTAATAAATATGCTGACCTGACTAATGTGCTTCCATATTATCAAGCAAATCAACACACTTAAACAGAGATCAAGCACTCAAACTTACAAAACGCTTCAATACATACTTGGGATACAAAAAACAGTCATTCATTGGATGAGCAAACATCCACATTATGCTTAGGTAGGATCAGACATCAGAAACACATTTTTTTTCTATGAAAGTTCATTTTAAGTAGGATACAGGCGACATGACATTTATACTAAAACAAACATATGCTTAATATAGTGAACAATGACAAGCTTGGACAAGTTTTTTTTTTACTAAGCATAGGCATTAAACTAGAAGACCTTACTCACTATACAAGATGAGCTAAAACTGTTATAAACAAAGACAAGTTCTTATACAAGCTTATGCTTAAACTCAGGCAACTACATGGGATAAACAAACACATATTCAATTCAATACCTACTGGAAGGCTAACAAACATCTAAGGACTAGCACGAACTCGACCATAGGCATACATGAAATCAAATAAAGTCATATACATTTAATCGTAAAAGCAAAGAACCACATATAAGATAATTTATTTCATCTCATGGTAACTATGAAATTAAACAAGCAAAAGAAACAAAGGAAAACCATGGCATTTCTCCTAAACTAAATGTCCGACACTAATGAATAAAGCGAGGCAAAACAAAGTGTCATCTAGCTAACATTACCATCAACGTCATCAGATCAACATTTCAATAGGCGAGCCAATACTACAGTGATGCCCTCGACACTGCTAGCGTCACCGCATCGTTGCGTCACATCCAACAAATCAACACCGCAGCAACCACCACTGTTTCGTCAACACCAATGTATCATAGGCAAAAACTGAACTAAAGTAAACCCGATACCATCACCCACGCACAAACCCATCCAATCGACGTCAATCCACAATAGCATCGTCACCACTGCCTCGATTTGACAAGCACAGCAGCCTCGCCAACACCATCGTCATCATAGTAAACATTGTTCTCAACTCATCACCACCATGAGTTGAATCAAAACAGCCCCGATCCCTCAAACCAAACCCGTTACCAACAGCGACAACACCTCACTATTGCACGACTTCCCTCACCGTCTCACCATCCCACAGTAACGTCATCATCTCGGCAGAAGCGGGCAAATTCTATCATCCTTTTCTCGCTCTAATTGAAGCGATCCCATTTGGGATCGTCTCAACTAGAACAAGAGAAAAAAATGGAAAGAACGGCACAAGAAAGAGTTAAGGAAACCAAAACCTTGTAAAGGATGCCAAATCGGGTCTTGAGACAAAGGCAAAGTCTTATTATAAAAACGGAGCAGAGGGGGTGATAGGGGAACACTTGAGGAGTCTTTTCATGAAAATCTCACCGGAAAATTCAGAGGGGTCGCCGGAGTTGGGACATTCGAAGCCCGATCTACGCCGAATCAGCGTGTTTTTGGGAAAAACATGGGTGAATCGGGGTAGAGGGGATCGAGGCGAATCTGGAAACATAAAATTGTAATTTTCCGGCGGCGTCGGCTGGTAGAGCCGCCGGCAGTGGCGATTTCCGGTGGTGGTGTGGGATTTGAGCAGAGTTTTCATATGTGTGAATTAGGGAAAAAGATATTTACCCAAAATGGCTAAAATTGAGACTATATATGCCGGGATTGGGCCGGTTCACAAGGGACATTTGGGTTGCAAAACTAAGCTGATTGCTTGGATTTTATTCACAAAATAGCCAACTAGAGTTCCAAACAAATTAAAACATGAACAATAAACTAAAAATTAAAGCTACACAAATTACAAAACTACTATAGTTAAAATATGAATTCATAATTAAACACATAACAAGTATTATTATTATTTTTTTAATTTTTTATTATTGTTATCGTTTAAATGACAAATTTTAATTAAAATAAAAGACTAAAATTCGGCGAAAATCCTGAAAAGTTAGCTCGACTATTTTGAGCTATTTCAAGCTATTTTTAAATTGTCGTGCCAAAATTAGGTGATTACAACTGGGACTTTGAACTAACATGCTCAAAGTTCCAGTATTTTATACTGAGACTAGTGTTTAAGTGATCCAAGTATTTTATAATGGGACTTTGAACTAACATGTTTAAAGTTCCAGTATAAAATACTGGGACTTGTCCGGAAGTAGCTGGTCTTCAAATAATTTTACACTACGGGCTAATATTCATTTAGCGCGGTATAAATAGAGTACGTGGCTAAATTTTTACATTCACTTTCTATTTAGAAAATTCTTGACGGATTGCCAGAAAGGCAGTTTTTGCACATGTTCTTCCGGCCGAAACCAAAATTTAAATGTTAGGTGCCATATAGCCACCTAGCAAAAATTATTCTGCCCAAACCTCTTACACTAAGTTTTTGCGGGAAAAGACATTTTAGGCGATGCTGCTACAAATTTGACCCCATTAAGAAAGTCTTACAAATTTTACTCCCAAAAGAAAGAGTTGTTGATGATTGCCCGAGGGAAGTTTTTGGCGATCGCTAAGTCTTCGTTAATAAAAATATCTATGCCAGAGTGAACTTTCTTAAAAAGAGCATTTTTATAAGACTTTCCAAATTTCTGACGGGTGCATAAGTATCTTATTTTTGTAAATTACACTAACGAAGTTTTTGCACATAATAGACACTTTTGGCATTATTGCTACAACTTTAACTCCCATAAGAAAACTCTTAGAAAAATGAGCTTATCAGGAAATGTTGTTATCAACCGCCAGAGGGAAGCTTCAGGCGATCGCCAGGAAATTTTTTACGGGAATCATTTTCTTAAGATTTTTCTTACAAGATCAAATCTCTGACGAGGTACCAGAAAGTATTCTATTTTTATAAATCATATATTCTGAAATCAATAGATAATTTCATGATCTTCTTTTAGCAGTGTTGTTGTCAGAAAGCCAATGCAATCAATTCGACAAAAGAACCACTTTCTTTTCCCTTGATAATAAAGACAACTTATATTGAAAATTATATAGAAAACTGGTATTACGAAATTATGATTGAGGGGAAGTCTCTGAAATTATTTTCTTATTTATATGCTTATTGTGATCATTACAAAAGAACATAACCTCAGTGACATCAGTGGTGGATAAGATGCGCGAAGCGAGGCTGCGATGGTTTGGACATGTGAAAAGGAGGTGCACATATGTCCAGTGAGGAGATGCGAGGGGTTGGCAATATTGAGTTTATGGAGAGGTAGAGGTTGACCGAAGAAGAAATGGGGCGAGGTAGTTAGATAGGATATGACACACCTCCAGATCACTGAGAAAATGATCCTAGATAGAAAAGCATGGAAGTCAAAGATTTGGGTGGAAGATTAGATAGTAGTCGAGAGATTTCTGTTATATTGGTATTAGTATGATTCGTATATATTTGATATCCTTGTCTTATTCTTTGCTTTTATTGCATTGGAATTTTTGTTCTCCTAGGGTACCTTTAGGTTTATGTCAGTGCCTGATTTATCATTGTGTTTTCATCTTGTGCCTTCTTTTTATACATGTGTACTAAGCTTTTCCCTTTAGCAGAGAGAGTTTATCGGAAACAGCCTCTCCATCTTGGTAGGGTAATGTCTGCATATACTACAAGAAATCGGGCAATCAGCAACAATTTTTTAACAGTGGCTAAGGAAAACCGGCTTTAAAAGTTATTTTGTGACGGTTGACGCATCGGTTTTTGTTACTGCTACCAGTTGGAGATAACTAATTGCAGTTTCCTATTATATAGCAGCGGTTTGACAATTCCGCCGCAACTTATGTGAATTTTGCGGCGGCTTTTGTGCATTTAATGGCAGTTAGTCTAGTCGCCTTACACAATCAGGTTCTTGCCGTGGTTGACTTTTTACATTGATGCAGTTTTAGGAATATTGTAGCGGTTTTTTATTAAAAAAAAAATCAATATTTCTAAAAACATTTAAAATATTAAAAAATATATCAACTTTTTCAATATTTGTAAATTAGTAATAATACTAGTTAGAAAAGTAACTATAAGAATATATATTTTTTAAACAAATAATCTCTCGAAAAGTAAAATAATCGTTAATCTTATTATATGTTAAAACACCATAAAAATTTTAGAAAAATTGGTCAATGACAAATTTATCAATACATATAAACTATTTATAAGTTAGTTTCTAGACATGTCTACACGTAGATACTTATTAGTTGGAATTTCTAGACTACCGTTAATTAACCTCGCGATGCCTCCAACTGTAGCAGTTGATGAACCGCGGGAAGAATCAACTGACGGCGGTTTAAACGACTTTTGAACTATCACAATCAATTTTTTTTCTCGTGGTGGTACATCTAACTCTTTCCAAACCTCACTTATAGAATAATATTGAGTTAGTTGTTGAACAAAAGATCCTAACCTCACTTGTGAGGTTGTGCAATGGATGCCAATTACCAATATTTAGTCTAATTAATATATTGCTCCTTTGTTCTTTTATGTTACAATCTTTGATCTTTCCTTTTAGTCAGATATAAAAAAGCATGCCCGATTTTATATGTAAATATAATTTTTATTTTATTTTTCATTTTACATTTAGAGATAATAGTCACAAAAATGTTGTACTAATTTGTATATAATCACAAATTCTAAAGATATATTTTTCTTTAAAAAAAAGAAAATTGTCTAGTCAAACAAGTAACAAACGAATGAAAGTGATATGCACTAGTAATTTTATAGTTATCATCGATTAGATCTATGCCACATATATCCATCTCTTCGTCTTTCATTTACTTTGTTTATCTTCTTTTCTTTCAACTAAAATGTTGACCCATTATAAAAGAACCATGAATGAGAAAGTCCAATTCTACTACAGTTTCAAAGATTTAACGTTGCTAATTATGAGAGTTTTTTTAACTTTAGTGTACATACTTTCTTTTTTTTTAAGATCATTTTCACCAAGGTAATACTCTTTTTAAAGTCAAATATTATAGCAAAAACCGATATGCAGAAAAAAGATTATCTAAACATATGGTATTGGATATTCATTACCTAACTAATCCAAAATTTATGTTGTATGGAGTCCATTAAAAGGTGAAACCGGTGAAATGCATGATCTGTCCATTGCGCCCTTAGCTTTGATGAGAAGAATTGAATTTTCTTACCTCTACCATAGGAAAACAATAGTAGATGAGGAAGTGTCCTACCAATTAAACAAACCTCCACTGTCATGAGGAATGGCTTTAAACCGAAATTTTGTCGCTGCTTAAATCAACATCAACTTTAATTAAATACTTACCAACAAGACCAGCAGCCAGCCACCTGAGCTAGGAGTGAGGAAGCCACATATGACTTTCAAAGCTTCTTTTTAAATTCGAGGGAAAAGTAAAGAACAATATGAAATATTAAATATAAAACACTATATTCAACGGATGGTTCGAGTCCTGGAAGTGAAAAAGTTTTTTGGCAGAAGTACCTTTTTTTGATGATCAAATGAAGTGAATTTAAAATTAATCAAATAGGTAGATTTCAAATTATAAATTATTACAGAAGAACCTTTACATAATTAAAACAAGGATAGTTTGCCAAATTGCATGTCAAATTATTAGAAATGACATATTGTGAAGAATGTGAATTTGAAAACTGTTCAAAACAAAAGTCAATAAAATACTAAGAAACAAATGCAGTATAGTTTAAGTGTATCATTTGACTGGAATTCTAACTCATATAGGAGTAGTGGAGTACTATAGTAAGTCAATACTAAGCTCGCAACATTCCTTTAGCAGACATGAGTATCATGACTTTTCAAACTAAAACAGCTGAGAAATTATTTTTAAAAAAAAGAAGCAACCATCACTCCTAAACAATTTAGGCTTCCTTTTCTTGGTTTAATTCCAACAAGCATAAAGATAGAGAAATAAAAAAGAGTTATGTTGTGTACTTGCATTATGCTACATGTTCAATTTGATTGAACTGCTGGGACTGCCCAACATCTTCAATTTGATTGAATTATTTTTATTGGGACTGCAGTTTCGTTTTGACTAGCAGTACTCCATCTATAATAGTACTACTTTTTTTCAGAAACTCTGAACTTATGAAGCACAAACATCTATATTTTCTATGCATTAGGAGAGTGGTGTTCTTTTACTTTGTGAACTTCATATCAAACACACTACACAGCCAATGTGAGGGAACTCATGTAAATTTTTAACAGACCAACCCGTGAAAAAAGAAAATAGAAATGGAGAAATGCTTTCAACTATTTCTTTATTAAATTCACAACTACCTTGATAACATTCAATTCTCACTGTCACTCGTCGTACTAATATTAAATGTTTCTTCTAGCTCCTCTGTATTCAAGAGTCTAAGCTAGCGTTTGGACATAGATTTGGTTGAAATTGGGAATTTGAGTTTTTGGATTTGAGTTGAAAAATAATTTTTGGAACTTGAAGTTGTGTTTGGACATAGAATTTACTTGAAAAAATAGTTGAAGTTTTGTGAGTAGTTTTTCAAATTTCCCAAAAACTGCCCAAAAACAGCCTTTGAGCACTTTTTGAGTTTTTGGACTTTTTGGGAGAAGTTTTGATGAAATAGCATAAACAAACAGTTTTTCTCCCAAAAAGTCCCAAAAAATGTCCCCAAAAACTATAAACAAACGGGGGCTAACAATACAAAATTATTCCAATGCTTTTTTTCCCTTTTGTTTACATGCACCAAAGTAGTAAATTTTATCACATTCTTTAGCTTTTTAAACGTCATCTGCAAAAATATGTCAAACACACTGCTGGAGCGATTAAATTTTATTTAAAAAGTTAATGAAAAATGCATGAATTTATTTGATTTCGTGCATATATTGCTGGAGCGATTTATTTATTTCTACAAATATATACTGTTAATACTACTCTAATAAGTACTAGTAAGCTTTCTCAACGGAGTATGCTATACTTTTCTTTTCTTTATTTAAAATTCCAGGTATCCGAAATCTATGATGATTTAGATATTTAGGTTCTTTTTCGCGTGTCGTTTAAGTTCTGTCCTCATTTTTTAGAATTGGTTCAAGAAATCCTACTTTTAGTTTCAATGGATAAATTAAAACTTGTGAACAATTTCGTTATAAATTTTGATGAAGTACTCGAAAGTTCATTTTGTACACAAAGTTTTGACGAATATTCCGGGCCACTCTTAGCTAGCGTTTGGACATAGATTTGGTTGAAATTGGGAATTTGAGTTTTTGGATTTGAGTTGAAAAATAATTTTTGGAACTTGAAGTTGTGTTTGGACATAGAATTTACTTGAAAAAATAGTTGAAGTTTTATGAGTAGTTTTTCAAATTTTCCAAAAACAGCCCAAAAACAGCCTTTGAGCACTTTTTGAGTTTTTGGACTTTTTGGGAGAAGTTTTGATGAAATAGCATAAACAAACAGTTTTTCTCCCAAAAAGTCCCAAAAAATGTCCCCAAAAACTATAAACAAACGGGGGCTTAAAACTTGTGAGCATGATCTGATGGATCCATAAAAAATTGTGAACAAATGACGTTTAGATGAATCCATCAAAATTTGTGTGAAATTTTGACGCACCACTTAAACTTAGGAAATGAGACTCTTCTGGTACAATTTTTCTTTTCTGAAATCTACTAGTCCAACTAATTCGAGTTCGGACATGATAAATCTGACTATGGGAAAAAGTAATGATATACAATACTTCTTCTGCATCTTACCATTTCTCACCTAAACCTAACTATTTTGGTCAATTGGCAGCTACAAACCCAAAACAACGTCAATAGTTCTAATACTGTAAATAGCATTAATTGATGTCATACTCATGCCAACCAAAATTTATGAAGTACCCGAAAAGGGAAAAAATTCTCCGCAAGTAGTCTTTCATAAAAATTCACTAAAATTTACAAGAGAGATTTACTGTTAAAATTAAAAAAGCAAAAAATAATAATAATAATAATAAATTATTATTATTAAAAAAAAAAAAGAACAGTAGAGATGTCATATGGAGTACTTTTAACTTTTCCCGGTTAATAATCAAAATAAGAAGTTACTACGCTAGCGTTTGGAGAGTTAAAATCTCAAATGGTCACTCAACTTTGAAAAATTAACCACTAAAGTTATTTTGCTTTGGTTGGTCCCAAAATGGTCACTCAACTTAGGAAAAATATCTCCAAAAGTAATTCTGGCCGGTTTTTGCACCGTTACCCCCCCGGAAATCTGACGTGGCTTTTTAAAATATTTTTATATACCTGTAGGTCCCATTTTTTTTTTTTTTGCTATGTAGGACTTTTTTACTAGTTACTAGTTTTCTGACATGTACAATACACGTGTATTATTAATAATTAGTACAAAATTTATAAAATTTTGTAATAAGCATGTATAGTTGCTCGTAGATTTAAAAAAAAATTGTAAGTTCAAAGTACTGATATATCGAATCGTTTCTAATCGATATTTTTGTTTTCGCAATATATAATCATACTTAATATTTCTATTATACGAAGGTCAGTAATTAATATTTGAACAATTTTAATCATGCAAAATTTATAATATATCAAGTATTCAGCTTGATATCAATACCTTTTCTTGGTATTTTTTTGTGCTAATGAAAAACTATTATTATGTATTAGTAGGAATTAGCAGTATGACAAACAATTATTTGACCTTCGTACTTAATATATTATAAAATTTACATGATTAAAATAGTTCAAACATTGTCTTCGTACAATAGTAATTTTTAGTATAATTATGTATTGCGAAAATAAAAAATATTGAACGGAAAGGATTCGATATATCAGTACTTTTAACTTACAATTTTTTCTTTAATTTACGAGCAATAATACACGCTTATTGAAAAATTTTATATATTTGGTATTAATTATTAGAAATACACGTGCATTATGGCAGAAACTAAGTAGTAGCTAGTAAAAAAGTCCTACATGGCAAAGAAAGTGGAACCTACGAGTATATAAAAATATTTTAAAAAGCCACGTTAAATTTTCGGTGGGTGACGGTGCAAAAACCGGCTAAAATTACTTTTGAAGATATTTTCCCTAAGTTGAGTGACCATTTTGGGACCAACCAAAGCAAAGTGACTTTGATAGTTAATTTCCTAAAGTTAAGTGAGTATTTGAGATTTTAACTCAACGTTTGGACATAGATTTGGTTGAAACTTTTATAAGTGAGTTTTTGAAGTTGAGTTGAAAAATAGTGTTTTGAAATTTGAAGTTGTGTTTGGATATAGATTTCACTTAAAAAAAAGTTGAAGTTTTGTGAAGTTTTGTGAGTGACATTAAAAACTTTCCTAAAAACTCCAAAAAAGTGGTCTTGATTTTTGAAAACTTATTTTCAAAAGTTCACCAAAAATTGATCAAAATGTATGTCCAAATAAATTTTGCCAAATATTCTCAAAAAATATTTTTAATTTTTATAAACAAACGGGAGCTAAGTACTAGTGTTGTTATTACAGTAATCTGGCTTGTATTAGAGAAAACATACCCACATGTAAAACTCATGATTAATATTTTTGGATGTTATGATCTTGACACATGTTTTGCATGAGAATATTTCGTATTTTTCTTTTTAAAAAAATGTTAAAGTTTGGATCTGCCATGATGTTGACGCAATATTAACAGAGTATATTTGGATTGCTATCTTTTTGGTAATAGAAATTATAAAATTCACTTTTAATGTAAGTATCTACTATGCTTTGTTTATATAGGACTAGATTCACATTTTTAATTTCTGATTGTACACTGATCTCATGTTACAGTCTCCCACTAGTTAAAGCAAAGTACCATCGCACAAAATAGTACAGCACAAACCTCAACTTATCATTTTTCCAACAAATTTAAAGAAAATGAAATCAAATATGGCTGCCAAAGATTATCGCAATCCAGATTCCCGCATTTGGACCATAACATAAAAGTATCAAAAACACAAAAAGGCATATAAACAATTTATTACTCACTGTATAGACTCTTGGGGTTATTAAAGCCAATTTACCATCATACAAAACACTACAAGACAAACCTCAGCCTACCATTTTACAACAAAAATATATACCAACAGAAAAAACAAATCAAATGTGGCTGCCAAAGACCACCAATCAAAATTCCAGCTTTTGGACCAATACGTAAATTATGAAACATAAAAAGAGACACAGTGTATCAAAAGCCGATTCAAAATTTAAACTTTATGAGTTTAGTATTAGAAGTTATTACTGTATTTAGAATACATTTGAAATTATGAAATTATAATTTAATATAGAGTATTTGAAAATTGCAGTAATTTTAACATATACATCTATTATCCATATCGAGAATGACTGATTCAATCGAACCCAATCACTACACTTTCCTCCGCCTCCCACTTATATACACTAAACTCTACTTTGATGAAAGACAATACTCCATATATTTTAGCTTTTAACATATTATAGTCGGTAATATTCTTATGTTTTATACTAACTTCTAATATATTATAGCATGTAATATGTCTTATTTTCTAGAATACTAATTTTAGGGGTGACAAAATTAGGACATACAAATATGAGTAGCCAAACCCGTTCAAGTTATCCATCTCATCTATTAACTCATTCCATTTTGACCCATCAAAATACTCGTTCATTCGACACCTCTAACTAATCTAAACATTTATGAATGATTACCTATCATTATCGTTTATAATATCTGATATCGATATATAGCAGTTAAACTCTAAAAAACATACCCTAATACTTATTAGTACTTTTTATATACTTTTGTGGGTGGCTAGAGCCAATAATAAGCATAACTAGTTTTACCAGTTGGTTGGTCCACGTTGGTGTGCAGGTACTTTTGTCTTTAACTTCTTATTTGTCCTCTTACAACAACTACTTCCCGCTAACAAGTAGATCCTATTTTCCACAATTCTTTTCTACTAATTATTATTATTTGTCCAATTTTCCCATATTTTATTACACATATTTGAACTATAAATACATGTACTAGTGTTCCATACATTTGTCAGTGCACACATTTTCTACTCACACATTCAGCTAAAGATTCTCTAAATCAAAGTTCTCTTTTTTAACGGTAAAGATCTAAACTTTATTGCATTTATGTTAAAATAATTGATCTGTTAATAAGATTCTTGAATATTTGATTTGGGTTTTTGGATCTGTTGATGGGTTTTAAAATTTTCTTGTTTTTGTCATGAAAAAAAAAACAGATTTTTTTGCAAAAATGGCCAGAAAGAAGATCAGAGAGTATGATTCAAAGAGATTGTTGAAAGAACATTTCAAAAGACTTGCTGGTTATGAATTGGCTATTAAGTCTGCACAGGTAAATTTGTAATTGTATTTTTTTGGTTAGTTTTTGAAGTTGTAGCCAATCTTTTAATGTTGATTTCAAATCTTTGAAATGTTAAGATAAATCTATCGGAAATAGTATCTCTACCTTACGCAAGATACGGGTAAGGTCTGCGTGCACCCCACCCTTCTCAGACTTCACTTGTTGGATCACACTGGGTATGTTGTCGTTGTCGTTGTTGTAATGTTGAGATAAATCTGGGAAGGATTTAGTGTTTGTTATTTAAGATTGGCCACCTGAATTTCTTTTGGTTGATAGCTAAATGTAGGAAAGATTTAGGTAGCATTTTTAAAAATTAGGCCACCAACTTTACATGCATCATTTGAAAGTGCAGATTTTATGTCTCATTTGAAATTTGAGTATTTGTGACGGATCCAGGATTTAAATTTGATGAGTTCACATTTTTCATAATTTAATACTTGTTAAACTTTCAACTATTGATTTTACACGTATATCTATACACTGTAGAAAATGCTGCGTTCTTTTGAACCTATTGATTAGATTTTCCATCTGTCTCAGCCCTCAGGATGGGGAAAATGGATAGTTAGGTGTTTGAGCAAACTTAATAATGATGCTGCCTTTGAGGATGCATATTTTGACTCTGATTAAATTTTAGTTGTATGATGGTCCTTTTTGCATTCATTTTCAAGTAATGGTTGCTGAATGAGTACATGGTGATAAAGAGTTTAGCTAACTCTACTTTTAAGATCTAGTTTTTCCCAGTGGCGTAGGATAGGTATTAGGTAGGTCAGGTGCAATGCTGAAACTTAAAGAGAGTGCCTAATATTTTTAGGTACAAGTGTAAAATTTTGGGACCACCTGGTGTGAGAGCAGCTATTTGGTAATCCTAACAACTTTTTAGACTCAAGTTATTAATTTACTAAGAAAATTGTAACTGAAGAAAACAAGAAAATGAATCTTGCCTAACTCTAGAATTCTATGGATCTGTTAGCCACTGCATCTTAATGACCGGTACATCTGCCTCGAGTCTTTTGATATTGCAAATCTGCCTAATAAGCAGACCCCTTAAAGCAATTGGACATGATGAATTGTATACTCGTTTTCTACGATCGTGGTGGGCGGTTAGGAAGGAAAGCGAAAAGCTTTTTTTGTAGGAAGGGGACTGGAATAAGAAAATTTCTTGTTTCTTGTGAAAATTATGATCGGTATAGATGACTAGTTTAATGAGCTTTACAAGCTGGATATAAACATTACTCACATTTGCAACAAGATAATGGTTTTTGTCCCTTTCTATGGCTTAGGTGACAGAGTCTACTGATTTCAATGAGCTAACAGAGAAAGAGCCATGGCTCAGCTCAACAAAGTTGGTTGTCAAGCCTGATATGTTATTTGGGAAGCGTGGAAAGAGTGGGCTAGTCGCCTTGAATCTTGATCTTGCTCAAGTTGCTGCTTTCGTGAAGGAGCGCCTTGGCAAAGAGGTAGTTCAGATATTTGCTGACCTTGTCCCTTTTGATAATATTGTCTAAAACCAAGTGCATTGTATTACATAGTATTAGCATATAGGATTCTTCTTGTTGGATCATGTGCTCACATATATTTTGGACATTAACAGGTGGAGATGGGCGGATGCAAAGGTCCCATTACAACCTTCATTGTTGAGCCATTTGTTCCCCACAATGAAGAGTATTACCTTAATATTGTCTCCGAGAGGCTTGGTTGCAGCATAAGCTTTTCTGAATGTGGAGGAATTGACATTGAAGAAAACTGGGACAAGGTGTGTGATATGTACCTGTGTTGTTAAATATCAACAATAGGCTCTTGTTAAGCTCAAAGCCTTAATGTTTATATTTTAATCTAACATATAATCCTTTTATTCAGGTCAAGACTATTTTCGTACCCACCGGAACTTCCTTTACGTCAGAGATATGTGCTCCACTTGTTGCCACTCTACCATTGGAGGTAAATATTTGAGAGAAGTTTTAATCATTTTTCCAATTATTTCACAATTTTGATTGAATTTCACTTTATGTTACAGATTAAGGGTGTCATTGAGGAGTTCCTGAAAGTGGTTTATGCACTATTTCAAGGTATCTACAAGATACTTCATTATCGCTTAATCTTTCTGACTTTTTGGATCAATGTGTAACACTCTCAACATGCCTTTCTATCAGATCTGGACTTCACTTTCCTAGAGATGAATCCTTTCACATTGGTTGAAGGAAAGCCTTATCCTCTGGATATGAGGGGAGAGCTTGATGACACTGCTGCCTTCAAGAACTTCAAAAAGTAAATATGCTGCCCCCAGCAATGAATATCCTCTTTCTACTCCCTAACTAAGCTTTATTTGCTAAAGTGGGTAACTTTTAGTAATCCATACATCGAAGACTAAGAATATACCTTCTGGTCTGCAGGTGGGGAAATATTGAATTTCCACTGCCATTTGGAAGGGTTATGAGTGCTACAGAGAGCTTTATTCATGGGCTCGATGAAAAGGTATGTTGTTGATGGTATTGCATTTATAAAACAGAGTCATAAGAAATTGAAAACCCCAACTGTCAGCCTCCATCCCCATTCTGTGGCTGGTGGCGTTTAGGAAGGAAAAAAGAAAATATAAAGAGGTACATGCCAAAAAGATGAAAAACAAAAAAGAAAAAAAAAATTCAGGTGGTTATTGTTTCACCCCGTTTCATAACTCTCACTTGAAATATGTATTTCAAGTAACAAAAAAAAACATGCCAAAACAACAAAAAAAGTTGATGATACAAGTTACTTGATTCATGAGCACTAAAAGAGTTGTGAGGCAAAATTATTTCTTCAGCTCGAGATTCCAAAGTATCTGTCACTAAGTACGTTACATGCTAAAGTGTTCCTGTTGGTTATTGCAGACAAGTGCATCTTTGAAGTTCACAGTCTTGAACCCCAAGGGAAGAATTTGGACAATGGTTGCTGGTGGAGGAGCTAGTGTCATCTATGCAGATACTGTACATTTCTATCCTTGAAAAATGTTATTCCATCATGGATTCTTTGATTATTTATTCTCTCGTCTAAACATGCCATGTTACATTAACAGGTTGGTGATCTCGGATATGCTTCTGAGCTTGGGAACTACGCAGAATACAGTGGTGCTCCCAATGAAGAAGAGGTCTTGCAGTATGCCAGAGTTGTAATTGACGTAAGGATATATTTACTTGAAACGTGTTTTTAACATGCCTAACTCCTTATAAAACATATTCAATTATAGATACTGATCCTAGTCATATTGCAGTGTGCCACTGCAAATCCTGATGGCCGTAAGAGAGCCCTTGTGATTGGTGGTGGAATAGCCAACTTCACTGATGTTGCTGCAACATTTAGTGGTATTATTCGAGCTCTGAAGGAGAAGGTATGATAATACCAACGGCTGTTCTTAAATAATGACATGCCCCAATATTGAGATTCCTTACTCAAAACCTTTTCTTGTGACAGGAATCAAAACTGAAAGCTGCAAGAATGCACATTTATGTTAGAAGAGGAGGTCCTAACTACCAAAAAGGTCTTGCAAAAATGAGGGCTCTCGGTGAGGAAATTGGCATCCCAATTGAGGTATGCACTAGTATTAAAAATTAACTAATAACTATTATGTATTGTGAAGATTCATCATATATAATTGACTAGTATTACACTAGCTGTCAACCTACCACAAACCCCCTCCTTTATCCGAGTTTGGAACCGCCAATGTGAGTTAGCGCATACAGGCGGAGTTGCATTAATATTAACCAATAGTCTAAAATGACTTTTCCCGGTAGCATCAAGAGTTTGCCATGTTGTAACTTCAACTGTTTTAATTGATCATTGTTTCAATTTTCTGTCGTAGGTCTATGGACCTGAGGAAACCATGACTGGCATCTGCAAACAGGCCATTGAGTGCATCACTGCAGCTGCATAAACAACCAACCTCCTTCTCCAAGCTGAACTATTTTAGTTGTCTTTTTCGCTTTGTGTTAGTGTCTTGTTGTATGCCAAGTATAAGCAATTTGATTTGTATCTTTGACATTTCACATAAATGGGCCATGAACAATGAGCTCTAGTAATGAATTTTATTTTCCACTTTCTGCATCAAGTCCATCAAAAAACCTTATACTACATCTTGAGCTGGTACTGATCCCCATTCCTTTAGATTCAAGAGAAAACGCCTCACTGATATTATACTACTACATAAATTAAAGGAAAGAAGGAAAGCTAAGTATGGCTAATATGTTAAAAGTTTAAGTTTGACCCTGTTTTTTATTGTAAAAATTTTGCTGGCAGCCAGTTGGATTTTTTTACATAAATATACAAATTTGTACCCTTAATTACAAAAAATTAGCAAGATTTTTCAAATTACACCACATAGCAATATATTTCCTACCATAAATATACAATATGAGTCTCCTAACAACCAAAATCACATCTCCAAGTTTAATTAACCAAGGTTAATATGCAGTTGAAGATAAATAATACAGGATTCTTTACACTAATAACTATTGCAGACATAACCCAAGATAATGATAAAGACTGAGAAAGGGGTCTGCCCATCTCAACCATAAAGCACTCCCTTGGCTTTTTTTATGACGTCATTGGTTCACATATTATTCCCAATCTACGAGATGCCCGTGAAACCCCATCAACTCTTTTGAGATCTTCGAGTAGTGGCTTTCACTAACACTTGTTCCATCCATCACAAGGATGGTCTTCAGGAGTAAAGGGGCAGAGCCAAGTATAAACCTTACAAAGAGTAATTCGTTTCTTGAACCATGGAAGTTTTTTATTCTCAATTCTTGAAGCTTGTTGAGTCCTTGTGTCCTGTAGGCTGGTCCTTCAAAATGATTAACATGCACTTCCGTGTCATCTTTCTTCTTTGAGCACAACTAAATGTAGTATAGAAGTAAAATCAGTCACATGAACAACTCTTTTACACAGAAAATAATTAACAATTCATCAAGTATATAACTTACCGAAAAATGAAGGACTGCCAAATTGGGAGAACTTCTAAGCATTCTTAGAAGAGAAATTATTTGATCTTCATCGGCAAAATTGAATTGATAAAAGGCGAGAAACCTCAAGCTGTAGAGACGTGTGGGGAGTCTGTCTCGTTCAGTGCCAGAAGATAAAGACTAGACAGGAGACAAACACAAAAGACTACATTAAATATTACAGGTATATGCATGATTCTTGGCTATGCAAGAGTATCAAAATTTTTTGCACCTTAAGGTAGTAACTGTCCAAAAGAAGATGATAAACTGTAGGCCAGCCGCTGAAAACATTGGTCAGGTTCATCGCTTTTTCTTGATTCTCTCGCGATGCAAGTGCAACTTTTTTCAGCTTTCGACAGTCCAAGAAATGACCCAACTTAAGGGTGTCAGTGCCAATGGCGTAGAAACTTAATTCCAAAAGTTGTGGAGCATACATTTTCAAGTGACTAATACCACTGCACCACAAAATATGCAGGCTCTCAAGGTTTGGGATCCACAAGAAAGAAGTTGCAACGTCTAATTTTAAGGCGACTCGAAGCAGTGAAAGTCTTTTGAGCTTGTGGAAACCCCTAAAGAGGTTCAAACTTTCTAGTTCTACACCGTACTCACAAGAAGGCAATGTATAAGGAGCAACACTGTTAGACCAATTTTTAAAATATCACAATTCATATATCCAGTTATAGAATTAAGCATCCAAAAACTGTAACAATAACGTAACTATGGGCAAAGTTATGCTGCATGCATATATAACTCATGTTAGAGCAAAGTTAAGCATCCAATATCATTAGAATTACACAGATTAAAATACCAATATCATTAGAATTCAATGTAAAGAGATAAGAAGAAAAAAAACTTGCGGTTTTGCCAAGGAATCTGAGATTGTTGTCTAATTTGGAGTGTTTATATATAACCAAACTCGTCCAAGTTGGTTTTGTGATTTGAATACCCAAATAAAAACATATTTGACCCCCCTAATTTCAACAAAATAACAATACTATTCTACAAACATATACAAAATACACACATAGCTCTTCAACAATATAAAAAAGTCTAAATACACCTCTAAGCAATTAAAAGGGTTAAAATATACCGTTCTAATGGGAGGGCATCTTGAAACAATAAACATTTAGGGGTTATTTTGTAACCGGGATAGGGAGTATAATTCCGGGATAGAATTTGGGATTGTCCTTATCCGATGTTTGATTAGAAGTAGTATTAGTTAGTACTAGTCCAAATTTTATACTCTCTTCATCTCATTTTATGTGACACATTTTCTTTTTTGGTATGTCCTAAAAAGAATGACATATTTCCTGATTTGACAAATAATTAATGTCATTTTCTCTATTCTACTCTTGTTGGGCCCTACTTACATTAAAAAATATATCAAAAGTTTATATTCTTGTTGGTTTGACTTCAAGGTGACCAATTTTTTCAAATTTTGCTTTGTTGTTAATTTTTAGATGAAATTGAGAAGTACTAGAAAGAACCATTGAAGGAGGAAGATGAACCAGAAAATAGATTTAATGGTTGATGCAGGAGATTTGTATAATAAAATGTAGGAGATCTTTTTACAAAGTGCAAGAGATATTTATGCTAAAGATGAACAAAGGAAATATATTTAATGGTTAAGACAATAAATTTGTGTATTAAAATGTAAGAGATCATCATGTTAAAGATGCAGCAGATTGAAGATACATAACACATGATGAGATTTTATGTCAAAAACATAGTAAGAGATTGGTACTTAAACGCACAAGATTGGTACTTAAACGCACAAGATTGGTATTAACAGGGCCGGCTCTAATGCAAAGCCAATAAGGCAAGGAATTTTTACACTGTATAGACATTTGAGAGGTCTTTATCAGAAAATAGATACATTTTATCTATATTATTTTAAATAGACTTTTAGACTTATTTACTAATCATTTAATAGTCACTTTTAAAAACTCTTTAACTCCCTTTCAGCGTGCCTATTATCATGGGAATGAGCAGTTTTTTAACTGTGCATTTATTAGTTTTACCACTTCTCATTTAGTTACACACTGATTATGAAAATTATCCTAATTTTTTGGTATATCAAAACTTAAGCGGTAAAACAAATTTTTTAAATTTCGAAATCTAAGATAAAATCAAACTTCCCTTTTTATCTTCCCCAACTTCTAATTATTCATTTGTAATTTAATCAAATATATTACAGTTTGTCTAATCTTCGACGTCTCCGCCGCTGGTTGTACATTCTTGATAATTCTTTTTTTTTTCCTTAGTTTGTCTTTCTTTGTTGAATACAAATTAATTATCATTACTATTTCTGTTATATTAGATGGTTATAATTATATTACGTTTTTATTCTAATTTATTGGCACAATTGTTCATTTTTAATGGCTAAGCGAGGGGGTATGAATCCCAGAAAACTGGTGCATATAACTGTTGATGACGATTTTGAAGATTTTGATATTCCTCCTCCGAAGAAAACTGCCGCTGATACACGTAGTCGTGTTACCAGGTCTACATGCAAATTGAATAGCAAGAAGAGGAGTCGACAGGTTGATAAGCTTAAAACAAAAATAAAAAATGTTGGTTCAGATGGTAAGGGTAAAGATGTAAGAGTCGATTCATCGAGTGATTCTTCTGATAGTAAGCCTCATGTTATTGTTAAGAAAAAGAAAGTTGTGTGCGGTTCATCTCCGTCTTCGGCGAAGAAGAAGTTATTTCAAGGGAAGAGTAAGAGAGCAGTTAAATCTGTTAAGAATGACGACTTTCCTTTGGTTGATGTTGAGGTATGTTTATATAATATTCGACATGTGTGTTTTATGTATTTTATGATTTTTCTTTTTTAGGTGTGTCTTTTGTATATACTACAGTGATATTTCTTGCATATACTGTTACTAGTATGTGTTTTATATGTTTGGTGTGTTTGTTGTGTACTTGCATATTTCTGATACTAGTACATAATACAGGGATATTTCTTGCATACTACAGTGATATTTCTTGCATATTAGTGTTACTAGTATGCGTTTTTTATATGTTAGGTGTTTTTGTTGTGTACTTGCATATTTCTGATACTAGTACATACTACAGGGATATTACATGCATATTGCAGTGATATCTATACTGAATTTATTATGCTTATTATATGTTAGTTGTGTAGTTTTGGAGTTTTCATAATAGTGGTTTATTGATGTATATAAGGATGATACTTATTGCATATTAACCAAGTATTAAACTTTTGAAATGCATACAAATAGTATTCCTATATATTCTTGTACTTTCTGTTGAAACTTTCAAAAAATTATTTTTTTTGGTTTGTGGTTCTACTTATTTTTTGTTTTAATTTGTCTCATGTTTTTATTTTTCTTGTTAGCCATTGAATCTCTATTTTTTTCCTGATCAATTCCGAAGCCGTAGGATATGTACTCATACAAATGTTGAAGTTGTGCCAATGATAAAGCAGGTTCTTAATGACAGATTATTGGAAATTTTTAGGCAGTCTTGTTTTGGTCATTTCCTTGACATGCCTGCATTTCTCACGTGTAACAAATTGTTGAATTCTTTGTTGTTGCGAGAGGTATGTCCGCCTAGGGATGATACCGATGCTTTATGGTTTGACTTCTATGGCAACAAAATGAGGTTTGGTCTGTTGGAGTTTGGTTTGGTTACTGGACTCAACTGTATGGGTGATCATTTAAAAGAGTACCATTCGGAAGTGCCTAATAGATTGTTAGAGTTGTACTTTGGGGGAGCATCGAAAGTTACTAAGAAAGCATTGGTAGAGTGTTTTGTTACCCAAAAGTGGAGGAGTGGTGAAGATGCTATTAAGCTTGCCGCCTTATATATCATCCATACATTCTTGTTTTCTACAAAAAATTCGGCGAATTTTGATACTACAATTAGGGAGAAGGAATTTAATGTTGTTGAATGCGGTGCATGGGAGACCTTCCCATGGGGTACAAAGGTGTTTCTTGCGACAATTATGTCGATGCATGACAAGCTGAGGCCATTTCTTCAGTGTTACCGCTTCGGTGGGTTGCCGTATGCCTTGCAGGCCTGGTTTTATGAGAGTTGCCCCACTGTGCATGACAAGATTGCTTTTAGAGTTGCAAACACATCCCCCCGAATTCTTAATTGGCATGTTAAGAGGACCTATGATATTGAAGAACTGCAGAAAGGAGCCTAAAGAAACAGCAGGTTTGTCTATTTCCTTTTAACTGTTTATGTTGATATTTGCATGTATACCTTGCATATTGTCTCTGAATTTACATATTACTTTTATACTTTTTGCATACTGTTGATATTTACCTAGCATATTGTCAATTAATTTAAATAGTATGGTTATATTTCTGGATATATTTCATGCATATACCTTGCATACAGTCCTGAATTTGCATATACAGTGAATTTTTATACAGTCCTGACTATTTCCTTTTAACTGTTTTGTTGATATTGCATGTATATCCCTTGCATACTGTCTCTGAATTTACATATTACTTTTAGATTTCTTGCATATTGTTGATATTTACCTACCATATATTTCTTGCATCAACCTTGCATACAGTCCTGAATTTTCATATACACTGCATGTTAGTGTATTTTATATGCTGATTAAAATTTGATGTTGTTTTTCTGTTAAGGTACTGTTTACAAAGGTCGAATCTTCTGATGAAGAAATCATGAGATTTAGGCTGTCCGAGGTTAAGGCGTATGATATTGATTCTATGGATGCTGATGAACCAAATTGTGATGAGCATGTTGGTGAAGCTCAAGATTCACCAAAATCAGGACTAGGACATCAACCAACTACTAGTCGTTGTAATCATCATTCTTCACCCGATGTGCAGTTATTGTTTGGCCAACAGAAATTGTTGCAGGCTGATGTGCGTTGGTTGAAGTTGTATATGGTTAAATGCTTTGATAAAATCTTCAAGAAGTTAAATATTGATCCAGATGATTTGGGAGAGGGACATGAGTGTGATGGGGTACGTGTACGTGGCTGTTATTTTTTTTATTTGTTTGTTAGTTCTAATTTTTAACCTTTCTCATTTTATTATTAAAGGTCTCTGGTTCAGCCAAAGCAACGGATGAAAGAGATGAATATCATGGTGATGGTCCCTCTCTTGGAATTTATGATCAGGAAGAGGAAAGAAATTTTGCATATCAATGCTATAGTATTTATTTTTCCATGTCTTTGCATACTTTGTATTATTGTAATTTTTGTTTAATGTGTGTCTATTGCATCATTATATTTTGTTTTGCAGGTCCGTCTGAAAAACAGCCACACATCTCCCATGACAATGAAGATTTGACAGATCGATGTCAAATGAAAAATTCTTCTGGTACTCTGACTTTCTTGTGTTAATATTAATATGTTTGTTGTTTCTTAATTTCTTATGATATTCATATTGGATTTGATTAATGTATGTAAACAAATAATTTGTTTGTGTAAATGTTTTGTTTAGATTCTGTGGAGAAGGTGCAAAAAATGTGTTGTGATGAACAAGTTAGCTTTGATGGTTTCCCCCCTTATAATCCTTTAGGTCTGCAGCCTATTTGTGTTTATCTTAATTGAATATTAATTTAAATAGTTTGACTTAACAGGTTTTGTTTTTTCTGTTTGTGCAGACTATGTTTCTCAGAAAGAACCAATGGCTCATGTATTGGAAGGTTATAAATTGGATTCTAATTTGTTATTTAATTATTTTTTTTTGTTGTACTTTATCTTTGTTATTATCTTCAGAGGATAATCAGGAGAAGCAGTGACCATTCTGTTGCAGAAGGTAATTTAGATGGAATTCAGATAGTCGGTATTCAAGGTTTTTAAGAAATATTTTGTAAATTATTCAAAATCTCTAGTAGTATTTGCACAATATCTATTCAATATTCAATCAAAATACTCAATTACCTGTTTCATTTTGTTGGTTTAATATTTTTATTTATATTTCTGTTAGAACCTATAAATGTGAAGCAGAGAGAACCTTCTGTTGTCGAAGTCATTTCACATGGAACTAAGATGGCTAAGCCTCAAGGTATCCAAAATAAATTTTTTAGATGTAATGAAATATTAAGGAATATTTTCACAATATGTATGTTATTTCTTTAATATTTTATATTCTTTGCATATATCTTGCATACTGTCATTCATAATAATCTTTTGAATCAGTCGAGGTAAGGGATCTGCGTTGGACAGTCACTGCCATGCAGATAAAATTCATCACGATACTTTATCTGGTAACAGTTATTTATGATGATAATTTAACCTTGATAATTTATTCCCATTTCTTAAACAAGTTTGTTTTTACATTTTTTATCTTTTTACCTGTCAGATCACGACAATGCTAACATAAGCTTGATTGGGGAGGAAGTTTTGGAAACAGATAAACGTTCTTCTGTGGATGGAAAAGGTATGAATATGTTACGAAATTTTCTGTCATTATTTATTACAAGTGTACAGTTCTTACATTTGATTGTCAAACCATAAACAGCAAGTGATCCTCCTGGGAATGAAAATTTGGTCTCTGATGCGGGGTTGAATATTCAAGATGCGCAAGCTGCGAGCTGTGGTCAGCATACCAGTGAAGACCCCCTTTCTCAATTGCACGAAAGTCAGTGGCATGAGCTCACTGCAAGGGCCGTTGAAGTTGTAAAATCTAGAGCTCAAGTTAATGAGAGCCCTGCTGCGTGCGGTCATGAAAAACCTGTTGACATTGAAACGAATGAATTTCCTGCCAAACCTAATCAACAAGATGTTGTTCTTGAGGAGGAAGTTGGTCCTGATTTTGATTCAGATGAGACACCTCTCATATCAGTCCGCAACAGGAAGACATCCAAATTCAAGAAGTCTCCTTTTGTTAATGAATTTGGCTCAAGTGGAACATGCTCTGAACTTTCCCAGCGACGCATCTTTCGCCTCGTCCATCCCCTGTTGGCTAACATAAGGACAGAGCCTGATTTCAAGCTTACACAACAATGGGGTCTCTGGATTGATCGAAAAGTGATTAGCAAATCTAAGTAAGTAAACAAAATTAATTATTCTTCATCTTTACTAAAATTTGTTTGCTTGTCATTATTCTTTCTATTTCATTACAGGGTTGGAAATATTTATCCAGCAAGGAAAAATAATTTGATTCCGAAGTTTAATTTTGGTGTTCATTTGGTTGATAAGAAGGAATGGTTTCACGTCCTTAACTACGGATCAAAAGACCTCAGCACCTCGGTATTTGTTAATTCTGTCCTTCTCTATTTTATCATATTCAGTACTTTTGTTGTATGTATTAATTGTATATGCACTGCATATTTTTGCTATATTAAGATTTTTTTTTATATATGACAATATAACAGGGATATGCTACCATATATGAGTATATGCAACATGTATTCATGGTATATTTAATAATATTATAGCCATTTGTGGTATTCTAAATATATTCCAGGGATATTCAAACTATATGCATTGTATAAGTGTCTGAGTATATGACAATATAACAGGATATGTAACCCCATCTGAGTATATGCAACATGTATTCATGGTATATTTACAAATATTATAGCCATATCTGATATATTCTCAATAAATCATGGGATAATCAAAATATATGCATGATATTACTGGAATATTCAACCACATCTGAGAACTAACATTTATGTATTTGATTTATTTTCATGGTATATTTGCAAACTAAATCATCATATGTTGTAATATATTTGTTATCCAATTCTTTCTTACTTTATCTATATGTGCTAATTTAATTCTATTTATTATTTCAACATCTTGATGTCTTGTTTTACTATTTGCGTAAGAAGGTAAAGTATGATCCAGACATTACTGTCAAAGTCACTACCACTGATTGTCAGTTCGATGTTATCATTAAAACTGTGTATAGTGAGTTCATCAGATCGGGGAAAGATTTGAGGGTTGTTGATGATGCTAAATTGATATCAAACTATATCTCTGGTAGTAGTTGTAATCACCTAATTTTGGCACGAAAATTTAAAAATTTCTCAAATTGTTGTGTTTATTTTCTTGTGATCTTTACTTATCTTCCTTAGCTATTTACATTCCATTTTAGCAAGTTTTAACTAATTAAATAAAAGAAAATAAGAAAATACACCAAAAATACTTGTTATACATTAATTGTGATAATATTGCTTGTTATACATTAATTGTGATAATATTGCTTGTTATACATTAATTGTGATAATATTGCAATTTATGTGGTTTTACTGACACGACCCAGAATCCGGCTAGGCCGTGCGGGCACCCGATATCTTCTCCTAGACCCGTCGGGCGAACCCTTACCAATTAAATTAAGAAAATAAATATAATAATTCATAAATAAGGACAAGACTTAAAAAAAAATACAGAGATACTGATACCTCTAAGCTGTACAAAAGAAATTACAGCTGACTACCCAATATACTAGGTTTAGGGTTATCCAGACTAGACATCTAAGAGTACAAAAGAGATACCTCTTGAAGGGAGCAAAATGCAACTGAAATAATAAACAATAAACTGGTGGCCATTCGGAATAAAAGCTGGCTCACCCTAACAGCTGAAGCCGTCTTCCCTCCTTCACAGCGTGACGAACTCAATCCTGGAGCGAACCTGCCGAAACGAAATAGATAGACAAGAAACAAACAACAACAAGGGTGAGTCAAAATGACTCAATAAGTGGGGCAGACTAGCCACCTCAAAGAATAGGATAGCTAGCCAGGGAGAAAAGAAATAGATAGACCAAATTCCTTTTATTTACCGGAAACACGTAAGAAACTTATAAACTCAACCAAGGATGCGTGCCAGAAACATATCAACAAATAAACAATGCACATATAAGCAGAACAGTAGTCATGTACCGCAAGTCTACACAATGGTATGAATTGAGATGAAATGAAAGGAAGTGAGATGAAATGAAATGAAATGAAATATGATGCAAAGGGTCACATGTGCCCGTAATCCCATCCCGAAGCGGAATACTCCTGCATTCGAGGGGAATCCAATCTGATAACCAACTGGAGCGGAATACTCCTGCTCCTGGGGCAGAATACTCCTGCACCTGATATAATATAAACCAGAGGCGGAATACTCCTGCACCCGATATAATATAAAGCTGAGGCGGAATACTCCTGCACTCAATATCTGACATAAGAGCGGAATACTCCTGCTCTTGGGGCGGAATCCTCCTACCCTCAATATGATACAATGGAGCGGAATCCTCCTGCTCCTGGGGCGGAATACTCCTGCACCCAATATGATATGCAATGTAATGCATATGAGTGACATATAATGCGTATGAATACAATGTGATGCAATAATAACCCTTCACCGGCGCGGGACTCTCATCGACAGCCGGGAAGTAAATGCCAACTTACAGCCAGGGTACAATGCTCAGATCCTCAATGCAATACCAACAATAGGACATAACATATAATATACAATGTAAATCGAAAGCTAAGGCGTAATGAGTACGCCTATCGGCAGCTACACACGTAAGGAATACGTGGTAGAAAATCCACGAGACCAGGTGCCTCCAAAAAAATGGATATAAACACTTACCTTGTTACAAAGTTAGTACATCCACTCAATAACCGCTTGTCATTTAGTTTCATTGCCAAACGATCTCACTCTATTCAATAAGCAGAAAAATATATCAAATCAGGCTAAAGGCTTCATTCCTCATATCTTAGGGCAATCCGGTTAGGAACCTGATACCCTATTCGCATACGCAATACGCAGGCCAGGCCTATATACAGGGTTTAAAGTCACATAACCAAACCCCAAATAAATTATATTTATAAGTTTCCCATAACTCACTGAGTACAAATATATAATCAATTTCATTATCGGGGTCCATTTGACCCTTTAAACTATTAATTGAACTTATTAGGACGATGTATAATATCTCAATTTCTACCGTCAAAATATATTTAAACACACGTAATAAACTCAAATAATATATTAGGATCATTACCTGAATGTTTCAGGGTGAAAATTCTACTTTTCTCCGGTCCCTTTTCTTATTTTCTGGCATTTTTTTTCATTTCTCTGCTTTCAGTGTTTCTTTTACCTTGTTTCTGCTCATTTTGATGTTCTTATACGCTAAGGGACCACTAGCCACGCCACCGCCTTACATTTTTTCCAATTTTGTCATTTTCTTTTTTTTTCCTTTTCTTTTAAAAATCGTTGCTACAGTAAAAATTAAAACTGTACTCTACGATATTCGAAATAATTTCAACTTTTGTATACAAGTTATAAGAAATATATGTAACATATTCACAAAGACGGATCTCAAATCGGACTCCCAAAACTCAAGATGCGAATTTAAATAGAAAAAAAGGTCAAATTATTTAACTTTCGGCATTTTAGCGGAACTAGCCGAACAATATCGAAATTCACTTTCGAAAGTCCACAAAAGTCACAAATAATCATACGAACCTAACGGCGCTTTCGGATTTCGAATCGGAGCTCATTCGGCAAAACCGAGCTCGAAAATCTCTTTTTTAATATTTATCGCCAATAAAAACTGAAACCTTCTTCCGATGCCTACCAAACGAGGTCTGATTTAGCTCAAATTTTATAGACAGGTCCTAATGGACATTATGAATATTTTAAAATTATCGGCACGCCAATCGGAGTCCTAACTTCCGAAATGACTGACCGAGGTCGTTTCATTTACTTTCTGCTAGTTGTGTATGTTCTAAATAATTTTTCAACTTAGTGGCTACTTATAGAAAAAAATCAACCATTACATTTCTATGGCCTGACCTGCCAACCCATATCCTGACCCGGCCCAATCTATTGGTATAAAAGCCAATCCATTGCTATTTTTGTTAATTTTTCCCACACACTACAAAAAATCAGAAATCTTAACCTATTTTCGCCCTCATCGGAAACCACCCCTTTCCACCGTGAACCACCGGTCTCCGTTGCCTGATAAATTTCAAAATACATAGTCAGATGCGACTCGAGTCCCTCTGTCCCGATCTGGCCTCAAATCATCCAAATTCTCAACCATTCGTGGTAAATCAGAGTTCGAAATTCACGGTCAAAGCTTTTCCGGTGACCCTTTCTTTTCTCCGGTAAGCTCTTACTTTTAAGCACTGTTTCACTTTCTCCTCTTTCCGTTCTCTCCTTTTTCTAGCTGAAACGACCCCAAATGGGATCGTTTCCGTTAGAAGAAGAAGGGAACGGATCCAATTGGTTTAAATATGAACTGGGTCTGTTCGAACGGGGTGTTAAACGGCGGGATTGGTGTTTTGTTTGGTGGAGTTGTGACTATGAGGTGGTTGTTTGTAGCGTAGGTGGTGGTATCAGGCTGTTTCGATTCGTAGACAGTGATGCTAAAGGCGATACCGAGGCAGCGGTTGCAATGAAAAGGCAAATCAGCTGTTAAAATAATGGTTGTTAACAGTTTGCTTAACGGTTAGAAGACTCTTTGTTTTTTCCTGTTCCTATCTTTGCTTTGATAGTGTAAAAAGTGACATGAAATAGTTTAGTTTAAACATATTTTGAAGCCATGTCTATACCCATCTGTACATTATGTTATTAAGTAATGGAATTAGTTCAAGTTGGAGCCTGCTTATCAAAGTATGAAAGTTTCATGTTCCTGTTATTTTGCCTCGGCTCTGTCTGAAATAATGCTTTGTCCAAATCTGTAGTTTTGATGCTGTATGTATGGTCTATGCTTGAATTGTAGAACCTGGCTGAATCTGTTTGTTTATTGTGGTCTATTGTTATCGCTTGTGAATCCATTAAGTGTGTATCTGTTTATGTGCATATGCTTAGCTATTTTATGTCAAGTAAGAGTCATTGGTTTGAGCATGAGAGTTATATATATATATATATATATATGTATATGTATCAGCTTATGTGTTGAAGCTGATCCAAATGGACTTGAGTTTTCCCTGATTGTGCTTTAAGAACATCAATTCTAATGCCATTCACTGTCCAGTAGAGTTAGTAAGTGGCAAAACTGATCTGAACTTGTAGTTTAAGGATGGTCTGAGTCAGTGGTGTCTATTTGAATGTCTTGTTCTGATATTGGAGAGTGAAAGCAATGGAGGAATTATGAGTGTGACTTGGGAAGTTGTTGGTTAATCTACTGTGTTTTGTGAGTCGTGGAGTTAGAGTCCATTTTACTAGCCTTTAAATTAGTTTGGGGTTTTAAGAGTTAGTTTGGTTTAGAAATAAGTAAGTTTTGGGGCAAGGGAAATCTGAATTTTTGAAAGGGGTAAAAGTAAGTCAAAGGGTAAAAAGAAAAGAGACAAGAGATGGCAGCAAAAGGAAAAAGATTCCCTACTACATTTGGTCTCTAGTGCAAGCATGTTTGCAATTTTGCTTTTACCAAAGCTTTTCACCTTGCTTTTGGGTCTACTTAAGAGAGTTTGTTCACTCTCTTTTGGAGGGACAGATCTGAAGAAAGATACCACCATCTACTCTCTCAAAAAGACATTACCAGATCTGAAAAAAACAAGAAATAGTCTTAAGTTTGAGTTTTTAAGTCTTATACAAGGAGGTCGCTAGCTGTTTCTAGCTGTTGCTTTGCATGCTGGTGTTTTGTTCATTTTGGTTTTTGCTTGGTTGGTTTTCCATGGATGCTTAGCTTGTGGAATTTTTGTTATATTAGGTAAAATTTTCAACCATTTTTATTCTATTGTAAGCATTTTTGAATCTTGAACATGAGTAAAGCGGGGCTGTTCTAGGCCTTGAATTTTCAGGCCTAAAATACATTATATTCCATGTATGTGTTCATTTAACATAGTCCGCTATCATGTGTTTGTGAATGAATGTTGCTTTATTTTTTATTTTTACTCTTCATGTTAAAATCCTAAGTCTGACACCACTTGTAAGTACTTAGGACAAATGTGAAAACAAATAGGCAAATAAAACCTTGAGAGCAAACAAAAATTAAAAATCTGGAACATAACCACTAAAAAGAGAATTCTGGAAATAGGGACAGATCTGAACAAAGCAAGTGGAACTGGACTATTAGTGCAAGGTTTTTTTTAAAAGGGAACGGGCAGAAGTCAGTGGGCTTTTAGATTCACGAAAATGGCCCAGTTTAAGAGTAGATTTCAAGTCGGGACAATTTCTCAAACAAAGTGCCATTCTGCAAAAGACAATAAATTGATAACGTTTCACGTTTCAAATGAAATAAGAAAACACACGATTAGGTAAATCAATAAATAAAGATTCGCTCGATTAGGCAAAAATAAGTATGATTTGTGATCTACTTATTAGGCAAAGAGCAATAAAAAATAAGAAAGTTAAGTCGACTTAAAGATAAGTGCGACAAATAAGTATGATTCGTGATCTACTTATTAGGCACACCAAAATAAACAGAGAGGCAATTTGTTCTAAAGTATACCCAGTGGGTTACCTAATACAATCTTTAGTTTAAAAAATATTAAAGCGAAAATAATAAAGGCAATAAACAACAAACAAATTCAAAGAGTCGAAATGCGTCAATAAAAGCAATTGTTGCTTGGCACAGGACTCGAGGGTGCCTAACACCTTCCCGCGAGTCAATCGAGATCCTTACCCGGAACTCTGACGCAGAACATTAGACGAGTCGGAGGTGTTCCAAGGTACTTTTGGTGACTTGGCACGCCTCTGAACTATGTCAAGTGGCGACTCGGTAAATCTCAATAATTAATGTACCTTTAAACACCTAAGTCACTGAACCCTTTATTTATTTATTTTAGTAAAATTTTAGGGTGTGACAGTAGTTTGCGGTGTAATATCCCTTGGGTTCTTGTAGATGATATCCTCTTCCCGGTGAAGGTTGTTCATGATTGGCATTGGATTTTGGCCAGAATGTCTGTCAAGGACCGGTCTATTTATGTCTACGACTCTAATCCAAATTCAGCAGCGTATAATGCAGAAGTTATCCAGGTTGTTGAGCCCTATGCCATTCAGTTGCCTCTCTTCTTATCTACCACTGATTTTGTATAAAAAAGAGCAGATTTGTTCTACAGTGGGTCGCCCTATGAGGGAAAATCTATGGCTGATCCGTTCATTTTGCGTTTCAGTCCAAGGCTACCATCGATGATGCAACGGTATGTTGTATCTTTATCGTTCTTATTCTCAGCTTATTAAAATGTATTACCAATTAACTATTGTTCCTATTGTATGCAATCAGTGATTATGGTGTCTTTGCTGCTACGTTTGCGGAGTACTACATTCAGTACCAGTCACTGCCTAGACCAGAAGATGACCTTTCTGTTGTACGCAGTCGTTATGCAATGTATCTATGGCATTATGGGATGACCAAACAACTTGAATGTGCTGTTAGTGATGAGGAGAATTGACTATCTGATGTTGCAATTTTTTGTGCTTTTAGTTTATGAACTATGTCTTTTACACATTTAGTTTTTTAAGTTATTTCAGATTTAGTGGATGCTTTGTATGTTAATTATGACAATACAATTATGATTTTGGATGCAATGTAATTTTGTTTACAACATTATATAGCATTTTTTTATCGTACATATTGAATTTATAATCAAATCTTTCCAGGCTCTATTTTTGCTATGTTGTTATTACATTTTTTATAAATTTATTATGGATTGTAATGTCTTATTTGTGCACCCTCTGTTTCCTTTTATTTTTAAATAAGTTGTATAAATATATATAAAAAGGTATTTAGTTAGAATATGTTCCTTGTATGCCATGTACATATACCTTCACTCATTTTTTAAATCTATTTCAAGGAGTTATCACAATTTATATTTTTTTCATGTGTTATAAGATTTAATTTGACTTTCTTTATTTTTGTGGTAGACTGTACACTGCATATTCGTTTAATATTTTAAGCATATGTTGTTTATGTTGTATATCTTTTAAAGCTATATGTGTTTCTTAGTGCATCAACAAGATGTAAAATACTCACATTCTATTACTTTACAGTAGTGGTCTATGTTGCATTGAGAGTTACAAATTTAAAACAAACGCAATCTTAATAACAACAAGTAATAAAATAACAGCAATTAAATTAAAATAAATAGTTAGAATTTAACCAAGAGTAAGAAATTAACAACTGTTAAAATATGACATTAAACTAGCATCCCTCACTAAATTAAATGTTCTTTTAAAATGTAATTGGAGCATTTCTACAAGTCTTGCGGTTGTGACCTTGTTGGCCACAACGTGCACATGTTATCCGAGCTCTCTTCAGTGGTCTCTCTCATGCTGACTTGAATCTTGAAGTTTTTGGCCTGCCTGCTTGTTTTTTACCGTGGGGCGGTAGTACAATTTCACCTCTTATCTCCTCGGGTACATTCCAGGCACTCTCACCTTGAATAGGATACACTGGTACCTCATATGTTTTCAACATTGATTCCTTTTTGTAGTATTTGGCACAATATTCAGCTGGTCTAAGGTGCATGTGATCTAGGACAGCTATTGTGTGTTGGCAGGTAATTTCATTAAGTTGATACCTACCACAAGTGCATGTTTTCTCCCGTAGATCAACAACATGTTTCACCCTTCCATACACCACTTTGTATAGAAGATCAGTTGATGGTATCACCTGCATATATTAGAAATACTTCATAAATAATCTATGCATATTTTAACCTGCCTGCAATGCAACTGCATACATAATGCATATTTCTGTGAGTAAATCCTGCATATTAAGCAATTTTAAAGGCTTCACATTCAATTCCATTCACATTGAAATATTCAAATTGTCTATTTTAATTGCATTATACTACTTCATGTTTGTAAGGCATTCAAAATGAAATATACGGGTTTTCAGTATACAGAAAATATTCAAACAATATGCATATTTATTGAATGTACTTACAGTCCATTTTTTGGAAGCAACTATGGAATCATTAAGGATTTCTTGATATTTATCCCCAAGAGGTGTGAATGTGTCCATTTCAAATTGTCTATTTTTAGCAGTCCACATCTGGAACATATCGATCATGTACTCCATTAATGCTACAATTGGGAGTTTTCTTGCCTGCTTGTTCGCTGCATTCACTGACTCTGCAATATTAGATGTCATAAAGAAAGTACGCTTACATTGTGCGTATGCTATTGACCACCTGTGATAACCAATTTTGAAAAGGTAATCCTTCACTCTGCTGTCGATACTTTCAAGGTCATCCATTGCTTTTTGAAATTCGTCTACTGTGTATGCCATTACCACTCGAAAATATGCTTCTTTCAGTTTTTCTTCACCCTTTTTGAACTTCAACTTAACATTTGTCCATAAGTGGAATACGCAAACACAATGGGGTATTTCTGGATATATTGTCTTCACTGCCCGTGCGATACTTTCGTGTCTATCATAAACCACACACATGCGATACTTTATACCGTATGCCTCCCTTAAACATTTAAAAAACCACTCCCAAGCTGCATCGTTTTCAGAATCAACGACTGCGTACGCTAATGGTAGAATATAGCCTATATATAAAATACAGTATAGGAGTTATGGACTGTTACATAAATAGAATTATGTTCTAAATATGTAGTTTTATTTTGTTATATAATAGCAGATATTCACTATGTATTCTGTATAGTATATTAGATAAGTTGTAAGTACAGGATGGTATGTAAAGAATATATATTTGATATGCAGTAAATATTTTCAAAAAAATAATTTAAGATTCTTACCAGAACCATCCAAAGTGCAGGCTATTAACATCGTCCCACCGTATACGCCACTCAAAAAACTACCATCCACTACTATTACAGGCCAACAATGTTTCCAACCCTGTAAAAATGCATTGAGTGCAATGAAAACATACAAAAATGAATCATCATCCGCTTTTTTTAGCTTTGTAATTGATCCAAGGTTGGCTTTGTTTAGGATGTAAAGATAACTTGGAATCTTTCCATACGCTTGACTAGGTTCACCCCTCAATAATTCAATTGCCTTCTCCTTACATCGCCACGCTTTCATGTAGTTTAGTGTAATCCCATTTTTTTTTTCAACTCCATTATGATGTCCTTTGGTGTGTATATTGTTTTTGGATCTGCAAACCTTTCCTTCATTATATTTCCAATAACATCAATACTCACACGCCTCTCTGAAATCAACCTTTCTTCTGTTGGACATGTGTGTACATTGTTAAATTTTCTTATCATGAATACCCTTGAACCATTCAAGCTCGATGATCGCAGCATCCAACTACATGGACTGTTAATGCATACTATTGACTACCTGTCAGTAACATTTGAGTATCATCTATGAATAATTAAAAACAGACAATATTAATAGAATATACTGTAATATGCAGTGGATATCTAAACAATAAAATTACCTCTTAGTTGAAGACCTATCAACTTTAGTTTCAAAATTTTCCTTTAGAGCATACTTCTTTACCACACTTTGAAGAGTTTTCTTGTCTTTATATACCTGATTTTTCTGTATGTCGTCATGTTCAGGATTTTCAATGATTCCTATGTCTTCGATTGGTACTCCATCAATTTCATCATTGTTGCATGTAAATATTTGCTGGACAACATCTGCAATGTTGATATCGTGGAATCGTTCTTCATCCCTGCAAATATTCGTACCCTATACCACTGCATTTGTGCTTGAACCAACTTCATGGAGTTTTTCATTTACTCTGACGCAAAGTGGATATTCGCTCATCTTGGTTCCTTTTTTTTTTGCTCCACATAAAGTTGAACACCCATATCATTCTTAATGGAGATTGGTTGGAATCCTTCTTCAATTTGATACTGTATATTAACCGTATAATTAGATGTATCTACTGCTAGTTGAGATACTATCGCGCCCATAAATATTGTATACAAACAGTCTTCTTGTAGTAGTATTCCATCAGCCTTGTAGTTGATAAATTTGTAATCATCAATCCATTCTCCTTCATATTGAATTAAAATCTTGATTCGTGACATATTTTCGTATTTTCTATTTATGAAGATACCTCTGTATATTTGTGTTACTTTTTAGTTAATATTACTGTAAATATGGATACATATAGTGGGTAAAATTTTCTATACGTGCCTTGTGGGATTCCTGATTCCACGCACGCTGGGATTCTTTTCATATCAGTTAATTGACGTGATGTTTTAATTCACACAATGTTTACTTTATTCACGCAGCATTTAGTTTGCAGATTTTTCGGCTGCTGATAGTTAACACAATCGACGCTAATATTTAGGAGATATCCACACAGATCTTTTAGAAGTTAGGATATCCATGTACCTATTATTTAGCATCAATTTTGGTTAGCCATTGATATATGTTAATATGTCTATTATCTAGTAGGGCTATGTAAGATACTTGGTTAGTTATGAAATTTTCCCATAAGGCAATGGCTTGGGGCCCCAAAAAGTTCGGGCCCATTTTTTCCAAAACATGTAGTGTATATATTGTAAAAAAAAAGAAGTGTGTATTCAATCCAGTTGAAGAGAATTTTAGGAGATAATGAGTTCCCTTTAATGTGGGAACGATGCATTTATGGGGGAGTGGAAGAGTTTTTATTTTTTTGGTAATTGTAATATTCTTATTTAGGTGGATATTTTTTTGTTGGTTAATTTATATCCTAAAAACTACTTCCTATATTTAGCTTTTTTTCTTTACAATTCTTATTCTTTTCTTAGTAAATATTCTAAATACAACCTAAACTCTTTACTTTCTACGGAACTTCTTCTTACAAGTTACAAAGATCAAGTTTTTTTTTTTGGTGTCTTCGTCAAATTTTCAAGCAATTGCAGCAAAAAATCATTATATTGAAGCAACACCAACACTATTTTAATAGTATTATATCAACTTATCAAATTTCGGAGCCAGGTTTTATTGTTCTAAGTTCTAACTTTATATTTTACTTTTTTATTGAG